>OX359295.1:60227694-62771444 GCA_947179395.2 Pulicaria dysenterica
GTCTGGTTCGTGGTTTGACCATGGCTTATGGTTCGTCCGGTTCGGTGGTCGTGGTTTGTGGTTTGAGTGTGGTTCTGGTTCATATGGTTCGAGTGTGGTTCGGTGACCGTGGTGGTGTTCGAGGTTTTAAGGTTTTCGACTGTGGTTTGAGGCTGTGGGTTGAGGTTCCTACCGTTGTGGTTTAAGTAGTTCGAGGTTCAGAGATTCGAGGGTCGTGGTTTCTAATAGTAACCTTTAAAACATGTCCCATAAGGTGATCACACGGGACAATGTATAACTTGAAATCTTTTTCGAAATGGATCTTTTGTTGTAGTTTCAGTCCATTTTCTTTTAAGGTGCGTTGATACAAAGAATGGAATTGAAGAGAATTAATTGTAGAGAATGAAATTGCAGAGAAAGGGAATTAGTCAGGATAATAAGAATTGGATCTTTTGTTTGGTAGCATAGACATTTTAGCAGAGAATTGTAACAGATAATCATTTCTCTTGTCTGGTAGCACATAAATTTTAACAGGAAATTATACCAAATTTATTATTTCCTTTTTTGTTATTTCCCTAACAAACAATCAATTTGGATAAATTGTGATGTTTTACCAAGAATCAGATACATTATGATAAATTGTGATATTGCAGTTCTTCAAGATTTAGCCTTAAGCAAGTTTTACCCAAAAAGATGGTAATTCTAACATACTACACTGAAATTGCATTTCCTCAAGATTTAGCCTCAAGGAAATTTAGCCTTAAACATATTTCCGAAGGTGCAACCAATAAAAGCAACAAACAATTACTATTACACAAGATACAAGTTACTGAAATTCATTGATAATTCTAACATACAACACAAAATAAAGGGAATTGGACAAAACCTTTAACAAATGCACAAAACCTTGAACAAATAAACAAAAGGAATTAGATAATTACAAAAACAATCCATTGATAATTGTAAAGGATCTATTCGCTCAAGAATTATACAAGAAAACAATCACATCATTACATAATTCATACGTAAAAATCATATATTCATGCAAGATCCATACAAACATGATAGATTGTATGGAGTATTCTTATCCAAGTTTGGCGGCTGGAACGTACAGCGGTGACGATAATCGAGGAACCTACGACGGTGGCGGGAAACGTGGAGTTCGACTGCGACGACGACGGAATCAAGTTTCGGCGGCAGAGGCAATGATAGATAATGAGGCGACAATAAGGCCCTTTTCTCCATGTTCTTTTTTTTTAAACTCCCTGGAGAATTGATAAGTCTTTTCTCCCCAATTCTCTTTAATTTATGAAGAAAAAAAATAGGAAAAAGAAAATAATTTATTTCTCCTTCTAAGATTCTTATGTGTACCAAACAAGAGATTACATTCCTAATTATATTTCGCTATCTCCAATTCCTTCTGCCACACACCCGTAGTGTCAACGATTTTTTCTTAACTTCAAGTTTCTTCTTAGTGCTTTCTTCCAACCAAATGTCTAGTTAAATAGCTAAACCCAAATTACCTAATCTTTTCCCTCATTTTGTTTTATTTTTGTTATACATTGTGATTTATCAAAATTAAAAATGTTTGAATTGTGTAATTTTTTTGTGTAGTCGGACAGAGAGAAAGAGAGAGATTTTGGGATGAAAATTTTTGTAGTCGGGGAGAGAGAGGAAAATTTGTAGGTGTGTTATGTGTAGTAGCGTATTTTAGGAGAGAGTGGAAAACTTAATAAAATGAGAGAGATACCATCTGAAGGGTTCATTGTGGGAAGCTTACCCGAGGAGTCCGAAAGTTCACCTGATTAGGAATCTGAAGGCTATGCGGAGGGTCTTATTAGGTTTAATGCGATTTATATCGTGTTTAATTTTTCATATTTAATTTATTGTATTTTTCAACATCTTACTAATTTTGTTAATATATTGTCTTAAAAAAAACTATCAAGTATTGGCGTATTGCAAAGGCTGATAGTAACCAATAACGTCCAAAGTGCTTGTAAACGAAATTGTGAAATATAAAATCTTATTTGATAGCTATTAAATTTGACTTTTCCGGAAATATATGAAAACTAATAATAACAGAAAGCTTTGTTAGTATTAAATATCAACTTCATGAAAACAGACTTTCAACACGAGCATAAAAGGGTCTTTAACAATTGTACTAGTTTTATATTATGTTACATATAATTTAGAGAGTTGAAGATTTATATATTTGCTTGATCAGGGTCATTAATATATAGTTTTTAAGATTGGGGGTTAACGACAATTAAATATTACATAAGTAATTTATGAATTCGTTTCTTAAAGTAAACATTTTGAATTATATTTTTCATTTATTAAACATTAATTAATATAATTTTTATATATATATATATATATATATGAAAAAGTTCCATTCAGAACCATTTTTAGTGCGAGAACCGCGAGAACCAATCTGAGCCGTCCAATTCCCCCTTTTTCAATGTCAATGCCCACCCATGAATTCCTCACATACACACTGCCACACTTGATCCCCCCACACACTCCATCCATGAATTCCACATATCTAATCAACGGCTAAGATTGGTTCTCGTGGTTCTCGCACAAAAATCGGTTCTCAATGGAACCCTCCCCTATATATATATATATATATATATAGGGGATGGTTCATGCGAGAACCGTTGTTAGTACGAGAACCGCGAGAACCAATCCCAGCCGTTCCTTGGATATGTGACGTATCATGGATGGAGAGATTGGAGTGATAGAGTGTGGCAGAGTGTATGTGAGGAATTCATAGGTGGGCAATGACATTGAAGGAGGGGGAATTGGACGGCTTAGATTGGTTCTCGCGGTTCTCGCATGAACTTTTCTCTCTCTCTCTCTCTCTATATATATATATATATATATATATATATATATAAAGAGAGAGAGAGAGAGAAGTTCATGCGAGAACCGCGAGAACCAATATGAGCCGTCCAATCCTTCTTCCTTTAATGTCATTGTCCACCTATGAATTCCTTACATGCACCATGCCACACTATATCCCCTCCACGCTCCCCATCCATGAACTTCCCATATCTAAGGAACGATTGAGATTGGTTCTCGCGGTTCTCGCATTAACAACAGTTCTCGAATGAACCATCCCATATATATATATATATATATATAGACAAAAGTTCATGCGAGAACCGTTGTTAGCGCGAGAACCAATCTAAGCCGTCCAATTCCCCCTCCTTCAATGTCATTGCCCATCTATGAATTCCTCACATGCACCCTATCCCTCCACGCTCTCCATCCATGATACTTCCCATATCCAATGAACGGCTGAGATTGGTTCTCGCGGTTCTCGCATGAACCCTCCCCTATATATATATATATATATATATATATATATATAGAATATAGAATTGGGTTCAAGTAAAAAATAGTTTATGGTACAAAATGTAAGGAGAACCGTGAAGATGCCATGTGTCCTATACAGATCAAGGGTATTAAGGGTAACTTCATTTAATTCTCTCACCTATATCCCCACCTCCCACGTTCATACAACATGTCGATTTCCATCTTCCGCCCAGCGCCCCCATCCTCTCGACTGCAACCTCCTGGAACGCCAACCTCCACCACAGATTAGGGTTACGCCATGCGCATTCAAGCCGATAATGCAAGAATCAACAGATTAGGGTGACGCCGCCACCACAGATTAGGGTTACGCCGTGGTGTCTTTCCCGTCCCCACCCTATCTAAAACCCTAAATACTCCATTCGCAAAGAATGAGTTGAGCCGTCGCCTTCCTAGTTTATCGTCGGCGCCTCCTTCAATTATCGCCGTATCACCATACAACCGCCGCCTCCTATCGTTTTCCCTGCCAATCTGAAAACGCCGCCGAACACCACCGCCTGTGAAGACGTCGTTGACCACCATCGCCAAACCTACATCTGATGAGCCTTCATCGATTGCTTTGTGCATCGTCGATTGTTTACATGGTTTATTAAATGATTTGTGCATCACAGGGCCGATGCACCACCGCCTCTGCACCGCGGCCTCCGCCGTTCATCCGGCTATTTATGTCTTGTGCATCAGATTACCCTAAAGTATGTAATTTTTTATTCTGTGCATCAAATGAGTGTAATTTGTGCTTTAAATGGAATATGTGAATCGATAGATGTATTGTTGTTCATCGAAAATGTTTGTAATCTATGAATCAAAGTTTTGTATTTTGTGTATCTTGTCGACGGAATAGAGAAAACCGACCTGGCGAGTTTGATTTTGGCCTGCGATGGTGGTTGTTAATTTTAGCCGGCGAGTTTGATTTTGGCCGACGAGAAGAGAAAGCGGTTCCCAATTTTTTTTCTTTTTTTTATTTTGACATTTTTACCCTTTTCTGTTTTTTTAATATTCGAATTTTGAAGGCTTTATTGACTTTTTCTTTTTGACTTTTAGAGAGATTCAATGGTTGAGATCTCTCCTTACATTTAGTACCATATCTTTTTTTGTAGCATATCCCTACCCTATATATATATATATATATATATATATATATATATATATATATATATATATATATATATATATATATATATATTGTGGTATGGCTGATATTGCCCTTTAGCGGGTCCACGTGCAAGATTAAGAAAAGTAATAATATCTAGAAAGTTATAAAAAGAAAGAATTAATGGATTACATATTTACACATGTCATCATCTAGTTAGTATAAGAAGAAGTGAAAGAATCTAGTAAGATGATATAAAATTTTTATTTGAAAACTTTTATAAAGTTATATTTTCTCTTACTAGATCTTTTGACTTTATCCTCTAACTCACTATTCTAGATAATGATACGTGAAATATAGTATTTTTTTTATTTATTTTATCATTTATTTAAAATTTTAAATAGAAAGATAAATAATAATAAAAGTATAAAACCCTTCTTTTTAAATTACAAATGAGATTTATAAAATAAATGGTATAAATAAAAAGTTCTTGGTATTAATATATATATCCTTAAAAAAACAAAATATAAATAATTATCCCCACTAGTGAACCGACCCCAAGTGGCAAGTATATTGGTAAACACCACCTTTCTTCATAATCTCTCTATCCATTTCATCTTTATGTAACTGCCTCCCAAATCCCAATACACACTACTCACACTTCCCTCCTTCCTTCCAGTTCCACCCCAGAAAAAGAAATTTATTCCTAAAACATGGGTGAAGAACAACCACCCTCAACTACCACCACCACCACCGTCGCCGGCGGTGCCAAAGCTCTACCCTTTGCTGTACATGTAGTTCGTGGTCGCTGGTTCTCTCTATTCGCTTCTTTTCTAGTCATGACCGGAGCCGGGGCCACTTACCTCTTCGGCGTCTACTCCAAAGATATCAAGTCCGCCCTTGGCTACGACCAGACCACCCTCAACCTCCTCGGCTTCTTCAAAGACCTTGGCGCCAACGTCGGCGTTTTCTCCGGCCTAATCGCCGAGGTTACTCCGACGTGGTTCGTCCTCTTACTCGGTTCCGCCTTGAACTTTGCCGGTTACTTCATGATCTGGCTCGCCGTCACCAACAGAATCTCCAAACCTAAAGTATGGCAGATGTGTCTCTACATTTGCATCGGAGCTAACTCTCAGAATTTTGCCAACACCGGAGCTCTGGTGACCTCCGTTTCCAATTTCCCCGAAAGCAGGGGTGTCGTTTTGGGATTACTGAAAGGTTTCACTGGATTAAGCGGAGCTATCATGACTCAAATCTACCTAGCCGTTTACGGCAACGATTCGAAATCTTTAATCCTGCTAATCGCCTGGCTCCCGGCGGCGATCTCGGTGGTTTTCGTGTACACGATCCGGAAGATGAATCTAGTAAGACAGCCAAATGAGCTCCGAATCTTCTACCATTTCTTATACGTTTCGATTTTTCTAGCATTGTTCATCATGGGGATGACGATTGCTCAGAATCTAGTGACGTTTTCACAAAGGGCTTACGCCGGTAGTGCTTCTGTGGTAATCTTCTTACTCTTTGTTCCTCTTTTTATGGCGATTAAAGAGGAATTAAACATCTGGGAAAGCAACAAACTGCAATCAGTTAGGATTCCTGAGGTAAAGATCGACAATTTGAACCATGAAGATGTATCCACAAATGTAACAACAGAACTCCCAAAACAAAAGGGAAAAACATCCTGTTTCGCAAATGTGTTCTTGAACAAGCCTGAGAGAGGAGAAGACTACAACATCTTACAAGCACTTCTAAGCACAGACATGTTAATCCTGTTCATTGCAACTTTCTGTGGGCTTGGAACAAGCTTAACTGCAGTAGACAATTTGGGTCAAATTGGTGAATCTTTAGGATACCCTACAAAAACCATCAAATCATTTGTTTCTCTTCTAAGCATCTGGAATTACTTTGGCCGGATCTTCGCCGGATTCGTATCAGAAATCTTGCTGGTGAAATATAAATTCCCACGACCACTCATGTTCACATTAGTCCTCTTCCTATCGTGTATCGGCCTCCTCTTGATCGCCTTCCCGATACCCGGATCAGTCTACTTAGCATCAATAATTATCGGGTTTGCATTCGGGGCACAGTTGCCGTTAATCTTTGCAATCATTTCAGAGCTTTTTGGGTTGAAATACTACTCAACATTGTTCAATTGTGGGCAATTAGGGAGTCCATTAGGGTCGTATATCTTGAATGTAAGAGTAACAGGGCCATTGTATGATCGAGAAGCACTCAAGGAGCTTGCCAAAAAGGGGTTAAACAGGGGAGCGGTTAAGGAGCTGGTATGCATGGGCAGGCATTGTTATAGGCTCTCTTTTATCACATTGGCTTGCGTTTGTTGCTTTGGAGCTTTAGCTTCGTTGATATTGGTAGTCAGAACTCGTGAATTTTACAATGGGGATATTTATAAGAAATTCAGGGAGGTGATACCGGCTCCCTCACCTAACGAGAAAAATCAAATAGATTGAGATTTTTCGGTGTAATATTTATAAAAATTAAAAGTGAAAAAGGACCAAAGGTCCAATTATATGAATTTATTAGAATGTATTATTGGGAAAGATGAGATTAAGATGATATGATTTGTCTTTTTCTAATTAATTAATATTAGTTAACGATTCTTGTCATTAGACAAGCATGATGAGATTTGGTTGGTAGCTGAGGGCCCATGGTATTTGGCTTAATATTAATATGCCCCTGTTGTATATTTCAATTTATTCTTAAAAAATTGGCTAGGCATATCCGTGATACCAGGGATATTTATGGCATTTCAAAGATAACAAGTCCAATTTGACTTTTTGCAAGAAGACCCTACTGGACTCTCAATTGCCCACAATTGAACGACGATATTTTGGGTATTCAACTTTTTATTATTCTTTATTACACCATTAACATCCATCACATGCTTCACATACATTTTTGTATGTCACATTAGCGCTACATCATTCCCACTATTGCATCACCCATCACACAAACTCCTGCATCTATCACATGCTTCACATCACAAAAAAAAAAAAACAAAAAAAAGGTGAAAATGCCGCTCACCCGCGCGATGGCTGTCACGCTCGTGACTGTGAGCCCCCCTCACGAAGAGGGGCGATGGTACTCACACCCTCACACTCGTGAAGGTCTCTCACATGAGGCATACCGTGATGGATGCTCCCGGTCTTAGGAGTTTAGGACATCACTTAGGCAACATGTTGGTGTACATCACTTAAAGACTAGCCGACCGACCTTCATTCGTACACCAATATATTCACATCACAGCCTGCCGACCTTCCTTCTTACTAATTCTAGTCATATAATGGTGTTCAATAAGAATTTACTATTGATTCGAGTTATGCTCAAGAGTTTCATTTCATTCACTAAAGTTAGGCAACATTAATCCAAGGCACGGTCAAGCTCAAATTAAGATTAATTGGTAATGTTAGACTCGGTTATTCTTAATAACGATCGTGAAAAGAACATGTTGCCTTTGTGGTGTGACAAAATTAGTACGGATGATGGTCGTGATGTGATATATTGGTGTACATCACTTGGGGTTTAACTTTTTATTACTCTTTATATTAGTATATTAGATTAGATCATAGTTTAAATATCATAGTAGATACACATAGTCATAATTATTTATATGAAAGTATTATTTACTGTTCACTTACATAAATATATAATTGCTTTTCACGAATGAAAGAATAACCTAATCTGAGATTTTCTTATAAACTAAAAGAATTTTGTATTGATTTTAGTCGTCACTAAAAAGTAAATGATGACAAGTTAGAAACGATGTTAAATTTTAATTACTATAAGATTTGTATCATATAAGAAACATAGACAAATACAAAAAAATTAAAAGTATATAATATTTTATTATTTATGTAGCTTAAGATCTGATAGATTTTTTTTGAAAGGCAAGGATCTGATAGATTTAGTTCTGAATTAATGTAGTAGATAAGAGATATGAATTAGTTTAATAATTTAACACGAGGTAGATTGATTTAAAACCAAAAATTTCAATTTTCACCTTATATAGTCGAAATTGAGTTTTCTTTTTAACTAAAATGAATTGTTAAGATTTAATTTTGACTAGATAAAAGGTCAAGTAGCTCAAGCTCTACATTGGTTAACGTCAAGTACATTTTCAATAATTTTCAGCTCGATCTTGATTAAATCACGAATCATTTTGACTTGATTACACTCCTAGTTCTTTCTTCAACTCATCTTACCAGGCTATCTTGTGAGACTCCCTATTCTCAAATTTATCTTCCACCGCTTTACCGAAATCATCCAAAAGAGTTATTGCTTCTTTTACTCATTCAATCTATGGGTGGGCTTGCTACATTGGTAAAACTTTAAACTAAGTACATGTCGGACGCTCATCGATCAAGAGCAAATCTAAGTACATGAAAGGTACAGTAGTAACACTGTGTTCCCGAGTTGAAATTAGGGGATAAATGAAAAGATTTAAGAAGGAAAATAAATATCAGTTGTGTTCCCAAGTTTTCTACGGGAGAAAAGAAAAGATTTTGGAAGGAAAATTCTTTCTTATTTTCTTTCTAGAATTTCCTCCCAAAGTAGGGAAGATTTTGGAAGGAAACAAAATAACACTTCAATTTTTACTTCTTCTCTAATTTTCTTTCGAACTCGGAAACACGCAATAACAAAAATATTTCCCTTCCTCTTCATTTCTTTCTCTCGCTAATTTTCTATCCTTCCATTTTCTTTCTACGTGTAACTGTGGAACACAGCGTAAGACTTACCTAAGTTTTGATATTGCAATAATTTTTGTAGAACATACCTTAAGGTATACCTTAGAAATTGAAATCATTTAATTATTTAAACTCAATGTCAAAACTAATTATTTTTTTTGTGAACATAATATATAGTAATCATAAGAGTTGTTTTCAAAACCAAAGCCAATATACTTATATACACATTAAAAAGTAAAAATCATTCAAAAACCAAAACCAAATCGACCCATGCACTATTACACACACCACAGCCCTAACAGGAACTAATATGCATCCACGGTTACACACTCACTTAATACACGACAAACTGACAAGGCATTGGTGCCGTTGAAGTATACGTGCGAGCTATATATCTAGTTAAAATAAAATGATGATAATATATATTAGGTGATGCAAACGTATACCTAATAGATATGACGTTACGCAAGAATCACACTCCATATATATATATATATATATATATATATATATATATATATATATATATATATATATATATATATATATATATATAGTGCTCCGCTACAGCAACCAGCATATATGTACATACATATACATATTTACTTTTGCGAGAAATGGACATGACCACCAAAAACATGCTAACTTTTGGTGTCATTAAGTATTTATATCCGGATCGGAACCACAACAATATCTGATTATGACATGCATTAATAGGTTAACAGTATATATGTATGCGCGCATGCTCCAAATAATTGTCCATATGACCCTTTAATTTCTACTTCAAGCTAATCATTAATTAACCATGTGTTCATTCAAACGATTCTAAATTCATCAACTTTTCTATCCGTCATGAATTCTTGATGCTTTCTAACCAACTTTTTTGCACCACAATATAATTTTTATTGACTATATTCCAAAAGGATTATTATATATATATAGTGGGAGGTTCAAATGAGAACCTTAAATAAATTGAGAATGTGAGACTCAATCCTAGTCATCCAATTTCCCCTCCTTCAATGTCATTGTCCATCCATAAATTCCTCATACGCACCCTGCCACACTAGATCCCCTCACGTTCTCCATCCATGAATTCCACTTACAAAATGAATAGCCGAGATTTAGTCTCCCATTCTCATTTGAATTCCCCTATATATATATATATATATATATAGGAGGGTTCATGCGAGAACCGTTGTTAGTGCGAGAACCGCGAGAACCAATCTCAGCCGTTCCTTGGATATGGGAAGTTAAATGGATGGAGAGCGTGGAGGGATAGAGTGTGGCAGGGTGCATGTGAGGAATTCATGGGTGGACAATGACATTGAAGGAGGGGGAATTGAACGGCTCAGATTGGTTCTCGCGGTTCTCGCACTAAGAATGGTTCTCGCATTAACTTTTTCATATATATATATATATAGTCATACATTTACTATACAATTTTAACCATTCATCAGGGTTTTTTTATGCATCCCACATTTGATAAAATATCATGAGCTCATGAACTTCTCATGATATTACATTAAATTACCAAAATGCCCTCCAAATCATCATGATAAATTGTAATCTTACTACCCCAATTGATATATAGTATAAATTTTACGCGGCTCACGCCTATAAGCCGCTCCATTATGAAATTCTTAACCTAACCCAAAAATTAATTTGGAGTTTTGGGTCATAAATGGGTATTGGCGTCGGAAAATAAACCGAAGTAGAATAACTTGACCGGCCCAAATCAAATTCAGGTTAATTGGGTAGGTTTAATCGCTTTTCAATTGTCTAATTCGGGTAACCCGATGAACGGTTGCCTTATTCGGGTCGGGTGACGGTTAGAAAAAAGGAATTCGGGTGACCCGATTAAGAATTTTAAGGTTTTTCAGATAAATATATATTGCAACTAGTTATACATTTATACTTAGCTTTAGGTTACAAACGGGTCAACAACACTACCCACAAATCACAAAACATCTTAGATAATTTGCATCCCGAATTCAATTAAAAGAAATTACTCAACATTTTATAATTTTAGACTTTTAGTAATTAATAACAAATAATCTTTAAGTTTTTACATAAACGAAATTAATGAAGGTATTTGTTTGATTATATGTTTTTACTTTTATAATTTACTTAAAGTTGCATTCTCTAATTATAACATTTTGCATTTATTCTAAAAAGCTTCCAAAAATTAACTTATGATTTGATTATGTTATTATCGGATGAAGGTGCAATGCAAGAAGGTAACAAAACATCTATTGCAAAAACTTTTTTCAAGTGTTAGTAATTTTACAATGATTGTCTAATTTCACAATGATTGAAATAAAATAACCCTATTCTCTATGTTCACAAGATTGAAACATAAAATGCTAAAAAATAAATTCTTATTCGGTTGTACACAAATAACCCTAAACCTAAACAGGCTGAACTACCCGAAAATCAAATAACCCCATCCTTATTCCGTTACCGGGTAACATTTTACTACTTGAAAACCGAATAATCCGAAACCCGAATAACACGACCGAAGAACACCCCTATAAATAGGTATAGGTAGGGGTATTTAAAATATCAGAAACCAAGAAACCGAACCTAAAAACCGCAAAAACAACCGAAAAACATATAATCAAACAAATAGGTAGGGGTATTTTGTTTTTTTTCGGTTTGGTTAACCGAACCTAAAAATAATTCGGTTGTTCAGTTTGGATACGGTTCTTGATTTTACATACGGACGATTAACCGAAAAACCGAAAATTGAGAAAAAACAAACTTAGTTATTAGGTTTATCAATACCATCCAATTGATCAATATTTACAATACAATAATTATCAACTCATAACAAATTGTTATTGCAACTAATATGTACATTTCATTTTTCAATATATATGGTTATTAATTAGGTTGAGTTGGTTTATAATTTTTTTTACTACTTTCGAACTTAGTTTCACTCTATTTTATTCACGTCTCTATTCATACTATTTTTTATCATCATAATTAGTTGATAAATAAATCAAAAAATTTGTAATGTTGATAAATTTCTCATTTAAACAATGTCGAGATTGAGATTTGGATACTACTTTTGATAGTTTTTATTTTAAAAATATATTTAGTAGTTATAAATAGTTATTTGGTTAACCCGGTAACCGAACCGAAAACACCGTTTAACCGGCTCTAGGTTAACCGACCTTTTCGGTTTACGTTTAGGTTCACGAAACTTACGAACCGATACTCCTGTTAACCAGTTATTAGGGGAATGCTCGGTTAACCATCCATGAACATCCCTAGGTATAGGTAGTAGTGTTATAAAAGTTAATTGATTTAAATATTGTTTAAAATGGTGTACTATTTAAATTTTTAAGTTTAAGGTTAATTTAATTATAATTTTTTCAAAAAAATGTGGAGCTTATGTGGACATCCATATCAGCATAGCCAAATAAAGGGGATCCTACGTGGACCGCCTCATGGTACCCCTTTTATTAGAAATTAAAACTTATGGTCATTTCTTGTCATAAAAAAATTTAGACGTTATCTTTATTGTCAAATTTCGTTATTTAAGTTATATTTAGCAATTTGCCCAGTTATTAAAATTAATAAAATCGCAATTTGCAGGTTGATTTGACACATATTGGTTTATATCCAAATAATTGAAATCTGCATTTAAGTCAAAAGAAATCGAAGGTTGTATGATGTTTGTCGGTATTTATATAATTTGCATCTAATTGGTTTCACATAGATTGATGTAAAATGGCATATATAGGGTCTGTGTACGTTGTTTGCATGTATTGCTAGAGGGAGTAATTGCTTATGGTGTTGGGAAGATGTGCAATCTCTCGTGTTTTTTCAGAGCATAATCATGCATCAAGTACCAATTAATTTGATCTTAACGAGTAAGGTTTCTTTTATGTAGCTGAGACTTGAGATAAGCATTGTTAATTGGTATTAGATGACACATTTGGTACATTTGGTACATTTGGCATATGTATGTTTTGTGTTAGAATGCTTATTCTATGCCATGTTTGCCAACTAGCTATTGTTTTCTTTGATTATCACTGACTCTGTTACTGTTTGCAACCCTTCACATTTGGTATTGATCTGTAATTGTTTGCAAATTGCATATGCATTTAAGGATTGAACGAATCTAAAGTGACCTGTTATTGTCTGAATGTTGTCAAATTGCATTGCAACAACAAAATAACAGATAGAACTGGTCTGCTTTGGCCTAGTTTCTATGTAGGAAAAAGGTGGGTTACAATATGAGATGTTGTATAGTAAAGGTATTGAGAGTCAGATGGATATTCAAAGGTAGTTTTTGGTTATAGCCTTTGTGGAAGAATGGTTTGAATGTCTAATGTTATGTTGGTACTACATGGAATCTAAAGAATGGAATTTGATGGTCCTAACCAAAGTAGGAGATGTGAGATCTTAATGCAAAGAATCTCTGCTAATGGAAATGGTGCTGTTGCTATTTTGTTGTATATTAGACTCATGCTTTGAAGGAATAATTAAATGTATCATTTCTGTACAAAAAACATATATAACAGATTGAACTAACCTAAATGGATCTATAACAACAAAATAAAACAGCAAAACCTTCTTTAAATAACAGAACAGCTCAAACAACAAGACATTTGCCAATAAATTAATTTTAATGCTTCAAAAACAAACTGATACATACGATTGTCATTTCTCAAGTGGAAGTACAAGCTTCCAAGCCTATGTTACAAGCACTCAAGCACCCTAGTGGAAGGAGCTAGTTATGTGCATACGTGTTTAGAATTAGTTACCCATATCCTTGTTAGTTTGCATCTTGCCCGTCGTAGCCTTAAGTTTAGGATACATTTCATGTTTATTGATATATATTATTGTAATGTTTAGTTTTAAAAAAAGAAATGAAGAAGAAAAATAGCTTCTAAATTCTTGTTCTCTATCTTGTTTTCTTTGGAAGATTAGCTATTTCGGATTGACCTTCATCTTAGGAGATTGACCATCTTGAATCTATCCCTATCACAAACTTACATCATACACAACAATCTTCACTCGGTTGCAAGAAACTACGACCGACTATACACTAGTCAATCTTGAATCTGACTCATGGCAAAAGAAATTATAGTCCACAAAACACACAAATGACACACCAATATCATAAATCCCTCATAGTTTGTTACCATCAAATCTTATGCTTTAACCAAGATTGAACAAAAGAGCAGATTGCCCATCCCGATTGCGGATTAAAAACAACTAACTTATAATGGATTACTGTTGAATATCAAAGAGCATATTTCTCACACGCTAATGAACTCATGAATAAAAATGAAGATGAATAACGCAGTTGGAAATTAAAGAGCATTATTCTGACATTACAATACAAAGAACCAACCCTTATGTAAAAAAAAAGAACAAAAGTAGCCAACTACTCCCAAACTAAACGTGGACGTGGGTACATCTCCCACAAATCATGCAACCACAACCTCCTACCTATTCTTTTACTAGCTAGGACCATGAGAGAGTGGCCAACATGGCTATCATGGACTTTTATCAAAGAAACGAAACACAAAGTGAGAAACCGATTAAACCAACAATTACAAGTTTACAACCCATGGATTGATAAATTGATTGTAGCTAGATCACAGCCGCCTTTATCTTTTACTTTTTTTATATATATTTAATAGAAAAAGAAGCAGCAACATGGCCCACATGCATGCTCAAACAACAGTAGCACTCCGAAAACAGCCAAACCGCGCGCAGCCTTAGATCTTTTTTTTTTACACAATCGATCTTTGCACTCGATCGATCCTTTACATATTTAATGTATGTAATGATCGATCTTTAAATAATATTTTTTTTTTAAAATGTTTTTAATTAATTAAAACCTAGCTATGACTATTTCAAATTTTCAATATCGAAATATATTGATAGTCTGAGATTGGCCAACTTGATATTTTCCCTAACTGATAATATCTCTTTCTAAATTTGTTTCTAGCTAGTGTAGTTCTTAACATATTTTCCCGGAATTATATATATAAACAGCAGATAGATTTCATCAACATGAGTTTACTTTTCTTGAAACCGGGTCAATGCTTTCAAGTTTGAACTAATTTTTTTTCTTCCTAATTACATCACACTAGCTAGTAGAAGTGGAGTTATAGTTATGTTTGATATATTTGGTTTATGATGACCTCTTTCTAAATTTGTTTCTAGCTACTGTATCTTATCTTTCTTTAATAATTTTACTTGAATCTAGCTTTCATGATTAGGTTAAGTAAAAAAAATTATTGAGGTAAAATAATTCCGAGTCACACTTAAAATTAATAAGTGTCTAACGACACAAAATAAAATAATTATGAACATTCCAACATTGTACATCTTTTTTTGTTGGAACAAAAAAAAATGTAGATCTAGTCATCTTATTTTACAAGTTTTGAGTATTGGGCTTCGAGTTTGGATCAAACCCCAACGGGCTAAAGAAAATCCAAGACCAGAAAATGATCGATTGTTTACATATAAACCGCATATCATGTTGGGTAATCTTGATGGGTTATGGATGTGGGTAATCCATGGGTCAATAGCATGAAATGGATCGGAGGTGGATAGTCCATGTTTTATTGAGTATTCAGCAAAAGAAAATGGCCAAAGGGGTTCACCAAGTTTTCTTTTAGTTAGCCGTTAACTAGAAAGTTAGTGGTATATTTTTAGGAAGTTAGTGGAGGATGATAGTCCACGTTAACATGCATAGTGGGAGGTTCAAATGAGAACCTTAAATTAAATGAGAATGGAAGACTAAATCCCAGCCGTCCAATTCTCCTCTTTATATGTCATTGCCCACCCATGAATTCCTCACATGCACCCTGCCACACTCGATTCCCCACGCTTTCCATCCATAAATTCCACTTACAAAATGAAAGGCTGAGATTGAGTCTCCCATTCTCAATTAATTTATCATTCTTATTTCAACCTTACCCAACATGCATATTTCCATTTATTTAATTTATATGTATTTGGCTTCCATTTGAAAAATTAAGAAGGTATTGAAAATGTAATATCTTTGTGGTGGGTTCCTCTCGAGCAACAGCAGCAGCAATGCTGCATTCTTCTTTTCTTCTTTTCTGTTTATTAGAGAATGAGGTTTAGTATGCTCTTTGATATCCAATAGATCATGCACATGAGATTACTTACGATACACTACGAAGTATGCATAGTAAAATTATACGTACGGAGTTAAACCTCGAGTATGGCTAACTCTAGATCGAGCTAAATGTTATGAAAACTATGAATCTCATATTGGGAAGTTATGTACGGATAGTGAATGGAGTGACCACACACACCGATCCCACCAGGGTGTTAATGGGGTATATCCTTTCCCGGATATATTTGAGCCGATCTGCTAATTTATATAATCCAATCAGTTTAAAATTTGAATCCATCGACACAATAAGAGATCTATTTACTTGGATCACTATGTACCCTGATCCTAAATCTATCAGGGTCAACCCATTTAAATATTACTAAATTTTCACTTTAACCATTACCATCACTTTTAACAACCCACCACCCCCGACAACGCCATCATCACCCGCAGCCACCTGCCACCACCATCCACGGGCGCTCGTCTCCACCATCACCACCGCCCGTCAACACCATCAATGATAAAAAGAAATAAAAAAACAATGATGTTTATAAATATTACTTTACGAACAATGATCTGAGTAGGATGTCAATCATATCGTTCCTTGTCTTCATATTTAACTTGTGTATAATTTTCAGAATTTGTTGAAGTACGCTAATTATAGTATTAAACTGATCAATGTTGAGGATCTACTCTAAAAATTTTGAGTCCAGATATGTTGGATCTACCCTCAAAGCTTCCATCTTACGTCCTTTACCTCCAGATCTTCCTTTTCTCATCGCTGCCGACAGCGAGATCTATTTCTATCCTCACTCTCTGACGCCGTCAATGGTCAGCAGCGGTGGTGATATGGTGGTTTCGCTGTAGGTTACGACTCCCCACCTTCTCCTCGCCGAATACCATCTGTTCATCTCGTCACCTATAATCAACCCCAAAGCTGCTGCATGTTATTGTATGATTTTTTCTATAAACATAAGCTTTTGAATGTTAATTCCAGATTTTTAACATTTTGATTCCATGTTGCAGGTATCTCACATGTGAACATATATCTCATTAAATTATTTTATATTTTACATCTTAAATATACAGATGGTGTAGTGATTGGGTATTTCATACTTTAAATTAAAAAATTAAAGTGATCAAGTATTTCAAACCTGAAAGATGATAAGATTGAAGTATTTTATATCTGAAATTAAAAAAAGTGAAGTGGTTAGGATATTTTATTTCTGAAATATAGATATCTCACTAGCTTATTTTATATTTCATACCTGAAATCAATATGATGAGATGATTGGGATATTACATAACTAAAATCAATAAAGTGATTGGGTATA
Organism: Pulicaria dysenterica; assembly: GCA_947179395.2. Taxonomy (NCBI): domain Eukaryota; kingdom Viridiplantae; phylum Streptophyta; class Magnoliopsida; order Asterales; family Asteraceae; genus Pulicaria; species Pulicaria dysenterica. Next base: position 60,245,293 of record OX359295.1, read on the forward strand.
TCATATTTGAAATACAGAATAATTGAAGAAAATTTATAAATTTGGTGTCATTTTAAAGGTATAATGATAATTTTCAAGATTCTACAAAAAAATTCATGTATAACGATCAAGAATCGATCAAAAAATGTCAAAAACGGGCTGAAACCAGGTAAACAAGTTACAGGTCGCGAAATGGGCATATGCAATTATGCATATTGACACGTTTTTTTTGTAAGTTAAATATAAGTTAAGTAAACAGATATGTAAAATAAAAGTTAATGTACCATAATAGAAAATGGGCAAAAACATTTTTATGTACCGTGATTTTAACCCTAGTTTTTTTATATAATTATGATTTGTGAGTTCGTATAACTGAACCAAATTAGAAGAACAAAATTAATAAAAAACGAGATCACAAGTCAAGATGTGAACACAGATCGGAAGAAAGAATTTTATGTGAGCAAAATCACAAATCAACATTTTAATTTCGCGTGGCGCCATAAGAAACTGAACTCATATTTGATGAAGCAACCAAAATCAAAATATGGGGATCTGCAACTGTGAACAAATCTTTCAGTGAATAAAACTCAATGAGCTGACTCGATGAAGGGAGTCGATGAACAAAATCAAACAAACATGAAGCGACCTAACCAAATGATCGAAGATCACAACAAGAATCCACAAGAATCGAAGCTATCATGTACAAACTAAAAATCAAAGCTTACCAAGAACAGATCCAAAGTTAAATCTTACAACGAACAAATCTTTCGGTCAACGAAATTCACAAGAATCGAAGCTTGCTATGAGTATATCCAAAATCGAGCTTACCATGAACGGATAAAGCTTAAGCAAACTAAAATGTATGGTCAGAATTTGAATCATAGGAGTTGTGATCGAGCAAAGATGAACAACAAAAGTTCTCGGTGGAACAGAATTAAACCCCTAGCTGGAGTTGGGGTCCGAGCATCATTCAAAGAACCATAAACTGATGAACACATGATTTAAAGGACAGAGAATGTGATTGTTAAGACCTTGAGATCGAACATGGGTTCCGCTTCTTAAGCGATAACTTGGTTTGAATTACATAAAAACCTTTTGATCTGCAAACAAGTGTGTTAGGTTGTGGACTACACATCATATACACACATATGTATCTAAAGTAAAGTGTAGGCACTGAAAATGAACATGTATAGAATTCCTGGATGTAAACTGTCATTATGATGGTTATGTGGCGGTTATAGACCAAAATCTATACATACAGAGTGTAGTCCCTGATTGTACAACATATACAAACACACGTTTCTTATTTGGGATATTTGGATGTTCATCACCATCAAAGAACACAAAAGGAAATCAGAAGGACTTGTACAATTGGATTGATCATAAACCCATATACGAATATTAACATGGATACAGGCATGCTTACACAAATCTGTTGTTTAATTTCAAACAAGAATCTGGACAGGCATATCAAGATATATTAAAATACTAACAAAGTGTGCATATCTTTTACAGTTTGGTAAAAAAAAAACTTCTTTCTTCTGGCTTTAAAAGGAGGTTGCTAAGAAGCAATTGGTGTTATGTCTCATATGAGGAGGTGCAATTTCTTTTCTTGCCTTTAGCATCTTGATAATGTCTTTTTTATATCTGAACTTGTTGCTATTCGGAAAAAAATAATAATGTGTTATTAATATAATTAGTTCTTAAAAGTTAAAACTTGTTATTAATCAATGTATTATTATCACTACTTAAAACTTGTTAAAATGAAGCTTTATTTAAAGTAACTTAAAGTTTCAAACTTTTTAAAAAACACTTCATTTAAGCATGCAAACAAACGCCTCATGTGAGTTAGAGTTTGCAAAAGCAAAAAACAACTTATTTTTAATGTTTAATAATAATAACTGATATATGTAATTGAAAATTACGTAATAATTAATATGAAAACCGATATTAACTAATAACCGATGGTTAAAGATTTACTATAACCGATTGATTCGGTTAATAGTTTGGTTTTAAATACAAACCGACTCAAACAAAGGCATGCACACTTGACACTCGCGCAGTCGTACGTTACTGAACAAGAAAATATGCCAATGGGGTTTACTCCATTTGGTAAAGCCAAATAACGAGAGGCAGTTAAAAACCACCACCAAGCAATTCAAACCCACACTAGAGAGGCGAGAAACTGTCCTCATTTACCGATATAAAAAAACTGGACTAGAAACTATGCTCTCCAGTCTCCACTAGTCCACTCCTCTGTTGGAGATTTCATTCAAGCATCCAGAATTCTCTAATGCTCAAGCCCATTTATCACATGGGCCACAAGCCCACTAGGAATGAAAGCAACACGCAAGAAGAGCAATTTTTAGCTATACCTTCAGTCATTCAAATTAAAGTACTCATAGCATGTTTGAATATTAATGTAATTAAGAAGTATAGTCACTGGGAATACGAGTAACATGCTTCCTAGGTTATATATGAAACTAGTTTAGAACTGACCCTGGATTCTTTCTTTACCAAATTTAAACATTTTATGGTTAACCAGTTCATCATGTCTCTTGTTTGGCTTTGATTTGGTATTTTATGATTTGACTGTTCTTTTAACATCATATCACCCCATATCATAAATCTAGTACGGTATAACTCACTTGAGGTAATAAAATGACATGCATGGATTATGAAGATCGAATAACAAGTTAAATAAGTAATTTTTAAAACAAAGAAAGTAGATGAATTCTATCCGATACTAAAAGTCCTATGTTTCGTATAGTTCGTAGGAAATGGAAGAAAATAGTAGGATTTGAACTTTATAATTCCTTCTCATTTATGTTTTGGTTCAAGTATTAGCTTTAACGATGAAAAATTAATCCAAATTGTTAAGATTCTTTCACATGGGCAACACCAATTCACAATCAAACAACGTGTTTTTTAATCTATATATCGCTTAATTAGTATCCATTAAATGTGCTATGTATCTATCTATCTTTTAGTCCAATCTTTCCCAAAGAATACTAACCATAAATAGTTGGGATGACATAATTAAGTAAAAAGATTAATCCTTTTGAGTGTGTGGCGTCTACGTTTCTTTATTGTCTAATGACTTGACACGCAAACATAAACCCAATTTTCATGGTCTACACCTAACAAACACAACCTCCCCAACCTTTGTGTGTTTTCTTTCTTTTTCTAACACTCAACAATGATTGTTTTAGTTTTTATGTTTTTCAAACTTTCCCTAATTTCTTGTTTTTATTTTAGTTTGGAATATTAAAATCTGTATTTAATAAAACTCTCAAAACTCATATATTATCAAAAAATGTACAAAACGTTATACATAAGTTCATTTTTCTCATTCTATACGTCACTCTCATTGTGTTTCGATGAGATGATTAATACATATAGAAATAATGCATATAGACAAAACCACATAAGTTAAATATTGATACATTTATAATTAGACAATCAGCATCCATCACATGCTTCACATACTATTCTACCTGCCACATCAGCGTCACACCATTTTCCCACCATTCCCTCATCACATCACACAAACTCATGCATCAATCACATCTCCTCACATTTCGTCGCATAATTAAAAAAAAAAGGCTTTTACTTTCGCGATGGTGGTCACGTTCGTGATCGCGAGGGAGCCATCACCAAGAGAGGCGACGGTGTTTCGCGACCGTGAGCAGCCCTCACGAATGGCCTACGCGACGGATGCAGATGGTCTTATTTAAAAGGTTTTAATAAAGTAGCTATTGAAATAACTAAAATATTAGTATTTGTTAGTAAAAATAACCGATATAAGAAAGATTTGTTGTACTTGTCTTAAAAGAGTTATTAAATGCCTTTCCAAAAAAAGAGTTATTAATTTTTTTATGAAAATAAATGATTGTTCATATCCACTACTAGAAAAACAACCTTTTCTAACAATAAATTTCTATTACAATTAGTGACAATTAATTGATAATGAAATTATGATTGATTGCAGTTATATCGGTATGGTTGTTAACATAAACACGACAAATGACTAGGGTTAAAAGGGCTCGATCAGCATAAGTGCACAACTAACTGCTTTGCCGCTAACCAATTAGTTCATTGTTTAAAAATTCTTTATAAGAGATTCTTCAACAAATACAATAACCTTAATGAACGAGTCATTGTGTTTTACTCTAATTTTGTGCCTAGTTATAGCGTGCATGCATGTTCGTAATTTAACACATTCTCGTTTGATAGATATGTTAGTTTTAAAAAAGTAGAGGTAATGTAATAATCTTCATACTACCCTTTCCTATTTAATTTAAATAAAAAAGACAAGAAATTAAATGATAGACCAGAAATGATTCTCGCAGTTCTTGTACGAAATACAGTTCTCGTTTGAACCGCACCCTATATATATAGGGGAGTGGTTATGCGAAAAGCTTCTTATTTGCGAAAAGTGCAAGAACAATTTTAAGCCATTGATTGGATTATGATCTTGTGGTTCCCATTAATCATAATTAATATTTATATTTATTTTAAAAGGGTAATTTAGTACACTAAAATGTTTATCTCTCCTCTCTAGCTAATTTTTCTCATCATTTCCAGATTTTCTCTCACATAAATTTCCTTTTTTCATTATTTACATAAAAGTTCACTAATTAATAATTCATACATCATCGACTATTGAATTAAACCAATTAACATACTATAAATCTATCAGTTTATGAATTCAATAACGAATAAACTCAAAAATCATTTTTTGGAAATAGTTTATAATTCATTGATGAATAATAATACAGAACAGACTTTTGTGTGGCTAAAAACACATATCTTTTAACATCCATGAACAATTAAACAAACTACATATCATTGCATTATATCAAAATCTCAAAACTACAATTGAACAAGACCACACAGATCTGTTATTTTTACAAATTTTCAAATAATCTACATTGAACAAGACTTACATATCTTTTTTGCACCAAACATTCAAATAAATCCAAGAATAATCAACTTGTTCAGTCCTGAACAAGTCTATTTAAAGACTACACATCATTGATTAAGACTAAAATGAAAACAACTATTTAAAAACTACACATCATTGAACATGACTAAAATGAAAACAATCTGTTTATTCCTTAACACCACCGTAACACACATCTAATCGGCTAATCCAAACTAACAGTGTCCATTCAAAAAATGTTATACAACATTGAATACAAAGAAAACAATCCGTAAAAAGAAAGGAAAAAAATCGACATGAAGGTTATGGGTGAAACCCATTCTATGGTTACTCACTGTTGGTTGACCACGGTGAAGATCACACAAAAATCCATTGCTTTTCGTCAGGGGCGGCAGCAGCGTTGAATGTAGAGATCGAAGATTGGTGAGAGGGCCGGTTAAACGATTAACTCATGACTGTTCAATAATAAACAACATAACACAAAGAAAATTGTTAAACACAACTGATAAAACCTATATACAATGTGGAACGCATCTAATATCTAGATCCTTCGCTAATAAACAAAAACAAATAATTATTAACTAAACAAAACCAGAACTAGAGTAAAAAAACCAAGATGAATGTGATACGAACTCAATAGAACCAGAACTAGAGTAGAAAAACCAAGATGAATATGATACGAATTCAGATCAACAATCATAACTTAAATCCACTTGTTCATCAAACAAATCAAAAATCAAAGAAAAAAACCATCACACTTTCAGGTTGCATTCAACAAATAAATCAAAATTTATATAATCAAATATTTAAAACCAAAGTTAACCTCTTGTTCATCTTGATTCATAGTTCACTGGTGGTGCTCGGTGGTGGAGTGATTAGGATGTCGGTGGTGGCCTAGGGTCGTACTAGAGAAACAAGAAAGGGGCAGTGGTGGTGCACGGTGACGGTGGCGATAAACATCGATGAAACCCTAGGCGTGGATCTGTGATCGAAAAACGACGGTGGCGACAAACAATGGGCCGACATCAGTTGGCGGTGATGGAAGTGCATGAAGGCGCGACGGCTGTGATGGCGTCGCTTGATTGCCGAGGATAGCAGCGGTGACTAGGGCGGTGGTTCATCGCGATGTCCATTTTGAGCAGCGACAGTGGCGGCCTTGAGTGCGATGGCGACGACGAGGTGCCTAAACCTTATCGCCGGCCAAAATGTCTAGAGATGAGAATGTTTGGTTTGGAGAGAGAGTGTGGAGGTAAGGATCGTATAATACGGGATTGTGAGAGTAGGGGAGGAGATGGGAAATGTGAAATGGTCTATAATGCCCTTTGTTACATTAATTAACTACCATTTGATTTTCGTTAAATTACAAGATTGTCATGAATACTTACAACCATTGATAATCTCATCTAATGGCCATAATCGCTTCTCGTATTTTTCGCAAATAAGACCATTTTCGCATGAATATATATACATACATATATATATATATATATATATATATATATATATATATATATATAGTGCGGTTCAAACGAGAACTGTTTTTCGTACGAGAACTGCGAGAACCATTTCTGGCCAATCAATTAATATCATGTCTTTTATATTTAATTTAAAATAAGAAAGGGTAGTATGGACATTATGACATTACCCCCATTTTTTTAAACTAATATATCTATCAAACAAGAAGGTGATAAATTACGAAAAATATACCAAATTAACGATAAAATTATGCTCTTTAATTTAAGACCGATCTTGATATATTTTTTGGAAGAAAAAAAATTCATGTTTTGCTAGGTTTTTTTCAGTGCAGCTCGACTGTGCACAAGTGCATATTTTTGCACTAGTGCACAAGTCGTTGTACTGGAAAAAAACCCAGGAAAAGCACAAATTTTTTTTTTTGAAAAAATGTATCAAGACCGGTCTCAGATTAAAGAACATAATTTTCTCGTTAATTTGATATAATTTTCGTAATTTAGCACATTTACGTTTGATGTATATAGTAGTTTAAAAAATGTGGGGGTAATGTAAAAATGTTCAAATTACCCTTTGTTAATTAAGGTTAAGTTTGATTAGTTTAAGGTTATCCATTAACAACTCTTTAATCTCAACCCTCCATCTCTTTGATCAATGGTTGTAATTGGTTCTCGCAGTTCTCGTACGAAAAACGGTTCTCGTTTGAACATCCCCTATATATATATATATATATATATATATATATATATATATATATATATATATATATATATATATAGAATTAAAAATAGATGGAGGATCGAGTAAAACTTTTTATGATCGATCGAGTTGGTGTAATGATCTCCCAAGTAATTACGCACATAATTCACTTGTACATCATAAAAGTGTGATGAACAGTCGCACGGATGATGAGGATGACACAGGAAACACAAGAACACTGGTATTCTCTATTGCGGGGTGGGTGCGGAAAGGGGATTACCATCTTAAGGTACCAATTCAGGGAGAGGTGGGGAACTTGGGTGGGAGTAGGGATGTAAATGAGCCGAGCTACTCGCGAGCTATTCGAGCTCGGATCGTTAAAATCTCGAAACGAGCCGAGCCTAAACGAGCTCGAGTTCAAGCTCGAGCCTAGATTAAAGCTCTTTTAATAAACGAGCCGCCAAAGAGTGGGCCCGCGAGTTTTAACGAGCCTAAACGAGCTCCATATATAATATATTTTTATACTTTATATGTTTAATTTTTAATAATTATATATGTAATTTTAATAAAAATATCAAAATAATACTCGAGCGTAAACGATCCTAGCTTAAACGAGCCAAGCCCGAGTTTCACAAATATTAAACGAGCCGAGCTCGAGCTCAACATCATAAGCTCTAAACGAGCCGAGCTCGAGCTCGAGCTTAAAAAATCCTAAACGAGCCCGGCTCGATAAAGGTCTAGCTCGGCTCGGCTCGGCTCGTTTACATCCCTAGGCGGGAGTGGCCCAAGGCGACTACTTATTCTTTTTTCCAATTGTTATTAGTATATTTTTATTAAATTAAAAGTCTTTTCTTTGAAAAGCATTTATCTCAAAATAAAGAAAAATCGTATATCTAATCATAAACAACAGTTCTTTTGAAAATGAACGGTTGTTCATTCGTAGATGTTTTTATAAATATAAGTATTTATTTAGAAAAATAAATAAATTTATGGAATTTTTAGATAAAGAGCTTCAAGCATTTCATGATATAAAGCTTATAGATAATAAAAAAACAATAGATACTATGAAAAGGTTAAATTGCTATTTTATAAAAATTAGATACATATCTATTCTTCGAAAACGTTTATCTCAATATAAAAGAAAATTTGTACCTCTCAATGAAATAGTTGTCTTCAGCCTTATCTTAAAAATAACAACTTATATAGAAAAATAAACAAACTCATTTAAATCAAGTAATGGTTATTTTTAAATAGCGAGCTTTAATCACATCATGAAAATAAAATTTATATATAAGAAAAAATAAACAAATAGTGTGAAAAGGTTTGATAGGTATTTAAGACCGTAATATACATCTCTGCTTTCAGGTTAAAGGATAAGAGTCGGAACATCAAAATTGACCCCTAACTCTTCCCTTCCCTTCTTCACTCATTTCTGGTAAGTCAACACAAAAGCTCATCTCACCTCGCCTTACTTTTCTTTCTATCTATATCTTTCTTTTTTGTCTCTCATCTATCTTCCCCCTTCTCTCTCATTTCCTCTTTCGTCGTCACTCAGTACTCAATATAAATCAATAATATAATATTAAAAATGTGATTAAAATTTAATAAAGAGTTAATTACAAAGATGATCCCTGTGGTTTGCGTTAAATTTCACATTTAGTCCTTTAAATTTGAAAATTACACTGGTAGTCCTTATGGTTGACATTTTGTTTCACTTTTAGTCCTTTAGACTAACTGATGTTATCTTTGACCGTTAGTCAAAGGGTAAATTAGTCATTTATCATGTTATCCTTATTACCAAACACAATTTACCTATTAAAATGATTTCCAAACAATATTTTTCTTAAACCTTATTACCAAACAACTTCTTTTACCTTCTTATATCAAACCCCCCCACCCCCTCTCTCTCTCATCTCTCTCCTCCGTTTCTATCTGAAAAAGAACAGGCACCACCGCCGCCCTAGGACCGCCGGCCACTACCACCGCTCAACCACCTCGATCACCGCTCAACCACCACCGCCGCTCAACCACCGCCACGCTCTCTCTCCCTCTCTCTCTCTCACTTCGATCAACACTAGCCACCACCCTATTCTCTCTCTGCTCTCTACCTTGGCCACCGCATAAACAGATCTAAAAAACACCATCGTACGACCAGATCTGAAAAACACCACCGCATAAACACCATCTCCTTGACAGCCGGCCACCACCGCACGACCAGATCTAAAAAACGTCGCCGCAGATCTGAATAAGATGGAGGCTGTGAACACCATCACAAGACCAGATTTGAAGAGGTGGCTGCAGCACTGTAACCTGCTGGATTCCTGAAGATGGAGACTGTGAACATGAAGTAACTTCACTGGAACGACCTTGAGAAGGTTGCACTTGAAGTAACTCCGGATTTGCGATTTAGGGTTTTCACGGTTTAAGTTTTGATTCAGACCACTGTCAGGTATGTTTCGATTCACGGTTTCCAGATCTGCGATTTAGGGTTTTCACGATTTGGTGGGTGTATCAATTTAAGGTGTTTCCATTTCAATTTAGGGTTTGTTGATTCAGACCACCGTCAAGCTGCACGGTTTAGGGTTTGCTAAACCCTAAAACAAATCAAAGAACGATGGTGTCATTCGATCAGTGGTTATGATTCTGTTTGTACGATTAATTTCTTGGTTAGATTCGATCTATAATTTTCTTGGTTATGATCACCGGTTATGATTCTGTGTTTTTATTTGATCTTTAATTTTCTTGGTTAGATTTAATTATCATAAGATTCGATCTTGCTCATTCTGTTTATTCTGTTTTACGATGATTATGTTTGGTATATCAAATTATGTTGTGAATCTATTGTAAATCAAATTATGGATTTGATTCATCTGTTAAATCAAGAAATCATGTATTTGATTCAGAAATTATGAATAATTTCCAGATTCATGTTTTTTTCCTATTTGATTCATGTTGGTCAATTTCTTTAGTGCAGCAAGCGAGAATATGTTATCAAGTAATAAGGGTTTTTTCCTGCATGGGTGTTTGGCATCATGGATAATATGGAAAATGACCAGAATACCCTTAGTCTATCATTTGACTAACAGTCAACTTTAACTGGAGTTGGTGTAAAGGACCAAAAGTGAAACAAATTGTCAACCATAAGGACTACCAGTGTAATTTTCGAGCTTAAAAGACTAAATATGAAATTTAACACAAACCACATGGACCATCTCTGTAATTAACTCTTTAATAAAAGTAAAGTTCAGATTATAGGAATAGACGGAGAGGTGATATAACATATGTTATTTGAAAAGCCCTAAATTTCAAAATAAAAAGAAAATTGGTTATATATAGAGTTATTAATTACAAAGATGGTCCCTGTGGTTTGTGCTAAATTTCATAATTAGTCATTTAAACTCGAAAATTACACTGGTAGTCCTTATGGTTGACAATTTGTTTCACTTTTGGTCCTTTACACGAACTCCAGTTAAAGTTGACTGTTAGTCAAATGATAGACTAAGGGTATTCTGGTCATTTTCCATATTATCCATGATGCCAAACACCCATGCAGGAAAAAACCCTTATTACTTGATAACATATTCTCGCTTGCTGCACTAAAGAAATTGACCCACATGAATCAAATAGGAAAAAAACATGAATCTGGAAATTATTCATAATTTCTGAATCAAATACATGATTTCTTGATTTAACAGATGAATCAAATCCATAATTTGATTTACAACAGATTCACAACATAATTTGATATACCAAACATAATCATCGTAAAACAGAATAAACAGAATGAGCAAGATCGAATCTTATGAGAATTAAATCTAACCAAGAAAATTAAAGATCAAATAAAAACACAGAATCATAACCGGTGATCATAACCAAGAAAATTATAGATCGAATCTAACCAAGAAATTAATCGTACAAACAGAATCATAACCACTGATCGAATGACACCATCGTTCTTTGATTTGTTTTAGGGTTTAGCAAACCCTAAACCGTGCAGCTTGACGGTGGTCTGAATCAACAAACCCTAAATTGAAATGGAAACACCTTAAATTGATACACCCACCAAATCGTGAAAACCCTAAATCGCAGATCTGGAAACTTAAGATCTGGAAACCGTGAATCGAAACATACCTGACAGTGGTCTGAATCAAAACTTAAACCGTGAAAACCCTAAATCGCAGATCTGGAGTTACTTCAAGTGCAACCTTCTCAAGGTCGTTCCAGTGAAGTTACTTCATGTTCACAGTCTCCATCTTCAGGAATCCAGCAGGTTACAGTGCTGCAGCCACCTCTTCAGATCTGGTCGTGTGATGGTGTTCACCGCCTCCATCTTATTCAGATCTGCGGCGACGTTTTTCAGATCTGGTCGTGCGGTGGTGGCCGGCTGTCGAGGAGATGGTGTTTATGCGGTGGTGTTTTTCAGATCTGGTCGTGCGATGGTGTTTTACAGATCTGTTTATGCGGTGGCCAAGGTAGAGAGCAGAGAGAGAATAGGGTGGTGGCTAGTGTTGATCGAAGCGAGAGAGAGAGAGGGAGAGAGAGCATGGCGGTGGTTGAGCGGCGGTGGTGGTTGAGCGGTGATCGAGGTGGTTGAGCGGTGGTAGTGGCCGGCGGTCCTAGGGCGGCGGTGGTGCCTGTTCTTTTTCAGATAGAAACGGAGGAGAGAGATGAGAGAGAGAGGGGGGTGGGGGGGGTTTGATATAAGAAGGTAAAAGAAGTTGTTTGGTAATAAGGTTTAAGAAAAATATTGTTTGGAAATCATTTTAATAGGTAAATTGTGTTTGGTAATAAGGATAACATGATAAATGACTAATTTACCCTTTGACTAACGGTCAAAGATAACATCAGTTAGTCTAAAGGACTAAAAGTGATCAACAAAATGTCAACCATAATGACTACCAATATAATTTTCAAGTTTAAATGACTAAATGTGAAATTTAACGCAAACCAGAGGGATCATCTTTGTAATTAACTCTTATATATATTTACGTCGCTCGACGTTGATGGTTTCTTTTGGGATAATCTCACATGTATTATATACTTCAGCAAGCAAGATTTTCTTTACAAAGTAATAAAGCTAAGAATAATGTGGAGTTTCGGGAATGTGAAAAAAGGGTCAAGTTCATATTCAACAATTATAAATTTCTACCGACAATTTAGTACTTTATTATTTAAAATATATATTATTATAGTTTGAACACGGACTGCGGTTATTTTAACAGAATTTAAGATGTAAATTAATTTTGCTTATAATTATAAAATATAATGTAATCTAGAGTGTGGGAGTGCGATACATTATAGTCATATACTTCAAATACTTCATTTCATATTAACGTTACATTACTAATATTTTACTTTAATTTTTCATACTTTAGCCTAGAAAATGCATACATCTATCACTTATCTCTCTCTCACTCCGTACAATAATGGGATGCCGAGAAGTTTGGCAGTGTTCCATTGCATTACTGCATTCCATCTTTGGCATTTGCAATATGATACTTCAGTTGCTTGCAAAACTCGTAATGTTTCGGATATCATATATAGTTGCCCAAAAAAAGGCTTGTTATAGTGTTGACGACAAGTGACACCTATATATGATTATATGTTAATAAAGTTTTCTCCTTATCCAGGTTTTATGGCATGTTCTCAAGATCTAAATAAAGGAAATTAAAATAAAAAAGGAATTTTAAAAGTGGTAGGAAGGATTTAATAAAGAGAAAAAGATAAACATAATCTTTCTAAACCGTTTCTTTCCTCTTTTAATAAAAATAAAACACAATTTTCTCCTTTTCATTAGCAATTATTTTCTTCCCCCGATAAAAAGTATTTGAGAGCAAGTCATCAGAGTGTAAGAAGCCTTACAACTCCCATAATACCGTCACGTTAGTTTTTTCTTTAATAACTCAACTACAACCTAGTAATATAGTGATCACTACTCATGACACCAAACAATGAGACCACATACCACCCAAATACTAATTAAAAAGACAAAGTTAATTTGGGAGTTAAAATCTCCATAAAAAGCTTCCATTCACGTCATGTAGGATTGCTAGAGATGGTTGTCCACATGCAATGTGGAGGGCTCACCACGGCTTCAAAACATGCCCATTCTAGACGCGTACTCTTATCTAAACATTTGCTACAACGTTTTGCTTTCATCTTCTGAAATTAGAGCTTGTTACTTGGTTACTATCCTCATGATCGACATACAGTGTTGAAGTAAACCTACCTCATTGTTATTGTAGTATATATCGTGTTGCTTAAATTGATAGCTACAAATTTAAATAGGTTATCTAAGAGATCATCTGATTAAAAAAATTTCCGAAAATCACACGATTCACACTAACATTAAAAATTCAAACAAAAATGAAAAATCGTGGTAATTGGGAGAAAGTTAATTGAGATCCGATCTATAATTGCTAAACCTGAAACAAACCAAAACCTCAAGCCCAGATTTGAGAGTGAACCAATGCTATGGTGCCCGGTTATGACTTATAAGTTTTTTTTTTGGAAAACAATATTTTTATATACTCAACAGTACTTTTACTTGCTATAAGATATAGTAAAAAGAAAAAAAAACATTCATATCAGTTCTTTTTACATTTCTTATAGACTACGCATAATAATACAAGTATTCTAATAACTCCTTAACTCGATAACTTGGCTAAACACACCCCCTATCTCTACTAGAAACATTAATATCCTACCGAACCCAAGCAAGTTTTTTATTTTTTATATCCCATCTTGAAAGAAATTTTTTCCTAATATCTTCTAACGCATTAAGGATACCAATAGGAGCACGAAAATAAAGAGGATAAGAAGTTGTAATCAATATAAAGAATCAAACTTTTATTCACAACATCATATTCTGATACACCTAACAAAAAACGAAGATAAAAAGTGATAAGCGATAGAAAGAATCAAGACTTTCATTCTCAACATCAATTTCAATACACCTAATAAAAAATAAGGTAAAAAAGGTAAGCAATAAAAAGAATTAGACGTTTATATTCAACATCCTCATTTGATACACCCAAAAAAAGATAAAAAGTGGTAAGTGATAAAAAGATTCAAACTTTATATATATCGATCTTCTTTAAATGAAAAATTAATAAATATTTGCATTAATGACTTCCAAGATATGATCACATATTCACACGAATATTAGACCCAAATACAACCAATCTTAACATTTATTCCACCCATTTATCTAAATAACTTCCATACAAGTCAAAACTTTACTTTAAATACTGCTCATTATAATAATTAAATAAAAGATTCAAAATGAACATATAATAATATTTTATAAGGTCGTGAGAGAACAAAGGGGAAATAACAAGATTACATGCCATATGAAACACTATATATACCCCCAACACAGAACTCACACACTAAGCAAAACCAAAACCAACCCTTCTTTCCTTCTTCACACACAAACAATGGCTTCTCAACATCCTTCACTTCTCTCTCTCTTTCTTTCTTTCATCTTATTCGTTCCTTCATTGTCTGCAACAACCAACCCGTCTCTCTCCTCGTTACAGTTTTCACAATCTTTGCGAAAAAACGGTCACCAGCTTATCAAAGAACTCAATTTGCACCCGAATCTTGATGCCAACATCTTTAAGTCTAACAATGATTCTTCGTATGACGAACTTAAGTTTTCTGAATCTGGGCTTGTTGAGAAACGTTTGTCATTACCGGTTCTTGGTGATTCTGGTGCAAAAGTTGGCGATTTGGCTCAACACGCGGGATATTTTCGTCTCCAACATACCATAGATGCAAGGTATATATGTTGACTTTTGCGTATTACCTGTATATTATATGTAGCAGTATACATTGCATTTCATTTAATGCAAAAGATACGTTTGTTACCTAATAACTAATCAATTCGATTTGAAAATTATTCCAAGATAGCATATTTCTTCATGCGTTTTGGTTTTTTTAATTGGGAAAGTTACCTACCCTTAGAAAAAGATCGTTATGATTAATAAATAAATTAAATTCTTGAGTAGTTTTTAGTGAAGAATTGACTAGTCTTGTTATTCTATTGACAGACTTTAAACTATGGAATCTTTCAATTAAAGGACATGTGAGTAGGTCCAATAGGCACATTCTCATGATTCTCAAACAAGGCCACTACTATCTTATTGTACTTTAATACCGCAGGTTTCTGAATTAGTTTCAGACTTTCAGGTGTTGCCCATATGGCCATATATATATTTGGGAGATAAAGATTCATTTAGCCAACTTCTGTAGACTAAGAATTTAGAGATGATTTTTTCTTAGTGACATACATAAAGCAATAGTTCATGTTAATAAGAAAAGTCAAATCACAAAATCACCCTTGTATTCAGTGATCAAGATTCATTTTGTTGCAAAAAGAAGGATAAATGAATAAGTTTTTCACCTTTTTAAATTTCTTAAAGAAAGACTAGCTAATGTTGCTAAAAAGGCCATTAATGTCTTTTTTTAGCTTAGAGAGAGAGAAAGAGAGACTAAAATTGGTAAAGATAACGTTTGTGTGCAGGATGTTCTACTTTTTCTTTGAATCAAGAAAAGCTAAAGCTGACCCTGTGGTCATATGGCTCACAGGAGGACCAGGGTGCGGTAGTGAATTGGCTTTGTTCTATGAAAATGGTCCTTTTAAGATAACCAACAACTTGTCTCTTGTCTGGAATGATTATGGCTGGGATAAGGTAATTCTTCCTTTTCAGATTGAGCTCATAATATTGTCAATGAATTCATCTATTGTATATTTATATTCAATTATTCATGACCCGACCCGATATTATTTTGACACAGGTTTCTAACATCATATTTGTTGACCAACCTACCGGGACTGGATTTAGTTATAGTTCTAGTGATCAAGATCTTCGCCATGATGAACCTGGCGTTAGCAATGATCTCTACAACTTCTTACAGGTTGGTTTACTCGTAGGGATAATGGAATTGACAATTCCATTCTTTTATCCATGGGAATCTAACATTGTAATGACAGGCATTCTTCAAGGCCCATCCAGACTATGTCAACAATAATTTCTACATCACCGGAGAATCGTATGCAGGACACTACATTCCAGCTTTTGCTGCCCGAGTTAACCAGGGGAACAAGAACAAAGAAGGGATTCATATAAACTTGAAGGGATTCGGAATTGGAAATGGGCTAACCCACCCTGGAATCCAGTATCGAGCCTACACGGATTATGCTTTGGCCAATAATTTGATTTCAAAATCAGATCATGACCGGATAAACCAAGACCTTCCAGCTTGTGAACAGGCAATCAAAGAATGTGGTAAGAATCCTTAATCATACTACTACTGTTTCTTAAACAAAATTTACTTTTTATAAACATGTTTTGTGTTTCTTTCTCCAGGTACAACGGGTACAGACACATGTCACTCTGCCTATAACACTTGCCAGCAGATTTTCGAGGATATAATATCTCTTACAGACAACATAAATGTGAGAAGTAGTACCAAAAAAAACCAAAACAATCTAGAAATTTGATTATTAAATCATGACTTTTTCCCCCTTTTCCAGTACTACGATATAAGGAAGAAATGTGAGGGGAGCTTGTGTTATGACTTCTCAAATGTGGAAAATCTACTAGACGAACCATCAGTTAAAGCAGCATTAGGCGTACCAAGTAACATACATTTTGTTTCATGTAGTGAAAGAGTATACCGGGCTATGCTTAATGACTGGATGAGAAATCTTGAGATGGGGATTCCAGCACTTTTGGAAGACAAAATTGAATTGCTTGTATATGCTGGAGAATATGATCTTATCTGCAACTGGCTTGGTAAACTGATTTCTTCCATCCTGAAAAAGTATTCAATCTGATTACATCTATTAAAAGAAAGGAATGGTTTGCAGGTAATTCAAGATGGGTTCAAGCCATGGCATGGTCTGGTCAGAAAGATTTCCTTGCAGCCACAAATGTTTCATTTTTAGTTGATGGGAAAGAAGCAGGAATTCTAAAAAACCATGGGCCACTTACATTCCTTAAGGTTCATAATGCTGGACACATGGTTCCTATGGATCAACCCAGTGCTTCACTCAAGATGTTGGAGTTGTGGACCACTGGGAAGCTTACGGCCCCTAAGGGTGCGGTTGCACCTCTGTGATTGTTTTTGTGAGTAGCGAAGACAATAAAACCACAAAAGCTTCCATTTTATTGCCAAATAGTCATGTGACAGTAGAAGGTATTCGCATTACATGTGCATATCAATCTGAAAAAAAGAAAGAAAAGGTTAAAACTTTACTTGTAATTAGAAAGCAGTTTTAATTGGGAGTGGTAAATGAAAGAAAGAAGGAAAATACTAGTTCGCGTAAGTGCTGTTTTATCTTGCTTACTTTCATGTCTTTCCTTACACTTACTGGCATATTTATTTTAACAGCCCATATCTGACTTCCGGTCTCGGGTGTCAATTGAGTGTCTGGATTACCAAAGGGCCTTTGACCTAGGGGTATCAAGGTGTGATTAAGGTGTCTCTCCCTCCTAAAGGTTGAGGGTAAGTCATGTTAAGGACATAAGGTGTAAATTAGGTAGGTGCGTGATTTTGCCGTTCAAAAAAAAATAAAAATTGAGTGTCAGGATTCTATGATGGCGCAAAAATTAGACTACTGTACTAAGAGAGATAAAATGACAAATTATAGACAAAATTTGAAGATAAGGTGAATCGGATGTCAATATCTTAAAACATGACATTTTGAGTGTTACTAATGGAGCATATAGGTTTGTCCCTCATTTTGACCCATGTAGTTTTATTTTTTTTCATGTAATTTGAATATGCTTTTATACAAAAGATATTTTTATTCTATCACAATGGTTTCAACAAAATATTTCTTTATTTTTAAATGTTACGAACTCATATCATATTAAATCAAGTTTGAATATCATATAAATAAAGCGTTCAGACACCGTTAATGTTTCACTCTTAAAAGCATAAAAATATATAAGGATATATTTTGAACGAACCTAGCTTTTTGGAGTATGAGGAGACAGTGTGGAGATCACACCTTAGTGTAATCAAGTCATCACACTGGAGAACGCAACGTAAAAGTGGTGGGTTCAATATTTTAGTGTAATGTAATATCATGAGTGTAAAGGGGCGAGTGATGGACATTATGTTTGAAAAAAAATGTAGTATTAGCGTAAGCGGAGTATTAACGTAAACCTTAATCCTTAATCCCTTACGATTGTGACACTTATCAAAAGCAGTTACGATAGTTTTACTGTTTTCTAATTGGATCTTCATATCTGGATTATCACTCTAACCAATAAGCAAATAACTAGAAGATTTCAATCTTCTGGTAGCAATATTTTTATTTTTATTTTTATAATAAAAATACATTAATTCCAGGATAAAAACGGTTAGCTTAGTGAGATAAAAGGCCCAAGATTTCCTCAATAATAACATGTTTTGTATGTTAACACTTTTGTCTAAACAATCAAGAATGGTTTGATGAAAACGATAAACAATGACAACCATGGATTACAACAACATTTTACCATTGTTGGATTATGTATTTCTGTGGAAGGTTTGGCTTGTGAAGTAGAAACATCTTAATTTGGGTCTAAATATATCTTATACGAACAAAAGTGGTAGTAACACTAAAATTTTAGCAATGAAGCTTCATGTAGAAGATGAACAAGAATACCATCGTTGATTAATATGAGCACTAAGATCACTATGTGCAAGTGGGTTTTCGTGTGGAAATCCATTTTAAACACTATATAAATCATCACATGCAGAAGAAAATACAAAAGCAACATTCCCATCATGGCTCTAGTTTCTAGTTACCTTTTTCTCCTTCTCCTCATTAGTCATTGGCCTTTCTCCTCAGCCAAATCTCTAATCCATGATCCTCTCTCAATTTCACTGCATACATCAATAGGATATAAATTGATTAAGGAATTGAATTTACACCCAAAACTTGATGTTAACATCTATAAGCCAGACACATCTGATTCAATCAGCATTACAGATTCTAGGGTAGTTGAAAAGACGTTAAGGCTCCCAGTTCTTGGTAATTCAAGTGCTTCGGTTGGTGACCTTGCTCATGTAGCTGGATATGTTCGAATTAAACACACCGTAGGTGGAAGGTATCTTTTCTCATAGCCACAATATGTAGACATTGCTCAAAACATTATAGATTATAAAAACACAAACTATTTTTGTAGGATGTTCTACTACTTTCAATCAAGAAGCAATAAGGATGATCCTGTGGTTATATGGTTAACTGGAGGACCAGGTTGTAGCAGTGCCATAGGTTTTTTCAGAGAAAACGGTCCGTTCCATTTGACCAATAATATGTCTCTAGGTTGGAATGACTATGGTTGGGATAAGGTGTATTTTTTTACTCCATATGTTATATAAATTATAGAAAAATTATAAAGATTAAAATCTTCAAATGGTATGGTAGGTTGCCAACATGATATACATCGACCAACCTATTGGAACGGGTTTTAGTCACAGTTCCAGTGACAAAGACATTCGACATGATGAGAAGGGTGTAAGCGATGATCTTTATGACTTTTTGCAGGTGTGTGAATTAGAGTTTCATTACTAAAGTGGAATGCTAAATTTAAAAAACTAGTTATTAACCTGTAATGGACAATAGGGGTTCTTTGAGGTGCATCCTGATTATGTAAAGAACGATCTCTACATAACTGGAGAATCATACGGAGGGCATTACATTCCAGCTTTTGTTGCACGGATAAACCAGGGGAACAAGAACAAAGAAGGAATTCATATAAACTTGAAGGTGATGTTACAATAATCTAACTCTTTTCATAATTTATCAGCTTTACTCATGGAATTGTGATTAACTGAACAGGGATTTGCAATTGGCAATGGACTCACTGAACCTGGAATCCAATTCAATGCAGATCCTGATTTTGCCTTTTTGAATAAATTAATTAACGCAAAAGATTATACTAGAATAAGTCGGATGGTTCCAGCGTGTAAAAAGGCAGCAAAGAATTGTGGTAAGTTCTGTGTAATCTATTTCCATACATAATACTTGATAAATGTTCATCAATTGTTTATTTGATTACATTTTATTTCAAGGGACAAGTGGCGTAGGTAGCTGCCTTGAAGCTCATAACATATGCCATAAGATTGAACAAGAGATTTTGTCCATTTGCCATATATGTGTAAGCATTCAAAGAGCCATCAATTTAAATTTGCAAATCACAATGCAATTCGTAGGAACTTAAACAAGTTTGCACTTTATGACAGATTTTTTATCTGAGGAGGCATGATTGCTATGACATATCGAGGATTGAAAAATTCTTGAACATGCCACTAGTGAAGAAAGAGTTAGGGGTACCACAAAACCTAAATTTTGTATTATGCAGTGCTTTGGTGTATCTTGCCATGAGGCAAGACATCATGAGAAACCTTGAAGTTGGCCTTGCGGTACTTTTGGAGGAGGGTATTAAGATGCTTATCTATGTTGGAGAATATGATTTTCTTTGTAATTGGCTTGGTAAGATTATTTCACTTTATGCTGTTTCTTTCTTCATTCTTTAGACTCAACATTTGTTTTCAATATACAGGGAACATTAGATGGGTTGAAGCCATGAAGTGGTTTGGTCAACCAGATTTTAAAGCATCTCCGGTTGTTCAATTTAAAGTGGACGGGAAAGAAGCTGTACTGCTAAAGAAACATGGTCCTCTCACTTTCCTAAAGGTTTGTTTGTGACATGCATGTTTGTGTTTGTGTGAATATTAACTGTATATGTATGTGTTTAAGAAGTGTTCTTGGTTTCATAAAATCGATCTGTTTGTCTCGATCAGGTGAGTGATGCTGGTCATATGGTTCCAATGGATCAACCAAAGGCTTCACTGCAGATGTTAAAGATGTGGATAAATGGAAAACTTACCATACCAGTATAATAAGATTTTAAAGCTCTGATCGATTGTTAAACATTAAAGAGCTAGAGATCTACATGAAACATTTATTCCAGATGTTATAAAAATCTGATCTTTTTGGCAAAAACAGATCCATATGAAGCAAGAGAGTTAAGATTGTCATTAAACATTGGCAGCATAAATGAATAACTATAAACAATTAAGTGTGAAAAAGAAGATAATTAACAATAAGTTCTTACCCCATATAGTTCACTCAACCTATGAATTATAGGACGAAAGCCAGATTTCAAAGGAACAACTGATGCAACTCATTGGTGTTGTGCATTTCCATTCTTAGGTTTTACAAGCGTCACCCTCAACATCTCTCCCTCCAGAATCTTACTTGCAGTTTCTGCTATAAAATTTGTAAAAAAAATAAAAACAAGAGAAAAAAATCTATCAATTAGGGCACATGATGATAGATTTACACAAAGATTCAAGGAACAACAAATGAAAATGATGAAGTATTATTATAATTCTGACATTTTCTTAATATGAGTAACTCAAGATTCTTATCTAAAATAATACTAACCAGCAAAAGGATGAATCTTGACAAAATTAAAAAAATCTTCTGCAGCCAAATAAAACCCTAGCAGCCCTGTCAAACATGACCACTACAAACACCTTCGTATCCGTTGCTACTGACATGAGGACACGAAACAGGCGTTTAGAAGAGGTACGAGTAGGAGCAGCAACCGTAATTATGCAGTGATTGCATGATGGTGTTGCGCCGTTGGTTTTGGGGAGAGTTTTTTCACAGAAGGAGCACACAGAGTAATATAAGTCAGTGTGATCAATGGCAACGACTGTGCATATGGTTGTGTTCGGTTTGTCAGCTTCCATGGCGGTTGGCGATGGCCGACTACAACTAACCAAGGAGAGTTAAGTGGTTCAAACCTTCAATTCTTCTAATTCATGTTCTGTTTTGCTCACAGAGAAAAGGTTGTTTTATTTTTTTTAAGTGGGTGTTTGAGTAAGCTTTTTTTTTCTTTTTTTGTTTTGTTTTAAAGTTACTAATTTATAAGTTTAATAGCTTATAAGCTTATTTATTAAAAGGTGTTTGTTTAGTTTAATTTATGTTTGTAACATAATAAAAAAAGGAAGACAAATGATAAATATAGTGCGAGAACTGCGAGAACCAATCTCGACCGTTCCTTGGATATGTGAAGTTTCATGGATGGAGAGCGTGGAGGGATAGAGTGTGGCAGGGTACATGTGAGGAGTTCATGGGTGGGCAATGACATTGAAGGAGGGAAAATTGGACGGCTCAGATTGGTTCTCGCACTAACATCGGTTCTCGAATGAACTTCTTCCTCTCTCTCTCTCTCTCTCTCTCTCTCTCTCTATATATATATATATATATATATATATATATATATATATAAAGAAAGCTTATGAAAATAAATTTATTTACCAGAAAAATAAGCTCATAAGCTTAAGTGAATAAATTTGACACTTTAACTAAACATTATATTTTTCATAATCTTTAATAATAAGTTAATAAACTCATAAGATAAGTTAAAACAAATACCCCTAAAAAAGACGTGTTTTGTGAGCCGGATATGCAAACCCTTTTAGAACCCAGTGCTAAGTTAACTATATCATTTAATCATATGTTTAACTTGATAAGTGCTCTTTATATATTTAGGCTGAGTGTTATGGTCAACCCGCACGTCTCGGGTACCATGGAATCTTTCACGGTTCCTGCGGGAACACCATTTCCTCGGTCTAGGGTAAGTTTGCGGGTAGAGAGGAGCGTGTATATACACCCGAGACTAATCTTTCACCCACCCCACCCCCTACCCCACCTTCAACCAATCAAACAATTACACATTTATTTATATTTTCTTTTTTCTTTTTTTTAAGTGAAAAGGAAAGGGGAAAATGTGAAAGATGGGTACAACACTAGTTGAGGGTAAGGAAAGGGAAAGGGAAAAAAAGCTGATGCGGCGCTGATGTGGCTGAGGGTAAGGAAAGATGAAAGATGGGTATAACTATCAACCTTAGACGGATGTTTTGTGCAACTTAACAAAAACATTTAGTGTTTAATTGATGAATTGTTAATTATTTAGAGCGCTTGATTTTCAAATCTGAATTAAGATTGTTTTTCGAATGAGAAAATAATATATAGTTGAAATATTTTAACCGTAAAACACTATATAAATATTTAAAAACTGGGTATTTTATCATAATACACTTTTATATGTGCTTCAGTCATATGAATGTGTGTAACTTTGTATAACTAACTAGTGTTTGAACTTTTGCCATATAATATATATAAATTAAAGTGGGAAAATACGATTTTGTATGATTTAATAAGGGTGTGGATGAAATTATCTCTATTAAATTTGACTCTAAAATGTCAAAATTGATTTTTTTATTTTAAGTATATGAACGGTCAAGATTAAATATTTTTTTAAATAAATGGTTTAGATCGTCTAATAAATTTTATCAAATTAGTCTTTTATATATTTTTAATAATTAATTAAAGATAATAAAAATCAGGTTTACATTATTTGTTCGTTAAGACAACTAAAAATATAATAAAAATAATCTTTGTATTAGTTTCTATAATTACAAAACGAAGATTAGGTTTATAGTTATTTATTTATTAAACGTTTATTGTTCTTTAAGATAACTAGAGTCTACTCTCTTAATTAATACTTAATTCATAGTCTAAAAGATTAATTTTAGCCTTTTGATCGGCTTTATCAATGGTTTGAATTAAATTTTAAAATTTTAGACGAAGTGATATTTTCGTAATTAACATGTGATGTTTTTACAACTATATATGATTATATATTAAATTACATATGATTAAATATTAAAATTTCTAAACTATATTTTTATATATAATTTATTAAACACAAATCATGGATACGAAATAGAAGTTTAAAGTGGGATCTTTGCTGGTCAAACGGGATACAAGATAACAAGACCCTTTGACAGTTTGACTCACTGTTGGGTTAATCCAATAATGTAGTTTTTATTAGGCCCAACTTTTGTTCTGGTTGGTGGTTTGAACTTTGAACTTTGAAGCCATGTATTAAACAAACATGAGCAGCAGAGAATCATAGTCGAATGCGTATACAATGACGATTGACTGCATATATCGATAATATATAATATCTAATTTCATTTATAATATCAAATAAGAGTGTCGAAGTTCATTTATATAATTCAAAATAATTATCCAAAAACAATTTTATTTTGTATAATTAGCTAGTAGCCTGAAACGGAAACTTGTAGCAGGAGTTGGAAATAGAGTTTCATACTTAATTTTATGTTTAAAAAAGTAGCTTCCAGCTATTCTATACGAACAGATCTTAACGTTTTAAACTCCAAAAAACTATGTGCCGAACACTTATCAAACTATTCAAAACATGTATCGTATGTATTAAGCTTTCTATACTTCGTATTAAACTTATATCATTTCTTTATATTTTACATAAAATAAATATATAAAACAAATAACAAATTAGATATACACCATACATGTTTCAATTATGGATACATATGGCACAAAGGATATATGTAAAGTTAGATACATTTTGATACATTTAATGTTAAATCATTTAACTACTATCTTAAAAAAGAGTGTTTGAAAACACATCATACATACATATAATCTAATCAAATTGGTCTACGTGCTTACATAAATAATCACGAAAAATGTATTAAGATTTGAAATAATTTCTTTTAAAATATTTCCGTCTCAACAAATTAAACTAGCTAAAAAAGAAAATCTTGAACAAAATAAAAGTCTTAGGGGGTGTTTGGTTGGTGTCATTTAGGGGGATTTCATAGGAATGAAATTTGAAATCCCTCCAAATGTGGTGTTTGGTTTGACAAAAGAGGGTGAAATTTTAATTCCTAGGATTTCTTGAAATCTCATGGATGACGGATTTCTTAATCCTCCCACCCCCCTCCCCCTCTTAGTATTTTGAAATCCCACAGGTGAGTCATTTACTTCAGCGACGCTCCAGCGAATATTCCGGCAAACCCTAGTCAACAAAAACCGTCGTCGTTGTCACCCCTTCGCCACCGTCACCCCTTCGCCTAGTCGTCGCTGCAACAGAAACCCCCGAAGAAACCCTAGTCACCGCTGCAACAAAAACCCACGAAGAAACCCTAGTCGCCGTTGTCAACCCTTCGTCGTTCTTCGTTCGTTGTTTCTTCGTTCGCTACCAACAGGAACTGACAGAAACCTTCGTTCTTTGTCATACCCTTCGTTCGCCGACAGAAACAGTCGCTCGTCGTTCTCTGCTGCCTTCGTTCTCAGTCATCCCCTTCGTCAACTATGTTAGCCGTCGCCGACAGAAACCGTCGCCTTCCTTCGTCGCCGGCAAGGAGATGTGGTGGTTAGTGATAGATTGTGTGCAGGGATAGTGTACACGTGTCATCATATCCATGAACACTATAAGTCACTAAAGGGTCACACAGCTGCACACCCAACTGATGAACCAAGAAACAATACGATGTGTGTGTAAAAGAGATAAATAATAGTTAATTAATTATTGAGAAAGAGAAAATACTAAATAGATATTTATTGTTGAAGGGAAATATTAAATATTGGATAATATTTAATATAATAAAGTTTGGTTAATATATATTAATTAATAGTTAATTAATTAATATTTAATCAAACGAGAGGGATTGTTTTTGTCAATTGATCAAAGTATTGATCACGGACCGGGCTTCGGGTCCAAAGGCTTTTAATCCAATTAAATATCTATTTAAAGAGATTAAACCTTTAGTTTTAAGTTTAAACTAATCTTAACATAAGACAAAAAGACAAAAACAAAAGCACTCCTCTCTCCCTCCCTTGCTTGATCGACCGACGACACCACCACCACCGTACATGGTGGTTGACGGCGGCGCCCTGCGGCGGCGATTGGTGATCGACGGCGGCGCTCTCTCTCTCTCTCTCTCTCTCTCTCTCTCTCTCTCTCTCTCTCTCTCTCTCTCTCTCTCTCTCTCTCTCTCTCTCGGCGAACATAGTCCACGGCCGAACACATCCCTTACGGCGGTGTAGGGTTCTCGGCGGCAATAGGACAAGGCCAAAAGCCGACGGTTTTTGGCGGTTCACACACACGCGTGATTTTTCTCTGATATTGTTTGATAGGCGGTCTAGCAGCCTGTTCGTGTGGTGCAGTAGCTGTGTATCCCACTATAGCAGTTCAGGGTATATTTCTCTTATCCTTTTAATACTGATAGATATACACATATTTCATCTGTTATAATATGATTATTTGTTATGTTTCCTCACCTGATCCAGTTGTGATCTTGGGATGAGATTTATGTAATTTTATTTTGCTGTGGTTGTTGTACCCTGTAAATCCCAACAGTTGGTGACTTGGATGAGTAGATTGGTGTTTGGTGGTGGTGTTGATGGGTTTAGTGGTGGTACAAATTCCACCTAAGAATGTGAACCAAACAGGGATTAGGATTTTAAATCTCACCAAATGAATTTCCAACAAATGCAAATCTCATAATAAATCCAAATCCCCTAAAAAACAATACTTCAATCAAACACCCCTTAAGATTTTTGACGTAAGTACAACCAATTTTAAAGACATTTGAGAAAATAGAAAGATATAATTGGAATTAAAAAAATCAAAAATATGTGAACATTATAACTATATTCTTTTAATATATTACAGATTTTTAATATATATATATATATAATTACGCATATATAAAATTTGTAAATAAAGGTTTAAAGACTCGCCATTTACTCTTCATACAGGATCTTCATAAAATGGACCGCTGAGTTTGGCTTAAACAAGGATCGATACCAAAAAGAACCAAAAACCAATGAATGTGTACGTTTTATTACATATCTTTCTCCATCTGGAAAATATAAGTCTTCACAATTGACTTTTTGATGCCATATAAATTTCTTCTGAGATTGACAATTAGTGATCTTAGTTCATCAAAAAAGAAAATAATCTAAATTACCATGCAGTATATGAAGCGTGCTAGGCCCCATAATTAACCTAAAGTCCATGTATATTATAAGCCTAGTGTAGTCATTTTTTGTTAAGCTTCTCCTCAATTAACATTGGAAACACAAGAATAAACGATGAATGATTTTTAGGATAAAGTGGCAAACAACCTTCGAAGGTTTGGAGATTTTCTTATTTTATTCACTTTATCTCAAGACGGTTTTCATGATAATTTATTTTGCTACCAATATGTTCATTGATATACACTAGTACAAAGAGTACTTTTAGTCCCACACCTTTAGACCCGGTTTTTGTCAAAATATTAAAAAAACGGGGCTGAAGGCATGAAAAAAGCGCTAAAATAATGGGAGACTGATTTAACCCCGGTTTTTTGTTAAACAACCGGGACTAAAAGTTTCAAAATTTTCAACCCCGGTTCTTAATTAAGAAACCGGGTTTGAAGGGGGTGCTTAAAATTATAGGAGAGGGATTCAACCGCTGTTATTTACTAACCAACTGGGACTAAAAGGTTTAAAACTTTCGACCCCTATTCCTAGTTTAGAAACCGAGGTTAAAACTTCTAAAACTTCTTTTAGGTTTTATCGCCTCTCAAATCTCAATTCACAGATTCAAGTTGTCGGTTGCTGCCCTCTTCCCCTCTCAGCCTCTCTCGACGATCGACCCAGGGGAGTCTCGACAGTTCACGGTGTCAGCTTCAGGCATAAAAGTCACATCACTCTCGGTCTCTCGCTTAGTCGATTTCCTGCGTCTCAGACCGTCCTTCCACACATACGCATACACACTAGGGTTTTTTTCTGTTAACAAAGGTCAATTGCTGCTTCCTGCCCTATACGATATTGATTTGTTTTTGCTGTTTATTCACGCACAGAGACTTAATTTTGACTTCAAGGTTCAAATATTTGAGTTCTTTTGATTTTCAATTCTGTTCATAAGCTACCTCAAAATTTCTCTTCATTTGTTCTTAAATTTGGTTAGGTTTTAATTAGGTGATTACGAGACCACATGACTAGATGTATAAATTTGGTTTTCATAATTTTTGAACTCTTTCTTTATTGCTAGTATACTTGTCTGGAAGGTGCAAGAAGGTTTTTTTATCGTAAGTATAATTGTTTACTTGTTTGAAAGTACAATCTGAAGTCTTGTAAGTATAATTGTTTTACCTCACAGTGGTTAGTTTTCATTTCTTTTTTATTGTAAGTATACTTGTTTAGTTGTTTGTAAACCGCAAGTATGTTATCATTTAAGTCTTTTTAATTGCAAGTATAATTGTGATGTAAGTTTACTTGTGTGTATATATTGTTAGCATGATGTTAGTATGTTTCTTTATGTTCGTATGTTTCTAATATTATTTAAGTTAGTATATATGTTTACTATGTAATCTTTATGTTAGTATGTTATTAATGATTTGAAAGTTGCACCAAGTTTGTGTTTGATTATGTTAACAAAGACTTGATTTGTGATTGTGTTGGTTTTGAAACAATCATTTAGATTGTTTATAAATTATGTTTCATAAGATGTACTATCGTTTTATGTAATTTAATGCATTAAGTTGGTATTTGGAATCTTCACCTGCTTATATTACCCAATTTGAACTTATAGGCTCATATATAACATTAATTATACTTCAATTGGTCGATATATTTAATTGGAATTCTCGACATATACGTGTTCAAGAGTTTCAAGACAAACAAATGCTCAAGTGGTACGTCTTTCTTTGCATTATTGACCTGATATGGTGTAATTCTTTTTTGTCCTTGGATCACATATTTTCTGCTCTGTTAATAAACCTTAATATTTCATGAGTAAGATAATTCTATCATATATACAAATTGTAATGTAATTCTTCTGCTCTAGTTATATATCTTCAAAAACTAGCAAGAAATGAATAATGATTCCTTTAAGTTGAGAGTACAAGATGACCGAATTGGTTGAAGATTCATTAGGTAGTATACTCTCCAACATATCAGATTTCAAATTTGGCATTTAGGTTTTATTATAATGAATATTTCCTGCATCATCAATTATCATCTCTATACAATCAATTGCAAACTATTGTATGCTTCTCTTAACTATTATGGGTTAAATTGGTTGGGTACTAGTTATGTGGTAATTTGAATTGAACTTCACTTTGTTTTGTTGAATTTGAACATGCATGTGACTTGATTATACTTCTCTTTTTTTTATATTAACAGATTTTCAAGCAACTGAAGCTTTTGAAGAGATGGAGAAAATTCACAAAGTCCCAAAACCAATAGTTGGGCTGTTAATTGT
The DNA here is from genome assembly GCA_947179395.2 of Pulicaria dysenterica. NCBI lineage: Eukaryota > Viridiplantae > Streptophyta > Magnoliopsida > Asterales > Asteraceae > Pulicaria > Pulicaria dysenterica. The sequence goes on from OX359295.1 coordinate 60,274,549, forward strand.
TGTTTGATTCAGTTGACTTGATGATATTGTTGAGTAAGTCAGCTTCAATGATTATGTGTGACATGCGGTTTGTTACAACTAAGTAATTTAAAGTCTCAAAACCAATATTTGTATAAAAATATTTTTATGTAGTTGATTACGTTGATTTTTAATGGTAAACATGAATAGGAAATTAATTGTATTAATTTTTTTTGTTTTTTTATTGACATTCAGCCCCGGTTTTTTAGTTAAAAACCGGAGTAGAAAGTATATTTTAGACCTGGTTTTTATCCCCTTCAGACCCGGTTTTTTAACCGGGGTTAAAGGGTTTTTAGCCCCGGTTTTTTAACCGGGGTTGATTCCAGACATTTAGTCGCCCCCTATTCAGCCCCCCTCAAAACCGTGGTTAAAGGCCTTACAAAACCGGGGTTAAATGTCTTTTTTGTACTAGTGATACTATTCGCTGTTTTGCTATTTTGCCTTTGCATCGTTTTTATTTGAATGTAAATGATGTTTTTGAGTTTATCAAAACAAAGAGCATATGATTTCCATCAATGAATCTAGAAATTAGAAGAAAGTTGTTCAAGTTGGATTGCAGTTTACATATTAGTAATCTAATTCACTATCTGAGTTTATAATATTGAATTATAAAATTTATTATAACAAAGAACTTTTTGTTTTTGGAATCATTACTTATGTTCATTGTGTTTGTAATGTTTTTTTTTGTTATTGAATAACTGAATCATCAATCATTAGTTAATGTAATCAAATTAAATCCTTATTATTTTATTTAAAACATCCGAAATTTTGGTTTAATAAGTACTTTGACAAAACAATTTATTCTAGCAAAGTTTAAACATTAATTTAACACGTAATTTCTTCTTATTTTTAAACGATTTTCATAATTAATTTATCTTATAAACAATCAAACTTCTTTATTTCATTCATATATTATGGGTATCATTTGGACTTTTATAAAGGAAGCCTCCCTCATGTAAAAATCCTAGCTCCGTCAATGGAAGGGGTAATATTAACTTGCCGGTGATTAATTAATAGAAAAACTATACATAGATATACAGGTTTAGGTTTATTTAAGAACTGATTTTTATTATCGCGAGAACCAATCGTAACTGTTGATTTGATAAATGGAATTCATGGATATAGAGCGTGGGGGTGATGACATTGAATGAGGGGAATTGGACGTGTCAAATTGATTCTATAGCTACTCTACTAATTACCCACCCTGGAATATTCGACTGATCAGAGCCTCGGTTCAAGTATTGCACAACTACAGTGTAAATCCTCAAACCAGGGCTCTGATACCAAATTTGTAACACTGTTCTTACTATCACTATTTCAAACACGCGCGTAAGCTTAATTAACAAAATATAATATAATATATATTTGATCAAACACAACTAAACAGGTTTGCTTTACAAATCATTTACAGTGTTACTACAAAACATGCTCTTTCCAAAAACATCAGATATCAGAGTTAGATCAGTCCCAAAATCCCAGTTTAACTCTTTAATCCATCTACCTGGATTCTCCTGAAAAGAAATCAACAGTGGGGAATTAGCACAAAGCTAAGTGAGAGAATAGATACCACAAACATACAAGGCATCAAGCCCAAACCAACAATGCTCAAACAAACAAGAGAACCGGCGGTGTTGCAACACCTACAACCAAATGCCGGCCAAAGCATAGGTTTACCGATAGCCAAGTTACAACAGACAACAATAATAGTACTTCTTGATTACAACAAATGCTTATCAAGACAAATACTAATACTGTATATCTCTAAACATAGGCCCAGCTGAATAACAACCGCCAAGCTGATCTCACAACAACATGTATATATACAGAAAGGAGCAACAATCAGGTGATATATCTTATACATCCAAGATATATATCCACTCACCGATATCTTCAAATGCTCAGGGAACTCAGTCTTTCTTACTACTGAGTCTTTCCACCACCTGAACAAACAACTATCAATCAGTATTTGCTTAATCAACAAACAATAAGCATAATACTGAAATCAAACATACATGTACATATAAAACCACAAGTACATATCAATTTACGTGTATGCAACAATACACCATAATTCACGATTACCCTTTACTTACTGTAATCTTGTGAATTCATCCAGTTCCTTAGCTTAGGCATTTCATACATCCTTTCATAAGCAAAGGCTACAAGTTCATGTTTATCTTCATATCATCAATGAATTGGATCTTTCAATATACTTCCCATACAAATCGAATGTGATTCCCACTGTGAATCGCATGCGAATCAAACGCAACTCAACTTCCTTTGTGAATCGCATGCGATTGATTCATGCGAATCGCATGCGATCAACACTAAGTATTTCATGCGATTCAAACACTACGAATATCTTTCTAAGTCAAATCCAATATGATCCAATCGAACGCGATTCAACTCCAGCATTTAATGCAATATATCATTATCCTTCCATTCAATCAAATGCGATCCAAGGAGTTAGGAAAATTTAATCCAATTCCATCCATTGTTATCAAGTGCGATTCAATCACTATCCCATGCGATTCAGCTTAATCGAATGCGATCCAAACATATGTGATTCCAAAAGTTAGGGAAATATTCAATCCACTTGATTCATGATCACTGAAATCCAATGCGATTCGATCTAATCGAATGCGATTCAAGGATATCCATTCCACTACTATTAGCATGCGATTAATACAATCAAATGTAATTTAAGTTCCATGCGATCCAAATCCAGCAAGGGCATTTCTAAGTGTTTAATGCAATTCAATTCTACAACAGTCCATGCGAATGAACCCATAAAACTAGAATTCCGATTACTTCATTCTTGAATTCCGATTCATTCATATTTATCATCCAATCATCCATTTCAATCCAGATTTCTACCATTTCTAACATGCATGTTCTAACTTCATTTAAAACACAGAAATGGCATATAAACATATTCATTCTAACATGGATTCTCCTACATGCATCATGTATTTATCAAGTTCGATCAAGAATAGCATGCAATCCCAAGAACCAAGTTCAAATAACAAATTAACAAACAAGTATCATGTAATCTAACCTTATGAAGCTCGTTTACTTGAACTCTAATTTCAAACAAGATTTGGAAATCAAATCGGGTTCTTGTTCTTCTTCTTTCAGCCGAGAGCAACACACAAACACACTTCAAGTTTTGCAAGTAAATGAAAGTGTGGAGAGAGAGTTTACCCCCTAAATCGGCCAACTATGCATGCATTAAGATTAGTGGAGGGTCTAAAGGCTAGGGTGGTGACTAACCACCTCCACATCGGCCACCTAAACCCCACCGCCCCACTCACATAAAGAACATATTATTTAATATTAAATTAACTAAATAAATTAACACTTTTATTCAATTAATTCCACAATTAAAACACATAATTAACTTAAGTCTCAACTTAAACTTAATTAATTACCTTAATTAATCTAGGCCGGTAAGGAGAGTGTTACACTATATTTTTTTCAAGGGTTAAAGCCATAAAATAACGGTCTACTTTCCCCATTTTACCTTTGTGGCACGTCATGTTTTTTTTACACATTTGGCCAGTCAACTCATTAAAAACGTGTCAATGTGCCAAAAAACGACCTGCAACTTTCCAGCCGGTTTCTCATCGTTTTCGCTAATTTTTTGATCGTTTTCGCTAATTCTTTTTGCATAACCTTGTAAATAATCATTTTACCTTTCAAAGAACACCAAATTCATGAATTTTCATTAAGTGTAGGCCAAGAATTTACTAATTAAAGTAGGTTATGGCCATCTTAGTGTTTTTTAAAGAATTGATTCACTTTAAACTCGTTTTTGGCCATTTTTTTGTACTACTTTAAAGATAACTTGATTACCTTTCCATAGGATCAAGAATTATAAATTTTCATGATGTATTAATGGAGAATTTCGAGATTAAAGTGTTGGAATGTTGTTTGAATTTAGTTAAAAAACAGAGCAGGAAAAAAAACTCATTTTTCTCTCGATTTTTACTCGTTTTACATAATTCTTTTTACAAATTATTATAGATAATCTTTTTACCTTTCAAAGGACACCAAATTCATGAATTTTCATCAACTATAGGCCAAGAAATTGTTAAATAAAGTCGGGTATTACCCCTTAAGCACCCTTACGGTATTTTTGATGAATTAACACATTTTAAACTCGTTTTTATTAATTTTTTGTGCTACTTGATAGACAACTCGATTACCTTTCTATAGACTCAAGAATTATTAATTTTCATCAAGTATAAATGGAGAATTTCGGGTTTAAAGTTTCGATTTTAAGATGAAGAAGAAAAGGGGGAAAGGTGACCTGCTATAGCATGTCAAAATAAACAAAATGGGCACATCAACACGTTTTTTATAAGTTAGCCGGCCAAAAGTGTAAAAAAAACATGACGTACCACAATGGTAAAATGGGGAAGTAGACTTTATTTTATGGCTTTAACCCTTTTTTCAACAAAAAAAATTCGTTGTTGTCGGGTTTTTTAGCACTATAAGGTATGCTACATATATGCATCAGTACTAACATATATGTAATCAATACTATAAGTTATGTTACATATATGTATACATACATTATCTTACACACATTTTAGGCTTATATTATACGTTAACAAATCTCTTACTGTTATTAAGTTGGTATTTCTTATGTTTCTTTTTCTAGTGTTGTGTGTGTGTGTGCTTATAGTATTGATTACATATATGTTAGTATTGATGCACATGTGTAACATACCTTATAGTGCTAGAAAAAACCCGGCAAAAACGAAATTTTTTTTGTTGAAAAAAATATAACAATATGGATGTCATATTAAAGAGCATATTTTTCTCGTTAATTTTGTATAATTTTCATAATTTAATATCTTGTCGCGTGGTAGATATTTTAGTTTTAAAAAAATGGGGTAAGAAAGAAGCTAAGATGGACGGTTTAGATCGGTTCTCGCAGTTCTCGTATTTTTTTTTGTTCTTGATAGAACCCTCCCTTATATATATATATATATATATATATATATATATGACACACATACACATAGACAAAAGTTAAATGAGAATTTTTTTCGTACAAGAACTGTGAGAACCAATCTGAGCCGTCCAATTCCTTCTCTTTCAATGGCATTGCCCACACATAGGCAAAAGTTCAAACGAGAATTGTTTTTCGTACGAGAACCAATCTGAGCCGTCCAATTTCCCCTCGTACGAGAAAAACACAACAAAACACGTCTTTTTCCCCAATATATATATATATATATATATATATATATATATATATATATATATATATATATATATATATATATATATATGTTACATATATATACCTATATATATATATATACCTATACTTATTTATATTTTTGCATTTATATATATTCTGCCATTCATTATTTAATATCTATTTATTACTATGCAAGTTATTATTTAAAATTTAAAAAGTAGTCATAGAAACTATTCAATTTTTCCTTCTAGTTTCTACAAACATAACAATCATAACTCATTTTCATAATCAACTTTTCATGTTTGCAAAAGAAAATTCACTTTATTCATCTTTTACTTAGATTTTATCTTTTTATACATTAATTACATCTGTCATGTTTTTTACTCTAATCTAAAGTTCTAGGAATATAGTTATCATTTTCCTAAATTATAAAAACTAGCAACAATAATAACTAATTATTGGTAATCATAATATTAAATAAGTTAATAAGAAAATAATAAAAATATGTAACACTAGTAATAATATTAGTTATAGATAACTACAATATTAATTAATAGTAGTAACAATAATATAAATACTAAATAATGGTAAAATAGTAATAATGATGATAACACTACTCCACTTTTCATGATACTGGAAAAATGAATTTAGAAAACTTGCTTCCAACTAAACATCATCATAGTTACTTATTAAAAGTTAAAAAGGTTTATAGCCTAGTGTATATGGTGTTTCAAGTGTTTTACAAGATTGTGATTTCAAGTCTTGATATAAATAAAAATATAGATTTATGTTTAGTAAACATGATGTGAATACAAATTAAAGTTTCTTACTAAAAGATGGGTTCGGTTTATCATTCGTATAAAGTCTGCTTGTTTAGTGAAAATCACACTCCTTTTATATAACTCATTTTCTTGCTAACAGGTTCTATTTGTGTGATAAATAGAAACAGTTTTTTTTTAGTAAAAGATCTATACACGTACTCTAGAGTCTTTCCTCTTAAAACCAAGCTCCATCTCCAGGCTCTATTTGTCTTTGGTAGTAGTGACATGCCCTCAAAATTCTACATATTCTTAAAGTCATGAAACCTGAATTCTTTAACAAAATTAAAGCAAAAAAAGTTTACACCTTTAATTTGTACCGTTAGGTGATCGGTTTTTTTATTTTTGGGTTTAAGAAATAAATTCAAAATATTTGAGAATATATCCATGCAAATTTCCTTTCATAATCAACAATAAGTTTTGATTGCGATTTTGGTTGAATATATAATCATTAGAGTTTGGTGTTCTTGGAGAAGGTTTATTGGCAGAAGGAAACATGGGTGGATGGGGGGAGGTTCTATTAGTAATTTTACTGGCCGGTATCTTTGTATACCAGACTTAAAATAGTCAATTAATTATTGCACTTGAATCTGTATTATGTTGTATAGAGAAGATACAATTAATTAGGGGTATTGATTTGTACACAACGGAAATTGTTCATACACAATAATTTCTGCATTATGGATTTATATCATGTATTGTAATATGTTTGTACCTGTTATATATGAATAGTTTTTATTGTGTAGGAATCATCTCCCATTAATTAGTGACATGATCAGTTAATTAATGAAAGCATTATTATATAAAACCCAATCCTATTGACTTGTGTTGCCCTTCTGTTAAATAAATTAATATTTTTAAACTGACCTCCATCAGAACAAGTCTCTCACTCAATATATAATGGTAACCTGCAAACCCACCAAACAAGATTGTCTCTTTAACAGCACACACATAAATATTATTCATACACAGAGATTTTCTTGTGAAAAAGGCCAATTTGTAAGTGAGATACATACAGAGAGAGAGAGAGAGAGAGAGAGATGGGTAGGGCTCCATGTTGTGACAAAGAAAATGTGAAAAGAGGGCCATGGTCTCCTGAAGAAGATGCAAAACTCAAAGGCTTCATTGAAAAATATGGTACTGGTGGTAACTGGATCGCTCTCCCTCAGAAAGCTGGTAATATATATCTCTAATAATTCCATTTCCATTGTTGTCTCTTTCTTTTATTAAGGGTTAAATTTGTTGTTGTTGGTGGGTGATGGATTTGAGCTGTGCAGGTCTAAAAAGATGTGGGAAGAGCTGCAGATTGAGATGGCTAAACTATTTGAGACCCAATATCAAACATGGTGAATTCACTGATGATGAAGACAAGATCATCTGCAGTTTGTATGCTAACATTGGTAGCAGGTATCATCAGCAGTACTTACCTTCACATCATCAAATCTTGGATCTTAATTTGCTTTTTCCAATTTTGACTTTAGATTTGAAAGCAACCCACCATATATGCATGAAGACCTAAATTAAATAGTGAAATTATGGATGCATGCATGCCAGTTCAGCTGGCTGTAGCTATGATCTGATCTGTCTTCCATATTTAGTTGAACTTAATTGTTGTTTTCATTTGGTGGAAACATTTGTAAGATCTTCATCTTTTGGACAGATGGTCAATAATAGCAGCTCAGCTACCAGGAAGGACTGACAATGATATCAAGAATTACTGGAACACCAAGCTCAAGAAGAAGCTCTTGGCTATGCTTCCTTCCTCTCAAAGAAGACCTTATTTTCCCCTCCAATCACCACCTATTACATACAGATCAGACCTGTTATTGACTAATTATGATCCTTCTTCACCTAATTTTAACAATCACACCACCTCAAACATCATGAACCTAAACAACAACAATACTATCAACTCCAGCACCACCCTTGTTCCGGATCATATCAATATAACCCATCATCTCTCATCACCACCACCAAACTCCAACTCTTTGATCAGTTTGATCACCAGTAACAGCATTCACAACAATGAGATTAGTCCCAGCTGCTATTTAGGGTTTCAGGGGGACCATCAGCATAGTATGTACAACAATACTACTCCATTAATGGAGTATCAGTACTACCCCGCATCAGATGTAAAAGAAGCCATGCTCATGTTTGGAAGTAGTGTTGGTGAAGGTCATGAGGTGAGTACAACTGGTTCTTCCTCTGAAGGTGGGAGCTGTCTGAGTCAAATGAGTTATGGAAACTATAGTATTAATAAAGGTCTTCAGAAGCAACATGATCAGCAGTATCAACAGATCAAGCAAGAAGATCAGTTTTCCCTTCAGGGATCTGGGGATCAAACCCAGAGATTCATTATTAACCAATGCTACACTGATGAGAAACCAAAAGGGTACAACAGTACTTTGAGGAATTATGAAATCTGTAATTTGCATAGTGATGTTGAGGAGGAGGTGAAGAAGCAACAGCTGATTGGTACCTGCAGAAACAGCAGCAGCAACAGTACTTACTTGTTCAATGATAATAATGATGAATACAAGACCACACATGATGATCACAAGGATATTTGCTATCATTACTGATGATGAGTCTGAAACACAACATGTAATTAAGGATGGAGGGAAGGAAGAAGATACAGATAAGAGACTTTTGAGACAGTTCCTTGGGGTTTGTGCTGATTGTAGTGGAAATTAATGTAAAAAAATCACAAAAAGCTAGACTGAGCGGAAGTTATAAATACTTTATATCTATAATATATATTTGTGTGACAGAAAGACAGACAGAGGGTACGTACATGTAGTCATGTAACAGCTTTTCTTTTTGTGCCTTTCTCATTGGGGTTATTAAAAGTTTGTACTATTCTGTCAGTAGCTAACTTATTAACCCACTTCACTTTTGGAATTGTAACTCAAGTGGCTAAATTTGTAGCTTTAATTGCGTCAACCCTCGATCTCCCTCGTGAGTCATGATTCATCGATCGAGTATCATCGACCAAAAGATATTATTTGATTAACACAATATCTTACTTGAAAAAGAGAATGGAGGAAATTATCACGAGCATGACTCATAAGTCACATATATTGTCACAACTGACCTCATTCGTCATGTGCTTTTGTCTGTTTTGAACAATTACGTGCATTTTTTTAATAGCTAGAAAGATATATAATTACTCTAATATATGTTTATTACCCCATTAGTTATTTAATCTTAGATATATAGCAAAAGAAATGATCCATCTTTCTTAGATTAAGCAAGCAAACTTGATGAATGGTAGAATTATCACAGATTCTTTTAACTTTTAGAAACCGATTAATTTACATCAAACTTGACAAAAGTACGTGCATCGCTTCGTTATCTGTGGTGCTTTATTATGCAGTTTTTGAGACAATACTTGCTTCGACGTACTTAAGGAAACCATGCGATCGAGATGATGATGTCTAAGCCAAAATGACAATTTAATTTTTCTAATGGATTTTTCACATAGAAATTAATAATTTTTTTATTAAAATTAATTAATGTTACTGATAGTCTAATCTATCCATAACTTGCCTGTAAAATCACATTGTAAACTTCCGGCCATGTAATCTCTAGAGCCTTAATTTATAGAAGTATTTTAGTGGCATATATGTAACTGCCTATAAAAGTATTTTAGTTTTTTTTGACATAATAATAATCTTAACACTTGTAAATTTTAATTAAAATATAACGTTTAGTTGATTCATGTTTTTCATTATTTAATTAAGTAGCTATAGCTAGCGAGGCTCTCTAAATTTGTTAAAATGTCATATTCAAATTGCATGGGTCAAAGGTTATATATGTGTGAGTATAAAATTCATATATATGTAAAACCTTTTTTTTGTCAATTTAACGTATTCAACTCATGCATGAAATATATGTGTAGAAACTCTCCACATGTATAAAAAAAATATTGTCACAGGTTAATATTATAGAATACGATGTGGTGGCACCAATCAACTTTGGCTCGGTATATATTAATATAATCTCACTGAACCATCATAGCCCATTTTTATAATGTACAACTAAAGCTTGTTTATATATTTCGATCAACGAATATTTTATTTATTATGTTGCATTATATATATATATATTAATTCATAATGTGAAATTTCTAGACGAATATATATAAAGAATCTATAAATACATACGCAGAAAATATTAATTACATTCATTTAATTTTATATATATATACACACACATATATATACAATATATATATATATATATATATATAGACAAAAGTTCATGCGAGAACCGTTGTTAGCGCGAGAACCAATCTAAACCGTCCAATTTCCCCTCCTTCAATGTCATTGCCCACCCATGAATTCCTCACATGCACCCTGCCACACCCTATCCCTCCACGCTCTCCATCCATGATACTTCCCATATCCAAGGAATGGCTAAAATTAGTTCTCGCGGTTCTCGCACTAACAACGGTTCTCGCATGAACCCTCCCCTATATATATATATATATATATATATATATATATATACTAGCTCGATCGATCGACAATCTGTTTTTCTAATGTTATATATTGATGAATTGAGCCATAAATTAAAAAGGTTTACATATATGAATTCATGAAGATAAATATATATATATATATAGGGGAGGGTTCAAACAAAAACTGTTTTTCGTACGAGAACTGCGAGAACCAATCTCAGCCGTTCCTTGGATATGGGAAGTTCATGGATGGAGAGCGTGGAGGGGATCAAGTGTGGCAGGGTACATGTGAGAAATTTATGGTGGGCAATGACATTAAAGGAGGGGTATTGGACGGCTCAGATTGGTTCTCGCAGTTCTCGTACGAAAAACAATTCTCGTTTGAACTTTTGCCTATATATATATATATATATATATATATATATATATATATATATATATATATATATATATATATATATATATCAAAGCTAGCATGCATAGGAAAAATATATGTTGAACTCTGCTTTCCTCAAGGCACAAGTTGGTGGTAGTACTACGCTTCGTTTTGTTAATAAAGGAATATAGTTATAAAAAATTGGCAATTAATTTAAGCATCTTTTGACTTTTGACGAATTAGTTGTACAAAATGCCTAACTCCATTATATAGACCATATCCATTAGTCTACACGGAACCAACATATATCACGATAATAAGTAAAAATAAATAAATGGAAAAACAAAAACAACGGATATTAAATATATGTATAATCATTTACGAAATAAATATATCATTTTATATTATACTATAACTCATTTTAATACTAGTAATTTACAATGTTAAACGTTAACTAATGCTCGAATAGCCTAAAAAATTCAAGGAAACGTACAGATTATATATACATTCGAACAATGAGTATGTCTCACTTAATTAGATCGATGATAGAATATTTATGTATGGTTATTAACAAGGCTTTTCAGCCCCACCTTGCCGGAGCGAGGCATACATGAGGGATTAACTAATATATATATAAAGACATAAATCAACTAAAAATAGCTATTATATATGTAACATAAATAGATAAACATTATGCCTCAAGCGAGAATTTATTATTAACCTTGAAATTAGGATTATCATTTTCAAATTTCTAGAAGGCTATACACGCCAGAAAAAGATTTTACATTTTATATTACAAAATATCCTAGTATTACATCATTTGACTTCTTTTGTAGCATGATTTTAATTGTCAAGTTAAAGCAAGATTCTTACCTCTTATTTAGATAATATCTTAGAAGTTTAAAAACAAAGTAAACAATAAAGTATAAAAATTAACTATAAATAAATAGCCATATACCTAAATAAGTTAACTAAAAAGTAAAAAAAACAATTGTAACCTAAAAGTAAAAAAAACAAAGAATAAACACTATTCATAAGCTACAGGTTATAAACAGTGTCCAACATTTAATACAAGTTAGGTTTTTATATTTACTTAGTTCGTCGGTCTAACATACAAACTTTTTTAAGTATGATGTTATGAATATTAATTCACACTTTTGCAATATCTCATGCACATATATAATTGATCGAAAACGTCTATCACGCTAAATATATAATCTATAATGGGTACCCACACCTACATTTATAACATATGTTTGATTGCCACTTTTCAATTATGGTACCCAAAGTTTTAAGTATTTCGATCACTTTGACCATTGTTTTCTTTTTTTCTTTTTTTCTTTTTTAGTTATTAATCTGAGTAGGGTCCACGAAACAGAGTTGACTCTGGTTAGGATTGTTTGTCTTCACCTTATTGCAATTGATTCCAGTTGGATGATCTGTTCAAATTTGAAATAGTTAATCCATACTCAACAATTAATAATTGAAATGTTAGTAAACAAATGAAATCCTACTCTTTTAATTAATATTTTGATATATAATAGAGGACTTTTGGTTTACACTTTGAAAGGATGTTGCTTGGACTTTGGTTAACAGTTTGACAGGAGGCTGCTTTTCGAGTTTTGACTGAAACATAAAGATCTGTTTATACAATTTTTTAGTACCAAATAACTTTATATTACGTAGGGGTGAGTTTGGTAAAAGAACTAGACCGAATTTCTGCCAGTATCGAAAATATAAAAACCAAATTTTATGAATATTTGGTATCAAAAATATTTAACCGAAATACAAGAATCGATACTGTTTTAAAATTGGTTAGGTTTGAAAATTCGGTCAATATACTCACCCCTAATATTATGTTTACTCTTAACTATCTTCTTACACTAAATGAAGATATATTGGTGTCAAAGGTAAGACAGGGATATAGAAATCAAAATGTCTTTGGTTCAAAGGTACATCTAGTGTTTAAATTGACTCCTATAGTGTTTAAATTGACTCCTAAAGTCTTGGTTTGAAGTTCTCTAGTAAGCACGATATAGATTTAGGATTATATGTAAAAGATATATTATATATGAGTTTTGTTGTACAAAAAGAAGAGATCAGATATAAGAAAAAAGAATTGAATTAGTGAACTAAAAGTATTATTATTTAATAATTATCAAAAAGAAATAACATTTCTTAAAACACATGCATTTAGAAAAACCCACACTGTTTACTAACAGTTGTCACAAACTATTTACAAATAGAACTTTTAAAATATATTTAAAATAATTTCGAATTTTTCAAAATATATTATTTGATCTATCACCTCACCTAATAAGTAATAAATAATTAGCTTTGTAGAGATTTATTTATTTATCTATTAATATTTGTGATATATAGAGCAATAACTAATAGTTTTAAAATGGATTACTAGTTTCTTCCCACTATCTTACACAATAGGTGTTATAACTTTGTTACGGGTTTCAAAACTTCCTGAATGAGGGTGGTATTTAAAAGATAATTATATTATTTTTAAGTAAAAAAACTTATTATATATATTGATAACTTAAACAACGTTTATTGTATATTAACAAGGTTTTGGTGACTGCGCGTTGCGGCGGGTACCAAAACATTTTTTTTTAAACGGAATATGTATAATATAGAATACCACGTGGTTTTCTATTTTAGATTCGTCAATGAATATAAAGACTTAGAGTTTACATATATGTTTACAATAACTAAAAAAAATTTATAACACAGTTACACTATGAATTTTATTTTAATCATAAAACTTTCTTATATTTAATCTTTATATATTACAAACTCATTAAAAAGTTCCCTTTTACTACAAACCCTCTCAAGAAAGTTTCCTTTTATGTCAAAGTTACGTTATCACCCTAGTTAATTTCATTTTAAACAAAAGTTGACAAAATCTTTATTTAGTTATTGTAAAATATTTTCTGATGTTAACTTTAACTATATTAGACTTTGAGGTAGACTTTGTTAGTTAATTTTTCAAATATTGAGATTAATAATTTAGTCTCTGAGATAGAACTTTTTTACAATTTTATACAAAAGTTGACAAAATCTTTATTTAGTTATTGTAAAATATTTTCTGATGTTAACTTTAACTATTTTAGATTTTGAGGTAGACTTTGTTAGTTAGTTTTTCAAATATTGAGTTTAATAATTTAGTCTTTGAGATAAAACTTTTTCACAAAAAATTAATCCTTATAAGAAAACTATATTTATCATAGATGAAAAAGTCTTTTATTTAGATAAATAATATCCTAAGAGTAAAAAAAAAAAAAAACTGTAGATGAACAGTGCCTTATGAATAGTGAATGTAACATTTGGTAAATGTTATGTAGTTTAATGTAGTATGCTAAATTAAAATTGTAGTTTTTACCACATCTTCAATATATAATGATTGAAAATATTAGGAAATTTTTTGTAAATTTGAAATGATAAAAATCTATTATAATGATTTTCTAATTAATATGTATTACACATGTACGTAAGTGTATGTATGTGTGTGTATATATATAAAATTAATCAGTACATATAATATAAAGGGTCCTTCCAAATACACCCTACCCACTTTTCCAAATACACCTTAGCCTATGGTCAAATACATTAAATATAAAGAAAATTAATTGCTTCTCTCCTTATTAATTGTAGAGTCTAGTCAAACTATTGGAAATATAATAAATTAATGCTTATGCAAAATTTAATAAATTAAAAGATGTATATATATTATCAAGTATTATACAACAAATACTAAAAAAATCCATCAAATACTATTCTAAAACAGTAAAAAGAAAGTACAATTGTGTTCCTCCGGTCATTGTTTTTTTCCCGGTCATTCACTGTTTATCCTCCGGCCACCGCCGCCGCCGTGTTTATTATAGGTTTGCCCATTACTTTAGATTCGGTTGATGGTTTTTGGAGAAAGCTTGATTTGTCACCTTCTGTATGTGTGGAATACGGCGAACTTAATTGTGATGAAGATATGCAAAGATTTAAAGAAGTCTTCAACAATCAACCGGAACGTGGAAAATTCAGTTTTTTAAGAAAGTTAAGGGGGATAATCGATCCTTCAAAAAATCTGATCGGTGAACCTTCGGTGAAGAAAAACAACCGAGGACGTCCAAAAGCAAAGCATGTTCATAATCAAACTCCAGTTCCTCATAGACACAGTTGTTCAGATTTGAATCAAGAACCACCAAGGCATAGTTGTCCAAACCCATTTGACTTAAACTTTGAACCGCCAGGTCATAGTTGTCCAAACCCATTTGACTTGAACTTTGAACCAACAACCCAATATCAAAGCCCGTTTGACTTGAACTCGGAACCAACAATCCAACATCAAACCCTGTTTGACTTGAACTCTGAACCAATAGGCCAATGTTCAACCCCGATTGACTTGAACGAGGAACCACACGTGTAATTCGGATCATTGTGGAAAGAAATTCCGAAAATCTTTCATTACTACATTACAGGCATAATAGATGTAATGGGTGATGGAAATTGTGGGTTTCGATCAATAGCTGCTTGTCTAGGGATTGGTGAAGATCGGTGGCTTTATGTTCGTCAACAATTATTAGATGAATTATTAAGTTCGTATGACGCCTACGCTAAAGTTTTCACTTATGCTACCGATGAGTTAATTACTTCACTATCTTTCTCAAAATCACCCGCACCTTGTCAACACTGGATGCTTATGCCTACGACAAGTATCTTGATAGCCAACACGTTTGGAGTATCCTTCGATGTTTATCCAATGCAATGTCTATAACTTGTTTTCCTCTCTGGAAAGGTCCCGAAGAGTTTCAACACCACCGGATTCTTACAATTGCACACGTAAACGACAATCATTACGTGATGGTACAATTAAGCGAAGAGTGCCCCATGCCACCCATTATGGGTTTATGGACACGACACAAAACTCCGTCAGCAGCTACATGGGAAACTATGTATAGGTCACGTTTAGAATCCTATATAAAACTCAATCCTATTCCAAAAGACTTTGTAAATTTAAGTAATTATTGTTAATGAAACTTGCCTTGAACTCTTTTATCAATATATATATTTTTTATTAATTTAATGTAGAAATCACAATAATTAATTGTGTTGATGGTTCCCATAAAAACATGATATATATATATATATATATATATATATATATATATATATATATATATATATATATACTACGTGTTTTAAAAAAGTATACTATATATATTACGATTTTTTAAAGTAGCAGATTAAAAAAAGTAGCAGATTACATATTACGATTTAAAAAAAAAGTAGCAAGTTAAATTTTTTATAAGGTTGAATGGATTGATAAATGTCTTGTTGTGGACTTGTGGTAAAACCATTTGAAAACAAATTTGACACATGGATACATAGAGTAATTAATGTTTGGATGGATAGATTCTGCGTAATTAATGTTTGAGTCTTTTCATTATTTATTAGGTTTAATAATGTTTAAATGATTAGCTACATAGGTAATTAATAGATTAAAAAGGGTTAGAGAGGGTGTATAAAGCAACACCCATTAATAACGTTATTTTCAACATAGAAATCACCATCCAGCCTTTAAAATAAGATAACACATTTAATATTGGCGAATTGAATATAAGAATTATTCCAGGGATGCGAATCCCATTGGAAATTGGAAGATCGAGATGGAAATAAATTACAACCCAAAGACAAGACAAACCTTCTTTCTGTGCCTTTTCTAATAGAAAAATAATACGGAGTATATATTTTTTTGAACGGAAATTTTTTTTTTTTTGAACGGAGAAAAATAATATATATACTTACTGTTTTTTAAAAGTCTCTCACTTATTGTATTAAACATCTTTAAAAGGTAGAATCTATTGAATTAATTGGTAGTGACGGTTGGTGATTTTAGTGTTACAGGTTTATTTAATGTAATAGAGTTTATACATGCGTTTTAAATGGACTAAACTTTGTTCAGAAGCAAATTTTAAGAGTGTGGAGTATACGCTTGTATTAGTCTAGTTTGGTCCTGGTAAGATAAAGGGGCAGCACACCGGCCCGAAATATATTTAGTAAAGGGATCATAATGAAAAATCTTGAATTTTATAGGGTTTTCATTATAAATCTTAAAACTTGATAAATGTTGATAACTCCCGTTTAGACTTCAAATTTGAGAAAATGGATGAATTAATGAAACACACACCATTTTCGAAATACAATGAATTTTCTCTCTGGTTTGATCTTTTTTTGTGCGAAGATCAAGATTGTATACTTCTACTATTATCCCAATCCGGATTTCGTACAACTCATGCATATAAGGCTCCAAATATTGAATTTGGAAAGTGATTAACCGATTGTAGAAGAAATCTGGGTACCTACCATGTTCTAACAATGACTCGATAGGACACTTATTCAAACTTCAAAAATGCTAGCCGAAGGTTATTTTGTCAACCCAGTTATTGTATCACATCTATTTAAGGAGAATATATAATGTAGACAGTAGCTAATGGGGTTGGTTTGGTATGACGAGGGAAAAAAACCACGACTTCTACAGTATCATATCTATTTGAGGTAATTATCTAGACGCTTACGACTTAATCACTTAATGACTACATCTTAAAATTAATTAATATGCAACTTTAATCGATCTATATATATTTACATAATTGTGTTGTAAATTAGAGGAAGCTTTATATAGAATCCAATATGACTAACTAATTGAACTTTTTGTATATACATCGATGTTTTGATAGACAGTTAGATTTATAGGCTACAACTTAATTACCTGATAGCATACAATGGTAATTAAGCTGGTAAACGTTAATTAAGAAACTAGTCAACACCTATCACTTCATATATATGCATGTGAAGAAAAAACCAGAGACATTTAATCGTAATTCGTAACCTTGGTTTGACCAACAAATTAATGTCGCTCCAAGTTAATTGTCTAGGAACGTAGGATCCCCGGCACATTATATTCTAGAAACAAGGATATGAATATATGATGAGGGTACCCTTCAATTCATTATTCATCCCCCTAACCTACAATGATTAGAATACACACACACACACACACATAGAGATTCATCTATACTCAATTTTTATTTTTATTTTTAGCAATAACAAATATCAATCATTGATTTGATAAAAAATCGAGGGCTATAATTGATGAGGATATGTTGAAAATATTCAAATTGCTGTGGGTATATTATAAATTGAACAAGGGTGATGTGGTCACATATAAGGTCAGCATCTTGTATGACGTGTATTATGGACTTTTGATAATAAGCATAAAACTCGTTGTGACCCTTTTGATAAAGCCGAAAAGTTAAAAAAAAAAAAAAAAGTTTAGTAAATATTTGATGTAATGAACATCAAAATAAACGGGGAGAGGTAAATTAAAAAGAAATAAAAAAGAAGATGAACGTACACACTAGCGGCTATACAAACACTTGCACACAAACAAAATTGATGATCTATAATTAACTTGCACACAAATTAAAAAAAATGATGCACAACTCAAACTTGCATCACTCAAACTACATTCATACAAACGAAATTGATGCACATTCTATTTTCTATCCACATCGAATCAAAGTACTCCATAGAGAGGATATATAACATTGCATAAAAAATAAATTTGTCCTGTTAATAAACACATACAGAAATTTGACTTAAAATAGATGCACATGCATCTATACATTTGGAACCAAAAGGAATTTATATAAAATTGATGAACATAGATTGAATCGACGCACGTACAAAGATAAGATACAAGAAAATTGATTCACAAAAAACCTCGCGCTCGCAGATGCAATCCTCACCACCATTAAAACCTAGCGGCTACAAAGCCTCGCCGATGGAGGCCAAAATGGTGGCGGACAAGAAGAAAGTTAGCACTACAAATAGTAATTCAAAACAATGTGTCACGAAAACCGTAGTCACATACGATGGGAAGTAAGGCCCCACTGCAAAGCCTTATCCATGTACAATATGGTGCCATAGACCGACAATCGACTTTAAGATTTCACGCCAAACCCTTACCGCTATAAACACTAGCCGAAAAATAGGTTTCGTAGAAAAAGGGAACATTTTCTCAAATCTAGGGTTATTTCCAGTAGCGTACAGACTTACAGTTGTCAAAGGGTTAAACAAGTATTTGATATTAACTACCACTTTATTTTTCGTATTATTCACATCGTATAATTTTTCAACATCTCTTGATAAATATTTATGGTTTATCCATTTTCTAAACCAATATGTGAAATAAACAGGTACTAGCATTATTGACAATAAGGTTTTAAAAAATGTGAAGTGTGACGTGGTGGCATGATCAAACCTCAAGCTTTGGAAGCCATAGCGAGGTCACAACATTTCACAAGATGTGACTTAAGACGACAATTTTATATATAAATTATGATTATGAGTATAAAATTATACAAACAAAAATGAAAAAAACACATAATTGTAGGTTTGTAACGTAGGTTATCAAGCTTTTTCTTTATTTTCAGTATATCTAACTATCTTTATAATTGAATAATGAGTTAATTACAAATTTCGTCCTTTATGAATAGGGTCTTTTGCACTATTAGTCCTTTAGCCAAAATTCTTGCAAATTTAGTCATTTATTTAAGAATTTGTTACACTATCAGTCATTTATCCTTACGCCTGAAACTAACGATAGGAATAAACGGCGTAAGGATAAAGGACTGATAGTGTAACAAATTCTTAAATAAAGGACTAAATTTGCAAAAATTTTGGCTAAAGGACTAATAGTGCAAAAGACCCTATTCATAAAGGACGAAATTTGTAATTAACTCTTGAATAATTATATATATTCGGCTCATATGGCTCAGTAACTTTAAGAAGCCTAAAAATATGGCTTATAATAGATAAAGGCGCGTCAAGCTAGACCTTAGCGTACATCAAGCCTTACGCCAAAACCTTGAATCATGTCGTGACGACATAGTTTATTAAGCCTCAAGCCTTAGCACGATTAAAAGATACATTTATGTAGAGAGATTTTATCAGTTATCTATTGAACAAACGCAAATACAAACTGGCTGCTTTTTACCACCACCACAAGATAGATAAATCATCAATCACAAGCTCATCAATTACCTTCTTTAATGAAGGTCATGATGAGCAAACCAAGTTTCCCATTTCACAAGTTTGCTATAGAGGCGTTGGTTGTTACACAAGCTCTTATGAAATTTATACTCGAGACTTCCATTAAAGAATGTCTAATTATCTATATAACATTTTGCAAGACAAAATGTTCCTGTTCATCCACAGTACTCATCTATGTTATATTTTAAAAATCACAACAATGGAAGACATGAAGGATGTAGCCCAGTGTCGGGGTGTAATCGAGCCGAGCCGAGCCGAGTATTGGCAGACTCGAACTCGACTCGCAATCTAAAACTCGAGCTCAAAACTCGACTCGAGCTCGACCGAGTTTTAAATTTTAGGCTCGAACTCGAGCTCGATCAAGCACTCGACAAACTCGAGCTCGACTCGAACTTTTTTTAATTTTTTTAAAATAATTAATAGGTTTCAATTTGCACATAATATTCTAAATATTCTAGTAAAATATAGCAACAGAAACAAATACCAAAACTACAAAATACAATCTAAGTGGAAAAATAGAAATAACAAGTCATGAATAACAATATAAAAAACATATTTCATTAAACATCTTGATTGTTTTAATCTTCTCGTAAAGAAGTCAAACAGCAGACGGTCAACATGCTTCATAAAGTTGTCAAACAGTAGCAGATCAACAGCAACAGCAACACCAAACAAAGCACCTGTTTTATTGAGAAATAAAAACACCAACCTGAAATTACTCAAAAAAGGAAACTTGAATTTGAAACACAAAGTACACCAAGTAAAAATAAAAAAACAGATTCATAAACTAGTTCAATTACTGTACCAAATCCAAGATATGTTGCATCCATTTTATATATACCAAATCCAGCCAAATATATGTTGTATCATGAATGTAAAATTCAAATCCTTGAACACAGCAGCCAAATAGTTCAATTACTATAATATGAAATTAACCAAAACCCATATTTGGTTGGATTAGTAGTCCAAATAGCCCAATCAAATTCTTTATATTTGCATAGATTTAATATCCAGAGAAAAGCAAATTAACACACAACAATTAGGCACATAAGAAAATACTAACAGAATTCTAAAAAGGAATAAAAAAAAGACAACAACATATGTTGTAGTCAATTAAGTATATGAACACTGTGATGGTGTATTAACAGAAGACAAAATATTAACAACACATATTAAATATGTATTAAGTATATGAATACTGTGATGGTGTTCCTTGTAGTCAATTAGTCATCTTGCTGTAATTCAACTAAGTAACAACCGTAGTACAATTAGAACTTCAAGATGGAGACATAATTACATAAACAATCCAAAAAATCATCCTATCGGGCCTCTTTGTCCTTTGACCAGACGGCCAGACCAACACAAGCGGGAAAGTATAAAGTGGAACGAAATTACCTGAAATCGCAGTGCAGGTACGATTGGCAGTGGAAAGCGGAACGGGGAAACAACACCGCTGTAGAAGAACAATACCGCCGTAGAAGAACACCACCACTGTAGAAGAACGATACCGCTGTACCTTAAATCGCTGGTGCGAAAGTGGAACGGGAAGAATAACACCGCCGTACCTCAAATCGCCGGTGGAAGATAGGTACCGCCGGTAGAGTGGTCGACGAACAAGGAAACAGATTACCAGAGAGAGGTGGACGGCGATTGGAGCCAAAAAGGTCTTCCAGGAGAAAGAGGCGGACAAATGGATGATAAATTTTAGGGTTTAATGACTTTTAGGGTTGTTTTAGTTTTATATACTTTGGATATATATGTAATACTTATATTATTAAAGGGTAAAAATTTCTTTCCATATATACTCGATTAGGCTCGCGAGCCTGGCGAGCTGAGTATGGTGAAGCTCGAACTCGACTCGGAGGTCGACTCGGTTAACAACGAGTCAATCTCGAGTATTTTTCGAGTCAATCTCGAGTCGATCACGAGTTGTCTCGGCTCATTTACACCCCTAGCCCAGCGGAAGTCTTCTAAAATTATAAATTGCAGCACAGAGGTTCGATTCTTCTTTGAATTTTCCTTTTTTTGTATACTTTTTCCCACTTGACGTCTGATTTTGGATAAACAAGTATGTCCTATGCTTTTGCGTAAAGCAATCTCTTCACCTGTAATCATCTCCTGTGAACCTCCTCTCCATACCCAAACCAAATCAATGCCGATTTCAACAAAGCTCAAGCCACCGAAACTCCTCTACTGAATAGATCTTCTCTTTCCGCATCACCTCTGATCTCATCTGTATCGATCTCCTCCCGAATCGATCAGCAACTCCTTTCATCACCGACGTCCTGTAATTTGAGAAAGCAGTCAGTGGCGAAAGTACTCATTCTCATCGAGGTATGACTTCTACGAAATATTTTCAATTTCTTTTATGAATGTCGGTTACCTTTGTACAGCTGTGATGCTACAAATATAATATAGTCCAAACTTGCATCATAACGGAAATACAATATCTTTAATTATCACCAGTTTAGCAATGTTCTTATGAGTGGTTGTTTACATGGGTTTACCACAGCGTTCATTCCTGCATACCAAGTGTTTGTTAAAAAGTCTGAATGAATTTTAATGTTTTTTCTAAGGAAAACTTTTGTATTGTACAATGAGATGATTTCTATAATGTATTGTTGGATATGTATCACCAGTAGATTGTGTTCATTTACTTTTAATTGCTGGACTTTTAATTAGCACTATTTAAATTTAATTTGGTTATTGTTTAGGAAATTTATGTTGATTGCAATTTACATTCAAATGTTCCACCAGCACATTGCTTCTGTCTTGCACAATTCAACCCAGATTGAACCCCATTACAACAAAAATATGTGTACTGAACCTCTGATTATTGAATGTAACTAGCAGCATTAGTGTTGAGGCTTCTGAAGTAAATGTATATAAATTTTTTATCATAACCTCTATTGTGTCTTTTATGGGTTCCTAAAACAAGTAGTTTTATACATGATGCCAACAGTGACAAAAAGAGTTATGTGATCAACAACCCTTTATGGTAAGTTTATGAGTTATACCTGTACTCTTCTTTGGTAAATTTATGCAGTTAATTTGAGGATATTAGTAGAAATTAAAATTTTTAAATTGTTCATGTAAACGGGTCATTGGGAGCCTGATGTAAACAGGTGATCTTATATTAATCTTTTAGTTATCTAAATAGTGTCTCGAAGTATTTTCAATGTTAACTAATATGAATTGTCCAAAATAAGTGGTTCTTTTATCTGATATTTTTACAGTTAGAAAGAGATTTACAGTTAGAAACTCTCTTTCTTTGGTCTTAGTTGTTTTCTTGATTTTTATTTGTTCCTTTTTCCTACAACAGCAACAACAAGCTATTGAAATGGTTCTTTATCATCTACGACATCATATCAGCTCCTTTGTTCCCTACAGTTCGTTTTAGCTTGCAGATAGTGTTACGTCAGGTATTCTCTACACCACATTATATATGTTGGGCTGTTTGATATCAGTTGATGTCATTAATCTTTTTTGCTACACTAATCGTTATTCTTTGTTGTATGGATGATGCTATGCTATGTTTATATCTTATCACATTCTCATATGCATTAGTGTTTTTCATTGTTTGGGTGCTTTTATCTAATGCAATTCACTCATACATTTGATGACATATACTACTTACGTATTAAATAATTACTCTTATAAATCTGCTATGCATAGATATGGCACATTATAAAAACAATAACAAAAAATGTCATGTTAATGATCATACTCCGCGTTCCTTATCTACTGATAATAGCGTGGTCCCGTTACCATTTCAATCTCCAAAAAGGAATAAGCTGTTGGCACATAAATATGGATTTGGCCTCCAATCTCATTCCATTTCAGAATCCTCTACTTCTAACCAGGAAATTCTAACCAAACATCCTCGTCACTCCAAAATTTAGACAAACATGATAATGATGCACATCCATCTACGTTTATATCTTATCACATTCTGGAATTGCATCGTTGTTACTACCATCCGGAAGGACCACACATTCTCGATTCAAGATTCCATTAGACCTTACAGATGACTCCATTTTTCACATCAAGAAAAACACACAACTTTCTCGCTTACTTATTGAAACTGCATTAATTATTTGGGATGAGGCACCAATGAATGATTGAAAATGCTTTGAAGCACTAGACAAGACACTTAGAGACTTACTTGATGAACCAACATGTCCTTTTGGTGGCAAGTCAGAGTTACTGGGTGGGGATTTCATGCAAACTTTACCCGTCAAGCTTAAAGGGACAAAATTGGACATTATAGCATCGTCGATTGCTGAATCATCAATCTGGAGCCAATTCAAAATTTGTAAGCTAACTGAAAATTTTAGACTTCTTCGACCCGACCTAATTTCTGCCCAAAAAAATGAAATTACAACCTTCTCATCATGGTTACTGCAGATTGGGGATGGTGAGGTTGGTTTGGATGATGAAGATGATCCTGGAGACACCAAATGGGTAGAAATTCTAGAAAAATATGTCATACCTGACCATGAAGATGCACTTGAAGATTTAATTCACTTTATTTATACTTCTGACATACTTGCAAAACCAAATGCAAACATGTTTCGTGACAAGGCCATTGTTTGTCCTAAAAACGAGACTGCGGAGGAAATCAACAAGCTCATACTTGATAGTCTCCCCGAAAAACCAACAACTTATCTGAGTGTTGACTCAATCATTCCACATGCAAATGACAAAGGAGATACAGAGGTTCTCAATTTACTCAACTTTAGCGGTTTCCCATCTCACTTCCTTCGATTAAAAGTTGGTGCTCCAATCATGTTGCTCTGTAATATGAACCAAATGGTAGGCCTTTGCAACGGAACTAGAATGATCATCACACAACTACTACCAAGGATCATTGAAGCACAGGTTATAACTGGAACTCAAATAGGCCACAAAGTTTACTTGTCCCGAATAACTTTAAATCACAATGATAAGGAATTACCTTTTGTTTTCAAAAGAAAGCAGTTTCCGGTCAAACTTTGCTATGCCATGACAATCAACAAGAGCCAAGGACAATCATTAAACAGAATAGGAATTTACCTTCCTCAACCAGTTTTTAGTCACGGCCAATTGTATGTTGCGTTGTCGAGGGCTACATCAGCTAATGGTCTAAAGGTGCTTATTAAAAGACAAGACGCAATCATTTCAGACAAAGAAACTCCACTTCAAACAAACATTATCAAAGATACAAACACCTTAACACCAACATCCATCACCACTCCTGCTACTCCAATACAGACCATTCAACATACTTTACCATCAACACCTATTACACCAACTTCTGCTCCAGTAACTACTCCTACATTAGCTTCTTTTTCTCAACCTACTAAACCAAAAAACCCCAACCAAACATCTGTCAACAAAGAGCTTTTCCATACATCAGGTTTCTAACCACACAAGTTTTATTAAACATATCTATATATATATATATATGTGTGTGTGTGTGTGTGTGTGTGTGTGTGTTTGTTTGTTTGTTTGTGTTTTATGTATATATGATACTTGACAGATATTGGTGTGTGAGAATTATGTATTTGTGATACACATTTCCTTTCAAAAAAGACAAATTTGATATCTAAGAAATGTGGTTAATAATAGTTACATGTCATGTAGATGAAGCAGGAGCAAACTTGGTTAAGAAACAAAAACGCGATCTTAACAACATCCAGCGCCGTTCAGGCGACAAGGAATAGTCATAGCTCTTTGAAAGAGCTAAATTGGTGAGTTAAAAGATAACAATAATCTAACCTATATTTTTATCTTTTGAGATTTAACAAAATAATTATTTTTGCAGGCAAGAGGTTTTGAGCTTCAAACATTTTGGAAAACACTTTTGGGGAGGAGCATTTCTACTGAATATCATATCTAAAGTTAAAAAATAATTAGTGCTTAAATCTTAAGACATTTGCTCCTCTATTTTTGTGTTAGCTATGTATGTTAACTATGCAGTTCGCGACATAAGTTGTATTGTAAATTAGCTTTTGTTAAAACTATTTTACTTTGATGTTAAGTGTCTTGAAATATATTTGAACTTTGAAGCTATGTTGCTTAACAATTATTTAGTTTAAAAAATTCGTTTTAGTATTGTACGCATTCCTTTTATTTACTTATTGTCCGCCGCAACGCGCGGGCACTAAACCTTGTTATTCCTAATTACCACTTGGCTACTCAAATTCTTTCCGTATATATTTTTGTAAGAAAAATTGTCTCTCTTTTCGATGTATTGTTGTTTATTAAATAATAGGAAATTAGTAGCTAGCAGATAAGAGAGTAGGGTGGTTAAAGGTCATATCTATACATGTTGTTGAGGTCAAAAGGTAGTATGGAGGACACCTGACAAAACGTCAACCTACTACCTATCCACACTTTCTTTGCTACTACGATTCTTGAAGTTGTAGAATTTCTTATGTTTGCATATTAACTTTGGGTCAATGAAAATCTACGACTACAGTTTCTAAATCACATAAAAATTTCCTGCACAAGTTAAATGCAAAGTATATAAAATCTTAAGTTTTTATTTAATTAACATATAATCCTATCTATCTATTTGAATCAAAAGTGAAACTTAACTTTAATTTTAAAATGTAAAAAATTAAAATTCAGTTTTAATTTTAAATCAATTTAATTTGTGTTAAACTATTTCTCTATATCAAATTTCTTATCCAGCATATTAATTTTTTTTTTGAAAGGCATAAGATACTATATTACTAAGTTTAGAAATATACAATATTCCAGGATACCACATCTCCATGAGAAATGGAGACACTCATTTACACTGTTACCATGGTAATTGACCCACTAATGGGGACAATTAATACTATAACAGCCCAAAAATGTATTAAGAAACCCAAAAATAGAAACGAACAGCAGGATTACTTAAATTGAGATGGTCACAGAACCCAACCAACCCAATTAAGCCTTGTAGCCGGTCTTTGTCTCGCCCTAATCCACTGGAAAGAAGAAACTTGAATCTTAAAAGCAAGATCCTCCACACCTTTTTTTTCTTTAAAAACCAAATTATTCCTATTCAACCAGATGCAATAAGCTGCGATTCTTGTTACAGCATTCTAAATGTCGATACTTCCTTTCAGGCCAGCCGCTACCCCAATTAAGTGTAGTTGTTTTAACGAATGAGCTTCGGTGTAATCTATACCCCACCATCTGTGAATTTCTTTCCAAACAGGAACAATATTTTTGCAAATAAAAATCGCATGCGCCACATCTTCCACAACTTCATCACAACTCGGGCAAAGGATTGATGGTAAGTCCACCCCTCTATCCACTAGTTGACATCTAACAGGTAATCTATTCTTTTTCAGTCTCCAAGCAAAAATAATAACTTTTTAGGAGCTAAATTGGACCAATAAGTTTCTTCACATGTAATGTTTTGGGTGACCAACCTATTTTCCAAGAAACTCCTTGTATCTTTTACGGAAAAAGAATTAAAGTCACCTCCGCACCATCGCCACACATCTTCTTTATGTTGATCGAGGGACACCGCTTGTAGAATAACCAATAGCCTGCTTAACTCCTCTCTAGCTCTACCAATCCATCTTCCATTGGTTTGAAACAAACGCCAATCCCAAGTGTTTTGAGTCCAATTCCCCATCTCTGCGATTGTTGCATTAGATGATCCCAGCTTTGACCACACTCTAGGGAACTCAGCAGCCAAAGACCTGTTTTGACACCAAACATCCTTCCAGAAATCTATAGTTTTACCATTGCCAACCTCAATATTTAACATATCAGACAAAACGATTCCATGATTGCTTAACTCCCAACAGTTTTTTAAGATGCCCCCCCAAATCCCTTTTGATTTTGGAGGACCATTAAAATCCCAACCCCCCCTTATTCCATGAATGCTTTTTATAATTTTAACCCAAAGAGAATCCGGTTCAAAACCGAAACGCCACCACCATTTTAAAAGTAAACTTGTGTTAAAAATCTTTAAATCCCCCAAACCTAGCCCCCCCCCCCCCCCCCCCCCCCCCAACTCTATTTTTCTAATGACCTCCTCCCACTTAACCCAATGAATTTTTTTACTGTTAGAAATCTCACCCGACCCACCCCCAAAAAAAATTCTCCTAAAACGATCAAGTAATTTAAGGATACTGCTGGGAGCACGGAACATAGAGAAGAAATACACTGGGAGACTTGATAGCACTGATTTGATTAAGGTCCATCTACCCCCCATTGATAACATTTTGTTACTCCACCCATTCAAAGCGTCTTCCGTTCTTTTAATCACTTTCGACCAATGTGACTGCCTTTTCATTGAAACATTAACCGGCACCCCAAGGTAGGAAAATTGATCTTTGCTGATTTTACAACCCAACATCCTAGCGCAAATCAAATCCTCTTCCCCATTTGTTGAGAACCCTAGCAAGGAAGTCTTTCTCCAATTTACTTTAAGACCGGATGCTTCCTCCCAATGTTTTAATAATGTAACCACTGCTTTGATGTTTTTTCTAGACCAACTACCGAAAAGGATAGTATCGTCTGCGTACTGCAGATGCGACAGTAACACTTTATCTTTACCAACTAAAATTCCTTCGTACACTTTCTTATCCACCGCTTCTTGCATCATAATATTTAAACCTTCCGTGACGATAAGGAATAAATATGGTGCGAGTGGATCCCCTTGCCGCAAGCCTTTTTCTGGTTTGAATTCATTTGAAGGTGATCCATTTATTAAAACAGACATACTTGAGGATTCCAAACACGCTTTTATCCAGCCAATCCACAATTCCCCAAATCCCATTAATCTCATCATATCCAAAAGAAAATCCCAATTAACACTATCATAAGCTTTTTCGAAATCCAATTTAATTGCAAAAGATTTTCTTTTTTTCTTCTTTTGTTCATGGAACACTTCAGCCACCATTAGAATTCCATCCGAAATCAATCTTCCTTTCAAAAACGCCGATTGTTGTTGACCAATAATTTTTGGTAACACCAATTTTAATCTATTTGCAAGGATTTTGATACCACCTTATAATAACACCCTATTAGATTAATGGGTCTAAACTCACCAAACTCCAACGGATCAGAGACTTTTGGAATTAACGTTATAAAAGAAGCGTTACATCCGTTCGAAAATTTGCTTTCTTTCCAAAACCAATTAATTGCTTTAATTAAATCAACTTTTATTAACTCCCAAAAGTGTTTTAAGAATAGAAAGTTATACCCATCCGGACCCGGCGCCTTGTTGCTTCCACAATTCTTCACCGCTTTCTCGATTTCATCATCTTTGAAACAATCTTCTAGCATTGAACAATCTTGTCGGCCGATTGACTTGAATTTATTACTTCGAAACCCCAGCTTTCTAACCGATGATGCTTTGTAGAATTTGCCAAAAAACTCCTCTGCAGCCTGTTTAATTAGTTCAACATTTTCAACCCACATACCATTCTCTATTATCCCTGCAATATTGTTTGTGAACCTTCTTCTTTTTAACGAGTTATGAAAAAAAGACGTGTTTTCATCGCCATCCGCTTGCCACTTGAGTCTTGCCTTTTGTTGAGTTAAAATAGACCAAAGCTCCCTTTTCCTTTCTGTTGAGTGAGGCCCATACACATTGACTATCGAACATTCCTCCTCCGATCCTAACCAATTCCCTTTTATAGCAATGAAATTCTTATCCCCACATGCCACAACATCTCTAAATATTGATGGATCCCAAATCGTTAACAACCCCCCAGAATTTCCCAACGCATTAACCACAGAGTATTTGAAATTCTTATTTCCCCACAACTGTTCAATTAATGCTTCTTCTATTCCATCTGATAACTTTGTTTCTTGTATCCCGATTACATTTGGTTTTTCTTTAAAGCAAATATTACGAATCCAATTTATTTTAGCCAACCCTCGTAAACCCCTTATATTTATAGAAATTAGTTTCATACTAATGTTAAAAACGAGCAGAAACTAAACTGGCACAATTACTTGTTTGAAAATTGTAGACTAAAAAAGCCTATCTTTTCCCCCAAGGCTTTGGAATTTTCAGAAGAATTTGAAACAGAAGAGTTTTCCATACCTCCTTTACCAAGCTTCAAACCTTTTCCTTTTGGTGCTCTCTTCCTTCCTAATCTAGCTTTGCCCTTAGACTTCGCCATCTTTTTAATCATATGAAAGCTTAATTTTTCAGTTCCTTTCCACGAAGACCTAGATCTTGTATTTTCCGCACCTGCTTTGGAGGACTGTGAATCTGGGAATTTCGAAGAATTTTGCGAAGCAGCTTCTTTTGAGTTGCCTTCCTCCTGGGATGTAGTTACCTTTCTCTTTCTCTTTCTGGCCATCTTCGTAAATTTTAGGTACTTCTGAAAATCCTTCCGAAGACCTCAAATGATCTATTCTTTTCTTTGTAATTAATCCTTCTTGAGAGGCCTGGCTTGCACTCTTTATACCAGGCCCAGTTGTGACCTCTTGAGTTTCCAAAATTTGTTGAATATTGGGCTCACTTTGACTATGGGCCGATCCCTTCCCCTCCAATTCTGTTGAATTAAATTGTTGAGAACTGGGCTCCACCAATAAACCATTTACCTGTTTGACCCACGTGAATTTGGAAGAAACACCATCCCCTAGTTGACTCTTAGGTGGCGTTACCCTTACATTAGCAGAGAGTAGATCATCATTCTCTGCCAATGGATGCTTCTTATTAGACATTTCGTACGACCCAACTTTATTTTGAAATACGGACCCCTTAATTACCGTTTTATCCTTAGGTCCGAGGGTCCCCTCCGGCGAGAAAGCATTTCCAGAAACCGGCGAACCCCCAACATCTCCGTCATTTAGTGCGATATCTTTTTTAAATAAATTATCCAACTGCGCCGATACTTGCTCTTCCTCACGATCTGAATCTGAATCATCTTCTTCCCATTGATGGTCTGAACTGTGATCATCATCACTAACCTCTTCTTCATCAATATTTTCCACCCACCCTTCTTCTTTTACCACAATCTCCCTTGAGTAACCATGACAACTGATTATGTATTTATCAAGAAGTGGGTATGCATATGAAGTATTAATAAGCACTTTTCCAGCCACTAGAGCTTTTGAAAATTCCCAGTTACAGTTTTCAGAGACTAACGGCTCATCCCACCTTTGTGCTATTTTTTTGAAATTACTTTCATTCCATAAATCAAGAGGTACCCCATAAATTTTCACCCACGCAAGTCTATGAACACCGCTCGGGAAATCCTTTGACCATTCATCCAGTTTATCGCACCAACACCAAATCTGTTCTTCTTTATTTTTTAATAAATCCTTCTTCATTTCTTCGTTTTTGCAAATAAAGAGAACTTGTTTACCCCCGATATACTTCCAAGCAAAGGTATCAAAGTACGATAGCCTTACCAATGTTGACAAATCTTCGAGAGTATCTGTTCTCTTCACAGTAGCCACTAGACTTCTTTGTAGCATTTCCACCAACTTTTCTTCTTTTTTCAGGTCCATAATTTTACCCCAAGACTCTTGAAACTTATATTTGTACTTACCTGTTGTTGTGCCATTACTGATTGTATTTATATTTCCTTGTAGCGCCTGCACATAAGATCTACTATCCTTAAAAGTTGCATCTGCATTAAATCTTCCATTTTGCTGTTGACTTTTTGCTTCATTAACTCTCCTTTGATCATTAACTGTGTTACCCCTCTCCTTTTGACCAGGGCCGGTCCAAAACTAATAGGGCCCTGGGCGAAAACAAAAAAAAAGGCCCCTAAAATAAATACACATTTAGAATGAAACACCTCACATAATTAAATTCTTAGTTTCATTATTTGATCAATAAAAAACTATATATTAAATCACGAGGAGCAATTCCTCGTATTTCAATCCTCTTTGAAATTATAGCCGGGAACTGCGAATAAAGCTCATGCTAAATCACGGTTATACGAATTTACAAGAAATATTAAAGCTCCGTGGAACAAACAAATAACATAGACTCTCGGAAATTCACTCATTCTTTAGGCTTCACATGTAGTGGTTTTGCTTTAACGAATCAATTCTTTAACTGGATTGAAGACTTATACATGGTATAATCGGAAACATCCTATACGTGATACCCAATATACTCTATAGATTATCCTATTTAAATTGAACTACAACTACAATTACGAGTCTTGCTTCGTTTCTCATTGTTATTTGTTCCAAAGAAAATATACTCTCTTCTATATGAACTTTGAATTTATAATTCTTAGTAAGCATATGTTATCCATATTTCTTTACCAAGAAACATACGTAAAATATGAAACCAAAACTATAAAATTTCACAAGCAGTATTACTACATATGCAAACCCATCACCAGCATTAGCATATATAAACAATTTCACAAACATAACTACACAAGCAACAAAGATAAAATAGGAAATCCAAACTACACATAACTACACATAAACTATGACTACGAATCAGATTCATATAAGATAACCACAAAAATTAGGAATTTGAGATAAAGAAAATTTTTATACCTGATTGCGATTGCGACTAACGAAGTTGCCGATTCTAAGTTTGATTAGCATAAACACATCTGTCGATTAGCGAGTAACGATCTGTTGGTTTCTTTGATTTTGAAATTAGATAGTGAAATAAAGAAGCATCCCCGTTCGTTTATTGATTTGCGAATTACGATAAACAAAAGCACGTCGTTTGGTTTTTTTTTTCTTTTTTTTTTTGAAATTGCATTTGCATTAATTTAAAAGGAGCGTCTATTAACGTCCTTTGTTTATTTTACTTTTCAAATTATAATCGGCCATTGCATTTGTTGGGCCTTTCTCACATAATTTCATGGGCTCATTTCTTCATTGACTTACATATACACACAGACATATATTTATAAAATCTGGGCCCCTATTTTCTTTGGGCCCTGGGTGGTTGCCCTTGTGGCCCAGGCCCAAGGCCGGCCCTGCTTTTGACTTCTGTCATGTGCTTTGAAACACCGTAATTTGTACGTACCGATCCAACATCCATTTAGCCTCCTTAATAGCTCCTCCATATCATTTGATGTTCCGAATGTTACAAACCCAAAACGCTGACCACTCCTTGATAATCTCCGTGATACGTAAATATCCAATATCTTGCCAAAATGCTTAAATAACTCCCAAAGTTTAACTGAGTTTGTGGTTTCCGGGAAGTTACTGAAGAATACTGTGTTTTTGTTTGCCTTTGAATCCTTTCTCTGCCCATCTGCTTCGACTCTTCCAGTGTATCCGTATCCTGATGTTCCAAACTCCGCAGCAATCTTCCTTCTTGAGACTTGACCTTTCCAGCTCTCTCTCTCTCTAGATACTTTCTCCGTTCCAAAATTATTATATGTTAGTTTTAAACTTTTTAAATTTTTCTATTTCAACTTTGACCTTATTTGTATTTTTGTGATATACTTGAGTATTATATAACACAAACAAAAATATTTAAGCTCGAAGTTGATAAAAGAATATCTCAAAAAGTCAAAAGTTAATATTTTAGAATGGAGATATAATTAGGCTACATCAATAAGTATTACACATTCAAATTCTTTGTCATTATCTATGTTTATTATATAACTAGCATAATACCCGCGCAATGCGACGACGACAAATAATTCTCACTCGATCACATGTTTATTTTTGATATAGTATGGGTATCATATTCACGCATTATAATAATGTTGAATAGTTATCATCCGCAACATCTATACTTTTTTCCGCTTTTCAATTTATTTATTGTTTTAACTATTTATTAATTTTTAATTAATTTATTATAATATCTTTTAGGTTACAAATTAATTTATGTTGACTTGACTTTTTAAAACAGTATCTATATCTATCTATATTATATATATAAAAGGCATGCAAATTTTCTAAAAATAACCATAAATTGAGTCTTAATTAACCAATCACAACCTTCAATTTTAAAATTATTTTATTCTCAAAACAATTTTGGAAAGATTAAAAACGTGGATAATAAATTTTGAATTATTCAATTTCAATTTCGTATATTAATTTTAAATCTATTAGGAGGGGGTAAGATGAATATTTTCAGGGGGTTTTATAAAATATATAAGGAGGTTTTAAGAAAATGTGAGGGGGTTTTATAAAAATTGTATACTAATGTATTAATTATAAGTTGTTTATAAATTATTTTTAGTAACTTGTGATATATTTTGTTTAGAGAAAAAATAATTATATAATTACGACCGTCTCATTTTTATCTACGTTTTGGTATAAATTTTATTATAATATGACACTTTTTTTAAATTAGTATATTCTCATCACAAAGGTGATATTTCATTTACTGCATTATTTTTATTTAAAAATTTTAATATCTCAAATACACTTCCGAAATACCCGTGCGTGTACGGGTCAATAAACTAGTTTATTATGAAATGTTTAGTTATTATAATGGTAATTAAGTATATAATTACATGTATTTAGTTGTTTCCTATTTGGTTTAAATTAGGGTCTATTAGTAATTTCATCTAACTTAATTTTTAAGAGTTTAAGCAAAAGTGATAAATGTTTTATAATATAGTATAGATAAAATAAAATATTATCGTAATTAAATTTTACACTATTTTTAAAGTTATTATTTACGTGGCAATGGCGTGATAGGTGCCAATTGCCTTGAGAGTGAGACACCAGAGAAGAAGGCCTGATGTGTTAAGGGTGACGAGTTAAATGGAATAAGAGAAAAGCTGAGATTTTCAAGGGTACTATAGTAAAGGTGACTAGTTAAAAAGGTTTGGGTTTGAATATAAGATGTTACGCTTCAATATGCAAGGGTACACTTTTTAAGACACGGTACAAAGTATAAACATATTTTACTTTCCACCATTTTTCATCAACACAAACTAATAATTTTAAACTTATATAATAATAAATTGAAAAGTAAAATTACTACTAGTAACTCGATTCAGAATCTTAATTTGATAATTTGACCGCACATATACACTTAATTGACATTAGAAACAAGATAAAGGGTTCATCTGATCTCATCATCAATCATCACCCATAACTTCTGAGCCAAACCCATTAATATTTCTTGAACAAAAGATCAAGTGAGCGTATATATGTTTATGGACAAAAATCACAAAGCTAAACGAACTTACTAGTAATAACAAGTAGTTTTAACCTGGCCGAGATGTGTCATTATTCGCATCGAGAATGAGCTTGACTCCGTTGTTCTTGAGAGAATTGATAACAGCCCAGACTTTAGTTCGGTTTTTAAAGTCTTTTTTCTCGAGCTCTTTATTCACATCTACATGAATGCCTCTTTCTTGGCCAGATTCAAGACCTTCAACCTTGAGCCGCATAGCCAACACCTCACCCACAACTGTTGCAGCCTTTGCATTGCAGGTTCGACCACACTCAAGTGAGGTCTTTATAGATTGTTCGACTGTTGAAGCTGTGGCAACTATTCGCCCATTGTTCCTGTCTACTACATTAGCTGTAATGTATTTCAATGACATGAATAACCTCAGAACATACCTCTTCAACACTGTCATCCTTCAAGACTTTCTATCCACCTATATAGAAAAGAGATCTGATAATTAACACCTATTCTGATTACCTATAATGATTTACAAGTAGCAAATCATGTAATTCTGTGTTCAATTTATGGATTGCATCTACAGATTGTTACCAACAAAACAAAACAAATAAACTGGTTCTTTTGCATGGCCATCAGCTTTGAGCCTCTAGTAATACACAAACAGTCAAACACATCTATCACAATCTGAAATACTACATAAATTAGAACTTTGTGCCGTTGCTTGTTCAAAACAAAATGCTACTGCTTTTGTATAAAATCAGTGTGGACAAATGAAAACATGCCAAAAGAAGTTGCTTTCTAAATGTTACTGCATTGAACTACGATGATCGAGTTTAAGCGTAATGATCTGCTAAAAATTTAGCTCGAGTTTGAATCGTCAGGGAATACGTATGCACTTTCTGTTGCGGATTCACAAAACTATGTATGGGGCCTAGAGTAATTACCTTAAAAAATGCAAACCACAAAAGCAACATCAAAAAACTACTTTGCAGTATTAACAAATAAAACATATTAAAAAAGCTTTATTTGCAGCAAAACAATCTTGAAAAGCAACAAAACAGTTTAAAGTGACATAAAGTAACCTAAAACAACATTATAAAGCCTTAAAAAGTAGTAAACACAGCAGTTGTAGCTCATTTCAAAACAACATAAAATACATCATTTACATCCTAAAACAACACAAAACAGCTATAAAGCCTAAAGCAGCATAAACAATTGGCTTAGGTTGATTGTAGCTTGCATTATATTTGATTGAAGAACTATAAGTTTGTATTAGTGGTGACAAAACGAGCGTGGCGGGTAACGGGTCAAAACGGGTTGCTTTGTTTCTTTCCCCAGCACACTCAGATCTTAAGACACATACCTTAATTAAGACATGTCTCCATGCATTAATGAAAAGAAAAAAACTTTCCATATAAAAAGACCATGTGACAGTGTTCATCTGATATGCCTACAAATTCAGTTAAACACATCACATTGCTTTTCCGGAGGCTGATGCGTGAAATGACAAACTTTGTTGAAAATAAAGCCATGGTTTAGTCCAGTAATAATCAGATAGTAAAGAGCACAAACAAGTTAACACTACTTATGTTGGTCAAAGAGCAAAATGCCAGACCTTGTGAGGCTTGTTTTGGGTGATGTGTGAGCTGAAATTCCAACTGAGCTTTGTACCATTACCCTTTAATATTCCTAGGCTTTTAAGCCTTATATAAAATTTCATATACTAAACACACAGGGTTGAAGAGTCGCCTCTACAACAGTTCTTATGATGTCCAATAGCCCACAACAAAATGTATGTATAGAAGCATTGCCATACAGATACACTAAGTTGTGAATATGATTCGACTTGATAAACCAAAAAATGCCTAGGGCACTCACTCTTCTGCAAGAGAGGCTGACTTAACTACCTCTAAAACAGAGAAGCCAAACTAAAATAGCTACAAACTACCC
This sequence comes from Pulicaria dysenterica, assembly GCA_947179395.2. Classification (NCBI taxonomy): domain Eukaryota; kingdom Viridiplantae; phylum Streptophyta; class Magnoliopsida; order Asterales; family Asteraceae; genus Pulicaria; species Pulicaria dysenterica. The sequence goes on from OX359295.1 coordinate 60,311,545, forward strand.
CCATCCTATTATACAAAATGCCAAATATTTATATTGTATACATAATGAACAAATATACAAATTATGTATTCCTTTCCTTGCAGAGTTGTCCAACTTTGGCCTGCAGTCACTTGTTCAATATATGAATCAAGGCTTTGAAACAGTGTCAAGGTAACGCAAGAACATTCAACAAATTGGTCTCATTGGCTCTATATATTTATTAAATTTGATGAATTTCTGCTGCTAATCTGTTCTAATATGTACAAAGCTTTGAATATTGTTGAAGCCTTCTAAAATACCAAAAATCAGAAAGGGAAGCATCAGCACCCTAATTGATCGACCCTAATCAGTATTCACTCAAAAAAATTCAAAAATAACAAAAATAATATCAATTACATGACTAACCTCAAAAATAAGATCGATCCTTTTTGAAGTCTTGATTGCAATTGATGTCAAGATTGCAATTGAAGTCAAGATCACGATTATGGGAAGCACCCGTTCGCCGTGGATATCGTAACAGAGGAGGGCAAATCAATCGCAAGAAGCAATTGTCGATGATGGCAACAGAGGAGGCCTGTGTGAAAGGTGATGAGGCCGGCAACTCAACCGCCGGCGAGAGAGGGACTGAGATTTGCGATTTGCAACTTTGGGGTTTAGGAGAAGCACCCGGTCGGAGGATAACTCTCAACCGTACGACCCCTTGTTGGGTTATTTTTTCTCACCTAATTTTAAATCTACACCATTTTGTCCGTAACAAGATTTGAACCCACAATTTTATAAGATACCTAAACACCAGATACCGCTAGTGTAACACCCCGATTTCGTAACGGAACCCGGAGGCTGCACATACGATACATAACAGAGCATAAACAATATTTACTTTCAAATAATAATAACCTTATTAACAAAATTTGTATGCCTCAAAACTCTAATTGGAACAAACCTTCCAATAGCTAACAAGAAATTAAACTACCTATCAAAACCCTACTTTCTTGGTAGCTCCAAAGACTCGCCTCGTTCGTACATCCCTTGTCCTATAAATTACCTTCCACATAGAAAGAAAATGCGGCTGAGCCAAATGCCCAGTACGCGAATAAACAAATACAAATAATAATACGCACAACATATATACGAATATCCAACAAGAATAATCCAAAATCAAAGTCTACGAAACGAATTAAGTAAGAGTCAAAGTCAAACAATGCATAAGAATATTAACAACCAAGTCAACAGAAACAGAGGGGTATGATACAAACCGAGCTTCAAAATAGTGAACACCCGCTTAGTTAAAAGACAAGTGCATCACCCACACAATTTTGCACAAGGAGCTGCAGACCCACATGTATACCCTGGTGAATGAGGTATTGGGCACGATGCCACCATCCACAAACAGAAGTTACAGAACAGAAACAGAAACTAGGGTTAACCCATACGCCCCCTAAACAAAATAGCTCTCGGAGCAAAACCCTGAGGAGACGCCGCGACCGATCACACTGCCACGAAAGGGACACGCCACCGGTGCCACAATGACGCGCCTATGGTACCTCCATAGGTAGTTAGCAACACAGTAGCTCGCATACCCAGAACAGAATCAGTAAGCAGTAATAATAGGCCAACATAGAACACAAGTAAACAATAACAGTTGCGGTCATCAGAACAACAATAAGCCAAGTACAAGCTATAGGCAATGGAATCAATATATCACAAAGGTTATCAACGATGTAGTAATATCACAAGCAAACGAGTCAAAATGGTAAAAAGAAACATTGACCCATTAAGGTATCAATCAAACAAAGTAAGATCAAGGAATCTAAACAATAAACATGAACCGAACAATAGGAATCTCTAAAAAGAGATAGATATCCGTACCAACCATAGAAGAATAGACGGATACGAAAGGAAGTAAGAGTTTGTGCCAACGAATCAAGATTTCAAGCAAAATAAGAACATGAAAGAGACATCAGAACCGATAATCAAAATAACCACATACGGAAGGGACTAAGAATCCGTACAACAGAGTATGAATCGAAGCAATCAAGAATGATATAGAATCCGTACCAATAATTAGATATCACAATAGACAAAGAATATGTACAAACGATAGAGTATAGATATCCGTACGAATAGACAAAATAGACGCAGACGAAAGGAAATAAGACTCCGTACCAACGGATCATGAATCAAACGAAGTAAGAACATGAAAGGGACATCAATTCGATAATCAAAATAACCACATACGAAAGGGTCTAAGAATCCATACCAATATCAAGTCAATTAGGCATAACAATCAAATAAGAAGCCATACGAATAAATATGAATCGAACAATAGGAATATCTATTCAAGAGATGGATATCCATACCAACAATAAAATAGACGCATATAAAAGATAGTGAGAATCCGTACAAAGACTATATGACATCAGCAAAAGTATAAATAAGATACCCGTACAAAGAAGCTAAGAATCCGTATAATAGCAAAAGTAGGAATCCGTACCTTGCATTCACGATCAAAGCCCAAACACAACCAATAGCTTCAAGTTTAGTTCTCTTGCCTCCGTCTAAGTATATATAGATCACCGTTAGCATTTATCTATTTCCGTTCTTTTTCTCTTATTAATAATCTAGGTTATTTTATGGTTTCATTACTATTATCATTCTTCCCAAGTTACATAACAGGTGAATTCTTAAAGCTATTGGATTACCTAACTTAAGTATAAATAAACTAACACATTACATAATTAGCCTTTACTATAAATTATTAAATATTCGTATATGTAACAGATCAATTTAGTGTTTTACAATCAATTTAATTCAGCCCACTGTTGATCAGATTCTCCTACATGTAAGTTTAACGAGCTTAAGGGAAGGCTGTCACATATAGCAAGTTTACAATTCAATTCTTACAGCAACTCAAACTACTGGAAGTAATCTGTACATCTAATAAATTTCTGATCATTTATCCAATATCATTTAACAGTGATCAGAGGTTTGACAACTGAACTGAGAACAATAGGACTAAATCAACAGAGCCAACTAAGAATAATTTATGTACTGCTATTATGAGACTAGTCTGGTGCATGTGTTTACATTAAGACCGAATTTAGCAGCTTCAATAAGTTCCTCAGTTGGGTTTCATCATAATAATGTGGGTTTAAAACTATGATGATGTAGGTTCCTTTTTTATTCAATTTAAGCTATTAACTTGCTGGAAGTTTTAACAGTCATATCATGTTACTGATTACATATACATTCCCATTCAAATTAAATAATATCAGGAGCATAAGGGTCATCAAAATGGTAACTTTAAGATAGACTTAACACTAGTTTACTGATTCAGTAATGCTTGGTTGATTATATAACACCTAATCAGTTCATATTCCATCAGTATCACAGTTACAGCACCGTATGAAGATGAATAGTTAGGTTTACTAGTTTAGAACTACTCGCGGTTGATTCAATTGAGGGGGTTTACACCCTGGAATTATAATAATCGAACAGAGTCAGGAGCATCAGATGACAATACCAATCGAACTAAGAACTCGAACAGAAGGATGTCGATCAGATAATAGAATTAATTTAATATGTACTTACAGATTAAGTATCAATTGCAGGTCCTAAATGTTGGGATCTTCGAAGGTTAAGAAGATGAAGACTAACCTCTGACTACGAACGAGACACTGAACCCAACTCCTACTCCAACTTAATCGCAGCTTCAGTCCTCAATCAAATTTCTCCCCGCACTGTCAGTCGCCCTTCCCCGTACCGCAATCGCCAACCCTCACTCTCTCTCTCGTTTCGATTTCGAGTTGCAGATGTTGATTTCACGATTCGGAAACAGGGTTGTGCGTAGGGATGTATAAGGGGTGCTTTTTCGTCTTATTTGCTTATTTTCGGAGCTTTTCAACCTATTACGACTTAAATAAAAAAAATAAGCCGGAAAAAAAAGGTTATAAAATATAAGCCTAGAAAATAAATCATTGATAAGCTTACAAACACCCCCTATGTAGACTATTTTGTTAGCGGATCTTGGGGAACGATCGCCCATAAAGGGGGGAGAAGTGGTGGCAGATTCGGGAGGGACGTCGCTCCCTCTCGCTCACACCTTGTTCTCGAGTTTTTAAATGAAAGGGAAGGGAAGGGAAGGATGGAAAGGAAAGGGAAAGATAAAAAAACTCCCCTTCTCAATCATCCCAAAAGTGGGGGGGGGGGGGGGGAGGGGAAGTTTTTACATATAAAAAGGGTAAAAGTGCCCCTCCTAACCCTCTCCCAACCATTTCCTTCCTCTCCTTACAAAAAACTCAAGAACACAGTTTCCCTAAATAAACATTCTCCTCCTTTCCTTCCCCTCCTTAAATTAACTCGAGAACAGGGTGTCAGTGGTTTGAGCTGTGTCACAGAAACAAGTGGTAGGGCTTCTGAATTAGGCCGGTTATATGGCCAATGGGCTCAAGTTAAATACGTAACTCAAACTTACAAAGGTCTAACGTATTGTTATATTAGTGTAATTATTTTTTTTATTTTACGCCTATATATACAAATATGTATTTATATTTATCTGGGTATTATAGCTAGGTTATATACCCTTTGGTAAATTTAGCGTTTACTAGTCTCAAAATATACCTTAATTCACCCAATTAAAAAAAATCACAGATAACTCATCAAACTAATTTAAAACTCCTAATAATACCCGTATAAAAAGTAACTTCAACCAAATTAGATTTTAGTTGGTGATTTATTTATCTGAAGATTTACAACTTGTGAGTCATGAATCATGAGGGTAAATAGATATTTGCTAAGAGTGAGACGTGATGTTCCTACTGATATATAATTTGTGACCTGTTAGACCATGAGTGATTGTAAATCCTATGTTGCTGCCGACAAATGAGTTAAATTTATGGGATTAATGAGCTAAAAGGGGATCGTTTAATACTTTAATAAAATGGTAGGGGGCATTTTATTTATTTTAGATTTTAAGCCAAAAAATCATAGGTAAATTCAACTCACTATCAAAGTCGGGGATCCACTGTGTGCATTTTAATAATCAAAATTAGAATCCAAATGTGACATTATTTATCATAATATATCTTTCAATCAACCAATCATAACCTTTTCTTTTAAAAAAATTCAGATCAACTCATTTATGATGCTAAAATCTTATTCCTTGACCATTTTTATGAGCGGAACTATTGTTGACCCGACTTCATCATATAACTAATCTCATAGCAATTCTTTATGTGCCGTTCTTCACAAATCCCTTATACCGACTTCTCCTCCATCGGAATTCTACCAATTTCTCTTTACTGTATATTGAAATTAAAGAGTTATATGATTGTCAAAAGCTTTAAGTCATAAATGAGTTGCGCCCATGTTATAAGTATAAATAGGTTACTCATTTTCTTAATGAATCTCATAGATATCATGTCAATTCTTATTTTCTAATTTCACTAATAACTATCGGGGCAAATGCGTGTATATCAATATTTATATCTTCATCTTCCGATTTTCATAAATGTTTTTTTATTTGTTATCGATATATGGATTTTTTATATGATTAAATTTTTACACCATAAATATTTTTTTCATGTACGAGAACTGTGAAAACCAATCTTAGACCTAGATTAAATTAATCAATGGCAAGAACTTTTGGTGGCTCATTAATGATTTATTAATGAGACTTTAATAAAGGCTGATTTGGAAAAATCAAGATTCGCAAATTAATGATGGTTCACCCAGATGTAATTCACAGTTGGGTAAATATATAAAAGACCAAAATAAACATATTAATAAGTAATTAATGGTGTTATAAACAGTTCTCGTAAATTTCATAAAAAAAACAGTTATCGGTCTGACTTTTCCATCTATATATATACACACCCCGTTAAAACATAATACTTACTAAAATTTTACAAAAATTAGATAAAGGTAACAAAAAAGTTATACTATTATATACAATAGAAAGGAGAAAAAAGATAGATTTTTGAAGCTATGTTGTTTTAAAATTGGTTGATGCTATGAAGATTCATGAAAAAAATTATATGCGGTGATAGATGTGTTTTGCAACAAATGAGATAACCACGTATCTATACTAATAGGAAAAAGTTTATGTGAGAACCATTCTTAGTGCGAGAACTGTGAGAATCAATCTGAGCCGTCCAATTCTCCCTCCTTCAATGTCATTGCCCACCCATAAATTCCTCACATGCATCCTGACACACTTTATCCCTCCACGCTCACCATCCATGAAACTTCCCATATCCAAGGAACGACTGAGATTGTTTCTCGCGGTTCTCGCACTAACAACGGTTCTCGCATGAACCCTCCTCTATACTAATAATCTATGAAAACCAAAGGCTAGGATAGTTTTGATCCGATGGTTATTCGTCATCATTTTATTTTTAAAATTTTTCATGAATAATCTTTTTTTATTTTCTTAAATGACTTTACAAATGAGTTGTTTTCTTTCATTTTTAATGATTTGGCTTATTATCTCTTAAATATATTGAGAAAACATTAAAATCATTCAGAAATATATTTCGATTCAACAAGGTCCCGTTTGTTTCACCGTAATACGAAGTAATGTAAATGATTTTAATTTCATCCATGTTAGTTATGAAATGACATTCCCTTACCTAAAGGAATATAAACACTTCAAAGAATTTAATTGATTTCCAAATAATGTTACCACACGCGAGATGCAACGGAATTTGATTTCAATTCCATTACATTTCTTTACATTAACGTAAAACAAACTGGACCTAATATTTAGGGTACGTGGGATAAAAAATACAACCTACATTTTACAAAAAAAAATTGATGAAGTTATGTATAATCAATGCTTTTTAAAACATTACCCATCAAGTCCAGCCCATAAGAGACTTAGCCCAATAATGGAATCTCAAAAACTGAAACAACCATTTCGAACCTCACCAGTGACCACCACCACCAGACAAACACGATGTCAATCCAAACAATCCTCCAAGACCTCAAAACAATCAAGAAAATTACCAAACTTCCGATCTCCACCCATACTCCCTACCGGAAAATTGCAGACGAAATCATCTCCTCCTCCGCCACTAACCCCGTCCCTGTTCTCTCCACCCTTACTTCCGACGTAGTTAACTTACTTCTCTCCGACCCACTCATCGACACTCGCCAATGCCTATCGCTGTTCAACGTTATCTCTGAAAACCGATCTTTACTCCCCTTCAATATACAAACTGATCACTATGTAACAATAATTTGCAGGGCGATCAAGTCAAGGAGGTTTGCGGTTGCTGAGAGTCTTATAAATTCATTAGCAAATGAGGAGAATCTCAGGTACCCTTTTACAGATGTGGTTTCTTTTGCTGAGAGTCAAGGTTTTCATGCTAAAATTCTGTCAAAAATGTTAAACTTGTTGCTTAAAGTTCATTCCGATAGTGGCAATTTCATTGCTGCTTTAGAGACTTTCAGTTATATGAGAGACAATGGGATTAAGATTGATGAGAGGACGTGCTCTATTTGTTTGATTACATTCGTGAAACGCGAAGATTTAGGGTTAGGTTTAGCGTTCTTCTACAAAATGGTGGAGTCTGGTATCGATGTTACGGTTTATTCTTTGGCATTTTTGGTAGATGGATTGTGTAAAATTGGGGAGATCAAAAGGGCTAGAGAAGTAGTCGAAGAGGCTGTGTGCAAGAGTGTTAAGCCTGATGTGATTACTTTCAATACCTTAGTCGATGCTTGTTGCAAAAGGTGGGACTTTGAAGAGTTGGATTTGGTATTATTGTTGATGGAGAGGGAAGGTGTGGAACTTGATTCAAGAACCTACAGGTTTCTAATAGATGGATTTCTAAGCAGTGGGAAGTTTGGAGATGCTGAGAGGATGGTCATGGAGATGCATGATAAAGATTTGTATGTAGGGATTTATTTGTGGAATTCGATCATTCTCAAGTACTGTAAATTAGGGAGGATGGAAAGTGCATTCCAAGTGTTTGATAAAATGATTGAAAGAAGTGTCACACCTAATGAAGAAACATTTCGTATCATGGTTAGTGGGATGTGTGGAATTGGGCAGATGGAAGCAGCAAAGGAGATAGCAGATTTGTTACAGAGGAAGGATATCGATTTGGGTCATGATGTTTTGGGTGATTTGATCAATGGGTACTGTAAAAAGGGGGAGTTTGATGAAGCTGTTCGAATTCTTTCGACAATGGAGAAGAAAAGATTAATTGTTGATGTCCGTTTGTATAGCGTGGTTATCGTTGGTTTATGCGAATCAAATTGCGTTGAAGAAGCAACCAGACTTTTAAGCATTGTGGTGAAAAGTGGTGGTAAACCTGAATTTTTCATCAATCTAATAAAAGATCCGAAATAAACAACAGTACAACCTTCAAGGCCAGAACTTTCAAAGACCGAAGTTTTTTACAAAATGAAAGTGATAGTTTAACAATCCTTCTAACTTGACACACAAAGTCACTTGTGTTCTAAGTTAACAAAGGTGGCAAGACATACAAATCTAGTTAAGGAAGATCATGAGATAATGTAGCAGTAAGCCTTGAAAGGGTCGGGCTCGGTGGTCCATCCTTGCCAAAGCATGAAATGCTCTGAGATCGTCTTTTGACTTTTAAGCTTCCAGGAGACACAAGCCTTTTCTCCTTGGTAATACTTTCTTTATGGTGAACTGAATCTGGGCTTGGCTCACTTTTGGTTCTCAAGAAGCGGTCTAGATTTTGGCTGTACTTGTCCCCATGGTGGTTGGTAGCTGTGTCATGTTGGGTGGGGGAGAAGAGATTATGCTTAGAGTTGAACACATCATCAGTAAAATGACCATTTTCTTGAATATCCTGCATAGCCAGATCATCATACTCCTCGTCTGATTTTGTAGACTCTTCATCCACGGAACCTTCCATCTGCAGGGATTTCAAAAAATATATTAATACCACATCACCATGATGTTTAAAGCATCATGTCAACAATACCTCTTCATGCATGTGCTCCTTGGCATCATCACTAAGATCCTCATCACTGTCCACCTCGGGTTGATCATCGCCCTCTTCATCACTTCCATACACCGACTGCTCCTCCTTCAACTGAAAGTTACACTTATTAAAGATCTATGAAGATTTCACATTATGGTTTACTTTTGTTATTTATAATGGAAAATGGAAGGTACCTCTTTAGAAGGTCCATCAGAGGCCTTAGGTGAACTACAACATGATGAATGATATCTACTACCGTTGTCAGTAAGCTCACCTCGTGACTCATCAACGCTACTAGCACGACTAGTGCATCCAAGGTCGGTTGGCCAAGCACTGATTCCAAAGTTACCAAATTGCAGGTTAACCGGTTCAGCCTTTCCAATCTGCAACGGTCCATAGTCTGGATGCCCTATAATCGGTTTGCCATCAGCATCTACCGAATGCACAGGCCATGCCTTTGCAACAGAGCCATCATCATTTAAAAGAGCCATTAAGTTCCTTGAAGAACCTTGTCTCTGGATGAGTTGGAACATTCCCTTGGAGCTCAAGGAGTTTGCGACACACTGATTTCTATACTCTTCGTCAACTACAAAAACAGTGTTGGTGGTAGGATCATAAAGCTGCTCTCCTGCCTCACGTCTTCTTAAACAGCTGAAAACCGTGGCGTGTATTGCAGCAACACTCCTATCGACATTTGTATTATTTACTTTAGGCACCAGATGTTTGTCTGCTCGATTGCAGAGGTACTCTTGGATTGTTCTGATATTTCTTATATACTTTACATACTTGTTCTTAGCAGGATCTAAAGTCATGTACTTTGCACGAACTGCAAATCTTTCCATGTGTTTGTCTTCATTTGTTATGTATATCATGAATGGTATGATTGATGGATGTTTCTTCATTAACCCCATCTGCACATTCAAACAAATTTGGCATTAGACCTATATTTAGCAAATTTAGATGTCCATAATGGGAAAATAACAGATCTGATATTATTATACCACAAAGTTAAGGCTTAAGTGAACACCCTCCACAACAACTGATTCTTTTCTTTCTTCCCATGCTGTGATAAGTCGATCAAGACTATCGATGACCATCTCACTCTGTGCCTTGAAGCCCTCGATTGCCATTTGTTTAGGGCTAATCAAGTCAACTGTTGTAGAACCCGAGCCAGATCCTGAACCTGAATTGGGTATTGGTGTTGAAGCATCAAATGGGCCATTCTTGAATTGTGATTGAGGTGAAACACTTCCTTGTTTCTTTGCTTTTCTTTTAGCTTTTGCTTCCGAAACAGCCACCTGATCTAGATGCTCTCCTGCATGGTAAGTAGAGGCCCAGAGGAGGGGATTTTGTTTTTCATCAACGAAGCTCCTCATCATGTGCCTAATGGAGTCTGTAGATACAACTGTTGTGATCCCTAACCTGCTAGCCTGCAAATACAACTTAAAAGGGTAAATATCTAAATAACAAAAGTGAAACAACAATGGGCTTCTCAATTTCAGTTTTGTATGATGTTGTATTACATAAAGTCATAAGATCATCAATTTATCATTAATCATCATCTCATACAGAATGTATAAACCGCTGACATATACCAAATTGGAATAAGAATCTTGCAGTAAGAACAAGTATGTGCCCTGGCACAGCGGCACATATCAAAGATAAGCTTTTCAATGAGATTGATTACCAGTAATGCAGACAATGTAGATTTGCCACATCCACTCGTACCACATAGCAACACAGTCACAGATTCTTTTCTTTCCCGGATTCTGTTCATAAAAACGAAGGCAAGAAATATTAGCTGGCTGTACCCAACCCTACAATATTCAAACACATACATACATGCTCGAACATGAACAAAGCGGATGATGTTACAACAAAAGAAACCTTAAAAGGTCAGACGACAAAAGTCATATTCATGATATCATAAGGTAGTATAAATAAAAGTTAGTTATAGTACAACATATCTGGAGGATAAAGCATTGATGATATGTTAGATACTGAAATTGTTAACAAGTATGCGTAGAATGGCCTGCAATTATCATCAAATTACTCACAAGCACAATATAAGATCCTTGTACAATAACAGATACTAGTGGATGCAATAATATGCTCATGATTACATAAACTAAATGAAGATCGTAGGAAGATAAGTATACCTGCAAGCTAACACCAAATCAGCCCTCTGATTAGGACCAACATACTTGTATTCGGCCAGCGCATCACAAACAACATCTATGAATCTCCTCCTTTTGACAATAACGGTTGTGCGTTTTTTGTATGATTCAAATGGTATGCTCCTTATCTTATCATCATTCTTTAACACAGGATTGCTGCTACCTTCCACTCCTTTATCCAGCTGATTACTCTCTTTCCCAGGATGAACTTTCAAGAAATCTTTACCAGTTTTAATCACACCCAAAGCAGCTAAAGTGTCCCCTAAGCATTCTGTTCTCATAATTTCAAAAACCCTTTGGCTAATCTGTTAGAACAAGCGGATTGTATTCAGTGTTGGTGTATATATGATTGCAAAAAGACAACTTCTTCCTTTATTTGGTCAAAATTGCATAAGATCCAAGTATTTTAATGTTATAATTTCAGAGAATCATGATTTATGAATGAATTTGAGGAAAACAAAAGAACATAAAAACGTAACAGCAGCAAGTTTTAAAAGAAGAAATCAGTGAAACCTTGAAGGCGTGACGTGCTTTACAACCCATTAACTGCAGTGTGCTCTGAAGGACATGGCGTGTGTACCTAAACGACAATTCTTCATTCCCGTGTTCACCAAAATCATCTTCCACCACTATATACAACAATTTCGCCACCTCCATCTTCTAAACAAATCCCTTTCTGATCTATTCAATCCCCAGATACAAAAATTCGAACATTCAGAGCAACATCCTAAGATGGCAATGCAGATTCGAAAACGCCATTTGAATCGAAGAACGTGGTATAGTTAAATCAAAACCCAGAAATCTGCGAGATGGGCTGTTGGGAAGAGGTTAGAAATCGCCACTTGAATTGACGAACATTGTTATTATCACGATTATGATCAGTAGTAGATTTGTAAGAAGGATTTGAAGAAGAAGAAGAATGGTTGCAGAGCGAGGTGGTCATTGTTGTGTGCCTGGCACCTGCTTCCACGCATCAGCGTCTTCAACACTCCACGAGTCGTCTCCCTCTCTCTCTCTCTTTCTCTTTCTCTGTCTAAAAAATATTGAATTTTGTCGGAAATTGATTGATGAATTTGGGGTGAAGCTTTCAAACAGAAACCCTATGCGTCTGAGTACGACTTTTGTATTTTGTTCTAACCCTTGGTCCAACCTTGCTCCTTTTTTTTAATAATTCTTTATATTTATATTTATATTTTTTTATATACAATTTCACTTTAATTAGATTAATTAACGGCAAGTATGAGAAAACTAAGAATTTTAACTAAAAAGAATTCTTCAAATACTGATTACTTTTTGACAATATGCAATTGAAAAGGAATAAAATCATCAAGGCATCATTTCATGGTGAAAGGACCCACAACAGGTAGATGGTAATGGTATGTACGTACATTCATACATTAATTTACAATTCTTATTAAAAATTTTATAAACTTTGGCAATGTCACTTTTTCTACTTTTCATTCTTATTTTCCCTTTGAAACTTACTTATGTATAAACTTAGGCCCGTTTGGTTTATAAAAATAACAAGAAACTAGTGTAATTTAGTAGGGGTAGAGACAAGAGAGGTGAAGGCTGTTAGACCCTATCCAAATTAGAGCAAATGATCCGTAATATTAACATTATTTAATTTAGGTGATGTTACACTTACAAACTATTTAATTAAGTAACTACTGAAATGACTAAATTACCCTTCATTAAAGTAGTTTGTGAGTGTTGAAAGAGATTTTGATTTTGATTTTTGATAGAGATTTTTTAGCAATGACAATTATGAAACAAGGCTTTGTAATAGCATGAGTGATGATAATCTTTAAAACAGTTTGTTATTTACATTGAGAGAGATTGATGATACTTTCTCCACAAACAATGTAATATATAAGTTCTACTAGAAGAGACAAATGCATGACCCAACTACAAACACGTAAAGTATGATTTTCTTATTGTTTTTTGTTTTGTTAAGATAAAACATTCGAGTAATTCTTGAAGTTAATATTAAGCTTTTAGCACTTTAATTCGTGACAAACAAACCATCGATCGTGACACCTTTGATGATTGATTTTTGCAAATGTAGACGTTATTTTAACACGCAAGTTTCTTGTCTCTAAATAACTTTATTATCCGAGTAATTATTGTATCTGATTTCTTATTGAGTTTACCATTCTTACATGTATTATATGTAGTTACGTAGCCAAATATTATGTGTTTATGTGTGTACAAACAACATGTATGACCTACATAGGCAGGTGGTTCTAGATTTTATACAAATGTTAAGAAATATTTATTAAACCAGTTTTTCTATAAATGGAGCGCTACAACTTGGTATCAGAGCCTAGGTTTAAGGGATTCGGGTACACAGAGGTGTTATCTGAACTTAAACCATAGGTAGAGACATCCACTGGAACATATAGTCAGATAAGTGAAAATTAAATTCAATATTTATATCGATTTTTTTTTCCGAATACATGTTGGCGAAATGGGCTAACACGAAACATGACCTGAACCTGACATGAAAAAAAGTGACACGACCCAGACTTAACACGAAAATTAATGGGTGGAAACGAAACTAACACAAAAATAAACAACACGAACCCAACCCCAGTTACCATCATTAAGTTTTACCTCTATCCTTTTCTTAACGTGGGTTAAGAGAAATCCAAAATACATTAATATTTACGTGAATTGGTTAGTAAGTTTTTGCCCCTTAACAAAGAAGATGAAGATGAGGCTTTCAGCTTTTTAATCTGAGGCTTGGATAAGAAAGAATTCGTTTATATCTATGATTCTATGGTAACTACACTACAATATTTAACTACACTACAATATTTACATATGTTTTTATATCATATGTAACATCAGTCACCGTCTACAATAGGTTGGTTGCGAGGTGGATTTTCAAATGGCAGAGTTGGGGGTTAAGATTCATGCGGTGGTCAAAGTTGAGGTTTTTTGTTTGGTTGTGGCTCGAGAGTTCTGAAAGAAATAGGTGGAGTTTTTTATTTATCAATTAAGTCATATAAAAGCTACAATCAGATCCTCTATATCCTAACTATCATCTAAACTTATCACCCTTAATCTTTCTTTGTAATTATAAATTCTTCATACAGATTTCGCTGTTTCGTATGTTAATTAGTTTTTAAATATTTGGTGATAGGGGGCTGCTACTGTTTCTTCATGTTTGGTTTGTTTTGTTCCTTTCCTGTTTTTTCGCATATGTACTCTTCTTTGGGCTACTTCCTGGCTAGCGTTGTTAATAAATTTCAGGTCGTGCAAGGATATGTGATGGTCGAACCGAAACATACTTCTTGTCGTCCTTTTGACGTTAAAAAAAGAAAAAATAGTTTTTAATATATACAAATGAAAAAAGACAAAGGTAACCGACCATAAGCTACATTGGAGGGTGACGTGTGTTGTAATTTGGTCTCAAGGTGCAGACCTGGCGCCTATTTCAAAAACAAATCCACTTAATTTATAGAATTTGGACCGTAACTTACCTCAAACTGTGGGGCCTTCCTATTACCTGATTTTGACCGCCATTAACACATCTTTTTTTTCTTTCTTTTTTTAAAGCTATTATTCCAAAAAATAAGTTGTGTTCAAGAAAAAAATATAGTTATAAAATTTTAATATTTAATTATATGTGATTCAATATACAATTACATGTAATTACGAAAATTTTAAAATTCAATTTGGACCATTGATGAGGCTGATCCGAAAGCTGAGATTAGTCCCTCAGGATTATGGATTAATTATGGACTATATTAAACATTTCTTGCTAAAAAAATAAAAACTTATGTTAAATGGTAAGCAGTAGGTTTAATCAGAGTTGAGCAACCGCACTTCGTTGCGGAATATAAAATCTACTTTTTACATATTTTTTTTAAATGGCTTTAATTCAGGTGATAAATTGTATCATAAATAATTTTTTAATATATTATGTAATCTCTTTCAAATAAATAATAGGAGTGACTTCTTTTTTGGCCTAAATTATTTTACTAATAGTTTTTATTCTGCTATCAAGACTTGAATCATCTATTTTGAAGATAAAAGTGTGAACGTTTACCATCTCACATGTTATAACTTTGAATTAAAAGATAAATAGATTTTACATATATTATAAATCAAAGTAAATTAGCATAATCCAATAAACATTCTTTAGTTTATATCCGCTTGTTGCGGTAGGTTTGAAGGTAAGCAAAAATACATTAAGATCTTATGTTTAGTCAAACATGACTACGTCCTGTTACAAATATGGATTAAGTCTAAATTATAGAAGTTAAAATTTCAGAATTTGTTATATACAAAGAGAAACATAACAATTATCGTTATATATTTGTAACATGAAACTCAAAATGTGTAATGGTTTTGAAAATGTAAAACATGCTAAGAAAGTCGGGAAAAAATAAAGATAAAAGTATGTTAAAAACTCTCTCACTTTATAAAAGTCGGTAATGTCATAGACACTTTAAAAATAAAACTATGAACATTTTATAAATGTCAAATGCATATATACCTTCTAATATACATAAAACTTGAACTCTTGTCCTATAGGAATGAACAACACGTTAAATACATTTGATTTTAATAAATAAAAAAAAGAAAACATCTCATAATAAAACAAAGTAAATCTCATATTCTCATTAAAATAGATACTATAATTAAGACGGTATATATATTATAAAACGGTTATGGTAAAAAAATACCTTATATTTATAATAAAAAAGAATAACGTAGAAGTAAAAAAACTTAAGGTGCCGTTTGGTTCAAGTATTGATTTTGAAGGGAATGGGATTTATAGATGGGATTGGGAATTGGTAGGAATGCATTTGGTGGGATTTAAATCCCAAGCTTCTGTTTGGTTGACCAATACACCAACCACAGCCACTTCACCGCCGGCCACCACCTCACCGCCGCCAAAGACTAGGGTTTTCACCACCAACCACCTCTAAACCACCTCACCGCCACCACTAAACCGCCTCCGCCACCAAACCACCTCTAAACCACCTCTGCGCAGGCCACGAAGAGAACGACGGCGGCTAGGGTTTTCTTCGAACCACACCACGACGAACGGCGGCGAAGAGGAGAACGACGAACCAGATCTACGCAGGCCACGAAAAGAACGATAGCGGCTAGGGTTTTCTCGAACGGACCACGACGAACGGCGGCTAGGGTTTTTTCGAACGGAAAAGCAACAAACGAAGTTCGCCCGCAAAACGAAGGAACAGCTTTCGAACGATGGTTGCTGCGGCTAGGGTTTCGACGAAGGTAGGGTTTCTGCTTGAAATCTGTTGAAGACGAAATCGAAGGGGGCTAAGGTAAGGGGTTTCAGCTTGAAATCGAAGGGGAAGACGGAAGTGATGACGACGACGGCTAGGGTTAGGGTTTCTGCTTGAAACGGCGACGACGGCAACGGCGGTGGAAGGGTTTGACGGTGACGGCGACAACGAGGGATGACGTCGACGGCGGTGGTTCGCCGGAAATTTAGCCGGAAGGTCGCCGGAAGAAATGACTCAGTTGTGGGATTTCTAAATCCCATGGGGGGTGGGAGGATTTCTAAATCCCTCATTCATGGGATTTGAAGGATTCCCGGGAATTGAAATCCCCCTTCACAATTACAAACCAAACACATCATTTGGGGGGATTTAAAATCTCATTCCCTTGAAATCCCACGAAATCCCACGAAACAAACGCCCCCTAACTAGCATTGGTATGAAGGAGAAAGAGATTGGTAAAGAATTTAAAAAAAAATAATAATAATAATTGATAGTACGGCACTACGGCGTTAACAATGCAAAAGTAAAGAGTGGAAATGAGATTTAAATTAAAAAAAAATTGATAGTACGGTGTTAAAAAACAATGCAAAGGTAAAGAGTTGAAGGGGAGTTGAACTTGAGACCAAGGGTATGCTTTGGTTGTACGGAAAAGAATGATAAAAGAATATAATAGACAAAGGAATGGAATGGTCAAAGGAATGATATAGTTTATTAACATTTCATCCGCATGTTTGGTTGTTTTCTCGGAATAAAATGAATCGTTAATATAGTATGTTTGATAGAAAGGAATAGACATTGGAATGAAAAAAAATAAATATATAATGACCATAATGCCCTTCCATTCCATTCCATGATGGAATGAGGAACCCCCCCCCCCCCCCCCCCCCATGGAATGAAATGAAAGAAATCTCATTTCTTACGGAATGGTTCATTTCATTCCTGCATAATAAACAAAC
The DNA here is from genome assembly GCA_947179395.2 of Pulicaria dysenterica. Classification (NCBI taxonomy): domain Eukaryota; kingdom Viridiplantae; phylum Streptophyta; class Magnoliopsida; order Asterales; family Asteraceae; genus Pulicaria; species Pulicaria dysenterica. The sequence goes on from OX359295.1 coordinate 60,328,884, forward strand.
GGATTTTTTCATTACGTTGGAATGAGTTCTTCCATTTCATCTCTTAATCACCCATACCAAACACTGCCTATGGGTTTGAGTACCAAGATGTTAACCAATTGAGCTAACTTAAAATATTGACATTTTGCTGAATAACAGATATATATTTATTTCCGGCGCATTATATCAAATCCTCACAATAAATACTGTTAGCGCAAGTTAAGAGGCAGCTATTGTTATATATATATATATATATATATATATATATATAATATCGTCACAAATATATGTTCATATTTACTATATTATAAATTATTTAGATCAAAATGTTTAATCTTTAAAAAAAAATTAAAATAACTAATTTATCAGTCTTCTATCATAAATTGAAAGATAATTTGAAAACAACTTAATAGGTAACGAGTTTAAGATGGAAACAAAGAACTATTCTAAATAAAGGTATATCAGCTAATTGATATGAAAAGTCATTGAATTAATAAAATAAAGGTAAGATAATGATAAGTGCAAAGTAAAATGGAAACTTAACATATCATCAAAATCAAATATTAGCCACATAAATATGTACTCGTTGTTAAGTAATGAAATCATATATAGTTTTATAATTTACAGAACTATATTAAAATTACAACAAATAATTTGTAAAATCAAAGTGAAATAAGTTGCAAAATCTGTTACACTAATAAAGACGATTTGCAAAGAAAAGGTAATAGAAATGTGAGTTTAATCAAGCAACAATGTTGTTAGTTAATGAAATATGAGTGAGCAAATATTTAATTAGATTTACCAACGCGTGCTTTATTCGACCAATTTTTGAAAATCACATCCAAAAGAAGCTTCAATCTAACGTGGAAACACATTCAGATAGTTAGAAATGCAAATAGCAAGGTGCAATTCTACTCTTTCGTGCGAAAAAATTTCAAAAGAATTACAACAATTAGAGAATACGAGGTGATTAAAGCAAGATTGTGGTCAAACCATGATAGAATGATTACTTCTCAAAGTTAAGCTACGCGGGTAGGTTCTATTAACATATAAAACGAAGAGAGGTCACATGTATAACAAAGAAAATAAAACATCCATTGGGCCGGCGTCGTTTAAGAGGTGCCCGTGAATAGAGGTGTAAAAAAAATCCGAATATCCGATTTCGCGCAAAAAATATCCGAAACCGGTTTTGGCCAAACCGGTTTTTTTTCAAACCGGTCCGGTTTTTAAAAAACCGGATAGTATAACCGGATTGGGCTTCGTAGAGGAAACCGAATATTTTACCAGATAAAAAACCGGTTCAGAAAAAACCGGTTAAAAAACCGGTTGAAATCCGGTGGGAAAAACCGACCTCGAGATCTATGAAAACTTTACCTACTACTCCTTTTTGTCCTTCTGCCATTTCCCTTCCCCAAGACTTTTGTCCTTTTACCATTTCCCAACCTCACATTTAATCATAGCCTAGCCTACTACCCTTCCATCATTCAAAGTTTCAAACCCTCTCTCTCTACTTCATATATTCCACACCGTCTCTTTCTTCTCCACCCTCTTTCTTCATATATTCCACCCTCTTTGTTCTCCACCTAGAGCTCAAGACCCAAAACCCAGTAAAAACCACCATCATTAGAAGATCAATACCTCCCTTCTCACAAACAACCACTAGATATCCTAGCGTAACTTCACACAGCGCCACCACTATCTCTCCGTCACATGCGTCGTTGCTCCGCTCACCACCGTGAATAGGACCATTTTAGGAGCCAAAATTTTATCTAAATGAATATTACATGTAATACTCATTCATGCATGACTAAAAATTGGTTTTTGTCTCTTTGATTTTTGAAAGAATAAAATTGCTATTTTTTATTGAAAAAATGTTGTTTAGTACTAAAAAATTATTATTTTAAGGGCTATTTTAACTAAATTTAACTTGGTCTCCGAAATCTCGAGTCTTGTCTTGTATTAAAAATAGCCGTAATTGAAGAGAAGATAGATATAGAGAAAAATAAGAGGCTGTAGAAAAGAAATGAAAACTTCTTAAACAATAAAACATCCATAGCTTTAATCCGCGTATGAAAGCTTTAGAGGTATCAGATTGAGAAACAATAAAAAGGAAGGAAGTTAACAGTAAATTAAGGTTTCTTGTATTATAAACAAATAATTTGTATATTAATTGTGTTGTTAATTGGTATTAGTTAAGACTTACTTATAGTATGTCTTTGTTTTCTAAAGTATTATAATAAAATTAAATGTAGTTTTAGTATCGAGAGTTTTATGTTATGCCTAAGTTTATTCCTATGACGTTGCCAATCACATTTGACATATCTATTGGAGGCGACACACCTTGCAAGTATTAGGATGTACATATTAACTATAAATATATAATAGAACAAGTTGTTATGTTTGTTAATTCACTAGCATGTTTGTATCATCTCATAATATATTTTTTTAATTATCATCTTATTTTTATATTTTTTTTTCTTTCTTAAAGACTTCTATAGTTCCATATAACGTAAATATAACCAATAGTACTATCTAAATCACATCAATTTAGTGTAACATAATTCACTAAGGTCGCAAATCATTTTCTTCTGTCTTTGCTTAATCGTTTGTTAGATTTCTATACCACAAAGACCCTTTCGTGTCTCTTTTTATTCGTCATCATCGCATAACACGTGTACCTTACTAGTATATATAAATTAGATGAACTTTTATGTTTGGTGTTTAAAAAGTTTAAAATTAAATTCCTTTTAAAGGTAATATTAAAAAATAAGATTACAAATTTACAATCAACACCCTAGACAGTTATTCAAGCTACAAAAAGGAAGAGCTACTCATTAGAAAAAGGTCAAAAACATAATACATCTAGAAATAAACCGTGTTAATTTAAAAAAAAAGACCAAAAAATAAATATGGCTTCTAGAGAGAAAACACCAGGCCCACTCTAATGCATTAATTAAACCACTTAAACTCAAAACATTTCTCTGTCATACATAATTAAAACACCATTATTACTAGTGACTATCTCATTGTCATCGTTAACATCATTCAAACCTGAAATCTATATAGAAACACCTTGTGACAATCAATTTGAAACCTGCAACTTCTATACAAAAGGCTTGGAATAATTTTGAAACTTGAATCCCAACCAAAACACACACACATGTTGTAATGTTTTAACGAATTCCACATCGGCCATGAACATCATAACTATATCTTGACCTTCTAGACACGATCATATATGAAGTCACAAACATGATATATGATCCATAAAAACTATGTAAGGGGGTGTTTGGTTGAAGTATTGATTTTGGGGGGATTTGGATTTTATAGGGGGATTTGTATTTCATGGGAATTCATTTGGTGGGATTTAAAATCTCATACCTTTGTTTGGTTCACCAAAACCTATAAACACCACCACCAACCTCCCACCACCAACCCACCATCACCTGTGATTAGGGTTTCAGTCGGCGACGGCACTGCCACCAACCTCCCACCACACCACCACCTCTGTCGGCGACGGCGGAGGGGATGACGGCGTCGGCGACGGCTAAGGGGATGACGGCGAAGGAAAGGGGATGACGGCGAAGGTAACGAAGGTAAGGTTTCTGACAGAGAACGACGAAGGTAAGGTTTCTTCGAACGTCGATTAGGGTTTCAATCGAACGGCAAAGGGCGATTAGGGTTTCAGTCGAAGGTGGATTAGGGTTTCTTTGAACGGCGAAGGTCGACGGCGATTAGGGTTTCTTCGAACGACGAAGGCGACGACGGCTAGGGTTTTTTTGCGAAGGAAGAGGTCGACGGCGCTGTTTTGCGAAGGAAGAGGACGATGGCGACGTTTTGTGAAGGCTTAGGGTCGCCGGAATTTCGTTTTGTGAAGGCTTAGGGTTGGCGTCTACGGCGGTGGTTCGCCGGAATTTTGGCCGTAGGGTTGCCGGAGCAAATACATCATACGTGGGTTTTCCAAATACTAGGGGGTGGGGGGTGTCAAAGGATTTGCAAATACCTCATTCATGGGATTTTATGAAATCCTTGGAAATGAATTATCAACTTATTTTTGTCAACCAAACACCTCATTTGTGGGATTTTAAATCCCATCCCATGGATTCCTCTCAAATGACATCAACCAAACAGCCCCTAAGTATAAATTATTTGGTGGGAACAAGAAGAAATAGGATTATATATGTATTTGAATACTTATTTTTTTTTCATACATAATAATATAAACGCTGGCTATAAAAAAACCCTCAACATTCCTAAAAAAAAGGGTAAAGCATATACATGGACCACAAAGTTTCACATGGCTGGGACCGGTTCGTATTTAAAGACCAGATCCTAGTCGATCGATCGCCATATGACATGCATATGGGCTCATTTATATATATTATGACGCACGTTACAAATGCCTCTTTATATTAATATCGCACACGACGACAACGTACGTAAATACAATGCAAACGAATGACTTTGAAAGGTTCAAATAAAAACCACTTAAGATATATGTATCCTTATTGATGTCTACGAGAATTAATTAATACTCGATCATAATATTAACATAACATTCCTATAACTTGATGGTACGTACGTTACTGGTAGAAATTTTGCAATAGCCATATAGACAAGGTTTTTAGTCGATATATATTATTATTATGATTTGTTTTCGGATGACTCGGGGTTTTGTTTGACCTTAAAGTTTGAGAAAATGATTATTTTTTATCATTTCTCATCACACTATATATCGAGCCAGCATTACATTCTCATCATTCAGCATACGACTCAGCGTCACTAACATATGATATAATCATTTACCATCATATTAACTCTAGAACAGTTATATTTTATTTATCTTACTTTTTAATATATTAAACAGAAACAGAATTTCACCACATCAAGATTTATATATACGTAGTGGTCTTCAATTTTAAGACATATGTAGCGGTCTTCAATTCAACCGTTTAATTTTCTTTTCTTCAATTCTATTGACCACCTATAAATTTATCACATGCACCTTGTCACACCCAACTCTCGTACGCTCTCCATTCATGAATTCCATTTACAAAATAAATGACTGAGACTAAGTCTCTCATTCTCATTTAATTTCTCATTTCATCTGAACCTCCCCTTAAGACATAATTTGCTAATTGTACGTTTTCTTGTGATTATATTTTATATTTCCGCATCTAATAGTGAAGTACTACACGTACAATACATATACTATATATGCAGGGTTATAATTAAGGATGCTTATGTTTAAGTTCATATTAAAGAAGATCGAGTAGCAAAAACATATATTGGGTCAAAGGACAAGATATTTAATGATTGATGCACGTTTGTAAAGCGTATTACAAGGCCGTATATATGTCAAAGGTTGACTTTCTAGAAACCAACGACTTCAAATCTGGTAGTTAGAAAAAACGACGACTTCAAATCTAGGGGATTAATTGTTTACAGGTTCATCTCTTTGACTTCTTTTTTTTTTTCGGAATAACAATAAATTCATCCATTACGTCTTGGCTTTTTAAAATGTGAATTTCAAGAATCAAAGATTAGATGCTTTGATGATAGATCGGCTAATAAGTTTTATTTTATAATTCATACTATTATTTAGCGTTTAGTAGTTAGGAGTATATCTAAGTCGTAATGAATTACGATTATATGTAACGAATATTAAAATTTATCATTTAAGGTATCGAGCTCTTAGAACGTATATTTTTATAATTTTATATAATAGGCAACTAAGTTTATATATTTAGTTGTAGATATTTTAACTATAGTATGTATCCAATTTTCATACTGGATATATTAAATGGTAACTTATTATAATTTGATAAATTAAATAGTAAGTTTCAAAGTTTCGTACATATAATAGCATATTGCAACAACTTAGATATATCTGCAAAACTAAACCCTTATCATTATACTACCCTTAACTTTTATAATCATAAATATCATACTACTCAATAGGTATACAATAAACACTCTTGCCTAGTGACGTGGTATGCATGACATTATCACCCTTAATGCAACCGCTCCTAAAAAACAATAATAAAACCTTGACATCCTTGCTAGTTAAATTTTGGATCAAACTGTCCAAAAGAATTGTATCATAAAGGACTGTCAAAAATCATTGAATAGAAAATATATTTCAAATTATATTACCTATTACTACTATAGTTAACAAAATCACACCACTACCGGTGACAACCATCACTGCCTTCTAAAACTGCCTCCACCGGGAATTGGTGGTGACAATAGTTGGTAGTAGTAACAAATGGCTGTGGTTGTGGTGATGGAGCCGGTCAATGATGGTTGGGGGCAAGAGGTTACGCAAGGCATTAGTTGCAAGTGGCGGTCTTGTGAGAGTGTTGACAATAGTGTTGGTCAATGACAACGGTGACAATGGTGGAGCGGACCCGGGGGTCCGAGGTGACGCTAGTTGGTTGTGATGGCGGTAGTGTGGATGGTGGTGGCCAGGGGCGGATCCACTTAGACCACACCGGGTGGCGGTGAACCCACCATTTTTTTTGAAAAAATCAATTATATATGTAAAATTTTAAAAATTTTATATGAAAATCAACTAAATTTAATATATGAACCCACAAATCTATTGGCGTGAGATTGTGAACCCACAAATCCAATGGCAAAATTATGTTCTAATTGAAAAATAGTTGACAGACAAAATGCGGGAAAGATCCGAGCTCAGTGGTGAACCCCCTAAATTTTTTTCCTGGATCCGCCACTGGTGGTGGCGGCATCAATTCTTGGTGATGAACATAGTCTAGGCCAAACAAGTAAACATGATCTTGGCCAACCAAATAAATTATCCAAACTATATAAAGTTCCACATCCATGAAGGATGAAAAGGACTACATTTGGACCCAAGAACGAAAGCCCATAACAGTTTGAGACTTAAACTTGCGTCGTCTAAAATAGAAATGTGTATTACATGTATAAATTTATTTACTAATCCTTTTTAGCTTTATGACTACTCGGTAAAAAACTGACGTAAAGTCCTGGACAGACCCATATCAGCCATTAGGAAAGACGAATCTTAAAGCTGAGACCCAGCCCTTTGAAGAACAACACACCTATTTATTAAAAATATTTTTACACCTAATCTAGTTACCTTGTATCCTCTAGGTATATACATTTATGTATATAAGAATTATGAACCTATGCTATATATGCAGAGTATGAAAAAGAGAAAGAATCATAACGAAGCGACACCAGAGACCAGGATGAGGTTTACGTAATGGTTATATACTAAAAAACCTATAACAAGATTATTAACACCATCGGACATTCTCCACCTCTTATTAGCATCACAATCGACATGGATGAAGAACACCAACCTTACCACCTGTTAATCTGCAAGAAAGCTTGCACCTTAAAATTTTAACATATCAACAGATTCTGAATTTGGGAATATAAAATTGAAAAGCACGAGAAATGCCCTTGAAACCAACTGACCCAAAACAAACAACTTCAAGCCAGCCTAGGAAATAAAACAACCGTAAGCAAACAAAGTTCCGAACAGATCGATGTCTGTTGATTTAAAGAAAGGTGTTATTGTCCGTGTTTTAACATACATTTTGACACAGATATACATACACCTTCTGCAGTAAAATGTGATTCTAGCGATAAATCTAAATTTACAATGTCACAGAAATAGGCATGTTATACCCTGTATAATAAAGTCACCAATCAAAATATTTTGTTAAATACTCGAATGTATCAATTAACGTAATCTATTCCAAATACTCCCTACTTTATGTTACGGCTAATTATCTGATTTGTTTTATAGAAAATGTATACAACACCCCCCCAAAAAAAAAAAAAAAAAATACCCCAAGAATGAGATGCCATTTTTAAAGACTCGATCTACTGTCATGCAACTCCAAGTACTCAACTGCTATAATAACCCAGCATAGCAAACCATAACTGGGATAGCAGAATGCTCAGATAATAGATAGGTGCCTCAAACTTGAACATTAATCTGAATAATATTTATCTGAATTTTAGTACAAAAACAGACCCCTACAGGTCTCCTACACTACCCCATCACCAGAACAAGCCATATTTATTCTACCTTTGCCTAAATTCGCCAGATAAAAATCATCTCTCCCGTGCGGTTGATTATACAGTCATGCCTTGGGGTGCGGCAGCAGCAGGTGCCCTGGGTTTGGGCTTCTCAACCACAATGGCCTGTGTGGTCAGAACCATTCCAGCAACAGAAGCTGAATTCTGAAGGGCACATCTAGTAACCTTTGCAGGGTCAATAACCCCAGCCTCAACCAAATTCTCATACTTGTCTGTCATTGCATTGTAACCCATCTCCCATTCACTTTCTTTTACCTTCTCCACAACCACCTCCCCCTCAACTCCAGCATTTTGTGCTATCAATGAAGCCGGTGCCACCAGTGCCTGCAGGATTAATTCAAGTTAGAAAAAGCGATGACAAACGCACAACTAATGATGATTGATGATAGTCTTACCTTTTGAATGATGTCAGCACCGAGTCGTTCATCTGCATCTTCAATCTTCTCCTTGATTGAAGGAACTAATGTAGACAGATGAACAAATGCAGCACCACCTCCAGGTACTATGCCTTCCTCTATGGCAGCAAATGTTGCATTTTTAGCATCCTCGATACGAAGCTTGCGGTCTTCCAATTCGGTCTCTGTTGCAGCACCGACCTTTATAACAGCAACCCCACCAGATAACTTGGCAATTCGTTCAGCAAGTTTCTCAGTGTCGTATATAGAATCAGTCTCAGATAATTCTTTCTTGATCTGGGCAATTCTAGACTGTATCTCATCTTTTGATGCAGCATCAGCAATGATGGTGGTGGAGTCCTTGCTGATTGTGATCTTCCTGGCTATACCAAGTTGCTCCACGGAGGTACTTTCAACTAGCAAGCCCAAATCGCTAGCTTGGTACTCGGCACCTATTACAAATTGGATCCAAAAACACAGAAAAGATCACGGAATAAGCATTTAAAAAATTATTCAACTAAGTGCCTCCATGGCAACAATGTTAAGACTTGAGAATATTGTACCTGTCATGATAGCTATATCTTGAAGCAGGGCTTTTCTTCTCTCACCAAAACCAGGTGCCTTGATTGCAGCTACGTTAAGAATACCTCGCAGCTTGTTCACAACAAGTGTGGCTAAAGCCTCTCCGGTAACATCCTCAGCAATAATAAGCAATGGAGCTCTCATTTGAGAGGTTTTTTCAAGTAAGGGAATTATGTCTTTAACAGCAGATATCTTTTGGTCAGTAATCAACACCCTAGCATTCTCGAATTCAACCAACAGTTTCTCAGAGTTCGTAACAAATTGCGGGGAGATATATCCTCTATCAATCTGCAAAACGTTTGGAACAAAAGCTTCGGAATGTAAATATTAAGAACCAGATATACAACAGAATAATCTTGAACTTGTTACTCAATTGCTATATCATAACAATTAGTCATAAACTAGCAACAAGATCAAATCTTGATTTAATACAGACCTCCATTCCTTCTTCAACATCAACAGTCGTCTCAAAGGAGGATGATGATTCGATAGATAACACACCATCTGGTCCAACCTTGTCGATAGCATCAGCAATCATAGATCCAATAATATCATCATTTCCAGCAGAGATTGACGCAATGGCTTCAAAAAGAAAAGGTACAGATGGTGTTATCAGAATAAAAGACAACAACGCTGAAACATTACTTCCCACTTCAACTTGGCTGATAACAAAAGGTTAAAGTTACCACAACAACAGAGAATCTTTATTACCTTTAATATCTTCACGACCTTTAACAGGTCTCGCTCTCTTCTCCAGCTCCTCGATCAAAGCAGAGACAGTCTTGTCAATACCTTTCTTTATTGAAACCGGGTTAGCACCAGAGGTTACACTCAAAAGACCAAGTTTGATAATTTCCCGTGCAAGAACTGACGCCGTGGTTGTACCATCACCAGCGGAATCGTTGGTTTTGCTTGCAACCTGTGCAGTTCATGTCCCAAATGATTACCAAGTAGAAAATCGTCACAATTTCACTAGCAGATTCAAGTAGATCAAAGTACTAGTAAAACTTTCTCAACTTTGTCACAAACCTCTCTAATAAGAGCAGCACCAGCATTTTCCATAGGATCAGGTAGCTCAATAGCTCTGGCAATTGTAACACCATCATTAACCACCTTGGGAGCACCATATTCGTCCAGAACAACATTCCTCCCTATACACAATAATGGGAAATACAAACGAGTAAGATAGTCGCCCTCAATACCAGCTACAATAATAAAACAACACGGACAAATATCCCAATTCAGATCAATTATAGATTCTAATAATCAAAATCCGATATTTGTAAAGCCAATATGAAAACGATGGCAGATTGGCAGCTAACTTCAGTGAAGTACGATTAAATCAGTACCAAAAAGCCTAAAGCTTTCAGTACACTTACTAAGCCATCCACTTATCCAAACTTTAAGAGAATTCTCCAGTTAAGACAATAATAATAAGTGATACCTCTAGGTCCAAGAGTAAGACCAACAGCATCGGCGAGTTTATCGATACCGGCTTGCATAGCCGCCCTTGACTGCTGGTCAAACGCAATATCTTTGACAGCAGCTCGAACCACAAACCGGCGGTGCGACTGCTTCATCGTCTGAGCAGTACGCAATTGACTAATACCTCCATTAACATTTCTCAAACGACCCTGCTCAAGAACAACACCCAGCTTACCAACATAAACAAAACACATATGGTGTAAACAATCGGATTTAACTCGAACAGACGATATGAAATTAATTACCTGTTTAGGGGAGTAGATAATTGAAGGAGTAGAAATCGCATTTGCAGACGCCATGGGAGTTGCTTGAGTTGTTGTGGATAAGAGATGGGGTGTTACAATGAGGAAGGGGTGTTACTAGGGTTTTAAGATAGTGTGATAAGGCGAGGCGCTTCCAGAAGATTCGATGATCCCCAGAAGTGTGTAGATTGGCCACCAACTTGCACTATAACTTCACTTTGACACACAATAGTTTCTTTAACTGAAAAAGAACCACCAAAAGTTTGTAAAATTTTTGTTTCATCACAAACAAATCATTGATGTGTATACATGGAAGAAAAAAAGGTTATATTGATGATAGAGCATAGAGTGTCACTCTCTTGGACACCATATTCTATAACATCTTATTAAAAGTCATCCAATAATATTCGGCCAAATAGACAAATACATAGAAATATAAAAATACAAATAGTTAACCAAAAACAAGTTTGAAATTGAATTATTCGTATTCACTTCGGATTGTATTTCGATATTTTTTTAATGATATATGAAAACTTAACACAGATACTTGTTTGGCAACAAATCAAAAGTAAAAATCAATCCGCTTCTTCTATTAAGACAAACAAGAGAAAAGCATTGTCTATCTCAAATCAATATCTATATTCGTATTAACTTTAAACTAGGGATGAGCGCGGTTCCAAACCCGGATCGAACCCGACCGAATCCGAAAATGACCAAAATCTAGAACAGAGAACCGTCCCATTTAGGTGTAACCGGTTCCGGCTCTTCAGTTCCAAAACCGCAAAACCCGAAATATATGAAACCTCTATTAAAGTGTTTTCTAGCTAAGGTCACATGTTATATATTACATATCAAAGACATAGCCAAGTCTGATTAGCTTATGTTGATTGTTATAATGTTATTTTTACTTGTATACATTCACAATATTATCGTACGTGAACCGTAAAACAAAAAGAATTTATCACTATCATAAAAAAGTTTTTTCTACTTATAAGAAATCAACAATATTAATGTATTTCTTTGCTTTTCCTAAAAACATTGAATTAGATGAGTAAATATGAAGATCACTTACTAACTAGAGTTCTTATATGGAAGAGTAAACCGACCTATCCATCAATGACATTTAATATGTTTAAGAGTACTTGAGATTGTGTTTTGCACAAATGACTTATGGAATATAGAGAAGATGAAAACTTTTTAGGCTTTAGACACAATATCGACATGAAAGTGGGGCTACAACTGTCGACATGGTAGAGATGATAAAGGTTCACGATGACTATGTATTAAATTATGGAATAGCAAAAGACGTGAGATTGTGTTTTTAACTTTTTGGTTCTTGTTTGTTACATATTAATTAAGGATAAGATAATTTGCAGTTTGATTTTAAAAACTAATTGTCATTTGATATTTCAGTCCGGTTCCGGGTAAAAAACCGAACCCGTTGGAACCGGAACCGAAAGAACATAACCGAAAAAAGAGAAAAAGTGGAATCAAGAACAGTCCCGCTTATGTGTAACTCAGTCCTGTCTGGTTCGGGTTCCGTTCCGTTCCGGTCCATATGGTTATTTTGCTCATCCCTACTTTAAAAAATTTTTGTTTTGGGCCAATCCAGCCTCGCGGGTTTTACTATACTAAAAAGTATTCATGTTGACGTTTTACCCAACTCATTTCACAACATTTAGTTTTTCCGAATCAATAAGCATCTGACTTGATTCCTTTACATCAACATCTAAAATTATATGGCTACACAATGTTATAAGAGAGGAAATGTTGCTCTTTTAGTGTCAAGTTAATAACACATGAATCACATATCCTATTTACAAAACAGAAGAATTGTGTACATTAAGTTTAATATTGCTTGTACATTGTAATGATTACAAATCTAAAGAAAAAATAACTTGATTTCAACCTTACTAGTAAAACTAGGGCTACAACAAGGATTAATATTTTCAAAATCTTATTGGTTTAACTCTTGAACAACTTTTCTTACCATGATTTAACAATATAAAATTAAACAATATGTATCGATTTAATAGGGTAAACAAAAGATGTTAGATAAACCGCTAGCCCCTTTCCCCAAATCTACCCTGTTTTCCGGACAACTCTGTTATATCAGCTAGTCTTTTTTATGAAATAATTTTATAGTCAATCCTTCTTATTACTTGTGTATTTTCCTTTTCTTCCATCAAGGTCGTTTCCTTTGTTCTAAGTTACCCTTCTTTGTATTTCCCTTTTCCCTCTCATTTCTGGCGAATATATTTATTTTTCCAACAATAAACTTGTTTCAACACCGTAAGTGTTGTTGGATTCCATAACATATATGATTTGAGGTTTGTGTAATCTCTAAATATAGTCAGTATCTTCCCATTTCATTTCATTTCATGTTCTTGAACCTCTTAGCACCAAGTGGTATAATGCCACTAAGCCATAAGATGAGTGCATAAAGTAGAGGGATCCTCGGCCACATCCAATAATCATATAGATAAAAGGGTACATGGACCGCATGGAAACACTAAGACATCCCACCTTAGCTGGCAAAGGATATGATGTTCAAGTCATAGCGTAAAAACTACAAGCAATTTTTAGTCAATTACAACATGAATAATATGAAAAAATTAGAGCCGAGCTTCATCAAATGTCGAAGATGACCGAACAAAGTATGGGTACTATATCTAAGGATGTCATAATGTATTAACAAGAAAGGTGTGGCCAATGGAAGAGCAAAGGGCGCAACCGAAAGAGAAAATAGTAAAATAGTCGTTGCTTCAATTGCAATGAACTAGGGCACCGGCACCACAATTTGGGTATTACACTAATTTCCAGGGATTCCACCGCGGTTCATAAAGGTAGCAGAACTTAAAATCATTTGATCGGAAAACACATAATATACTCTTTGGATACCATTAAGCCAAACACCTATTGGTAATCAAAAACATCATCTACTACAAAATACAAGCATATCTTAGAGAATCAAATGTGATAAAAAAAACAAATATATGCATGGGATTGCAAATGGGTTTTCAATTTCGACTCTTTTGAATAAAGAACTACTGAAATATAACTTCAAAAATAGAACCAGCCAAATTGCATTGGTTTTGTTGGTTTACTTGGGCCCTACATATCATAAACAGATTAGGACCTCGGAGATGTCAGTTCAAGTATATGTGGGTGTGCTTCCCAGAAACCATCTTCGATTATATTAGGGTGTTCCACAACTACTTTCTTGTGAGATTTTGCAACGGCCCCAATATCCGTCAATGTTGTCTCCTGGACATACAAAAAGCTTAAGACTTATGGTTGGAGCCTACATACAAGTATTAAAGAGCAGTGCAATAAATGATCGCCTTCTAATCATTGGATAAGTCATTCAGCCATGTGACCGTTTTATAGGTTTCTAGTCAAAGTCACTCAAGTAATCAACTTCCAAAAGTAAGAGGGTTCAAAGCCTAGAAGCAACACTACATAGAACGCACAACTATACGAGTTTTTCTTTTACTAATCAGGGATGTCTATTGAAAAGTATTGTACTAAATTCATTTTCTAAAAGAGAGGTTTTATATTCTCTTACTAAATCTTCGTACCCATCCTCCTACACTCTAGATGAAAACATGGGTCAAAATCAAGAGATGAGATTAAAAAAAAGAGAATTAGTGAATTCTACATATCATCATTTAGTGGGTAGGAGGATGAAGCAGGAAGATTTGGTAGGAGAAAATATAATATTTCTTACTGAAAAGATAAGCATGATTCAAACATGAGAGAGAGAGAGAGAAAGAGAGAAATGACCTTGTCCCAGAATACAGAAGAGCCGTTACGGAATATGATAGGCAGCATATCATAATCAATACCGAATGACTGAGAGAGCAACTGATTCTTTTCTTGTGTTTGAGTACCCTGTATAACAAGCATTCTGATTTACAAAATAATAATAATTTGGTAAGCAAAAATAAGGATATTGAAAAGATTTCAGACTATCTCCTGGAGAGATCACCTAAATGAAGTATTCCCTTCCTTGGGATACACACCTACTTGGTCCTACAAACTTGCAACCTAAAAACTTAACGCCTACAAACATGAGAATATCACTTGAAGAAAGGAGATTTCAACCCATTTGAATGAGCTGTTCATCCAATGATGGTCTAAATGACTATAGATACCTCCATAAATTTAACTACACCTTTTATCTCTATAGGAATAACATTTCAAATTCCGGCATAAAACTAAACAAACTATTTTCATATGTCCAAAAATTCATAGAAGGTGGTGAATGATGACAGAAGCAGCAGAGAAGTGCATCCACATGCATGCAAAAGATTGACACAGGAGAAACTCTGTTTCATACAAAACCCCTCGCATATACTGGAATAGTCACTATCACCTCTAACTCCTTGCATTATTTTCCTTAGTAATTTGCCCAGTTGCACCATAATATCACAATTACTTGCCGCAAATGCATTTTGAGTTGCAATTAAATGTAAGAAACTTGGTTTAGTGTCTGAGAGCATTGACTTAGATGTTTGGAAAGATATAAGTTGCTTTTTATGATCCCAAATTATGGGATATAAGTTCCGATAAGGCTAAAGGGGAACGCAGGTGGATGTTTTTTTTCTTATCATATGCTTTAAGAGAATTTTCTAAACAAAATATATTGGAATTACAAGAGACTTTTGCAACCTTTAAGAGACTTTGAGCTTCCCGTGTGCTTTTTCCTGACTTGACTAGCATCCAAAAGCAAGTGTTATACTGATTGTTAATATGACCTAAACAATTTTTAAAACAATGTGAGTGTCATTTTTGTTATAATAATCAAATAATAATTTGAATTACAGATTTAGTAAAAAAGAAAGAAAGAGGATAAATTTTACTCACAATCAACTTGCCTCCAAGCTAGATAATCTCTAATAATCTCATATGATGGATAAGAGACAGCCCTTCCATCAAAATTTGGTGGGTACTTCAAGTCTTTTCTAGGGAAGAATTCTTCCCATTTTATAACATATGTAGAAGAGAAAAATGAGACAATTGCAGATACTATTTCACTGCAAAGATCAAAACTATAGGTTCAAAAAAAAAAAAAAAACAGCGGTCCGCTAGATAAATCACTGCTGAATATGATTATCATACAATACCAATAGAAAAAAATACTGTCAATTATCTGAACCTTGATAACAAATTACGGAGTATTTTACTTTATTTGGATAATTAAAACCATAAGGTCCATAACCACCGGTACCTTATGAAGTAGTAACTATGATAGGTTACCAATAAGAAACCTCATAGAACAAATACCCCCAAATTACAACATAATATATTCCAACTGATATGTTAATGAAATCTTTGGCACTATGCTATAAAGATTAAGAATGAAAGATGTACCTGGCACGTCTTTCATAGAGCTGAGTATTTCTCTTCAAGACAAAGCTGAAAATCGAAGATATCCACAATAACTACACACTGCTTTCAACATCACACGATCGATCAATAAACAATTTAACTATTAAGAACTTGCCTGTATTCATCACTCACTCCGTATGCAAATACAATGTCGCTGAACTCCTCTAATACACCAACTGCACATGAGTTCATAAGTTTCAGAGCTTGCTCGTCATTAGGCTTCTCAAATCCTTGAACCTCAGAAAATCTAGTGTGAAAGAAAATAAGAAAGCATACAGAAAAAAGTGAAGTAGCAAAAGCTCAAGTTCCGGTTGATTTGAAAATTTTAACTTTTTTACACGGAGACAGGTCAACTCAGCTTGCATTTGGTTGATAACAAGTTTAAAAGAAAAAAAAAATTAAAAATGAAACGTGTTAAACAGATAAATGACATCAAATTATCTGCTTTATTAATACAATATCATCATTAAAATAATAGATAACTTTTACCTATGGAAATGGGAGCCGTCTATTCTTATGACGATCCAACTAGATCGTGGTAATTTGTTCTGAGACTGAAACAATTTCAGATACTCCTGTTTAATGTTATTCACATTCTGCTCAAAAGCACCTAACATATTGCAAAGACAGGAATAATCATTCCAAAAACTTCCTGAGGCTATATTTTCCACATGAACAATCTTGACCTCCCTCCGCGGTCTTCTCACACGGGCTTCATTTTCATTGATCTTTAAGGTTTCATTAACCTGAAGGAATACTAAATTTGGTTTTAGAGAAGTTGTCAGACATGTGTAAATAAGCACTAAAGATTTTTATTAGGACACGACTCAATAGGATAAAAAATATTCAATTTTTATCCAGCAAATAAAAGGAGTAAGAAACTGTAATAAGGGAAGCAATAGATGAAAATAACATAATGCAAAACTCAATATGATATACAACCTCTGTCTTGAGAACGCAAGAACCCTGGCGATACATGCTTGGAAGATTTTTGTAATTGATACCAAATTGTTGGAATAGAATCTCGTTTTTTTCTTTCTTTTGAGTGCCCTACATATAAGCCATACAGAATATAAGAAGCTACATGGAATATGCAATATATATTGATAACCAAGCCAAAGTTTGGAATAAAATATATTGATTTGTTTATTTCTATGGACCACGTCCGAGTATTTGACCCACAAAAAGGAGATTAAAAATAGAACAAACCCAGTCGAGATGGACTTGCTTAGCCAAGTAACTTTTAGAACTAAAGCAAAGTACTATCTTTTCTAAACTCATAACAAATAGAGTAAATTACTTTTGGCCCTTTATGTTTACACCCAATGTCTTGTTTAGTTCTTTAGGGTTTCCGGAAGTACATGAATGGTTCTTTATAAGAAGTTGTATAGTTTGGTCCTTTATTAACTCTCCGTTTGTTTGTTCCATTAGTAACCCTCACATGACCTGCACACGTGGTCATTATTTTGTCAATTTCACATACACTCTCCTCAATAACTTTTAATCAACTCAATCAAACACCTCCCCTTCTGTCTCTCCTTGCCATACAAATCACGGCAAGCCGTCACATGCATCACCAACATCCTCGTAATTTTAGCCATTGGTGCCAGAACTCTCTCTCTCTCTCCCCCCTCCCTCCCTCCCTCTCTCTCCTCACGACACACAACGCCCTCTCTCAACTCATCAATAACATAAGAAATGTTACCAACATTTGATCCTGCTTCCTCAAGGATCGCCGTATCATCAAGCTCTAGCAACCACCTTTATCTCTCTCCTATGTCCTGCTTTGGCTCTATCAGAAGACGACGATGGGTTAAGTGGTCAAATTAACCTATTTGCCGAAAGATCAAGTTGTAGTTGGTAGACCTTAGGTTAGACGAGAATTTCTTAGAAATTGATTTGAAAATTAAAATGGGTAGTTTAACGAGTTTTCTCGATGAGAAACTTGATTGACAGTTAGAAAACACTACAATGGAGTCACCCGAAAAGAGAACATGTCGCCAAAAAAGAGAAATTTTATTCGCCGGAGTTAATAGATGTGATTGACAAAAATGTACATTGTTTAGTCCTTCCATTGGAGAGAGTGTGAAATTGACAAAAATGCCCTCAAGTGCAGGTCACATGAGAGTGGTTAACATATGAAATAAACATCCGTCCAATTAAAGTAACTTTTCGAAAAAAAGAACCGTCCATGTACTTTCAAAAATTAAAGGATTAAACTTGTCGTTGTATGTAAACATAAAGGATCAATGGTGAAATTTCCTCTAACAGATATAGGTCATCATGGGAAAATAGATTATCAAAAACAAGTGAACAAAGAATTCTTGAAACCGAGAGCTTTCTTTTAAAACTATAGGCTTTCTATTGATATAGAATATGATTTCAATAAGCACGTGAAATGATAAAAGTTGAAGGGCAGTGCAACAGCAAATAAGCTAATCATACACACCTTCAAGATTTCATGTGCTTCTCTTTCTGATTTCCCACTTTCAATCAACATCCAGAAGCAACTATTGTACTGGTTTCTGCTATGACCTGCAAGAAGTTTACAATACACATAACTTGAAGCACAATCAAACAAGCAAAGCATGTTGGAGTTTAAAACTTATTTGATGATGTACACATGGGATCAAATAATTAACTACTCGAACATTTGTTGGATAATATAGTTGGTATTCCACTCACATTCTCTTTGTCTCCATGCAAGATATACCTGAAGAACCTCAATTGTTGGGCAGCTTATGACTCTTGATTTGAATGAAGGAGTCGATCTCATAGCCTTATGCGGAAAAAACTCTCTCCACTTTGCCACATACAACGATGTAAAGAAGGAGACAACGAGAGAGAGCATCTTGCTGCAATGTCAATTTCACACTTAAACCAAAACTAAGAAAAAGAACTCCACTGTTCAAGAATCTCATAAAAAACAATTCATACTACAAAGGAGGTTCTAAAGAGAGACATTCAGATTTGTCGATATTGATTTCTCGCATCTATTATGAGAAATAAAATTTACATGAGGTTAAGTTGCATATAATACGCCATGTAGTTGTAATTTAAAAAGTAAAATTACACATGATAGAAGTTGTAAACCACAATCTCTAGTAATAATATATCACCTGGCACGCCTTTGATAAAATTTGGTTTCCTTCTTGAAAATGAAACTGCGTAGCACATCTATAAATTATAAATAAAAATTCATATACAGTTTTAGTTATGTAATGATTAACAAAAAAGGAAATTGATGGCCTCACCTGTACTCATCACTAAAACCATATGCAAAGATTATATCTGGGTATTTCTCCAATACCAAGGTTGCACAGCGGTTCATCAAATTTAAAGCACTTTCATCATTCGGTTTTCTAAACTTGTTAACTTCGGAAAATCTGTAATTTTTGGTAAATAATTAAAGAAGTAAAAATTCATGATATAATTTATAATAAGCAACACTCGAGGTGGCCTAGAATATTTACAAAAAAAACTTTAACAAACAAAATATCACAGTTTTATTCAACTTATACTAGACATATATCGCTTAGTAAGTCATGATTCATAAAATTACATCAGAAGGGGTGCAACACAAGTTTTGCGCTTCTATTTCATTAATACATATAAATTGGTTGTATTACATAAAGGTGACATTGAGTATTTAGGGTCATGAGCCTATAAGTCTTAACCACAAACTCCCACCTTGTGCCTTACCAACTTAATCCGTAATTTAAAAGAAAATGAGAGTATCTCCGTATATTTATAATTATAACAAGAGAACCAACAGAAACACGAATGTGATAGGCTCTGCAAATACCTAATGAAATTTGGAAATATTACGAATGTAGGTCTACCTTTCAAAATTGTGACCATCAATTCGAAGTACAATCAAGTTTGGATACATCACCTCGTCTTCAGTTTCATGCAATTTTACATATTCATACTTGCTATTCGCCATGCCAGCCTGTATTCAGCTACACCAATACTAGAAATTAAAGAAATAGGTGAAAAAAACTGTAAAGTTTGATTAGGTGTGTGATGGTGGACATCATAGATTAATAGAACATGATATGGGTAAAAAAGATTGTATAAAGGCCAAAGTTGTCAAAAGGATGAAGGCACACGGAGAAAGAAAAAGGATCGTCGCATCCAAAGCGTGAAGCATGGGTGCGGGATTCATGAAGGCGAGGCGCACCATATTGAAAAAAATATAGTGAAACGTGTACCAGTAATGTAATAAAACTCAAATAGCTCTATATCCCTTAAAATATCAAATAAAGTTCTATTACATATTCAAACATAAAAAATATTCAATTCTAAACTTCTGATATCAAACAAGGTTCAATTTCAATATTCAAATCAAGAAATGTCAAGACTCAAGAATGCATCAACCATAAAGCAATGTTATTAAAAATCAGGCGATACTAAGGGTGTGCTTGGTTCAAAAAGCGTAATAAAAAAGGGATAGGAAATGTTAATGCTGGGTAAAGGGATGCCTAATCAAAAGATGTTATCGGAAACCTGATGCCTAGTCAAAAGATGTTAAACTCAAATGCCTAATTAAAAGATGTTGAACTTACATGCCTAATCAATTGATGTTGAACTCGGACGCCTGATCAGAAGATTTTACAGTGAGAAACTCGATGCCTGATCAACAGATGTTGAACTCAAATGCCTAATCAAGATTTTACAAGCATTAACATGATATTAGCTACATCAGACGGATCAATCAGTGAGAAGAGGAATTGAATAGATTTTACCTGGTAGATATCAGAGCAAGTGCCGGGAGTGGTGTCGTCGGCAACTGCGAGCCGCAACGATGTAGCTTACGGAATGAGAAAGAGAGGGAGAGAATGGCAGCAGATAGGCAACGATGGGGATAGCAACTAAGTGAGCGGCGGTAAAAGGAGCCGTAGCGGCGGTGAAGGGCGGCCCTATTAACTGGGGTGTTTGTTTTAGCTTATTTTTTTTAGAGGATTATTGATTTATTAGTTTATATTTTAGGCTTATTAAGCTTTGTGTATTTGATCTAGTTTATGGACTTATTTTTAGCTAAAATAAGTCAGTTAACTTGAATTTTTTTTTTCTAGAAGTTTATCTTTATATGTTTACTATTATACGTTTTCTTATAAACTTGAGTCAATTTTTTTTGAAGTATGCAATTTTTATTCATTTTGTAACTTTTCTTTATTTTCTTTCCTATAAGTTAATCCAAACACTTTTTTCACTTATAAGCTTATAAACTCATAAATTAAAATGATAAAAAGCTTAAGCCAAAAGAACTAAGTTTGCCCAAACACCCCTAAGCTTCTGGTTAATTTTCTTTTCTATTTTCCAGACCAACGAATTAATAACAAGCGGTAAATGATGGATTCTTGATTGTACATTACTTTGGGTTTGTCCGTTTTATACCCTTTTCTAGAGTCTAAGTCCAAGGGAGGAAGTAGGGAGAGTAAAAAGCCTAGTTGGCCTGAAACAACCCGGTTCCGAACTGGAACTGGATTGGACCAATTTTACGCACTTTCGAGCTAGTTCTTGATTCTTATATTTCTCTTATTTTGGTTTCGGTTTTACTGGGTTCGTGTTTTATTGATTAGATATAAACAGTTCGGTCATTGGTTCTTACATTAGGGCAAGTTCCCTTACTCGAGTTGTTTTCTTTTTTATTTTCAAACCAAACGATTAATAACAAGCGGTACATGATAGAATATTGATTGTACATTGCTTTGATTTGTCCGTTTTGCACCCTTTTCTCGAGTCAAGTCCAAGTAAGGGGAGGAAGTAGGGATGGTAAAAAACCCGTTTGGGCCGAACCAACCCAGTCCCGAGCCAGAATCGGAACTTGACCAATTTACACAATTTCGGGCTGGCTCTAGGTTCCTATATTTCCCTTATTTCGGTTTTCAGTTGAGGATTTAAAAAAAATCTTGGTAGCTCTAAATGGCAAATTAATAAAGAAGGTAGCCTTACAAAGTATTTGTTTGATTCTTGTATGGCTAATTTGAAACAAAAGGAATAGGGTTGTCTTTGCTACGGAGGAAGAGAGTCAGAAGTTCTTGGAAGAGGACTTTTTCCCGACTTTACAAAGATTATCTGCACTTTGGTTCATGAATAGATTCTCTCGTCTTAAATTTTCATGGGAAAACTGGATTTTTAATCCAATGGGTGTGTTGATGCTTCTTGCCAGCAATAACTTTCATACGGAAGCCCAGGACCTACTATTGAAGTATGTTGCTTGGGTTTAGATTGAGATGTCTTGGTTGGATTGTAATTTGATGCTTTATTGTTTTGGATAGGCTGTGTATTGTTTGGATCCAATTTGGTTTGTATTTGGTCTCTTGTATTTTTACTCTAGCATCTTGCTAGATTGCTAGTGTAATGACAATATCGAAGCTCTCTATTTAGTTTGCTCATTTTGCTATTCAAAAATATCTATATTTATAAATCCAGAAAAAAGGAAAGAAAGATAAATGAGATAAAAGCTAAAAAGACGGAGCCAAACTGAAAGATACCAAATGGTTTACAGAAAAAGGTGAGTGGTGTGACTTATGTTAACCAACTACACTGTTTATTGCTGTTCAAGAAAGAAAAAAAAATAATACCAACTACACTGTAGCAGAATCATGTATTCGTGTCAATTCTTGTAAAACTGGATAATAAATTAATAATTGATACCGGCAAAAATAATATGAATAAGTTTTTAAGGGACTTCAGTTTCACAGTAGAACATTCTATAGAGCAAGTCGTGGCTTACAAGTTTTCCCAAAATAAGAAGCATCTTAGGTTATACAGAACATCATAAAATGAAATTGTTCTAGATCTCTTGAGAAAGACGCAATATGTTGTTGTATGGCTTATTTTATGCAACATAACCCAGTAAAAATTGAGCACAAACAATGTCGCATGTTGAATGATGTAATAAGCAAATCCTCATCTTTTGACATCAGTGCTTCATGGTGTCCATCTGTGGGCCATCTGTATATACATCATGTACAGGATTAGCAAGTAAGAATAATACATTTGATCTTGGTGTGCATGATACAAATAAATTTATATCAAGTAGTATCTTCCATAAGTCAGCTCATATAGTTTTACTACTACTCTTCAGTGGATCACTGAATCTTGTTAAAAATACTTGAGAAATCAATGGTCTATGATAGTTGTTATTGGATTAAGATGTTTGCCAAAAAGAAAAGATTCTGATTAAAATAGACAGCCATATTGACAAAGAATTAGAGTTTTATAGCTACACCAGGCCCTTACTATTTGCAATCGTTCGATAGGGAAGTCATACGAAGTTTAAAAGTCCGTTCTTTACCTTCCACAGGATATATTGAATTGTAGTGAACCTCTGCCCAAAAGCTTAAGATAATTACTGCAACAAAGTTAGCACAAGTAAAACATAGTAACATTGTGATTAACCAAACATAATCCATCGACAATAGAATCCACTGAGGTCAGATTTCTATAGAATTTTGTTAAAACTATTGACTATATGAATCGCTGTGATCATGTTTTGTATGTGGAGTACAGACAAACATAATACCTCGATTTGACCTTTGAACACTTGGGACAATCTCAATATAACAGGTGTCCTTGAAGGATGTGATTACCAAGATTTTGATGCCATACTGCAACATAAAATCATAATGCATTAGACTGAATTTCATGCTTAGATTAAGCTTGCAAACGTGATTAAGTAGTTGCAACAATCACATACTGTGCAAAATAATGTAGATTGTTTAGAAAGTAATACAGTTAGCATGTAATTTCATACCAAATCAGCAGCAGCCTGCAAAGTGACATGATCACCCCATTCACCAACCCTGATTCAAATCCACATAGATTAGCAGCACAAGGTAATATGATAACTAGGAAAAAAATTGTAACCAGATTAAAGAAAGGAAGCAGCAAAATACTTGGCCATATTCTTCAAGTAATCACTGTAAACCATGGGTACGTATCCCTCGTATATCTCTGCATGTAATTTTAGCTTTGGAAAAGAGAATCAATATTAAAAACGGGAATAAGGATGGTGCATCATGATGTAAATAATCACATGCCAACACCCACCTGATTTACAATCTGCTGTCTCACAAATTTATGGTGCTCAGTTGTACGGTAAA
The DNA here is from genome assembly GCA_947179395.2 of Pulicaria dysenterica. NCBI lineage: Eukaryota > Viridiplantae > Streptophyta > Magnoliopsida > Asterales > Asteraceae > Pulicaria > Pulicaria dysenterica. The sequence goes on from OX359295.1 coordinate 60,353,172, forward strand.
CTTGATCTGACAGAGCTCGAAACTAACAAATGAAATATGATTCTTATTATGATTCAGGTCAAAATAAATGGTCGTCAGCATTTTGCTTAAGAGTTTTCACCTGGCAATTTCCGTCCCCCTGAACTTTAGACTCTACTAATTGATACAACTGCAGCCTGTAGAAGGAATATGTATTCAACCATCATGTTACTAATAGATGATAAGTAGAAAACTATTAGGAGAAACTATAATGAATTATTATGATATTACCGAATACCTGTCGAGTAGCCTCTGATGATCTAAAGTTGCCTCATCTAGAGAAGGTATTTCACCATTGACTCTGGGAACATGCTACAGAATTCCAGAATCATTTCTTAATTTTTTATTTAACTGATAAAAAGAACTATTTGGGAGCTATGCAACAAAATAGCTTCTGCTTCAATAAGCTATAGAATAAGTTGCTTAAATAAAGTGAGATCAGTAAATACAAGACAGCTTTGTAGCTTTATTTGTAGACACCAAAGGCTACAGTGAAGCATAGACTAAGTTGCTTAAATAAAGTGAGATCAGTAAATACAAGACAATACAGGAATATCTAAGATGTCCATATATTTTCCATTATTATTCTCCAACGGTGTGGGATATAATATAATTAGTTCTTGGTTTATATGTAAAAACATGCTGTGTAGCTGTTTGTGGCTTTGGGAGGCTTGAAAATCATAGACAAAATGCATGTAAAACCGATTAGGTCATCCTAGCAAGTAGCAACTTTTCTCATGATCAGGATAGTGACAAAGCAAACAAGACTACAGCTACAATTGTGTGATCTAGTCAGTGATATACACGTTCTTATATCTGCCCATAATTTATTAGGGATTTCCAAATAATGGAGTGAATTATAATACTCCAAGGTACCACATACAGGTACAGAAGCCATCTGATTGAATCTCTTGCCAACTTCATCATCGAGAGCATACTCATCACTCAACGCCGATGAGTAGGACCACTCCTCACCATAGTTCAACTGCCTTGTAGGGCTGTCAAATGAACTAGAAGATGACATGACATCAACTCCTATAAAATATATAAACATCATTAGACTAGAAAAGAACTTAGATGATAAAAACTGATCAAATTAAAGCGGTTTTTTTACCGTTACCAAGACTGCAGTTTGCCAAAGATTGGTGAAGTGAATCTTGTAAATAAAAAGACGTTTGTGAATTATCAGTTACTTCACAAGAAGGTGCAGAAGCAAATGGGGATGCGTCATCTGAGAGGGAAAGAATATGGTGTTTGTCATTTTCTGTGTTGATGCATTCCGTGTCATAACTGGCCTCCCTAGAATAATGATCATGATAACAATCTGCATAACTTTGTGGACCATAGCCAGAAATAGAATAGCTGTTGTCAGTGAATGGCCCGCCATCAAAGAGCTGGAGACCCCACCGAACAACATCAGGATCTTGACCATATGAAAACATTTTGCTAACGTATGAACTGTGATAGTTTAATTCATATTCTGCCAGCTGCAAAGACAAATTTTTTGTCAAAAATATGAGGCTGAAAAGAGAGTAAATACCATTGTTCAGAGAAAGCCGCATAATTTTATACTAGTGGTCCCTAAAAGGATTATGACAATGGACTTATTATGTGGCTCCTTTGGCAACTAAATTTTCAGTGTTTATTTAAACAATACATCTACTTTCTTTGGCAGAAGTCACTATTATAATACCTTATAACCTGAATATCAAACTAAGGGATGGTAACGAAACAAAGCATGAGAATTTGCCAATTGCTGAAGATAAAGACATGTACATGTGCCTATGGTTACACGGGGAAGGTAACAGTCTTAAGCTTAAGCCACATCAAGCTACATGCACATATCAAAGTTATTAACAACGAGACAGGGTTTATATCAACATCATTAGGCATGTGGCCTTTGTTAGATTGGCTATAAAAAGAGTATTTGAGCGGTGCCAAATTAGAAATGTATATATATATATATATATATATATATCTTAACTGAATTTCAGATCCAACTTTGCATCTTATAGATCATGACAACAGCCATGATTAGGAATTAGGCGTGCAGTTAACCATCAGGATCATGGAAGCACTATCATTCTTATCATGCATGAACCATGACTTTTGAACTACGAGATTTTATTAGTGGGGTCATATGATCATAGTATTGATGGGACCAGGTAGGCGATAGCTAGTGGAAATGGTTGTCAGCTAGACACCATAGAAACGATAAACATAACAACACTAAGACAGAAATTAAACCTAGATATTAATGAGTATGCATTCACTTATCTGATTCTTAATAGTCAAACAAATTACTTTTTGCAGAAATGATAACGAAAGTCGGAATCTCATGAACTTCAAAAACTACTTGATTAGGTGGCCGTCCCTCCTTTAGTCCCCTTTCCACCCATATTTAATACTACATTGTAATTGAAAAACCTATTTCATCGAAATTAAAGCAGATTCATAAAAACTAAGCCAGTCTAACAAAGTCTTGAATACAAATTGGAACATACGGAGAAACTGAATCAATTGAAAAAACAACAACGATAAGACGATAATGGTCTTTAGGTGCAATCTAGCACACGTGAACTCAGATAATTCGATTAGAAAACAATAAGAATCAAACAAATAACAATACGAGTGGCATTGCAGCGATTACCTGATGCGAATCTCAGACAATCAGATTCCAAGGAAAAGAGTGAAGAGATTAAAAGGGCGATCCACATAAAATAAGCGCGATTGGGTTTTGGATTGGATGCATTGGCAGGAATTGGTACGGTGGGAGTGTAGCTGAGGCGGATATTTAATTGCAGATGGAATAAGGGAAAAGTGGCCCTTCAAAAGAGGAATCATCTAAATATGTACAGCCTTCACTGTTGTGTTTGACTCTTGGGGAGTCGAATACTCACCCGGTCGCTTTTTCAACAGTGTTTTTCTTCCCATTTTCTCAACAAATGTTATTTGTTTTTAAACACCTCTTTGGGGCACGAAATACTAGTACAATTTATGCTTCTTTAAATAACTACTTTTTAATACTTATATCTATGCAGTTGAGCAAATTCTTTTTTTAAATACGGTTTATTTACAAGAGGACAGAAAGATCTTAGAAGATGTTTTCCTTTTAACATTTTATTCCTTTTTATTATAAATCGATCGATTGACCATCAGTAGCAAACATCAACCTTTGCGACTATTGCAATAAACCTTGACCATCAACAAAGATTGTAGCAAACCTTGACCATAGTCGACCTTCTAAAGCGTTCCTCTACCATCGACAATTATCTGATCAACTTGAATTTTTAACCATTAGCAACCATTTGATTGTTTTGAATCTTCTGTACAACCCTTGGTATCAAGCATCAATCAATAAATGAAACAATTATTACAATGATTATGAACTCTAATATGAATGTATGCACCGTACGTGAGAACACAGATTGTTACAAATGAATTGCTTAATAATTTAGAGTTTACAAACTATACTAATGTCACAAGCACCGATAATTTCCACTCAAATATATTGAACACAAACATCTACTTTGGATTTTATGCATCTATTTTATGTAGATCTTGAATCAGTTTTATGCATCAATCGACTTGATGAATTTGGTTTATATTTTTGCAAATGTTTTATATAGATCTAGTTTAAATAGATGCAGAATATGTTTTCTACAATGAGTTTGTTTATTATAGTGAATTTGATAACATGGATGTTGAAAAGTTTTGATTGTGAACTTTTGCATCAGTAGCAAGTTTGTGTTATATGGTGAATATTGTGAATTTAATTTTGATATTGCAATATTACACCTACCTAGACATTTCTTTAAGTTACAGAGAATTTAATTATGATAATAATGTTGTCATTATTGTTTAAATCCTTAGGAACGACCAGTTGAGTGTTTTATTGCCACAAAAGAATATTAATCATCGTAATAATGAAAATTCAAAATGTTACTGTTTTAACCCTACGACATAGAAAGAATAGGAAAAGGACATATCGAAATCTTTTAAATTTAAAACGAATCAGTCGACCGGTCTACGAATCTATTCTAGCTAATCAATACTTCAATTATATTGTAACTCATTCTATCTATCCTGATTATCAATATCACATAATCACTTCCAGACCCAACACCCTTATAGTCCTAGCCAAGAGAAAGCTATCATCTCTGAGTCAGCAGCTCCTAATTTTAGCCAAACTATATAACTAAAAGGCAAAAACTGTAAGCACTAGCAATAATATATGATGTCGATCAGCAGACTCGCAAAGATGCAGGCTTGTATCACTTCCAGACCATATCCCCCATGAAATGGAGAGCTGGAATTCCTCTTATCTCCACATCAACTAAGGGTGCTTCAACTACACCTAAACTACCCAACTCTGGGTCGTTTCGAATCATATTAAGGGCTCGCACTTGATCCTGCACCATACAAATGTCATAAACCCATTATTCATACCAAACTACAAACATCTATGCAAAGAATTTCGTGATATTTTATCTCAAGTGGTCAGTTATAGCTACTGCATTACCTTTCTTCTCATTGAGCAAAATTTGCAGTCTGTTGCAGATGGAGGTAAGATTTGATTAACAATGAGTCTTTGCACAGGTATATTCTCTTTCTTCAGAGACGCATGTAGACGTGATGATTCCTTAACTGCCATTACCTACCATCACAGACTTTTAGAAAATTTAATCCCGTGTGTTATAGAAGTGTATAAGAAAAGGTCACCTTCTACTCTTCAAGCAAGCTGTTTTTTTTTTTTATAAATATCAACAGTCACTATACTGATACACTGATTACCGTAGGGATAGTCACAATGATGAACTCTGTAGTCTCTGAGTCACGAAAAAGATCTCTAAATTTCGCCATTCTTTCCCTTAATTGCTCTAGCTTATCAGTCTACAAAAATTAACAAATAGTGGTTAACTAATGTTGTATTTGCACTAGGATATGCAGATTAGGGTTTAGAATGACCAACTGTGTAACAAATATATATAATGCTTACAGCGCCTTCCACAAGTGGTGGCTGCTCTTTCCCAAATACAGATTTAATGGTGGATGTTGCTGAAGCAATCTTCTTTTTCAGCTGATTAGTAACAAAGTGAATGTAAAAAAGGCAAAATACAAAACAAAATGCAGAAATTCTAGCGACTTTCAGTTGGATCAGGGTAGGGTCTATGGAGAAGAAGGTGAACAGCATACCTTCATTATTTTGCCTATCGATGAAGCCATGAAGTCTGGTCAAGACAAAAGTCTTAAGTGTATGACCCTGCAAGAATCAGATGTTTGGATGACATAAACGACTACTATTTCTTAAATTTTATTGAAATTGACACTGTTGCTTACCGTAGGTGCTGTGTCAAATACTATCCTTGTAAACATACTATATTCTGGTGAATCAACAAACTGCATTACCTGCAACAAAAGTTTGTTGGTTGGTGTCATATGATATTATTGAGTATGTCAAAGAACCACAGATTAGGAGCCCGTATTTTCTTATTATCATTACAGAAAGTTCTGAAAGTGCCCACTTTTGATATAGCAATAACTTCATCTAGACCCGGAGGAGGTGTATCCAAAAGCTCTGCTAGTTTCAGTTCTCCCAACTACAAAAGTCAACAAAGCATAGCATACTTATCAAAAGGCAGTCTGACTTTCCAATGAAACATACAAGAACGGATGATCTCACCTTCTCAGCTACCATTCCAAGGCCCATGCTATCCATTATATCTTTCACGTTGTTTTTTGATGCATCATGGAATTCTTCCTTCGTTTTTTCCGGATTAATCTACCAAGAACTCGTAATCCTATTGATTAGTATTATACAATGGGTATCATATTCATACTAAAAAAGAGTTCATTTCTCTAGGTGTTGGTAGTACCTCAAGTCCAAATAATGGTGAATCCAATCCTTGAATTCAAACCAGTGTCCCACCAGTCAAATCCTAATATCCATATATCTTGCAGTGAATCAAATCCTATGAACATATAAACTATTAAAGTTTTTGCGCATTGAAGATAGAACTTAAAAAGGGAATACCTGATCAAAAGAATCGCTTAAAGAGTGAGCAGGGTCTGTAGAAACTATAACGGTGGGATGTCCGTGATTTGCAAATTTTACAGCAAGGGATGCAGCACAACTTGTGTTTCCAACACCTCCCTTTCCACCCAACATGTAATACTTCCTCTGATTCCCCACAAGCATCTTATCGAAAAGGGAACAAGAGTTGGCATCACTTGTCAATGATCTTGCTGCAGAAGAGATGTGCCGGTGAATGCAAGAAATCTTTTGTTTTATGACATATCGCTATACGTACATTTACTTCTATGGTATTTTTCACTATGCCCATACCTTTTTTTTGTATCTATTTGCTTCCCAAATCCCATGTTAATAAACAAAGTATGGTTCATAGGAGATTGGAAATTGGGAACTTCTTATTTGGTTAGAAGTTACGAGGAATCACCATTGTCCAAAGCTCTAATGATGATTCTCTTTCCACAACAGCTAGAGATTGCTAGTCAGTGATACTCTAGAACAAACTATTTGATGGGAATTTAAAATAGGCATGTCTTTGTTTCATATACATAAAGTTCAAATTTTCCTGAATCAATGTTCTTTTTACCACGCAGATAGATCATGTAACGAATCAATTGCAAAAACTGACTCCAAATAAACATCTGAAAGTAACAGTAGTTTATCAAGTATCCCCTTTACAACCAATTGGAACTACAAAATCATATGGGCATTCAAATTCTCACATCTTATGGTCAATACATTCATTTATTTTCAGTTTTACTCGAATATAAAAGAAGCCCACATAAAATTCAACCCAACAAAGCAGTTGAGTTAACTATAGTGGTCAGAATATGACCTCTGAGGAGAACGAGTGATCAAGCTGGCACATGTTTTGCTGTTATAAGGAAATTTACGGAATAAAAGTACCTTGACAATGGGGTTTTGGCAGCGTTTTTGTGGTGATTGTAGTCGAGAGAGAGGTGAAGTAGCCTCTGGTAATATGAAGAAACATAGAAGAAGGGGTTTGAGATGTGGCGGAGCGACGACGCAGAGCATAGGCTGCCATTGCTGCACCTCTGAAACTACGAAGAATTGAAAAAGGAAGAAAGCCAGCAACCGAGACTCTGAGAAGAAAACAATGCAACTGATGAAGGAGGGAATGTTAGGGCTTTTTTTATTCTTTAAATTTCGCTGGTAATTAGTTTATCGTTTGTATTGAGGTTTGAATATTCATTTAAATTTGGTTTACTCCTTCAAAAATATTTATACGAGTAACTTACATTTGGTGGTTGTAATTTCTATAACTAAAAGAATATTTTTTGTAACATTCTTAATTATATTTGTCTTATCTTAGTAGAAAATTGCAAGTTTTGGTAGTTGTAAGATAATCATAGTGATAACTATTATTATAACTTTTTTGTTAGTATTCATATGAAAGTGATAGTTGATAACATTGTTATTATTGAACTTATACACAATTATTTATCTTAAATTTTATTAATTGAAAATGGAAAATATGGATAACCAGGATGCGGCTCATTAGAGGACGACGAGCAAATGTAACGGAAAAGAGGACATCTCCTTGTTTATGCCTCGTTTATGTATCATCTATTGCAAGTGCTCTAAGGCTGCTTTCAACATTTGAGGGATATTATGTAGCATTTGTTTTATAGTTGTCCTAAAAGTCTGAAACCATGTAATTATTATTGGTTGTTTTAAATTATTATTAAGTATTAACTTTATAAAATTTTTAATTTGTTTTATTTCTAATAATCCGTGATATAATGTTGTCAATTTTGTTATATTGTTTTGAAGCTATAGGTACAATACGTCAACACCGGTTGCGATTTGGTGGAGGGGACATTGTGCTTTCACGTTGTGTTTTTTTAGTTTTAACTTTTAATATGGGAGATGATCCTCACACAACAAAAGTGGTCCATGCACAACAATGTTATGCAGCATCAACCTGTACTATGTGTAGTAACTGCTTGTACATTGTTGTGCATGACTAAAATTTGTTGTGTGAGGATCACCTCCCTTTTAATAAGGATAATGTGTTTATGTTATTTAATTTTTTTTATGAAGTGGAGAATATGTTATAATTACTTTATTACAATCGTATAATTTTTTTTTAAATGTTCTCAAACCTATTATAACCCTTCACCGTTGACTTGATATAATATTTTCATGCTTTCATTTTTCTCATCGAGTCTATCATCTCAAAGCTTATGAAACGATTTTCCCACCTTAAAGCTTAGGCTTATAAGTGCATATTTACTTAAATACCTTCTTTCTAACTAATTATGAAACCATCTTCGTTTTTCGTTATTCTGTGTAATGAACGCAACCTTTTTATTATCTCTTAACTACTAAAATTCCATTTAACCATTAATATTTTATAAGTAGGATTACCTATTCAAAACATATAAATTCCAATGACTCCTAAATAAATTATATGTTATTTATAGTTGTATATAAAAAAAAAGTTGAACAGCAAAATGTAAAACCAATAAGAAGAGAGTTTCAGTATTATCATCACCCCTTCTAAAAACTCAATTTTATTAATATAACACTTGATGTCTAGCAAAGAGCTAGAGTACAAACATTTACAATTTAGGCGTCTAGTGGATAACAATACCAACTAATCCAACTTAAGTATCTATCCTTTTTCTCCATGGGTTTAAAGAGATCACCCATACACACTCCTTGACCTTCTTAAAAACCTTCCATTTTTGTATCTTCATATCATCCAGAGATAGGAGTAAATTAATTACATCTTGAAATCTGAGAAGCTTATCAATGAAAAGCTATGCTACTTTTCCCTAGTTAAATAGGTATTGGATACTATTGATGTTAGAAGCATCAAAACCTCACCACTTTGTGATTTTTATAATAAATTGTCGCAAGAAAGCACACTTAATGAAGATATGTTTCCATATCAAAGCCACAGAAGGAACATAAATCTGAAATGATCAGCACTCTCCTTTTACCAGGTTTGTAACAAGTAGGCAAGGAGATGCATATCAAATAAATGTTGTGGTTTTTCCTCATGTAATTAGGCAAGGAGTGGTATTAGCGGATAAATTAAGTTGGTGTTTAGGATGGAGATAAAATGGGTATACAGTCATGAAGCTTATTAGGCAAGAAATAACCTCAATAACCCAAAAAAGAGCAATGCTTACGAGTGAAACCTACGCTAAATAACTTTCAATCAAAACACCAACCAGATCAAGATATGCTACCCCACCACCGCCCACGTCATCCACCTTTGAAGCTATTAAACTATTGATTAATAAATACAAATTTATTTTTAACTAGCTACTAGTCCTACTTCTAATTTTACATACTTAAACCAATAATTATGAGAACTTTAATAAACATAAGCTTACATAAAATGTCTGCGTGTTAACAATGTTTGTCACTACTTTTTAAAATTCTCATTTTCTTCGTGTTTTAGTATTAATTATTTAATACTTTATTAAACCAACTCGTATATGATACACATATTTACTATTAAAAAAGATATATGATACACATATTTAATTTAGTTAATATCTAAACAAATAAGTTAAAAAGAAAGAAAAAAGTTAAAAAGAAAACAAATTTTTTGGTTAAAACAAATACGTTTTTTTAAGTAAAAAAATTGAAAAACAAATTGAACTATAATGTTTAATTAAATTAATGCCAGGATCATTAAATGGTCCAGCATGTGATGATTCACATGATGAGCCTTCATGTTGTTAATGCCTATATCATCGATAAACACCACAATTAGAAGTATAACATGAAAGAAGCAATCCTTTTCTTTTTCATGATTCTTTCATTATGAAAGCTCCTTTTCATCCTCATATATTCATACCCCCCAAATCCACACGTCAACGTTCACAACAACAACCACTGCCCGCCGCCGATTCCGTCACCACCACCCACCAAACACCCTTCCGATCAAAGCAACACCTGCACCAACAACATTGCTTAGTACTTCATCATCAACTTACTTAGTTTCTTCACAAACCTTCATCATATCGTCGATCTTCCTTTGTAATTTCCAACCTGCCTCAACTTCTTTAATTTCCGGTCACTTGAACTCCGGTCATATTTGTAAATGGCAGCTCACATTCCTCCCACCGCCACCAACACCGCCCTTAATGTAAGTATTGATCGTCCTCACATCAAGATTTTGATCCTTAATTTTAATACATTAAGGTTGTCTTAATACTATTTTTATCAATCTTAATTAATAAATGTGTTTTCTCAATCAGAAGACGAAGAAGGAGATTAGTGGACATCAGAAGAAAGAAGAATTAGAAAGGGAGGTACGTACGTACTAAATTAATTACTGGAATCTTGATCATGTATTCGTAATATATATTTCTAATGACATTTGGATATTATATTTAACGAGCTAATAATTATTAAACGTACGTTTATTATATAATTTTATCATGAGTATGTGATGATCAAATGCTAGCTAGCTACAGTACATTTCATGAAATGTCATGTTTTGCTTTAATTATCAGTTGGAATACTAATTAAATGTAGCTAGCTAGCTTAGGTACGTAGTACGTACGTACGTTGTGGGTATGATATAAGGTACCCTAATTAGCTCCTACACATATATAGTTGCATGTTATATGTTTCTTGCGCGCAATATTATTTAGTGTTAGACTGTACGTGATCGACTTTCAATTTAATTAGCTTATAGATCGAGTAGATTAATTTATATATCACCCGACCTTAAACTAAAACAAAATGAAAAAAGAAAAACTCAAATTACAAGACGAGATAAGTGTTTGAGGTCGATCGGCTGAATTAAGAATTTAATCTAGCTATCTACTTATATGATCCGATAATTTTAGGGTAACGTATCATTTGTGGGTGTTTATTGAATTTAATTTATCAATTAGGTGTCCACACTTCAGAAAATGCTAGACCATGAAGAAAAAGTTGGAGAGCTTCTTAAACGCACATACCAACAACAACAACAAGACCATTCTGCTCTTCATATCCCAAATTCCCTTCCTCCAAAGGTGCGAACTTTCTTCGGTTTATTCGAACTTGAATTCGTGTGTATATATTTGGAGTAAATCAAACTGTTGCTTTAATTTTGCATCACGTACGTACAGATGAAGGAGTTATTGACAGAATTAGCCATGGTTGAGAATGAAATAACAAGATTAGAAAGCCAAATCAGCCATCTACAAACTGACTTGGACAAAGAGAAAGAAGTTACAAGAAAATCTAAGATGAAACAAGCACAATTTCCTCAAATTGATCCCAATGGTTCTTTAGCTCCAACAACACCATTAACATCATTGCCAAAAAATAGAGGATATGGTGATAAACTGTCGTTTGAGACCAAGGCACTGCACTTCATTAGTAAAGCTATAAAGGGTGATTATAGTCTTAGAGACTTCAATTTACATGAGAAATCTAAAAATAAAATCGTTACATTCTCTGATCAGAAAGAAAATCACCAGAACATGGAGGAACTTGGGCTTCGTGATCGAACCCCAAGAAGAACTGGAATTCTAAAACCACCCTCGCCTGCACGAGACACGAGACATGTAACTCCTAAGGTATGTCATTACGTATTCGATTATATGGTTTAGGGTTAAGATCCTCTCATGTTGTGGTTAAACATGACCCAGCATGTTCCATGAACCTACAAAAGGACACAATATTCTTAAGTTATAATGAATGACTCACTCTCATGTTTGTGAGAGTGTCATATTTGACTACAACATTAGAGAATCTTAACCATATGTTAAAAGTCAGATCTTATGTATGTGACGTGACATGTGTGATGGTATGAAAGATATCAGCTAAACTAACGAGTATTGTCTCTTTCTAGAGAGAACGCAATGTAGCTGTGTCTTCGGATTTGGCTGTAAACCAATATGAAGAAGAAAACATTGTAAAGTGGTCACCAAACAAGCTTTCGGAGAATATTATGAAATGTTTAATTTTCATATTCACAAGACTATTGAGGACGTCGAGAACAATGGAGCTAGAGAAATCTGGCCCGATTTCAAGATCAGCCAACTTTTCGATGAGCTTCAGGGCTGAACCATGCTTGAACTCAAAAGCTAGCCTGCTGCTACAGAAAGAGTCTAGGCAACAAGATCCTTATGGGATTTTTAACCAGGAAGACTCCATTCCTAGAGACATTGGGTGCTACAAGAACTTGGTTAAGTTCACATCAAGTTCTCTAGACCCTAAATGCATATCAAGTTCAAGTTACATTCCATTGCTACAAAAGTTGAGGTATTTCTAACTTTGTTACAATGCATTGAGATAAATTGTACATTGTCTTGATAATGTTGTATATTCAGGGCTTACTTGAATGGGCTACAAAAGGTGGATTTGATGTTTTTAACTCCACAACAAAAACTGGCATTCTGGATCAACATGTACAATGCTTGTATCATGCATGTAAGTTCATCCAGTTTTAACTGCAGGGACCTAGCTAGCTAATTGATATTTTAACTCGTGCATTTTGACTCTCCTCTTAAAGCATCATTACACTAAAGTGGTTGCTGTAGTTTTATTTAAATATATTGCTTAATTAATTTGTAACTGCAGGGTTTTCTTCAATATGGAGCCCCTTCTAGTCCGGAGAAACTATTGACACTCATGAACAAGGTACGTTTCTAATGGCTAAAGGGAGTGTACCGTGCACTGATGAACATAACATATATAGTGTAATTAATTAATGTGTGATAGAGTACGCCTTAATTACATATTTCTGACAAAAATTAAGCCCCTCAGCTCATTAGGTTGTATATATTGTTCTAAAAGTGAGTTCAAATTTTTTAAATAAATTTGAGAAATCCGTACCTGAATCGATCAGGCAACCCTAAAGATCGGAGGCAACACAGTAAACGCTCAAGCTATTGAACACGTCATATTAAGAAGGCAAGAAGCCTCGATCATAGAGAAGGTATGTATATTTGCTTATGATAACATTTTTATTGCGCTAGCTCGTCTATATAACAAAGTTTACATTTTGAGCAATTAGATTTATGGTAAGGCGGAAAGGGATGAAAAAGAAGCAATCCTTCGCAAGCTTCACGGACTAGAATCAATGGACCCGAATGTCACATTCGCCTTATGTTGTGGCACACGTTCTTCTCCCGCGGTAAGTGATTTTTTATTTAAATTTTGTGTACAGTATGTTATATTTTCCAGGTGTTGTTAATTCATTGCATCCTAATTCACATGTTTGGAAATAAAAAAATAGGTAAGAGTGTATACAGGTGATGGGGTTGTGAATGAACTTGAAAGAGCAAAGCTGGAGTACCTACAAGCTTCAATAGTTGTAACAGGTGCAAAGAAAATTGGACTCCCAGAGCTTTTGCTAAGAAACATGCATGATTTTGCACAAGATTTGGAAAGATTGGTGGGATGGTTGTGCCAAGAATTACCAACTTCTGGTTCATTGAGGAAATCAATGGTGGATTGCTTTAGGGGAGTTAATAATGCAAAGGTTACATCCATTGTGGAGAAGCTACCATATGAGTTTGAGTTCCAATATTTATTGCCAATGTAGACCAATTGGCCGGATTTTCCTCTTGTATTTGTATATAAATATATATGTATGTATATGTATAAAATAAGACTGGATCTGTATTTTTTTTATGTTAGATATTATTGTTTCTAAAATTTTGATGGAAGTATTTGTTTAAAGTTATATTCGTTTTTTGTGTGATAAAGCACCGATTCATTTCAACATTGTTAAAACTATTTTTTGACATGACAACAGTGTGTTTTGTTTTTTATTAAAACTAATTTAACATATCTCGTGTATATAAATAATGATTGTTAAAGTAAGTTTTAAATAGTTATGATGTTAAAAAGTACTAATATAAATGATAATAACAAATGGAAAACATACATAGTGATGTAAAATCTTCTAATATATATAAAAGACTAATTAGAATAAAAATTATTAGATGATCCAGACCATTCATTTGATAAAAAATTTAATCTTAACCGTTCATTTATTTGATTCTAAAATTTTGATTTTGACTTTTAGAGTCAAACTAATTTGACTAATCAATATAATATAAATAAAATATCCTAAAAAAATTATCCAAATTCAATTCTAATATAAGGTAAGGTTGTGAGATACAAGATATATAAATTATTACTAAAATAAAAAAAACATTAATTTATATTCAAAATACTATACGTAGAATTTAATTAGTTTGTATTTTAAAATTATATCTTCTAGATTAAATAATTTAATTTTTAATAAGATTACATTTTAATTTCTAATTTGAATTAAAAATTCAATCTAATTGTAACATTCAAAGTATGTTATTTAACTTAAATTATAATTATTATAGATAATTTCATATATATCCTTATTAAACCTTAAAATATCGTATTTCACCACCCTAATTTCTATATATCATATTTACTCTTATAAAATTTTAAACTATCATATTGATCCAAATTCTTAGTTTTATCATTTATTTAATAAGATTACATTTTAACTTTTAATTTAAATTATAATTTTAATCTAATTGTAACAGTCAAAGTTAATGTTATTTAACTTAAATCATAATTATTATAGATAATTTCATATATGCCCTTATTAAACCTTAAAATATCGTATTTCACCGCCCTAAATTTTATATATCATATTTACTCTTATAAAATTTTAAATATCATATTGATCCAAATTCTTTTGTTTTAGCATTTTAATATATTTTATAATCATTTTAAACTTTTTTTTAAGTATAACAAATAAATATTTCACCTTATTACTTATAAATATAACAATAATAATCGTTGACTTGTACAAAAATAAAATCACATCTTTTCGTATTATGATATCATGTTTTTACCATCATGTTTGTTTTCTTGCGTTGACACTTTCATAGTTGGTTTTGGTGTTGACGTCTTTTGTTGTAATTTTTTAAACTCTCAAATCTTTTACGTCTTATAATTAATTAATGTTTAACATTTATTATTTTTAATCAACCCGTGTATCATACGGGTATTTAATCTAGTTTCTTATAAAAGAGTAAATCTGTCAAAATAAGAAATTCATACATAATATTAGACCATGTGCATCGGTACAAGAGCTGGCGCTAGCTGACCTCTCTACCCGAATTGGTCCACGACCCTCTCCATCACACCATGGCGGGTTTAACAAGCAGTTTTCAACCCTGGCTAGTTTACCAACTAGCTACGGGTTCAAATATTTTTTCTTTTTCTCTTTCTTCTCTCTTTCTCTCTCTTATTAATATATATTTTTTTATTAATATTTGATGTGAGTTCATAATGATTGAATGTGGGGTTTTGTGAGTTAGAGAGGGTTGGCAAATGGGAGATGATGTGGCAGTGAATTTGGAAGGGTAACTCCAGGTTAGATGTTCATGGTCTTATCATCAATTTTTTTGTAAAACCTCCTATAATCAAGGTTAAAATATTATATATACTCAAATCCTTTTTCTTTATCTATGTTTATTATATATTTACAAATATTATCGTAATTAAATTTCTTATCCTTTCTAAAGTTTTCATTATGTATTTATGTCTTTTTATTACTTGTTATAATTTGTTGGATAGAAACCACCAAAACTGGGTTAACATTTGGTAAATAAAATTCCAACACAAAAGAATCTATTGAATAAGGGTAAACAATAATAAAATAAAACTTTAATTAAATTACATTGTATACAACGAATTATATAATCTTGAAAAGAATACAACAAACTCCATTACAACTCTTATTGTATGCAAGTTGTAACCTGGTCGGCAAGTTGTTGATCACTTTAAAATTTTTATCCTACTTTTGTATTATTTGATTTTTTGTTCATAATCGGTGTTATTTAAATCTCCAAATCCAAGAACATTTAAACCCCATTAGAATCTCGAATTTATTAAAATATTTGCATATCATAAATGAACACATAATAGAACCAAAAATACGTAACGAAATCATGCATTCAAGCAAAAACATAAACTACAAAGCCATAATCAGTTGCGGATCCAAGAAAAAAATTTAGGGGGTTCACCACTCAGCTCGGGTCTTTCCCGCATTTTGTCTGTCAACTATTTTTCAATTAGAACATAATTTTGCCACTGGATTTGTGGGTTCACAATCTCACGCCAATAGATTTGTGGGTTCATATATTAAATTTAGTTGATTTTCATATAAAGTTTTTAAAATTTTACATATATAATTGATTTTTTCAAAAAAATGGTGGGTTCACCGCCACCCGGTGTGGTTTAAGTGGATCCGCCCCTAGCCATAATATGTATCGAATCAACAACAAACTCAATATCTCATTAAAGTGCAAGATACTTCATGTCCCAAATGAGAAATAGAATCACACATTAAACGGATAGAACGGTCAAGTCCCAACACACGCATATACCAGAGATCCAATATGTACCAAAATTACTCAAAAAATCGATTCCAAATCGAAGATGTACCCAAGAACATTCAAGTTTGTAAAACCATAAAATAATTGCACCTCTAAATCTGAATGAAGATATATATATATATATATATAGACAAAGGTTCATGCGAAAAAGACTTTATTTGCGAAAAGTACGAGAAGAGATCTTGACCATTAGATTATTTAATCAATGGTTATTATTAGTTATGGCAATTTTGTAAATAATTAGATTTTAAATGGTATTAAGTTTAATAGAAAAGGGTATTAATGTAAATAAGCAATCCTCTTCCTCTCTCCATTGACTCTCTCTCTCTCTCTCTCTCTCTCCGTATAACCATCTCCCTACATTCTCATATCTCTTAAAAAAATAAATGAAACCCTAATCATCTCCCTCCCTCACTCTGCTGACTGTAGCCGCCGCCCGCAAAAGAACCACCATGGTCGACTTCGACGGCTGCCGGAGACACTCTTCGACCATCACCGACTTATGTCCGCCTAGAAACCACCCAACCTCAGTCGATTAATGCCATACTCGATGATCAGACCGCTGATCCCTGTCCGCTAGACACCACCGGCTCTGTACGCCATTTTCCGTGTGCAATCGTAGTTGCAGCCCAGTCGCCGGTCGTAGTCGCTGCCCAGTCGGGAACACAACCACATCCGCCAAAGTCGATGAATATGGGTAAAACCCTTGTCTGACTTCAGATCCGAGCTGCCGAAGCCAATGAACACGGGTAAAACCCAAAATTTTGCAGATCTGATCACAAACACCAGCCTGTTTTCCGATCGACGCCAAAAACATCTTTTTCTATCTCTCGTATTTTTCTATTTTGTTGGAACCTAGAGGGGGTGAATATGTTCTTTTACTTAGTTTACCAATTTTTACACTTATAAAAATTAATAAGTTGTGTTATAAAAAATAATCTTGAAATTTATAGCAACACAACTAATATAGGAATTTAAAGAGAGTAAAGATAGAGAGATATCACCAAGAGTAGACAAGAGATTTATAGTGGTTCATGCAAGTGTTAACAAACTTGCACTACATCCACTCCTTGGCCTCACCCACCAAGAGTTTGCTCCACTAGCTTCTCTCTTTGAAGGTAGAGATAAACCTTTTACACTTCTCTTTTTCACTTGCAAGAATTAACACTTCAAACTTGCAAGTAAGGTAAAGATAACCTTGCTTCACTCTAATTCTAAAGGCTAGAGTTGATCCTCACTTCTCTCTAATTCTAAAGGCTAGAGATGATCCTTACTTCACTCTAATTAGAAATGCTAGAGTTTATCCTTACACTATTACAAAATATGTAGAAAGATGATGTAGTGTTTAAGCTTTGAAAGCTTTGCTCTTGTTTGATTCTTGATCTTGAATGATAGATGAATTATCAAAGAATATGAGCTCACAAGATAAGAATATGTATTCTGTGTTTTTGTTGTGCAAGAAGTTAGTAATGAATGAGGTTTAAGTTGGTTTAAATAAAGAAAAAGGTGCAAGGCCAAAAGCTGTCCAGACTTCCCACGGTCGAACCACGGTCGACCGTGGCTGAAACCGTCAGTCACCTGGACTTTCTTGTTCTTTGCAATATAGACGTTGAACTTTATTTAAAACCACACTCAACTTATTTTTACCATAAAAATCAACTAAAAAGTAGATGTTCAAAAGGTTGGTTGATCCCATACTTCTAAAGTTTGAATTCAAACACAAAAATGGAAGTTTGGAAACCAATACACAAAGTATGTTGGAATTTTACCTCTTTGGGAGATTCCTTTTCCAAATATGGTTGTGTATCGTTTCAAAGTAGGATTGTGTTTGGTATTTGCTAAAATGGTAAGCTCTTAGATTTAATCAACCAACACCAATAAGTTTATAAAAAATTTGTCCATTTTTATAAAAGTTTTTATAAAAATAATTTTATAAAAACTTAAACTTATTTAATTATTTTATTTGTAAGCTCATATAATTCGAACTCTTGTTTGTAGATATCTTCGTCATCGACTTTGAAGATGTCATCTTTACTTGTTGAGTACGAGTTCGGTTGACTTGAAGAAGAACAACATTTAAGAGTTGTGACCTGAGCAGTGACGGTTGATTCACGGTCGACCGTGGGATCGACCGTGAAGGTTGAATGTTTTGCTTTTATATTGTTTTCTTCTTTTCTTGTTGAATTGAAGTCTTCAATTATTTGTTCTTCACTTGACCATTAATTTTAGGTTTGTGAACCTTTAAAGAATGTAGCATATGAACATATGAATAATAAATTTGATAAGCAATAATATTACTTGTTCATATTTTTATCATCATCAAAATAAGGAGTGTATTTTTTAATGTGTGCAATGTATGCACTAACATATTTCTTACTAGATTTTAAATTAGGGTTTTTTGCTGGTTGGTCTGTTACAAATATGAATCAAGTATCTCTTGCTAGATCGATGAAATATTGATTTTGTTTTTGTTAATGCAGTGTATATCTGTTCTTTTATGTGTTTATTATTTAAAAAAAATTTGGACTAGAAAATTAGGGTCTGATTTTTAATGAAAAAATCTTTGAGTAAATATGGTTTTTTAAGATGTGTTTTAACGGTGAATTTATATTTTTAGAGTTATTTTTGTGTGTTTATTTAATGAATAAATCATGTTTTGTTTCTCAATAAATAAGTCTTTTTTCTTTTCCGTTTTTTGCTTTTTACCTATCTTCTTTTATTTTGAATATAAGTTGGAGGTTTAATACATAGTTAATAGGGATTGAATATAAGTTGGAGTTTTGGTATACACCAATGAACACCATTTAGTTTTGTTAGATATATGGGTTTTTGAATCTAAGTTTGGTGAATAACCGGAGAAAATTGGTCGCACGCATTATTGAATACTGTTCATAATCAAACTAGCGTATTATTCGATATATTCAATATTGAATGTTGTAAAATTATCGTAAAACCGGTATAATTTTGACTGTGTTCATTATCGAACACATAATTTAAACAAGAAGCAGTAAAATTTGCAATAGCGATAATTTTGTAAATCGTTGTATTCGTTAATAAACATGATACACCTAATGAAAAGTTGTATGTTGTGTTCAGCAATGTACAACGTATTTAATAATAAGATAAAAGTAAATTCTATAAATTTGGAAAAATATTAATTCGAAAAAGAAAAAAATAATGAGATATAAGGATGAGTGTTTAAAAAAAATCCTGAAAATGAGGAGAAAAAATAGGAGTTAGTCAATTAAAAAATTAAAGAAATTAGTAAAAGACTTTATTACCCTTTTAAATTAAAAAATAAATAGCAAAAAACTAGTGGCCCAGAACGCTTCTCGCACTTTTCGCAAATAAGGTTCTTTTGGCATGAACTCTCCCATATATATATATATATATATATATATATATATATATATATATATATATATATATATATATATATATATGTATATAGGGGAGAGTTCAAACGAGAACTGTTTTTCGTACGAGAACTGCGAGAACCAATCTCATTCGTTCCATGGATGTGGGAAGTTCATGGATGGAGAGCGTGGAGAGGATCAAGTGTGGCAGGGTGTATGTGAGGAATTCATGGATGGGCAATGACATTGAAGGAGGGGAATTGGACGGCTCAGATTGGTTCTCGCAGTTCTCGTACAAAAAACAGTTCTCGTTTGAACTTTTACCTATATATATATATATATATATATATATATATATATATATATATATATATATATATATATATATATAGGGGAGGGTTCATTCGAGAACCGTTGTTATTGCGAGAACCAATCTCGGCCGTTCCTTGGATATGGGAAGTTTCATGGATGGTGAGCGTGGAGAGATAGAGTGTGGCAGGGTGCATGTGAGGAATTCATGGGTGGGCAATGACATTGAAAGAGGAGGAATTGGACGGCTCAGATTGGTTCTCGCGGTTCTCGCACTAAGAATGGTTCTCGCATGAACTTTTCTCTCTCTCTCTCTCTCTCTCTCTATATATATATATATATATATATATATATATAGGATCAACAAAGCCCCCCTCCTAAACAAAGCCTCTAAAGTCCTAATCTCAGCCATTGGATTCATCAAATCAATGGTCCAGATCTATAATGGTATTATTGTAATTAAGTAAACAATTATAAGATTTAAATCTAGAAGGAAAGGTATTATGATCAAAGGCCCCTTTTTTTAATTTTTTTTACCCTTAAATCTTTAAATGACCATAAATATTTCAATTTTTTGAATTTGAGTAAAAAAAAGTTATACCAATCTACTCATTTTTTAATCCTCTTTCAAACGAGACCACTCTTCTTATATTTCTAAAAAAAATTGACGAAAATGATGAAAAGTGCCCCTTATATATCACGTAACAGCATGTCCCGAAAATGATAATTTTCGTCATTTTCGTCAAAAAAAAAGATGAACAGGGTCCGAAAATGATGACAACTGGTAGGTGTTATAGATATAAAAGTGATGACGAAAATGATGAAAACTGGTAGATGTTATTTATATGAAGGTGATGGACGAAAATGATGAAACTAATATATATAACTTTCTTCCAACAGCCGAAAATTATAATTTTCGTCAAAAAAATGATGAAAATGGTCCGAAAATGATGAAAACTGGTATGTGTTATAGATATGAAAGTGATGACGAAAATGATGAAAACTGATAGCTGTTATGGATATGAAGATGATGGACAAAAATGATGAAACTGATAGATGTTACTTTCTTCCAACAGCCGAAAATGATAATTTTCGTCATTTTCATCATTTTCGTCAAAAAACATGATGAACAAAGTCCGAAAATGATAAACACTAGTAGGTGTTATAGATATGAAAGCGATGACGAAATTGATGAAAGCTGGTAGTTGTTATGGATTGAAGGTGATAGACGAAAATGATGAAACTGATAGATGTTACTCTCTTCCAACAGCCGAAAATGATAATTTTCGTCGTTTTTATCATTTTCGTCAAAAATAAAATTTTCAGAAATATAGGAATAATGGTCTCGTTTGAAAAAGGATTAAAAATGAATAGATTGTATAATTTTTTTGCTCAAATTCTTAAAAATAAAATAGTTATGGTCATTTAAAGATCTATGGGGTAAAAAATAAAAAAAAGGAAACTTTGAGTTGCTGGAAGAAGGCGCGTGTAAGTTATAATCAAATTCTGTATTCCCTATTTTGTCCTTTTAAATAAGTGGCTGAAAATAAGCCTTTGAGGGCTTTGTTTAGGGGTTTTGTTGATCTTTACCACACACACACACACACACACACACACACACACACACACACACATATATATATATATATATATATATATAAAAATTGGATCAATAAAGAACAATGTGTTAAACAAAGAACCTAAAGAACCAATCTGGATCATTGAATCATCAAAATTAATGGATGAGATTTAACGATGGCAAACTGTAATTATGATGTATTAATATAGAAAGAAAATAGCAAACATGGAAAATCCCCCCTCCAACAACTCACGATTTTTTTAAAAAAATCCAAAAACTTTAAATTGTCATAACTTTTTAAGTTTTGTGAATCAAAACAAAAAAATTATACAATCTTTTAGTTTTTTAGTCGTCTTTCTAACAAGATCACTCTTCCCATATTTTTCTAAAATTTTTTTGATCATGAAATTTTTGTTTGCATTTTGAGCAGTATGTAGTGTTTTGTACGGATTTTGCATTTTGGGTTTGAATGTGTAATTTTACATTTTAGACTGCATTTTCATTTAATCATGTTGATTTGCATTTTGCATTTTTATAATTTTTGCATTTTTGAATCATCTAGATGACATACATGTTTATATTTTGCGTTTTTCTTTTTTTGCATTTTGAATTTAGAATGAACCCAGCTCAAAATGCAAACTTTGCATTTCAAAAAAAAAGTTTCAAAAATATATCAAGCCTGGTCTTGTTCGAAAGAGGACGAAAAACTGAATCTAACGATATATTTCTTTTTGCAAAAATTCTTAAACACGAATAATTTATGATCATTTAAAGTTGAGTGGGGTTTTTTTATTTATTAAAGTTGATTTTTTTTTATTATTTTCAAATTTTGCCCTTAATCAAAGTGCCACGTGTCATTATCAGGATGGTTCTTTAAGTTCTATGTTTAAGGGAGGTTCTATATATAACCTCATCCTATATATATATATATATATATATATATATATATATATATATATATATATATATATATATATATATATATATATGGGAGAGTTCATGCGAGAACCGTTGTTAGTGCGAGAACCGCGAGAACCAATCTTGGCCGTTCCTTGGATATGGGGAGTTTCATGGATGGTGAGTGTGGAGAGATAGAGTGTGGCAAGGTGCATTTGAGAAATTCATGGGTGCGCAATGACATTGAATTAGGGGAAACTGAACGGCTCAGATTAGTTCTCGTGGTTCTCGCGCTAACAACGGTTCTCGCATGAACTTTTGTCTATATATATATATATATATATATATATATATATATATATAAGAGAGAGAGAATTCATGTACACCAAATTGGCGATGGGGGTGGTAGTATTATCAAATCGCACATTCATTATGTGGCTTCATCCAATCATCAAAATCCATGAAGGCGATGTGCGGTGGTGGTTTAAAGGCGAGGCAAGAAACCCTAATCACGATGACACTAGTGGCAGCTTCAGAATCACATTTAATGATCTAGTCGTAAGAAACCCTAAATTGCAATGGTAATGGTTTGAAGGTGACAATGTGTTGGTGGTTTAAAGGAAATAGCGGTGATGTTGATTAAAGAAGGCGATAGTAGTTGTTGTTTGAACTTTGAAGGTGTGTTTGATCAAGGGGAAGATATACCAGGGTAATGAAGAACAAGGGTGGGAGAAAGGATCGTAGCCTAAATCCATATCTTAATAAATTTGAAGGAATTAAAATCAAAAAATTCAAAAAATAAAAAGAAAATCAACATACCCGATTGTTTACATGTTTTCAAAGGTAAACTTGCATATATCGAAAGAATTCTATAAGTTTGTCATAATAAACTTTTTAAATACTGTGTCGTATACAATTATAACTTATTCAAAGTTCACTGTATGTACCCATTAAAGACAATTATAGTTATTCATTTATATTAAAATTAGATCGTTACATCTAAACCATCAATTTTTGTTTAAAAATTGTTTTTGGATACAAGTCAAAAAAATGAAAATGTACAATAAAAAAATAAAGACCCATGTAAAGTTCACATAATTTTTGTTGTATTTCTAGTACAAGTTATTAGTCATTATTGTTAAAATTATGGACATAATTAGGTCCTGTTATTATTGATTATAATTAAAAAGAATTTAAAATCGTTGTAAAATATCCTAAAAAGAAATTAAGAATTTTGATTAAATATGATACTTTGAAATGTTTTAGAGTGTAAGAATAATATTTGTAAATAAAGTAAACAAATATGATATTTTAAGAACTACGATGGACATATACAAAATTCTCTTTGATATCTTTGATTAAAAATTAAAGTTGAAAACTGAATCCAATTTTAACAAAAGAAATCAAAATTGGATTCCAACTTTATAAATAGATTTTATTTATATTATTCTTTTAATCTATAGACTAGCTAAGCGACCTGTGTATCAACACGGGATAATATAAGTTAATTTTAAATTTATAAAATTTTAAAGAGTCATAACACGTATAGTAAAAATAATTACAAACCTTAGATAAGAAAATAAAATCTCGTAAGAAAATAAGAAATGAATAACCATTACAGAATTTTGAAATCCATACATAAGATTATTATTAAATTTTTTGTAAAACCTCTTTATAAATAACATTCATGGTTTTATTAGTAGGGGTTTCCATCATCATCGCTCTATAAACTTTTAACCACTCCTTACTTTTCAATCGAGAAACCGTCACATATAACTATCCATGAGTAAAAACGTGTATTTTTAATACTTTTTATAAATACTTTTTTTAAGAAATATAAAGTTACATTACACGTTTAAAAGTTTTTAGTATAATATAAATGTGTTTCTCTTGATAAATCTTTATCCCGACATTGTAAAGACATAACTATAATATTATTGTCGATGTTATAATATCAAGTCATTTAAAGACATTTTTATTAACCAATTATATATTTGAATATTTGAAATTGTAAACTATATTTATTAAAAGTTAAATAATGATGACATCCATCTAAGTATACGTAAATTAGATCGCATAAAAATAAGATTATAACATATAACAGATTATGTCTATACATACGTAAATCACTTAAGTGTAATTTTTTTAGTCAATTAAATATTATTGAAAACACGAGATCTCACTGAATTCATATATCCATGTAATAATAACTTTTATTTTATGTATCAAATTATTAGTTAAAAATAAGAAAACTTAGACAATTAAAAATTTTATATAAAATTTCAAGTTGTATGTGTAGTTACAAAACCTACTATCATGACAGTTGTTTCACTACCCAGTAATTATGTAGAGTTCTAGAGTCTGAAGTGTTATTTACTCACAACTAACAATTAATTATAAAAAGCTCTAACGGTAGTGGTAGTTTTGTATACAACTTGATGCCACTAACCATTAGTTATTGTATATTTTTAACTCTTTTTATCGATATACCAAGAAATCATTATTATATCGACTATATTATGTAGATAGAATAACTTTAAAAGACGAATAAAATGTACAATAACTACTTAGAAGTTGATAAAACAATTAAATTATACTAATTTTTTAAAAAACCTCATATTCCGATAAAATTTATATCAAAACGTAGATAAAAATGAGACGATTACAAATATATAATTATTTTTTCTCAAAACAAAATATATTTGAAGTTATTAAACATAATTTTCAAACAACTTATAATTAATTACATTAATATACAATTTTCTTAAAACCCCCTCACATATTTCATACTACCCCCTTAACAATTTATATTTCACTCCTTCCAAATCCAAGAAACCTTAAGGAAATTTTGCAATTATGACATCATATTTCCGATTTTTTTAATTTTTTTAAAAAATCAAGAGATGTGATTGGTGAAGAATTTTTAGAAAAGGGAAGAAACCCTTTTCTTTTCATAATATTATAAGATAACCTTTTCTTATCTTAAATTTATGTAATGATATCCATCACATTATCTCACGGTCGATTTATTTGTGCATCATATCGGCAAACTGCATAAATCCGTCACATTGGATTAGGGGTGAGCATGGTATCATACCGGTATCGATTTTACCGAATACCGAATTTGATTTAAAGACGGTACCGAATACCGTACCGAGTATTTATATACGGTACCGGTACCGAATACCTATATTACCTAGTTAGTTCGGTACTAGTCCCGAATACCGAGAATACCGAGTCCCGAATACCGATTTACCAATATTTCAAGTACCGAATACCGGACCGAAAACTCTAATTCGATACCGGTACCGGTACCAGTTCCGGTACGGTGCCGGTACGGTTCGGTATTTCCGGTACACATGCTCACCCCTACATTGGATATATACCTTTTCACACCATTACACCTGAAAATTATATTAATATATGTTTTGTAATTTATTTTTTTATGGTCATCAATATAATGGAAAAAACGGTGTGGTACGATGTATGTGTAAATGGATAATAATACATAAATGTAATAGTATAACAAATATAGAGATTTTTAATTTAATTCATACTTAATTCATAGTCTTAAGGGATTAATCTTAATCTTTAGATTAGCCCCATTAATTGTCCACATTGAATTTTAAAATTTTGGACGGAGTGACACATTTTTACAATCATATGTGATTATATACTTAATCACATATGATTTAATATTAAAATTTCAAGACTATATATTTTGTATACATTTTATTAAATACAATATTGATGTTAGAGAGAGAGTAAGAACAGGTGGGGTACTGGAAACAAGCACGTGGAACAAAGACATGTGATAGGATTTCAAGCTGGCAAGAGATCTTCAAACACATCATGCAACAAAGTGATAAGTTTTTTCTTCTATAATTTTCCAAAAGAAACAAGCAGGATCAAACTTTGGTCATTATTCAAGATTTGTGGGAAAGTAGTAGATATCTATCTACCATCAAGGCTACTAAGGAATGGCAGCCGTTTTGGTTTTGTGAGATTCGATGACAAAGAAGATGAATCAGAGTTGTTAAAGGTTATAAACGGGTTATGGCTTGGAATGTTTAAAATCAGATGTTACAAGGCAAGAAATAGGGGGGAACATCCAATCGGTAAACAAAATGCGTCAAACGAAGGAAACAGAGAATCCTTTGGAAAATTCAACAGGAACAAAGTTACGGATGATAGATCATTCGCAGAGGTACTTACAGGTCAACGGAAAAATCAAAACAATAAAAACATACCGGGAATTAATGTTGGGGTGAGCATTTCAAAGTGGGGAACCATTAAAGATCTAGAAGAAGTTAATGAATATTCCAAAATCCTGACAAGAAGTGCAGTGGCAAAGGCAAAAGGGAAGGGAACTTTGGACAACATGGATAACATTATTAGGATGGTCAATCCTAATATTCTTCGGTGGAAATTTTTGGGTGGGTCAGAGGTGCTTTTAATCTGTGATTCAGAAGACACAGCAGAACTAATTTGTAACAAAAAAGACCCTGAATTACTATTATGGTTTGATAAAGTACAAAAATGGTCAAAAGACTATAGCCATGGTGATGCAAGAACAACATGGATAAAGATTTATGGTGTACCCCTGGACTTATGGTCTGAAAGAAACTTCTTTAAGATAGCAGAGAGATGGGGAGAGCCTATCGATGTAGAAAACTGTGACTGGAATACTTCAAAAGCTCTAGTATCAGGAAGAGTTTTGATCAACACTTCATATGAATTTCCGTTAATGGAGAGGTATGTTATCAAAAGTAACGGTTATTCAAGAGAAATTCTATTAAGAGAAGAAGGTTGGGTTGACCAGTTAGACGAAGATGATGACGGCAGTTCTTCAGATGGTGCTTCTGTTCAGTCTTTGGAGGTCGAAGATGAAAATGACAAAGATGAAGATGATATAGATGATTCAGAAGAAAAAAGAAGGGATTTGGTCATTAAGGAAATCAATCAATTGGCTTCACAAAGTGGGGAAGAAAGCACTAAAGAACAAGAGAAAAAGATGACCGGAGAGGGAAGATCGTCGTCGGAGGTGCAACGTCAATCGGTGGAACAGAATTCAAGATTTCAAATCGAGATTGGGAATCCCAAAGTGTTAATCAACGGCAAAGAGGGGGAAGACGTGGGTTTGTTGATGGATGAAGAAGCTTCGACGGATGCTTTTTCAGTCGTAGACGGCGGAAAAGATTTCATAGATACTGAACAGGTTGTACTTTCGGCGGTGGGGGAAGACACGCAAAGGGTATCCCCAGTTAGGTTGGTACCGGATGTCTTCATAGGACCTAATGGGATTTCGGTTGACCAAGTAGAGAAGGAGCCCATTAATTCTATTGAGGTGGGCCTGCAGAATTCAAATTACGATGGTGTGGGCCTGGTCCATAATACAACTGATGAAAATTGTAAGATTAAAACAATATCATTCAGCCTAAAAGTCAAAAGGAAATTAAATAGGTGCAGAAATCTCGGTGCTGGGAAAATCAGTCTCACAATTATCAAACAATTAGCTAGGGCAAAAGGGAAGAAAGGGAGAATTACTCTCTCTTCAAGCGTCGCACAATCATCGTCATTCACATCTTCTGAGTCTACGTTCAACTCGGCGGCAATTATGGAAAAGGTGGGTTTCTCACGTGGTAGATCGGAGACGGTGGAAAAACGATCGTAACTCAAGAAGAGGGTTCGTATTTTGAAAGTGTTTATGAAGATTTTATCAACAAATGTTAGAGGTTTGGGTTCGTCTGATAAAATTAATTGGGTCAGGGAGATGTGTAGTTCGGAAAAACCAACGGTGATCGGGATACAAGAAACAAAAATGCAGACCATCGATAGTAATAAAGTAGAACAAATTTGGGGTGACTGTTGCTGCGATTTTATTCAAGTAGAAGCAACCGGAAACGCGGGTGGTCTGCTACTAATTTGGGATACAAGATGGTTGCAAATAAAAAAGGCAAACAAGTCAAAGTATTTCGTCGCAGTTACAGGGCATTGGAAAGGAAAGTTAGAGGAAGTAACACTGATAAACGTTTACGGGCCACATGGTACAACAAAAAAAAAGAGTGCTGGAGGGAGCTGGACGAGTTGCTTGAAAACTGCAATAAAAACATCATTCTGTTTGGAGACTTCAACGAGGTCAGAAACTCAGATGAAAGATTAAACAACTCCACGATTTCAAGCAATGTAAGTGATTTTAACGCCTTCATCTCTAGTAATGATCTGATCGATTTACCGTTAGGCAATAGGAAGTTCACTCGAGTATGCTCTCAAGGTATAAAATTCAGTAAAATTGATAGGTTCTTGGTGGGTGAAAATTTTTACAACATCTGGGGTTCACTTTCTACTTTAGCCTTAGATCGTAAGTTATCTGACCATTGTCCAATTGTATGCTTCGATTCAGTAACAAATTTCGGCCCAAAACCCTTCAAATTCTTCAACCATTGGCTAAAAGAGAAAGATTGTGAGGCATTAACAGTTCAAGCTTGGAATGAACAATCATTTTCAATTGCTCCAGATAAAATCTTTTTTGACAAGCTAAAAAATGTTTAAAAGGTTTTAAAGAATTGGGCTAAAGTTAATCTCAACTCTTTGGAATTAGAACTGAAAAATGTTAATGCTTTAAATCTGTGTTTTGAGTTGAAAGCGGAACAAGGCTCTATTTCCAGTAATGAAAGACAATTGTGGTTAGAAAACAAAAAAAGATTTGCGGATTTGGAGCTTAAAAAGTCTCAAAGTTTAAGGCAAAAGGCACGAATTAGATAGCAGGTAGAAGGTGACGAAAATTCAAAATTTTTTCATTCCACATTGAAAGCAAGATTTAGAAGGAATAATATTGTTGGGATGAAGGTGGGTGGTATTTGGGAAATGAACCCGGTCTTATTGAAAACACCAGCTTCGGATCACTTTGCAAACTTTTACTCTATCAATGATCAGTCCAATTTAAATTTCAAAAGTACAAACTTTGCAATGCTATCTGAAGTTGAGAATTCAGAATTAGTGAAAGAATTCTCAGAGAAAGAAGTGTTCGAGGCAGTATCTGATTGTGGTAGTACTAAAGCTCCGGGACCGGACGGTTTCAATTTTAAGTTTTTAAAACACTTTTGGTATTTAATCAAAGATGACTTGTTAAAGGCACTACATTGGTTTCGGGAAGGAAATCTATCACCAGGCTGCAATGCATCCTTTATAACACTCATACCGAAAAAAGAAGACCCTTTATGCTTTTTCGAATTTAGACCAATCAACTTGATAGGATGCTACTACAAAATAATTGCAAAAGTACTATCTAAAAGGCTAAAATTTGTGATGCATAATCTTATTGGGAAAGAACAGTCGGCATTCCTAGAAAAAATACAACCCTTGGATAGTATTTTAATTGCTAGTGAGGTCTTTATGGAGTTGAAAAAATCGAAATCCAAATCACTAGCGGTCAAGCTAGATTTTGAAAAGGCATACGATAGTTTAAGGTGGTCCTTCTTATTTGAGATCATGGATCAAATGGGGTTTAATAGAAAATGGATAAAGTGGATGGAGTTATGTTTAAAGTCCGCATCGGTCTCGGTCCTCTTAAATGGTTCTCCGTCAAATGAGTTTAAAGTTTTCAAAGGGGTCAGACAAGGAGACCCCTTGGCACCTTACTTGTTTTTAATCGCAGCTGAGGGTTTCAATGTAATGTTCAAACAGGCCTGTGATTCATCGGTGTTTCAAGCTTTATCAGTTGGAAACAAAAACATAAGGCTGTCACACCTACAATTTGCTGATGATACGTTGATTTTTGGTAGATGGAACAGGAAGAATATCAGAAATCTAGTTTCATTGTTGAAAAATTGGCAGGAAGTGTCGGGGCTTAAGGTCAACTTCAAAAAGAGTAGTCTTTAGGGTATTGGGGTTTCGGAAGTAGTATATAAGGAGATAGCTACGGAATTTGGTTTCAAACATGGGACGGGGGTATTCAATTATCTCGGGGTCCCGATCAATCGTAGTATGAGAAGGAAGGCTCACTGGGATGTGGTGATACAGAAGTTTGATTCTAAACTATCATCTTGGAAAGCCAAACTTTTATCCAGCGGGGGAAGGTTGACTTTAATCAATTCGGTCTTGTCCAGCTTGCCAGTATATTACATGTCATTGTTCCGTGCTCCAACCAGTATCCTTACCTCTTTTGATAGGTTTAGAAGGGAATTTTTTTTGGGGGGGGGGGGGGGGGGGGCGGGAAGGGTAAAATAAATTGGGTTAAATGGGAGGATTTAACGGTTAAAAGAGATAAGGGGGGTTAGGGGGTTGGTAATTTAAATTTTTTTAATCTCCGTCTGTTGGGCAAATGGTGGTGGAGATTTTGGTTTAACAAGGGGTCAGGTTTTTGGGTGGATATTATCAAAAGTATCCATGGTGGGGATGGGGGTTGGGGTTCTTTTGGGTTACCGGGTGGGGGAGGGATGTGGAATAATATTGTGAAGGCAGCCGCTGAATTAAACAGAATTGGTATTAACTTACTGTCCTTTTTAAAGATCTCCGTAGGAGATGGTAAAAACACAAATTTCTGGTTCGATAGATGGACAGGTGATTCAACTCTAGCTGATGATTTCCCGAGAGTATTCAATAACCTTGGAAGACAGGATTTGGCTGTGGCTGACATGGGCTCGTGGAATGGATCAAGTTGGATTTGGCATATTGAAGGCTCGGAAAAAGTAAGAGGGAACAGCGACTGAACTATCAAATCTCTTCTTAATGCTCGAAGATATCAACGTGTACAAAGATAAAAAAGATGTCAAGGAGTGGGAACTTTCAGATGACAAGACTTACTCAGTTAAGAAGCTTCGGGAACTTTTGGAAAATTTACATCTTCAAGGGAGGCCTACGGCTCAAGCAACTTTTTGGTCAACATTGGTTCCGAAAAAGATATGCATTTTCAGTTGGAAGGTAGATCGGAGAATAATACCGGTAAGATCATTGTTGGATGCAAAAGGGGTGGATTTAGACTCAATTCTATGCCCAAGATGTGAAGAAGCTATTGAATCGGTAGATCACGCAATTTTTCTTTGCCCAAAATTAAGCTCGCTATGGACTGATCTTTATAACTGGTGGGGGATGTCATTTCACCCCTATGCGTCTTTCTTGGAGATCTCATATGCTGGGAAAACGAGGGGGCTTTCAACACATAGTTTACAATTGTGGAATTTGGTGATTCGGGTGGCGGGGTACTTCATTTGGAGAGACCGTAACAACATAGTGTTCAACGACGCAAAAGCTCGGATTGAAATTATGGTTTTCGACATCAAACTGTACCTGTTCCAGTGGATTAAAACTAGATCAAGTAAACGGGTTTCAGGGTTGTGGGAAGCTTGGTTAACAAACCCGAACTCCTTAGTCAATATAGGTAGTTAAGATTATCGGGACCATTTATTGGTTTCTGTTGGTGCATAATTGTAAATCCCTAGTTCTTATCAATCCAATACATACATGTTTACTTGAAATGTTAATTCAAATGTGTTTTGATTAATGGTTTACATGTTTATATATTCTAAGTGTTTCCTTATATTTGTTTTAAGCTTACAAGTACTTAGTCATGTGTTGATTTGTGTTTGGAAGTTTAAGTATAAGTGAAGGTCACCACGTGCGTGATGTGTCTCACTACGTGCGTAGTGGATCTCACTACGTGCGTAGTGAAGTAGATAATTAAAGTTTAATAGAATATCATTAAAACACCCGGTACGTGCGTACTGGATTAACTACGTGCGCAGTGCACTGCATTACGTGCGTAGTGGAAGTTAATTAAGGCAGAAACGTGTTTAACATAAATACCGTGTTTTCTGTTCATATAAATAGGTTTTAACCACGTATTAGCGCGGGGAATCGCGGGGGAATGATCGATAATCACCGGTAATCGTCCGTAATCGACCTTAAGCTTTCGTGAGCCTTCGTAATCGTACGTATAACCTCGATAAACGCGAACTTAGTGTTATTCTCGAATCCAAGGGCAGCCTTAAGCATTCTGTGTGAGTTCTTAGAGTTGTTCTTGATCCTACTCTGTGTGTTCTTCGTGTTCACTGTGTGCCGGACACCTAAGCAGATCTTAGAATCCTTAGGAGGTTTGGGAAATAGATATTCCGCACTATTTCTCATCCTAGATCAGTCCTAGCATTAGGGTGTTTTAGTTTAGAACCCCCACGGTCCTACAAAGTGGTATCAGAGCCTTGTGCTTTGATTGATCACTTTTCCTAAAAAAAAAAAAAAATCAGAAAAACAATAATGAAAAGTTGATCAAACTCAAATGGAAAATGATGGTACACTGGCTTTCTATACAAAGTATGTCTAGTAAGATTAGGACTGAAGGCATGCACATATTTTTGAGAAAACTGTCTGAAAAATTTAGTTAAATCAGATAAGAAACAGATGGCGTGTAAGACATATGATGAGAGTCTAGGCTGATAAGTGGTTATGCATGTGGAAATCCATCAAAGATTCAAACTATCGAGACATTCCAAGTCTACAAGTCAATAACAGTTGAGACTAACTTAGTCTGGTGCACACACCTGCTACCATGCCAAATGTGTTAGGTGACAATGAGCAAAATGTAAAAAGAGGGTGAAAAATTGACCCCAATCTGAGATGTCAAAAGAAATAGATACATTGATCTATTAGTGTTGAATTGTCAAAGAGCATAAAATGCAGTGACAAAAGCTCAACAGAAAGATCTATTAGTGTTGAATTGTCAAAGAGCATAAAATGCAGTGACAAAAGCTCAACAGAAATTATCAAAAGAGGTGAAAAATTGACCTCCATGTCAAAGAGCATAAAATGCGTTGACAAAATCACAAAGCACATAAGCATGGTGGTTGGGTACTCAAGTTATGCAACCGATTGAGTGAATCAAAACACTGTGAGATTTTGAAAGAGATAGTCTTAACCATGTACCCAGTCTAGATAATCAGAAAATGTTGAAATCAAATCTGTCATTATCTGAGGAAAGTTAGATTGACAGACAGAAATTGAGGGAGTATGTTTGTGCCTAAGGTTCTGAAATGAATGATAACTAAGTATAGATGTTCTGGTACTGATTCCATCTTGGAACCTTCTCACAAAAAGATTTAATTTCAGTAATTTAATTTTTTGCAAATCTCTTTAGTGTTTTCATTTCTGTCTCTTAGATTTTAAGATTTAATTTGTTAACAGTCTGCATTTTCAGTTTTCTTTTATTCCGAAAAATACAAAAAGATTTTTGGTGTATTCTAGTTTCATGTAGTGTGTTTTTATGTTATTCTTTAGGTTTTCTCGTTTCGCTTTGATGTGTTTAGATGCTTATTAGTGGTCTTGAAGTTACTGACTGTTTATTGCTGAGTGCAGTACTAACAGTATCAAGATTCACATGTGAGGATTTCAGATCATGCGTAATGGAGCCACTGCGCACGAGTTACAACTTACCACGTGCGTAGTGCAGGTAAGGTTATTTTGTTTGCTCAGTGCAATTGTTGTTGATAGAACTAGGTCTTAGGGGGAGTTTTGTTGGTGCATAATTGTAAATCTCTAGTTCTTATCAATCCAATACATACATATTTACTTGAAATGTTAATTCAAATGTGTTTTGATTAATGGTTTACATGTTTATATATTCTAAGTGTTTCCTTATATTTGTTTTAAGCTTACAAGTACTTAGTCATGTGTTGATTTGTGTTTGGAAGTTTAAGTATAAGTGAAGGTCACCACGTGCGTGATGTGTCTCACTACGTGCGTAGTGGATCTCACTACGTGCGTAGTGAAGTAGATAATTAAAGTTTAATAGAATATCATTAAAACACCCGGTACGTGCGTACTGGATTAACTACGTGCGCAG
The DNA here is from genome assembly GCA_947179395.2 of Pulicaria dysenterica. Taxonomy (NCBI): domain Eukaryota; kingdom Viridiplantae; phylum Streptophyta; class Magnoliopsida; order Asterales; family Asteraceae; genus Pulicaria; species Pulicaria dysenterica. The sequence goes on from OX359295.1 coordinate 60,387,577, forward strand.
TGCACTGCATTACGTGCGTAGTGGAAGTTAATTAAGGCAGAAACGTGTTTAACATAAATACCGCGTTTTCTGTTCATATAAATAGGTTTTAACCACGTATTAGCGCGGGGAATCGCGGGGGAATGATCGATAATCACCGGTAATCGTCCGTAATCGACCTTAAGCTTTCGTGAGCCTTCGTAATCGTACGTATAACCTCGATAAACGCGAACTTAGTGTTATTCTCGAATCCAAGGGCAGCCTTAAGGATTCTGTGTGAGTTCTTAGAGTTGTTCTTGATCCTACTCTGTGTGTTCTTCGTGTTAACTGTGTGTCGGACACCTAAGCAGATCTTAGAATCCTTAGGAGGTTTGAGAAATAGATATTCCGCACTATTTCTCATCATAGATCAGTACTAGCATTAGGGTGTTTTAGTTTAAAACCCCCACGGTCCTACAGTTTCTTTGTGATATTTTGGTGTGTCGGGACTTATATACATATTCTAATTTCACCACTGGTGGGATGGTATATCTATTAAAGTAAGTCCTTGGCAAGTTCTTATGTACATATTCCAGCAACTTCAGTGATATATATATATATATATACATTCAGTTTTTAAAAAAAAAAAAAATTTAATTCTAAAAATAAATTAAAGAGTGATGAGATGATATATCATCAATGATTATACTCAACTGGATGCCCATCTTCACTTTGATTCAAACTTGAAGAGTTGATATTTTAGATTTTGTGTGATGTGATGGTGATAGGATATGATTTATTCAAGTTATATCTACCCACACTTTAACTGTAGCAACGTCAATCATATAATAGCATTGTAGATTTTTAGTCTATTTACCGCTAAAAAAGAAATAGGATAAATAACGATTTATATATTTTAATCTAAGGATCTTTGACATTTTATTCTATATTTTTATTATTTCTAATTGATTTTTATGTCTATTTTTTCTATTTCCTAAATAATTTGAAATCATTAAATTATTAAAAATAATATTTAAAATTATAGTCTAAGTTGCATGTCTAATCACACAAACAATTATACAAACTCAAGGTCCGTTATTACTACATATATACAATTGTCAAAAATTTAATGTTCACATAGAAATTTCTAGGCTTCTTTTGTGTTTATCTTTTTTTGATATGAAAGTATTTCTTTTGTGTATATCTTTTATTTATTATATATATGTATATTTTTATGTATTCTTTCTTTCATGTTATTATTTATATGTATATTCTTAATTTTATTTTAGTATTTTTTTTATTCATCATACTTATTAAAAATCCAAATTATTATCATATTTTAATAAATATCAAATTATCGTATTTATTTCTAAATATTTTATAAATTAAATTATGTGTGAAAGCTACAAAATATACTTGAACTCAAAATCAAAATAACATTATAACTTTAATTTGATTAATACGAACAAGAATTACTAGATTATGTAAATATGTTTTATTTAAATACACTTATGCAATCGTACACATTATTGAATGTAACAAAAATATTAAAACAAATTTCAAAATAAGAGTTTGCCTACACATAAAAACATAGTGTAAATGTTAATAACTAAAAAAGACTAACAACTAATAATGAAATATATGTATATCATAGTATCTTTTAGTTCCTTATAAATTATAATAACCAAACAAGTTGAAGTCTTTCAATTAGATAAAAAAATATCTAATTTTAATAAATCCGTAGCGAAGCACGAACTTATTTTCCTCGTATAATACAAATAAGACCATTCGTTACACATGGCCCAATTCCATCAGGTACCATGAGGTAAGGGGGGAACACCATTACAGGATTTTGGGTAGGTAGCAAAGAGAATGGATATCGGGTTCATTTACTTAGTCGAGAAAAGCACCCCCTACCCCTCCAACTTTTATACTTTTTAAAATTTGACCAATAAAAAAGTGGAAAGTTAGGAAATAAAATGAGAGGTATAACACATACTTTGGGTAGGGAGAATGAAATGGAAGAGAGAATTATGTGTCGGCGTGTCGCTAATATGACATTGAGTAATGAAAAGTAAAAAGTGGATATTACTTGTGGACTAATGCAACTATATGAATCCGTCTCGTATACTGAAAAATGTCATATCGATCTATTAAAAGTTTTAAGATGATTCTATTTAGCCCCCCTCTTTTCACGTACATATATGTCAAATCACTCACACACATTTATCAATGCATCTTTTTCCCTTACAAACATCACATCATGGGGGCTTTAACAGGGGGCCATATAGAAATACCCAATCTAGATAACCCAATTTGATGTGATATGTGTGATTATATGACGTGCATTGTAAGTTGTAATTGAATGATTCAACATGAGTAGCATGTGAGAGGAGAGTGGTCAAATAGTAATGGGATTTGATTTGTACACAATAATGTTTTAACATACACAACAATTATGATATTTATACACACAGAATCTCATTGTTAATTATTTATATCCACATGTTCAAGGGTATAATTGTCCAATCAAGCTATTTTTGTTATGTATGGCAAAATATTATTGTGTACAAATCACATCCCAATAGTAATACCCAAAGTTGTATTTAAATGATTTACCTTCGATTTCATGTTCAAGATTCGCTTGGGTCAATTTATATTTATTAAAAATTCAAATAGAATCACCCAATACAAATGGTTGAATATACCATGGGTGTATGCTGCACGGGGATCATCTCACAAGAAATAAATATTTCATGTCTTACACTTTCAAAATAGTCGGACAATCTTGAACATAAAAATTTAAGGTGAATTGATGCCTCTCTCATCCAGCTGATCCTAATCGATAACCATTCTTGATCCACTCGATCTCCAAGCAAATTTAAAGACCTTTGGTAATAGCTTTGTCGAGAACGCTTCTTCTTCTTGATGACGATATGCAAACCCGTTTTCTTCAATTAAATCCTTCATAGATTTAACCGAATATTTATTATCTAAACTCATAGTTACCCTCCTTAGAGCATCTCCAATCATACTTCATCTCTTCAAAGTGAAAAGCAATTCCATTTTAATCATACTTCATAGCTCACATCAAATATGAAGTATTAAAAAACTCTATTCACATATAAAGAGTGAATTTTGAATCTTCATCCATGGATCCCACCTAATAGCTCACTTAATTGAAATATTATATTTTATTTTAACAAGTATTTATTAAAATATAAATTAAATACATCAGTTATACTTTTAAAATATTAAATAGAAAGTAAGATTGGATTTGGGATATTGTTTAGAGTGGATAGACTTACTAAAAATAGAGATAAAAGAGTTATTTATAGAGAGTGAGGTTATCCACCTTTTAGATTTCTAAAAACTGGACATTTGTTTAATTACAAATAAACATGAAATTAAAATAGCATTTATGTAACTTGTACCATGTGGATAAATGATGTAAAGGAACCTAAGTGTGAGAATTTATGAATTAACGTTAAAACGTCTTATAAGTTTAAAGTTATGAGGTATAAATAACTTCTATTATGGTTTTAAGTTGGTTTCGAAATTATTTTGCTAAATCGTGATTTTAGAGTATGAGGTGATAAAAATTGTATAAGATCCATTTAGTGATGTAGTGAGTGCGATACTCGTGAATATTCTAGGATTGGATTCTTGTAATAGTGGCCTGACTCAGACGTAAGATATTTAATTGGAGAAGTTTATAACTACTCATCTCACACAGATTGAATGATGAAATATAAATTTTATCTCATCTTATAATATATTAAAAGAAAAGGGTTTTTTTGTTTTCCTAAAAACACTCCACCAATCACATCCCTTTGATTTTAAAAAAAATAGGAAAATGACGTCACTATTGCTTGAAAAGCTTAAGGAAAAAATTAGGGTTATTTATATAAATTGTTAGGGGTGGTATGTGAAATATGTGAGGGGTTTAATGTAAATTGTATATTAATGTAGTTAATTATAATTTGTTAGAAAATTATGTTTAATAACTTGTAATATATTTTGTTTTAAGAAAATATAATTATATATTTGTAATCGGCACATTTTTATCTACGTTTTGATATAAATTTTATCGGAATATGAGTTTTTTTTTAAATTAGTATATTTTGATTGTTTTATCCATCAAGAGCAACGTGTAGATAATTATTAGACATTTTATTCGTCTTTTATATTTATTACATCTACATAATAAAAGTCGATATAATCACTTATTTCTTGGTTTTTCGATAAAAAGAATTAAAAATATACTATAACAACGGTAGTGACATAAAGTTGTTTATAAAACTACCACTAACACTTAAAAAATTTTAAAATTGATTGTTAGTTGTAAGTAAATAACCCTGCATAAACTATAATTCTACATAATTACTGGGTAGGGAAATAACTATTATGTTAATGGGTTTTGTAACTACACATACAACTTGAAATTTTATATAAAAATTTTAAATGTCTAAGTTTTCTTATTTTTAACTAATATCTTAGTACATAAAATAAAAGTTATTACATGGATATTTAAATTTCAGTGATATCTTGTGTTTTCAATTATATTTAATTGAAAAATAATTTCACTTAAACGATTTACGTATGTATAGACATAATCTATTATATGTTATAACCTTATTTTTATGTGATCTAATTTGCATATATTTAGATGGATGTCATCATTATTTAACTTTTAATGAATTTAGTTTACCATTTCAAATATTCAAAAATATAATTAGCTAATAAAAATAACGATAAAGCACTTGATATTATAACATCAACAATAATATTTTACTTATGTCTTTACAATGTCGGGATAAAGCTCTATCACGGGAAACACATTAGTATTATAATAAAAACTTTTAGACGTGTTATGTAACTTTATATACATTAAAAAGAGTATTTATAAAAAGTATTAAAAAACATGTTTCACTCATGGACAGTTTATGTGACGGTTTCTCGAGTGAAAAGCAAGGAGGGGTTAAAAATTTTAATTTGCGGTGATGAAGGAAACTTTACTAATAAAACCATGAATGTTGTTAATAAAGAGGTTTTACAGAAAATGAAATGATACACGGGACTACATGTTAGTACCCTTATATCTTCCACATGCAGAAAATCTAATAAAGAGGTTTTGCTGATTGGATATTACAAATTGGTGAAAGAAATCTTGGTGGTTCAAACGATGGAGAGGCTAAAATTGAATTTCTTGATAACTTTTTGATTAAATCAAATGGTGATCATGTTGAATCAATAATTAACTTCATATATCCATCCATTAACAACAATCTTTATGATATAAATTTTCTCCAGGAAACAACAATTTTGGCTCTCACAAATGAGGATGTCGAGTGTATTAATATCCAATCATGGTTTCAAAGATTGATGGTGAGGAGGTATCATATTATAGCTCTGACAATATGTGTGCAATTGAAGATTCTGATACATTTGAAGAATCAGGTCACCTGACCTTTTAAATTCAATAAAAGTATCTGGCTTTCCAAACTACAAGTTAACTTTAAAGGGTTCGTGTGACCGTAATGATGCTTCATAATCTTGAACAGTCTAAAAGCCTTTGCAACGGAACAAGATTACAAGTTACTCGACTTGATGCACATGTGGTTGAAGCAAAAATAATTGCAGGTAAGAATGTTACATTACTCATATTCCAAGATTGAAGATGATTCTATCAGAGCCTACAATACCATTCAAGTTCCAACGAAGGCAATTTCCTCTGTTGGTCTGTTTTGCAATGACGATAAACAAAAGCCAAGGTCAATATTTATTAAATGTTGGATTGTATTTGAGACGACCCGTTTTCACTCATGGGCAGCTACATGTTACGGTTTCTCGAGTGATGAGTAAGGAGGGGTTAAAAGTTTTGATTTGCGATGATAAAGGCAACCCTACTAATAAAACCATGAATGTTGTTTATAAAGAGTTTCTACATAAAATCTAATGATAATTTTATGTATGAATTGCAAACTTCTGTAATGTTTATCATTTGTTATAAGATTTTATATTTCTATATATGTTTTATTATTTTTTTAACGTGTTCGTACTTTATAAAAGTATATAAATATAATATTAAAATTGTACTATATCATTCCCGTGTTAATACACGGGTCGTTTAGCTAGTAGTTTATAAAAACTTTTTTTAAAAAGCAAATATTTGCATTAATAATCTACATACAGGTCACAAAAATGGACCTGAACGAAGCTTCAAGTTGAAGCTGAAACAAAATTCCTTAATTCGCAAAGACTAGGCTCTTCCCTATATGCTATTTTGTATGAAAACCATTCATTACTAGAAGCTGCTGATCAGTGACGCAACAAGCTTATAAGACCTCCTTTTTTGCTCTGTTTTGTATCCACAACAAAGAAGAGGTTCCGATTATTGAGAAAATGTCTTAATAATTCCTTCACCGACTCCTCTACATGGGTAAGTTTGTTTCTTCATTTCCATATACCCCACATTAGAATGTACCCGTTGCCCTCAAAGAGTGTTATTGGTTTTAAATTCTTTTGGCCTACCGAATTGCCAACATTAACGAACTCAGGGACGGAAGCAACACTGACAAAGTAATGTTTAGCCAACCGAAAGTGTTTTTCCAAAGAGGAATCACCTTTGGGCAAAAGTCATCCCATGTAGGTAGAAAGACATAAGTTTAAGAACCTTATAAGTTCACTATCGACGAAGTTATACGTAAAGACCATGACTTTGAACTATCATGTGTCATATATTGTATCAAAATCATTGCTCCTCGAGTTATAATGCGTGTAAGACTCACGCAGCTTATGTGGTTAGAATTATAAGTATGTTGTCCCGACGGAGACATTATGTGTTTTAGTTGAAGAATTTGTAACTAGTTCCCATATAAGTTCAAAGTTGTTATCATTATGTGAACAATTACAATTTAATTAGTAATATTTAGGTAGTTAAGTAATTGAAACAAGATTTAAATGCTTTTAAAAACCTTTTTAAAAAAACAAAATAAAAATCGCTTTTAAGAAAAGATACGAAACCTACATAATTTTAATATAAAGAGTAAAAATTATAAGAATATAACTTCTAACATACATAGATTAATTATTCTCTTTATTAGACCGATAACATTCAACTAGCTTGTGATAGCTAGCTGTAACTAATTGGGGATGAATTTTTTTCACCATCGTCCTTTTTCCCTTCACTCTGGAGCAATCCTGGTTGGTTTAGACTTTACGGTCTATTCTCGAGTTTTTAAATGAAGGGAATGAAAGGAATGGAAAAGCAGAAAAGGAAAGAGAATGATAGAAAAACATCTCCCCCCTCCCAATCATTCAAAAGTGGAAGGAAAGTTTTTATACATAACCTCCCAGCCCATTTCTTTCCTTAAAAAAAAACCAAAAACACAGTTTCTCATTTCATCACTAGCAATCGTATTCTTCCCTTCCTTATATAACTCGATAACAGACCGTTAGAGTTCCTCTCCTCTCCCCCTCTCTCTCTCTCTCCCTCTCTTATCTTTATCTTTCTCATCTATTTATTATTTATTTTAAATAAAAAAGATTGCATTAGATTTATTTGGGTTTGTCAAATAGAAGAGAAAAATAATGTAGGAAGAAGACGAGGAGGATGGATTTTGACAATTTTAGAAGCAAACTTCCAAGTTCGTCACTAGAAACGATGAATGTTGTGTGACCAAGTGATGTTAGAAATTAGGGATGTGTGTTTACACCGTTTAAAAAATATTACTTTTATTTATATCTCTATTTTTTATATTATATCAAATTAATTAATTACAGCTTTAATAAAATTTATAAACCAAATACATAAATTCATATTACAATAGTTCAATGTAGACATATAAGAAGTTCAAATAGCCAAATATATGAAAAGGAAAAATTATATTTATTATATTAAATATTTCTAATTTATTCTTTTACTAAATACAGCCTTTAGTAATTCTTTTTCTTAATATCTTTATTTAATATTATTGATATATTTGTATTGATTTATAAATAAAAATAATAATAAGTTAAAAATACGAATATAAGAACAAACCAAACAGTTATGAGTACCCTAGCTATAATATTAAAATATTATGTTAAATATAGGAGGAAGGGAAGTAGAGTAGTTTAACTGGCCATATGTGGGTATAGGAATGATGTCATGGTGTATATCACTTCTGAATTATGCACTGGAACATAACTGACAAAAGTAATTATTAATCAGATTGATTGGTCATGAATGGTTACATCAAACCTTTTCATTTTGATTTGCCATTTTTTACACTAATGTAAATCGAATGGGAGTTGATTTTTTTACTTATAAATTTGATTCATCCACTAAAGATGCATCTTTGAAGCTATGTTACAAGTCAATGAAATATGAGTTTGTAATGGATGAATTAACTTTATAAGTGGAAATATCATCTCTCATGTTAAATACATGTTATTATTTGAACTCCTTAATTTATATTTTTAAACATATTCATATTAATCATTTATAGTTTTAAATAAATTTTATATACTCGTATATATATCATATTAGTATAGACTGGTTAGATTATTAAAAGGTTTAAATAGTTTCACTCATATTAAATGGGTTTGAATCACTAATTATCTTTGTTTTATGTTGTGTAAGAGTATATGATATTTGATGTGATATGTGTTACGTGCGTACTATTGATTCTCGGATATATATGTGGATTATTATGTTTTATATCTTATGAAGTATGTAAGAGCGTTAACTTGTTAATATGTTATTTGTATGTAAAAGGGACGGAATACAACCAACGATACACATATATATTATATCAATAATTTAAGTATAATGATTCATATATAACAAAAATTAGAGTTTATAATTTATGAATAAAGAGCCATGTAATGTCTGTTATGTATAAAGGAATCTGGTTATATCTGATTTTTTTTTTCTTTTTCCTCAGATTCATAATAGGTAGGATATGGAAATCATCCACAGGCTTGGTTGATATTTCTTGGTTTTGAGTTTTTGTTTGAGGCATGCAAATGGTACAAGAAGTATAATCAAGGCAGGGCAGCCCCCGTCATATCATTATCACCCCCCGTTTTCCATGGCTTTCTCATCCTCATCGGGAGGGTCACCTGATATATAATATTATTCCTTCTTTTCATGCCTTTACCACAGATAAAGGGGTTATAAAGGAGTTACGTTTTTTCTTTTCTTATTTCTTTTTTTCTTTTTGTTTTTAAAGCTATACCTTTTACACTTGTCACAAATAAAACACTTAGTACATATGAATAGCATTACTGTTTAATAAGTCTTTTTTACCGGACCTACTAAGAATTTGCGGTGATAAAATATATTATTTTCAAGGTGTTTACCTAGGATATAACCCATAACCTCAAGGAGGGCATGTGCCCTAACCACTAGACCACCTTATTGGTGACGCAAATGCTTACCGTGCGTGATAAACTACATCAAATAAACAACAAAATGAGATGCCTTATGGTATTTGGACCAATCTTGTCTTGATCTTATAAAGAGTGCATAATTCACCCAATTAAACATTAAAACCTTCAATTCTCCCCCCTTTAATGTCATTGTCCATCTATGAATTTCTTACATGCACCATGTCACACTCTATCCCTCCACGCTCTCTATCAATGAAACTTCCCATATCCAGGAACGACTGAAATTGGTTATCGCGGTTATCGCACTAACAACGGTTCTCGAATGGACCCTCCCATATATATATATATATATATATATATATATATATATATATATATATATATATATATATATTAAAGCGATAAGTTCTTTTTTGCATGAAGTAATTTTGACCATTGGATTATTAAATCAATTGATATAAATGATTATGGCATATTTGTAATAATTTAGAAGATAAATGTTATTAAAAGAAATTAAAAAGGGAATTATAGTATATTTACCCCGGCTAAATCCTTACCTTAATTAACAAATCCCCTATTTTGTCTCTCCGTTCATGTGTCATATATTTCATCTCCCATGTCTCTCTCGGCTATTTCAAAGAGATGGGTGCCGACCTTGAGTATAACCACCATCGCCGTCATGCTCTCGATCATCGTCTGACTCGTTGACCAATCCCACCCGTCTTCCGTGCATGTTAGCGATTCATTCTTACTCTTAATCCGCCAGCACCTCTACTCCATCGTTGCCGCCTCCGTCTCTGCCCTTCGTTATCAAAGATTGCATCCATTGAATCCCTTCATCACCTCCCATTTTTCTTTTGTTGGTTTTCTTTAATATCTGCAGATTTGTTATCGATGAAGGTAGAGTCTAATTATATTTAAAAAATCTCATTGTTGAATGATGGTTATTGGTTGGATGCTTTGTCATCTTTGGTTGGATTATGGTCCTAATAAGTTTCTAAATGAAGTTAAACCTACATTTTGGTTGATTTTTCATCTAGCCTATACGACATCTTCATTTTTTATTTAGAGTTTTTTTAAATAGTTTTTTTATTTAGTTGTTCGTTAATTGAGCTTTTTGATCGAAAAAATAATGCTTTTTATTTAGTTGTTGAGTTTTATATGGAGTGAATATTTAAATTAATATCTAATTTGTTATTTTCAAAATGAATAGAGACATTCGACATGGAGAAATTTAATATCTTTAAGTTGTTCACTAGTGAGCATAGCAGATTTAGACACATTAGATTATATTTAAACTTCTATTTATGTATTTGGTCACTAGCGAATAATGTGGACGTAGGACACAAATGGATTGTGTTTAAACTTTTGTTTATGTTTTTGTTCACCGTAAACATTAGGTTTCATGGACTTTCTAATAGTTCACTTGTGAACATGAACACACATTTCTAACTAATCACTTCATGCAAAATAAAATCTAGCGTACATCATTTATTTCCTGTGTTGTTCAATAGTGTCCAATAGTAGTTTGTTTTACAATGTTTCTAACAACCCACATGTTCATTAGTGAACAATTATGAAATTTTGTAACTTTCAATGATTCATTTGCTAACTCAGATGATACAAAGAAAATTTTAAAGTGGTTAAAAAATTAGAAACTATGCACAATGAGATGTTAATTAAACTGTGATTCAGTAGAAACGGTGTGAATAATCACATATCCTATTTAAAATAGATGAAGATATAAAAGGTTATGAATTTTGAGAATTAAAAAAAGAATTCAAAAGGTTATATATTTTGAGAATTAAAAAAAAGGTTTTTTTGAATTCAAGAAAAAAAAATTGAAAGAAGAATCTTCCGTGAATTAAAAAAGAACAATGTAAAATAATTTAAAAAGAAAAATGTTACTATATCGGTATAAAATATGTAACATCCTCAAAAAAGGCTTAGTCGTATATACTTTCGATACGTTTGAGTCTCGAATTTAATAATGAATAGTAGAAATATTTTAGTATGTTAAGATAGAATTATTTTATCAAGTTAATATTAAAATAATTTAGAAATCATTATATCAAAATTATAACAAAAAATAGATAAGTTTAATATAATATTAAACGATTTTGAATAAGGATTTCGGAAACATCCCCGTTAGTTGAAACGGGTAAATGGGTATTAAGTTGTAAGTTGAGAAGGGGAACAAAATACCCCTTGTGGATATGCTTGAGACCCAAGTCGGTCTCTCCCTTTCTTATACACATACTCACACGACACACACTAACACACACACACACTTCTCATCTTGTTCTTGAACCGTGAATGAGAAATCAAGAGGAGACAATCATCAAGAATAATTCCAGCAACCATTCAAGTTCTAATCTGCTCATAAACTCAGGAATCATCATCTTCTTCCTCCTTTGTAAGTTCATCTTCCTTATGCTTCATGTTCTTGAGTTTTAGGTCAAAATAGCAAAACTCAAATTAGTGATCAATAATTGATTCCGAGTGTTCCAATCTGTTCTTGTATAGTTTCTAAGTGATTAGAAACCATTTTCTTGAATTATCATATTGAGTTTGAGCTTGTTCCATGAAAATTACCAAATGGGTCAAGAATTGAAGAACTTGATCCTAAACCTTGAATCTTTGATTAGAGCTTGTTAATTGTATGTTTCTAGATTTATTATGATGTCTTAGATGATATGAAAACACTGGAAATTGAGTTGGGAATGTTGGATTTAAGTTTGGGATGAAAATGGACTGAACAGGGGCTGAAAAACGAACACTGTATACAAATAGCTTCCTATGGCCGCAGAAGGTTTTCCCTACAGCCGCAGGGATTTCCTACGGCCGCAGAAGGCTTTTTTTCTGCAACATCAACAGTTTTGCTATTTTTCGTGTACTGAAGTAGGGGAAGCTCGTTTAAGGTTCTAAATAGTCTAAGGGCATCATTAGAGGATTCATATTAGTTATTGTACTTGTGTGAAGTGACTAAACATGAGTATTATCTCATAGGTGAATCGAACGACCCCGACGATCGAGACGATCATTATATCTGTTTACTGTAGCCTCTAGCCTCTCAGGTGAGTATAGGATAACATAAGAATTAATATAACCATATTACATGTTATCAGTATGTGTTAGTAATTCCATGAAATGCAATAAATATTGGTGTATGCTATGTTTATGCATGACACACGTAACAATTGAATCATGATTTATGATAAGATTATGAATATGCAAGAAGCATGTATGAATTGAACCATGGATATTATATGGTTATGATATGCGCGCAATAAGGCCTGGAATGGGTCAACTATATGTTTGTGATCGGATCCGAGATATGGGGGCTGGTTATAGTCCTTGAACGGGGCCAGCATTTGAGCTGGGGCGTTTTGAGACCTTCGGGTCGATGATACCATCAACTACCTGGGGTTGCAACCCCAGCGTTCCTCGAGCAGTATGGAGATCGACTTATTGTTGTACCCCACGAAGGCTTTGGCCTGATAACGCAACGGTGGACCGCTACCCGCTCACCTACCCGCGCGGTTGATGTGTTTGGTTTCCCCAGTTAGGAGCGTTGAGTCGGGTTAGCTACCCTGCAAGATTATGCTTACTTCTGGCTGTGCCAACTCATCGCGAGATGCTAGGATAGCACTGTTTGATTTAGTGATGATATGTGATAAGTTTATATTACTGATTATGCTATCTTATGCTCACTAGCTTTAAATAGCTAACAGATACTATTCCCATGATTACAGATGATACTTAGACGCGTGAGCTTGTGTAGTTGCTGGTTATTACTATGTTTTTGGAGGAACACCTATTTTACTACTTATGTCTGTATGTATTTGTTTATGTGGTCGGTGGACAGTTTCAGTAACACCAACAGTCTTTTTGTATGTCATGGCTAATTTAGCTTGTAGTTTATAGCCACTTTAAATATTTCGCTGCTTATGTAAGTTTTGAAAAAAAACAGGTTTGGTTTAAGTTAAGTTTACAAACGGATCCACGCAGTTTGGATTCTTGAATTTATAATTTAAAAAGAAAGATCTGGTTTTTGAAAATCGCGGTGTTACAAAATACATAACATTAGAAGATGAGAAAAAATTGATTTATCGCTAAAAAAAATTAAGAGTGAATTAAATGTATAAATATAAAATGATATTACTATTTTTTTACTTAGAATTTGACAAGTAAGATTTAAAGGTCTAAATAAAATAAAAACTTCTCTCATTAACCCTTCCTTATGTATATAAATTAAGAGTGAATTGGAGGGCTCAGATTGGTTCTAGCGGTTTTCGCAATTAAAATGGTTTTTAAATTAAACTTTTCACACACACACACATATGTATATATATATATATAGGAAGAAGTTCCATTGAGAACCATTTTTAGTGTGAAAACTGCGAAAACCAATCTGAGCCGTCCAATTCCCCCTCTTTCAATGTCATTGACCACCCATGAATTCCTCACATATACCCTGCCACACTTGATCCCCCCACGCTCTTCATCCATGAATTCCACATATCAAATCAACGGCTAAGATTGGTTCTCGCGGTTCTCGCACTAAAATCGGTTCTCAATAGAACCCTCCCATATATATATATATATATATATATATATATATATATATATATATATATATATATATATATATATATATATATATATATATATATATATATATATATGTGTGTGTGTGTGTGTGTGTGTGTGTGTGTGTGTGTGTGTGTGTGTGTGTGGAGAGAGAGGTTCGAATGAAAATGTATATTTATGTGAGAATGAGAGACTCAATTTTGACCCTCTATTTGATTTAATCGGATAGTTTACAATTACCCTTCATTTAATTCATAACCCAACAATGAATTACAACGGTCATGAATTGCGATGGATGAATACGATCGTTATATCTAATAAATCAATATCTAATTGACGGGTAAAATTTATTATTTCATTATCACCTAAAATCTTTTAACCCTCCTATATATATATATATATATATATATATATATAAATTAGATCAATAAAGAATCATGTGTTAAACAAATAACCTAAAGAACCAATCTGGACCATTGGATCATCAAAATTAATGGATTACTATATTAATGATGTATTAATATAGTAATAAAAGGGCAAACATGGAAAATCTCCCCTCAAACAACCCACAATTTTTTTAAAAAAAACCTCAAAAACTTTAAATTGTCATAACTTTTTAAGTTTTGTGAATTTAAACAAAAAAATTATACAAATCTTTTAGTTTTTTTAATCCTCTTTCAAACAAGATCACTCTTCCCATATTTTTCTAAAATTTTTTTAAACATGAAAATTTTGTTTGCATTTTGGGCTGTATGAAGTGTTTTGTACGGATTTTGCATTTTGAGTTTGAATATATAATTTTGTAATTTATACTGCATTTTCATTGAATCATGTTGGATTTGCATTTTGCATTTTCATAATTTTTGCATTTTGGAATCATCTAGATGACCTGCATGTTTATATTTTACGTTTTTTGTTTTTTGCATTTTGCATTTAGAATGAACCCAGCTCAAAATGCAAACTTTGCGTTTCAAAAAAAAAAAGTTTCAGAAATATATCAAGTCTGGTCTTGTTTGAAAGAGGACGAAAAACTGAATCTAACAATATACTTTTTTTTGCAAAAATTTTAAAAAATGAATAAGTTATGAATCATTTAAAGTTGAGTGGGGTTTTTTTATTTATAAAGTTGATTTTTTTTGTTATTTTCCAATTTTGCCCTTAATCAAAGTGCTACGTGTAATTACCAGGATGGTTCTTTATGTTCTATGTTTAAGGAATGTTCTATATATAACCTCACCCTATATATCATATTCATTCTCTTCCTATCAAACATTCCATTCAATTTCATTCGTTTGCTACTTATCAAACACACAATGTGATTTCTTCTTCTGCATATTCTTCTTCTTATGTGACTTATTCGGAGGCTGTACATTCAATTTTGAGGTCCGGTTTTTGGAATATGGAAGATTTAATCAGCGTTTCAACTCCACCTAGGGTTCCATCTTCAGACACATGTATGTATCGATTATGATTTTGATTTCTATTCATTTAATTGTTGAACAATAACAGTGAAATCGCACCTATGTAGCATTTTTAGTATTGCTACTTGTTAATTTCTTTTGTTAATTGCTTGTATTTACGCTTTATTATACACTGTAGTTACTTTTCCATGACTAATATGGTGCATCTATTTAAAAGTATTGCATCTAGCCCTAATTAAATGCATATGTTGAGTGTACTGCTATGGCTGTACTTTATTCAATTACAGATTTATAGAATTGAATCACATAGCTTGCTTGTTCTGTGTTATATAATTTTGTAACTCTTATTTCAATGTATTTTTAACCTTATAACCTTATATTTACTGATTTGCTACATCTAGTTTGATTTCATTGTAAATAAGGAAATCATACCTTCTAAATTATTTAACTTTAATGTAACTGATACAATTTTTTTGGTATCTGTTATTAGATGGTTAAAACATATGCAGTGACAATGATGCTGGTATTGAGCAAGTTACACCATCAGATTCTAAATATTGGGTACCTTTTGTTCCTGATTCTTTGAAGCCTATTGAAGGCATGATTTTTTATTCTCTCATTGGTGCTCAAAAGTTTTATGAAGAATATGCAATGAACGGTGGATTTCAAGTTAGGAAGGGTGCATCAAAAACACTTAAAAGTGGTTGTATAAAGTTGAAGCGGTATATTTGTAACCGTGAAGGTTTTAACACATCGAAAAATGGTGTCGCCCTTGATGAATGCAACAAAGGAGAAATTTTCAATGTAGATATAATGACACTTACATCTGATCCTGCTCAACTAGATGAAAGTTCGTCTAACATAGATAAAAAAATAGGGAGAGACCATCACATCGTTGTGGTTGTTTAGCAGTCATACGATTAGAAGTTAAAAGTGGCAATCGTTATAAAATATACTTCTTTGAAGAGAAACATAATCACAGCCTTGTCCATCAAGCATTTAGGAGACATCTTATGTCTTCAAGGAGGCTTGATTTTGGCAAAAAAGTGCTACTACATAAGATTTGTGATGCTAGCATAGGTCCTGTTGTAGGTCATAGGGTTTTAACAAAGATATATGGTGGTCCAGATACATTTGAAAGTACAAAAGTGGACTGCAAAAACTACAAAAGAGATGTTAATGCTTTGATTGGCCGGTATGATTGTCAGATGATTGTTGACGTGATGACGCAGAAAAAGAAAGTTCTCCCCGATTTTTCATTTGATTACATCACTGGATCTGATGGTAGATTAGGTGGGCTTTTTTTGGGCGGATGAACATGCTAAAAGAAATTATTTTGCTTTTGGTGATGTTCTTTCATTTGATGCAACATACCATTCAAACAAGTAATGTACTTAGCCATCTAAATTTATGTTTTCATATAATCTTCCTTTGATATTATTTACTTATTAACAATAATATTTTCTAATTTAGATATGACATTGTTTTTATACCATTTACCAGAATTGACAATCACCGAAAGTGTGTTACATTTGGTGGTGCAATGTTGAGCAAGAAAAATGTTTCCTCTTATACATGGCTGCTAGAAGCATTTGTAAAGGCATACCCAACCAAACCAAAGCTTGTGCTAACCGACTAAGATCCATCAATGAAAATTGCAATTGACAAAGTCTTTTCTACTACAAGACACAGATTATGCATGTGGCACATTATGGAGAAACTGACATCTAAGGTTATTTCACAAGTTTAACACTACTTGGTACTTGATTGTATTGTTTATTGCATCTGTTTATAATGTGTGCCCAAATGCATCTATTCCAAATGCATGTTACTGCATCTACTAACAAATAGTTGGTATTGGTATCTGCTCAAATTTCTTGATTGCAACTTATACTATAATGTTATATCCGTTATATAGTTATACTACATCTATTAACTTCTTGTTATTCTTACACATTTGTTATATATCTATTCATACTAGGTTGGTGTTTCAACTTGCAATAAGGGTTTTAAAGAGAAGATAAGCCGGGTAGTTTGGACAGATAAGTTAGATCCATTAGAGTTTGACAGGAGATGGGCCTAAGTAATCAGTGAATTTGATTTGAATGGAAACAAGTGGTTATCAGACATGTTTTGTCTAAGACACTTATGGATACCGGCTTATTTTAGAGATTGGAACATGTCAGGCTTAATGAGAACTTCTTCTCGTTCAGAAAGCGAAAATCATATGTATTCTCAGCTCATGAGTTCTACATCTACACTTGTGGAGTTTTTTTCACAATTTGATACAGCTATGCAAGCTCAACGGTTTGAGCAGTCAAGAAATGATCATGTCACAACTTATACTACTCCTCAAACAAGGTCTGTTTATGGATTTGAGAAAGAGGCTGTTATGATTTATACAAGGCGTGTTTTTTTGGGCGTTAAGAAAGAGATTGATCACGCTATTAATTCTTGCATGTCGCTGGCTGTGAAGGAAGAAAATGGATGCAAGGTGTTTGTAATCATTGATAATAGTGTCTCTTCTACAAATATTGATGAATCCATTGATAGAGTTGCTGACCCGGAGTACTTTGATGAGCTATTTCTAACTGAAAGTCAGGTAATTCATTTTATTTCAACACGATGCATTTTTTTAATTAATGCATAATATCATCCATTTGAATTTTTAATTTCAGGTGTTCTTTAAACACGAGAATGAGGAGTTTATTTGTTCATGCAAACGTTACGAGCGATTTGGTACCCTTTGTCGTCATATTTACTATGTTCTAAGGATATACAAATTTAATCATTTTCCCAAAAAATACATCTGTAAACGTTGGACTAGGGATGTCGTTCCTCCAAGTTCATATCATACTGCTTTACGTCTTGGGCAAGACTTGGGTCAAATGGGTGAGCTGATGAGACAGATTTATTATAGTGTAGATGCTGCAGTTAGACTGTTAATAGTTAACAAAGAAAAGATGCAGGAATATCTTGATACACAAAGGTCGTTGTTTAATACAGTTGATGCAAATATGGGTTCTGCACCTACAATGGGCAACAAAGAATTCATTCAAGCTTTTTTAGGTATATCACAACCAGAGCATGTTACCGTTCAAAATCCTCAAGGTATTCATAATAAGGGATTTGGAACGCGCTAGCGAATAAAATCATCTAAAGAACAATGCATGGATAAAACAAATAAAAATAAAAGAAACTGTTCATATTGTGGTAAATACGAGGAGCACGATATTAGGACATGCAAAATGAGTCTAGCAAAAGAAGGCAAATTACCTTAATAAGTTCTTCATCTTGAATTTTGATCGATAGCTTATTCTTTTTTTGTAAGGATTGTAATCAACTTCTTTAGTAGAACTTATAGTCTTACAATAATTCATTTTATAGTATTACAATGTTTCATTTTTTAATTGTATTGTCAAACATTATATTCATTCAAAATCAACTCATTTTTTGATCC
Organism: Pulicaria dysenterica; assembly: GCA_947179395.2. Lineage (NCBI taxonomy): Eukaryota > Viridiplantae > Streptophyta > Magnoliopsida > Asterales > Asteraceae > Pulicaria > Pulicaria dysenterica. Next base: position 60,406,387 of record OX359295.1, read on the forward strand.
ATATTAACAAAGATCCTATAAAAAATAATACAAAGGTTATTTTGTATTTTCTTTTAACACTTACAAAGAAAAACATATACAGATGCAGTAACATTACTTAGATGCATTAATATCAGTAGATGCATTAACAATGTAATATGCTGCAATACACTTAGAGCATTAGATAGATGATGTAAATTTTAGAATCAAGTACACCTTCAAACCAAAATATGCAGTTTCCAACCAAAATTCGAATTCATGTTCCAAAAGTATTACATCTTACTAATCCATCTTTTCTAATTGCAAATTGCTACCTAATAAGTTCTAAAACTTTTTTAGATTTCAATTCTTTGCAAGATTCTTTCCAAGGCATCATCTGAAATGTGAAGTTGTTCAGATCTATCAAGTTTATGGTACACATCAACTTCATCAGTCACAATCTTCTTGTACTCATTGATTTCAGCCAATAGAATCTTTGCTGCATATTTTTCTCTAAGGCTTACGAGTTGATCTTCTTGTCCCTTTTTTTCAAAGTTGAAATCACAAATCCATTCTTTTCCGGTTTTTACCTTAAATGTCTCCATGTGTCGCATGAGGAATATACCAGAGTCAACCTTGTTATTTCTTGTTTGCCACTTATACATTACTTTAACAGGCTTGATAACACTCACTGAACATTGCTTCACTATGTTGTAATCATCCATATATCTTCTCATATACATTATCTGTTCACATGAAATTCTAAATTTGTTACTAATTGTTCATGTAGCAATTGGTTCTGGTTCTTCTTCATCAATATCATTTTCAATTCCAGCAACTGAATCTGGTTCATCAATTTCTATAGGACGATCAACTCTAGGATCCCACTTTTTGCTTTTGTTTTAAAATATGGACGCAGCTAGCCTCTTGCTCTTCCTTGGAGTATCTAATTAATCGTTAGATGCAATTAATATTAGTAAAGACAGTGAAATACATTATAATGAGAATCAGATGCAGTAATCGCATACATATGCAGTAATCACACATATATCACTAATCAAATTCATATGCAGTAATCACATATGCATGCAGTAATCTGATACATATGCAGTAATGACACATATATGTAGTAATCAGTGAGAATCAGATGTAATAATCACACATATATGCAGTAATCAGACACACATATGCAGTATTCTCATATATATGCAGTAATCTGATACATATGTAGTAATATGATACATATGCAGTAATCAAATACACATATGCAGTAATCACATATATATGCAGTAATCACACACATATATGCAGTAATCACACACATATGCAGTAATCACATATATAAGCAGTAATCACATATATAAGCAGTAATCACACACATATATGCAGTAATGACACATATATTCAGTAATCAGACACACATATGTAGTAATTAGATACATATGCGGTAATGAGACATATATGCAGTAATCAGACATACATATGCAGTAATCAGATACATATGCAGTAATGACACATATATGCAGTAATCAGACACACATATGCAGTATTCACAAACTAAAACTAATATTTATCTTGAAAACAAGATAATAATAACTCAAATGACTTTGAGAATACAAAATATTATGTTTCATTAATAAATAATCCAAAACAAGTGAATATATAAACATAAACGAATCCCAGTACCTCTATAATATATGCAGTAATCGAATTTCTCAGTAATCAAATAACATATGCAATAATCAGACACATATATGCACTAATCAGATACATATATGCAGTAATCACAGTAATCAGATGAAATATATTACATGAGAATCATATGCAATAATCGCAAACATATGCAGTAATCATATACATATATTTTCCTCTGAAACATACAGTAATCACAAACGAAATGTATGAAATATTATGATTGAACTTACCAAATTGCTCCATTTGTTAGACTTTGGTTCGAAAATCTCTTCAGATGCAGTAATCAAACTTCCCCTAAGCACCTCTTTAATCGAAATTTGATTCTCTTAGTTGTCGTGACCTAATCACCAAATTGATGCAATAATACAAATTAGTGCCCTAATCTCTTCGATTGATAGTTAGAACTTTGAGCGAGTGGTTATGAAGGCAAGCAGTGAGGAGGAGAGGTCAATCGGTGTAACACTGTACTTTTTAATTAACAATAAACTGCGTGCGGAAACTAATTACATATAAATAGATTTAAAATCAAAGTTAAATACAACTTAGACTGGTTATCATTTACAAAATACCACTACAGTGTTAATTTACAAAAACAGGCTCTAAACAAAATCTTGGACATCAGAGTATTGGTCTGTCCATATTCCCAGTCATCAGCATCAAAACTCACCACGGAGTATCTGTAAAACAAACTAGTGGGGAATTAGCACAAAGCTAAGTGAGGGAACATATATCACACAAAGTACAAGGCTAACAGCCCAACAAGTAATCAAGCTCAAACTCAAGAGGACCGGCGGTGTTGCAACCACCTACAACCAAATGCCGGCAAAAGCGTAGGTTTACCGATAGCTCTGCTAACATGGATAACAGTAAAAGCACCCTTGAGTGCAACAGATGCACCTCAAGATCAGATACTGTAAATCCCCAAGCAACAAGCCCAGCCTACAAAACTGTCACGGCTGACCTCCACAATAACATGTATACATATCCAATGAGCACATATTCAATCAAGATGTTACATCCTATACCATCAGGATATAAATCCACTCACAACAGTTAGCAAGGTTGTAGCACACTCAGTTGACTAACTCACTGAGTCTTCTCAGTTCCTGAGATTAAGTGAACACTAGTCAGTATTCAATTCACAATACTAATTCATAATAAATAACATATTTATTCATACATCACATGAATATCACACACACACACACACACACACACATATATATATATATATATATATATATATATATATATATATATATATATCATGTGTATCAAATCATAGTTTGATTGTTAAGAATAACTCTTAAAATCCCAAAATCCGATTAAGTCCATTTCCGATCGAAGTCGAATTCCGATTGAAAGGTCAATTCCGATTACATCCAATTCCGAGGAAATCATAGTTAGATTCCGAGCAAAGAACATTCCGATCAAAAGCACATTCTAATCAAAAGGCCAATTCCGAGTATATGGCACATTCAGATCAAATATCAATTCCGAGTAAGGGCAATTAGTCAATTTCAAGTAAACTGATCGGAATTCATGTATTCCGGTTATACTTTTATGCGGAATCCCCAATTCCGATTAATTCAAACCTTAATTCCGATCCAATTGGTCGGGATTCATCAATTCCGCCCAATTCATGTCAATTTCCGACTAATTCATAAGTTCTTGCCAAATTTCGATTTCTAACTTAAATTCTCATATGATTTTAAGCATGCAATTAATACAATTTCCAGAAATCATTCTAAGCATGCTATGAACACATTCTAACAATAATTTCTAACATGCATTCAATCTATAACCATCATTTAACATCAAGAATCAATCGGAATTCATATAAACATTCAAAACCGAATATGTTTAACAATTAATCAACTAATATTCAGAATTCTAACCTTTAGATGATTTCAAAAAATCAACTTAAATGCAAGCAAGATTAACAATCAAATTGTTGAATGGTTCTTTGCTTTCTCCTCTACTCGTCCGAACACACAAGCACACACACACACACTCTCTTTGTTTAATTTGAAAGAAACATGAGGTATGGTGGTGAGTTGGTGACCAAAATGGCGTGAAGGATTAAACAAAAGGACATCTCATCATTCCCCATTTTTTTATTAAATTAAACATCATTTTCTAATTAAAATAATAAAATAAAAACAAATAATACAATCAATTATTAAATAACACATCATGGCAAGTAATACTCATAATTAAATATAAATCTTAAGGTCAATTAACTTAATTACCTTAATTAATCTAGGCCGGTTAAGAAGGTGTTACAATCGGAATCGATGGTGGTGGTTTTGAAGTTAAGAGATGAGAGGATGAGGCGGTGGCTAGATGGTGGCGGTGAGGCGGGATAGCGGTGAAGGATGGCGGTGAAGAATGGTAGTGGCGCCGATGGTTAGAAGTTATGGTGGCGACGGTCGATGAGGAGTGCACCGTGGAAGAGGTGAGCCATGGATCGGGAGTGTGTTTGGTGGATCGAGAGAGTGTTTAGCAGATGGAATGTTTGTTTAAACTTTAAACCTTTTTTAGTTGGATGCATCTGAACTGTAGATTGCATTTTTTAATCGAACGGATAACAAGTGTTCTCATTGTTTTCATTTATAAGGCGTTTTCAAAGGATCCTTACCCTATATATATATATAATCTTGGTAGTTTATTAGGTCTTTATCTTTATGGGTATATCTTGTAGACAAAGGTACAGATGACGGTTTACCGGAAAGTTCCGAAGGATGGGAAAATAGGTGAACCAAACAATATATTATTTTAACGTCTACTTGTATGAGTAATTATCTTTTTCTTACCGTGTTATGTAATTACAATAAATGTTTGTGTGATACATATGAGATTAAAAAATGAAAAAATGAACAATTGATAAAAAAAAGGTATAAAATATATTTAGAATAAAAAATAAATGAGAGTTTAAATAAATAGTTACAGATGACGTTAAGGTCCGATCAATAGTGAAAAATCGTCACAAGAGATGGCAGACGTGATGACAGAAACATATTATGATACGAAAAAAGTGATTGTATGCCTTTAACAATCCATCGATAATTGTTATCAGAATTAGAAGCAATAAGATTAAGTATTTATTGTTTATAACTAAAAAAAATACTAACCTGGTTATATGAAATATTTTAAAACTAGTAAAACTAAAAATATAGTCAAATATAATGTTTCGAAATTTCATAAAGGGTAAATATGACAATTAAAATTTAAGGTGGACAAATTATAATATTTTAAAGTTTAAAACGGACATATATGAATTATCTCTAATAACTTTAATTCAAATTAGAAAATTTTGATTTTTAAAATTCAAAAACAAAAATAGATCATTAAATTTTATTTTACAAAAACTAACAAATAAGATTTTACAGTAATAAGTCTTGATTTATGTTCAATCCGAAGATTGATGTTTTCATCATAGGTTATACACGACCTCTTAACGACTACCCCTTGCCTCTTTAATAAAATTAAATAAATATTTACTTAACAAGTTGCACTTTGAATAGTTGAAATATATATAATTACATTATATGCATACAACTAAATACATGCCGTGTCAATTTGAATCTGATTTAAATGAAAATACAATAAATGTATTTTATTAAAAATATAGTATAAACATACACAAATTCATAAAATTTGTTATTAGGGGGCATAGATAGTGCCTTTATGTGAAACGTTAAAATATTGTATTATTGAGAAAGTGAAACGTTATCTCTCAATATGGAGCGACTCATGCCAACATTGAAAACATATATGGTCAACCAGTGTGATGGTTGTATGAGGCCACTTTAATTACCATCAAATGAAAGTTGTCATGATTTAAGTGGTTTGTATTAAAACCTGATCAACCATGATTATTTTTATCATGCCCATCACTATTACACACGGTAGAAACTTCCGGTCATACATGATCAAGAAGTTTAATCAAGGTTGATGATAATGAGACTAAATCATTCATGATCGTACCTGTTTGAAATAAACATAGTAAAAAAAAATTTTAAATTGTTGATTATCGTCCATCATGACTGGACTTGACCATTCATTAAATGCACGGCTTAAGTCTCCGTTGTAAAATAATGTCACGAAAGTTTTCTATATTCCTAACAGATTTATAATAGATTTCCAAATATTTCATTTTCAATTTATTTTGTAACATCTCACGTAATGCATTGAAAAAAAAATATCGTTAAAAATAGAGACATCAGAAGTTTTTAAAATTTATAGCAGTCTTCTAATGAATATTTTTCTTGTTATAAATAAGTGGGAAATTATGGCTAGTGAATAAAATGTTAACACTTAGAAATTCATTACAAGCATTGGGGGAAAAGGAAATTCTTTATTTGTAGTATGGGTCATGAGTTATACATCTTAATCTAAAAGTCTTGGACGTCCTAGTATATATTTTATCACTTCTAGTCGATTATTATGTCTAATTTTTATCACTTCATAAATGACGCCATGTCAAGTGTTAAACTTAACACTTCAAAGAAGGATAGCTGGTCGTGGGGTCTTTCAGTTGATGGAATATTTACGGTTAGAAGGTTGGCGATGCTTTTTCGGGAAAAGGTGTTGCCAAAAACACCTATCAATTCAAAAGAAATTTGGAACTCTTGGCTCCCTTCAAAGATCAACATTTGCAGTTGGAGAGCTTTTAACAATGCTCTTCCAACTCGCCTTAATCTGTCTTTGAGAGGAATCGCAATAAACTCGGTTTTGTGCCCTTTTTGCATGCTCAAAGAGGAAAGTCTTTCCCACCTCTTATTCAAATGTGAAAAGGTTATTCCACTATGGAAAAAGTTCTTTGCTTGGATCAATACCCCTTTCACAAGGCTAAACTCCATCAATGACCTACTACGGTTTGGAAATTTGGCAGGTGCTAAAGGTCCATATGTTAAGAAAGCTCTCTTGGGTCTTGGTTTTGTTCAAATTTGGGGAGTGTGGAAATGGAGGAACAAGTTAATTCATGCGGATGTTGGGGAAAAGGATCACATTTTGCAAGAAGACGTATTTTCACAAGTTCAATGCTCCTCTAGGTTATGGATACAAAACAGATCGAAACAACATCTTGACTGGTCGTGTTGGGTCTCTAACCCATTGGAGTGCTTCAAAAGAGTTTGAGCTATTCCGGTGCTTGATGATTAACCACATTTTGATTTGGTGGTTCTTTTGTAGTCTCGAACTTAGAGCTTCTTAAAATTTTTGTACAACTGATTGTTGTTTCACATTATTATTTATATAATTGATTTCCATGCTTTTCAAAAAAAAAATTATGTCTAATTTTTATGTTTTAAAGTGATTTGACATCATTAAATTATAAACATAAATGTTTAAAACCATAGACAAAGATACATGTTAAGCATCCTTGTAGTAAACACTTCCTCGTATGACGCTTCTGAATCGAGAGAATGTTAAGTGTGATGTGTTTTGATAATGCAAACATATAAGAGTTGTTTGGACAAAATGTGTCCTTACCACATTGTCTATAATTTTTATACAAGTGTCGGTATGTCTTTCTAATTTGATATATACATATATTTCATGCTATAAAATCTTTTAAATGACTGAGAATTAATTTATGATATTTTGACATAACTAGATATTTATATTCTATGCAATTCATTATTTTTAAAAAGTTAATTATAGTCAATTAATTGGTTTTAGAATTTTTTTTAACATCAAACTTACACATAAAACTATAATTTTATGGGGTTCCAACTTATAACCATATTACAAAGTCACTTCCCATTCGATGTGAAACATTACTTAATACGCTCACTTCCGGTTAGCAAAATATATTCTGTAGAGGTATTCCTGTAGTGGATTCGAGCTGCCTGATTTGTGCAAGCCCACATGAATCTTTGCATCATCTGTTCTTTGCATGCCCAAAGGTGGTGTCGGTGTGGAGAAAAATCTTTTGTTGGTTTAATCGGCCTTTTGCTCACTTTGCTTCTCTCCCTGAGTTCTTGGATCAATCGACTCTAGGCCTAAAGCATTCTATTACTAGAAATGTGATAGAAGAAATTGGTTTTGTGCTTATTTGGGGTGTTTGGAAATGGAGAAATAAAATTCTTCACACGGAGGACTTGGCGAAAGAAACATTTATACAGGAAGATTTGTTCTCGGAGATTCAACATATGTCACTGTTTTGGTTAAATACCATATGCAAAAGGAAGATGATTTATTGGATTCAGTGGGCAATGAACCCCTCGAGATTTTTTTTTTCTAACTTAGTCCTCTTGAATTTTTGTGTACAGTTTTTGTGCTTTTCGGGTTTTGGTGGTCAAGCACCAAACTTGACCTGCAATTTCTTTGGGGGTGTATGTAGTATGTATTTTTTTTTCTCTTTTTCATGTAATATATTCCTGCAGCTTTTTAAAAAAAAGTTTATTCAACGTAGTTTACTAAAACAACTTTGATATAACAGTATCAATGTATGATTTATAATACCATTTTCTTCTTGTGATTAAGCCGTTGTAGATTCAAGTTTTATAATAGAGAGATGTACTAATTAGAAGAGAGGGGTATGTTCATCCTTATTAATAATAATAATATTAATAATAATAGTAATAATAATAATAATAATCATCTGATGGATGTTAAAATGTGCTTACATTGGAGAGGAGACAATCAAATGTTGTATAGTCTGTAAAGGGAGAGGTTCGCGGGGTACATCCAGTAAACCCACGTCAAATCCAAGTGGGGGCATTCTATTTCTATTTCAAATGCTAACCACGTAATATGTTCCCCCGCCCAGTTTTAACAATTGATTAATTATTTTATATATTATATATATGTAAACCCCTCTTTTAAATTCAGGGAAATGTTATGCCTTTTCCCCCTCTAAAGAACAACTTTATTTGTTTATGATACTCAATTCGCAATTTATAATATTACGCAATCGTTTACTCAAATAAAGTTTCTCGCTTTCTTGTACGAACCATTTCATGCAACAACTGTGAGAATCTCTCAGCGCTTGCTTTGCTTCCTTATTTTATCGGTCTACGAAATTCTTTTTTTTTTTTTTTTTTTTTAAATTCATATTTATTGTTATGTATTCTATAATAACACTACGATATGAAGGGTTAAAATAAGAACCTATTTTTTGTATAGGAATTATGCGAATAATCTTAGTTTCAATTAAAATTAATTAATGGATAAAAATTAATTCATGACGTCTTATTCATGCTTCATTAGAGACTTATTAATGATGAATTAATAAGAGTTGTTTTGAGAAAATCAAGCTTCACAAATTAACAATAGCTCATCGATATGCGATTCACAGTTGGGTAGATTATAAATGTCTAAAATAACACAATTAATGAGTAATTATTTGTGTTACAAACAATTCTCACCGTTTTCATACAAAAAACAGTTCTCAGTTGAACTTTTCTCTATTACGATACACGTGTTATTAAGTACATCGTTATGTCTAGTTAATCATATAAACACTTGTCTTTTTAAATATATTTTACCGCTTATATGTAATTCCACTCATTTTCTCTTTAAAATAAAGTTATGTACACAAAACAATCACAGGTGATGTCCTACATCGGATAAGTGTGACACTGGACATATTTTGTTGAGTTGTTCCCTGGAATCTACGTAATTGAATAAAACAATAATTACTTTGTAGGTGAAAGATATATTCAGATAAATGATTGTTGGAAGAGCAATGGATGAGTCGTCCTTTTATCTCACATGCATTGGTATATGTCAAATCTCGAGAGTCAAAGGAGAAAATTGGTCGTGGTCTCTTTAAAATGATGGCAGCTTCATGGTTAAAAAAACTAGCAGAAATAACCATCGATTTAATGCCGTTTAGGCAAGGCTAGAGTAGAAATTTTATTACACTTGTTTTTTAGTGTGGTAAGGCCATTCTGGTTTGGAGAATGTTAATGAGTTGGGAAAGAATTCGTTCCGACACTTTGATTCTATCTCCGAGCTCTTATTTTCGAAAGGTGTTTGGTTGAAAGGTGAACCTATATAGAAGAAGCTATGAAGGTCTTGGATGAGTTCTAATATGGGAGTTTGGATATGAAAGAACAAACTTGTACACGCATAAGCTTGGTGAAGAAATCGACATTGCAAGAAGACCTATTTTCTAAAGTATGACAATTGTCATTGTTATGGTTTCGAAACAGAGCCCACCGGCAGAGCATGGACTGGTTGATATTACATTATTTTCCGTAATATCCTCTTTGCATTTTGTGCTTTCTTGTTGTTAAAAAACTTAACGCACTTGCTATTCTTAATGCATTGTGTACAACATTTGAATCTAAGTAGCTAGCTTAGGTGATATATGTTCCTAAATCAGATAATTGATGTATGTTAGTTTTCTATTTACCAGATTGGAATGAAACAATTAAGTTGGTACATGCCTTTTAATTACGAGCACATGAGTTACTGTAAAGTGTAATCTCAAAACATCTCCCAGGTGAATATCGTTTACAAATCGTAACGAAATTTTTTATTTATTTTTCACGTTATCTTCTTATCTTTAAATGATTATTATTATGTATAATATATTAACTTTTTTTTTAAACTTATTTTTCGACTTAGACACTTGTTTTAGTCAAATGGTATAAAGATAAATAAAATGATTTAATAGACACAATACATATATATAGTACACCTCTCATCCATAAAATATTGTTTAACATCAAAATAGTCAATGTCAATGAGGTTTAGCCTAAGGCATCCCCTTTCCTCACAAGAGGTTGGGGGATCAAATCCTGCTGCATGCAATGGATTGAAGGTTTTTCTCTTAGGGGTTTTCTCTATGGAATGAAGACGTGGTGCTCGAAACTTGGTTATAGCCAAATAACGAGAGGTGGTTGAAAACCCACCATCAAGCAATTCGAGCCCACACTGAAAAGGCGGGAAAGTGTGTCCATTTACGGGTAAAAAAAACCAAAATAGTCGATATTAACGAATAATGGATGTTTGCCGTTAAAAACTTAACGCCGTTTAATTAACCACAATACACAGTGGTTGTTTAGGTCATGGAGAGACACCTAAATAAAATAGCCAACTGGAAATATCACCTTAGCAATCATTGTCCTACTAGTACTGCTCTCTCTCTCTCTCTCCCACAAATATCTCTCTCCCCTCCCCCACCGTCGCCTGTCTCTTACGCCACTTTCCTCACTCACCTCTCCGCTGCGCACGGTGCCCGATCCACTCTCTCCGGCACCCCTCTAATTACCCTCGAACATCTTTATCTCCATCACATATAAATCCAAAATGTCAGAAAAAAGGTAAGTTAATTATATGTATAAACAAGATATACATGTGTTCACACACACACACACACACCCCTTTTACTGTGTGTGTTTTCACACACGTACTCTTGAACAGCTTCATGATCAGTGAAATCAGATCTTTTAACTCAGTCACTGAATTTCTCATGTGGGTGGTTTTCCAGATTTGAAAAAAAAATCGTCTCGGGTTTTGTTTGATTTTGTGTATACGTGTGTACATGTTTTACTATACTACTGTCATTCATTCTTTAAAGTTACGGTTTTTCATTTAATACACTGGGTGTGCCACAGCCACTGTGTGTTATTTTGTTTACCGATGTGATGCTATAGCTAGCTACTTGTGAGTTATTATAGGTTGATATTTCATTTGAATTTAAACTCTAGAATACGTCCAATCGTCCATGCAGGGATCATTAAAGTTTTAAAATTTTGGTCTTTTAATTGATGGAGATGAACAATCTAAGGGTGGAATCTCATGTAGCCCAGAAAAACCGGCGACACAAGTTGAGATATCAGCAAAACACCAGTGACCCGAACCACCAACATCCACCGATTTCATACAACCCGAATGTGTTCCCTTCAGAGATGCTCACTTCGATTTCTAGGAATCCACAGCTTTTATTACCTCCCGTGTCTCATGATCAAGATTCTTGTCCGGGTTCGGGTTTGGGTTGTTCGCAACCCGAAAGGATTTTGATTAGTTCTAGTGGTGGTGTGTTTGATAATAATCTGCCATACCCGCAAGATAATAGTTGTTACAATTGGAATAATGCTGTAAGCTATTCAAATGCTGTTTCAATGAATATTGTAGATCATGGCTACCATCAAGATTATGTGCACAATAATCTTCCGGCGTTTGGTTCTCCAGTTTATCATAATACCCTTCAACAAGACCATGTAACTCTAGCACAACCTCCTCAAAGCAAGAACGATTCAGGGTTGAATTCGTCAATTCCATGTTGGATGAACACTTCTGACGAATCGGGTTTTTTAGCAACCCGAATCCATGATCATAGAGATCAGCCAACGACAACAATGGCGGCAAATGGCGGCTTATCTTTATCACTTTCTTCTTCAGTTCCACAGCTTAAAAATGATGAACCCTGTTTACAATCGGGTCAAAAAGCTCTAAAGTCGGATCCTTCAACACATTCGGATCCTAAATCTTTCATGGGTGTTTCAGCTTTCGCTCACCGGAATGCGGGCCCACTGGGTCCGTTCACCGGCTACGCAACAATTTTGAAGAACTCAAAGTATATGAAGCCTGCACAAGAACTGTTGAATGATCATTGTGATGTTGGGTATCAGGAGTTGGTTCAAACATGTCATGATATTTACTCGCAGAAGATTCTTGAAGAAGAAATAAGTTGGGCTTCCGATTGCTCGGTTGCTTCGTACGGGGGATCGGATAGTGGTCGGAACAGCTCCGGTTCTGATTCTCATCTGCCTGAATTTCATCGGAAAAAGGCCAAGTTATTATATATGCAGGAGGAGGTAGGTTAATTACTTGCGACTTTCAGCTAGTAGTTTAATTTTAATAAGCTAGTTTTTTACATACTTAAATTTCTATTTAAGAGCTTATAATGGCTTAATTACACTAAAAAGTAAAATATATACTTATAAGCCAAAAAATGAGCTTACAGCAAATAATCTTAAAAAATAAGCTTTAAACTTGAACCTTTTAGTTTACCCCACGTACTCTTTTTTCACTAATAAAGTTGAAACCCTACCATGTTTTTTCCCCAGTAATAGTGATCGACAGACAATAAATTCTCGTGTTTAGTGTTACGTTTTTCTACATTTTTTCCATCTGCGCGTTCTATATTTGACTTGTGATTTCGGTTATATTTGGTTAATTCACAAGGTATGCAGAAGGTACAAGCATTACTTGCAGCAAATGCAGATGGTGATTTCATCTTTTGAGACGGTTGCGGGGCTTAGTGCAGCCACTCCATACGTTTGCTGTGCTCTCAAGGCAGTTTCGCGTCATTTTCACTGTGTGAAGGATGTGATATCCGAGCAGATGAGAAAAATATTGGTGGGAGAGGGTTTTTATTCTTCATCCACCACTAGTAGTAAAGCAGGCTTTGATGCTAACGCAACAACTACGTCCAGGCTGAAATCTATTGACCAGAGAATTGGGAAATCCGGTGGTGCAGGTGCTGCCGGTTTCTTTGCATCACCGCAACCCGTGTGGCGGCCACAGAGAGGTTTACCGGAACGGGCTATCTCCGTTCTAAAAACCTGGCTTTTTGATCATTTCCTTCACCCGTACACTCTCTCTCCCTAGCTCTTTCTCCATCTCTATATAGATACATATACATATATATATATTATTGCATGTTTTTTTGTTGTTGAAAAGCAACTAAATACATCACAAACTAACCTAACTAGGTTGTTTTTGGTTTTTTTTCTTTTTTTTGTTGGTAAGAGCAAACAGAAATAAAATGCTTATAAGATGTACGTAAAGTTTGATTCATTGATTGTACTATGTGAAGGTACCCTTCGGATGCAGACAAGCATATGTTGGCAACACAAACTGGCTTAACCAGAAATCAGGTTAGCAATCTTTGACTTTTGATGGTCAAAAACTGTTTGTTTCAGTTTCTTCTCTTTTTAACTTGACTTAATTGCTGGACTGTGTCTATTAAAACTTCTAATAAACTCCGAATATTATGATGCTAATAAGCAAACTATTCATTAATTAATTTCAATAGGAAATTAATCGTTGAATGATTAAATTAAGTGTCTTATATCTTATTAATTGTTTGTATGAAAGATTAATTTAGCTAGGTGGTGATTGTTTTAGAAGAGTTGAAATTAAAATTTCTTATATCTTATTCAATGTTTGTATGAAAAGTTGTGGTCAAGAAGTTTGCATTCTGTGAAGAGAAGTTATATTTTATCCACTTCTAACATAAGTGGGAATAAGATTTTCGAAAAACAAACAGACAACGGTTTTAATTAGTAAATAAGTGCTTAAAAACAACACTTTAGTGTTGCAATCGGTTTATGTCAAAAGCTCAACTGATGGACTATAAGTTGTATTAATTCGGATCTAGCTTTCTCTTTGTGTTCGTGTTTGAAGATATCATAGAATTTTACAAACTGCGTTTGCATCATCTAATTACTTAATTAGCATTACAAAGTTTCACCTTTTGTTCTCTTGTGTGAAATATATGCTACAAAGGTTATGCTCAAATACTTTAATTTATAATCAATGGGACGCGATAAAGAATTTCCAGTAAAATCTTATTGATACGTTGTTTGAATTAGGTCTCAAATTGGTTCATAAATGCAAGAGTTCGTATTTGGAAACCAATGGTTGAAGAAATCCACAACCTTGAAACCAAAGGTTTGGCTGAATCAAACTCAACAAACCATCGATCAGATGGTCAAGAACGAAGCCGGATGGACATGAGCTTGTTGTCAAGCTCACAGCTACAGGATTGTTCAAGGAGCCCTGGTGTAACCTTAACATCAGTAGACAAACCACTTGACCAACTACCTGACCATGAGAAACTAGCTAGGCCCGAATACCAGATTCCTTTGTCCAACATGGACCGGCTTATGAGCATCATGCCCTACCCTCAAGCCACATTTGATGCAAGCCGGTTGGGTCCTGTTTCACTTACTTTGGGCCTTCGACAGAATGCCGAACATGCTCAACAGCTCCAGCAGCGTTTCGGAGGTCAGTTGATTCACGATTTTGTTGGTTAGCTAGGTTTTAGTTTTACTGCATGCAGACGGCCGGGACAATGGTATGCAACCGTACCGCCACAATAAGTAATACTGGCAGTAGAAGATAGAGAAGTATGTCAAGGTTGGAAGATGGTGAACACAAGTTTTTGTTTTGAATGTTTTAACAGCTAAAAGAATGAAAGATTTCGTTATGGTTTGTACTTACTAAAGATGGAAGTTCCTTTCAAAAACCCTAATCCTTTATATCCTAAATTGACAAGTGATATCATGGAAATCTTGAAATTGGTTTTTTAATCGAATATCAATTCGTATATTGCGATTGTTACCTAAATCATTGAAATATTTGGTTCAAAAACATTATATTTTACAAGGGGTTATAAGCCCGTATGTTGTGCCAGGTGTTATTTACCTATATTGATTGGTTTTAATAATAAGAGATGAATATAAAATATATGTCTAATGTTTATTTACCACTAATAATATTAATAATAATAATAATAATAATTATTATTATTATTATTATTATTATAATAGTAATAATAATGATGATAATATATCATAACAATAATAATAATTATTAAAATAATTATAATAATAACTATAATAATAAGAAGAAGAAGAAGAAAAATGATATTCCTCCAACTTGTTCCTTCTATTTTATCTTTTTACTCACCAAATAATTATATTTAGATTTCACTAATTCTCTTTCTTTATTTCTCTATTGATTTTGACACATATATTGATCTTATTAATTAATAATAATAAGAAAAAAATGATATATACTCCTACTTTTTCGTTCTACTCACCAGATGATTAATTGGATTTCACTAATTCTCTCATTCTTTACCTCCTCCATCGATTTTGACACATTTATTGATCTTATGAGTAGGAGGATAAAGTAGGAGTATATATCACCCTTTAATAATATTAATAATATTAATAATAATAATAATAATAAATTATTATTATTATTATTATTATTATTATTATATAATAGTAAGAATACAAAAACCCCTCATTTGAAAGCACTAAAAGACAAATTTTTTGTAAAACACTAAAAGACTAATATTTTTTCTCCTAAATGTATGTATTTGTTAAATTTAGAGTTAACTACATTTTTAGTCCCTGTAATTTACTTAAATTTATGAAATTGGTCCTAGGGTCGCAACATTTACGGGTTTGGTCCCTCCCGACCCGTTTTGTTTGCATATTTAGATTTTCCTCAACTTAAATTGACTAAACTACCCCTCTCTTATTAATTTACTCAATTCTTTTAATTCTAATTCTTTTGAAATAGATTTACTTAATTATAAAAAAAAGTTATTTACCCTATTTGTTATATTTATCATCCCTCCTCTATCTGAATTTCTAACCACCCTCACGAAAAGTACAGCCTCCCACCACCACCACCACCATTTCCGGCCACCACTACCATCTTCAAACTCTACGAACAAACAAAAAGTCCACATCTTCAAAGATTTTTACCTATTGTAATCCCTCGACATTAATTCCAAATCCCCTATAATTGAAATCGATAACCATAGTAACCCTAATCGAAGAATTTTAAATAATAATCGGTTCAGGTTTTGCACAATTAGGGCTTTGAAGTCGAAGCCCTAAATCGGTCTATTCAAACACAAAAAATGAAACAAAATGAGACCCTATAGATCTAAACTAGGAGCCTACAATTTGAAGCGAGGGGGTGGCGGTGGTGTTTGTGGTTGTGGTGTTGACCGAGTCTGACGGAACCCTTAGAAGCGAAGGATACCCTACAAATCTGGAATCACTACGATTCGTAGTTGAGATAGTGGGTTGGTGCTTGCTTTCATTGGTGTGGCGATCTTGTTTGGGTCCGATGAGGGCTTGAGAAGTAAGGCGTAGGGGTAGCAGTGGCATTTGTGGTGGTGGTGTTGACTGGGTCTGACAAGAACTCGAGAAGAAAAGTGAGAAGGGTAACGGTGGTTATATTATGTAGGTCTGACAAAAACACATAAAACATAGTAAGGATGGTGGTGGCGGGTAAGGGAGTGGTGGCGGTGGGGCTCGTTGAAACTGGTGGAAACTAAAATAAATAACAATGGAGGCTGGAAAGATAGGTTAGATAAGACAGAGAGAGAGAAAGAGAGAGAGAAAGAGGGAGAGAGAGAATTTAGATGATAATCTATGTTATTTTCTAAATTTAATATTAAACGTTATTTAAAAATAAAAAAAATGAATAAACTTATAAGAGAGGGGTAATTCAATGAATTCAAGTCAAGGAGGGACCAAATATGTAAGCAAAACGGGTCGGGAGGGAACAACCCCGCAAAGATTGCGACCTAGAGATCGATTCCATAATTCTAAGTAAACCACAGGGACAAAAATTGTAATTAACTCTTTAATATAAATGTTGATTTATACTTTATTTTTCTCTCGAAACTTGGTTTTCTATGTCTATATATATA
Organism: Pulicaria dysenterica; assembly: GCA_947179395.2. Taxonomy (NCBI): domain Eukaryota; kingdom Viridiplantae; phylum Streptophyta; class Magnoliopsida; order Asterales; family Asteraceae; genus Pulicaria; species Pulicaria dysenterica. The sequence goes on from OX359295.1 coordinate 60,423,470, forward strand.
TTACATTATAAAACATTTAATAATCTCTATTGAAAAATTTATTACTACTTAATCATAAGTAGTACATTACACAAAAACAAAAACATTTGCAGCTATAACCCTGTCAATCCTTAATTACTTCAACTAAATTATAATAACTATTGATTTACTAACTCACTAGTTTAAGGACTTGGTGCACACACGAGTTGTGTATAAATAAACCTAAAAAGGTAATTTATTAAAAAAAATCAGATACGTAAAAGTTGTGTGTAAGTATTTACATAATAACAAAATTAGTAAAAATTGATAGACATAAGACATACAAATTGTTTGAAGTACATACATAACAAAAAATAAAATAATAAATCAAGTCACTAAATATGCAACACATTAAAATAAATATATATTATGCGAAATTACGTCAATCAAGACATAAAAATAAATGAGAATAACTGGTAAATATAGTGTAATTGGGGTACAATAATTTGTAACAAAGATGACAAGTTTATCTCTTGGATTCAAATAAAAGATTTCACACAATGTCAAGTTGTAAGTATACATATCTCTCATTGAATACGACAATGCTAATTAAAAACTCTAGTTGAAATTGAAACAGCCAAGTTCTGATCTAAACTAGATAATCTATGAACAAAACAAAAAATTTAAATGACAAACAATTGAACCATAAGCTAAAAATAAAGTAGTCAAATTGTTTTATATTGAGACCGACAATTATGAGGCAAGAAATGAAGACGAAAATGAAAAAAAAAACAAAGTAAACTCAATCGATCACTTACCGAATCAACATTTCATTCAGTAGACCCTTGGGATGAAATCGAACAATACTTTTTTAAGAAATAAAGAAGCAATTAACCTAGATCTCTATAAGAAAATGGCGTAGGTTGTGGAAAACACATCGAAAATCAATAATTCTCTAAAGATTTAAATAACTCCACATGCATGTATGAGTATGAAATATAACCCTCAAAAGAGACATGCAACTATCATGGGAAAAAAATGTATGTGTTAGAAAAAAAGGGTTAAATTTAGGTGTTTTTTCTAAGGCCATCCCGTTATGTACCCCTCTGGTGGCAGAGATGGAAGCATTGTTTTATGGGTTACTAGTGTTAAGAAGTAATAGGTATGCAGATTTTGGGCCTATAAGGATTTATACAGATTCACTGAAAGTGGTGAATATGGTTAACAATGAAGAGGACCCTCATAGGGAGGTGGTAGATATCTTAGGTAGAATTAAGGATCTTCTCAAGACGTTTGGAAGATATGTCATTCGGCACATGCCAAGAGAGGTGAATAGGGAGGCTAACCGGCTAGCCAAGAGTGGTGCAGGTAGGTCAAGTCCTTGGATTGCTTGGGTGTAGGGTCCGGGCACGTTCTTTGATTTTGTATGTTAAGATGGCTAACTATGCAGGTAGGTAGCTTTGTTTGGGTGCAGATAGCGTGAACAAGTAAGGAGGACTCATGAGTGTTAGGGAAGTGCTGATCCGACAACAATGTGGCAGATGGTATTGTTCTTATGTGTCACACCCCGCCAAGGCGGAAACGCGAAGTGAGACGGAAAGATTCGTCATAACACATTGATACAATAATAGAGAAATTACTAATATGCAATTTAAACCAACGTGTCACGACGTTCCCCGACACAAGAGGGGACTTATGCCGCGTTAAGTCGGTATTCACGACACCAAAGACCAAAGTATAAAACACATAGAAGTAGAACCCACAACCCGGGTCAAGTTTACGGGACAACACGCCCAACAATAAATTCTAAAATAATACTAAATATTCATCGCAAAACGAGTAATTAAATAATCTTGTAATTGTCAAGTCCGGCTAAAGTTCAACTATGAGACGTCTAGACTCCTTAAGCATTATTATTTGCATTACCTGAAAATAGACACTCGAAAACGTCAACATAATGTTGGTGAGCTCGCAGGTTTATAGAAATAACATAGTTGCCGTGTAAAGTGTTTAAGTAGGACAAATGTGCACGTATAGCATGATAAGCGTGTAGACGTTGTATCAACATCCAAACCACCAGGTTCAATAGGAATCAATAGGAATCAAATCATAGTCTTCCAAACAGTTATTATCGCATACCCAGCTGGAGCATAAACCGTTGGCTCATAGGAATATAGGAATCAATAGTCATCAACCAACAACAAGTATTCTTTGCATATACGTCACATAAGTTGTCCAAAAGAAATAAGAAGTAATCATCACGGCATAAAAATTTAGAAGAGAGTTGAGTGTCATTTTCCCCCGAGAAAAACATAGTAAAAAGGGGCCACGAGTACTCACCTTTGCTTTACACGAACTCTAAACCTTGCTAAGGAACGGGTACGTGATCTACAACAAGTATAATGCACATAAGTATTGTATCTATGTATTTGAACTCCCTAAGGTAACCTATAGGCTTGTGGTGTGTGATATAAACCCTAATGCCACACAAATGAAATTCTGATTTTTGCCATACTAACTTTAAGCAACTTTAAAACAAATCAAATGCTCAAAATAAAATCCCACTTTAATTATACAGAAAGTCCCATATCTAATATAGTTTCTGAATTTTTCCCAAAATTTATAGAACAAAGAAACTATATAAATAAAATGCAAGAAACCAACACCGCGAAAAACTCAGCAACAACAGCGCAACAAAAATATTAAATTTTAAAAAAATACCTAACATGATCATTAAAATACGAAATTTTTACAAAAAATCCCAAACTCACCAATACTGCTACTGTAAAATTTTTAGTCGAAAATTCCAGGTTTTGTTTAGGTTTAAAAATCCAAACTTTCACCTCCAATTCGGACTGATACACTGTCAGCTTGCGCACTCTAACAAAACAATACTTTTGATCGACTAAAAGAACTCAAAAAAAAATACAAACTTTGATTGTGGTGAAACTAGACTCACGGCTCTACACCATAGACTCAAAAACCGACGAAAAATACCAAAAATTGATTCGGTTATAGCTTTCCAAACAAGCCCTAATTCTGTTTCCAGAAACTGGCTTGAAAAAGAACTCAACTTTAACAATAAAAATCAAAACTTTATCATATATAAGCCTCAACCCTACTCATATTCACGTTTTTGAGGCATCTTAGAATGATCATATGCATGTTTCTTCCAGAATTCAAGATCAAAAGTGGTCTAGAAACAAGATGAAAAGAATGGTTGCTTACCTTGGTTGCCAAAACTCAACCCTAGAAGATCAAGACTTGGATTTTCTTGTGTTTTCTTGTGCCTTGGAATGCAAAATCGATTAGCTTGGGGGTTGAAGAAGTTATCGACGTGGGGAGGGGGTATGGGGTCGACGGCAATTAGAGGAATAGTGGGAGGGGGCCGATTTTTGTAAATAGGGTTATTAGGGTTGGGTTAGGTTTATATATAAATGGGATAAGGATTAGGATTTTAGTTTAAATTTCAAACACTAATTAATCTAACCTAAGGTTTTAAAAAAAAACTTATCTATAGGTATATATATATATATATATATATATATATATATAATTCCGAAAATTTTAAAATAATTATAGATATATATTATTATTATTATTAAAACAATATAAGTTGGCAAAAATGTGGCTTTCTAGTGAAGTTATCTAAAAGGATGTCTAACTAAACCCTAAAACAACTTAGGCTAAACCTAATTTTCTATGATTTATAATACTACTAATATACTATAAATGCTATATATAACCTAAAGTATAACCGAGCAAAATTTAAGAATTAAAAACGTTCGGTTTAAAGGACTAACCAAAATTTCGGTGACGGATGTCACATTATGTCGCTGTGTCAAGGGGTGTGAGTCTCTACAAGTAATGTCTGGGGGTGGGTCTTGTGAGTGGTCGCTGTATGTGAAGGATGAAGTCAGTGTGGGATGGATATTCGTATCTATGTATGGTGAGTGGGCCGTGTACGGGGTTTGTGGGTGGATCTTGGAGTAGTGTCATTCAAGTACTGGGGTGTTGTACGCGTACGGTAACTGTGTAGTAGGTGGGGTCACTTTAGGGTGTGTAGACGTTGTATGGGATGGGTGGTCACTGTTCAGAGTGGATGGTCATTTATAGTGTGTGTGGTCACTGTAAAGTATGGGTGGGTTATGGAAAGAAGGTTGTGTGTGATAAGGCCGTGAGGGGCCGAGTACAATGGGGCATATGTGGGTGGGGATGGGCAGGTGATATAAGGGTGGTGATGGTAGGATAGTGGTTGTGGCTACATTTTCTCAAGGTGTTACAGGGTGACACTATGCACACACTACACATTGCTTTCCTTATCAAGTAGCCATGATCATAGGTTAGAGTGTGGGGTTTCCTCTTTAGTGCTGGGGGGTGCACGTTTCTCGGATCCTTGGTGTCATAAGGGGGGGCATTCCAAACCTGGTTTGATTTGCTAGGCCATCTTTGTTTTTAGCCAATGCAAATCCTTCTATTCAAGCCACAGTGTTTTGTGATTGATATGTATCGGATGGAAATTTACACATTGAATTTCGTTGGGGGATGGGCTGGTGTTGGGCTGGTGTTGGGTATTATGCGTGTAGGGTAGAGGCTGGTGTAGAAGGGGCCACCCTAGGATTGAAGTCATAAGAGGGAGGCTATGGTGCTCATATGGTGTTTTTGGAGGTGAGGAGGTTGGATGGTGAGTTTGGGTTTTCCTTCCTTGTAATAACCTGTTGAGCCACAGACTCCTTGTTCCTAATCATGTAGTGATGATGCCTTGTTAGGTTGGTTGTGAGAGGGGTGCGATATTATATTTCCCTTTAGGTAGAGTATCCCTGTTGAGCCCCAGAGTCTTTTGGCCAGTTGGTTGCTTATTTAACCTGCATGTGAGAGTATCCTATAAGCAACTCTGGCTTTGTCTTCAATCTACACGGGTATACTAATGGATATGAATCCCTGGTTTCACTTGTGCTTGTGGTGATATTTCGTGGAGTGCGTTTGCATGGACATGTAGCTGTGTGTTGGTTATTATGGAGTGTTTTGCTTTACGTTATGCCACATCTTGGGTAGCTACTTCGCAATGTTGGGTGTTATTCATGTGAGACGATGATCGAGGCAGATTCTCCTTCTACATACCGAGGGATGCGGATGATAGTGTCATTGTGGTGCTATTTTTCGGAGGCTGTATATTGAGACTATCGTGTGGATTGGTTCGGCCATAAGGTCTTGATTGCCCGTGATGTGTGGGCAAGTGGATGTATTATAGTCTGAGTATTTATATGTGGTGTGATGGTTATGTGTGGTTCTATATTGTGTAAGAACGCTATCTTGGTTAATAAAGATACCATTTGCTGTTAAAAAAAAGTATTAAATATAACTCTAAACAATTTGTTTTACATTTAGAAAAAAAAGGGTTAAAGCTACTAAATAGCAGTTAAGTTTCTCCCATGTTCAAATATGACACTGTCAACATTTTTTTTACATATGGCCATGTAACTTATGAAAATGTGTTAATATGCCTATTTTGTTGATTTTGACCTCTTTCCCACTAATCTTCTTCACCTTAAAATCGAAACTTTAAACTCGAAATTTTCCATTTATACTTGATGAAAATTAATGATTCCCGAGTTTATGGAAAGGTAATCGAGTTGTCTATAATATAATCCGTCTAAAAAAGAGTCTAATATGAGTCAAATAATCAAAATACTGTAAGAGTGCTTAATGAGTCATACCCGGCTTTAATTAACAATTTATTGTCTTATACTTGATTAAAATTCGTGAATTTATTGTCTTTTGAAAGGTAAGAAGATTACCTATTATAAGTTGTAAAAATAATTATGTAAAACATTAAGAATTAAGCAAAAAATACATTTTTTGTTCTACCCTGTTTTAGAATTGTAAATCGTATAGAAATTCTACACTTTAAACTCGAAATTCTCCATAAATACATAATGAATATTTATGATTCTTGATCCTATGAAAAGGTAATTAAGTTATCTATAAATGAACAGCAAAAAACGAGTTTAAAATGAGTCTAGTAAGAGGGTGTTGAATGAGACATATAACCAACTTTAATTAGCAATTTTTTGGTCTACACTTGATGAAAATTCATGAATTTAGTGTCCTTTGAGAGGTAAAATGATTGTCTACGAGGTTATATAAAAATAATTAGCTAAAACGATAAAGAATAGATTGAGAAACCTGCTGGATAAGTTGCAAGTCGAATTTTACTAATACGTTTTTAATGACTTGACTAGCCACATGTGTAAAAAAGTAGACATGCCACAATAAAACATGGACGAATGATCACAACTATTTAATGACTTTAACCCCAAAAAAAGAAGATCAAAAGTAGTATAACTTTTAAGAATTTTTAAAAAACCACTATTAAAAAAAAACAATTTATTAATCATGCACCCATGTTATTAATGCTATGAAAAATGGTATACTATCTTAAATATTAATTAATACTAGCATCGTACCTGCGTAATATTGCAGTGACAAATACTTTTAGTTTTGCAACATGCTACTTTTAAGAATATAATGATATGTTAATCGCGTGGTTTAATCTCACAAAAATATTTTCTTCAGCAACATGTCCGTTTTTCTAGTTTTTTCTTTTATTTGTATCAACTATTTTATTAATTTTAAAAATAAATTATAAAACACATTAAAATAAGTAAAAAGATGTATAGTTATCAGATAAGAGAAAGAAGTAATTAGATTTTGAAAATTATGTGGAGGTAGGTAGATAATTGTGTTTGTGCGAGATAGTGTGTTAGTGAGAAAATATATTTTAAATAAATAAAAAGATAAGTGAAGTAAATTAGGAGAGAGAATAAAATAGTTAAAAATTGAGTGGATGAGATTTATTTAAATAAATGAAAGGTCAAGATTTATTTTTGATTAAACTTTAAGAACTCTTAGAATTAAAGGTGAGAGAGAGTGTTAAATGATTTATATAATAGTATAGACTAAACAGCGTGGATATTAAACATTTAGTTAATCACTTAATCTCAAAAAACAATAATACAAAAAAAAAATGAAAGGGGAAAAAATCAAGCCAAGCTTTATTAACATCTTCATTAGTTAATATGATTAACAATCCATTTGTTAGGTGTCGTTTTTGAAAATTGGTAAAAAAAACAATTTATTAATCATGCATCCATGTTATTTACCTAACCATAAATTTCGTCAAAATGATTATTCATTATTAGACTGATTTCATTTTCTCAAGATACCAATCATTAATTAGCTATGAATAAGTCCTTTACTAGTCATTAGAATTTTTATCTATTGATTTTTTTTATAATCAATGGTCAATAATGGTTCATTTGAATCTCCCCTATATATGTGTGATGTATATATACATATACATATATATTATAAAACGTAAAGAGATAACAAAAAGTTAATAGAGGAAATCACTAAGACAATGTTTGTGGCACATAAAATAAATGTATTACATATGAAGGTTATTTATATGTTATAAAAAATTATATCTTTAATCGATAACATTATGTATTTTAAAGAACGAATATTTAAATATGTTATATCTATAATTGATAGCATTCTATGCTTTATGAAACTATTAATACTTGATTGATTAATTTTTGATATAAAACATTGAAGGATTAAGGTGGTTTGTAATTCATAATTTTATATGATAACTAGTGTAGTGACCCGTGCACGTACGGGGTAAGATTTAAAAAACTAAAACATTTAATATGTAATAACTAATAAAGCATAAATAAAAGATATAAAATAATTAAAACAAACAGAATCATATTCATAGAAATAATTACTAATAAAACAACATATTTATCGAATGTTCAATAATTGAATTAAGACGGAGCTTTCATATTTTAAGTAGTACTTCATCTATATTACATTCATAATTTTAATTTGTTAAGTTACTATTATCGTCACAAATATAAAAACATTGAGGAAATTAAGTTTACTTGGTGTGTACAATGATTCTTAAAAATGATATGAAGATTCACCTTAAGTCCTTAACATATATTATCTGAACCGGAACATACCTCAATAGTGTTTAACATTGATACATGTAATCATTTGTGTTCAACATCTTCATTTGCTCGAGCAAAATTACTATCTCTTAAAAATAATTTAGATCAAATAGATGTTCAATGATATCATGTAATTATTAATTTGTTCAACATCTTCTTTCGTTAGACGTCCACATGATACACGGTTAGTCATAATTATTTTTATCAAAATATAATTATAAAAAAACATAGTATTTTAAAAAATATGAGTCAAAGATCTAAATATAAATAATAAATGCTTCTTAATTTCAAAATCTTAGGGATTATTTTAAAATATAATTTAGCCATAACTTTTTATTGTCATTACATAAAATCCAAATTATAAATAAAAAAGAATACATATATCACCTCGTTAGCTTATAATAACTTTGTCTCAAAATTTGGAAGTCATACTCATAATCTTTTTTTTTTGACATGCAAAGCTCTGACGGTTAATTACTTACAAATAGTGTGTTTATTGAAACGTTACACTTTAATCAATATTTTATTATGAAATCACAGGCATTGAAAAACAGATCAAGAGTTTAACGTGTATGATTATCTCGATGAAAAAGATAATTGATTTAAATATTCACAAACATAAACTATCCCATAGAGGTATTATACCTCATTAATTTGTTGTATATATATATTATCATATACTCTAAGTAAAAAATACCTCACAAAAAAGGATTACTGAATAAGTGATTCATAATATGAAGACTAACTATAAATATGTTCACTAGTTTATAGTTTATAAAGAAAATAATCAAGAAAAATAAATATTCTGATTTAGAAAAAGATTAAGTGTCATTACATTTCAAAACAAAATTAAAGATAATAATTCACTTTTTTTAATGGTTCTGAAATATATTTTTTACTAATAAAAATTTAAAAAAACTAATTTTGTGTCATTACTATAAAATTTACATCAAAACGTAGATAAAAATGAGACGATTATAAATATATAATAATATTTATACCAATCGTTATATATTAAAAGTTATAAAAGAAAAACTACAAACAAATACAATTAAATACATTCATTAAATATAAATATATAATTTATAAAAACACCCCTATATATTTTTATATAACTCCCTTATAAAATGTTCCATATACACTTTCAAGAATCATTCTAATTTTAGAAGTCAAAATTAAAATTTTGGTCAAAATCAATAAATGATATATTTTGATTAGTTAATAGAATTTTATTTAAGAAAACTTTATCATATTTGATTTTCTTTTAATATATATTATTATAGATTTTTTTTGAACGACAAAGATAGTTGATAGTAAGTTAGTAAACCTAAAGTTAGAATTAAACTCTATTGTTAAGGTTTGAACCTGAACCTCCTAGAAAGCATTTAGTCACCTCACTCTTAACCTCTCATAACCTTGGTTTATTATAGAGAGATTATATAATGGATATATGTATTTAGAAAATTTACTTTTGAAGAGAAAGGAATCTTCCCAATTGAATGAAACCCACCTCTTTTCACTTCGTTTTTAAATTGGATAACCAAACTGCGCAAAAAACTACTTGTGTATAAAGTGTTATACGTTGGTTTGCTGAAAATCTTGAATCCAGTCGAACAAATTGCCAATGAATGATATCGACTAAAACCCTAAAATCTAGCGAATGCTGGTTTGTCTCTCATCGTTATGATTTTGATGTATGCTTTTAATTATTTCTCATCCTATTCTGGTTATAATTGTTCCTGGTGTTCTTTCTGTAGCATCCTTTTGATTTAAGGTTTGCATGCGTTATAATGCCGATTCGGTTGGTTTCATGCTCTTACACGAGTTAATCACTTGTTTTTTAATTGTTTATCATGACACGAAATTCATGCCAGTTGTTAGTCTAGGTCTTCGAATCTTCCTACTGCATTTCGAGCCGTGCCATTGTTCTACTTATGATTGAATGTTAGGGGTTTTGTTTCATGACAATCTCATTGTCATGTTCCGTGATTGTTAGAGGTTGTTCCAACGTGATGCAAAAGAATTATGATCACGATTTTTCTGGAAATTCTATAGTACAAAATCAGGCGTTCAAATTATTGAGGGTAAATCACAACACCTAACTATCCGTGTTTTGATCTTTTACTAGGCACATCCAAACTTAATAGACGATTCGCAATTGATGAACAAGAATACTTTGTCTCATTGTTTGGAGTGGCACAATTCAACTTGTTCAGCTTGTCTGTGATTTTAATGTTAATGTCCTAGTGTTTTTAGGTGGTGAGTTGCAATATGTTACCTTTTCTACTTGATTTAAGTTTAGTTGACCTTATCTTTGTTTGTGCACTATTTACTATGGATTTTGCCTTTTTTTGTTTATGTTACCCTGTAGGATTGAGTTGGAGCTTTGACCACTTCATTTGCAGTTGCCAGGATGGCAAATGATAACCATCGAAGTCTTAAAGTTAAGAGTGATGAAAATAGAAAGTCAAAGAAGAAAACGGTGACGCAAGAAGCATCTCCTGCTTCTAGCTCAAGAAGGTCAGCCCGAGAAGCACCATCAAGGAAACAGACAAAAAAAAGTCCGATTAAAGAAAGTCCAATGAAAGAAAATTCGATTAGCACTCGTAAGTCTGAAAGATTGGTAAAGAGGAAACCATCAGGTACAACTCCAATTAAGGAAAAATCAGAGAGAACTCATGAACAAAGTACAACAACTCCTATGAAAAGGTATGATAGACGAAAGAAGCTTGACGTGGGTGTCGAAGCTGACAATATTCAAAGTAAGAGTTCTGGATTTGGTCATGAGCATGCTCCAGAGAAGGCTTCTGAACGATCTGTGTCATCGAATATGAAGTCAAAGAAGGAAAAAAGTTTAAAGGGTTTGAAGCAGTGTGTGATGGATACTACTGAAGATGAAAAGCACCAAAAGCAGGGCTTGGATGCTGGTGGTAGGAAAAGGAAGAGAGTGTCCAATGGCATTGATAAGGCTTTATCGAAATCTCAAAGAATAAGATCTGAAACAGGTGGGTCAACTTGTTATCTGTTCTCATATGTCTTTTAGAATTTAAAATTTGCTTGGCTCACTCTTGTTTGTTGGCATGTAGGTGTTGACATTGATAAAGAAATCCAAGAAAAGTCATCTGAAGCTAATTCCAGCAGCAGCAGAGGTACTGCTATTTAGCCAATAGTTTTATAGCTATAATATATTTTCCATATAGCTTTCTGTGGTGGTTGCTCCAAATTAGTGGATTATCATGTGTAATGTGTTTTAGTTTATTTTGGAACATAGATGTGGATTCGGAGCTGGAAAAACCAGATATCTCCAAGTCTGTGGAAGTTATAGATGATAGTGATGATGACGGCAGTGATAGGGTGGGAGAAGAATCTACTGTGACGGCCTCTAAAAGGCAATGCAAGACATCAAACTTAAGAGAACCACTGAATGACGAATTAATGGATCTGGAACAAGTAAGACATGTTCTTTTCGTTCTACAAATTAGTGCCAGAGTTACTCCAAAATGATAGATGATTCAATGGTTTGCTGTTAAGTGTTAAGCATTGTTATATTATATTATATATAATAGTCTAGTTATTCAAATTTCCTCCTTTTAATATTTGCACTAGGATAGGATGACATGTGAAGCAGCTGGTCTTACTGCAATTGTAGAAAAGAATAATGGTGTTTCAAAGATGGAAACAAGTATATGCATTGTTTGCAAGTTAGGCGGAAAGCTAAGGTCAGCAAGCCTTTCTTTACATGCATTGATCTATGCTATTATTTTGTCACATCTACTTAACAATAGGGATTTATCTTGCTAGTAATGGTTCAAAGGCATGCCTATGGAAAATATTGCACTACTAATGTTAATAAGTCACTAAACAATTACCAACAATGTTTTGTTAAAAGCAGCTATGTTATAGTTGCCATATGAATCTGTAGGTTGCATCTGCATTTCAATCTGCATATAAAAAAAACTCACGTATCGACTGGAACCAATTTAAGGGAAGCTGCTAGCTCGATTTGGTGGAAAGCGATACCTAAACGCTCATGAGGTGCTAGGATCGTTGTACCAAGAGGGGATATTAAAATTTACATCGGAGAATTTGAAACCATATCGGCATTAAATCCTTATGAGTACGAGGAACGATCAGTAGGATTGTTTTTATAGGGGATGCAACTGGAAATCAAAAACCGTGTCCGATGGATTGCTGACCTTAGCTTTCCGCCTTGCATCCCTCCTCGTGTGACTAGCCTATGGAGTTCGCTCAACATGTTGCTCATGCCACCATTTTGACAGGTGGTATGAAGGGGAAGACGACATACGGTGGTTCATATGGACGCCGAAAGGGGTTTTGCTTTGCTTGTGGCCAACATTACACCCCTCATCACATATGCGTTGAAGGACATGTCCGGGTTTTGCTTTTGGGTGATGGAGAAGACGTAGATAAGAATGGGGATATTTGTTGAATTGATGAGGAAGACATGCCAGAGCCTCGAATTGACGAAGAGGACCCGCCAGACCCTTCAATCACCGCTCTCATTATGGTAAATATGAAATCAGAGATGATTAAACGTGTGTTTTTCTCATTAGAAATGAAAAATAAGTACAAATGATATATAAATACAAGGGCAATACACATTTACACTCGAGCCCCGAAAGTATACAATTCTAACAGTAGATAAATGTGCCTCACACAATTCTCTCAAAATGCTTGGTCGAGGCATTAGGGTTTGAAGCTATGCCTCCGATCGGGATTTGGGAGGGGGACGGTTCTTCGGTTCACATCTTAGAAATCTGTTGTAAGGTTGAAATCAGGTTTGGTAATTTCACTTGTGCTGTTGATGCTTTGGTTTATAAATTTGGAACATTGAATGCTATTCTAGGTATCACTTGGCTTAGGAGACTAGGGGATGTGATTTTTAACCTGCAAACACGAGAAATCAAGTTTTGGGATCACAATCGACACATCACATTACAGGGAAATAGGGAATCATCTCATCTAAATTTAATTTGCTTATTCTACATAGAGATTCCAAGGATGGGTCTATCTACTTTCCAAGCTACTGATTCAGCCCTTGAACCACATCAACACTCTCAATTATAGTCCCTTTTCTACACCTTCCCGACCCTATTTCTTGCCCCACAGGCTGTCCTAGCAATTAAGCACTGCATTCATCTGCGTTTACCCTTACCGTCACCCTCATCTTCATAAAGAAGAAATTCATAACAAGTAGAAGAGATGCTCGAATTGGGTATAACTCGACTTAGCCAAAGCACATTTTCTAGTCCAGTCATTGATTACTGAGAAAAACCTTAACAAGGCAACTATTTTTGACAAATACTAAATACCCGTTGTGGCGTTGTCGAAGAGTTGTTTGATGAATTACATGGATCCAAATACTTTTCTAAGTTGGACTTAAAGTCGGGTTTCTATCAAGTAAGGGTTCGTGAGGAAGACATTGAAAAGACCGCTTTCCTAACCATGATGGTCATAATGAATTCCTCGTAATGCCATTTAGATTAACCGACGCCGACCACTTTCCAAGCCTTTATAAAATGAGGTATTCGGACCATTACTTCGCAACAGAGTCCTTGTTTTCTTTGATGATATCCTGGTATACACACACTTGGGCATCACATTCTCGACCAGGTTTTAAAGCTGTTAGATCACGGCCAGTTGGTAGTCAATCAAAAGAAAAGCCATTTTGGGTTGTTGTCGGTCGAATACTTGGGCCGTGTGATCGATTGGCTGGGTGTTTCAATGGATCCTGCCATGATTCAAACTATTATTGATTGGCCTAACCCCACAAATGTCAAAGGGGTTCAGGGTTTTCTTGGCCTTTGACGATCTCAAACAACATATACTTACTATACCTGATTTCTCACAAAACTTTGACATAGAATGTGATGCTTCAGGTCGAGGGATAGGAGCTGTCCTCATGCAAGCTCAAAAACCAATTGCCTATTTCAGCAAAGCGTTGTCCCTGGGCACTTAAACAAATCAGCATACGAAAAAGAAATCATGGCGCTCATTTACCAATACAACATTGGCGGCCTCAATTGTTATGAAGAAAGCTTCACTGTAATTTTTCTGTTTAATGCACCTTTTGAAACAACGAATAACTACCATTGATTAACAAAATGGATCTCTAAATTGTTGGGGTACCACTTCCCGATCCAGTATAAACCGGGTCAAGAAAATCGTGCAGCTGATTCTGATAAGGGTGATTTTGCAGAATTAACAAAATAGAGAGTGCAGGAGTAGGAGGTAGGATGATTTCATTAATGGAGAATGATGGATACAAGTCAGGACGAGAGTGCAGGAGTAGGAGGTAGGATGATTTCATTAACTGTTACAAAATTGCACATGCCTCACCCCCTCCCACACCATCTTTAAGTAACTAGATAAATAGCTAACCACTTTGCTACGTATTATCGCTGATCCACTCTAGATGCTTCTTCCTGTCCCGGTTATTCCCTCATCAATGGAAACTTTACTACCACAACCATGTGGTTATTCCCGCTTCTTCTTATTGGATACCTAAGTTGTTGAATGAATTCCATTGCACACCCAGTGGTGCCCACCTCGGTTTGTACCAAACCTATCGCTGTTTAGCATCATGATTCATGAATATATTGGGTGGGAATTACTAAGACCATTAAACAGCTTGTTCAGGCTTGTGATGTTTGTCAAAGGATCAAGTCTTCCACACTCTTCCCGGGCGGTCTTCTACAGTCCCTACATGTTCCCCAAGCGATTTGGGAAGACATTGTCCTTAATTTCATAACTGGGCTGCCGAAGTCAAAAGGCTATGAAGCGATTCTCGTGGTGGTCGACCGTTTATCAAAATATTGTCACTTTATGCTCTTAAAACACCCGTTACTCCCAGGTCTCTCACTTTCCATGTTTCTTCAGCTGGCCTCAGTCTCGTCTGCTTTTTTTTTATCCGACTGTAAAAATTCATCACTTAAGGGCTTAAATATTCTGCTGCTATTCTAGGATTGAAAATTGCTCTGTTTCAGATTATATCTCATCTCTAAGTTGTAAAGGGGGTTCTGTTGTTAAGTTTCATGGATTTCAAGTTCAGCAATTAGCTGATTCACGTTCTCAAAATGAGATTGCTACTCTTTGTTTCATAATTTAATTTCGGAAATTTGGTCATTGCTGAGGGAAGGGGGTGTTGGTGATTATTTTAACGTTATAAAATAGCTGTTACAAATCATAGGCTTAAGCATAGGGATTTAGGCTCCATAACTTTCGTAGTTATGATTCCCTGCATCTATTGGGTTGTTTCGGCTTATCTTATTAGTACTGTGTTCTCTATTTAAAGAGTTAAATGAACGTATATACGCCGAAATTTATGTAGACATTATCCGAATTCTACATATAATAACTATCATTCTAGTTACTATTATGATGTTTTTCATACTTAGCCTTAAATTGTTCTGTTTATCTTTAAGATAGTTACTTTGTTTTTACAATAATTAGTTAACCACTACTTATGCCAATGACTCTGTACATACAAATGCAGGGACTGTAATGCGGTAGGTTGTGACAGATGTTACCACCTTTCCTGCTTGGATCCTCTTATGGATAATGTTCCATCAGGGAATTCTCTCTGTCCCTTTTGTGTGAAGAGCATCAAATCAAGTTTTCCCTTAGTCCCAGAGTCGATCTGGAATACTAGAGAAGTAGAGGTCTCAGAAGCGCAAGGTCTGAAAGAAACTCATCTTCTTCTTTAAGTTAAGGATCTGTTTCACCAGTTACTTGCCTTTCATGATGCATCTTTTCTCATTCAGGTTTGCAGAAGCTGAAGCAGTATTTTGTTAAATACAAAGGTCGTGCTCATATTCATAACCAGTGGATAACAGAAAGTCAGTTGCTATCTGAAGCTCCACTACTGCTTGTGGAAAATCCAAGCAAACATGGTTCGGTAAATAAGCTCCTAGTCTTTTCCCATTATTTTAATTCTTTATGCTAATGTGGATCAGTTCACTGCAATGTGGATTAGGTTATAAGAATACGTTGGTGGTCAGCATTCATTCTTTACCCTATCCATTTTGTGATATGAGCTTTTCATTTTTTTGAAGTAACCTCTTCTCCTTCAGATAAAGTGGAATGAAGAATGGACTGTGCCACATCAATTGTTGAGTAAAAGATTGTTATTGTCTTTCAAGCCACCATATGAGAGTAATAAGAATACAACTAAAGTCTTGTATTACTACTATGAGTGGCTTGTGCAATGGAAATGCCTTGACTATGAGCAAGCTACTTGGGAATCTGAGCATATATCTGCATTTGATTCACCTGAAGGTCATAACCTCATTAAAGAGTATGAACTGCATCATGGAAATGGAAAGACACCCGCTTCATCCGATAATAAGGTTTATGAGTTTGAATTCAGAGCCATGTAATGTTGCTTATTACTTTTCATTAATTCAAACATTTCTTTTACTTTTGTCTTTTCTTTTACCACAGATTGAGGAAATGCCATTCACACTTCCAATAGTTCCTGCTGGCTGCCCACTTGGAATGGATAATATCCATTTGAGCTATGTTAAGGACTTGCAAGATGCTTGGAACAAAGGGCAGACCATCATGGTTTTCGATGACCAGGTGATCTCCTAAAGCTTTTACTATATTATCTGGGTATTCTATAAATGAAAACGTTTTCGTAGAATTTAGTGGGTTAGAAGTAGGTTTTTACTACTCGTCAATATTGTGCCCGAGTCCCTCTTGCTGTTTCATTTGCTTTTTCCCATGAGCTTTCTCTCTATACCTTGCTTATATTAGCTGTGTTGTAATTATTAAAAACTTTATTGTGTTAAGATGAGTGAAGGGAATATGATGAAAATACTGCACTTGCAGGAGCGAGCAATGAGGATTGTTCTCTTTATTTGCTCATTGAAGGGTGCAACTCTGCCTTTCCTACTAATTACAACATCTGATTCTCTATCACAATGGGAAGCTATGTTCTTGAAAATCGCACCTTGTAATTCCCTTAAAGTTTCCCTCGAAGACACAGATGAAAAAAGAAGTATCACATTGCTAAGAGTTCAAACGGAAGGCGGTGACTTTGCATTTCAAGTACTTCTATACCCTGTGGATGTGTTTGTTAAGGTATGTCGAATAAAATACCCAACAATATAAATGGGATACTTCAGTAGCATTATATCTGCACGTGATTTAAAAAGCGTATAGTTGTTTTCATGATATTTTTTTGGTGCTTCTTATGTTCTCTTTAAAGGATTTAAATGTGTTGAAAGCCATAAAATGGGAAGCAGTCATTATTGATGAGTCGCAGAGCTCAGAAATCTCGTCTCATTTTAGTCACACCAAGAGCCTATCCACTGATAAAAGGTTACTTGTTTTCTGTGGTCCATTAGGTGTAAGTTTCTCCACTTTAATTCATTAGTGATTTTGTGTATTTGAAGAGCTGCGAATCAAATCTTGTTGTGTTGCAGGTGAGTATGACTAGTTACCTTGATGTGCTGTCACTGCTAGATTGTGATGTCATATCAAAAACAGAATTGGATGATATTAGCAAGCTGAAAGAGACTTTGTCGAAGCTTATTGCATATGAATGCAAGCCGAACACCTACAAATTTGCAGAATATTGGGTTCCTGTCCAGATATCGAAGGTGCAACTAGAACAGTATTGTTCTATGCTTCTTTCAAATGCTATGGCTCTTAGCTCATGCTCTAAAAGTGATACTACAGGGGCTCTCCATGACATTCTTGTTTCTAACCGCAAGGTATTTTCCCCTACACTATGTGTTGTCTTGTTCATTGAAATGCTGCTTATCATGTCTTTGGTTGATCTAATGTTTTCCTTTTTGTAGTGTTGTGATCACCCCTACATAGTTGACCAATCTCTTCAAGCCACCCTTACAAAGGGTATTGAGCTAGTTAGGTATCTTGATGTTGGCATAAAAGCAAGCGGCAAACTGCAATTTCTGGACCTTATACTTCCTGAGATGAGAAAACGCCAACTCAGAGTACTTATTCTTTTTCAACCTTTAAGTGGTTCTGGAAAGGATTCAGCTTCGATTGGAGACATATTGGATGATTTTGTTCGTCAGAGATTCGGTGAAGATTCCTATGAGCGTGTAGATGGGATTGGAATCATTCCCTCAAAGAAGCAAGCTGCTTTAAATAACTTCAACAATGATATGGGTAGGTTTATCTTCTTGCTTGAATATCGTGCATGTCTTCCAAGCATAAAATTATCTTCCGTAGACGCTATAATCATATTTGACAGTGATTGGAATCCTGCAAATGATTTAAGAGCATTGCAGAAAATAGCAATCGATTCCCAGTCGGAACCAATTAAGGTTTTCCGTTTGTATACTTCGTCAACACTGGAAGAAAAAATTCTTAGACTTGCAGAGCATAATGTAACTATCGATAGCAAGTTGCAGAATATAAGTAGGAGCACCAGTGATGCCTTACTCATGTGGGGTGCCACATACTTGTTTAACAAGCTGGATGAGTTTCATAGTTCCTCGGTTATGAATAATTCCTCTGAAGAATGCACTTGGGATGAACTAAAGGAAGAGTTCCTACACTTAATTTCTCACAAACATATGAACAAGGATGCCACCAAGTTGATAATTACAAGAGTTCAACCAATTTGTGGAACTTACGGTAAAAATATTTCATTGCCAAGTGAACCAGATGGAGAAAAACCTCATTCGTTTTGGAGAAAATTGTTGGTGGGAAGGAATCCAAGTTGGAAGTATTTATCTGGGTCAACTCCAAGGCAAAGGAAAAGGGAAAGACCACAGTATTTTGAGGAGTCACCTAGAAAAACAAATGCTGGCAGTGATGATGCTGGACGCAAGCGCAAGAAGAATGTAAATAATATCATAGAACCTGCTACGTCTAAACCAGTAACGGACGAAGGTGAAAGACGGAGATGTATTTCTCAAATTTGTTCGTGCATTAAATGTTTAGGTGTCTGATAATAGTGACATTTTAGAATCTAACATCTTGCAGGGATTACTAGAGTTTCTTCTCATGAAGGGCCACAATCATCCCCTGATGATGCAATCTGTAATGAAATGATCTTCAAGGACCTCCTAAAGCTGAAAATATCTAAACTATGTGAAGTCCTCAGGTTATCGGTATGTTTTTTAAATAGATGTAATCTATACCGATCAGTTTGTTCTCGATTTTGAAGATATATCTTCCATGAAGTGTAGAACCGAGTACTAATCGTATATCTTGTTATTTGTGAATGCAAACATGTTATTCATATCCTATTATGATCCATATGTTACTTGCTAGAAGCCAATAGCATGTTTTATTGATTTTTCGTATAATTGGCTGTAAATGTAGGAGGATGTCAAGATAATGGTGGAAAAGTTTCTCGAATATGTTATCGACAATTATCGCGTCGATAAGGAACCCACAAGTACATTACACTCATTCTTGATATCCCTGGTCTGAACTTTATCTGATGCACTGAGAAAATAGATATTTTATGTTTTTCTCTTATCTCCTTAAGATCCTTTTTTGAGTATCATTATACTAAATGGAATGTATAATTTTCCAGTGCTGGATTGGGTGTGCACTGTTAAAACACAAGCTTGATAGGAAACAATCCATCACTCTTGCAAATGAACACTTGAGTTTCAGTTGCACGGAAGAAGAGGCAAACGAAGTGTACTCAAAGCTGGAACCAGCAAAGGAGAGGTTCTTACGTCACATAGACGTCCAAAAGAATACAAATGTTACAGAAGATACTATAATTAAAGAGGTTAAAGTAGAGATTCTAGATAGCCCAGATAATCACTATGATGATGTTGTTGATTGCGACCAAAGTGATGGGGAAGCTGGCACTATCGCTCATGACCAGAACGATAGTAACAAACCTTCTGCAGGTGTAGTAATGGAGATAGTACCCGCAGTCCATCCGTCAGTTTCTCCAGTTTCTGGGCAATCAGTTCCAACGGATCTGGTAAAATTATTTTTTTTACATGAAAATTAACAGAGTGACCTGTTTACCTTCTGTCATTTAATGTGAATTATTTAGAATTTTCAGGTGACCCAAAAGGAATGTATACAAGATGAAGTTCAAGGTAATCCAAGTTTGTTGCCAGAAATCAGCAATCTACAAAGAATAGATGCTGATGAAGAACCGTGTTTAGCATCATCGGCCAATCTGCCTGTTGCCGAGAATCAGTGTAGTTCACCTCTTGATGAACAGTCTGATTTGCATCCAGCAGATAGAGTGGATTGCCAACATGACCCTTTACAAAATCCCGAGGCACCACCTTTAGAGTCTAGTGCAGAAGTTCCATATCAAGCTTTTACACTTCCACCACATGGGTCAAACCTGTTGAATGGTCCACGATCTGGCAACTACAACCAAAGGGCGTCACAGAAGTCTTCTTCTGATCCACTTCAAGCTGAATTCGAAAGATTAAGTGAACTGAAGGATTTCGTTATGAAATGCCATGAAGCTATTGTTAGTCTCTTGTTTGATTTATCTTGCTCCTAGGAAGTTTCTGTGTTTGGTTTTTAATCAATTGCTTTCGGGTGTGGTTTCTGCAGAAGATGAAATTGAAATCTGATTATGAGAAGGAAATAGCTGAAGTGATTGCTCAGATTAATGCCAAGTATGAAGCTAAACAACAGGATGCAGAGGCAGCGTTTCAGTCAAAAAAGAAGGAAGTTGATATCAGTTTAAACAGAGTGGTCATGAATAAAGTATTGGCAGAGACTTACAGGTCTAAGTGCCAAGATCTGACCCCGTTTAACCCTGCAGAAATTCAAGGTATTATACATTATCGTCTTTTCTTTTCCCTTGGTTGATCCACCCACAGGTTGATTATGATAACTGAATCTCATCTGTAACAAAATTCAACTTCTATTCTTTGCAGTTCTTCAATCAGGAGGAATAGAGCATCTGCCTCAGTTTCAAGTGCAACCTTCTCAAGGTCATTCCAGTGGAGTTACTTCATGTTCACAGCCTCCATCTTCAGGAATCCCGCAGGCTACAGTGCTGCAGCCACCTCTTCAAATAGTTGATCAGACTTCAAAACTTTTCTCAGTGACACCTAGCAGACTACCACCATCTACCATCGTCCCTGCCATTACACCTATCGGACCACCATCTACTACCGTCTCCACCAGTACACCTACTAGACTACCATCTACTGCTACCCACGCTAGTACCAGACCACCGTCGACCACCTTCATTACACCTACCAGACCACCATCTACTTCTATCCACACCAGTACCAGACCACTATCAACCACCACCATTACACCTACCATACCACCATCTACTGTCATCCCCAATAGCACACCTACCAGACCACCATCTACTGCTGTCCCCAATAGTACAACTACCAGACCACCATCTGCTGCCGTCCCCAATAGTACAACTACCAGACCACCATCTGCTGCCGTCCCCAATAGTACAACTACCAGACCACCATCTACTGCCGTCCCCAATAGCACACCTACCAGACCACCATCTACTGCTGTCCCCAATAGTACACCTACCAGACCACCATCTACTGCCGTCCCCAATAGTACACCTATCAGACCACCATCTACTGCTGTCCCCACCAGTACACCTACCACACTGTCATCTTCCGCCATCCCCACCGGTACACCAAGCAGATCGCCATCTACCTCTGTCCCCGTCAAATTACCAAGCAGACCAACACCTAACATCAACACCATCACCCCATCTAGCAGACCACTGCCTAACATCAACCCATCCACCAGGAACTTACAAGGACCTAGTCAAATCCGTGCTCCAGCTCCACATATTCGACCTTTTAGACTTTCAACATCCTTATCTCCTCGTGAGCTTGCACCTCCCAAGGTGATGCCAAGTCAGCACTCATCAACCAGCTTACAGATATCTCAAACTTCAGCTCGAACATCGCCATTACAGACACCAGCCTTTCCTACAAATCGTAATAGCCATCATACTCAGAATCCACCAAGAAGTTTGCATTCAACTTCATCTCAGCCACTAGCTTCAGTGCCAGTAACGCCACCAGCATCATTTCAGCTACCATCGTTATATTATCCTTGGCATTCACCAGGTGTGCCTGCCATATCATCCTCACAGCCCCAATTATCATTACCACCAATGCCACCCATATCCACAAGTCATGTTGGACTTTATAATCAAACTCCTGATATTTTAAGGCGATCCGCAGTTGATTTGCTTATGGACATGGATAAACAAGGCAGTCTTCATAAGCCAAATATGCTGACATCTCCACCTGAGTGTTTGGACCTGACCGACTCTGGTAAAGAAGTCGGTGGCACTGACCTTGTTTATTTGTCAGACGATGAAGATTAACTAGGGTGAACCATGACAATTTCTTAACAAACTCTTATGTTTATTTATTTTGAAGAAAATGTTGCATTTGCTAACTAGTTGTGACGTTCAGTAGTAAGTTAGTTCTATGGTAGAAGATAGTTGAGAGAGAGGAGGGATGGAAGAGGGAGTGATATGGTGCTTATGTGGTGAGAAGTATGCGGGAAGGAAATGAGAGGTATAACACATAGCTGGTAGAGCACAGCCTCCGGGCAATGGGACATGCTACAAAAAAGCCACAGATTCCGAACATAAGCTGATAAAAGGCCAGTTTAATTGAAACCCAGACAACTTGAGATCCAACCAAACAAGCTAGAGCACAGAAACGTTTATGCGACAAGGCGACAAATCTCCTAAAAACCTAAGTCACAAGTTTAAGACACTTCTTCTTATCAAACTAATCTATACTTTTTGGTAATTTAGTTTTATCCATTAATATCTTATGAATTAATACGATAAGATATGGTAAGGATATTCGAAAATGTTTGATAAAAAAAAAAATAAAAAACTCTAAGGTTATACTAGTTAGGTCAATTTATCGTCAGTACAGTAGGGTAGAGGACTCAAATGTGGGCTTAAGTGTGTATTTCTTATAACCTCAACTCCTCAAGTGTCTATAATTATAAAAGCTTTACCATCAATGTGCTTTAGAGTAGTTGTTTTTATATGAAAAAAAGACAAGTTTATTGAAAAAATGCTTGAGTTTCTAAAAAGTGTTGGATCATTCAATTTAGCCCAAACTTGAGTCAGTTTTAAATATAATTGTGTTGCGCCTATTTATATATGGGACAAAGAATAATACAGTTTTCCATACCTTTTAGGAGCAACTTTTTATAATCTTTTCATAACAAGTTTCATAAGTATCCTTTGTAACTAAAATAGTTAGTTTGGCTTTCGAAAATTCGAATTCAATATTTTAATCCTTAAAACTTGGACCAATTTAAAGAAAACTATTGTTTTATGGTAGTCTGAGTAGGTTATTCAACGGGTAGACGGAGTGAACCACGGGTATAATGTGAGAGTGCAAGGTTGCAAGGGTGATTGGCAAGGAATTATTATATTGATATGGTAGAATCAATAAGCGTGAATGTGATTATGATTTTACATGACACCTCTTTTTCGGTTACAAATTCCAATGTTGACTTTCACTTTCTTCTTCTCCAACGTCATTACATTATGCAGTGGCGAGGCTTTGTAGCTGCAAGATTTTTGTGGTTGTGAGGATTGCAACTACGAGGTCCTTTTTGTGCTATCACCTTCTTTCTATCTATTCGTGTGTATCAATTTCTAACATAAAAAAACGATATTTAAAGTTTAAGAAGATAAAAACATCAAAAATTTTGTATAATCATTAATATATAAAATATTAAATATATTTTAAAATTTGATTACTTATTAATAGATTTTTTAAATCTTAATATTAATTTTATAATAAAATCTGTAACACATAATTTATTGAAATCCGTATTATGTAAATTTAATGCAAAACATACATACATATATATATATATATATATATATATATATATATATATATATATATATATATTAAATGTAATGTTTATAATTCTCAAAAAAGGTAAGAACCAATATATAAAAATTTGTTTAATGTTTTTTATAACTTATTAAATAAATCATACAATACAACGTTTTAATATAATAAGTCAAAATATTAAAATAATTGACTTTTTTATATTTTAATTCAAAATATATTCGTATTAGTTTGACCTTTAAAAGTCAATATTGGTTCTTCTATTTTTTTTAAATTGGATGGTGAATATCGTATAATTAAAATTGATTTGTTAAATTAAAAGTTATGATGATACAATAAATTCTATGTCAATTGGTCATTTATTTATATTAGAAGATAATTCATATGCATATATCTTGAGTTAAGTTTTGGTATTTGTTTATGAATCTAATCAGATATCTTTAAACTTAATAATATTATCCTGTGTATCGGTAACATAGTCAACGTTCACCGAAAATGGATTGTACATCAGTTTCGTTTGTTTGAATCGATCGGTTTGATTGCCGCAAATTTGAGCTATGCATTTGTTTTGTTTACTCTAAATTGAGTATGTTGATCATTTTTTATTTGAGTGCGTAAAATTAATTTGTAAGTCACGTTCATCAATTTCGGTAGTCTTGTGCATCAGTTTGCACTTTGCAATCGGCCGGGAAGATCCATTCAAGGCCCGTAATAAACTTAGTCCACTGAGCGTTAGCATTTGAAGCCCAAAACACCAAGGCCACCATCCCATCTGTACTAGAAGTAGAATCCATGAGTTCATTACTTCATTCTGCTTCTTGATAGTTGATATAATTAATAATAATAATAATAATAATAACTCATGCTGTGAGGTATAAAATATTTTATCTTAATTATTTAATATAAACAAATAAAAGTTAATAAATGACTGATAATTCTGACTTATAATAATCTATTGAAGTAGATTTTTTTTAAATGATACTGAAATTAGAGATGGAAGATTAAAAGTATATGAAAACTAGCATGTATAATTAAATCTTGTGTCATTTGTAAGCATTTGACTAATCATTCGACAGCCAATTTGACAACTTGCATGCCTCGCATCATTCTCATGCTCGTATACATGGTGGATTGGTGGGGTGGGGTGAAAGTGGGTTAGGTTAGCTAGATGGAGCCTTCCAATTGATATCACCACTGCATATATATATATATATATATATATATATATATATATATATATATATATATATATATATATATATATATATATATATATATATATAGAAAGGGCCAGGTAATTGATATTTTTATATGGATCAAGATCAAGTAGCTAGAGATTAATATTACATGATAGATATGAGGTTTATACCTCGTATATATCCACCTTGCACTTTGTATATATAATCTTTTCAATTTGTATGAATAATGTAATAATGTAATATTATATACTCACCCTAAAGTTTAAAATTACATATTTACAATAAAATAAAATGACGTGAACACCTAGATCAGTAGTGGAAGCGTCGATGAGGAAAAACATGGTTTCATTATATGAAAATAAATGATTGTATTTTTTGAATAAAATATCGATCTAATTGTATCAGTTAGGACAATAATGCCAAATATTTGTTGGTTATAACTAAAAACAATTTAAAACAATTATAATATTATAAAATATAAAAATTAAAAAAAGGGTTAAAATACGATATTTTAAAATGTTATAAAGGGTTAATATGATATTTGTAAATTATGGTAGACAAATATGATATTTTAAGGTTTAATAAAAACATATATGAAATTTCGTTAATAGTCTTATTTAATATTTAATTAGAAAATTTAAATTTGGAATTTTAATTTTGATTAACCAGATGGTTAAGATTAAGTAACTAAATTTAGAGTTAATTAAATTTTTGGTCTCTGTGGTTTAGTCAAAATTATGAATTTAGTCCTTAGGTTGTAATTTTTACGGGTTTGATCTCTCACGACCTGAATATTTTACACTATTGGTTCATGTCCAACTTAAAATGACCAAACCCTTAATTTATTTATTCATTTTCTTTATTTTTTAATTAATATTAAATTAATATATAATCTTTTTAAATAGTAGAAAAAATAAAAAATATTAACCTGATTTAAACTACAATATCACACTCTCGTACCTACTCCACACACACTTGCTCTACTAATCTCTCTCTCTATTTCTCTCTCACTCTCTCTATACCGGCAACTCACACGGTACTGTTTCCGGCCACCGTTATCTTTCCGGTCAACATATTTCCTATGCCAATTCTACTTCTTCATCACCGCCACCACCACTATAACTAGTCACAATTTAAAGCGATTGTGAATATTCAAAATCAGAGAGGGAGAGATCTTAGATCAACTTTCAAATCTTAACTCGACTTTCAAATCTTAGCCAAATAGAGAGTGTCGTCGTACCGAAAGGATTGCAACCAACAAAAACTCCTAATCTCAGTTAACCTTCATAATTGACGTCATGGTAATATCAGAGGTAAGATTTTAACATAAATCCTTGTTCTCATCATTACTACGAGGGCTAAGAACTACAACTTCATTAGAACCCTTGATCCATCTGATTGTTCCTCTTGTAACGGTCTTGAAGAAGAAAATCTTATTTTGAACTCTACAAAGAAGAACTAGTTTCTTTGTGTCTGAAGGCAAATTGGCCCAAGATATACTTTCCCGTCATCGTGACCAGTCCTTTGAGAGTAATCCCCTTCCATAGATTTGTCACAATCCTAGTGTTGTGCCAAAAGCTATTGCAAAAGCCCTAGATTGTAGTGAGATCGGTGGTGGCCGAATATGGAGAAAAGTTGTTACCGGAGGTGGTGAAAACTGATGGTAGATGTTATTAGTTTTCAAACGTTTTAGAATATATATTATTAGTAATTAACACTGATTAAAAAATAAAAAAATGAATAAATAAATCAAGCGCTTATTAGTAATTTTAAGTTGGACAGAGACCAATAGTGCAAGAAATTCAAGTCGGAAGGGACCAAACCATAAAAATTACGACATGAGGACCAAATCCATATTTATGTCTAAACTACATGGACTAAAGATGTAACTAATTCTTAAATTTATTTAATTAAATAAAGCGTTAATATTATTCAAGAAATTTGATGGATATTAGTCTTGTATTTATATAAGAAAATAGAAGATATATCAATGTAATTTTCCGATGTATTGTTTATATATAGAGGATTTCGCGAGAATGAATTTTTAGATAAGAAAAGAAAAACAAAGACTAACCATAAATTAGTTATTATTTTATGAAATAAATTCAGTTATTTATTATAAACAAAAATATTTTGTTAAAAAATATTCGTTTACACATTTGGAAAAAAAAAGAGTTATCAGTACAATTAAGTCAACATGAAACCGGCATTGGATCACTCACGTCCAAAGTCCAAATTCAATGACATCCCCATGATGCTGACCAGAAACGGCGAACCCTCTCTTTCTTTCGTTAACATCAAGGCAAAGGCACCTAGTGGCTTTTTTGTAATTTCTTACACAGTCACCGCCGATATCCCTCTCTCATTAACTATTGACACTTATCATTCTATTTACATTTACATGATTAATATAGTGTTGTAGTTAATAGATAAGATAATAAAAAAATAATAAAGTTTAAAGGTTATTTTATAGTGGATAGAAGCATAAAGTAGAAAAAAATAGTAGAATGATATGTCTTTTTTCTTAATTACTAGAGAGGTTCTTATATTCTCCTTATCTCTTACTTTGTATTCTTATTTATTTATCTACTTATATAATATTAAGACAAATATCAAAACTAAAAAAGAAGATTAATAAAGAGAATTAGTGTGATTTTTCTTGTCTGCTAGTCACTTGCTAGCTTTCATTAATAATAGTTGTTGCTCCGGATGTGTGATGGCCGAGCCGAAGCACTTTCCGTGAGTAACTTTTGCCGTTCAAAAAATAAATAAAGAGAATTAGTGGATTTTACATATTATTATTTAATATGTACGAGGATGAAGTAGAAGAATTTAATATAAAGAAATATAATTATTCTTTGATGTTATGAACTTACTAATTAATTATTAAATAAAAAACATTTGGTTTACAAATTATTTCGACTAATTATTAACTAAAAAACATTTGGTTTACAAATTAATCAATTGCATTTAAATTATCCCAAATAAAGTTTGTGTAATTGGTAATGGGGTTGAATATTGATTTCGAAAAATGATTTCTACATAATCAAAGATTAATCTCAGATTAAATTTTTTACCTAAAAAGGAAATTCCCAAACATATTCTTCCGAATCGATAGCAATTTATGGTCATAATATCTTTGTATTATTCCAATTTTATACATAAAAACATACCCTTTTTAAAAGGCAGATAAAAACATTTCTAAATACAGCCTACTCTAAAAAAATTGAAACAATAAATACATAGAATTTAAAGATCTTGTACAAGAGAGCCCCCATAATCATTTCATATAAGAGGTAGAAAAATGAGAACCACAACAAAATTCTGATATAAAAGACAGCTCAACTCTGCGAAGAGTAGCTAACGATACAGTAACTTAGTGGCTAACAAGTAAATTTGTAGGTCTTTCCACCCACACATTCCATGAGGTGTGATGTCTTTAAGCTCCTTGACTCATAACTTAATCCACTTAAAGATAGAAGATCGAATCTCAAAAAACACCAAATTTACACCTCTTTTATATTTTGATGAATAAGACCTATTAAATTCGTAAGTTTCTTTGTTTCTAAATGTGATGAATAAGAGCCATTAAACAACATCCCATACTTTTTTTTAACCTTCCTAAGACATTCTTAGCCCCGAAGAATATTGTATTTTTCGACAAGACTCTAAATTCCAATCTATAGTCTTCCACCAAGATACAATCCTCATCCAAATTCCCTTCCATCCAACGGAATTTTGTGTTATGGAGTAATGCTCTCTCTTAAGAGGTTGTGAATTCAAATCCCGGTGTAAACATCGGTGTAGGTTAGAAGTAGGTTTAATGAGTGCAAAATAAAACTACAAAAATAATAATGTACAGACAAAATTGTCACAATGATGACATATCATAGTATATATGCAGATCTAGTCTTTTATTAACCAAACTGATTACTACAAGTAATTAATGAATAATAACCTTAAATCATTATCATGATTCATTTCCGAAATCCCCCTGGCCTTATTATAAATGAATGCTAAAGAAAATTATAAAGATTGCTATACTTGATTGAAATATATATTTGTGATAGAAATATACGATGCTGCAATTATATACGACTTTTAAAATTTAAATTAGCTTTACCCCATAACAAAAGTATAACTTTTAAATTTAGCAATAACATATATTTTCAAAAAGAAAAAACAAATTAAAAAACAATAGTTTATAGTAATTATAGATACGAATGATATAGACGTTGTTTAAATTATCTTTATAAACTTATATAAAACTGATATGGACATAATCCACAAAATAAAAAATATTATTTCCATGGTATCTGGTTCATTAAATATTGAATGATAAAAAGTCAAACTCAAAGCCGCAAAATCCCACCGATTTTTCCTACTTCCGTCGATGAAAACTAAACTTAAAATTTGTCAATGATACTATTCTTTTAATAATTAGAATATTAACCTAATCTGTAGGTTAATCATTAAGAGTACTTAATTTACTTTTATATTAATTAAACAATATTTTAGTACGTGGTCATACACAGTTATAAAAATCTAATATTTTTGTACATTCGAATTAAGTACGTTTCATAACGTCCTAATTACTTAGTAATTAAACTACTTGAGCCAATCTTCGTTTATTAAATTGTGACATGCAAAAAGTTATATGTAGTAATATAGAAGGTAAGTTCTGAATTGAACATTCTCTTTACAGATTATAATCGTCAGAAAAAAAACTTTTAAAAATCACGTAATTAAAGATTACTATTCTCATTCAAAATGCAACTGTCTACGAGTGAGAAATACGGGGTTAATAACTTTTCTTCACATGAGTGTTGTTGCCCTTGTTAATTGTAGGCGTTAAAGTTTGTTTTAGAAGATGTTGAATTTTCTATCACTGGACGTAAGTATGATCATCTCCGATTGAACCGTGTATAATCTTCTAGTTATTATTTCTTGTTCTTAATTGTTTGCGTCACATAACACCACACATTAGTTGTTGTGCAACACACCTTCAAATCTTTTAAAAATAAATAATAATACGATAAAGCCTTTTATCTAAACACTAGAAAAACTTATTAATAATTTTTTAAATAGAAAACGGGTATAATAAAGTTTTTAACTAAGTTTATCCAAACAATTCACATGTAGTATCTATGTGCATAAGGAAATGAGCGATTAAAACCCATAAATATGTGATCTTCTACAAGTAAAACATGTGATATGTTCTTTTGATTTAAGTAAATTTATAGGTGACTCAATTGGTCTAAAATTACTCGACATAACATGTTAGATAGTAGCCTATTCTTTTCTAGATTATAAGATTTGCGTGACACATTTATATCATTGTTCACAATTCAAATTATCTATAAATGACAATAAACCTTTATGTCATTTGTATGGCCTTCGGATATACCTAGGTCCTAAGAAACCAGCTGCTCCATCTCACACTGATACTAACCTCCCTTTAACTCGATCGGTCCCATCCTTTGAAATTTCCCAACCCGATCACTTCTCTCCCACCTCCACCCCACCCCCACCCCTCTCTCTCTCTCTCTCTCTCTCTCTCTCTCTCCTTTGTGCTCCTCTCTATTCCCTTTCTCTTTTTCTATCTCTTAAATAATTTACAAAATAAAATAAAAAATCTTGTAACAATTTAAACTAACTTTTAGGTTGGAAATAGGAAGATGATTGTAAGAGTGAAAAAGAAATAACTTGGATTGCCATACGAATGATCTTGTGCTAACAACCATGAGACACCAAATCCAATGATTCAAAAATCTAAAAGTAAAAATAAAAATAAAAATAAAAATTAGGAAGCACACAAATATAGAAAATTATAAACAAATCTTAACGACTGTGAACTAACGATTACAACAAAATTACATAGTTACTATTCAAATAAAACATAAGTAGCTAAACGACCCGTGTATTAACACGGGGATGATATAAGACAATTTTAATATTATATTTATATACTTTTATAAAGTACGAACAAGTTAAAAAAATAATAAAACATATATAGAAATATAAAATCTCATAACAAATGATAAACATTACAGAAGTTTGCAATTCATACATAAAATTATCATTAGATTTTATGTAGAAACTCTTTATAAACAAAATTCATGGTTTTATTAGTAAAGTTGCATTTATCATCGCAAATCAAAACTTTTAACCCCTCCTTACTCTTCACTTGAGAAACCGTAACATGTAGCTGCCCATGAGTGAAAACGGGTCGTCTCAAATACAATCAAACATTTAAAGAATATTGACCTTGGCTTTTGTTTATCGTCATTGCAAAACAGACCAACAGAGGAAATTGCCTTCGTTGGAACTTGAATGGTATTGTAGGCTCTGATAGAATCATCTTCAATCTTGGAATATGAGTAATGTAACATTCTTACCTGCAATTATTTTTGCTTCAACCACATGTGCACCAAGTCGAGTAACTTGTAATCTTGTTCCGTTGCAAAGGCTTTTAGACTGTTCAAGATTATGAAGCATCATTACAGTCACACGAACCCTTTAAAGTTAACTTGTAGTTTGGAAAACCAGATACTTTTATTGAATTTAAAAGGTCAGGACCCGATTCTTCAAATGTATCAGAATCTTCAATTGCACACATATTGTCAGAGCTATAATATGATACCTCCTCACCATCAATCTTTGAAACCATGATTGGATATTAATACACTCGACATCCTCATTTGTGAGAGCCAAAATTGTTGTTTCCTGGAGAAAATTTATATCATAAAGATTGTTGTTAATTGATGGATATATGAAGTTAATTATTGATTCAACATGATCATCATTTGATTTAATCAAAAAGTTATCAAGAAATTCAATTTTAGCCTCTCCATCGTTTGAACCACCAATATTTTTTTCACCAATTTGTAATATCCAATCAGCAAAACCTCTTTATTAGATTTTCTGCATGTGGAAGATATAAGGGTACTAACATGTAGTCCCGTGTATCATTTCATTTTCTGTAAAACCTCTTTATTAACAACATTAATGGTTTTATTAGTAAAGTTTCCTTCATCACCGCAAATTAAAATTTTTAACTCCTCCTTGTTTTTCACTCGAGAAACCGTCACATAAACCGTCCATGAGTGAAACATGTTTTTTAATACTTTTTATAAATACTCTTTTTAATGTATATAAAGTTACATAACACGTCTAAAAGTTTTTATTATAATACTAATATGTTTCCCGTGATAGAGCTTTATCCCGACATTGTAAAGACATAAGTAAAATATTATTGTTGATGTTATAATATCCAGTGCTTTATCGTTATTTTTATTAGCTAATTATATATTTGAAAATTTGAAATGCTAAACTAAATTCATTAAAAGTTAAATAATGATGACATCCATCTAAATATATGCAAATTAGATCACATAAAAATAAGGTTCTAACATATAATAGATTATGTCTATACATACGTAAATCGTTTAAGTGAAATTATTTTTCAATTAAATATAATTGAAAACACAAGATATCACTGAAATTTAAATATCCATGTAATAACTTTTATTTTATGTACTAAGATATTAGTTAAAAATAAGAAAACTTAGACATTTAAATTTTTTATATAAAATTCCAAGTTGTATGTGTAGTTACAAAACCCATTAACATAATAGTTATTTCCCTACCCAGTAATTATGTAGAATTATAGTTTATGTAAGGTTATTTACTTACAACTAACAATCAATTTTAAAAATTTTTAAGTGTTAGTGGTAGTTTTATAAACAACTTTATGTCACTACCGTTGTTATAGTATATTTTTAATTCTTTTTATCGAAAAACCAAGAAATAAGTGATTATATCGACTTTTATTATGTAGATGTAATAAATATAAAAGACGAATAAAATGTCTAATAATTATCTACACGTTGCTCTTGATGGATAAAACAATCAAAATATACTAATTTTTAAAAAAACTCATATTCCGATAAAATTTATATCAAAACGTAGATAAAAATGAGCCGATTACAAATATATAATTATATTTTCTTAAAACAAAATATATTACAAGTTATTAAACATAATTTTCTAACAAATTATAATTAACTACATTAATATACAATTTACATTAAACCCCTCACATATTTCACATACCACCCCTAACAATTTATATAAATAGCCCTAATTTTTTCCTTAAGCTTTTCAAGCAATAGTGACGTCATTATCCTATTTTTTTAAATTTTTTTTAAAATCCAAGGGATGTGATTGGTGGAGTGTTTTTAGGAAAACAAAAAAACCCTTTTCTTTTAAACATATAAGAAAGTTGAGCAAATTGCATTAAAATATAATAAAGTTTGTCCTAGTTACCATCCGATCAATTTTATTTTTTTAAACATAATACAAACAACTTTTATAATTCTTACATTATATGCAACTTGTTGTACATGAAAGTTATAACAAAGTTTATTGTATATAATGATAACTAAACAACATATACATAAATAAGTTGTTTGCATATAATAATACAAATATATAAATTTAAAATTAATTGTATACAATAATAACTAAAACAAAGTGATTGTATTTTTATTAATTCAATAGTAATTAAAACAAAGTTATTGCATTTTTATTCAATTTGCGCTATAAAATTTGTATAGTAGAAACAGTTGTTAAGTCAAATTTGATATCTGACCAAGCAACACATTAATAATTATTTAATGTGTAAATAAATTCCTTTATTATTTAATATTAAATAAGATATTTTAGTAGAGGGTAAATTGGCATCCGGACTCCGGTTCTCCCAACCCAATAAAGCTGGTTTATCCTGCTTTACCCTCTCTTTTTTATTATATTTTGATTTGTTATTTTGATAGGTGATGCTATATATCCCCTCCCTCTCATGTATATATATGTTAAATAATTGACTTACAACTTTCAATGTTATTTTTTCTCTTACATACATCATATTAAAGGGATATATAGATATTAAGGAGGAGACCTATAAAAACACCCATTTTGATATGATATATATAGGAGTATAAGTACAAAGCTATCGGTTTCCATGCCCAGACCAAATACCCTAAAATCGAGACGACGATGCGAAGAAAATTGGGGAAAACTTGAAATCACCACCGTATATTCATGGAACATGAATGAATTTTGAAGAAGGATATATCTTCTTGAAGAATGTTGCTTTTCACCAACCATTTTTTCCTCCTAAGATCTGCCAACAAAATCTCTTTATTTTCATCATAACTCATCCCTCCTATCTATCTATAAATTGGGTCTATTTTTGATTCATAAGATTCATCAAATTATGGGAGGTGAAAGCAAATGGAGGAAGCTGAAGCTCGCTCTAGGCCTAAATACATGCCTTTATCTTCCCAAAACCACCGACGACGATGAATCCGTTCACTCACCCTCTCCCCGCTCTCACGCGCCTCCCAGGAGCTCAGATGTCCGTCATCTTATGCCCACCACTCCGACTCCTTCATCTTCCGGTCTCCAGATGTCAAAATACGGCCTTAAATCGTCGTCTAAGGTATTTTTTTTATGTACATATGATTATGTTATTTGTTTGATTGAAAGTTTTCGATTGGTTATACTCTCTCTACATCGAAGAACAACACACGCGATTAACTTCAGATGTGAATTTAGAAAATTGAGCCTAACTAATCCTTTAAATGACATCTAACTATTTGACAGATTATCGAATTACTGTTTGATTAGAAGCGAAAAAAGAAAATAAATTCTTTAAGTAAGATGTTCATTGTGAAAGTTAAATATCTATATGGTCATAAGTTGACTCTGATGATAAAGGATTATGCATAATTGGCTAGGTTTTAGTTTTGTAAAGTGATTAACAGATGTATCGCTTGTGGCTGGTTAAGGTGATGATGATGGATGAATAGTGGATACATATACAATATAGGAGGTGGGGATGGAGATAGCGATGGGTTCTTTTGTCATGTAGTTTTCAAATCTTAATGGCTTTTTAGTGTTCCTTTAAGGTTATTCTTTTCTCCATTAATCATTAATGGTTTCTAACATCATTTTTATTTGAAATTTATAATAGCCTTGAATAATGAATATATTATTCTTAAGAATATTAATCCTTAAAAGTTGAAATTAGATTGTTTTAATAGAACAAATGGTAATATTCATCAACAGTTCTGTTATCCTTTTACTTTCTTTTTTACTTCCCCTTCTTGAAGGTAAAGTGCTTTATCTGGTCAACACCTTCACTTTTACATATAAAACCTCTCTCTTTCCTTTTCATAGTTGAATTAACACTTTTGGACTTTACTTATGGAGCATAAAATTGATGAAAGTTAGTTTAGCTTTGAAAAGAGTATAAACTCTTTAGCTTATTCTAATTGAGTTCTAATTCTTTTCATACCTGTGGTTGCTTTTGACTATATGAATCATATGCTTTTCTTTATTGCCTTTAAACCTTCATCATTGTAACCCCAGTTGCTTAAGGATCTTTACTTTAAAAAGATTCTAGTTTTTTAATCACCCAGAATAAACCACATCACATGTGTTGGCCACCTTAAAGACATATAGTCATCAGGCCAAAGTGATTTACAACCTGCAAGATCCTTTTTGACATGATATTCTGACACTATCGACAAATTTCTAGTTGTTAACGAGGTTAACTACTGGTTAATTACACATGTATAGGTCGGGTTCTGACTAACTTTGAAGAGACCGTATTTAATCGTTCAATGTCAGTGATATCGATAAAAAAAAGATCACTGTAAGATTAAAATCACTTTTTCATATGTTTTGCGATATGTATTAAATGGCTTAGGGTAAACAAGTAACGCGTAGTGTTTAATTACTTAAAAAGGAAACTAAAGATTTTCTATCATACTATGCTATACAGCTGTGTTGATAGTATTCAATTATCTAGTTCCTTATAACCTGGAAACTAGAAGTTTAAAAGAAACTCATTTCACATCGAAACAATCATCTACAAAATTATGATGCATAGACTATCGTCTTCGGAATAAGTAAAGAAAACCACTTTTGAGAAAAAATATAGTTGGAGATAATAACTTTCCATCAAAACAAGCAAAAAAACATCACTAGAACCCTAACTATGTCTAGGCATTACGATTTACCATTAATCATGTTGAAAGATAAGTACGAGTCTCGTTTATTTTTTTGTGGAACGTGATAGTTCCAATATAGTATAAGCATTTATCGGAATATATTTATTGATGATATGTCAATAATGAAACTCTGGTTTCGAATTTTCTAGTATTCTAATAAAAGTATTTCTGTTTCGATTGCAGCGGATTTGTGCAATATGCTTGACTGCCATGAAAACAACCAACGGTCATGCCATCTTCACTGCTGAATGCTCACATTCCTTTCATTTCCATTGCATCACATCTAATGTAAAACATGGAAATCGGGTCTGTCCTGTTTGCCGTGCAAAATGGAAAGAAATTCCTTTACAGAATTCTGGTTCTTCTCGTGTGAAATCAGGTATCAATTCCGGTTCATGGTCCCACCATGATTCATATATGATTTTACAAGGTATGCCTCCTCATCAAATGCACTCCAATCGCAATGTTCCTTTACTATTTCAAGCATCTGAGCCTTCAGTCTTTGATGACGATGAGCTAGTAAACCAGAAAGTAGATGAAATACCATCTGGTGATTCCGATTCCAATGGAGGAATAGAAATGAAAACATACCCTGAAATTTCTGCAGTAGCAAGATCAACATACTTTGATAATTTCGGCATCTTAATCAATCTCAGAGCTCCCGTTGCTAAAGAAAATCTAAACGCACGTGCGCCAATAGATTTAGTAACTGTTCTTGATATCAGTGGTAGCATGACAGGTACAAAGATTGCTTTATTGAAACAAGCTATGGGCTTTGTGGTACAAAATCTTGGCCCGTTGGACCGACTTTCTGTAATAGCTTTTTCATCTTCAGCCCGTCGCCTGTTCCCTCTTCGTCGTATGACTGAAACCGGGAAACAAGAATCTTTACAAATGATTAACTCTCTGGTGGCGAATGGCGGTACAAACATAGCGGAAGCCCTTAGAAAGGGTGACAAAGTGATGACTGAACGTAAATTCAAGAATCCTGTAAGCAGTATGATATTGTTATCAGATGGGCAGGACACCTACACCAGCCTCAGCCCTAGAAAGGCAGGGTTAACTGATTACCAGGCTCTTTTACCATCTTCTATGCAAGTCAAAAAGGACAATACCCATATACCAATTCACACTTTTGGGTTCGGCATGGATCATGATGCTTCTGCAATGCACTCTATCTCTGAACATTCTGGAGGTATGTTCTCATTTATAGAAGCCGAGAATGTGATACAAGATGCTTTTGCTCAGTGTATTGGAGGGCTTTTGAGTGTTGTGGTTCAAGAATTACGGGTTGAAGTCGAGTGTGTTCATCCCGTGTTGCGGCTCGGGTCTATCAAAGCTGGGAGTTACAAAGTGGGTATAAACGATAATGGAAGATCAGGGTTTATCGAAGTAGGTGATTTATATGCGGAAGAAGAGAGAGACTTTCTTGTAGCAATGGATATTCCAATTGAAGATTCGGGTAATGAAATGTCATTGGTGAAATTTAGAGTTACTCACAAGGACCTGATAAAGAAAACGATTGTTACTGTTGGTGGAGACGAAGATGTCACAATCTCAAGACCCGAGTCAACAGTGGGGAAGCAAGTAGTGTCGGTTGAAGTTGACCGCCAGAGGAACAGGCTTAGAGCTGCCAGTGCAATAGCCGAAGCTCGAGTGGCGGCTGAAAGTGGTAATCTAGCTGCAGCAGCTTCTGTACTGGAGGATTGCCGGAAAAGGTTGGAGGAGTCCGTGTCGGCTGGTAGGGGTGATCGGTTGTGTGTTGGTTTGGTTGCTGAACTGAGGGAAATGAAAGAGAGAATGGCGAGCCGTAGGGTATACGAGTCATCTGGACGGGCTTACGTGTTGTCAGGTTTGAGCTCACACTCATGGCAGCGGGCCACGGCAAGAGGTGACTCGACTGAGGTGACAAGCCAGATACAGACTTACCAGACACCGTCAATGGTGGACATGGTGAACTTATCTCAGACAATGTGTTTTAGCAGGAGTCCTTCAACATCTATGGCTAACCCCATGCCTACACCACCCAAAAACAAGAAATCGTTGAGGTCGATACACTCGTTTCCTCCACCGCAGCCGAGATGATATCAGGAAGAAGATTTCTTTGAAGAGTAGTTTGGTTATTTTGATTTTGTGTGGAAATGCAAAGAAAGTCGGGGGATGAATTTTAAAAAATTGTGGGTATATTATATTTCTTCCAAATGGAAATGGATTTACTTTTTAGGGAATAATCATAATTATTTTAGAAAGTTAATTCCTGTTTTACGAGAATCGTAATCCTACGAAATCAAGAAAAATCCTATCATGTTTAGGGTTTTAATTTATATATAATTAGCAAAATCTTAATTTCTAACCTATTTTGAATTTATGAAACAATAGTCTTTTATGAGTTGACGAAAGATTGATTTATATTCAATGATGATGGTTTGTTGCAATATCTAATACCACTTTGGGTACTGGTGGGTGGCCCTTTGTGTCCCCCCAGCTACTTGATTATTCTTCAATATATTCATATATCTAACACCTAATCCTATTATTATCAAGATTTATTGCCGCACTAAATTATTTTCAAAGTCCTTATTGATGTTACGTAACGTACAAAGTTCTTGCTAGGTAACTTATTACTCCTTATGTTATATACAAATTAATTCATTTAAATAATCATGATATTCTTTTTACTTATTTACTAGCAAGTAGCAATATATACACACAAGTAGTACGTACCGAACCAGCGTGGAAAGAAATTTGTAATTGGTAGGGAATCATGTATTGGAAAATCTTTTTCGACGTAGAGGAAATGATGTGTGTAGTTAACAACGCTACTTATGTAACATTTAAAGGTGGGGAAGAAAACACAAGGACATGTGTTTTCAAGCATTCTTTAATGATATAACTAAACATCAATCGGATGAGCCTTTCGTAACTTATTAACTAATGTTTGTGATTTTTAAGCAACAAAATCATATATACACAATGATTTTATTATTATACTTTTTACTACTATTTATACATGTGTACGAAAAAAATCACTTAAACTCCAAAATGTGAGTTCTTTTGACCTAATAATTGATAGAAGTCTTTATATTCTATGACAAGCTAAAGCTATCATGGGTTTGTGGATTTCTTATTGGTTCTGGATTTTAGCCTTTGTCTATGGAATTTTTCAATATTTTTGATTTAATCAACAACGTATGTGGTACGTGTATGATATCTTCCTTTTCACACCATTATCATTGATAGTTCTTAATTAGTTAAATAAAATACGATCATGTTGGCGATATTAAAATGTCTTCTATGTGTTTTTTACGATATATATTTTGTGTAATCCGAACCGCGTTTAAGCTAATCTGATACGCAACTACAACTTTGTCTTATAGAACATGATCCGAAACATAAACTGGTTTAATAAAGATGGATTGTATGATTCTACTGACCATGATGACTAATGGCAATAACACCTATCTTCTCCCTCGTACTACTTAAGACCTAGCTAAACTACCCAACACGTACACTCTTGCTCTTAGCTTGTGAAGATTGGTCTTAACCACCTAAGATTCTTCAGAGATGGATCATCACCAGCCTCACCTTCTAGATATGTTACCCTAACTATCCTTTTTGGACATCCGTCTTTCACTCATTTTCTTCTCGCCCCTTTCCTTTGGTTTCGTATTGAATCAATACAAATTTTTAACTGGTAATCAACAGTCCTAATAAACGTGAGTCGTGACTACCATCTTCAAACGTCTTGGAACGTCATTAATGTTGAGATGATTAAATATTCTTTCACTTTACAAATGGATATAAAAGGTAATAATATTATAAACTTAAGTTAAAAAATATGATGTTACTATTTTTTTACATTTAATGTTCTAAAAATCATAAATGGTGAATGTTATGTCGTGAAATTTATATCCTAAAGTGGGTTAAATAAAAAATAAAAGATAACGAATTACCATGGCCAAGTAAGTTGAAAGAGATAATAAAATATGGAAAATAATATTTAAACACAAGTGTTTGAAGCAAAAACTTTTTTTAGCAAGTTTTATCTTAAAAAATGTGATGAAATCTTATTTTAAACATTATTTTTTTTTAGAAAACATCCAAAACTCTTAAGTATTCTAATTTGTTAATTAAAAAACATAGAAATTGAGCTTTAAATAAAATTTTTTGATCTCCACTCTCCAGCTTGAAAAAAATGAGGTATAAAAGACAATCTACAAAGGGGACTTGGGCTTCTGTGGAGCACTTTTCATTTTCTTCTTCATGGCTTTCTTTTTAATTATCGAGTGTTGACCAATCCATCTTCAATTCCATAATTTTGTATGGGCCCAGCCCAGCCCAACACTAGATTTGGACTTTGCTAATTGGACTACTGACTACATTGGTGAAAAAGGCAAGGCTTAGAATTTGGCTCCTACGTATAATTTACCAACTAATTTTAAGCATGGGTCCATTTATAATATTCTTTTAACACTTTTTTATATTAGAAGATGTGTTGGATATTGGTATATACGAGCTTCACGTTTCAGACTTGTTTCGTATTTTATTGCCCTGTTACTTCCTTTTGAGTTAACGAAATGAAATACAAGGAATTTGTCAAATTTTATTCAGTTCTATCCATTCTTCCAACTAAACACTCATATAAAGGAATTCATAATTTTAATTATAACTGATTTATGTTAAACCAAACACACAATAGAAGATTATTCAAAAAAATAAATAAATTAAAACTTAGAAGTGAAAACTATAATTAAGGATGTTAAGGATCAAAATTGATCTTTAATCTACAAACATGCTTCTTATTCTTCTTGAACTCATTATTGATGTAGCATTACTAAAATGTTGACGAAACTATTGAAGGCTAACATACCTATTTATATAAAATAAAATATTAATCACTTTATTTATTACAAGAGACTGCGATATTTTAATAGCTACCTAATTTTATAAAGAGAGGTTGATGTTTATTAAACTTCTAAACCAATATAAAAATGAGTACAAGAGGTTTTATATTTATTTAATTATTATATGTGTTATATAGATGAGATAAATAAAAATCATATTAGTGTAGAATTATTTAACTAATGGATAAAAAAGATTTAACAGAAATACTAGAGGTTTTTTTAGAGATGTGATATATTCTTTACTAATTTCTTCTACTTATAAAATCAACAAATACAAATACCAAAATCAATAGATGGGGTGGGAAAGAGAATTAGTGGATTTCACATTTTATCTTGTGATTAGTAGGATTATAAAATAGGAATAAATAATATGATGACATATCATTTTTTTTGTAACGCATTTGTATATATATAAAGGTTGAGAGGTGATATATTCTATTACCATTTTCTAATACGAGTGTCAAAATTAATTTTAAAAAAAGTTACTTAATTACTATTCTTATTTTATAACGAGTAAGATAATAATTAGAAAAAAAAATATAAAGAGTTATCATTTTGTGTGATAATTACAATTCATTCGCTCAATAGAATAATGATTATTAAATTATTATTATATTGGGCAAATCAAGAAGGATTCTCGCTTTCCGTGAAAGGCAAAAGAGAATACGAGGGGGGTTAAAGACAAAATGTGAAAAAGCGAAGGACTTGATTTAAGAGGGAAGGATTTCAAGTTACGTTTGACTGCCCCAAGATCCAACAAGGATTTCAGCAAAACCTATTTGAACCATTCGCAGGTTTAGCCCTTTAACATATACAAAATGACTCTATTAGCCATCAAATACTCTCGGTTTAAGTTGGGTAAAAAGACAAAACTTTATCCTCCTTGATATTAATATGAAATACGACTTCATTTTGTAACATCAACGATGATAACATTTGTTGATTAGATTAAATAAAAAGTAAATACCTAGATAGTGAATTTGTTACTAGACTCCATCAATAGCTTATAGTCTAAAACAAGATACCAATTTAGCTAAAATAAACTTATTAGATTGGAAAATTTTACTTAATGATCTTGTCTAAGAGTTTGATTGATGTTGAAAATCAGCTCATTAATCTATTTTTAGCCATAGCCATAATCAATTTGTTACGATATAATTTTCTTGTTACTCAACAATATAATCATATGCATGACTACCCTCTAAATAAGGGGTAGTTCATACTTCATACCTCACAAAACATTCTCTTGGTATTGTACA
The DNA here is from genome assembly GCA_947179395.2 of Pulicaria dysenterica. Classification (NCBI taxonomy): domain Eukaryota; kingdom Viridiplantae; phylum Streptophyta; class Magnoliopsida; order Asterales; family Asteraceae; genus Pulicaria; species Pulicaria dysenterica. Next base: position 60,465,710 of record OX359295.1, read on the forward strand.
TATTTAACTATTTGATCTACCTCAAAGAACTTGATATATGCTTATATTTTTTAGTAATAAAATTGATGAAGATTAGTTATGATCTAACGATTATAATATGATAATATATAACATACTTGTATTCAATATAAAGTCACAAGGCTCCTAATGTTCTAAACTTACTCGATTACATCCATATCAATAAAAAATAACAAGTTATTTGGTCTAAGCGTTAGACAATATGTTGGGTATGAGACATTAATATGTAGAAATTCAAAGAGAGCCAGATTGATACAATTAAGTTATGGGATTAAGTTTGTTATTCTATATTTGACAAGGGACTGAATATGTAAATCACGAAAAGCATTAAAGGAATGTGGGACGTAGGGACCATGGCCGATGATGTGTAAAAAGGACGAGAAGTTTAAGATAGTCTCAACTCTGTCTTCCTCCACCACCATCACTCCTCCCTCTGCAACTTCTTGAGCTGCGTGCTCGGAGCTCACAAACTAGTTGACCGTTGCATCTCTCTCTCTCTCTCTACACGAGTGTTTTCCAGCATCATTAATGACGACCCCTGTAGCTTTCAGCCATTATTGATTTTCTTTCAAACAACCAGCTTAGGTAGCTCGATTATTTGTTACAAACAACCAGCTTCTGATTTCAAACTTTCAGGTCGGTGGCGTTGTTTACGGTATTTTTTGCGAGACTAGTTCCAGCTCGTTAGCAGATTTGCAGCTCGCATTCTCTTCATTTGTGAGTTAACGGAAGCTCCTTCATCAAAACCACATGTTTTTTTCAACATTTAACTGTTGATGATCTTAAAACATTAAGATTCCTGACCTGGTGATGATCTGCTCACTGGACAGGTGTATGATTGACGCGGCGTGGCGGTGGTGGAAGTGCAAAGGGATTTCTTGATCTCCTTCCTTGTTATCAGGTACGATCGATACATCGGTACCTTAAAATGTTGAAACAATTATTATATGTTGAAAGTCTTCGCTGAATTCCAGTTTCTTCTTAGTTAATATTCACCGATTTTCAAACGAAAAGGATGTTTCAACAACAAGTACAACAATGTAAACACGAGGTACAATATAGGGTTCATGATGATAAGAAGGGTCTGTATACAAGTCCGGTCAGCCGACACGGAGCTCTGTAGGGCCGGACTCTCTCAAATGCGTTAAGCTTTTTCAAACATTGCCTCAAGAAATTAGATACAGACAGCCTTCTTTTCTTCAAAGGCAAGGATAATTGGATCTTTGTAGAATCCGTTATGTGTAAAATCTTGGAAGTACTATATTAAACTATAAAATCATGACTGTTTCAACGTACGCAGATGATGGCATCAAGCACAACTCTGTGATCAAATAGGTTAAATAATTGTGTGGGTGTGGAGTATAAAATTTGTATATGTTTGAAATTGGTTGAGAGGTCGTTTTCGGGTTAGCCAAAAGGCATCTCTCCCAGCTTGAGAGAAGTGGGTGAGGGTGATGGACTTGTAATCTTGCTATTTATTATAAAAAATAAACCAACACTTTATAATTAGGTCACTATTGGATGTCAATTCAACCAAATTTGACATTTCTGTATTAATTTGTGATGGATTTTGCCTGCCATTAATAGCTGGTCTTTGATCAATGCTCTCTGGTCTGCTTTTTGGCTAACCAGCTTTCACCTCCTTTTTGGTGCCAGTAAGGTGTTCTTCAGTCAAACCTGTTTGATGATTTGGGCCAGTGTGGGGTTAATCAACGGGTAGGTATTGTCGATATTGTTCATCTGTATCTCACTTAAAAATAAACAAAACTGGATTTAGGCAACACATGAAAACATGATGTAGTGATTACTTATATATAATTTTAACTACATTGTATTTGTTCCATTTGTACCTTATGTTATTGATTTACAGTATCCTGTTCTGTAGCATGTTAGCAAAAAACTGTTCTAAATTATGAATAACTGGGACTGGGAAACCTTTTTTGGACACAGGAATTTAATTAAGCTTTTTAGGTATGTTTCCCTGTTTGGCCACAAAGTTACAAACTACAAACACTCCTTTTTTAGCATTTTAATTGAGATTAATATAACCCATTATTGAGTTTTTCATATTTACTCTATAGGTCTTCAGGTTTAAAAAAGTTGAAGTATATTTGTTTCTCCACTTTCAAGTCAGACAAGCATCTCAGTTTACAATTTATTAGTATTTTCCATCTCTGATTAATTCAAAGCTCAATGCAGATTTTTAACAGCATAAATCTCTCTTTCTCTCCCACCCATTCTAGAAATCTACACATATCTAAATATAGCATGTTATACTTAATTAACTGTACATCCTAATGGTTTGGTGAAATGTGTAATTTACATTCTTAATATGTGTGCGAATCTCTACTGTAATATGGGTATGAATATAAAGCAACCATTGACCGCCTTCGTTTCGATTTGTAACAGTGTTTGGACTGAATAGATGAAGCTCCAACTGGATGTTGCTTTAGCTTGCTTCATCATCTTGATCTGGATTCAACCCATCCTTTGTGGTTAGTATCAACTCTAGTATATTGTTTTACAGAATCCTAATACAGTCTAATCTAGAAGAACATGTTTTTGAAACTCTAATTTGTTAGCATATTGTCTAAACTTAAAACTATTTATGCCAGATGAAGCTTCAGAGACTCCAGACGTAATCAAGTGGACATGTACATGCTATGCGAACAAACTGAACCAGCAAACTGACATCCCAACTAATTGCTCTTCATCCTGTGATTGCAGCTCTGGTATGCTAACTTCATAACAATTTATTGTATCAATGTATCGTGTGCAAAATTAGTTAGATACATTAAACACATTCATGAAATAACTATTCCTTTTCCAATAAAATGCTTTTAGTTATCCAGATCAATTATGCATGTTATTTAATGTAATCTTCTTATATTTGATCTGTATTGTACATTTACTTCTCTGTGGCTGCAGAAGGCTCAAGTCAAAATCGATGGAAATGCATATGCCCTGGTGATAGACTCCCTTCAGTGGCTGCAGGTCACGAATCCAATTGTTTTGTCTCCTGCAATTGCAATTCTGGTAAATTGTTGCCCTGGCCCACATCTATTCGAAGATAATGTTGGATGTTACATTATCTTTAAAATATTGCATGTAAAAGTCTTCCACCACCATAATTAAAATCTAATTACATGGTGTTACTTTAATGTCTATTTACAGGATCTTCGAGTGAGGCAGAGTCTTCAAAGAAACAATTTTCCAGCAAAGCTGTATTAATCATCCTCTTACTATGCATGGTGGTGACAACTCTTGCAGTCTTTGCTTCAGTGATGTGCTATGCATATCGAAAGCATAACTTCTCTAAACAACTTCCTTTATCCTCATCTGATAAAGATACAAGTTACAACAGTACTACCAACTTAATAAGCTATAGAACAGCTTCAGTACCTGAATCTAAAACATATATACATTCTCCCACCAATCCTATCGCTGGTAGCTGCGTATTTAACAAATTTATTTCATTTAAAAATGTCACAGTGTTCATATTTCCTTACATATGTTTCTGTTTTTTGTCTCTTTCTCCAGGGTGTATATACAAGACTTCATTCTTCTTTAGGAAACAAACAAGAACTGTACAAGGAACAATCACAAACTTTTCATACTTTGAATTGGAAACTGCGACCAATAAATTCTCTGATGCTAGTTTAATTGGAGTTGGGGTAAGCAGCCACGTATATTATGGCCAGCTAAGAGATGGTAAACATGTTGCTGTTAAACGGCTTAAAGCTCAGGGAGGCCCAGATGCCGAAGTGACTTTTTTGACAGAGGTAATGGACTAATCATTTTACCACTGAATGGGGTCAAAACAATATTATTTCTATTGGTATGGGTTGAGCTTTTTTGAAGAAAATGATTTAGGAGGTTTTATGAATTAACTTTTAAAAATCATGATCAGATTGAACTGCTATCAAGACTCCATCACTGTCATGTGGTACCGTTGCTTGGCTACTGCTTAGAGTATCATGGAAAACACCTTGAGATGCTATTGGTATTTGAATACATGTCGAATGGTAACCTGAGAGAGTGTCTAGACGGAGTATCAGAAAAATGCCTTGATTGGGGAGCTCGTATTGCAGTTGCAATTGGAGCTGCTAGGGGCTTAGAATATCTCCATGAAGCAGCTGCACCCAGAATCTTGCATAGAGATGTTAAATCCACAAACATTCTCCTAGATGAAAACTGGCGAGCAAAGGTATGAGAGCACAAATATCTAATAATGATTTTTATTTATATATAGTTCTCTTTTTCATGATATTAATTTTGTTACTATTAGATTACTGATCTTGGCATGGCTAAAAGTTTGGTAAGTGATGGTCTCCCCAGCTGTTCTAGCTCTCCTGCTCGCATGCAGGGGACTTTTGGCTATTTTGCTCCTGAATACGCGATTGTTGGAAGGGCATCCCTTATGTCCGATGTTTTCAGTTTCGGTGTTGTGCTTCTTGAACTAATTAGTGGTCGGCATCCCATTTATAAATCACCCGACAAAGGGGAAGAGAGCCTTGTTATATGGGTAGGTAACCCATTAATATTCTTTTTTCTTTCTTTAAAGGAATATAGTAATGGTATCATCAATTTGATTTGCAAGTTTCTGATTAAATGCAGGCAACACCACTTTTACATGATAGCAGGCGGGTGAGTAAGGAGCTGCCTGACCCACGCCTTCAAGGGAAAATAGGAGAAGAAGAACTGCAAGTGATGGCTTATTTGGCAAAGGAGTGCTTGTTATTGGATCCCGATGCCCGTCCAACAATGAGCGAGGTTGTTCAAATACTTCTAACTATCGCACCAGAAAAGTCCAAAAGGCGGAATTTCTCTGTTGACCGTTTTCAGGTACAACTATCACACTTAACTAACCATGTTTCATTGCAGATTTTTGTGTTATTAATTTCTGAAATACATCTTTGGAAACAGGATTACACCATTAGAATGGATCGTGCCACAGACGAGCTTCAGCAAACATCATCCAGTGGATCATTATCATCTGAAGCTTCACTGATTGTAGATACTCAAGAAAACAACTATATACAGCCAAGTAAAGATTCACCTGAAGACCTTAAGCAAGTGATTTTACCAACTCTTGATCCCAAATGTTCACATACCGAAGATGATGAAGCAATTGTGGACTTAACTGAACCCCGGTTCGAATCCTTCTGTGTGTCGAAAATTTCATCTGCCTCCTGATTTACACACAAATGCAATGAAATTTGCTTTCATATGTTTCATGGGTATGGTAATATTCATAATTTATTGGGCTACGAAATATTCATAGTTTATTAGCTTGAAGTTTGATAAATTTTAAACATGAGCTTAAATCTACGATTCATTTCATTTTTCTAGAGGACTTAGGAGAAAAATCTGTAGAGGTATGAGTAGTGAAGTCGTGTTTGTGTACATGTTTTTTTTCATCACGATATTGTTGTAAGATGTATCGTCATATTATAATATGATATCATTGGTTTACTACTTTACTCTATAAACTAGTCATCCTTCCGATTTGTATGAGAATGCAAACAAATAAAGCCGGTGTGTAAAATGGAACCTGGTGTTAGTGGCTGGTTTACTACTTTACTGGAGTTTGGACATTCACTTGATTTTTCCGAAATAACCTTAATTAACGTGCTATTAATGATGTGTAAAAAAAATCTTAGCCGTTTAAATTTAATCAATAATTAAGATTGGAAAAACAGTTTTGTTTAAAACCTTCCATAAAACATAATAGTACGTGTGTAATCGTTAATGAATTATAAAAATAAATTTGTATGTCAGAGCACTTTTGCCTTTTGGTAATGAATTCTTCTCAACTAAAGTAGATTGAGTAGTTAAGAATTTTCAATATTCAATTAATACAAGTCTGACGTTGGTGGTTACAATATGATGCATTTCAATTTTATTTGAACGTGAATCCTTTGGTTCAAGGAGGCTGCACTAAAATCTTTGATGGCAGGTACTACTGTAGTTGATGGTAACCACCATTAGAGCATCAGTTGTTGGAAAGATTGAATAGGGGTTGGTGTAGGGCTGTCAATGATAGAAATGTCATAATTAGAATTCTAATTTTAATTAAATAGATAGTTAAGATTAATCAATTAAATTAAATTTATTAAGTCAAGAGTCAAAATCACTCAATAATTTAATATATGTTAGTGTTTTGTTTATTAAAAGATATAATAATGCCCATATTCGTTGTTATAATGGCAATAATAATTAAGTAAATAACTAATAAATATCACCTATACCGAAAGTCTGAAATGCCGACATTATTATAAGCATGATCATAAATAAATATGTTAATGAAACGTGTTTATTAATATTAAATAATACAGAAATAAATAACACTTTTTTTAAAAAGTTTTCTGGTAACATGTTATAGAAACTACACAAATGAACAACCAAATCGGATTACAGTTACTAAAACGAAATAGAAAGAACAAAATTACACAAATGAACAAGAAAGAAAAATATGTTTATGTCATATGACATTTGCTATATAAAATTCACATATCGTATTTGACATTTTGACTTGTTATAATAAAAGGTGTTGCTGACATTTTTATTTATTTGACTTCCATAAATATCCAACTAATCGTGATACCCACGAAAGAAAAGTTGAAAACTTAAGGTACAACATGGTTTTTGGCCTAATATATCAATGTGTATTTAAGAAATCTTTTCTTTCTAAGGTTGAGAATATGTAAATTAGGTATTTAGGATGTGTACATTTAAAGTTAAAAAAAAAAGAGTCTAAGGTGTTGTTTGTTTTTTGAAGACATAAGCTGTTAAGTTCTTAGGCCATGTCTGCGAATATCTTATTGGATAAGCTAAATTTTAAAAGGTCTTATGTCTGCGAAAAAATATTGTTTGTTTTTTTAATTTTAAGAAATGTCTTATTTACTATATTACCAATCGCCACTTACCCCACCATCACCACTACCAACCGCTACCTCCGCCAACCGCCACCTCCGACGACCACCGCCGCCGCCTCCGACCACCACCACCGCCGACCGCCACCACCACCGCCGTCGCCGACCGCCACCGCCACCGCCGCCGACCACCACCACCGCCGCCGACCACCACCACCGCCGCCGACCACTGCCGACCACCACCACCGCCGACCGCCACCACCACCGCTGACCACCACAACCGCAGCCACCGCCGCCGACCGCCGCCACCACCGCCACCGCCGACCGCTACCACCACCGCCGCCGCCTACCGCCACCACCACCGCCGCCGCCTACCGCCACCACCACCACCACCACCGTCACCGACCACCACCAATGGCCACCGCCACCACTGACCGCCACCATTCCGACCACCACCAATGGTGGTGGTCGGCGGTGGTGGCGGCGGTGGCGGTAGGCGGTGGTCGGCGGCGGTGGTGGCAGTCGGCGGCGGTCGGTGGTGGTCGGCGGCGGTGGTGGTGGTCGGCGGCGGTGATGGGGAAAAATAAGACATAAGAAACACTTTTTTTTAGCTTATTAGGATAAGCTGAAATAAGATGTTTGCTTATGTCTACGGAAAAACAAATGATCTTATTGAAAACGTCTTTTCACCCGCAGACCTTTTCTTAAAATAATGTTTTATTTGAAAAAACAAACATGGCCTAAGTAACTGCATTTTGATAATATGTATATTGTCCAGAATTTGGGCTTACAGTACTTGGGCCCATAGACCCATATCTGAAAATAAGTGGACAATATTAAGGACCAGCCCAAACATCGCGATCAGGCCATATACAACAAATTGAAGCTTGAAAGTTGAAACTACGGTGGGAGGGGTTACATCAGAGAGTGGCCGTGAAAACTGAGGGGTCCCAGCCTGCCTGACATACGATTGATTCATGGCCGCCAAAGCTGGAGCGGCTCCGGCGACGTACTCACCATCTCCGACAACCTCTAAGAAGAACAGACCTCCCATTTTCACCGATGTTGATTGGGTACGTCCTGACGGTCGCGATTTTCACCAGTGCAGACCTGCATGTATGGTCCTATATTCTTCATTCGTAATCATCTTCGCTATTCCTTCCTTTATTTATATTTTCATCTGAAAAATTGAAATGATGTTTTTTTTTCTGTGATAAGAATTCTATATTCCCTTTGATTAATGATGCTGTATCCCTGCCCGTACACACATATAAGACTGTTAGAAGCATAATAAGAGGAATAAAACCCTAATTTTATAGGCTTTCTAAGATGATTCATCTTCTATAGCAGTAGCTTCAGTTTCTAGGGCCCAAAACAACATGTGTGAGTTTTATAATACGGAAAGATTGTACATTTGTTATTTCATTCATCTAAAATCTACGAATACTCTTATGTTATTAGTTTACTTCGCTTGAAAATAAAGTTATCATATGTGTCTGGGGTTCTTGTTTATTTACTCTATGAGCTTTTTGCTGGGATACATTTGCAAGTGACCTGAATTTTCTTTATTGTTGATCTAATTGGCTTGGAGTCCATTATGTTTTTTATGCTCAAGTGTGACACCACTTCCTGCATTACTTTGGGGGTCTACATAGTGGATAATGTCATAACATGTGTACAACATTGTTTTGTTTTCCAGTTTTACGAACAGGTGCGGTTAATGCAGCATCAGGATCTGCTTATGCAGAATTTGGCAATACAAAAGTTATTGTGTCTATGTAAGTTCACTTCTTATGGAATGAGATATATGTTATGTTAATGATCAACTAAGGTTCCTTTTCTTCGTGGTAAGGTTATGCTTGAGGAAGTAGATACTGTAATGAAATAATATTAAAGGCAAAGTATACATTTAATTATAATCTTGTGTATGCATATCATTTGGACATCTTTGAGAAACTGAGGATAATAAATACAGTACTTAGATCTTTTTGCAAATTAATGCTCTTGTTTTTTATCTACAATGATCTAAGGGTGGTGATAATTTATCTAGTGCTGCTGCTAATTTCCTGCCTGTTGTATTGTTATAAGGAATAGTACCTTCAACCAACATCCACATCCTACGAAGATATTGTCAATTCAACTTAAATATAGCTAATTGGGCTTTGAACTTCTGCTTAAACCATCACTTCTGCAATATTCTGTTCAAGTGATGGACATTTTAATTGCTTAAACTTTTGTTTGAAATGTTAACTGAAAATGGTTTTACTATTGCTATGCAAAAGATGCGTCTGCCTATGTTGGTGTTGTGTGTAAGACAATGGATGTGTGGAAGCATTTAGAATTTCCGAAATGTAGACACAATTTCTATAAAATTTCCCCCCTTAACTTTATGTTAGTAAATACCCTGATCTTTTATCAATGTAACTTGTCTAAATGCTTCTCAGGTTTATCTACAACATGTTTGATTGATTCTTTTCAAATTTTCTTGATCAGATTTGGACCCAGGGAAAGCAAGAAAGCAATGATGTACAGTGATATTGGTCGGCTGAATTGTGATGTTAGTTATACAAATTTTGCCACTCCAGTCCGTGGACAGGTATGCCTGTGGAATAATGTACTTATTTTAGAAAACTATAGTTCCCATCAGTATCTTAGTTTTAAATCTCTTAATTATATCAAATGTTTTGCATGAAGTAGGCATCAGACAATAAAGAAATTTCGTCGCAGCTGCACAAGTCTTTGGAGGGTGCCATCATGCTAGATACATTTCCAAAAACAACTGTGGACGTATTTGCGTTAGTGTTGGAGTCAGGAGGCTGTGAGTTTTGTTTTATATTGTGATAATTGTGATAGTTTACAATTATAAATTTGTGGATATGAATTTTTTTGGGTATGTTTGAATATTAGTTGTAATCTTTCATTTCACTATGATGCTCATGTCAATTCAATATCTTCTCTTTGAGGACATTTGTAAGGCAGCTGAATCTTGAACCACTAACACTTGCAACCAACCTCAGTTTTGTTTTTGTTTTGTTTTTTTTTTTTTTTGCTTAACAAATGCACCGCTTTTATCACTTGAGATGCTGAGTAGCTACAAATCGATTGTTGCAGGTGATCTCCCGGTGGTAGTCTCATGTGCCAGTCTTGCTTTGGCAGATGCAGGGATTATGATGTATGATTTGGTTGCTGCAGTTTCGGTGGTATGCATACCAGCTTACTTGCATATATTTCTTCTTACTGGCTCATATTGTATTAAACTTCTCCATACAAATTAATAACATTAAAAGGACGTTGACTAAGTAGTGTGCAGTATACTGTATTTTTCATTAGCAACAGTTATATTTCTTTATGTTTAGTTTTTGGCAGGTCCATTTTGCAATTTGTGTTAGGTTCCAGTTTATCCTCTTAACATGCTCACTATGCAATTTTTTTTACTCTCGTTGTGTAGTCTTGTCTTGGGAAGAATCTTGTCATCGACCCTGTTTCTGAAGAAGAAAACTATCAAGATGGTAGTCTTATGATTACATGTTTACCATCTCGTAATGAGGTTACTCAACTGACAATAACCGGAGAATGGTCTACCCCAAAGATTCATGAGGTACAACTTGTATGTACTAAAGGTGGCAAGGAGTCACGGTACATGTCTAGAAGTGTGGGTCGGGTTGAAGCATTTTGCCCAAAACTTGATTTTACATCAATGATAATCTCATTTTTTTAATAAAATGATTCAATGGGCTTTATGCTTCAGAAATATACTTATGAACCTCAACCCAATTGGCCTAGCTCTTTTTAAACTTTTTTAGTTGCCCTGTTACCTTTTAGAGATAAAACATAACTCAAATTGGCTCATAAGTTATTGGATCAAAGTTCTAATCTCTAATACGCACACATACATTTTCTTCTGTTTAATTTTGAGTGCAATGTAAGATATCTTATGAAACTTTTTTGCATATGATGATTTTCAGGCAATGGAACTATGCCTAGATGCATGTTCCAAGCTAGGCAAGATCATGAGATCGTGTTTGAAAGAATCTGCCTCCACTTCACAAGAATAGCTCAAGAGGTGTATGTTCAACTTCCATTTTGTCACTACAAGATACATAATAGGTGCTTCAGTTCTTTTTTCACCCTGACCAAATTTTCAACGCTTGAAATATGTTCGCTTTTGTTACCGGCCTAAGTTTTTCTTTCAAAATTCATGTTTTCTTTGGCGTAAACATTTGTGTTTTCCTATTAATATGCATTACAATGTTTGGTAAGTTTTGCTTTTTTTGAACCATCTGACTTATAGATGGTGCTGATATGTTTGTCTTTGTACTACTCCTAGCACTTATACATCATAGTAAAATCATTGCACATCATGAATTTAGGCAAATTGTTGAATGACAGAGCTATGCGTGATTTATTTGTGAGATTATCATCCTAATTCTAACATTATACTATACAAGTTATCAATATATGCCATGGTTTTTTTGGGTATTGATGGTCATACATGGATTTAGGGATTTTTGATGCTCTTGACTGGAATATGAAGACTTGAATGAGTCTGATCCTTATAAAAAATATATAATTTTGAAGATATTTTGACTTCCATTTCAAGATCTTTTGGACCCACTTTAGTCTTTAGATCAACATCTTGGTTCAGTGGATGACTCTTTCTGGGGAATCTTAAAGAATCTACCCTAGCTATAAATAAATTTTAAAATATCCTATTAATGTATTTAGTATTTTCTTTACATTCGTTTTTTAATTTTTTGGTAATTTTGGTGGTAGCATGTATCATTATATTATATTTTGTGTGAAATATCATCAGTTCATCACAATAAGTGAATCACTAAGGCCTTCTGTTGGTAAACCCTGTAGAGATAAGTAAACCCTCTTGGCCGTTTATCTCTTCATGTTGATTTTGATCGCAATCGCAATTTTGCAAGATGTGCTTGTATATCTATATTAAAACACACAAACCCATCAATAAATTCTCTTGCACCAATACCTGATCAACTTATTTTATAAGTTAGAGACTTTTTTTTGTTGTTGTTTTATTGTTATTCAAAAGTTATATTGAAAATTAATAAAAGAGTTAATAGGTGAAAGGGAAATAAAGGAAATGGAAAAAAAGAAGAAGAAAATGAACATGTTATGGATGGAATTCATTGTCATCATAGTGTGTAAATATCGAACCTTTTTTGTGGCATACACAAAGAACAATTGCAAAAATCAAGAATATAAAATTTTACCTTCAACTTTATTCTACATTAACATAAAAACAATAAACTTTTAAATTATTTTGAAACTAGATACGAAAAGGAAATAGCATATGCATCTAGTTTGAGTAGATGTATCATATTTTGTAAATCTTAGATCAAGATTTCAAGGGTTCAGATCTTTTCTCCTATTTTCTTTGAAACAATCGTTATTCCTTATATAACTTCTAATGTCATAAGACATTCAAGGATCACGCCTATGAGTGCTCATAAATCGAGCAGTAATGTTACACCGGTTGGAGAGTTACTATTGAGGAATGCAAAGGTTATTATATCAGATGTAAGTTAGTATTTAACTTATTGAATTATCAACTAAGTTGTAAATAATAATATGTAGTTATTAGTTAAGTTGATCGAAAATTAATTTATAAACATTTTAATATGTAAGCTTACTTTTTATGTCATTTCCCATATTTTTAATCTAAGCTATAAACTAATTCAAACACCATACTAACTAATTTGTTAACACTATATTATTAATAAATATTTATTTAAGTCATTCAATAGATATATCTATCTATTTTTATAGTTATTTATGTATACAAGTATATTAATTAGATTAAATAAATAAAATTCAAATTTGAATATATTCACTTTTAGAAGATTTTATATCTCTATTTATATGTTATAATTGTTTTACTATATACGTTAATTTGCTGTAATTATTTCATGTGTATATATACAAAATATTAAACTAATAAACTAAATATTAAACTAATAAACTAATAAGGTTAACCCTAAGAAAATTCATTCACCCTCATGTTAATATTATTAGTTCGTATTTTAAAAATTATATAATATAATAATAATAATCTTTAATAATTGTGTATCATATCGAAATTTAAAGAGTACAACATCTCAACTACTGCCGGCCATTAATTTTATTTTATAACTGCAGACTTCCATCTGTATTTACGATATCTACTGGTACACGTGCAGGGCCGTCTTAAGGGGCGTGCGAAAGGGGCGACCGCCCAGGGCCCATGGATTAGAGGGGACCATTTTTCTTTTGTATGTGTATAATGTACATGGTTTAACGCTTTAAGCCTAGTTTAGTTAATCTATTATGAGTTAATTGTTATAATGTACATGGTTTAACGCTTTAAGTCTAGTTTAGTCATCCCTCAAATTTCCTAAAAATTGTTGAAATTTGTTAAAAATTTATTTTCTGACCCAAACCAGTGGGAAATTCGTTGAAAAATATCCACCGAATTTGATGCATAGGAAATCTCTTTGTGATGCTTAATTATCTAGTAGTGACCGTTTGTGAAGAAAACTAAGAAATCCTCAATTCATAAAAAAAAACGATTGTTAGTTTGCGATGAAATCATACAAAATTGTTTAACCCATTGGGACGAAATCACACAATTTGAGAAGAAGAAACAACATTGATAATCACAATCTCTTATCATAATTTGGTTTTCTTAAGAAAAAAAACAATATCATAGGCTTTTGTAAAAGGTAGAATTCAGAAATATCTATTTAAGATATTTGAAATTTGAAATGTTTCTAATTTCTTAAACATGTGTAAAATTTTCTTTAATCTTTAATCTTTGATCCTTGATTTTTAGATTAATTTTTATTCACTTTTTAGATTTCAATAATATAACTACTTACTTTTTGTTTGCTTTGTTTGGTCAATTGATTATATGGAAACTAATTGGTATTTTCATATTATTCAGTTTACTTTTGCTTAGTATAATTGTTTAATTGATATTTGCATATTAATTGCTTAGTTCGTAATTAACTAATTTATTATCTTGTAACTAACCGTCATTAGCATATTAGTTTGTTTATTTATTAGTTTGCTTAGGTGGTAAATACTAGATTTTAATTCTTGAATCAGTATGACCAGTTTTACTTAGTTTGCAATTGGTTGTCAATTGTATATTTTGGTCTATTGTTGCCATTAAATACGTATAATTGTAAGTATTTTCTTAACGTTTTATTTAGTTTAGTATTTTTAAGGGCCCGTTTTTTAGTTTTGCCTTGGCCCCAAAAATATTTGAGACGGCCCTGTACACGTGAGTCACCTTACTAAGTTCAATAAAATATTCATATTGGTATTTTTTTCTTCCCTAAACCATAATATACTTTCATATTACACCTTAGTCTATTGCTAATTATAAATTCTATTATATCAAAATGACTTCTTCACACTAAAAGCACTAACAAATAGAAATATTTAGCAGATACAGTAAAACAAATAGGATTTTTTTATATTTGTGTATATTTTATATTAATTTTTTGTATTGACACGTTCAAACGTATTGGTAAATGGTAACTTGTATTTCACGGGATAAAGCGAGTTGAGGACCCATTCATGACGAATGCTTTTGGATGGAATCATGACGTAATTAGTAAGAAAATAAGTAACATTATGTACAAACATTTTTCAGTTTTTTTTCTTTTCTTTTGAACAACATTTTTCAGTTTCTTTCTGGTGAAGGAAAAGATTAAAATTACGTTACTGATAGTATTAATAAAACTGAATCAAGATTTAGGTATCAAATCAAAATGAACGACTAATGATATATATGTTAATAATATTTTTTGGCCTAAAAATCTTTAAGACATTTGGCGCGAACTCGTTTCACATTCTCGAACAATATATTTGACTTTCATAGCTATAATATATCCTTTCGAGTATATATATATTAGATGAATATATATTAAGAAAAAATAATATGTATAGCTGGAAACATTTAATAATAGCCGTTTTTATACTTAAAACAGTTAAGTAAGTAAATAATGACATAACCAACGTATATATTCCACATTTAAAATGTTTTTAAGTGTCAAAATATCTAAAATAGATACTCCTACAAACATAAATTTTATGTCTATATATTAATTATTGTGTATGAATTAAACATACCTGAACTGATAATGTGTCTGTTTCTATATATATCGCTAATTTTACAAATTGATAATTAGGAAACATCCTATGGTTGTTGGCATTAAGATTCCTGTGCCCATGCCACTGTGCCATCGATTATTTCCGTTTATTTCTCAATTAATTATCACAATCACCTAGGAATATTATTTTTGGGAACTGAGTAGGTGTGTAACTAGTCATGTCTCAATCAAAGGGTTTGTAATCTAGTGATATCTGATTTTTCGTAAGTTATCCTTTATCCTACCATATTACAAGCTTTACGATAGACATTAACCCAAATCCTCTTAGAACTCTTTCTGTGCTGACCTCATATATACCTTTCTGTTCGTTTCCAACCGCAGCTTATTGAATCTATCTTTGCTTCCATTATCTAATCTTGACTAATATTTGTAGTCAGCTATCTCAAATATTAAAATTAGATACATTTGTAATGAGAAATTAAATATCCTCTTACATTTTGTTCCTACTCATCATATGATGATATGTGTACTCTACTAATTCTTTTTTCTCACCTCCTCCTTGATTTTGACACTTGTCTTGATCAAATAAGTAGAAGAATAAGTAGGAACAAAAATTAGAAGGATATATCATTTCTCCATTTATAATATCTTTGAAAAAACAAGTCTGTTTCTGTGTGTGTGTACTCAACTGAAAATCGACAACGTTTTTCTATCTTTAGAGTTGGGTGGTCTACATTTCCATGAAGATTAAACCAAGAGTTTCATTCTTACGATGAATTGTAAAGAAGAGGATTGGCCCGTTATTAACCGTCTCCATGTCCTGTATTTATTAAAAAAATATGATATCAATAATATATTTTTAACCCAAAATTATTTTTTAGTGTAATTCTTAACGGATTTGATTCTCTTCTTAGGTAAAAAACACTGGTATGTGAGACAAAATCCAGCTACTTGCAGTTGATCCTAGTTGTATGTCACGCCCTCTTTAGAAATTAATTAAGGTTATTATTTTTTGTATGTGGGTTTTTAGTTATAAGCATACCAAATATATTGTTGATGATTGATTGTGTTTGTTGAATATCATTTTTACAACCATTATGAAACATCTTTCTAAAATGTAGGTTATGTTTGATAATATTACCTGGTAGTTGAAGTTTTGTTTATATGTATGTGTTTGTTAACATAGATGTTAGTTGAAGTTACGAATGACAATGTATTGGATAATATCATATTCACATCATATCCATTTAGATTTTCATTTTTCATATCCATTTATAATTATTTCATCCGTCCATATTAATATAATATCTATTGGATTAGACAGGTAAATGATTATCTACTTTATGTCGAAATAACTCTTTTTCTCAAAAGAAATATTATAGTTTTACATATAATTTATGATTTTTGTTAATATAAATACATACTTTCTTTATACAAAAAAGATACAAATCAAATATAACTTCAATCAAAACGATAAACATAGTTTGTAACTATATATATATATATATATATATATATATATATATATATATATATATATATATATATATATCTTCAATGTTATATAGTAAATACATAGATTTATAAACTTAAGTATATAAAAATTTGATTTCGAGTTAATAAATCATCCATAGATTCATAATCATCATACATATCCGTTGTACTAAACATTTATATCTGCTTCGCATTATATATTTTTCATTTAACTCCGTCCACATCCAACACTGATGAATCGAATCAGATTAGATGCTATTGACATCTTTGATTGAAGTTAAATAATGTAATATGAGAAAAATGGACAAATCTAAAAAATTATTTTTCAAAAGAAAAAGAAGTAACTTTAAAATAATTATAAAGTGTATGTTAATAATTTATTAAGAAAGAGAATAAACGAGTGTTTGGGTAGTTTGAGCTTTTAGATGATTTTCAAAAGCTTCTTTAAATAGATTTTAGTTTTAAAGTTTTTTATTTATAAAAAATAATTTCTAGTTCTTCGATTAGTACATTAAAATAAAACTAATAGCTTAAAAAGACTACAATAAGTCGATAAACACACTAGAATAATGATGGCTTCCTTTTACAAAAACATCAAGTTGAAGAACCATTTGCATTTGTTTAATTATTATTATTATATTACAATAAAAAATAGAGTCCTTATATTGCGGCAATTCTAAGACTTAAAGAGAGTCTCATTCATTAGGTTATTTGATTATGACATCATCCAGTTCAAACTCTAATTCACTACCAATTTTGATTCTTGCAACACGTGGAGTTCATAACCAAAATCAATGCAACCTTGAATTTCTTGTCATGGCTTGTAGGAGGATAAAGATATGGAGAGGATTCCATTATTATAATTCCTTCACCACAAACACCTGCGGAATGAAGTTCACACACTCTCCAATTGGCCATAGTTGTTCTGTTTTTCTGTGCACAACATGTTTGATGAAATGCCTCACCGAGATAACAGAGTTATTGATCTGAATGTATGGCTTCAAACCAAAGACGCTGCACAATCTTGGGAAATGGGATTCGGTCAAATGTTTCTAGTGTATAAAACATGTTTTTTTATGACTGGGATCGCGGATAGAGATTACACACAACAGATACTATTACTAATAAAACCTTAGCTTTGGAAGGTTTTGTTTTATTTTAATATTCTTTTATATTTATAGTTATCGGGCATTTCTGTCTCTGGGCATCTAATCTTCTGCCCGGATTTCACTTTAACAAGATTAATTTTGAAGTTTTGACCTGGCAAAATGGCTATGTTTTTAGTTTTAACTTTAGTCGAGCTCAGATGTTGACTATATATTTATAAATTATTTCCTTTTCGTAGAACCGGTCACATGTTTGACCTGGACTTCTTGGTTTAAAACGAAGGGAACCACTTTAATTTTCTTATTGCAGTTGATCAGTTTAAATTTCTGTTATGTTTACTTACTTCACATGATTCTTGATAGATTTTGAAATTTTAAAGCAAACACCTTTAATGGGTATTCTTCATTAGCGGCCTGCAACTCATCACCGGTCAATTTCCCGGTGATTCATGCCCCCTTCTCGAACTTTTTCATCATAGCCCTAAACTATCATCTTGTTTGCTATAATAATAAACCCAGATTGAAGTTATTCAACTGAACCCAATAAAAAATTCAATCTTTGTGCTGTACCACCATGTTATATGCCAATTCAAGATCCGTAAGGTACTTACCGCTTCCAAATTTGATCAAATTTCAGTTTCTGGCTGTTTAATTAATGATTATCGTTTCAAGTTGATGCTTAACGTATAACTGTTTTGCTTGGTCAAATTATGTACTTACCTTAGCGTATTAGCATCTTTAACTGTTTCTGTTTTGATACAATGCTAGTTTTTATGGCTTTTGAATAAATTACAATTTGGCTATATTAGAAATTTAATGCTTCCCCTAATGAATTATAGATTTCAAGATGATGGTGGGCTATCAAAACTGTCATCTATGAAGAAAGACAACTTTGTGATGGTCAACTACAATCTTGATGGGAGGCAAACCAATCAAGGAACCAAAGAAAACGCGCGTTCACTAAAATCAAAAGTTCTCTCAAGAGTCTTCTCTGAAGATTACGAGAGAGTGAAGAAGAAAATCTTGGATCCTAGAGGTCTAACAATTCGAAAATGGAACAACATTTTCTTGATTGCATGTTTAATTTCATTATTTGTAGACCCTTTGTTCTTTTACCTGCCATCTGTTCAAGCCAACGACGTTTGCATCAATATCGGGTTTACCCTTGAGATCAGCCTCACAATCGTGAGATCCATAGCCGATATATTTTACATGATTCAGATATACATTCGGTTTCGTACTGCCTATGTTGCACCATCTTCCCGCGTCTTTGGAAGAGGCGAGCTTGTTATAGATTCTTCCAAGATTGCAAGAAAGTATATCCGAGGTCGTCTTTGGATTGACCTCATTGCCGCTCTGCCTCTTCCCCAGGTATATATTATGTCAAGCATCTGTTTTTATTATTTTACTATAAGTGCTTTTATTATAAAGTTAAATTAATCATTCTGTTTATGGCTAATGCAGATGCTAATTTGGCTCATCATACCAAGCCTAAGTGGTTCGACAATGGCTAACACCAAAAACGTTCTTCGCTTCATTATAATATTTCAGTACCTCCCAAGACTCTATCTTATATTCCCTCTAACATCACAAATCGTTGAGGCTACAGGTGTTGTAACCGAAACAGCATGGGCTGGAGCTGCTTATAATCTGATGCTATACATGTTAGCAAGCCATGTAATTATCAAAACAACCTTAACAGAACATGAATCAAAACAAAAACCATGTTCTAACATTGTTGTTGATTCAGGTTTTAGGAGCTTGTTGGTATGTTTTATCAATTGAGAGACAAGAAGCCTGCTGGAGAAGTGTATGCCTTATTGAGGATGAAAGTTGTGAGGACACATTCTTTGATTGTGAAAGATTTCAAGATTCCATCAGACAAACTTGGTTCAATACGAGTAATGTCTCAAAACAATGTGTCCCAACAAGTGGGTTTTACAAGTTTGGTATATATGGTGAAGCTTTGACATCAGAAGTTACTTCGGCTTCGTTCTTTAATAAGTACTTCTACTGTCTTTGGTTTGGCTTGAAAAACCTTAGGTAACTTTTTGGCTCATCATAATCACATCAATTGAACCACTTTTGGTTCAATCTTGATACAACTAGTCAACATAAATGGTTTATATAAATAACCATAAATTCACTAACATTTTAGTCCCTTTAAACTGTTGCAGTTCGTTAGGACAGGGCTTGTCAACGAGCACTTATGTTGGTGAAATCATTTTCGCAATCATAGTAGCCACTTTGGGGCTAGTTCTATTCGCATTGTTGATCGGAAATATGCAGGTAAATAACTAAT
Source organism: Pulicaria dysenterica (assembly GCA_947179395.2). Taxonomy (NCBI): domain Eukaryota; kingdom Viridiplantae; phylum Streptophyta; class Magnoliopsida; order Asterales; family Asteraceae; genus Pulicaria; species Pulicaria dysenterica. The sequence goes on from OX359295.1 coordinate 60,485,628, forward strand.
TATAGAAGATATATAAAAGATATATAAAAAGATTGTTTTGGGTCTAGTTTATCTTTAATAGTCATACTTATAAAATTTATTTTTAATTCGAAAATGACCTATAGTTTTTTCTTTCAAAATAAAATACTATCCAAAATCACCCCTAGTATGATGATATATAATTTTTGGTATAAAAAAATCTCATGTTAGTAATAGACTAATCGGTCATTCGGTCTGATGTGTAAAATTGTATTTAGACATATCTTCAATCAACAACAGTACGATTAGAAGAATGGAGGATCCGGCGAACCGATACAGAACAATGGATGCGTCACCGGCAGCTGCCGCCAGAGCTCCGGCTATCTGTTCGTAGATACGATCAGTACAAATGGGTCGCTACACGAGGAGTTGATGAAGAATCTCTTCTCAAAGATCTTCCTTTAGACCTTCGACGAGATATTAAACGACATCTATGCTATGACCTAGTTCGACGAGTAAGTCTTATTTCGCAGATAACATAAAACAAATCTATACAATTTTCAAATATATGTATGAATCACGGTATGAAATTTTGATGACCTAGGTTCCATTGTTTGATCAAATGGACGAAAAGATGCTCGACGCGATCTGTGAGCGTCTGAAACCGTCTCTGTGCACACAAGACACATGCTTGGTTCGTGAGGGTGATCCAGTGAATGAAATGTTATTTATAATTCGAGGAAATCTGGACTCGTACACCACAAACGGTGGTCGAACAGGGTTTTTCAACTCATGCCGGATCGGTCCTGGTGACTTTTGCGGCGAGGAGCTTCTGACGTGGGCCCTGGATCCACGGCCGAGCGTCGTGATTCCGTCGTCTACTCGAACAGTGAAAGCAATTTCTGAGGTTGAAGCTTTTGCGCTCATTGCAGAGGATCTGAAATTCGTGGCGTCGCAGTATCGAAGATTGCATAGTAAACAACTACGGCATAAGTTTCGATTTTACAGCCACCAGTGGCGAACATGGGCGGCTTGTTTTGTGCAAGCGGCGTGGAGGAGGTATAAGCGGAGGAAAAGTGTTAGTGAACTTAGAGCTCGAGAAAGTTTCGGGAGTGTTGATTACGAGCCGGATGTTAGTCCCCCGCATATCGGTCAAAAGGTGGGACCCGAGCCTGGGTTGGGTGGTCATGGTGCGAGTACGAAGAGGACGGGGAAGTTGCTGCACTCAGGGTCCAAATCAAGCGGGGTTGGGTCGTTACAAAAGCCCGCAGAACCTGATTTCTCTGTAGACGAGGAAGAAGAATAATCAATAATTGATTGAAACAACAGAAACAGTAGGAAAACATATGATACGGATATTGAAGTCAGTGGATGTTACATTGAGGCTTAAAGAATCGAAGAAAAGTAGTTGATAGGATAGGTGTTTATAAACTTAGATAGATTAACTGTAGGAGTGAGTGAGGGTTTGTTTAAAATGGTTATGGGCTTTATAGTTTATAGGTTACATTAAATTAAGAATTACACAACTATCAATTGAAATCTTAAGCGTTATTGTGTCTTTATTTCATTATATAATGAACCAACGAGAATTCGGATTTATGACTGTATATTAGAAACGGGTTAAGATTCTCTCAAACATGACTCATAATGTTCTCTAACATACATGAGAACGAATACTTTATTTTAGTAAAAAATAGGCCCCTTTTGCAGGGTCCGCTCTCATTTTTGTGAGAAAAGATGGTAGATCATGTTTGACTAATCTTAACCCATTAGAAACCAATAATGTAAAATCGAAATATGACTTGGGTTATCTGATACAAGGGATCCGACGGTGGTAGCAGGTGTGGCCAGTTGAGAAATAGTCTATGTTGGAAATCGGCATACATAGCTGGCCAGCTGGGGTTTCAAAATACGAAATACGAGAGTGATGGTGGCCTATCGATCTAGGTATCAGAGGTGAACGAATTGGTAGCAAATGAAGGAAGGATTAAGCAGCGAATGTTAAATAACAGAGGATTTCATAACAAAGTAACATATCTTTAAGAGTGAGAGTAACTTGGACACTTGATAGAATGATAGTATGTAGGTTTAGAAATAAAAAGGAAAGAGAGAGCACGAGGGAAGGAAAGTGATGGGTCATGGGTTGGTAGCTCGGGTAGTTACTTTGAACGGATCTTTCTAGAAATTTCATTAAATAGAATTTTAGGACAAATCATAATATTATAAGTACCTAATCTACTAGCATTAAAATTCAAAAATATAAATAAAAAGTCCACACCAATTAGAAACAACTTAAAAAAGAATATAACTTAATTTTTATGATTACCAACCTACCTACTACTCTCTCCGTCCTATTTTTATTATCTACTTTTGACTTTCTAAAGTCTTTATTTTTTAATTTTGAATTTGAATATTTTTGTTTGTGTTATATAATATTTGATACAAAATATATGAATGTATTGTGTTTTAATGTATTTTCATTGATATAATTTTTATCAAGTATTGTATAACATAAACAAAAACATTTAAGGTTAAAGTTGAAAAAGAAACACTTTGAAAAGTCAAAAGTGGACAATAAAGATGGGACTGAGGTAGTAGTATTTAAAAAATATAATTCCATTAATACATTGTTATATTTTTTTGTATAATTCATCGATTATTATATTGATTAAAGTTTTTAAGATGATAAAATTTAATAATTTGGTTATATTTTAATACTTTATAAAGGTTATTTATTATATATTTATATTAAAGTGATCAAATATGACATTATAACGTTTAAGAATGACATATACGAAATTCTCCTAATAATCTGGGATTCACTTTTGACTAAGAAAAGTCAAAATAGAAATTCAAAATTTGATGTGATGAATTATCAAGATCAAATAATTAAATTTATTTTAACTAGTTTATTACTCAGTGTAAAAACACGGCGATGTTTAGAAGAAAGTATAAAATTTGATGGTATGAAATTATAAAAGATATAGTAAAATAAGTGTAAAAGTGTTTCAGAAATGTTTAGAGATATTAAAATTTTCAGATAAAAATAATAAAATATCACCAAACATTTACATATGTCCGAATTTTAACAATAAACAATAACTAATTTTTTTTGAAGTACTATTAATGGATAACAAAAAATTAAGAATATATTAATTTTTAAAAAGTGTCATATTACAATAAAATTTATACCAAAACGTAGATAAAAATGAGACGATCATAAATATATAATTATTTTTTTCTCTAAACAAAATGTATCACAAGTTATTAAACATAATGTATAAACACCGTATAATTAATTATATTACTATACAATTTTTATAAAACCCCTCACATTTTCTTTAAAACCCCTCACATGTTTTATAAAACACCCTCACAAATTTTCATTCAGCCCCCTCCCAATTAATTTAGATTTGAAATTCGATGGCTATTAATGTTTTTAAAATTGTTTTTGAAATTGAATAATTTTGAAATTGAAGGTTGTGATTGGTTGATTGAGACTCAATTTATGGTTATTTTTGGAAAATTTGCATCTCTTTTATATATATATATATATATAGATATAGATAGATGAGGAAATAGTTAGGATTGTCCAATAGATTTATTACAAGTTAGTTTTTTATTTACATTCGAAGATTGTATTGTTTGACAAATCGTGATTATATATCAAATTAGTAGATAAAACGATCAAAACTTCTTTTATAAACAAGCCACAGAGGCACAGAGCCACAGATGACAGACCCACACACAAATAAAGCCCATTTAACAACTCAATGAACTCATGTACACAAACAAACCATACGGCCCACACACTTGACACATTCGATTATTCGAAACCAAGATCTAAATAAGATTTGTGCTAAACTGCTAATTGATTGCAAATACGGCCCATTATAGCTACACCTACTGAAAGCATAATTTTTGTGCTAACTGATTTCTTAATTGTAATTTTGTTATAATTAGTACTGTATCTCATAAATTTGGATATGCAATACTATATATAAAAAGTTATATATACGGGAGTTAAGAAAGATTAGATAATATTTTTCATGAATTAATCCCTTTTTGCATCTTAGTATTTAGTTTGGATAAAGAAAAAGAAAAAAAACTAGTTATGAAAATATAGATACTTTATTTATTGAAGTTTGTTCATTTTATATTCCCGTTTAAGTAAACGTGGTTACTCAAAAGTCATAAGAGTTAATTACACGGATGGTCTCTGTGGTTTGTCCAATATTACTAGTTTAGTCCTTTAAGTAGAAAAATTACGCTAATGGTCCCTACTGTGCGAGTTTTGTTACGCCGTTGGTCCTTATCCTAACAGTCCGTCTATTTGCTCCGTTAGTTTGTCTTTTTGTGGGGGTTTTTTGGTCATTTTACCCTTAGTCCTTATCATTTCTATATTATATTTTTATTATTAACTTTTATTATTTATAATTAATTAAAATCCACCAACACCCCCATTACCTCCCTCTCCTCTCCTCTCTCCTCTCTCTCTCTCTCTCTATATATATATATATCTATCTACCGGAGACAGCATCAAACCACCACCATCCATCCATCCTCATCATCTCCCTCACACACCATCAAACCACCACCATCCATCCATCCTCATCATTAGCCTCACCTTCTTTCTCTCCCTTTAAACCACCACCACAACCATTTACCACCACCACCAACAGTTCTACCACCACCGTCCACCTTCTACGACCCTACCGCTACCAACACCACCATCCAAACACCACCGTCTACAACAACGAGCACCAAAAAGGATTAAACCAGCAAGAACCACCCAAAACTTATTCGATGGATTCACAAACCTTAATAAAAAACGCAGATGTTCAAATGAAGAACAAAATCTGAAAACAAGAGCTGAAAACCACATCTGAAAATCCATGGCTTCACAAACCTTAATCAAAACCCCTACCACAAAACACACCAATGAAGAAGAAGATCAGAGAGAGAGAGAGAGAGAGAGCGCGATTGAACAAACCCTAATCAAAATCTCCACTAGATAACCTAATCGATGGCTACACATGAACCCTAATCGCATGAAAAAGTAAGAGGTGTTGGTGATGATGTAGAGGTGAATGAGAGGGGGATGGTGGTGTGCGGCGGTGATAAACCCACAAACCCTAATCGCAAAAGAATCCCATTTATAGGTGATGTGCTACGGTGGAGAAGAAGGCAAGATAAGGTGATGGTGGTCCTTTGCGGCGGTGGCCTAATCGCACACACACCGCTGTGGTGCTTTTCCGGTGAGGTGGTGGGTGGCGACAATTACTACAGAGAGAGAGAGAGACATGACGGAATGAGGATGATTACAATAGGGAGAGGTGATGGGTGGGGGTTGTTGCTTCCGGCGACTGTCCACGGTGGTGGTGGTGGTAAGATTCCGGCGTGGTGCACCAGAGGTGGTGGTTTCTTAGAGAAAGAATGGAGATGGGAAAGAGTGTGGGAGATGATGAGAGAGGAGAGGGAGGTGATGGGGGTGTTGGTGGATTTATTAATTAATTATAAATTATAAAAGTTAATAATAAAAATATAATATAGAAATGATAAGGACTAAGGGTAAAATGACTAAATTACCCCCACAAAAAGACAAAGTAACAGCAGAAGTTAACGGACAGTTACAATAAGGACCAACGGCGTAACAAAACTCGCACAGTAGGGACCATTGGCATAATTTTTCTACTTAAAAGACTAAACCAGTAATATTGGACAAACCACAGGGACCATCCGTGTAATTAACTCAAGTTATAATCATGATCTTTTTACTTGACCCATAAATCGAACAAAAGCAAAGACAAATAATATAAATAGTTAGCTTTAAAGAATGAGACTATAAAAATATAATGTTTCATATATAAACAAAGACAAACATTAAAACAAAATCTTTAAGTATCTTCATAATAATATCAATAAAAGACCTTTAAAAAAACTTACTCATAAACTGCTATACTTTATTAAACACTAGAGACTTTGAAGAGGATATATGCTGATTTCAGCCTTTTAACTCCCAAAAGACAACAATAGAAACTTCAGACAACTCTTGATATATATACAATGATAGTTTGTAAATCGCATAAAATTCAGTCACTATTCTATTCTTTAACAACCTTTGCTATATATCCAGGATACTTCAAAAGAAGCTAATCCAATCACTATTCTATTCTTTAACAAACAAAAAACTAAAGACTATAACAATAAAAGCCGATCGCTCCATATACTTTAAACATAAACCAATCATAAATCTAATGAATTTGCAAGCTTGATCCATAAATTGACTTACCTACAAAAATAATAAATATGATATTTTCCGCATTAAAGTTATAGATTTTCTTTTTCTTTTTTATTAATTTCGACTATACTTCTCTAAGACCCTTTAGTGATTAAATTGAAAAATTCTAATATAAATTAATTTTGCTTTAAAAGAGAACTTTATTTGTAAATTTTGGGTTTTATTATTACATATAGATCTTAGTTCCGTTAAGTATGTTGATTTAGAGATATTATCTAGTTTTTGTTATGCCAAATAATCTAAATACTCCGTACTTGTTATTATTGAATTTACTTCATGATCTTTAAAAAACAAGAAAATTTTCATAAGCTGCAAAAATTGCCATTTAAAACATTAATACAAAACACTATTAAACACTTATATTCTATTCGGTACTAAGTTTCAAAATGATATATTGAACCAATAGTACTTATTAATTATTACTCATATATATACTTCAGAGTTAGTTTTAATAAAGTCTATGTAAAAAACATAATTCTAAAATTTTAGTTGCAATTACATGTGATTTGTAAAAAATCACACGTGAATTACGAAAATGCTCCTCCGCTCAAAATTATAAAATGCAATTTGGACCATTGTTGATTCAAAGGCTAAAATTAATTTCTTAGGACTATAAATTAAATATGGACTATATTAAACATACTTCGTATAGTTCATCCAAATAATACTTGCTCCGTTAATATTTTTGACAAAATATTTGTGCATCAGTATCCACTTAACTTTAGATGCAACAAAGATTATAGTTATGGCAAAAGGTACAAAAATACAAAAATTTATCTTAATTACCATTTTTTATAATAAACACTTTAAAATAAAAAAAAAAAATATGATCAATTTACCCCTTATTGTATGTAGATAGTTGTATATAATGAAAACTAATACAAAATCTTGTGTATACAAAAAATTGTTTGCATATAATAATAAACTTACAAAATTTATTTTAAAAAGTTAACTGTAAATAATAACAATTTACATAAGATAAAATGATTATAAATTCATATAATAACAATTCAGATAAAATGATTATAAATTCATACAATTTACATAAGACTATTCGCATCCTAGGGCCAAGCCATCGGGTTTGGCTGATGTGGCAGCCTCAACCCAAAGGGTACACCATCGCCCCCCCATGGGGTTGTGGATGGCTTCCAACCCAACTAGTCCACTGACCCGATGGTTTTTCAAAATTTTTTTTTTGCCATTTGACCGTTGATATATATATATATATATATATATATATATATATATATATATATATATATATATATATATATAGAGAGAGAGAGAGAGACAAAAGTTCATGCGAGAACCGTTGTTAGCGCGAGAACTGCGAGAACCAATCTAAGCCGTCGGATTTCCCCTCCTTCAATGTCATTGCCCACCCATGAATTCCTCACATGCACCCTGCCACACCCTATCCCTCCACGCTCTCCATCCATGCTACTTCCCATATCCAAGGAACGGCTGAGATTGGTTCTCGCGGTTCTCGCACTAACAACGGTTCTCGCATGAACCCTTCCCTATATATATATATATATAATTTTTTTCTTTTCTTTTTTCTTCTCCTATATATACACACTTTCACTCACTCAAAATTTACACCATTTTATCATCTTTCTTCTTCTAGTCTTTTTCTCTCAATTTTTATTTTTACATACATAAAAAATGTCTTCTTCCTCGTGTGAATTGCCGGAGCATGTTGATTCGTCTTCATCATCATCATCTTCATCATCTTCCGATGAATCTCGTATCGCCACGTTTCTTAATATGCATGGCGAATTAATTCGTACAATGCTAACGGAAGCTTCGAATACGCTTAATGACGATGATGAAGAAAGCTCGCGTCGGGTAAGGAGACGTAGGGGGCCGGATCAAGTTAGAGACCGTGAAGCTGCACACGACCGAATTTTTGCATATTATTTTTCAGAAAATAGCAACTATAATGACGAGATGTTTAGGAGACGTTTCCGCATGAGCAGACGACTATTCACACGAATAGTTGCGGATCTTGAACAATGGGACGAATTTTTTGTACAAGGCTACGATGGTAGAGGTAGGAAAGGGTTATCTTCTTTATAAAAGTGTACCTCGGCAATTCGGCAAATGGCGTATGGGATATCCGCTGACGGAATTGACGAGTACCTGAAGAAGGCGGAATCAACCGCACGGCTATGCATACAAAACTTCTGCAAAGGTATCATCTCTCTGTATGGTAAGCGATATTTACGTAAACCTTCTTACCATGATATTCAACATTTATATGCCGCACATGAGGCTACACACGGGTTTCCGGGCATGTTAGGAAGCATAGATTGTATGCATTGGGATTGGGACAATTGCCCAAACGCATGGCGAGGGCAATACATGAGAGGTGATCATCAACGGCCGACTATTATCCTAGAGGCAGTTGCATCACAGGATCTTTGGATTTGGCATGCATTCTTCGGGTTGGCCGGTTCCAACATTGATATTAATGTGCTAAACCAGTCGCCGTTATTTAACGACGTATATAACGGGAGAGCAGCGCAATGCCCGTTTCAAGTAAACAACGTACAATACAAACACGGGTACTATCTTGCAGATGGAATATATCCAGAATGGGCTACTTTTGTCAAAACATTCAGAACCCCTCTAGATCAAAGACGAATAAAGTTTAGTACCGCGCAAAAAGCGGCAAGGAAAGATGTGGAACGGGCTTTGGGTGTGCTTAAACAACGGTGGCACATTATACAAAGCCCTACAAGGATGTGGCACCCGAATAAAATACGTAAAGTAATGTACGCTTGTATCATATTACACAATATGATATTGGAAGATGAAGGTCACGTGATTTGTCCGTTCAACGAAAACTTTAATCAAGCGGACGAGGAAGAAGACGTAGAGATTAGCGAACAACAATATGACGCTAACATCCGAGAAGTCCGAAACACTGAAACACATCACAACCTTCGATCGGATTTAATTGAGCACATTAATCGGCTTCCACGACACAATAACGACAATAACTAGTAATTTTTTATTTTTTTAATGTATTTCCTTTTATTTATTTAATGTACTTCGAAATTATGTAATGAAATTTATAAAATATTATTAATTATTTTATATTTTATTGAATTTTAAATAATTAAATTATTTAAATAATTCTATTAATTACTTTATATTAATTGAAAAAAATAAAAAAGAAAAATAGAAAAGATAGAGGGTTGAATTGGGTTGGATGTGGGGGTTGTAGGGTTAAGTTGGGTTGAAAGTGGAGGATGATGTGGATGCTGATGTGGCAGTACTTTTGGTTGGGTAAGTTGGGTTGGATGCTGATGGTCTAAGAGAAACTTTCCTTTGACCTTGGGTATTGTAAGATATCAATCTTGATTTAAGTGTTTAACAGAATTTTTTGTTATTTTAATTAATTATAATGACAAAATATTTAAAAAAATATAAATACTTATTTGAAGTTATCATTGTATCAAAATCAAGGTTGATATGTGAAAAAGTTAAGAGAGTGGTTTAATAATGTTCGAGTTTATGTTCTTTTCTTAATCGTATTAGCTAGCTACTTTTTCGGTTGACCTGACTCTTTCAACTCGTTATTGATCCCGTTTTGGAGTCTTTTTAACTTTTTTTGTATAATGATTAAGTGAATATGAGGATAAGACGGATTCGAAATTTCAATTCCATATCAACAAAAATCACAAAAACCCTAACTCACAAACACAAGTTTTTCACACACACACATTTGTATATACATGTATAGGGTTAGAGTCATGTAAAAAAAGTTTATGGTAGAATTTTAAGAAATAATGAAAGAATAACACGTGTCATGTAAATGACGAAAGAAAATCACATATATTAGACAAATAATTAAATTATAGAAAGGTGAAAAAAATAAGGGATGATAGGAAAAAAAATAGGAGAAACATAAGACATGTATCAATTTCATATTATTTCTTATCCTTTTTATTTTAAACATTTTTATTTAATCTTAAGCCCACATATCCGTATAAATAATATTATAGATACTAGTTTAGTATCCCGTGTATAAACATGCGGATGTTTGAAGTAAATTATAAATTTAATGGTGTGAAAAAAGGTTTAATAAAATAATTGTAAAACGTATATAGAAATATAAAATGTCTGAAAAAGAGATAAATCTATTAGAATTCCAAAATTCATACATCATCAGATTTTCTGTAAAACATCTTTATAAACAACATTTGTTGTTTTATTTGTCGGGTTGCCTTTTTTATCGCAAATTAGAACCTTTAAACCATCATTACTCTTCACTCGAAAAACCTTCACATATAATTATCCAAGAGAGAAAATAGTTTGCCTTAAAAACAAGAATAAGGTGATTATAGGTGATTATCCATATATAAGAGTTTGTCCAACATTAGAGGAAAATCAAGAATAAGATTTAAACATATAATTGTATGTTATATATAGGTGATTATCCATATATTTGTAAACTAAACCATAGAAATAAAGAAAATATTCAAATATTGTTTTGATATATAATATAATAAATCTAATCACTTAAAAATATGTAAGTTTTAAAAATAAAATAAAAAATTTGATGTAAATTTAGATAATGGAAATATTATTTTTATTTTTAATATATAACATTGATTAACCTTTATCTTCTACAACATGGCCGTAGATACCTTCTACAAAATTGATATTATTTTTATATGTTTGTAAACTATGATATTGTGCGATAGATTAAGGAAAGTAAGTTTTGAGATTAAGAATATTGACATCACATTTCGTTTGTATATGTAATTTATTTAAATAAAGATTATTATTGATTAAATTTTATTTTAAAAAGAAAAGTTTTTCTCGAAAAACCTATTCTTTTAAGTTTTAATAATAGAGTTAGATAGATGTTTATATTAAAAACCCGATTGACTCAAAAATTAAACCGATTAACCCATAACTTAACCCACTCATCATACCACGTTAACTAAAAACGATTTTAATTAAGTCACATAACTACATAAGCAGCAGGGGTCGACGTAGTGTAATTTTTATGTCAAAATAGTTGACCGAGATCCACGACAGGTTGTGATATGCTCGTCAAACTTAGCCAGCCTTTAACATTAGGCCATCTGGCACCCAGTCAAACCCCAACAAGTGCTCTCTCAACAAATTTCGACTCTCAAAAGTCAAAACGCCTGAAAATTCCATTGTTTTTATATTTATTTTCTCATCCATGTGTTATATATCATACATCCTCGGATTATTATTTTATTAATTCAATTGCCAAACATCTGAAATTCTGGGTGGGGTAGTAGTAAGAATACTAATACTCATATACTTTTGGCACCTCTTTAATTAGTATTCTAAATAGCCGTTCTAAGTCAGCAAGAAATGTGTGGGAATGAGGTTAAATGATAGTGGTTCTGATTCTAACTTTTCTCTGTGCATTTTTATAAAAATTAAGATAAGCGTTTAATACATATACTAAGATGCATTTGGAGATGAAAAGTATATTCTAAGATGATTTTGAGTTTGTTTCAAGTAACGAAAAGTGTAGTAGCTTTAACATCTCCGATGTAGTCAGTTTAACGACAAGAGGTAGATTATGCAATGTAACTATTGCGTCCTCGTTTGATATATTATTGGACCTCGATCACTATGATCAGTTAAATGATAGCCTCAAGAGAACAAAACATTTTTCTTATAAACTACTCAAACACCCGTTTCTCCACAAGTACGTGTATCATGAATGATCATTCTTTGGAGACTTGATTAGCTTTCTGTACGTGTTATTGATATGTTGCAACGCAAAATGAGTGAATCATCATATAAATCCTAACAAATATATAAAAACATGTTATTAACTAAATGAAAGCTTTTGAAACATAGTTAGAAGCTTCTTTTATATCGAACTTATAAACTATTCTTCAGATATACCGTATACGTGTTTTAGAAGTATTATTATCCAAAAAACTCATTTTGTGGTGTATTGTAAATTCTTGTAATGAAAACACAACCACAATAATCAACCCTACAATAGATGATCGTAAGTAACTAAACCCATAAGTTAATCATAGTATGCATATGGTTTTTGTCATTTACACTAATGTAGTCTTTATTTAAAATGTTAGTTTAATTGTACACGTATAGCATGTGTTCGGTAACAGTCTTATAAGATATTACAGCAGGGGCGGAGACAAGGGGGGGCTGAAGGGTGTTTGGCCCCCTCCAATGAGCTCAACATCCTTAGTATTTTATAAGTCTAAATCCAACATATATATTAACCCCCCTAATTGTAATTATAGTCTAAGTATTTCTCAAAATGAAAAAGGTGTAGAGAAAACTTGAAGTGGTGATTTTAATATTCGAAGGAGCTTTCTCAACAATAAAAACAATGTTTCGTAATAACATAAGTGATGATTATCTTGAAACAGTTTGATTCTTTACATTGAGATATTGCTGATACTTTCTCTACATACAATATAATAGATAAGGTCTATTTTAGATAAACAAAGAAACGTCCAACTACAAACAAACAAAGTATGATTTCTTATCATTTTTTGGTTTCATTGAAGTTTTATCAAAATAAAGTATTCGAGTTATTGTTTTAATTAATATTATGATTGTAGCACATTAATTAATGCAATTGAACTAACGAATTTGAGAAAACTATGGTCATTGAAGACCGATTTTGACAAAACTTAAGTGTTGTTTTAACATATGAATTTCTTGTTTTTAAACAACCTTCCATTGTGTGTTTATCTAGATAGATAATGAAACTTTTTTATGTCATTAATATATATGTGTATCGTCAAATAAAGTAAGGCCGACCCCTACTATACTAAAATCCTAGCTCCGCCTCTGTATTACAGGGGCTCGGATAATAGTATTTGTAATTTCCATAAACCTCAAGCTACGTTCGGGTGTTAAAATTCTAATAGGATTCTTATAAACATAATCTCTCGTAATCCTTCAAAATAAAAGCCTTTTAAATAGCTTATAGGTTGAACTTGAAATTATTAATTATTCAACCTCAGCCCCAGCCCAGTTTCAACTCTAACCCTAGCTCTAGCTAGTTTCGTTAACACACACATATTTAAAAAAAAAAGTCAAATTTTACATATAATAACATACTTGGTTTCCTTAATCAATAAAAGAAGATTATTGTTATTATTTATGGGTTTCTATTAAAAAAAATTTTAAACGGCAAACACATTCAAACAGGACTTGAACTCTCAAACTCACCTTGGTACCACTAGGCTAAAAGCCTTTTGATATGGGTTGCTATAAATTAAGGGTTAGGTTTGGGTCTTTTGGCCTCAACCTAACTATTGAGGAATAGATTTAAGTGTAAGTTTAATGGATTAATTAAAAGCTAATGGCCTTCGGCTAATTAATGACAAATGGGCTTAAGCTTTATAAGAGAAAGTATAAATAGATATTTTGGACATAGTCCCCAAGAAGCAGATACCCTTCTCTGTTGTGTTTGTGTGTGTGTTCGTGGCTTTGCGAAGAGATCAAGGACCTTCATATTTTTCACTTTCAATCATCAAGGAAACTTATCAGCTATGATTCTCTAAGTTCTTGTAATCATGTGGAGATATTACTGAATTTAAGTATGATATTATTGAGTTTTCGTTGGTCTGGCTGCTTGTTTCGAGAGAGTAATGCCGAGGGGAATTCTTGGGGTTTTGACCCATTAAAAGTTAATAAAAATCAAAATAATAAAAAAGGAGTTGTTTAAATGATGCTAGGAATGAATTGTAACTTGTAGAAATTGATTTGATTGAGTTTTGATTGGTATCGATCTCTGGTTCGTCGACTGAGAAATGATGAATCGCCAAGTTCATCATGATGAATCACCAAGTTGATGAGTCTTGTGTGTTCAATCACCAAGAATACTTAGAACTACATTTTGAATTTCCAAGTATATATAGAACATACTTTGGAATCGCCTAACATATACACATAGATGTATTTGCAATCGCCAAATGCATGCTTATAATACACTTCAATCGCCAAGGGTATAACATTGGTATTCAAGGAATCGCCAACCATACGTATAAACACTTTAAAGGAATCGCCTAACTTCAAATATATATGATCCAATCGTCAGTTAAATGCATGCCTACTTGAAAGAATCGCCAACACATATATCAATTTATATAAATGTAACAAAAACAGTAACTAAATTTTTTGAAGTACTACTATTAATGGTAACAAAAAAATAAAAATATACTAATTTTTAAAAAGTGTCATATTACAATAATATTTATACCAAAACGTAGATAAAAATGAGACGATCGTAAATATATAATTATTTTTTCTCTATATAACATGTATCACAATTTACTAAACATAATTTATAAACACCATATAATTAATTACATTAATATACAATTTTTATAAAAACCCCTCACATAATCTTAAAAACTCCTCACATGTTTTATAGAACCCCCTCATAATTTTCATTCAGGCCCTCTCCCAATTAATTTAGATTTGGAATTCGATGCCTATTAATCTTTCTAAAATTGTTTTTGAAATTGAATAATTTTGAAATTGAAGATTGTGATTGGTTAATTGAGTTTCAATTTATGATTATTTTAGGAAATTTTGCATGTCTTTTATATATAGATATAGATTGTATCGCCAGTTACGAGTAAAGATTTACAATATTCGTAACGGTTATCTATGAAACCTTAATTGTAGGCGATTGCAGTTTGACGCGTGAACACAAGTATAGATTTACATAACTGTTTACTCGTGATTGAACCCTTACTAGGTGAGTATTCTTACTTACATTTTTACCTAGCATCATCTATGATTGAAGTATGCAAGTAAGTGTATGTTAATTGCTGATATTATATGACTGCTTGATATGATAGATTGCCACAGCAACGGGTATTGTTTATTTTTTCAACTGCGCTAGCGGGTATGTTTAGACCATATACTCCGGTAGCGGGTATGTTTAGACCGTCTACTCCGGTAGCAGGTATGTTTAGACCATCTACTCCGGTAGCGGGTGTGTTTAGACCGTTTACTCCGGTAGCGGGTATGATTCATGTTGTATGTGAAACTTAAGTGGTTATGAATGATGAATTGATTTAATATGTAAGTAATGTACTCGCTAAACTTTGCGCTTATTGTTATTATTTTAACCTGTTTCATAGGAGATGACCACGTCGAAGCTCCAACACGTATGCGATAGCTCATCGTCAACAATGTTTATGCCCGCAGGACCTCTATTAAACTAGATTTAATTACACCGTTGACATTACAAACGTGGAACGAACAGAATTTGACTTTGAGACTGATGGATTTTAATAAATATTTGACTTCACTTATGATTTGATGCATGAATATTTATGATTTGAATATGTTATATATGATTATATATTAAAAAAATTAAGATGTTACATATAATGTAACATTTTCTTTTAATATATCATACAAATGAATATTGCATAGTTGCTATAAAAAATTCGTATATGTCTTATCCAAAAATTTTGTGTTATTTTTTCTGATAAAAGAAGATTTTATCAACAACAATATAAATTAACTTGCTAAAAAGATGAAAAGGGAGTGATTTGTGAGATACATACGAGAAGTGTTGTTTTATGAAACCCTATCCGGATATGATCGTATTCGCAACTGCTAATGGAGAATTCATACGAGAAGTGTTGTTTTTTCAAGAAGTGTAAGAAGTGATCCTAACCTTTAATTTATATTTGATCTAACGATTTAGATTAATTAGAGTATATCATAGTGTGAAATTCCTCTATGGTATCGGTGGATTAGCGTGGGATGATGATGGTACCATGGGGAAGGTCTTCGTCATTGTTGATGGAGGGTTTCATCAGTTATGGATGTTCGTGATTAAAAAGTGAGAGAAGAGAGTTGAATGAGTTTTTAGGGTTGCAAAAGTTCTTCAAACATGGAGTTTAGCTTTGAAGATTGAAATTAATTAGGAATTGATTATAGGATGGATAATCAGACATGATTTTTGGGGTTGTTATTTTAATTGAATTAATTAGTTTAAAAGACATTTATACCCGTTAGGCTTTACTATAAACTTCCTACATTTTTATATTAATTACAAAAATGACATGCTATATCATAACAATTAATTAAATGATCTAACGCTCAAAAAGCTTCTCACAAATAAAATGCTTCTTGCATAAACCATCTTATATATATATATATATATATATATATATATATATATATATATATATAGGGGAGGGTTCAAACGAGAACTGTTTTTCGTACGAGAACTGCGAGAACCAATCTCAGCCGTTCCTTGAATATGAGAAGTTCATGGATGGAGAGCGTGGAGGGGATCAAGTGCGGCAGGGTGCATGTGAGGAATTCATGGGTGGGCAATGACATTAAATGAGGGGGAATTGGTCGGCTCAGATTGGTTCTCGCAGTTCTCGTACGAAAAACAGTTCTCGTTTGAACTTTTACCTATATATATACATATATATATATATATATATATATATATATATATATATATATATATATATATATATATATAGGGGAGGGTTCAAACGGGAACTGTTTTTCGTACGAGAACTGCGAGAACCAATCTCAGTCGTTCCTTGAATATGGAAAGTTCATGGATGGAGAGCGTAGAGGGGATCAAGTGTGGCAGGGTGTCTGTGGGAAATCATGGGTGACATTAAAGGAGGGGGAATTGAACGGCTCAGATTGATTCTCGCAGTTCTCGTTTGAACTTTTGCATATATATATATATATATATATATATATATATATATATATATATACATACATATGCGAACGCATATAAAATGCGAACGCTGCGAACGCCCATTTCTAAATTGTTTCCATCTATTGAATAGATTCATCATTGTAATTTTTAGCCGCCATTTCTTCCAATTATATCTTGACACTTTACTTGTTAAATTATCAAAGTCATACATCTATTATGCAAATTTTTAATACAATCTATACTACTATATAAACCATTTAACACTCTCTCTCCTATTAACTTTTAAGAACTTCTTAAAATTATGTCAATCTCTAATCTCCACCCTTCTTTTTATCTAAATTAATCTCATCCACTTAATTTTTAACAATTTCTCTCTCCTAATAAATTTTAATTTTTTATTCATTTAAAATATATTCTCCCACTAACACATCCACCCACATCAATATAATTTTCAAATTCTTATTAACTTCTCTCTTCTTATTTCATAAATATAAATCTTTTTCAATTTTTTTAATTTTTAGAATTTATTTTTAAATTAATAAAATAGCTGATACAAATATAAGATAAATTAAACAATAAATCGGACATGTTGTTGAATTTTTTTTGTGACTTTGAATTACGCATTACATCCTTGAAAACGACGTGGTACAATACAAAAACTATTTACTGTCGCAGCATTGCGCGGGTACACTGCTAGTTTATGACTAAAATATAGATCATTTTCTTTCATCTTAACTAAAACAACTAAGTTTTTACATTTTTTAAGTTTACTGCATCTGAGTTAATTATTTTAATCACTGTGATTATTTGTATTTGTACTAAAATAATTACAAATTTATACAATGAAAGAGGTATAGTATTTTTAGAGATGTAGTGAATTTAGACTAGATGTAGTCATTTTAAGGAGACTATAAGTTTTTATACGAGATGTAATGTTTATAAGTAAGATGTAGTGTTTTTTAAACGAGACATGGTAGGTTTTAAATTGAGAAACATTGAATTCTTAACCAAGATACATTAGTTTTGACTTTCACCGTGTTCTAGAATTTTTGTAAGGAAGGAGAGAAAATGATTTGAAAAGAAACCACGAAGACATTCTTGAGTTTTATTTAAGGAAGAAAAAACTATAGAGGTGTTTGGAGGGGGAGTTTAACCTTATTTTGATCTCAAATTTATCCTTTTAAAATTGGGACGAATTGGAAGGAAATGTTTTTATTGTCTTTCATTTTCTTTCATCTCCTTATTAAACTCGAAAACATTGTCCTTTATATTTTCTTTATAAGAGATGCAGTGATTTTAACTCAGATTCACTAATGCAGTGATTTTCTGGATAAGATGCAGTGTTCTTAGACCAGATGCAGTGATTTTATGGATAAGATGCAATGTTCTTAGACGAGATGTAATGATTTTAAACTAGTATATTAATTTTGTAGAAAAAAATACAATATTTATAAATTCCAAATCCATTACATATACTCAAAAAACAATTATATATTATCTAAAAGCATGAACTCATCTTCACCAAAATATATATATATATATATATATATATATATATATATATATATATATATATATATATATATATATATATATATATATATACGTATATAATAACTTTGTCATCCAATCCAATTTAATAGCTTTATAAAAATTAAATCCAAATCATATTTTTTCTTTGGAACGACAATACATAAAATAAATTTAATCATGTTTGTTGCATTATATAATCCCAGCCGTAATGTTTGACCAATGTTTCATATCCACCGTTCAATTGTAATTGAACTTAGCGTTCGCATGTTCGCAAATATTAACGTTCGCAAAACAACTCTACCCTGTATATATATATTGTTGGTGCATACATGGTCATACATTTAAAAATACACTCCTTGTTTTGATGATGATAAAAATATTAACATGTGATACTATTGCTTATCAAAAATATTCATATGTTCATATCTATATTCTTCAATGTTAACAAACCTCAAATTGATGATTAAGTGAAGAATAAACAAGTAAAGACTTTGTTTCAACAAGAAAAGAAGATAACAAGATAAAAGTAAACATTCAGCCTTCACGGTCGATCCCACGGTCGACCGTGAATCGTCCGTCACTGCACAGCCCACAACTTGTTCTTCTTGAAGTCAACCAAACGCATACTCAACAAGTGAAGATGACATCTTCAAAGCCGATGACGAAGATATCTACAAACAAGAGGTTGAAATATATGAGCTTACAATTAAACAAGTTTAAGTTTTTATAAAATTATTTTTATAAAAACTTCTATAAAAATTAACAAACTTTTTATAAAAATCACAAGCTTGGTTAAATAAGTACAAGACTTCTTATTTTGACAAATACTAAACACAATCTTTCTATGAAACAATACAACACCAAATTTAGGAAAATGAATCTTTCAAAGAAGTAAAAGTCCAACATGCTTTATGCATTTGGCTTCTAAACTTCCTATTTGGTGTTTAAATTCAAACATAAGAAGTATGGCACCAACCCAACTTTTCTAAGACTTCTTTTCAGTGCACTTTAATGGTAAAAATGGGTTGTGTGTGGTTTTGGTAAAAGGCCAACGTCTATAATTGAAAGACTCAAAAAGTTCCAGCAGGCCGACGGTCGAAGCCACGGTCGACCGTGGATCGACCGTGGACTGTCTGGACACTTTTTGAACTTTCATCTTTTTTCTTATTTAAACCAACACAAGTCTTGTGATTTCACTAAACTCTTACAATCTGAAATATGGAGAAAATATACAAGATCTTGTAAGCTCATATACTTTGATATTATTCAATCTTTCAAGATCAAGATCCAAGCAAGAGTGAAAGCCATCAAAGTTCAAACATTACTTCTACATTCTATATCATTTGTAATAGTGTAAGGATCAACTCTAGCCTTCCAAATTAGAGTGAAGTAAGGATCATCTCTAGCCTTTAGAATTAGAGAGAAGTGAGGATCAACTCTAGCCTATAGAATTAGAGTGAAGCAAGGTTATCTTTACCTTACTTGCAAGTTTGAAGTGTTAATTCTTGCAAGTGAAAAAGAGAAGTGTAAAAGGTTTATCTCTACCTTCAAAGAGAGAAGCTAGTGGAGCAAACTCTTGGTGGGTGAGGCCAAAAAGTGGATGTAGTGCAAGTTTGTTAACACTTGCATGAACCACTATAAATCTCTTGTCTACTCTTGGTGATATCTCTCTACTCTTACTCTTTTCATTTCAAGTATATATATTTGTTGTGTTATAAACTTCAAGAAAAATCTTTTTAACACAACTTATAATTTTTATAAGTGTAAAAATTGGTAAACTAAGTTAAAGAACCTATTCACCCCCCCCCCCCCCTCTAGGTTCCAACATATATATATTGCAAAAGTTCATGCGAGAACCGCGAGAATCAATCTGAGCCGTCCAATTCCCCCTCTAACAATGTCATTGCTCACCCATCAATTCCTCACATGCACCCTGCCACACTCTATCCCTCCACGCTCTCCCATCCATGAACTTCCCATATCCAACGAATTGCTGAGATTGGTTCTCACGTTAACAACGGTTCTCGCATGAACCCTTCCCTATATATATAAATATATATATATATATATATATATATATATATATATATATATATATATATATATATAGGGTGCGGTTCAAACGAAAACTGTTTTTCGTGTGAGAACTCGAGAACCATTTCTGCCCAATCATTTAATTCCCTGTCTTTTTTATTCAATTTAAATAGGAAAGGGTAGTATGGACATTTGTACATTTCCCCACTTTTTTAAAACTAATATATCGATCAAACGAAAAAGTGTTAAATTACGAAAAATATACCAAATTAACGACAAAATTATGCTTTTTAATTTAAGACCGATCTTGCTATCTTTTTTTGGAAAAAAAGTGTCATGTTTGTTGGGTTTTTTTTTCAGTACAGCTCGAAATTTGCAAAAGTGCAGATTTTGCACATGTGCATATCTACACCTGTGCTGAAAAAACCAGGTAAATATGTGCAAAATTTGCACTAGTGCAAATTTCGAGCTGTACAGAAAAAAACCCACCAAAATTTGCACTTGTGCAAATTTTGCACTAGTGCAAATTTCGAGCTGTACAGAAGAAAAACCCAGCAAACACAAAAAAAAAAATTGAAAAAATATATCAAGACCGGTCTCAAATTAAAGAGCATAATTTCCTCGTTAATTTGGTACAATTTTCGTAATTTAACACTTTTCCGTTTGATGTATATATTAGTTTAAAAAATGCAGGGTAATGTAAAAATGTCCAAACTACCCTTAATTAATTAAGGATAAGTTTGATTAGTTTAACTTTAAGGTTATCCATTAACAACTCTTTAATCCCAACCCTCCATCTCTTTGATAAATGACTGTAATTGGTTCTCGCAGTTCTCGTACGAATAACGGTTCTCGTTTGAACCGTCACATATATATATATATATATATATATATATATATATATATATATATAGAGAGAGAGAGAGAGAGAGGGAAGTTCCATTGAGAACCAAAAAAATGCGAGAACTGCGAGAACCGATCTAAACCGTCCATCTTAGCTTCTTTCTTTTAATTAATTACCCCCATTTTTTTAAAACTAAAATATCTACCAAATGCCAAGATATTAAATTATGAAAGTTATACCAAATTAACGACAAAAATATGCTCCTTAATATGACATCTATATTGCTATATTTTTTTCAACAAAAAAAAATTTGTTTTTGTCGAGTTTTTTTCTAGCACTATAAGGTATGTTACATATATGCATCAGTACTAACATATATGTAATCAGTACTATATGGTATGTTACATATATGTATACATACCTTATCTTACACACATTTTAGGCTGCTATTAAGTTGGTATTTCTTCTGTTTCTTTTTCTAGTGTTGTGTGTGTGCGTGATTATTTTTGAAATCCATGTGCTTTAACCCATTAGATTGACTACATTGTTATCGAACTAGCATTTGAGTACTGTTCCAGTTTATTAATCATTTGCAGTAGTATGTCTTTTTTTTGTGTAATGTATATGTTATAGGAGTACAAGAGTTATTTGAAAGTTTATGTGTAATTATTGATGCACATGTGTAACATACCTTATTGTGCTAGAAAAAAATCCGACAAAAACGAACTTTTTTTGTTGAAAAAAATATAGCAATATAGATGTCATATTAAAGAGCATATTTTTGTCTTTAATTTGATATAATTTTCATAATTTAATATCTTGGCGTTGGTTGATATTTTAGTTTTAAAAAGATGGGGGTAAGAAAGAAGCTAAGATGAACGGTTTAGATCGGTTATCGCAGTTCTCGCATTTTTTTTGTTCTCGATGAAACCCGCCCCTATGTATATATATATATATATATATATATATATATGTGTGTGTGTGTGTGTGTGTGTGTGTGTGTGTGGTGTCATATATAATAATAAACTTTGAGAAAAGGATACACGCAACTGTAACATCTAAGTTAGGTTTTGCACACTTACATACATGTTTAATAAAAGATGAGAAATATTCAATATAGTCCATACTTATTGCATAGTCTCAAGGGACTAATCTTAGCCCTTGGATTAGCCCCATCAATGGTCCAAATTGAATTTTAAAAATTTGGACGGAGTGGTATTTTCGTAATTAACATATAATGATTTTACCATCACATGTGATTGTATACTGAATCACATGTGATTTTATATTGAATCATATGTGATTAAATATTAAAATTTAGGACTATGTTTTTTATATGGACTATATTGAACACAACTCAATAAAAGATAATATATATATATATATATATATATATATATATATAGGGTAGGGATATGGTACAAAAAATCTTATGGTACAAAATATAAGGAGAGATCTCAACCATTGGATCTCTCCAAAAGTCAAAAAAATCTTTTAAATTCAGATTTTAAAAAAAAGAAAAAGGGCAAAATGGACAATCAACAAACCATAAAATCAGGGAACGGTTGATATTATTTTGGAAAAGAAAAATATGGATTTTGCTTTAATCATCCTTCACCGGAATTTAGTCGCCCGCCGTCACAGTGCACCGACCGGCGACTGTGCACCGACGGCGACAGTGGTATCAACGGTGACAGTGCATCGATTGTGCATCTGGTGACTGCGCATCGACGGCGGCTGTGGATCTGTAGACTGTGTATCAACGACAGTGCATCGACATCGGCTGTGGATCTGGAAACTGTATCAACGGAGACTGTGCATCACACATCTAGTGACAGTGCATCGATTATGGATCTGGAGACTGTGTATCAACGGCGACAGTGGAAACGAAGCAGGTAGTGAAGATTAGGGTGCGACGACTTCGCGGCGGTGGAGGATTAGGTTGCGATGGCTTCAAAGGGGCGGCGGAGAAATTGGGTTCTTGTGAGGGGATGGGGGTGCGACGGCTTCAAACGAGGCAGCAACGTCTCGATCTGGTTGGGATGCACAAGCAGCGGTGGAACTCGGGTGGAAGACGGTGGCTAACTCACCGGCGGCGGTCGATTGTGCAGGGCGGCAGAAATATGGCCGCATACTCCAAGGATGGGCGGCGCTTCTGAGAATCCAAAACCCTAATTTAGGGGGAATAGGAGACGTGGGTTTGGAGTTTATGGAGAGAGAAATATTTTTTTAGAGTTCCTATTTTGCCCCCACATATTTCTAGGACACATGGCACATTCTCCTTTCTCTTTACATTTAGTACATTAACATTTTTTTTACTTGAACCCAATTATATATATATATATATATATATATATATATATATATATATATATATATATATATATATATATATATATATATATATATATATATATATATATATATATATAAAGGGTGTCATATATATAATAATAAACTTTGAGAAAAGGATACGTACAACTGTAACATCTATGTTAGGTTTTGCACACTTACATACATGTTTAATAAAAGATAATTTTTTTATATCATTATTTACTTATTATAAAATATCTGAGTGTGACGGTATATAATTATGCACTGCTAACGACACATAAATATATGATCTTTATTATTTACCCCGTAAACTTTTACCGTTCGATATGAATATAAAGAGAAAGGCGTGTGAAATAACAAATTTTAGGTGCTTAAAACGTGAGAAACGTATGAGATACAGAAATATTGTTAGAATATTGCACGGGCAAAAGTAACACACTTTGCAACTGTCAACTTATTATAACCAAATTTTGGATATATATAGATATAAATGGTATATGAATTACCTGATTGGTAAAGCCGTACATGGTGTGGATTTTAGTCATTACGTATTATATTATAACTTTATAAGTATATACGATATAATAATTAAATTAACGGTACATGAGTACATAATACACGAAATTTGTTACATTTTTTTAGGACATACCATCTAATGGAACATTCCTTAGAGTTAATACTTATAATTATTTTTGTGTCGTGTTTTAAGTCATGTCATTTTTCTTGTGTCGTGTTTCATATTGACCTGTTTTCGGCTAAATGTGTTGAATGATTACCTTTTTCGATTTCAAAGATATAGTTAGTCAAGGAAAGGACAATGAAATTAGTGGGTTGAGCAATCCACTTGAAGTAATAAGGGGGATGGCAACGGCGACAATGAGATTCGAGACCGAGAGATGAATGACGAGAGAAATAATACTGCGATGGCAACATTGTTTATTTTGATAAATGAGAATGAGAGGG
This sequence comes from Pulicaria dysenterica, assembly GCA_947179395.2. NCBI lineage: Eukaryota > Viridiplantae > Streptophyta > Magnoliopsida > Asterales > Asteraceae > Pulicaria > Pulicaria dysenterica. The sequence continues at coordinate 60,510,303 of OX359295.1, forward strand.
AAAAAAGTAAGAATCTACTACGAGTTTAAGTTACCAATGCAAGTAGTCCATTATAAAAACTTTTATGATTTATCTTTGTCGTCGTTTAGGTCACTGTCGGGCTATCGTTTTCGTGTCGAGTTCGTATCACTTTTTTACCTATCAGACTATCATTTGAGAATCGTTTTTATTACGAGTACCGCGAGTACCATTTGTAAACGCCATTAATGCTCATTAATATGGTATTTTGGTCTTTTCTATATATTTCTACCGTGAAGTGCGTCCTGGTGAGCTGTCCTTAAAAATCGAGTCTTGATTTTCCCAAAATACCCCTCATTAATGCATCATTAATGGGCCATTACTGAGTCATTAATGAGCCATTAATGCAACATTAATGAGCTGTCATTTTTATTGATCATTGATGTATTTTAATCAAGGACCAAGATTGGTTCTCGCGGTACTTGCAATAAAGACGTTTCTCAAATGAACCCTCCCCTATATATATCTGCAAAAGTTTAAATGAGAACTGTTTTTCGTACAAAAACTATATTTAATGCCACTAATGACTCATTAATAAGGGTATTTTGGTAATTTATATATTTACCCTACCGTGAATTACATCCGGGTGAGCCTTCATTAATTTGCGAGACTTGATTTTCCCAAAATAACCCTCATTAATGCGTCATTAATGAAGCATAAATGAGTCGCCAAAAAATCTTAATCATTGATTAGTTTTAATCAATTACTAAAATTGGTTATCGCAGTTCTCGTATATAAAACCGTTCTTGTTTGAACTCTCCTCTCTCTCTCTCTCTCTATATATATATATATATATATATATATATATATATATATATATATATATATATATATATATATAAACTTTTTAAGACATCGCTATTCTATGTAAAATAAAATTAAGTGTTTAGTTTTTAAAGACATATCAAAATTGTCACATTTTGTTATTATGTGTATCTAACTTTGAAAATTATCATTTCATATACTAAAGTTTCAAATTATATTGTTTAATATATTGGAAAACTTGTTTGATAGTAGGTAATTTTCTTATTTTGATTTTTTTAATACTAAATTATTAGTGAAAACTGAAAACTGTCATTTAATATAACGAAATTTTAAAAATATTTCATTTAGTGTTTTAAGAAACATGGTGACCTAATAGCAACATATTATTAAGGGTCATGACACTTTTAGGTCCTGTTTGTTTTACCGTAATGCGATAGAATATAAATGATTTTAATTTCATCCATGTTAGTTATGGAATGACATTCTTCTACCTAAAAAAATATAAATATTTTAAAGACTTTAATTTCTTTCCAAATAATGTTACCAAACGCAATATACAACGGAATCTGATTTCAATTCCATTACAGTCCTTTATATTACGGTGAAACATACGGGATCTTTATAAATTTTGAAACTACATTACACTAAATTATAGTATTAAATGTTGAATATACGTAATAGTAAAATGTGACAACTTCGATATTTTTTTAAAAAATAAAATCTAAAATTAAATATTAAAAAAACTTTGGACGAAGTTATGCCACGTTTTTAAGGTGGTATTTAATATAAAAAACTGTATCTTTTTTTTATTTTTGTTTTCTACTTTTCTTGGCATGTAATAAAGGTCTCTTTATAACTTGCTAAGCGAACAAAATTCAGACAACCTCCAAAAATCATGTACATAATCTTTTAGGCCGTTTCTTTCTGAAAACAATCAAATGGAACGTCTATTAAGCTTATATGATACCAAGCTTTATTCAGAATAATAAAAAAAAGTGCATTATTTTCTTGGGAAAATCACAAAATCTACATAATCTTTTAAATTTTGTTTACTTCATCTTATGCAATTTATTAAATAATATTATATCAGTTTGAGTAAGATTTTCATTTAAAAAATACCATAATTTTAATTGAAATCATGTCATGCGACGGCTAAATCGCCTACTCTACTTGGTATTTCGTCCTGGTGAAGCTTAATAGTGAAATCCAACCCTTTTTCACTGTTCTAAAATACAGGAATTAGTAATAATTAACAAGTAAACCAATAAATAAAAGAACATGTATATGCTAATATAATAAAAATACTATAAAGGTTTTTGACTAAAATTTCTGGTTCAAAAATATTTATAAACATACTATAAAGGTTCTCATACAATAAGCAACAAAAAAAATTCTCATGCAAAAAAAGCAAAAAAAATTGGGCAAAAGGGCAAAAAGAGTAGAATTAGTAACCGAGATGAATACGTGATGCCTTCCTTGGTTAAAATCTTGCTTTAAAAGTTTATAGAAATGTTGCTGAATATGAAATTATTATAGAAAATGCGCATTTCGATGACGAGTTAGTTTAAAAAATATAAATATTAAATTATAATAAAATAATAAATAATTATAAAATACAAAAGAAATTGGTGTTTTAAATTATGGGGATAGACGATGTCAACACCCTAAATCGACGGTGAAGCGTTACTGTAAGGGGCCGGACAACACATATATGTTGGTATAAACGTGATATTGTAATACGAAAAGTTGTGATTGTATTTTTTGTATAAGAATTGATAATCATGTTACACTTTTTTTTAAACGGCTCCTAAATCTATACCGGTTTATCCTTAACAGGACTTAAACTCATGACCTTTGGTCAATAGGGCACCACACCAAAGCACTTAGTGTTTACCACTAGGCTACAACCTAAGTGGCGATAATCATGGTTACACTTAGAGACAATAAGTTCAAATATTTATTGGTATTAAATAGAAAAGAACTTAAAGGATGAAAAATTAAGATTTGATTAAATATGGTATTTTAAAATGTTATAAAGGGTAAATTTGATATAAATATAAATTAGGATGCAATCATGCGATTTGATAATTAAAATGTTAGTAAAATGGTTTATTTAGATTTGATAATCTTTTATCTAAGTCAATAACTAAAATTGTTTAATAGATTCTAAAGAAATTTCACAAATGGTCATTTAATTATTCACAAATTACATATTTAGTCTTTTATGATAAAGTTACAAACTTATCCTTTAACTATCTGTAACAAAAGGATATAGTTTGTATTTTTTTTAAATAAGGACTAAATTTGTAATTTATAAATATTTAAATAACTATTTATAATATTAACTCTAGATTTTATTCATATTAGCATTTTATTTATCTTAGATGATTATATAAGAATTCGTCACATGAAATACAGTTTTAACACATATGAGGACACATGTTTACATTGATAAAATAGGCATATGTGTTATTGAAAGCAGTTTTAAAAAATGTTGCATCATGCATATATCCCATAAAACAGATAAGAGAAGAACTTTTTGGCTTCCAGTAGTGGTACTACGAACTAAATTAAAGAATTTTAGGGAGGCACCAAACAAAATACGTGCATACTAGAAACTCATATAACCTTAAGATATATTATAGAGGCGGTTAAGTCGTAGGTTATGGTTTCGTTTTTTTAACTTTCGGTTTTTAGCAGAGTTATAAATGTCATGACAACTAAATGATTGGTAAAGAATACAAACTTTCAAGCAGTTGTTGGGAGGGGACAAGATACCTTTGGTGCAAGAGGTTAGGAGGTAGGTGGTGTGGTCGGGTGTTTCCCAAACCTTTTTGACCCTTTGAGCCCTAGATTATTTTCTTTGTCTGTGGCATGTAGTGGGTGGTTTGGTAATGCTGTAAAGAGGGATGTGTATGGTGAGGTTTCCTATGTGTGCGATGCATGTTAAGCCACATAATCTATTCCGGTTAGAGGGTGTTTATACCTAAATATTGTGAGAGATTTCCTTAAACACCTCTGACTGATTGGGTTTATGGGCGGGTGGAATGGAAACCTGGGACTATAGATGTGAATCCTTGATGCATGCAGGAACATTGAAATGTAATTTGTCTTATTTTATCGAAAGCAAGTAGCTATGGAATATGGAAGTGTTGGTAGCGCAGGAAGCTGTAAGATGATGATCCTGGTAATCGGGTGGTGCACATGACTGCCTTAGCTGTTGTGGATGGATACTATGAAACATAAACACGGGTAACGCAACAAAAGTTGATAAAAAATGACCTTAGTGGAAGCAACGACTGGTAAAGGAAAATGGTCACATGAAAGATGCTACAGTGCTTAATTAGAAGTAATCCCAAGGCTGTAGTGGTCACTGTTGCATTTTAAGGAAGCAACAAGAAAAGCAGCTATGAATAGGGAAGAAGTAACTACAAGGATGTTTTGGTTACTGTTGCATAGCGAAGAAGCGTCTATTAGGGCATGCTCTTAGTATCGAAGCATATTTGATTTATGATTGTGGAAGGATTGAGGGTTCAGGCAGCTGCGAAGGTCCTAGTGCAGACGTGCGTATGGGCAACTGCAATTTCTGGATGATACAATAAGTATGAATGGGGAGGACTGCGTTATGGAATGATAGAGAAGGCAAAAAAGGTGGAAGTGAGCTGAGTTTCAATGAAGAGATGTGTGTGTGACGGTTAAAGTGGGTAATGTTGAGTTATTGTATATCGAAAATTAATGTGTCGACTGTGTATGTGGTTTTAAGTAATGAACGAATGTTTTCTTGCTGTTAAAAAAAACAAACTTTTAAGATTAATGAGTACATTATGGTTATATATATATATATATATATATATATATATATATATATATATATAATTAACATCTTTAACTCTTAAACTTTATTATAAACGTTTTGGAAAAAAGTTCATTTTGACTAGTTTACGGGTATGTTTGGCATCAGGTTTATAGAGGATTATAAGGGCTTGGAAAAAAAGTTTTTATAATCCCCAGCCCTCTAGCCTCGTTTGGGTGAGGGGATTATTAAAGACATAAGCCCCAAAAATAAAAGCCTTTTAAGGTAGCTTATGGCTTGGGCTTGAGATTATCAATTAATATGCCCCAGCCCCAGCTCCAGCCTCAGCCTCAGCCTCAGCCCAGTCCCAGCCAGTTTCATCAAACATATCCTATCTTTTATAATTAGTTAAAATATTTTAATAAATAAATAAGTCCAAAGTCTCAATTCCAAATGTCTTCACTTTTAAGCCTCTTTCCCCATCTCTTTCACTCTCTTCTCTTTTAAATATTAGTCCCTTTTTTAAAATTTCCCAGCACAAAATATAATTTTACTAGCCCAGACGCTACGTGCTAAGTGATATCTCTACTTATCCAAGTTTTGATAGTTAAAAACTTGAAATGAGTTGAGTCTTAATAAGCTTGAAGCTCATTTAGTGAACAAGTCTAAAGTCGAACTTCAAAAAATGTGTTCGTTTAAGATTGCGAGCCTAAACAAGCCTCGTATGCACAATTAATTTATTTTATATGTGTGTGTATGTATTCTTTTAATAAATATTCAAAATAATATCTAAGCCAATCTTAAAAAGACCGAGCTCAAACTCGACCCTAGAAAATCCTAACGTATATAGCTCAATATGTGTCATATTTGAGTTTGTCCGGCTCGTTTACATCCATGGTTCCATATCTTTAATATTATTATATTTGATGAACCAGAAGTCCATAAGCAAAACAATTTGTGCAATAATCTAATATATCAATCATAAAACAATTCCGTATTTAATTGGGATTAGTCACCTAATTAATATATTTATTCTCCATTCTAGCTACTCTAGTTGCCATTTCCCCTGTAAAACCAAGCACACCTACATTTCTCCAATTTTCATCAATGTCAAAGGCAAGACCACCATTCATTATCTCTGTCTTGGTGAGTCAGTGTTACCTAAAATTAAGTACTAAGTTTAAACCTTATTTTTTTATTTATCATTGATCGATCAGTAAATTATTGACTTACATTCACACGTACATAGGTGGTCAACCATGAAGACGTACGTATGTTATTTCTCATATGTTTCCCAAAATTGGTTGCCAAAGTTTGGCACAAAGCCATAGCGATCAACTTGCTTCAAGTTCATACAACCAAAAAGTCAACCGATTGCATCTTTGACTTTCTTAAATTATTCAGCTAGCTGTTGATGGTGTGTAAGCTTGTGGTTTGATTGGTAAAGCTTGTTTTGCTGAAGAAGAAAAGGTTTTTTTTTCTGGAATTTTACTTCATGAAAAAGGCGGTAAGTGGACTTCTCCCTCTATTTTTATTTATTTATATTTTTTTCTGTTGTTAAACATAATATTATAATTATATTTATGATTATGAGAATATGTACATATGTTGTTCTTGAATTTTGGGTTTGACAATATGGTCTTGTAGTGCAATCTAATTTATATTCTTTGTGCATACGCAAAGCATCATTAATGTTATATATTATGCGACTAAAAAAACTCAATTTTGTAGCTCAAAGTGTGATTTAATACAGAAATTGTGTTTTTCCTTTTGGTGTCAATGTAATGAAAATAATTTATATTGTTTTGAGCGTTTATTTTCATTCAAAAAGTCAATATTCAGATTCGATTTTACAAATATTTTAAAATGTATTATAATAAAAACCAGATTGAGCAGAAAAATATGAAATAACACGAAAATATTCCAACCATTGTAATAACTGGTAATGTCTATATCTTTTCCTTAACAATGATTGGTATATACTCGAATTTTTTTTCATTGTAAAGTAAAATCCATAAAATAGCAATCTAATTGTTCATGGCCCATATCAATGTGGTTTTACTATATAATTTGTTTCCAAATGACCATTATATTCTAGTATAATAACATAATTACCAAAACATATCGTCTAAAAACCAAAGGCAAACCCTATAAGCATTACACTCCTGACATGCCATGTAACCTATCACCTAGGATTTAAAACATATAAATATCCAAGGGTTAGTTGTATCAATAATTAGGGAATGCACCTAAGAGAAGCACATTACCAAATCAAAGCCATCAATTATCTTAAATCACGTCTGGCAATCTCAACTAACATAATTAAACAAATAAAGACGCGGGGGTCGGTATTCGGCCATTGCATCTCACTTGGTAACTATCCATGGTCATCGAGAGCTCACGTAGAGAAAGACCCATAACACCCATAGGGGGGGGGGGGAGCACCAAAGACACTGCCATACAATGTTGCAAAACAAGTTGTTCCATGCATCTTCAAAGCAATCCTAGGAGCATTTGCATATTGACATATTTTACCAAAACCCCGTATTCACATAAATGTCGGGCCTTCTATTCACATAATCACATGTGCATATAAGTCATTATCTAAAGCATGATAACCTATTCATTTTTGTAAAACCAAGTATCCGCCTAAAGTAGATGCAATCACCTATGGATGAGATGAAGATCACAACCCAACAAACCAATTAGGGGTGATCCTAAACAATAACCCTAAGCAAACGTTAAACAATAGCTTTAGCCATTTATAAACAAAACCAAATGACTAACACACAAGACTGTTCAAACTAAAGTTTGAACCTTCAAGTCATTTTCAATTAATAATAATCATCTCCAACACATTAAATGTGATTTAGAATCTAGAAAATGAATGAATTTGGTGTAGGGTCATGTCTCGAACCTCCCTAAGTCATGATCGCGAACAAATGCTGAAATAATCCCATTTTAAACACTTTGGATCACACTGCGAACACTATAAATTCAACGTAGATTTGTAACTTCCGATTCAATGTCCAATTGTATCAAAATTGATACCATAACAATTTTAGTCCAAGTTAAAATCAAAAGATACCTCCTTGACCATTAAGCAATATAAGAGGCTGTTTATTTGCTGCTTAATGGAACTATTCAACGCTTAATGCTGAATTGTTCAGTATTCAACGTGTTTGATTGCTGCCTCTGAATAAAGACTGTGCTGAGTGATTTAGCATAATGCTGCTGAATTATTTTACCTTCAAGTGCATTCTGAATCATTAAACATCAGATATTTTATCTTAATACTCATTCTTTCACATGTTGTCTTGTTAAACATTCATATGTTATAATATAATATATCACTATTAAATTTAAAATGATAATTTGCATCATTCACAATGTTCATTCAAAACCTTTATCAAACAACATGTCATATTCAGATCAGATTCATTCAGAGTCTTTAAATTATTCAGACTACAAAATCATTTAGTGCTTAATCATTCTGATTTAACAACATCCCTAAATTGCATTAATATTGTACCAAGTGTTTATAATCTATGTATCAATATAACCTAATAAAAGAAGATACTTTTAACATGATAAGTTTATTTGAGAACCACAAAGAATCAATCCGGGTCATTAAATCAGAAAATAAAAAGTAAAAATAAATGATAAGACTGAAATAATCTCATGTGAATATACGTATAAGTACTTGTAGTACCATTCACATGTGATCGAGGTATATAAGTTCAAATTATTTTTGGGGGGTATATAAGAGATTGTATAAGACTAATTATTTAACAAGTAATTACAAAGATAAACATAAATTCATACCCTTTTAATTTATTGAAGAATGAATGAATATGATATGATTTATAAAATGAAAGTAGGGGTAACTGCAATGAAAACGCATAGGAAGGCCGATTGTACGGCAACGAAAGTGGCTTTTAATTTAGGTTTCTTGTAGTGGGATTAACCTTTATGAGAACGTCGTTAACCCCATGTGACCCTTTCTTGCATTTCTCATGCTAATTGCATCTCCCCCACTCCCTTTTTCTATATATATAATCTACCTCTTTTCTATCTTTTACAACACGATTTCTTCATCTTCAAAATCCCCTCAATTCATTCCTCATTGCCAACCAACACAAATCCTAGCTAGCTTCTCTTAATTAAGCTCTACTTATTGAACATACTTGTGATTTGTGAATTGGTTTTCCAAATGGGGTTAGCCCGGAATCCAAACACAAGAAGCGCAGATTACTTGGACGGGATGCTGGGTGACACCGGTGGTGGTAAATCAAGCAAATGGAGGCCACAAAAGAGCACTTCTGCTCGACTTGTGACGCTACTCACTTGCCTTCAGTTTGCATTTGCAGTATATGCCACCTTCTTGCTTTATTACATGAGCCCTTCTATCGATTTGCGCACCTCAAAACCTGATTTCACTTGGGCATCGAAAATCGCTCAGCAATGGAAGCATTACATAATCCCGCCACATGTTATCAGCAGGTACCAAGAATCCGCTTCCAACGCCATTCTTGAACCACAACCCATGATCTCAACTCCTACTGAAGTTTGCGAGCATGAGAAGATTGAATTCGAACAGAAAAGGTCTAACGACGCGCTCATGATCAAGATCAAAAGGGAGCTTTACAATGAAGTGCTCGATTTCCAAAGCAAGAACATTGGTACGGAATCTTTAACCGAGTTAATGGCGATGAAGTCCAAGTGGGATATGAGCAGTGAGAAAAACACCCCGAAAGTTACGGTGATTTTGAATCATTTCAAACGTAAGACGCTTTGCTCTCAGCTTGACTCGTTGCTGCACCAAACACTCCCGTTTCACCATGTGTGGGTGCTGTCGTTTGGGAGCCCAAACGAGGTTGGCCTGAAACGAATTGTGGAGAGCTATAATGATACGAGAATAAGCTTTATTAGCTCCAGTTATGATTTCAAGTATTACGGGAGGTTTCAAATGGCGTTGCAGACGGAAGGTGATCTTGTGTACATTCTGGATGATGATATGATTCCAGGGACCAAAATGTTGCAGATTTTATCGCATGTCGCCGGAACGGAAAAGTATAAGAACTCGGTGTTGGGAAGTATCGGAAGGATTTTGCCGTTCCGGCAGAAGGATTTCAAGTTTCCGAGTTACCGGAAATTCAGATCAAAAGAAGCAGGCCTTTATTTGCCTGATCCTGCATATGACATCACAGTCGATAAAATTATTCAGGTTCGTTAGTTAATTTCCCGGTATCTTTAATTACCACCTTTATTTACTAATTAATTTCTTCTTTTAATTAATTATTAGCTTAATTACTGCTTGTATATATATAGAATTCAATACATGTATACTTTTTGTAATGTATGTTTAATTCTTATCATTTTCTTATTTTATATTTAGGTTGATTTTCTTTCTAGCTCTTGGTTCCTTTCCTCGGAGCTCATCAAGACTCTTTTTATCGAGACTCCTTTCACGTTCATGACGGGAGAAGATTTGCATCTAAGGTATGTCATACAGTTTATAGTCGATTTTTAATAATATTTTTAATTTAATTGTAGCAAATATTATCAAATTAGATTAGATATACCCAAAAATGAACTAGGTTTATTAAATTTTTTTTTTGCTTAGTTAATAAGAATAAAATTCAAACTCATTTTATAAACTATAATGAAAATTTCAGTCAATAAGGTTAAGATTATTGTTACATTTAATTGTTTGATGATTAGTAACCTTAAATCCTTAATTTGTAATTATTTAAGTACGTATGTTCCTTAGTACGTTCCTGTATAAGTGAACCTTACTTATTTGACTTGCTACTCACAAGTGGATTGGGTACAAACCCAATAACTAACTAATTAAATTAAAATAATACATTATTTATATAACTTCATCTAAACGTCATTTATAACGACTATAATCAAAATGTCCACTTTGACTTTACTTATAACCTTCAGTTCACTTCTAATATTTTTTTTTAATTGTTTGGTCAACTGCTTCCGTTACTATTTCATCCCCCCTTTTTAAAAAAATAAAGTAAAAATGACCATATTTGATTATGTATATAACACGCTTAATTCCTCTTATATGATTTCCTATTGATTTATAAAAAATGTTGTTTATATGAGGGCAGACATGGCGTCGTTGCATCATTTTATTATTTTAACGATGAATACTTAATTACTCGTATATACTAATCTATCTTTAGTTTTGAATCCATTTACGTTGCATATATAAAACTGATATCAAATATATTTCTTTATTTTGCAGCTACCAACTTCAAAAGTACAGAAACGCGGGTTCATTTGTGCTCCCTGTCGACCCAAAAGATAAGGAGACTTGGGGCGACAGTGAACACAGGCTAGCATATGTATCTGAGACCACTGTAATATTCAAAGACGTCGTTCAAGTTAGAGATGATCAATGGTGGAGAGCCCTCTCAACCGGCTACATCACTCAATGGGCAGCAATGAACCCTCAAAAAATCGACGCTCTTTTCTACGCTCACTCTGTAGAAGAAGTCAAAGCCCTAGCCCCACTCCTTGAGAAATTTCGGACAACGGTCGCGAAAAAGGCTTACATTGTGGTTCCAGGAGGCGGATTTTGCTCGTGTGAGGAAGCCACTTCAGCCTTACATTGGCCAAAAAGCGTATGTCTGGAAAGGAGGTTTAAGATATTTGATCTAGGCATTGGTGCGGTGTCGGGAATTTCAAACTCTGAAGTCCCTGTTGTACAAGCGGTGTATGCTAGTATGAAAGGGTTGATCAAGATTCATAACCCGAGTGTTGTCATCACCGTTGATGATATTGATTCCAACGTAAGGAAAGCTTTGAAAATGGCTACCGAAAGTAATTCAAATAGTTCGACTTTGGTTCATTTGCCTAGACCGTCTGTTACCAAGGTTTTATGGATGGCCGATCTTCGCTCTACAGCTTTACCAAGTAAGAGTTTATTGTTTCAATAAGCTTCAACAATTATTCCTTTCACAATTTTAAATGAATAATTTATTCATTTTACAATTTTATTTTAACAAATTACACCATTAATTTGCAGATTGGAACAAGATGAGGGTATCTGTGAACATCATAACTCAAAACCGAGTCAACTCGCTAACAAGGCTACTCACGTCACTAAAGGACGCGTATTACCTAGGGGACGAGGTCCCAATAAGCTTCAACATGGACAGTCGGGTTGACGAGCCCACTCTCAGGCTCGTCAAGTCCTTCGATTGGCCTCATGGTCCAAAAACTTTAAGAAGAAGAATCATTCAAGGAGGCTTGATACGAGCCGTGAGCGAGAGTTGGTACCCCTCGTCTGACGACGACTTTGGTCTTCTATTAGAAGATGATATTGAGGTCTCTCCTTATTATTACTTATGGATCAAATATGCACTTTTGTCATATCACTACGACCCTCAAGTGTCACTCCCTGAACTCTCGTCAATCTCCTTATACACACCAAGGCTAGTGGAGGTCGTTAAAGAACGACCTAAATGGAATGCTACCGAGTATTTCAAGCATATTCATCCAAACACACCGTATCTTCATCAACTACCATGTAGTTGGGGTGCTGTCTTTTTCCCAAAGCAATGGCGCGAGTTTTATGTGTATATGAACATGAGGTTTACCGAAGATGCGAAACAAAATCCCGTGCAAATTCCTAAATCAAGAACAAACGGATGGCAAGCTTCGTGGAAGAAGTTCTTAATTGACATGATGTATCTTCGTGGGTATGTGAGTTTGTACCCAAACTTTCCGAACCAAATGAGCTTTTCAACGAACCACATGGAGCCCGGGGCTCATATTAGTGCTAAAGATAATGTGGTTCACCATAACAAGACTGATTTCGAGGTCCCGTTGTTGAAAGATGATTTCAGGAATTATTTGCCAAATGGGAAGATGCCATCGGCTTCTAAGTTGCCATCTTTGAATCTTTTTAATCAAGCAGTTTCATTGAAGGGGTTGAAGTCAGCAGGGTCAAAATTGAGGCAAGATGTGCTTAATTGTACACTTATTGAGGTGGTGATGGTTGACCATGAAACCGGTCTTCCTTCTCATTGTGCAAAGTTCTGATTACTACAGATGATTCATTTTTTATGCGTTATTTAATTTTCTTTGAATATATACTTGGATGGTGTAAATTTTAAAGTTGGAAACGATTGAATCCCATGCATAACGGAATGGGAGTTGGAGGGTTGAAAAGGGATAAAGGTTGTTAAGAAAGGACCAAACTTGATAGTATTTGATTGTATACTTTATAGCAATGAAAGCCAAAAATGGCAATCTTCTAAGCTCTACCAAAGTCGTCCAATTATTTCTGTCTATTGCTTGCCCCCTAGTTTTGGGGTTTTGTTGCCTTTGAGGGAAACTTATAGTTAAATGTCATTATATTATTTTTTTAACATCAAATTACAAATATAAACACTTTTTTCATAGTAAATTAATACTATATTTTATATACAATTATATTCTTGTTAAACTTATAGACTTGTGATATTTTAGATTAAATTATATTCTTATAAACTAATAGAATTGTTTAGCCTATCACGCTCAAACATGTTTTTTTATGAGGTTAATTTTACAATTAAAGCTTAATAGCTTACGTTAAATTTGACTTATTTACATACCTAGCTAACTCTAGAGTGCAACTATTCAACCTATTAGATACATCTGTGTGTTATGTGTACCAAATTAATTTACTCTTTTAGTACTTAATTTCATATCCCATATGTAGGATTAGGAATATCCATCGTTTTTTCTCTATAATTAAAAAATATATATAATCTATATGTTTTGCTAGTAGATTTATTTCATGATCTCGCTATGATATTTTATGGGTTATGTGAAGTATCTGATCGTTTGGGTAATCATGGGTGAATTGGCTCTAATACTATGTAAGTTTGTGATATTACCATTCAAAAGTAGTTGAAAATATGTGACGTACCTAGGACTTCCTTATTACGCATATTATAAAATCACACTAGTCCAATATGAGAGAATATGCAAAAAATTCATATTTTGCTATGTAATTGTATATCAATCTACGAAATTTTTATAACTTGCTCATCAATGTAAAAGGTGCCCTTGAGCTAGACGTGGGAGGAAGTCGTCCTAGAAAGGAGCATCACCCATTCTTTGTCGGTCGGTACTAGTCTAGAGCCCACGTCTATCCTTGTGCATAATGCTTTTAATTAGAAAATGCTCTACGTTTTTGGATATAATATCGTTCTGGAGGGAACATCCCCACTTAGTGTTTGGTCCGCTAGTTCACGTAAATCCGAAGAAGTTATCACATAGAAGCAGTTAGCTCATTCCTTTCGCTTCCCGGGCCCAAATAAGTGCAGAGAATGCCATTAGATTTAAATTTATATTAAATGGTCATGTCATGTTTTGAATGAAGGCGTGCCTTCATATATATAGTGGTTATATCAAGTGACCATTTTGGTGCTTCCTTGGACAATCATACCTTACCAAGGTGTTAATCATTTTTGTAATATCTAGGTGCATGATGACTTTTTAGTACGGTGCTTTTATACTGGTCTTTGAATAATTAATTTGTTAAAGATATTTTATTTTTTGGCTACTATTTTATAAGTATGTTATAATACAAGCATAATTGCTTCATTGGAGTTGTGAAGGCACACAATTTGTATGAGTATGTAAGATAAATGCTTTTTTTATATTCGAATTTTAACAAATTACTCGATTTTTAAGAAATCAATAAACGTCCATGGATAGTGTCAACGTTTTGACGGTCCTCACTCCTTACACCTCATGGGATCGAATAGTGCATCCTATTTCTCTTCTTTGTCGAGGGTCAAGTTCTTAATAATCATAATCTTTTTTGTAACTTAATTTTTTTATATTCAATTTTTAATGTAGCAAGTATTTACACTGTGTTCCACAGTTACATGTGAAAAGAAAATGAAAGGAAAGAAAATTAAGGAGAGAAGAGAAAAGAAGAGGAAGGGAAATACTTTTGCCATTGCGTGTTCCCGAGTTTGAAAGAAAATTAGAGGAAAAGTGGAATTTTAAGTGTTATTTTGTTTCCTTCCAAAATCTTTTCTTTTCTCTCCTAAAAAACTTGGGAACACAACTAAAGTTCATTTTCCTTCATATATCTTTTCTTTTCTCTCCTGATTTAACTCGTGAACACAACGTTAAAGATCAAACAAATTTATTTCTTAAGATAAGTGTCCCGACCGATATGTGGGGATGGACGACAAGTATTTAAAAATTAAACGAAATTTTGAGTTCCATATGGAATTGCTTTATTGGTCAATGGATCTTGGGTTGCCGATAATGGTTTATCTTACCTCCAAGGTGGTATTTGTGTGTTTAATGTTTATGTATATTTTTATATAACAAAACATGTAATATATAGTAAAAGTATTTGTTAATATTTTAAAATATATATGAGAAATATAGTTCACAAGTTTGTAAGAATAAAAAAGTTATAACTGCTATGTATGATATAGCTATAAAATTGAGATAAAAAGATTAAATATGTTGTTAACAAGGTTTTAGTACCCGCACGTTGCGGCGGGGTATAAGAATATGTTTTTTGTAAATAAAAAGAATGTCCAAAATATAGAAACCAACTTTCTTTTTAGCATAGATGATTTTCAAGCAACATAGTTTCAAAACACACACACACACTAAGATAGTTAGAGCTATACAAACTAACAGAGAAGTAGCAGAAGCAAACACCCAGCTAGAACCACCTAGAAACAAACTGACCTGGAAAACCGAATTGGTGAAACTGCAGCCCAAAGCCCAGATGATCAAAGTCAGTTTGTGTTGAAGATCAGGGTAAGTCAAATCGGTCTTAAGCCAAAACATAGGGATCGTAAGATACTCCTCAAAGGCATATAATTGATTTAGAAGAGCCAGAAAAGGAGCAAACAAACTTCAAAAGATTTAAATAAATGAAATGTGTAGATTATAGATACAAACATTTTTTTAACCTAAATAATTTTCAAGTAATATAGTTCCAAACACCAAATAGATTTCAAGAAACACAGTGTTCAAGTAAAAGAGTAATAAAAGTGGATTGATATTGCAGTTTACATCTAAAACTGCATAGTTTATGTACATCACAGTAATGTACTAATGTATATGATTTCAAAAAACACAATGTTCAAGTAAAAGAGTTTTAACAAATGTCGATTCATATTACAGCTTACATCTAAAACTACATAGTTTATATACATCGTAATAATGTTATATATGATACGTTTTTTTGTAAGTGATAAGGGTTTTCTTAAAACTTTAAGAACACCTTAAGATATGTAGTTACTTAAGTAAGAAGAAGAAATGTGATTCAGAGAAAGGGGGGAAACTTTTTAATACTACACATCCAACGGATTTCTTACACATATATCACAATATCTTCGTAGACATTACACCAAAGAGTTCGTGTGCAACCACAAACAAACCATGTCCAACAATAAAGAAATGAAGAAGAAGGTCCTACCTTTGATAATGATGGAAGCTGATGTCAAACCGGAAATGATGGCTACTGATCTTCACGGAGTTACTATGGGTAAATCAAGTACCTACATGAACAACACAGTATAATTCGTATGCATGTTGCAAAATATATAATGAACAGGTATGTGAAATACAAATACCCAACAATGGCTAAAAAATCCCATATTTATAGCATGTGACTAAATTGACCATAGAACTAAATATGGGCGGTGCTTTGTACACGTGACAGTCCCACCAACAAAACAAAAGGCAATGAATTGTCTAGTTTGTTATTTGAGGCCCAAATTATGAGACGTGAGATTTGAGAAACTAAAAAATCGAATACTATAAAGATCTTCAGTGAGGAGTGACACAACTTGAATATTTTTAAAGAAGTAATATGCGTATTTTATACTGTCTAGCCCATCATGCCAAAACTCATTTGACAAAAATGTTAAGATACTCGTGTTGAACGTAATTTCACACATTTCCCCGACAGGGGTCGATACTTATTCTACCAACTTTACTTTAGAATCTAGAGTGCATTTGAATTGGTTGAATGTTTGTCTATGTTTGTCTATCATTTGGCTTAGAAATTCAACATTCATAGTTGAATAAATTTTCAAACTAAAAAAAGATCATATAATTAGAAACAATGCTTGTTTCATAACATAACACTTATTACTACTAAATAGTTGACTAATAATAACTATAATTACCATAAGATGTATAGATAAAAAGTTAAAAATATTATAAACATGTTTTATTCTGTCATTTACAAAAGGTTAAAACGAATAAAACAAATTACTAAACAATTTATGAATATTATTACTTACAAATTATTGAAATTCGAAAGTTTGATGAAACACCTTCAATTTGTCGTAGGAGGGCACAAAACAACTTCATCCGTGGCACACGTTTCAAGATTATATGGGCTCAGCTGGAAACAGAAGATGATTATTGATATTCATTTCAAAATCATGGTGTAAAAGAACATCTAAAAAATATACTATATACCTACTTACTATTATACTATAGATTCTACATGTGCATTAAGCAAGAATTATGATTTGCTTTTGCATGTGGTTCATCCATACAGAAGTGATAGATAAAATAAGGGTTTTATAATATCTTTTGAAGAAGGGTTTAGAACATAAAAGCAACCACATAATAAGAAATAGTAAACAAAGAGAATTTGCTTACACTCAAATGATAAAATTAGCATTAACTTAATGGTCGGGATAATTTTCTAATTATCTAAAGAAGTAATAGATAAAAGAAGGGTTTTATAATGGGTATTTGAAAAAAAAATTAAAAAAAGCAACCACCATGTATCATATATACTCTACTAAAATTCACATCATATTGGCTCATTGTTACATAATCTATCCCAAACATATGGCTGGTTTAGCTCCATGGCGACTCACTGCTCAAAGATGTTTTGTGGGGTATGAATTGATAGGATCTTTGATGTAAGAAAACTTGGTTTCAATTTCTTTTTAAAATAAGAAACAATATAAACATTATCTTGCTGTCTAAGTTACAACTTAATTTACATATAATAAGCAATTACAACAAAAATAATTTGAATTAGATTAGTGTCTATAAAACAAACAAAAATAAACATACATGATAACAACTTTCGTCCTAAACTCAATTTAATTCAAGGTAGTACAAAAACATTCTAATACATAGCAAAACAATAGATACACACGGAAATTTATACCAAGTATATATAATGTATAAACAATATAAAAAAATCATAATATATAAGAACAACATAATAATATTTTGTACAATAATCTCATACAACCAACATAACATACAACATTACAATGAACTGTAAATTTTTTATTAATTATTCATCGTAAATTGTTTTCATGGTATCAGCTGATTTTAGAGAGCACAAAACCATCAATTTTTGATTAATCACTAATTTCCTCTTAGTGTATGAATTTAAAGCAAGCTGCTATTTGTCCAAGCTTTTCTACATAACCTTGTGGATTAATTATAGAAGGTATGCAGCAGCAGAAGGAACAGGCGTCCAAGGACATACCTGTGTTTTATAATTGGGACCGGTATGATGTTTGATTAGGCTTACATTTGTTTTCCCCACTTATTGTAAGCACACACGCAAAGACGCAGTATTGATTTGTTTTTTTGATTGGTAAAGGCTTGGTATTTTGGTTGTTTAATTAGGGCTAACTCTTTTCACGATCGATTATTATAAGAAGATACACAAACACAGGTAGACGTATATTACACACACAAATTCAGTAAGAAAACGAAGAAGGTGTCACCTCTGATAATGGCGGAGCAAATGAGGTGTAGGGGAAGATGGCTATCGATATTTGTGGAGGCACCACTGTTAAAAGTGAGATGTGGAGAACGTGTGGTGAGCGACAGTAGCGAGATGAAGCCGGAGTGAAGGTTGAAAGCACTTGAAGGCAAGACTTCAGGATGTAGATCGAATCTGGCAAAGGAGATGGGGTTCCTACTGTTTACCCAAAACCACACGGCATATATAAAAAGCATATGGTCAAATGGGTATGGACTACGGAGGCATAGAGTCATGGTGATGAGATAGGTGAGTTATTGACTGAATGACAAAAAAAAAAAGCAGAATATAGATCTATACATGTATCGAACATGTGCCTAGATGGATAAAGCCTTTTCCGCTAGGCTATCTCACTGCTTCTATTTGTTCACCCAATTGTTAAATAAACAATAGTATATATATGAAGACAGATGAACAGTGTCATTTTGTCTTGCAAAATATTATTTATAGAATTTTTAAAATTCTTTGTTCACAAACCATCTTGTAGTTATTGTATTAGTTAATAATCCATGTATTGCAAGTGTATCTGCTTTCTATTTGTACAATAGTATAACATCACCTATTTTTATGACTTGTGGAATTGATAAAACAAAACTATGGTCTGGTACGGGTGTTCATCAGTGTCTATTATAGTCTCGTCAGTTTTTCTAGTCTAATGTATTTGATTTTCTAATATTTTGAACTTAAATAAAAGATGATTAATTGGTATTTTAAATGAAAATAATCAGATACATAATTGAATTACGGTTAGGTTGATTTTCACTAAAGTTTTGATCATCTTATTTTATGATCGACTAGTGTTTCAATTCTTGACAGTTGCATGATAGCATTGGTGGTGTGGATATGGTAGTCGGGGTTTGGCGATTGTTGGTGCATACATGGTCATACATTTAAAAGTGCACTCCTTGTTTTGATGATGATAAAAATATACACATGTGATACTATTGCTTATCAAAATTATTCATATGTTCATATCTATATTCTTAAAGAAAATTAACAAGCCTCAAATTGATGATCAAGTGAAGTACAAACAAGTAAAAGACTTCAATTCAACAAGAAAAGAAGAAATCAAGATAAATCAACATTCACGGTCGATACCACGGTCGACCGTGAATCAACCGTCGCTGCTCAGCTCACAACTCTTAAATGTTGTTCTTCTTCAAGTCAACCGAACTCGTACTTAACAAGTGAAGATGATATCTTCAAAGCCGATGACGAAGATATCTACAAACAAAAGTTCGAATTATATGAGCTTACAAATAAAATAATTAAATTAGTTTGTTTTTATAAAATTATTTTTATAAAAACTTTATAAAAATGACAAAGATTTTATAAAACTCAATTGTGTTGGTTGATTAAATCTAAGACTTCCTATTTTAAGCAAATAACAAACACAATCCTACTTTGAAACAATACACCACCATAATTAGCAAAGGAATCTCCCAAAGGGGTAAAATTCCAACATGCTTTGTGTATTGGTTTCCAAACTTCCATATATGTGTTTAAATTCAAACTTTAAGAGTATGGGATCAACCAACCTTTTGAACATATACTTTTCAGTTGATTTTTATGGTAAAAATGAGTTGAGTGTGGTTTTAAATAAAGTCCAACGTCTATATTGCAAAGAACAAGAAAGTTCAGGTACCTCACGGTTTTAGCCACGGTCGACCGTGGATCGACCGTGAGGGTACTGGACAGCTTTTGGACTTTTACCTTTTTCCTTATTTAAACCAACTCAAACCTCATTTTTTAGCACCTCTTGCACAGCTAAAACACAGAACATATATTCTTATCTTGTGAGCTCATATTCTTTGATAATTCATCTATCATTCAAGATCAAGAATCAAGCAAGAGCAAAGCTTTCAAAGCTTAAACACTACATCATCTTTCTATATATTTTGTAATAGTGTAAGGATCAACTCTATCCTTTCTAATTAGAGTGAAGTAAGGATAATCTCTAGCCTTTAGAATTAGAGAGAAGTAAGGATCAACTCTAGCCTATAGAATTAGAGTGAAGCAAGGTTATCTTTACCTTACTTGCAAGTTTGAAGTGTTAATTCTTGCAAGTGAAAAAGAGAAGTGTAAAAGGTTTATCTCTACCTTCAAAGAGAGAAGCTAGTGGAGCAAACTCTTGGTGGGTGAGGCCAAGGAGTGGATGTAGTGCAAGTTTGTTAACACTTGCATGAACCACTATAAATCTCTTGTCTACTAATTGGTGATATCTCTCTACCCTTACTCTCTTTATTTCAAGTATATATATTTGTTGTGTTATAAACTTCAAGAAAAATATTTTTAACACAACTAACAAATTTTTATTTGTGAAAAATTGGTAAACTAAGTGAAATAACCTATTCACCCCCCCCTCTAGGTTCCAACAATTGGTATCAGAGCAAGTTGCTCTAAAAATTTTTGTTAAAATTGTTTTTGAGATAGAACTTGCTTTATAAATATTTTGAGAGAACAATTTTATACAAAAATCTTGAGTTAGATCCATGGACTTAAATGATAGCCTAAGTTTGGGGGTTTATATGGCTACTTTACCTATGTTTATTGATTATACATTTTTGGGTTGGAAAGCCTACATGTTGACATTCTTAAGATCAATAGAATATGACATGGGTGACTTTATTGAAAATGATCTTGATGAAGATATGTCACAAAATGAACAAGCATTGATATTTATTCAAAAATCTCTTAAGGGAAGTAAATATGAATATATGTGTTCTTACACTTGTGCCAAGAGATTATGGAAAGATGTAGGTAAATTTGAAGAGCTTGAGGCAAGAGGAATTGAAGAAAAAGAAATATCAAGAGAACAAGCTTGCTTCATAGCTTTTGAAGAAAATGAGGTATCCCTCACGAATAACCTTTGTAGTAGAGATAACTCATACAATTCTTATGTTGAGCTAAAAGATAAAAATAATATGTTACTTGATATCAATTCAAAACTCATTACCAAGATCAACAATTTAAAAAATGTTGAGAATGATAATTTCAAACTCAAAGATCTAAATGAAATCTTGGTCAAGCAAATAAATGAGTTAAGAAAATCATCAAGCGATGAAGGAGGTCTTGAGTTTTCAATTGAAACAAGCAACATATTATCCAAATCTATCAATATTGTGAACCAAGAGGCAAAAGAAAAAATCCAGGAGCCTCACGGTCGAACCACGGTCGATACCGTGCCTCGACCGTCAGCACACTGGATGGTTGAGAAATTTGAAAAATGCAATATTGTCTCTCGTTCTTCCATATATATGCCTAAGGTTGCAGGTTATAAACAAATGATGAATTCTTATACTCCATCCTCAAGGCATGAACTTTGTTTCAAGAGACCTAAATCAAAAGTGTTTCAAAGATCAAGATGTTGTCATAAAACAATTGATTCTATGAACACTTGGTATTATAAAGGTTTCAAGATAACACAAAGATGGATCAAGGTAGGTGTGTTTGATACTAACAATCCCGGACCCATGAAAAGATGGGTACCACACATATGAAATATGTTTGAGTTGTAGGTTGCAATTGAGGTTGAATATCATTCTTGATGCAACTTGAAATTTTGTGTGGATGAAAGACTTGGATGATAAATCATCAAGAATAATGCTTTTGAACAACACTAGTGAAACACAATCAAGATAAGTTTCTCTTTCACTTCTCAAAGCTTTATATGTTGACATCTATGTGTTGAAAGTGTCATGAGAACTTATGTGAAACTACTTGACATGTTTAAATGTGTTTATAGTATCTAGTGTTTTACATAAACTTGGTTTGCCATAAAGAAATAAATGGTAGCAAAAACATTAATAAAATACATGAGAAAATAATTTATGTATCATAAAGTGCTTTAGCAAATATTAAAATTGTCATGGCTTATTAAAATGATTTAAAGTCACACTTTGTACTAGAATAGCATGACGAAATCTTAGGAATTACTTAGGATTGAAATTTTTATAAAACACATCATTTTAAATTAAATCTTGGGATCCATCAAGAAAAGATATATTTATATCCAAGATTTTATTGATATGTGTAACTATTGAAAAATTCCTAAGATATTCTAATAATGATGTGTGTGAAGATAATCATTTAAATTTGCCATGAAAATCAAAAAGTATCGATATAAAATCAACTCAAGTTTAAATAAATTGTATTGCATGACAAGGTAATTAAATATCAAAGACATAGAAATACTTATCAAATGCCTAAATGTCTTGCAAAGGTCAATTCACACTCATGTAAAATGATTTTTGATTGAGTTACAAAGTTGAACTATGTGGTGCTATAACGACATATTAATTATACTCATATCATTTGGACTTGTGTTTTACATCATACAAATTTAACTTGAAGTCCTTCTTGATATAGGCAAGACAAACATTAAACTATCTTGAAAATCATTATATGTCAAAACTTGTGAAACTTGATAGTTGATCAATAATTCTAGATGTATGGTTTCATAAAGTTAGAATATTTAAACTATATCTAAACAAGAGTATTTGCTTTTGAATGTGAGAAATATTGTGCTTAAAGTTAAAATTGCATATTGATGAACAATATTTTAAAATTTGATATACCATGTTCATGTTCATCATGTTGTCTTAAGTGATTATATGCAAAACTTGAATTACTCACAAATCATGTTTTGGCTAAAAGTCTCTAAATGATATGGAAATATATTTTATATATTTCTATATATATTGAAATGTACAGTCAAATAATTAATCATTTGTCAAAGAATTAAAGGTTTGCTTAAATCCCATGGATTTTATTTTCACATACACTATTTGGGTTTAAGTAATTAAAGAACCAAATTAGATTTTATCATAAGTAACATTGTCTTAGAATTGAAAAGATATCATATCAAAAATTAAGACAACTTACTTTGATAAATCATAGTTGCGGACATAAATACTAAACCACGTAAGAAAGAAGTAGGTAATACAATAAGATTTGGTTTAGGAATGATGGAGCATATGCCTTAGAAGAATATGCATGATTATGTGAAAAATTCAAAATTGGTGCCCAGAGGGTTCACGGTCGAATCACGGTCGAAACCGTGTATCAACCGTGGGCTTACTGTCCATAATGTCAAAATTGATAAAGGAACACGCGGTCGACATACGGTCGACCATGTATCGACCGTAGGAACAAAAACGAGTTTTAACCCTAGGAGGCCACTTTTCTTTCTCTCTCCTTCACTTTATCACTTCCATCTCTCTCTCAAAACCCTAGCCGCCATTAACGATTTTTAAGCTCAAGATTTGCGATTTTTACAACAAAACTTCAAACAAATTCAAGATTTACCTGAAGATTGAAGCTACAAACGAAATATCTACGGTGGAAACTCAAGATTTCGTCATTTTCTTTTCCATTTCGAGTTCATCGAATTCCTCTCGGGTTACCTTCCAAAATCACGAAATCTTCATCTTCAAGGGTATATTTCTTCACAAATCTTGCTCTCCTTCTCTTTAGGATATCATTTTTGCACAAAATCTCATGTGATTTTAGGATTTGTTTTGCTATAGTTGAATTTTTTTTGGAGATAAATCTTGAACACTTGAGTATTAATGTGGGTTGTAGGGTTATTATTTGGAATGCGGGTATGAAATGCGGATGTGGGTTGTATGTATTAAACTTGTGAAAATTAAAAAAAAAAAAAAAAAAAAAAAAAAAAAAAAAAAAAACTGAACAGCAGACTCACGGTCGAACCACGGCTGATACCGTGGTAAAACCGTGAGCTTGCTGGAAATTTTTCAAACTTTTTAGTTTTTGATTTTTAATTCGCAACTTAATTTTATTCACATATATTATAGTATAACTAAGCTTAGTAATCACATGATGCACTATTTTGCTAAAATCTTCTCACATTTAGAACACGCATAATGTTTGGACATATTAGTATAGAGTTTGTTATCTCAATTGACATTACTCTTTAAATATGCTAAATAACATTAGTATACACTTGATTCATCATTTTCAACAATATCTCACATTTAGGACACACACACACTATTTATGCACACATTATACATAGGTTTACTCTTGCTTAATACTAAACATACATCATGCAACATAAGTGATTCAATTGTCTTCCGAAATCTTAAAACATTTAGGATACATGAACCAAATTGGTATACACATACATGTTAAGTTTACATTCACATATGTGTTTCAAATAAAATGAATCATCATCACTTCATCACCTATTACTTTGAGAACTTATACAAACTTTTTGAACAACATCGTAAACAAATGAATAAAAGCATGTTTATGGTACTAAAATGCTATGCCTAAACCTTTGTGCATTAAGTAAATTATATTACCTTGGTTTAGTGCAACAATATGCTAACATGCAACTCCCTATGATGTTAAAGTTTGAATATGTTGTCTTGGGCTCAAATTCTAAGAACTTAATTCAAAAAGTTAAGACTATTAGTAAAAGTGATAAACTAATTAAACTTGCAAAGTCATAAAATGATTATTATGAAGTCAAGATAAAATTACATTAAATAAATAAGAACTTGCTTATATCTTATACACTTCACAATTCAAAGTAATCACAAACTAAAAGTTGAGTTATGACATAAGAGTTTGAAAAACCATTTTAGTCAAACATTTCATGTGTTACTTTTATAAGAGCTCATTAAGTAATTGCATACATGGAGAAATAAAAATAATTTGCACAAACCTTATGCCTAAATTCTATATCTTACATGGTTTGAAAAGGTAAAATACTTGTATGCAACTTATATGTGATGCTCTTGATATCCTATTTACATCAACAAGATATGTTACCAAAATAACAATACACGCTAAATGATAATACTTTGGTTCATGTTTGACATATCCTTGTTCTTAATGTTATCAAATTACATATGTGATTCTTACATGAAATATCACTAAACATATGTAACATTATGATATGTCATTCATGCTCATCAAGTGTTGAATAATTATCATGTAATGAATTATGGTCAAGATATCTTATGGAGGTACTTTTCATATAAGATCATTATCAAAAGAGTATTTGAAATAAGTTTGTGATGAAAGATATATGAAGATGATTACATGGTGAAGAAATATAAATTAACATATTAATTGTTGCAAGTGGTTCTCTCTTACTATCTTGTCATGGTACTTAATGAATTACTCTTTGAAGATCATGATATTATACATAAATGACATCATGTGCTTCTTACATAAAATCAAAACAATTGTCAATTTTGTGCACACATTGGTCACTTACTTGATTAAAATTATAAGTGGGCCTACATGCATTAGAATACTCATGAATATATAAACAAAGGTTGATCTATAAGATTATGGTCCAAACAATGTTTAAACCTTTACTTGCTACATAATGTATATGAATAAATATCAATTAGAAATGACTAAACTAATATTGAAATAATCTCCACAATCTAGTGCTAAGAAATTTTTGATACTTAACTTAAGATTAGGATTGTGGATTTTGGTTGTCCCTAACATAATATGCACATTTTAAGGGGGAGTCACCAACCAAAAAGAAAATTTCATATATATTCACACTCTCACTTCCTATCATTAGCATAAATACAAGATAATGATGCATAAATCTCTCATGATTTCTACTTGAGTATATTTGATTTTTCCTAAATTAAGTTTATGCAAATATTTTTGTATATCTTGCACTTGTATTTTGTTTTGTCTATCTTTTGTCAAGTGCTAGCTTAAAGGGATCATAAATCAAGGGGGAGCTTTGATCAAGGGGGAGCTTCATCAACTATTTTGTGCTAGATCATACGAGGGAGAAGAATGTTCCTTTTTGATTTGACAAAAGGGGGAGAAAAATATAGCTATGCAACATTGTTAACATGAATAATTTTGTGTAGCAATCTTAATTAAATGTTGCATATTTTGTCATCATCAAAAAGGGGGAGATTGTTGGTGCATACATGGTCATACATTTAAAAGTGCACTCCTTGTTTTGATGATGATAAAAATATACACATGTGATACTATTGCTTATCAAAATTATTCATATGTTCATATCTATATTCTTAAAGAAAATTAACAAGCCTCAAATTGATGATCAAGTGAAGTACAAACAAGTAAAAGACTTCAATTCAACAAGAAAAGAAGAAATCAAGATAAATCAACATTCACGGTCGATACCACGGTCGACCGTGAATCAACCGTCGCTGCTCAGCTCACAACTCTTAAATGTTGTTCTTCTTCAAGTCAACCGAACTCGTACTTAACAAGTGAAGATGATATCTTCAAAGCCGATGACGAAGATATCTACAAACAAAAGTTCGAATTATATGAGCTTACAAATAAAATAATTAAATTAGTTTGTTTTTATAAAATTATTTTTATAAAAACTTTATAAAAATGACAAAGATTTTATAAAACTCAATTGTGTTGGTTGATTAAATCTAAGACTTCCTATTTTAAGCAAATAACAAACACAATCCTACTTTGAAACAATACACCACCATAATTAGCAAAGGAATCTCCCAAAGGGGTAAAATTCCAACATGCTTTGTGTATTGGTTTCCAAACTTCCATATATGTGTTTAAATTCAAACTTTAAGAGTATGGGATCAACCAACCTTTTGAACATATACTTTTCAGTTGATTTTTATGGTAAAAATGAGTTGAGTGTGGTTTTAAATAAAGTCCAACGTCTATATTGCAAAGAACAAGAAAGTTCAGGTACCTCACGGTTTTAGCCACGGTCGACCGTGGATCGACCGTGAGGGTACTGGACAGCTTTTGGACTTTTACCTTTTTCCTTATTTAAACCAACTCAAACCTCATTTTTTAGCACCTCTTGCACAGCTAAAACACAGAACATATATTCTTATCTTGTGAGCTCATATTCTTTGATAATTCATCTATCATTCAAGATCAAGAATCAAGCAAGAGCAAAGCTTTCAAAGCTTAAACACTACATCATCTTTCTATATATTTTGTAATAGTGTAAGGATCAACTCTATCCTTTCTAATTAGAGTGAAGTAAGGATAATCTCTAGCCTTTAGAATTAGAGAGAAGTAAGGATCAACTCTAGCCTATAGAATTAGAGTGAAGCAAGGTTATCTTTACCTTACTTGCAAGTTTGAAGTGTTAATTCTTGCAAGTGAAAAAGAGAAGTGTAAAAGGTTTATCTCTACCTTCAAAGAGAGAAGCTAGTGGAGCAAACTCTTGGTGGGTGAGGCCAAGGAGTGGATGTAGTGCAAGTTTGTTAACACTTGCATGAACCACTATAAATCTCTTGTCTACTAATTGGTGATATCTCTCTACCCTTACTCTCTTTATTTCAAGTATATATATTTGTTGTGTTATAAACTTCAAGAAAAATATTTTTAACACAACTAACAAATTTTTATTTGTGAAAAATTGGTAAACTAAGTGAAATAACCTATTCACCCCCCCTCTAGGTTCCAACAGCGATGATGGTTGGCTTTGTACTATTATCATGGTAATGATGTAGTAGCGATGATGGTGGTATAATGTGGCAGGGTGTGTCTATTTGACCCACTTTTCTATTCAGATCGACTCTTATGATATGATATATGTAATATGTGAAATGTGATGTGATAATTTTAATTGTGAAATGAAGGATGTCCAATTAGTAGCACATAATGTGGAATTATGGTTAACAAGAAAGGTTTCATTAACAAATCAATAAGAAGGTTAATAAATCATTTTTAAAACTAATCATATTAAAAAGATCGAAGTGCCGAAGAACCAAAACTCGCAAATTATTCAAGAAACATTTTGGTCAAATTTGATTCTGAAGAAAGCTTACGTTTTTTTTATAAAGTGTAGACTTTGAAAGACACCGGTTCTAACACCAGTGATAGAAAAAGGCATTGCTATTCCCCTCCATTCTATGTCCAAGATGCAAGGAGGCTCACAAAATCGTGAATCATGTTTAATAAGTTGCAACAAACTTAGACTAGCTTGGCGGAGCGGTAAGGCCTATTTTGTTGGTGAGGAATTCCATACTCACGCAATAGAAGAGTAAGACAAATGTTTTTAAGTTCCTATGTAGCCGCAACCTCGGCACAATGTGTTATTTGAGAGGTAACCATCCTCTATGGCTTACTTCATATGGAAATACATGAATGAAATGATTTTCAATAACAAGAAAAATGGTACGGACGAGGTGCTATTAGAGGTTCAAATCAATTTGTTCAACCGGATTAAGAGCATGAACAAAAACCGAGCAATCTGTGGACTGATTGGATTTAGTATCTTGCAGAAATGACCAAACAAAAATAATATGGTTAGATGAGTTACAGTACTGTTAGTACTTATATATATAGTTGTGCACATTTTGTTTCTTTTATCATAGTATGCTTCTAGTATTAGCATAAGTACCTTTACTTTTGCTGCTGTTTTGATGCTTAATGGAGAACCTATAAGTACCTATAGATTTTGTAGCATTTTATTGGTTGTAGTCTCTTAAGTTCTTAAGACCTTTATTGTGACTTTCATTTGGATGATAGGATGAAGCGTTATGCTCTTTGCAAAAATTCGTAAATTTTTTAATTCTTACCTTTATATTGATACAAAGACAAATTTGCTTTAAAAATAATTGTTATTTATCAATATAGTAAAAATGTTACTTTATATATGTGAACGGAAAATTAATTTAAATATGTGATAATAAGTATTACGATGGCCGTCTTATGTAAATTGGTTCTAATAACAGTATATATGAAAATGTTTTATTCCCTTCTTTTGCAGATATCTTTTTTGTAATACAAACAAATACTACACACCAAATATATCATTCATCTTTACACATAAAATATGATATCCCAATCATCAGCCCAAATATGAAAGAGAAAGGGAAAAGAATAGACCGAAACAATCATGCTTTTAAGCGGTAACTTATAAAAAGCAAATTATAAATATAATTAAATTACCTAATGTAATTTTTTTTCTAAAGTATTAGAAGCACAAATATAAATAAGAGAATAATATACACCTTTTCAATATTGATGTACGTTATTTCAATTCTATAAAAAGGGAGGAAGTGTATCACCTACTGTAAAATTGTAGGGTTCAAACTCAAATTTAATTGTTATGAGAGTAGTAACCCATGATATTTATAAAACATATTACAAAGTCACTAGGTGGGAAATTATTCAACACGCTCCTTCATGAACTGTTCGTAAAAATTGTTTGTCGGAAAGTTTGTTTATGTTCGTTTATTTAATAAACAAATGAAATGAACAGGATTTTCATTCATTGAATGAACGGCATGAATGAACGATAGTATTCGATCTCGAGTTTTGCAAACAACCGCAAAATGCAAATCACCTCCTTCCTTCATTAGGATTAGGAATTAAATTTAGGATTGTAATTTAGGAATAAAGAAAAGAAAAGACAGGAGTGTAACTAACGTGGACAACCCAACCTTCGATGGTGAATAATTTGAATATGATATGGTAACATACTAACATGTTAATTATTCTCTTCCTCTTAAGGAAAATTAAATAAAATAAAATAAAAATAAACTAATACGAATTAATTTTTGGCCCGCAATAAAATTTCTTCCCCGAGGATTCATACCGATGTCTCAGGAAAAGGAAAACGGCGTCTCTCTGTTTCTCTCACCCTCTTCACCTAAAACTGTAAGCATCTGCGAACCCTAATTTCTCTGTTTATTCGAATTCCTCTTCGGTATGCTTCATGTATCTACCAGAGATTCGTGTTTCTTTGACTTGCTTACATGTTCTTCTGGCTCATTTCATATTAAATGATCTATTTCTGTCGCACCTTCAAAATGTTTTGTTTAGGGTTTATACTTGATGTATGTTTTGCTTGTAGTTACGATTAACTTCTTTGTCTCATCTAGCGCAAACTTTTCGGGTTTCTGCAAGTTCGGATCACTGTGATTTGAACTTGGATCTTAACTTTTACTACATGTGTTTCTATCTCCCACGTGGATGTTGTTGATGTAATTCTCAATGCAGATCAATGGTTGAATAGCGTAATCGATCTGGATTTTTTTTAATCAACGCCGTTCAAAAAAAGTGATTTGATGTCACAAGATCGAATTTCAACATTGATACTGATATGTTTAGTACCTCTGCGAGAAATTTGTGACCACATTTATTCTTTCAACTGCTAACAGTTATTGGAATACGTCTGTGTTAAATTTGCCTTTGAAAATTATGGTCAAGTACTGAAGTGCAGGTCTATTTGCCACCAGAATGCAAATGCTGTAGAGTCAGTAATCAGATCTTTGGGGTTTGATTAATCCTTAGATCGGGATGATTTTTCCACGAGTACTAATAAGAAGAATGGTAGAACTGAACAAGGTTATAAATGTCGTTAGGCGGTATACAGTTAGTCAACTACCTTCAAGCGATTAATTGGTCGATGATTAATTGGTTTCTAGGCGGGGACCCGGGGACCCTTAATTATAAAGGAAACTATTTAAAAAATATATTAGCAATGACCAATGCCCTAACAAAATAAGTCAATAACCATCAAAAAGTTTGAAAAGCTTGAAGAATAAAAACCATAAGTCCACAGTTAGTTTAGTAAACTCAAAAAATAAAATGATACGTCCCGTAACCCCTAAGCGGGTTAAGCAGATTTCAGTTTTTCTAAAAATAAAGTCAAACCCTTTCGTTGACCGCCCAAGACCGCCTAGGACCAATTTTGACCACAACTGATAGACTTGACGAACCAAGTGATCTCTAGGTCGGTGGGCCGCCGATAACCGCCTATGCCGTGATTAATCAGCGGCTCAGACTGATTATTACAACACTTGAACGGGATGTTGCCACAGTTTTTTTTGATAATATTCCATGGATGACGAATTAGTTCCTCTGTAAAGTCATGAATTTCTCTTGGTGGGTATCATCTCTAATGATTAACGAATTGTAAATCTACAATCTGGACTCCTCACTACTTTATAGTGCAAAATAGGCACAATAAAAGAGCAATAGGCTGGGCTAACCTAGAAAATGTAATGGACCATCCGTGCTGTCTGTCATTTCAAAACAGTCATCTTTCTAAAACCAGAAGAAATCAAAATTCTGTTTGATCTATTAGAGGATCTAAAGGAAATTAAAGGTAAAATGAATGTGATATCCTTTTTGTTGTACGATCAAGTGAATAGTTGAATACATATACACATTTTTTTGGCTAGTTTAGACCAAATTGTTTGAAAGTATGATGATGATTACTCCATTCAGAATAGCATAGCTAACCGACATGGCCATTTGATAAATTCATTTGGATTCACCATAAATCTTATAATGATGCAATTAGATCTATACGTAGCAATACTATAAGTTATGCAATTCGGAAAACTGGTATTTACCTCCACTAACAATTTCTTTTAACTTGCAGTGCATATAACTATAATTGCACATGTTTTTAATGTGATATGTATTATCTGGGTCTTTCCCTTGCTTACTATGAAACACGTCTAACAGAGATATTTAATAGTCACTGACTCACTGATCATACCATGATAATAAGGGTGCAATTTACCTCATCTTTTTCAAGGCAATATAACTTTATATTAAAAACAATTATAAATGGTAATAGTCTGATTCCTTATGGGTCATGGACATACATATAGACACATCATTTAGCACCATTTGAAAATGAAAGCGCTCGACACTATGTATCTAGGGAATTATTTCACTGATTTTGTTCAACTTTATCATGCCAAACTTTTAGGAATAATATTAAATGCATGTGACAATTCTCAACAAGTTCAGAATTATTATAGAAATGTAAGCTTCACGCAAAACAAGTCAAGAAGATATGTGAACGGTGCTAGCGTTTTTAATTTTAAATGCTTGCATGTATGTGCTATTGTAAAAATAACCGTAGCATGCAGCCATGCAGCCTTTTAAAGACGAGCCAGTCAGTACTATAAAATATTGTACACTACTAATTTGAAAGGTGGTGGTATCTCAATCTTGTTCATGTTGAAGCTATTTATTTGGTTTGTGGCGTTTTGTTGTGTGCAACTGTGCATTGTTTATTATGTAACAACGTCTAAGACCTAAAGCTTGTAATTGTTATGCCACTTGCAATAAAATTGAATCAAATTTATCTTGCACTGAAAGTGATTATATATGCAGCCTTTTAGCCGATTAAAAACTATCTGAGACTCATGTTATTGTATAGTTATGCTTTGGGGTTAGGAGCAGTCTGGCAACATGAGGTCTGAACAAGTCTGGACTAGACTGTGCATGTTCATAACTAGGACGTTTCATCTTGACTTGAAATAAACTTTATATTTTCTTTCATTTCTGTTTACCAGATTTCTTCATCTTCCTTTGTTATGTACGTCTGTTGGTATCATATTTATTTGTGAATTTTATAGCTGCTTGGTTACGATCAGTTGCAAAGAATTCCTTTTTCATGCGAAATTATTGATATCATGTTTTTTCAAACGAATTATATATGTATAGGGAATATACATCATAAAATACTATCAATGTTATAGGGTTCCTAGCTTTGTGTAGGTGTCAGCAGTACTCAGCATGAACACATACACCTTACAACTTCATTCCGTTGGGCCTCAATAACACCGTGTCATTATGTGTTGTGTGCTCTTTTATTCTTATCATATAACTTGTTTCCTAAAACTAATTGCTATATGGATTTCATTAGTATGTGGAATTTTTTATGCAGTAGCCGATTTTTTTTTTATTCTTAATTAGACGCTTTTTCATGGTTTCACTTTTCAGGCATTCTTGGCCTGGTCCAACAAATATTACACTGTAGAAACCTGGAGGATGCTGTAAGTCCTGTAGGAATTGCTCGTGTAGTTACCTAGAGATTGACATTTAATTTTGGGCACTTTTAACACAATGAAAGGCATGCACCGCAGGTTAGTTGAGATAATTTTGCTGAACATTGGTTTACATTGTCAATTTGTGTATGTTGGTTTGTTAAAGAATATGTGAGTTCTGTCTGGTTCAGCCATGTTGATTGATCAATTTTTGGTATATTTGATCCAGTGGTGTTTTCAAGAAGTCAAATGGTAGTGCAAAACTAATTATAACGACAATTATGGGAATTGTTGTCGGATATTTCATTGGTGTTTCCTTTCCATCCGTTTCTCTTACCAGGGTAAGTTCTGAATCTTGGATGTACTTATTACTGCAAAAACAGTCTATTTGATTTACTGTAATATATTTCAGGTTATCTTACCTACAAGCATTTATTCACCATTTGATGTAACAATGCATGAGGATCAATCTAAAGCTCTTGAACGCAGCTTCCCAGAAAATCTTGGTTCTGGTAATACACCTGCAACACCTAAGGTATATTTTCTAATGATATGTATGAGTTTAATAGTTTGTTGCAACTATTGTATCGCTACCAATTGCATCATCATAAAAATGTGTCTGACCATTGACTATATGCATTGTTTTACCTGTATGTGTCCTGATCCTTATATAAGTGATTAACACCAGTTGGAAATTTTCTGGAACATTTAGAAGCTCTGCTAGTATGGTTGCTATCTTGGAAAGTATATGTAGAAACATTCTATAAGTTATGCTCTGCGGTTATGGTCCAGGAGATTTGTTAGATTTGCCATTTTTGAATGATAATCTAGAACAATTGATGAATAGTTGAACACTTCAGTTAAGTTGCATGCTTATTAACTGGCGCCTCATTGCACTTTTGTACCAGATCTATGTTCCAACAAATCCTCGTGGTGCAGAGTCATTGCCTCCAGGAATTGTTGTCCCAGAAACAGATTTATACTTAAGAAGATTATGGGGTGAACCAAGTGAGGTATGCATTCATGTCTCTTATTTGCATGTTCATTATGC
This sequence comes from Pulicaria dysenterica, assembly GCA_947179395.2. Classification (NCBI taxonomy): domain Eukaryota; kingdom Viridiplantae; phylum Streptophyta; class Magnoliopsida; order Asterales; family Asteraceae; genus Pulicaria; species Pulicaria dysenterica. The sequence continues at coordinate 60,544,502 of OX359295.1, forward strand.
AATCTGTGTATATTGCAACGTGTAGGTTGATACACAACAGTGGCCAGAGCTAAGGAAGTTTTTGGTTGGAGTACGTTGATACCATAGTCACATAGTTCGCGGAACGCTTCGGTACGGGAACGAGGATCGGGAACGCGGTTCGCTAAGTTAGGCGTATCCGGTACGGAGAGGGGTAGGTTCATTTCGGTACGCGTCCGGTACGATTTACCTTATGTTTTGGTACGGTGTACCTACTATCAAAAACATATTTCATGAACCAAACCTTATATAAGCTTTCTAGAAACATTAATATCAATATATCATAACCCAAACCAAAAACATATAGTCTTTTACCCAAACAAAAACAGAAAAACAGAAGCACAAAACAGTGCAGAATTAGAGAAATACAGAAACATAATAACAGTGCAGAATTAAAGAATAATGAAAACGGAAACAGACTCAAACTCCAAAACATAAACAGTACATCAGTGGAGAAAAAAAGAAAACAACTAATTTCAGTAACAAATCGGAAGGGAAGAGTGGCGAGTCACTGGAGAGTGGAATGAAAAATCGAATCATTAGATGGGAGTTAGTGAGAAATCAGTAGATAGAGAATCAGAAAATGAGGAGTCGGAATCCCACACGGTTCTTTTTTTTCCCGCCTCTGAAATCACGTTCCCGTAGGCAAAATCGAGCACCAAATCGCGATTCTTTTTTGATACTATCGTTCCTATACGCGTTCCAGAAGGCGAATTGAAGACCTAATTGATCGATTTGGTTGTCGTTCCGATTCGCGATCCACCTAGCGACGGGATCGATTTCGTACCACGATCGGGAACGAAGCGACTGGAACGTAGATCGTGGCACATCTAGCGAACTATGTGACTATGGTTGATACACTGCAGCTGCTTTATAAATTATAACATGTTGCACTTTTCAGGATTTGAAGAAGAAGCCAAAGTACTTGGTAACCTTCACTGTTGGTTGGGGTCAAAGGGATAATATTGACAAATCAATAAAAAAGGTTCCACCATATAGCCTTTCCTAGTTTCCTTTCTGTTAATTATATCTGATGCTTATTTTAAGGATATTGAGGTTTGGTGGTGATCATGTATAGTTTTCCGGGGACTTCCAAATCTTGCTTTTTCACTATGACGGCCTAGTTACGGAGTGGGATCAATATGAGTGGGCAAAGCAGGCAATACATATCAGCGTAAAGAAACAAACCAAATGGTATGTTTGAGGTTCTGCGTTATTTCAAACTTCATTATTCATGTTTCACACGTTCCTCCTCTTTGTTTTAATTGTTTTTTTAACTTTTATTAAAAGGTGGTATGCAAAGAGGTTTCTGCATCCAGATATTGTAGCAGCATATGAGTATATTTTCATTTGGGATGAAGATCTTGGAGTTGAACACTTCAATGCAGACAAGTATTTTTCTCTTTCTCTGCTCATGAATTTTCCGTAATTCTAAATCATAGATGTGTATACCTTAAAATTAATTTCCTAAACGATGTATTCCAGGTATATCCAGCTGGTAAAGAAACATGGTTTGGAGATTTCTCAGCCTGGTCTTGAACCCAATAATGGATTAACATGGCAAATGACAAAGAGGAGAGGTGATAAAGAAGTTCACAAGTATGTTGTGATTGCTTAATTATTTATATTCTATAATGGATCTCGAAGTAGCTATAAATGTGGGCCATTCTTGAGTCCTATATGCCTTTATTTGTCCTCAGGGACACAGAAGAGAAACCAGGATGGTGCAGTGATCCTCATCTACCTCCATGTGCAGCGTATTTCTCTCTCTCTCTCTCTCTCTATCTCTATCTCACACACACACACCTATTATAATAATGTGAATCAACTTGGCTCTTTTGGTCTACTTTAAAATAAGATATTAAACATTAGAATCTGGCTTGGAGATGAAATTGTATGGCTAGTGCTAATCGGAGTTCATTACATAATATGCATGTGATTGTGTTTAGCTTGCATGTATAATAAAGGAATATTAATGAACAATGATGATACTTGTAGATAGAATTACATATTCATAATCAAGAATGCTTCTTATTGATATTTAGGATTGTGTGACATTTGCATGTTTATTTTTTTGTATAAAGACACATGTCAAAGATCGGCATATGCATTGTGTGCTAGTCTTTCTTAACATATATGTTAAGTTAACGTATGACTTCTCAGTTCTAATGCGCGTCAGTCGTAACTTTGGCTTTATAACAAATTCTGCTTTTTTTTTCAGATTTGTAGAGATCATGGCTCCTGTATTCTCTCGGGCAGCATGGCGGTGCGTGTGGCATATGATTCAGGTAAAGATATATATTTGAAGTATCAAGAGTATACGGTGAAAAGAGACATGTGCACATTAGAATCTGTTGGAGGTTCATGTGGTTTCGGTCTAGAACAAATTATTCTGCCTTTGAGATCATAGTATTTACGAATACTGCTAATATTGGCTTTATTGTGCTCTTGTCAGAATGATTTGGTACATGGATGGGGTTTGGATTTTGCACTTAGAAGATGTGTAAAGGTTGGTCATTTTTTGGTTATGTATCACTGATCTAGAATTGAACTAAATGTGGAACTGCTGAAGTCAATTATTTTCCACACAGGTTCATAGTGTACGCTGTTCTGTCATCTTGATGTTCCAATATTATTTTTAACTGTCTACTAAGCCTCCTTAAAGTTTTTCTAGACTCATTTGACATTCCCTGCTGTTTCTTAAATTTATAATTTTGTATTTATCCAACCTGAAACATTGTCTAGGAAGTGTTATTAAGTTCGTAATAGGATTGAAAGTTAACCTTTACCTTAAAGATTTAGGGACAAAAAGAGCAAAAACTATCTTCTTTCTACGTGTTGTATATGTTTCTGTGTGAATAATCACAATATACTCCTTCTTGAGTATCGGAGATAAAACTTTGTAATTGGGAACCTTTTAAATGAATTTACATTACCTTGAACGTTTTAAATTACTATTTTGACCTTCTGAATCACAATAACATGGGAATAAGAGAGGATATTAGATTTTTATATCCCACCCTTACTATATGGATGATTGCACATTACAACAACCGTACCCAATCCCGTAACAAACAGGGTATAGGGGAGGTAAAGTCTAGACAATCTTACCTTTGTCTGTATATAGAGAGATTGCTTCCCGAGACAGACCTCCGGCAGCGAAAGCGTTCGAAGAAAAAAGAAACAAGTAGAAAATAATAAATAAATTTACATTAAAATAATGAAGATACTATAGGAAAAGTCTATAATAATATTTAAAACAATTTAAGGTTAAAAATCAAAATATAATAAAAACAGAAATACAATTAAATACAATAAAAGGAAAAATACAAATAAAAAATAAAAAATAAAATGTAATAGCAAAATATATAAAACAATAGAGAATAAAATCATAGGATGATTGCACATTAGTTCAATTATATAAGATGTCCTTGATTAATTTACCGAGTAAGGATTTGCTTCAGGAAGCTGAGTTAGAACTTAGAAATTATAGATTCAACCAGTTTTGCTGACATTCTGGTCTTAGTTGGGTACCAAAAGGAAGGGACTTAACATTTATGATTTAGTTTATGCTTTGAGACAATCTCCTAGGAAAAGGATTCATCAAATTCTTTCTAACATATGAATTGACATTTGGATTTATATCACCTAGTTATAAGACACATAATCTTAAACATGCTAGTATTAGTTTCCTAACTCTAAGGTTACATGCTTCTTTTCACAACATGATACTACATAATCTGATAGATAGATAGATACTCAGCAAATTTGTGTCTTCTCACAGCCGGCACACGAGAAAATTGGCGTTGTTGATTCACAGTGGATCATTCATCAAGTTGTTCCTTCTCTTGGTAGCCAGGTGAATTACCATTTTGTTTAAAATGAAGCTGCTATTTTTCCTTCATTACTTCTGACATTATTTTCCCCATTTTTTTGTTGGTTGATTCAGGGTCAGTCTGAGAACGGTGAAGCTCCATGGAAGGGGGTACGTGAAGTTTTTGCATTTCTAGTGATTACACTAATAGATAATAATGGATAGCATGAATATGAGTTTTGGCCTTTGTGTTGATAATAGGTAAGAGATAGATGCAGAAGCGAGTGGGCATTGTTCCAAGACCGACTTGCAAACGCAGATAAAGCTTACTTCAAGCAGATCGGCAAGGAGGACTGAGTCTTGCATTTGTGTAGGCAGATATGTACATTGTTTTGTTTCTTGACCCCTTTCGGCCTTTCATATATGCCATGAAAGGTGGTGACCGGAGCCCTTTTGATCCCACGAGGTGGCTTTTGTGTTCACGTAGGGATCCATACCCCAACATACTTTGTACTGTAGCCTATATAGCCTGCCTGTTGTATAATCAGACCAAGCAGAAAATGTCGGTTTTTTGTGCATAGTTTACTTTAGAACACCAAGTTTTAGATTCAGCAGAGTGTTTCTTTTTGTTTGATTTGTTAACCTGACATAATGGTTTCCTTATGTAACGTTCCTGCCTTTTCACCTTTGGTGATACTTTACTATAATATTCAAATATCATTTTTAAGCTCTGCTTATCTACAGAAATTTGTTGTAACGTTACTTAGTGGCTTGTTGCCTTGGGTCTGATTACCCATGCAGTGTCAAAATATTGTGCATGTGGTCCCTCTTTATTAAAGATAAAAAGATAATATTTTATGTTGAAAGAACCTTGTAGACTTTATGTTATTTTGTTGAATCTACATGTAAGTCAATAGTCATGAGTCAGGACTATATTTTTCATAAAAGATCCCTAAACATATAATATTTAGTGATAAAGTCCCTAGACTTTATATTTTTCACAGCCCACAATGCAAGATGGAAGCCTAGATATATTGCAAAACAGGTAGAAATCACCACAATGTGCAAAGATGATAAGTTTCCAGAATTTTAGATTGTTGAGCCTGTTCCATGGTGCCAATCTGTTTGGAACAAATATGCCTTCGTAAAAAATGGAGAAACAAAGTGATCGGTTGTCACATCTGTTAAGTGTTTAACTGTCAAATCCTGTGAAAACCCGCAAATCAAACACCTCCTAAGTTTCTTGTTGTGATGATGTTTTCCTTACATATTTTGATGAATATAGAAATGAATCACAAATTAATGTCAATTATTCGTTAAAACATATTTTGTGAACCTATTAAAGTACCAGTTTAAATTGGTTAGACGTGGACCAGAAAATGATATCAATTATGATTATATATGTTTTGCGTTATGTTCCATCAACAAAGTGTGACAAGTTTAATCATACTTTTAGCCTTTTACCTTCTTAAAAAAATTAGACTTTTACATATTAATATAACAAATATACCCTTTTGCAAGACATATTTGTTATTAATTACAAAAAACATTTAAAGATAAAAACCAGGTAGTATATATGCAATATTGTTTAGACTCTTATAATAATCTAATCAATTTAAGGAAATGAAGTAGTATGGGGTTTTGTTGAGGGGTGGGTTAAGTGGAAATGTGTGTTAAGAGGGGTACATCAATGTCAAAATTAACTTGAATTATTGGTTTATGAAGCGAAGGTTGTTGAGTCCCAACCCAAGCTGTTTGGAGTATTATTCAAGATGCCTTCATTCCACCTAACTAATTAATGCAACTATTTTAATACAACCTTCGCTTGTGTTTTTTTTCTTAATTTATATTTCTACCATGTGTCCTCTCATTACAAAATAAGTAATATGCTAAGTATAATAATATAGTCAAATTTTGAAAGTTTAATACGTTATAAAATAAGTTTGAAAGTTGGTAAAAAAACGTATAATGCCAAATGCATTTTAATTTTATTTTTTGTTATATAACATATTTAAATCAAATGAAATTATCTTAAATAAACATGATTAATCACAAATGTTGCTTGTATTTGAAGTTGATTCTCTTCAATATATTTATCTTGTTCCATGTCATCTTACCTTCCTACTTCCTCTTGAAGACAATGCGCAAGTGTACATATTCAATAGCTTAATTTTGTTTTATGTAAATAAGAATTTGAGGGGAAAAGAATAATAAAGATACACGAGTCACTTCATGTTATTATTCGCTTACATATCTATAATGAAGGATTGAGAAAATAGTAAAGGTTTCATTTCTACCCATATTATTTATACCACAAAACCAAGACGTACTATATTGTGGATTCCGGTTATGTTACGTATATGAATACAAATGAGTCGAGTTTTATCAAGTTAGGCTCAAAATTAAGCTTATCCGAGTCAAGCGAAGCTAAGCTTGAGCTCCAATTATATATTGAGTTGGGATCGAGATTGAACACGTCCGAGTCAAGCCGGTCTCTAGAGTTCTCTTGTGATGTACAACCTTCATCGATTTATGAAAAATAAAATCTAAATTTTCCTTCCTATATCAAATAAATTGCCATTTTTACATGATTCTTTCCATAACGTCAAATTATATGTAATTTTTGGTAAAAAGTAGAAACAGAAAGTTTGGTGGTGTAAGTCGTAAAAGTGAAAGACAAAATAGAGCCTGCGAATTAATTTACTTTTAAAAATGATAACGGCTAATAATACTACAACATATATATATATATGTATATTTGTTATATATATTTGGTTTGCGTATTAGTTTTGCCGTCAAATCGAAGCAAACGAAGAAAGAATTTCAATTTTAGGTACCAACCGCCGATGCAGATGCCAGACCACAAAATATAAACCCCTCTCCATCGATCAATGCCCATCCATATTCATTCTCACTCTTTGCTTCATTTCATCAACCACCACATGCTATGCTGCTTTAACCGCTTTCCGTTTCCTAAATTCTAACTGAAGCTCTGCAGATTCAGTAATTCTCCTTCCTTTTTTTTTAATAATCCCATGAACATGTGACATGTGTTTGTGTGTGTTGGTTCCCGTGCTATTGATCTGTTTACTGCATTTGAACTGTTTCTGTCAATTCCAAGTTGTTTAATTTTATAATGTTTCTACATTTTTGCAGGTGCTCCTGACTCTCTCGGTTTGCAGATAAACTCCGACGTCAATAGAGGTAAGTTGTGAATTTAAATTCGAAATCAAGTTAATAAAATTATTGATTTCCTGTTGCAGATCAGTATTTACTATTTACCTTATAAATGCATTGTTAATTGTACTCTGCGATAACTCTGTATGTAAGGATGATCTGCTCATCAGCTGGTGTTTGCTTAATTGCATCAAGCTTTCTCGTTTTTCGTGGAAATAAATTATGTTGAATCTTGATTACATCATTGTTAGTTGTAAAAAGAAATGCGTATGTTTTCAAGCAAGTGAGAAACAACTCCTCAAGGCTCTCTGTTTGCATGTTATTTCTAATGTTTTTAAGGACAAGAAGATGGGAGAGTTGACCGGGTACCAGTTGGGGGTCATTGGTGCATTGTTTCTATCTGTGGCATCATCGGTGTCCATTGTTATCTGCAACAAAGCCTTGATGAGCAATCTTGGTTTTCCTTTTGGTATATTTTCTGTCTCTCCTTGCTCTGTTTACTCGCATGTCAAGCAACCATTTCTAGTACTATACACACAATCTACCCAACTTTAAATGGTTAGAGTGGTCAAACTATTTCTTCTTCATTGGCTGGTGGTTGGGCCATCATTTTCATTGAGAACAACTTAATCAAAGCCTTTCTTTCATCTCACTTTTGATTTTGTCTATTCTTAGCTTGATACAAGATATACTTTTCAAGTTTAAACCAGCAACATATATCTGCAATAGGTTTATGCTTGATGTCTTTATGCATAGATGATGTGCCATTTGGATGGATAAATAACCTATTGCTTAATAGCTAGATGAAACCCTTGGCAGTTTTGATGATGAAAGGCGCAACTTGTTTAGGCCATTCACAATTAACTAGCTCACTATGTCTTATATGAAACCCACAATATAAAGAATCAATAATCAAAAGTAATGGTGTAAATGATGGTTTATGCATACTGTTATGTTTTTCGGCCCATGATTGCATCCTAAATTAAGGTTACTTACATTTCTTTGAAGCTACAACATTGACAAGCTGGCATCTGGTGGTAACATATTGCACACTTCACGTGGCACATCGTTTGAATTTCTTCGACAACAAGAGAATTGATATGAAGACTGTCATCCTGTTTGGCATACTAAATGGGGTTTCAATTGGTTTTCTTAACCTCAGCCTTGGCTTTAACTCCATTGGCTTTTATCAGGTTTATAATCTTTCTTCACTAGAGCATTTGAATTACTTTTCCAAGTACATGGTTATTACTTGCATATGTTTAAAAAGATGCCTTTTTGCATACATCACTTGGGATAACTTAAATCTACAATTTAAACTCACTATACCGGATGTTTGTTTTACAGATGACGAAACTTGCAATCATACCTTTCACTGTCCTCTTAGAAACTCTATTCTTGAAAAAACAGTTCAGGTAAACAAACATATCTCGGGATTATTACTACCTTTTAGATTGTATTTCTCAGGCTACCGTGCTAAAATTGTATCTGGTCCATGAAATATTGCAGCCAGAAAATAAAGCTCTCTCTTTTCCTCCTACTTGTTGGAGTTGGCATAGCATCAGTTACAGATCTTCAGCTCAATTTTGTTGGCACAGTTCTCTCCCTTCTAGCTATCGCCACCACCTGTGTTGGTCAAATTGTATCCTCCCACATTTATTATTGCTTCTGATTCCCTTCATTCAAACTTTTTGATGTTCATTGGATTAACTGGACTATCCCACAAAAAGATGCTAGAAAATTTAAGTAATTCATAACGATCTCAAAGTTATACTTAACAAAATGTTTTTTAAAAAATCAGCTGACAAACACAATTCAAAAGAGACTAAATGTGTCGTCAACGCAGCTGCTGTATCAATCAGCACCATTTCAAGCAGCTATTCTGTTTGTTACAGGCCCTGTGGTAGATCAGTACCTCACTAAGCAAAATGTTTTTGCTTTCAAATATTCACCCCTTGTTTTGGTATTCTTCTATCATCCTTTGCTGTTTTACTTAAAAGACTAAATTTACACCACCAATAGTCACTCTTTCAATATATTAAAAAATGATGAACTTGGTGGTAATATAAGTTGTTGTCATTATATTTATTATCCCTTTTCAAATGCTTGCAATTGTTTCCACTAAGGAATGCAACTTCAAACCATTTACTAATAAATGTGTTAGAGTTGAGCTGTTATACATTTTAAACGGGTGAAATAAGTTGAAAGCAGCCCAAAGTCTACTATTTATTGTATACAACTTTCCAAACCATTTGATTCAAACATCTAGATTAGTATTGTATATAGTATAATTCTTGTAATCATGACTAATTGCTTTATAATATAAAAGTGACGGCAAAAAGGTGTTTGCGGGTCAACCCACATAGACAGGCCCATTTTGACCTATACTAAAATTGGCCCTATTCCAACCCAAACCCATTTTCATTCATTACCAAACCCGTCCGCACCGCCCAAATAGCCACCTCGGGTTAAAACTAAGCACTTCGTGTAGAAGATTATTTGTCATAGATTGTTTTTATACGTGGTTATCCTGAGATATGATGCTAATACTGCAGGGATTCATAATACTATCTTGTGTGATTGCTGTTAGCGTGAACTTTAGTACTTTTTTGGTGATTGGGAAAACATCACCAGTTACATACCAAGTGCTGGGGCATCTAAAGACATGCCTTGTTCTTGGATTTGGGTACACTTTGCTACATGACCCTTTCACAGAGAGGAACATCATTGGAATACTTGTTGCCATTGTTGGGATGGGCTTGTATTCTTACTTTTGTACTCATGAAAACAAAAAGAAACAACTGCCTGATCTCTCTCCAAATTCTCAGGTATCCTACTCTCCCATATATATGTGTTGTATCATTCACTTGCACCTAAACAATACATTTATATTCTATCTATATGATCCTTTTTAAATATAAATCTAAAGAATATGTAAACCTCCTTTATGTATCAATCAGCAGCATTTAGTAAAAGGATATAAAAGACCCACTTACACATGATTCATATAATTTGTTTCGGCCAATCAGTTGATCTCTCAGGTCTTGCACGGTGGAAGGCATAGCTATGTCACACATGACGTGTGTGAAGTTCAAAAGACTGGAACATACATTATATAAATCTAAATTATATATATGGGTGATTTTTTCTTCTTACAATTTTCTGTATCTATTCAGATTAAAGATAAAGATTGTAGCACACCTCTGTTGGGACATCAAGATAAAGAAAATCATTTTGAAGTAAAGAAAGCAACCAAAGACTCCCTTGTTTAAGCTAAAGCGACTGCTAGGGATTTTAAATGTGTTTATTTCCTTTTGTCCATGTAATTCGGAAATTCAGTATAATCAATTTTTGATTCTTTTTAATAATTCAAAGCTACCACATTTGACTGATTTTGTCTCTCTCTTCTATAAATACAGATTAGATATATATTTTTTTTTGTCAGATAAATACTAAAAGGGTATTTTTATTAGCGGCGAAATTTCACAAAATAGTAACTAGATTTGAAAAGTACGTGTTTCGCTGCCAATGGGGTAGCCCATTTGGTAAGGCGCCCCCTTCCTCGCAAGAGTTTGGGAGATCAAATCCTGCTGCATGCAGTGGGTTGGGGGTTTTTCCTTAGGGGTTTCCTCCATGGAGTGAAGATGTGGTGCTCGAACATTGGTTAAAGCCAAATAACGAGGGGTGGTTGAAAACCCGCCACCAAGCAATTCGAACCCACTCTGGAGAGGCGGGAAAGTGTCCCCATTTGCCGGTAAAAAAAACGTGTTTCGCTGGTCGCTCACCTCTTTATTTCATATTACCCATCGGTGACCTTGATGGAAAAATGGTTATTAGTATACAAATAATGAAAAGTGTTTTCGTGGCTTTTGGATTAAAAAACAAGAAGAAAAGCTAGAAATCTCAGTTGAGATTGAAATAGACAGAAGTCATCTCCAATTGAAAACCACAGCTTCAATTGAAAACATTCTTGGAAAGGAATAGAAAACAGTGCAGTGGAGGAATTGAAAACCATATTTGAAAACTTCCTTATTTGAAAACCACAATTGAAAACTTTTTCAAATGAAAACCATTCCTTCTTTGTGGTTGAATTGAAAACTTTTCTCAGTTTGAACTTAACTAAAAACTTTCATTCTTTAAAGTGAATTGAAAACATTTCTTTCTTAGAGATGAATTAAAAACCTCCTTTGTGTAATTGAAAACATCTTCAATTGAAAATTATGGAATTCGATTGAAAACCACTACACCACCTAGATTGAAAAACTTTTTCATCCAAAATTACAATTGAAAACTTTAACATCCTAAACTTTAATGGAGAACTCATCAATTGAAAACCTTTTTAACTCAAAACTTCAAAACCTACCAATTGAAAACTTTTGACTCTAAATTTCAATCGAAAACTCATCAATTAAAAGCTCCTAATTTCTCAATTTTCACCTTTACAATCCACCAAAAGATCTATTATTAAGTATCAATTATGCTAGAAAAAGTTATCAAATTAAAGAAGGTAGAAAATCTTGATTCAATTTTTAGTCACTAGGTAGATTGTACCTCAAAAAGATAGAAAATCTTAGTTCAAACTCTTAGGGGGTGTTTGGTTCATTCTTTGATTTAGGGAGGAATGGGATTTCAGAAGGGGAATTGCATTTCATGGGAATTCATTTGGTGGGATTTTGAATCCCATACCTTTGTTTGTTTCACCACTAAACACCACCACCTACCTCCCACCATCCAAGACCACCGATTAGGTTTTTAGTCGGAGCCGGCGACGGCGACCAACCGTACCACCAACCACCGCACCACCAACCAACCGCACCACCGGCGACGAACAGAGATACGACGACTAGGGTTTTCTTCCCAAACCTGCGACGGCTAGGGTTTTCTCAAAGTCGGGTTTCAGTGAACGGGATGAAGACGAAGCGGCGGCTAGGGTTTTCCGTGACAGACGAAGACGAAGGCAAATGATGGGCGGCGGATCTAGGGTTTTCTGTGACAGACAGATGAAGCGGCGGCTAGGGTTTTCAGAGAACGTCGCCCTTCTCTACGACGGCGGATCTAGGGTTTCTGTCACGAAGAAGATCTAGGGTTTCATTGGTGAAGACCGGAGAAGGAGATGGCAAAGGTCGCCGGAGAAGGAGATGAAGACGATTTGCCGGAGAAGGAGACAAAGACGAGTCGCCGGAATGTTAGCCGGAGGGGTCTCCGGAGGTCGCCTGAACAAATCCACAGGTGTGGGATTTCCAAATACCAGGGGGGTGAGAGGATTTCTAAATCCCCCATTCATGGGATTTTAAGAATTCCCATAATTTTAATTCCTTCCTCACAATTACAAAACAAACACATCATTTGAAAGGATTTGAATTCTCATTCCCTTGAAATCCCCCCACAAGAATGAACCAAACACCCCCTTAGTCTTCGTGCCAAATGAAAAGTACCACACTTATGTCAAATATAAAATTCAAAGCTATGTACCTTGTATTATAATTCATCGCAACATTCTTTATTCACTAAATTGTATTGTTTCTTTTCTTTTAAAAATTATTATAAGGTGAAGAATCAAGCATAATTTAATTTATTGTAATATTGTGTAAACTTGTAGATATGATTAAAGGAGTTTTCTTAATGTAACGTTGACATGTATTTATAAGATTGGTTCTTGTAGTTCTTGTACGAAAAACAGTTCTCGTTTAAATTTTTGTATATATATAGATATATATAGGGAGGTTCAAGTAAGAATTTGAAATTAAATTATAATTAGAGACTCGATCTCAGTCGTCTAATTCCTCCTATTTCAATTTCAATTACCCACCCAGAATTCATTACATACATCTTGCCATAAACTATCCCGCATGCTCTCCATTAATGAATTTCACTAACTAAATAAATGGCTAAAATTGTTTCTCACACTAAAAATTGTTACGAGAACTGTTTTTCGTACGAGAACCAATCTGAGCCGTCCAATTTTCTCTCCTTCAATGTCATTGCCCACTCATGACTTCATCACATGCACCCTGCCACACTTGATTCCCCCCACGCTCCACATCCATGAGTTCCACTTTATCAAATCAACGACTAAGATTGGTTTTCGCAGTTCTCGTACGAAAAACAGTTCTCGTTTGAACCGCCCCTATATATATATATATAAAACTGTTGTTAGCGCGAGAACCGCGAGAACCAATCTCAGCCATTCCTTGGATATGAGAAGTTCATGGATGGAGAGCGTGGAGGGATAGAGTGTGGCAGGATGCATGTGAGAAATTCATGGGTGGGCAATGACATTAAATTAGCGGGAATTGGACGGCTCAGATTGATTCTCGCGGTTCACGCACTAAGAATGGTTCTCAAATGAATTTCTTCTATATAGAACCTCCTTTAAACATAGAACCTAAAAAACCATTCTGGAGATGACACGTGACATATCGTTTAGGGGCAAAAATGGAAAATTAAAAAAAACAAAAATATCGGCGCCTTCCAAGTTACAGCGACCAACAGAAACTTTAAAAAAAAACCACACTTACTTTAAATGATCATAACTCGTTTGTTTTAAGATTTTTAACAAAAAAATTATATCATTAGATTCAGTTTTTCATCATCTTTCAAACAAGACCAGACTTGATATATTTCTGAAACTTTTATAATTTTTGAAAATGCAAAGTTTGCATTTTGAGCTGGGTTTTATTTTAAATGTAAAAAATCAAAAAATGCAAAATATGAACATGCAAGTCTTCCAGATGCCTACAAAATGCAAAATTGTGAAAATGCAAAAATGGAAACCCAAAATGATTCAATGAAAATGCAACACAAAATGCAAAATTACATATTCAAACCCAAAATGCAAAATCCGTGCACAAACCCAACAATGCAGCCCAAAATGCAAACAAAATTTGCATTTTCAAAAAAAATTTAGAAAAATATGATAATAGTGTTCTTGTTTGAAAAAGGATTAAAAAACTACAGTGTAAAAGATTAGTATATTTTTTTGTTTAAATTCACAAAACTTAAAAAGTTATTACAATTTAAAGTTGAGGGATATTTAATTTAAGAAAACATGGGTTGTGGGGGGGGGGGGGGGGGATTTTCCATGTTTGCCCTTATACTTGATAATTAATACATGATAATTACAATTATGCTATCCTTAAATCTCATCCATTGATTTTGATGATCCAATGGTCCAAATTAGTTATCTAGGTTCTTTGTTTAAAATAAGTTCTTTATTGATGCATTATATATATATATATATATATATATATATATATATATATATATATAGGTAAAAGTTCAAACGAGAACTGTTTTTCGTACGAGAACCAATCTGAGCCGTCCAATTTCCACTCCTTCAATGTCATTGTCCACCCATGAATTCCACACATGCACCCTACCACACTTGATCCCCTCCACGCTCTACATCCATGAATTTCGTAACCGAAAAAGCCGAAACCGTTTTCAAATTCGGTTTTCGGTTCGGTTTAAAAACCGAAACCGATTACCATAAATGGTTTTCGGTTCGGTTACGATTTTAAGAATTTTCAAACCGAATAAACCGAATTATATATTATATAATATATAAATGTTTTTAAAATTTTTTAAAGTACCCTCTCCCTGGCTCTCTCCGACCTCTCGTCTTTCCTGTCATTAAATTCAGGACAGTTTTTGTAAACATTTAAAGTGTATTTAAATTCTGACATTTTTTTGTAAAGCAGTTAAAGTGTCATTAACTTCAGGAGTGTTTTTTTGCAAAGCATTTAAAGTGTTTAAGATTATTGCTTAAACATATTGTAAATAATGCTATTTGAGTTGTACAATTTTAAAAGTGTTAAGATTGTTACTGGAAGTTGATCAACTCAACTTAACCCCAAAAATCCGAAAGAGGGTTAGGATCTAACAGTCTCAAAAACTAATTATATAAAAGAAAAATATGATATCATAGTTACTCAAGAAACCACAAACAAAACAAGCTGTTTGTTTGTATGCGTGTGTGTCCGACCCGGTTTCTTCCTCCTTTGTGGTCGGCCGAACCAACAGGGAGAGGGGAAGAGAGTTTTTTTGTGACTTGTTTCTTAAGCTATCTCATTAACTTATGAGGTAAAATTAAGTTAAATCTATTTTAAATACCATTTTATAAAAAATAGATTAAACCTAGATTTAGCCCATATGGATTTTGGTTCAAATAAAAAGTGAATTAATATAGAATGTGTAAGAGGCATTCACAAGATGACATGTGACAAAAACTATAAAAGGGTAAATTAGACTTTTTATATCGTTTATGATGCATTTAAAAAAATTTAATTAGTCAAACTAATCCATATTATGTTGGTAAGTATTTCCGCCTGTTTTTATTCTTTTCTCCAATATTTCTTTCTGATTTTCATGAGCACTCTCTAGTTTCTTTATATTGGTTTAATTCTGTTTTATGTCTACTTACAAATTGATTTAAGAATATGTATAGTGTTCATCATTTTAATTGAACAAAATAATATATTAATCGATTTTTGAATATATGATAATCCATCAATTATTTACTACGCAATCATCAATTTTTGAAATAAATTATGAAGTTGGCATCCTTCAAATTTTGAAATATATGATAATTCACAAATTATTCAATATGCAGTCATCAATTTTTAAAATAAACGAAGTTCCGCATTTTTCAATATTATTGTATATTAAATTAATAACATAAATGAAGTGCGCGTACCTTTTCTTTCCGATGAATCATTTCCTTCTGATAAAACATTATTCTATTTAACTAATCGTATGAATTCCATTTTCCAAACAATCGTGAGTGCTAGAGGTCACGTAGCATATTTGTCGGTATTTGGGTAACTGAATTGATCATTTTATTCAAATTTTGCCCTCGCGTCTCAATTAAACCGTCCTTCCATGTCATCAATTTTGACCGACGGAAATTGACTTTTTATGGCAATCCGACAGTTAGATTGTCTTTTACCCTTTTTACATTTTCACACCTTTTACAATAACGACACTCTATATATACAAATTATCCCAAAAAACATATTTTACCCCGCCGCAATAAAAGGAAGTGCAAACAACATACTAATTATGTTTACAACCTATATAAAAGGAAGTAAGTATGGGATTGCTAGGCTAGAACAATAAAACCTCAATCTTAGGGAGTGCAAACAACATACTAATTATGTTTGCAACATCATTATGAAGTTATATTCTCATAATCCTTAATACACTTAAAAGATACAATTAGTAAAAAAAACTATAAGTTAGCATCAAATCATAACAGATTATAAGCCACAACTATATATATATATATATATATATATATATATATATATATATATATATATGAGAACCATTTTTAGTGCGAGAACCGCGAGAATCAATCTGTGCCGTCCAATTCCCCCTCTTTCAATGTAATTGCCCACCCATGAATTCCTCACATACACCCTACCAGACTTGATCCCCCACGCTCTCCATCCATGAATTCCACTTAACAAATTAACGGCTAAGATTGGTTCTCGCGGTTCTCGCATTTAAATCGGTTCTCAATGGAACTCTCCCATATATATATATATAATTTTGTGTGGTATCAAAATATATATAATGAGTAAAACAACAAAAATATATAATCAGTAGTTCTATTTTAGTTTTTAAATCATTTAATCTAGTTTAAAAAACAATGTGAAAATAAAAAAAATCCAAAATATATTGGTCCATTAAAACTTTAATAATTAAAAAAAAAAGGATTCTTAATGCTTTGGGTTTTCAAGTTTATACAAAGCAATATATACATTAAAGTTAAAAGTTGCGTAAAGTAGCAAATCTTTTGATGGAGCCCACCCCTTGTCATGAACAGTAGAAAACGGCAGTGTTTCATTTGTCAATGTATATATATGAAACAATGTGTCTAAAATCAAATTCAATTTTTTTTTCTAAAAAAAAATTCATTTTACACATTTGTAGCTTATATTTTGAAATAGTTTACCCTTAAAAAATTAAGGAAAGGAAACAAAAGATAAGGAAAAAAGAAACATAATCGTACTATATCATTAATGAATAAACCAAAACGATAGCTTTTCTATCAAATCATGAATAAGAGGGGGGTGGGGTTGGGTTGGCTTGAGTCAAAATCCTGGTTGTCCTGACGCTATCCATTTCTAGAAAATATATTACTACCGTATATACTTTGTATATAACAATAGTTAAACATATATACATTTTTAATAGAATATTTTTTTTCTAAATTTATTCTTCGACTAATTGTAGGTTATAATTTCCCTTAATATTGCTTTTATTACAAGACAATATATAGATGGATATTCGATAACAAATCAAATATTGTATTCTTTAGAGATATGCTAAAAATAAAAATAAAAATCCCGCTTATATACTAATTAATATTGAGTAATAAAAAATTATCATTTTGAGCAACTTCTTATAAAATCGCTAAAAGTGCAAGAATGATTACATTTATAACAGATATTTTTTACATTTATAAATAATTAAGTAAATAAATAATAAAATAACTAACATGTATAAATCTAATCTATGTGACTCCAAAAAACATATATATCTTACAAGTTACCAAAGACCGAGTTTTATATAGATATCCAACACTTTTTGAGTCTTGACGGATGTAAACTTGTAACTTGGTAAATGGGTCCACGATACACTTGCTTGGCGCTCACTAACAAGTTATCACCCTTGGACCAAATATATATCCTACCTTTCGGTTTCTGAGTTCAAACTTCAAACAGCCGACACTCTCAGGGATCATCTATTTCGAATGGATGTTTCCACTCAGATTGATGAAGGAATAATCACCATGGAAGGCTGGCTGTATCTCATTCGCTCTAATGCGATTGGATTCAAATACTCACGAAAGCTTTACTACGTTCTTCAAAATCATCACTTCATGAGCTTCCGATCCATCTCGCATTCCTACAACAAGGTTTGTTCTATCCTTCTCGATGATGCTTATGATTATTAATTTCATTATTGCATGCCCGAGGTTGAATTTTCACTCGACGGCGCCAAGTGTTATCAGTTAATTTGCTGAACGTAGTTTTGCTCCATTTTTTCTTTGTATTAGTTAATGAGAGCAACACACGATTGAATCGTTCTACAGGATAGAGATTTGGTTCCTTATTATGTTACGCTCTGAATTTTATTGATTTAAGAGAGTTCACCGTCCATCCAGTTTTGATTGCTACAAAATAATTATAACACGGAATTTTTGTTTTGTCTAAACCAAAAGCGACGACTATGCACTAACACTACTTGGCTTTAGCTGGTTTTACGTCTGAATTGTTTGCGTCGTGACATTTCTGTTGGTACTCTGTAAAGAATTAGCAGTTGCTCTGAAGGGATAGCAGTTTTCCCAAATTAAAAAGTAATCTCAAACCTAAAAGTTTGTTTTGATATATGAAATAGCATTTGAGACGCAACTGAGATGGAGAATTCTGGTGAAGATGTATTTAATGCGTATAAAACTTGTATTTTAGGTCCAAAATCATGTTCATTTTTAGTATTTTCGTTTTGTGGGTCCTATATAACATGGTGCGGGAAGTGTGGTTGCGAACCCATCTTACTAGTTAACGTGCAGGGCAAATGAAGACACAGTGCACAAAGAGAGGATATTGAAGAAACGAAAGCCTTCTAAACAAATAAAACGTTAATTAGTGGTCTTGCGTTTCCTTTTAAGACTTAAGAGCATCCTTGACCACTTGGACCTTGTATGATGTCTCAAGTGTTTATCGTATTAAGAGAAAACAGTATCTGAGTATCAGTATCTTACAACGTATGAGTTGTACCTAGTGGGGCCAGTGGATCTGCTTCTTTAACTTTTCACATCTCCATCATCATTACATCATGAACTCTGACCCACTAAAAACAATGACAATTTTTACTCATAGAAAGAATCAAACTTTAAGTCGAACCTTACATTTTGGGAATGAGGCCGTCTGTTTTATCCAGAATAACATGTCCTTACGTTGAGTTCTACACCAGATGATCCATTTTAAGAGCGCAGGGGTAGTGCCATTGTTGGCATCCATAAAGAAAAGGGAGAAGGACCTACCTTGTTCACTTGAACCCAAATAACTCGAATTCATAGATGTTGAGCAGGACTCTTGTGTTTTATGCGAAGGGATTTCTTCATCATACCATTGTAAGGAGGAGTTGTAATAAACAAAACCATTTGTAGAAGTTTTATACTCTTAAGATATTGCTCCAAGCAGTATAATAGAATGATATCAGATCATCAAGATTTATCATTTGGTTTGAAGTTGTTTAGAATTATGGTTGTTACAAAAAAGTAAAATGATTCTCTCTTTAGGTTTTGTTTTCTTGTATCAACTTTAATCTCATTGTTCAAGTATGTGTATGTACAGTTCTTTGTGTATGTATGAGGCCTTTACTAGTTGATTTTGGTCAAAAACAAGAAATAGATTTCATGTTCAACCCCCTCTGTTCCATGTCACATCGTACTAAAAACCAGTAGGGATTTGGTTCCTCGTTCCAGGATCCTATTAGAAGCGCGCTTCTGGACTCTGGCGTTCATGTAATGGACAACGGGAGGAAATGCATTCGAGGAAAGGTATTGTATATTTATGGAATCACATTTAGATAAAGCTATTCATGTTCCAATATTATATGGTGTACGGCTCTTCTGCAAATTTCTTTTCAATTCTGTTACTCATTACAGACTGCAATATCATGTCCGTTTTAGGTCTTCTTTGTTTTCACGCTATGTGATACCTCAAACTATAATGCTCATGTGAAGGTATAGTGAATCCTTTTTGCCAATCAAGTAAACTTAATTTCTCATGCGTACAAATGTTTAACTGTTACATCCCAATCACATAGTTAGGGGCAAGCAATCCAGAAGAAGCTGCAAGATGGATCAAATCTTTCCAGGAATTGTCTCAGAAGGTGAAAATTGCTTAACACTTGAAACCTGGAACCTTTTTCTATTTCTGATGACTCAAGTGTGCTAATAAACGTAGGTGGACCGGAATGTTGGGAACTTTTTGGCTGGTCTAAGGTATGCAACAGTATTGTAGGTGCTTTAATTTAACAGGAAATTGTGCATTTAAGGGGTTGCTCTTAGTTAATTGTCCTCTCAACACTGATTTCTTTCGATCTGTTTAAGATGATATTTACTTTATTAAAAATAGATATCCATCAAAGTAGGTTATGGAATGTGGGTTAGTCCATAGTTCTTCACATGACCAGGTGTGATTTTCAGGTCAAATTATTCTGGTAGAACGTCTGATGAGAATGGTGTTGATGATATCCTCTCTTTAGCATCAATCATGGATCCCAGAGTTGCTGATATATACGAACCATCATCCTGGACAATCTTTGGCTGTCATAATGGTAGTAATCAAACTAATGAAACAATTACTCGATATGGCCAAAGTAAAAGCTTAGATTTGTTTTTCAGGTCTCAGGCTATTCAAACTATTAACAGACCAAGCAGGTCATAACAAGGTTGGTATCATGCTTCATTGCTATTATGCTACCTCCCCCCCCCAAAAAAAAAAGAAAAAAAAATCAAGGTTAAAGGTGCATCTTTGTGTTGCAGAGAGATAGTCATCCAGCATTAGCAGCTGTTAGTGTGATGGAA
The DNA here is from genome assembly GCA_947179395.2 of Pulicaria dysenterica. NCBI lineage: Eukaryota > Viridiplantae > Streptophyta > Magnoliopsida > Asterales > Asteraceae > Pulicaria > Pulicaria dysenterica. The sequence continues at coordinate 60,565,114 of OX359295.1, forward strand.
GAAACTCCAGATGTCATTTTCCAGACACTCATGTCTCTTGGTTCTTCAAGATCACAGTAAGGATAAAAATTACTAATGTTTATCGTCCAAGACATTTAGTATTATTTTCTTTATTCATTTTAAAAGTATCAATGATAAATTTCGTCAACCTTGTTCCATACTTGGAGATCAGTAGATCACCATATGAATTCAATATCCACTTTTTGTCAGCCTGAAATTTTGCACATCTTCAACCAAATTAGTGGTGTACACTGAAAAGAAAAACAAAATCTATGTCATAAATGCCTTCGAAAAAACTTGGTTAGCTTCATATGTAGTTATAAACTTATAATGATGTATGACCATGTTATATTGCAGATGGGACTTCTGTTTTCAAAAGGGGACTGTGATCGAAAGCATAGATGGTCACACTGATATTATCCACAAGCAATTAGACGGTGATTGGCTGCCTTGGTATAAATGACTCATAATAACGTCTATGCGTCCCTCGCTGTGATTACATATGTAACACTAGTCTTTTTTGTTTACCTACTTCCCAGGTCTATGAAACGAAGAGATTTACTATTGCATCGTTATTGGAGGAGGGAAGAGAATGGAACATACAGTATGCATTACTTTGTTTGAATTATGTCAAGATTTTAAGACAATACCTGCTCAATTTAATTTTTCATTTTCACTCATAGATAACCCTTGTTTGTTAATTCCATTAATTGCAGTTATTCTCTATCATTCTGTATTTCACAACAAGTGTCCCCCTCAAAAAGGCTTTATCCGTGCTTGCCTTAAATGTAAGTGTGATCAATATATGAAGGCTAGTGAGGTTTATCCTTTGCAAAGTTTCATATATACCATCTTCAACAATTAAAGACTAATTTGAAGGATGCTTCTGTTACATAGATATTGTACACACATGCATCAGATAGTCAAGGATAGTGATATACCCTGGTACTTTTACAGGTGGAGGTTATGTAATATCTCCTGGGAATCAATATAAACAATCAATTGTTAGACATATGCTTGCTATGGATTGGAAATCATCGAGACCTTATTCATATAAATCCTCTTCTCGACGCCTCACGATTCACATGCTTGAAAGACTTGCTGGTTGCTCCTTTACATGATTACAGCATTTATATTTTCATTTTGGATTCACTTCTGTCTTTTGTATACTGAATAACTGTTTATATATTGTAGCTTTGAGAGAACATTTCAAAACAAACTTAGTCGATTACTTATCACCCAAGTTCTCTTCAGAAGAGTTGGAAAAAGATAGTTTGCTGCATCAGAATGGAAGTTCCATGAGTGTTGGAGCTAGAAGCAAGGAAAATGGTGAATATAGTAAGCAAATGGAGACTGGAATGGTTGAATATCCTTCAGATCACTCAAACCTTGTTACAATGGATGATGAGTCAGATGAATTCTTTGATTTCTCAGAACCTTTGTTTGATGATGGATCAGAAGGTAGCTCGACTGTTGTTGATAGCTCTCAGGTATGGTACCTGATATTTGTTTTAATAGGTTTTTGGTCATACATATTTGAGCATAACTTACGAATTTATAATATGTAATAGGTTATTCATACAGTCAAATTCCTTGGTATTTTATTTTCAGGATGCATGCCATGTCAACTCACCGACTACATTTGCTAATGTTATAGCGGAAATGAAGCATAATTATGTATGTGAATTTACATTAGATAGTAGATATTCTGCAGTGCAGAGAAAGGGTTGGCCAGACTTAGAGACGATTGTGTGGAATGAGTGTATCTCGCATAACTACACAATCACTCTTCCACAAGATCAAACTGGTAATCTGCACCACAGTTGGTCAGCAGCAGAACCTTCTTTATTTCAAATTCGGGGAGAAACCTTCTTGGAAGACCATAAGAAGGTGATATAAAAAGAATAATTACTTACTGAATGTGATCACAAATGACCACATTTATAGGCTAGGATAATTTGATCACTAAGCTATTACAAACTACAATATCTAGTTATGGTAACTTTTAGATATACTAAAATTCCAAATACAATAATATTAATTATAATAATTCTCTACCATTCATGGGCCTACACTGTTATTTTTTAATCTTTATATTGGTTATCCAGATTACAGCAGACGGTACATTGCTGCAAATTGTTGCAGTCGACTGGCTGAAATCTGACAAGCGAGAAGATCATCTTGCTAGTCGACCTGGGAACATCGTCCAGGTTAATCTCATAAACTTATTATTCTCTTATATATAGATACGTGCATACACACGCACACACACGTGTGTTTGCAATATGAGTTCCCGCATGACTTGAAATTCATTCACATGATTTATTTTGCAGAAATATGCAGCTGCTGGTCGCCCAGAATTCTTTCTTATTGTTAATTTCCAGGTGAATATATTTTAGTGTATGAACATAGATCTATAACTTCAGGAGAGGTCTAACAAAAACAAGTGTAGTAGTTCATACTCGAGTTATTAACTATAAATGTTGTAATTAATTAGGTACCTGGTTCACCAACTTATAATCTAGCTTCCTACTACACAACCTGTAGCCCTGTCAAAGATATACCCTTGCTAGATAGATTTATAGAAGGAGATGATGCATTTAGAAACTCAAGATTCAAGCTCATCCCTCGTGTAAGTAAGGTGAGTAGATCGAGCTCATTTTACATGAACGCTTATCCCTTACTTGAGATATACATGTCTTTCTCAAATGTGGCTGCTGATTTAGTTCAGAACTTTAAGGTTTGATTTCCATTTGTCTATGTATGATAAAATGAGACAAATGGACTAACCTTGTACAAATATGGTTTGTTCCTTTCTCAGGGACCATGGATTCTCAAGCAAACTATTCGCAGACCGACTCTAATTGGTAACGTGCTTAAAATCAACTACATCTGTGGGAAAAACTACTTGGAGGTAAATTACCAAGCCAACTCTATGTATCCAGCCTCTGCTAATGCTATAGCCACTGCCTATGATAATTGCAATTATTTGAATTTTCAATTCATATTTGCTTTTTGTCACCATTAAAAAAGTTGATGCAATTGTACATATCCAAATGATTCCTTTTTTTTCTTTTTAGTCATGGATAAAGGTTACTTTAGTGACTGAAGAATACCATTCAGTTTTATGAAAATTTATATAAACATATAAATGGAGGGTTTAAATTTAATTTGTGTGCATACGTTTAATTAAGTTGACATTATTTCTTTTGTATAAATATAATCAAGAGCACATTAAATTAGATGCTTCTTGATACAAGAATCATGCATCCCCTAGAGTTATGTTTTATTCTTTTTAAACCTAACCATTTGAAAGTTGCTATAGATGGATATTGATGTTGGTTCATCAGCAATGGCAAGGGGGGTGGCTGGAAAGACTTTCAGTTGCTTCAGCAATATGATAATTGACACGGCGTTTGTTATACAGGCATGTACATATAACCGTAGAAGCAAATCTAATACAACCACCAATGCTCACCACTAATGTGCATTCACATGTGTGTGTGTGTGTGTCTGTTTCTTTTTTGAAGATGAGTTCAGTACTAAATTTGGATAGTAGTCTCAAAACTAATTAAGGATTTTATTTAACTTGTGCAGGCAAACACACGAGAAGAGCTTCCAGAGCATCTGCTTGGAACATGTCGTGTAAGCCATCTTGAAGTCTCTAAAGCTGTTTGGGCAAACTCATAATCTAAACCATACAAGTTCTGTAGTCCTCAACCCGAAGGGTCGTGTGTTAACCATGAATTGAATGCATAGGCAATAGTAACCAAGTATACTTTCAGTCAAACAGATCATAAAAAACTTCATTTGATTACCTTTAAAAAAGTTAAGAGTTTATCTTGCATGGTGTGCAGTGTGTGTAGCATGGAGCTACTTGCATAGAGCATATATGTGTACATGGCTTTTTGTTTATTGTACCAGTGGTCTGTCAAAAGTTCCTATGGTTTGAGCCTAGCTAATAATAATATCGAGACTATCGATGGTTGTGAGTGTGTTGTTTTTGCATTTGTACTTGTAAGTTTAGATCTTTTGAGCCCTCATGTTTTAAATATACTAGATTTTTGGTAGACATCATATGTTAAGTTCGTGACGTCAACTTAGAAACGATTTCAATGTCATATAGCACACGTTAAAAATTTAAAATGATAACAATCTATAATTGAAAATCATGTGGTTCCCTAGCTTAGTGGTTGAGTCAACAAAACGAATGAGTTAGTCGACTCCGATTTGAGCTAAATATCATCTAATGCATGTGCATATTTCTTTTTTCACCACAAGATGGATGCTCCGTAGTAAAGTGGTGAGCTGCAATTTCTTTTTTCATATTCATCATTGAAAAATCAACTCACGAGCATCCACAACCACATTTATGTGTATGTATGCTTTTATCGCAAACTCCTAAATTAACTATTAACTTGATTTAACTAACTAGCCTTCCAGTAAAGTTTAAAGGGTCTTACCGTACAATACTGGTAGGTCAATATATTGATCTCTATCCCCCTATCTAGTTATCTTAATCTCTAGCCCTTACCTAAGTACATAACTACAAGTCGATCCATTATATTACACATCTCTGTTCTTAATCTTTGTAGCAACGCAACACAAGAGTGCCAAAGATTTAGTTTGTGTTTCTCCTTAAAACTCAACGTTCTCATGTGAAACAACTCAAACCATCTTGGTTTTGTCATAAGCTAAGGTTGTTCCATAAAACCTTAAAACATGCTTCTTAATGGGGATTCGCCCTTGGTGATAAGAGAGCGGGGAGTAACCGTCTTGCAATGAAGCATAAGTCCAATTTTCCTTTGGTGCCGACTGGTACTATCATCTCTAAAGCTATAGTGCCTCTGAATATTGTTAAATCTCAGAAGAGTAATGTCGAGTGATTAAGAAGATATTGCGAAAAGGATTAGGGTTTATTATCAAAGAAAATAAGAGTATAATACAATACAAATAAGACTAGAACAACTCTATTAATAGTTAAACAATATAAAACCCTAATAACGCTTAAAGGTTAAATAGTATGTCTTAGTGAGGGAAGGAGAATTAAAAAGGAAAAAGGATAGTGAAATGAGATGTGATGGGTATTTCCATGTTAATGATATGTAATTGAAGGAGAGAGAAGAGGTGATCGATGCAATGATGACCTCGCAAGCGTGATGAATTAGGAAAACAATACTATCTATTCCTAGTACTCCACTTTCTTGTTATATCAGCACCACATTGTCTTGTTCTCTCATCCTACTAAGAAATACTTATCTTATATATTTGTCTTTCAAAATAAAAATACTTATATCTCATTATTTTTTTGCATTACTCTCTCTCTCTCCTAGTACCCAGTGACACGGCTAAATCGAGAAATATTGGATTTTAGTGACATTGAGTAGTATATATGACACTCCCAAGGCAGAGTCAAAGGTTTTTCGCCTCCCAATGTCGGTGTAGGACAAATACTTAAAAAATAGTGGGAAGTAATACAAGAGTGCGAGTCCTTTACCATCCCCAAAGTTTTTTGCCACCGAAAAAGGTGAAATTTGGATAGCAATGTTGAGAAATATGAAGAGAGAGAGAGAGGTAGGGTTGAGTTTGTGAGTGAGTGAGTAAGAAAGTATTAAAAGGGAAAATAATAGTGTAATGTGTTGGATGAGTTTTTTTTTGTTAGTGGGATGAAGTGAAAAAGAAGTAAAATTTAATACGTGGCAAACGAGATTAATTAAGAACAGGTGGGTATACCAACATTCAAACAACATATAACTTGAAAAAAAAATAAGAAATGAAATATTCTCCAACTTTTTGTTCTTATTTGATCCTCATACTTATCACAAGATGACTTGTGTACTCCACTAATTCTCTTTTCTCACTTCCTTCCTTGATTTTAACACATGTCTTGATCAAATGAGTAGGAGGATAAGTAAGAACAAAACTTAGGAGGATATATCATTTCTCAAAAAAAATTCAACCATTATTCGCAAGTTGCAATATATTGTTTTAATGAAATCAATTTCCATTATTAAAATTCGGAACTATTTACGCAACATTTATATGTTCTCTAAAAACGTTATGTGATGACACAATATATTGGGATAATTGATAATTCAATTCATATTATTTCAAACTTCAATAATTATTTTAATATTCTTGTAAACTTTTAAATTACATCTATATTCTTCCATAACTATAAATTTCACATTTATATCTAAATCATATCTTTAATTAAAGCTAAATCAATTTAATGTTTAGAAACTTATATAAAAAATCAAAATCAAAATACTATATTATACTACTACACTACCCTTTCCTAATCTTTTCCCCATCTTTTAGAAACCCAAGTCTCAACAATGCCTCATGTGAATATTTCTCATCGTCATTTTTACAAAAAGATACACAAGTTTCTTCTTCTTTTTCTCTTTTTCTTAGCTTATTAATATTCTGTAACTGATAGTGTAACTGATAGTCTGGTACCGTGTTTTTCTCACGAGGTGATGATCAGGGGCGGAGATAAGGGGCCGGGGAGCTGAAGGGTGTTTGGCCCCCTCCAATGAGCCCAACATACTTAGTATTTTATAAGCCTAAATCAAGCACATATATATTAACCTCTCTAATTGTAATTAATAGCTCAAGTATTTCTCAAAACAAAAATTGTGTGAAGAAGGCTTGAAGTGGCGATTCCGATATCAACAATGAAAACTATAAAAACAAGATTTCGTAATAGCATTGGTGATAATTATCTTTAAAACAGTTTGATTTTTTCATTGGGAGATTGTAAATACTTTCTCTACAGACAATATAATAAAGGAGTTATATTCAAATAAACAAAGCAGTGCCCGACTACAAACACACGAAGTACGATTTCTTATCGTTGTTTTTTGGTTTCATTGAAGTTTTATTAATATAAAGTATTCGAGTTATTGTTTCAATTATATTATGCTTGTAGCACATTAATTCGTGACAACTGAACTGGCAATTGTGAAAAATCATTGGTCCTTGAAGACCGATTTTGGCAAAGCTTAAGTGTTGTTTTAACATGTAAATATCTTGTTTTTAAACGACCTTTCATTATTTGTTTATCTAAACACTTGTTAATGTCATTCATATATATGTGTAGCGTTAAATAAAGTAAAGCCGGCCTCCATTATACTAAAATTCTAGCTCCGCCTTTAATAATGACAGAAACATATGAACATTGGAAAGAAACTAATTGAAAGGCGAAACTACATAATATTTATTTGATCTATGAAATTAATTGCTCCTTTCGAGAGAATGAAGTGATGACACGAAAGCAATATCTATTAATCTTAGTATAGAGGAAAAAATGATGTTTTATAAATTATGAACCATCAAATTAATTGATTATCAAAAGCTATTACTAAACAAGTGTTACGTGAAATAATGTAACACACTTGCAATTATACTATATATCAATTTACAAATTAAGTTGGCATTATATCATGATATTTTAAAGGTTAATATAGTAAAATGCTATTTTTTTTCATGAGATATTACTCTCTTCTATTTATCATGAGATTAAAAGTGGTTTCTCTCTCATAGGTATCCAATGAAGACTAACGATTGTACCACTTTACATTTTGCATTATTATATTTTTTTGTTTTATTTTCTAATATCAATATTCTCATTACTGCTTCTTAATTCCGAGATTTAAAAAAATAAAAATAAAATTCAACTACACTTTTAATTACTAATAAGATATTTGTCGACTCATTTTTGTTTTTATCTGTACTTACAAATTATTAAGCCTGATTTTGTTAACATTATTTTATCAGGCTTTTTTATATATTTAATCTAAATCTTAGACTAGAGGGGAAACTAAGAAAATAAGAATACGAATAGTAGAGAGGGACAATACGACTATTTTTACTCATATAACACATTATTAAACCTAACTTTTTTAATACATGAAATTTATTTTTTTTATTTTAAATCTAAATCTAGACGGTTAGAAATTAAGAACACAACATATTTAGATGATGGAGAGGCGGCATAATACGATAGATGACGGGCTTTCTATGTGGTGGTGTGGGAGAATGAAGCAAGGTTATACAAATAAAATGATCTTTTATTCTCATAACAACCTAGAGGTGTGTTTAATATTTAACAATCATTGATTGATATTTCTTTTCCAAAGAAGCAAAATTTAAACAAATAAAAAATAAGTAAATATATTAATTTTGTTATCCCGTGCAAATGCACGGACGATTAACTACTTGTTTTCACATCAATTGTAGCAGATGATTAAAAAAAAGATGATTCGCAGCTAAAGTTTCTATTGAAGATTTTTTGATGAATTAGGAGAAGAAATTTCATGTAACTACGATGAAGAAGAGGAGTCTTGGAACGAGTAAGCAAGATAAAGAGGGTTAGTTTACTAATATTACATGTTATTTTGGTTTTTGATAAGTTTCTAAATATTGAACTTATTGTTAATTTTAATTAAAATATGAAATATAAAGTTTGTAATTTTTTTACGGATATAGATGTAGTTTTAAAAATTGTAAAGATACTAAAGTTATCATTGAAGTTTGCAAAGATATGAATGAAATTCTATCTAATAATTTACTTTGTCTTATACAAGGTTATTTTAAGGCATTCAGTTAACCGGAATTATAGTTTAATAGCATCCTAACCGCGTAATGCTGCGATAATAATAGTTTCTGTTTTGCAACATGTCGTTTTCAAGAATCTAATGATATGTTATTCGCGCAATTCAATGTCACGAAAAAGTTTTCAGCAACATGTCTGTTTTTTTTCAAAATTTCTTATATTTGTATCAACTATTTTATTAGTACTATAAATAAATTCTAAAAACGTTAAAATAAGAAAAAGATTTAAATTTATGAAATAAGAAGAGAGAAGTTAATTAAATTTTAAAAATTATGTTGATGTGGGTGAATAGTTGTGTTTGTGTGAAAGAGTGTGTTAGTAAGAGATTATATTTTAAATTAATAAAAGTTAAAGTATATTATGAGAGTAATATGGTTAAATATAAAGTGGTTAAGATTAATTTAGATAAAAAAAAGGGTAATAATGTATTGTTGATTGTATTTTAAGATCAAATATTGAATGAATAATATTAATTTAGATCAAATAACGGTTTTTGATATTTGAATTTCAAATGCAAATACCAACATAACTGAATACTTTGAATTATCTAAATATTTGTTTGTGCAAAAGAATATAAGAAAAGTAATTGCTAATAAACAACCATCTTTTGAACTTTAATCATCAAAATAATAGGGCAAAGCTCTAACATATATAAAAATTAAAACTATATGTGCCAAAGAAAAATATAAATAAGTAATATAAAAATAATAAAATAAAGTATATTTTTTGTATTGTAGGATATCCAAAATATCTAAACATTTACAAGATTGATATCCAAAATTTTACAATAGTTTCATTTCAGGTAATTGAATTAAAATTTCATAATCGAATTATTTTTAAAAGTCACTAGTCGATGATCAAGCAACAGGAACACTAACTCAATACCCCATTGTTCTGTCATTTTATGTTCGAAATCGTAACTCGTTCATTCTCCTTTACGACTAGAAAAACCCAATAACTCACTTGCTTGTCCACCTTCGCCACTAGAACTTCATTGTTCGAAACATTAACCCTTTCTTTCTCATCTTCAATTCCTTAATGGAGCTTAGGTTTTATTTGTCGACCGCTCCTACACGATGGTTTCATTCACCAATTGTTCTTTCACCTTTCGTGATGGTTAACTGGAGCCATTATCTCCTGTGTGAGTACAAGACCAAAAGAACGTACTCCCTCAGCCTCAAAATTATTGTCCACAAACAAAAAAATACACAGAGTAAGACAATGCAATTAATGTAAGGTTTAATTAGTGAAAATGTCAGTTTTACCTACATTTAATAGATCGTTGACTAAGAATGAGCTTAGTTCCAACCTGGTCTGAATCCTAAAAGAGCCTGAAACAAGGCGTACAAGAATTTAAGAATCAAAACTGTTTGAATATAAACCAATCTTGTTTATACAGTTTTTTGGCTCATTTGTATTGTTGACCGATAAAAGATGTAACCGTGATAATAAGTTAGGAGTAAAATAGAAAATCAATATTTAATAAATTTCATTTTTAAAAAGTAGATAATTGTGTTAAGATAGAAAAGTATAATGAATAATAATATTGAAATGTAAAAAGTAAAAAAAACAAACAAACCGTATATAAGAAATGTTTTGTTAGAAAACAATCTCCTGTTTTTGCGACTAAACTCACCCTAACTAGCAACTACTTACAATTACATACCCATATATAAATCGGATTGGTGGTCGGATTTGGTGCGGGCCAGTTCAGTACTTCAGTGTATTTGTTTAGATCTGTCTACGGCTTTTCTACCGACCAAAATTCGGCCGAAACAGCTAACTGCCTGTGGCTTCTTTCCCCGCCATTACGCTGCCGTGTCGCCGTCAAATCACGGAGGTTCGCATTTCGTGATATTGAGAGTTTTGAACTTTCTGGACAATCTGAGAGCTTACTTTGTGCGTTTGTGATTCAAATTATCGAGGTTTATTTTAATTTTAATTTGCGGACCCGCCGTGATCTTGAGCTTCGTCCGGTGGGGTCTCAGGATTCAAGGGTGTTTCCGAGCTCTGATCATTCAGTTTATACAGGTAATTACCAACACTCTTCGTTTACAACTCTCGTTTTCCGTGAAGCAACTGCAAAACCTTATATGGGTATTCTCAGTTTTAGGTTGTTAAATAAAAAATTGTACTCCGTAAATTGTGTGTAGTGGAAGATAATTTTGGGAGTATTAAAGATTGAACTTTGTTTTGTAATAATAATTGCAAAACTGCTATCTGTTTTTTGTTTCTCAACTGTAAACATAACTTCTCATTTATGATTTATATTTGGTTCAGTGAGCTATTGGGAATTCTGTGAATGGATCATGCTCTGAGATTAGCTTTGCTGCTGGTGCTTCTTGCCAAAGGTATTTAAAAAGTATGTTCAGTGAATTATGCTGATTATGGTGCACCAATGCCACTCAGTTTTGCAAAGAAGCATATGAGCAAAGAAGCATTCTCTGTTATGCTTGTGCTCAAAGGCTAACTCCTACACTTTTATGTTATGAAAAAATGACCCTAATGGCTCTCTACTTCCAAATTTCCCCCAAGTACTCCTGCTAATTTCACATAGGAAAAAATTATTCTGTTTTGGGTGTTCTATTAAGAAAATTCACTGAAATAAATTGTTACTAGAAATACCACTCTAGCTTATAAGTTGGTATAGAGTTATGTGATCTAGGTTACATACTTACTTGCCATCTCAATGTGAAATCAGCTGTCACGTCACTTTTGTTTTTACAATAAAACAATTTTCTACATACACTTTATGTATCTCAATAGATTTTATTGAATGTTCTTTTTATAAAGAGAACATGATAGTGGTGGTTGATTTGGCACCCACATAGCTTTTAACGGATGCAACATCATCATGTCCCCATGACGGTGGCCTAACGGTTGAGGACATGGAATCTATAGCGGAGGTCTAGGGATTCAACCATAAAACATGCCTTGTACCGGTCGGTGGGAGACCCTTAGTGTGGGTTGTTCAGAAAGAAAAGTTACTCGAGGGATATTTTTAATAACAATATACTCTGTACATGCCATGCCAATCTAAGTGTCAGCTTTTCTATTTTTGTTTGTCCTACAATCTAACCAACAAGGGTTTCCTATTTTTGTTTTGCTGTCCGAAATCCATTTAAATGATCAGATCAGCACCTCATCATCTAGGCATCCCCCGTTTTGGACCATGAATAGACTCGTCTATTAGTTTCACCAGAGTCAATGATTTTCGGTTCTAAAATGCCACCACCATCTTGCAAGCAATGCATGATTAGAAGCAAAAGAGTGACCCTATACCAATCACTCCCCTGCTTCTTGGATCACAACTAAGCTATCCTTGCGTTTGTGTGATGTAAGGAGCCTCCCGAAAAGAAATTTCTCCTCAAGGTTTTTATGTGATGTAGGAAAACAGCCGCTATCTTAAAGGCTTGTTTCTAGCATAAAACATTCCATTGTATATTCTATTTGCTTTGACATCTTACTAAAAGCTTGTTTATCCATATACATGGAAATATGTTTTTGTATGCATTGACCTGCTAATAATACTTGTTCTATTGGCTCTCAGTTTATCCATCTTCTAGTGCATATGATTTTGAGCATTGCAAGACTACTGTCAAGCAATGGGCATCTTCTTCTCTTCACTCTGATAGCAAGAACGGGCCTGTTCTGAAGGATTTGCTGTTTTTCCTTCATGTACCAAGAACGGGAGGGCGAACTTATTTCTATTGGTAAATAGAATCACCATTTTGTAGCAGAGAACTATATATTCCTTTTATTGAAGTAGAAACATCACAGATTATCATTTTGCTTTTTACAGCTTTTTGAAGAAGCTGTACTCTAGCTCTCTCGAATGCCCACGTTCTTATGATAAACTGCGGTTTGATCCCCGGTATGTTTCATAAGCATTTAAAGCTCTTATTTGTTTCTTAATTCATATTTGTATTTTTTTCTTTTCACAGATTATCATTTGTAACTTGTTTCTTTCTGAATTTTGTAGTTCCATTTTCTTGTGCAGTAAACAGAATTGCAGGTTATTGGCAACTCATGATGATTACAGCATCATGTCCAAACTGCCCGGAGAGAAAACATCAGTGGTAACCATACTTAGGAATCCCATTGAACGTGTTTTTAGTGCTTACGAGTTTTCAGCAGAGGTAGCAGCTAGATTTTTAGTGCACCCTAACTTGACTTCAGCTGCAAAAACAACTGCACATTTGCGTAAGAAGAATTCTGTTGTAAGCACACTCGAGATTTGGCCATGGAAGTATTTAGTTCCGTGGATGATGGAGGATTTATTTGCCCGGGTATGTTTGTTTCAATATGTACTATAGGAATGAAACTTACATTGATTTTAATGATTTCTTATTGATGATCTCAGTCAATGTTCTATAACTACTCACTGTTTATTTTATTAATATGAACAGAGAGATACTAGAAATAGAAAGGGTCCACCTTATGCTTATGGGAATGATTCATACAATATGGAGGAAATTGTTATGCCGTTACATGAATTCATGAATCACCCTGTAGCTTTGGACATCGTTCACAATGGTGCCACTTTTCAGGTATAAACCTCTAAGCACAAACGAACTCTGTCACATACATAGTTAATTACCAAACTAGCCAGATTTGATTAAATTTCAATACAAAGGTGCAACTTTATTGCATTTGCTTTACCTAAATCTTTAATCCAACCTATGAACAGGAAAAGATTTTAGAATGTTCTAGAAAGAAAAAAAACAAACTGTATAAATTTTGGCCATATCTAAGTGTTGTTGCTAATAGGTTGCAGGTTTGACAAACAATTCTATTAAATGGGAGGTCCATGAAGTGCGCCACTGTGTAATGACCTATCAGACTCTCGGAAAATATGTGCTTGATGTTGCAAAGGTAATTAAAAGGTCAACTCAGCTCATATTGGCTCGGTTTTTATGGCTACATATAGACTCGAAAGTTCAAGCATTGGCTTAGTTTATGTATCTGTTAACAAAATTAAAATGAAAACTGTGGAATCAAATCACAAATAAACTAATTTGAGTTGCGGGTAAAAGTTTAAAAGACACAAGGATTAGGGGAGTGAAAAACATAACTAGAATTTGACACCTGCAAGATCAACCCATTTAAGCTCACCAAGAAGGTGAGCGTGAGCTATACTAGGTTTAGCCGACCTTATGAACCAGCTCGAGCTGGTCAGGCTTTTTGACTAGCTGGCTCATATCATCTACTCCTGGACATACACAAGGACATGTTTGAACTCGTTTTTGGGTTGTCCCAAAAGAGTCCAGGTTTTTTTTTATGAAAAAAAAAATAGTCTTTCTTAGGACAGGTTTTCAGGTCTCAGTCTGGTTTCTTCTCATTTTCTTCAGTCCTTTTTGGACCAGGGGTCCAGTTTCGAAGTGGGCGGGCCTTTTTTCTTCTTTTCTCATTTTTTCTTGACATAAAATCCGAGACTTAATCAAGCTTTTATAAATGTCAGAAAATTTAAATCGGTACTTCTTATAACAATTAAAAGATTAAGAAAAAACAATTGTGTGAGAATTTGTACTCACAAAAAGAAAAATAATACCCAAATTGCATATTCATTCATTTTTCTTAACATGAAAAAGCAAAATATTTTCAAAAGGTGGGTTAAAAAAACCATTAATCAAAGGTTGGACTGATTGGTGGCTGGATTTTAACAATTTCCTTCAATCAAAGGTTGGATTATTTCTGATTAATGGGCCAGGCTATAACTGAGACCGGTCCCTATCAGTTTCAGACTTTTTTAGGACCAATTTCAGTTCTGAACTGTTTTTCTCATCTCAGTCTACACCAACAGTTCTAATGAGTCATTGACTGTTTGCTTTACCTTCAAATGATGGTTTTGTGTAGAAAAGGTTGGATAATATGCTATATGTTGGACTTACGGAGGACCACAGAGAATCTGCCACAATGTTTGCAAACTTAGTTGGCTCACAAGTCATTTCACAATTAGCTGCATCTAATCCAGTCACTGAAGCTGTAAGTAATAGCGGGTAAATTTTAGCTAACTGCAAAGCTTAAATGTAAATCTTCAGTATATGTGCTAACGATGCCTTAATTTGAATGCTTAACAGGGTAACGAAACCTTAACTGATGAAGCACAAATTGAAAATGTATACCCTTTTTTTTAACACTTTTTCAACTCTAGAATGTGATATATATTTTGACTAAGAGACCTTTATCTTCTCATTAGATGACTGTTGGAAAACTCATGGAAACTTATGAAACTTGTGTTACTAAGTTAAGATCAACTCAGTCAAAGCGGCGTATTAATTCTTTAAGAAGAATCTCTCCAGCAAACTTTACGAAAGAGGTACACTGCTACAATTGTCCTCATCCACTCACAAGTTACCTGATTTAACTTGAGTAGATGGAGATATTGGTAATTATTTGTAATCTACTTACAACTTTTGTTATATATTGTATAATTTAGGCGCGACTTCATGTTTCTGAAGCTGTTATCAAGCAAATCACTTTGCTGAACAGTCTTGATGTTGAACTCTACAAGCATGCTCAGAAGCTTTTTGGAAGACAACATCAAGTTATGGAGCAAACGTTGCTCAATTCTGCCACTCCTGTACGCTTCCGTGTTTTTTTTTACACTTGATTGCTCTTCAAAGTTAAAAGAATTCATTTGGGTCGGGTAGGTTGGTTAACATGCCAAAGATGGTTCTGGTCAAAATGGGTAGTTCTTGGTATAGGTAGAAATGGGTTGTCCCTAAACTTTTGTGTGGATAATGAGTGTGTTAAATATGAATATGATTATTATATTATGTCAATAATAACCTAACATTTTGAGTGAAATGATTTGGGAGGTTTTATACATTAAAATTTGAAGTTTTTGCGACTTACAAGTTACAACCCATTTGACCCTTTTTTATCTATTTATAAATTTCACTCTTTTGACCTGGTAGAGATAAAAGACAACCCTCATAAACTCAAGTATAAGTAAATGGGTCGGGATTGCGTGTATATAAAATGACTCTTACAAATTAGATTTCAAGCTGAACCATTCTTAAAAAAAAAAAAAAAACATTTCTTGGAGCATCCTTCCTAGTTTCTTGATTAAACCCATTGC
Source organism: Pulicaria dysenterica (assembly GCA_947179395.2). Classification (NCBI taxonomy): domain Eukaryota; kingdom Viridiplantae; phylum Streptophyta; class Magnoliopsida; order Asterales; family Asteraceae; genus Pulicaria; species Pulicaria dysenterica. The sequence goes on from OX359295.1 coordinate 60,580,818, forward strand.
AATAGTGTTACTGTGTTTTGAACCTTGTGCGGCCAAAGCTTTACCTTGGTCTGGATTGTTAATTTCTGTTGACTTGTCAAATGCATTATTTGCAGGAGAGGTGGCAGATGATGTATAATAGAAACCACATTGGCTCTGTACAGGGAATCATTTACTTGTTCTTGTTCGTATTCTTACTCTTCTTCATTTGCCTTTTTGTAAAAGCAAAAAGGAGAATATCAAAACTTAAAATATAAGTATGATTAAATCATAACGTTACAAGGCTACAAGTTCTTAGTATACATAGTCATGGAGAGCTTTGACCCTAACACCCGTATCAAGCTGACCTGCAGGAGCTATTCACGCTTCTTTATGTTTGTAAAAGACTAAAAGTTAGAATCTTTTATATAAATATTTTTATTAATTTATGTGGAAACCTCTCAAAATATATATTATTTAGAATTAGTATTGAATTATAGACTCTTTTTTTGAGTGTTAATTTGGTGTCACGGGGTTAGTAGCAATCCTATCAAGATCAACCTAACCCTATGGCTTTTGAACTTTTGTGTTTTGGTTTTTAAACTTTAATATATTTTATATTGAATTAAAAAATGTTATATTCAGCTCGGAAGGCCTTCCTGATGGAATATTTGCTACTTGTTATGCTTATTACTTTTTTGAAAGGCAGCAAATATATTAAAAACCAAAATATATAACACCCCAAACAAAAAGCAACTTGATTTTGCAAGGTGACAGATTTACTAAAATCACAAGACCCAAAACAATGGTCCGTAGTCTTGAATGAAAGTCCACACCAAGGACAGACCCGAATGAAGATCAATACCTTTGGCTAGTAGGAAGTTGCAAACTGGATGCTATTCATCAACAGTCTTCATATGAAAATTCCAGCTTTTTTTTTTGTGGTCACCTTGCTCCTTTAAGTTCAAGAATCTCTTCTCTTTTCAAGAACCAAATAGCATCAAGAAGTGCTTTTATCTCTGTAAGACTTTAACCTTAAAATCTGGCTATGATTTAGTCATTGTCTCCATTGTCTTTCACATTCTCTAAGGAACAGCAGGAAGAATCAAATTAGTTATCTCCCTCACCAATAATACAAAAAACAAAAAGATTAATTGGTGAAGAAAAAAGCTGGTAAAAAATATGTTATGCTCAAAATTGAAAATTACTACATTAGAAACTTTAATTTCAACATCTAATTGTATTGTCTGGTTTATTAGGGTGGGAAAATAGGTGATTTGAGTAGGGTTCAGTACAATCTAACTTGTTACATTTTGCTATTACGTGTATCAAACATTAAATTTTTCGTTATTGTAACCCAAATAGATAAAATAGTAACAAATTAGAAGTTTGATACACACAATAGAAACTTTTAAAATTCGATACACATATTAGCAAAACGTGACAAATTTAATACATTTGGTTAACAAACACCAATTTAGATCATGTACATCTGGAACTGCAATTTAGGTTGAAATTTTTATTTCTTTTAATTTGTATTATATTAAAATTTCATTGAAAGGGTATATATAGATATAAATAATGAAATACTAGATACAAATTATATTACATATAAATCTCATTTAGGCTTATTATGTATGTGGAGGCAAGTTTACAACAATAGATGTAGAAATCAAGTAATTAGCTTATTATTTTTTTCATTTTTTTTGAATCTGTGTATAAGTAAACTGAAATTATTAGATTGTATGGGTCAAGAATTTTCATATAGTTCAATATTAATTAGTTTGATTGTTTATTGATACGTGGGATTTTGTAAGTTTCCTAAAGTGTCGTATGTGTTGTTGACTATATGGACAAATGAGAGATAAGGGTGAAACATAGCTGGCTAAAAAACATAATACATATAATTAGTACATACGTATTAGTAAATTGTAATAATACACAACAATTAATTCAGTAAAGTTGTCTACCACATACATGATTTATCTATTTACAAAAGTTTTCTAACATTTGTTTACCAAGTTTTTATTAAAACTAAACGGGTTTAAAATCAAACTAACTCAAGATTAACCATTTCTAAGCCCGTCTTGTTTTCAGGACGGTCCAATCGGGTCATATGCCAATGATCACTTCTACTTTAAGGCTTAAGTCCAAGTTGGTTTAATAAATATGCTTCAAACTAAGTTTAAGCGCTTCAAACTACGTTCAAGCGGTTCAAACTTAGATAGTTCGTGAATAAAAAGATACATTAAAAACCACATAAACAGTATATATATGTATATTTGTTAAAACATGAAGACTTGGAATATAATTTTAGAGAAAGCATGAAAACACAACATAGTATGTGGTACGATCATAGGGGATGATGAAAGTGGTGAAAATATCTGTAATTAAGTTTCAAGTTATTATATGTAAAAACCGTGGCGTATTAATAATTGGGGGTAATGTGGGGTGTCGGTGAATGGCAAGCACCGCGGGACCCGATCCATGATGTGGGGGCAATGCATGTGATGGTGGAGCCTTTTTCTTGTTGTAATGTAATTAATCCCTTCACATTTACTCTCTCTTTTTTTCCTTTTATCACCTACACCGCCCCCCCACCACACCCTCCCATGCACCTTCACCCCCCCACCCCCCTATTAACTCCATTTCTGCTTTCCTCTTTGCCCTAAAAATTACTACCCTCCACCTTCCATTAAAAGTTCACCCTCCCACTCACAGTAATCCATCAAACCCTTTCTCTTTCCAATTGATTTATGTTTCCTTGACCAAAAAAGCCTCTGATATATCGATGGTAAGGGGATTCTCCATGGAGTCACAGGTCAGTGCTCTTCTGTCGCCATTTTCCTTTTTCTCTGTCAACTGGACGATTCAGGTTTTTGTTGTTTCGATTTCCGTGCAAGGTGTTGTCAATTTCTTATTTTGGTTAGTCCGAAATGTGGGATGAAAGTAGATGTTGTTCCGTTCTCCTTCTAGGGTTTTGCTCTTCCTTTTTTCTCCTCCTAATGGAGGCCAGTCCGTAGCTTCAGTGCTTTTTAGGGCAAGTTTCATGAGCGGTTTTATCTGCCGTTACGACGTCGTTTTTGCGTTTTGAAGAAGAAAGTTGGAAATATTACTGTTACAGAAATACCCATAGTTATTGTATTTATTTTATTTTATTTTTTTCATGTTTATTTGGTATTTTTTTTACTTTGAATCTACTAGTGTTGTAAAAAATTTAGTTCTATTTTTATTCGGGATACATTGACTTGTAAAAATTATTTCTTTTTAAAGAGGAAAAAATATCGGAATTTAAATTTCAAAAAGTTTCATTTCACGCCCTATTAATAGATTACCACGTGGACGTAAATAATTTGAACTGATTTTTTCACATTATAACCCCTGTTATCTTAACAGATTTACCATCGACTCACAAATTGGTCACAATATGTAACAGTAAAATTAATTTAGAAAATTTATTCTTGCGAATATAACGATATTTGAATATTAAAGAGCATTAAACAATATTATTTCAGATTTATAAAATAAGAAAATAATCTTTCTTTTGTTGTTGCAAATATTGAATTGAAAATCGGGAGGTTGACTTTCTAAGATAACGGTGAACTAATTTGATGTAATTAGAATAGTTAGATCATGGAGTTGTATTGCACCCTTGACGCATTGTGCTTGCACGAACTTGTGGAAAAGGTCCAAGATTTATGCAAGTTCTAATCTTTGCGCATCGGAAGTACAGCTGTTTCATGTTTTTGACTTTCTTTTTAAGTTACACTTATTTTGTAATTTAAGGGGGATAAAAATTAAGCAATAACAACGACTCTGTTAACTTTTTGTTTTAAGCAATGTACCTTTGTTAATCAAAACTGCTTTTCTTTCTTTTTTTGCTAAGATAGAGCTATTATAATCTGTTTGACTAATAAGTTGTGCTACAATACAACAATTAATAAACCAAAATAAAAACATATAAAGGAACAAAACCTGAAGGTTAATCTTATTATGTGTAAGAAAGTACATTGCCTCAAAGGGGGTTTGGCTTAATATGTGTCGCTGTGTTAGTGTTTTGTGCATTTATCCCAGTTTAAACATGTCAAAGCTGCTTCAATAAACTACCAATCTATCTTTTGGTAGTGATAGTTTCTCCTTACAGGATATGAGAATGTGCAAGACTGAATCTGGTTTGTCTGGAGTGACCGTTGATTATAATCATCGCGCGTATGATGAGGATTGTTTTGGTGACCTTCTCAATATGTTTGATTTTCCAATGGAGAGTTTGGAAGGTGATGGATTTGCTGGAGACTGGGCCTCTAAACTTGGTCCTATTCCTTCTGAGGTCTTCAGGGAAATTATGCCATCTGCTCCCCAAATTGGTGTTGGCAGTAACTCTGGCCCCTCAACAGATTTGCCCTTAGAGTATCCTGTGCTTGTAAGTCTATCTTCACTTGGTCTATTAGAGCTACCCCCTCCCTCCTTATTCTATTTGATGCCTGCTAAATAGGACAGATTAGTAACAATGTTGACTTGGAAGTGATGTCATGTTGAGTCTCTTGGTGTATGTGTTTGGGGTGAAGAAAACCAGACAACGATTATGCACCGATTTTATTGATTGGTCTATCGTATTATGTCACTGATGATAAGTGCAAAGATGAAATGCTACAGTATTTAGCCAATATTTTCTTAAGTATACAGTAAAAAAGGTTGTTCCTTTAGAAGAGAAGTCCACTCCCCTTAAGAGATTTGAAGTAGTATTATTTGTGATAAAACAAAAGGAAAAAGGAAAGGGAACACTACAATTTATAGGTGCTCTGACACAATTATTATTGATAATATTGATACTTACTCGGATGTCACATGCTAATATGCTACGACAGAGGGCCTTCTATAAAATACATCGTACGAGTAATGAGGTCTGTCATTTTACTAACCTAAGGAAGGAAAAGACACAATCTAACTACCTTTTTGGCTCTTTACTAATTTTAAATATGCCTCTTTTTGTAATAACAGTAACATTATGCTTAGAAATTTATTAAAGAGAGAGATGCTAGTTAGGTGGGGAATAAATGCTTTATTGTCATGCAAAGATTGAATAAACTCGTGCAGTCGTGCTTAAATTGTTTTGCCATCTATTCTGTCATGTCTTTTACAATTTTATTGTAACTCCTACCCTATTATTATAGCATAATAAGGCACATATTACTATTGTGACTCAACCTATATGGATTCGATGTATAATTCTGTATGATTTCCGGTCTCTTACAGAATACCAGAACTTCTCAAAAAAAATATCAGCATAATTATGATGAAGAGACTTCTAAGAAGTATCAACGTGGCATGATTTCCCAACTAAAACAGCAGCCAACTTTCGTTGATGACAAAAAGCTCTATCCTTCACTAGCAGCGTCCTTTGAGGCACCCAGCCCAAATTCAGTCCTGGAGAGCCGCACCTCCAGCTCAAGTAATAAAGGTGTCTCCTTTGGAACCGAAATCTCGATCCCTGTAAGAAGTCGAAGCAAGCGTTTGAGACCAACCACCAATCCATGGTTGCTTTTGCCTTTCATAATGCTTCCAAACAAAGATAAAAAGAGGAGGAAACCATCTCAGCTTCCTGTTGCTACCACAGAAACAAAAAGATCTCTTGAAAGATCGGATGTTGTGGGGGTCAAGAAATGCGCCCACTGTGAAATAACCAAAACCCCACAATGGAGGGAGGGCCCAATGGGCCCTAAAACACTTTGCAATGCTTGTGGGGTTCGGTACCGATCTGGGCGGCTCTACCCTGAGTACCGCCCGGCAGCCAGCCCGACCTTTGTTCCGGCCCTGCACTCGAATTCACACAGGAAGGTGATAGAGATGAGGCAAAAGGCGGTTAAGTAAGCATCCAGAAGAGAGCAGGTAAGAGGGTTTTCTTGTTTGTTCTATTTTGTTTTGAAAATTTTGAGTCATAAGGATGATAATGATGTTTGTGTACAAAAAATGAAAGGGGTCAAGGACTTATTTGGGGTAATTAGTATTAGGGCTTAAATTTAGCATATTTTCTTGAGGTGAAGTAGGTTACAGTTTTGAGTTGGTAGGAGTAGTTCATGTGAGATGTAAAGTATTGGTTTAAATCCATTTGACTATTGACATTTGTGTTTTTTGTTCGGGTAGACTTTTTTTTTTTTTTTAAGATATCACAATCTCTCCATTCTCAAAATTGATTAGTAACAGGCTTTTTAGTTAAAAATTCTTGTGAAAAATACAGAAAGATCGTCATGCATCTGCCAGAATGGATATTAAGTTAGCATATGTGCACGACAATGGCGGTAATATGTTTGTCCAGCAGCACATCATTCTTGAAGAGAATAAACAAAAAAGATGGTGATTGTTGAAATCAACGCAGACAACTAATTTACCATCCTGCTATGTAACCAGGTGCAAGTACAACTGGTTGGAAACCAAGAATGGAAAATCAACAAAACTTTTTTTTTTTTTTTTTTGAACTGCCGCAGAAACTTCACTAAAAGAAGACTAGCAGCAAGGCACTAAGATGAGACAACCTGGAAACATTATAAAGGGCAACACCAATTATAAGACTTCAACGAGGTTTTTTTGTTTCATGTTTTCCCATCAAAATTAAGGAAGTCCTTGTGTTTGAGCAAAAGTCGAGAAAGATAGTCTTCTGAACCTTGATGCACCACTTCATTTATTGCCTTCCAAATCAACCAACAAAGCGTGTAGATGATGGAGTTCCAAAAACATCCAATTTAGTTCCTCAGAAATTCAAATCCTCACCCCAATATATAAGAGGAACCATGAGGAGCAGCAATCTTTCACCATATGCCAGTTTCTTTTAATAAGCCTTTAGCTAAGGTACACTACAAGAATAAATGGTCCTCCGTCTCGACTGATTGCCAAGTTAGAAAACGTCGGGAGGCAACGATGTTGGACAATCAGAAAATACGTGTTTTTTTACATGTATGGAATATATAATCGTTTGGAAACACACAACCTCTTCAACCAAAAAATCTGAAAGTATGTATATTAAGTAAATTGTAAAACTTGTCGATTGAACACTAGGAACTGATGGTTTGCGATAGTGGTCAAGGAGGCGCGAGTGTATGCGAAAACCGAATTATTTATATTTCTAGTTTTAAACAAATCATCTTTAAAAAGTTTGCAAAACATATTAGAAGAATCGATGTAGTGTTAGCATCGATCACACCCAAACAATAGAACAAGACTTCAAAACAAAAATATGCATCCAATTAATACCCGACCCCCTTAATTAGCTAGAGCATATTGTAAGCACTAAGGTCTCGTTTGTTTTACCGTAATGTGAAAGAATGAAAATGATTTTAATTCATCCTTGTTAGTTGTGGAATGACATTCTTCTACCTAGAGGAATATAAATACTTAATGAATTTAATGTTATCAAACGCAATATCCAACGGAATTTGATTTTAGTTCCGTTATATTGTTTCACATTATGGTGAAACAAACAGGAATTAAGCAATGTGATTAATTTAGGCTAATAGTTCACAATAACTTTAAATATATAATTGCTAACCAAAATGTGAAAGTACAGAATTCATATTGTTATTAGTTGCAGTGTAGAAACTTATTTAAATGGGAATGTCAAAACTTTATACCAAAATATATAGATCGATCTCAATATAAGTTCAATCACTGGCCGATATGCTAATTAATAATATGTAATATACCTGAGGAGAGGTTTACCCGAAAATGTTGCAAGTTTAAGGGATAAAACCAGGAACCTCCTCTTTATCTGTCCCGTTTTTAACATTTTCACTATCAATAAACCCAAAAATATGTTCGATGATTTTAGTATCACATATTAATTTCAGCATAATAGAATTTAGGGCAAATGGCCGAAAAAGGTAACATATATATCAAAATTTGCCAATAAAGGTAACGTGTAAATTTTTGTGCCGAAAAAGGATTATAAATTTTAATTTGTTATAAGGGAATTGTTGTAAATTTAGTGGTATCACAAACTGGTCAAATTTTTTAGAACAAATGACTTCCTACAAAAGTTAAATGTTTTGTATGACGTCTTTTACTTGGTAAGATTTTTACACGCTCGAAGTTGGCTTCAAAAGGTGTTCATATTGTCTCACAGGTGTGCTCTATCTGTAACCAGGATGACGAAATGGTTGAACTCTTTTTTTTATGATTGTCTAGAGGTAAAAGTACTTTGGAATTGATGTTGAATTGGTGTCAAGCACATGTAGCACTAACACTCTTGCTTGAACCAGCCTAGTGAAGTATGGAAAGTCAAAAAAAATAATAATAATAATAAGGGAGTGAAGCCTTGGCAAGAAGCATTTTGTGGTTTGTATACAAAGCAAGAAATAAGGGAGCTTTTGAGGAATCAAGATTCTCGGTGTCTAAAGTGTTGAATGAAATCCAGATTCCAGACGACACTTTTTACCTAGATAAAGTTTAGATTAGGGTGTAATTCGCTAGTTTGGTCTATGTAGTGTTTGTAATGCGTCTTTCTTAATTTAGATGTTTTGTAACCAATTCCTTTAGCATCTTGTTAGATGTTTGTTTTTAATATTTTAATAAACTAAGCAGGGTGATTGTCATGTCGAAGAACTGCATAAAATTAAAATGTTACATGAAATTAAACGATTACATAAAGATAAACCAAGTCCATTCATATTTCTTTTTTTATTTGTTTTTTAAGAGTGATGACTATCATTTAACTTTTTTCTTAATTAAGGGCAAATTACTTTAAAATAATGAAGTGTCTAATTTATCATTACATACAATAACTTAAGTTTCTCTCAAATTATATAACGAACTTTTAAAAAATTATTATTGTATGTAACCAACGACCCGAGAAGCCTCCTAAATTTATACTATTTTTAGTGTATTCTTATGTTCTTCTTAGAGTATTCAAATGTTCATGAAACAAAGGTTGAGAAACAAAAATCTGGTAAGCATATATTCATTTGTTCTGATAAAAACAAATATTTGTGTCCTGAGATGGACACATATATATGCTAACAAAATAAAAATGTGGAACAAAGATATAAAAATCACGTGTGTACTTAACCAAATAAAATTGACATAAATTTATAAGTTACTACATAACACTAGCATAGTTGAGAAGAATTTCCTCTTCTCGATCTAATTTCACAATTCCGATCTTGTAAACACGAAAACAATCTATAGTAAATGACCAGACACGTACAGATTGTGTTATGAACGGTGCATAAATCACATGGACAAAGAGCAGTTTAGTTAATTAGATTATTAGACATCTACGAATTAATTATTAAAGACATCGAAAATAACAACATAAATAAAAGCAACCCTAATTGAAAATTTCTTAGTTATCGATTGACTTGTTTTTTTAGAAAAAAAAAATGCACGAAAACATAATACGATCATGATTAGGTGCCGTCTGGATTCATTAATTACCCATTAAAATAATTGTAGATCCAAACGCAACGTGACGGGCACGTTTGTGGCGAGTCTGTCTACTCAACTGCTGCTCTCGTCTTTTAAATTTAACTCACGTGGAAAATTTCTTGGTATTTTGCCATTAAATCTTGATTCATGTGCCTTGATCTAAGGTTATCCGTTATACTCCTCCTTTCTTCTTTCCTTACTCACTGCCACATCAGTGCCACATCATTTTTTTTCTCATTCCCTTTCCCTTACCCACTACACCCGTTATACTCCCCCTTTCCCCTTTCCCTTTCCTTTTCACTTTAAAAAAAAAGAAAAAAGAATGCTAAAATCTGATTAGTTGAATGTGGGGGTGTGGGGTGGGGGGTGGGTTTTGGCGGCCAAGTCTCACAACCCGTAAACTCTTGCTACCCGCCGAGTACTGACCACCCGAGGTGGTGTTCCCCCTCAACTCGCAGCCCACTCGCCAGCGAGTAAGCCCACAACGGATGGCCTAAGACTAGCTACGGATTCTTCCTTTATCCGGATCGACTCTAATCATGATCTTGACTCTATTACTAGCACCTTTCTCTGTCACAATAGAAATCTAGAATAGAGGTGACTTCGCTAACTTTCTTGGTGAAGTATATTCATTTCTTTCCAGCTTCGGTCACATAGGCTTGAACCACTTCTTAGGAACATAACTTTCTATCCTATGATCGGACTTTGTCGACCATGAGCTACTCTCTTCTAGCCTAATTCTCTGTCTTTATCTTGATTTATACATTTGTTTTTATAAATTAGTAAGAAATTTTAGTAGAACAATATAAATACTCTCCTTTCACATACTCTACATCAATTTGTGTTAGGTCCCTAAGTCGTGTTCAATATACTCTAGTAAAGTTCGTGTACATATGACAAAAAATCATAATTTATGGTTGCTATTGTAAATACCTAAGGGGTAGAAATACTTTATAGATATTCCCGAATTCAATAAACTTTTCGTTATACAGAAACTATGTGTTCTTAGTTCTCTCTCATGTATTATAGCTATTATCATACATTATTATTATGGATTTGCTTCAATAGATATTAATACTTGCTACAATTGTATCCTACAATTTGTTTTGCAGATCAGTTACAAAAGCTATCATCGAGTAGCTCTTAGATTCTCATTTTTGTTATTTTAGTTTGTCTTGAAAAAAATTTCTACTACTAAAATAATTTTTATAGTTTTTTTTATTATGGGTGTGTTTGACGAAAGTAACTGAAAGCTGGTAGTTGGAGTTGGAAGTTGTACTTTTTATTTGTATATGTGTTTGGCAAAATAGGTGATAGCTAGAGTTAAATAGTGTAAAATGACATATAATAAAAATAGGATGAATTTTAAAACAATCGATGAGGGTATTTAGATAATTTTATATATAAAAAGCATCTAGTTAGTTTTAAAAGATACATCAAGAAACTTTTTATTTAAAAAATAAGATTTTAACTTTTTTATCTTAACAAAACTTGTAGTTTTTTATTTCACAACAATAAACTATAAGCTCCAAAAAACTGTGTACCAAACACACCCTATATTTGTAATTAAATTCAACCACAAAACTGCATTAATTGTATTTTTCAAGAATTATGTGTATTTCAAAAGATAAAATTAACATATAACTAGTTAACATTATATTAATTATATATACACTTCTAATATTTGAAACTTTTCCCAAGTATATAGTTATTTGGGGACGAAAGGAGTAAAGTAATAACGTATTTAAATTGATTGTCTATTTTCTGAATTATATTTAGTCCTTTATGCGTCCATATACCAATTTCGTGATTTTTAGTACCAAATTTGCTATTTTTAGTACAAATCAATGTTGTTTATTTAAAAAGCAAATACAAGTCTAGTAACCACGGTTATTTTTTTTATTTTATTTTTTTTTAACAAGAAAAAACACACACACTAATCTACTCTTAAATCTATACATTTTGTTCACAACGGGACTTGTACACATGACCATAGACCAAGGAAAAAACCTTCCAACACCAACGGTTATAGAAAGTACAATTACCAAGCCTAAAATTAAAACTCCCCATCAAAACAAACTATATATTATTATATCTTATGGAGTAACATTATTCCTCAACCATAAAACAGAACATGTCCATCTGCTGCCATACATTTTCTTTTATAAAATTAGTAGAGAATAAATGTCTGATTCAATGAAAATTGTGCCATGTGCGCACACATGCAAATAGATACATATCACTTGTTTACCCACTGGGGTGTGGTGGGTGTGGGTTGGGGTGTCCCTTTCACAGCTCACACGCAACACAACTACATAATATTTATTTAGATCAACTCTCAGACAATCAATCATTGTTAATAATCTTCATCCATGACACAGATTGTTATATACACAATCAGGCAAAAGAAACAGAGAAAAAGGAAAGATCTTTGTAGACAAAATCAGGATTTGTCTTTAATATTGTTATTTAAACAACAATACTTAATCCCGTCTCAAACGGGGCATGAAGATGTAAGATGTCCTAAATGACCTCTGGAGAAAAAGGAGTATTGTGATATTATCAATTATAATCTGCTTCAATAATCTTTATAGACATCAACTAACTGAATCATTGTTGTTGTTGTCTTGTATAAGCATGTTTGGTAACGCCTAGATCTGTCCGTTGTAGAAACATGGTAGAAGAGGGTTTTGAGACAACACAATATTTGATCACAAACGAATCTGCCAATTTAAATGCAAGGTCTAAATATTAACTGTGATCTTTTTTTATAGAACCTTGATCTTTACATGTCGAAAATGTGTCTGAGATCATGAACAAAACCGTTAAAGAGCACTGCTTGGAAGATTAAGGTTTCCTGTTCTTAAACATGTTTACAGACCATTGTATGTAACCAGTCCAGGATTTGATAGTGTTTTTAGAAATGGCTGACTATGGCAAGATAATTGATATTTTTGCCATAAGAAATGCAAAAATACATTGTTTTAGATTATTTACATTAAACTAGTATTCCAACTTTCTATCCTTGTGTCGTAACATTTTATCTATTTAATAAAATCGGCATGGGGCTAAACCACCTAGCATGAAAATTAAGCATAAGAGAAGTAGAGAACCTTATTCCTAAAATATCAGGCAGGACGCAATTAATACACTATAACGTGCTTAGATCATTGATGCAATAACCAAAGTTCATGTAAGCAGCCATTTACACACAGAGGTAGATTTGAGTGTGTGTGTGTGTGTGTGTGTGTGTGTGTGTGTGTGTGTGTGTGTGTATAAGTATCAATAGGTGAAGTAGATGAATGTGAACTAAGCAACCCATGCTACATATTTTTGGTGCCATTATATTTCTCAATTAGTTAGAAACTTAGAATTACTCAACAATCTTCTAAAAAACATAGGAAGACATTGACAACGATATTGTCGACTTGAAAAGCAGCACTAACCTTCTTGTGTCAATCCTTGTTCAACACTTTTGGCACTTTAATGTATGGATCATCATAACTTGGGATTGCAGCTATAATGGCCTCCCTGTTACCAAATAATTAAATTATTACAGATTACGCATAAAAATAAGCCATCTTTCATGATAAAAAGTAACAAAAGTATATAATTATGAGAAACAAAAAAAGTAGTAGTACCTGTTGTCAAATGCTTCAGGACTATCCTCACGAAAGCTTCCGGCTTCGGTATCTATAAAACAGTAGAGAATACTTGTATGTTATCCCAAACATGAAAAATGTTTAGCAACAAATGTTTAGCAGAAAGCACCCAATTTACATGAGACACTGTCATATAGCACACCAATTTCAAGCAGGATACAAGTGACCATCTACTATGCGGTAAATAATAAATACACTAGCTCTAAATTTTAGCTAGAAAATAGAGGCAAGAAACACTTTTTAACTAGAAAATGCTACAAAGCAAGCAAGGACTATGACATTTTCCAAAGATCAAAACAAAGTTGCATGTAAAGCCCAAGCACCTGCACGTATTGCTGGTTCGATACTTTGAAGGTCCACATCCTGAAGTTGCCCAAACCTATTCCACATGTAAAGTCATGTCATTAAACTCATTAATCCTGACTTACTTGCAGTTGTGAAAAAATCAGATCTCTATGAATCCAACACTAGTATAACAAGGATAAAGAAAATTATATTTTAGATTCCTCTTTTTTTTTTCCTTCCTTTTTTATCTTTGATTGAATGCTACCCATCATAGAAATTACTCCCTGAGAGTTGAGCAAATTAAATATTATGACCATCCACCATCTTGGTATGGATCTAATTTAGGAAGAAAGATTGAAAAACGATGGATGAATAGACAAAAAAAGAGAACCTCAACCATTTAAGATAAGTTCAATTATCTTGTTTGAACAACTTCAAACACATAACAATGAGTAAGACAAATGTGCAGAAGGAAGAAGAGAGGAATACCAGTCTACCACTTGCTGAATTTTGGGAGCAAACTCTTCAGCCTATATTCATTAAGAGAAGAGGACAAAAGAACTCAGTGCAATTTACATAGGGGCATGGCTCATTATTCCTCAAAAAGATGTACAACATGTACTTTGTATTATGCAAATATGCACTCATTATGTGATTAACGTAATGTCCATAAAAGTCAAACACTGTTACAAAAATTTTCAGATGACAGATTGTTTAATTGGTTGTTAACTCGATTCCATGTGAATCTTACATTACAAACTTATCTGGATTCTGAAAACCCCGCCAATATGTAATCTTAATCATTAAATCAGGTATGGATACATGTATGTAATATGTTGTTAAGGAATTGAACTGATGTATACATGAAAATAAATAAGATTCCTTTAAACTCTTTAGTTTGGGCAGGGAAGAAGATACTTTTGTTTTAATTGTGTACATGATTCATTAGGTCGGTACCTCATTTGGAGTGAGAAAAATACGAGCAGTTTCTGCTAAACGAGCCACATTAGGTCTCTCTAAACTGGAACGAATAGAGTAATCACGAACTCCAATGCTAAGCATCTTCTGTCTAAGGGCTCCATGAAATCCGGATCTTGAGAAGTGATTGAGCAGAATACGATTAGATAAAAAAACTGGTGCTACTACAAGTAATGCTCTGCCTCCCATTTTTTCTTTCTACAATGCAGAATGAACTTTCAGATACATGATCAAAACATACCATTGTTTCTTAATCTAGAACTGTTAATTAAGCAGTTTGTAATAAGCAATTCAATATAATTACTCTACTCATAAGTAGGATCGTTATAAATACATGTATTACCTAGATATCCATATTGGTGAGTTACATCTAGTCACATAGTGGTGTTTACAAAGGAATTTACTAATGTTTCGAGTCGAGCTCAAAAGACTCGTCTAGTTCATCGAGTCAAGCTCAAGCTTGAGATTTGAGGCTCAGTCGAGCTCAAGTCGAGTTTCGAGCTTGACAATATAAGTATTTGGCTCAGCTCGATTACACCCAACACCCCTCAAATCCATTATATTTAAAGTAGTACTAGTCAAGAATCCAGGAAGAGGAGTGTTTGATCAAAATCATCATTGAAATAATTGTTAACAATATTGTTTTAAACATACTTGACTGAAATATAAGTTATAATATCTAAAAATTGTAGAAATATGTGATAAAAGATGGGGTATACCAATATTTGCATGAATCTAAGTACGACGTGTGGATTTTGAAGCGTTAGAATTAGCAAACCAGTGACTTCCTCAAGTATGAACAAACTTGTAGCATATATGATACAAGACCATGAAGAACATGAAATGTGACCATATGTTTGGTCATCCAAAATTTAGATATCAAATTTTCAACAGGGATTCTATCTCTATAGTCTACAGAACCTAGTAAAACCCGCACTAATGAATACAATTCACAAAACGATGAACTTAAATTCAGCATCATTTTATAGATACATTTTGATACTAGTAACAGAAATAGTTGCATGTGTGACTTCAGATGTATCTATAATACCTAACTAAGGTCCAAGGCAAGTTGTAAGACTTATATTTCCATCTTTTGATGCCGGGGAGGTGGCAAAACGGGCAGGTTAGGTCAGAATGGACTCAGGTCAAAGTAGGTAATTTTGAAAAAGGTATCAAACGGGTTCGCATCAAAATGGGTCATTTTAAGAATGAAATTAACAAGCACTTGATTTTCACTAGAACAAAGACGATAGCATCATAGATCACATAAAATGCCAATTATAAGCATGCTAAAACTCAATCACTTGTCACCACCCTCTAAATTAGTAAATTAGTCCAGCATACATTTCACTTGTCAATAAAAATGGCAGAAATAGAACACCAATCTGATCTTTTAAAGGATTTAAATGATGAAAAATGATTCAAACCTTGTGTTTCAGGAACTCCTGAATAAGTCATGCACGTGATGGATGTCAAGTTATTTATTTATTTATTTATTTTTGAATAAAAGGTCTAACGGGTCATGTTGTTAGGCTCTGCTTATTTGTAGGGGTTGTTGAGCTTTTCAGTTACTTTATTTTCCTATTTAAAGATGTTATGTACTTCATGTTTGCATGTACTTCAAAAGCCTTTATGAATAAAAGAGTTCTCTGATTCATCGTCCATATTCTTTCTTATTTGCTTCTATTGTTTGTTTGCATCTGTGTTCTTTTACCAACATTTGTGGTATCAGAGCTAGGTTGGCAACTCCCTTGATTCACATATAACCTCTCCAAATGACTGAACAATCGAGTTCTTCAAACTCTAACCCAGTACCCATTCCAGTATTCAAAGGAGAAGGCTATGAACACTGGAGCTTTCGTATGAAAACTATTCTGCGTTCACGAGACCTGTGGGATGTGGTATTTCTGGGCCTAACGGCAACAAATGGTGGATCAAGTGAAAATAGAGAAGCAAGAAGAAAAGATGCTCAGGCTATGGCACTTATTCAGCAGGGTGTTCATGATAGTCTCTTCTCCAGAATTGCTGCAGCCGACTCTGCAAAAGAGACATGGGAAATTCTTCGGGTAGAATTTCAAGGAGATTCACAAGTGCAATCTGTTAAGTTACAAGGATTACGGAGGGCATTTGAAAATTTATCTATGAAAGATGACGAGGTGGTTGGTGACTACTTCTCTAGTGTGATGGATAATGTTGGTCAACAGATTTCATATGGAGAAGAACTTACAGATCAAAAGGTTGTTGAGAAAGTTCTTAGGAGTTTGTCTCCTAAGTTTGATTATGTCATACCATCTATAGAAGTTGTCTCCGATTTGGCCGATGTCACCCGTCAAACTTATGGGAATTCTACAGTCACAAGAAGAACGAATTAATAGTCGTGCTTCTCTTGATAAATCGTACAAAACTCCTGATCGCCAAGATGAGCAGGCTTTGCAGGTATTTCAGGATCAAAATAGATCAGCACGTGAGAGAGGACGTGGTCGAGCCTTCAGAGGGCGAGGAGCAGGCCGTGGTAGAGGTGGATTTGATAGGAGCAAGGTTCCTCAATGCCATGTCTGCAAAAAATTCGGCCATTTGAAAAAAGATTGCTGGTATAATGATGAAAATCAAGTCAATGTAGCAGAAAATGAAGAAAACGAAGAAGCTGCAGAAACTGAAGACCAACATTTGTTACTTGCTGTTACTTCTTCACACAAGTCTATTACCTATGATCAGTTCATGTTAGTGACCAACACTGGTAACACTAATATTAACTCTATGCATTTATGGTTTTTAGACTCTGGGTGTTCTAACCACATGACAGGGTGTAGAGATAGTTTTGTGTGTTTGGATGAATCATATCGTCTGGAGGTTAAATTGGGTGACAAGAATAAAATTTCTATTAAAGGAAAAGGGACTGTCAAAATTTACACAAGTGACAACACTTTCAAGACTCTAGACAATGTCTATTATGCCCCCAAGGTTAAATATAATCTTCTTAGTGTTGGCCAACTTATGAAGAATGACTATGCATTACTCTTTAATGATGATATGTGTACAGTCAAGAGCAAAGCAACAGGGAAGATTATGATGAAGGTTGCAGTGGCCAATAATAATATGTTCATCTTCGATGCAACTAAGATGAACTCAGATCATGCTCTCCTCTCCAAGACAGATGTTGAAGCCCTTCGTTGGCACTGCCGGTTTGGGCATCTCCACTTTGAAGGGTTAAACCAACTGCACAACAAGAAGATGGTGTGGGGGCTGCCGAAACTCAACACGTCTGTAATTTGTGAAGCATGCATTACAGGCAAGCAAGCAAGACAACCATTCAAGTCGTCATCATGGCGTGCGAAAAACAAATTGGAGTTGATTCACACAGACTTGTGTGGACCTATGCAGGTTCCAAGTCTAGGTAACAGTTTGAATTTTTTGCTCTTTATTGATGATCTCACTCGTATGTGTTGGGTTTATTTCCTGACTAACAAGTGTGAAGCTTTTGAAAAGTTCAAACTCTTTAAAGCCATGACTGAAAAAGAGTGTGGAAAGAGTATCAAAACTCTTCGCTCAGACAGAGGGGGTGAATTTTGCTCAAATGAATTCAACACTTACTGTGAGAAAGCTGGAATCAAAAGAGAACTCACCATTCCCTACACCCCTCAGCATAATGGTGTAGTGGAAAGAAAAAATCGAACTATTATGAATTTGACAAGGAGTATGCTGCAGGAGAAAGAGCTACCTAATTTTCTTTGGGCTGAAGCTGTAGCCACTGCCATCTATGTTATTAATCGGTCCCCTACTAAAGCTCTTGTCAATCAGACCCCACTTACAGCTTGGACAAGTAAAAAACCTTCAGTCTCACATATGAAAGTTTTTGGTTGTATTGCATATGGCTTTATTCCCTCTCAACAAAAGAAAAAGCTTTGATAATATGTCAGAAAAAAATATTTTGATTGGATACTCAAGTCAAAGTCATGGGTATCGATTATACAACCCTGCAACCAAAAGGATTACTGTCAAGAGGGACCTAATCTTTATTGAAGATTCAAAGTAGATATGGAGCAAGAATAAAGTGCCACCTAAGGAAGCCTATGTCTATATTGACCCATTTCCCATTGAACCATCTGCTATACCTACTAGTACTATGTCTACTAGTACTAGTACTAGTACCTTACCTAACAACCTTGAGTCAAATGCTACAACTAGCCCTCAACCTAATTCTTCTTTGGTGTCCCACTTTCCAGCCACATTGCATGACTCGCCACCTACCCATCTTCCTGACACCAGCACTTCAATCGATTTTATGAAAAGAAAATCAAAACCCCCATCATGGCTTAAAGATTATTATTCTGGAGAAGGTTTGTCAGATGAAGAAAGTGGGATGGCTTCCTGTCAATTTGCTCTTATTTCAGATCCTCTCTCTTATGATGAAGCAGCTAAACACAAGAAGTGGCAAGAAGCTATGCATGCAAAATTAATGGCCATCGAAAAAAATCATTCATGGCAGCTAGTACCTTTACCACCTGGTAAAAACAAAGTTGGTGTTAAATGGTTATTCAAGACCAAACTTGGAGCTAATGGTGAAGTTATAAAGCACAAAGCAAGATTAGTTGCCAAGGAGTACTCTCAACAACAAGGTATTGAGTTTCAAGAAACGTTTGCTCTAGTCCCTCGGTTTGAAACAATTAGAGTAGTCCTTGCTGTAGTTGCGCAGATGAGGTGGTCTATTCATCAACTGGATGTAAAGTCAGCTTTCTTAAATGGTAACTTATCTGAGGAAATATATGTGGAACAACCAGAGGGATTTGTGGTTCAAGGTAAGTCTAACATGGTCTACAAATTGAATAAGGCCTTGTATTGTATGGCTTAAAGCAGGCACCTCGAGCCTGGTACGCAAAAATTGATGGGTATTTCATGGAATATGGTTACCAGATAAGTCACAGTGAGCCTACTTTGTATGTAAAAAGAAGCTCTACAGGTGATGTCATTTATGTTTGATTATACGTAGATGATATTATTTGCACTTCTTCTTGTGATAGTATGATCAATGAATTCAAACAAGGAATGAAGCTGAAATTCGACATGACTGATATGGGGTTGTTAAAGTACTTTTTGGGTCTTGAAGTTATGCAGTCCAAAGATGGTATTTATCTTTCTCAGGAAAAGTATGCTCTAAATTTGTTAACCTGGTTTGGTATGAGCAGCTGTAAGGAAGAGAATACTCATATGAATTGTAATGAAAAGCTTTTAATTGATGATGGAGCTGATAAAGTTGATGCTGAGTATTATAGAAGCTTGGTAGGAGGGCTTATATACTTGACTCACTCTAGGCCAGACTTGACCTACGCAGTAAGTCAAGTTTCAAGATTCATGCAAAAGCCTTCTAAGATTCATTTCGGAGCTGCTCGAAGAATCCTTAGGTATGTTGCTAGCACATCTCATTTTGGGATATGGTATAAGCATGCTGAAGGAATCAAATTGATAGGCTACAGTGATAGCGATTGGACTGGTTGTGTTGATGATCGTAAGAGTCTCTCAGCTTATATTTTCTCGCTAGGCAGTGGGGTGATTGCATGGAGTTCAAAGAAGCAACATATAGTTGCCTTGTCAAGTACAGAAGCAGAATACATCTCTGCTACAGGGGCAACATGTCAAGCTATTTGGTTGA
The DNA here is from genome assembly GCA_947179395.2 of Pulicaria dysenterica. NCBI lineage: Eukaryota > Viridiplantae > Streptophyta > Magnoliopsida > Asterales > Asteraceae > Pulicaria > Pulicaria dysenterica. The sequence continues at coordinate 60,600,765 of OX359295.1, forward strand.
GAAGAGTGCTTGAAGACCTTGGGTTCAAACAAAGTGAACCAACTGTAATTTATGAATAAAAGAGTTCTCTGATTCATCGTCCATATTCTTTCTTATTTGCATCTGTTGTTTGTTTGCATCTGTGTTCTTTTACCAACATTAAAGAGAAAATCAGCATGAACCATCAATCTCTGGTGCAAGTTAAAATTTAATTCAAAAGGTCAAAATCTACTAACTGATTATTGGACCACCCTCATCAACTGATTAATAATATACTTCGAATTTTTAGCCTCATGAGCCCATTTAACCAAACAACATACATACCATAAAGAAAGGTGTGGACGTACACCCAAAGGATTCCACTGATTCATTACATACAAAACATTAACAGTAAGTTTACCACAAAGGGTGTCGACAACCAAGTGTATTCACAAGATTGCTGTCGTGGATAAGAGAAATCTGTGTGTGGGAGGTGCCTAATGGCTTCTGTTGCTAAGTGGGTCACAAGCAGACTTAGGAGAATTGGCTAATTAGGTCTGTAATCGATGTGAGAGCCTATCTTGATCAGCAACTTTATATAAAGCATCTCCCGTATAATCTGTATCAGAGCCAACCTTTCTTTGTATTTAACAATGAGCTAAGTATAAAAAATTAACACTAAACGGTTATGTATTCAAGCATGAATGAAAGAATTCAAAGCAGCTTAATGGACCGACTGAAAAGCAAAAGTAAGTCTAGAGATAATTAACTAATGCGCAAAAGTCTTCCAACTAATGCACAAAATTGGCTAATTGGGTCTGTAATCAAGTGTATTCTCAAGTCTATCTTTGTGTCAAATCGAGCAGGGATGGAACCAAGATACATGAGGAAATCAGACAGAAAAGTAAAGACGAAAACCATATGGTGAAAATTTATATATAAGAAAAAACGTTTGTACCTTCTGATTAAACACCTTCAAATGAACAAAAATCGATTTTGTGAATTGGAACTGTGAATCGTCGAAGGAGTAGAAGGCTGTGAGTCGTGACTCGTCCAAAACTCAAAGTTGAAAAGGGGAGCGAGTGGCGAGAGTAGGAGGTCACGCAGACGTGAAATCTCTTATCTTTTTCGTTTTTAACAAACTAAAATGTTTTAACATTTTTAGGGCGATCGTCTTCCAGTTGGCGGGCCGCGGCTGTAACGGGTCAGTCAGAATTCACGATACGAACATGAGGCTCCCGGGTCATATTCAGGTTTCCATGTCATTTTCGGGTTTGCGGGTTAATCGGTATTTTTTTTCATTTAATCCTTTTTTTAACCATAATATGTGTTGAAAAAAAAGAAGCAAAAGATAAATAATTTCAAATTATACCAACAAATTAACTAAGAACGTATGAATCGATAACTATGGAAGCAAAAGATGAAATCTTATAAGAATTGACCATATATTAATAATGGAATAAGGTGGAGACGGTGATGATAAAGGCGGTGTTGCTTTGTTCGATTTCGACGGGGCGACTGCGACGACGAGGCGAGGATGGCGACTGCAAGGAGATGAGGACGGTGACAACGAAACTTGCAAGAAATTGTTCGACAAAGGCGATGTGACGGCGACAGCGATGTCGACGGAAGAAGACAGCCCAGACTTGAGATGACGACGACGAAGAGAATGGCGACGGTGACGATGGCGATGAGGATGCCGTCGCAATTTTCTTCAACCCAATAATCAAACATGTCTATTAAAACATATAGGATTTAATGTTAACAAAACCATACATTCATTAGACTTGGAATGTTTCAACATGTGTTGTTTGAAACTGACTTTAAGAACTTATCTAAGTACAAAGTATCAGCTGAGGATCAGCTAAGTACTGAGTATCAGAAGAAGAACATCATCTGAGGACAACCGAGAAGAAAAGACAAGTGTAGAAGACCATCAGTTGAGTATTTACAACCATCATCTTAAGGATAATCTGATCAACTAAGCAGTGGAAGAGATCAACTGAGACCATCCTGCATCAATTAAGTAACCCTTATTTGTTGAGATCTACACAGATTCTTCAAAGCTTAGTTTTAGAAGCAAGTTCGAAGTTTTTAATCAAAGAACAAACTTCTAGAGTTAGCATATTTTGTGTGTAGAAACAAACGTGTTCATGTGTTGAACTTCCTTACATAAATTGTTAGGGATAGTTTGGTTCATGTGTTAAACCTTTTGCTGCCACTTTCTATTGAACCCAGATTTTCTGCATCCAGTTTATGTAATTCTTGATTTATTTCAATAAAGAATTATATAAAAGTATAATTGTGTCTTAAATTTAAAAAGCTAAAGTTTGTATTAAACCCCTCTTCTACATACATTTTGTAACACCCTGTAAATGGGCCTAGCAGTAGTGACTTGTACCTTGTGTTTTGGTACTTGTACTGTGACTTTAAGTGAGTTAAGTCAAGTGTTTTATGTGACTAACGTGTTTTGTGTTAATTATTGTGATTATGTGAAAAGTGTCAAACGTGTTTAAAAGTGATGTCGTGTTATACGGTTTTGCGTAATGATTCCGTAAATATCCTCGTTAGTTAAAACGGGATGGCGTGTGTTAGGTTGTAAGTTGGAAAGGGGAACAAAATACCCCTTGTTTATTTGTTTGACCCCAAGGTCGGCATATGTATGCCTTATCCCCTGGGTCAAGCCAAACACAAACACAAACTCATTCAAGTACGTACAAGCTCAAACACGCACATATACTTGGAGATTTTGAAAGAGATCAAGTTCAATCTGTTTGAAAAGAGTTTCTAAAGCTGATTCAAGTGTCAATCTGCTGTCCTTGTTGCTAATTTGTAAGTAATTTTATCAAGAACTCTAGTTATGTGTTTATAAAGAAGAAACACCATTTGGATGGTGTTTGTGGTGTTTTTGTGTTGTTTAATTGTGTCTAAAATGTTCATGAGTGTCCTTGGATGTTGAGTATAGTATACAAGTGATCAAAACTCAGTATTTGATCGATTAAAGTGTTAAAATCGTGAGTTACAGAAGCTGTGCAAAAACAGGGACGAATGTCACTGTAAAAAGGGTCTTTGCGGCCGCATGGCAAGGTGCTTGCGATCGCAAGGGGTGTTGCCATCCTTGCGACCGTAAGGGTTAACCTGCGAAAAAGGGATATACGATTGGAAAATGTGAGGAAGGGAAACAGAGGTAAGCAATGGACGATGGTCGAATGGTGGTCGGCATTGACTGGTCGGGTGGTCAGCGTTGACCGATCGTATGGTTTGCAATGGTTAGGCAGTCAAGTAAGAGAGACAATGAGAGATGTACACAAATTTGTAATTAGAAAAGTGGGAATAGTTCTCTACGTATTGTAGCACTAGACAGGTGGAGATTATTACACTTAACCAAAATACCCTTTGTAATTAAAATTAAATCATTAAAACAAAAAATTAATTGATTGATCCATAATAGTTCTTGCTGTTTTCGCAGAAATCAATATATTCACATTTTGCTTTAAAATTTCATGTTAACCAGCATAAAGCTTAATAATCAAAGTTCTGCTTCAAGGTTTGCATAAACTGGTATAATTCTCAGTCTCTTCGCAGACATAGCATTTTTTGAAAATTTTAGATTATATCATATTCAGCTTGACTTAAAAAATTATGAACTTTGATTTGAAAAAGAACACAATCGTCAAAACGCGTAATTTTGACTTTTGAACACAAAGCCCTCCTGTCCACATCCTCTTAAACTTCCCAAATTTCTTTGCTTCGAGTAAATAGAGTGAACAATAAACCTTAAATTTCTTCCAACAATAAAGTACATCTGACCATAAAAGTTCAAATAAAACTATTGTTTGCAAAATTATTACACCTCTGGCAAGAACATATTTCTTCATGATTTAAACTCTGTGTCGTAACAAGTCATGATGACATTTAACTCGCCGTCTCAACCAAGTCTACTCGTTAACCCTTAGGCCTTAGCCATTACCATAATACCATCTTTCTCATTTCAATATCAACTGTTCAAAATAAGTCGTAACAAAACATACATGAACCACGATTCCATGAACCGCGAGCCATTCCAGAGTGACACAGATCTCACTCAAAATATATAAACATATACTGCATAGTGCCGCAATATACAGGATTATTAAACAAAATTTGGTTCAAAAGCTAACTCATATTAATAAACAACAAACACATTAAAGACCTTAAAAAAACCTTTAAGATTGCTGCATAACTGTTTTCTTGTTTAAGAATGTTTCATGAAGAAGAAAAGAGATTTGAGGCAAAAAGTATCCTATGTAGATAATGCAAAGTGGTAATTAGAAGAGTGGATCTCTATAAACATTAAACCCTCAATCTTCACACTTAAAAAGCATCTCTAAAATGAAAGAGGGTGATCAATCAATCTAGGGGCCTTGGTCAAACAGGCCAACAACCAATATGGAGAAGATTAATTATGTAACTCAGAGTTAAAGAGCATGTGTTGGTCTTTGATCTTTGAACCTTCCCTATAAATTTCCTATCCCCAACTACTAGGCTACAGGCAACCATCACCAAGGAAAACCATAAAAGCAGCGATGCAACACTTGGAGGTTCTCTATCCTCCAAAGGTGTCCACATATTGTATATGTTGCGTAAAATAGTGGCTGGACTGGTGCTGCAACCGAGATTTCCCCCAAAGACACCCACACTCTTTTTTTTTTACAATGACCAAACTGGTTTAATCATTGGGAGCAGAAGTGATCAAGTGCGTGAATAATCTAGAAAGGAAGATCATTGGAGAATCAGAGACATTGTGGCCAGGGGATCAAACCACAAACGCCAAAAATGTGTGCAGAATAAATGATTCTTGAGACGGTGAAGACAACTGCATAACAAGAAACATTGTTAGGTAGTCACAGGGAGAATCTTTGTGATAACCCCTCAATGCTAAAATCAGACAGAGAGTTGCCAATGCTCCTAATTATAGAATGAGCTTCTAATATGAACTGTAGGGGACAGACTCTTCCCTTTATACAGTGTGGGTGCGGATGGTATCTCCTTTATATTTCGAGCTTCATCTTTAACCATCAACTTCCATACTTGTGGACGGCATCTTAATCCAGACGGATCTAGGCAAGGGGCCTGTATTCAGATACACATCAAACACTATTACAGACCAGTACTGTTGGGGATTGCTACATTGATATAATATTGCTGGTTGTTGTACTTTCAAATTACTACGCATAATGAAAGAGCTCCTCAAGGGTCCAGTAGTGACATGCCAAGTGCACTTACATGGGCCACTCACGTCCACAGGCGACTAGGCGTGTGTGTGGGTTAAACACTTAAACCCCCCACCACGAGTCTTGCTTACAAGATACTACTAGGGCTCTATCATTAGTTTGAGAATATATCACACACATACACACATTTATATATATATATATATAGAAATTAGATCAATAAAGAACCATGTGTTAAACAAAGAACCTAAAGAACCAATCTGGACATTTGGATCATCAATATCAATGGATGAGATTGATCGATGGCAAAACTGTAATTATTATGTATTAATTTAGGAAGAATAGGGCAAAAATGTAATTATCCTCCCCCAACACCCACGATTTAAAAAAAAAAAAAACCCCCAAAAACTTTAAATTGCCATAACTTTTAAAGTTTTGTGAATTTAATCAAAAAAATTATACCATTCTTTTCGTTTTTTAATCCTCTTTCAAACAAGATCACTCTTTCTATATTTTTCTAAATTTTTTTTGAAAATGAATTTTTTTTTTGCATTTTGGCAACTCTACAGGAAAAACACCATTTTTTTTTGCATTTTGGCAGCTCGTCGCTAAGAGCTGAATGTCGTCGCTAATGAGCTGAATGTCGTCGCAAAAGATTCGTCTCAGATCAGAAATTAGCGACGATGAAGTTAAATATGTCGTCGCAAATAAGCAAAGTCGTCGCTAATGACCTTGCAGTCGTCGCAAATGGTTCGTCTCAGATCATAAATTTTGCGTTTTTCGTTTTTTGCATTTTGCATGTTTATACGGATTTACATTCTGCATTCTGCATTTTTTTTGCATTCTGCATGTTTTTTGCTTTCTGCATTATTCATTCTTCATTCTGCATGTTTTTTGCATTTTGCATTCTTTATGTTTTTTGCATTTCTGCATTCTGCTTGTGTTTTGCATTTTGCATTCTTTCATTCTGCATTTTTTTTGCATTCTGCATTCTTCATTCTGCATGGTTTGAATTACCCAGCTTAAAATGCAAATTACGGATTTTGTATTTAGGCTTGAATGAATCAAACATCTAAGAATTTTGCATTTTGGGCTTGAATGAACCCAGCTCAAAATGCAAACTACGGATTTTGCATTTTGAGTTTGAATAAACCCAGCTCAAAATGCAAACTTTGCATTTCAAAAAAAAAAAAGTTTCAGAAATATATCAAGTCCGGTCTTGTTTTAAAGAATACGAAAAACTGAATCTAACGGTATAATTTTTTTGTTAAAATTGTAAAAAACGAACGAGTTATGATCATTTAGAGTTATGATCATTTAAAGTAAATGGGGTTTTTTTTTAATGCTCAAGTCGCTGGAAAGTTAAGAAAGAACGTGAACTTCTTCTTTTTTTCAATTTTCCATTTTTGCCCCTAAACAATGTGCCACGTGTCATCACCAGGGGGGTTCTTTAGGTTCTATGTTTAAGGAAGGATTCTTTAGGTTCTATGTTTAAGGAAGGTTATTTGTTTAACCATACCCTATATATATATATATATATATATATATATATATATATATAGAGAGAGAGAGAGAGAGAGAGAGGTAGGATCAAATGAGATTATGAGAACACCTTAAAAGATGAGAATAGAAGGAACACATTGTAACCTTTGGATCATCTTGATCTACGGCTGACATTATTTCTTTTATTTTTTGTTTCCTTATATTACAAACAATAACTAAATGGTGTCAAAAGTGTATTTTCGGCCAAAATATAAAGTTCTCTCTCCTATTAGCTGTAATATATTTGCTAACTTTGGGTTTCTTTTTTTATGGCTCCGATGGAAACCTTCACCGTTGTCAATCCTCGTCAAATGAACCTTCATCACTACGAATCCCATTACATCATCGCAGTTTCCAGCATCACTTCCACCGAAAACCACCCCCGTTTTTTTGGTCATGTGACGATTATCTCTAATCATAAGGAGTTGTTGATTGTTCCTAAAGCCACAACCACATGCACCTGTTGATTAATCAACCACCACCGGCGCATGTTGATTCACCTGTTTATGGTTTTTAATGGTGGCAATATACAACCATTTAATGAAGTTCATTATGCCCCGAATTCCAAATCGAAGATTCCACAAAAACTAATTTAAAGTTGTAAAATGGAAGCAAAAGAAAACAGGGTATTTCAAAGTTGATGAAGAATATTCCCATGTAACTAAATTTGCAAACAAAAGCTTCCATGTAAGTGGGTAATGAAACTACAGATTTCATTTTTTGTATTTCTTGTTTAATTTTAGCTTTTGATTTAAGATTGTTTTTATTTTCCAACACAATTTTGAATCATGATTTTTGTTAATGTTTCTTTTCGTTTAACGTGGGATCTGATGTATTGCTATTCCTATGTGTTTTTAGTAATTGTTGAACAAGGTTTTGACTTGGTTTTTAAATGTTTATATGTAATGGTAAACAAAATAAATTATGTAATCATTACATTTGCATCTTGGGTTATATATGCATCCTCATCGTTTGGTGCAAACTGGTGTTTATATTATCTATGTATTCATCTCAATTCATCTTAAGATGTTTTGCATCTGATTTTGCTTCTCGGATGTAGTAGTGAAATCGTTTCTTTATGCTTACTAATGGATCTAGTTGAAAGATTCATCATTTTTTATTAAGGAATACTTCAGGGATTTGATTTTGAATCCAAATGAATTAAGTTGAATTTAGCATGTGTGTTGGTGCTACTTAATTTTATATATTGCATCAAGAATGAGTTATTGTTGTTGTTGTTGTTGTTGTTGTTGTGTTGCATCAACGATGAATTGCATATGAATGTGCATCTATCTTTTAATTTATATTAGTGTTTCAATTAGTGTCTATTGCAATGGATGAGTTACATCGAAGTTCTATACGTATCTTACATCAAGGAAGTTCTACATGTGCCAATTGCATATGCTAGTTTTAATTATGTTTATGGTTCTTTAATTTTTCTAAATGGTTGGTTTCATCTTAGATTGTTTTGTAAGGATCCAAATTGTATTTGTTTTATGGTTTGAATCACATGATTACATCAATTTTATGTGTGTTTGTATATATTATATGATATGGTTCAATTGCATCTACTTGCATTTGTGTTATTAACAATTGCATCTAATTTACATGTACTGAAATGTAATAAAATTGATTTCAAATTAAAGAGGATTTAAATATGAACACAATGATATAATTTTTTTAATTAAATTATTATAAATGTGAAAGATATATAAATTTTAAATTCAATGAGATAAAAGTAATGTTATCTAAGGAAAGTTCTTGAGAGGGAGGGAGAATGTTCAAAATACCTATTTTGCCCTCTTTAGTGAGTGATGGAGAATCGTTCTCACCGTTCTCCATTTAAGAAGTGTTCTCTCTAGATCTCTCCCCTATATATATATATAATTTACGCATATCCTATGTATAAACACAAGCACCAATTGCCAGAGTCGTAATGAACACTAAATCCATTTTATTCCTAAAGCTATAAAGATCACAAAAAGAAAAGAAGGGTCTGCAATAAGTAAAATTCATTGAGACTCGAACATCAAGCTAGTTTAACATAAATATGCATGAATGTGCAAAACATTTTATTCAAACCAACGATAAGGTCTGAAATAGGGAAATCATTAAACAACATTCATCAAACAGTAACAGGTTGGGAATACTAACAAATTGAGAAGAAAAATGATATGGTCCTTAGTTGTAGTAGAGCTCGAGGCCCATGCCATCATGAATCTCATAATCCTGAAGGGTGATATGATCCTTGTAGATGGTGTACCACTTCTGGATCCTGATCTTATCGGCTCTGGTTCCAGTCTGAGCCGCCACAAGCTTCTTGAGGTCGCCAATGGTGTCATCTTCGTTGCATTTGACGCGGACCTTCTTACCCAGCCTGTCGTTCAATACCACCTCGATCATGTTTTCGATTCAGGTTCCAGATATCGCACAAAACCTTAGCCCTAAAGCCGTATTTCGTGAGAATCGATTGTGAAGAAAGTTGGGAAGAAACGGGAATTTGTGCTTTCAATTTGCGAAGCGTGTAGAGTGCAAATGGTTCTAGAGCCTTCGGGGGAATTCCACCATTCGCGTATAGACCACGTTTTCAAACTTATGCATTCTTTTACTATTCTTAGCTTTTAAAAGGAGCTTTCCATTTTAGTAAAATTTTTAAGGGGTGTAGATTTATATTTGATTGGCTTTTTTAAGTAATTTTGATATTACTAAATTATAAAAATAAATATATAAAATAATAAACTAGACTGTGTGTTTAAGTATATTTTTTTTGAAAAATTACCGATGAATATATTTTTGTTGACGTTACGCCTTACGAATATTAAATCCAAATCATTTATAAAATATTTTAAACATCATATTATGAAAAATAGGTTTGGGTTAGTGTGATAAGATATCAAATGGCGAAAGTATATGTCTTGTGCAACACCTAAATCATCCTTCCGTTCACGTGAAGTAAATTTGAAACTTGATTTTTAATATATTAAAGTTTTTATAACTTACTTTTAAACATACTACCATATTAATCATCCAATGTAGTGGTAATGAATAATTTATATCTGATAATATGTCCGTTTTCAAGACCTGGATGTATGGTATTCTGTAATTCTGTAACAACGAATAATTTTCTTTTGTTAACATATCTATTCCCTATGTCTATTTTTTATTTTCTTTATTTTGTTGTTCTCCCTAAACTCTTCTATTAATTTGTAAAATAAAATTTGAAAACGATAAAATAGTAAGAGAAAGATCCCAACTCATAGATTAAGGTAAATTGCAATAAAATACAGGGCGTAAAATAGAAACTTAAAACTATTTAAAATTTAAAAAATTAAGAAAGTAGAGTAAAATAGTAGATAATTATTTAATTTAATTTGATTATATGAGCTATTTTATAATGTTTATTAATTCTAATTATAAGTTATTCAGGTTTAAAAGTTCTACTTATACATATTTTCTAATAATTAAGTTAATATATCTATATATGATAGAATATTTAAAATAAAAGGTTTCGTAATGAAATTATTGTTTTAATGATTAAGTTACTTTGTATTAGGTTGATTTTTTTTAATATTGAGGGGTTAGTTACTAAATGAAATACAAAAATCGTTTTAAATATATTCAATAGTTTTTTTTTTTGAACAGCAAGTTAGTAGGTCGGGTCCGCGGTGACATCCATACGGGCAGTATGCATACTCCGAGCCACTCACCATGAGAGATTAAACCCTCTTCCGTTATCTACGGAAACCACCACTATGAGGAATAATACATCCACCAATTTTTTTAAGGAAACCACCATCCTCAAGGCTTGAACCCAAGACCTTGAAGATGTTGTAAAACTCAGGTACCATTAAGACAAGTCCTAGTTTAAATATATATTAATAGGAACTTCATGTGGTAGTTTTCATTTAGTTTATATGAGAGATAATTTAGTAATTTCAAAATACTTAAAATTTAAGTGTATAAGCAAAAGGTGTATAAGCAAAAGGCATAAATGTTTCAAAATACTTATGTTCTCTCACAAACATAAATGTGGATCCCTTATATTAGTCAAAAATGAGTCTTCTTTGTAGGTCCACTCTCATATTTTTAAGAGAACATAATAGATCATATGTAACCAAAAAGATTTTATCTTATAAAACCTATTATAACATGTTAACTAATGATATGTCGGTAATTTTTTTAGTATGGCAGCTAATGTGAATGTTAAGTAATTTCTTGGTTGAAACTAATTATAATATTATTACTACTATATTAAATGTTCGTGGATACACGAGCTTAGTTCTAAGAAACTAAGATTAATAAAAAAATATTAAATAATTATAACATCCGAAAAATGAGAATTTTTTTTAAAAAGGACGACATACGACGTCAACACCTAGAGAAAATGTGGAACTTTTGACGCGAGGTTGAAAACAGACGTGACGGTAAAAACATGTTATCATGATACAAATAGACATTATTGTATTTCTTATACAAACTACGAATCATTATTGTTACAATTAGGATAACAATATAAAGTCTTCACTTGTTCTAATTAAAAAAATTAAATGACTAATATATATTAAATGATAAGATTAACAATTGATATTTCGAATTGTTATAAAAGATAAATACGTATTTGTAACTTGAGATGGGTAAATATGTAATTTTAAGATTAAAAAAAACGCATATATGAAATTTCTCTAATAATTTTGTTTAATTTTTTATCAAGAATAGTTGGAACTAGAATTCAAATTTAATTAAATAGATTATCAACGTCGAAGAATTAAATTTATTTTATTAAATAAGGACGTTTAATAAATTTCATGCAAGGTAATTTTTTATTATTATTTTATTGTTATTGTTATTTATTTTTCTTATTATTATTATACAAATGAAATCGATCGAAACATTATGGATTTCAATCATACAAATATGTTCAAAAGATTCATCTAGACAAATGATATAAAATGCAAAGCTTAATGATAATATTTTTGTATTAAAAATAAATCAAAAATTATACATGAATCCACAATTCTATATATGTTTCCGATGAGTAACTTTAAAGTTGTTTATTACATAATAGATAGATAAGTTATAAAAAATGCAAAGCTTAAGGCGTTTTAGAGTAATTTGGCCATTTTAAGAACCGCTTTTATAATTAGTCATATATAACAAATATTTAGTTTCTGCTTTTAACATCATTTCTTTTATTAAGTGGCCTCACAGGCCTTCCAATGCAGCAAATTATGGGCATTTTGTCTTGAATCCGAGTACTTGCTGGCCATTTCGTCTCCACCTTCAACTGTTGACAGGTTGAATGTGTACATGTTCTTCACTTTCTTGTGTTTTTTTAACATTAAAAGAGCAAGCTTCTCTCTTTGTTAGAATGACAAACTTATCCACCCTACGCTATCCTCTTTTTCAGAATTTAACCACTTTCTTCTAAATGAGAGACATCCTAAGACTTTAAGCAAGCTAATTCAAGTATTGGAGACTAGACTTTTTTTTTCACAGCAAAAAAATGAACATGGTTGCTAAATTTAAAAGGCCAAGGCTAACGGTTCACACAACCAACTCCATTTCCCCCTTGTCTTATGTATGCCAAACTACAACAAATTTCATCTCCACATTACATACATATTCAACTAAATCTTGTTACTTCAACAAGCAATTGTAACTACTGGTACGTACACCTAAGAAGTAAGAAACATTATGGGTGAAAAAGGGAGGAACGCTTCAAAAAAAATCTATTACAACAAAACACAAAACAAAATTCTGAATAATATTAATACAAATAAATAGGTAAAAACAGCCAACTCACCTCAAGTCTGAAACAAAAACTATACTGTACATTGATGTTTGCTGCTGCCGGGCTGCATCAGCCCCAACTTGCTTTGGTCTTTAGATTCATTCATCAGGAACCAAACAAAACATACTCACTCTGAAACAGAAACCTCCTGGTCAACCCTCCAGTAGTTAGAGTCGTTAAAATCACTTAACTCGGGCCCATTTTCATCAGCGTTCTCTTTTTCAGGCCCGTTCGGGATCACCTGTTTTCTTAAAGGTGCAGCTTCATCCACGGTGCCCTCCTTGAGGGCCTGATCCATGGCCTTCTCCGAACCTTCTAACTCAACCCCTACAAATTCCACATCTTCTTCAAACAGACAAGGTCTCCCACCAGCTTTTTCGCCTGAATCTGATGATCCATCACTTCCATTGGCATTTGGAACTGAAACCGGGCCAGGTAAGGGGGCTGCCAGTGTACTTGGAGCATCAGCACCAGGAGTAGTTTCGTAATCAAGAAACGGGTTCACCCCTACCCCTGACCCTGGATCACCCCATGCTACCCATTCAGGCATAGGCCTATCTGCCAACAGATCCTCATCTGTTGCCTCCAATCTCAAGATACCATCATCACCAGAAGCATGATTTATCTCGCTATCGGTTATATTCAAACTTCTGTCATTTATAAAATTGTCTTCGATAAAGGGATTGGTGTTAGAAATAAATGCCCTGCCATTTTCGAGATTCTTGTTATCAACCAATTCTTCATCCTCTCCAACAACCACTTCATCATCACTGCTGCTGTTACCGCCGTTTGATGTGCCATTCAAGTTGATCTCATCCATCAATTCAGAAGATGAAATGTTGGCACTCTTAGTCATATCACCCAATCTCTCTTCTTGGAAAGCAAACCAGTTAGAATTTGTAAACAAACTGCTGCAGCAAAATTTAAACAAAAAACTAATTGGTTTTGAATCTCTCAAAATGTTGACTCCACAAAACAAGAATACCTAATCCCGTCAAGATGGGGTATGGGGGAGGGAGAATGTAGACAGCCCATACCTCTACCGGGGGTAGAGAGACTGCTTCCCGAAATTGACTCTAATGATCCATACTCATATACCCTTCAATAATAATAATAATAGCAGAAAACTATACTAGAAGCTTACCTGCCCTGGTCATCACCCAGCCTTAGGGATGATATGACAACTTCAGCAGATTCATCATCAAAGTAACTATCCTGCAAAATCAGGGAGTAAAACATTTTCTAAGCAGGGGTTACAAACATTGAACATTATCACTACATATAATTGCTAAAACAAATGAATTTGACTTGAGATATTACCTCATCATCTCGGTTAAGAGTACCATGACCCTGCAATTGAGCCAAAGGCATAAATAAATACAGCCTAAATAAAGTTGTGTAAACAGATACAAACACAAAAACAGGGTTCAGTTCACCTCTTCACTTTCTTCATTGTCATATATGTTGTATGTAAATGCTTGACTGAGGTTATTTGCTAGAGCAGCAACATCATAGTCTGTGTCATGAATGTCATCCTCATCACTCTCCCTATTTCTTCCTTGTAATGCAGATGGCCGACTGAAATGATCATAATAAGAACAAACATTACCATCATGAAACCAACGTTTATGCAATGTGCATATTGAGGAAGCAGGCAGTTCAACATTAAATAAATTTGCATCCAGTTTCTACGCATGCAAATGTTGTTTTAGCACTATTAACATAAGCAAAAAATTATCAACATGAAGAAATGACATACAGCCGTCAACAAAAAAAATACAAGTAACATGCTCTGATATGCAAAAACCAATGAACCATGGTAGAAGATGAAAGAAGCATACCCGCAGGCCCACCGGTACACATTTTCAACCATATTACGCTCTTGTAAAACTGTTGTCTGCCACTCATTCCATTCACTATTTTCCTAGATCACAAGAATAAGGGTTCTGTTAAGAAATGCAAGACAAAACTCTACTGAATAACCATTGCTAAAGCCGCTAAAATCACCACTAAAGAAACAGTTTTAGAAACTAATGTGGGGGCAGCCTTCTAATAAAGATGAAGCTTAGCTTAAAAAATTAGAAAAACGGTAAGCTAGCCCTTCCAAATTAATAGTTTCTGATTTCTGGAGAACAATAAGTCACATTGTGATGAACTGATAATGAAATAAATGAGCACCTTAATGTGTGTATGGATGCGGCTATCACTATTTGCCAGCTGAATCATCTTATTGGCAATGCGTGTGAGATGTCCAATGTTCCCAACTCGGGGTGCAATTCTCCCAGAAGCTGGCAGCGTTGGCTGCACGCAACAGTAAGTATTACATATGCTTTGCGTAATGCAGATATTAGTCTGTGCACTGTATAACACACTTTCCCGAGATAAGGTTAGACAAGGTATTATACAGAAGTTGTTTTTTAAAGACAATTTAACTCCTCAAACAAGTGAGCATGATATACTGTTGCAAAGAAGCCATTGTTCTTACGAAAATACAAAATAAGGAACATTGCATATCGCAACAACAAACTATTTCTGCAGAAAATGGTCTGCCTTGACTGTTTAATGGACACGGTAAAAAATTGATGAGTGAACAGTGTGTCTATAATTGTTAGTGGCTAGGCACTTCAGACCAAGTACAATTTAACCTGTTAAATTTAATAATTTTTAAAAGATGTTTATGGCTTTAAAATTCAAACATCATACTCAGTAATGATTTTTAAAAGATGTTTATGGCTTTAAAATTCAAACATCATACTCAGCACTTCAAAGTAAAAAAAATTGTCCAAGCTTACTAACAAAATAATTTCTTCTCCATGTTTGCAATCAGCATGGTTTGTTTTTTACAACATGCCAAGTACAATAGTTGAATATATTGAACACTCATTCACTTTCTTTGGTGAAACGGTCATTAGAGTTCAAAATATAATATATTTCCCACATACACTGATTCTTCCAAAAGGCAATTGTTTATTCGCAACAAAACTGAGATATATATATATATATATATAGGGGAGGGTTCATGCGAGAACCGTTGTTAGTGCGAGAACCGCGAGAACCAATCTCAGCCGTTCCTTGGATATGGGAAGTATCATGGATGGAGAGCGTGGAGGGATAGGGTGTGGCAGGGTGCATGTGAGGAATTCATGGGTGGGCAATGACATTGAAGGAGGATGAATTGGACGGCTTAGATTGGTTCTCGCGGTTCTCGCGTTAACAATGGTTCTCGCATGAACTTTTGTCTATATATATATATATATATATATATATATATATATATACACACACACACACACACATACATATATAGGGGACGGTTCAAACGAGAACTGTTTTTCGTACGAGAACTGCGAGAACCAATCTTAGCCGTTGATTTGATAAAGTGGAACTCATGGATGTGGAGCGTGGGGGTGATCAAGTGTGACAGGGTGCATGTGATGAATTCATGGGTGAGCAATGACATTGAAGGAGGGGGAATCAGACGGCTCAGATTGGTTCTCGCGGTTCTCGTACGAAAAACAGTTCTCGTTTATAGTGTGTTTGTGTGTTTGTGTGTGTGTGTGTCTTGGTGTCTATTTTATGAACAAGAAACACACACCCACCTAGACTACACCTATGTTCACAAGAAAAAAAAAATGAGCATATCCATCATAAGCAAAACATCCACAGGTTCAGTACAGCATCATTGTTTACCTGATTAACACAAGGTGTAGTACATTTATCTGTTTGTAGTATCTTTGTTGTCAGACCACAGTCTTGAAATAGATGATTGATCATGGTGTCATTTGGACTTTCTAGGCAAGAATATATTATACTCTCAACATGATGATGCAAAGCATTATTGAACGGGTACCTACATCAGTTGAAGTAGTGAGAAACAAGATTCTGTCTTGTTTTGATTAAATAACCATAGTTGAGCACTTTACGGTCAACTGGAGTACTCTTCACAATGCAAAAAAGGATGTGCAAGGGAATCTTACTCAAAGAAAAGATCAAGAACTCTTTGTATAGTTCCAGAGGTGATTAGTTCCTTTTCTGCAGTTTGATTCCCAGTTTTCAGTAGAACTGCAATGAACTCCACGATCTGCAAACACATATGTTTACCATTCATGAGAAGTACAATGACAGAACAGAATACCTAGCACAAAGTGCTACCATGTCCAGGTGAACCATCATTTAGAGATATTACTAAATGTAGCATCACAAAGATGTATCTCAGGGAGAATGCTGGTTCTTAGCTATATCAAATTTTGTAAACTTTTTACCTTTTAAAGCATTTACTTTTGGGTTATCCTCCTACCAATCACAACTCTTTATGCTTTCATAATCTAATATCGTTTAAACCAGCCAGCATTCTGTCATTTCCATCATCATACATAGGAACTAGAGACAAAAGGCTGAGATGTCTGGGTTTGTCCAAAGAACCAGGTCAACTAACCTTTAAACGATGCTTTCCTAGAGGAGGCTTCAATTGGCCATATGAAGTTGGCAAAATTTTCTCATCCAGTGAGAGATTCAATAATATCAACAGTTCACCTGAAACCAAATCAAAGCCATCAAAAACACTAGATATCATCCCACACAAGCAAGAAATCAAACTCATATATGGCCAAAAAAAAGCATCTGCAGATTTCTTCTCACCCAATTAATACTTAGTAGTGACCAATATCATTCTTTTGTTTATCATGCAATAAAAGAAGTCCATGACATTTGACGTAAGTAAAAGAAAAACACACAAAACTAGAGCCCTGAATCATATAAGCTACAGCAATACAAAGTTTGTTTCTTAGTATCAACTCTGCTAATCTGCTACAAGTGATGATATGCTTCACAGCATGGTGTCCTTGTTTGACCTTTCTTCATATCCAGAAGATATGTTTAGCCGTAGACAAGCACGACTGCACGAGTGCTTTCATGATACCAACATGTACTATGATTTACAGCCACCTCCTGTTCTAATATTATTTACATAAGCTAAATAGGAGCAACAAGCAAAATTCACCCGTTTCAAAACCATCCAAAGTCTTCACCCAAGCAAACTTACATAAATAATTCAAACTCTAACACCGAATATGCTACTTGCGGATGGCTTATGTTCGCTTTTATTTTATATAAATATCTACAATATTACCTGTAATATAGAATTTATGATCAGAAATTCTTAGCCTTTAATAAATCTTTCAACTTTATAACAGATTTGAACAATTAATTTGAACAGTTCCCTTATGCTGGTGTTATGTTTTGTGCATTGTATCGCTAAAGTTTAAATTTTGGGTTCCAGATAGTCAGGTTGGCAAGACTTGAAAACTGAAACTCACAGCCTTCAATGAATAGCAGCTTAAGATAAAACCATCACGCATTATTTACTGACATGATATGTACAGAACGCACCAAGTTTTGGCAGCATTGCACCTACAGTCTCCTGATTAACTTGCACAGGTGGTTCATATATGTGTTGACCTCGAAAAGAATTAAACAACGATGACGGAACTGATATTTTAGGATCTAACAAGGATATACACACGGTTAATGAGTGGACGAGTCCGGATTTTGAATGTGAATCTTCCAATGCATGACCAAATATCCTTGTGACATAACTGAATAAAGATAAAAGAAATACCACACAGAATGATGTCAAAAACCATAATATATCAAAAGGATTACTTAAACAGAGAATCCAGCATATGATGTCACACAAACCTCGAGCTAGAAAGCTTAGAGGCAAGTGGAGATGGAGCACTTCGAGTTATAGAACACAAGGTTTCAGCTGCATTAGCATGTACTTCAGGAGGAGTCTGAGGATACAAAGGTCAAAGTAAGTATAAGACAACCTTAATTTTTCCAGACAATTTTTCATATTTAAGCCAAAATGGTCAAATGTCCTCCAAGGTTCCTTTATTTTTGCTCTGTTTGTTTTGTTCAAGTATCAGCAATGTTATATTTGTTTCCCAATAGAATTCCTTGTTATCAGAGTCATGGTCCTCAAACATAAGTCTAACTTACAGATACATTAGCAACTATGTACCCTTGAGGTACAGCAACAAAAACGTTACCAAATCCCACAAGTGCGGGGTATGGGGGAGGTAAGATGTAGGCAGTCATACCTCTACCCGCAGGTAGAGAGACTGCTTCCCGAAAGAACCCCGGCTTAAAAAAGACAACATTACCGCATGTAAGATGTACAACAACAACAAGAACCCTGAAAGAACCCCGCAAGTAAGATGTACAGCAACAACAACATTACCAAATCCCACAAGTGCGGGGTATGGGGAGGTAAGATGTAGACAATCATACATCTACCCGCAGGTAGACAGACTGCTTCCCGAAAGAACCCGGCTTAATAAAAGAAAGACACCGAAGTGCTTACCATTTTATTCTTTTCAGGGAGCTTAAAGTGTGACGAAAGAGCTTTAGGAAAGTATGTACCCTTGAGGTGGTTCTTTTTATCAGGAAAACTTTTGAACTAGCGTGTGTTAACATAAAAGTTTAAAAACCAGCCAAAATGGCGAACAAAAGCAATTACTGGTGAATATCAAACACAGATGTTTGAATCTAAAGGTAGCTGTTGAAGTTCATATATCAAAAAAAAATTGACTCACAGATGGATTCAGTTTATCCACAATCATCTCTAACAAAGTGCTATCTGCCAACCATTGCATAACTTCCGCATAATTAGGATACATATGGTCATCAGCTCCAACAAGTCTCACCAAGACCTGTTTATAGAGGTAAGAACAACCAATTATTCAATCGCCAAGTAAGAGTGATCATAAAGCTCAAAACTGAAAGTCCAATTGCACGTGCCATTTCAAGCACATAGTCAACAACTAGGCTTGCTGCAACCTGTATAAAAAAGTTTACTAACCTCTTTTATTGAAGTGACTCCTATTAAATCAACCAGCTGCTGGAAAACATGCTGGTGGGCCTGTAGCATATACAATTATAAGCTCAATCATATTTCCAATAAGTTAAAACTGAAAACCACACATGCCAAAAAAAACAATATTTGTCACAGGTCATCTTCAATAATAAGGTATGTAAGTTGGTAAAAATAAGGACTAAAATCATCTCCAGAGTAGAACTCTTAGAAAATTCGAAGTAACTACTTTTGCATTCAGAGTTACTTGTATTACTGTGGGTTTAGCCATAACTTTCACTTAAGATCTACAAGCAGCCCATATTTTTTTACTTAACATATATACAAAAACGCCAATAATTATGAAACGAAGTTAAAAGATTTTTTTAAGGTAAATCTTTTATTATATATAGAGAGGGAAGAACAATGACAGCAAATAGCCCTTCATCCTGAATGGAACAGATAAAATAAGCTATAAATGGTACAATCCAAGCAGCAACCTTGGTCACCTCAAACTCCCTAACCAGCTAACCACCTCTATTTGGTAAAATCTCTTCTTTCTTAAAAGCCATTTGTAGGTCTGCATTTGACTTTTAGAGATGACTAAACAACCTCAGGTGGTGTTGCCTCAGCTTCTCCTCACCAAATGCACCTAAACATCTCTCATATACTAACATTTCTATAACATATAGCCACCAGTCCATCTCAAAGTTCTAATGCCTAAGCCCTAAATTCCTAATCACATTCCTCAACTCAGACAAAGGCATATTTTCAGAAAAAAGACCCGAAACTACCCATGAAGCAACTTTTCCATTCCAAAATTGATTCACAATGATCGTAGTGACTCTGCCTAAAGGACCTACAGGTCATGACTTAGATTCCAGGTACCACATGAGAAAATGTTTAAACTATCTTCCCCTAAAGCTAGAAGAAAAAATCTTTTTTCTTTAATCAAACCATCAAGCATTGCATGTCCACAGCATGACCACAAGTATTGATATTATTAAAGCAGTTGAGAAGTTCAAGAAAACCATATTAGTGAAAAAAGTTGATATGCTAATGATCTCAATGAAAACTGCGACTAAACCATTCTAAGAAAAATAAATATGTAATATGGCAACTATCAAATTCACCCTTCGTTTCTTTTTCTTAAAAAATCAAGTGCAAGAATTAACTGGGATAATGTTCATTAACTAGCATGCTTACTCTGAAAAAAGTAACAGAGTATAATGTCAGTTTTTACAGATTTGTCTCTTCAAAAACAAAAACCACACCAGGAATAGAAAATAAAAACCATGCCATCTAGGTAAATACTTACTTGAACATAATTCATAAGTGGAACCGTCTTCCGCAGCATAAGACATACCACAACCTACAAGAGAGAAGATAAAATCTAAGCAAGGGCTTTAAGCACGTCCGTCAAATCAACGATGATCAACCAATAATTACACAACTAATGGTAAAAGTAATACATGAGCAAAAGAAACCTGAAAAGGGAAGGTTTACAGCCAACATACATACTCAAACCAGAAACTATATCTAGGGAAGCAAGATGTAGCTTATAAGAACATACCTTACTGAAGTAACCAGCAAGCAAGGCACTATGTGAACGAGCTGGCTCCAAGAAGGAGAAAAGTAAATTCATTAGCTGCAATTTTGGGATGGAAACGAAAGAGTTGTGTTAAACTGAATATTAGATACATATGTAATCAATTTCAAAATATTCTGGTGATCATAGATTTTAGAGCGCACCTCCTCGTCCTCGACTAAAGTTTTGAAGATTACATCAATTTCACACGTAAATATTTCACAAGCAATAAAAGGAAACCTGAATCGGATGAAGGAGATATAAGTAGATACAAAGACACCGTATTCCAAATTATATGGAGGACAAATCAATACCAGAAAGAAACAAACATAGAAAAGCAGGGAGGCAATTGAAAGATCAAAATTTCAAGCTGTCCCAAATAATGATCAATGACCTACTTGAATGTACGTTTACTATCAACATCGTCCTGAGACTCTTCTATGATATAGCGCAATAGTTGTTCCACCTGGGCTCTGTCACGCAAGCTGGAAAAACAAGTACTCTTTTCAGTAATTCAAGGGCAGACTCTTATCATTCTACTTATTATTTAATATTGAGGAGAGATTTATGATTTTCTATCTGTTGGAAGTATAATATATATAGATAGTAATTGCAAAACGATGAGTTCAAATAACTAGTGAAGTGTTATTACAAATTAATGAGGCGACTATTCAATGCTTTGCATTCTTGAATAATATCTTCTTCATCCAAGAGGTCTTCCAATGTGAAATTTTCCTTGTCCAAGACTGATTCAACCTAAACCACATGATAGACCATTTGTTAGGATAAAGTGACCAACATATGCTTTATACCTTTATGGAACTACATGATTTCTATTAAAATAAACACCATACTTGTGAACACATACAAGTGACATCAATATACGATAATTTTATAAAAGACAAATGCATGAACAAACCCATTTATAAACAAAAATACAGGTCGAAGACAAGAGTAAACTCAGCAAGCATGAATGACACATGAAATATTGTAACATAAGTCATGGAGACAAACAGAGAAAATTCATGTGGAAAGAAAGTACTCACATAATCTTCTAAAATCATATATATAGTTCTCTGGAAGAAATTTATATTAACACGCTCAAACTATAATATCATATTTTGTTCACAATTGATAAAATAATACTACTCCCTTTGTGAATCCCTTTTCCTGCTATATGATTCGATTATCGGTACTCATATTTATCTTGAAATACAATATAACATCCACAAGATTTCTGCATAACCAAGAAACCTTGTTGTGCAATCTGCACACAGGATCATTTCTTAGCACCATGGATAATATGATAGAATCCCATGGGATAAATGGCATCGTATTTATAAGCACAGTCACTTGATTTAGTTCGGAATGCATTTTCACTGACTTCTTATGTTCTAACTTATGGATATCATCTGAAATCATGATGCTATGTAGCTTGCTGTCTCTGCTGCATCTTAGAAGTATCCACACAACAGTTCAGTTCTGTAACTATGGTATATGAGTTTAGGTAGCTTCACTTAGAAACCAAGGAAATTGAAAGATGTAGTTCCAAATGTTATGCTCCTTTTTTCTGAAGTAATCCCCCTCTATACTATGCATGGCAAACTGCGAAAGCTACCGGTAAAGCAAGCTAGCTTGAACGCTTATCTTTTACCAACGCAATATTTATGTGTCATACTTTTCTCCAAAAGTAACTTGAGTTTATAATAAACGTCAAGCATCATCAACTACCTACTTAATTCCCTAATTATATGAACAAGCTGAAGTCTGATTGAACCAAACACCACAACATGTACTGTAATCATGCCAAAAACGTTTATTAAAAGGAAATACACAAATACCAAGAGAGATTTATTTGCAAACGGTTAGATAGTCAAAACTATAACAAAAACCATGCAAACCACTAGATACTACTGATTAACAATTTCCTGCAGTGAATTCGACAATAAGATATCATATTATCGCAACTTACAGGTGAAGAAGCAGATAGAGATGTGAGTTTCCAAAACATGATGAATTAAAACTCGTTTGGATCTGCAAACCCTAGGAGATAGAACGTATGAATAAGAGTTACAGATTGACGATTGCACGTTTGCAATTTTTGACAAAGATTCAAGAAAAACCTAGGTTTTTGATTTTGGAGAGAAAAGAGAAAATCAGAAGACAGTAAAAATGGATAGATTTGAGAGACAGAGAGAGAGGAGCTCCAAAATTTTCTCAAAATCGCAGCTGAAAGCTGTGTGGTGACAAGAGGGGAAATTGAGGCGGGTCCTGCCTGGGTCTCTCTGCTCTCTATTGCTAAAAATGAGGTCCGGATTTCATAACATAAATACCCCGATAAATAGTGTTCCTATATGAAATAATGAACAAGTTTTATAAAAAATATAAAAAAAAATGGATTTACGTTAAGTAACTTTTTGTTATCAAATGGTCTTTGGTCTAGCGGTACCAAGGTGTTAAAGATGTCTCTCTTGAAGGTTGAGGATTCAAGTTCTGTTAATGACATAAGGTGTAAATTAGATAGGTGTGTGTCTGTCGTTCAAAAAAAAAGTAACTTTTTGTTCGTATATGTTGAACTTTTATGAATGTTGTGTAATACTGTAATCTATAGTAAAAGTGCTTAATCATCATATCATATAATAGAAGTTGTAGATTTTGTTTTATGCTAATATGTCATTAAGTTTTCTAATTATAAAATAGAGAAAATGATATATGTTACTAATATTTTAATAATTCAGATGCAACCGCTTGCAAACAACATGTATCATCTCTTCTATAAGATATATTATGTGTAATCTTGTATGATAATTTAGAATGTTTATAATATTGTATAAATTAATGTACTTGTAAAATGAAGTTGCTATTACATATGAGGTTTTTGATCTTTGACTTTATATTCATTTGTCAAATATTGTGACAAATTACGAATAAACATTAGTCAAATTAAAAACTCTACTGATGAAATAGAGACTCGTGAATGCTTATTATATCAAGATTATGTAATAGACAGTCCATTTTGGATGCTAAAAATGTGCTAAACATAAGACAGGAGATGAGAATAAATTGCAAGGTATCTTATTATATTTGATAATTCAAAAGTAACATAACTAGGACGACATAAATTTTTTAATTTATTATATATTTACAAACTAAGAACAACATTAGTACATTTGACTTTTCAAAAAAGAACAACATTAGTGCATTTGTTTGGATGAAGTTATTTTTTCAACTTACGTGCTTATTATAAGTTTGATAAATTATAGGTTTATTTAAATTTGTATACTCAATACCTGTAAACAAGAAAAATAGGAAAAAAAAAACCTATATTATAGGCTAATTCAAAATATTATAAATACATAAGTCAAATAATAAGCTAATTCAAACAGACTTACTAAGAAAATTATTATGAAACATCAAAGAAAATTATACTAAAATTAAGTGTGAATATATTTAAACAAACTAGTCTTACTAAGATTAGGTTTTTCTTGTTAGTTTCAAGTCACTTATTTTAAGGTTAGAGAGGTATTTAATAAAGTTTATATAAGAAAACATAGTTCTAAAATTTTAATATTCAATCATATATGATTTAGTATATAATCATATGTGAGTGTAAAAGCATCACATGTTAATTACGAAAATACCACTCCACCCAAAAATTTAAAATTCAATCTGGACCATTGATGAGACTGATCCAAATAAAATTAGTCAATCAAAATTATGCATTAAATATGAACTATATTGAATAATTCTCTTTAAAGTTAAATGTATATGTTTGGTCACACGAGATGTTTTTCTTATGTAGTGTTTAGTATGAATGATTGAGTGAATGAATGTAATAACTCGTTATGGCGTAATAGAGAAAACATGTTTGTTTATCATGTAAAAATAGAATAACTCATAAACTAAGTTATTTAAATGTTTTTATCCTTAGTCTTTCTACATAATAATTTATTGATCTACAAAAGTACACTATTAACTAATTAAAAGTAAAATATATATTTAGAAATATGTGTGTAAAATATGAGTATAATATTTTCTATTTCTTTAAAAATGTCGTATGTAAAGATTATTCTAATAACAAATTTATTATATATAAAGAAAATTAAATGGACGACTCATTCCATTCCGTATGCAAAACAAACATGGTAATTGAATGTAATAAATCATTCAATTTCATCACCCATTTCATTACCTTGTCCATTTACTTAATTCGTAATTTCATTCTGTCTAACCAAACATACCCTATTAGTTTGTTAGGGCTTTAATAAGGCCATTTTAATAAGCACTTTTCCTCTACATTATATAAAGTAAGCATTTTTTTTATAAGTAACTTTTGAACTGATAAGCTATAAGTTACTTCAAATATCATACCATTCTTAATAAGAGTAAGCCGAAAATAATAAGCTACCCAAACACTCCTAAATTTACATTATAATTTGGCTAAGCTTATTATGACTTAGTTTTCGGTGTATATTTTAATAAAGTTTATTTCATTTAGTTTACATTCTAAGTTACGGGCTTATGACATTAAATAAAAATATAATTAGAACCTAATAAAATTAAGCCAAATTCTTAACTTATACAAAATAAAGTGAGAACGCTAAAACAAACATCCCTAAAATGACAAGTTAGATACCATATAAAAAAAATCTGTTTTGTTGGATAAATTTGACTATATACTTATTATAATCATGAATTTATTAAATGTGATATTCGAAAATTCGATATGTAAGACCAAAAACTATAATTCCCTTTTCATTATATATACAAGAACTTTAAGTATTTTAAAGAAATCAAAACATGTTCAAGAAAACATGTTAATATGTTTATTTCCTAAAATTTAAACCAAACCTATTATTTACTGTTGAATAATGAATGATCCTATTATACTAAACCAAACCTATTTTCTATATATGAAGACCATCATCCAACCACTCTTAAAACTAATATTTCATACAGCTCGAAAAAGTATTAAAAAGGAAATTTTGCCCAAGTAAATAAGCTCGACTCTACGGCTCAATATCATTGAACCAAACAAGCTCTACTTACAAGCTAAAATAACTCGATAAAAGACAACTCTTCTTAAACACTAATTTTCAGATATTCAGAAGTGATAACTTAAGTCCATAAACCAAGGAGACCCTTAAATTTTCCAACTAAAACATATTAAATTAAACAAATTTTCACTTCAATACAAAATAAAAAACCATCACTTCAACATGCTCTCAATTCACTCCACCGATTAACACATTTTTACAGATCGGGAGCTCGGAGACCCTACCCACAGTTGTCTTATCCATTAACAAGAGTTATATTTTTTTCCCAACTGGCCGCACGCAGAAAGTGAACAATACCTCACACAAACGACCAGTTGACAAAGGAGAAAGCAAGGCAATGTACTGTTGTTTCATCAGCTGCAAGAACCTTCCAAGCAATCGCTTCTTCATATGATATGTGACGCCCCATTGTTGACATGCAAACCCCACCGGGTAGATATGCAAAACCCTGAAAAAGCCCGAAAATTTTAGATGCTCTCTCTTTTTCTTGGCTTTTTACCTGATAAATAGTGCATTATTTGTAACCGAAATCATACCTGTTGCATTATCTTTGCAAATTCTGGAAACAGGGCCTTCCGACCCGCTTCATCAAACATTTTGTCTAATGTGATGCCTTGTAAGGCTACAAGGGTTGTTTCCAGCATGTCAAGCCCTGCCTGGTTGGCAAAAATAAAAACCGGAAGCGACTACAAAACAGAACAACACATTTTGATGATCACATCCACAAAAAACCAAGAGTGTCACGCGAGATAATTAATAATCCTTCAAGCTTGTATTGTACCTTTAAGGAACAGCACAATATGGCATCTTGATGCTGCCAGAGATCTTTCAATAATGAATCCCCAACAACCGAACCAGAAGTTAGCAAATCCGTCCCTAAGTGGTAACTGAGACAAAAGACATCATCAATACATATGCAAACATTGTTTTTTGATTCTTAAGATTGTTTAAGAAAAACCAACTTACGTGTAGCTATGGCAGATCCATTGAGCTAGAGTAAGTGCTTCGGGTGAACCAGGAGACAGCTTAGGAGACACTGATGGGCTCAAACCAGAAGGAGATATAGCCATGGCAACCCTCTGAACCGAGTTGATCACACTACGAACATATTGTCGAGCCATGGTTGCCACACTATCCGCTAGATTGTTCTCAAAAGGGAACTGGAACGCGATGGTCAGGACGGATCTCGTGTTATCTGATGGTCCATGGCTCGTTGACTGACCCACCTCTAGACTTGAAGTCAAGTCAAGAGTCCGGTGTCCTGCTCCTAGTGCATCCTTGGAGTCACCCTGGTCAATAGAGGTTGTCTGGTCAACAAAAGTCAATAAAACATAAAGGGCAGAGGATAAAAGCGAACTCAACTGATTTAGGGTCCAAAGGAATAATACGGAAACCAGACGGTATAAGGGGCGCATCATCAGGAAACATTTCATCAATTGGAGCGAAAACAAGTTCAGAACAAGCTCCAACCGCATTCTCATCGATTCCACTGCATAGCTATAGAAAATAGTAACACTACCAATTAGTAACATAACTTTAATTCCTCGAGGTGCCAAAATCAAGATTTGGTCAATTTATTGACTTTAATTACCCATTTTGCCAGTTCCATTTTCAGCATAATTTTTTGACTTGATCAATTTGGGATAAAAGACGACCCAAATCAACCCATTACTTGTAAAAAAAATTAAAAAAGGAGACGGAACAAGCACCTGTAAGAGATGGATGTCTCTTGACACAAAAGGATCTTCTTGACCAAGTGCATGACCTTCGAGTCTGATAACTTCAAGCATCTGTACATTGAGCAAATCTATGGATTTGAGATTCAAGAATATCCCATATTCCCATTGTAGTTCAAGTAACAGTTTCACCAATTTATACAAAATGTTATTTACATGACTAAGTAATCCATAAATCAAGAAAACGGTGAGGATTTAATTCTTATATGCAGAAATCAGATAATTAGTGCAAACAGTTACCTCTTCATGTTCAATTGTTTGGCCAAGTGGCATGATAATCTGGCTACCCGTAAACCTAGTGGGCCGCATCCCTGGATATCCATACGGACTAGCTTTTACAGAAGCAGCTGAGTAAGCATCAACATTAAAATCGGCCCATTCTGATCGATGCTCCCGTAAGAACCGTACCAACACCGCAGGAGGTACATTCTGCAAAATGAAAAGAAAAAGAAAAATCAAGAGTCAGACATTATTTAACATGTCTTTTCACAAAAAGACACTAAAACACTCACTTGAAACAGCATCGAGGCCTTTGCACATAGAATTCCTCCAAGAAACGAGAGGGAGTTGGAAGAATTAGTTGAGGTGCTGAGATTCTTGGTTGAATTAATTGCAACTATCACGTCTTCAGCACCATCACAGTTCATCAATGACCACCCATCATCATTAAATCCATTAATAGCATCATTGAATCCTCTGAGTAACATCATAAGGAATCCATTAAGTAATTTACACTTTTTAATCTCCATACACCGAGATATTGACTTTTTCACCATTATATAAGAACAAACTACCTGCTTAGTCTTTGACTTAAAGTACGCAAAACAGCCGGTTGTCTTCCAAGTCCATAAACAACTTCTCCACTTGACTCTTGGGCTATTTGCCTAATATAACGCAAGGCCTACATCAAGAGCCAAAAACAGATATTATCATGTTTATCATCACCCGTGAGAGCCATGCATGCATTTTAGAAGTGTGTGTGATTTTAAATACTCATATTTTAAATAACCAGTTGTAGTAAGAGGGTTGTAGAAGATAGAGTTGAAATTGCTTCTGTTAAGTTGTATTAATCAGTTGACAAATGTTTTAATGTTTGCCAAATTTAATTCTTTATGGAGCTAATAAATAAGATATGACCAAAAAGGACGATTTTGTTATAATATATATCAGAAAGAAACAAAAAAGATAGACACTGTATTAAATGGGGTACATAGGTTAAAAGTTATACATTTTTGTCGAGGTTGTATTAAACCGATTATCCAAAATAATTACAGTATTATATAATAAGATAAAAGATTCCAAACTATAATAATCATA
Organism: Pulicaria dysenterica; assembly: GCA_947179395.2. NCBI lineage: Eukaryota > Viridiplantae > Streptophyta > Magnoliopsida > Asterales > Asteraceae > Pulicaria > Pulicaria dysenterica. Next base: position 60,629,820 of record OX359295.1, read on the forward strand.
TAATCAGTTCCAAAATTGCAAATCCAAACACCATCAGAATAAAAGAATCTACTCACTGCAATGGTCATCTTCTGTGCTACAACTTTAGAAGATTCATAAAGTGGTCGAAGAACCTCGGGAACACTCCACGCCTGCAAAATATAGGACAAAAATTATAAATAATTCGCCCTAAAACCAGGCCAAATGGACACAAACATAAGAGTCATTTTACCTCAAGATTAAGGTGATCAACTATGTGAATAATGGAGCCTCCACCATCACACGGCCGAATCAGGTAGCCACTCGGAAGCATTTCCCCTCTTACGAATTGGGAGGCAGATGCAGCATTGGGGCCACCACCAGAGCCAGAAAGGGATCTCTCACACACCTTATACAACATGTATACTTCAGAATCAAAACATTTTCCAAAAGGCATTAAGCTGAATCATTACGGTAGAATAAACCTACCACAAGACTACCGTTTTCCAAACTTGTAGTATATCTTAGAGTCCAGAAATCCCGTGCGGGAGCCAGTGTTGTTGGAGCATAGACCTAAATGCAAATTTAAAGATCAATTCATCCATATTAGCAAAAAGGAATGAGTTCAATGCATTCACAGGTTAAAATCGTTTAAATTCACCTGTGTATATACAAGTTCAATAGTTCCACCATTTCCAGCAGGTAACATTGTGAAAACTTCAAGATTCCGACAGTCTCGAAACCAAGATGTACGATCTTTAAGGATCTCCACAATCTAGAGAAAGAAGGTTAAAGAAAGAGTAAACACAATGAAATCCAACTTCAAAATAGCTTCTGGTATAAGAAGCTTCAAATCAAGTTAACAAGATAAGATTATCTTTTACCTTTGTTGGCTCTAAGCTTACAAGACCGCAGGCTCTAGCTGCCACTCCACTGCAACTTTGTGAAATGGCGAAGATCCCAACCGAATCCGGACCAGGCTGGACCATATTTTTAAAAAAAATATATTATTATCAACGCATAAGCCGATAATCAATTAGAAATATTTGTCTAAATTATAATCTGTTCAGGAAGAAACAACATAAACCTTCATCCCAGGCATCTGGACCCAATCAACAGCAGTTCCTGTAGCCTTTGAAAGGAACTCTGCCAAAGTTTCCTCTGCAATCGAGAGGAGTCTGGAAAGAAAGAGAATTTAAACAACATATAACTCGTAAAAATTGCTATAAAATCGATTGATTGTAATTTGTATTTAGTTATTTACCCAGCTGGGTTATTAGCATCTCGAAGAGAACGCTGGGGAGTGGTTACCACAGATTCACAACTACCATCTGTAACAGCTGAAGCCTGCAGAGAAGTACATGAAACTTATGATAAAACTAAATAAGAATAAACATAATCAGTTATACATTTTTACAGAATTTAATAGTAACAGCTTACTGTGTGCAACTGTTGGCGCATGTACCCGTTCTCATATACAAGCTGAGACACCTGTTTCTGCAGGCGATCATTCTCCTCCATCAACAATTTGTTCATAGCAGACAGTTTTCGATTGACAGTTTGGAGCCGAGAAGCTTCTTTTCGTTGCTTCTCTCGACATCTGATTAAGAAATAAATAACAACATATAATTCAAAGATTATAAAAAAGCCACATTTCAAAATTAACACTGAAAACCATTTTTCTCCAAACATAATGATATCTTGAAATTTCAATTTGTTTATCTTTAAAACTGAAGGCGCAGTGAAACATTAGCATATTGGTGATATTCAAGAAACCTGGTTTATATGATCAAATCCATATGGAAAATGCATAAAGTAAATGGATATTTAAGGAAAGACACTTGCAGATATATTTAGCAAACTAAAAGTCTAAAACAGCACTAGACCAAGAGGATGCCTAATTTAGAAAGATAAAATAACTAAATCTGCCCTAAATATCAACATGCAAACCTCAGATTCAAGATTCGAGCAAAAGAAAGATCTATTTGCACCTAATGAGTAGTGACAACATTAACAACACACTGAATCACGTTTAATTTCAAACACAATCTCATAAAACAAGAAACACAAGTAAACCCTCTTTTACCTGCGATTCTGAAACCAAACTTTGATTTGTTTGGGCTCTATGTTGGACAAAATAGGACATTCTCGGATCAATTGTTGCCTCCTTAGAGAACTTGGCTTTGGGCACTCTGCATAAACCCTCTCTAGAGCTTCAACCTGTTCAGCAGTATACCTTACATATTTCCCGTTATCCAACTGATGTTTCATACTACTGCTACTACTGCTTGTCTCCCTGTGTTGATGATGAGCAACCATCGCCATTTTCAAACCAATTTCTCGGAAACCCAACTACAAAAACCTCAACTTCTGTGACTTCTTGTGGTTATTTAGAGATATGAGGTACAAAGAAGAAAGAACACAGAAAAAAACCCACGGATATGACAAAAAAAACAAAAACAGAAAAAAAAAATGAGGATTTGAAGAGAACAATTGTCACAAAAAAGAAAGAGAACCCTTTGCTTTTTGGAGGATTTTCAGCTCATACATCCAAATTTTGGAAAAGGGAAAGTAATATATGAGTAATATACAGACAAAATAATCAGTACCCAAAACCAAGCTTCAAAATCTTTAAAAAAACAAAAGGAAAGGGAAAAAAAGGAAAAGAAAGAGTTGCTTACCTCACTCTGTTTCTAGACAACCTGTGAAATTTCTATCTTTTTCGTGATGGAAGATAAAAAAAAACAACAAAATTTGAATGAAAATGAAGATAAAAATGCTGAAACTTGCAAAGAAGAGATAAATTTTGGAAAATTGAAGAAGATCAAAGGTGGGTTAAGGCTCTCTATCTTTGATTTCTTGCTGTGAAGAAGAAGAGAGCCAACAGAGGAGTGACAGGGAAACCCTAAACATTATTTCTGTTGCTTAGGCAAAGAAGAAAATTTTAAGACAGAAAATGGAGGGTGGGAGAGAGAGAGAGAGAGAGAGAGAAGCAAAAGGAGAAAGGGGGAGGTAGAGTTGTTTTTTGGTTTGCTCGGAAATCGAAAATGACAGGGTTATATGCTTCTGGTGCGCGCAGCCTCGAGCGAGCCTTTTGTTTGGGGTAGTATCATATCTATATTTATTTTTTTTATTACAGTCCTAAACAAGCAGTTATAAACTCGTACGTTTTGACGTATGTTATTTACTTAATTTGATAAGTTTTAATAATAAAAAATGAAGTATATATTAAAAAGTATATTTGTTTTCAATGATTCTAACCTTATAAAATATATGTATATTTAATAATAATAATAATATCAATAATAATAATAGTAATAATAATAATATTAATAATAATAACAATAATAATAATAATAATTATAAAGTAATAACAATAATAATAATAATAATAATAGTAATAATAATATTAGTTATAATTATAGTAATAATAATTATTATAATTTTCGACAGGTGTTATTTATCTAATTTGATAAGTTTTGATAGTAATTAGATAAAATATAAAATATATGTCTATTTGCTCCGTAATTTTTAAGTATTCTTTAATAATAATAATAATAATAATAATAATAATAATAATAATAATAATAATAATAATAATAGTAATAAAAATAATAATAATGATAAAATTAATAATAATAATAATATTATTATTATTAATAATAACTAAAAAGATAAAAGAAAAACAATAATATTAGTAATTATTATTATTATAATGATAATGATAATAATAATAATAATAACTAAAAGAAAAAAAAATATTGCATAGCACTAAAGACAAAAAAATTTCCCTCTAAATGTATATATTAGTAATTAGTCATTTATGAGATTTTTTTTACCCACTTTCATCCTTTCATTTCTTGAGAGATAGATTTAGTTGTAGTTATTGTTATGCATGGTGGGTTAATTATTCTCCATATTGTTTTTGGGTTTGTGTTATTAGTGAAGAAAACTTGTAAAAGTCTTTGGTGAAGTTACTTATTTGAAAAGCTCAGTGGAAGCAAGGAAGTCATACGTGGTATGCAAAAAAAGTCCTCATTTGAGGCATTGCGTGTTCTTGGTGAAGAGCTCGTGTTTTGTGTTATTAGACTAGAACATCGTGAGATGATCAGTGATCACATCATTGTATCAAAAGTGATTGTAACTGGTGGTCTCTTCCGTTCTAAGGAGACTTTTTGCACGTTACTGGAACTCTTGACGGAGGTTAGGGAATGGATGTAGGTTGAAGTTCAACCGAACCACTGTAAATCTTGATGTCATCTCTCTAAACCCTTAAACTCTTTACTCGCTTGCATTTATAATAATGTCATATATTATTATAGATTAATTCCACTGTGCTCAAGAATATATATTTATAAATATAAAAGAGCTTGGTTTTAAAAGTGATAATTAATTAAATTTTAAAAAGTTTAAAATAATTAAAGAAGATTTAAAATGGAGGACATAGAAACTATTCACCCACTTTAGTTTTCACGTCCAGATCGATGAAACTCATTATAATTCAATGTGTGTGCTACCAAGGTAAGTATTATCAAATTTCTTATTTCGTTTTAAGGTTTCAATTTAACAACACTCGTCTAATTTGGTGGTTTCAACGACTATTGATATATATAGGGGAGGGTTCAAACGAGAACTGTTTTTCGTACGAAAACTGCGAGAACCAATCTCAGCCGTTCCTTAGATATGAGAAGTTCACGGATGGAGAGCGTGGAGGGGATCAATTGTGGCAGGGTGCATGTGAGGAATTCATGGGTGGACTATGACATTAAAGGAGGGGAAATTGGACGGCTCACATTGGTTCTCGCAATTCTCGTACGAAAAATAGTTCTCGTTTGAACTTTTACCTATATATATATATATATATATATATATATATATATATATATATATATATATATATATATAGGGTAAGGTTATATAAATAACCTTCCTTAAACATAGAACCTAAAGAACCCCCCTGGTGATGACACGCTGCACATTGTGTAGGGACAAAATGGAAAATTGAAAAAAAAAAATTCACGTTCTTGCTTCACCAACCTGCGTAATTTAAAAAAAAAAACCCATTACTTTAAATGATTATAACTCGTTCGTTTTTAAGAATTTTAACAAAAAAATTATACCGTTAGATTAAGTTTTTCGTTCTCTTTCAAACAAGACATAGCTTGATATATTTCAGAAACTTTTTTTTGAAATGCAAATTTTGCATTTTGAGCTGTGTTCATACTAAATGCAAAATGCAAAAAATTGAAAAATGCAAAATATCATCATACAGGTCATCCACATGCTTCCAAAATGCAAAATGCAAACCCAAAACTGATTTATTGAAAAATGCAGCCCAAAATGCAAAGTTACACATTCAAAACCAAAATACAAATCCCGTAGAACGTAAAATGCAAAAAAACGAAAAACGCAAAATATAAACATGCAGGTGATATTTCCGGATTAAACTATGTTTATATCCGTAAATATTGCATGTTCTACATGTGTTTAGTGCTTAAAAAGACCATATATTACACTAATCCACCATGATTGGGGTTTTTGCAGGTTAACTTGGTAAATGGTGGATAAATGTGAAGAAACCAGCTGAAGATAGAAGAAAAACGAAGAACTGTGCAAAAGTTCAGTCTTCGCGCCGCGAGCATCACTCTCTTCGCGCCGCGAGGTACTACAGAAAATGACAAAATTTCCAGAGGATGCTTAATGCCGCGAGGATCCTTGCTTCGCTCCGCGAGCTCGGTCAACGAAAACCAAAGTACGGGTCAAACATGCTCGCGCCGCGAAGCATCGCAAAACAGTTTTCTATAAATTCGATTTTTCATTCATTCGATCCCAACTTTTGACCTACGGCCGACTTCAGGCGACATATTCCGAGATTTACAACCCTGGAGGGTGAGGAAACACCCTTGGAGCTTGGAGGATCCATATTCCATCACCATTCATCATCATCAACAACCCGGTTTGTCAAATTTATGGCTAGTCTTTCATTAGGCTTGTTTTCTCAGACTTTGTTTGGTTGTTTAAGCCTAATTATGGGCTAAACTCATCTTGTATTCACCTTATGATTGAACCCTAGTTGGGATATGCTTTAATTTCTTTGTTTATCGTTGGATTGATACTAGTTCCATGTTCAATTAATGAAAGTTTGGATTTTTATGGTTTTAATCTTCGTTTCTGGATTTATGGTTCATATTGAATTTGAATAGGAAGTTCTTATGATGTATGTTCCTCTTTAAATGATTTGTCTATGAATTGTTTAAGGATTTACTAGGAAAAGTAAATAGAATCCAGATTCCATAACTTAAACCTAATTTTCTAGAACTTTACAATCGAGGAAACTGTTGGTTTATATTAAACTTGTTTTAATATGCTTGTTGAATTATGCAATAGGTTGTGTGGATTTAGATGATCAATAGGAAGTTGTTATTCTCTATCCGTTGCACAATAGCTATATGAAATAGGAAGTGGAGTATAGCTAAGTCAATCCAGGTAATCAATTAAACTGATCTTAAAGTATATCACAACAGGGGGGATAGATTAGGGTGGATACTTGCTCTTAATTGGTCGTTTGCAAAAGTTCATTTATTTGCTTAATCTAGTTGCTTTTAATTAGTTATTCGATATCCTTTTCAAAACTGAAAAACCCCCATTTTAGGTTAATTATTAGTCTGCTTTAGTTCTGGTGTTACACCGCTCCTTGTGGATTCGACACCCATTACTTGCCTGTCTCTGTGCTATTACACGATTAGGTACACTTGCCTAGTGTGTGTTTATGCTATATTAGGTGAATATTGGACATAAATTTTATAACTAGATTTCACACGATCAGCAGGTCATATAGATGCTTCCAAAATGCAAAAATTATGAAAATGTAAAATGCAAATCCAACATGTTTCAATGAAAAATACAGCCCAAAATGCAAAATTACAAATTCAAACAAAAAATGCAAAATCCGACAGAAACACTACCTACTGTCCAAATGCAAACATAATTTTCATGCTCAAAAAAATTTAGAAAAATATGAGAAGAGTGATCTTGTCTGAAAGAGAATAAAAAAACTAAAAGATTAGTATAATATTTTTGTTTAAATTCACAAAACTTAAAAAATTATGACAATTTAAAGTTTTTGGGTTTTTTTTAAATTCGTAGGTTGTTGGAGGAGAGATTTTCAATGTTTGCCCTTTATTCCTAAATTAATACATAATAATTACAGTTTTGCCATCGTTCAATATCATCAATTGATTTTGATGATCCAATTGTCCAAATTGGTTTTTTAGGTTCTTTGTTTAAGATGAGATTCTTTGTTGATCCATTTTCTATATATTTATACTACTATATAAACCATTTAACATTCTCTCTCATATTTAATTTTAAGAGTTCTTAAAATTCAATCAAGATAAAATCTTAACCATTAATTCCATTTTAATTAATCTCATCCACTCATTATTAAACCATTTCTTTCTCTCTCTTAATTTACTTTAACTTTTTATTCATTTAAAATATAATCTCTCACACTAACACACTTTCTAACACAAGCACAATTATCAACCCATATCAACATAATATTTAAAATCTTATCAACTTAATTCTCTCTTTATTTCATCAATATAAATATTTTTTCTTATTTTAATGTCTTTTATAATTTATTTTTAAAATTAATAAAATAATTAGATGTAAGAAAAAGAAATTTTGAATAAACGGACATGTTGTAGAAAACGTTTCCGTGATATTGAATCGCGCGAATAACTTATCATTACATTCTTGAAAGTGACATGATGTTAAAGAAAAACTATTTGCCACCACAGCATTGCGCGGGTACGATGCTAGTATATATATATATATATATATATATATATATATATATATATATATATGCAAATAAAAATTAATTTGTTACTCGCATAAAAGAGGCACAAGGAGGGCAATCAACGGGGGCATGATGATGAATAAAAAAGTCAAAATGGATTACATATTTGTTTTTCCAAATTCAATTCTCTTTCCCAACTTTAAAGTGTTGATGGGAATGAATCAACATCCTTCCACTTTGTCTCTGATATTCTTTTATTTTATTTTTTCCTTTTACTTTTTATATACTCTAGTTAACTGTATTAACAACCTAATAATTATTAATTTCATACACAATTTAAGATGAAAACTCACGACCTAAGCGGATAGGAAAATCTCAACAGATATCGACTTAGTACATTAAGATCAAGATCATATTTGTTAGTTGTTACAAAGTCTTTTTGAAGTTTTAAAAAGTCAAAACATTTGTGTTTTAAAGATAAAAACTCTAGAAGTTTTTAATTCATAAGACAACTTCAAAATAAAAAGCTGTTGAGCTGATTTTAAGAGCTTTTTTATAGTTGTTAGTTTGTAAAACTGCGTCAACACCCTTAATAACTTATTTTTTTAATTGCTTTTATTATTTAACTTTTGTCATGTTATTTTATATTTTAACTCTAATTATCAGCTACTATGCTAAACAATGTAACAAATAAAACTCCCATTTTAGCCACACGCTTGGCATATTCTAATTCTAGCTATCGATTATTTTTTCTAATCACTCGCTGAGAATAACAAAAAGGTTGTAAGCTCAAGATTTACTATATATATTTTGTTGAAAGGCTATATATTACTATGTATACTTATGCATGTTATGTTGTGTTTATAGTTGCCTACTTTGTCTTTTTTTCCATTAAAGTTTTTCTTCGTGGATTACCATTCTCATTATGGTTAGGGTTGAAAACTTATCACACGTAATAAATCTGACTTAAAGTAAATTAGTTAGGGTCAGGGTTAGGGCTATGGCTAAAGAGGTTACAATCATAGACAAATTAAGACAACTAATATGTTTAATAAATGGGGTGAGTTCAAATTAACCTTTTTAAAGTATCACATGATTTGTAATTGCAATATATGTAACACTCATATTCTAATAGTTTTCATGAGGATTTTTATTCTCATTCGTGTCATTAAAATATTGATAAGACTAACCCATTTAATCATGCGCAAATCTCTATGGTTTGGTGCGGTGACATGCACCACTAGTCAACCAAACACAAGATATGAAAATTTTAAAGGGTTTTTACACAATGCTTTTAGTCAAATTTTATAGTGCCACAAATAAAATTTTGTATTATCACGACCTAATTAAATTATAGATACAATAAATATATTCAAATGTCGTATTGGAGTAATAACACATATTTTGTTTAAAAAGATTTGGGGAAATAATACATGTTTGGCTAAAAACAAACGAACCTCACTTTTTAGGGCAGTTGTTGTTCGTTGTTTTTTTATTTTGAATGAAAGTAACTTTTTATTAATACTAGGAAGAAGCTAAATAAATACAAACACCAAAGATTACATCAACTCCATATACCAAGATCTCCAATCCGGAATTACCTTCTTCTTCAATTTATGGTGTGTCTATTTAACAACCAACCATCTAACTAAACCAAATGAACATCTAGAAACCCGAAGAGCAACCTAAATTTAATTATTTTCATTTAAATTATTATATGGTGTCACCGGTCATCAAAAATCCTAAATCCACAATTACATATAATAAACATGTGCGGTTTAAGATTAATCTTTTCGACACGGCCGGTTAAAACATATTTAGTTATGATCAAGAATCATTTAATACCATCAATTTGAGCACGACTAGATCTGTCTTGATGTTTTATTGTAACACCCAAAATTTGTAAAAGTTATGAAATTAGTTATGAAATAGGTGGTGAAATAAAAGTTGAGATAACGATTAAACATTATGAATTATTAAATGGTTTTAAATAATGATTCTAAACATATTTCCGTTGAGATTTTTGGATAGTGTATGGATGAGTTGTAAGTTTGAAAGGGAAACACGATACTCACTAACTGAGCCAACCGACCCTTTTAGGTCGGCAACTGATATATGCGTTTTTATGCTTGTTTTACATGCTAGAATACCCCGTACTTAGCCCAAATCCAAGGTGATTCTTGTTATAATTGATCTATTATACTTAACATTTACCATGCAGGTTAAAAAGAGCTTTAAGTAAGATAAATGGGCAAAACAAGGGAAGAATAGAAGAAAAATGAAGATTGGTGAAAAAGTCCTCCTTACAGCCGTAGAAGATATTGCCTACGGCCGTAGAAGATTATTCTTCTAGAAGGTTTAAACAGACACCCTACGGCCGCAGAAAGAATTTACTACGGCCGTAGGAACACCTTATCCACAACCATCATTAACTGACAGATTTCTTGCGTGTGTCGGTTGAGTGACAGAATCTTGCGTGCGGAGAAACACGGTTCAGCCATCCCTAACGGCCGTAGAGGATACTTCCTACGGCCGTAGGAAGTTCTGTTATAGCACATTAAATGGCAGAATCTGCCATTTGCACAAGGGTGACAATTTTTTACCACATTTCAGACCAACACCCCCAAACACTCTCCCTAAGCACCCTAACACTCCAGGAACATTTCTTGGTGATTCTAAGGTGGAGAGATTGGGTTTGAAGACTTGGAACAACATCTTAAAGCTTGGATTCATTAGTTTTATCATTGCTTTGCTTGGGTATACTCTTTCTATTTTTGATTCAATCATGTACCCATGTGTTCCAGATGTTGTAGTACTAATCTTGATGTATATGGATAACTAAACTCATTTCACTTGGGTCAAGATGATTCTTGGCTGGTTATGGCAATATATTTGACTTTATGTTGACTTGATTCAAATATGCATGTTTGATCTTGAATACAATTGTGTTTTATCAACTTAGTATGTTTAATCTTACCATGTTCATGTGTGGTAATGTGTATAGGATAACTCCTTCATGTTTAAGCATGTGGATATTCAATGATGATGTTTGTATATTCTTAATGTCATGTTAAGTTTGTTATTAGAAATGATACATCTTGCATGATTGTCATTAGAAATCATTGTTGGGATATGTTTTGAATCATTTTAGGTTCATCCATTATTGGTCATTTTATTCATATGTTGGTTTTATGCAAGCCTTATGATATCCGATGAAAATCTAGTCATTTGGTGTATTTATGGGTCAAACATGCTATTAATGATTAAATGATTCACAAAGATGTTTGTTGGTATGTTTAGATGGTGAAATGAGCTCACATGTATGCCCTTTATATGCTGGTCTTGGTGTTCAATGTGCATATCACATGATTCATGTTTTAAGAAGTGTTGGCTATACTAGAAATGGTAGGTTTAACATGTTCATATCTTTAGTAATCATGTCGCTAAATATTAAAATCCCTTAATTGTGAGGTTTGAGTTTAGAGGAGTTTGTGACCCCATTGTACCAATTTACATGTGTTTATGATCTGAGATTAAAGTCTAGATTGTAATTTGTTGTTGAATGCCTTTATGTTAGATTAAACTGTTCTGTCGTACTGGTTCCTACGACCGTAGGACAGTACAACCTCCTACGACCGTATGAAGAAATTCCTACGGCCGTAGGAGGCATTTTTACCACAGTGTGTTGTTTTTGCTTGTTTTAACTTATTTAACTGCTTTAACACCTTTTTGGGTTCTGAGGATTACTGGATATATCATTTGAGAAGATGTATATTCAATAGTTTGATTTGGACGCGATCTGGTGGATCTGTAGTTGAATTCTGATATGCCGTTGCTTGCCTGATCATGTTTGATTGTTGAGTCTGAGTCTTGATAACTCGAGTGATGATTCTTGCATGATAATGTGGTTTTGTTGAGTATTAGAACAACATGTTATGCGCTCAATCTATTCAAGTCTTCATATTATGTGTTGTATTGTGTTATTGCCATGATTAGTCTAGATGATTCGAAAGTCTGAGTGATCTGTTATCCTGCTGTTTGCCTTCGGTGTTAGTCTGTGTTAGTTACTGTAGTTCTTGATTAATTTAGTTCATTATGTTACCTGCTTTAATAATTAATTCTGCTGATCAAACAACAATGAGACTTAAGTATTGGTAGCTTCCTGTCCTGATGGAACGATATCCGGTCTTACCGAGTCTATACTGCTATTGACCAGGTTATACTTGCCTGAGTCGTGTGTAGTATCTGCTTAGTAACATCATTTTTATAAATTTAAAACGAGGTTGTGTTACAAGATTTTATAACAAACAAAAACCCGCAGTCTAGAGCACACCAGCAACCCTCGTCTTATATTGTTTCCTTTCTTTTTGACTTTTCTTGATTCCCTTCTTTGAGTCCATACACATACATACATTCTTGGATTATTTTGAGAAAGAGAGATCAAGGACTAAGAGATTTGAGATTTGAAACTAAGCTCCTTGTGATCCAAGCTATTGATTCTATCATTATTCCATTTAGTAATTATTATTAATCATCTCTTTATTGTTATTAATGTTCTTGAAATGACAACGAGTTAATTTGAGGTTATATGGTGATTTATAATCAAGGGAATGTTAATTGCTACATTATGGAGTTAGATAGTGTTTTGGAAATATTTGTAAGTACTATATATAATATGGTATTGAATTAAATGAATTTTGTTGGAAACCATTGAGTTTTCTATCGAACCAAAACTGCAATCAGAATGGTACAAGTGTGCCCCTCGAGAACAAACCGTACCTAGGTCGTAATTGATCACGAGCGTACCCGTGAGTAAGGCTACAGGCGTGCCTCGGTAAGTGTATTATTTAGAAGTGGTCTTTTAATTGGTATTGAAATTATAATTAGTATGTATCTATTTATAGGTATCTGGGGACATAAGGAAAGGATGAGAGAACACACTGAAAGTGTTGGACTACATGTGAGTACCTCAACCTCATACTTAGAGATATTAGTTACTTATATTTGTACGTAATCAACCCTAATGTGGAGGTAGTTGCAGGATTATGTTGATCCGTTGATATCAAACAATTGTAATTAGTTGTTTATTAATGAGTATACAGATGAACACATAATTTACAAAACAGGGTCTGATTAAATATGAAATATGTGATTGAGCTACTATGTCTATGCTAAAGTAGAATATCCTGGCTCTAATTGATTCGTGGGAATGTGTGTCAATAAATAAACTAGGAGTAGCCACCGGTAAAGATAAAGGGAAATGGGACATGGTTAGTAATCATAAGTTTAGTCTTATATTTTGTCAATGATTATTGACGTGTGAGTTACATATTTAAATGACAGCTGCTGGCTTAATAAATAATGTAGATGTATTATTGCATGATTAAAGAGAATGTGCTTTCTTACAGAGATATACATTAATTGCATGCTTATACATGTAATGAGTTATTGATTATGATTCATACGTGCATTATACGTGATAAATGTGTACAATTTAACTATGAGGATCACAATGTGTTGGGTAGCATACTGCTATGTGCACTAATGAGCTACGATCAGTAACTAGCCTAGTGGGGCGTTTCTAAGATGGTGTAGTACCGTATACATGAATGATGATGCCTGTGTGGGAATGGTGTGATGCTTACGTGGCTTGTGTAATACCTCGGTGGCAAATCAAACGACTTATGTTATATCATGATTAAGTGGGCCTGGCCGAGAGAACCGTATATGACAAATACGATACATTGTGACAAACACAATTGTATATTAGTTTTTATCATTTGAGCATTAAGTAGAGTTACTTACTGTGTTTTTAGCTCATACTCTTCGCGGTTTACCTTTTTCAGATCTTTGGCAGACAAGGGTTCCACGTGGATATGCTAAGTATTTTGTGTAACACCAAAAGAAAACTATTTTATTTCGTCCTTACCGGTTGTTACCATGATTTTATAAAGTTTTGTTATTTACAGGTTGCATACTTTAAAAAAAAAAATAGGCGTTATATTTATTTATACAATTATGTTTCTTTAATGCACGATATAAAAACACAATGAATAATCAAAAACTTTCTAAAACTATAAACACTTTAAATGTCTCCATTCCCGTCAAAACTTTGCCACGTGCGTTCATATTTTTTAGGTTAATCGGTTTATCATTAATCTCAAAACATCAACATGGTTAAACATATAAATGTAACTAAAAGATAGCATTGCACAATTTGTAGAGTTTGATTATGAAAAATTTTATTTTCGCATACTAGCTCTTTATATTTTATCCTTATACTTATTATAATGATGATATGTGAAATCTAAATATTTATTTTAATATATTTTATCATCTACTCTCGTAATTTTAACCTGTATCTTCTTTTTATAAATAGAATGATTAATAAAAATATAAAATAAGAAAAAACAGAATTTCTTTTTAATTATAGTTATTAAATGTACCATGTCACTTCCATTATGAGGGGCGTTGCTTTTTCTCTCATAGTAAAGCGAATAAATGGGCACTGGCCTTCTCTTCAGTCCGTGGGACCCACACGTAACCCGGGTCCAGGAAGGCCCGTGGGCCACGTTAACTGGGCCATGGTGCACCCACTGACCCACCCATTGCGTATGTGTGTAGGAAAAAGAAATGGTGACATGAGCAATTTAGCTTTGATGGGTTGGTGTGGTTGGAGTGGAGACGTGGCCCCACCCATCTCTATCTTCTACATTTGTCGTCACAAATTATTGAGTATCATGTCCACGTCAAAAACTATAACTTTGGTCCTTCATTTATGTGTAAACCTATATGTTTTGCTTAATTATGACAAAATTTTATTTTCGTAGTTTGAAATTTCTCCATTTTATTTATTTTTATTCTCGAATCTAAAGTTGACAATAGATTCTTGATAAATCGTTTAATTTAATTAGCGCCATAAATGAACCCTTTGTGAAACTGTTTGGCGGAAAGTTCGTTCGTTTGTTTATTAAACGAATGAACACGAATAAAAATTTCCGATTATTTAATTAAACAAAAGAACACGAATAGAGCTCTCGTTCATTCGTTTATGTTCGTAAACGTTCATTTATATTATATATATATATATTTATTTATTTATTTATAATATATGTATGTTTATATATAGTGTTTATTTGTGTTTAATAATGTTATATTTGTATTATAGCATGTGTTTCTTCGTCTACATTTGTTTATCATTTAAATGAACGAACAAAAATGTACATAACTAACCAATATTTTAGCATTTGAACATGCATGTTTGTTCGTTTATCGTTCGTGTTCGTTTATTTGTTCAACTAAAATTAAACAAACAAACACGAACACATAAATCCATTCGTTTATCCGTTCGTGTTCGTTTCTTTGTTCAACTAAAGTTACAAACGAACATGAATAAGCTCCGTTTATGTTTGTTCGGTTCGTTTACAGCCCTAAATTTGGTTAACAACTTTACATTCACACATTCTTTGTAAGATTAGCTCTATTCAATGATGAAAAAAATGATCAAAATAAAGACCCTTGTCAGAATTGATCGAGTGTTTAGTTTAAAGTACGCGGTCTAATTGACATTTTCATAACCGTTTTCAAGACTTTCACAACTCACATTCCATCAATTTCCTTTCATGGTTATGAAACATCTATGCGTTATTTTTACTTGTTTATCTTATAAATCCAAACAAATTGCAAGTTTATATAACAATGTTTGAAATAAAAAACAAGATTAAAATGCAAATTAAAGAACTAAAGCAAGTGCTAGTCTACATCTATCACGTACGATCTTCAATTCAAGTATCTAACAAAACATTCTTGGTTTATAAGGGTGTGGAAGGTTAAAGTATCTGACAAGTAACATTAAAGGCCTTTTGTGCGATTAGTTTTAGATTCTTAGGCACAAAACAAGAATGGGCGCTTGGTTAATTAGATGTTATGAGAATGACTAAGGGTAAAGGAATACAATGAGCATTATCTTGTATTATCATATTACTATTGATATTGCTTGATTAATATAGGTAATTATTATATACATATATGTATGTGTGTGTGGTATGTACAAGTTGATGGTGGTGCCAATAGTCCGGTAGTGATGGTGGTGGTCAGTGGTAATAGTAAGCTGTGTTAGTGCATGGTTAATGATGGTAACAATAACAGTTAGTGTTGATAGTCGGTGACGGTGATGGCAATGTTGATTGAGACAGTGATTAATGTCGATTAAAGGCGGCGGATGGTAGTTGGTGACGCTATGGTTGTAACAGGCGGTTCTGGTAGTCGATAAAGGTAGTGACGAGATGTGGAAATGGCGACAACAATCTATGATGGTAGGAGAGTGTAATGGTGGCGGTGAAAGCAACAACGGTCTATTTTGTTGGTAGAGTGTAGGGGCGGTGATAGTGGTGATGGTGGTTTTGCAACGAGTTGCGATTGTGTAGTGATTGAGACAGTGATTAATGTCGATTAAAGGCGGCGGATGGTAGTTGGTGACGCTATGGTTGTAACAGGCGGTTCTGGTAGTCGATAAAGGTAGTGACGAGATGTGGAAATGGCGACAACAATCTATGATGGTAGGAGAGTGTAATGGTGGCGGTGAAAGCAACAACGGTCTATTTTGTTGGTAGAGTGTAGGGGCGGTGATAGTGGTGATGGTGGTTTTGCAACGAGTTGCGATTGTGTAGTGGTTGCGACAAAGGCTGCGGTAGAGGGCAGTGTAGTGATATTGGTGGTGATGGTGATTGTGTGACGTGTTACGATGGTGTAGTGGTTGTGGCGGCGGCAGTGTGGTGGCAACGATATTGTTGGTGGTCAGTGATGGTGTTGGTGTTTGATGGGGACACATACACATATACAAAACCATCACCTTGAATGCATTACCCCCAATTTACCGGGGAATGGTTTATTACCCAGTATTAGATAATGATTGATTATATTTTACATAACCAAGTAATATTAATCATTACCATTCTTATTCCTATTCTTTACCTTAAAACCCACAACCAATAACACGACTTTAAATTCTTGACAAGAATTTATTAAGAAAACACGACTTTCATCTTCATAGAATTTTCTTTATTTCTCAGACATTAAAAAAAAATTAAAACTGAAAAATTGAAAATATATCCATGTACACATACAATAACGTTATAAAAGGTTAAAACTCAATAACTTTTTATAGAAAACAAAACCCTAAAAACCATACAATTTTTTAACATCATTCATTATCAGTTGTCAAATTAAAACATATACATAATTGACAATACCTTTTGTAATATTATAGGAAGATGTTACTTAAATTTTACACAAACATGTTGAAATAATTTCAGAGATAGTTTTGTAGCCACGTAGATATACGAGGTTTTGACAGATGTCCCTTATTATTTATACCAAAAAATGCACCTTCTCAAACAAAAAGCATTCTGCCAACTTTATTTAGTGAAAAAGACACCCCAAAACTGATTAATACTACTAAGAAAGTGATCATTTATTTATGTATATCATACTAACTTCTGTGTTCTTTATTATTATAAACACTATAATTAAAGAGCTTGTGTACTTATTATATAAATGTGAAATTGTGATAAGAACAATATTTAGGAAAAATGGAAAATCATCCCTTTGTTTCATGCTTTAAACAGTCTGAAATCATGATTTGACTATTGACTCTTTTAGCATATATTAACAGACAATGTTAATAGTTCTGTCAAATTATTGAGATCCAGAATGCCAAATAAACTCCCAAGAAACAATCTAGCAGATTTAGAAAATATGTAATGAATGAGAACATAATTTATAAATTGGTTTTAATTTTCGTTTTTAAAGATTAAAGACACTTACCAAATGACATTTTTTTTATCTAGCAGTATTAAAAAGTAAAAGTTGTTTATTTTTCTTTGAAAAATATGGAACTTAACCAATGATTTTAAGTTAGAATTTTCGGAAAAATATATCAACTACACGAATTAAAAGCTACAGTACATACTTGCTAGCCCGTAACTCCCTCGTTTTGTCATTAATTAAGTGAAAATATAACACTTTCCGGACGTGATTTAATATTTATATATACACGTACTTTCTTTTTAGACAAAATAATAAAATAAATTTGAGTAACTTTTACAACTGTAAGAGTTATAATGATGAAGAGTAGTAAAAAATAGTTCATAATATTGATTTTATGTGCATGAATGACTAAAAAAAGGTAATGTACAATTACAAAGCAGCACCATTAGTGTGATAACAATGTTGTAAAACTGATATATGCATGGAAGACATACTAATTAATCATATGTATAAGTGTGTTTCACTTTCTCTCACACACAAACACTCTCACTATGTGTTATTCCTACTCAACTCAACCTTTGCTTGCATATCACACTTGAAATATCAAAGTCTAGTACCATTGGTTCCTTTAGACATGATGTCAAAGTTTGCCATTCCACCATTTTGTTGCATGCCTTTGTCCCTTTGTTTCTTCTTTCTTTTTCACCATAAAGCTTTTACCCACAAATAGTTAAAAAGATGCCACTATAACATGTTTTTGGTAGTTGGGGAGGGGAGGTGTTCTTGAAGCAAGATCTTATCTTTGAGTGGAATCTTTTCTCACAAGTATACCCTTCAATTCTTTTACAAACAAATTGCTCAATTTTACTACATTTTTTATTGCATTTGGCATACATCACTGTAACATCAACATTTTGATACCTCAAGTCAAGTCCTGAACATGCATGATCTATCTTTTACAATACGTACCCTTTTAGAAGCATTAGGTGATATGTTTACATGAATTCTCTCATATGTTCGATCTATAATAACCTTTTTTTTTGTTCATGTTACGTACAGCATAACGGTTTCTAAGAGTTCTTTTAACGTTTTTATTTTTTATTTTTTTGGTAAACAGGTTCAACTGGAAAACCAAAATAGAGAATAGGACAAAGTGGTGTTGGGGGACATGAGTTAATGACTACAAACTAACCATTTCCCCTTTGAGCAATCTCAAGGCTCAATCATGGTACTTGCTGTTCATGTTCTTGTTTCAGTGAAACCATGAAACAAGTTAATATTTTTCTGCTTCAAATTGAATCTCTGAGGTGTCAATTCAATTCAACAATGTTAACTAAAGGGAAGGGACCCAATGCATGTGTGTATTGTACCTTTAGGTATAACGTTTGTACTATGGTCTAGTCAATTTATCAGCAGTACTTCAGTGTGATAAAGATGGAGACTGTTCATTTATACATCTGTTCCATTCACATTTGTATAAGTTGGCTTAGTTCAAGCAGGGCAGAAGCGACCAGAGTTAGAGACAATCATGTTTAGCTACTTGCACTTTATCATTTACAAGTTGTAAGTTGCTCTGGATTTAGTCATTTTTGGTGTGGGAAAAGCATTGTTTAAGCCAATGATGTTTACTGACCAACTACTCTTTGTATCTTTGTAACAAATGAAGCCAATCTGATTGATGATCAAAGTGCATCTGATGATTCATTCCTTTTGACCAAAATTTAAAAAAATCTTTGACACATTAAATAGCATTTGCTTCCTCAACAACCAACAAAGTTTAGCACATTGCAAACAAAGTTTTATTTTGAATGATTAAAAACCCTAATTTATTATCAACTCTATATACCTAATTAAGCAGAAACAATATAACGCATATGTAGGATCATAAAAATCATAATTTCACAAGTCGATCACAACGAACAACATTTTCAGCAGCAAGAGAAGATGTCAAATATACAATAATATGCAAAAAATTGGCAATTACAAGAATAATAAAGCAATGGAAGATTTGATTGGAGAAGTTAGATAAGAGAATATATATGATCACCGGGCGAAACATCTTTACCATAAGTTTAGAAACTCACCTCACGAACATGCTTTTTACCAAGGTAAGCATTTCATTAAAGAAAATAACTTTATCTACTATATGCATGTATCCCATTTTGAAAAGAAAAAAAAACATCATAAAAACTCACCTTAAACCTTGTTACTCTAAAACCTTCGATCTCTTTGAATTGACACCTTGAACTACATGCAATCACTTAGAATCCTCAAGATGTTTCCTCCAACTTTATTTTATCTATAACGGTTTCTAACTCACTATATAACATTTTCCTCACATTCACTATCTATACGTTTTCTTCATTCAAATAATTTCTTTACGTTTAAAAAAACAACTTTTATTGTTAACCATAAATATATTTATATTTGTTTAGTCACACCTAGATTTACATTTCTGTTTACATAATTTTCTTGTCCTACCCACTTTCCTTTCTTTGTCATATTGTTGTTTATATATTATTTCTCACGTAAGTGGGCAACGGTCAATAAACATATCTATATTATCTTATAGATTATTTAGATTTTTTTTCTTAATCTTTTAACTTTAAATAATTTGAAACTATTAAATTTACCCTTAATATTAACCTAAATAAAAATTATTAAATAAAAAAACTATATAATAAAGTTAATAACAATCTTAAATACTATTTTAATAACTAAACCTTTAAAATAAAAATTATTTAAAAAATAAACCAATACAAATTAACTTACTAATAAACAATTAAAAATAACAATTTGATTTGTTTTTTTAAATCTTTCTTTTTTAAGGTTTTGTTATTAAAATAGTATATAAAACTATAAAAAACTCTATCATATAGTTACCTTACTTAAAAATTTGCATTTAGTTTATATTAATGGTAAATTAGTAATTTTAAAATATTTTAAATTAAAAAATAAAAAAAAACCTAAATACTTTATAAGAATGACATATATTCTCTTGGACACAATTTGTTAGCCCAGCCAAAGTATAGCCCATAGCCACCATTCTCAGCCCAATCTGCCAATTTATTTTGTTTTCTATACATTCAGCCCAACTTAAGCCCATCATCCAACTAAAATTGTTTCTTCTTCATGGAGACTTTCTTTTTTTTCCTTATAGTTGCTTAAACCTCCTTTTAACATATTTCATGTTTCAAGATTTAAAGATTTTATATTTTACTAACTTTAAATACTTTAATTATATTAAAAACCTTTATGCCCATCTTAAACATCAACCTAATACATTAATCTTTAAAAATCCTTCTTAAAATCTCACTCACAAATAATTATTCGTGTGTGTTCTTATCATTCCAAAACAGTAAACTTAGACTAAATGTGAAAGAATGTAATAAAATTGAAATCAAATTTCGTTGTATATTGTGTCTGGTAACATTATTTGAAAAAAATTAAATTCTTTGAAGTATATATATTCCTTTAGGTAGAAGAATTTCATTCCATAACTAACATGGATAAAAGTAAAATCATTTTCATTCCTTCGTATTACGGTGAAACAAACGAAACCTAAGTATACGTATGAAGATGCTACAAACGTGAATATAACTAATTTTGAATTTAGCATAAAGAACATATTTAGCTTAATTTATTTTATTGGCGTTACAATCCTAGCCAAGAGTTTACAAACTCTTTAAGAAATTAGATGACCATCTTAGTTTAATTTATTTGTTTTCCTTTCTTTTTTTTATGGTTGTTACAAAAAACAAACACTGTATCTTAAAAGCTCTTAATAAATAAAATTAAGATGTAATTAGAGGTTTTTCCAAAAATCACACGTCCCACAAACGTCTCACTTCTTATGTCATGCATACATTAGTGATGAAAAGTTCTCGTAATTAGTGTATACATTGTTTACTTATCTTATATGGTAACATGTTAGAAACTGATTGCATCTTATGTTATATGCTCCGTTTCGCACTTTTCATTAACATTAGATTTTTTATCTTATTTTACAAATTTGTATTATATGGTGTTAGTGTATATATGGTCACACATTAAGAAATATACTCCTTATTTTGATAATAATAAAAATATGAACAAGTAATATTATTGCTTATCAAATTTATTTATATGTTCATATCTACATTCTTTAAAAGGTTAACAAAACTAAAATTAATGATCAAGTGAATAACACATATGTGAAGACTTCAAATCAACAAGAAAAGAAGAAAACAATCGATCCCACGGTCGACCGTGAATCAACCGTCGCTGCTCAACTCACAACTCTTAAACATTGTTCTTCTTCAAGTCAACCGAACTCGTACTCAACAATTGAAGATGACATCTTCAAAGTCGATCACGAAGATATTTACAAACAAGAGTTCGAAATATATGAGCTTACAATTAAACAAGTTTAAGTTTTTATAAAATTACTTTTATAAAAACTTCTATAAAAATTAACAAACTTTTTATAACAATCACAAGCTTGGTTAAATAAGTACAAGACTTCTTATTTTGACAAATACTAAACATAATCTTTCTTTGAAACAATACAACACCAAATTTAGTAAAAGGAATCTCTCAAAGAAGCAAAATTCCAACATGCTTTATGCATTTGGTTTCTAAACTTCTATTTTGGTGTTTAAATTTAAACATAAGAAGTATGACACCAACCCAACTTTTCTAAGGTTCCTTTTCAGCACATTTTTATGGTAAAAATGGGTTATGTGTGGTTTTGGTAAAAGGCCAACGTCTTTATTTGCAAGGCTAAAAAAGTTCCAGCATGCTGTCGGAAGATGCCACGGTCGACCGTGGACAGTCTGGACACTTTTTGAGCTTGCACTTTTTTCCTAATTTAAACCAACTCAAGTCTTGTGTTTTATTTACCTCTTGCACAACAAAAACACAGAACACATATTCATATCTTGTGAGCTCATATTCTTTGATAATTCATCTATCATTCAAGATCAAGAATTAAGCAAGAGCAAAGCTTAAACACTACAACATCTTTCTACATATTTCGTAATAGTGTAAGGATCAACTCTAGACTTTATAATTAGAGTGAAGTGAGGATTATCTCTAGCCTATAGAATTAGAGATAAGTGAGAATTAACTCTAGCCAACACAATTAGAGTGAAGTTAGACTTATCTTAGCCTTGTTTGTAAGAAAGAAGATTATTTCTTGTAAGCTAAAAAGAGAAGTTGTAAAGGTTTATCTTTACCTTCAAAGAAAGAAGTTTTAGTAGAGCAAACTCTTGGTGGGTGATGCCAAGGAGTGGATGTAGTGCAAGTTTGTTATAAACTTCAAGATTTGTTGTGTTGTTATAAACTTCAAGATCAATCTTTAAAACACAACTTACTAGTTTTTATTTGAAAAAAATTGGTAAACTAAGTAAAAAAAACCTATTCACCCCCTAGGTTCCAACATATGGGTAAGGTTCTATATAGAGCTCCCTTAAACATAAAATCTAAATAATCATCCTGAAGATGACACTTGTCACATAGTTTAAGGGACAAAAAAAAAAAAAAAAAAACTCACCGTCGCCTCACCTCTCCAGCGACCCCCACAATTATAAAAAAAACCCACTTATTTTAAATGATCATAACTCGTTCATTTTTAAGAATTTTAACAAAAAAATTATATCATTATATTCAGTTTTTTGTTCTCTTTCAAACAAGACCAGACTTAATATATTTCTGAATTTTTTTTAAATGCAAATTTTGCATTTTGAGCCGGGTTTCATTCTAAATGAAAAATGCAAAATATAAACATGGAGGTCATCTAGATGCTTTCAAAATGCAAAAATTATGGAAATGCAAAATGCAAACCCAACATTATTCAATGAAAATGCAGCCCAAAATGTAAAATTACATATTCAAATTCAAAATGCAAAATAAATACACAACACTATATGCTGCCCAAAATACAAACAAAATTTGTATTTTCAAAAAAAATTTAGAAAAATATGGAAGAGTGATCTTTTTTGAAAGATGATTAAAAATCTAAAAGATTGGTATAATATTTTTGTTTAAACTCACAAAACTTAAAAAGTTATGACAATTTAAAGTTTTTTGAGGGGATTTTTTTTAAATCGTGAGTTGTTGAGGGGGGTTTCTATTTTTGCCCTTTTATTAGTTAATTAATACATGATATTACAATTATGCCATCCTTAAATTTCATCCTTTGATTTTAATGATACAATAGTCCAGATTGATTTTTTAAATTCTTTGTTTAAGCTAGATTCTTTATTAATGCATTCTATGTACTATATATAAAGAATGAACACATAAACTTTATTTAGGGTTTACCAGATAGGGTTGGAAAGGTACACACCCTATAAGATAGATCATTGTATTCAAATCTACACTACTCTCGCCCAACCCCTTTTTTTTCTAACATGGCATAGAGCCGGTTTCTTTTATGCACATTACCACATCCTATGGAAACCTATTAATAACCAAAAAC
Organism: Pulicaria dysenterica; assembly: GCA_947179395.2. Lineage (NCBI taxonomy): Eukaryota > Viridiplantae > Streptophyta > Magnoliopsida > Asterales > Asteraceae > Pulicaria > Pulicaria dysenterica. The sequence goes on from OX359295.1 coordinate 60,653,810, forward strand.
AATTAGTTGTTTATAAATTAATTTGTTTATGAGTGTTTTCAGTATAGACCTTTTTAGAGCTGTAGGCTTTTATTTTGAAAGAAAAAACTATAAGTTATTTCCGTTTTTTTGAACAAAAAACTCTAAAAAAAGTTTATTATTGCAGCTTTTAAAACTACTTGTAAACTTTTTATATATCAAGTTACCTAAATACTTTATTTTATAATTCATCTTATTTGTATCATTTTACACTATTTAGTTTAAGTTACTAATTATTTTTGCCAAAACCATATATAATAAATTATACAGCTTTCAGCTTCAGCTATCAGCTTTAGCTTTCAACTATCAACTACTAGCTTCCATTTACAACTAACAGTTATTTCGTCAACACATCCTGTAAAAATCTTGTTAATAAACAATTTAGTAAAATTACATAACCTAAATTATTCTCATATAGCCTATCAATGTATAGACATAACATAAGCACATTCTTTATTCTAAACGATTTGCATTATTTGTTACATAATATGAATAGTATTTTGATACTTTATTTTTCTTACTTTTTAGAAGTTTATTATATTTTTATTTTTCTGAATTTTCGTTAAATTTTTTATGTTACAATAATTAATATGATTACTAAAGTCGCAATCTTATAAAATTTTAATCGAAGAAACTTCACCTGTACTCTCTCTACTATTGTTATTATTATTATTATTATCAAATATTACAAGATTTTATGAAACCAAAAAAAAATTCATATACTTTAATCCCATTGTTTAAAATGTTTAATACATTGCAACTTTTCGTCTTTTTGACAAATATGAGCTAATTTAGCTTATATATCTTGTTTGTTTGGTATACCAAAAAAAAGCCTTTGGCCTCATGATTATATGTGTGTATTTAACATTATTGATGCAAGCTTAGATTAAAATAGAAGATTTTTTATATTATTTATAGAATCTTACATGTTTTAATAAAAATATCAGAGTAGCGGCTGAAACACTGATTCCGCTATGAAGTGTAAATATATGAAATCTCGTTAATTATACCATACACTATTAATTTATATCAACATATATAACATGTTCCATAAATAAATGGAGCACATGTTAAGTAAAATGAAGTGGTATATACAAATCATGGCAGTATAAACAAACATGACTATAGAGCATTGACCCCTTTTCCGTTTTCAACTGCTCTAATGCGGAACTTGTATCATACTTAGGGGTGTTCTTCGGGTATACTTGTCAGATTTCGAGTAATTCAGATCTGGTAGAATGAGCATTTTGGTATAGATAATTTAACCGATGGCTGAAACGTTCTACATTACGGTTATCGGGTTCGGTTATAACTCGGGTACGGTTTAGGTCGGATCTAGTTTCCATCAAAACCACTATAAAACGGAGTTCTACTTCACAAAAATATCAATGTATTAAGCAAAAACATTTATGAGAAACTAATACCTTTATAAATTTTATGTATTGTATAAGAATCTTGGATGCAAATTATACTTTGAACTATCTTAGAAGATATACACAATTACACATACATACATTGGGTTGAAATGAATAAAACATAATCAATTCAAAAAAATATTAAGAAAAATATTTTTCTTAATAAAATAAAACTATCAATTTAGTCGTCTTCAATCAAAGTTAATATATCTTTTAAAAAAACTTAATCGGGTATTCCTGAATTCTAATTACCAACCTGTTACCCGAACCGAATTTATAACGGGCAAAACGAAACCCGAAATAATATATAATACCCGAACCCTGACCTAACAAACCCGATTTAACCGATACCCGAAATAAGAGATCGGTTTATTCAGGTAACTATTATTTCCAACAAACTTAACACTTATTACTTACTATACATCTGTCTTTTTGTTTATAATATTGCATGTGTTAGTTTATTTTAGTAACTCAGGGATGAGATTTTTACTAAACCCTTGTAATTCATAAAACAAGGATTTATTGTCCGCGCTTTGCTGCGGTTTATAAGAAAATATTTATTAAAAATAGAATAGAAACCAACATTTTTTAACGTAGATGGTTTTCAAGCAACATAGTTTTAAAACACATATATTAATGTATATCACTGTCTCGGCCTGACATCATCGAGGCAGACTTAATTTAGTTCCTAGGAGGAAAATGAAGGTATAAGAAAAACAAACTCATTAATGTATAGGCTTGTAATAAAACACATATTTCAAATGGATAGGTCGCACTTTTGAGTTGCGAGTCTGCCACTACACCCACCTTGCCTGAACGAATTCCTCTTTATATGAAAAGTATATATTCCCAAACGGATGAAACTGATTACTTAGAGTGTATGAGAATACTGTGCACCCGTCAAACCACCCCTAGACACCATTCTTCCTTGATTTCCCACAACTTTTGTAGTTTGTAAAACAAAAAATCAAATAAGCAGGCCGGTAACCGTAAAGCAAATCATGCTCTGGTTCGAATTAAAAAACACAACACCTTGAGAAGTAATAAAATCAGTACAAATTTAAAGATGAGAAATGTATGAAATTTATGAAGTTATAAATTCAAGATTATGAAGTTATAGACTCAAAGTCTCAAAGAACACACATACATGAATATGGCATATACCAAACTCTAACATGAATAATCATCTAATTTTTCAGATGTTTGGGAGAAATAGAAAATGACTCTAATTTTGATTATCTAGTATCCAAATAATTAGAATTGAGAGAATATGTAAACAACTAAAGCGATAAAACTAAAAATAGGATAGAGAGAAGCTACATAAATATGCATGAGAAGTATGAGAAAACATGTCACTACATTTCTAACTTCGGTTGAATTCAATCAAAAACATGTCCTCGTTATTTTATTAATTTCCATACATACACTACAAAAATGAGAATAACTTGCAAATTGTATTTTTTTAATTCAATCAAAAAGTAAAATTTGAATCAAAGTTGCAAAATTTTAATATACAGTTTTGTTACGCTTTCACTTAATTGTTAACAGCCGCTAATGTAATTGCTACGATTTGTATTTCAAGCGTTACGATGATCCAAAACTAAGATCACCTTACCACACACATATAATTATTATATATGAAGCTTTCGATAACTATATTTTTGAAAATCAAATATACTATGAAAGAAAAGAAGAATATCAAATAAATAAACCATAATATAATTATATAAGAAAATAAGAAACCAATAGACCTTAGAAATGAAAAGGAGTGAAGTAAAGGATTGTTACATGACTTTGAAAACCATCAACAACTCTCTTTTCCTTTCATCATCTCTTCTAGAGAGAAATCATAATGTTTACTGGTCTTCTCAGCAAATAATTAAACCCAAGCTATAGTTAAATTGTAACATTTAGTCCCTTACAAATAGATAAATAAAACCAACATTAATCAACCACCTGAAGAGAAATTTAAAGAAAAAAGAAAAAGAGAAAAACCAGGGTATAGACAAACTAATATGCAAGACAAACAACAAAAACAAAACCCACACATTAAGAATAATAAGAAAATAGCATCATAACACCATCAACACACATGGTCAAATGAACGAAAACGTTGAGACACAATCAATACATCATCTGTTAATATACACATAGGAAAAATAAAAACATAACACTTTGACCAGAATGCAATGCACAACCATGATACAAACTAACCTACCGTATGAAATTCGATGTTAACTCCGGCTTCAAAGCAATCCTTGATTCGTAAATTTATTTTTCGTCAATAGCTGCAATTCCTGTAAATGAAAGCTAAGAAAGAAATATTTGAAACGGAGCGATTGTAGTGATATACCTTTGCTAGCGACCGAGTACGCAAAATAAACCCAGAAGAATCCGTATCTGTAGAACTCATGTAGCATGGACACAGAGAGATTTGTGAGAAGAAAATGAAAACTAAGATAGAAAGCAACATCTTGGACACATTCAAGCTGTAAAATCGACAATTATGGTTTCATATCTAGAGAATGAGTGACCTGAGTTTTAAGATCTACAAAGAGAGAAGAAGAATTAGAGAGGTCGAAAATTGTAACCGATGCTGTCATTGTCGGGATTTTAGTGGTGGTGCTGGACTCATATCGGTGGCCGGAGTTCTTTGATTCGTAGTCAGCTTCTTTTTGGAGGCATAAAAATGAAGAAATTGAGAGATAATGGGGCAAATAGTGAGAAAATAAAACAAATCCCACAAAACCGGGGATATTGGAGAAAAAAATTCTCCTACTACCATGCTCTTGACATAACCATAACGGGCAATTTTCAAACATGGCAAAAATTAATATAGTACCTGATATGACCTTAGAAGAAAATTTGTCATAAAGCTATTCTTAAGTTTCGAACATGCGCCTTGAAAGTTGTATTGAATCCCTTATACGCTAGGCTATGTTCCCCCTTATGTATTACATGCTGAACTTTAAATGTACTGTGGATGAACAGGAACATTTTGCCTTGCAACCAAAACATGGTGGTTTTAAAAAAAAAATTCAATACCATTGTAAATTAAGAAAACTAGGGAGCCCAAAACGTGTACGATATTGGCCTAAAATAAGAAAACTACTAAACCCATTGTTTTATTTCTCTATTCTTCTGTTCATAGTTAGAATTTTATTGATATCCATGACTACGTCAAAATGAGATATAAATAGTGTTGTAGACAATATTAGCATAAAAAAACCATTTATATCTCATTGTTTTTGAAGAAAAATGAGTATTAATGAAAATTACGTTGTCTCGTCGAAAAATCATTTATATCTCACAGCTAAAAACAAACTACGTTTTCATTAATTATTTATTATTGTATAAGAGAGCAATTAGTTAGTTAAATATACATTACGTAGTTGAGGAAATCAGCATTAAATTAAATCTCCACTAATTTAGAAATTATTTTAATAAAATAACAGTTTGGTAAATATTTTGTAAAATGCCATATACTTTGATAAATATTTTTGTAGAAGACGTGGGTTTGGTCAAAAACTCCTCAGGGATCTCCCGGCCCAGTCATGTAGCCAAGATGCAGACCATAAATCATGTGATCCATGACTAAAATTAAGGCCCTGTTCTCGAGTTTAAGTTAGGAAGGAAAAGAAAAGAAAGGAAAGGATTTCCTCCTCCTCCAAACCCCTCCAAATCATCCCAATTTTGGGAGGATAGTTTTGACATCAAATTAAGCCTACACTCCCCCTCTAAACCCCTCCAAATCCTTTCCTTTCCTTCCTTAAGTAAAACTCAAAAACACCCTTTTTAAAACTTTCCTTCCAAATCCTTCACTTTCCTTCCTAAAAAAAACTGGAGAACATGGCATAAGTCCGATTCCATTATGCTGTTAGTTGTTGACAACATTTTGTTTTTTTAATATTTAATGAGAAGAAAGTGTAAAATTAGAGAACATGTTCAAATTTGCTCCGTTTTCGATCTGTTGTTGTAAGTTTATGGGGTTCCAACTCAAAACCAATTGGTTATGAGAGGAGTAGCCCATGACACTTATAAAACAGATTACAAAGTCACGTTTCGTCCGATGTGTGACATTACTCAACACGCCCCCTCACGTGTGGCTTTCTCTTTTTTTCGAGCCTAACACGTGGATACTTGTGGGTTACGTGGAGTCCGGGTGAACTTTGCTCTGATACCATGTAAGTTTATGGGGTTCCAACTCAAAACCAATTGGTTATGAGAGGAGTAGCCCAGGACACTTATAAAGCAGATTAAAAAGTCATGTTTCGTCCGATGTAGGACATTACTCAACAGTTGTGAACGTACATCACACACCAAAATAAGTGCACCCAAACTCCGTTAATTATACACCTTAATTTGTCGAAGTGTTAATATATTATTATATATGATGATAAAAGGATCGATGGAGTAAAACGCTCAACTATTTACACAATTATAATGCTATAGATTGGAGTTGCCTATTTAATTTGGCAACCGCAAGCTATCAACAACATGTTCGACGTACAAGACTAACTCTCAAAGCACTACAAGAAAACAGGGTTTTAGTGTTCGTCACTAATACCCCCAAATGTCGTCACTAAAAGAAAGCTTATGCGAATTCATATTCATATCTACGCGCATTTCAAAGCAAGCAGCATGCATGTAGAAAAGAAAGCTAGTACGTAGAGACTGCAGCAGAAGCAAAATTTAATTAAGAGAATTAGCTAGCTAGAGAATTGAAAGTGGAATTGATTGAGTATAGACACGAGTCAGGACTAATTAACATCTCTATCGCCTTTGCTGGTGTAGTTTGGCTGCAACCGCTTGTTAGTACGTTGTTACAATATAGCTCCATAAATGCTACCATTAGTATTATTGATTATATTAACAAATGACTCGATCCCTACTTCAATTGTAAATTATTGTTGTTGAATATTATTATATCATATATACTATTTTAAATGTCCGTATAAATACACGGGTCAGACATAATTATTTATGTACGTACAATTCGCTTAGTTAAAGCACTTTGCGCCTCTTGGTGATAGTTCAGTCTTTTGTATGAATCTATAGTTGTATATATGTGAGCATATTTGTGTAGCCATGTTTTCAAAACAATGTATGCATGCTTCCACTTTTTGTATAAACTTTTAGATGTGTATTATCAGATGTGGTTTTAGATATAAATGTCGGTTTTCTAGATTGGGACGTTACATTTGATTTTGGTTTTATGCAAAAACCAAATCAAACCGAACAAAACACACCCTTATTGATACACCTCCCAATAATGTCTAGCAACTATTTACGCTCTAGAGTGTATTCGAGTCTCGCATCGTATTCTAATAGATAGCACTCCTTTTTGTTGGTGCTAATTTTTAGAAGAAAAATTATACTTATTTTACTAATCTTATAACTTTATCGTTCTATTATGTAGATAATATGTAAATTTCACAACTTTTTATTCTTTATTTTTACTCTTAATTTTAAAACTTATCTTAATGATGTAAATAGGTAGTAGGATTAGAAGTATTAGAGATAAGGAGGATAAAACCTCTCTCCTTCGATATATAAAAGGAAAAGAGTTAAATGACTTGTAGTAAAATATGAAAAGAATGTGCTGTCATAATGATCCTTTTCCACTCAAGAACTCCTTGATATCTGGCTACTAATATATTCGTATGGTTCTATTATTATATTATAACTTTTAACGTTCATCTTTTAATGAATAATACTTTAATTACTAATCGGTAATCATTATAAAATTGTGCACTTCAATTATCTACACAGTTTCTAACTTCATTTAGCATTTTATATTTCATCTGCTACTTGTGATCAGCATGAGTGAATTATTTATTAAAAAATAAATATATCATTCTATTTTTTCTTATTAGTTCATAGTACTCATCACAAGATGAAAAATGGAATCTACTAGATCTCTATCTTCACATTCTCTATTGCTTGATACTTGTATTAATCTTGTGAGTAAGAGGATAAAATAGAAAAATGTTCACATTCGTAAAAAATATAAAAATTATAACGTTTAGTTCATAGTACTCATCACAAGAAAAATGTCGTCGCCAAAAGTCTTTTGCGACGATATGTCGTCGCCTTATTTGCGTAGCAGATTCTCTTCTGCGACGACAGTTTTATTTTATTGCGACGACATTGAATGCCACGACATGTCGTCGCAGAAGGTCGTGGCCGATAGTGTTTTTCTTAAATAAATCAAAAATATTATTAAAGGGTTTTTGCGACGACTTTTCGTCGCTAAAGGTGGATTTTACAAGAAAATACAATTTATATTAAATATTATTTGCGACGATAAAATCGTCGCAAAAGCTCTTTTTTTTATTCCTTCATTTAATACATATTTGCGACAATCTAAAGTTATTTTTGCCAAACATAAGTATTGTATTGATCAAAAGCAACAAGGGAGTCATAAATAACACGTCATCAACTCAAGATGTAAATATCATATATACAAGTTTGTAAACAACTTTGTCACATCTACATGCATTTGAATATGTGCACAAACAAATGTAGATCAACAACAAGATCAAAATGTGGCTTGTGCCCGTTCGTCAATTCCTTTTAATATACATTAAACTCCAATCAAGGCTCGTAGCATTTTAGTTCTCTCGAAACTTTAGCATTCTACCATATAATTGCTGCAAAAAACAATTGAGAAAAAAAATATAAATAAATGATTTTCTAAAAACAATATAAAGATATGATGCTTGTAGTTCAATACGCATATACTAATTAATGCATGAGGACAAAACGATGCATATAGATTAGCTAAATGTAATATAGCATACAATTACTTTAAGATTATCACGTGTTCTTGTGGTTTAGATCTTACAATCATAAGTAATCTACAACTAGTAAATGCATTATAAGAAACAAATGATTTCCTAGCTTATGTACGTAGTTTTTAGCTAACCTTATTGTTTACCCATTATTCAACCCTCCCATTTAGCTATGAAGTAAAATTGTCTTCCATTATCCAACGGTTAATATGCATCTATAGGCGACTAACATTTTGTACAACTTTTAAGAAAAGGAAATTGAATCTAATCATATAACAAAAATATACCTAATCGAAACTTGTTAATTTTGTGAGGAAGAAATTCATTCAAAGGGGTACGTGTGATGGATTAAGCCGGAAAAAAGATTCATATATTCAAAGAACCTGCTTGCTAATACCCATGCTTTATATATATATATATATATATATATATATATATATATATATATATATATAGGGTAAGGATCCAATGGAAACAGACTTAAAATACGCGACGGTAGAAACACTGCATCTTGTCTACAAAATCATTGCATCATATCTACAAAATCACTACATCCAACTTAAAATCACTACATCATGTTTAAAAAACATACAATCTTCTTAAAACTACTACATCTTGGATGAATAAGTCAATGATTACTCATTTAAAATACCACTGCATCTTATTTAAAAACACTGCATCCGGATTAAAATTACTGCATCTAAAACCTAAAACATTTCTATAATCTTATCTATCGTAAATTGAAAAACATAATCATGAAATTAGATATATGTTCATGAAATTAAATAATGAATCAGCCGTAACTTTTGACTTCTTCGTCTACACCATATATAATTCAAAAATGTTTATGAAATTGGAGTCGTATGAAACGTTCGCAGCGTTCGCAAAGAGATGGGCGTTCGCATTTGATCCTTTGACTCTATATATATATATATATATATATATATAGGCAAAAGTTCAAACGAGAACTGTTTTTCGTACGAGAACTGCGAGAACCAATCTGAGCCGTCCAATTCCCCCCCTTTGATGTCATTGCCCACCCATGAATTCCTCACATGCACCCTGCCACACTTGATCCCCTCCACGCTCTCCATCCTTGAACTTCCCATATCCAAGGAACGGCTGAGATTGGTTCTCGCAGTTCTCGTACGAAAAACAGTTCTTGTTTGAACCATTCCGAAAAGCAAAACTACAGAATGCAACTCTACAAACCAAGGGATGGAAATATGAAACATTCCCATGACACTTAAAAACAGTTGGCACCCCTCATGGCTCCAATCAAGTTTTAGCAACCAAAGTTAAATCTCAACATTACATTTTTCTCAAGCTACGCAAGCATCAGAAAATTTGAATCAAATAAAAATCTACCCTTATTTTGACCCCCCCCCCCCCCCCCTAATTAACAGATAAGGTCAAAAACCTTATCCTGCTCATTCATAAACAAAAACCAACAGATCCTATGATGAAATAAAGGGGTAAACATTAAAAGGAAAGTATTTGTACATAAACAATGCATATGCCAGGTGGATATTGACATATGTATTACTATCTAATTGAGAACAAAACATACACATAATTTACTTGTATGTGTAATAGTAAACATTGTAGAAAAAACATACCTTAAATAAGAGGTGAAAATAAAAGGTGCTTTACCTCACTTCTCCATTGTAAATATCGCTTCCTTTTGTGTACATCTGAACCGTTCTTATGACCCTTATTCGGCATCCATCTTTCCTAGAAATTTAAATAAAGAAACAAAAAAATTCCAAGGAAAATAGAAACTTTTACTATATGTGACTTGTTCTTGAGATAATGAGGTACCTCACATCCAAACTATCATTTATAGGAAACACTTGACAAAAACATACTTATCAAGAACACGAATAAGAAGTAAAGAATAATTTTGTTTTTCAAACAAAGGAATACAGACTAATTGAGTATTGAAATTTACCTGAGATAGGACTATCAATGTGATTATTACTCAAAAAACAGATTACAATGGCTCTTAGAACAATATTTTATAAAATCATCAATTTACCCAATACACTGGACTACAATTTCCTTCTACTTTTATGAATATAAACATATATGGTACAAATCTGATTCACAATTGCATCAATCAAAAATTTAGTTTAAGCAGGTAATAAAGGATATATATCAGCCGCAAAGATAGAAAAAATTACAGAGAAATTGATATTCATGATTGTAAAGTGAATATATACTTGCAGCTCCAAAAAATTAAAATCATAAGTAGTTGAAAAATATCAAATAAATATATGACAACCACCATTTTACAATCAGTATCATCATTATTTAAGAGATGATGTAAATATTAGGATAGGCCGATAGGGTTTGAGTTAAGCGAACCCGTAAGTTAATCTAGATCGGCGATTTTGCTTAGGGTTCACAAATTAGACAACACATTCACATAGTTATATGACTATCTAATATATTCCATACCTTTAGTGTTCATAGTTAAACAATATAGATCTATTTATACAAATCGATTTCTGTTTACCTGAACAAAAAAGAGAGCAATGAGTGGCTGGTAGTGGTGCGAGAGGGCGAAGAGAGGTGGTGCGAGAGGGTTGCCCGTTCTATGGTGGTTTGCAATCAAGAGGTAGACGAAGGTGTAAAGGTTCATCTATGGTGGTGTTCAACAGAGAAGGAGATGAGATGGGAGAGAACTGAATGAAAGGAATGAGGGGTTTTAATTTTGACAAGGGATGAAAAGGTTTATTTGCGGAATTAAATATAAATTGAAAATTAAAAAATACTTACCGCGACGACAAGTCGTCGCAGATTCTTCTTAATGTCGACGCTGAAAGTGACCCAAAAAAAAAGGTGGTCTTTTGACCGCGTAAATTTCATTTTGGCAGGGAAAAAATCGGAAAAAAATTTAAAATCACCTTTCGCGACGACAATGTCGTCGCAAAAGCTCAAAAGCCAAATTACATAGCTGTCGAAGCCAAAAAGTAACCAGTTTTGTCTTTTTGTGGGAATTGGCAACGACAATGTGTCGTCGCAGAAGAGATTTAGTGTTTTTTTCCTATTTTTCTTGTAGTGAAATAAAATATATAAAATATTATAAACAATTATAATTATATTCATAGAAAGATAACTAATAAAAGGATATATATTGTTGTTCATATATATATATATATATATATATACTTATTTATTGGATGTTTTAATATTGAATTCAAGACGGGTTATATATTTCTTATATTAAATTTATAATTTTATTTGTTAGGTTTCTATCAACGTCATAAATAAAGAACATTTAAACCATTTTGTTTTTAACACGAGAAACTACTACATATAACACTATCAATGAGAAAAAACTAGACGTCTAAAAAATTTAACTTGGGATAGTGGTTGACCATGGGTTATGTAAACGATCATAAATAGATTTAGCTATTTAGACTCGCATTGAAAGTAATTCATGAACAAAATAAAAAACCTAAATAAATTGGGTGAAACCCACAATTTAATCTTTCTTGTCTAGTGAACCATGCCTTTAGACCATCATCATCCATATATAATGGAGTTTAATTAACGTACTTACTTCCATATCATCATCCAAATCATCTTCCACTTTCAACCCTCTCTAACCCATAAACTCATACATCCAACCCACATATATTATTATTTATAAAATATATATTAATAAAACAAAAGAACAAGAAAATAAATAAATCTCAATAACCAGCGCTGGTTTCTCACCTAGCTACTGGATAGACCAGCTCAAACCCCCAAAGGAGCGATGGTGTTTGGCGCTAGAAGGGCTTCATCCAGTGCTGGATGAATGCCCAATGCGCATGGTCTTAGTCACTGCGTGTTTGTTGACACACAACGTACCCCCCCTTAAGATAGCCCCCTTTATTTCAAATAGATTTTTTAACCCGTTAGCTATGAAATATGAATAACTCTAAAGTAGGAAAGATTTATTGCTTTTCTACATCACATTATGGGCTGAAAAGAGATGGTTGTTGAACATCTCCCTAGGCCCCTTCCATTGTACTCTTCCCTTCTTCATCCCCTCTCACTTGCATGTGCTATCCATTTTTGCATGTCGTATTTTAATATTAGTCGATTTTAGGTCTAGGAAATGCCAACCGAGAAACGAGTTGAACAACCATAAGTGGATGTAAAAGATGTTCGTATCACAGACTAAAACTAACAAATTTGTATCCATCTATTCAAAAGCAATTATTTAAGATTCAAACTTTAATATTTCAGTTAAAAAAACCAGACTCAACATACAAAATCAACAGTATAAAGAACTATAACACAATAAAATAAACTTTTAAACAAGATCAAATAAATAAAATTATTATTAAGCAAAGTATACATTCAAGTACGAAGAAAAATTGAATTATAATTTAATCATATTTTTCATATTGTTATTGTGATTTAACAATAAAAAACCTTATAAAACTGGATGAATCAAACTGAAGTTATAATTTTACCATAATCTTCCTAGGACGGCTAACCACCTACTAATAATATCTTTACTAAAATTATAACAGTTTAATTAATATTTTACTATAAAATTCTTAGTATTAAAAGACAAATCAACCGTTTATAACCTTTACATGATTATACAAAATGAAATAGATAAGTAGTTTAGGGATTTATAAACATGAATTACATCATCAAAAAGGTTTTTACCTCGGTTATTGTAGATTTTTTTCATATACCTAACTCAAAATTTCCCCACCAAAAGGAATGGTTGATTTAGTAATTTATAAACATAAAAATAAATTATTAATACACAATATTACTTAAATCATAAATATACATTATTACTTCATCAAAAGGAACTGTTTATTTAGTTATTTATAAACACAAAAATTAATTATAAATATACTCTTGATGTGCGTAAAGCGTACCAGTTTTTTATTTATAAAATTCGTCTTTATTTAGTACGACTACAACACATATAGGCAAGAGGACCTAATCGTATTATAGTATAGAAAATAAGTACGGGTGTCGAACTTAAGGGGAACGAGTATGATTTGATAAAATTATATTAATTTAAATATTAAACTAACTAAACTACTAAAAAGCAATAAAAAAGGGGAATTTGTGATAAAAGTGATTACTTTCAACCAACTCAAACCACTAAATAACTAAAAGCACTAAAAGCATGCAAAAGAGACAAAAAAGCAAATAACTCGGAGAATTAAATAATAATGAAGATGTTCCCTCCCTAGATTCAACTCAACTCAATTCATGGCAATAAATTCATGGAAAGATAAGCTAAAGATACTTATATTATTCATGCATCGATTTCTAAAGTGATTACAATCTTGGTCCAATCATAATCGTCTAATTACCCTAATTAATTACCTTTATGGTCAAAAGTGCAATTAAATAGTTTAATTAGCAATTAATTCAATTAACAAGTTAAGCCCTAATCCTGATGCTTGTATGATCAACAAAACATTAAACTAACATATAAATGGTCATTATATGGACATCACATGCAAAAGACTCTAACTTTAATTGCTTAAAACATAGGATTTGGTTAATCACTATTCCTTAATCATCTATTGGTCCTAGACAATCAAGATTCAATCTTTATGATTCAAGTGGTCTCTTAAAACATAAAAATCAGATTCTAAGCAATAAAAACAGATTCATAAACATGGATAAACATGGATTAGGCTAAACTAAGAACAAACATGAATAAAGTATCAAAAACCATGAATTAAACTAAGCCATTACATGAGTTTCATCTCCTCTAGGGAGGAAAATAGAAGATTAGTCAATAACAATCATAGAAAAGCTCTGGAAATCGTTCATAACAAGAAACATGATGAATCAAGAATGAAGAAAACCGTAAAACCGAATTGTTTTAGCCGAAAGCTTCACTTTAATCTTCACTTTTGAGCTCCAATCCTTCCAAGCTATTGCTCCAAGCTTCCTCTGGACTTTAATGGTGTTTTATGATGATTTAGGGTTCAAAGATCGGAACCCAAAGCTGCCCAACCGAATGGAGATCAAATCAATTTATAAAGCTGTCAAAGGAACCTTTAGCGACGCTAAGTAACCTTTAGCGACGCTAAGTAACCTTTAGCGACGCTAAGTGGTGGCTTTTAGCGACGCTAGCGACCATTTAGTGACAGAATTTCGGAAATTTCAAACTTTGATGCTTATCTTCGAATTTTATCCTTTTTTATCCATATATATCCTCAAATATGATATTAAACATATATTTAACATATTATCATGATTTTTATCCAAAAATAATTAAATATCGCATTAAATCTATATATAAAAATCGCGATATCAACTCTCTGGTTTATAGTTACATATAAAAGATAGACGACAAAATACATATTTAAGAAGATTAATATAATTATGTTTCGACTTCTACCAAATCAAAAACTCAATGGGTGAGCAAAACATAAATATAAATATATAATATCTAACTACTATATAAGAAAGACCCGTTACCCTCCTTTCGCCCACGTCGACGTTCCCCTTTTCTGCCACGCACATGTTTCAATATTTCGGTTGATTTCTCCTGTTCTGTCGGTTCTCTCGGCGATTTTCCTAACATGAGTCCACGCAGCTATATAGAAAAGATAGGAGAGAGAGAATTTTGTGTATTATTTCATACATACGAAAACTACAGAGCTATAGGATATATACAAGATGAAGAGAGCTAACCAACAAACAGGTAAGTTAACTAACTAAGAGTCTGTTACAACTGATTATAACACTTAAAGTGTGAAATGTATCTGGATGGAATGCTTGACCACATTGTGTTGACAGAATGGTGGTGTTTGTTGCTTTGTATATCTTCACTCCCCCCCCCCCCCCGGCAAGTTGACAGCGTGTAAGGATCACAGATGCTCAACTTGGACAAACAATTCTCATGTAAAACTTTAGGTAAGCCTTTGGTGAAAATATCTGTTGTTTGATTTCTTGAAGATGTGAAAACGGGCTTTATGAAACAAGCTTTAATTTTGTCCCTTACAAAATGACAGTCAATCTCTATATGTTTTGTTCTTGCATGTTGAACACTACAGGGTTTGAAGCCAAAGCAATGGTTGAAGCATTATCACAAAGAACAAGAAGGGGAGTAGGCATGTCAAGATGGAGATCTTTCAAGAGACAGTTGAGCCAAGTTAATTCACAAGTACAATCCGCTAGAGCTATATATTCAGCTTCGGTAGAAGATCGTGAGACTACAGATTGCTTCTTTGAGATTCATGAGATGGGTGTGGAACCAAGAAAAATGCAGTACCCAGTAACTGACCTTCGAGATTGTGGACAGGATGTCCAGTCACTGTCACAGTAAGCAGTCAGATGAAGTGGATTCTCTGATGGAATTAAAATACCCTGAGCTGGACTTAGTTTAATGTATCGAAGAACCCTTTGTAATGCTTTCATATGAGGAACTCTTGGATTGTGAGAAAATTGGCTTAACACTTGAGCTGCAAAAGATAGATCAGGCCTTGTAATAGTAAGATAGAGTAACTTCCCTACTAAAGCTCGATACAAGGTAGGATCTTTAAGTAATTATCCTTCATCTCTATGTAAAGAATGGTTTGCCTCTAAAGGAGTTGTAGCAGGTTTAGCATCAAGTAGATCTGCATGCTGTAACAAATCTAAGGCATATTTTCTTTGAGATAAAATCAAACCTTTTGAGTTTCTCAATACTTCAATACCCAAGTAATAGTGGAGTGGACCCAAATCTTTTATGCTAAAGGTTTGGTCAAGTTGGCTTTTGATTGACTTGAGCATGGTTGTATTGTTTCCAGTAACTAAAATGTCATCAACATATATGAGTAATGCCAGAAAGGTATTGTCTTTATGGTATGTGAATAAAGATGTGTCAGCATAGCTTTGAGTGAAGCCAAGAGTTAATAAAAATGAGCTGAGTTTGAGAAACCAGTTACAATTTGCTTGCTTTAAACCATAAAGTGATTTCTTGAGTCTGCAAACAGTATTGGTTGACATGGAATGATTGTAGCCTTGAGGTAAAGTCATATAGACTTCCTCATGTAAGTCACCATGCAAAAAAACATTATTTACATCAAGTTGTTCAATAAACCAGTTTTGATGAATGGCTACAGTGAGTAAGGTACGAACAGTTACCATTGTAGCAACTGGTGCAAAGGTTTCATTGAAATCAATGCCTTCTTTCTGTGTGGAAACCCTTTGCAACTAATCTAGCTTTATACCTTTCAATAGACCCATCAGCTTTATATTTTATTCTGTAAACCTATTTACAGCCTATGGGTTGTTTGTCTGGTGGTAAAGTAGTTAATTCCCAAGTATGGTTAGATTCTAAAGCCTGTATATCTCTTTGCATTGCTTCAACCCATTTAGAATTTTTAGATGCATGATTATAGTTTGATGGTTCCACATGAGAGTCAAGAGAATGAATGAGGCGTTTAGCAGAAGTGGAATGGATTTTCGAAGTATTTATGAAATGTGAATGATGGTTTTTGTGAGAAGCAGAATTGATGGAATGATGAAGGTTATGATGGTAGTCATTGAATTTGGAAGGGATTGTTTTGGTTCTGGTAGAAGTACGTGTAATGGGTAAAGGAGGGATGGGATTATTATTTATTGAGTGAGGTGAAAGAGGGTGAGTGACCGAAGGATTAATGGTGGGTGACATTGGTAGGGTAGGTGATGGTGATGGAACATTGAGTGTTGAAAAAGAAGGAATAGATTCTTGAAGATTGTGTGTAGGTGGAGTAGATTCTTGAATATTGTGCGTGGAGGAAGGATGGTAGACAAGATGTTAGGGGATGAGTGAGGTCTTGAAGATTGTTTGTCTTGTGGTGGAATAGGTGGGGTAGTACTTGTATTAGGTGGGGTATTGGAGGAGAGAGTAGGGTTGTTTGTTGGGTAAAGAGAAGTACTTGTTTGAGTGGAGGGAATGGAAGGGGATGGAGTAAAAATTGGTAGGACATGTGTAGATGTAGTAGGATGAGGTGGCACAGAATTGGTGGTTGTGTGCTTGTGAGAGAAAGGAAAGATATGTTCATTGAATTGGACATGTCTACTGACCATTGTCTTATTTTTCAATTTATCATATAAGAGGTAGCCTTTTTGGTCAGGTGGATATCCAAGGAGAATAGTGGGTATGGTTCTTGAAGCTAATTTGTCTGTAGTGTGCTTATAGACAAAAGCTTCACAGCATATGGTTCTTAGATATGAGATATCTGGTGGTTGACCAAATAAAATCTCATAAGGAATTTTGTTTTGTAAAACACGTGAAGGAAGTCTGTTGATCAAATGAGTGGCTGCCATTAGAGAATAACCCCAGAAGTGAGTTGGAAATTGGGCTTGGAATTGAAGAAGGTGTCTATGTTTCCTCCTACCCCTCCCATTTTGTTGGGGAGTATAAGGGCATGTGGTTTGATGTGTAATACCATGTATTTGAAGAAATTTTGTCATGTTAGAATTAAGAAATTCTGAACCACTATCTGTGCGAATTGTTTTTATTCTTGCAGAAAAATGGTTTTGGACATAGGCATGGAATATTTTAAATGTGGAAAATACATGGTGCTTGCTGGGTAGCAAGTATACCCAGGTGTTTCGTGAAAAATCATCCACCAATGTGAGGAAGTATCGACATTTATTGAGTGTAGTGTGTTTGTATGGACCCCAAAGATCCATATGAATTAAACAAACAGTTAATTCAAAAGAAAGAGCATGTTGTTTAGATTGAGAACAAATGAAACATACATCAACATCAACATTACAGAGTAATATAGAAGTCAATGATTTTATTTTTCTAAGTGTATGAAAAGATGAATGGCCAAATCTGAGATGCCAAATGTGTGAGTTGGTAGAATGAGACAGAATGGTGGATGTTTACTTCTTCTGATTGAAGGTGTTGTGGTTTATGGATAGAAGACATAAAGTCCATGAAGCTTGCCAAGTGCAAATACCTTGTTGTGGCCCTGAAAAGTGCATAAGGAATTTGTGAACATGACAGAACATTGAGCACCTTTCGTGAGTTTACTGACAGAAATAAGGTTGTAAGTGAAAGTAGGAATGCAGAGGACATTGTGGATGGTGAAACAATTGTTAAATGTCACTGAACCAGTAACAGTTACAGTTACATTTTGACCATTTGGAAGTGAAACAAGAATGGGGTTATGACAGTTTTTGAGATTATGCATGTTTGATAATGAGATTGGAAATATAATCAGTGGCCCCACTATCTACAATCCATGCATCTTTTAAATTTGAAATGACTGAAGCAAGGAAAGATTGTATACCTGTTGTAGATTCTGGTGGAACTTGGTTATTTTGCATCATCAACATAACTTGGTTTAACTGGTTTTGCAAGAAGTCAATCTTAGCAAACATGTTGATATCTGCATTAGTATCATTATTCTCAGTCTGTAAGGGAGTTCCAAGAACTGAGTTTACCACCTTTGTTGCTTTGTCATTAACTTTTGGTTGAACTTTCCCAAATAGAGGATGTCCTTGTGGATAGCAAACTATTTTATAACATTCCTCTTTGTGATGACCTTCTTTCTTACAATAGTTGCAGTAGATGCCTTTCTTGAAATTTGTTCTTTTGCCAAAAGTTGAACCAGATATCGATGGTCTGTTGTTTGATTGCTTGAAGTTGGTGGTTGACATGGACATCACAGTAGGTGTACTATTAGGCTTAGGTAGTACACCCTCCCTTTGCTTTTCTTCTTGCTTTATCATACCATATGCTTTTGCAGGGCCAGGAAGAGGTTGCATTAAAAGTATCTGGCCCCTAATGTTTGAATAACTATCATCAAGGCCCATAAGAAACTGCAGTAATCGTTTCCTCTGTTCCCTTTCTCCATTGACTTTTCCATTTTCACAGTTACAAACACAAGTACACATATATGGAGTCTCTAATGCATCAAATTCATCCCATAAACCCTTGAGTTTGTGATAGTATACCTCAATGGTGCAGTTTTCTTGTTTGAGCTGAGTGATTTCATTTTCTAGTGGAAAGATACGGTGACCATCGATTTGGGAATAATGCTCTTAGAGCTCTGACTATACATCCGCTGCAGAATTAACATAGGTAATACTGTTACTAATCTGATCTGTAACAGTATTGAGTATCCATGAAATGATCATATCGTTGTTCCTTTCCCAAAGTGCCCTAGTTTCAGATCCAGCTTCTGGTTCCTTGAATTCTCTTGTTACGATTCTCAACTTGTTCTTGGCGTTGAGAGCAATCATCATGGATCTTCTCCATGTATTGTAGTTATCTGAACCAGTTAGCTTCTTTGTGATTAGTACGAGACCAGGGTTATCGTTTTGGTGAAGAAACAGAGGATGGTTAGGTGAAATTTGATTATCGGCTTCTGCCATGAGAGAAATTAGGGTTCCAATCAATCTTGTTTTGAAGTTTTGATTGAATCAGATCAAGAAACAAATCGAAATTTGAGTAGGATCGAGTTGGTTAGCTCTGATACCATATAGAAAAGAGAGAAGAAAGAGAGAGAATTTTGTGTTTTATTTCATACATACGAAGAGTACAGTAGGATATATATACAAGATGAAGAGAGCTAACTAACAAACAGGTAAGTTAACTAACTGAGAGTCTGTTACAACTGATTATAACACTTGAAGTGTGAAATGTATCTGGATGGAATGCTTGACCACATTGTGTTGACAGAATGGTGGTGTTTGCTGCTCTGTATATCTTCAAGCTGCCTGCATCTGCCGTTGAAATCTTCTCATTGGTCGGTCATTTTACTCATATGTGACAATCTGTGTCCCACGCACCTGCTTGGCTGCTTCCCATGTTCGTTGCTTTCTTTCACTTAATTAGTTCTCCCGGTTGTTTTCCCCTTCTCCACCACGATGCTTACCTGCCACTCACCTCCTTCATTGTTTGTAACACCGCGCTTTTGAAAACATATTTTTTCATTTAAAAATATTAACTCAAAATCCAAATTGCGTGGATCCGTTTGTAAACTGAACTTAAACCAAACATGTTTTTCAAAACTCATAATAGCAGCGGAAATATAAAAGTGGCTATTAATTACAATCAAAATCAGCCACCGTATACAAAAGATCAGTTGGTGTTACTTAAATTGCTCACCGACAACACAAACAAGTTTATATAAACATAAACAGTAAATATAAGTAGCAAAAACAGGTGTTCCTCCAAAAGCAAAAGTAACAAACATCATGTACCCAAAGCTCACGTGCCTAAGTATCACCTGCAGTCAAGGGAGAAGTATCAGTTAGCTAATTAAAGCTAGTGAGCATAAGATAGCATAATCAGTAATACAAACATATCACATATCATCAATATATCAAACAGTGTTATCCTAACATCTCGCGATGAGCTGGCACATCCAGAAGGAAGCATAATCTTGCAGGGTAGCGAGCCCGGCTCAACACTCCTAACTGGGGAAACCAGACACATCAACCGCGCGGGTGGGTGAGCGGGTAGCGGTCCACCGTTGCGTTATGAAGTCATCGACTCCATGGGGTACAGCGGGTAACTGATCCCCTAATCGCACGAGGAACATTGGGTTAGCCAAACCCTAAATACCTATCCAGGTACCGTTGATGCTATCATCGACCCGCAGGCCTCAAGGCATCCCATACCGTAGTCTGGCCTCGATCAAGGACTATAACTAGCCCCCATATCTCGGATCCGTTCATAAACACAAAACTGACCCATTCCGGGCTTCATAGCGCGCATACATATCATATCATAATCATGATTCAATGGTTACGTGTGTCATGCATGAACATAGCGTACAGTATGCATTTCAAGCATACAACAGTGTTAATTACATTTCATGGAACTACTTGCACATACTAATAACATGTAACATAATTATATTAATTAGTATGTTATCCTATACTCACCTAAGAGGCTAGAGGCTATAGTAAACAAATATCGTGATCGTCTCTTTCTTCGGAGTCGTACGGTTTACCTATAAGAGAATACTCATGTTTAGTCACTTCACACAAGTACATTAACTAATATAACTAATATGAATCTCTTAATGATGCCCTTAGACTATTTAGAACCTTAAACGAGCTTCCCCTACTTCAGTACACGAAAAAATAGCAAAACTGTTGATGTTGCAGAAAAAAGGCCTTCTGCGGCCGTAGGGAAAATCCTCTGTGGCCGTAGGAAATCCCTGCGGCCGTAGGGAAAACCTTTTGCGGCCGTAGGAAGCTATTTGCAGACAGTGTTCATTTTTCAGCCCCTATTCAATCCATTTTCATCTCAAACTTAAATCCAACATTTCCAACTCAATTTCCAGTGTTTCCATATCATCTAAGGCATCATAATAAGTCTAGAAACATATATATATAGGCCTGTAAACGAACCGAACAAACACGAACGGAGGCATGTTTATGTTCGTTCGTTTAATTTTAACCGAACACGAACACGAACACGAACATTTAACCGAACGAAATTTCCTGTTCGTGTTTGTTCGTGTAAAAGATGAGGGTGTTCGTGTTCGTTTGTGTTCATTCATTTAATTACTAAATGAACGGTTCACGAACTTAAACGAACATGAACAAACATGAACGAACCTGAACACAAACGAACAGAACCTGAACACAAACGAACATAAATGAACATAAACGAACATAAACGAACACAAACCAATGACTGAAACGAGTAGATTTTCATAACTTAAAACGAACGAATTCAAGTACACAATAATACAATCAAGTAGCAAAACACATGTCCAAATATTAAATTAAAATGCATTTAACATAGTTTTTCAAAATGGACTTGAAACAACTTGCTTCTTCTTCCCATAATCTACATTTTCATCACCTTCAATGACAACAACTTCAGGGTTGTTATCCATTTTGGTTGCTGGAGTGTGGGCAGTTGAATCAAATTCGTATGACTCGAATGGTGAAAATGGATCTAAATCTGGATCATCATTGAATAAAGGAGTACCACTACAGGAAACATGTGACATCTGTACACAAAACAGGAAATATTACACAAACGGGAGAAAAACGAATAACATGAAGAACACAAACAATAAACAATAGGTGATGTAATCTGACATTTTTAGTGTGTGAATCCAAGTATTATTTTTGTGTTTATCACATTTGTTTCCAGTGTGATAATCAGCAACAAACATAGAAGAAGAACAAGGTAGAAATCGAACAATGATAATCAGCAAGATAATAATCATATCCTTAACTAACCACAATTCAACAAGAAATCAACAAGAAATCGTTTATCCCCAAGAAAATAACTAACCACAGATAATCCAAAAATCAGCAAGAAATCAAACTAACCTGATGGAGAAAGATCGGAGGGCTGGAGGTCGGCTGAAGCTCGACTGAAGGGTATAGATCGGAGGGCTGGAGGTCGACGAAGAAGGTGATAATTGGCGGCTGGAGGTCGCTGAAGGGCTGTTGTGCGAAGGTGGCTGAAGGACTGTTGTGCGACGGTGGTGATAGGCGGCTGTGTGTTGTGCGACGGTGGTGATAGGCGGCTGTGTGTTGTGCGACGGTGGTGATAAGCGGCTGTGGTGCGACGGCTCCGGAGGTGGACGACGACGAGAGAACTATAGAAAGAGGCGGACGGGAGACGAGAGAACGAGACGGCTGAGTGTCAGGGCTAGGGTTTCTAACTTCTTTTTATTACTTTTTTACTTATTTGGTTTTTATAAATACAACTTTATTTTAAATGAAATATAATTTAAATTATTTAATTACAAATTATAAATATATATGTATTACATAAATATACGAACGAACATAAACGAACAAACTTAAACAAACAGTTCATGAACTGTTCACGAACATTTAATCGAACAGTTCACGAACATTAATGAACGAACGAGAGCCTTGTTCATGTTCGTTCGTTTAACTAAACGAACGAAAATTTTTGTTCATGTTCGTTCGTTTAATAAACAAACGAACATAAACGAACTTCCCGCCGAACAATTTCGCGAACGGTTCATGAACGTTCGGTTCATTTACAGCCCTATATATATAACAATCTCTAATCAAGAATTGAAGGCATAGGATCAAATTCTTCATTTTTGACCTATTTGGTGATTATTATGGAACAAGAACCAATCTATCATTTTAATTCATAAAATTGATTCCTAATCACTTAGAAATGATATAGAAACATATTGGAACACTTAATTTCAACTCTTGATAGCTAATTCGGGTTTGACCCGTTTTCCCCTAAAACTTACCCAACATGAAGAACAAGGAAGAACAACTTACAAGGATGAATGGGTGATGAAGATAGTGATAGAAAACAGATTACAAACTTGAATTTGCTACTGGAATCAAACTCAATGATCTCTTCCTTGGACTTTCTCCTTCTTGGTTTAGCTTCAAAGATTCAAGAACAATTGAGAAAGTGGGAAGTATGTGTTTGTACGTGTGTCTGTGTTTGAGAGAAGATAGAAACCGACTTTGGTTTATATTATTATCCATTAGGGGTATTTTGTTCCCCTTTTCAACTTACAAATTAATACCCGCTTACCCGTTTCAACTAACGGAGATATTTCCGGAATCCTTATCCAAAACCGTTTAATATTTTATTAAACTTATCTATTTTTATTATAATATTTAATATCACGATTTCTTAATTATTTTAATAATAATTCTAATATTTAATACAATTCTAATATTTATTAATAAACTCGAGATTTGGAACGTACCGAGAGTATAAACAACTAAGCCCATTTGAGAATGTTACATTGTTCTTCGGTATATTACAGCTGCAACTCTCTCTCTCCCTTATGTTGAAATCTAGCAGCAACAAAAGGTTTTATGATTTGAGGTCACCGCCGACCATCACCACTGCCGATTTAGTAGACTTCTCACAGTTGGAGTAACGATTACCACCGACGATGCGAGGCAACCGAACAACACCTACTTCGCTGTTTTTTCCTGCTCAACCAGGTCACTCCCCCTCAACATCGGACCTCCTGTACTTCAGATTTCCTTCAGCATCGGACACCCTGTACTTCAGATTCAGGTACGTACGGTAGTGAAATCTAAAGAACCCTCTTCGATTGTTCATTTTCTTTCCAATACCCATTTTCTTTTTCGTTATATTTGCTCTCCTACACACGTAATCAGTTAATAGATTGTTTATACATAATGTATACATTTCTTATTTTAGCAATTTGTTGGCAATTCAGTAACTGCACATAATGTGTTCGATTAAATGTATAGGAAAAAACTGGTTAGATTATGCTATCATCCTGCGTCCAAATCTGCATAGATGTTATTTTCCTTTGATCATTCTGTTTCTAATTTCAGCCCACTGTTATAAGTTTACTGGTTTGACATGTTGGAAATTGTATCTCTTTAGTCCATGTACCTGCAAATTGGTTGAGATTATCAGTGTACTCGAGAGATATTAAAATGTCAACAACCTTCTGGACATTGTGCATGGATGACTTCTGTAGGCTGCTTGTAGATGTGTGCGTTAACACAACATGCATATGCAGCTTCTGAGGGGTGGGTGGATGCTTGCAGGTATCCAATATCTGCCTCTATGTATGATGATCTTAGCTTTACGTTTTTTTCATCTCGTTAGTTTCCATGTTGATAGGTAATTTTATTTACTTCTTTTAATAGTTTATTTTGGCATTTTAGGTGTTTTGCATTTGTATATTATTGCATTTGTCTTTCTTTTAGTTTCTTTGGCCTATTTCGGGTACAATATAGTCTTCGTATTTAATTTCAGATTTTTAGAAGACTATGGCGGAGCGGATGCTAAGCGGGTATCAATTGGGAGAATTTGGACTTTAAAACATGTGGGCTTTATACTTTTGGATCAAGAAGGGATGGAAAATTACAAGCTTGGGCTTAAGGGAATGACATTTGGGCTTTGGCTTTAAAAATCTGCGAGACTCGTTCACGCGGCCCGCGCGAACCCTCCAGGGCCATTTTCGTCATTTTGCTTTGGGACTGCCATTTTAAAGGGGATTAGGGCATAAAATACAGCCCATTATGCACAGAAACAGGGGCTACGACTTGGGAGCAAGGAGGAGGCATTTTTGAAGATTTTTGAAGCTTTCTTCAAAATTTCTTTCTTCTAAATCAAGTATTTACATGTTTGGTACAATTAAACACTTCCATTTTGCTTTAGTTATGTGTAGCTAAGCTCCATCTTGGTTGACATTGGTGATTCCTTGAACATTTAGTTAGGGTTTTGAGAGGATTTATGAACTTGTTCTTGAAGTTTATGAATATGATTCCTAGTTTAATTCTTGTTTCATTCTTCTTTTTGTATGTCATGAATACAAGTATTTGAATGATTCATGTTAGTTGTTTTCTTGATTACGTAATAGATCTTCAAAACAACAAGTAACAAGTGGTTTCATGAATGTTTATGCATCTCTCAAACCATGGAAAGGTATTCTCCAACATGGTAGTGTAAGGTTTTGACTCCTCTTGGATTTGGTGATTCTTAGATTGTAATGCTAGTTTATTTTTGTGAATTAGATGCTTTGTTTGATTCATGACTTTGACTAAGAAGGTGTGTTAGGAGCTTCTTCAACCTCCATACTAATTAAGAAGAGTCTAGGTGATTTAACCTTTTAAATTGCTATAGCCAAATTAAATTAAAGTTCAAGTATTGCACCATATTCTTTGATGATAAACCTAGCTAGTTGTTCATGTGATGAAACCAATGTTGACCAATTCACCTCTCATTGATTTAAACCATCTTGCTTAATTGCAACTTTTATTTAATTGTCATATTTAGTTTAATTAATCAAATTTCAAACCCCCCCTTATTTTACTTTATTGTTGTTACTAAATCATCTAAACTTTTGGATTGCATAGAAACTTAAATTGAGCCAGTCTCCGTGGATTCGACCCCTTTACCACTTTACACTATTATATGTGTAAGAATATTGAGTTATTTGTTTGTTGGCCTCAACAACCACCACATGTACACCATTTTATGCAGTAGTAACTCTTAAACAATGAAAATAAGAATGAAAAGAAACAAAATATTTGGTTCATGATTAGAGTTCTCGATGTGATCATTAGTATTATGTAGTACAACATGTATATGATCATTGTTGAAATTTTATATTCCATTGTGTACAAGTATATTTGCACCATTTGTTTTTTCATACCCAAGCAAATACTCTGGTTCAGAAACATTACTGTTATTATTTTGCTCGTTATAAAGTCCACAGGGTTGGCATGAAGAACGTTTTGAGTGAAAATCTATATTCCTTAATAACGTGTCAAGTATTATTATACACATTGTGAGTGAGCATGGGGCGTACAACCATCCACTGTTAGGCTCTTCTCGACTTGAAAAACAACGCTCAGAATTCTTCCAAAGGTATATGTTCTCAAACACACCAATAATTGCTAAGCACATAAGCATAATAACATGGATTAGGTTCATGGCTGGTTGCGATACTTGACTAAATAAGTTATCAAATTTGATGTAGCATGTTGAGGTGTACTTTCTTTGAGTTAAGAGGGTCTGAGGCTATATGATTTGATAATAGTGGCTTAATACTAAGACAAATAGACTTATGTGCTCAATGATATCACGGGATCATGGAATCCGTTATAGAAATTATGAATTCGTGCTAATCATGCTTCTGCTTCCTTCTTAAAAAATTATTTTGTATTCTTCACATATTTAATTTGTTATATGTAAACTGGTTGTCAACACTTGAAAGTATAGTTTTTGTTTTCCAAGTGTGGCTAATTTCTTACTAACCTGTTCATTAGAAGGTTACATTTTGTAATTACAAGTAAGAAGATGGAACACCATAATAATGATTCCCATTGTATTGGTCAAAGCCAGAGCAAGGAAGAAGAATGAAAATTTATCAAATTTTTATATAGCATGAAACATCATGTATGTATTTCATGTTAGCAAAGAGCAAGGGTGTCCTACATAGCCACTTCTTAATCCAACTATTATTTTCAATTTATTTATGTTTTGTAAACCATAAAACTTTTGTGTTGTTGCTGAATTAATATATTACTTACATGTCACAGAAAATGAGGTAGCCTTGCTCTTTTATGTATCACAAAGGTGGCATACTGTTTTATTTATAAACTTAACTTTTATTTGAATATTTGTCATTACTTCTTCGAGGCCGTTACAATTACTTATCTCAAAAAATGCAATTACTCGCTAATGACAATTTCACAGTTCTAATATTGCGTCTTATTGTCTTGACTCTTCCCTTGTGGTAACTTACAAAATGATCTTGATGCAGGAGGAGAATCAGCTAGGGGAACTATGTAGCTATGTGTTGTTAATACGTGTGTCTTATTAAATTAAAGGTCAAGTTTCTTTTCCTAATTAGTGGTTGCTTGTTGTATTTCTTTTTATACTAAATGCATTCAGTCACGCCTATTTCCGATATCGCATAATGTACAATGAGGCTTAAATATTGATGATGTGTGTACGGGGATGGTTTTGGATAATCCAATTCTCGAGTTAGCTCTTTGATAATATATTACATTGCACTTTGAGGTATCTAAGTATTGGAAAAAAGAAAATGATATTTTCTATCTAACAAACACATTGAAATAGAGTAACTTGTGAATAAGCTAGACGTTCATTTCTGGTCAACTTAGAGGTTGCAATCATGAGTTTCAATACAGGTTTTAGCAATAGAACTCTACGGTAACTGAATATCTCATTGAGGCTTAAGAAAATTATTCTATGTGCACCTACCTATTTACCTATTAGCATGCATTTCTATTGACATATGAGGTTCTAGGTTCCAAGAAAGCTATAAAAAATGATGACAGAGCCACATATTTTTAGTAAATATAGCTACTTTTTTACCTATTATAATTCATCTATTTAACTATTATTGCATGATAAAGAGGGAGGGCTGCCGAAAATTTCCCTAGTAGTATATATAACAAGTAAATTTTAACTCACGCTTCGCGGCGGGGTAAAAATAGTATCTCGTCAACTTTAAAATTATATTAAACTTTAATTTTTAATGAAATACGTCAAAACAACTCTATAAAAAATAATTTAAAAGACTTTAAAATTTTAGCCCTAACTTCAATCACTAATATCAATATAAATAACTATTGAGTTACACTAAATTGTTTTTAATATAAATAATAAAATATAATAATAATAATAATAGGTTTTGATAATAAGAGATGAATATAAAATATATGTCTATTTACTACTACTAATAATAATAATAAGAACAACAACAACAACAATAATAATAATCTCGGCTACTGTAAAATTATATTGTTACTTTAATTGAAATAAAAAATAATTTAAAAGGCTTCAAAATTTTAGCCTTGACTTCACTCACTAATATTAATATAAATAAATAATGAATTTGAACTAAATTATTTTCAGTATAATAATAAAAATATAATGATAATAATAATAATAATCGGTTTTGATAATAACAAATGAAATATAAAATATATGTCTATTTAATAATAATAATAATAATAATAATAATAATAATAATAATAATATCAATAATAATAATAATAATAATATAATTATAATTATAATTATATTTATAATATAATAATAATAATAATAATAATAATAATAATAATAATAATTATAATTATATTTATAATATAATAATAATAATAATAATAATAATATAATATTACAATAATAATAATACAATAATAATAATTATAATTATATAATAATAATAATAATAATAATAATAATAATAATAATAATATAATATTACAATAATAATAATACAATAATAATAATTATAATTATATAATAATAATAATAATAATAATAATAATAATAATAATAATAATAATAATAATAATAGTAGTAGTAGTAATAATAATATAATATTAATAATTAAAATATCATTTTGTACAAAATGACAAAATACATAAAAAACAAAAATCTTTCCCGCATATTATATATATTATATAATAAACCTAAACGTTAATGCCTAAATAATTCAAGAATAAATGTTAATAGTTATACCAAAATCAACGTAAACTTTAAAGTTAAAATATTATAAAAAGATTTAAGAGTTTAATCAAAATAGAGTTTAAACTATTTTCAGCCTTAATCAAAACTCTTAGATAAATAAACATATTAATTATTATTTACATAAAATTATAAAAAACATATATATGAAATTTGCATTAAGCAAAAACAAAAACAATGAATAAAGAAAAGTCAGATACGATGCTTTTAAAAAAGAGAAGTTAAAAAAGAGTAAAAAGGAATGCAAATATAAAAACGATGTTTAAAAAGAGTTAAAAATCAGAATTCATGTTTTAAGAAATTAGAAGTTAAAGTAGGCCAAAAGGGTTAAAAAATATAAAAGAAAAATTAAGAAAAAGCAGCAAAATAAAAAAAATCCTAAATTTTACCCCAATAAGGTTCGAACCCTGGTCTACTTGGTGAAAAATCATGGGCTTTTACCACTTCAACCAAGCCAGCGTTTGTTAATTGTGCCTGTTAATATATATTATAAACATCTTTTTTAAACTAAAAGACAAAATATTTTCCCTCTAAATGTATATCTATACTATATTATAAAGCATTTAACTTTCTCTCTCTTAAAACTTTTAAGACTACTTAATTTTAAATAGTACAAGTTTTTAAACTTAAGATACAAAACATTAAATCAATAGCCTAACCGATCATCCCTTAATTGTCGCATCTAATTTAAGACAACTATTACTTTAATAACTATTTAATATATCATTAAACATCACAACAACTATTTAAATTATCTAATTTTGATTAAATTACTTACATCAATACAATTTCAAGGCTATAGTATTTTTTCTCTAATTATTTAATAATAAAATTTTTAATTGTTTTATAAAAGCTATTTTAACAACTAATAAAATGCTTGATTGTAAGAAAAAAGAAAACAAATCAAGAAAAAAGGAGAAATAACATGGATAGGTTGAATAACACCGTATTCTACACATACCATACCTTACTTTTTGAATCAAACATATCGAGCACAAACTATTGTCATCGCCGCCGCATTACGCTGGTGCAATGCTAGTAATTATATAATTTGTTTGCTTTAGTATAATGTAAGACGAGATAACGTTTTCGATAGACCTCGCAGAAGTAATTTATTATTTTATCATTATTGTGAACAATAATACATAGCTTAAATGCTTTTCAAAAATAAAATAAAATAATAATACATAGCTTAATAGCTATTATTTGACAACTCCGCAGTCCGCACAACAAAAAGTATGGTTTAAGTTTATTCTTCATTAACTAATTTAATTTATTGATTATTATATTTTGGCTAATCTGCCCCGGATACGAATATGCTTTTAGGGTGATAATCTGTACACAACAGATTTTTCCCATACATAACAATTATTTGTTGTTTGAACCATTATACCCTTAAATATGTAGACTAGAGTAAAAGATAGTGAGATTATAGGGGTATAAAAGTCACAATTGTTTTACATGACAAAAACTTTGTTGTGTAAAAATGTTGCCCACGCTTTTAACGAGTAAAGGTTGACCCATCATCGCCGTGATGCTTTCTCCGGTTGTTCTTTATGCCTCCCCTGTTCTCATTTCCAAGCATTTTCCATGTTTTCATATTACTAATCACAACTGAAAAACCAAAAAACTTCAAATAACAAATCTTGTTCATTTCCAGTTTATATCAAAATCAGGAATTTACAATCGCCATACTATCTATTCGCTCTCATACATGTTCATCCAAGAAATGGACTTGCCAAACTAAGAAAAGGGAAACTTAAATCAGATCACGAACCCAAGAGATTGTTATCAATAAATTAGGGCTCAAAAGTGTTGTGTGTTTCTATCTCCATCAATAATTAATCTATAGAAAAATGCAAATTCCTCTGTTGAATGTTTAGAATCTGCATATGTTTAGTAAGTAATACAACAATTTTAGATACCCAAGTGTTAATCTTCGAACCCTGTTTTCTCCCAAATCGCGTTCCTAACTCTGCTCAGATCTCTTCCTTTTAATGTCCTTCCGATTCCTTCGTGAACGGAGAGGGACGCCATTCTCGTCCTCGCCAGAAACTCGTGCGGCGGAATCCGATCTTCACCGGAGTTATAATCATCATTGAAATCATCATCGTCACTGTCTCTCCGGCGAGACTCTGTGTAATCCTGTTTCAGTATCTTAGACCAGTCCGGAACACTGACCGGCAGAGACGACGGCGGTCCTCTAACCTGTCCTCGCTTAACTGTCGCCGACGAAGACCGCTTCTTCGTCATTGAAGTCGGTACCGTTTTACGAAACTCAGGAGAGACGGAGACGTTCCAGATATCCGATTCTTCGAACTCAAACATCGAATCTGATCCGACGGAACCGTTCATTTCGCCGGTGAGGAAGCCACAGTTAGGTCTAGCAAATAGGCTCTCCGACGCTGCCATTACGATTTGATTGAAAATGCGACTGTAGACAAATTACTCTCTCTCTCTCTCTCTCAAATCTCTACAATTTGTTCTACTATCGTTGATGAACAAATTGATCGGTTTTTCCGCTTTTTATAAAGTCTCCAAGCGGATAAGATTTCTCTCTCTCCTCAAAAACTAACGGCCCGTTCTCAAGTTTTTAAACGAAGAAAAATAGAAAAAGTAAGAAGGATAAAAAGAAAAGGGAAAGATATAAATACTTTTCCTTTCAATTATCCTAAAAGTGAGGGGGAAGTTTTAACACATAAAAATAGTAAAATTGACACTTCTAGCCCTTATCAACCCTTTCTTTCCCCTTCTTAAAAAAACTCAAGAACACAGTTTCCTCTCTTATTCATTTCCTTTCCCTCCTTATATTAACTCGAGAACAGGGTATAAATTTCCACTTGTTTTACCATTTACCAAAATAATTATATATATTTTTTAAAAGCAAAATAGATAAATTTATTATGGGAAAAAAACAGTGTTAATTTGAGAAGTGCTTAGTTCGATTATATTGTATTTGTAAGCAAAAATAGTGTTACATGTATATGTCTTTTGTTTTATAATTTTTTTTAAATGCGTGACAACAAATATTTTAAATTAAAATATGTCAGTGATACTAGCACAAGAATTGATCTTCATTCCTTGCAAAACACGGGGAGGGTAATTTATATGAATGGGATTGATCTTCATTCTTTGCAAAAAATCGATGTGGGTAATGGTGCAGATACAAATTCTGGTTTGATAGATAGGTGGGTTCGTCAATACTAGTACAAGAATTTCCAATAGTACTTCCCAAGCTAGGAAGGCCGGACAAAAAGGTGGTGGAGATGGGCAGATGGTGCGGGTCAAATTGGTGTTGGGATCTAGGTTCAGAAGCGTCGTTCAGAGGGAGAGTGGCTATTGAATCGTCCACGCTAATCTAGATTGGAAGAGGCAAGGCTAATAGAAAATCAATTAGATAACAGATCATGGTTACTCAGTGATGATAGTGACTACTCGATTAAAAAGTTAATAGAATTGCTAAAAGAGATGCAATTTGCTGGTGCTCGGTTTCGCAACCAACGTATTGGTCACACCTTCTCCCAAAAAAGATATGTATATTCAGCTGGAGATTGGAGCACAATAGATTGCCGGTTAGAGATAGTTTAGACAGAAGAGGGGTAGACTTACATTCAATTTTGTGTCCAAGGTGTGATGACTAAATAGAAACGGTTAAACATGCTATCTTGACATGTCCAAAGTTAAAGTCCTTATGGTCGGATGTACATAGTTGGTGGGGGTTGGGGGTCCTTTTGTTCAAACATTTCAAAGATTTGGAAGCTACTGCCCAAGTGAAGTTAAATACGCATGCAAGGAAGCTGTGGAGTATGGTCATTTCAGCCACTGGGTTGCGATCTGGATGGATAGAAATCAATAGGCTTTTTTAGGAAAGAAGAAAGAAACGATGGGAATTTTGATGGACACAAAATCATTGCTTTTTCATTGGTTAAAAGGTAGAGCAAGAAATGCGAAAAAACTTATGGTGGCAAGATTGGTTAGTTAACCCAGCAAATATCCAAAAGTTGGGTTAAATGGGTTGTTTTGTGTACAAGTTTGTATTTTGTTCTCACCGGGACTTATATTGATATGCTAATTTCACTACTGGTAGAATGATATACATTTACGATAAGTCTTTGGGTGTGTAGAGTTTGTAAACTTTGATTCACAGTTTGTATATATAGCATTTGCCTTTCAAAAAAATTGTTTACGATAACTTTGTTATCAATATGATTTTTTTAATTTCATTCTACATATTAGATCTATGAAAGATATTACATGGACAAGAGATATTACATGGACAAGTAAAAGAATTGTTTTTTATTTAGCTTAGATTATCTAACAACTTGATATATAATCAATAAAATATTGATATATCATGTAACTGATTAGAAAAGCGAAAAAGAATCTTTAGTTACGAATATATAATTAAAACCACTCATAGGTATAATGTTTAAACATTTAATGCGAACAACAGAAGAAAATTCATATTTTTCTTTCCTCATCCTTTATGTGAAATATGCATTTTATTTGCCTAAACAAAAGTTTGTTTTAATATTCCGCGTAATATCCTGGTAATATGTTTTACTTTATCCACTTCAATTATTGTTTGACGTAACGCAATTGGTACGCAGGTGGCCCCCACTTTCTTTTTATTTTATTGGTTGTTATTTTTGCTTCATTTTTTAAGTTACCTTAACTTATCCAAATTACCTGATACAGCTTCTCAGGACACACAGGACACGTGCCATAGTTGCTAGCAAGTTTGAATATCGTGAAAGGGGTAAAAGGGAAATTATACTTAGGAGATTTGTCGCGACTCGAGGGTGCGTGGGGGGATTAATCTGCGTTGCTTGTCCAGAGCAAGGAATAATGCGGTCCCCTTTTGGGATAAAGAAGATAGCAACACGTGTCGTGTCGTTTTATTGTGCCACGTGGGCGAGTAAAATGACCCCAAGCCACGTGAGTGAAGCCGTAGCCCATGGGTCCATAGAGTCTCTTGTGACAGCTGGCTTTTTTTTTGTAGCTGTCTCTCAAATGCGCCACAACGGCAAATCGTCATCCGAGTCGTTTATTTGTTTGTGTTTTTTCTTATTTTTTATTTTTTTCTTTTGATTAATCTTAAACAATAATAAGAAGGACTTATAATTTATTATTATATTTTTACAATTTTTTCCGTTAATAATCTTATTTGATTTTCTCATATAGCTATAAGTCTATAACAAGTTGTTTTTCTCAAATAGCTATAACAATTTGTTTTCTTAAATACTGTAATTTGAGGGATTTAATAAATTACTATACAAATAAATTAATAAAATTATTTATTTTAATCATAGTTAATAAATATATTTATTTTCATGGTTATTTATTAAACTAATACACTAATTCAATTAAAATAAAAAAAATTTACACACTCACATCTTTATATAAGAGTATCAATAAATATATATTTGCTGTATGTACAATAATTGTATAAATATTTCTTAAATCGTACTATATTATGATAATCATATATAATTTATGTCTGTATAACCATAACTAAATAGTTTTGATACATACACTAATACAACCCACACTTTTTCTTGTAATAATGTACTTATATCCAAACTTGTCTATTATATATAAATATAGAAAAAAGTTCATGCGAGAACCATTGTTAGTGTGAGAACCGCGAAAACCAATCTGAGCCGTCCAATTCCCCCTCTTTCAATGTCATTGCCCACCCATGAATTCCTCACATGCACTCTGCCACACTCTATCCATCCACGCTCACCATCCATGAAACTTCCCACATCCAAGGAACGACCGAGATTGGTTCTCGCGGTTCTCGTACTAACAATGGTTCTCGCATGAACCCTCCCCTATAAATATATATATATATATATATATATATATATATATATATATATATATATATATATATATAGACAAAAGTTCATGCGAGAACCAATCTTAATGCGAGAACCGCGAGAACCAATCTGAGCCGTCCAATTCCCCCTCCTTCAATGTTATTGCCCACCCATAAATTACTCACATGCACCACCCTGCCACACTCTATCCCTCCACGCTCTCCATCCGATTAACTTCCCATATCCAAGGAACGGCTGATATTGGTTCTCGCGGTTCTTGCACTAACAAAGGTTCTCGCATGAACCCTATATATATATATATATATATATATATATATATATATATATATATATATATATATATATATATATATATATATATATATATGGGAAGTTCATCGATGGAGAGCGTGGAGGTATAGAGTGTGGCGAGTTGCATGTAAAGAATTCATAGCCTCATAGGTGGGCAATGATATTGAAGGAGGGGGAATTGGTGGGGAATTCGAGAACCGTTGTTAGCATGAGAACCGCGAGAACGAATCTCAGCCGTTCCTTGGATATGGGATGGAGAGCGTGGAGGGATAGAGTGTGGCATGATGCATGTGAGGAATTCATTGGGTGTACAGTGACATTGAAATAGGGGAATTGAATGACTCAGATTGGTTATCGCGGTTATCGCGCTAACAACGATTCTCGCATGAACTTCTCTCTCTCTCTCTCTCTCTCTCTCTCTCTCTCTCTCTATATATATATATATATATATATATATATATATATATATATATATATATATATAGATCGTGGATCAATGAAGAAGTTTTTTTGGGGGAGAAGTCTAGGAAGCAAGGAGGAGATGACACATGTCCCCATCTTGTGTCTTTCCCCCTAAAACTTTAACATACCATAACTTTTATATACTAAAGTTTTTTTTAAAAAAAATTGCACCACTTTAAAGATAAAATTATGCTCTTTCATTTGATACCAGTATTGCATATTTT
Organism: Pulicaria dysenterica; assembly: GCA_947179395.2. Taxonomy (NCBI): domain Eukaryota; kingdom Viridiplantae; phylum Streptophyta; class Magnoliopsida; order Asterales; family Asteraceae; genus Pulicaria; species Pulicaria dysenterica. Next base: position 60,689,816 of record OX359295.1, read on the forward strand.
AATTTTTTTGAACTATGTTGCACAATATTAAACTATGTTGCATCAATTTCGCATTGTAAGTCATATCACTATGTTGCACATATTTTGCGCTCTATTACACAACTTTACACTATTTTACACAACATTAATATGTTGCACAGCATTTGCACTGTGTTGCACATCAAATACACAGTTTTTCTATTTTTTTCACTATTTTGACCCTAGTTTTGAACAAGATCGAGTTTGATTCGTCAAAAACTTAAAACATAAAAGTTGTAGAGCTTAGTGCACACTTTCTATAGTTTTTCGAATCATTTAAAACGGATGTAGTATGAGCAAGATACGAATTTTTTGGTTTTTTTCTATTTTTTCAACAATTTGACCGTAATTTTGACCAAGATCGAGTTTGATTCGTCAAAAACTTAAAAAATAAAAGTTATAGATCTTGATGTATACTTTCTACAGTTTTTTGAATCACCCAAAAAAAACATGCAACACAATTTAAAAAACGTGCAACACAGTAAAAAGACGTGCAACACAGTTCCGAAGCTGTGCAACAAATTAACGTTGTGTATATAGTGTAAAAGTTGTGTAACACAGCACCAAATACGTGCACCAAAGTAATATGCCTTATAGTACGAAATTGGTGCAACACAGTGTAAATTTTGTGCAACATAGTTCAAAAAAAATAAAAAATAAAAAAATATATGCAAGACTGGTATCAAATGAAAGAGCATAATTTTATCTTTTTAATGGTGCAATTTTTTTTAAAAAAAGTTTACTATATAAAAGTTATGATTGGTTAAAGTTTGAAGGGGTATTGGGTTTTTTTACTCAGCCCACTCTCCTTTCAGGAGAGTGGCTGCCACTCACGCGCGTAATGACTTAAATACCCCTCCAGCCACTTTTTTTAGTGCCCCTCCCACTTAAAGTTCATTTTATTTACTAAAATGCCACTAATCATCCTAACCTTAGATTAAATTTGATCAAAGGCCTAGATTGCTTCCTAGGCTTCTCATTTTTAATTCCTTCTTCCTATATCCCTACCCTATATATATATATATATATATATATATATATATATATATATATATATATATATATAGAGAGAGAGAGAGAGAGAGAGAGAGAGAGAGAGAGAGAGAGCGAAAGAGTGAGAGGTTTAAAAGAGAACCTTAAATTAGACGAGAATAAGAGACTCGAATAAAATTCGTAATTATACAAACTTATATATTACTTGTTTTTGTTATATACGTAGTTAAATGAATTAGTATCATCTATTGTTGCAAGTGTTTGGGGCTGTATTTTCCTTGTCATCTATTTCTCCAATCAACCATTCATACTTTGTTATTCAAATTAAAAAAATATATAAAAGTGATATGATTAAATATGGTTGCAAGGTTGTAACTTGTAATTAAGTTAACGAAATAACATGTAACAAAGCATTTATTTGCATTCTTAAACCAAAATATTCTTTTCTTAAGGTTTAGATCACTAGACTTAAGGGATGGATACCTTATTTTAGTCATTTGTCAACGAATCTTTAGTTACTACTTTATCTTAGAGTACGTAGTAATGAAATAAAAATTAGAGGAAAACAGAAAAGGGGTGAAAGTAATAAGGTGTATTTCAATTCGTAGACCGACAGCCCGTAGGCAACAATGCAACATGTCCGATGATAGAAGGGTACCAAATTTGACTAGTGCTAAAGTTAACAAATGTAAAAGTAATAATAATTTACCCGATTATCATGTGGTGACTGGTGTATCATTTTCTTTTAGTGATTTTTTTTTACCGGTAAATTGGGGACACTTCCCCGCCTTTCCAGTGTGGTTTCGAATTGCTTGGTGCCGGGTTTTCAATCACCCCTCATTATTTGGATTTAATCAAGTTTCGAGCATCACGCCTTCACTCCATAGAGGAAACCTTAAGGTAAAAACCCCAACTCACTGCATGCAGTAGGATTTGATCCTCCATACTCTTGCGAGGAAGGGGGACACCTTACCAAATGGACTAAACCCAATTGATATTTTTCTTTTAGTGATGATCAGATAGTATTATTTAATTGTTTAATAGTACATTAATTAACACCCATCTGGAGGTCTCGATCATTATTATATTCATTAAAAAATTATAATTTTGGAGCTGATAGCTTATTGGGTCCTATTTATTATGTTTATAATAATAATAATAATAATAATAATAAAACTAATAATAATAATTAATAAATGGTCTATTTGATACTATGGATTTGGTGGTGACAATTAATATTATCTTACTAGGAAAAAGCAAACACAATACACCATAATTACTCCATCCTTTTATTTTACTCTCATTTTATTTATTTCAATGTATTATGTATATAGCTTGTGAATCATCGATCATACTTTATATTATCATCATTGATATTGAGAACGATGTATCAATTTACAATTTTTAAAAGACAGTTTTACAAGTAAACAATAATGTTGGTAGGATTTTTTGCCCATAGTTTTTTTTTCGGATACAAACAAAGATTTTATACAAGAAAAAAGAAGTGTCAACTTCACAATATAGAGGTTATGATAGGGATCGAGAAATATAAATGACAGAATATAGATAGAGTTAGGAATAGGAACCGGTAATGGCAATATATAGATGAAAGCTAACCAATTAAGAAAGATAGAACTACAAAAGACTAATGAGCTAACTACAAAAACACTCACATTCCTTATTTAAAGTTGTTCACCTCTAAGGTTCTAACTAACTACTAGATATATTATTATTATACCCTTTCAAGAATTAAGTAACCATTCTCTATAAGGTTATCATATAGATAATACACTACTAGAAATACTAAGATTTCCGACAAAAAATAGCGACAGATAAAAACCGTCGCTAATTAGCAGCGGATTAGGTGACGGATCTGCAACTGAACTGATTTACTAGATATAATAAAGGGAAATCCTTCGTTGTTCCCTCACTAATTTGCAACAGATCTATATTCCGTCGCAAATCTGTCGCAAATTAGCGAGGAACAAAACCATCTCTAATTTGTTGCTAATTAGGGACCAATTTCTAACAGATTCACGACTTCCGAATTAAGGTATATCGTTGCTATTCCCTCGCTAATTAGTGAGGGATTTGCGAGAGATTGTGAGTTTTGAAGAAGATGGCCCTTTTTGAGGGTTTAAATTGAGTTCTAAGTGTGGTTTGGAGTGTTGTATGTGTATGTAAGCTTATATTCATGTTAACAAAACTACATGAACGATTGAATCTGAGTTTAAGTCGTTTTTGGCGTTAAAAACTTGAAGAACAGCTGCTGTCGGAAAATAGAGCTAAAGCTCACTGTACCGACCTTGCATGCGGCCGTAAGCATGGGCTTTGCGGGTGCAAGCAAGTATTAAGTGTCCCTTGCAGCCGTAAGCAATGGGTATTGCGGCCGTAAGCATATGTGTCATGGTTTACCGTCTAAGGACGAAGGAAATATCTTTGCGGGTGTAAGCATATAGCTTGCAGCAGTAAGCAAAAGAACCACACTTACAGGGGTAAGGGGTTACCCTTGCAGCCGTAAGCTATGGTCGGTTGGAAAGGACCCTTGCGGGCGCAAGGGGATCCCTTGCGGCCGCAGGGTGGGGTTTTAAAAGGGCCTTACGGGCGTAAGCCCTATTGCTTGCGGGTGCAAGCAAAGGTTAAGGTTAACTGAATGTAGCTTTGTGGTAAACCTATTGTGGTAGGTACTTCTGAGGAACCGGAAGACACTGAGCATTATATTTGTCTTCTTTGATTGTGAGGTGAGTATCGGTTTCCCATGAGACTTAGTAAGTAGGGCTAACTATTGTTTGTTGAAATATGTTCATGATGTTTTACACGTTCACACACGAGGTATGATATGCTATGATACAATGTACCATGTTGTATTACATGTTGATTTTGATATGTATGCATGCTACTGGAACCGACGTGGGTCATATGTGAATTGTAGTATATGTTCGGACATTGATTGGTGCTAGTTAAGGTCAGCCGGGTGGGCTGAATTCTTGAGGTCCATTGTGTTAGTGCATATATGGTCATACATTAGGAAATGCATCCTTATTTTGATGATTATAAAAATATGAACAAGTAATATTATTGCTTATCAAGTTTATTTATATGTTCATATATTACATTCTTTAAAGGTTAACAAACCTAAAATTAAGATGATCAAGTAAAGGACAAATAACTGAAGACTTCAAATCAACAAGCAAAGAAGAAAACAAGATAAAAGCAAACATTCAACTTTCACGGTCGATCCCACGGTCGACCGTGAATCAACCGTCGCCGCACAAACGTCATCTCTTAACATCGTCTTTCTTGATGTCAACCGATCTCATACTCGACAATTGAAGATGAAATCTTTAAAGGCGATTAATAAATATAAGAGTTCACAAATAATTTTGACAAAAGAATATTTTATCAAATCTTTTGTAAATATGTCACACATATAGTTTACAAAAGTAATTCCAAACTTTTATTTAATTTGTCTTGTAAGACAAATTATAATAAAACAAATTATTTCTTATTGTGGCAAAAACTAAACAAGATTTTGCATTGAATTGCCACAAGACTAAAATTAGAAAATCATCTTCTATATGTGGTAAATATCCAACATCATTTTTGCAAATCCTTCCAACCTTCCAAATTTGCATAAAGAATTCAAACTCTTTTGGTAGGTCAACTTGGGACTTTTCTAAATGCTTTTTCTAATGATTTTTTATGGCAAAAAAATGTTTGAGTATGGTTTTATACAAAGTGCAACGTTCATATTTTGAACTTCCAAAAAGCTGTCCAGACCTGCGACGGAAGATGCACGGTCGACCGTGACTTCTTCCGTGGGGCATTCGGACAAAATTTCCTTTTGTCATTCCTTGGTTATTTAAACAAGCTAATGTCTTCATTTCAAACCAACTCTTGACATCTGAAAAATATAGAAAATATACAAGATCTTGTGAGCTTATATTCCACACAAAAAGACCATCTTCAAGATCAAGATCAAGAAAAAAAGTGCAAAGTCTTCAAGAGCAAATCTTCATCTCTATGTATTATGTTATTTGTATAAGTGTGTAAGGATCAACTCTAGCCTTTCAAATTAGAGTGAAGTAAGGATCAACTCTAGCCTTTCAAATTAGAGTGAAGTGAGGATCATCTCTAGCCTATAAAATTAGAGAGAAGTAAGGATTAACTCTAGCCAACATAATTAGAGTGAAGATAGGCTTATCTTAGCTTTGTTTGCAAGAGAGAAGATTATTTCTTGTAAGCTAAAAAGAGAGTGTAAAAGGTTTATCTCTACCTTCAAAGAGAGAAGCTAGTGGAGCAAACTCTTGGTGAGTGAGGCCAAGGAGTGGATGTAGTGCAAGTTTGTTCACACTTGCATGAACCACTATAAATATCTTGTCTACTCTTGGTGATATATCTCTATCTCTACTCTCTTTAAATTATTATATTAGTTGTGTTGCTATAAATTTCAAGATTATTCTTTATAACACAACTTACTAATTTTTATAAGTGTAAAAATTGGTAAACTAAGTAAAAGAACCTATTCACCCCCTCTAGGTTCCAACACATTGGGCCACGAAATGGAGGATTAACGGTACCGAGTGTATACGCTTAGGTCTTGGGCTCTGCAGGCCGCCGTTCCTTGACGTGATGGGGTTCTCGGTGCAAGCCGGAACTGGTTGAGTTGATGAGACTCCGTAACGCGCTGGATGGACTGTTTTTCGCTCCCCCACCAATGCGGTTGATTGTGGCTGATTCCCCAGCTAGGGTCGTTGAGCGGGGCTTGCAACCTTGCGAGATATGACTCTTGCTGCATGTTGGCACGTCGCGATGTGATAGGATAGCATAGTGTGTTGTTCCTATGTTATGTTAGCATGCTTGTTGATGCTTATGTGTAATCTGTACTCATTAGCTAGTTATAGCTAACGGTGCATTATTCCCTTTTTCGCAGGTTAAATCTAGACGGTCTAGTGAGACGGGCACCCGTTGGTAGTTTTGCTATACATATTTTTGGGAACACACTGTTGTTATATTACTGTGATCCGGGGAACCAAGTTGTCAAGGATCAATGGTATTCCGTCTCTATTCCCTCGCTAATTTGTGACGGATTCAAGTTTTTAAGTATAAAGAAATTTCGTCTCTATTCCCTCACTAATGAGGATATATACAACTTTCACGAGTTAATAAATGGTCCATATTTCCTTACTTGTCACTATAGGTCATCCTAAATTAGTTAAAAATGGCTAGGGATGTAATCGAGCCGAGATAGCTCGTGAGTTACTCGAGACCGACTCTAAAAATATACGAAATTGCTCAATGCGAAGCTAATCGAGCTTACTCGAGTATGTTTTCGAGCCTAGCTCGAAAACCTTCCATAATGCTTAACTCGTTAGGCTCACGCTCCTAATTGAGTTTTGAAAGCAAGTCGAGCTCGAGTTTGGCACTGTGATGGCTTGACTTGACTCGATTCCACCCTTAAAGTTTGTCAGTCATTCTCAATCTTGGTCTATTAAAGTCATATTTTGTTCAATTACGTGAATCAAGTAACGTTGGTTATTGTCACTCATACTTGAAACCAAAAATAACAATTCGTACCAATATACGACAATTAGTGCCAATATACGTCAATATTAGTTATCATCAACTTTGGGTAATTAAGGTGATAATTGGTTAATATAAGGTGTTCATGGTGAAAATTTACCATTCGTGGTCATAATTGATTTTAATAAGTCAATGAAACCCTAACCAAGTTACACCGATTATGTAAGGTGGATGAGAGAATATTGAACTGAAATTTAGTTAACACTCGTGATCACCTAGAATTAAATCGTATAAGTCCTCATAACTCTACACACTCTTATGAACTCATAAGGTAATTTGTGATTCACTTATTAATATTTTATTTGCAGTGCAGTAACTGATCTAATTTGCGATTTGAGCTTCTATGCCCAGTTGACGATTTGAGCCTAAAACTCAGGAAAAGAGACCTGTCGATAGCTTTATAGTGTATGTTATATTATGTTATATGATTACATGACTATACTATAATGAATCATATAACCAACATTTTCTGAAGCAATTGGTTGGCTATGTTTGAAAGTTGAAATTAACAATTAAGAATGGCAAGGTTGGTTATTAAAAAAAAGACGCTAAAATAATACAAAAGGATTTCGAAACAAGTTTTAGTTTCTCATAAAGCAAGGTTACACTTTCGCATTTGATCAATTATGTTGAGTTTGCCTTTAAGAGGTATGAAAATAGTCAAAACTATCTTTATATTGAAAAAATGCGTTTAACTCATGCAAAATAACATTTAATTTTCTATACCTTAAGTATAATTTCCAAATATAAAAGAAAAGCTTTGGTGTATTTATTGGCATTTTAACATGTGTACCCTTATGCAACGCATGTTAAGAGAGTTAGGTAAAGCAAGTCATGTTTACCAATTGGCTACTTATGCACGTATATCTTTTTTTATATCATTTTTTTTAAACTTTTGACCAATAGATGTTTCTATCAAACATTTTACTATAGCTCACAGTTAAAATTCTAAATAACTTTATCAGCAATACCCACCCAAATTTGTGTTTTATATATCCAAATTTGTTTTTATGTAGATGGTTTATAGTAAAAAAAAAAAAAGAACTGATGTATTATCAAAGCACTATAGATTAAATTTATAAAGAGTACTTTTGTTGTTATAAATTAACAAGCTACTGATAACTTTTTTTCTTCATAATTAGCTTTGCGTAATCGGATATTGCTAGAAATGTCGACATCCAAAATATAAAATGAGAAGGAGGTAGAATTAGAATATGAGGCTGATATTTTTTTTCTTTAAAATAATCTTTTAAGTTTTGATGGAGGGTCACTTCATATGGTTCACAAACATGATTTAATTATTGTTATTGTTATTATTATATTAAAGTGAAAATTATAGTAAGTTTCATGGTATAACTTTAGAATTACAATTTAATTACAATTGTTCTCAGAAATTACTGAAAATTAACTAATTATAGTAATTAAGTTTTTTTTTCATTTCATAAGTAAATTTACCATTAAGCCTTTACGTATTCCGAATGGTTGCTTTGTTTATTTAGTTTTTAAAATGGAAAATCTTATATATTTAGTATATCTTGGTGTAAAGATGATATTACAAAAGTAATCTTCATTTTATCAAGATAAATTTAACAAATTTGTTTGTCAAAATTGATTGAATAGGTAATAGTCTTATATTGTATTTTTAATTTTTTTTGACTAAGTCTAGTTCTTTAAATAGACGTTTTGTAAAAGTTAGTTGTTAATTCCCTTACATGACCAGAACATCAAGGTAACATAGTAAAATTAAATGTGTATAAAGTTAGCTTGTTTTCGCACTTAAAAAGCATATGTATTTAACCAACTTATTCACATGTAATGTTGTGTAGAATTAATTACATTTTTCACACTTCAAAGCATACAGATTGACATAGCCAAGAATTGTGCGCAAAATAAACAATTTTTTTTTGCACTCATAGGTGTAGAGATTTGGAATCATCAATTCTTTGCACTACTTTTCCTCGCACTTGTATAAAATGTTTCGATTATATTTTTATAGACTTTTTAAATACGTATATTACCTACATATCAATATTAGTAATAATGAAACATCCACTCACATAGTGTTGTTTAGAAGGAATCTACTATTATTTTAAGTCGAATCGAGCAGAGCTCGAGAGTATCGTCTAAATTGTCGAGTCAAGGTTGAGCTTGGAAGTTGAGACTCTTTCAAGCTCGAGTAGACTGTTGTGCTCAAATTTTCAAACTGGTTTTCGAGCTTTATAGTGATTGAGTTGACTCAAATCGATTACACCCTAATAGTTAGGGCTCTTTACAAGATCTTAATACTCGTAACGATATTAGAGACAACAACTATTAAAACAAATACTAGAACTAAAATCTTCACGATACATTTATATATTATTGTAATAAGAACGGAGGTTATTTTACCTTATAAACATTAAAAGTGATGAATACTATGTTGGAATTTGTTCAAATTTAATATATATACTTTTTCATTTAAATTAACAATGTTGAGAAAATAGTATATTTTCTATTTGGGCTGAATTTTGAGGACTTGTGAAGAGTATAAGAAAAATAAATCGTTTTGGGCTGCATGAATTCTAACAATGTGCTAAAGCCCATAAACCCACAAAGTGTCATCAAAAACCCTAATTCAGGTTCCTTCACCGATTCGTCCTCACAGGCACTCGCAACGAAAACCCTAGTCATATTCTGTGACAATGCCGCCGAAGTTTGATCCGTCACAGGTGGTGGACGTTTACGTCCGCGTCACAGGTGGAGAGGTCGGAGCTGCGAGTTCACTCGCTCCTAAGATCGGACCCCTAGGTCTATCTCCGAAGAAGATCGGAGAAGATATAGCCAAGGAAACCGCCAAGGACTGGAAGGGTCTTAGGGTCACTGTCAAGCTCACCGTCCAAAACCGTCAAGCTAAGGTATCTGTTGTTCCCTCCGCCGCGGCTCTGGTAATCAAGGCGCTCAAGGAGCCTGAACGTGATCGTAAGAAGGTGAAAAACATCAAACACAGCGGGAATATCTCACTCGATGATGTGATTGAGATTGCGAAGGTTATGCGCCCAAGGTCAATGGCTAAAGAATTGCAAGGAACTGTGAAGGAAATTCTCGGAACCTGTGTTTCTGTTGGTTGTACTGTTGATGGAAAAGATCCCAAGGATTTGCAGCAGGAAATTGCTGATGGTGATGTCGAGATTCCGCAGGATTGATTTACATTCAGGTGACGATTTTTGGTAGTAGCTTTAGATAGTTTTGTGTTTTAGTTGTTATAACTTATCTGTCCTATGAGAATTGTGACTTTTGCTTGTATTCAATCTTATCTTTATTGGCCTAAGTTCATCAAGAAATATGGTTGAGAACTACCATATCGTAATCTGAAGAGCATTCCTCGAATCTTTCAGTTTATAATGTTTTTATATATCTTTGAATCGGAAGAACAAACTCATGGCTGTTTCTGATTTATTTAGAAGTAAAATTACCAAACTTTATGTGTTTAACTGTTTAAGAAGCCCTTCAAGTTTTTTCAGATTAAAGAAACTAGTGTTATTTCAGTAGTCTTTTAAATGCCTTATGTGTTCCTCTTCCATCCTCACTCTTCCATTTAAGTGATGATAAATACTAGCTATATTTCATGTTTGAAGTTGATATATCATGTATTCTTGAGCAAAACACATCAATTCTCGGTAGTATGTGTATTGGCATATGATCTTATATTTGATCCCCATCTTGACTATAGGATCATATGATTTTAATCACATAATGTATTCTCCTCCAAAGTTTCCACTTCTTCATCTTTTCTCTCATCCAAGCAATTTGTTTTAATCGGTATTGGCGGATTTGATTGGTGCTTTAATCATTATGCTTTGTAATTTCTAGCATCTTGCTAGCGGTTTCTTTATGAAGTTTTTGTGTTGTTTGGGTTTCTTATTTTTGAAGGGTTGAGAATGTGCAGGCAAGTTTTTGATGCTTTTGATCTGGACAGAGGAAAAAAAATAAGTAATGGAAGTTACATTATTCACACCATTTTACATAATATAGAAGTTGACCACGACTCAAGATCACAACCAAAGACTAATCGCAAAAGCTATGGTTTTAACCCAATTACCCAACCTTGTAAACCAAAAATAGGACTAAGAGAAGTTGAATCAAAATCCAAAATGTCCCAAAAATAGGCAGGTGTTTGGTTATTGATTGCATATATTATTTTAATCAAAGAATGCACTCTATGTGTTTGTGTTTATGCCCCAAAGAGATTTTTGAGATTTGTTTAGACAAATTTTATGTGATAAGAATTAAAATTAGAATTATATTTAACAGATTTGAAAGGAATTTTCTATCCCTAATCAAATGTTTAAGATTTATCCTTCGGTTAGGGATTCTAAATTCTCTTTGGGGCTGTTTGGTTGGATGGATTTCTTGGGAATTGGTGGGAATTGGATTTTAATTCCAACCAAATCATGTGTTTGGTTTAACACAAGGGAAGGAATTGGATTTTAGGGGATGGAAAACATTCCCAAAACTGATGGATTTTGAAATCCTTCCACTTCGCTATGGATTTTGAAATCCTTCCTCTCCTTCCTCCTTCTCTTCACTTGCTCATCAGACCATAAACACAACCTATTTTGGGCAACCGACGTTCGACAGCATCGGCGAGGGTTTCGACAGCAACGGCGACGTTCGACGACGACCTCTGGCTAGGGTTTCGACGTTCGGCGAGCTGGTGTTCGACGTTCGACGTTCGACAACGAATTAGGGTTTCGACAGCAACGGTTTCGTTCGACCGCTGGTGGTTCGACGTTTGACGACGACCTCTGGCTAGGGTTTCGACGTTCGATGGCAACGTTCAATGGCGACGTTTAACGAACGACGGCGACCTCTGGCTAGGGTTTCAACGGTGGCGGCGATTTAGGGTTTAGACAGTGGCGGCGATTTAGGGTTTAGACGGTGGCGACGACGTAGGGTTTAGACTGTGGTAGCGTATCGACGGTGGTGGGCGACAGTGGGGCGGCGGCGGCAGTAAGGTGGTAGTGAAGGTGGCGATGGTGGTTTGTGGTGGGGAAGTGAATTCCATTTTCTGATACTACCAAACACAACAAAGAAGGATTTAGATTCAAATTTCAAATCCTTCAAAATCCAATTCCTTCCTACAATCCAATTCCTTTAAAAAAGAATCCATCCAACCAAACAGCCCCTTTGTGCACATAGGTGGATGGATTGGGTGGGTTGGAAGGAGTTATCTGATTGCTATTCACGTTGGAAAGAAGCTGCACAAAATAGAGATCATTGATGAACAAGTTTATTTGTATTTATTTTGTTTTTGGGTTAATTTTGAGTGTAGGTATTAAAACTTGAACCGTTTTTGTTAAAAAAAAGGAATTTAATAAGTTTTGTGTTACAATACTGGTTACTATTATGTGATATATTCTTCTTAAACATGTCAATACATTAATGTATTATTATTTTTATCCTGCGCAGCACGCAGGCATATATAAAACTTGTTATCAAATGTCTAATTTATATATTGGTTTTTACCAAAAGTAGAAAAAAGTAAAAAAACGTAGTGGACTAGCCTTGATCGTAATTCGTATGTAAACAATATAAACAAATAGCAAATATCTGTTTCTTTAATAATTAGTATTTAACAAATTGAAAAGGAAAACTTCTCCTATCATTGTAGATTAGGTTAAAGTGACGTTTGTTTTTGCTTATTATGAGATTATATTTCCAGCTTAATTTATAAAGCCAACTCTCATAATTGATGCAACACTAAATAAAAGAAACAAAATACAAGCTAAGAAGTTTGACAGCTAACTAGGAGTATTTATTGCCAGATATCCCGAAATTCTGAATTGTAGAGTTTGGTATCCGTAATTTTAAATATCCGAAGTTTTTTTATGTGAATATTGGGTTATTCGGAAGATGATGAAGAAGATAGGGGTGTACGTTCGGATGGATCGGTCTGATCCGATCTGATTGAGTAAATCCAATCGGATTTCTGTTTTGAAAAGTGTAATCCAATCCATCCAAACAATCTTAAGATCCGAACCAAACCATCCAGATTACAATTCGGTTGGATCGGTTTTTACAATTCGGTTTTTATTGTAACATAAATTCATGTTTAAAGAGTCGAGATATTTTAAAAACTAGATTCAATACATATACTATTAAAATTAAAATATAGTTGTCCAAGTTACAATAAGTAGTGAGAGTAGTGGCTTTATAAATATATAATTAAAAATAATAAGTTGTAAATAAACATAAACATGACACGTATAGATCACTTTGTTACACTTGTGTTATATATATATATATATATATATATATATATATATATATATATATATATATATATATATATATATATATTCTTATTCGGTTTGTTCGGTTTATTCGGTTTAAATTATAGTAACCAGAACCAAACCAGAATCCATAGTAACTATTCGGTTTTGATCCAATCCGATCCAAAAATCCGAAACATCCGAACCAAATAGTCCGATCCAATATTTTCAGTTCGGTAATTCGGTTTTATCCGATGAGTGAACACCCCTAGAAGAAGATGAAGTAGAAAAAATAGAGTTTGTTGACATTTTTTTTATGTTTGATAAAAAAAAGAGTGGTTTATATATATTAAGTAATTTTTTTTAATTTTAACTGTCAAATGACCGTTTGGATTTGAAGCACCGGGGCATTCATGTCAATCTTCGGCATTCAAGCACTGAGCATTCAAGCTACTTTTCGGTAACACCCATGTGGGGCAGTGGGGGTGATGTTGGGCTCGGTACCGATCGACTACATTGGCATGCCGAGTCTTTGATGCAGGTACACGCGATGGTCTTAGAGATGCTAAAGATACATACGAGAGGAAGATGTGAATACGAAGAAGATTGCTTACTTCCTCATGTAAATACAGAGGAAAATTAATGCGAAACAATACTAAAACCCTCACTTGCAGTTTGGTTCCACTAGGTATTCCTAATGTAAATTATAACCTTATATCAATACTCAAAATAAAAGACTATTCATTTCAATCTTTCACTTTTAACCCTTTAAGTTTTTTTATTAATTTTTACCCTTTAGTTTATATAAATTTCATTTAATCTTATAGAATTACTTGCTATTTTTAACAAATAAAATGGTTTTTACCTTTAATAATTTCTCATGTTTTACCTTTCGGTTTATGTAAGTCACGTAGCCTCATGTACATAATTAGTAAATACATTAGACACATAATAAACTAAATATTATCTGTATATACTAATTTTGAACAATTATCTTATATTTAATATTATATTTTTATTAAATTTTTACCCTTTAGTTTATATGAGTTTCATTTAATCTTATAAAATTACTTGCTATTATTTACAAATAAAATGGTTTTTACCCTTAATAAATTCTCATGTTTTACCTTTCGGTTTATGTAAGTCACGTAGCCTCATGTACATAATTAGTAAATACATTAGACACATATTAAACTAAATATTATCTGTATATACTAATTTTGAACAATTATCTTATATATAATATTATATTCTTATTAAATTTTTACCCTTTAGTTTATATAAGTTTCATTTAATCTTATAGAATTACTTGCTATTATTTACAAATAAAATGGTTTTTACTCTTAATAATTTGGGTTTAGTTCATAAAAGTGTATCCAACTTTACATCTTTTGTTATTGTATGTACTGAACTTTTAAACTTACCATTTGATTTACTGAAGTTTTTCAAACTTACTATTTCATGTACTTTGTTACCTAAACAAGGTAGCAGGTCATTTATTTATTTTTTATTTAATTTTAATAACTACATATTTGCAACCTCATTAATTCTTGCCATATCATCATTTCCTTAGAGCATTCATCACAAATATGCTTTATCTTGTATGAAGATCTGGGTTGCAATTTTTTAAGAACGATTATCAAATATGCTCACTCTTGTATGCTTAATCTTGTATGATTAAGGAAATGATGTTCCAAATATGCTTTATCTTGTATGCTTAATCGAGTAAAAAATTAAACTTACAACCCTAACATAGATTCGTTTATCAAACATGCTCAAAAATCTCAGATCTGCATAAAAATCAAAGTTGTAGATGAAGATGAAAACCCAGAAAACGTCAACAATGATGATGAAGATGAAGATGAAGATGAAGATGAAGAATTCAAAGAAATCAACATAATAAAAAACCTAAATCTGTTTATGAACCTAAATCAACAGAATCTGCGTATGGATATAACAAATCTCACCGAATGAACCCTAAACTTCCAATCGCAAATCGTCTATGAACCCTAATATCTTGAAGAAACAGATCTCAATTCTCAACGAATATCGCTTACCTTATCCCAATCAGACAAGCACTTAAATCGATGAAAAAGAAACCCTAAATTGCTTACATACCTGGGATCGCACCATCCCAAATCAAACGCGGATCTACGGGGGCCGAAGCAGAGCTGGAAGTCGCTATTTAAGGTTCTATTGGATGAAGATCTGGAAGTCGCTGTTGAAGGTTCTTCGATTTCAGATGTTGTACTTGATTAAGAACCCTAGTTCTTCGATGCTGTACTCGTGTATGAACAATCCATAGAAATGGAAGATGAACAAATGGAAGATGGAGGGCTTGAACAGATGGAAGATCTGGATCGATGCACACGATGAAGAACCCTTGATGAAGAAGCCCTTGATGGAAGTCAGCCGGCGATTGAATAAACCCTCGATGGAAATCAGCCGCAGATTGAAGAAACCCTCGATGAAGAACCTTCATGATTTTCTTTTTATTAATAATAATAATAATAATTAAAAATAAATCCTAATTTGATTTTGAATTAATTTTGAACATGGAATTCCATGTCACATGCCATATCATCAACCATGTCAGGTTTACCGGTGCCACATCATCATTTAACCTGCTATAGCAGGTTAGATACATAAAATGGTAAATTTGAAAAACTTCAGTACATCAAACGGTAAGTTTAAAAGTTCTGTACATACAATATCAAAATGTGTAAAGTTGAATACATTTTTATGAACTAAACCCTAATAATTTCTCATGTTTTACCTTTCGGTTTATGTAAGTCACGTAGCCTCATGTACATAATTAGTAAATATATATACATTAGACACATACTAAACTAAATATTATCTGTATATACTAATTTTGAACAATTCTTATATATAATATTATATGTAATTAAATTACTAAGAATATAATTATTTTAAAATCACCCACAACGCGTTGGTTTGATATATCTTATTCAATTCAATATTTTAAATCTTTTATATAATTGATATAGGTGTAACAAAGAATTTCTGCATCGGATGCATTCCATCATGATGTATGAACGGCTTCGGCTGAATGACAAATTGTTTTTGCTTGTCAAAATAAAAATAAATAAGTAACAATAACTTCCCCGATTATAATAATGTGGTGACTGGTGTACATTTTCTTTTTGTAATTATCAGATAGGATTATTTAATTATTTAATAGTATACTTAACACCCATCTTGAGATCTTGATCATTATTATAATTATTAAAAAATAATACTTTTCGAGCTATCAGTTTATTGGTCCTATGTATTATATATGTTCGAAAAATTAAATAATAATATAATTAATAGTCTATTTGATACTATGGATTTGGTGGAGTCAATTAATATCATCTTACTAGGAAAAAGCAAATACATTACACCATAATTACTCCATCCTTTTATTTAACTTATTTATTTCAATTTCAATGTATATATCTCGATCATACTTTAAATTATCATCATTCATATTGAGAACGACGCATCAATATACAATTTATAATAGACAGTCTTACAACTAAATAATAATGTTGGTAGGGTTTTTTTGCCCATAGTTTTCCCATTTTTCGGATAAGAAAACAAGATTTTATACAAGAAAAGAAGACATGTCAGTTTGATAATATAGAGGTTATCATATAGATAATATTAGTAGGTTTTTAATACAAGAAAATATATAGACATGTCGATAGCTTTATATAGTATGTTATATTATGTTATATTAGTGCATGATTGTAATATGATGAATCATTTTAATTATATTGGCAATTGGATAAATATATTCACAAATAATGCATTGTACGTGACAAAGCCAAGGATGGACATGGGAGCGGACATAAGGTGTGATGCAAAGGATCTTGAAACGCTGAATATGTTCGTTGCGGTTTGCAATGTCTTCTAATCTAAGTCTCCTATTGATGGTGTTTATGTTTATCCTAATGATGCTAGCTACTGAAGTAAAGGCTGAAGAAGTTAGGTTTGGGTGTTTGAATTTCACTGGGTGAGTTGTCTTTTTTTAAGACTTTTGTGTGGCGTTGTGTACATGGGCTGTTATAATATGTGGCCTGACGAGATACTACTTAAGTGGCTGCATGGTTTGTACATTATGGTTTTAGGAAGATAATATAATGCTTGCGGTTCAAAAAAAACATTGTCTAAAGCAATTGATCGTCTATGTTTGAAATTAACAACCACGAATGACAAGTTTGGTTTTTTAAAAAGTGTCTCTAAAATAATACAAGAAGCTTTCGAAACAAGTTTTTAGTTTCTTATAAAGCAAAGCTACACGTACTTTTGCATTTGATCAATAATGTTGAGTTTGAGGTATCAAAATAGTCAAGTTTATCTTTTATGTTGAAAATAAATGCGTTTAACACATGCAAAACAACATTTCATTTTCTATAACTTAAGTGTAATTTCCCAATATAAAAAAGAAAAGTTTTGGTGTATTTATTGGCATTTTAACATGTGCCCTTATGCAACTCATGTTAGAGAGTTAGGTAAATCAAGCTATGTTTAGTTGTTTACCAATTGGCTACTTATGCATGTGTATCTTTTTTATATCATTTTTTTTTACCTTTTGACCAATATATGTTTCTATCAAACATTTTAGTATAGCTCACAGCTAAAATTCTAAATACTTTTTTTAACAGCAAGACAAGTATTTTCATTCATCAACAAAGCGTTCTCACATACATAAGACCACCGCATACCCAACACACACCCATAATAGTACCCGACGATAGAAAATACACTAGCCCTCACAATATAATACATATAGAAAATGCACACATATAGCTACTTGCTAGCCTCAATCTACCACAATTGGAAATAGCGACAGTATGGCAGAGTGAGCCCGCGACAATATGCACAGAACTCGATCATCGACCTCAATCAGTAGCACACAGGAGCAAAAAATTTCAGCACAAACACACCACCCGACAAAGAAACATAGTGGAAACAGCACAACTCCAATGAAGCAACACACAACAACATGTCTATACATGTAATAACAGGGAAATAAGCAACCATTGACGAAAAAACTCTGAGGCACAACAGAGTTAACACAACTATAAAGGAAAGGAGTATAACCTCACCCCCTCTCATGAAAACCACGTCATTGCCGTCATCACAACCGAAACTACACAAGAAAAAAAAAACTCTGGGGCTCAACAGGTTAAAACAGGGAATGTAAACCCAAGCATCCACCTAACCTCCAAACCTCCACAAGCACCAAACTTACGCCGACACCCCCCTTATGACTTCAAAGCCTATATGGCCCCTACCACACCAGCCCCTATCCTGAAATATGTCCCAAACACCAACCCACCCCACCCTAAGTCCGACCTAACTCAAGAGAAAAATACCAAAACCACAAAAAACTCTGAGGCTTGAAAGAAGGATTTGCATCAGCTAAACGAAAGATGGCTTAGCAAATCAAGCAGAGATTGATATGCCCCCCTTATATCACCGGGTTACGAAAGAAGTGCTACCTCCAGCACCAAAAGGAAAACCCCGCAGACTAACCTAAGACCGTGGCTACCAAATGGAGTGAGACAAAGTGAAACGGTGTGTGCTGAGATACAGTGCCACCATATAACACCATCATGAGAACCATAGCCACAACCACTATAACCTACCCACACCACCCTTATAACACCACCCCAACCCACCCCCACAGTGTATAGTCAGACAATCCAAAAATTCGACTTCCGCCTCCCCAAAACAAGCAACGATAAAAGCTAAGAAAAAGCAAAACTCTGAGGCTAGAAAGAAGGATTTGCGCTAGCTAAAGAAAGATGGCCTCGCAAATCAAAAGAGATTGTTATGCCCCCCTTATCACCCCGTGGTAACAAGACTGTGCAAAGCCTCCTGCACACAAAGATCCCCAAACTACCCTATGACCATGGCTAAGCGATATGGAAATGCAAAGTGCTTTGTGCAATGTGCTACAAATGTGTCACCATAACAAAGAAAGAATAGCCATAGTCTCTAACTACCAAACACCACCCCTTATAACTCCAACCCATCCTCCCCCCAAAGTGACCACCACGTATATCACATACTAACACATACGATGCTATACCTCAAACGGTCACAGCAACCTCGGGAGCCACTTAAAATTCTAAATACTGTTTTATATATCCAAATTTGTTTTTATGTAGATGGATTTTATTAAAAAAAACTGATGTATTATCAAAGCACTATAGATTAAATTTATGAAGAGTCTTTTGTTGTCATATATCAACAAGCGACTAATTATTTGTTTACTAGACTTCATAATTAACTTTGCGTAATCGGATATTGCTAGAAATTAATGTCGACATCCAATATATAAAATGTAAAGGAGGTAGTAATTGAATATGAGGCTGATAGTTGTTCAAAAAAAGAAAAGAATACGAGGCAGAATTTTTTTTTCATTAAAAATTAAAATAATCTTTAAAGCTTTGTGGGAGGGCCACAAACAATCACAATTTAGTTATAGTTATTATTATTATAATTATCACTAAAGTAAAAAATATAGTTAATTTATGGTATAGCTTTTGAATTTGATTTTAATTACTATTTTTCAGATATCTGATGAAAAATAATTAGTTATAATAATGAAGGGCGAAATTTATTATTTCATAAGTAAATTTACTGTTAAACCATTACGTATTCCGAGTGGCCTTCGTTCATTTAGGATTTGAAATGAAAAATCAAATCTCATCTCGTCTCATCTATCTATCTTTTTTTTTTTGAACGGCAAGATTTTATATAACTTGATAAGACAAGTACACAATAACACACATGATACACGATCACTCACAATCTCACACACATGATACAATCTCACATCGCTACCATACAAGCTAAAAACCGTGTATCAACATCACATTCTCACCACATGTATACTCACCCAACGAAACTCACCAAGACCGACAAAAAGCCACACTTAAGTCACCCGCAACGCAACGAGATCTCGACCCAGCAGATCAGAATCACCATCAGCACTTGAGCACGTAACAGGCCTAAACAACACCACCTCCTTGTAACACACACAAACACACTTGAGAGGCGGCGGCGACTTAGACACTCTACCGGCGGCGACGGCGAAATTGGATCTAAACCCAAAGCGGCGGCGACTCCCCACTGGCAGCACCACATACAAACTCACTCACCAAGGCCCACAAAAGAGCCACACACATAAGCCCCCAACACGCAACAGGACCTCGACCCAGATCAGAAACGCCCTCGGCACTTGAGCCGTAACAGGCCTAGACCCCACCACCTCCTTGTAACAAACATAAACCCACTTGAGAGGCGGCGTAAGCTTAGACACCCTACCGGCGGCGACGGCGAAATTGGATCTAAACCCATGGCGGTGGCAACTCCCCACTAGCAGCACCACATACAAACTTCCACAAAAGAAACTCACCAAGGCCCACAAAAAGCCACACACATAAGCCCCCAACACGTAGCGGGACCTCGACCCAGATCAAAAACGCTATCGGCACTTGAGCCGTAACAGGCCTAGACACCACCACCGCCATGTAACACACATAATCACACATTAGCGGCGTCGGCGACGTAGACACCCTACCGGCGGCGACGGCGAAACTGGATCTAAACCCCACGGCGGCGGCGACCCCCTGGCGGCCAAACCTTGTAGAACCGAGAACCCACCACACATCATTGCCGATCAGAAGAAAAACCAGACCATCGACTACTCCAATGGCCGGAGTTTAGGGGAAGACAAGCAAACAAAAAGATCTTCATCTATCTATCTATCTATCTATCTATCTATATCTTCTAATATATATAAAAGACTAATTTGAAAAAATTTATTATATGATCTGAACCCTTTATTTAGTAAAAAATTTAATCTTAGCCGTTAATTCCTTTAATTTTAAAATTTTGATTTTGACTTTTTAGAGTCAAAGTAATTTAAATTAGATAAGATGCATTGTATATTTAAAATAATTATATTATTATTATAATATATATTATTATTTAATAAGAAACTCGTAAGCCTAATTCTTAGTTACATTTAAGATCCAAATTAAAAAAAAAAAAAATAAAACATTAAATATGAATAATAAACAACTACAGTTCGATGTTGATTCCCCTTTATTTTTATTTTTATATTTATCATTATTAATTATTTATTAGTTTTCCGTGTATATTTATTATTACTATCACGTGTATAATTTAAAGTTTTATATAATACTTTACGAATATAATACAATCATATATATAGCTAAACAAGTTTAAAATAATACTTTTACGTATATAATTATGACTATCCGTGTTTTTACACGGGTATTTAAACTAGTCTATATATAAAAGACATGCAAATTTTCCTAAAATAACTATAAATTGAAACTCAATCAACCAATCACAACCTTCAATTTCAAAATTATTCAATTTCAAAAACAATTTTAGAAAGATTAACGGCCATCGAATTTCAAATCTAAATCAATTGAGAGGGGCCTGAATGAAAATTATGAGGGGGTTTTATAAAATATGTGAGGGGTCACAACCTTCAATTCCAAAATTATTCAATTTCAAAAACAATTTTAGAAAGATTAATGGTCATCGAATTTCAAATCTAAATCAATTGAGAGGGGCCTGAATGAAAATTATGAGGGGGTTTTATAAAATATGTGAGGGGTTTTTAAGAAAATGTGAGGGGGTTTTATAAAAATTGTATATTAATATAATTAATTATATGGTGTTTATAAATTATGTTTAGTAACTTGTGATACATTAATATACAACTTTTATAAAACCCCCTTATAGTTTCTTAAAATTCCCTCCCATGTTTCATAAATTCCCCTCACAATTTTCATTAAGCCCCCTCACAATTGATTTAAAATTGAATTGATCGATTGAATCTTGCCAAAATTGTTTTTGAGAATTGATTGATTTTGAAATTGAGAGTTCCTATTGGTTAATTGAACTTGATTTAATGGCTATTTTTGGAAAATTGGTAAGCCTTTTATATATATATAGATATAGATAAATTGACAAAATTGTCGGTCAAAAATTTTAAAATAATAGGTAATTGTCTTATTTTTGGAGTCGAGTCGACATAACTTGAGATTGTCTAAATCATGAAGTCGAGTTTAAGCCTGAGAGTTGAGACTTGGTCAAGCTCTAGTGAAGTGTTGTTCTCGAATTTTCAAGCCGATTTTCAAGCTTAATAGTGATGTAGTTGGCTCGGATTGACTACATCCCTAGTAATCAAGTCCCATAACATGGTCTTAATTGTCGTAACGATACTAAAGGCAACAATTTTAAAACAAATACTAGAACCAAAGCCAATCCGATACATTTACATTTAGGTAAGAGGAATATTCACAGAATAATAATCAAGTTTGAAAACTATTTCACCAAGGTTACTGTTCTTTTAATTTCACATTGTGAACTTTACGATGATTGAATTTGATGAAACGGTTTTTAAGCTTTGTAACTATTTTATGAAATGAACCCGGCAAATAACTATAATAAGAACGGAGGTTATCTTGATCCATAAATACTAAAAATCATGTTAAAATTCATTTAATTTTGATATATATGTGTGTGTGTATATATATATATATATATATATATATATGCAAAAGTTCAATCGAGAACTACAAGAACTGCAAGAACCAATCTGAGCCGTCCTATTCTCCGTCCTTCAATGTCATAGCACACCAATGAATTCATCCCATACACCCTGCTACACTTGATCCCCACATCGATGAATTCCACTTTATCAAATCAACGGCTAAGATTAGTTCTCGTAGTTTCTCGTACGAAAAACAGTTCTCGTTTGAACCGTTCCACACACACACACACACACACACACACACACACACACACACACACACACATATATATATATATATATATATATATATATATATAGGGGAGGGTTCATGCGAGAACCGTTGTTAGTGCGAGAACCGCGAGAACCAATCTCAGCCGTTCCTTGGATATGGGAAGTATCATAGATGGAGAGCGTGGAGGGATAGGGTGTGGCAGGGTGCATGTGAGGAATTCATGGGTGGGCAATGACATTAAAGGAGGGGGAATTGGACGGCTTAGATTAGTTCTCGCGGTTCTCGCGCTAACAACGGTTCTCGCATGAACTTTTGTCTATATATATATATATATATATATATATATATATATATATATATATAGGTAGGATCAAATGAGAACACCTCTTATTTGAAGAACCGTGAGAACACTTCTTAGCCACTAAATCTTTCTAATCTATGGTTGCATTTAATTCATATATTTCTTATTTTCCTTAAATAGAATATAAGAAAAATAGGGTATTTTAGTCCTAATAAAAAATTCTCTCTCCATCCCATTTTTATGTTGTTTTAATTTTAGATTTTTAAAGAAATCCAACTACTCATACTAAGCATTAGTCGTTTGAATAAATTAAAACAAATTAGGATGCAAGTATATGAATTCTATAATTTGTGCTTATATCTAATGATTGCATCTAGTTCACGTATACCGAAATATATCAAAAGTGATATCAAATTATAGAGAATTTAAATATGAATCTAATGGTAAAAAAATTTTGATCTAATAATTACATACGCGAAAGATATATATATTTTAAAATCAATGGTATAAAAATATGTTATCTATGGAAATGTTTTATGAGACATGTGAGAGAGGGGGAAAACATTCAAAATTTCTATTGTGCCCTTTTTAATGATTGGTGTAGAATTGTTCTCACCATTCTTCAATTAAGGGGTGTTCTTTCTAGATCCTTCCTCTCTCTCTCTCTCTCTCTCTCTCTATATATATATATATATATATATATATATATATATATATAAAATTAACGATGCAGAGGTCTCGACTCTCGAGGACATAATATATTTCTGATTTGGGCTGAATCTTGAAGACTTGTGAAGATTGAAGAGTATAAGAAAATTAATCCTATTGGGCCGCATTAAGACTAACTACTTGCTAAAGCCCATAAATCCGTAGAGTGTCATCAAAACCCTAATTCAGGTCCCTTCACCGATTCGACCTCACAGTCACACTCGACGATAACCCTAGTCATATTCCGTGACTATGCCGCCGAAGTTTGATCCCTCACAGGTGGTGGACGTTTACGTCCGCGTTACAGGTGGAGAGGTCGGAGCTGCGAGTTCACTCGCTCCTAAGATCGGACCCCTAGGTCTATCTCCGAAGAAGATCGGAGAAGATATAGCCAAGGAAACCGCCAAGGACTGGAAGGGTCTTAGGGTCACTGTCAAGCTCACTGTCCAAAACCGTCAAGCTAAGGTATCTGTGGTTCCTTCCGCCGCGGCTCTGGTAATCAAGGCGCTCAAGGAGCCTGAACGTGATCGTAAGAAGGTGAAAAACATTAAACACAGCGGGAATATATCACTCGATGATGTGATTGAGATCGCAAAGGTTATGCGCCCAAGGTCAATGGCTAAAGAATTGCAAGGAACTGTGAAGGAGATTCTCGGAACCTGTGTTTCTGTTGGTTGTACTGTTGATGGAAAAGATCCCAAGGATTTGCAGCAGGAAATTGCTGATGGTGATGTCGAGATTCCGCAGGATTGATTTACATTCAGGTGACGATTTTTGTTAGTGGCTTTAGATTGTAATGTGTTACAGTTGTTATAACTTATCTGTCCTAAGAGAATTGTGACTTTTGCTTGGATTTAACCTTATCTTTTTTGGCCTAAGTTATAAAAAATCTAGCTTGAAAACTACCATCATTGTAATCTGAAGAGCATTCCTCGAATCTTTCAGTTTGTAATGTTATCATATATCTTTGAATTGGAAGAACAAACTTATGGCTGTTTCTGATTTACATTAGAAGGAAAATTACCAAACTTCATCTGTTTCAGCCTTCAAGTTTTTTTCAGCTAAAAAGAAGATAAATTTTCAATATTAGTTGACTGATTCTAGTTTAGTGTTGTTTTGGTAGGCTTATAGAGAAACTAGTGTTATTCAGAAGTTTTTTAAGTGCCTTATGTGCTCCTCTTCCATCTATGTGATGATAAATACTAGCTATTATTTATGTTCGAAGTTGATACAACATATTATGTATGTTCAGGTTCTGATCTTGATCTTACTACTATATTTAGGCCAAATACGTCAATTGTCGGTGGTATTTCTATTGGCATTTGATCTTATGTTTAGACCCGATATTGACTATAGGATCATATGATCATAAGTTTATGATCCTATAATCACATACTGTATTCTCTTCCAGAGGTTGCTCCAAAGTTTCCATCTTTTCTCAGATCCAAGCATTTTGTTTTTATCTAGATAGCGCTTTTTAACAGATTCTCCTTTTCGCTTTGTAATTTCTAGCATCTTGCTAGCGTTGTTTTTGCGAAGCTCTCTGTTGTTTGGATTTCTTATTTTGGAACGCTCGAGAATGTGCCTTTGAGTTTTGAACTTTTGATTAAGGACAGGGGAAAAAAAGTTGTGAAAGTTGCATTATGTTTCCCAAGTGGTGGGTAAAAACTTTTAGCCGAGATGCTTTTGATATAACTACTACTCAATTGGCTTCCTAAAATAATCCAAATTCGGATATCTGAATTTCGAATAAAGTCAAACAATTAAAATAATATAGGGTTACTATATTGGTTAAGCTTAAATGTAACGATCCAATTTTATAAAACTGATAATTCTGACTAAAAACCCATTATAAATGTTCACATCTAAAAGCTGTACACAAAAAGCGGAAGCGTACGTTGTTTTGAAAAATGGCTACAAAAATACCCACATATGTACAATCATAGTTCGATACAAAAGTATGATCTATCACATGAGGCGCTCACAGTGGTCAAATAGGAGCTTTGTTCTTGTCATTGCTGCGCCCTACAAAACATTTTAAAATAATAATATCTAATAAGCTACGAGAGCTTAGTGAGTTTATCAGCCTATTAATCATATAAATTGCTTAATATCACATATAGATAACACAAGTAGTGTAAACGTACTAATTCTGAGTCATAGTAATGTACTAATTTCGAGTTTCTACTGTACAGAGCAGTATGTTAATCAACACATATGAATAAATTATGAATGTATTTCAATCTAACAACACACATGTCGTAGAAAATGGATAGACTCACTTTATAATTGGTTTAAGCAACTAACAATGTATCTCACTTGATAAGGTATCCAAACATGATCCTACACATATAACATAAAATCATATTATTAAAAACACATTATGAACTAAAAACTAACCTACATGGGCCCTGTACGTTTACACTACATAACCGAAATCCGTTTAACTACACGACCGAAATCGTGTTACAACATGACTGAATTCCGTTGACCACAACTAATACACGGGCTGTGTACCTCACAATTACACGACCATGTGTGCCAATATGGTCTGTCACCGTCTTAAGTCTTTACAACGAGCCGTGTACTGCTACAAGGGTTGTGTACACGACCGAATTTTCAGACTTTGTTCTGTACAGACGCTATCTTTGTCCATTTTCAACCATTTTTTCATTCTTAGTCAAGTGTAAACCACAAAGGGGTGTTCTTCTATACTCCAAGCAGTTTATAACATCAAAACTAACATCAAGAAACACAAATCACCTATTCCAATACATGATTTATCCTTTGAATCACTTTGGTCCACTTAAAACACCTATTACAATCAAACTAACATACCTTGATGATTATTAAGCTTAGATGATGATGAAATGATGTTATCCTTGTTGTTTCTTGATCAAAATTGCAAAGAGGAAAGGAAGACAGCTTGTACATACGCATGTAGGTGCGTATGTATGAGTCTGATGTCTTTGAAGAGGTCAAGGAATAACCCATATATATCTATTAGTATAGCCTAACTACAGAAATAGTCCCATGACTTATTTCAGTTATATTTTGACGGTTTTAACCCCTCTAGTTTTATAAACACATTTACAAGCTATTTAATACACATATTTAAGTTAGACCACATATAATACTTATTTATTCATTAATGTTTAATTAAGATTAATCGAACTTTGGGTGTTACGTCAAAGTATATTTTGTTATATATCCGAGTTTTTCCAAACAATGCACTTACTTGGTGTAACGCCACCTTTTCATTTTAACTTGTAAACGTACTTTAGCATTAAAAGATTATCAAACTTTTACAAATTTGGTTTATATTTGCACACATGCTAACAAATTTCAAAAGATGTGTTAAAAGTTTTCTTTCCAAACACCCAGAGCTATCCAAACACCTGCAAAACTATTTATAATATCACCGTATTGGAGTATAGCTACACTACCTACACAACCATACCCTTTAACACCATTTTGGTATACAACTACACCACCAGCGTAGCTATATACCTTATCACCAGATTGGTACACAGCTTTACCACCTCCATAGCTATGTACCTTAACATTGAACATGTGCATAGCTATACCACCTGCATAGCTATACACCACCACTGTACAATGTATATGAATCATAGCTATATAACATAACAAAAATATTATATAATTTACATCATCGATACTCATTCGCTGATCATACAAGAAAGTAGTAAACTCACCTCGTAACTGAGTAGTGTGCTAAACAAGTAACATGTTCTGTCAAGTATCTATCAAACAATAAGTTAAGGCATTACAAATTGAACAAACTGTGTTGAAAATGTGCCTACTTGTGTCGTGTAAGGCTACACGGTCCGTTTACCCTTCACGACCAAATTCGGTCAACACGACCGAATTCCGCTCACTAAACACCCATGTTACCCAACCTAATTCGGTTGGTAAAAGCTGCTACACGTCCGTGTACCTCTAGACGGTCTGTGTCCTCTACACACTACACAACCATGTATGCTACATGACCTGTCACCGTCTTAGACCAGTACATGGGTCGTGTACCCCTACACGGGCCGTGTATACGATCCGACCTGCAACACATTTTGTGAAGAACACAGCAGTTGTTCTTGACATCAACCAATTCCCAATCAATTTAAACAACCCCTACACCCCAAACAAAGAAAGGAATTTTGCAGTTTTTGCTTAAACACAACCATATGTATGTATACGAGTATGAGAATGTGCTCATCTCATTTGCTAATATATACATAACTTTGATCAAATGACCAATCAACCTTTCAACTTATCATCTCTAATTTTCGGGTTTTTTTATCCCTATAGTTCATAAACACTTCTTATCATTTATAACACTTATTTATAAAGATATTTAATTAAACTTTGAGACGTTAGACTTGGATAAGTAGTTGGATAATGATCTAACTCAAAACAATTATGTCCAAAACCCATCTCTCTAAGGATGACAAAACTCTAAACAAACAACGATTTATCTTGCTAACATTTCATGAAAACACAAACCCACACACTCACCCAAGTAATACCGCACCGTGATAAGTAAGAATTACGCCTACGATCTTGTATTGTTTTCAATTAACCTTAGTGACGAGGTTGAAATCGACGCCTAACTAGTTGTACAACCTCAATTAACGTACACTTGAACTCATAAAATTTTAACCGCAAATAAAAGAATGAGAATAACAATTCATGGGCATATGTATAATTTTAAAAACTTTTATTTACAGCAATTACAAGTTCACAACATTTGAATTCGGGTCGTTACACAAAATCAAGAACATACCTTTTAATTCCAAGACTAAACGCGACTTCCGTTCTTAATATTTACATGTTAACGTTAAGGCTATTTAGTATATATATATATATATAGATCGTGGATCAATGAAGAAGTTTTTTTGGGGGAGAAGTCTAGGAAGCAAGGAGGAGATGACACATGTCCCCATCTTGTGTCTTTCCCCCTAAAACTTTAACATACCATAACTTTTATATACT
The DNA here is from genome assembly GCA_947179395.2 of Pulicaria dysenterica. NCBI lineage: Eukaryota > Viridiplantae > Streptophyta > Magnoliopsida > Asterales > Asteraceae > Pulicaria > Pulicaria dysenterica. Next base: position 60,718,510 of record OX359295.1, read on the forward strand.
AAAGTTTTTTTTTTTTTAAAATTGCACCACTTTAAAGATAAAATTATGCTCTTTCATTTGATACCAGTATTGCATATTTTAATTTTTTTGAACTATGTTGCACAATATTAAACTGTGTTGCACCAATTTCGCACTGTAAGTCATATCACTATGTTGCACATATTTTGCGCTCTATTACACAACTTTACACTATTTTACACAACATTAATATGTTGCACAACATTCGCACTGTGTTGCACATCAAATACACAGTTTTTCTATTTTTTTCACTATTTTGACCCTAGTTTTGAACAAGATCGAGTTTGATTCGTCAAAAACTTAAAACATAAAAGTTGTAGAGCTTAGTGCACACTTTCTACAGTTTTTCGAATCATTTAAAACGGATGTAGTATGAGCAAGATACGAATTTTTTGGTTTTTTTCTATTTTTTCAACAATTTGACCATAATTTTGACCAAGATCGAGTTTGATTCGTCAAAAACTTAAAAAATAAAAGTTATAGATCTTGATGTATACTTTCTACAGTTTTTTGAATCACCAAAAAAAAACATGCAACACAGTTTAAAAAACGTGCAACACAGTAAAAAGACGTGCAACACAGTTCCGAAGCTGTGCAACAAATTAACGTTGTGTATATAGTGTAAAAGTTGTGTAACACAGCACCAAATGCGTGCACCAAAGTAATATGCCTTATAGTACGAAATTGGTGCAACACAGTGTAAATTTTGTGCAACATAGTTCAAAAAAAATAAAAAAATAAAAAATATATGCAAGACTGGTATCAAATGAAAGAGCATAATTTTATCTTTTTAATGGTGCAATTTTTTTTTTTAAAAAGTTTACTATATAAAAGTTATACTTGGTTAAAGTTTGAAGGGGTATTGGGTTTTTTTACTCAGCCCACTCTCCTTTCAGGAGAGTGGCTGCCACTCACGCGCGTAATGACTTAAATACCCTTCCAGCCACTTTTTTTAGTGCCCCTCCCACTTAAAGTTCATTTTATTTGCTAAAATGCCACTAATCATCCTAACCTTAGATTAAATTTGATCAAAGGCCTAGATTGCTTCCTAGGCTTCTCATTTTTAATTCCTTCTTCCTATATCCCTACCCTATATATATATATATATATATATATATATATATATAAGATAGTTAGATTTTAATTGTCGTTAGTAGAAAGTTAAAAATAAGACATGCCTAAGTAAAATTAAGGAGTGGTACGTTGAATAGTACAAGTTCAATTATTCAAGATGACACTGGAAGACGATCGAGGGGATCGAGTGCTTGCTTTGTGTTACTACTACATGACTTGTAGAAATATCGAATGAATGAATGAAAATGTCAACAACTGCGTCCAAATATTTAATGCGGTACGTGGTGATGTGTTGAGAAACTCAATCGTTGTACGTACGTGTGTTACACTCTCACACACACATACACAGTTACACACGTACTACACTGTTTATATATTTATCAATCAATATATATATATATATATATATATATATATATATATATAAATAATAATAATCCCAGCTCGTACCTACAATTTTGTCGTACAACATTAACTTAACGTTTGACACATGGCTTTCGTCCATGAAACCACACACATATATAATGCACCAATCATATGCTTTTAATTTGTCGTTTTAATTTATTGGAATATATATAGAATTATTGAAGCTAGCTAGAAATGAAAATGGGGAATTAAGCCCACATTGAACGTACACCTGGTTTGTTTGAAAACCGTCCATTTGAAATAGCTCCTTCAATTCAAATTAAGATATTTTCTCATGGTTGATAGTTTCCTTGCAACAACCTCCATCAGTATTATAGCTTGTGGTTAATTATAAATACTCAACCTCCTGCTTCTTTTCTATTGGAAACTGGTTCTCATTATTAAATAATATTATTTTGACGTCGATAATTAGGTTTCAAATTTCTCTCTTTCTGCTGTGATATATCAGATCAGAGAGAAAGAGATAATTTATATATATTGTACATACATATAAGAAACCGACGACGACGACAACATGATGACGTTGAATGATATGGCAAGATCAGTGAGGATGCAGGCGCAAGTCAAGTCTCTCATTGAGACCGCGCCTTTGCAAATCGTCCCTCAAATGAAACCGTCTTGTGCTCCTCGGTTAGCCACCATTCGGGAAGAACGAGGAGAAGGTTTTGAAGAACGAAGATGATCCATCCATCCATCCATCCATCCATCCATCCAAAACAAACATATATATATATATATATGCATCATCAATTCATCTTAATTCTAGCTTATGATCGATGATGATATGATGCAATAATAATCATATTTATATATGTGTTTATATATATCATGTATAGGTTCTCGGAGAACATCGGTGATTCGATTGCTCAATCGATCCTGATGTTTGTTTCTCATTTAATTTTCTACCCCTTCATTCTTGTTTTTTTATTGTATTTGGTTATAGTATATATATGATATATGATGTAATTACATATATATACTTGTATTATCAACCTCTTCTATATAAATAAATTTATTATTATATATACAACAACTACTCGTACTTATATATTTCATTTATTTACATTTTCCATTCTATTGTGTCATGAGCTTAGTTTTGTATGCAATCTTTTAATTACTTTTTATACTTATATATGTAATTTTGTGGTGTTAAAACTTAAAACCCAGTCGGTCATAAGAGGAGTAGTCTAGAACACTTATAAACCAGATTACAAAGTTACTTTCCGTCCGATATAGAACATTACTTAATAATATAATGTCTATAAAACTACATGCAATATATTCTTGTTTTTGAGCATCCAACGTTTGTAGTTGTAGCCTTGTAGGAGGATGCCGGACAAAGTCCATGGCCTCTTTTATACGTCCACAAGGGCAAGGGCTTTGAAGGACTTTTGACGTGGGCCTCATAAGTACACATGTGAGGAGGCCCGGGTTTTGATATTAATAAGATAGTAAAAACCAATAATTTTATAATTTATTTAATTCTTTAAGGACTTTTATATAAAACAGTGAACTTTAAAAGAAGGTTTTTGAAGTTCATTATTTTATATAAAATTCCTTAAAGAAATAAATAGATGAAATTCAAAAAAAGGTTTTTGAAGACGAATAAAGTTGACATGTTATCTCGTAAAAGGAAGTACTAAACTTCACTTTTTTAAGTAGGAATTTTTATAAATTTTTTTTTTTTTGTGAAAAGCAAAGGAATATCGTGAATATTCTAATTTATTAGTGATCGCAAAATTGTAAATGATTGTATAAATAACAAGAGAAAAGATCATGTTAAAAATAATAAAAAAACAATCATGAGATGTAAGTATGTAACTAATTCTTGTTTTATGCCTTGGTTCTAATTATTTGACTAACACAACTTCAAGTTGATTTTTATTGGTTGGTCAATATGTAGCCTTTTCTAATGCTATAGTGTACATATATGTCAATTGGCAAGGTATGGGAAATGTTTATGCACAGCCAAAATTAGTTATTACTTATACATAATAAAAGTATAGTGTTTGGAAATTATTATTCTTTTAAACATATGAGTGAAAAGAATAATTCAATAAAATTATGAGGGTACCTTAAAATGTTACTATTATTATGTATCGCTAATTTTTGTTATGCATAAATCATCACTCATAAAGTATTAAAGTAGTATGAACTATCTCAACGGTTATTATATAAAGAGTGAAAATGATCTCTAGATGGGAGATCGATGTTAAAACCAATGTATGATGATCTAACCGTAGCGTGAATCGGTGACTATGCACCCTTTGCCGGGTCCACTTTTCTATAACTTGGAATCCTCTCTCTCAATAAAACTCAGGCAATGTTTGTTATGAAGTAATATTTGTGGGAATGGAAACACCCATTCCATTCCTTTACTAATAACATGTTTGTTTACTACTAGTGAATCGAATGAAGCATTACAAAGTAATGTCATTCCTTCTATTTCATTACTTCCTCAACTCTCTTTCTTTGTTCATTACGTTGGTAATGAGATATAAAATGACCAACATGCCTTTTCTTCTGTTCTTAATTGACGTGGTACTCTTGTATATAATTTTTATATGGTTTTGCTCATAGTCACATAGACCGCGGAACGCTCCGGTACGGGAACACGGATCAGGAATGCCCTTCGCTAATTTCTAAAATTCGATACGGAGGAGGGTAGGCTCATTCCGGATCGCTTTGGTACGATGTATCATAAAACATGGTACCAGATAAATAATAATATTAATTTTCTATACCTTTTAAAAATCTACAAGTCACAATCAAGTTACCAAACTTAAAACTATATCAATATTTATACTTTCAAAATGTGATTTATACTTAATACTCAAAATCTCAAATAAAAATATTGTAAACATACTTAAAGGAAAACAACTTAAAAACATTCGGTGAGTTAAAAAGATAATAACAAAAAAGAATAGGGGAGGAGGAGGACGATGTGAATATATACAATTGAAAAAAAAGTAAACATATTAATAGATGTTGGAATGAGAATTTAATCATCATTAATGATAGAGAAGAGATAAATCAGATGCTAGGTATACAGAATCGAGGAGCCAAGTGCGAAAATATGATTCTTTATTTTTCACGCTTTATCAAATTGAAGAACGACACTGAACTAGAGAGTCAACTATTAAATTGGCGTACTTGTAGCAGATTAATCGTTCAATATCGCGTTCTAATTGCCAAATTGAAGATCAATTGGATCGATTTGACCATCAATTTGGACCGTCGTTGACCATCGTTTTGAGTCACGCATCAATAGGCGACTGAAACGCGTTTGTACCGCGTTTGAGAATGCTCGATCCAGATCGAAGATCGCAGATGATGCAGCGATTTATGTGACTATGGTTTTACTATTATTAGGTTGACATTATTTATTAATGACTCTCGTAGTTTTGATATTTATCAATTTTTTTAAAATGTGTAAAATGTATTTAAAATAAATATTTATATATTAAATTATTTAAATTTAAGTTATATATATTTTTTAATTCAAGGGCATTTTGGTTATTGTTTATTTATTTTATTCCATTCCAATGTCTATTTTTCTTTACCAAACATACTGCTGTAATAATTCATTTCATTCCGAGAAGCAACCAAGCATGCAGATGAAATGGTAATTAACTATTCCATTCATTTGCCCATTTCATTCCTTTGTCATTCCATTCATTTGTTATTCCTTTCCGTCCAACCAAACATACCCTCATTTATTGCAAAGCAAAAAAATGATCTCTGCAAGGTTCAAGCGATGTTTGTGTGCAATTTATTCAAGAGACTTGATCATAGAAAAAAGTGATATATTGCCTTTCCTACATTGAAGGTTTTACATGATTGGTGTTGCTTCAGTCGGTTTTTTAATATTTTTTCTAGACGAGTGGTTCTTTTCAGGTTTTAATAAGAACATATAAATATATAAATAAAGTATCCTAATAAAAATAAAATAAATAAATAAAGTATCATAACATAAGATTGTGGTACCGCCGATACCCTATCTTATGATTAAGTTCTAAAACTTTAATATTAATTAATCAAACAATAATAATAATACTAATATATAAATACATCATAATAATTAAAGTGTGTTTGTCCCATTTGTTTGACATATTTGATTTTGCGAAATAAAAAAAATTAGTTTGTGGTGGAGAGAAAGTGGGCGGTTTTAAAATTTTAATATAATTCCGATGGGCGGTTTTTATTACGTTGGCAAACATCAAACTTTTAACTGCTTTCACTACATTCTTGACATCTGTAGCCGCCATCAAACCACAAAAATTATCAAGAATACATACATATATTATTATTTCTTTATATATCACACTTTCGCAAAACCTTAACTTATTATAGTACCATATAATTTTTAGAAAAAAAAAACATTTGACAAATAAATATTAAAAAGAGCATTTGTATACCAAAGTTGACTTTGTCCGGATGGCAAGGGTGCTTCCCTTTTACAGGATAGATCCCCTGTTCGATCCACCTCTGCATATTTTTTCTTTTATTTATAATTTTATATAAAGAACCTCAAATAATTTGTTCTCTTCCTACCCAACTCTCAATTTTACAATAAAGTTCTAAAAATACTCTAAAATCACAATAAATTGTTTATTTTTATAATGATAAAAAACTTATTAATATATATCTTGAAAAGTATTTTTTAGATTTGGCATAATAAATTTGTAACATTTATATAAGATATAAATTTTTTCTAGATAGAATTTTTTTTAATCAAGTATGTAGGTTTTCAAATAAATTAGAATCTTAAATGTTGAATATAACAGGGTCTCAAGGCATGGATTTTATTTTATACGTGAAATTTGTGCAGTTCTATTATTATATGAGTACTTGCCATTAGACAGAATCCAACTCACATTTGTTTGCAGTGAAATAGACTCTTGATGTTTAAATATTTTGCGTAGTTTCAAGATACATCGAAGCTAAATTACTTTTAAAAAATGCAAGTGATTCAGTTGTTTTAAGTTTCATATCTAAGTCAGTTTACCATTTATGCGTAAGTGGTTTAAAATTATTTTTTAAACTTTTAGTAAAAGAATAGTAGATAAATAATCTGATCAAACTCGATTAAAAAGTAATTAGTCTCCGACGCGAATCGCGGGTAAGCTAACCACTAGTTTCATAACAATTGCAATCAATTTCGATTATTAATTAAATAAAAGAAATTAATTTATTTTATTTTATATAGAAGACACATTTAAAAAGAATAAACTAAAGGTAATCAAGATTATATGAATATAAAATTGACAATTATTCTGTGAAGTAAAAACTTATTATATAAAAATCATCTTCTATTTTAGATATGTAGCCACATGAAGTCAAATTCTCTAATAATAATCGATATAGTCATATGACGTGGAGACAAGAGAACAAAGACGATAACATTCTTTTTTTCCCTTTAAAAACGTAAATATGTGATGAATATGAGTTTTATGTCTTTTGTGAAAATAAATTGTAGCGACGATTTCCTTAGATTCGACTTGTTTCTTTTCCATGATGTTGATATGTAACAAAAAGATACACTATATATACATGTTAATAAATGTGTTGCCATTTTAGCTAGACAGATGTTTCATGGAATAATTTTTAACGTAAAAACTGCTCATTATTTTGCATCAAAAGAGTTTGATCGTTACTTTAAAAATAAAAATACTATTATTTTATTAAATATTCAAACTTTTGGAATGATGATATTTGATAACAATAATACTAAGCATTGGAAACAATAAGTAATGGATACATTAATAAACTTCACTAGTTTTGTTTGATAATGTATTTTTTATAGCGAGCTTGACATTCTAAACCTTAACTAATGATTTATAAATACGAGTAAAGATAGATGTGAATGATGTTTTGACATTCACGTATCCAGAATTAAGTCTTCCGTTGCTATTATCGTTAAAAAGTTAAAAGTTTTTGTAAATAACAAATTTTGAAAATCACGCGTTACACTTACTTTGCACCAAATTTGCAATCCTACATTCTTCTTCTTTAGTTCAAGGTTTTTTAGCGAGCCAGTGTATGTGTTTGAGTGACTATATTTGTAAGTTTAAGTGTGAGTGTTTGTGTTTGTATTTGTTTGTACAATGAGAGTCTTCGTCCTCACCACAAACTAATGATCTTCTTCTTCAACTCTTCAATCAGGGCTTCTTATAATCTTCAATGAAATCCAAGGTACTGCAAAACAAGAAACGGGGCCTCAGGGGGAGTCCCTGAGGGAAACCCCTCCGACGATAGAGTCAGTAAGTGATGATGCCATGGATTAAAGCTCAGAGTTTTTAACAGAGAGAGAGAGAGAGATTTAGAGAGTATTTAGTATCGATCCTCCTTCCTCCTTTTTGTAGGAGATGAAGTGTGAGTGTATATAAAGGGGATTTAGTGGTCCCTATTCGGTTAGTTATTTTTCATTCTGTTATGGCATAATCCAATAATGAGGTAACACGTGTCTTAAAGGTAACGGTCCTCTCTGTGTGCTGATATATGTGACATTACTCACTTATTTGATAGAGCCTAAAATCCTTACGATTCATTAGAACTTTAGAACCGAGAATATTATAAGTTAAACAGAGCCCAATCCTTATTGTCAAGATGCCATGGGCCGGATGATTTATAGTAGACGGATGAATGATATGGGCCGGGTGAGTGGTCCTGGCCAGATGAGAAGTACTCGACCGATCCCAAAAGCTTTGACCGGACGAAAACATATTTGACCGGCCCTAGTCCTTGTGGCCGGATGAGGAGTGTTGACCGGACAAAAAGTGTTGACCGGCCCTAGTCCTTGTGGCCGGATGAGAAGTGTTGACCGGACAAAAAGTGTTGACCGGCCCTAGTCCTTGTGGCCGGATGAGAAGTGTTGACCGGACAAAAAGTGTTGACCGGCCCTATGAAATGTGTGACACACCAACAGTATTCGAGTGGCTGCTTTTTTTAAACGATACCACTACTATTTATTCCTTCATTATTAATGTTTGTGTGTTTGAAGATATATTTTTGGGGTTTTACCGATATAATATTGATTCATGTTTGCACATGTATTTAAATCAATTTTAGATATGGTTGAAAGCTGTGTTTAGATATGGAGATCGATTGTTGTTGAGTGTTTACTGGATTCCTAATCTAGAAGTATTGTAATTTTTGTGTTTTTGAAAAAAAGAATACTTCAATAGGAGAGATTGGTTTTGATGTAAGTCAATATCATTCCAATGGTCAAGTATAGGGTGAAAAATTAAAATCAATAATATGGTTCATGTGGTAGTCAGACCCTCCGACTGTGACAAAGAAAGTTATATGTAGACTTTGCTACCTTTAAAGTATGTTTCAAGAGTTTGTACAAGTATTTGCATAAGTATTGTAAAATAACTGACCATACGAGGTTGTTCTTCTTTCTATGACTTATAATAAGAAGGATTTTTTCGACAATATTGATAAAACTATTGCCTTTCAAAAAATATATTAAATATATTTTCGAGACACAAAATGGGAGGAAAACGTTCGAGAAAAATAAGATGTAAAATGATTGAAAAACTAATACAATAACGATTGAATATGTTTGTTTAGTAATATAAGATGTTTTGGAAAAATTAAGCTTGATTATAATATATATAGATCAAGATAAGCATAAATTAACTGAAAAGGAACACATTGCCTTTATGAGCTGCCTTGAGTAGTTATGGAGTACTTATGGCTTGTTCAATTATTAGCATTTCTATAAATAATTAATAATATTGGTAAATAAAAATTATAAAATTTGTAAACATCTACTTGTCATATATGATGATGAGTGTATACAGGCTTGCAGATGATAATAGATTTTGAGGAGATAACATGCATAATCATCCCGGCCTACACAGACTGTTGTTTGATATATAGATTACGAATATCGTTAAGCTAGCTAGCAACGCTACAATATTAATTGATCAATTATATAGTCGTAGCTCGCTAGATTAAGATGTTATATTGCGATTCTATGGAAGTCGTCACTGCAAAATTCATTAACCGATTCGATAATTTAAAGGTAGCTTGGAATTGATCGAAGATGAATATCTGGAAGATCAATTAAGAGATTTGAAATAACCAGTAATGTAATCATGCTAATTAATTAAGGAGTGGGTATATATGTCAAGATGATTAGCTAGCTAGTGACACCAGTGATTAATAAAATTAATGTTTTTTTTTAATCAATTGACTTATTGATTGAGGAGAAAATTTGGAAACCTTGAACATATGACTCTTTCTGAACCGGCAATGTTTAACTGGTCCGGCTTGATGACCGGATTGCCTGAAATAATGTACACAGAGGATTGGACTGACAACTATGTGTAGGTCTCAGTTTGTTTTATTTTATTTTCTTAAGTTTTATTTGATTCGTTTTATGAAGGACTGAGTACAACGGGATATATATGGTTATAATGTGGTAATTTATTCTAAGTAAAATGATGATCTTGCCGTTGATGCATATATAGGTATAGAGTGTGATTCAAACGAAAACTGTATTTCGTATGAGAATTGCGAGAACTATTTCTGGTCAATAATTTAATTTCCTATCTTTTTTATTTAAATTAAATAGGAAATGGTAGTATGAACATTATTACATTACCCCCATTTTTTTAAAACTAACATATCCATCAAACAAGAAGGTGTTAAATTACGAAAAATATATCAAATTAACGAGAAAATTATGCTCTTTAATTTGAGACCTATCTTTACATATATTTTTTGAAAGAAAAAAAAGTCGTGTTTGCTGGGTTTTTTTTCCCGTACAGCTCGATTGTGCTTAACTGCATATTTACATATGTGCTGAAAAACTAGGTGAATCTGTGCATCATGTGCAAAATTTGCATTAGTGCAAATGGCGAGCTGTACGAAAAAAAACCTAGCAAACACAAAAAAAATTGAAAAATATATATCAAGTCCGGTCTCAAATTAAAGAGCATTATTCTTTCGTTAATTTGGTATATTTTTCGTAATTTAACACATTCCTGTTTGATGTATATATTAGTTCAAAATATGTGGGGCTAATATAAAATGTCCAAACTTCCCTTAGTTAATTAAGGATAAGTTTGATTAGTTTAAGGTTATCCATTAACAACTCTTTAATCTCAACCATCCTTCTCTTTGATCAATAGCTGTAATTGGTTCTCGTAATTTCGTACGAAAAACGGTTTCGTTTGAACCGTCCCCTATATGTATATTATGGATATTTTGTCCAATCGTGAATTGTGTCCAGATAAGCTGTTATTTATTTATAATTTTGATTATTTCAAAATACCACTCACTATTTTTTCATATATAACCAATTAATGAATAATTAAGGAGCGGTTAAAATTTTTAGCTATAAATTGATTTAAATTGATGAATAAAATTGATTGAAAAACAATTGAAATCTTTTCCGATATTTGGCATGGAATTAATTGAAGTGATCATAGAAAACGCTGGAAGCAAATAAAAACAAATGAAAGTACTTGTATCTATTTTTTAATAGAAAAAAACTAACTCCACATGGATGAATTGATCACATATCACGTACTTATGTGGATCCGAATGGAAGTAGGCACTACTGACAACTCAACCAACAACGACAGGTTTGAGGGTATATAAAACATATCATGCATTGAATGAACGAAATAAAGAATTTTGTTGAAAAAACAACATTATCTAAACGTACAAAATAATACATATATCTTTAATTTGTCCAGCTAATTAATTAAGAACTAACTATATAATTCCCGGCCAGACATGACGAATAATTACAATATATATGTTTTAATTTAATTTATATGGTCGGTCTATAAGGTTGTTTATCATGTTTAATTATTAATGGAAAGAAGATTTTCCGAGCTACAAAATTTATTTATCTGTATTATTGTACAAAAAAGTTCTACAATTTCTCTCCCTTTACTTTTTTTTAAGATTACTAGTATATACTTTTATATAACTAATACATATACTTTTAGCAAAAGTCTATTAATTATATTCTTAAATACGTTAACTAATTAATGGTAATTGTTGTTTAACAACTCATTAAAAACACTTATATAGCTTTTTTCTTATCATATTGTTTTTCAAATTTTATGTTAAAATTAATAAAAGAGTTTATGAGAATTAAGAGAAATAAAGAAAACAGATATGCTGTAGGGAAAAAAACTATTTGCTTACACCAAATTCTACAAATATATATATATCATACCTTATTGTTAAAAGATGGGAAAATTGCATTAAAATATAATGGTCTTTGTCTCGATTACTATTTTATAAAATCAACTTTATATTCTTAAAAATAATACAACCAACTTTATAATCCACATATTATATGTAAATTGTTGTATACTATAAAAGTTATAACAAAGTTATTGTATACAATGGTAACCAAATAACAGACACATAAAAAATTATTTGCATGCATATTATGAGAGGATTACGTAAAATAAATTTATTATTTTCAAAAATTTAAAGTTAGTTATATATAATGATAACTAAGATAAATTTTAGAGTTAATTGCACCAATGGTCCTTTAACTATCCTAAAATTACGACTTTAGTCCTTTTTTTTCAAAAAGTTACAAGGATAGTCCTTTAACTGCCCGAAAGTTACACCCATGATCCTTTTTAACAATTTGCATTTGTGAGGTCTGTTAAGTCAGCGGTATTTAGGTCTTTTTGTCCTTTTTTACATTTTAATTAATTTAAAATAACATTTTATTGTAAATCCCTCTCCTCTCCTCACAGTCATTTCTCTCTCTATCACACACACACACACACACTCTCTTCTCTGTCTCGCTCACTTGACCATCGCCCCCCACCCTCTACGTAGAACCGCCGCCTCCTACCCTCCACCTAGAACCACCGCCCGAACACCACAGAAACACCATCACCACCACCGACACACCTTCTCACATCTGCCATCACCACCCACCTCCGCATCTAGTTTGCAGACTTAAAAACCCAAATCACCACCACCATCACCACTGTCATCACCACCCACCTCCACATTTGCCATCACCACCCACCTCCACATCTGACCACCACTCACCTGAACATAGACAAACCTTATATATGAAACAACTCGTATCTTGAAACCCTTTGGACACAGACCAAACCTGCCTAACGCCTCATATCCACCACCATCTTCTTTTCTTTGCTTGAAACCCTAGATCTGAAAAAATTACATCTGCGATGGCAACGCCTCATATCCACCACCATCTTGAAACCCTAGATCAGAAAAAATTACAGAAATTAAGCGACGGCGGCAGTTTACAGAAATTACATTTGAAAAAACATAAAAAAATCCTCACTTTTCTGCTTCTTCATCTTCTTCTTCATCTGCGATGGCGACACCTCATATCCACCACCATCATTGCGTCAGTTTGGCGACGGCGGCAGGTGGGCGGTGGTGATATCAGAGGTAGAGGTGGGCGTGGGCGGTGCTGATGACAAAGGTGGAGTTAGGCGGTGGCAGAGTGTTTCTGGTTTTAAAGTTTTGCGATGATTTTTCCGGTAGAGTTGGGCGGTGACAAAGGTGGAGTTGGGAGGTGGTAGTGGCATTCAGGTGCTGATGTCCGGAAGAGGGTGTGGGAGGTGGTGGCTCCGGTGAGTAAGAAAGAGAAAGTGTGTGTGCGCGTGTGTGTGTGTGCACATGAGAGTCTGAGAGAGAGAGAGAGGGAGAGAGAGTTAAATGTGAGGTATTAAGTGAAAATAATTATAATAATAATAAGATTTTATTATTAAAAAAAAGAATAAGGGCAAAATGGTCTTTTTGTAAAAGTTAACAGTTTTAGTTAACAAAAAACGTTAAAAAGGACTATCTCTGTAACTTTTGGGCAGTTAAAGAACTATTCTTACAACTTTTAAGAAAAAAGACTAAACTCGCAACTATAGGATAGTTAAAGGACCATTGATGCAATTAACTCTATATAAAAAGATAAAGTAAGTTAGTTTAAAACAATTTATTTATTTCAAGATTGTGGAAATTTCCAGTTTTTTCTAAACATGTATAATTAAACAACTAATTAATTAACAAATATAATAACCTATATTAAAAATTAAATATAAAAAAACATATATCTACTCATAATTCTTCAACTCTATCTCTATCACTAGTCCATAAATACCAAGCTATCACCACCACACACTTCACACCAAATAACACTTCCTTCCTTAAAAAAGCGTGTGCGAGTGTTTTTGATCATCCATCCATCCATCCATCGGCTGCAGCTATAGCCATGACAAAAGATGTTGAAGTGGCGGAGCACCACAGCGGTAAAGACTACCACGATCCACCTCCGGCACCGTTGATCGACGCGGAAGAGCTCACCAAATGGTCTTTCTACAGAGCTCTCATCGCTGAATTCATCGCCACCCTGCTCTTCCTTTACGTTACCGTGTTGACCGTCATCGGCTACAAAGTCAGCACTGACCCCAAATTGGACACCGATCAGTGCGGCGGCGTTGGCATCCTCGGCATCGCCTGGGCCTTTGGTGGCATGATCTTCATTCTCGTTTACTGCACCGCCGGTATCTCTGGTACGTTCTTACTATATATATTATTTATTAATTAATTATATCCGTGACATTAGTTGTGTGTAAGCTGATCTGTTGTAAAAAATAAAAACAAAAACTGCATGTTTAGCGAGCGTGACAAAAAGAGTAATATGTTTAAATTACCATTTTACCAGCGACAAAGATAGGGAACTTACAAACCAAACTTGAAAGCTACAAGTTTTAGATCATTAATTAGCTTGACATAATATATAGTTATTTTTTTAGATAAATATTTTAGAAGGAGTGACAAAATAAAATAAGCAAACTTTATGTGAAATATGTAACTGTAAAACCAAAAATAATACTCTAAATGAGTTAATATGTTAGGCCCAGGCACTTGAATGATTTAATAAAGCTATATATTAATTAGGATTATGTCAAGTAGTGATGCATGTCGTTTGAAAGATGATTACTAGTGTTTAAAACAAAGAATTATATTGATCGATTACAGGAGGACACATTAACCCGGCAGTGACATTCGGACTATTCTTGGCAAGGAAGGTGTCACTGATTAGGGCGGTATTGTACATGGTAGCACAGTGTTTGGGTGCAATCTGTGGTGTGGGTTTGGTCAAAGCATTCCAGAGTTCCTACTATAACAGGTATGGTGGTGGGGCCAACGAGTTGGCTGAGGGCTACAACAAAGGTACTGGTCTAGGAGCCGAAATTATCGGCACCTTTGTTCTTGTCTACACCGTCTTCTCCGCTACTGATCCTAAGAGAAGTGCCCGAGACTCTCACGTTCCTGTAAGCATTTCATATCAACTACTACTTTATCTGTACTATTATTATTATTTTTTTTTGTATCATATAGGAATAATATTGCTTTTAATTTGTAGTTTTAAGAAATAATTTATTGGTATACAAAATAAAGATAAAATTAAAAACAGTTGCAATAATAATGTGGGTAAATGATCTGTGCAGCTAGCGCTACGAATACTTAAAACCCGTTAAATTAAAGGGTATTTACATTATTTGACTGTTATAATAGAACACTGTCCAAGTTAGATGTTTCTATATTGATCGTTTCTTTCAATAATATTTCATTACTTTTTAAAGATATAAAATGTTTTTTTTCTTAAAAAAATTGATTTATTTATATTCTAGAAACAATTGATGTTATATAAAGAAGGAATAAAGTTGGTTTATTGATTAAAAGATGACAATAGAATAACTTTGATTAGAAAATGACAATCATTGTCATCCACCCAGTTTTTCTTTTTAAAACATGTAGTTGTTGAGAAATGACTATTTATTAACGTTATCTTTAAGAGATTTATATATTATCTTCTAGCAATTCTTTATTTAATTTATTTTATATGAATTAATTAAAGAAATACATGTACTAATATTATTAGTAAACGTTGTAAAACAATGAAGGTGTTGGCACCACTGCCCATCGGATTCGCAGTCTTCATGGTACACTTGGCTACCATTCCGATCACCGGCACCGGAATCAACCCTGCCAGAAGCTTTGGCGCCGCCGTGATTTACAATAACGAAAAGGCTTGGGATGACCAAGTATGCATTTTCTTTTATATATCTAACCACTTTACCAGTTGTAATATATATACACATTATACATCTTTTGATGGGGTAATTTTTTTATTAACTAAAACAAAAACATTTTGCAGTGGATTTTCTGGGTCGGACCATTCGTGGGCGCAGCGGCGGCAGCATTCTACCACCAGTTCGTACTTAGAGCATCGGCCATTAAAGCACTTGGTTCCTTCAGAAGCAATGCATAATGGAATTGATCGAAAGATGATAAATTCATCCATATATATATGCAAAAAGAATAAATTGAAGAAATTGATCGATCATATCGTTATATGCATGGATGGATATATATGAGTGTGGAAGTGTTCAATTGTAGATAAATGTAATTTCATTTCTTTTTCTTTTATCTTTTCAGTATTTCTTGTGAATCTTGAGTGTTTAAATGCAAGTGGTCTTTATTAATGTTTTTTTTAAATAAAGATTAGAGTTTCTTTAATTGTGGTTGCTTCTTCTCTTTATGGAATTTCCTACTCTTGAATACATCTCTCACTCACTATAACTTTTACTACGTAATTGTTTTTGGGTACAACATGTCCTCTTTTTTTTTTTTTTTTTTTGAAAGGCAACGATATATTAAGAGAATAATATGCAGGCCTCTATAAGATATAAAGAACCTGAAGTACAACGCACAAAGTTTAAACACACAAGAAACAAGGCCAATAATCAGAAGTCAAGTCTCCAGCTTCTATTATCTAAACAACATGTCCTCTTTAAACATACTTTTACGTATACACATTGTTCAGTATTTGAACCTAAGATCATAAACGTCTAAAACACTGCATATCGACAGATAAATTGGTTGTAATTTTAAGAGTATGTCACATAATATTCTAAACTCATATTGCATCATAGAAATCACTCTAGCAAATATATAACTCTATAGATAGACTAACTTTTTGCTTTTCAAAAAAATAAATAAATGTTACCTCTATAATAGACTAATTAAAGTAGAATTATCCTTATCCATAGTCCTTTTATTAATTAAGATTATTTTTTAGTACGTATTACGGGTGTTTTTGTGCATAGCAAGTGGTGACTAGTGCATCGTCATTTAATTTTTAAATTGTGGACGGAATTGACAATATTATCCATTGATCGGGAATCTATTCTCATATTAATTATATATATAGAACCTTATCTAATCACGTCCTTTATATTGAAATTAAGATAGAATAATCTAGACAATAATTAATGCCTCTTGAAATTACAAGTTAATGTGAGGTTTGGTATACGGACAGCGTGTTGATGATGACAATTAAGCATTTAATTAAATTTCAAACATGCATATATATGCAGATATTCGAATATGCGTTTGCTTTCCTTCCTGAATTTTTATTACGGGTACTGGCTACTTTTATTAGAAGATAAAGAGTACTGTGTATAAAATTTTTCATCAATATTGGTTTAACTTTTAAATGGTTTTTATTAGTGATTAGACCATTAGTATCTAACCCTCACTTACTCTATCAAATTCACTATCATATCATTATTCACATTATTTCTTACCTCCAACTCTCTCTAACTCACAAACTCTCACATACAACACTCTATCTTTTCTATTTTTATTTTCTATTTTTATTTTCTATTTTTTGTTTTAGTTTAAACCTTATATCAAAAGAAAAATAAAGACAAAAAAAAAAAAACAACTACCCGCTCCGAGTCGAGGGGCCAGCCAGCCACCCAACCAGCCTCAACCCTATGAGGCACGACGGTGTTCCAGCCAGGGTTGAATTGACCCCCAACCAGCTCGGGTTTGACGTCTGATGCGGATGGTCAGCTGGTCTTATACCAATATACTGTAATTATACGATCCTATTACTTTAAACTTGTGAATAATCTTGGTTACTTAATACTACCTACGTCTCATTTTTATTGTTCACTTTTGACTTTTCAAAGTCTTTCTTTTTTAACTTTGACCTTAAATATTTTTGTTTATATTATATAATACTTATTAAAAATTATATCAATGAAAATATAATTAAAACGCAATGCACTCATATATTTTGTATCAAATATTATATAACACAAACAAAAATATTTAAGGCCAAAGTTAAAAAAGAAATACTCTAATTAAAAAGTCAAAAATATACAATAAAAATGGGACAAAAGGAGTATATAAGAAAAAAAGTATCATCTTAACCATCAACAATTCCTTTTATTATAGTAGTTAACACCTTAATGATAACAATTTCTAGAATATTGTAACTACCAAACTATTTTTTATATAATTTTTAAAATAAAATATTTCTAACTAGAACTAGTAGAATCGCTAAACCCCTTCTTCTCATTAAAACAAGATTTTTCTACACGAAAATTCTAACGACACATTTCTTATTTTTTTTCTTCTCTTCTCTCCACTTTTTTCCTAGCGACGAAACTCCTACTTTTTTTAACTTTACTGTAAAAATAAGAGTGTGTATCCAATGACGGATCCAGATATATTTGTTATTGGAGGCACCATTCTCAAAGATTGTAATAAGACTTACGTAACGAATTAAAACATAATCGTGTAAAAACAGGTCAGGTCAAATTTATACGGCAGTCCGATTATTCCAACAACTTTAACCTCAATTGCTATTAAATCTCAAAAAAATTAATCGAAGTTCTAACAAAATCAAACCCTTAATCTATAGACATGTAATTAGTCCTATTAAAATAAAAAATCTAAACATAACATTCCATAAAAAATATTACACTGAAGTACTCCCAAGTATTTATACCCTTTTTAATAGAAAAAAAATACCTTTAATTGAAAAGTTTTAATTATCTCACATAAGTATCTCATATACCTTGTCTTAAAAACTGACCAACAATAACACCTATTCAATTGATAAATATCTTTTTTTTAATATGCTTTTTCTCTTCTTAGCCTACAATAACACTTTCTCAGTTCTTCCTCCTACGGTTTTTTTTCTTCAACTTTGGTCGATTGGGGGGCTAAGAATAAATTCAAAAGAGGGCATAGCTTCTTAAGGTTATATGGAACAAAATTGGGCCATTGGGGGCCTCTCCCTCTTTTCTAAAGCTTGGATCCGCTAGTGTGCGTCACCTACGAAACAAGGTCTCTCTCTCCGCAAAGAAAAACGAGAAAGGGTTCCTATTTGAGAAGAGAAAGAAGTAAAGTAGTGAACACTACAAAAAAAATCGGGTTTATAGGACGCTTTTTCAACAAGCGTATCAATACATATATAATACGACAATTTGGTTTATTTGTCCAATTATGGTATAGTCTAAAACGATACTTGACATTTGGGTCATGCTAGATTAAATTAATGGACACTTACTTGGGTCTTGTTATTATAGAGTCTAATATGACACATCACATTATGATCTTTATTGCAATCTCTCTACCTACGGGTAGAGGTACGATTGTCTACATCACAGCTCCCCCATACCCCGCTTTAGCGGGAGTATCGTTATCGTTGTCGTTGTCGACATAATGATCCTTACTATAACAAATATATATATTTAAAGAATGGATTCAATCTAATTTTTTTAGTTCCAAATACATAGTAGAATTTTTCTTTATCTTTAGTTACTTTGTATGATTAATAGATTTATACATGTGAACATATATATGTTCTCATTGTGCTAACGAGCATCGTACCACAGGAAGTTGAGTTATTCGCTTTTGTATTTAGAAAATAGCAGTATCAAGTATAGTTTGAAACTATATATACTTCAAAAATCAGTAACTCTTAATTCGTTTGTGTTATGTGGTGTATTGAATAAGTCATGAAAGTATAAGGGGGTAAAGTGCAAACATGTGGAGACTTGAAGGTGTATTCTTACTTAGTTGTAAGGTGTATAAATACATGTAGCATCTGATGTAATACGTATCATTCATAATTCATTTCATTTGTAAATGAGAGTTCTGAGAGGATTTTGCATTTTCGTGTTATTTTGCATTTTCGCCTGAAGCTTGTAATTCAGTGTTCATAATCAAGATTTCGTTGATTGGTTTGTTCTTGTATCATATTATGATCCTAATTCCGTGTATGTTGCTGTAATATTCAACAAGTGGTATCAGAGCCTCGTTAGGGCTCGAATTCAAGTCAAGATCAAGAACAGGGCACCAATAAACATCAAATGAAGATGGGAACTACCAAGTTTGATCTGGAGAAATTTGATGGCAGAAACGATTTTGGGTTATGGCATGTTAAGATGAGAGCAATCTTGATACAACATGGACTGGTTGCAGCTCTCAAAGGTGAAGATCATCTTCCAGATGACTTATCTGAGAAGGAGAAAACAGAAATGTTGGAGAAGGCTCACAGTGCAATCATCTTGTGTTTGGGTGATCGAGTTTTACGAGAAGTGACGAAAGAAACCTCTGCTGCCGGTGTATGGTCAAGGTTAGAAAACTTATACATGACACGATATTTGGCTAATAGATTGTATTTGAAGAAAAGATTGTATACTTTTCAAATGTCTAATGGCAAGAAATTGAAAGATCATGTTGATGAATTCAATAAGTTGGTTCTTGATCTGGAGAACATTGAAGTTGAAATTGATGAAGAAGATCAGGCAATTATTTTCTTATCCTCTTTGCCTCAATCTTATGAACACTTTGTAGACACTCTGATGTATGGAAGGGAGAGTTTAACCATGGAAGAAGTCATGGCAACCCTGAACTTGAGAGAGTTGAAACGTAGGAGTGATCAGAAGGAAGAGTTTGGAGAAGGTTTGATGGCCAGAGGTAGACAAGAAAATAGGGACACAAGTCACAGGGGTTTATCAAGATCGAAATCAAGATATAGACGAAAATGCTATATCTGTCACTCGGAAGATCACTTGAAGAAGGATTGTCCTCAAAGAAGCAAGAAGAAAAGGGAATTCTCGGGTAGAACTAAAGAGTCTGGGAATAATTCAGATGAGTTTTCAGAATATGATAGTGCCGAAGTACTCGTGGTCACGGATATGTAATCAACTGATGAGTGGATAATGGACTCGGGAGGATCCTATCATATGACACCAAACAAGGCATTCTTGGAAGACTATCAAGAATGGGGTGGAGGATCGGTGTTGCTTGGTGATGATAGAGCATGTAGAGTACAAGGTATTGGCAAAGTCAGACTTGTGTTGAATGATGGTTCTGAATTTGTGTTGGAAGATGTAAGATACATACCGGAGTTGAGGAGAAATTTGATTTCCCTTGGAAAACTTGAAAAAGATGGATGTAAATGCAAATTACAGAATGGCAAGGCATATGTGATCAGAGGTTCTATGGTGGTACTTCATGGAACTCGGAGAAATTGTGTCTATGTTCTTGATGGTGGTGTTCATGGAAGGATGGCTTCAGTTTGTGAACATGACAAGAACAAGATGGCAAGTCTATGGCATAGTAGACTTGGGCACATCAGTGAAAGAGGGCTGGTGGAATTGAATAAAAGGGACTGTTTTGGATCAAAAGAACTGAGTAAACTTGACTTCTGCGAAATTTGCATTTTGGGCAAGGCACATAGAGTTAAGTTCAGTAAGGGAGTACACAAAACAGTTGGCTTGATTGATTACATACATGCAGATTTATGGGGTCCTGCAAGGGTTGAATCGTTGGGGGGTGCAAGGTATTTTCTGTCCATTATTGATGATTATTCGAGAAGGGTCTGGGTGTATATGATAAGGCACAAGAATGAGGCATTTGGTAAGCTTAAAGAATGGAAAGTTCTTGTGGAGAATCAGACTGAAAGAAGAATAAAGAAGTTGAGAACGGATAATGGGTTGGAATTTTGTGAACAACAATTCAAAGATTTTTGCAAGGTTCATGGTATTGCAAGGCATTATACGGTTGCAGGAACACCTCAGCAAAATGGTTTAGCAGAGAGGATGAATAGAACTCTGTTAAACAAGGTGAGATGCGTGTTGAATCAATCGGGATTACCAAAGCAATTTTGGGCAGAAGCTACATCAACGGCTGCTTATTTGGTAAACAGATCACCTTCTTTAGCAATTGGTCTTGCACACCAATGGATATGTAGTCTGGACATGAAACTGATTATAGTCAGTTGAGAGTGTTCGGTTGTGTTGCTTACTCTCATGTTAATCAGGGGAAACTAGAACCAAGGGCGCAGAAATGCATATTTCTTGGGTACCCGGAAGGTGTTAAGGGTTATAGGCTTTGGAGATGTGAAAATGTTCGTCCAAAGGTGATTATAAGCAGGGATGTAGTGTTTAATGAAGAGGTCTTTTACAAAGATCTTGGTGTTACTCGAGATGATGAAAAGGGGAAAGATCTGCATGTTCAGGATTTGCATGTTCAGGATCAGCATGTTCAGTTTGAGGTGGAGCTGAATGGAAATGCAAATAACGAAAATGCAAATTCTACGAGTGCAGGTGGTTGTGGTTCATCTGAGGTACAAGATCAACCGGTAACTGATACTACTGTTAGTAGTAATTATCAGTTAGCTCGAGATAGGGAAAGAAGGCAAGTTGTTGCTCCTATCAGGTTTCGAAGTGGTGATTACATGGCATTTGCATTTTCGGTTGCTGAAGAAGAAAATGTGTCTGATCCATTGTCATTTGATGAGGCTGTAAATTCAAATGATAGGCTGAAGTGGATACATGCTATGGAGGAGGAAACGGGCTCGTTACATCAGAATAATACGTGGGTTCTGGTGGATAAACCTCATGGTCAAAAGTTTGTTGGTTGTAAATGGTTGTTCAAAATCAAGGAGGGTGTTGCAGGTGTGCAAGAGCCAAGGTACAAAGCAAGGCTGGTAGCGAGGGGATTTACTCAAAGGTCTGGAGTTGACTACAATGAGGTATTTTCACCTGTAGTGAGGCATAGCTCGATAAGAGTGATCTTAGCTTTGACTGCACATTATGATTTTGAGCTGGAACAATTGGACGTGAAAATAGCGTTTTTACATGGAGATTTGGATGAGAAAATCTACATGAAACAGCCACAAGGGTTTGAGGTTGAAGGAGATAAAGTGTGTTTGTTGAAAAAATCACTTTATGGGCTGAAGCAATCACCACGTCAATGGTATAAAAAGTTTGATCAACATATGTTAAAGATTGGGTTCAACAGGAGTTGCTATGATAGTTGTGTTTACTATAAGCAATACAAGGCTGGTGAATTCATTTATCTTTTGTTATACGTGGATGATATGTTGATTGCTTGCAAAGATAAACATGAGATTGACTTGACCAAAGAGATGTTGAAGGCTGAGTTTGACATGAAAGAGTTGGGTGTTGCAAAGAAAATTTTGGGTATGGATATTTGTAGAAATCGGGTTGATATGGTTTTGAAGTTGTCTCAACATGGGTATCTCAATAAGGTGTTGCAACGGTATAGAATGTCAAATGGGAAGGTGGTACAAACACCTTTGGGTCAACAATTCAAACTTTCAGCAAAGGATTCTCCGGGTTGTGATGAATTAAAGGAGAAGATGGCTAATGTTCCTTACGGAAATGCAGTTGGGAGTTTGATGTATTTGATGGTTTGTACAAGGCCTGATATATCATACGTTGTTAGTGTTGTTAGCCGATATCTTACTAATCCGGGTCGTGCACATTGGGAAGGTGTGAAATGGATTTTGAGGTATCTAAAAGGAAGTGCTGAAGTTGGTTTAATCTTTGGTAAAGGTGTTGATGATGAGAAGCTGGTTGGATATGTAGATGCAGATTATGCAAATGACTTAGACAAAGGGAGGTCCATAACTGGTTATATTTTTCAAGTGTTTGGATGTGTCGTAAGTTGGAAAGCATCGCTGCAGCATATTGTTGCGTTATCATCTACAGAGGCTGAATATGTGGCTCTTACTGAAGCAGTTAAAGAAGGCATATGGCTGAAAGGTTTACTAACTGAGTTAGGGGTAAAGGATGTTCATACTGTTGTTAAGTGTGATAATCAAGGTGCAATTCAGTTGTCAAAGATTCATGTGTACCATGATCGAACGAAACATATAAATGTGAGATATCATTTCATTCGGGAGATCATTGAATCAAAGGAGGTTGAAGTGAAGAAGGTACATACTGATGAAAATGCAGCTGATGTATTAACAAAAGCAGTGGATGGAGTAAAGTTCAGAAAATGTTTGCATTTACTGAATGTTGGTACTTGTTCATGACTAAATCAATAAGGTGGAGATTGTTATGTGGTGTATTGAATAAGTCATGAAAGTATAAGGGGGTAAAGTGCAAACATGTGGAGACTTGAAGGTGTATTCTTACTTAGTTGTAAGGTGTATAAATACATGTAGCATCTGATGTAATACGTATCATTCATAATTCATTTCATTTGTAAATGAGAGTTCTGAGAGGATTTTGCATTTTCGTGTTATTTTGCATTTTCGCCTGAAGCTTGTAATTCAGTGTTCATAATCAAGATTTCGTTGATTGGTTTGTTCTTGTATCATATTATGATCCTAATTCCGTGTATGTTGCTGTAATATTCAACAGTTTGAAAGATCAAACTTGTAGCAAAATAGCTTATAAAAGATCAGCCTTGCAACTTTTGTAGTCAAAGAGCTAAACTAGCAATACTAAGATAGTTAAATTGTGCGATTAACTCTTATATATATAGACACAACACAATCAACTAACATCATTTACAAGGGAGTTAATTACATTTTTAGTTCTTGTGGCTTAGCCAAAGTCACAAGTTTAGTCCCTAGATTTGACTTTTTACAGGTCTAGACCCAAAATTGCAAGTTTACCCCTTTTCATTCTTTATGTTTGAGTAAACCCGATAAAAAATTAGACCTTATAAACCAAACCCTTAATTTTGTTCAAAACATATGAACCAAAAATGTAATTAACTAAGTAACAAATTATCTAATTTAACAGAGCTAAGATACGGTTCAATAGTCGCGTCCACTATCCAGATCAAATAAGTTTTTACTTCTTGTTTCGATTTATAAAATATAAAGTTGTTGAATAACCAATTTCAAATAACACAAATCCATATCTATTTGCTGTAGAACCAAGATCTAAATGTTTTCCAAAAAAACCTAAATAATATGTACTAACATTTGGGGCTTCTGATCATCCATATACGCCTGAACCAAATTAGTAAATATTAATTTTGCTGGTGTCTTCCCTCTTCTTTAAAAAAAGAAAAAACGACCATGGTCCTTCAACCTAGCAAGGTGATTTCAAAAGTTTCTGTTTATCTTTAAGATCAAGAGCTTAAGTCTCACTGTAAACTGATATGTGGCTTTCATGCAGCGCTGCATGGTGGTACGGTGTGCATTAAGGGTTGTACAAAGGATTTCATATGTTTATTGCCATGTTTATTTTAATTCCTTTTGTTTCCAGTAAGTGCATGTGTCAAATAAAGGGGATTATGGGGATGCCCAGTTCCCACGTTCACCATCATTTTTAGGAGTAGTTATTGGTGTGTTCCTTTTTAGCAGTATTATGTTCTCGGTGATTTTTGATTATGAAGAATTAAAGCGTTTCTCTCTCACTAGACTTTCCTTCTCTTGTTACTTTCTTTGTCGCGTGATTGATCCACATCAGTGGTATCAGAGCGGAGTTGATCCATGGAAACACAAACTCGCAAGAAGACAAATGTTGAATTCCAACAGGAAACCGAAGACCGATTCGCAAGACATGAAGCCATGTTCGAACGGATCATGACGGAGCTACAGAAACTGACAACCAAGCAGACCCACATCGATGAAGGACCCTCTAGGCATGCAAGGGGAGATGGGCAACTGAAACCTTACTTGAAATTACACTTTCCACGTTTTGGTGGGGAGGATCCTAAGGGGTGGTTGTATCAAGCAGAGCAATACTTCGAGTTCCAGCAGGTTGCCAAAGAAGATCGGGTTCAACTCGCATCGTTCCATCTGGACGGGATTGCATTACAATGGCATCGTTGGATCTCCAAGTTCCGGGGACCATTAACTTGGACTGAATTTTCGAGGGCAGTTTTGGGACGGTTTGGACCTACGGATTACGAGGACCCGGCGGAGGCTCTTTCCAGGCTCAAACAGGTAACCACCGTGACCCATTACCAGGAGGAATTCGAGAAACTCTCACATCAGGTGGATGGATTACCGGAGGCCTTTTTAGTAGGATGCTTTGTCGGGGGACTTAAGGAAGAGATCCGGTTGGAAGTTAAGCTCATGAAACCCTCGCGTTTGACGGAAGCTATCGGTATGGCACTTTTGGTGGAAGAAAAGGTTAACCTACAGCGGAGAATACATGATGTTTCGCAGGAAACACAGGTTCCTCATGTCCCAAATCGGGCCACCACCAATACGACTGGAATACTTGGACCTGGACCTGCCCAGAGGCTCGCCTTACCGGCTCCGAATCCAGTCAGGAGCCTGACCCAGAACGAAGCACGGGAACGAAGAGAAAAAGGGTTATGCTACTACTGTGACGACCGCTACACACAGGGCCACAAGTGCAGTCGACCTAAGCTCTTCATGATCTGCGACGTACAAGGAGACGAAAAAGAAGTCATCGAGGGAGACCCGGGTGGTGCGGCGGCCGACTTCCGCCTTGAGGACAAGTCGAATTTAAGAGGGGTGGATTGATATGTGGCTTTCATGCAGCGCTGCATGGTGGTACGGTGTGCATTAAGGGTTGTACAAAGGATTTCATATGTTTATTGCCATGTTTATTTTAATTCCTTTTGTTTCCAGTAAGTGCATGTGTCAAATAAAGGGGATTATGGGGATGCCCAGTTCCCACGTTCACCATCATTTTTAGGAGTAGTTATTGGTGTGTTCCTTTTTAGCAGTATTATGTTCTCGGTGATTTTTGATTATGAAGAATTAAAGCGTTTCTCTCTCACTAGACTTTCCTTCTCTTGTTACTTTCTTTGTCGCGTGATTGATCCACATCATAAACATACGTATAAATTAGGACTAGGATTAGGACGGATGTGTGTTTGTCGCTCAAAATAATATAGAGAGAGAACATGGTGGTGGCAACCATAGTTTAGTGACGATGACG
The DNA here is from genome assembly GCA_947179395.2 of Pulicaria dysenterica. Taxonomy (NCBI): domain Eukaryota; kingdom Viridiplantae; phylum Streptophyta; class Magnoliopsida; order Asterales; family Asteraceae; genus Pulicaria; species Pulicaria dysenterica. The sequence goes on from OX359295.1 coordinate 60,745,059, forward strand.
AACCAAGAGGTAAATTAAGAAGAAAAAGAAAATTGTCATTTAATGGAGAGGACGTGAAGAGAAAGACGGTGCCAACCAGCTATAGTTCGATGGTGATAATAAACGACAGAGAGGTAACGAAATGACAGCAACAGATGTGAGCATAATTAACCCTTAGACAGTATATAATAACAAAAACTATGTAGATACTCTAAATTAAATTAATCATTAATACAAATAATACAATAAAAAAAATAATCGACCCCAGATCATCCATATAATTGGGCGTGCCAAAATGTATGGATAAACTAGTATAAATTACAGTCATGCCGATATACTTTCTTGCTATGTAATTAGTTAGAATTGTTTTAATAGTAATGGAAATTTAATAATGAGTAATGTTGTATATATTATCAAACCACTAACTATTATTGAATATTAATCAACTTTAAAGAATGAAAGAAATCAAAAGTAATCCCAGAGAGATGAAGACGATGATTGTGAGAGTTGGCTTGTGGGAGTGGCATACATAATTATGTCTCCTCTTATTACTACATTTTGTTAATTAGTAGGTGATTAGCATCAATTTTTTTATAAAGTAACCTAATTTGTTTATTAAACCAGACAAACGAATCCAATTAGCCTCAAGGTCGGCAAAAGAAACAAAGGTACAATTTCCATTATCATTTTTATTATTTCTTGAGTATTGGTGTATTATGCGAATATGTAAGTTTAAGATCTTAGTATTGGAGTATACTACTAAATATGTAATTTAATGTATCTTTACGATCTATATATAATATAGTATATTTGTAGTAGAACATTCGTTATACATGGCCCGCCATCGGGTACCACGGGGTAAGGGGGAATACCATTACGAAATTTCGGGTAGGTAGTAGGGAAGTGGGCATCGAGTTCATTTACTCTATCAAGAAAAGCAACCCCTACCCCTACCCCTACCCCTCCAACTTTTATATTTTAAAATTTTGACCAATAAATAAGTGGGGAAAGTTTAGGAAAGAAAATAAGAGTTATAAAACTTAATTTGGGTATGGAGAAAGAAATGAAAGAGAGAATGATGTGACTTTAGAGGTGGCAAAATAAACGGGATGAGTTGGGTAATTAGTTAGAAAATGTATGGTGGGTTGAACCCTAAGAACTTATATAAATTTTTTTAGTTATTTTATCAACACATACAAAAATGGTAAAGCAGTAAACTTGTACTGCTCGTGACCCAAATAGACACAGGGTTTTTATCAACACATTTAGGTAGTGTGATTTGCAAAAAGTTTTGGAAATGTAATTCAGGTCTAATATATTTTGAAAGGAATTGTGAGATTAAACTCTATTCTAATCTATGTAAATGTGATCCAGATTGAACTTGGCCCGTCCATTAACCATGGATATAGACTTGTGCAATCATAAACCTATCATCAAAATCAATTTGAATATCTAGTTGGGCATTAGACTTTGTTTACTTTGAATAAGCTTATGATATATATAATTTATGGACTTCAAAACTAATGTAGTTAGGATTAGCACTATTTTACAACGGGGGAATGATTTGTGCGGTTAACTGCAGTTACACTCACATACCATTATAATAATTAATATATTTCAATGATTAAAATACCCCTTGTTTAAGCGGTATACGAGTATAACTACATATATTTTAGCCACTTAGCAGCAGTAACTGCACATATCATTTCTCCTATTAATATTAATCCTTATGGATTTACAAATGATTTAGTTAATTATTTGTAAGGCTCGTAAAATAGTGTATTTTATGAGCTATTTTACTGATAAATAATCAGGTCAAGAATTGTCACATAAGACGATGTAAAATAGTGCAACATGTTAAAATAGCAGCAACAGTAGCAGCAACAACAACAAAAGTATTACGAATCAAGTTACTACTCAAATGGTGAGTAAAGTCTTAAGATTTTGAGTTAGGAGTCTAAGTCACAAGTTGACAACTATGTGTGTGGGTAACCATCCTTTACAGCCTGAATCCAAGGACCTCTAATTCCATTCTAAATGATAACTTTAATATATAACAACAATTTCAAACAATTACATGTATTCAGCAAGCACGGGGAAGGTTCAAATGAGAATGAAAAATTAAATGAGAATGGGAGACTCAATCTCGATCGTTCATTTTGTAAGTGGAATTCATGGATGGAGAGCGTGAGGGGATCGAGTGTGGCAGGGTAAATGTGAGGAATTCATGGATGGACAATGACATTAAAGGAGGGGAAATTGAACGGCTATGATTAAGTCTCTCATTCTTAATTTATTTAAGGTTCTTATTTGAACCTCCCACTAGGAAGCACAAAAATAATTTTCGGATTATACGAGCATTAGGAGGAATGCAGCATAACCAATGATGTCTGCATGGGGCTAAAAGATATAAGCATTGATTTCAGCTACCGCATGCGTTTCTCACTCTCTAATAATACAATAATTACACACACATTCATTCCATCATGCCTTTTTTCTACATGCCAAATGCTTATTACCATTCTACCCCGTATACAGAAGCTAAATAGGAGTCAAGTGCATGTACCAATGACCAAACCGCATTGCAGGTAGACATGGAAAGGGGCATTTTGGTCATTTTGCTATCAAGTGATGCCATAGAAGAACCCAAAGTCATCATTTTGTTCCATCAGTTACCCTTCTAAAGTGTTGCATGTCACAGAAATTTAGGGCTATACAACTAAGCACCAAAACAAGAAAAACCACTATATATACCACTCCAAATCCCCACATTATTTAGAGCCAAACACCAAATGTTGATGAAATTAAGAATGACACAGAAAACTTCATTTCTTCTTCTAACCCTGCTCTTCTTCACTACTTTAGGAGCTCAAGATAGACCTGCACATGGGCTATCTAATGTGAATCTAATGGCTTTATCACCCTCTGCTTATAATTTCTTTCACCCAAATGCAAAACTAAATGTTCAAAACCCGTGTGAGGAGTCTAACTGCTCACCTTTGCCTCTAGCTGCTACAGTTCAGTCAAGCTTAGCACATGAAAGCAAAGAGAGTGGGGCCAAAGTTGGAGCCGGAGGCATTGCTGCCATAATTTTTGGTTTTGTATTTGTAGTTCTTGTAGCGATGGGTGCCTACTATGTGGTGACCACCCGTCGGTCGAATTTGAGTAGAAATAACAGTACAGTTATACCATCAGCTTGATGCAACTGTATACAAGCCTCTAGCTAAGTTTTAGGATATCTTTCGCCTTACTCTTCATTTCTTCCCAAGTTAGAATATGAGATGTATGCAATATCATTATCTGTAATTAATGGATATAAATATGGCTCATGATGATTAATCCTAAAAAGGAGTTATGATCTCAGCAAGTATAAGAGTTGACTGTGTTAAGAAGTCTTGAAAAAACTAAAATGCACCACCAAATTCGTTCATGTATAGCATCGAGCAAGGACACATATCAGCATTGAGAACCTCCCAATTAGACCTAGAGACTACTGAATCTACAACATGTTATAGGCGCAATTTATATTTTCTAAGTACAGGGAAAAACATGGATTTTAATTGATCTATGTAGGATATTTATTAATGACGAAGATTAGACAACTTTTAACAAACTTGTGCATCTCAATAGTTTCATTAGTTTGCCAATCCCTGATAGAACAATCTACATGAATGCTCAGCTATCAATTTCAACCTGCGTCTCTTCTATCAGAGTGAAGGAAGTTTGTCCATATGCACCGTTACAGAAAGTGAGGCACATTTTATGTTTTTAACTTATGGAAGGCAGTTCTAAGAAACCTAAGGCTGCACATTGATATGAATCCTTTTTTCAGCTTTAACTAAATTTGAGTCACTAAAGTCAAAATGTAAAAATGTATCTATGACCTTGTAAAAGTCTAAAGATAGGAAGATATTGAAAGTGAATTATCAATTAATAGGGACTATTGAAAAGCAGATAAGTTCTGAAACCGAGTAGTCAATTGATAAAGTCATTACAGCATAAGGATCGAAACTGAAGTCTCAATTAAATTAAATATCATGTAGTAAAACAACTCCATACATCAGTAATGTAACATTAGTGTTGCATCTCTACCAGCGCCGTGAGCTAAGAGCCCCAATAGCTGGTCCAAATATCTGATCCACTGATTTGTTCCAATAATGTGCAAAGTCGATTTTCTTTCTAGAAATATGCTCCTTCATCTGTGTTTAAAATGAAAATGAAAGCTTCAGCATTAATAAATAAAGTTATAAAACAACTTAATAGATAGTATGACTGAAAATGCTTTATATTTCACATCTTCCATAAGCCACACACTTTGTTTATGAGTATACTTTCAACTAATCAAGACAGGAAATCTGTAATATGTGAAAGAAATGCTAAGGCAGATACCAGTGAAGATACCATCGCAAACAAACCAATGCGTGAAGAAGTAATACCAAAGCGGGCCATTAAACATGATAAACCATTACCTAAGGTCTAAGAAATTTACATATACATACGAATTAGAAAAACTATAGCTTCAGTAACACTTTAGTTTTCCATTACAAGAAGATTATTTCCTCATTAATGCTATATTGCTATCATCTACAACATTTATAATCCATGTAGATAGTTGTGCAATTTGGCAATCATCATTTGTCAACACCTAAATGAAAATTGAAATTTAAAAGGATTAAGCACACAATTAAAGATGAGAGATTCTACAGGCCTAAGAAGAGACATGGATAATTGAAAGCTTAAAAAGGAAATAATTTTTAGAGGGAGGAATTCTCAAACTCCTGTAAAACTTCTTTGCTTTATCGGTTAGACAGGCACCTATATTAGGGGCCTTAGTTACCACTATCAAAGAATATCAAAATCACATAGCAAAACCGCCATTTATCCAAAATCTACAATTCTCTCTAATAAATCTCGTAAACAACAACAGGCCCTTCAACTACAATACCTGGATTACAGTATAAGCAAATCATGTCAAACAATTGTATTTTCTATGCGGATTTAACAATTTGTCACGCACAATCACAATTCACAACACAGAAACGAAATAATTCGAAAGAGAAGCATGTAAATATGACCTGAGATTTAGGAGGTTGATTCTTTGCGATCATCTTGTAGATGTCTCTCCGTTGCTCGAAAACAACAACTCCGGTGAATACACTGCCTAGGGCAGCGCCAAGGAGACGCTCCTGCAATAACCCCACAGGAAAAAAATCAATAATTTCTGCTTCTGCCTACAGATATACCTAAAATCTAATGTAAATATACTAGAAATTATTAAAATTTGAACATCACCTGAGCAAGGATGCTGATCATGGCTGCCTTGTAATCGAACCACTGATGAAAGGGAAAAGGGGCAGATTGCTTCTGTTTTTTCTTTACATACAAAAAAACTTCTGTTAACACCCTCATCTTTTGAATAATTTCTGTTAGGTCCTATGTTTGAATTATTCGACAATTTTACCACGTCAATTTTACCTTTTAACAATGGAAAAAGTACATAAAGAGATCAAATTTACCTTTTGCTAAAGAAGACTAGTGGGACTCGAGAGTCGGTACTAAATGTGACTAGCAACACTACTAACATAATATAAAGAGGAACTTTATTAAAATATAAACTTTTTATTAAGTTTATTTTGATATTGAGTTGATTATTTGTGTAATTATATTATTTAAATTGGAGAAAATGTTTTTAATTTTTATATATTAAATAATGTTTAACACGTAAATTTAAATAATACTTTACCGTTTGCTTAAATGTAGCAATGTCAAACTTGGTTAGTTTCTTTTAAAATGTATGCTTATCAAGGTCATCAGTATAAATTAAATTTCAGTGTCACAAAGTTGACCAATAGTATGTATTAACTCGGACTCTATATATAGTTCACATCAATTAAGAAACATTTTTTTGTCTTACTATTTCTAAATTTCATAATGAACTTAATAAATAGTGTTCACGAGACGTTAATAATCGACAATAATCCACATGTCTATCCTAGAGTCTAGGAGAATATTTGAAAGACAATTACCGGACTCACTTAGCCACATATATTTTGAAAAACTTGTACACATATACAAGATACTTTATTACATCTGAAAAATACTCTAAATTTAAAAATCCTGAATCCTTACAAATAGGCACCCTTGTTGGATTATTTCGTAGATAGTGTTACTGCTAAAAAATTTATAAATTACAATACTTTGTAATAGGTTAAATTGGCAAAGTTTTCAACAAAAAAAGAGATCACAAAATTTGGCTTTGGGGGTGAACAAAGGTATTTATTCAAACTCCAGGGTCATTATTGCAAAAGGAACATCGTATACATGACGTCACATATCATCCGTCGTCGTCTTTTCTCTCCTTCCTATCCTTGGGATCTAATCGTACTACACTCTCGCCGTGGGCAGTGCGTGCGTGTGGGGATCCGTTTCTAATCTGAGCTCCTCAAGTCAACAATGGCGAATCAGTTCCCCTTCGTCCTCTGTCTTTCAACGCTCCTCGTCTTATCGCACTTCACTTCTCTTTCTCTCTCCAAGCAAACTAATCCCAGCTCCGGCGCCGTTGACGACGATGACGACGACGACCTTAGCTTCCTTGAAGAACCAGAAGATGGACACGCCTCCACACACGACACATACGATCCGGATCTTCCCGATTTTGATGAATTCTCTGGAGATGAAGACGATTTCGAGAACTACAACTACGACGACGACGATTTTGAAGTGCCTTCCGATTTCAAGGACGAAGAGGACTTCACCGACTCTCTTGATGATCCGGACGTTGTGGTTTTGAGTGACAACAACTTTACTGACTTTATCGAGAGTAACCGTTACGTGATGGTTGAATTTTACGCTCCTTGGTGTGGTCATTGTAAGGTTCTGGCGCCAGAGTACGCCGCGGCGGCCACGGAGCTCAAAGATGAACCGGTGGTGCTTGCTAAGGTTGATGCACAAGAGGATAGCGATCTTGCTGAATCGTATGAGGTGCAAGGGTTTCCTACTATTCTCTTTTTCGTCGACGGTGTTCACAAGCCTTACCTTGGGCAACGCACCAAGTTAGTCTCTTTCATCCCTCTGTGTGTGTGCGTGCGTGCGTGCTTGATATCCTGTAAAAGTCGCAGTTTGGAATTAGTGAAACTTTGAATTAGAATGCATACAATATGATTGAAGATAAGTAGATTTTAAGTATAACCTTCGACTCTCGGTTGAATAGATTATATAGACAAGGAAGTAGCAAAGATTAGATATCAAATTAGTTTTCGAATTCATATTAATAATAATTTTGCTTGATTGTTGTTAAATTTGCTTATTCCTTTATCATACAGTTTGAATATTTAATGCTTTATAGATAATTTGGAGAATGCTCAAATGTAACTTGGGTTTTTGATAATGTTATCACCAGGGGAGATCAATGACAATCTAGATTCAACTGAGTCATGATTCTATGTTTAGGAAATATAGGAAGTATGAAATCAATGAAGTTGATTTTCTTTTTTTCTGTTTTACTATGCAGGGATGCTATTGTGACTTGGATCAAGAAAAAGACAGGACCAGGGGTGTACAACATAACTACCACTGAAGATGCAGAGAAAATACTTGCATCCGAGGACAAAGTTGTTTTGGCCTACCTCAACTCTTTAGTGGTATTTAATAAACTGATTGCAGCATTATATCTTGTGCCATTTATAGTTTGCCTAGAAACATTACACAAATGATATGAAACCGTAACATTAAAGTAAATTTGCAGCTGTATTAAACATTGCTACAAATTGCAATATGTTGGTGATAAGTTTCGAACTTCCACATCAATATGAATTATAAAATGCTAGCTTTGTAGGCTTTGACCCGTATAATCAGAGTATACTTCTTATTTCTTGTTTTTTTGTTTTCAGGGTACAGAAAGTGAAGAACTTGTTGCAGCTTCAAAGCTTGATGATGATGTCAACTTTTATCAAACTTCAAACCCTGATGTGGCCACGCTTTTCCACATAAATCCTGATGTCAAACGTCCAGCTTTGGTCTTGCTAAAGAAGGATGCAGAAAAGGTGACCCATCATGGTCAGTTTCTTCACCAATTCTTACTCTTATCGTTACTTCATGTTGATGGAGGCATTCGTTATTGTTCTTTATATCTTTTATCATTTGTTCTATATATTTAATGCAGATGGCGAATTCGAGAAGTCTGCAATTAAGGAGTTTGTTTTCGCAAACAAGCTTCCCCTGGTGACAACTTTTTCAAGAGAAAGTGCAACTTTGATTTTTGAAAGCTCGATTAAAAAGCAGGTATATAGTATATGTGTGGGTTAACATAGTCGGCTACTTAAGATTAAATGGCAGGTATATAGTATATGTGTGGATTAACATAATCTGCCACTTAAGAATTATAAAGATGCCGCTTTATGTAAAACATTTAACAGCTCAGCATGCTGACATAAATTTCCTTTCTGTTGTCAGCTGTTGCTGTTTGCAACTTCAAAGGGTTCAACTAAGGCTTCCCAAACATTTGAGGATGCTGCAAAGTTTTTTAAGGGGAAGGTATTCTGAAGTAGCAATTTTATAATTATTATAATAATTACTCTTGCCAGATTTAATAATTCCACGTTATTTCATTTCTGGGCAGCTTATATTTGTATTTGTTGAACTCGACAATGAAGATGTTGGAAAGCCTATTGCAGATTATTTTAGCATCGTAGGAGATGGTCCGCAAGTAATTCACCCCTATACATGATGCATCTTATATCTTATTCTTGCATTTTTTTTTCCATTTGCCAATTATATCATTTTCTTTTTCCCCTTCATTTTGCAAGACTAAGTACAAATAATAAGTATATACTGCATGTTTTAACCAGGTTATTGGATATACCGGAAATGATGATGCTAAGAAGTTTGTGTTTGACAAAGATTTGACCCTTGAAAACCTTAAGGTATTATATCTAGCTAGTGTCAAACAGAACATCGCAATGCATAGATTTGATTGAGTGTTTCTTGATGTCTCTTCTCTATTTGCCAGGCTTTTGGAGAGGATTTTTTGGATGACAAGCTTAAAGCTTCCTACAAGTCGGATCCAATTCCTGAGCATGTAAGTTGTTTGATTTGTTTGGTAATTTTTATTTGTTTATTATTGTTCGAAGAGCTAATTTTTCTTCGGGCTATTGTTACTGATACAGAATGATGGTGATGTTAAGATAGTAGTTGGGAATAACTTCAATGATATCGTCTTGGATGAGTCCAAAGATGTGCTACTAGAGGTACAGCCAAAGAAAAATAAAAACTAGTGTGTGCGAGTTGGTTGTTGGTGTGTGTTTTAAGAGACTAGATGGTGTAAGTCGTGAATGTTTGATGCAGATATATGCACCATGGTGCGGGCATTGCCAAGCTCTAGAACCTACATACAGCAAACTTGCTAAGCATTTACGTGATGTTGAGTCTTTGGTAATAGCAAAGATGGATGGAAGTACAAATGAACATCCCCGAGCAAAGGTAGATTGAACATATGAATTCTTAATAATACCCACTAGTAATACCGAGTTTTGTTCTAATTTATCATTATTTTTTTTTTGGATCTTGATAAACTTTATGAAACTTGATATTTGCTTTTGTGAAAGGTTTCTGCTCACCAACTTGCTTATCATATTAAGTCCATACATGATTTGTGAACTGAATTTTGCATTTTGCAGGCTGATGGGTACCCCACAATTCTTTTCTACCCAGCAGGAAACAAAAGCTCTGATCCTGTAAGTTTTAATTTGCAGTGATAAACTATGTTTGAGCTACTACACACAAACCTAATTCTAATCCTATCCGCTTTACCTTTATGGACATGTTTAAACCTACAAGTACATGTTGAAATTTATAAATTTTAAGGACTATAACATGAGAAAATTGCATATTGTACAAAATTTGGAAACAATCCACAAATTCTTCATTTAATGTAATTTTTTTGTACGGCAGATATCTGTAGATGTTGATCGAACTGTGGTAGCGTTCTACAAGTTCCTCAAGAAACATGCTTCAATCCCATTTAAGCTCCAGAAACCTACGTACTCTGATACCACAGAAAGCAGCAAAATCGAGCAGAAAGATGAATTATGAGTGTAGGTAGCTTGTATGAATAACTTATATCGAAGAGTAACGTATACGTTGGAACACCATTTTAAAGACATGGTACGGAACTAGTTGAAGAAAGAATGTGAAATGAGCAACTATTAAGAGTGAGAATTAGCCTAAAGGTATGTTACTTGGGCCATTTTGTGTAGAAGTAGAAGTGGACATTTCTAAAAATAGAAAATCGATCTAAAGTAACATTATTTTTGTTGTATTAAACAATCATACGTGAAATCTTATCTTTAATTCATGCCGCAAATACCATTTTAGACTTTTTAGTGGTTTTTGGTATGACAATTGGATCACTTGAATACAACAATTTGTTTGTTATTCCGTACTTAACATCTCTATCTTGTAAGGTTACGATATAAAGAAAGTGAATATACATACCGTCGTGAATATAATTTATTCGATATATTTTTTAATTAAATAAATAAATATTCTGTTTATTGTTGGTTTAACCCAAGTTACTAGTTTGGTCATCAAAAATTACTACACGTCCCTATGGTTGCATTTTTGTTACATGTTTTGTCCTTTTGACTAACACCCATCCAAATTGGCTGCTAGTTGTCTTTTAGTGCAAGGGTATTTTGGTCGTTTTATTATCTTTATCTCTTCCACGTAGCTAGTTTGGTCCTTAAACTTTTCTGGTTGTCTTTTAGTGCAAAGGTATTTTGGTCGTTTTACTATCTTTATCTCTTCCATGTAGCTGGTTTGGTCCTTTAAACTTTTTTTGTTTTTATTTTCATTTATTACATACACAACTATACATACATATATACATATAGAGATAGACAGAGATGAGCGCTGACAAGGAGACGGTGAAACTCGACGACAAATATAAGTATATGGTAGTTATTGTAGGTTGTTAGGTCCTAAATTGTGTTCAATATATATTAGGGGAGTTTGTATTACATATGATATTAGTATAAGTATATGGTAGTTATTGTAAATACCTAAGGGATATAAATACTTGGTAACTATGCCCTAATTCTTTAAGCAATACAATTACATTTCATAATTGTGTGTGTGCTTGAAACTTCTCTCAGTTTTCATCATACAAGTTCAAGTTCATACATCTGTATTGTGGTATTGCTTCATCTATGGATTAATACTTGATACAGTTTTGACCTACATAAGCTCTAGTAGATTTTGTTAGATAAACACTCGTATTTAGTGGCTGCTTCTTTCTTTTTTCAGAATTTCTGATGATTATAGTTTTTACCTGCTTTGCTAGTTTAGTTATAGCCAAACTTCTGTCAAAATTTTGTTCAATTTATATAATGTTCAGTATGCAACTCAATTTTGATGTTTTTTTTTCAAATATTATATAACTTTTCTTTCAGTATGCAACCAAACTATAAAAATCTTCAAATAATATAACTTTTCTCAAACTATTTCTAGTATATAATTAAGAACTTAGTAATTAGGTTAATGGTTTTCATTATTTTTTATTTTTTGAATTTTTGTTATTTTCTGGTTCATCATATTCTTGGAATGACTACACATTTGCAGATCTAGATTCGAATTGTAGGAATCCAGGTCAACATTTGTAGATGGGATTTCAAACACAACCTAATTTATGAATGTGAGCACATCTTTTGGCCGGATCATGTCAGCAATCACGGTGGCACCGGAGTGGGATCAATGATTACGCGAGTTTCACGTGATCCACTCCGTTCATTCTTAGATGTAAATTCCGTGAACAATATCTTTACACGAGCAAACACTATAAACGATAGCGTACTAAACTACAACATTATAGCTTATCATTAATATTTGATGAAGATTTTTTTTTTATCTTGGGTTATCATAGCTACTAACACACAAAGCCATACAAAAATTTTCCCCAAAACCAACCTCAAGAGGGTGAGGGCTAAAAGGATAATTAAAACATTTTCCATAACAGTAAGTAAAAAAATTCATTTCATGTTTTACTTATACATCTCTCTAAAACGGCAACAATAATCTTACTTTAATGTTGTTTTACACCTACATTTAAGTGAATGACAAGAAACGATACAACGGTGGGACCACATTTTATTTTAATACACGAAGAACGTATTCATCCTACTCTTCCACAGGAGGATCAACCCAGCGTCCGTGGTCTTTGATTAGTTGGATTAAGGCATCGGTTGCACCCTCCATTGCAATTCCTCGTTGTACCACCGTCTGAACCAGTTTTCAATCAAAGTTACAGTTGATGGGAAGTATAAATGGATCATTGGAAAAGAGTTTTGCTTTAGAAAAGTACAATCAAGTCTCCTAATGGACGTGTTGGGTGACTAATCAAATTGGTTCACATTAAAATGGGTTGGGTTGACCCAACTTTTCTTTCCAAGCTATATGAACCTTAAAAATGATTATGATAAAAATATGGCTATGGAACAATTTATTAAACTAACCGATGTATAAATGTAACATTGTAAAATAATTGCCGCAGTAGAAAACTACATATTTCTCCTACAGGTGCTAAAATGGACAGGTTGGATGTGGTCAATGGGTTAAAACAAGGTAGTTGAACCACCAACACTTTCTTGTCCATTTAATTTTAGAATTTTTAACATAATTAATATAGAAGTAAATATACTTTATACCCATTTGACCCATTTTCTCTATAAGGGCACCAAAAAGAAAAATGAGTTGTGTACCTTTCCAACATAAAGATCAATCTTTCCAGGAGCACCACCAACATATCCGAAATCTGCATCAGCCATCTCCCCTGGTCCATTAACTATGCAACCCATAATTGCAATCTGTCATAAGAGGACAAGCATAAGTGACCCATCATTTGCTAAACAGAGCAAGGTTGCTACTCAGTGTGATATTCAAGCAGTGTGTTGTAAAATAGATTTGGTGATTACCGAAACACCGGGCAAATGGGATGTTTTATCTCTAATTTCTGCACTTATCACTTGAAGATCAAATAAGGTTCTGCCACAAGATGGGCACGAGACATATTCCTGTGTTAAATAAAACATAAGCCACAACAGATTCTGTATAATTATACATAACCAACCAGCAAATAAAATTTTGTTTCCCTACCGTCTTGGTGTTTCGCATCCTGCATCCTTGTAGCAAATTGAAAGATGTATTCCTGAGAAATTCAAAATCTTGATCTGGTGCTTCTAATAAAATACCATCTCCAAGTCCATCAACTAAAAGAGCACCAGCATTGGCACCCGCATTAATAACCAAATCATCCCTGTGAGTACATAAATCAGGTATAAATTAACAAATAATACCAAGGATGCCTATGGCATTATTCTTTATATTGACAGTTCTCGATAAACTACCTAGGAATTCCCTTTGGGAACTGTATGTGGTGAAGTACAGGGAAATTCAGAGAATTTTCTGAGAGATACTCGAATAGCCTGTCAAAATAAAGACATCAAAACTTATGGTTCAAAATGTAAACAAATTGAAGACATTGAGATAATATAAAACGATATGTACCAAAATAATGGTTTATTGATTAGACAAAGTTATACCTCCTAGCAGCATGTACTCTGCCGGTTTTTTCATCTGAATAAGGTATATCATGAAGAATCATTGTAGCATCAATCGTCTTTAGAAGTTCTAGCTCTTCATAGGGCTCATCGCCACGTACTGTCACGACCAAACGTGTGCCTGAAAGTAAAATCATTTTATATTTTATGAGAACTAAAACAGGTGCACGTGAATTCAGTGCTTAAATAATTTAAAAATCTACCTTGTGGTAAAAGTTTGTAAGCTCCGGTTGATAATTCATTCAGATTTACCAAGACCAAGGCGTTAGGCAAGGGCTTTGTCAACTGTTCTGACAAAGGAGTTATAACTCCCATACTTACATCAATCAACCTTTTAAGAGCTAGCCGCTGATCATGAAACCAAAAAATCATATTGTCATCTCCAAGTCTCAATTTATCTTACAAAAGAAGCTCCGACCGCAAATTAGAGGTGGCCATTTCAAAAAACATTAAGTGTATCTTTTTAATGCATTAAACCACCTAAATCATTTTATTCATACTAAGATGATACAATTTTCGTAAATTTGTTCAACACAGTAATCGTTTTCTTTTTCTTTTTTAATTATAAAGAGATTTGGACAAAAGGTGTTTCTGGTCAACTGACCCAACCAGTAAGAAAATTTTCCGTTTTGGCCCAACCCCGTTTCAACCTGTATCCTAACATATCCAACCCCGCACAAATTGCCACCTCTATGCAAAATTATATATATCTAGAGAAAATTGACAGAAAGGTTCCTCACAGCATCTTTATCGTCTGCTGGTGGAAGCTCTCTCAATAAGATAGAATCTACGGTTGCAAGATCCTGAATCAAAACCATTCATAATGAGTTAACAAACATGTATGTCATGGAACAGTATATAAACCATGTAACAAAAAATGAACTGACCTTAAATGGCATCCCAAGCACAAGTTTTGCTGCTAATGATCTATACAAGAGTTCAGGTGTCTGGACAAGGGAAATTGCATAAACTTATAATGGTTAACAAAGTTGTAATCAAGAGGCTACAGAACTTAGAATAACTAACCTTCAGTTGATCCAGGGAAACAGACATGAGAACAGAGCCATCACGGTGGAGTACACCTCTAAAATCTACCTCCTCACCCTGCCATGCATTCAGGTAAGAAGTTGCGATATAAGAATAAAAACAAACTAAACATGATTACAACATATTTTAGCATTCCGCAACAAATTATAAAACTAACCTCCTTCTGCACTGGCAAATCACCAGTTCTCCTTTGAAAATCAAAGTAACGTCTATGCTTCTCTTCAAATGGTGCCTAGAAAAAGGGAAGTGAAATTAGAATTACAAGTAGTATAAAACTAAGAATACATATTATTCATTAGTAGTAAAAAGTATGCAAAAACCTACCACCCCTTGTTGAATTTGGGACGCTTTCATACCAAAATTGGCCAATTTTCTACAGGGGTCTATTTCTTCCTCTGGAGGTTCTGTAAGGGAAACCCTGATAGTATCACCAAGACCATCCTGTTTAACACACAAGTTTTTAAGTGACCATATGATTATAGGGACAATGTATATGGCCTTTTTGATATGTGATTTATAAGGTTATTTATATAAATAAAAATCAAACAACATGTAGTATAATATGACCTGAAGAAGTGTCCCAATGCCAATTGCAGATTTCATACGTCCATCCTCGCCTTCACCAGCTTCAGTGACTCCCAAGTGCAAGGGATAGTCCCAACCCTGAACATACATTTCAGCTACAAGAAGACGATATGCTTGAACCATGATCACCGGGTTGCTTGCTTTCATTGAAAATACAAAATTATGGTAGTCTAACTTCCTACAGATTCTTGCAAACTCAAATGCAGATTCAACCTGATAAATCAAATTATTTAGTGACATTTAATCAAAAATCAAGAGAAACTAGAGATATGCTAAGGAGCTGCTTACCATTCCCCTAGGAGAATCACCATAGTAGCTCATGATACGATCTGAAAGACTCCCATGGTTTGTTCCTATGCGCATTGCCCTTCCATATTTCTTGCATTTTTCAACCAACGGGGTAAAAACCTGGCATGACAGAGGCTGTATTTATGAGACTTGTCTATACTTTCTAGTCATAAATTTTGTACTACAAAAAGTAAGAGTGTGTGTGTAGTCATTGTGTAGCTCACTTATGTAAAATTTTCCTCAATCTCTTTCATAATGAAATTTATCAACTAAGTTAACACTAGAAAATAGATAGATGATAGAAGGTTGATCAAAGGCATCACCCGCTCAATATGCTCAAGTTCCTTTTGATAATCATCCTCTGTATACTCCAACTGCTCAAACTGGGCACGTCGATCAGCTGCAAGAAACAGTGTTAAACACTTAGACCATTGAACAATTTGACAGAAGGTCTGTATATGGAACATTTTGTTAAGTTTGTACCAAAATTTCCAGGGTTGACACGAATTTTATCAAAGCATTCAGCAACCCGCAGAGCAACTGAAGGAGCAAAATGAATATCTGCCACCAGTGGTATGTTATAACTGCAAATGCCAAGGATGTATGAGATACCACGAGCCAGGAAAGAAATTACAGTTTCAAAAAAAGTCAAGAAGTAGCCCTACTTCTTTTGAACAAGGGTATTCTTAATTTCAAAACATGCATCTGCCTCTTTTCTCCCTTGCACAGTTATACGAACAATATCAGCTCCTCTATCAGCTATTTGCATAACCTGTAAACACAGACAACTAACCCGCTCAGCAGCCATTGAATATAGCATGATGACGTGA
This sequence comes from Pulicaria dysenterica, assembly GCA_947179395.2. NCBI lineage: Eukaryota > Viridiplantae > Streptophyta > Magnoliopsida > Asterales > Asteraceae > Pulicaria > Pulicaria dysenterica. The sequence goes on from OX359295.1 coordinate 60,761,398, forward strand.
TTAATGGATATAAATTTTTTATTTCTTTCGTATTCCATAGTGAGTTTGATAAAAATAAAGGGCATGACCCATCAACATTATGCTCCTTAGTATTCAATCAATATAGTTTCATGATACTGATATGCTGTATTAGCTGGGTCGGTGACATTATAAGAAAATTATCAGCAGCAAGGTGAGGTAGTTAGTGACTGAATGTTGCAATACATCTGCATACCAGGGCCCAAACCCACAGTTATATAACAATTCATATGAACTTTGATGTTGCCAGTCCTTACAAAGAAAAAAATCTATACTCTTCTCCATAAGGAGCACAACTCCTAAACCCAAAAGGACACATGAACTATGAAGTTTATGATATTTCAGTGGCACTTTAATAGTCATCTTTTGGAACTGTTGATTTATCAAGATGCAACTTATCATGATATACTATTTGAAAAATCCAATTTGTAGTAATATAGCAAAAGTTACTGTCAATTTGACAAGGTTCATAAATGAAAATATTGACGGCAAATCAATGATACACAAGAACCTGTTCCACAGTTGCGGCCACGTCCTTGGTATCAGATGTGGTCATTGTTTGAATTCTTATGGGGTGATCACTGCCAAGAGCTACATCTCCAACCATTACTGTGCGGGTTTTCCTCCTGATGGTTTTATGTGTAGATTCACAATACTTCTGTACAGGAACTACAAAAAACAAAACAAAAAAACTCCATCAGATACTAGACACGAGTATATATTACACCTTACATAACATGACAAAGAATTCTACTCAACGTCTCAACCCCTAACAAAAATGAAACTTTAAGGGAGAAATATAAGTGTTAATTTTTCATTATTGTTAAGCAAGCAAAATCTGCGAGTCGAATGCTAAAATGCACAAAGAGTCAAAATTGGATACTTATTCTTAGCAACTCTGTATTCATAGGATTAGCAAGCTATCAAGTCTCTTTGAGCCTAGTAGAAAACAATTTTCACCATTCATTTTCAATAACCAAACGAGATACAGCATATAACTTGCTTACTTTGTATTTCATGGGAGCTATATACTAAATCGAAAATCATCTTTAGATAACTAAGATTGTTGAAACTTTAGAAGTATGTAATATACAAGTTATAAATGCAAGCATAAGAGATAACAGTAAAGTATGTACCTAATAAAGGACTCCCTTCAGAAGCAGGCCGGAGTTCCGCAATATCTGAACCAGGATTAGAATTTTTTACCACGAATATCTTGGTTCTATCAAACTTAACCCTCTTCAGGTCTGAAACTTTGACAAAATCTGAAGTTTTTGTAAACCCCAATCCATTGTCCCTGCCTTTTAGGCTCATGAAGGAAGCTGGAGCAGCTCCGGTCGCCATTATCACAAACAAAAATCCACAACCTCTACAATCCTGAAGCAAAATAGAGCGAGGCAAACATCATGCATACTAAATTATACTACTTAACATCTACAATCAGAAGGCATGTCGTCTATCTAACACAGGAAACAGATAAAGTACTACCTTTCTAGGAACAAATTCTTAATAAATTTGAATACAGAAACTTAAGTTACATATCTCTTCAATTTCTCATCATTATGTATACAGAGATAAGCTAGTCGATAACATAGTAATTCAGATTTTCAACTTCTCACAACTGACCTAACTTGTACAATCAATCTCCAGATACCTATTTGATCGATATAAACTCAAAATTCAAGAAAACCTCACATCATTAAAGTAATCTGTAATCATTAATCGTCAATCTTAGACAGAAGTTGCAAACTAACGAGTCAATTATGGCGCAACATCTACTCACAACATTAATCAACACAAATTCTTCAATAAAGTAGCAATTAAAGAAGCTAATTGAAAGAAGATAAAGTGAGAATTAGTAGTAGGCACCTTCTGGTAGAGTATGAACGGCGGTGAAGCAGGTGCTTGTGGAGTGTATGAAGGAAGAATGAAGTGAGTGTGTTAATAATATAAGGAATGCAATTGGCATCAGAAAAAATAGGTGGAGATTAGATTAAATGCAAGTCAATTGGGGACAGCAACGGCGTTATCGGTACATGACAAATCGGCATCTAACATTTTCATGGATTCATCGCCATACGTCTATTAATTATAATCCAGGGGTGAAGTTTGATAACTGCTTGTTATTTCTTCCCATGCCCTTTTACTTTATCTAAATTACATTTCAATCCTTAAAGTTATCAATCTCATGACCAATCTTATTTTTTATTTCATTTTTGTTTGGGTATAATAACATTTACATAGGAGCAAAAATCTATAATTTCAGGAGCTCTTATAACTTATATTTTTTAAATAAACATTATGTATTATAATTTTAAGCTACTGATTAACTTATTATAACAATTTCATATTTTTATACCTTCTCCTTCATTAGAGGTATTAGTATGGTCTAATTTTATAATAATTACATTATCGTTTTTGGGAAACAAGTCTAAAGAGTAAAACTTCTTAATTAATGAATGGAGCGACAAAAAATTTTAAATAACATAATAATTAGGTCCTTGTGATCATCCAATAAAAATGGTGGGAGGATTGTGTGGTTAATCGATAGTGCGAGGGGGTGAAATGAATAATCTGTTCAAAGGATCTTTAAAATTTGATTCATTGTCTGTAAAAGGGATCAAGACAATGCCAAAAACGTTCGGCACGAGGGCCGTTACATATAAACAGTGTTATTATTTCAACCACTATTTTATTTAATAGAAAAGTAATTTCACAACAACCGATTTTGTGTAACGTGTGGAGAAAAATAAATTACTAATACTCATTTATCCGAAAAGAGGAGCTACCTTTTGTTTTTTATATAATACTAGCTAAGCGACCCGTATATCAACACGAGATAATATAAGTCAATTTTAAATTTATATAGTTTTAAAGAGTATTATGACGTATAGTAAAAATAATTACAAAGCATAGATATGAATATAAAATCTCGTAAGAAATGAATAATTATTACAGAATTTTGAAATTCATACATAATATTATCATTAGATTTTCTGTAAAACCTCTTTATAAACAACATTCATAGTTTTATTTGTAGGGTTTCCTTAATCATCGCAAATTAAAACTTTTAACCTCTTTTTACTCTTCACTCAAGAAACTGTCACATATAACTGTGCATGAGTGAAAACGTGTCTTTTTAGTACTTCTTATAAATACTCTTTTTAAAAAATATAAAGTTACATTACACGTCTAAAAGTTTTAGTATAATATTAATGTGTTTCTCGTGATGGAGCTTTATCCCGATCTTGTAAAACCATAACTATAATATTATTGTTGATGTTGTTTATAAGCGAGGATGATATAAGACAATTTTAAATTTATATAGTTTTAAAAATATTAACACGTTAAAAAATTAGAAAATATATATATATATAAGATTATCATAATACTTTTTGTAAATACTCTTTATAAACTACATTCATGATTTTATTAGTAATTTAACGCACACACAAACTAAGCTATTTAATTTGAAATGGGCTAACGGCGTATCTAACTTGGGTATTTTTCATACTTTTATAATTGTTGCCCCAACTCACGATTTTTTTTTGAATCTACTGAATGTTGTTTTTTCCTTTTTTGATATCATAAGATATCAAAGATATCTTTCACAGTTGATTTGTGAACTCACTACCTCGCGTTTACTAAATGAATTGCACACAAAATCAACGAATTTGTAAACTCACGCCCGTGTAAACATTTAAACAATATCGTAAATTACAGGCCCGTGGTTGAATTTTCAATTAAATTCAAATTCAAATGGTTGTTATATTATCCATGTATATCTCATCGCCTACTTCCTTTTCCTTTTTATTTATATTTTCAAACTTAATCTATCAATTATTATTCCATTTAAATCACATTTAAAATTTTTTTAAATCTAATTCTAAAAGTAACTTCCTTAGCTAACAAAGTGAAGTAATTTTAAACCAATTAAATACACGTCAATTAGAAATATGTATTCAATTCAAAATTAAATATATATATTATTATCTTATCCACGATTAATTCAAATATATATTATTATCTTATCCAAGATCAACAAACACATAGAAGTTTGTTATAAAAAAATTTCCCTTAAGAGATTTGATGGAATGTGACGTAATAACTAATATATTTTTTATTTTCTTTAATTTTTTTTAAATCAAGGACTATGATTGGTGGAAATTTTTTTAGGGAAATAGTTGATGATGTAAGTAACTCTTTTCTTTTAATAGTTGCTTATATATATGATTCATTAATTTTTTATATTGATTGATGCACATTTGTCTGTTTTAAATGTTATCTATTTTTATATAAATTTATCTTAAATAAAACAAAATTTTTAAAAAAATCATTTTAATACTTTTTATCGAAAGACCGAGGAATCAGTTATTATATCGACTATGATACGTAGATAGAATAAATATAAAAAAGATATAAATTGTTTTTATGAATAACTTACCCACTACTATTAATGGATAACAAACAATTAAAAATATACCACTTTAAAAAAAGTGTCATATTACAATAAAATTTATACTAAAACGTAGATAAAAATGAGACGGTAGCAAATATATAATTATTATTTCTCTAAACAAATTATATAATAAGTTATTAAACATATTTTATAAACAACCTATAATTAATTATATTAATATACAAGTTTTATAAAACCCCCTCACAATTTCATAAAAGCCCCTAACATATTTTACAAAAACCCCTCAGAATTTTCACAATGCCCCCTTCCAATTCCTTAAGGATTTTTGGCATTTATGACATCATTTTTCGATTTTTTAAAATTTTTTTTTTAAAATTAAGGGTTGTGATTGGTGGAGAATTTTTAGGAAGAGAGAGAAACATTTTTCTTTTAATTAGAATATAAGATAATAATAAAAATACAGAAATATTTAGTTATTAATTTAAATATTTAAAATATAGTTTATAAAAAAAGCGAAGTTACTAAGAATGTAGAGTAAAATAAAAGAAGTTGATTGCTATTTATTGTAATCTTATTTAGACAATTAAAATAAAGATATTGTATTTTTTTTTTTCTTAGTAAAAATGTACGAGTATTATTGTAGAAGAAATTCAAAAAACAAATTACCAATAGTTGTTCTGTGACTACTGTGTTAAGCGGAAGGGTCCCCTTAAGGGTATGCACGACATTTTTTGTTTTAAACGAATAACTCGTGTTAATGAAAATGGTTAATAATGAAAAAAACCCTAAACTTTGATATACTTTTTGGTTTAAACCTCAAAGTTTATTTTTGAATGGTTTAAACCTCAAAGTAATAATTTGTTTTGGTTTAGACCTTAAAGTTTGTATTTTATTTTGATTTAAACCTTAAAGTTTTTTTTTTCAAATGGTTTAAACCCTATAGTTTATCTAAAAATGATTTAAACTTCCAAATTTACACTTTATTTTGGTTTAAAGCTCCAAATTTACACTAAGTTAAATTTTTTAAAGTTTTGTTTGCTTTTTAATTTTACCCTATTTACTTGATTTAAATAAAAATTTGGAAATGAGGAGACTATGAAGTTGACAATTTATTATTAATTAATTTTTATTAGTGCTTATATTTAAATGGAAAATTTTTGGGATCAAATCATCCCGAGTTGGGGCCAAGTTGAGAGGTGAATCCGAGTTAAATTACAAACTCGGCCATTGAACTTTGATATAAACTCGTCAACTTCATAGTCTCCTCATTTGCAAATTTTTATATTAAATCAAGTAAAGAGGGTAAAGTTAAAAAGCAAACAAAACTTTTAGTGTAAATTTATAGCTTTAAACCAAAATAAAGTGTAAATTTGGAGGTTTAAATCATTTTTGAATAAATTGTGGGGTTTAAACCATTTTAAAAAAACTTTAAGGTTTAAATCAAAATAAAATGCAAACTTTAAGGTTTAAACCAAAACAAATTATAACTTTAAGGTTTAAACCATGTAAAAAAAACTTTGAGGTTTAAACCAAAAAGTATATCAAAGTGTAGGGTTTTTTCCATTATTAACCCTAATGAAAACCTCAAAAAGTCCACATCGAACGCATGCACTAGAGATTTGGGTAGTAAACTGCTACGCCTGTCTAAGAACTTGTATCAAAATTAAATTGTCTAAATTATTTATTCTCAACATATGTGTCATTTCTTCAATTGAAAGTTAGATCCTAATCGTGAATTAAGAGCAATTCTTTTAGCAAAACTTTAGATAAATCAAGTTATGTTTGGATTAAAAGGAATGAGTTTTTTTTCCATTACTTTACTGCCCTTCAAAGATTCCAAAACTTCCTCATTTCTAACAAAATGACACTTCTATGCATGTACATTGATCCTAAGGATCACCCCAAAGCATACACCCATGATCCATATGCGTCGTCAGACACACATCCGAAGAGAAATTCACCACTGGCACAACTATAACAAGACTGGGAGAAAACCAGCTCTGTATGACCGGTCTGTTTCACTTGTTAATCTTGAACAAAAAAAAGGTACAAACGTCTTTCTGTTCTGCTAAATGCTCACAAAATAATAACCCGAATCCCTTGCAGACACACCCAGGCTGTTCACTAAAAATCATATAAAAACTTCTTACAGGGATTTAAGAAAAACTCAGGACTATTATCTGCAAGGCCCGTTTCCAGAAGTCAATATCATCACGAAATGTATCGATCTTGTTGCTCTTGTAGAAGTTTGGCTGATGACTTTGCATTCAGATAAAGATTGTTCACTTCCTCCAGGTCCGCCTGCATAAATTTACTCAAACTGTGTAAATATGATTAAACCAACTTTCGATTATGCACCAGAAAAATAAGATATAGCACCACCTTGCAGATACCCTCACGACCATTCATTTTTGCCACAACACTGCCAGGCGATAGTAATTGCACTGCATGCCTGGGGATAACGAGTTTCTTTTTAATGAAAATTGGGAACTTTATAAAGGTAAGAAAAACGAAGAAACAAAAAACGGGAAAAGTCAAACCTCAAGGATGCTTGTTGTCCGATCTCGCCTAGGTAAGCCAAACTTTCTTCATCTATAGATAGTTCCTCCACTTGTGCCCGGATAGCCAATATCTGATCAGGACATCAAGGAACAGAATAATCTTTCTTTGTTAACAATCATATTATAACAACTTTAATGAATAAAGGGAAAAACAAGTGCTATACTATCTTTGCCTGTACGGTAGACGCTATACTTTTTAATGACTTTTTGTACTTTTGTGTTGTTTCTAAAGCAAGCAATGAGTTAAGTGAAAACCTCATAAATGATTGAATGATTATGTGGTATGGGCTCCACGTAATCCACCTTAGCACCAATGTATCTGATACATTGTAAACCACTCAGAAGAGAATACTAGGGCTTGAGGAAAACTTCATTCTTATCTTCTACTTCCCAATGAAGGAACACAAAATTCAAAGGGAGTCCTCACTAAAACTAATCTTCATAAATTGAGGTCATGTAGGACAAAGTTGATAACTGTAAGGTCTAGTTTGTTTCACCGTAATGTGAAGGAATGTAATGGAATTGAAATCAAATTCCGTTGTATATTGCGTTTGGTAACATTATTTGGAAAGGAATTAAATTTTGAAGTATTAAAATTCCTTTAGGTAGAAGAATGTCATTCCATAACTAACATGGATGGAACTAAAATCATTTCCATTCATTCGCATTACGGTGAAACAAACGAGACATAAGACTCTAGCACATCTACTTTGATCCTAAATTTTATCTTCTTCTTCCCAATGAAGTAACACAAAATTCAAAGAGTGTCCTCACCAAAACCAATCTTCATAAATTGAGGTCATGTAGGACAAAGGTGACAATTATAGGACTCTAGCACATCTACTTTGATCCTAACTTCAATAATTATTTTTAGCGCTGCAATACTTTGCTTGACAAGTATGTTCCAATTTTGAACGAAATAATAAATACTTCATCTGTTATTACTAAAGCAGGTCTCATGGTTTTTCTATTTATTGAGGTTCACCAAAGAAATAACTCAGGGTTTCCTATCAACCACTAAAAAGTACCTTCGTAGTTTCTATCCAATGAGGTTTATTTGCCCTTTTTATAGTTTTCTATTTACTCATACTTATAATCATGACCAGTCTAACATTTGTATTACTTGAAGCCACGTAACAGTTTATTATAACTATAAAAAAAACTAATGAAATTTATCTACCTTTCTTATGTTTTCTATTAATTGATATATATATATATATATATATATATATATATATATATATAGGGGAGGGTTCAAACGAGAACTGCGAGAACCAATCTCATGCGTGGAGGGGGAATTGGACGGCTGAGATTGGTTCTCGCAGTTCTCGTACGAAAAACAGTTCTCGTTTGAACTTTTGCATATATATATATAAACATGGCCCCAGTGACCAGCCTAACATTTGTATGACCTATAGCTGCTTAGTGAGACCATGACCCCCTCTGACCGTAAATGTGTAATTGCTTTCACGCATGCATAGCAGACCCAATGACCCGTCTGACCCATGTATTACATATGTAATTGCAGAATCATTAGATGTTTTTTAAATGTCATTTGGAGGCTGGCAATAATCAATTTTGTACTGTTTGGCAATAATCAACTTTGTAGTCCAAGGGCATTCATTGATACCTAACCCACAAAAAATATCAACTTTGTAGTGCAAGAACATTATTGACAGCCATTTTTGAACATGTTTCATGTGTGTGTTCCAACAGAGACTTGCATGCATTATAATGTGGGGCTTCAGATTGCTATTTAATCTATACTCTTTAATTAAATGCCAAGTGGATAAAGATTTGTCACATCACCATTTTTCACCAGTTGATGAAACTAGTTACCAAGGGAAGGTTGTAATATGCATAAGAAGTCTAGCATCTAACATACAGGCAAATAAAGTACAGTACTTAGGGAAAAATGTGAAAGTTGATAACTAATAGTCATTTTTCCCATGAATAAATAATTTTAATAGCAGAAATCTTTCTTTATACCTGAATCATCTCAGCAGGACCATATGTTTCTGTTCGTATAATCACTAGCCTATCTAGAAGATCCACAGGTATGCCATGAGGACTCGACATATCAGTTCCTCTTCAAAGCAATTTTCAAGTCAGTAAGAACCTTACTTTTAGTATTACAGCTATAATTACGCAAATCCATGAGGAGATAACAAAGAACATTACTCCAATGTTTGACTGGATGCATAGTTTGAAGGGAATGTTTGACTATTTATCAATTATAGTAGTCAAATACCATATAAATGATTGGTAACAATCAGAAGTTGCCAAGATCTAAAAAACCTTACCTCACAGTACATATCCCTCTATTGGTGGCAAATATTACTATAGGAGAAAGAGAGCTTTCCAAAGCACGATTCAAGTATGAAAAACACTCCATATCCAACATGTGTACCTGCGAATTACACATATATAAACCTTCTTGTCCAAAAAGATTTAAAAAAAGGCACAAATGGAGAAGTACCTCGTCAATAAATAAGACACCAGGAACAAGCTCTGCCACCCCTTCATCAATATAACGATTAACAACCTGCGATTAGCATAAACTTCATTTTTCATGCATTTCAACTAAAATATTAAAAACGCATAATTTATAAGCATGTATGAATACCTTATTGATTTCTTGACGCAATTTGTCCGTTATTTCAGTTTTTCTGGGCTTCATCATTTGACCCATTAGTGAGAGTATATCTTGTCCACCCTGAGGTCTTGCATTTGCAGCATCAAGATCATGAAGTGTAACATCCTGACAGTGTACAACTAGGTCCAGTAAATAAAAAAGCTGTAGGTTTATCATCAATGAAATCATATAAAAAATCTTCAAGGTTCTGAAAACAAACCTGAACTATCTCTTTCTTCTTGTGAACCTCTCCTTTAGGAAGAGGAACATACTCTTCAGCCTCAAGATCAAATTCTGTTGCAAACGCATCACTCCTGCCTACCCTTTTAACTGCACCACTGTTTGCTTCTATGTATATAACATCACCAACAGCTACCTGTAGATAGAGATATTTCAGGATTAATATCAGAGAGTATTTTGTTTACATGAAGAAATTGAAAATCTAGCATAGAAAAAGGATGGGGTACCTTTTCCTTTATCAAGGCATCATAAATAGTTGGATCCAACTTCAACTGCTTCGTCCCTTTAACAGTTTTTAATCCAATAATAACATGACTTATGGCTTTGCCGTATCCACCAGTCACGCTTTCAGTTTCCTCTGGAGATAGTTCGGTCACCTATAAACATTTGTTCCCCAAGATATCAACATGTTACAACATTGAACACTATAACTACATAAAGAAGCTATCCACATAAATCAAATTCAGGTGGGAAAATAAGAAAAAAGAGGGAGGTAATATTTCACTTCTTACCTCTCCTTCGTAAACCTCCTTGTTTTCCTTGATACGTAAACCAATAGCCCTCCTGAAATTCTCCATCAAGACCTCGGTTTTCTTTACTTCTGATGAGTAGACTTCTGATCCAACCATAGGACAAAATGGGACCTGCAGATTATTATATGCACAGGTGTTGTGTGATATGCTTCTAGAAATTGCCAAACAGATAACAATGTGAATCATGAATTATACAATAATACAATTATGTAAATTCTTAATCTTTGAATTTAGGCAAAAGGAATTCCTATTGCATGATAAGGCATACCTTAGTACCAAGCTCTTGAGCGATACCAAGGGCAAGGGCAGTTTTACCAGTACCAGGAGGTCCAGCAAATAGAAGTGCCCTTCCAGCCATCTTTTTCTGGCGGATCATATCAACTACAAGCCCGCCAGCCTCTCTTGCTGCCACCTGACCCACAAATCCAGCAGCCAATGGTATCGCTTTTCCAGTAGGCTAAACAAATTATGGTACTTGTTAACAAAACCAAAGTCAAAATAACGATGATTATAACAGAGTAAATTTAATCTATCACATATGTCAGAAAAAAATACAGAAAAGTTAAAAGCAACCCAACTCCATACAATTGCACAATATAAGCTGGGCCATAAGTTTACACGAGGAAACTGAACGATAAACCCTACACAAGTTAAGTTTAACGGATCAAGCTTGTCAAAGCAGCAAAATACAGCATAGCGAACGGTACGCGTATTAAAGAAGTAAAGAAATCGGTCCAACACACTTACAATTTCCTAGAAAGTGATAAAACCCAAAAACGGATGTTCAGACCAACTAAAGTTGAAAGTAGAGCACATTTGTCAAAAATGAGATTTTTAAACAAAATAAAGCCGAAACAACAACGAATCGTTCCCGAAAACTTGCAACATACAAGCAGGAGCATAAAGATTTAGCGCGATAAACCCTAATTAACACATACGGAAAAGAAAAAAAAACGGAGTGGGGCAATGAAAACCTCGAGACCAAGGCCTTTGATATGAGTGTGCGTGGCAATCCTCTGTTTCTTTGTAGTAGATTGAACTTCTTCTATCTTCATCTTGTTCGTATGGTCGCGTTTGTCTTCGTCTTCCTTGCTCTGTTTGTTACTTTGTTTTGAAAATGCTCGTTGTTTCTTCTATGGAAATTAGAAAATGGCGCAGGACCCGTGTATATAATTCGGGTCGAATTTCAGGTCCCAATTAGGGTTTGCCTCTAATTTACAAATTTCTCCCTCGAGAAATCTAGATAAAAGATTTATCTCATAAGAGTTGTTTGTTAAAATAGAAGGACTAATGATGTGATAAGTCAAAACTTCGTGTAAAATTGTCTTTGAATGTGACATGTTATGTGATAAGAGTTCTAAATAACACAAATTATCATTTTAACCTTAATAGTAATTATTATATTTTAAGATATGATTGTTTAACAAGACAATATGTGAAATGAGGGGTATCATGATAAAATATTTGGTTCTTAATGATTCAGAATATAATTTAAGGCGAAATGATTCAACAATGTTCTTCTATTTTATTCGGTACACTCTTTATTCATATGCGACAATCAAACACGTTGAATGCTGAATGCTAAATGATTTAACATTCAGCATTGAATGGTTTTATTAAGCAGCAAACAAATAGTCCGTTAGTCTATACACTTTAAAGTTATATCCTTTTTATTTACATGTCATTTTCTTCTTTCGACATGAGTATCTTCATCTCTCTTTTTTCTCTTGGATGTTTATAAATCTTCTTGAAATTTGAAAATCATAAACTTATGAAGAATATACTTATTATAAAATCAATGTTATACACATCCCACCACGTGTTAGACGCATAAAATCATAGTGCATGCCTGTCTAAAATCATAAGTTTCCGTGTGTTAGACGCAAAGAACGTCATACGTGAGGGGCATGTTGAATATTGTCCCACATAGGATTGTGTGACTTTATAATGCGTTAGTAAGGGTCATAGGCTACTCAACTTATTGACAATTGGTTGTGAGTTAGAACTGTAGGACCCAAGTATATCAAGTATCAATCATATTGAAGTAATAACACAATGATAATGCAGCTCTCAAATCGTATGAATGCAAATGAATGAGAGAGATTACGTCTAAGAACACACGATAAATTTGGTATAATTGAATTGTTTAATGATTTAGGGTTTACAATATACTAATATAGTTTTTATGCTTTTACGATATTTACACAAAACACTCCGAACTATGTAATGCCATATGCACTAACAAACTTCACTAAAATATATTGAACACAATACTAGGGATCTAACAAGAACCCCACAAACTTTGTTGAGTATTATCCCACATTGGACGGATGTGACTTTGTAATGTATTTAATAAGTGTCTTGGATTACTCCAGTCATTGTCAATTTGTTTTGAGTTAAATCTTATAAACTTACATGGTATTATAGTCAGGTTCCCCTATGGTTGCCCAAACTGTCATACACACTTTACGTACACGTGTTAGGCAAAAAGAACCCTACACGTGAGGGGGTGTGTTGAATATTGTCCTACATCAGACGAGATGTGACTTTGTAACGTGGGTAATAAAGGTCATATATTATTCCACTTATAACCGATTAGTTTTGAGTTGAAACACCACAAAGTCACAGTTCTCATTTTACTGAAAGTTATATATAGCATTTTTGAACTAAAATGTCCACCCATATTAATAATACATTCGACGAATACATTAGAAAACAAGCATAAAGGAAACCAGTTCAGGATCAAAAGAAAATCACAATTTTTTCTAATATATATCTTGTTTCAATATACAGACCGCAACTTTAATATGACACCACCATATTCTATCTCTATGTCTAACGATCTAAAACGCTACATCCAATGCAATCGTACAACAAATTAATTAGAAGTTAACTAAATTCCCCTTTCCTAAATGGCAGTAGAAGCTTCTATGTTCCCTATATCGATTTGGTGTTGATCATTAGCACGGGAGGATGATGGTAGTGGTGGTTGTGGATGAAGAACACCCTGTGAATCAGTTAAGTTGTTTGATCTAGCAAGCCATCGTCTTTTTAATCTTAAAACCTCCACAAGAACCGAACTACCACACATAACTACCCCACAGCCAGCAAAAGTTGCAAGAAGAATCGACAAAACTGGATGAATATGAATCTGCATATACATCATCCAAATTAGTAAAGATTTGTAATGAGAAATTTATGATTCAATGGATATTGTATAAAGTTTCTTACCAAGTTGTAGAAAATATGTGCGAAGATTACGACAAATGAAAACTGTATTGATGCGTACAGCCAAACGAAATTTCTCTTCACTGTACATAGGAAAACATGATATATCAGTTAATTAGAAGGTATACTGATATGATCATAAGGAATAAGAATAATAATAATAGCATACCCATAGTAGAAGAGGTCATTGATGTGAGAAGGCCCAAGGCACACGAAAATGGAAGAGAGAGCGCGATTGCACCTGTACCCATGTTCCCAACCTTCATACAAATAGTTCATCAAATATTCAGACACGCTGCAAATAAACCGTTTTAAAACTAGTTTTCATTCCAGCGGATCTTACCAGAAGCTGCTCAAGAAAACAGAAGTAAGCAAGCATGCTAACAATCACCAGAATGGGGACTTCCTGCCACACCCTATAGATGTCGCTGAACGATATCAGAACAAAAACTAAGATTAATTTGATGCTAATCAAGAAACCTAATTTGAACATATAATTAAGCTTTTGCTACTTACCCGTATGCGTTGATTTCCATGTGAGTGGCTCTACTTGCAGCAGAAGTTCGGTTTCTAGCGCTACTCTGGATTCTTAGAAGTGTAACAGATAGGTTTTGGACATCTTGATGGCACACATCACATGTTCTGTTACCTTTTATGCTAAACCATTTTATGGCACATTCTTGATGGGCCAAAGCAAGTGCACCTTTGCAGCTGCATTCCATCTTGAGGGTTTCTCCACCTTCACACAGTTCATCCAAACATATTCTACAAACTGCTTCTTCTTCGGGTATATCTTCGCCATCATCAGCTTCGTTGTCATCTACACCATCAGATTTATTAATCTTTATGAATTATAAATGTGAATTAACACCATATGGTTTGGATACTGTTGTAGATTTATGAACTCACCAGCATTAGCAGTCGGAGTAGGGGTTGGTGTGGCGGCATCAGCCTCCCTCACCCGTGGAGTTGAAGGAATCACACGGAAAAATGAATCTGTTCTTTTGATGATACTTGCGCCTTTATTCAGATTCGGGACTGAACGCGATCGAGCCATATGTCCATGGACTTTAGCCTATCAGCAATAACAAAAAAAGCAAACATATCAAGGGTGTTTATATTTGAGTTCAGAACTATACAAATCATCTACTTATGTGATTACCAAAAAATCACATTTATCATACCTTAATGATAAAGGTTGATCAAGAAAATGAACATACCATCAAAGAGCTTCCCAATACAGGTTCAGGGCCCGAATGACCAACAGGGGTAACGGGTAGAGAAGCGGTCTTTTTCGCACGAGGTGTGAATACTTTTGTAAATGACCATGATCTTGAGAAAGACGGCTTTTCTAGAGGCAGAGAAGATGGGGTTGCTGGAATTGTGCTAACAACAGCCTTTTCTGTATCAGAAACAGTGTTTCTGTTCTTGAAGCTCAGTTTTGTTAGGAGATTTTTCTTTGATGATTTTGTTCTTGGTGTGTGAGTAGCTGGTGAGCGAACCTCTGTGGAGTTTGGTGTTAGATTAAAATTAACTTTTTTAGGTGTTGGAGTTGGTGTATGAGGCATTTTTAGTGACACAAATTCATG
The DNA here is from genome assembly GCA_947179395.2 of Pulicaria dysenterica. NCBI lineage: Eukaryota > Viridiplantae > Streptophyta > Magnoliopsida > Asterales > Asteraceae > Pulicaria > Pulicaria dysenterica. The sequence goes on from OX359295.1 coordinate 60,776,622, forward strand.
TGAGGAAGAGGATGGTGGTAATGATCTTGATGGTATCTCCAAGAACAGATTTGGTTTTCTCCCCTGCTTGTTGTTTTGTGCTTCTAAATTTGACTCACAAACTTCTTCTTCTTCAACCTATAAACAGAAGAGTTTCACTGGAAGTTAGAAATGAAGGACAATAAAGACTACATTTAATGTTCAATATAATTGTACAATGTTGATAAAGAAGCAGTCATTTACATTTTGGCTAAAAAACTAAGATTTTTTGACAATTGCCAGCATTCTTTTTTGCAAAATTTCAGAAAACTATTCGACTGATCAAGTCTAAAAGATTACAATATTAAAGTCCCACTACAAAAAACTGAAAATTTAAGCTTCAAACGACCATTACCCAACAAAAAGTTGAACTAGTTGCATGATGAACTAACAGAGGAAGAGATCCATATGAACAGAGTAAAAAAGATATAGCTTTAGTAATGAATGATCAAATTAAAGGATAACCCATCAGAAATCTGCATCTATAAAACATATTGTATGTAAAGAAATTAAAGAAAAAAGAGAGGGGGAACCCAGTGTGTTTGAAATGAAGAAAGACCTTGTGAATAGAGATTGCAACTTCTGTTGTTGGTGATGAACTTGAATCATGAACCTCAAATAAAGACATGGTGTTGTATTCTTGAAATTTGATTCAACAGTTATGATATTTATAGTGGTTTTTGGCAGGGAATTAAAATGGAGATGATATGGTGATGGTGGGCAGTAAAGACATGGAAACAGAGTGATGGAATTCTGTTGAGGGAGTGGCATTTATATCTTTTTCTCTCACTCTCGCTCTCACTTCACCGATATTATATTCTTTGATTCCTTTGATAATCAATTAATTAATGTATATATCCCTACTTCTAAGATTAGCATCCCCACGTCACAAGGTAAAACAATTGTTCAAACAAATAAAAATAAAATATTTATATATTTCTTTCTAGTAGTTCAAATAAGAATATATATATAGATAGATAAGAATATAAGATTTAACTAGCTAAGCGACCCGTGTATTAACACGGGTTGATATTAATCAATTTTAAATTTATATAGTTTTAAAGAGTATTAAGACGTATAGTAAAAATAATTACAAATCATAGATATGAATATAAAATCTCGTAAAAAATGAATAATCATTACAGAATTTTAATATTCATACATAAAATTATCACTAGATTGTCTTTAAAACCTTTTTATAAATAACATTAATAGTTTTATTAGTAGAGTTTCCTTAATTATCGCAAATTAAAACTTTTAACCCCTCTTTACTCTTCACTCAAGAAATCGTCACATATAACTGTCCATGAGTGAAAATGTCTTTTTAGTACTTCTTATAGATACTCTTTTTAAGAAATATAAAGTTACATTACACGTCTAAAAGTTTTATTATAATATTAATTTGTTTCTCGTGATGAAGCTTTATTCTGACATTGTAAAGTCATAACTATGATATTAGTGTTTATGTTATAATGTCAAGTGTTGTAAAGACATTTTTACTAGCCGATTATATATTTAAATCTTTGAAATTGAAAGCTAAATTCATTAAAAGTTAAATAATGATGACATCCATATAAGTATACGCAAATTAGATCACATAAAAATAAGATTTTAATATACAATGGATTATGTCAATACATACGTATATCCTATAAGTGTAATTTATTTTTCAATTGAAAACACATGATACCACTGAATTTCAAATATCCATGTAATAACTTTTATTTTATGTAACAAGTTACTAGTTAAAAATAAGAAAACTTAGACAATTAAATTTTTTATATATAATTACAAGTTGTATGTGTAGTTACAAAACACATTAACATGATAGTTGTTTCACTACCAAGTACATATGTAGAAGTATATTTTCTGTAGGATTATTTAGTCACAACTAACAATCAAGTTTAAAAAGCTCTAAATGGTAGTTTTATAAACAACTTTATGTCACTAACCGTTGGTTATAGTATATTTTTCATTTTTTATCGACAGACCAATAAATCAGTGATCATATCGATTATATTATGTAGAGTGAAAAAATATAAAAGACGAATAAAATGTATAATAATTACCTACACGTTGTTCTTGATGAATAAAACAATTAATATATATTGATTTTTAGAAAAAACTGATATTCCGATAAAATTTATATCAAAACGTAGATAAAAATGAGTCGATTACAAATATATAATTAGTTTTTCTCAAAACAAAATATATTAGAAGTTATTAAACATAATTTTCAAATAACTTATAATCAATTACATTAATATACAAATTTCTTAAGAACCCCTCACATATTTCATATACCATCCCTAACAATTTACATTTAAACCTTTCCAATAACATTTAAACCCGTAACAATTTACATTTAAACCCTAACAGTTCCCTTAAGCATTTGAAACAATTGTGACGTAATCATCCTAGAATTTTTGATTTTTTTGATTTTTTTTTTAATAAATAAAGGGTTGTGATTTATGGAGATTTTTTTGGAAGGGGGTTGATGATGCAAGCAACCCTTTTCTTTTAATAATATTATAAGATTATGGTCTTTGACATGAATTACAACGGATAAATTGTATTTGTTACATCTGATAGATCAACATTTAATTGATAGCTAAGATTTGAATACACATTTTTACCTAAATATATATATTCTCACAATAACTCTCCTTCTAACTATATTTTTTTTTTGTTTTACTACTCATGATAAAAATTATATATTGTAATTTATTAATTCTATTTTATTACCTCTTATTTTGATACTTGTGTTGATTTGTTAAGTACGAGTTGAACTTTTCGTTAAAAAAAAAAACAAAACAACATTTTATATGTTTCTTTATGTTCGACTCAAAAACACACAAAAAAAAAATACTCTTTCTTTTCATTTTTTCCTCTCTTTAATTTTCTCGTTTTTGTTTTCCTCAAATGCAGCGTTAGGTTGTCATTGGTTGATATATTTGTCATAACGGTATTAAGACCTTTCTATTGTTCAAAAAAGGAAAACTACTTGAGAGAAATCAAGTGTGTAACAACACTAAGGGGACGTTTGGTTCGTGGTATTTCGTGGGATTTCATGGAAATAGGATTTGAAATCCCTCCAAATCATGTGTTTGGTTTGCAAAATGGACATGGGATTCAAATTCCCACGATTCTTTAGAATCCCACATATGAGGTATTTTTCAATCCCTTCATCCACCTTGATATTTTGAAAACCCTCATTTAAGGTATTTGCTCCGGCGACTCTCCGGCTACAATTCCGGCGAACCACTGCCGTCGTCTTCGTTCGCGTCAACCACCGCCGTCGGAGTCGTTCTTGTCAAGACACCGTCGTCAGAAAACCCTAGTTGTCGTCGTCGTTCGCGTCAAGCCACGACCGTTGTTCGCGTCAACAACCACCGTCGCCTTCGTCGTTTCCCCTTTGAAAACCCTAGCCGTTGTCGTCGTTCGCGTCAAGCCACGACCGTCGTTCGCGTCAACAACCACCGTCGCCTTCGTCGTTTCCCCTTCGAAAACCCTAGCCGTCGTTTCCCCTTCGAAAACCCTAGCCGCCTTCGTCGTCTCCCTAGCCTTCATCTTCGTCGCTGACAGAGACCCTAGCCGCCGCCTTCGTCGCCTACTCGTGGTTCGCCGATTGCTCGTAGTTCGCCTACTCGTCGTTCGCTGGCTGCTCGTGGCTCGTGGTTCGCCGGCGACGTGGTTGTTGCAGGTGGTAGGCAGACGTGGTTGTTGGAGGTGGTGGACAGATGTGGTTGTTGGAGGTGGTGGAAATCCCACATAAGAAATTTGAACCAAACAAAGGATTGGATGGTAAATCCCCCCAAATACAAATCCCCCAAATCCTAATCCCACTATAAATCTCATTCCTCCTAAAATCAATAATTGAACCAAACGTCCCGTAATAAAGATGTTATACTAAAAAAATCATAAATATGCTAGGTGTTTTCTTTCTTTTTATAAATAATTTACTTAATTATTTAAACTTGGTGCAACTATAACACAATTTAAGTTAGATTATTTGAAATATCCCCAAAAATATATATGCGGCATCTATTATACAACTTCTCATGCACATAGAATAGGTGTATTATATCATTAACATGGTTTTGCAAACAAGTCCGCAACACATGATTTGTTCATGCAATAAAATAATTTAATTATTTTTAAAGTCAGATTCAGATTCTTCATCAAATCATATATTTGACGTGGCAATGATTCTATTCCTTTTGTATTAAAATAAATCATAATATTTAATTTTTAGTTTGATTCATAAATACATTAATGGAGTTTAATTCATGGTTATCAAAATCGCGATCTTGATCGTAGGATCGTACGATCCTACGATCCTACCAATCGAAAACGCGCCGGATCGTATTTAGGATCGTAAATAGGTATGATCGTACTCAGGATCGTAAGATCGTATGCGATCTTACGATCCTACGATTCCACATTTTTTTTTGTTTTTTTACATTTCTTAATACTACTATTTTTTACATTTTTATTTTTTATATATTTATATTATTACTATTATTCTACTTTATTATTTTTAATTTTCAAGTGGTCAACCTTGTGTTAAAAACAATTAGTCGAAGTTTTGTACCTTACATACGTCATATTTTCATTTTTCTTTTATATAAGAGATAGAAGTTTACGAGAAGAAGACATTTTATGAAATAAGGAATTAATGTTGTCTACAATGTGTTCTAGATTTGTTGATTGTGTTTAAGAGTCACATATTAAATTTTATTGTAATATGTAAACCAATAAATTGTGGTGAATTTTCATCTATGCTCTTAATATTTAAAATTTGGACGGTTTAATGTATGTTATTCTATAATTTAATGATTCATTCTCTCGTAAAACTGTTATATAATTGGTTTTTGGTAAAATGTATACTATATAAAAAAAGCTAAAAAAATTAGTAGCTTGTGGTAGGATCTTAAGATCCCGATCTCGATCCTACGATCCGATCTTGTAAAGACAAAAACGATCATAGGTAAGATCTCGATCTTGATAACATTGGTTTAATTAACTATATATCGTATACTTCTATATTAATGATTTATATCTAGACTATATGAGGATAACTAAGATCTTATACATTAAAATAACATATCATAATATTTTGTAGCATTTGTGTAACACAAATCCATACAAAGTTTAACCCCAAGAACACGATAGTTATAATAATGATATTATAAACTTATTGTTGTTTTTATTTAAAGCGGATAAAATCTTTGTGAAATGAAAAAAGAAAGAAGGTATGGGAATACTTTTCAACTACTTCCTACTTCCCACTCAAGTCATGCAATCCTCCTTTTTGTGGCTTTCACATATTGCCCATTCCGCCATTCCTCCTTTCAATTCTCTCTTTATTTCTTTCCTTTTTCATTGTATCACTTTATGTATAATGCTTATCGTTAAGTTTAAGGAACATAAAATTATGAGTTAATTACAAAGATGGTCCCTGTGGTTTGCGTCGAATTTCATATTTAGTCCTTTAAACTCGAAAATTACACTGGTAGTCCTTATGGTTAACGTTTTGTTTCGCTTTTGGTCCTTTAGACTAACTGGTGTTAAAGTTGACCGTTAGTCAAAAGACATTTTGGTCATTTTCCTTTCTAATCCTATTACCAAACACATTTTATTTATTAAACTTATTTCCAAACAACATTATGTGATAACATTGTTTCCAAACATCAATTTCTTTTCTCTCTCTCTCACCCCATCTCTCTTTTTATATTAATATTCTTATTCATTCAGATTTAATCATACCACACCAACCTTCTCTCACCACTACCACCACCACCATCACCTCCACCACCACCATGCGACCACCACCACCACAACCATGCGACCACCACCACCACAACCATCCGACCTTTTTCTCTCTGAAAATAAAGCATTGCCGCCACCACCATGCGACCATACCCCGACCTTTTTCTCTCTGAAAATTAACCACCGCTGATTGCCGTCGCCATCTAGCTAACCACCGCCATCGCCGTCTTTGAATCACCGTCGCCATCTTCTCTCTGAAAATTAACCACCGCAGATCGCCGTCACCCTCTAGCTAACCACCGCCGTCGTCGTCTTTGAAGCACCGTCGCCATTAAACCCTTGAAAATTAGCCGTCTTTGAAGCACCGCCGTCGCCATCAGAAAGAAATCACCACCGCCACCATCTGAAAACTCATTCTTTCCCGTCGTAGTTAGAACCACCACCGCCACCATCTGAAATTAGGGTTTTCTCATCTGAAATTAGGGTTTTTTTCTCTACCACCACGATTCAGATTTGTTCTTCAAATTAGGGTTTTCTCATGTGTTCTTCATGCGATCAGATTTGTTCTTTTCAGATCTTTGAAATTTATTTAATCTTTTCAGATGGTGGTGGTACTTTTGTTCTTCAAACGATGGCTCGAGATGGTTTGGTGGTGGTGTTTGTGGTGATAAACGCAGGTTAGTGGTGGTGGGTGTTCAATTTGTTTGTGGTAATGGTTGTGGTGGTTCCATTTCTTAGGTATGTGGTGGTAAACGCAGCTTGGTGGTGGTGGGGTTTAACTGATTTTGTAAATGGTGGTCAGCGGTGGTTGGATGGTGATAAAGAACCGGTGGTGGTTTGTGGAAGGTGGTTGGTGGTGTGGGGTGATAATCAAGGGTGACAAAAAGGTTGTTCACGGTGTAAATTAACCAGGATAATTACTTCTATTTATTATTAACATTTATTATATTATTTTAATATTAATTAATAGTATTTAAATAAATAAAAATCAAATAATGAAAATAGATGTTTGGTAATAAGGATAAGATGGAAAAAGACAAAAATACCCTTAGTCTCCCCTTTGACTAACGGTCAACTTTAACACCTGTTAGTGTAAAGGACTAAAAGTGTAACAAAACCTTAACCATAAGGACTATCAGTGTAATTTTCGATTTTAAAGGACTAAATGTGAAATTTAGCGCAAACCACATGGACCATCTTTGTAATTAACTCTAAAATTAATAATAATTAGCATAGTATCTGTGCAATATGACAGCGACAAATAGTTTGTGCTTAACAACATGTTTTGTTTTGATGGTAAGGATATTGTATTTGCGAAATATTATAGCTGAATCCTTCTTTAGACAAAATATCTGTTTTCTCTACTTTTTCTATTTTATTTATTTCTATATTTTATCATCAACCCTTTTATTCATGTATAAAGTAATTTTATAAAAAACAATAAAGATGAGAAAAAAGATATCTAATTATGTTTAATTGGTTGTTTAAAACAACAGTTGCCGTAACTTGTTGAGTTAATTAGAATGATGATTGATTAGACTATTTATTTGAGTATTTGTAGTGTTTGCATAAAGACATGTACTACTTAATATTAAGTAATATTAAGAATTTTAAGAGAAAGACGATTAAATGCTTTATAATGTAATATAGATTATCAAACCAATTGTTATAATGAAGTTTTAAACTTACTATTTTTAACTTCAAAGACATTATTAAATACTTAATTAGTTCAAACATTTAGATCATGGATGTACTCACCCTTCTTATCAGCGAGATTGATGTGGCTTCAAAGGCCCTACCACCAACACCATTTCACGCTTAGCAGTCCGGATGAAAATGCAAGAATTTGGTCCCTCTTCTCTTATTAGCACCCTGCTTCCCTTACACATTCTCTCTCGATCTGACAAATGACATATCTAATATAAAAAGTATGATAAAAGTAAGAGGTTTTCGCGAAAATAAGTACAATACATTAAACATAAGCCAAAATAAGCTACAAAAAGTCAAATTACGAAAATAAGCATCAGTTTCGCCTCCAACCCCCTCAGTTTCGCCCCTAGCTTCGCCCTCCAATCATTGTCTGCCACGTGTCTTCAGTTTCGCCCCAAACAAGCTCAGTTTCGCCCCTAGACCTTCAGTTTCGCCCCTGTGGGCCCCACAAGTCCAGTTTCGCCCCCAAGCCTCAGTTTCACCCCCCCAAGCTTCAGTTTCTCCCCCTGTAGGCCCCACATGTCTGGCCCACACTTAGATTTTTTTATTTCACCCACTTTTATTTCCTTCATTTTTTGAAAGTAGCCCCTAGCTAATTTTATAAAATTTAGACTATATATCTTACTCCTATATAATACATTTCCACTCAAAAAACTCTTAATTTTTAAATAATCTCCATCTCTCCCTCCTACTTTACACACTCACCAATAAATATTATTATACAATTAAAAAAAATTGTTTGATTGTTTTTTTAGAAATATGTTTAAAAAAATAAAATAGTATGAAAAAAATGAAATGAAAAAGAAAATAATTAATGAAAAACTACACCAACATTAACAATGTTTCGCTTATACATGTTCAACAGTTACAAATAAGACACATACAAACGTATATATATATCCTAAATTTTTGTGTCTCTATATGTATATTAGCATTGTACCCGCGCAATGCTGCGGAGGCGAATAGTTTGTACCCAATAACATATCATTTTTTATATAATATAGGATTATGATAAAATAATTGTTACCTGATAGTATGTCATTTCATTTTTTTCTTTTTTTCATAAATTATTTTCTTTTTCATTTCATTTTTTTCATACTATTTTATTTTTTTAAAACATATTTCTAAAAAAACAACGAAACAATTTTTTTTAATTATATAATAATGTTTATTGGTGAGTGTGTAAAGTAGGAGAGAGAGATGAAGATTACTTAAAAATTAAGATTTTTTAAAGTGAAAATGTATTATATATGAGTAAGATATATATAGTCTAACTTTTATAAAATTAGCTAGGGGCTACTTTCAAAAAATGAAGAAAATAAAAGGGGGTGAAATGAAAAAATCTAAAAGTGGACCAAATATGTGGGGTCTACAGGGGGAGAAACTGAAGCTTGGGGGCGAAACTGGACTTTTGGGGCCCACAGGGGGCGAAACTGAGCTTGTTTGGGGCGAAACTGAGAACACGTGGCAGACAATGATTGGAGGTCGAAGCTAGGGGCGAAACTGAGGGTGTTGGGGGCGAAACTGATGCTTATTTACGTAATTTGACTTTTTGTAGCTTATTTTGGCTTATGTTTAGGGTATTGTGCTTATTTACGTAATTGATGTTAAAAGTAAATGGGTAGAAGGACAAGTATTTCGTATTTTCTTTGAAGAAGGATAGAAAGATGATTTATAGACAAGAAGGATAGAAGAAAAAAATATGGTTTTTGTTTTTATTTCTAATAATAATAAGTTTTTGTTTTACTATTTGATGTAACGAACTTTATGTTGTTAGACCATCCGCATCGGAGTGGAGAAGCCAATGGGTTGGGATGATGTGGAGGGTTGAAGCCAATGGGAACACCAAAACACCCTATTGGGTTGGTTTGGGTTGAGAAGCCATTGGTTTAGGTAACCCGATGGGGTACTCTCTGAGTGCCTTTTTTCTTTTTCTTTTTTCTTTTTTTTTAAATGAAAAAATAGGAAGGGTTATATTGGGTTGGATGTGAGGGTTGTAGGATAAGAAAGGGTTGAAGGTAGAGAATGATGTGGATGCTGATGTGGCAATGCTTTTGGTTGGGTAATTTGGGTTGGATGCTAACAGTCTTAGATTGTCCGCATCCAAGAAGGGAAGCCGATGGCTTCAGCTGATGTGGAGGGTTCAACCCCTCGGGAACACCATCGCCAATCCTTGGGTGGTGGTGGGTTGGGAACCCATCAAGTCCAAAAACCCGATGGCTCTCTCTCTCACCTTTTTTTTTCTTTTTTTTAATATAAAAATATAAAGGGTTGTATTGGGTTGGATGTGTGGGTTGTAGGGTAAGAAAGGGTTGGAGGTAGAGAATGATGTGGATGTTGATGTGGCAGTGCTTTTGGTTGGGTAAGTTGGGTTGGATGCTGATAGTCTTAGACTATGCGCATCTAAGGGTGTAACCCGATGGCTTGTGCTGAGGTGGATGGGTGAACCTATGGGGAACACCATAACACCTCCTTGGGTAGAGGTGGGGTTCCAACCCAACTAGTCTACAAACCCAATCATGTACCCGGTGGGTGACTTTTTTTTTCACTTTTCCCCCCTCTCTTCTCTCTCTATTAATATATATATATATATATATATATATATATATATATATATATATATATATATATATATATATATATATATATATATATATATATATATATATATATATATATGCAAAAGTTTAAACGAGAACTGTTTTTCGTACGAGAACTGCGAGAACCAATCTGGGCCGTCCAATTCTCCCTCCTTTAATGTCATTGCACACCCATGAATTCCTCACATGCACTCTGCCACACTTGATCCCCTCCACGCTCTCCATCCATGAACTTCCCATATCCAAGAAACGGCTGAGATTGGTTCTCGTACGAAAAACAGTTCTCGTTTGAACTTTTGCATATATATATATATATATATATATATATGATAAAGGATGATGTGGGAGTTGTAGGGTTAGAAAGGGTTGAAGGTAAAGGATGATATGGAAGCCGATGTGACGGTGCTTTTGGTTGGGTAAGTTGGGTTGGATGCTAATGGTTTTACCAAATAATTTGAGAAGATATGACATGTTTTTCTAACGTTATGATTGAAAAAATGATATGACAGTATATTTTAATTTATAGCATGTTAGTCGTACCAAATGATAACAAAATAAAAGATTGCTACAATCTTGAAATTAAACTTTAATTTGTAACATATTTATCAAATCGATCGATCACATCATAGTATCATACCATGTTTCTCTTGTCTACGGATACTCCATCATCCGTAGAAGACGCATTGTTGTAGATATATATCATATGGAGTTTATAGAGGGTGCTATTTTGTAAATTTAATTAAAAAATATTTTAACCTTAATTATTTGATCAATGAAAGATACTGGCATTATATATTATTGCTATTTGATTACGTGGCATGCACTTGAGGCCCATAGAATGTGGGTAGCAATTGATATATATTTCTTTTAAACCAATTATGGCACTAACAACTTTACTGCTCATATTCCCCCCCCACATAACTGTGCCACCAAATTAAAACAGGTAACCAATATCCCATATTAATTAACCTATAAAAAATTGTTATTACATGAATAAAAACAGGTTCACTTTATAATTTGTATAGCAAGGTTGCTTTAGGGGATACATGCATCATGAGTATAAGTTAGGGATGTATGTACATACAAGTAGTTGTGTTGGGTGTTTATTTGTACGGGTTTTGATTCAATTTTTATATGACTTGTTTAATTTATAAGATCTAACGAGTAAAAAAAACTTGATCATTGACTCGATAAGCAATTCATAGATCTACCTATATGTGTAGTTGGGTCAATGCGAAGGTTGATCAAAGATTTGTCCAGGGTGACCCATTTGACCCACTACCATCTCTATCACCTATCACCACTCGCTTTTTCCCCTGTCGCAACCACCACTATTCACCTATGACTCTACTACCCCTATCACCACCACCCTCTTATGCCTTCACCCCACCCCCACCACAACCCACTCCCTTTACCACCACCACCACCATGACCATCAACACCATCGAAGTTGTGTTGTTTTAATTTTAACTTTTATCATACTTCCAGCTTCTTTCATTGTAAGAGAAGCAACTATTATTTGTACTTTTAAAGCTAAAAACTAATTTAGGTAACATTAAAGTAAATCCATCATATTCTCAAAGTTACAACTTCCAATCTTTCACGATATACTTTAACTGGATGAGAGTATCAATACTTTTACTTTTTAAGTCATTTCTATAAGCTTTAGTATCGTGATTAGAAAACACTAATTAAATGACTTCCACTATATATTAAGCTAAACAGTATCCACTTAATTAAGATAAAACTACAATGATGCAAATATGAAGCTTCTATGTGCGTATGTTCTTAGAATAAGATAAACTCAAAGGTAATTAATGCAAGTAATAAAGTAAGTACGCCTTTAGGACCCAAGTACATGGAAACCAAAGTAAGTGGATTGGACCCATATATAAAGATATCATCTTAGTCTTCTTTTATAAAAGATATAAAGTCACTAAAGGTGGAGTTGAAATTGGGAATTTTAAATATTATTTTTCTTTAATTCTTTTCTGCCATGAAGCTTGGTGTATAAAGATAGTTTCATAAATCCATTATCCACTCGAATGATCGATATTGACCAATTCCACGCGAATTTATCTCGAAATATAATGGTTTTAAGTTGAATATTCTTCACGTATTGATTTTGATCTAATTGCTTTTCAATGATGTTTGCCGAGTCTGGCAGAAAGAGATAGATATCGATAATTGACTATAGGTGTGAACTCGTATCCTATGTTCTTTGGTTTAACAAAGGTTGCGGAAAGAAACCTTTATGTGTTCACCTTTCCAAGACATTGTTTTCATAACCCAACATGGTGACTTGGTTATCGACTTTAGCGACGAAAAACGTACTAGACGTTTATGTGAATGTGGCTTTTTTGAAAATGGAAAAGGTTATCAAGGAGGAAAAGGACAGCCTATGACCAAATGTAAGCGTGAAATGTACATGACCATGCATCCACCCAATGATACAAGAACCCGTTCCAAAGTCAAAAAAGTCAAAAGGGGTTTGGGGGTAAAGATGTCACAAATGGAATTAGGATGGAGAAGGTTACTAGTGTTTCCTAATGGGAAACTAACATAAATTGTTTTAGGTTAGAAACTTTTGACCCAAAGGCTAATATAGTTTTTAAAAGGCTAGCTAGGGATATTTGGTATAAACTATAAAAGATATTACATTTTACATAAGATAACTCATTAAATATTATATAATGGTAGTGGTAGGCAAGGTTTAGAATAGAAACATTAACCTACAATTTGAAAAATCAATTTTTTAATAGATCGTGGGGAGACACGTCTAGTCACTTTATTGACCGTCAAATTGCCGTTTGATATGATTTGGTGCATAATGAATAACTTTCCTAATAGCTTCGGCAATGGCTCAATAACGAGCCATGTTATCCACGATAACGACGTAGTTAGCGAATAACGGGTATGGTTTTCGTTATTCTCCATTGCTGCAGAATGGATATCAACTCGTTATTTGCATGTCTGTTGTTCGAACAACGGCTAGCATCCGTCATTTAGTGATTTTTTTAAGAGTTAATTACATTTTTCGTCCCTGTGATTTACACAAAATTGCACATTTGGTCCTTAGGCTTCATTAATTACGGATTTCATCCTTGTACACTACCATTTGTTTCAATGTTGGTCCTTACTGCACTTAAAATGACATAAATGCCCTCTTGACTTTAAATTATTCTTTTAATTTAAGTTTTCTTATATCTAAAATATTATAATAAATACTTAAATATTATTTATTAATTGATTATTATTAAAAAAAGTTCATAAATTAAAAAAATATTAAAAGAAGTTCATAAATTAAAAAAAAACACCCTTCCCCCTTCACCGTCTCTCTCAGCTGCCACATATGGCCACCGACTCCGACCACCACTCTCGCAAAACAGGCGACCTCTCAACTACCACATCCGGCCACTAACTCCAACAACCAACAACATCATCGAAAAATGATGGTATGTTAGAGTTTAATCCGGGTTTGAACTCTTGTCACCCTTTCACACTGTTCGTCACCGATCTATCAACCATGAACGACCTCCACTGCTGATTATTCTTCTTCTCTTTTATTTGTTAGGTTTAGTTTTTGGTTCTTGTGTTCTGCAACCTCTCACCACTGTTGTTATAGATCTAGGGTTACGATGAAGATTGGGGGTTATAGATCTAGGGTAGGAATTTGGGGTTATGGTGTGGCTTAGGTGGATGGAGATGACGGTTTTGTTTGTGGTTCCTGTGTTCTTGATTATCTGCAACCTCTCACCACTGCTATTACAGATCTAGGTTTACGATGAAGATTGTGGGTTATAAATCTAGGTAAGAATTGGGGGTTACGGTGGTGGCTTAGGTAGGTGGAGATGACAGACGATGTTTTGGGGTTAAGGTGGAGTAGTGGTTTTGTTTGAGAGAGAGAGAGGGGGGGGGGGGGGGGTGTAAGACAGAAAGAAAATATGGTTAATGAAAGAGAGAGAGATGGTGCTGGTGGTGGAGTGTTGGTAGACGGTGGTGGGGTGGAGGTGGTCTGATTTGACTTATGTTTGTTTGGTGGTTTCTATCGGTGGTGGTAGCGGTATACGGTGGTGGGTGACGGAATGGTGGGTTATGGAATACGCCGGGGGCAGCCCAACGACGGTGACAAGAAGATTGCCAGAAAAAGTACATGCTAGCTGGATGTGGTGATTGCGGTGGTAGGAGAGAGGACAGGGAGAGAGAAATGACAGGTGGTGATTGTGGTGGTACTGTGTTTGAGGGTTTGAGAGTGGCTGTCTTAGGGTGACGGTCTTTGGCTATGTTGGCGACGGTGGTGGCTCACTTTCACAAGGTTATCATAGTGGGTGGTGGCCGGTGAGTGGTTGTTGGCTATATCAAGGAAGGAGGAGAGAGATGAAGATCATGAAGATAATGTGAGGTAGAGAGAGATTAAGGAGAGATTGATATTTGTGTTAAAAATATATTTTATTATTTAATTATTTATTAAACAATATATAAATAGTGATTAATAATTCTAAATGAATAAAAATTAAGAAAAAAGAATAAAAAATACAGATAAGGGCATTTATGTCATTTTAAGTGCAGTAAGGACCAACATTGAAACAAATGGTAATGTACAAGGAAGAAATCCGTAATTAATGAAGCCTAAGGACCAAATGTGCAATTTAGTGTAAACCACAAAGATAAAAAATGTAATTAACTCTTTTTGCAATTCAAAACACACACACGACGCACATATAAAATAAAATGGTGATGACGTGCCTAATAGTTATTGCAGTTTTTATTGCGATTGTTTAGTTATGATGTTGATAAGCTTTACTGCGGATGGTCTAATAAGTTTTATTTCAAGATTTCCTTCATTATAAGTGATTGACACTTGAAAGTGCAAACATTTAGACATTAAACACAAGGGTAAAGCTCTTTACTTCCTTATAATATATTTAATTTTACACTTTTTATTATTCTACGTAGTAAATTTTTTTAAAAATTAATGTGTAATGAACATTTAATTTGTTGTTATTGTATGCATTAAAGATTTTATACTACACATTTAGAAAGTGTTTGGTTTGAAGAAATCAGCGAATGAATGGAATAACTCATTCATGCGTAAAAAAACATGTTTGTTTATCACATATGAATGGAATGATTCATTACTCAAGTAATGTGATTTTTTTCATTTCATTCCATCATGAAATGGAATGAACTTCCTAATTAATCTAATTTTTTAAAGTTTCTTTTACTAACATTAATAAATATTTTCTAGATATTTATAAAACTTCTTAAAAAAGATATTTTCTATAATGTTCTTAACTAAGTTTTTTAAATTTTTTTATGCTTAATCTTTCTATATAATAAGTTATTGATTTACATACTTTTATTAAATTATTAACTAACTAAAAGTAAAATACATTTAGAAATGTGTATATATGAAAATTTGATAAAGAAAGTATTGTTTTCAATAAAATATGTAAATAAAAAATATTCTCTCTTTTTTTAAATGTCGTATGTAAAGATCATTTTATTAAAATATGTCACTTTTTTAAATGTCGTATAACAATAATCCCGTAGTTTTGATATTTATCAATATTTTTAAGACGTGTAAAGTGCATTTAAAATAAAATTTATATATTAAATTACTTAAATTTAAGTTATTTCTATTTTTTAATATAGGAGCATTTTGGTCATTGTTTATTTATTTTATTTCATTCTAATGTCTATTCCTCTATACCAAACATACTCCATTAATGACTCATTCAATTTCAAGAAAGCAACCAAATATACGGATGGAAGGGTAACTATTACATTCTTTTGACCATTCAATTTATTTGTCTATTCAATTCCTTTGTCATTATTTTCTGTCAAACCAAACATATTCTAAATTTATTGTTATTGTGTGTGTTGGAACCTAGAGGGGGGTGAATAGGTTCTTTTACTTAGTTTACCAATTTTTACACTTATAAAAAATTAGTAAGTTGTGTTATAAAGAATAATCTTGAAATTTATAGCAACACAACTAATATAGGAATTTAAAGAGAGTAGAGATAGAGAGATATCGCCAAGAGTAGACAAGAGATTTATAGTGGTTCATGCAAGTGTTAACAAACTTACACTACATCCACTCCTTGGCCTCACCCACCAAGAGTTTGCTCCACTAGCTTCTCTCTTTGAAGGTAGAGATAAACCTTTTACACTTCTCTTTTTCACTTGCAAGAATTAACACTTCAAACTTGCAAGTAAGGTAAAGATAACTTTGCTTCACTCTAATTCTAAATGCTAGAGATGATCCTCACTTCACTCTAATTAGAAAGGCTAGAGTTGATCCTTACACTTTTACAAAATATGTAGAAAGATGATGTAGTGTTTAAGCTTTGAAGACTTTGCTCTTGCTTGATTCTTGATCTTGAATGATAGATGAATTATCAAATAATATGAGCTCACAAGATAAGAATATGTATTCTGTGTTTTTGCTGTGCAAGAGGTTAGTAATGAATGAGGTTTAAGTGGGTTATATAAAGAAAAAAGTTCAAGGCCAAAAGCTGTCCAGACTTCCCACGGTCGAACCACGGTCGACCGTGGCTAAAACCGTCAGTCACCTGGACTTTCTTGTTCTTTGCAATATAGACGTTGAACTTTATTTAAAACCACACTCAACTCATTTTTACCATAAAAATCAACTAAAAAGTAGATGTTCAAAAGGTTGGTTGATCACATACTTTTAAAGTTTGAATTCAAACACAAAAATAGAAGTTTGGAAACCAATACACAAAGTATGTTGGAATTTTACCTCTTTGGGAGATTCTTTTTCCAAATATGGTTGTGTATTGTTTCAAAGTAGGATTATGTTTGGTATTTGCTAAAATGGGAAGCTCTTAGATTTAATCAACCAACACCAATAAGTTTATAAAAATTTTGTCCATTTTTATAAAAGTTTTTATAAAAATAATTTTATAAAAACTTAAACTTATTTAATTATTTTATTTGTAAGCTCATATAATTCGAACTCTTGTTTGTAGATATCTTCGTCATCGGCTTTGAAGATGTCATCTTACTTGTTGAGTACGAGTTCGGTTGACTTGAAGAAGAACAACATTTAAGAGTTGTGACCTAAGCAGTGACGGTTGATTCACGGTCGACCGTGGGATCGACCGTGAAGGTTGAATGTTTTGCTTTTATCTTGTTTTCTTCTTTTCTTGTTGAATTGAAGTCTTCAATTATTTATTCTTCACTTGACCATTAATTTTAGGTTTGTGAACCTTTAAAGAATGTAGCATATGAACATATGAATAAATATGATAAGCAATAATATTACTTGTTCATATTTTTATCATCATCAAAATAAGGAGTGCATTTTTTAATGTGTGACCATATATACACTAACAGTGTGTATTAAAGTTTTTATTGAATACACTAAACTTATATATTTCTCCTTTTCTATGTAAAAAAGTATAAGTAATAGCAATAAATTATAAGTTTGATACATATAATTAAAACTTTTGAAAGTTTAATACACATATTTAAATAAAACTTATAAAGTAAAATACATTTAGAAGAAGATTACCATAAACATATCATGATTAGTGATAAACAATTAGAATTAGAATATAATAATATATATTATATCCCTAGCTTTTAATTAAACATAATGTTTAGAGTTGTTATCAAAATTAGAAATTCAACACAGAATATTGTTTTATACATTTTCTATATAAATTTATGGATTTCAGAGGGAAAGACTTTTCGTCCATTTTGTGTATAAAATTGTTTAATTCACTTTGTATACAAATTTTGTGATATGTAGATAAGTGTTTGTTTGATTGCATCTTTATATTCAAGTGAAGTTGCATCTGATTTTTAGGGTGATTGCATGTAAGATTATTAATGTTGTAGATCGGATGCATATACATTCCTTTTTTCAGAAATTGCAATAATGAATTTTTCGGATTTTAGTCTTGAGTTATTATATTTATGGTTGTTTGCATATGTATATGGTTTGAAATAGTGGACTTAGTCCATCTATTTTATAGTAGATCGCATTTTATTTAAGTCGATTTTATCTGCATCTTGCATCTTGGTTGGAATCTATTTTGAAAATGCATCAAGACGTATTTCAGGTTAAATAGGATTAAAAGATAAATTTAATAATATAAAAATTTTAATTTAATAATTATATATATGATAAATTTAAAATTCAAAATCAATGTGGATAAAAAAAAGTTTATATGTAGGAGTTTATAATAAGACGTGTGAAATTTAAAATAA
This sequence comes from Pulicaria dysenterica, assembly GCA_947179395.2. Lineage (NCBI taxonomy): Eukaryota > Viridiplantae > Streptophyta > Magnoliopsida > Asterales > Asteraceae > Pulicaria > Pulicaria dysenterica. Next base: position 60,794,966 of record OX359295.1, read on the forward strand.
TAATCAAAATATCTAAATTACCATTTTTAGGGTATGTTTGGCGGAAAGAGCTGTTAGCTGTAGCTGGAAGCTGTTAGCTGATAGCTGGAAGCTGTTAGCTGATAGCTGGAAGCTGTTAGCTGGTAGCTGGAGCTGGAAGCTGTTTATATTATTTATATATGTGTTTGGCAAATTAGCTGGAAGCTGAAGCTTAATAGTGTAAAATGACAAAAAATGACAAATTATAAAAAGAGTTAATTACATTTTTGGTCCCTGTGGTTTACACAAAATCACAGATTTAGTCCTTGTGCTTCATTAATTACGGATTTAGTCCTTGTGCATTACCATTTGTTTCAATCTTGGTCCCTGACTCACTTAAAAAGACTAAAATACCCTCATCACTTAATTTATTCTTTTGTTTTTAAGTTATTATTCATTAAATAATAATTATTTTATAAAAGTGTAATTAAATCAAATAATAATTAAATTAAAATAAGAAATATATAAAACTCCCTTACACACACTCACAACACATTCTCTCTATCTCTCCATCCTCTCTGCTCCACCGCCATCACCACCATCCACCGCCACCACCACCTACAGCCACCACCCACCGGCACCATCTACAGCCACTACCCCCACACACCCCCTCCTTTCTCTCTCTATCGTCTCTCTCTCTCTCTTTTTCTCTCTCTATCTGTCACCAAACAAAACCCTGAGATAGAAGAAAACCGAACCAGGAAATCGAACCAGGAAGATGAATCCCTCGAATCGAAACAAAACAGAACCAGGAAGACCATAGAAGAAACCCTAAAATCGAAGAAACCAGGAAGATGAATCCCCACCGCCACCGTATGCGAAGAACACGGTCAATGGCGGCGGCGGTGGTTTAGATTTATGGTGAGTACAGAGAGAGAGAGACAAACAATAAATACACCTTTTCCGCCACCACCGTCACCTACAGCCCACCTTCAAGGATGATTCCTCCGTCTTGTTCATATACAGTACATCCCACCTTCAACGGTTTCCTTCATCTTCGATAGATTCGTATGTTACAGATCCATGGTATACGAATTGACTGATTTGTGAAAACGTGTTCTTCGATTTGAACTAATCGGTTTAGATCCAAGGTTCCGATTTGAAGTCTGGACCAAACCATTTTGTGTATACCATATCGAGATCTGAGTTTGAGTTCTTCATCATGTATATTAATGATTTTTTTAGATCTGACTGCTGAGTTTGAGTTCTTCATCATGTTAGATGGCGGTGGTTGGGTGGTAAACGGCAGAGGTGGCAAGTTGTGGTGGTGACGATGGAGAACGGCGGTGGAGAACGGCGGAGGTGGCAAGGTACGAGAGAGATGATAGGGATGAGAGATGAGAGGGATGAGAGATGAGAGGGATCTGAGAGGGGGAGTATATTTATTATTATTAATATTATATTTTGTATACTAATTATGATTATTAATTATTTATCAATAACTCTTATTTGATTTAATTACACTTTTCTAAAATAATTATTATTTAAATGAATAATAACTTAAAAACAAAAGAATAAATTAAGGGATGAGGGTATTTTAGTCTTTTTAAGTGGGTCAGGGACCAAGATTGAAACAAATGGTAATGCACAAGGACTAAATCCGTAATTAATAAAGCACAAGGACTAAATCTGTGATTTTGTGTAAACCACAGGGACCAAAAATGTAATTAACTCTTATAAAAATAGGAGGAATTATAAAACAATTAAAGAGGGTATTTAGGTAATTTGATATACAAAAAGCTTCCAGCTAGTTTTAAAAGCTACTTCAAGAAGCTTTTTGTTTTAGAGCTTTTTTGTTTAAAAAATAGCTTCCAGCTTTTACATCCGAACACGACTTGTAGCTTTTTCTTTCAAAACAAAAAGATACCAGCTCCAACAAGCTCCATTCAGAACATACCCTTAGTGATTCTTTCGCGTTATTTCATAAAGTTGGAGAAATAGATAAAAGGACAAAATCTAGTTCTATGGGAATTGGTCATACCCAGATTGACCCCCTTATGGGCCGGGCTAGTATTGGGTTATCCTTCATTACATATATATGTTATTATTTATATTCTATCATTACTTGTAACTTGTAAGTGTAAAATACAATACTATATTAGATATTCGTGTGATATACGAGTTAATTGTAAAAAATAATAAATATATAAATTAATAAAAAAGACATTTAATAATTATAAAACACTAAGTAAATGATATATTGCAATTCGTATCTGACCGGAGTATATGATTTTGATGAATTTTATGATGAGGTTTCATCTTAATCGGGTTAAGTTTGTCGGGTTTTTCATATATACAAAGAAGTTCATCAAAAACCCGACACCTAATAATATTCGGGTTAGTCTACACTCATAAGCTTGTTTGTGATAAGTTCGGGTTAGTTGGGTTCGGATATTATTAATTAATACCCTTTATATACGTTTGAGAGAATTAAAAGTTTCATTTCTGTCGAGAGTAGTTTTTTTTAGAAACTTAATAATAGGGTGGATAAGGAAGGTTTTCGAAAGAAGAAACAATAAAGCGTATTGGTTGGGCTGCGTATGGGTTGGGCTGGTTAACTCAAAGAATGATGGGCTGAGAATGGAGCCTTTTTTCTTTAATTGTTGACACTTTCATTTGCTCAATTCTTATGGGTTTTTTCGGCTGAAATAATATTAAATATTTTAGTTTTTTTTTGTATAATTTGCTTAGTTTATGTCATTCGATTCATGTAAGTTTTATGTTTATTTAATATAAACTTTTTCAATATGTTATGTTTTATCTTAATTTTATTATTTGAATAGGTGTGAATTAATACTTAAAAACAAAATAGGATATGTTTGACAGAAATAGCTATTAGCTACAGCTGAAAGCTTTTAGATGCTAGTTGGAAATTGCTACCTGGAGTTGGAAGTTGTTTATTTTATTTATATGTGTTCGGAAAATTGGCTGATAGCTTGAGCTTAACAGTGTAAAATGGCAAACAAAAAAAAAACAAATTATAAAAATAGAAGGAATTATAAAATAATTATAGAAAGTATTTAGATAATTTGATATATAAAAAACTATTTTAAGAAACTTTTTGTTTTAAATTTTTTTATTAAAAAAATAACTTTTAAGTTTATATTTAAACATGACTTTTAGTTTTTTTTTTCAAAATAAAAGCTACTAATTCTAATAACCTAAAAAAAACTTCATAACAAAAGCACCTATAGTTTGACGAGAATTAAGAGACCGAATAAAATAGGGGGTAAAAGGAACTCTTAAGTTTTCTAAATACGAAAAAAAAATAGTCCAAGTCTACCGACATGTTCTATTTATCTCGCCGTTGACTTATTTAGTTGTCTTTTTTACTTTGTTTTAACTTTCTTTAATTCTTTTCCAATTTTTTAAGAGAAAAAATACACGACCTTTTAAATTCATTCGTAAATCCAGGTTACCAAACTAATTGTAAAATAAAATGTAATATATCATTCTATTTTTTCTTATATTTATAAGATTAATATAAGTATCAAAATTAATGAAAAAATTAAAAAAAAATTAGTAAACTTTACATGTTAGAAGATATATATATATATATATATATATATATATATATATATATATATATATATATTTGTTAAAAAGTTTCGATAGTACTTCATATTCGGTTGTCACTATATTAAGTCAATTTATGCTGACCCATCTTCTTCTAGTCCCTCAATTATTAGATAACTTCTATCTACACACACACACACACACACACACACACACACACACATATATATATATATATATATATATATATATATATATATATAGGCAAAAGTTCAAATGAGAACTGTTTTTCGTGGCGAAACTGCGAGAACCAATATGAGCCGTCCAATTCTCCCTCCTTTAATATCATTCCCACCCATGAATTCCTCACATGCACCCTGCCACACTTGATCCCCTCCATGCTCTCCATCCATGAACTTCCCATAATCAAGCAACGGCTGAGATTGGTTCTCGCTATTCTCGTACGAAAAACAATTCTCGTTGAACCCTCACACACACACACACACACACACACACACACACACACACACACACACACACACACACACACATATATATATATATATATATATATATATATATATATATATATATATATAGGCAAAAGTTCAAACGAGAACTGTTTTTCGTACGAGAACTGCGAGAACCAATCTAAGCCGTCCAATTCTCCCTCCTTTAATGTCATTGTCCACCCATGAATTCCTCACATGCACCCTGCCACACTTGTTCCCCTCCACGCTCTCCATCCATTAACTTCTCATATCCAAGGAACGACTGAGATTGGTTCTCGCAGTTATCGTACGAAAAACAGTTCTCGTTTGAACCCTCCCCTATATATATATATATATATATATATATATAGGGGAGGGTTCATGCGAGAACAGTTGTTAGCGTAAGAACCGCGAGAACCAATCTCAGTCGTTCCTTAAATATGGGAAGTATCATGGATGGAGAGCGTGGAGGGATAGGGTGTGGCAGGGTGCATGTGAGGAATTCATGGGTGGACAATGACATTAAAGGAGGAGGAACTGGACGGCTTAGATTGGTTCTCGCGGTTCTCGCGCTAACAACGGTTCTCGCATGAACTTTTGTCTCTATATATATATATATATATATATATATTATTTAATCTATGGCCATTTAAAAAAAGAGTAGCCGCTTACTTTGACTTTTTAATCTTGCTAGTTTTGTTATTTTCTTCCAAACGAGAACTAATAACAAAAACAAATAGAAAAGGTTTTATTGAAATACTATACATGATGTCACTATATCCCCTTAATTATACAAAGAATATTCCAACTTACGTGAGAACATTTTCGTTAATAATTATATTAATCAATCCGGAGCAGTAGTATGCTAATCATTTATGATTAGGAAATTAAGAATGATGCATGCGTGTATTTAGGCCATGAAGTATATCTTTTTTTTTTTTTCCTTATCAATGTCACATCAGTTCTCTTTCATTCATTTCTTCCGATCCAAATCAATTATTATACATATTCTTTAAATTTTCCCACTTTTTCTATTTTATATTAACAAATTAAATGTGTATGTGATTGGTTAAGAGGGGGGTGGGGGTACATTCTTCTCAATCGAGCTTGGAGACACGATTTCTTTACTTGCTTGACTTACTCGCTACATTCGTTATGGTGTTCTTTGAGAAACCCAAAATCCCATCGGGTATCCCATAACACAATGCCTTAATTTGAACATTGAATTCTGCGAAGGATCAACTATATATAATATAGACAATTATAGTTTGGTTAAAGAACACCCATTAACGGAAGGAATTTCATGATAAAACGCTGGCTAGGATACAGTGACAAGTATACGGCCTTTTTTTAGAGAGATATGAAATTCATTTAATGAACATAGTTTATAAAGCTCCTTAAACAATTAGGGAATGTTTAATAAATTTAGCTGGAATTGAAACTAAAGTTAGAGAATGTTTGATAAAACTAGCTAGAGTTGAAGCTAAGTTATGATGGGAGAAATTCTTTTGGATTTGGAGCGTTTATGTGTACTAATGCTCACTACTAGCTAGGAGTTTATCACGTGTTAGACATTAAAAAAAAGTTATACTTGACATCTTCGGTTATAAATACCGACAAGACCATAGTGTACCGGATATCCCGAAAGCTCACACCCTGACACCCTTATGATGAATTTGTGTGACCAATGTTTGCACTCTAACAAACCTCTTCCATATACTTATGTACACATACATGAGGCGTACGTATTTGTGTTTCCCGGTGCTCAGTGTTCGCTTATACAGCTAATTGATCGAGTTCCACACATTTTGTATTACTAGACTCATCATATCCCCCATTTCACACAAAGACCGACTTAGAGGCTTCTCAGCCTCCGATATTTAACGCATTCAACACAATAAACAAACTAACAAGATCTAAATAATTTGTCATCACATACTTGATTACGTGATCAATTCAAGATGATACGATGGACTCATTGCAAATCATAAACGGTCGATGTCAGAAAACAAGTAGTATGATACAGCCTTACGGCCACCACAATATTTATTGCCACTCTTCACGGAAAACAAATAAATTGTCAGCAGGTAGCCTTTTACATGAATTTTGAACGATCGACCGGTAACATCAAACAAGACCAGAACCAACCTCCGAACCACATCATTTGGTCATGTTCCCTCACCATGACAGCAACTATGTATATATATATATATATAGGACTATATATGCAAGTGCGACCAACATAATGCATTGTCAATGTCACTTTTAATCCCAAAATACATTTTCTTTTTCCATGACAACTTTATAGGCTTCCACTAAATCCGGCACTGCTTGAATCATTCATGGAACAGCTGAACTTATTGAATAGTTCTTGCTGCAAACTAAATGCTGTTCTTCTATCAACGCCGAGGAAATCTCTGGTCAAGTTCCCCTGCTGATCGCCGGAGTCAACGCCGCCGGTCTTTTGAGTCAACCCCGCCATCATCATCATCATCAGTCCCTGATCACCGTTCATCGTCCCGCTATGATCAGTACTCAAGTTCTCCGATTGGCGGTTCAAACAACTTAACCCGCCCGAGAGCTCACCGAGCCCAAACCCGCAAGAGACGTTATTGCTGGCACTACTTTTTGTGGACCCCATTTGAGACGCCTTCTGTAAAAGGGCGGTGGCGGACATATGCGGCGGAGGTGGCGGCTGGTTTGGACCGCAGCCACCGTAATAATTATTCAATGTATTCAACTGAACTTCCCCTAATTTGTTGCTGCTATCTTGTAATTCCTCTTTTAAGGATAACCCGCCTTGTGGCAATTCTGTAAATGTACAGCTTTCCTGAGTAGTACTTGTGTTCAGCCACTGCACCATTTCCGATGATAATAGCCCACCGCCATTGTTATTGCTGGAGCTTGATGATCCAAAGGCGGCTGTGGAGTTTTCGAGAGGATTAATGTTGTCATGGTGGTGCAACCACATTGGTAACCTGCTGGGTTTCATCATCCCGTTTCCATCCGGACCAGCTTTGCCACCGCCAACAAATATCCCCGGAGGAAACCGTGGATTCATAATATTTCTATGATCATGACCACCATTATTCATCGTCATCATCAAATCGGTTTGGAAATTGAGATTGGCGGTGGATTGAACCATCTGAAACGACGCCATTCTTGAGTTTTCTTCACTTAAAGCGTCACAAAATGCTCTATGCGTAATGAAGCTATCTTTCCTGTTTAATTTAACATTCATTAATTACAAGTAGTCTTGATTTGGAACTAGTTAGTTATTACGGTGCATGCCTCAGGCTATTGCTGCGTATATATCAAACAAAATCTAATTTAATCTTTAGAACTGGAATTCGTGTAGTTAATTGATTCGTACCTGGAAAAAAGGGTACCGCAATCACATTTGTACTCTCTTGTACCACAAATCTTGCTATGGGCTTTCCAGTCCGACTGAACAGCGTACTTTTTTGAGCACTTATCACACTTCCACTTCTTTTCGCCATGTTTTCGGCTGAAATGCTTCTTAACGCCGGTGAGATCTCCGAGAGCACGAGAAGGGTCATGATGAACACAGGTTATTTCTGGGCATATGTAAACCTTCTTTCTGACAACTTCAAGTTTGTTTCTTTGCTTGAGCTTCCATGGGAGGTTGTGACCTCTTCTGTGAAGCTGCAAATTCTGATCTCTTTGAAATCCCTTGCTGCATATCTCACACACAAATCGGTTTGTGGCCATCAACGACTTGGGTGATAACGCTATTACTTCTGCATCTGGATCTATAAACTCCGTTAATTAAACAACAACGTACGTACAACCAAACACAAAGATCGAATTCAATCAACATGAAACTAAGGAAGGTTTACCTGGGTTGCCAGGCTGATTACGTTTTCGTTTAGCAGATGGATTTGAAGAATTAGGGTTAGGGTTTGTGATAGAGTCGTGGATGAAAGGTGTTGTAAGGGAAGAAGCTGGAGGAGGTGATGAGAAGCCATCACTAGACATCATATTCAATCAGCTGCAGGTTGGTTTTGAGTTATAGATCGATAACAACAACAGAAGCTACTAAAAATAGATAAATGGATGAAGAAGATCGAAGATGATGATGATAACCATGTGACTCAGCAAGCCTCGTTCTTTAATTCAAAGATGACGATAAAATAGCATGGAATTTCCATAATACTCACTACTTCAATTCCTCCACCAAATTCGTTTGGAGATCTTGTTAATTTTGCTTCGAGTCTTGGTCAGAAAGAACAACCAAGAGCTAGTTAGTACCCTATTAGAGAATAATTTTCAGAGAGAGAGAGAGAGATGTTGACACACACGGGTTGTATGTAAAGTTGGTCAGGCAGAGACTCAAGTGGACCTCAATTTGATACCTTCTCCGTGAGTAACTTTTGACTTTTACTTCAACTCTTCTATATATATAAAATTCTATTTTTACATTTTTTTATTTTGTCACATCTTTCGTTTTCTGAAACAAAACTAAACGTATAAATATAAGATTGTCTTATGAATTTTTTTTAAAAATTGTCCTTATTTTTAATGTAAAATAAATTAAAAGAAATAAAATTTTCAAAACTAGATATATTGTTTTGCGAACACACACGCAATTTTCCCTAAAACAAGTGTTCGCCTTTAATCATAATCGTTAACTCGGTTGCATGTCGTCGCCTGAATCCTAAAGTAATTAGCTAAATAAAATTCTTATCTTTACTATTATATAATACATTTATGTTTCTCTCCTCTTTAATTATTAAAACTACTTAAATTTAAGTAGTTCAAACAATTATACATAAATCATAATGTATAACTTCAAATCAAAGACTATTTAATGCACACTCTTCTTTTACCTAAATTAATCACATCAACTTAATACTTAACTATTTCACCTTTTCACTAACAGACTCTCTCTCACAAACATAATTATCCACTCACATTAACATAATTTTCAAAATCTTATTAACTTCACTCTCCGTATTTTATAAATATAATTTTTTTCTTAGTTTAGTGTTTTTAGAATTTATTTTTTAAATTAATAAAATAGTTTATACAAATAAAAGAAAAGTTGAAAAAACGGACATGAAACTTTTTCGTAACATTGAATCGCGCGAATAATATATCATTACATTCTTGAAAACGACATGTTGTAAAACAGAAATTACCACCGCCGCAGCATTGCGTGGGTACGCTGCTAGTCTTAATTATGGTTGTTAACAATACTTGAATTAGCATCTTCCAAAAACAGAAATAAACTTTCTGTCGGTCGATCACCTAACGTACGTAATTAAGTTATAACAACGATTACGAATTTAACGTACTGTTATTCAAAATTATGTTTTTCCTTTTTTAACATCAAAGCGAAATACTTTCATTACTTTCGGCTCACTATCAAAGTACATCACTTAGGAATATGACACAACTTTACATCGTAATAAGCATACACACATGTATACAGTGGCGGATCCAGAAATTTTTTTTAGGGGGTTCACCACTGATCTCGAGTCTTTCCCGTATTTCGTCTGTCAGCTATTTTTTCATTGAAACATAAATTTGTCATTGGATTTGTGGGTTCACAACCTCACGCCAATGAATTTGTGGGTTCATATCCAAAATTTAGTTGATTCTCATATAAAATTTGTAAACATTTTATATATATAATTGATTTTTCAAAAAAAATGGTGGGTTCACCGCCAACCGGGGGTCCTATGTGGATCCGCCCCTGCATGTATATCATTCCACACATAAAACATTAATTAGCAGCTAATCCTGCCCTCATGCATGATTAGTGTGCTCGTCCATCATATTCCTTCATCATAGCAGCGCCACATCCTAACATATCACTGCACCAGCAACCTATTCCAGTACATATCCTCAATGCATAGTAATAGTCTCAGTGTTCCATATATGGAACATCTCTATAATATCCTGCAGTAAATTGTTATCCTCATAAATCCGACACAATAATTCACAAATGAAACACAAATTCTGGGGTTTGAAAAGAAGGATTTGCATCGGCTAGAGAAAGATGGTCTAGCAAATCGATCAGATATTGGAATGCCCCCTTATTACTCCTTGGTGTCAAGAGTGCAAACCACGTGCATTGATACAAGAATCTCCAACACTAACCTATGACCATGGCTAAAGATGTAGGGAAGCAATGTGAGTGTGTGCTTAATAATAGTGCCACCGTATAACACCAATACAAGACGTTTAATTATGTCTTTCCTTTTCAGTATAATTATTTATTAAAAAAAAAATTAGGATGTTGTCTAATAATTTTAACGGATTAGATGTAATAAAAAAATGTAACTACGTAAACTGGTAATTGTGAAAGAGTTTTATATTTTTTATTTATTAAAATACTATATACAAGACGATCGAACTAAATTCCAAATTATAACTCTAATAGTGATATGCCTTTAAAAAAATTCCAAAGTTGAAATATTATTTAATATAAAGGTTAAACAAGTATCAAACAATACTTATCGATGGCTAATAAATTGTACGAAGTGGATGTGAAAATGGGGGATCGCCTTTTTGAAGGACAAGGAAACCACATTTTTGTTTTGTTTTTATTTCCCAGAGTTTCTTAGTTTTAATAAGTTTGTATATCCACACATGAACCTGACATTGAATTCTTCAACCACATGCACAAACCTGATTTTATTTTTATTTTTTAACCACAGCGAAAAAAAATTTACAAGGAAAACTAACAACCTGATATAATACAAGAAAACAAAAGAGGGAAATACAAAAAGAGTGAACAAAACAATATTAACAAAGTGAAATATTCTTCTATTTTTTTTATATCTACTTATTTTCTTATTTACAAGATTAATATAAGATTCAAAAATCAAAACCAATAAATAAAATAAGAAAAAAAATAGTAATTTCTATATATCATCTTATAATGAGTAAGAGGAATTAAAATAAAAGAATGTATATCATTTTTTTTAGAAAACATGCATTTAACTAATCCACTTAACGATAAAATGAATTCTAAGCATATATGCTCTGATGAGTTGGCTGAAGATGAAAAAGCCAATTAAATTAATCATTCATTGGCCATTGGGGTTTTGTCCTGATGGTCAGCGGGTTGGTTACCACACAGGAGGTTTCGGGTTCGAGTCTCATTGTGGGAGTTTTTCCTCCTGTGGTGTTGAGGAGTGAGGTTTATCCCTTTCGAAGGAACGTGAGTCTTGCATACTGTCCAATTGAATATCACTGTGAGACTTCATTCACTAACAACTAACAAGCCGTTAAAAAAAATCATTCATTGATTTCCTTAGAGCATATGAGAGAGAGAGAGAGAGAGAGAATTAATGCATATTCAAAAGCAATGTGTTTGTTCCTTAATATTTAAACCGAAATCAGCTTCTCACTTGACAAAATCGCTTACTGAATCACCCATGCATGTATGGAGGGATATGATAACACACCAATTTAAGGGAAAAAAAAGTAATCAAGCCTCGGATAAATGTTAAGAGTATGTTTAGCCTAATAGCTCGTAGTTATAACTAAATATTTATATATGTGTGACAAATTAAACCCTAAACCCTAAGAATAGTATAAAATAACAAAAAAAAATCTAAAAATAAGTAAAAAACAATTAAAGATGGTATTTAGATAATTTGGTATATAAAAAAACTTATAGTTAGTTTTAAAAACTACTATAACAAGCGTTTTGTTTTATATATATCTTTTTGTTAAAAAAAGTTTATAGTTATCTTTATTTGAACATGACTTCTAGTGTTTTTTCTTTCAAAGAAAGAGGCTAACAACTACAAAAAACTACGTACCAAACACATACCAAATTTGTGAAAGACACAATCCTCTAAAACCAGTATAATAGCTCTCTGAGACAGCTTAGAACTTGAGGGTAACATCTTGTGTCGATGATTCTAGTGGTCAAGGTTTACTTTATTTTATCGTTATTATTTTATAAGCAATAATGAAAAAGAAAAGAAAAGAAGAATGTACGTTTAATTAACATGAGTAAATTGGAAAGGTAAAAATCGATAGAAACGTGGTGGGGATTGGTATAACGTGAGTGTGTTTGAGTAGTCATTGTTGTTTTCTACAAGTCCGTGATTAGGATTTTACATCGTGTGATTGAAGTGTGGTACGTCTGTGGCCCCCACATGCCTATGTTTCACCATCATATCATATCTCCCTCCCAACCACGTAAAAACAATATTCCTAACCAAGTGTACTTTATTATCAATACTATTTTAATATCCATGTATATAGAAATGGAATTAATTAAAATATATTTAAAATATTTATAGTGTTAAGTGGTAATTATATGTATAATTAAAAATAATGATAAAAATTATATTAAGAGAAAATTTATTAGATTTTAGAAATTTATATATAATATTATCATCACTTTTTTTTAAATATTTTTATAGTCAGATTTGAATTTTATTCATTTAATCAAAATGTTGTACGCATTTAAATAAATAACCACGAAATACTTAGATTTATCTAAAGAAGGATTTATAATAAAAAAAATTCTTGAAATGTTTAAATGTTAACAAACTAATCATCTCAAATATTGCATTTAAGAAAAAAAGTTATTTGTAAGCAATTTGAAGAAATAAAGAGAAATAATCCTAAAAAAGAGTCTGACTGTAGATTTAAATTATAAAGTTAGAACGATAATGTTATAACTTTTTTCTTTTATTATATACTAGACTAAATGCTCGTGTGATACACAAATTGGTTTAGAAGATAATATATATTAAATTTTAATAAAAATGTAATAAATAATGATTAAATGCGAATTAAATGAGAATTCTAAAAAAATGACGACGTACTGCATCAACACTCTAACCACCGGTGGAAACGTCGACGCGAGCGTGAAGACAGACTTGACCGAAGAAACATGGTAACATGATATGAAGAGACGTGATTGTTTTATTATATAAATCATTAATCATTATTTTTACAAATAAAGATAATAAAGTTAAAGTATTGGTTAGAAATAAAAATGAATTAAAAATGGTTATAAAATATTTTAGAATGATAAAACTAAGAATTTGGTTAAATATGATATTTTAAAATATTATAAAAGGTAAATATGATATTTTTAAACTAAGGTGGTTAAATACGATTTTATATGATTTAACAAGGGTATATATATAAAATTATCTCTAATAAATTTGACTCTAAAAAGTCAAAATTAAATTTTTGATTTTAAATGAATTAATGGTCAAGATAAATATTTTTTAATTGAATGATTCAGATCGAATATTAAACTTTATCAAATTGTCTTTTATATATATTAAGATTAAATATTAAAAATTATTATTATAATATATAATATTTCTTCTACAGGAAAAAAAAATACTAATCACAAACTTTGATGAATCATCACCCTTAACTAAAGAATCTAATCTTATTAAATTAAATACCAACAAGATGCTAAATTACTAAGTTATACAAAGACAACAGACATAGTACTACAACTCAAGACATGTAATATGAACAAAATAAGCACATAAACATTTATTTCTAGACTCAAGGACTCAAAGTACAATTCGCATATGGAAAATTTACTAAAAATCACGCTTTTCTTTTGAACTCAGGAAGATGATTAAGTTTGATACTTTGACCAGTATATATGTTTTACCATCGTTTTTCAAACATCCTATAAATAGCTGTGAATCGGAAGGAGGTGGTTGTCAGCATTTATGATAGTGGTGACAATCATATCGTGTTTAGATTTACAGGTTATGGGTTAGCGGGTTAGTGGGTCATGACACTAACACAACCTGTATAATTATCATATTAATGTGTGTGACACGACCCCGTATATGTAAAGACACATCATAACCGAGTAACCCCTTTAAATATATGAGTTAGCGAGTTGATGAGTCATACACGGGTTGACATGTCATATACGGATTGATGGGTTGGTGAGTCTAGTTTTACTGATTTTGTCCCTTGTTTGTATAAATACATAATCTAAATGCAAAATACCAACTAAATTTCAACTCTACCAAACAATTTACTTATAAGTGATAAAAAATTGGTTATTGATGTGCGTAAAGCGTACCAGTTTTTTATTTATAAAAACCGTCTTTATTTAGTACGACTACAACACAAAATAGGCAAGAGGACCTAATCGCATTATAGTATAGAAAATAAGTACGGGTGTCGAACTCTTGGGGAACGGGTATGATTTGATAAAATTATATTAATTGAAATATTAAACTAACGATAAAATAAAGGGGAAATTTAGGATAAATGAGCAATCAACCAATCTAACACTACCAACAACCCTAGAAAGCACATAAAACAACCAAAGAAACACAGAGAGCGAATGAGCAAGGAACATGGAAATCAGATAATATAAAGCTAGTTTTCCCTCTCTAGATTCGATTACACTTTTCTCATGGCAATTAGATTCATGGTAAAAAGAACTAAAGATACTTAAACATTCATGCATCGATTTCTATAATAGTTAAAACCTTGGTCCGGTTATAACCGTCTAATTACACCCATTAATAACCTTTATGGTCAAAAGCGCGATTAAAAGGGATAATTAGTCAATTAACTCGATTAACAAGTTAAGCCCTAATCTTAATGCTTGTATGGTCAACAAAACATTAAACTAACATATAAATGGTCATTATATGGACATCACATGCAAAAGACTCTAACTTTAATTGCTCAAAACATAGGATTTGGTCAATCACTATTTCTTAATCATCTATTGGTCCTAGACAATCAAGATTCAAACTTTATGATTCAAGTGGCCTCTCAAAACATAAAAATCAGATTCTACGCAATCAAAACAGATTCATAAGCATGGATAAACATAGATTAGACTAAACTAAGAACAAACATGAATTAAGCATCAAAACCATGAATTAAATCAACCATAATTAAAGTTCATCTCCTCTAGGGAGGAAAATCAGAAGTCTAGCCTAGAACAAACATGCTAAAGCTCTGGAAATTATTCAAACAAGAAACATGAAGAACTAGAATGAATAAAACCGTAAAAGCCGAATGTTCCGGGACTTGATCTTCGATTTTATCTTCAATCCAAGCCCCAATGCTCCAAGCTATGCTCCCATATTCTACATGGCGTTTTAATGGAGTTTTCAGAGGTTGATGATGGTGAAAAGTCGGAATGAAAACTACTAAACCGAATGGAGAATCGAAAATATATATAGAGCTGTCACAGGGCCTTTAGCGACGCTAAATCACCTTTAGCGACGCTAAATGGTGGCTTTTAGCGACGCTAGCGACCATTTAGTGACAGAATTTCGGAAATTTCAACCTTTGATGCTTATCTTCGAAATTTATCCCTGTTTCTTCATATTTATCACTTTATATCCGAATTTGAACCTGAAAAACAATATTTGAAAATATTAAATATATATTAAACATATTCTCATGATTTTTATCCAAAAATAATTAAATATCGCATTAAATATATATATAAAAATCGCGATATCAGTTATTCAATTGTGTTTGCTCTCAATGGCCTCAAAACGACAAAAGAACAAAATGAAACTATGGATTTGTTTTTTATTAGGTTTAGTAGGATTAAATAATAAGAGAAAAACACAATAGAAAAATAGGAATTAGGAAACATGGATATAAAAGGGGTAAATAGAAAAGTTAAAAATATCAAAAGATCGAACTTATATTGGATGGCAAGTCAACCTGTGAAACCGCTATCTGTACATGACCCATGTATTTATATGGATTGATTGGTCAAACCCAAATGACCTGAACATGTTCACACTCAACCCAAACCCGCTTATATATGTGTTAAGTTAATGTCGTATCAATAATTACCACGTCTAATTGATGGTGGTTAACATTGTAGAGTGGATCAAGAAAACAAAATTATCAAGTTCACCATATCAATGTGCTTATTGGTTTGAATATTTTAATTGAGAAATATGTGATGTATGTGAGTATATAATATGCATTAAATATTATAATTGAGTAACATGTCATGTTTTATATGTAAGACTACGATGGTCTAAATAGTAGCACCCAAATGATAAATGGTGTTGGTTTCCAGAGTTATAATTAGATAATATACTAAAAAGGTAGTATGGGTACCAAGAATCATTCAAAATTTAGTTTGGTTCACATTGTCAGGTTCATATAACTAAGTTTTAAAACTACACATATTAAATTTGAATTATTCAAATATTTACTTGGTCAATTACTCACTCTCAGAGGTGGAAACCGAGAGGGGTTGAAGGGTGTTAGGCCTCTTCTACTTGGCCGAAAGTCCTTGTATACTATAAGCCAAGTTTAGCTACTTTTTATTATGTTTATCGCACAATAACACTAGAATAAACAATGAAAATTTTGAAGGCTGAAACAACATTATCCCTTTGAAGGTTTTCTTATTTTATTCACTTCTTCTCAAGATATTTTTAATGATATTTTATTCTGCTGCTAATACTGTCGATTGATATTTTTCTCTATTTTGTATTTCCGCATTTACATCGTTTTAATTTGAATGTATATGTTATTTTTTATTATATCAAAATCAATCAATCAAATAATCTGAAAACCAGAATAAATGGGAGTAACCTATCTCACTATCTAGTATATTATATTGATTTATAAAATTTTATATTAGTAATAGCTTCAGTTATTGGACTCGCCAAGAGTTTGTAGTGAACAATTATTTCTGCTATTGAATAACTGAAAAATAAATCATGAGTTAACATCATCAAATATCGTTATTAGTTAATTTTTATGATCCGAAACTTTGTTCTGGTTAATATTTTATTACAAACAGATTAATTAATAATAAATTGATTGATTTTAAGTGCTATTTTAATACATAATATATTTTCTTCAATCAAACTTTTATTATATATTTATCTTACAGAATAATGAAACTTTTTACATCATTCGTATGTTATGGATACCATTAGTATACAAAGCCCCCGTATTTAAAAATCCGAGCTCCGCCCCTACCCACTCTTGTTTGGGTAGATGTCCTCTGACGGTAGCTAAAAGAGAGATAGCGATGACGACTATGGTCAATAGTTTTTGCAACAAGTTTTTGGTAAAAAAAAGAAGATTGTGTATGAATTTAGTGCCAACATCGAAGTTGTTAGATTTAAAGCGCATCTTTCTAATATATTGAGTAGCTTAGTCGTTCATTTACCGGATAGCTTTAGCGGTTATGTTAGCAATCCAATATCTAACAAAATTAATATTTTTTTACTTAACACATGCATGAAGAAGTACAATTAGTGATTCAATTTAGGGGTATTATATATACTTGTCAGTCGGACTATTAGAACTCAACCTAGCTCCATTGAAAAGGTCACAAATAAAGGCAATATATATATGTAATCAACGACAAGAGAATATGTCAAATAATGTGTCCCAATTAAACCGTTTTCTTATAAATTAAGATCGAGGAAAATACTAATTGTATAGATAGTTCATCATCAAAAGAAGCATGCAGAGCGAATGTGGCCATCAGGCCATGTGCTTCGATCGATACAAATCAAATGACAAAGAAAACGAAAATAAACTTGGATTTAGAAGGCTAAACACAGAACCATGATCGTTATCTAGTCATGTTATTATATATATATATATATATATATATATATATATATATATATATATATATATATATATATATATATATATATATATATATTATGATAAAGTGCCAACTTTATGACTTATGGTCTTATTATTTTGTGTAGCAAAGAGGGTGCAATTTCCTTATAAGCATGTTAGGTTTTAAATTGTGTTCAATATATTCTAGTGAAGTTTTTAAATAGTTTAGTTGTTATTTGATATTAATAATAGTTTAGGGTACATTATGTAAATACCCAAGGGGTATAAGTACTACTTTGCTAGCCCTATTCTAATTAAGCAATCATATTCACGTTACATGTTATTCTCGCTACTCTCTCTCGTACAAACATTGAACCGAGTTCATCATTTTGTTGATTGCTTCGATTCATTACTTGATACTTGATATAATTGGGTCCTACAATTGGTATCAGAGCCTAAGAGTGATTCAAAGGTAAGTTATTCAACCTCTTTGGCTTGACAGGAGAAACATTTTGTTCGACTAAAGTTTTGTAACGTCGCTCATATTAGGGTTTTCATTGATGTCGAAATATGATGTTTGATTCAAATTGATTGTTGGATTTGTTAAGTTTGGTGTTTATTTGAAGTTTGGGATTGAAAATACTTGATTTGGTTGAGTTTTGAAGGTTTATATCGATCGACAGGAGCCTTTTATCGCTGTTTTCCGTTTAGGGTTCATCAACACTTCGTTAACTGATCTTAGCGAACTGCCTCACCTAGCCAACTGACTTCGCTAAGTGCATACTTCGCTAACTACACTTTGCTTAGTGTACTTTGCTAAGTGAACTTCGCTATCTATCTGAACTTCGCAAAGTTACCTTCACTTCGCTAGGTGTCTTAGCCAACCTTACCTAGCTAAACTTACTTCGCTAGTTGCCTTAGCCAACCTCACCTAGCCAACTATACTTAGCCAACCTTACCTAGCCAACCATATTTAGCCAACCTCTTTTCGCTAACACCATCTAGCCAAACTGTAACACCCTGTAAATGAGCCTAGCAGTGTAGGGTTGTACTTTGTGCTTTAGAGCTTGTACAGTGACTTTAAGTGAAATTAATTAAGTGTTGTGTGTGACTAACGTGTCTCGTGTTAATTAATGTGATTATGTGAAAAGTGTCGGTTGTGTCTAAAAGTGATGTCGTGTTATACGGTTTCGTGTAATGATTCCGTAAATATCCTCGTTGGTTAAAACGGGATGACGTGTGTAAAGTTGTGAGTTAGAAAGGGGAACAAAATACCCCGATTGTGATAATTAACCACCAAGAGGCGGTTTGTGGCTTGTTTGACTCTTATGAGTCAAAAAACATACACACAAATACTTATGCTAAGAAAACACATACACACACTTTGCTCTCAAGTTATTCAAAGAAATCAAAGCACAAATCTGTTGCAAAGGAGTTGGATAGATGATTCAAGTGATAATAAGTTGCTTCTTCTTCTGAATTGTAAGTGTTTTTCAAGATTAAACCTAGTTTTGTGTTCTTGGTGAGAATACACCATTTTGTGGTGTATGATTGTGTTCTAAGTGGTTTAAATTGTGTCAAATGTGTTTATAAGTATCTAAGGGTGACAAACAACATGTAAAAACGATTGAATCTGGTTTCAATCGGGTTTTTGGTGTAGAAAATGCAATTTACAGAACTGTGCGAAAACAGGGACGAAGGTCTGCTGTTCGTAGACTTCCCACGGGCGTAGGTGGTATTCCCTACGGCCGTAGTAAGCCTTGTGTATACAATATGGCCGTAGGCAGGGTTACTGCGGCCGTAGGATGTGTTTTTGTGTGGGTTACCGTCTACGGACGATGAAACAAGGACTACGGGTGTAGGTACGTAACCTACGGTCGTAGTTCACCAATGAATAGCTACTACGGGTGTAGGAATAGGTCCTACGGCCGTAGTGCATGATTCCTTGGAAAGAAAGTCTGCGGGCGTAGTGGTTTTACCCTACGGCCGTAGTAGGGTTTTGTTAAGTGTCCTACGGCCGTAGGACATGTACCCTGCGACCGTAGTAAACTGTTCAGTGTTGACATCTTATGTAACTTGTGTTCTAACCTGTGTGTGTTGCGTGTAAGTGATAACCAAGCCTGAACCTTATGTGTTAGGTGATTCGGACGACTCAGTGTGTTCTTGGGATTCTCGGATTCATATCTGCCTCTTGTGATATCGAGGTGAGTACCGGTTTCCCATAAGACTCAGTAAGTAGGGCTATTGTGTGCCTGTGTTGTGTGCTATGTGATATAGTGATACAGTGTTATAAGTGATGCCATGTGATATAAATTGTGATATGTGATACGCATGCGTACTGTGGACCCTATGGGTCAAACGTGTTTATGATTCCTGTCCAGACAGACGCAGGGGTTGAGGTCAGTCGCCGATGCGGCTAGGTCCCTTGAGTGTTATTCAGGGATTAGCGGTTCCCACGAGTGATTTTCTGGGGTAAAGGTTCTGCATGCCGCCGTTCCTTGACAAACAGTGGGGTCTTGGTTTGTAACTAAGGCCTAATTTGAGCCTAGGTGGCTCCGCAACGTGCTCAAGGGGTTGCTCTTCGTTTCCCCTCCAGCATGGATTGGTGTTGCTGATTTCTCAGTTGGATTCGTTGAGCGGGATTTGCAACCCCGCGAGATATGATCCTGCTGACATGTTGGTACACCGCTATGTGATAGCTTAGCATTGTGTGCCTTATTGTGACGTGATAGTATGCTTATTGGTACTTATGTGATACTTGTACTCACTAGCTAGTGTAGCTAATGTTTCGTGATATTTCCCTTTTCGCAGGTTAGTGATCAGATGGCCTGGCGAGGCGGGTTGCTGTGGGTAGTGTTATTGTATATATCTTTTGGAACACTAGTAGTTTATTAACTTTGATACTGTATAACGATGGTCGGTGCGTAGTAGTAACACTGGCTTAATTTTGGTACTTGGCTTGATTCGTTGTTTGTGATCGCCAAGTTGATAAGCAATACTTAATATGTAATCAGTGGTTTATTCCGCTGCAAACTTTTGGTGTAAATAAAGTTTTAATTTACTCTAATTTTAAGCTCGTGAAAACCGGTGTTACACAAACCACCTAGCCAACCTTTCTCCAACTTATGTAACGATCCCATCAAGCTATTTGTTTGAAGCCACTTAACATTCACCTTTAATCTCCACTCAAATATCCGAGTTTCAAGTATCACGATGGATCTTACAAGAACTTCCTTTGACAGAATTTGCATTGAACAAGAGGTTCATAAATGGAAGAAATCTAAATATACGTTTAATGAAGAAGACAGATTCATGTTTCACATGTGGACCATAATGTTTAGAATGCATGATAATGCATGGAATGGCTGGATTAAAGTGGCTGAAAACCTCAAAGAGCTTACACAAGAAAATTCTGAAATGTCTGCAAAACTCCAAGAGTTAGAACAGAATTCAGAACACTTACATTCTGAGAGACAGAGAGCAGATGATCTGTCCGCAACCAATGCAAAGCTAACAGATCAAATGTCTAAAGTGTCTGAGCAATTTCAACTTGCCGAACAGAAATGTAAATCTTATGCAGTTGAATTGGAGCAAAAACAAGCAGATATTGATACTGCGATGCAGAAGGTTAACGAATTGACACACGCCAATGCCGAGCTGAACGACAAATTGTCTTCTATGTTGTTAAGTGATTCAAAGATCATAGACAAATTATGCTTTGGGAAAGCTGAGTTGAAGGAAAAGGTCAAAGCACTTGAACAACAGCTGCATTTGTCAAATCAATCTTCTGTTCCTCGTTCAATATTGGAGAGGAAAATATCTGAACTGCAAACGATACTGGACACTGAGAGAGTGAAGTTTGAGAAAGAGAAGAAAGAGTTAATGGCTAAAATTCTGAATGCTGAGCTTAGCGCTGCAAAACTTGCTGAATCAACGAAGACTTCCGCTGACATTATCAATTTTGATTCAGTTTCACGTTGTAGTAGCCAATCTGATTCTTATTTATCTGTTACAGGTTCTGAGCTTTCACATTAAAATTTCACAAATACATCAACTGCTGCGAAGACTCCTAAGATCACTGTATCTGTTGGATCTTCTTATCAAGTGAAATCATCTTCACCTGTAACGACTCACTCTCCTAAACAAAACTCTAAATACAAACAAGCTGATTTTAATTCTAAACGGAATACTTGTTCTTCAAGTAATTCTAATTCTGCTTGTTCCGTGATTACAGATGATGCTTTGCCGAAGCCCAAACAAGGATGGATGTCAAAGAAAAATCTATCTGACACATTTGCAAAGTTGACATCATTCTGTAGTCCATCAACTTCGAGTACGACTACACCATCATGGACAGTCAAGCAACAATCTTCTGAAACAACTCCCAAACCATCTGAGTACAGAGAGAAGAAGATTATCAAAGATGATGTGTCGTCAAAACAACAAGGATTCCACAGAAAGAGGTTCGAGCTGCTAAGCCACCTCATATACCTCATAAACACAACAAGAACAACAGACATCGATCTTTCTCCAAACCAAAATCAACAAGGGAGTTTGTGCTTAAGATAGATGTCATGTATCCTTTTGTGGTTTACTCAGCAAAGCACTTAATCCGCCTTTCCAAAGAGAAGATTTGTAAGACGTCCAGAATAAGACAAGAGTTTGTTGTAAAGAACGGAATTCCTCAATGGCATTCAGGACCATTGAACAAAAAGGTCCATAAACCTGTTATTACTGCAAATACTAAAAAATGGATGCGTAAACCCGCGTCTAACAAATCTGGACCCACACGAGAATGGGTACCAAAATCTGCATAATTTGTTTTGCAGATAAGCCAAGAGACATCCTGGAACCCCACAGTTAACTCTGGAGAATATTGTGAAGTAAAAAAACTGTGTGTTCATTACGCGAAGAAGTTCAAATCTCATGGCTTGGGGAAAGAAGAGTGTTCCTTGCAATTCATCTTACACATCATTGTGTTCAGCATCAGCCTGGGCCTGATGATCTGACAAACTTGTTTATTTGTAGTTTATCATTATTTGATATAACTTTTGTGTTGATGATTGTTACTTTCAGGGGGAGTACAAGTCTTCAGGACCCGCAAGTATGCAAATTTTTCTCTCAATAAAATTGTTTTTATGCATACTTGTAGGGGGAGTAAATCAGAAAATATTTTACAAAAATATTTATTTTTTGTTCTAGTTTCATTCTTAGAAAATCCAAAAACATTTCAAATGTTCAAAATTACAAAAATATTTTATTGTTACGATCGCCTCGTGCGTAATGTGTTTAGGCAGCTTCTTCACTCCTATGGTCTAGCCAGAACCGGACAGACCTACCCAAGGAGTTTCCTATTTTATAGAAGTGAGATAAAGAGTGTCTAGTCATTTTGGAAAGAGAGTTTGAGGGAGAAGTTGAAAAATATTCAGAGAGCTGAGGGTGAGAGAAAGGATCAAAAGAAAAGAAAGATCCTCACTAAACAGTGTTAATCTGGGTAGCCACATCTACTACTGGTTTTATACTGGTATTGAAGAAGACATCATGGACCCAGTGATGCAATGCACTTACCCCACCCAGCTACTCAATTATCTCTTAAAATATAATTGTTTCAACTTTACACGGAGATTTTTCACATACACTATTGACATCTCATTTGGAGATTGTTGATATTGAAAATAAGAGGACAACTACTTCGGTCCCTGACTTCTTTCATGCACTTATTGAGTCTAGAGCCAATTGCTATATCATTCTTGTTTAGGACACTTATGAAATCATCTGCCTGTTTTTGTGACAGTGCCGGAACATCTTGAGTAATATCTTATGATATTTACCGTGATAGATGGAAATCCTACCAGTGCTAACATCATGCCAACGCTGAACGTAGGTCACTCAGTTTATTTAAACTGATGTGTTACAGGTAATCTAAGTGATCCCGGTGTTACAAACGGATGCGTTAATTGTCATATCATTTTGATAGTCATGCCAAAATCAAGCTGAATGTAGTTTACAGGTGCATGATGATCATGATGGATCATGACCATCATGAGGGGGAGAATCAAGTTACAAAAGTGTTACAAAAGAAGGCAAAGTTGATTTTGAGAAAGTTAAGGAGGAGCTAATACATCAAGTGCAGTATGTCTTCTCAGCCGTTTCTTACATTTTGAGGAGATGAGATCTTTATTTCCTAAAAAGTCGAAGACAAGAACAGCTGACAAAGTCTCAAAGAAAAGAAGACAAATGTTCACAAATTTGAAAGGGAGCAAGGTTCTCAAAAAAATTTAAGATTTTAAAGATCTTGAGCTACTTTCGAGGAGGAGCAAATTTTGTTTAAAATTTTTTTTTTTAAAAAATAAATTCAAAGGTGCTGAAATAGTGAATCCAACCCTCGAGCAACATTTGTGCTTAGTCAAGAAAGATTATTCTCGTGTAATGCTCAAAATTGTTTCCGTGAAGACAAAAAGAGATGATCATGGTTGTAAATTCTGATAAGAATGAGGCTTCTACTGCAATCTCTGATAAACAACCTAAACAAGCTGATCACTGCTTACGAGTCTTTGAAGATCTCGTCAAGACTCGAAACTTCAAAGAACGATCTTCTAATGTCTATTGGAGAAAGAAAAAGAATCTCTGCATATTCTAGACAGGGAGATTGTTTTGGTGCTTAAATAGATAAATTTCATTATTATGCTTAATTGTAAATTGAACACAAAGGGGGAGAATGTTAGGTCTTAAATTGTGTTCAATATATTCTAGTGAAGTTTTTAAATAGTTTAGTTGTTATTTGATATTAATAATAGTTTAGGGTACATTATGTAAATACCCAAGGGGTATAAGTACTACTTTGCTAGCCCTATTCTAATTAAGCAATCATATTCACGTTACATGTTATTCTCGGTTCTCTCTTCATCAACAAATCATAAAACCGAACCGAGTTCATCATTTTGTTGATTGCTTCGATTCGTTACTTGATACTTGATACAATTGGGTCCTACAAAACATTTTATATATGTCCATATATATGGTGTGGGTCTGTGATGTCTGATCTATGAAGGAGTAACATGTTTATATGATTCAGCTTTTATTTATTTTTTACACAAATTTCATGAAATGAATTTCTAGATAACAACATATATACATTACCGTGCTCATCTATTTGGAGAGTGTGGAGTGCACGCTTATATTAGTCCAGATAGGTTGATCCCGATAAGATATATAAAGCCTGGACAAAAAACAGAGGATCAATATATGATTCTTAAAGTGGATAACTATTGTTTTTAAAACAGATATTAATGAGGAATACACAAATTTGAAACTCTCAAAATTCTCTCTGGTCTTTGATCCATGTGCCAATAAATTGATTGTGTTCTTCTATAACTATCCTAGTTCGAATTTTGTGTAATTTAAACACGTTAATTAGGGTCGAAATATCAAATTTAAAAATTATTATATAAATATAGAAGCAAGCCGGATACCCTTTTCTAACAGTAACCCCTTGCGAATGTAGTAGGTGATCTGGTCTTTGTATTTGAGTAGGCTTCATATTGTTCACTGCTATGGTTGCTCTCTATGCCTTATAGTGAGTTTTCTTTTGTTTCTCAATAATATTTTGCTTTTCCAAAAAAAAAAAACCCCTTGCGAACTACATTTGTTTTTATGACATTAGTAGGGGCGTTTATGAATCTATATCACAATTAATACATGTAAGTGCAGGGATTGTTATCATGTTATGTAAATAAAGAAGAGTCAAGAAAGGACATGTGGATCTTAGGTTCAATTGTTATTACATCTCCTATTCTATAAATTAGTTTAAAAGTCCCTATAAGTATACGGTTAAATATAATTATTTACGAAAAAATCACTTGTTAAGTATATGATTATTTTGTATGAATAAAAGATATTAAAAAATATTTATATTAATTCCGATCAAATAAAAAAGTAAATGATGATAACTTTAGAATGATGTAAGATATATTTACAATAAAATTTGTAAAACGAATAAAATCAAATCAGACATGTGTGACCTAGATACAATTTTAATTTTTTAAACAACAAAATCTAATTTTGATTTTTTTAAGTCAAAATTAGATTCAATTTTAACTTTAAATTGAAGCTGTAGGTTGTCACTTTTGCAATTATCGTAATTTTGACGTTATATAATTATTTAGATTATTTTATTTACCTTTAATATTTATTACTTTTTACAGCGAACCCGTATACTAAACGAGCATTTAATTTAGTTATTAATATTAAAATATTATTAAAGGAATTGATATCAGTTTTAAATTAATTTAAATAATAATAATAATAATATTAAGGATAATGATAATAATATTAATAAAATAAAAAGAAATAAAAATTATTAAAACAATTAGATATCAAAAGGGTTAAAATTTAAACTTATGTTTGATTTTAAATTTAGAATAACATTTAAATATTGTAAATATATATTAATTTAGATATAAACTTATCTCATATAAATTTAAAATAGAGTTTCAATTTTGACTATACAAAGTCAAAATTAATTTTTAATTTTAAACAAAATGAATGATTAAGATTTAAATGTTAATTAAATAAAAGACTAAGATGTTCTAATTAAATTAATAATAGTTAATTTTTTACCTTTACATATTTTACTTTATTTTTTTAATTTGTTGAAAGATCGAACACTTACTAACTTTAACACGTACACTCGCACCTTAATTTTCTGCAAGTAACTAATCATATACATATAGCAATTTTTTATCCTAAATTCAGAGTATCGATCTTATGACTGCACTAATTCAGTATTTTAGGAAAAGAAAGACACATCAACATCCACAATATATAATAATTAATAATTGCACACACATATGACATACATATAAACCAACACGTGGAAATATTTAAGCATCAGGCCGGTTGAAGAAATATAAAAGATCGAATATAATAATATTATTATTACAGAATAAAGATATGAGGAATGATATATTCTTTTACTTTTTATTTATAAGATTAATACAAATGTAAAAATTAGTGAACGAGGTGAAGAAAGAAAATTAATAGAGTTTATCTATATATATATATATATATATATATATATATATATATATATATAAAAGACATGCAAATTTTCTAAAATTAATCATAAATTAAATCTTAATTAACCAATCACAACCTTCAATTTCAAAATTATTCAATTCTCAAAACAATTTTGGAGAGATTAAAAATGGTGGATAGGAGAAATTTGAATTCAATTTTAAATCTATTGGGAGGGGGTTGGATGGAAATTGTAAGAGGGTTTTATAAAATATATGAGGGGGTTTTAAGAAAATGTGAGGGGTTTTATAAAAATTGTATACTAATGTAATTAATTATAAGTTGTTTATAAATTGTGTTTAGTAACTTGTGATATATTTTGTTTAGAGGAAAAATAATTATATATTTACAACCGTCTCATTTTTATCTACGTTTTGGTATAAACTTTATTGTAATATGAAACTTTTTTGAAATTATTATATTCTCATCACAAAGATGATATTTCATTTACTGCATTATTTTTATTTGAAAATTCTAATATCTCAAATACACTTTTGAAATACCCGGATATGTACGGGTCAATAAACTAGTATATCATTATTTGATGAGCAAGATGATGAAACAAAAAAGTTAAAGTATTTATCATATTTGTAAAAGTAAACTTTCTCGCATGTTGGACTGAATCAAGGAAAGCCCAAATATCAGGGTTTAAGTTTATGCAATAAGATAAATCTGTCTGGATAACGTTTTAAATAAAACACTTTTCTTACGAGATACATGAAGAATAATCTAAAAAGTCAAGAAAACTGATATATTATTTTTATATTTAATTTATAGGAATATAAAAACAAAGATGGTCCCCGTGGTTTACGCTAAATTTCATATTTAGTCCTTTAAACTCGAATATTACACTGGTGGTCCTTATGGTTGACATATTGTTTCACTTTTGGTCCTTTAACCTAACTCCAGTTATCTTTGACCATTAGTCAAATGGTATATTGGTTAATTTCTATTTATCCTTGTAACCAAACATCCTCAATCCTCTTTCTTTCTCTTTGTCAATTAATTATTAATTAACTTTTAATTAAGATTAACTAATAATTAATTAGTTATTGATTAAGTTAATTAATATTTTCATACATATTAATTAGTAATTATCTTTAAAAAATTACTTTTTATTTTAGTTATATCTTTTTAATTTTCTGTTCAAGTAGGTAAAGTAAGAAACAACATTCCTTTGGCAACTATTCTCACATTTAAGACCAAATCTTTGACGACCCATATTTTCGAGATTCTCTCTTATAAATCTAATTATCCCCGTTTACATCCGCTAGGTACAACAATCAATCACCATGAACATACCCACCATTGCCGGTTCCATGATTACGACGAGGCAGAAGAAGAAGTCGTCACAAGGGCGGAAAAAGATCGAGATCAAGAAAATCGAACAAGTAAACAACCGCCAAGTCACCTTCTCCAAACGTCGTGCCGGACTCTTCAAGAAAGCCAGCGAACTCTGTATCTTGACCGGAGCACAAGTCGCCATTCTCGTCCACTCTCCCGGCGGCCGTGTTTACACATTCGGCCATCCCACCGCCGACATCCTCGTTGACAGATACCTCACCACCAACACCACTAACAACGCATTATCCACGTCAGACAGAGCGACCACCCAAAAGCAGCAGGTGAAAGAGTTCAACCGACACTACTTGGAGGTTTCGAAGGAGTTGGAAGCGGAGAACCGGCGGAGAAAGGTTATCCAAGAATCAAAAACGGTGGACGGCGGCGGACTACCGTTACCATGGTATGATGAAGAAGTGGATGGGATGGATGTGGAAGAATTGCACGAGTATCTTTGTGCGTTGGTGGAATTGAAGAGGAGGGTTTTAGTAAGAGCCGATGAACTGATGATGATCAATAAACATCCCACATTGTTGGGTCCGAACATGCTGGACATCGGTGATTTAGGATTTACATACGATGATCTGCAGAATACAATTATTCCCGCTAAAGTTGAAGCTCCGGAAGCAGGTTTTGGTGGTTTTGATACTGGATATTAATAAATTAGATCGATATATATATATATATATATATATATAATATAGTCGACGATCTAACAAAATGTGTTTAGAATTACGTACTATTTGCTGCAAAATGTGAAGGATTTGCTAGTTAATTGGGTTTCAAGTTTTACTTGTATGTTTATGATCAATCTTGATTGGATACACCAAACATTAACTTTGAGATATAAGTTCAAAGGATAGGCTATAGACAAGAAAGATAGAAATATTATTATGTTATATATGCATCTACTGAGTTTGCTATATATGTTTTTATTCATACATATGTGATTGAGTAGTGTTGTTGTTTTTGTGATTCATACATGTGATCTTTTATCAAATGAAAATTCCTTTGAGACCGCTATAACCATCCCATGTTGAATTCCAGTAGTAGTGACATTAGAACACAATTCCACTTGTGCTGGAATTGGATTGTGGACTTGGTCTATACCCTGCTCCATGTAGCCAAGCTCCATCTCATGCTCACATGTAGAGCCTCCACTAACAGGAGGAATTGTCGTCGAGGGTGAATCACAATTCTCGTTATTCAAGTTGAATCTAGACATTAGGGTAGCTTTCAGGCTGTCAATATTACTTCGGTAGTGACCTAAGAGGTGAACCGGTGACAAATTCTGGCAATTAGATGGTGTTTCCGGCCTACTCGACATTGGGCTTGTCATTTTACCAGATTTCTTGTTTTCCTTAATATTTCTTCTTGCAGTATGGTGCCATTTTCGCAGACCTGTTGCCACTCTATCATTGAATATTGTTGGTCTCATAGAGGATCCCATCTAAAATACAAGATATAACAGGCAATGCTCAATAATTTTAAGATTTTCAAGAGAAAATAATAACCTTCTTTAAAAAAAAAAACTACAGATTTCGAAGTTTACCTGTGTGACAAGTGCATATAAAGGAAGAATTACGTAGCTGCAAAAGATCTGAATAAAAACCCTATAAAAGATGAAATTATTACTATTTATTTATATATGAATTGACTTTCATCGATTCAATTTTAAGAAAGGAGACTGACCCCATTGTGATTCTAATGACAACATCCTCTATATGCTCATGAAAACAAGATTTCAATCCAAATTGATACTGAATTATTGGGAGTAAAAACAACAAAAGAAGAATTCAAAATTCGTTAATGATCGATATTAATGCATAACTCAAAAGTTGCAATCTGCATGATCTTACCGCTGTCCATGAAAAGAAGGCGAGATGAAACGCGTTCTGCAATTTTCAACAAGAATAGTAAATAACAATTGAGAGAAGAACCTTCTAATAATGTACAAGACATGTGTAAGAATAAATAAATAGTTAAACAAATAAAACACAGGTAAGAGTAAGACCTGAAAAAGAACAAAATTGAGGAGGTAGAGAAGCAAACGAGGACGGTTGAACCAAAAGAGGTCATCACTAGGCTGAACCACAGGTACACCCTTCACAACTACTCCTCTCTCTTGGATTTTTAATCCCATTTTAGAGATTATCATTTGCAGTTTTGTCCCCACCAGTAAAACAATCTAAGATTGCCAGCATTTTTATAATTAGTTAATTAAATATAGTAAACTTTACTTATAAAGAAAGGGTACATCTATATGCTAACCATGGATCCAACTATCCAGCTTCCTAACATTTTAGACTTTTTTCAATTTCAAAGCATATATATATGTTCCAACTTTATAAGATTAAAAACCCCAAATTCAAAACTAATATTGATTAATTACTTACAATCAAGGGGACAAAGGGTAGCCATAAGTAAGCATACCATCCTGTCCACAAAGAAAGAACCATAATCAAATAATTTGTTGACATGGAATTAAAATTATATATGTGTTCAGCATTGAGTTATTAAATTTGAAGTAAAAAGATGCACATAAACTCACCATGAGTATTGAAGAGCATGAACACCACTGCAAATAACCAAATCGGTGGACTAACATAAAAGTAAAAAAAGAAAAAGAGAAGAATGTCAATATGCTTATAGCTTTTATATATTTTAGAAAATCTTTTTAGTAATTCATCATATATGATTATAGAAAGTTGATAATAAATATAATATATATCACAATTTTCTCAATAAATAATATCTATGGCTTATAAGTATATAAAAAAAGAAGATTGAGTTATAGATATAATAAGGGATGTAAAGAGAATCATGGATTTAATTCATTAGTTACACAAAGGGTTAAGAAATAGGTAGCCACCAACCTGATTCCCACAACCACCATAAAATCTTCTTCAAGTGATCTATTGATGTATTTTGGAAAATCAAATCTTGAGTGGTTATGTGGTGCCAAATGTGCCTAAAACACAAATCAAAATTTATATATTAGAAAAAATCATGTCTAATATATATTAAGCAACGTTAGTGTAAAAAATAGAAAAATAAGAAGTAAAGATGCATGATTTAGTGAAACTGAATCTATATCATAAGTGATGTTAGATAGTATAGATCGGTCTGAACTTATATTTATAGCATCTAAACAGATACTCGTCAAAATTGTTAAACAACCCATATAGGGCTAGCTTAGATGTCCATTTATACATATGAATAATCACAATTATTTATGCAAAAATATTATTTTATATTCGTTTTACTTAAATATATAATTACTTTGTATATATTAGGGGAACAGAAGATAATTGATATTTGATAGATATAAAAATCCAAACCAGCCAGCCGCCATTCCTGGGCCAACCCACTAAAACGGCCCAATTACTACGTTTAGATTGGATCATCCCCACCCATCCGGTTTTGCCTAAACATTAAACAATGCAGCAGCACACTTAACTGTCTGTTTCTACAATCAATTAGGGCTTTAATTGCAAAATTACCATCATGAATCCATGTCTTAATGTCAGGTAGTCAACCTTGGTCACCGATCCAACCATTTGTCTACAGAAACAACCCTGAAAATTAAAATCAGTAGGTTAAGTTAACTAGTATATGAACATCCAGGAAATCAAGATAACATATCCCATGATTTTGTATATTAATATTTTTTTAAATCTATTAAACTATAAAAAAGAAAACATAGAAATTATGGCGAAGAAAAACTAATAACCAATTCAGGAATTTTTATAATACCAGTAAACTAAATACTAAATATTTAGATTTACTTGATTAAGTGAGCGAATTTATGTCACTTGTTTATTAGGCCATATTATACACAAGAATTTTTCTGTTATCACCTATTAGATCAAATTTCTTTTTTCTACCTACTCATTTATTTATATATATATATATATATTGATTGATTTTGTCACTTGACCTAATTAAGTAAATATAAATATTAGTAAAAGGATTTAAAAGGAATATATATTAAAGCTCTCGATACAAAAAGTGAATATGGAAACAAAGAGACTTACAATCCAAAGTGAAACTTGAAATTTACTCCAGAAACTCATGTGCCTTCTTCCAAAAGATGTTTCTTTAGTAAATCTGAATCTTTTAGAATCTAAATATATACACATACACAATATTATTAACATAAGGACAAGGGTACATCTATGCCCAAAGATAAGATATCACAAACAACCATTTGAATGAAAACACATATTATAAAAAGTTTCGATCCTATTAGATATACTGCCATCAAAAAATTATGCTACAAAACATGAAATTTAATTTTAAGGTGGTTCAATGATCCGAAGAAAAGTTCGGTTAAAGAAATAAAACTATTTTCATTACCCAAATTAGATGTTAGAGTATCTTTAATGAATGGAATATGAAAGTTGAATAGGAGTAGTATTATTAAGGGTTAAATGGAGAGGGGTGATGGGTTGAATGAGGACGGAATTGTATATTTGTATGATCATACAATGGTGTAATGCATAGGAGAGGCTCCACCATCAATTTATACTTCTATACTATTATATAAACAATTTAACACTCTTTCTCCTTCCAATTTTTACGAACTTAAAATTATGTCAAACTCTAATTTCACTCTTCTTTTTATCTAAACTAGCTTAACACCCCGTGCATAAACACGGGGAATGATTAAAGTCAGCTTTAAATTTTGTATGTTTTTAAGAGTACTAACATGTATATAAAATACAACTGCAAAACATACATTGTAATATAAAACGTATTATGAACATAATTGTTTTCTTTAAAATTTCTTAATCGTGATTTTTCTAGAAGTTGAATTTGTTTCAATAAAGGTCTCTTTGAAGATGATGAAGAGGATTGTTAATTCTTCGTAATTGATAATTATCAAAATGAAGAAGAACCATAGCAACATGTGTGATGTCGAAATACAGTAATGTTTATAGATTTATGATACAAACGCCTACAATAGTTACGATCCCCCCGTCAATAAACATCTATATTTGAAAAATAATTAAAAAAATAAAATAATGAGCTGCTAATATTACAATTCATATTGTGGTGAATTTAAACATTTCTAATTGTTTTTTAAAATAAACATGTTTTTAACTAATAGATAATGGTATTAAAAAGTTTCTAACTTAATGTCACTATTTACACATATATTGTATGATAATTAACATATATTGTTTTTATATATTATATGTTTACCAAAACTATCACCTACAAATATGGAAAGTTTGAAAATTTAAAAAATTTTTGTATCTAAAATTATTTTCGATTTTTAACTAATCACCATTGATATAAATAAAGTAAACATATTGAGAATAGGATATTGTTATCGGTAAATATAGGGGGTTATTAAGAAAATTTGTGAAATAGAAGGTTGTAATTGATAATTGCTATAATTAAGGGTTAATTATGAAATGGTTATTAAGAATATTTGTAAAATATAAGGTTGTAATTGATAAAAGTTTGTTATAATTAAGTATGATGATGTCATCATCATTTTCTTTTAATAAATTTTAATAAGGATGATGATGATGATGTAATCATCATTTTCTTTTAATAATATTATAAGATTAATCTCATCTACTCAATTTTTTAACCATTTCTCTCTTTTAATAAGTTTTAACTTTTTCTTTATTTCAAATATTTTCTCTCATTAACACACTCTCTTACACAAACAAAATTATCCACATACATCAATATAATTTTCCAAATCTTATTAACTTCTCTCTCCTTATTTCATAAATATAAATCTTTTTAATTTTTTTTAATGTTTTTTAGAATTTATTTTTAAATCTAATAAAATAGTTGATAATAATATAAGAAAAATTGAAAAAAAAAAGAACATGTTGCTAATTTTTTTTCATGACATTGAATTACGCATTACATCCTTGAAAACGACATGTTGCAAAACAGAAATGATTTACCGTCGCAACATTGCGCGAGTACACTGCTAGTTTTTTTTTAAATCCGTGTAATCTATTAATTGAATATGGAAGTAGACTAGTGGTACGTAGACCCTATGTTTATATATAAACAATATAAACATAGAGAGTTAAACGAAATATGAATGTTGATGATAAAGTTATATGGAAAATAAAATAATGATAATGTGAGAGTCCATTAAAATCTAACAAAGATATATGGCTTGAAGATTACTTATGTTTAATGCAAGAGATAAAATTAATACATATAAATTTTTATTTTTGAACAGCAGCCAATCACATATTTTTATTTTTATTTTTGAACAGCAGCCAATCAAATAATTTCAATTTTGTTGTTATATGGGTCAGTGCGCATCGGATGTGAATCATCACTAGCTGGTTTACCATCTAGTGCAAAACACCATAAGACTACCCGCATCGGAGCTCCTCACGAGCTCGTGAGGCACCTTCGCGAGCAAGAAGAAGCGTGAGGGGTATCGCTGGCCTGTGTGAGCAATGGCTCACGCTCACATTCGTGAGCCGGGTCGCGCGCGTGAGAGGGAGCTGTGAGAGAGAGAGGTTTTTTTTTTTTTTTTTTTGATATGTGAGGCATGTGATGGATGCAGGGATTGTGTGATGTGATGAGAAAATGGTGAGGGAATGATGTGGCGCTGATGTGGCTGTGTGAGGGGTGTGATGGATGTGGATTTTTTTTTAACTTTTACTCTCTCATTTATATATATATATATATATATACACAAAAGTTCATGCGATAACCGTTGTTAGCGCGAGAACCGCGAGAACCAATCTAAGCCGTCCAATTCCCCCTCTTTCAATGTCATTGTCCATCCATGAATTCCTCACATGCACTCTGCCACACTCTATCCCTCCACGCTCTATCCCTCCACGCTCTCCATCCATGATACTTCCCATATCTAAGGAACGGCTGAGATCGGTTCTTGCGGTTCTCGCACTAACAACGGTTCTCGAATGAACCCTCCCCTATATACACAAAAGTTCATGCGAGAACCGTTGTTAGCACGAGAACCGCGAGAACCAATCTAAGCCGTCCAATTCCCCCTCTTTCAATGTCATTGTCCATCCATGAATTCCTCACATGCACCCTGTCACACTCTATCCCTCCACGCTCTCCATCCATGATACTTCCCATATCTAAGGAACGACTGAGATCGGTTCTTGCGGTTCTCGCACTAACAACGGTTCTCGAATGAACACTCCCCTATATATATATATATATATATATATATATATATATATATATATATATATATATATATATATATAGAGACAAAAGTAATGCGAGAACCGTTGTTAGCGCGAGAACCGCGAGAACCAATCTAAGCCGTCCAATTCCCCCTTCTTCAATATCATTGCTCACCCATGAATTCCTCACATGCATCCTGCCACACCCTATCCATCCACGCTCTACATCAATGATACTTCCTATATCCAAGGAACGGCTAAGATTGGTTCTCGCACTAACAACGGTTCTCGCATGAACCCTCCCCTATATAATATATATAGAAGGTTATGTGTTAGAGAGGATTGGAGATAAGAGATGATATAATTGATGATGTGAAAGTGAAAAACTTCATAAAAACCCATTATAAAAGCGGATGATCTTATAAAGAAAATGCAAGGGTCCAAGCTGATTATGACATAAAATTACTATAACACGTGTTGCATGCATAGGGAATTCACAATAATTTAGAAAAGAAAAAAAAAACTCGATCATACATGCATATATATATATATATATATATATATAGTTACGTACATACCATGGGAGAATTGATATTCTAGTGTTTTTGTCTCTTTTTCCCAATGCTTCCAACTTCTCATCTATATAATTAACAAATAATTTAACATACATATGGTAATTAAAGGCGTAGTAATTATTATTACGTCTGCGTGTACTTTATTAATTAGGCTAGCCAAGAAAAAAGAGAGTAAATATACGTTTTGTTACGAAAACAGGCATATATAATAATCCTTAACTTGAAATGCAATAAATTAATTACATATAAGGACGTACGTAAAGGTACCTTTCTTTAATTAATTAAATTACAGTAAGTATATGGATACAATATATATGTACGTGAAGTGTACCTTGAGTCTACCTAAAGCCATGGTGAGAAGACAGTAAAAAACATGAGTTACAGCCAATACGAAGATGAATATATGAAGTTGGTGCACCCCGTCATAAGACATAAACGACACTTTCCCCTGCTCCACCAAATTTAATTAATTAATTAAATTAATTTACCCCAACAACAAAACCTTAATTAACTGGAATTAAGTTAGAGCAACCCAATTAAATTCAGTAATAATTGATTGATACGCACCTTTTCTGCACATTTGTTGTCGCCGCTGCTTCCCACCAGAACACGACGGTGGCTGTCGCCGATGGTTGACCAATCAAGGAGTCTCCGGCGGCGGCTCTCTAACTCTTCATTATTTGATATTAAATCCTCATCATTCTGCTGATTGCTGCATGGATGCCATGTTGAAGCTGCGGTTTTCGAGATGCATATATTTGTAATCGGGGTCGTTCCTACCGACAGTAGCAACGATATGAATCCCATCAACATAAGTTCTACATACCACAAATTAATCAAACAACATCATTATCAGACATCACTACATCACCTTTTAAGTTCGTTTTTTTTAATCAAACTTAACATCTGTCTAAATCAATATTCAATTGAAACAATTAATTAAATAATTCAGTATATGCGCGCAACTAACTAACCGATAGACGTTACCTGCTTTGATCTTTTCAAGGGACTCATAGAGACCTCTTTGTTGTTTCTTCTTAAGCCACTGCACATAATTAAATCCGGCCAGGTTATAATAAGATTTCAAACAAATATATATGATCGATTTAAATCACTACGTACGTTAATTATGCCTGGTAATTACTACAAGAAATAAGGGTAACGACCACATGCATGCATGCATCTTTAGCAGCAACACCAAATTATAATTAATTAAAATATCGAAAATAGTTAATTATTGCTTCTTCTTACTTGTTCGATCTTATGGATAATATGATCGATAACAATGAAGATTGCAATCAATACAAAACAGACAATAGCCACCGCCCATGTAGGCGTCTGTTCTAAAGGCCTTCCTTCACTTGATCCCGCCATATATATATATAATTGATCTCCGGAATATATATTAGAACGATCGATCGATCGGTTTTCAATTCTCGAATAGTAGCGCAAAACAATTAATTAGAGCTGCAACGCGAAAGTGGAGCTCGATCACAGTTATGATATTCAACAATTGAATTGATTAACGAAATTAAGAACCCGATATATATGTATGGCGATGATAATTAACAGGTATATATAATGATAGAAATATTTTCATTCAGCTCCCTAAACTATTGTCATATTGTGCATGTGCCATCGATCATATACTTATTTTTTAAGTGGTTGAAACAAAACTCTCACATATGTATGAAATTCAGATCATACTTGTAAGAATCGAATTTGAAATCTACACAAAAATATATTAGAAGATGTGAATAAATAATAAGATAAACAAACACCAAAAATTAACCCGGTTTGTTAATTAGGGTCACGACCGACATTCACGAGAAGAAATTAACCAAAACTTCTTTATTACTAAAAGTACCTGTTTACACATATGTCACCCCAAAAGTGCTAAGTATGAACCACAAAGGTTTAATAATAAGAAAACCTAGTTACGATACAAATAGACAACTAAAAAAATCTAATTAACACTAATGGGTCACCGGACTTTACATAAAACAAAATTTCACGGAACATCCTTTAGGTGGAGCGAAGTGACTAGATTAATTAACAAAGTATACTTTTGGTAGTTTAGTAAATAGTAATAAAGTTGTTACTAAACTAATCAACAAGTATATTAAATACAAAATGAATTCGATATACGGAAGTATGTTTACTAAATTAATTAACAAAGTGAACAAATTCCTCTTTGTACACTTCTTGTTGAATACCTTTTTTCTTGGTTCCTCTAGAAACTCGGTCATTCGAAGCAGCACAATAAAAAAAACAAACCGAGTGCTCTATCTATAACTAGGGATAAGCTGACGACCGTATTATACTTAGTTATTGAGGGAGGGAATGATAATTTAGTAATATATATACGTGTTTACTAGTTTACTGATAATAGCTTTAATTTGATTTTAATTATGATAATTGTAGTGATTTTGATACACACAAAAATTCTAAGATTTTAAAACAATGCAAATATATATCGATATAATTATTTTAAAAAAAGTTTTAAAGGTAATTAAGGATGTAATTTTCTTTATTAATAGGTGACATGAAGTATAGATATATTTCAAGAAATTGCTAGTAATTAAATATAGTTAATTTATACATTTTTTTCGTGTGTCTCATATTAGCTTGCGTCTGATTTTGTATTAAGGCTTTATGCCTTGAGGTTGTGAACACTTTGAGTTTTTAATAATGTTATGAAGATTGCAGTTCAAAAAAAAAAAAAAGGGTTACAAATTGCATTATTATAAAAGTAAGCATCATACCGTCAAAATCAATATAAATATGAAATTTCTGTGCAAATCCCCTTTTCCATCCCAAATTTCTTTTCTCTGCCAATTATTAAGAAGAATAAATGAAACATAAAATTTTCTCTTTCCTAATATTGCCACATTTAATGAGTATCAGATCAAAATTGTTTCACAGCAACAGATTTTGAATTGATATGAATTTTCTTTTATCATTCAGCGTCTAGAAGACTAGAATGATGAGATTGGAATTTTTTTTCTACACTTACTTTAATTTCACGTCTTATTTTATAAATATAAAAAAAAAGAATCTGATTAATTAATACATGTTTATACCTAATGATTGTTTAACAATGATTGATATAAATTAATAAATAAAGAAACCTATGAAATATAGTAAATTATATAATATAGTAACAAAAGAAGCACCGGTTATAAAGTTTTTTATACATATGATGTTAGCACTAATAACGAACACATTAATTACCAACTCATATAAGTAATAAGCTAATCTTCAACACATCTATGACCATCGTTATTCTCGTATAAATTTTCATCTCCAAAACATTTATGATTATTAT
The DNA here is from genome assembly GCA_947179395.2 of Pulicaria dysenterica. Taxonomy (NCBI): domain Eukaryota; kingdom Viridiplantae; phylum Streptophyta; class Magnoliopsida; order Asterales; family Asteraceae; genus Pulicaria; species Pulicaria dysenterica. Next base: position 60,834,030 of record OX359295.1, read on the forward strand.
TAATTCTTTAAGCATCAATGGATAGTCTCCATTTTAGATATTATGAACCACATAACTAAGGCCTCTATTTTTTAAACACAGGTTATTTATGTTTTTTTGAACGACAATAACAAACAACTAGACAAGAAGTTTCGACATAGTCATCACTCCCATCTAAAACTCCAATAATATTATAAAGAGGATAATAACTACATGTTTGTACGTAAGAACGCACATGTACATATTGTGCAGCAGATCGGAGTGAAGGAAGATTGGATGTTTGGTCTCCCATTGCGGTGGCTAACCCCGGGCGAGGAAACGGTGTCCATAGCGGGGGTGACATGAGGATCTCGTGGTTTTATGAAACCATGGTCATTAGAAAGAGATGAAGAGCATGATGATGATTATATGAACTCCATGGTCCTTTGTAAGAAGATAGAGAAAGCATATGCGTATGGAGAGATCTCCATATGTGGGTGTAGACAGGAAAAGGAGAGAGGGCTTTGAACCTTGGTTCCCTCCCTATATATAGGGAGGTCTCTAGGGCAAAATGGGGCCAAGCCCAATGGGTATACCATATGTTTGGGCCTTACCTAAGGCCCAAACATAGGGTGCACCAACACTACAACTGTTAGGATTATGGTTATCTATAAATAAATATCTGGCAAGGTGCTATATACAATGATTACAGTGAAGGCTAGAAAAAAAATAGAATGATTAGAACGCTACATATACCATTTTATATCCTTACATTTAGGCATTTAGCCCTAAATTTCATCTATGGCTAAAAATAGAAAGGGAGAAAGTTGGTTACCTTATCTTACCCCCCTTGAGAGTGAAAATTCAGTTACGGTGGACCATTAATCAAATCGAGGATCTTGCAAAATTTAGACATCCCGTTATCTATGATTTCAATTTATGTATTTTTGATATTAGTAAACTCAGGCAAGGTTTTTATGTAATGTGATTGACAAAACACGAGTAGGTCCAAGTGTATCATGTATGAACAATCAGTTGAAGCTAGGGCTGTCAATGGGTTGGATTGGATCGGATCGGTTAAAGATCTGATCTGACCCGCTGATCCATTTAATTGGATTTGAATCTGATCCAATAACATTGAGATCCATTTAGTTGGATTTGGATCGGATCAGTAATTAATGGATCATTACCCGGAGCGACCCAATTAATATTATTAATTTAATTTTATTTATGTAATAAATATATCAAATAACTCTCCCACCCCCACCCCACACCACCCAACCCTACCCTAACCCACCCTACCTCACACCCACCCCACCCCACCCAAACCTACCCCACCCCACCCACCCCACCCCCACCCTACCCCACCCCACCCTACCTACCCCCAACCCGACACCACCCTACCCAAACCTACCCCACCCACCCCCACCCTACCCCACCCCCACCCTAACCCACCCCACCCCACCCTACCCCTACCCTACCTACCCCACCCTATCCCTACCCCACCCCACCCCACCCTACCCTACCCCTACCTACCCTACCCCACCCCACCTTCTTTTTCTTTCAAATTGAACAAAGTAGTGTGTGTGTGTGTGTGTGTGCTTTGTTGCTCTCGGCCGAGAAGAAGAAGGGAGAAAGAAAAGAAAATCAAGCTTTTATCTTGTTTGCATTTTAAGTTGATTGTTGATATCATCTAAAGGTTAGAACACTGATTTGTAGTTGATTAATTGCTATATATATTCGGTTTTGAATATTTATATGAATACCGATAAAAGATTATGTTCATTATATGTTTAGAATGATTTCTGGAAACTTAAACCTCTTGCATGTTTAAAATCAGTAAGGTTTAAGTTAAAAATCGATTTTATGCATGAACACATAAATCTGTCGGATTTAAGAATGAATGTATCGGTATTGATGAATACCGATGAATTATTCTCGGTATAGAGGATAAATCCGAGAGAATTGCTAGGATTGTAGTGAATACCGATAAAAGATGAACATGTATCGGAATCCGACTAAATTATCATTGAATAGCCTTAACATATTTCTCGGATTTGACTTTTATCGGGATTGGACATTTTCTCGGTATTGGATATTTCTCGGTATATGAACTATGCCTTAACACTTCTATCGGTATTCCTATTCTCGGGATTTCATTTCTCGGTATTTGACTAAATGACCTAACACTTATATCGGATTTCTATTTTATCGGAATTGAGATCTATCGGATTGTGCATGTTCTCGGATTTTGAATTTTATCGGATTGTGCAATCTATCGGAATGAGCCTTTGCTCGGATTTTTTGCCTTTGCTCGGGATTGGATTCTATTGGGATTGATTCTATCAGAATTGGGTTTTATCGGGATTTGGTCTTTTATTCGGAATCCGACCTTAATCGGATTTGAATACAATCGGAATTGATGATTTGAAGATAAACATGATTTGTATATCTATTTGGGTTTGTGTATGATGAATAAATATGTATATGTGCATATACATGAGAATCATGAATAAATATGATATTTATTTTGGATCAGTATTATGAATTGAATACTGACTTATATTACTTTAATCTCAGGAACTGAGAAGACTCAGTGAATTTAGTCAACTGAGTGGGATTCAACAGTGCAGACTGTGGTGAGTGGATTTATATCTTCGAATATACAGGATATTATATCCTATTTGGAATGCTCTTGTTTGGATTGTATATACATGTTAATTTGGAGATCAGTATGATGCTGGGCCTGTTGCTGGGGGATTTACAGTATCTGATCTTGAAGTACATTTATGGTACTAAAGGGAGCTGATACTGTTGTCCGTATTTGCACGGCTATCGGTAAACCTTGGTTTTGGCCGACCTTGGTTGTAGGTGCTTGCAACACCGCCGGTTCTCCTGGATTTATGAGCTATTTGGGTTTAGGCATATTTGCCTTGTGTATGTTTAGATATTTGTTCCCTCACTTAGCTTTGTGCTAATTCCCCACTAGATTGTTTCGCACATTCTCTTTGGTGAGCTTGATGCTTTTGGGCTGAGAATATGGACGGACCAATACTCTGATGTCAAAGTTTTTGTTAGAGCCTGTTTTCGTATTAACACTGTAAAAGTGTTTGTACATCAAACAAGTTAAATCTTTTTTGTATATTTTATGTAATTAGCTTCCGCGTGCAGTAAATTATATGTTTAAAAAGTACAGTGTTACAACACCCCACCCATACCCAACCCATCCTACCCCACCCAACCCTACCCCTACCCTACCCCACCCCCATCCTACCCCTACCCTACCTACCCCACCCTATCCCTACCCCACTCCAGCCCACCCTACCCCACCCTACCCTCACCTCACCCCACCCCCACCCACCCTACCGTACCCTACCCTACCCCACCCCCACCCTACCTACCCCTACCATACCCCCACCCCACCCTACCCTATACCCTACCCCACCCCACCCTACCCTACCCCATCTCACCCCACCCACCCCACCCTACCCTACCCTAACCGACTCACCCTACCCTACCCCACCCTACCCTACCCTACCCGACCCACCCTACCCTACCCCACCCTACCCTACCACATCCCACCCACCCACCCCCACCCCCACCCCACCCTACCCTACCCTACCCCCACCCTACCTCTACCTACCCCACCCCTACCCCCACCCCACCCCACCCTACCCCCACCCACCATACCCTACCCTACCCCACCATTCCCTACCCTACCCCCACCCTACCCTACCCTACCCTCCCCACCCTACCATACCCCCACCCCACCCCACCCTACCCCTTCCCCACCCTCCCTACCCTACCCCACCCCACCTGCGTAACCGACAGCTCGTTAACGAGGGCTGCCCTCAATCCGCTCACCTCCCCTCTACCCAGTTTGTGATGGGAGTGGTGACCCCATCACAAGCTGGCTATACCCCAACCCCCACCCACCCCACCCACCCCACCTACCCCTACCCTACCTAGCCCTACCCTACCCCACCCTACCTCACCCCACCAACGGTGGTGACGATGGCGGTAGTGGCGGTGACTGTTGGTGGTGGTCGGTTGTGGCGGTGGTCCGCGGCGGTGGTGGTCGGCAGCGATTGTCGGTGGCGGTGGTGGCGGTGGTAGGCGGCGGCGATGGTCGGCGGCGATGGTGGTCGGCGGGGATGGTTGGCGGGGATGGTCGGCGGCGGTGGCAGTGGCGGTGGTCGGCGGCGGTGGTGGCGGTGGTCGGCGGCGGTGGTCGGCGGCGGTGGCCGGCAGCGGCGATGGTCGGCGGCGGTGGTGACGGTGGTCGGCGGCAGTGGTGGTCGGCGGCGATGGTCAGCGGCGGTGGTGGCGGTGGTCCATACAAATTCTTTTAAAACGACTTACTTTCTATTTAAATGTTATGACGGAGTTTTAAGATTAACATAATATACAAACTAATATAAAGTTTAACATAAACTAAAAAAAATAATCGTTTTAAGTTTATAATATGCCATGAAGTTCCTATTAAATTTGATTCGTGTTTTTACACCTCGGGAAACATAACATTTATTATTGTTAGTTCTTACAATCATTTAAAAATTTTAACAAAAACAAAAGAACACTCATAAAACTATTCTATTATTTTTGTCCACAACATAAAAAAACAGAACCACAAAACTAAAATATTGAAAGTACCTTTTTTTAGGTAAATATAAAATAAAATAAAATAAAATGAGAGTCACAAATAGAGATTAATACATGTGAGGTTTTGTTATTATAATTATACTTCATTAAAATCATGATTGTGCGTTGGTTAGCAGGCACGAGTGCGTGAAGGTGTCAGAGTTGGATCGTATCTTTCGTCTACCGTTACAATGCTAAACTCGGGCCTGAATTGAAAATTGTGGAGGTGAAGAGTTTGACCAGCCTCCCACTAGTGTGTAGATAGTACGGGAATAGCTAGGGAGAGTGATGAGTGTTGAAAGGATCCTTCCCAAAGAGTTAGCGACCTGCTTTGCCGTTCAAAAAAAAAAAAGTTAGCGACCTCTCCTATAACCTATTTATAGCGGAGAAGTACATAGAAAGGCTAACCTTTTAAACTAGGTCATTAAGTTAAATCCAGTCTAAGATCATGAAAAGTGAATGCATCAGTAAACAGTATATACATAAATTAATCAAAAACCATATGATTATTCATGGCATCAATAGTCAGAAGGTCTGCATAGGCGTATCTTAATAGAAGTGTGTATGCTCTAGCATAGACTTTGACGGATTTAGGCTATGGACCTAAATGTAACCCCAAGTAAATTAATAGAACCGAAGAAATTTGAAGTTTTGATAATTGATATGGTCCAAAAATATGATTTTGCCATCCATCGTCCTCTTGACAATAAGATTTTATTATTAATGAGTTGGTATATCAATATATCTTTTATATATACATACATACATACATACATATATATATATATATATATATATATATATATATATATATATATATATATATATATATATATATATGGTTTGGTTCAAACAGAAATTGTTTTTCGTACGAAAACTGCGAGAACCAATCTTAGCCCTTAATTAAAGTTAATCAATGGTTAAGATTTTTTTGATGGCTCATTAATGACGCATTAATGAGGGTTATTTTGAGAAATCAAGTCTCGCAAATGAATGACGGCTCACTCAGACTCAATTCACGGTTGAGTAAATATATAAATTACCAAAATATCCGTACTAATAAGATTTGTGCCGATTTGTTTGTTATTTCAAGATAATCGACGGTGTTTCTTTGTGTTTGCTTGGTATGTTCTAATCTTAATCTCTCTTGACCGAAGTTGGTGCTACCCCCGAAGTTAATCCACATTTAACCATTAAGTAATATATTAGATTGATAAAATTAGTCATTAGAAGATTGAGAACTGAGAAGAGACCGCAAGTAAAAGAAATTCAGATTAAAAAAGTCTGAACTCGTAACCAACAACAAATTTTATAAAAGAGCCAAGCAATTTTATAACATAAATATAATAATGGGGAAATAATGCATCTTCTTCTCACGGGATTTATGGGTTTAAAAGTTAAAACAAATGAAGAAATAAAAAATAAAATTGACGTGGGGCATACGCCATCGGAGCGTTTCTCAATTTTCAAAACTCCATTCCTTCCGCTCCTCCGGCCTTCACTTGCATGTTACCGCCCTTTTCCATTTCAAAAACTTCAATCCCTCTGCACTTCAATCTCTATATTTCTTTTCCCTATTTTGACTTCGTAAAGTTTTTCAATCAACTACTCTGCCTATTTCTATATTCACTTGAATTCAGACTTCTGGATCTTATTTTCGACAAAGATAATGGATGCTCATCCTACATCGTTTCCGGGTACTAAGTTTTGATGATTCTAGCTCTTTTTTTCTTTCTTAATTAAAATTTTACTGGTAATTTATCGTTGAATTCTCCATGCTTCGCTCAGGAAACAAAGCCCCTTTGGTGAAATCGAAGTACAAAAAGCCATCTGAAGCACCAAAAGAGAAGAACAAAGAAGCACCGAAACAGACGTAATAACGAAGAACTAGGGTATCTAATTTCATCAGATCCGATGTTCTGGTCTGACTAAATGAATTTGTTTGTGTAATTTCAGGCATCGACGAACATTCGGCACGATCCGAAATCCCAATGTCCAAGAAAAAACAGTTCCCCAAAAACCGAAATCGAAACCATCGAATCAGATATCTCTGAAACAACCAAAATCAGAACCAGAGATTGCCCCAGTACAGAAAACAGAGTCGGCAAAGAAAACCCCTCGAGGAACTGGGAGCACTGAAAAAGAAAGGCTAAGGAAGAAAAAGACTGTCTCTTTCGACGAAAAAATTGAGGTTTCTGGAAAGAAAAAATCTCCGGCAACAGAAGTAGACGGTGTGAAAACTCCGGTCAGACCTCCGTTTACGGTAACACCTGTTAGGATTCCGGGGACCCCGTATCTTAGTGCTGAAAAGTGTAGCAGTTGCCAGTTTGATAGGTTAGAGACGGCGTCATACTGGCTTGGTCAGATCAAATCGGCAGAGGCCGTCGGAAAGCATTTTGTCTCCGCCGCATTCTTCCGTCTTGCTAACGATTGCAAAGCAGAGGTCTTTCTCTTAATTCCTTTTTTGTTATATCAACAAATTAAAATTGAAATTTACTTTAATCTTTAATTGTGAGTGAGTAAACTAATTTATTGAAGTTATAATATTTGGTAGCCGGCTCGAAATCTTGAAATTGAGCTGAAAAAGTACGTGGGTCGGCATGGATACTTATCAAAGAAGAGTGAATGGGAAGGCGTATTTGGGATGTATGGAGTATTAAAGAAAGAAGGTGAAGATAAAAGCAAGGTTAATTTGGTCGATGAAGAAAGTGTTTCAAAGGTTGATGATGATGTTGAGGAACAAAGAGTAGGCGACCAAAATGGCGAGGTGAAAGAAATACATCAACTTAGATATTGATCAGGTGTTTGCTTGGGGGGTTGTATATTATATATAGTGTGTGTGTTATTATAGTTGTTGTGTGTGTGTATATTTTTTTTAGTTTGTCTTTGTAAAGTTGGAAGTACTACTTTGTGCCATGTGTGAAACTCTTGATTTTTATATAAGTATTTCAGGTTGATTATATATTTATGAGTTAATTACATGGATGTTTTTTTGTGGTTTATACATTATTACTGGTTTGGTCATTTAAAATAAAAAATTACGCCCATGGACCTGTGGTTGACATTTTGTTTCACCTATGATCCCTGGCCCTAACAGATGTTTAATTGTTACCGTTTGTTGTCTTTTAGTGAAGGACATTTATGTCTTTTCCCTTTTTATACCTATTTCCAAACACCTTTCTCCTTCTTCATCCTTTCTTCCAATAAACATCAACACCATCATCATCATCAGACATTCAGACATCTCATATTTATATACACACATATACGATCTGAATCCCAAGATCAATCAACACCCACATCTAAAGTGATGAATTACAATCAATAACAACAACTTTTTATCACACAAACCCCTGCATCCATCACATGCTTCACATCACAAGAAAAAAAAACAAGCCTCTCACGAGAGTGACCATGACCGCGGCCGTGACCGTGAGCCGCCCCATCACAAGATGGGGCGATGGTTTTCACACGGTGGAGACCTCTCACGAGGCCTCTTCCGTGATGGATGCTCCCAGTCTTATATCGAAAGATAAAAACATGTTAACGGACACCAACGTGTAAACAAATAATTTGTGACGGTGTCACTTGTCTTAAATTAGAGCTCAGAGTCCAAGAACGTCATATATATATATATATATATATATATATATATATATATATATATATATATATATATATATATATATATATATATATATATATATATATATATATATATATATATATATATATATATATCTTATATTCTTATTAAAAGAAAAGGGTTTCTCCCTCTTCCTAAAAATTCTCCACCAATTACAACCCTTGATTTTAAAAAAAAAATTTAAAAAACGAAAAATGCTTATGGTGACGTCAAAATCCTTAAGGAATTGGAAGGGGGCATTGTGAAAATTCTGGGGGGTTTTTATAAAATATGTTAGGGGCTTTTATAAAAATGTGAGAGAATTTTATAAAACTTGTATATTAATATAATTAATTATAGGTTGTTTATAAAATATGTTTAATAACTTATTATATAATTTGTTTAGAGAAATAATAATTATATATTTACGACCGTCTTATTTTTATCTACGTTTTGGTATAAATTTTATTGTAATATGACACTTTTTTTTAAGTGGTATATTTTTAATTGTTTGTTATCCATTAATAGTAACTAGCTAAACGACCCGTGTATTAACACGGGCTGATATAAGTCAATTTAAAATATATATAGTTTTAAAGAGTATTATAAAATCTCGTAAGAAATGAATAATCATTACAGAATTTTGAAATTTATACATAAGATTATCATTATATTTTCTTTAAAACCTCTGTATAAACAACATTCATAGTTTTATTAGTAGGGTTTTCTTAATTATCGCAAATTAAAACTTTTAACCTCTCTTTACTCTTCACTCAAAAACTGCCACATATAACTGTCCATGAGTGAAAACGTGTCTTTTTAGTACTTCTTATAAATACTCTTTTTAAGAAATATAAAGTTACATTACACGTCTAAAAGTTTTAGTATAATATTAATGTGTTTCTCGTGATGGAGCTTTATCCCGATATTGTAAAACCATAACTATAATATTATTGTTGATGTTGTTTATAAGCGACCCGTGTATCAACACGGGAATGATATAAGACAATTTTAAATTTATATAGTTTTAAAAATATTAACACGTTAAAAAATTAGAAAACATATATATGAATATAAAATCTCGTAAGAAATGATAAACATTACAGAAATTTGATATATATAAGATTATCATAATATTTTCTGTAGATACTCTTTATAAACAACATTCATGGTTTTATTAGTAATTTAACGCACACACAAACTAAGCTATTTAATTTGAAATGGGCTAATGGCATATCTAACTTGTGTATTTTTCATACTTTTATAATTGTTGCCCTAATTCACGATTATTTTTAATCTACTGAATGTTGTTTTTTCCTTTTTTGATATCATAAGATATCGAAGATATTTTTTACAGTTGATTTGTGAACTCACTAACTCGCGTTTACTAAATGAATTGCACACAAAATCAACGATTTTTACTAAGACAGAGTAGGAAATTAGAGATAAAAAAGAACAAATTATGAATCTTCAAACTCATATATAATTTTCGTTTCTTAATCTAGCTTTTAGGTAATTCAATCACAGAATTTTCATGAATCAGACAAATGAGATGTGTTAGAATAGTGGAATTAAAATGGAGCTTACGAAAGGATCTACTAATTTTTCTTTCTTTCCTGTTTAGTAACATAATTGAGCATTGAAAATTTTATTTTAAACTTAGGGCATATTATTAAAGATCACCTATTTATATCATCATCTATTTTTTTTTTAAATTAAAAAAATATTTTCCCACCATTACAACATACAATTTTTAAATAATTTATTTATCCTTTAAACTTAACAAATTTACTTAATAATAGGAATAATTAAAAGGGATGAATTTTGTTATAGTTCAAATGGTTGAATTTTCAATTAAATTCATATTCAAATGGTTGTTATATTATCCAAGTATATCTCATCGTATACTTCCTTTTCCTTTTTGTTTATATTTTCAAACTTAATCTATCAATTATTATTCCATTTAAATCACATTTTAAAATTTTTTAAATCTAATTCTAAAAGTTACTTCCTTACCTAACAAAGTGGAGTAATTTTAAACCAATTAAATACACGTCAGTTAGAAATATGTATTCAATTCAAATTTAAATATATATATTATTATGTTATCCACGATTAATTCAAATATATATTGTTATCTTATCCAAGATTAACAAACACATGAAGTTTGTTATATAAAATTTCTCTTAAGAGATTTGATGGAATGTGACGTAATAACTAATACATTTTTGATTTTCTTTAATTTTTTTTAATCAAGGGCTATGATTGGTGGATATTTTTTAGGGAAAGAGTTGATGATGTAAGTAACCCTTTTTTTTAATAGTTTTATTTTTAATAGTTGATTATATATATGATTCTTTAATTTTTTATATTGATTGATGCACCTTTGTTTGTTTTAAATGTTAACTATTTGTATATAAATTTATCATAAATAAAACAAAACTTAAAAAAAATTATTAATTTTTATCGAAAGACCGAGGAATCAGTTATTATATCGACTATTATACGTAGATAGAATAAATATAAAAAAGATATAAATTGTTTTATGAATAACTTACCCACTACTATTAATGGATAACAAACAATTAAAAATATACTACTTTGAAAAAAGTGTCATATTACAATAAAATTTATACCAGAACGTAGATAAAAATGAGACGGTCGCAAATATATAATTATTATTTCTCTAAACAAATTATATAATAATTTATTAAACATATTTTATAACCAACCTATAATTAATTATATTAATATACAATTTTTATAAAACACCCTCACATTTTCATAAAAACTCTTAACATATTTTATAAAACCCCCTTAGAATTTTCACAATGCCCCCCTTCCAAGACTTAAGGATTTTTGACATCATCATCTCGATTTTTTAAATTTTTTTTTAAAATCAAGAGTTGTGATTGGTGGAGATTTTTTTGGAAGAGAGATAAACCCTTTTCTTTTAATATATATTAAAGATGGGTAGGTTATTCATAAAACAATTTATATTTTTTTTATATTTATTCTATCTACGTATCATAGTCGATATAATAACTGATTCTTCGGTCTTTCAATAAAAAGTATTAAAATTATTTTTTTAAATTTTGTTTTATTTAAGATAAATTTATATAAAAATAGATAACATTTAAAACAGACAAAGTTGCATCAATCAATATAAAAAATTAAAGAATCATATATATAAGTAACTATTAAAAATAAAACTATTAAAAGAAAAGGGTTACTTACATCATCAACCCTTTCCCTAAAAAATCCCCATCAATCATAGCCCTTGATTTAAAAAAAATAAAAGAAAATAAAAAATATATTAGTTATTACGTCACATTCAATCAAATCTCTAGTGAAATTTTTTTTTATAACAAACTTCTATGTGTTTGTTAATCTTGGATAAGATAATAATATATATTTGAATTAATCGTTGATAAGATAATTATATATATATATATATATATATATATATATATATATAAAAATTTGAATTGAATACATATTTCTAATTGACGTGTATTTAATTGGTTTAAAATTACTCCACTTTGTTAGGTAAGGAAGTTACTTTTAGAATTAGATTAAAAAAAATTTAAAATGTGATTTAAATGGAATAATAATTGATAGATTAAGTTTGAATATAAACAAAAAGGAAAATGAAGTAGGCGATGAGATATACATGGATAATATAACAACCATTTGAATTTGAATTTAATTGAAAATTTAACCATTTGAACTATAACAAAATTCATCCCTTTTGAATGTTCCTATTATTAAGTATATTTGTTAAGTTTAAATGATTAAGAAATTATTTAAAAATTGTATGTTGTAATGGTGGGAAAACATTTTTTTTTAAATTTTATAAAAAATAGACGATGATAAAAATAGGTGATCTTTAATAATCATTTGTCATTTGTCATTTGTCATTATCAATCAAATTGCACCATTTCATTATTATTCTTCAGGTAAAAGGTTATGTTTAAATTTTATGAAAACGATTCACATATGCTAATCTAATATATTCTTCTTCTTTTTTATAGCTATTAACTATGGAGAATAAACAATATTCTTCATCGGCTAAAAAACGACCTTCATTGGGAAGGAATTCAAAAGAAAGGAAAAAATAAAGGGTGATTCATTTCACATATGACAACTTTGTTCATAACAATTCAATATCAATTGAAAGTGATAGAAGAAGTTTACGGATTCCTCTAAATCATATATCTAATGGTATTTTTTAATTCAAATTATAAGTTTGTTCAATATTTACAACCACACCATTTGTTATTGATTTGGCATGCAATTCTATATATACTTTTTGTCATTTTTAAATAGAATATAAATAAATTGAATTTACGTCATTTAGCTATTCACGTCAATCTTATCATTCATATGCCAAAGGGAAAATTACAATTATAATAACGCTCTAAGTTTTAAAAAATATTCTCAATGCTCAATTATGTTACTAAACAGGAAAGAAAAAAAAATTAGTAGATCCTTTCGTAAGCTCCATTTTAATTCCACTATTCTAACACATCTCATTTGTCTGATTCATGAAATTCTGTGATTGAATTACCTAAAAGCTAGATTAAGAAACGATAATTATATATAAGTGTTTGAAGATTCATAATTTGTTCCTTTTTATCTCTAATTTTCTACCCTGCCTTAGTAAAATTCATTGATTTTGTATGCAATTAATTTAGTAAACGCGAGGTAGTGAGTTCAAAAAAGGAAAAACAACATTCAGTAGATTAAAAAAACGTGAATTGGGGCAACAATTATAAAAGTATGTTAAATACCCAAGTTAGATATGCCATTAGCCCATTTCAAATTAGATAGCTTAGTTTATGTGTGCGTTAAATTACTAATAAACCATGAATGTTGTTTATAAAGAGTATCTACAGAAAGTATTATGATAATCTTATGTATATCAAACTTCTATAATGTTTATCATTTTCTACGAGATTTTATATTCATATATATATATGTTTTCTAATTTTTTAACGTGTTAATATTTTTAAAACTATATAAATTTAAAATTGTCTTATATCATCACCGTGTTAATACATGGGTCGCTTATAAACAACATCAACAATAATGTTATAGTTTTGGTTTTACAATATCGGGATAAAGCTTCATCACGAGAAACACATTAATATTATACTAAAACTTTTAGACGTGTAATGTAACTTTATATTTCTTAAAAAGAGTATTTATAAGAAGTACTAAAAAGACACGTTTTCACTTATGGACAGTTATATGTGACAGTTTCTTGAGTGAAAAGTAAAGAGATGTTAAAAATTTTAATTTGCGATGATTAAGCAAACCCTGCCAATAAAACTATGAATGTTGTTTATAAATAGATTTTAAAGAAAATCTAATGATAATATTATGTATGAATTTCAAAATTCTGTAATGATTATTCATTTCTTACGAAATTTTATATTCATATCTGTGTTTTGTAATTATTTTTACTATACGTCTTAATAATCTTTAAAACTATATAAATATAAAATTGACTTATATCATCCCGTGTTGTTACACGGGTCATTTAGCTAGTATATATATATATATATGATTATATGTACGTACGATTAGAGGTGAACAAAAAATCCGAATATCCGATTTATACGAAAAAATATCCGAAATCGGTTTTTAGAAAAACCGGATTTTTTTTATCCGGTCTGGATTTTTTGAAACCGGATAGTACGACCGGTTATTGGTTTTTCTGGGCGACCGGTTTTTTTATAACCGGTTTTTATCCGGTTTTTTACTACTACCCGTTTTTTCAAAAAAATAGCCGTTTTTATAGCCGTTTGGGAAGATTTTGACCTTTTTTTCAAGTTTTTTTACACTTTTGCCACCCAAAAAACTTATATATAGTGTGGGTATGTTGTAGGATTAAGCCACAACTTACATCTTCCATATTCTTTCCAAATTCTCTACTTTTATTCACCAAAGGTCACTTTCATTCACTTTCTTGAGATTGATATCATGGCCGGTAGTAGTAGCATGCCCAATACTGGAGCATCTTCCGTAGGAGGAAACCCCGATGTGGTGAGGATTCTCGAGCATAATAGAAATAAAGAAATTTGGGAACATTTCGACTTGTGCGAGATGTCCAACGGTTCAAAAAGGGCTCGGTGCAAACTTTGTCACAAGTTTATAGCACCCGAAGGCAACTTTACATCGAAGTTTGAATGGTTTTAAGTATTTTTATTACAATGTTTAGACGTTTGTAATTTTAATATTTTTAATTAGGAAGTTTGTAATTTTAATATTGTACTTTTTAAGTATTTAAATTAATCAAAATTTGAGTTTTCTTTTACATGTATGTTTTTTTATAGTATATATTATAGGAAATGTATTTAAAAAAAACAAAAAAAAATTAAAAAATAACAGTGGGCTGATCAAACACGCAGACTGGTTTTTTTGCCCCCAAATAAAAACCGGTTATAGTAAAAACCGAAACCGGATAAAATAGTATCGGAATTCGGGATCAAAACCGGATAATACTAAACTGGTTTTTCTCGTAACCGGTTTTTTTTGCCAAAAAACCGAACCGGATAATACTATAACCGGTTATAGTATTATCCGGCCCATGTTCACCTCTACGTACGATGAATATTTGTTCTGGGACAACTTCTAAACGATAACGACTCTCTCCTAATCATGTCGGCCCAATTTATACGCCGAGACAGTGAGACACTGCCAAATAAAACCCACCTTACTAGTACAAAACTTGGTATGAAAACATTTATATAACAAAAAGGTTAACTATTTTAACTATTTAATAAATTTATAGTGATATGTGTATCAGTGTATGCAAGTATATGATATGTATTAAAAACTAATAATTCATTAATGTGACATTTTAGTATGTGAAATGAAGGTCCAAACAATAGCATTCAATAAAAAAAAGAAAAATCACCATCTCAACCCTTAGGCCTTGCGTATGGACGTATGGTCTTCAGTATGGCCTTTGGGCTCAATTGACTTCCCAACCTACATGCCCTACGCCAAATGGGGTTGGTACCATTTCTCAATCCTCCGGTTTGGTGAAACCGAACAAGCCGAAGGTGAGATGTCAGCTTTTCCAGTTTTCTATTTTTTATTTTTTGTTTTGGTTTCTTTTATGAGTGAGTAAGGAGAGAGAAAATAGTTTGAGTTGATTTGTGTTGAAGGTTGAGTGCTACTAGTGTTTTGCGTTGAGTTTGGGTTGGAAAGAAAAAAATCTAAAAAAAAACTGATGTGGCTTTAGATTAGTTTGGGTTGAGAAGAAGCCATACTCATGGCCTTAGAGTTGTGAACCATAATAAAAAAGAAAATCTTAGTTTTTAAAATTAACAGTCACAACTCATAGTTTTTTAATCAACTTTTCATAAATTTCAGATTTAACTTTTAATTGTATTTCAACTTTCTATAAATAAAACATGTTATTATTTTTAGAAACTAAAATTGTATTTTATTTTACTTTTAGAAACTAAAATTATATATATATTTTTTTTATCAACAGTTCAAAAGGCAGTGATTATTAATCTCAGAAAAAGAAAAAAGAAAAATAAAAATCTCGACGTTCAAACGCTGTACATACTACATAAGTACATAGATATAACAGCCCAAGTAATACGCGTACAAATCGAGCCCAAGAAACTAGCCGAAATCTAGTACCCTTTCACTAATTCTCATAATTATTATACTTTGTAAAATTCAATTTTTATATCTTATACACTTTCTCTATTCTTTTCTGAAATATAAAACCGAGCAATTTTTTTTGCACTATTTACATATTTCTTTTAACTTGTCAGTGATATCCACGATCTCTTAGAAGATAAAAAAACATGTTAGCTATCAATATTAAAAAAATATAACCATAACCATTAGTGATGTGGATAAAATAATAAAGTGATTTTAATTTTTAAAATGGTAAATTGGTTTCATGTATAAAAAGTTATAACCCAATTAAAAAGTAAATATGAAATTTGTTGAAAGTTAGATTATAAAAACATGTATTGTGATTATCGTTTTTTAAAACTAAATTTTCTTTTTTATTTTTATCTACGATCTTAAAAGCTATGTTATCATTCTCTATATTTTTAATATATGTAGCAAATATATAATAGTAATATTTGTAGGTTCATCTTAGTTAAAACTTAAAAGAAGCATCTATCATACGTAAAGTTTCATTTATTTTTATTTACGTGTTTGAATTAGTTAAAAGAGAGACTTTATTATACATAAAAACTTTATTTATAGAAATTTGTTATTATTGATGGTATCTTAATTTTTCATTCAAGCAAATTTGCCCATGATCTAATTGGAAAGTACATTTTTTTAGGGAACAAGAATAAGATAAAGGAAGAGAATAATTGAAAAAAAAAACTTTATGTGGATGTAATGATTTTAATTAGCGTTTTTAGAATATAAATCAGATAAAATCATTAGTTAATCCCTATACTATTATCTCTCACACACACAGTCACACAACGGGAGGGAGCAAAAGAGAAGGTTTTCATTCTTTAATGAGTACTAGCTTAACACTCCGTGTATAAACACGGATAATTATTAAAGTCATTTTAAATCTTTTAGGTTATTAAGAGTACTAACATGTATATAAAATATAAATGAAAAACATACATTGTAATATAAAACGTATTATGAACATAATTGTTTTCTCTAGAATTTTTTAATCGTGATTTCTTCTTAGAAGTTGAATATTATTTCAATAAAGGTCTATTTGAAGATAGTGAAGATGAATGTTAATTATCCGTAATTGATAATTATCAAAATGAAGAAGAATCATATCAACATGTGTGATGTCGAAATGTAGTAATGTTTATAGATTTAAGATATAAATGTCTACAATAGTTACGATCCTCCCGTTAATAAACATCTATATTTGAAAGTAATTAAAAAAATGAAATAATGATCTGCTAATATTTCAATTCATGTTGTGGTGAATTAAATATTTTTAATTGTTTTTAAAATAAACATGTTTTTAACTAATAGATAATGACATTAGAAAGTTTATAACTTAATGTTACTATTTACACATATCTTGTAGGATAATTAACATATATTGTTTTTATATAGTATATGTTTATCAAAACTAATCATCTAAAAGTATGGAAAGTTTGAAAATTTAAAAAACTTTAGTATCTAAAATTATTTTTGATTTTTAACTAATCACCCTTGATATAAGAAAAATAAATATATTGAAAATATGAGGTTGTTATCGGTAATTATAGGGGGTTATTAAGAAAATTTGTGAAATAGAATGTTGTAATTGATAATTGCTATAATTAAGAAATAATTATCAGGGGGTTATTAAGAAAATTTATAAAGTATAAGGTTATAATTAATAAAACCTTGCTATAATTAAGGATGATGATGTCATCAACCTTTTCGTTTAATAATATTATAAGATATAAGATTTTATAGGCGATAACAACACCTCTTAAAACTGTGGTTAAGAATATAATAATAAATTTACTTTTTAAAAATGAAAATCACAACTCATATCTTCATAATTAAATTTTTATGTATTTCATGATTATCTTTTAAAATTAAAAATTAATTTTTTTTATCCACAACTCTAAGATTTATAATTATCAAAATCTTATTTTATATTCCTCTAGTTTCTCTTATATCGTTTATTATTATTTAATTTTAATTGTACTTTTCTACGATCATATACTATTTTAAAGAATAACGTTATCATAAAACTCGCCAACATTGTTTTTATAACTTTTTGCTGATAAATAATTATTTAAAAAAAGTTATTCTTTTTAATTCATTATCATATCTATTAAAAGATAACCTTTGTAATTCACTAAATTTAATTATACAATCTCTTAATACTAACACTGTTTTGAGTTTAATTTTAATTTTATGAATATAATGATAAGTAAAAAGTTACATAAAACATTAAAACCTATTTGTTTAAAACAAAATACAAATAAGATATTTTTTGGCCTTTCTCCTTTGATTTTATAGAATTCTTAATAAAAGGGAAAATTAATTGTATAAGAGCTACCAAGTGCAAGCTTGCAATCATGGAGATACATTTTGTCTCCTCGATTTGTTTGGTTTCCAAGCATTTTAGTTAAAGTTGTCTTCATCCCATTTTCTCTTTTTACTTACTTTTTAACTTTAAAAAGTATTATAAGTACAAAAGTAAAAAAGGAAAAGCATAATGACAAAAGAAAATTGACTCGTTTGTATAATGGTAAATTTGTATTATTCATGAAAAATATTATCAATTTTCTTAATTGCTACTGTGTAAAACCGATCATATGTATCAAGTTTTCGATTTGTTTTATTATGTGTATCCTAGAAACATATAATATAAATAATTAGTACAAGTTTAATACAAATAATAGTAGTAATATGAATACATAAAAAGTTAAATTTGCTTTATGGATTTTGTCGTTTTTACAAGTGTAGCATCTTTTTCAATAAAAATTGGAAATATTGTTATGAACTTCATATATTAATTTATAAATTGTTTTTAAAATTGAATTTGCAATATTAATGAAGTGGTATATTTTTTAAAAATCAAATCTTATCTTCTAATATATATAAAAGACTAATTAGAAAAAAGTTTATTAGATGATCTTGACCTTTCATTTAATAAAATTTTTAATCTTAACCGTTAATTTATTTAATTTTAAAATTTTGATTTTGACTTTTTAGAGTCAAAGTAATATGACTAATCAATATGAATTAAGATAAAGATAATCATTGATCTAATTTAATTTAAACTAATTATATTATATATATACACGTTTAATTATTGAAAGAATAGAAATGTTGATAAAATTTTCCTTTTTTAAATATTGGGTTAAAGTCATTAAAGACAAAGATGTTTTCCCCCATGTTCCGATATGACACATTAACTTTTTTTTACACATATGACCATTTAACTTGTAAGAAACCTGTTATTATAGCCATTTTGGTGATTTTGACCTGCAATAGCAGGTCATCTTCTTCCCCAATCTCCTTCACTTCGAATACAAACTTTGAAGCCAAAATTCTCCTTCTACACTTAACGAAAATCAATGATTCTTGACTCTATGGAAAGGTAATCGAGTTTTCTATCAAGTAGTACAAAAAAACCAAACAAAAACGAGTTTAAAATGTGTCAATTCATCAAAATACCGTAAGGGTGTCGAATAGGGTCATTACCGACTTTAATTAGCAATAACTTGGCCTACACTTGATGGTTTTTTATGAATTTGGTGTCCATTGAAAGGTAAAAAGATTATCTACAACAATCTAAAAAAAGAATGATGTAAAATGATCAAAAATCAAGCAAAAAAATACTCTTTTTTTCTGCCCTGTTTTCGAACAAAAAACCCACCAAAATCGAGACTTTGAGCTCCAAATTCTCCCTCAATACTTGACGAAAATTCATGAATTTAGTGTCATTTGAAATATATAATGATAAATTACAAGATTCTACAAAAAAATCACAAAAAAGGATAAAAATCGACCTAAATATCGCAAAAAAAACCGGCTAAAACGGGCTGGCAGATTGCAGGTCACCTTTTGGCCACATCGACACGGTTTTGTTAAGTTAAATAGTCAGATGTGTAAAAAAAACTTAATGTGTCATATCGGAACATTGGGAAAACCATCTTTGTGTTCAGTGACTTTAACCCTTAAATATTAGTGAACCAATAGAAGCCTTTATTTTAAAAACTCAATACATAGATTCTATTCTTTTACGTTACTTTTGTTAATCCCATATTCTCAATTTCCCTGTATCCCACATGGATCCCGTATTCTATCGCTTCATGTTATATTTATTTGATATATTTATAGATATTTAATATTTATGGTCTTTTTATTAAACGAAGCATGTAATTCAAGCTTTAAAATTTTTTTAAATGGTTAAAAGTTTTTATTTACGATGAAGAAGGTAAACATATAAATAAAATGATAAATGTTGTCTATAAAAAGGTTTTACATTATACATTTAATAAAGATCTTATGTATAAATATTTTATAGTTTTTAAATTTTTTTTATATAGCCATATATGTTTTATAGTTGTTTTATCAATTAAAAACGTACTTTAACTATATCCGTGTTTATACACGGGATATTAAACTAGTAATATTATTAAAAGAAAAAAGGTTTTTTCTCTTCCCTAAAAATTCTCCACCAATCACATTCCTTAATTTTTTTAAAAAAATTTAAAAAAAATCGGAAATATGACATCATAATTGCAAAATTTCCTTAAGGAAAATCGATTTGAAAGAGGTGGAATATAAATTGTTAAATGGTTAGTATGAAATATGTGAGGGGATTTTAAGAAAATTGTATATTAATGTAATTAATTATAAGTTGTTTGAAAATTATGTTTAACAACTTTAAATATATTTTGTTTTGAGAAAAATAATTATATATTTGTAATCGTCTCATTTTTATCTACGTTTTGATATAAATTTTATCGGAATATAGAGGTTTTTTAAAAAATTAGTATAATTTAATTGTTTTATCAACATTTAAGTAGTTATTGTACATTTTATTCGTCTTTTATAGTTATTCCCTCTATATAATATAGTCGATATAATCACTGATTTCTTGGTATTTCGATAAAAAGAATTAAAAAATATACTATAACTAATTGTTAGTAGCATAAAGTTGTATACAAAACTACCACTACCGTTAGAGCTTTTTAAAATTAATTGTTAGTTGTGAATAAATAACACTTCAGACTCTAGAACTCTACATAATTACTGGGTAGTGAAACAATTGTCATGATAGTGGGTTTTGTAACTACACATACAACTTGAACTTTTATATAAAAATTTTAATTGTCTAAGTTTTCTTAATTTCTAACTAATAACTTGATACATAAAATAAATGTTATTATTACATGGATATATGAATTCAGTGAGATTTCGTGTTTTCAATTATATTTAATTGACTAATAAATTACACTTAAGTGATTTACGTATGTATAGACATAATCTATTCTATGTTAAAATCTTATTTTTATGCGATCTAATTTACGTATACTTAGATGGATGTTATCATTATTTAACTTTTAATAAACTTAGTTTACGATTTCAAATATTCAAATATATAATTGGTTAATAAAAATGTCTTTAAAGCACTTGATATTATAATATTGACAATAATATTATAGTTATGTCTATACAATGTCGGGATAAAGCTTCATCAAGAGAAACACATTAATATTATACTAAAAACTTTTAAACGTGTAATGTAACTTTATATTTCTTAAAAAGAGTATTTATAAAAAGTATTAAAAAATACACGTTTTTACTCATGGATAGTTATATGTGACGGTTTCTCGAGTGAAAAACAAGGAGTGGTTAAAAGTTTATAGTATGATGATGAAGGAAACCCCTACTAATAAAATCATGAATGTTATTTATAAAGAGGTTTACAGAAAATTTTATAATAATCTTATGTATGGATTTCAAAATTATGTAATGGTTATTCATTTCTTATTTTCTTACGAGATTTTATTTTCCTATTTATACTTTGTAATTATTTTTACTATATGTGTTATGACTCTTTAAAACTATATAAATTTAAAATTAACTTATATTATCTCGTGTTGATATATGGGTCGCTTAGCTAGTATCTATAATACGACTTAACTATACTACTTTAATACAAAATCTAAAAAACTCTAAAATATTTTCTATCATAGTTAATTTTAAGAGTAAATTATAATATTAAACTGATTAGTTTAAGTTTTTTCGTTTCAGTTTGATCCGTTTGGATAATGATTCTCTTTTCATCACTTAAATATCGCATAAGACACATACTTCATCACACCAAAAAAAAAGGTAGCGAGTACTACCACCGTTATTCCATATCATGGTGGCTAGATCATGTCACTGATCACGCTTGGTCCGGCACGAAATCACATCGCGATAAGGCTAGATAACACCTCTTGAACAATCGACTATTATTCTCTTACAATTGTTGTCTAAATTCTAACCAGTCGAGGACTTTTAGAGTGACCTGAGTTGGTTACGTGGACTAGGTGAACATCGAATACTCAAATAAGTGTTCTTTATACTTAGCAATAAAAAAAATAGAAACTCTATTTGCACAAATAATAGGGGAAAAGACAATAAGTGTTACATGCATCCGTGCATAGATCTACAATTACTTGGATTTGATATCAAGCTCAATTTTGCATCTCAATATCCATTCAAGACTCTCTTTTTCTTATAAAGAAGACAAGAAGTAGATATATTTTGACTTGAATGCTCTTATATAACATTAATATACTATCTTCATTTTAAGATTGAAATGAAAATAGTACCGTAAATCATATTAACTCATGCATGGTGTGTTGATGTATTTCGGGTTGTTACAAGATGCTACTAAAGAAAACATGACCGTTGCAAGTTATGAACAAAGATTTAGGTTTCTTTAAATAAACAGAATTAATCCTAATTAAAACAAATGATTATAAAGATGAATAGAAATGATTAAGTTATGTTTAGATTAATGTTTATAGGTATTTAAAGGAGGGAGGGGGGGACCGGGCATGACGAGGATGGATGATAAAAGGGTACGATGAATGCGGGCGATCATCACATCGGTCCCCAGACAAACATACATTTCGATTAAAGTTGTTTGCCCATACATTACATACCACTTTTATTATTATTATTATTATTTATTTATATTTTTATTTCAAGATTCTGACTCTCTTAATTAATTATATATTTGGTAGTAAATTTTCTGCAATTTAATTTAATTTCTGTCAATCTAAATGCAATAAATGTGAAACTGATTAATGTTGTCTACTTTTATATGCATCAAAGACAGTACTACTCTCTAGTGGAAACAACAATATAATTATTATTTTTTAAATTTATTTTGCTAATCTTTTAATATTACCAACAATTTTACCGATAGAAAATAAAAATTATTTAAATCAATAATCTTAAATTAATTAATAAAAATTGTTAAGTTATAAATAAAAAGGAACGCCGTTGGTTTTGGAGTCCGGTAATATTAGTTATTAGGGTCAACTAGAGTATAGATATTCTTGCCCCATTGATTTGGGCTTGCCTGTGTCTTATATGGGTTATCAATGACCTTCCCCTTTTTATTTTTTAAATATCACCTAATTCTATAAAACTATTTAGGGGGTGCTTGTTTTCTCATAATAACTTTTAAATGTCTTTTGTCATTGATTTGGCAATTGCTTTGAAAAGATAGATATATTTGTTTCTTTACCTTTACCGTGAGATGTAAAAATCCTTAAAACCTCTAAATAAACGGGATGTAAACCGATTTAATAGCCTCTTAAAGATAAAACACGTTTCTCTATTAAACAACCTTCAACATGTATAGATCTGTTTTCTCAAATCCACGATATTGTTGTCATAGTCTCGCTATTCGTCTTTATACCCTTGTTAACTCACACTTGCCAACCGTTTTGTTTCTCTTAACAATTAGGATTCTCTTTTATTAACGTTTGATTTGAGGATTTTTTAAATTTGTTTTCTTTTTTTTTTTAACAATAAAACTTTTTAAAATTAAATTAAAAACAACTAATCTTCTTGGGTGAGTGATATACAAAATTTAAAAAATGTTAGAACCGCTATCTTTATTACCGTGATTAACTTTGGTTTTTCAGAAGACTATCTTCGTTGAAGGAACTGTCATAAGAAAAAAAATATATATTTAGAAACACCCAAATATTTTTTTATCATTGTATCTAAGGATCGCTTCACACATGTCGACAAGTATTTATTAATTATATTTAATAATATTTATCAGAGGAATAAATAAATTATCATCAATTTATATACTTAACAGCTTTTAATATTCATTAGCACTGTTTTGACGAGTTAGTATGTGTTTTTAATTGTGATATGTTTCCATCCTGAGCATGCGCTTTAGCTGCTTCCTTTTTTTTCCCCTTACATGGAGTGTCCTTTGGTCTAGCTTCGTTCATGAGTTGCTATTGCTTTGTCCTTCGAGGGTGATAAATAGTTAATTACTAATAACTATTAATATAGTCGCTAAGTGAAAATTATTAACTTAGCTAAACAGTTACAGTGATAACATCCATAAATGTTATTATAGGACTTACACACGATTATTTATTTTAATCTTCTTAGAGAATCTGCACTACTAAACACCAATAACTGGTATAACTAGCCGCTAAGTTAGAATAATTAACTCATAGCTAAACACTTGCGGTGATAATACACATAAGTACCAGCATTGGACTCGAGCAATTATTTATCTCAATTTCTATTGGTTGACAAACATACATAACTACAGGTTACACTGATTACCGTATTAATGAGAAACATGATAACGAAGCAACAACGAAATAGCCGCAATAGTGACTACGAACGTTATTCATAGTTTTTACTTTTTAACGGCTATAACACGACTCCGTTACGAGTCCTCTTAGCATGCCATTTCATTACAATTATTATTATTATTATTATTATTATTATTATTATAGAATATCGTGCCAATGTCATGTAATTCTATATTTTTGTAATCGATTTTATATAGTTTTTTATAGCTTTTAACCAATAATTTAATATAATATATGTTATATAATATATATTTATAATTATTTTATTTTTATCTATATTTAAATATAAATTTTCTTATTATATTTATATATATATATATATATATATATATATATATATATATGGACACACAAATACATACATATAACATCACAAAATATTCTAAACATACATACATATAATTGTTGTGGATGATCATATCAACTCCGTTTGTAAAACAACCCCATTAAACATTTGCATACTTCATTTACTTTCTAAGTAATTATAACATTTAGATGAATATTAAACAAGATTTTGCTTTTTTGAACGCATACACCCTCGATT
This sequence comes from Pulicaria dysenterica, assembly GCA_947179395.2. Taxonomy (NCBI): domain Eukaryota; kingdom Viridiplantae; phylum Streptophyta; class Magnoliopsida; order Asterales; family Asteraceae; genus Pulicaria; species Pulicaria dysenterica. The sequence continues at coordinate 60,859,135 of OX359295.1, forward strand.
TCTACTAAAGTTTATCATTATCATTTAAAACAATTAATTTATATATTATCTGTAAGTATTGTCGTATAATCCCCGGTGTAAATATAAATATAACTATACGATCATAGCAATCTAATATAAAAATAAATGCCAATATTGTGTTTAATTAAAGGCATTAGAACCAGTGTTTATTTAAAATGTACACACTTATAATAAAGTTACAGTTTCTTGTTAAGATACTAATTTATATTATGGAAACTTAACCTAGAAATTTATATTATATAAGCATCTATTAGAAATCCGCCCTAACACACGAGGTTAAGGGAATCTTGTTAAGTATATGAAGTAGGAAGGTGTAAACTTATTAAATATAGTAAGTTTATTTTCTTTTTCTAATAATTTAATATAAAGTAAATTCACATTAAAATACAAATAGTTGAACTTTAGAAAAAGTTTGACCAAACATTGGAAAAAAGAATTGATGTAACATATGCTAATATTGTAGTTGTAGTCATGTGATGTAGCTTTGTCTTGCCACAAAAAAGAGAGGAGTGAGGCCTACCACAACAATGTAAAATCAAGTAACTTTCCTTATTTCATCAAACAGGAATCTTTATATGGCAAGTAAATAACAAACAATAACATTTTTTAGCAAAAAATAAATAATTATCATATTGACTCAAAAATATAGTTTTTTTTATTCTGGGTTGTATATTACATGAGAAGTAAGAAGAGGTTAGTATTATTAGTATTAGTATTATTTATTTTACAAATGGAAATATTAATGGTTAGTTATGCTACTTTGATGTAGTTGGTTAGGGTAAATAACTAAATACTAATTAAAGAGTCCAAATTTCTCTACAGACTACATGCCAAACGAACTTATATTAACATAAAGTCGATGGTGATTGAATATATATAAATAAAATAAATAAATAACTAAGCTAGCTAATTACGTGATAGTATAACCATAAATGTAATTCATATATATAAGTTACTTTTTTATTGACAACATTTGTGTAACAACTTATTGTTTTTTAGGCTTGCTTACATAATCTATGATCTAGTAAAATAGAACACTCATTCCACCAAATTAATCATGCACAACTACGGGTGCCAAAAACCAGAACATGGTTAAACTGATCCGAATAATTAAGACAAATAGGGTTAAGTTTAATAGAGTCAACGAGTCTTAAACGGGTCAACCAACCAACCGAATACCCATTAATTATCAACGCTTCAAGAACCACAAAAAAATCACCACGCCACCCTACTTCCCATGATCACCACCACATATCTATCCCCCCGGTCACACCGTCATTGCCAACTTTTTCGTCTTTCAACCACTCAGCCATTCGTAGTGGTTACTTCTCACCGCACCAAATCTATAGTGACTAACCAATTAATGATAGAGGATCTTGTAGTATAAAACTGTGTATATTTGTTCCATAAACAACGAGTCATAGTTCATCTATATAACCAGGTTTGAATCAAATTTTTTTTTTTTGAAAGGCATACTATTATTAACGAAACAAAATGTGGGTGCTCTACAAGGGATAGAGACACACCACTGTACAGTGCACATACAAGAATGGGACCCTAAACAACTACAAGCAACATGTGTTGATCACCATTAGTAACTAGCAGCTAAAATTGAACTCATAACTGGAGACTATCAAACCAAACCAAACATAAAACTACAAATCTTTTACCATCTGACCTGGATCCATTAACCATAATTCCCAACTCAGATTTGCTTTTACTTTATCCAACCCTTTGAGCCATTGAAACATGTAAACTTGAGACTCGAACAAAACTCCATCGAAACTTGCATTTTTACCTCTGAATAGCACTTCATTTCTGCATTTCCATATGTTGTAAGCTGTTATTTTTGCTGCTGCATTCCAACTTTTGCAATGACCCGACGACCAATCATCCACTTTCCTGTTGCAAAAGACGGCGACTACGATGACAAGTATAAAATGAACAATAAAATCTAATTTAATAAGATATATAGTAGTGTAACACCTCATAATTTAATGTTATATGCTTTCAATACTTTTCATTATAATTTTGAGTTGATTATATAATGATACCTAGCTTCTACGATGGTTCAAAATTAGGTTTTACAAATTGGGTTTGATTTTTACATACACTGTTACTTGATGTTTTCGTGGCATTGATTAATGTGATAAAGGACAACTAGAACGACAAAGACAATAAAATATAAAAATTAGATATTATACATAAAAAAACCACAGGAAACGACATTTTTTTAATCGTAGGGTTAGATTAGATGTGTCATTTCTAAGTTATAAATGAGTTATGATGCATGGTCGTATTTGGGCTTGAAGACAAAGCACGTGTTCGATCAAAACCACTAAAAAGCATCAAATCATGTTTCGCATGCTAATTCACTCATTTGGCTACTTTACAAATGAAAGCATTTATCTTAATCTTATCTATCAAGGGCTAAAAGTACCAGTTTAATTTACTTTTTTCTTTTCTTCTTTTGGCATGCATATATGATTCGTAAAGCACCAATATGCCCACAAGCGTAAAAATATGTAATGTTCTTTCTAAAATTAGGATGTGCCCATTAAAAATGTAGTATTTTATATTGAGTATTGTTTCAAATCAAAGAAGTGAAATTTTGTTATGTACTCTTAATGTGCATAGCAAAGACATTGAATTACCATAGTACTCATAACCGATTGAGTTGGAGTTGGAACCTTATAAATACACATAGTATTTGAGTCAGGTTTATCCTTGTTTGTCCAAACGGTTACATACACTCCATGTCACTCATATGTATCCGCGTGTTAGATGCAAAAAGAAAAAAAAACGCCAGTTTTGATGGAGCGTGTTGTGTATTGTCCTACATCGTACGAGTGTGACTTTGTAACATGGTTAGTAAGAGTCTTATGTTACTCCACTAATAATCAATTGGTTTTAAATTAAAACCTCACAAAGTTACATTTATATATTTTTTTAATACACCTTAGAGTTTTGAAGATCATAAATCTGTGATAAATAACTATTTTCGCTTTAAATTTAATCCTGGAATTTATACTTTATTTGTAGTAATATAACGTTTTTTCAAATAGAGATATATATTAAAATTAAATGTCTCAGAGTTTGAAATAACAAATATACAAGTTTTACGACCAAACAATAAAATACATAATCTTAATCCTTGAAAAACTATAAGATTTAATTTAGAGTAATTTACTTATATAGTTTTTAAAATTTTCTGGTATAAGTGTACATATGTTATGTGTTATGTAAAAAATAATCAATATTTGAAATTAGCAGTGTATGTTCGGATGAATCGGTTGAATCCGATCCAATTGAGTAAATCTAAATCTAATTGGAATTCGGTTTTAAAAAGTGAGATCCATGTACTTTATCCAAACAATCTTAAGATCCGAACCAAACTTAACCATCCAAATTACAATTCGGTTGGATCGGTTGTTACCATTTGGTTTTCATTGTTACATAAATAAATACATGTTAAAAGAGTCGAAATATTTTAAAACTAATTTGATACATATACTATTAAAGATTAAAATATAGTTGTCCAAGTTACAATAACTAGTGGGACTAGTGGCTTTGGCATATATATATATAATTAAAAATAATAAGCTGTAAATAAACATATACATGACATGTATTGATAGATTACTTTGCTCCAGTAGTGTTATATATATATATATATATATATATATATATATATATATATATATATATATATATATATATATTCTTATTCGGTTTATTCGGTTTAAACAATAGTAACCAGGGCCAAACCAAATCCATAGTAATTATTCGATTTTTATCCAATCCGATCCAAAAATCTAAAATATCCGAACCAAATAGTCTGTCCAAAATATTCGGTTCGGTAATTCGGTTTTATCCGAGAAGTGAACACCAGTATTTAAAATCATCTGGTTTTGATTTCATTCAGTAGTGTAAGATTCTATAAACTTCTACTAAAAAAGTAATTGTTTATAGATTACCTTCATTCATCATAAGTAAAAGAATACTTATATATGTAAAAGAGGACGGTAAAAAAATAGTTTATAATATTATTCATTTATGCGAATGAGTCTTACACTTGCAACAACATTAGATAGTGCTATAAAATTCAAATTGCTACAAATCTGGCTCAGATAAATCTAGTTTGGTTGGTTGTTGAATAGAGGTATTACTATGCCGGGTACTTAATTGTTGAGATGGAAATGACATCCTGAAACTGTCTCGGTTATGTCACATTTAACTACAAATCACATATATATAACATACATCTAAAAGTCATGATACATATCAAATTAAAAAAAACACAATATTGCAACATATAATTAACTGCAAAAATGATTGAAAATTAAATCTTATTTTACAAAAATACCTCATTTGTCATGCTTTATATAGTGTGTCGCCAAAAAAGAATTGTTATTGCCGAAAAATAATCCCTAGTCGCAGGAACTTAAACTAGCCCAAAGAAGTCACAGGTAATTTCTATGTCGTCGGAAAACACTTTTAGTCTCCAGAAGTTTTGGTGTCACCGGAGTGCCTAAGTGTTTGGTGACGATATTTTAACACTTTCTTACCTTACAAACTTTCATATCTACTCTTACGTACCACCTATCTATTTACAAAATATTATATCACCTTTATTTTACCCACTTTTCAAAATAAAATACGCTGCCAAAGACTTTAAATTTTACTTTCTCTAAACCCGTATTGCCGAAAATGGTTCCTTCTTGAGATGAGTTTAAGCTTTTGTCGGCGATATGGTATATATTTTATCGGCGACATGAGAGAAAAAAACTAAATCTTCACCTCACAAAACGAAATACACACTGCATAATAATTTTAATTATATTTTCTCTAAACCTCATGTTTCCGAAAATGGTTCCTTCTCAAGGTGAGTTGAAGTTTTATTGACAATTTTTTGGGAACATAAAAAAAAACTCCGTTGTTACACATGTTGCTCTAATGGTGGTCAGTGACATAGAGGGATTTGAAGAAAAGGACTGGCGACATGCTTGCTTAAATTGATAATTTAAGAATTTTCAAGTTTATTATAGCTTACAAATACTTGATACTTGCTTATTTAACTTAATCCAACTTGTATAAAATACTAAATTATAACTCTATCTTTTGATTGTAAACCAAAGAAGAACCTGATCGATGTGGAACAATTTTGCCATAGATTTTCTCAAGACCATAGGAGTTTTCATATTAACTAACGCTAAATTTCAGCTTACCTCATTGTTTCTCAAAGAACGGAATTTTACTGTCATGATTTATTTGAAAACCCTTCAGTTTGAACAATTGGTATTCCACCAAACTCTTCAACCATAAATTTGTATTTATTTATTTTTGGACAGTATAAGAAAAAATTATTCTTCCATGACTAGAGACATATATAAAGTACACTATCATCAGCTCAAGTGATAAGGATGCCTTGATTTTGCAACCATATATGATCATGTTGACAGAGCCAAAGTTGCCAAGCAAAGATATAGTACCCACAAAGGCACAAAGAAATTCCCAATAAAACCTTAATTAATTTCATATGAGAGAGATTGAAAGAGAGATAACTTGTTTTGAACTAACAAAGTTTTCTTTATCTCTATGTAAATAAATTTAGGTATGTAAAAATATTTAATAATTTTCATAAACCATTGTACTATCATTCGATTTCTAGGAAAAAAACCACTTCGCCCATAAATATTACTAGCATTACACCCGCGTAATGCGGCGGCGATGACAATAGTTTGTGCTCGATAACATGTTTGATTTTAAAAATAGAGTATGGTATGTGAAATGCGATATTAGTTAACTTATCTCTGTATTTTCTACCTTTTCTGATTTCTTTACTTTTTTTTACAATCAACCATTTTATTAGTTGTTAAAATAATTTTTGAAAAACAACTAAAAATTATTATTATTAAATAATTAGTGAAAAAGAGATTATAGTCTTAAAATTATATTGATGTAAGTAATTTAGCCATAATGAGATAAATTAAATAATTTTTGTGATGTTTAATGATTTCTTAAAGTAATAATTACCTTAAATTAGTTGAGATAATCAAGTGAATGATTGGTTAGACTATTGCTTTAAATGTTTGTATCTTAAGCAAAAAAAATTGTACTACTTAAAATTAAGTAGTCTTAAAATTTTTAAAAGAGAGAAAGATAAATGTTTTATATTATAGTATAGATAAATAGCATTTAAGAAAAAAATTGAGATTGCCGGAATGGCTAAGGCGCTCGAGTTTTTATAGAGAGGTCCCATGTTCGACCCACACAATGCTTAGTTCTTTCTTTTTTTCTTTGGTTTACAGTTTTTCATAGAGAACCCCAAATAATTTGTTCTCTTTCAATCCAACTCTTAATTTTATAATAAGTTCTAAAATAACTCTAAAATCACAATAAATTCTTTATTTCTATAATGATAAAAAAATTATTAATATACATTTTGAAATTTTTTTTTATGAAATGATAAATTTGTAACATTTATATAAAGTCTTAATTTTTTTCTAGATAGAACTTTTTTAAAATTAAGTATGTATGTTTTCGGATAAAATTGGCATCTTAGATGTTGGGCGTGGATTTTATTTTGTATGTTAAATATGTGTAGTTCTATTATTATACGAGTATTTGTCATTATACATAATCCAAGTCATTTGTTCGTAGTGAAATAGGCTCTTATTGTTTAAATATTTGCGTAGTTTCAAGATACAGCGGATGCTAGATTACTTTTAAAAAATTCAAGCAATTCAATTGTTTTAAGTTTCATATCTAAATTCAACTTACCATTTATACATAAGTGGTTTAAAATTATTCTTTTAACCTTTTTAATAAAATAATAATAGATGAATAATCTGATCAAATTCGATTAAAAAGTAATTAGTCCTCAACGCGAAGTATGGATAAGCTAATCACTGGTTATGAACAATATTAGAATACATTTAATATAGACATGTAAAGATAGTAAGCAGATCATACTTCATAACACATAATCAACTTGACCGCATCTTCAAGTCAAAGTAGTGCCCAATTGATATATGGTCCTACAATTGAGTAATTGACCCCATTGTATCAAAGCAAGTTGAGATGTGCCCTTTTGCCCTACTCAAATTCCCATTGCCTAGCTACTTTAATAAAAATGAAATTCTACTATAATTACTATTATTTTATTATTAACTGTAAAATTTGTAACACATCCTAAATAATCATTCCGAATTTATGCATTAACATCTCAATATAATTATATTCATACAAATTAATAGCATAAATGTTTTATTATCAATCACATGTTAACACTTCTTTAATTTACACGTATTAAATTATTTCTTATAGATTCTTAATATGACAAATGATAACAGATGAGAAAATCAACGTCTTTTTACTAAATTTTATCATCTTTTTTCAGTCTTTCAGATTGATCAAGTATGTGTTATATCAGTAACTATAAAAAAAATTAATAATGGTCATTTTATATGTTATCTACGGCATATTGTTTGCTATTATTAGCCTCTTAATAGAAAATATTCGTTAACTTTTAAGTTATATATATATATATATATATATATATATATATATATATATATATATATATATATATATATATATATATATATATATATATATATAGTTCATTCGAAAACCGTTGTTAGGGCGAGAACTACGAGAACCAATCTCAGCCGTTCCTTGGATATGGGAAAATCACGGATCAAGAGCGTGGAGAGATAGAGTGTGCCATGATGCATGTGATAGGAATTCATGGGTGGGCAATGACATTGGTAGGGAGAATTGGACGGCTCAGATTTGTTCTGATGTTTCTCGTACTAAGAATGGTTTTTAAATGTTCTTCCTCTATATATATATATATATATATATATATATATATATATATATATATATATATATATATATATAATTAGGTTCAAGTAAAAAGAATATTAAGATACTAAATATATATATATATATATATATATATATATATATATATATATATATATATATATATATATATATATATATGTATATATATATATATATGTATACGAAAGAAAGAAGGACCATTTGCTTAAAGGTACGTGCTTCCAAAAAGACAGGGAAATATCAGCTTCACGTGCTTTTGTTTTGAAGGGGACGACTTAACGATTGGTCACTTGATCGTATGAAAATGACACCTTCTTAATTATATTAATTACTAATTAAACAACATACCATCAAATTTTAATTTAATATTAAAATATTATCTACGACTTTAACAAACAATTACGTGCGCACCTATACATCCTCATCATACTATTTGTTAAGCAAATTTTCTAATCTTAAATTTCAAGATCATGGTTACATATTTTACATAACTATATACATGTGTATATTTGGTGTTAAATTACAAATTAATTAAAAGAACAATCCTTTCTCGCCATAATTGTCATAAATAGTGATTGGTACTTCATCCATTTCAAAATTATTGTTCATTTTTAATTTTATAAAGTCTTTCTTTTTCAACTTTGAACATAAATATTTTTATTTCTGTTACGTAATACTTGATAAAAATTATATCAATGAAAATACGTTTAAAACACTATGCATTCATATATTCTGTATCAAGTATTATATAACACAAACAAAAATATTTAAGATCAAAGTTAAAAAGGAAATACTTTATAAAATCAAAAGTAGACAATAATTTTGGGATGGAGATAGTATTGAATTATATTTGGCAACCAATTAATTACGTATACTTTAGATGAAAGATGACTAAAATGTTAATATTAAATCAAACATTATATTGTCAAGAGACTTACAAAATAAGAAGCTATAACATGTAAAAGTTATATAGATTAATAGAAATGGATTCTTTTACTGATAAGTATTCAAGTTCTTATATTTTGCAAGTGTGAGTATCTTAATTTTAAAAATTATATTGTATGTACTAAATTTCTAATTTGTTGCTATTGTATGTATATTGGTTACATAAAATATGAAAAAACGTACAAGTTTAATACATACAATAGAAAGTTTAGTACACAAAATAACGACCAATTAAAAGTCGATGCACACAACAGAAATTATCTAAGTATGATACATACAATAACAAAACATAAGAAATTTATACATTTTGGTGAAGTAAACACTTAATATAAATTAATAATAAATCAACATAACCTGAAGGCATTGGGTGATGAATTTGGTAGTAGTTATCAAATAGTACAGTTAGTTTTGAATTTAAGGTCCAATTTGTTTCACCGTAATGTGAAGGAATATAATGAAATTGAAATCAAATTCAGTTGTATATTGCGTTTGGTAACATTATTTGAAAAGGAACTAAATTCTTTGAAGTATTTATATTCCTTTAGGTAGAGGAATGTCATTCCGTAACATACATGGATGAAATTAAAATCATTTCAATTCATTCGTATTACGATGAAACAAACGCGACCTAATTGTAAGGTTTTTGTCATCTATCCTGGTGGCCTTTGTTGTATTATGACGTTAATATGGATAATAAAATGTATGGATAGAAAAAGGAGTTATCTGCCAATTCAATATACATATTGTTGACAGACGTGGTAAAAAGTATGACGTCATTGATGGCGTGTAATTATGATAAGGATAAATAGTATGTTAGGATTGTTAGATAATTGGAGAAAATGTAATATTATATTTAAATTCAATTTAATTGAAAGAGTTTGAATATAAATTGTGAGGGAATTGTATAAAATATGTGAGGGGGTTTTAAGAAAATTGTATATTAATGTAATTTATTACAGTTTGTTTGAAAATTAAGTTTAATAACTTGTGATATATTTAGTTTAGAGAAAAGATAATTATATATTTGTGACCGTCTCATTTTTATCTATGTTTTGATATATATTTTATCGTAATATTACGTTTTTAAAAAAATTAGTATAATTTAATTGTTTTATCCATCGAGAGCAATGGTTAGGCAATTATTGAGCATTTTATTCGTTCTTTATATTTATTCACCAATGATTATATAGTCGCTAATTTCTTGGTCTTTCGATATATAAGTAGAATAAAAAATATACTATATTTTAAAATTTTGTCATATTATGATAAAATTTAGGGCAAACTACACTATAATACAACGAACTTTGGCTAAGCTGCCAATGTATACAACGAACAATTTTTTTTGAAAAAAATACAACAAACTTACATATTTCTCCCAATTTATACAAAAGGTAACCGGTTTTTTTTATTTCTTTTTGTATTTTTATAATTTCAGATTCAATAGTTCTTCAAGATGTTCTTTGTGTTCTTCAATTTTCATGTGTAAACCCAGAATCAAACCAAAATCTTGCAACACAAACATCTAATGCATACAAAAAACCATAATTAAAACTCGGAATCAAAACTCACTAATTTTTGTTACACAAACATCATATGAACTGAAATTTTTTTATTCTTATGCACGACTAGGTTACTAAAAACCATAATCAAAACTCAGATTATGCAACATAAACATCATATGAAACTCAAACCATATCTGGAAAGTTAAAACACGTGAATCAAAACTCAGATTTACAAAAACCTAGATGAAGATGAACAGATCTATAGTCCTACACTTACTCAAATACCAGATCTGAGATTTGAACAAGAAGACAAACACATGGTGCTGGGGTGGAGATTCAGAACAAGAATCAAACCAAAAACCCTAATGGAAGTCGAAGCAGCGGTGGTGCTTTGAAGGCGGCGGTGGTTTGAACCCTAATCTCTGTTCTTCGAGGATGGTGAAGGTTTGAACCCGAATCTCTGTTCTTCGAGGTTGAAGGCAGCGATGGTGGTTATGAAGAAGGCAACGACGGTGGTGGAGGCCTCGCAATGGCGGTGGTTGATGTCTTGCAACCCTGAAATCAAGTGGCGGCAGCGGTGGTATGCGAAACCCTAAGGCGACGAGGCGGATGTGGATTAAAGATGGCAGCGGCGGTGGTTCTGTTTAGATCTGAAGGCGGCGACAAAATGAAGGCGGTGGTTCTGTTTGGATTGAAGGCGGCGGTGGTTCTGTTTGGATTGAAGGCGGCGGATGTGGATTGGACGGTGCGATGCCGGAGGATCTTAAAGGGTGGTGGCGGCGCTGCGTTTGATCTTGAAGGATGTATGGTGCTCTTATCAGTGTTGAAGATATGAGTGCAGATGTTTATTTAATTAAATATATTAATTAAATTAATATTTTAGACAAAAAATAAAATAGAAATAAGGTAACCGGCTGATATATTCAAAGTGACCTGTTATAACAGGTCACTTGTATACAATGTGAGTTACAAGTGAGTTTGTTGTATTTTTTTTACAAAAAAATTGTTCATTGTATACATTGGCAGCTTAGCCAAAGTTCATTGTATTATGGTGCAGTTTGCCCTAAAATTTATATGTTTGATAACCACTTAATGAATCTTTTAAAACTATTGGTTAGTGACACAAAACTATTTACAAAACTACTACTATCACTTTGGGCTCTTTAAAATTGATTGTTAGTGTGTGAATAAATCCCCATACAAAAACTATAACTCTACATAAATAATAGGTAGTGAAACAACTTGAAATTTTATATAAAGATTTTAATTGTCTTATTTTTTAACTAATAACTTGACACATAAAGCTAAGGCTTCAATGTTATCTTTTTTTAAACTAATGTCTTGTTTTTTAAATTATAAACAAAATATGTTCTATGTTATGATCTTATTTTTATATGGTCCAATTTATGTATACTTAGATTGATGTCATCATTATTTAAGTTTTGATAAATTTAGTTTACAATTCCAAACATTCAAATATATTATCGGCTAATAAAAATATATTTTAAGCACTTGATATTATAACATCAATAATAATATTATGGTTATGCATTTACAATGTTGGGACAAATCTACATCACGAGAAAAACAATAATATTATAATAAAATATTTTAGATATGTAATATAATTTTATATTAAAAAGAGCATGTATATATACAAAGTATTAGATATAAAAGTTTTATTTACGTACCTGAGCACTGTTCAGGTATAACACTAGTTCAATCTTACCGACAAGTATATAATGAACTCTCTCTCTCTCTCTCTCTCTCTATATATATATATATATATATATATATATATATATATATATATATATATATATATATATATATTGCATCAATAAAGAACCTAATCTTAAACAAAGAACTTAAATAACCAATCTGGACCATTAAATTATCAAAATCAAAGGATGAGATTTAAAGATAGCTTAATTGTAATCATTATGTATAAATTATCAAATAAATGGCAAACATGGAAAATCCCCCAACAACACACATTTAAAAAAAACTCCTCAAAACTTTAAATTGTCATAACTTTTTAAGTTTTTTAAATTTTTAAAAAAAAATTATACTAATCTTTTAGTTTTTTAATCCTCTTTCAAATAAGACCACTATTCTCATATATTTTTTTTTGCAAATGCAAATTTGTTTGCATTTTGGGCTGTATTGTAGTGTTTGTGTACGGATTTTGCATTATGGATTTAAATATGTAATTTTGTATTTTGGGCGGCATTTTTATTGAATCATTTTGGATTTCATTTTGCATTTTCATAATTTTGCATTTTGGAAGTATCTGGATGACCTGTATGTTCATATTTTGCATTTTTCGATTTTTTGCATTTTGCATTTAGAATGAAACCCAACTCAAAATGCAAACTTTGCATTTTCAAAAAAAAAGTTTCAGAAATATATCAAGCCTGGTTTTGTTTAAAAGAGAATGAAAAACTGAATCTAATGATATAATTTTTTTTGTTAAAAATCTTAAAACGAACAAGTTATAATCATTTAAATTAAGGCACCGAGAGTTTTTTTTTTCTTTTTCATTTTTGCTTTTAAACAATATGCCACGTGTCTTTTCAATGGTTTTTTTTGTTCTATGTTTAAAAGAGATTATATATAGAACCTTACCATGCATATATATATATATATATATATATATATATATATATATATATATATATATATATATAGAGAGAGAGAGAGAGAGAGAAAAGTTTATTGGAGAACCGTTGTTAGCGCGAGAATCAATCGGAGTCGTTCAATTCACTACTTCAATGTCATTGCACACCCATGAATTCCTCACATGCACGCTGCCACGCTCTATCCTTTCACGCTCTCCATCCATGATCTTCCCATATCCAAGAAACAATTAAGATTGGTTCTCGCGGTTCACGCGCTAATAACGGTTCTCGAACGAACCCTCCCCTATATATATGTATATATATATGAAGAAGTTTATTTGAAAATAATTATTAATACGAGAAACGCGAGAAATATTTTTCGGCGATCGAGTGGTGATGACGTGGTCATGGTCTATAACACCCGTTTACTCTCCCACACATTCTACACTCTTAATTAGACACCGGCATATATATATATATATATATATATATATATAGTGGAGGGTTCATTCGAGAACCATTGTTAGTGCGAGAACCGCGAGAACCAATCTTAGCCGTTCCTAGGATATGGGAAGTTGCATGTGAGGAATTCATGGGTGGGTAATGACATTAAAGGAGGGGGAATTGGACGGCTTAGATTGGTTCTCGCGGCTCTCGCGCTAACAACGGTTCTCGCATGAACTTTTGTCTATATATATATATATATTATATGAGATATATAATTTGCTTCTCTTTTTTAGTAAAACAAGAAATATTAAACTGAAAGCGAAATATTAAACTGGTAAAAGGGAAGAACTCAATTAATGGTGCAACAAATAACTAAACAAATTAATTAACAGCGGTTGGTTGTAAGTAAGCACGTAAATAAAGTCAAAGAGAAACAACTGAAAGTCATAGAAGACTGTTATCTTAAAGCTATAACTTATTGTAGGAAAAGAATAAGAGGTCCAATAGGTACAAACAAACATGTGGCTCCCAGATGTGAATATTTAAATAACGGTACGTAACAATTTAAAATAATACTATTTTATTTTATTTAAACATGTTTTAATGAAAATCAAATGACTCAAATAATTAGACTCTAACCACATACAAACTACGTAAATTGATATAACTAGATTAGACTAAATTAAAGGAATATATATATATATATATATATATATATATATATATATATATATATATATATATATATATATACATACGTGTATCTTAATTGATTTAATTAAGTAATTAATATATGTATGTTATAATTGTCAAGATACAGACAAATAAAGTGGACAGTATGTAAGCAACCATTAATGTTTTTTTTATGGACAAGTTAGACGTATAAAACGTGGCTATATTGGGATTGAAATAAATCAATACTTTATTTATAGCTTCTTTGACATTGTCCGGTACAATAAGCTAGAAATGGAAATTTTGGTCCTTTGGGATCACTTCTCTAGAGTAGTCTGCAAAATAGTTTGTGAATTCTAAATAAGCCACGACTTATTTTCAAAAATAACTCTCTATTATTTTATATATATAACCAGTGGATACGTATATGTAACCATATTAATATATTCATTTTTATTTTAAATATTAATTTTATACAGATTCTTGTTGTTTTTAAGTTTGAGTTTAGTACCTTGTAAATTAATCCTATATTTGGTTGTTATAATGTGTAAAATAGTAATTTTTTAATAATTTTAAATATAAGTAACTAGAAATTGAACAAATTAAACAAGAGTAATTGAATAATATTTCATGATATATCTAACAAGTACGAGTTCATTGATAACTATTGAGTTTTTTTAAACAATATTTATTAATAAATCTCTTAAAAGCTTCAAAAAGTTACCATATTTTGTCACCAACCATGCACTACTGTTAGTTAGTTGAAGGGAGAGTAAATTAATAATAATATTCTAATAGGAAGAAAAGAGAGGATAAGATTATATATATATATATATATATATATATATATATATATATGTGAAAATGGAGATGATATTTTTACTTATAAAGTTAATTCATCCACTACAAACTCATGTTTTACTAACTTGTAACATAGTTTTAAAGGTGTTGTATCTTTAGTGGATGAATTAAATTTATAAGTGGAATAATCAACTCCCATATGAAAAAGTCTTGCGACTGGGAAAAAGTCTATACGTAAAAAGGGGGAGTTGATGGTATTTTGGTAATTATAAATCAAAATGAAGGGTGTTTTGCGTCGGCCAAAACTAGGCTTTCTTCTCTTTTAGATCCTAAATAAATAGTATCGTTCTCATACGATCTCCATATATACTCTTATTTTATAGATTTTTATTATTGCTATTACTTTACATTATTCATTTGTAAATTTTTTTGATATGATCAACTTTGTGTAATAAAAACTTGCTCTCATTATTCAGCTTTACGTAAACGTAATATTTTTAATTTTTTATTATAAAAGATAGAAGTTTACGATAGAAAGATTTTGTTATAAAATATTAATGATGTTGATAAACCATGTGTTCTAGATTTATTGATTGTGTTTAAAAGAAACACATATACAACTTTATTATGATGTGTAAACCAATTTTTGGGATAACTTTTTATTGTATGTTTTTAACATTTACAATGTAAACCATTGGATGTATGATATTTAAGTTATAATGTTTTAATTCGATCTTCATAGAAATGTTATATAATGTGTTCCTGATAAAAGTTTCAACATACAAAAAATTAAAAAAGTTAATAAATTTGTGGTAGTGAGATCTTAGGATTTCGATCCCGATCTTATGCTCCAATCTTACAAAAATAAAAACGATCATAAATAATATTCTAATATTGATAACCTTTCTATATCATTTATAAAGTTATTTACTATAACAGAATCCTTGCTCTATCAATATTAAAAGATAAAAAAATAGGAAGTAAATTTGTTTTTTACTTTATCATCATCAATAGAATAAAGGAGTATAAGAAATTTCTTTTTAAAAAAATTATAGATTATTTAGGAGCTTAGGGCTACTTTGTAAATTAGACCGAACATAAGGGCTATTATTAGAAAAATATAAGGTATCTTGGTTCTTACTGAAAAGTATGTGAAAATAAGAAGAAAAGTATCGAAATGATCATCTACAACTCAAATGTTTTACACTTTTACCCCTCCAACCAAAGACTCTTTTACTCATAATTGTCTTTTTAGTTACTTATTTCACAGATACTTAAGAGGGTGTTTGTTAGCTTATTTTATAGGCTTAATAGATTATAAGTTTATTTTTAAGGGCTTATAAAAAAAATGTTTGGCTAAGCTTATTAACTTAAGCTTATAAGCTTATTTTGTAGGTAAATAAACTCATTTTCATAAGCTACTTGAGACTACTTTTTTTTTAATGAGATGGACTTATTTTTATGAATTTACATTTCTATCATTAATTTTCCCATCTTCCCCATATATGTGTCATTTATCTTCTCCTTTTTAGTCATATTACATATATAAGTTAAGTCATAAGCTAATAAGCTAATACAAACACTTTTTAATCTAATAAGCTTATAAGCTCATAAGCTATTAAGCTCTTAAACTCACAAGCTTAAGCCCAAAAAAATAAGCTTACCCATACACCTGCTAAGAATGAACAAAACATATATTAAGGTTAATATCTAGATGCAAATATTAATTAACTTGATCGGGTTAATTTGATTAAATAACTGGATTCTTTATCAATATTTCGATATAATTAAGAACTTGATACGAAACTTACGGACAAAATATATTCTTTTAGTATTACGTCTTGTACAAAACAATAAAGCTAAAATACTAATAAAATATTTTCAAATAAATATTATGATAACACTTTATATCGAATATAGAAAATATAAAATGATCATCATATATTAAAGTTATAAGAAAAACCAAATATATACAAAACTAAACACATTTTTATAGAAGAATTAATTATTAATTAATACAAATAATATAGTAGAATTGTGCGTTGCGTAAAAAACAAATAATATATAGTAATAATACGAATTCAAATATTCGAATTTTAGTATAAAACTGTTATGACAAACTTAGATAGTTGACAAATAAAATGCACATTTGGTTTGAGAAAAAATAAGTCAAAACAATACAAGTAAAATCCAGAGTTAGATTTATAATTAAAGTAGTCAATCAGCTACAAGTCTTCAAAATATTAGTGAATATAAGTCGATACATAGTTCTATATGTGTGAAAACTTTTAAACAGAAAAGTACTCGGTTTCAACTTTCATTTTCAAACTTTTGGTCAGGGAAAATGATTCATCCAATGTGTTAAAGGCTTTCTCTTGCGTAATATACACATCTTATAACAACTTATATCTTTTTATATGTATTCGATTTTTGGAGGCACAAGTTGGGTGACAATTATTTTTAAAAAATTAATAATTCAACTCAAAAACCAAATTTAAAAAAATTTGAATCAGGTCAAGAGCGATTAAAAAAATTAATATAAATCGAATTATTCGTGTCTAATTCAAATTGAATTTTAAATTATCTTATTGAATTCATATATTTTTTTAACTGCAACAATATATATAGCACCAAAAGCAGATGAAATGTCTGTATAAGTACACAAGGAAACCACATCTGAGCATCTTAACTATAAGTGCTATCATCTACAGAACCATAAAAATCGCATTGAAGAAGGCCGTCGCACACTAACACATTGCAACGGCAGTGCATATCAGTTCACACAAATCCACACGACATTCGACAGTAGCATCGAACCCAGCAATAAAACCACATCACGCATCATCAGAGCCACCTCAATAAAGCTACATAATCTCGACGAGAGATCATCTCAGCCCAAATCAAAACCTCAATCATTACAGCACCAAACGACTAGCTAATTAGGAATGAAAATCGTATTTTCTTTTGTTGAATTTTCCACTTTATCCTTCCACACGTTTGATGATAACACTTGAGATTCATTAATTCTCCTTTTTCAATTTTTTTTAAGATTTTAATTCGTGTGGTTGATTTTATTAGTAGGAAGATGAGAAGGAATGGAAAGTATAATGATATATATATAAATACATTTAGTTATCATACATGTCTTCTTTTCACAAAATAAGCCATCAACATTGCGTTGAGTATGTTTTGATATGACATAATAACAATCAAGTATTTAAGGTTGTTTGAGATCATCTATTATATATCTTTCTGATTTATCCTTCTACTTATTCTTCACCTCACAACATGAAAACAAGTGTTAAAATCAATAAAGAAGACGAGAAAATAGAATTAATGGAGTACTTGTGTCATTTTATGATGAGTATGACAGTAAAGTAAAAGGAAAAGATAGAAAAACATACTATTTTTTGTAAGTCTTTTTATCGATGTTCACTATATTAAAAATAGACATGAAATAAGATTGAATTACTCCACAAGTAATTAGTTTTAATTTGATTAGATTACGGATGCTACAATATTTCATGATATATTATATGAAACCATGTTCCAACTAATTTTAAGTTTTGAAAAAAGGACATAATTAATTCAGTCTTTGGTAAGAAAAAGTAGAATGACTGAGATAATAAAAGAAAAGAAAAAAGAAAATGGCAGAAGGAAGCGAGTGAGACAGTAATGACGGGACTGAAGAGGAAGAGAGAGATGAATTATTATAAATAATTTATGTAAAAAGAGAAGAGAAGAAAGAAAAAGGATGGACTGGTGGATGGGAAGCACTGAGTCACTGAATCGTTATAAAGCCCTGTAAATGACTAAATACCCCCTCACCCCTCGCTGACAAAACCCTTCACGCCCCCCACCTTTACATTGACAACTCTTCCCACTCGCACTCTTTTCTAATATAAAATCAAATTCTCACTGCTCCCTCATCTATCTATCTATAATAATAATAATAATAATAATAATAATAGTTATTATTATTATTATTATTAGTATTATTATTATTACTAGTATTATTATAATAATTATTATTATAGGTAATAATTCATACAACTCTTAAAATCTTGGATACTCTAGTTTATATTTTTATCAATTCTAGTTGATTATTATGTCTACTTTTTATGTTTCTTAAGTAATTTGATATCATTAAATCATAAAAATAAATATTTAAAATCATAGACTATATGATTCATATATAAGAGAAGTTAAAACAGCCCTAAAAAATTGGAATAAATAGGAATAAATCCCTCATGGAGGACTTGAAAAAGAATGTAGATGAAATGGAGATGATTGCTAAACAAAGACTTCTTCTGTTGATGAGCTGGAAAAAAGAAAAAAAATAGCGGATAGAGATACTTAGATTTGGAGTATTCTCAAACACTCTTGATCTTAAACAAAAGGCATGAATAAAGTGGATAGTAAACGGTGATGAATATACTAGTTATTTTCATGGTGTAGTAAATGCAAATAAAAATCGTCATCGATTCAATGGCTTGACAATCAATAGTGTTTGGGAGTCACACCCGATAACAATAATATAGAGGTGTTTATTTTATTTTCTTCAAAATGTAAAGAGTCCATGCAATCCCGGCCAAAGTTTGTTAGACTATCCACATCCATCACATCCTTCACACAGCTACATCAGCGCCACATCAGCTTCCCACTATTTTCTCATCACATCACACAAACCCCTGCATCCATCACACCCTTCACAAATGAATTTAAAAAAAAAATGAAAAAAACTTTCTCTCTCTCTCACACTCGTGACCCGGCTCACATATGTGAGCATGAGTGGCCGGTCACACACCTCAGCGATGGTGTTTGTGAGTGTGATGACCCCTCACGAAGCCCCATCACGGGTCGATGCGGACGGTCTTAGTTCAAGACGTTATCCATGGAGGATAACAATATTTTAAAGGATCAATTTTTTTGGATGAATTCAAAGAGGCTTTTGGTCGTGCGAGGGAGAAAAGGCATCACGTCCCGACGATTTTACCTTCAAATTTATAAAAACATTGCTGGAGTTTTATTGAAAGGGATGTGGTAAATTTGGTTAGACATTTTGAAAAGAAAAGCTCATATTTTCAATGGTGTAAATCGCCATTTATCTCTTTGTTCCCAAAGATAAATGATCCTTTGACGCTTAAAGATTATCGTCCAATTAGTCTAATTAGATGTGTTTACAAAATAATCACGGAGCTCCTTACAAGTAGACTAAAAAAGGTAGTCAGAAAGATGGTGAGTCTGGAACAATTGGCTTATATTGAAGGAAGACAAATTCTTGATGGTCCCTTATTTTTTATTTTGATGGTCCCTTAATGTTAAATGAGATCTGTAGTTGGGCAAAAAGAACAAAAAATCGAATGTTACTTTTCAAGATAGATTTTAAAAAAGCTTTTGATGTATTAAGTTGGAGCTACATTCTATTATGGAACAAATTAATTTTGGTAGTCAATGGAGGTCTTGGATTATGTCTTGCCCTCACTCGGCTAGTCTTGATTCTTGTCAATGGAGATCCTAGTGGTGTTATGCAGTTAAATCAATATGAAACATCATTGAAAACTTGTCTTTTTCATCCATATCCTCTCAAGGCTTTTGGAATAATTGGCCTCCACCAAATGTCAAATGCTTTGTTTGGAAACTTTTGCTAAAAGGACTTCCGACGAGGTCAAATCTTGGTGCCCGTGGTATTGTTCTTCCAACAACTACGTGTCCAATTTGTGAAAGGGAGGAGAGAACTGGACATCATCTCTTTTATGCATGTGAGTCAACATTCAATGCTTGAAAAATTGATAAGTGCGCAGATAAATGGGGTAGGTCAAAAAAGAAGAAGAAATTGTGGAGGCTGTTGTTGGT
The DNA here is from genome assembly GCA_947179395.2 of Pulicaria dysenterica. NCBI lineage: Eukaryota > Viridiplantae > Streptophyta > Magnoliopsida > Asterales > Asteraceae > Pulicaria > Pulicaria dysenterica. Next base: position 60,879,854 of record OX359295.1, read on the forward strand.
ACTTTACTTTGGTTTGCACAGATGCTCCAAACATGTTGGTGTTCAATGGAAAAAGGTTCCTAGCTACATTAGTTATGGATGAAATTCAGGCTACTTTGTTTACATGAATGGATTTAGAGCAAATTATAAATCTTTAGTTTGGTCTATGTGGTGTTGCAACACTCTTTTTCAAATGTAAAACTCTTTTGTCTCTAGTATCTTGTTAGAGTTTTATTATAATATATTTAGTTTGCTAGGAGATAGTGATGACCAAACCAAAAATTCTCTTCTAATTTGTCTTTATTGCCGTTAAAAAAAACTAATATTATATTCCTTCACTTACTAGATAATAATATAATATGAAATTTATTTTTTCTATATTTATTTTTTATGACTCTTTTCATTGATATAATAATTAAAAATAATTTCGTGATAAGATATTGAACATCAAATTAAATCATTATTTTTTTTTTACACTCAATTATATATATCAATCGTTCAAAATTTTTATTGCTTGAACTATCCACGGTGTCTCCTTTCTTTTTAAGGGTATCATGCTCAATCGTACGAGTGCCCATGGTTTGATCATATCAATTTTCATATATAATTTTGCAAATGCTTGGTTAAGGTTTTTCACATATCATTACATACACACATATGTGTATGTCGTGTGTATATAAACACACACACACACACACACACACATATATATATATAGGGGATGGTTCATGCGAGAACCGTTGTTAGTGCGAGAACCGCGAGAACCAATCTCAGCCGTTCCTTGGATATGGGAAGTTTCATGGATGGAGAGCGTGGAGGGATAGGGTGTGGCAGGGTGCATGTGAGGAATTCATGGGTGGGCAATAACATTGAATGAGGGGAAATTGGACGGCTCAGATTGGTTCTCGCGGTTCTCGCGCTAACAACGGTTCTCGCATGAACTTTTGTCTATCTATCTATATATATATATATATATATATATATATATATATATATATATATATATATATATAGGGGAGGGTTCAAACGAGAACTGTTTTTCGTACGAGAACTGCGAGAACCAATCTCAGCAGTTCCTTGGATATGGGAAGTTCATGGATGGAGAGCGTGGAGGAGATCAAGTGTGGCAGGGTGCATGCGAGGAATTCATGGGTGGGCAATGCCATTAAAAGAGGGGGAATTAAACGGCTCGGATTGGTTCTCGCAGTTCTCGTACGAAAAACAGTTCTCGTTTGAACTTTTGCCTATATATATATATATATATATATATATATATATATGTGTGTGTGTGTGTGTGTGTGTGTGTGTGTGAGGGTTCAACGAGAATTGTTTTCGTACGAGAACTGTGAGAACCAATCTCAGCCGTTCCTTGAATGTGGGAAGTTCATGGATGGAGAGCGTGGAGGGGATCAAGTGTGGCAGGGTGCATTTGAGGAATTCATGGGTGGGCAATGACATTAAAAGAGGGGGAATTGGACGGCTCAGATTGGTTCTCGCAGTTCTCGTACGAAAAACAGTTCTTGTTTGAAATTTTGCCTATATATATATATATATATATATATGTGTGTGTGTGTGTGTGTGTGTGTGCGTGCGTGTGTCTGGATGTATGTATTAATGTATATATAATCTGTACACATGAAATTTGAAGTGTTTGTATTATATATATCTATATTATTTTATCGTTGGGGTTTGTAATTTTTTTCTTCATAACTTAAATTACCCTAAACCAAATTTCAATGTTCAAAAAACAACTTTTAAGGGGGAATGGGTTTTCTTCTACAAAAACATTCCGTTCTAAGTAAAGTTAGAGAAAATATATATGAATTTAGCTAACTTAGATTTGGAATCTTATGCAAAGTGTATAATTCACCGAATTAATTAAATTAAAAGCATGTTCAATTAACTAAAAAAAAATGTTACCTTGTAGAAAGTTATAATGGGATTGTTGCCATTATCGTTTACCACTCATTAAAATCTTTTCATTGGATATAAAGTTAGATCGAATTATATGTGTTAAGCCTGTTAATTAGTGGCACTCTACTAGAAAAAAATTCAACCATCGTCTTAATATATATATAAATTGTGACATCTGAGTTTATTTGTAAACATACAAAGTATATAACAAACTGACTAATGATATAAAGATATTTCAAAACCTGTATCAACAATATCCTTAATTAAATTTATATTAATGAAATACGATGGTTAGAATAGTCTTTTATCTTTAAAGATTTACATAGATACACGGTTATATATTAAGGATTTATAAGAAAATGATTCATTTTCATTTCTTGTTTTTTTATTAAACTCGAGAACCAAGAGGAATGAGGTTCGAATGTCGCAAATCTAATGACACCTTAAAAAGTATATTAGTGCAATTTTTAACTCAATCAACATGTTAAACATTAAATTTCCTTAACACTTTATATATATAAAGAGAATTGAAGACCTAAACATTTGACTGTCAACATTAAAATGAAAGTGGGACCATACATGAAATGTTATAAATTGAAGGGGACGTGGACAAACACCCTAGAAAAGATACTGATAATCTTATGTTATTTAAGTTAATGACAGGATGATAAAATTATTGTAATTTTTATAGATTTTGTTAAGGTTTAAAAAGAAGGTGTTCAAGTTAAACAAAAGACATAAACCTATATTGGCTTTTTCTGCCTTTTGTTTCAACTTTTGTTTCTGTGCTACCTATGCATTTGTCTATGTCTGCCCTCCTTCCTCTGTTACCCCTCCCTCTTTAACTCTCAAAACAGCATAATGGGTTAGCAATCATACTCTCAATTTCCTTCCAAATTTTCTTCTTCCATAGATTTCTATATTTTCCCTTCTTGTTTGGCATCATAAAAAACATGTCTTTTCATTGTGTTCTTGCTTTTCTTGATTTTTCACCATGACTTGACTTCATTTCTCCAGTTTTCTTTCACCCCTTCAAGATCAAGAATCAGTTAGTTGTTCTTATCCCAGAAACCTCCCCATCTTATAGGTTTCAAGAAGCACTTGGGAGAGTTGTTGTAACTGAAGTTGGGTTTTGTGATGGAGATTGATCTGAATCATGCAGTGAGTAGTCAGAATGCAGAATCTTGCGTGAATGGAGGGGGTTCATCACTATCAACTTCATCAAACTCCTCAAATTGTTCCTTAAAGTCCCCAAATTCATCCTCAATTTACGTGGAACATTGGCATGCTTGTGCTGGCCCTCTCACCACTCTCCCAAATAAAGGAAATGTGGTGGTTTACTTCCCTCAAGGTCATGTGGAACAAATTGCCTCACACTCATCCACTCACTTTTCACCCATTGAAGTTCCTTCTTTAGGGCTCCCTCCTCAGATCTTTTGCAAAATTGTTGATGTTCAATTGCTTGTAAGTTGTTAAATTCCCCCTTTTTTCTATATTGGGTGTTGCTTTTTTCACTCAATTTCACGTTTTGTTAAATCTTTTTCATGTTTTACCCAATTCCTGGAAACAGGCAAACAAGGAGAATGATGAGGTCTACACAAAGCTCACTCTTTTGCCACTACCAGAGGTAAAATTGGAAACCAATATCTAAATTTGAGTTGAATTAATAATTCCCCCTTTCATAATCTTGTTATTTCCTATATTGTTTCTGCTAATTAGGGTGTGCTTTTATCATCTTGAAATCATGTGGGTATCTCCCTTTTTTTGTTTGTATGCAACCTTTGTTGTAAACTAAAGCTCTTTTCACTAATCTTTATTAATCTAATTATAACTTTGCAAGTTTAAATTGATGAAATTTTGCAGGGAAATTTACAAGAAAACGAAGAGGAGGGTGGTGGGGTTACAACCACAAGATCAACCCCTCAAATGTTTTGCAAGACTCTCACTGCTTCAGATACATCCACTCATGGTGGATTCTCTGTCCCTCGAAGGGCTGCTGAAGACTGTTTCCCTCCTCTGGTATCATTAATTTTAGCTGCCTTTTGTTTTTATGCTGATGTTTTTCTATGTGCAAATTTGTTCTTTATATGTGCAAGTTTAAGTGTATATAACTGCATTACATATGCTGCTTAAATTATAGGACTATAAGCAGCAGAGGCCCAGTCAAGAACTAGTTGCTAAAGACCTCCATGGAGTTGAATGGAAATTTAGGCATATTTATAGAGGTGAACCTGATTAAGTAGTTTAATTTAGGGTTTTGATTGATATAAAAGCTCATGTATTCATTTGGGAACTTGTCATGTTTTACAGGTCAGCCAAGGAGGCATTTGCTTACAACAGGCTGGAGCATCTTTGTAAGCCAAAAGAATCTTGTTGCAGGGGATGCAGTTCTCTTTTTGAGGTATCTTTTTTTTAGCTTGTACATATTTCTTTTAGGTTTTAAGAAGTGTAAACAAGAATAAAGTAGCATAAAGCTCACAAATTTGTGCTTCTTAAAGTCCTCATCTGGATGTTATGTGATAAATCAAAAGCTATAAGCAAATTGCGTTTTGAGGTTTTAATAATAAGTTTTTGAGTTTCGATAGACAAATTCCGCATTTGAGGTATGACTAGCTTGAGAGTCTTTCATTCCATTTTACATACCATGATCTACTTTATTTGTAAAAATGTCATTTTTGGTAATTGTTCATGTATCTATAAATGTCTTACTTAGTGAGAATTTCCCAAATAGTTGGAACACATCTAAACATTATTTCCTACAGCTTGTTTTATTACAACTGATTATGTGATTATATTTATCCAATATCATATAATCACTTTCAAAATGCATATATAAACACCCCATTTTGGTCTCACTGATCCATTTTTGTTGTTGGTTTTAGGGGAGAAGGAGGAGAACTGAGATTGGGAACCAGAAGAGCTACTCGACCAAGAAACATTCTTCCTGATATAACCATGGGCAACTTGAATTCCTTTGCTGACACTCTTGCATCTGTTGCTAAGGCAGTGTCTACCAACAGCACCTTTCATGTTTTCTACAGTCCAAGGTAAAAGTTAAATGAATAGATAAAACCAAAATTTTGTTTACTATGGTCTAACTTATTTCCACAAATGACATGCTATGTAGGTCTAGCCGTGCGGATTTTGTTGTTCCTTATGCAAAGTACATGAAATCAATCAGCAACATGATATCCATTGGTGCAAGATTCAAAATGAAATTCTGCATGGATGAGTCTCCTGAAAGAAGGTATGATGTATAGATGCTTTGTTTGTTTCTTTGTAGTCGATAATTTTTCAGGATGGAGTTTTATTTTGTTTTTATGCAGGTTTAGTGGAGTTGTGACTGGTGTGGGTGATATGGATCCTTACAAGTGGGCAAACTCCAAATGGCGATGCCTAATGGTAACATTGATCTTCATTTAGTTTGTAATTTATTTTGTTGCAGCTAGTATGAAATTAATTATTTGACCCTAAGAAGAAAATTATGTTTATCAAAGCACTAAAAATCATCTGATAATACAATTCTAAAAGGCGTATCCAAACATCCCATTTTAATCAAGACTGGAGATATCACAACATGTATCATCTACATTTGGACCTATAAGAAGGCTTCTTCTTTGCTTTAAAAACAGGTGAGGTGGGATGAAGATATTGGAAATGATCATCAAGAACGAATATCTCCATGGGAGATCGATCTTTCTGGTGGGGCTTTCCCTCTGTTAAACATTCAGTCTTCCCCACGACTCAAGAAACTGCGTGCAGGTTTGCATGCAACTCCTTCTGGACACCCTGCAACTGGTATATGAATCTTTCTTGAGTTTAGATTTTGCAACCATTGATCAAGTTAGTTTCTTTAAACATTAGTTATTATATTCTGTTTTTGTAGCACCGGGTGGATATGTAGACTTTGAGGATTCAATAAGATCCTCTAAGGTCTTGCAAGGTCAAGAAAATGTAGGTCCTGTATCACCTCTCTATGGACGTGATAAGATGAATAACTCGTTAAGCTATGGGGTACAACCCTCGATGCACGTGGGTTTTCCACCTAACGGGATGATGATGATGGGGCGGAGTACAAATTTTGTTGGTGAACTTATGAGGAGCACTCATCATCAGCCACTCCCAACCACCCCTTACTCGGGCTTTCTGGGATCTGATAGTACTAGATTCCCGAAGGTCTTGCAAGGTCAAGAAATTTGCGCATTGAGATCATTAACTGGAAAAACCGACATCGGTTCTTGGGCCCCACCAAGAACCGATCTTGGCAATGGCCATTGTAATGTTCTCAACATGTACCGAACACCTGAGAATCCCGGTTTCTATCCACTTGGTTCTGAAGGTGGTAGAAACTTTGGTTTTCCAAATCCCGATGTTTATGAAGCAAGACAGAATCCACCTACAAACGTCATGCGGTTTCCTGTGATGCCACCTTTAGTTGGAAGTAGGATCACAAGGGATAATGTAACCGAGCTTCATATTCCTACTGAAAAAAATGTTATCGAACCTAATTCAAGCAGTGAGAAAGATGATGGTGCTTCAGATAGCATAGGAAGCACATGTAAACTCTTTGGTTTTCCCTTGAATGAAGCTCCACAATCACTAGAAGCTAAAAGTTTAAACAAGAGGAGTTGTACTAAGGTATTATACATGTTTGTGTTTTTTTTTTACCATACAAATATCATTTGGTTTGACTGAACAAGTTCAAATTGGTTATGGAGTATAGGTTCACAAACAAGGAAACAAGGTTGGAAGGGCCATTGATCTATCAAAAATGTCGAGTTATCGTGAGTTGTTCATGGAGCTAGAAGTTCTATTTAACATGGCAGGTGCTTTCAACAATCCAGATGCTGGTTGGCGATTGTTGTATACTGATGAAGAGAACGACATGATGGTTGTTGGAGACGATCCATGGGAGTAAGTGGTTATGTACTCCATATATATATATATATATATATATATATATATATAACTCAAGTATTCAGGAATAATCTAGAAGCATATATAGTGCTAGATAATTAGTTAAAAATGTGTTTGTGAACTTTGGATGCAGTGAGTTTGCAAGGATAGTGACAAAGATACACATATACACTGCTGAAGAAGTGGAAAAGCTGATGAGCAGTGGGGTGATCAGTGATAACACAAGCTGCTTGGAGGAAGCACCAGCTATCGTCGACACGGCTAAGTCCTCTTCAGTAGGCCAACCAGATTAATTATTATTAGTCTTTATCAAACTTCTTTATGCTTGATTTCTAGTGGTGTGTACTATGTTAATCGTGTTTTCTGTTAACAACTTTGGAACCTTAGTTTGTCAAAACCAGTTTTTAAGTACAAGCCAACAACTGGAGGCAGTATTATGTAAGCAAATAAGTTATGAAGACTTTGGGTTTTCCCGATGTTTTGTAACATTACTGTGTGTTTCTTGGTATATCCTGTTTATTATATTATTATATATTATTGTTATTACTATAAACTTTTGGAAATTGGATAAATCTCTATTTCTCAATAACCGATCAAGAATGCCGATTGCAAGCCTATTGATTCTTTGTTTGTGCGAGCTCTCATCGAGACACTATTGACGGAAAATGACTTTGTAATATGTTTGATAAGGGTTCTGAGTTATTACACTCATTGCCGATTGGTTTTGAGTTGGAACCCTACAAACTTAAAAAACACATATGTTTGTGTCTTCTTTCTCCATTTTTCTTGTTTCATATATTTCAAATACCCGATTTTTGCTTGATTCTTGTTTATATTGTTTCATGTTTATATACTTGATTTTTGTGACATCGAAGTTGTGTTTGATTTCTGAATATTACAATGTTTATATAAGGGTCAGCGCGACCTTATATATAAAAGAATTATATTTAATACATATATAAGGTTAGGTTCAATAGAAACCCCACTTAAACAAAAACCCCAAACTCCCAATCTCAGCCACTCATCTAAAAAGGCAAGATGAGAAATTAATAATTTGTTCAAAAAACCCACGCCAAGTTCCAGCCTTCTAAAAAACCCATTTTTTTAAATTTTTTTACCTCTCAAATCTTTAAATGACCATAACTACTTCAATTTTTTGAATTTGAGCAAAAAAAAACTATACTAATCTTCTCATTTTTTAATCCTCTTTCAAACGAGACCACTCTTCCTATATTTCTGAATTTTATTTTACGAAAATGATGAAAATGATAAATTTGTCATTTTCATCATTTTCGTATCCCCTTATATATCACTTAAACAACAGTTCACGAAAATGATGAAAATGAGGAAATTTATCATTTTCGTCACCTGCTGTGATGTTACATGATATACAAGGGCACGAAAATGATGAAAATGACGAAATTTATCATTTTCGGCTGCCCCTTATATATCACGTAACAGTAGGTGACGAAAATGATGAATTTTCGTCATTTTCATCATTTCCGTGTCCCCTTATATATCACTTAAACAGCAGGTCCCGAAAATGATGAAAAATGAGGAAATTTATCATTTTCGTGCCCCCTTATATATCATGTAACAGCAGGTGACGAAAATGATAAATTTCGTAATTTTCATCATTTTCGTGTACCCCCTTATATCACTTAAAGAGCAGGTCTCGAAAATAATGAAAATGCCAAAATTTATCGTTTTCGTGCCCCTTGTATATCATCTAACAACAGGTGACGAAAATGATAAAATTTCGTCATTTTCATCATTTTCGTGTCCCCCTTATATATCAGTTAAACAGCAGGTCCCGAAAATGATGAACATGACGATATTTATCATTTTTGGCTGCCCCTTCTATATAACTTAACAGTAGGTGACAAAAATGATAAATTTCGTCATTTTCATCATTTTCTTGTCCCCTTATATATCACTTAAACAGCAAGTCCCGGAAATGATAAAGATTTCGTCATTTTAATCATTTTCGTGTCCCCTTATATATCATGTAATAGCAGGTGACGAAAATGATGAAAATGACAAAATTTATCATTTTCGGGACTTGCTGTTAGGTGATATAACAGCAGGTGACGAAAATGATGAATTTCGTCATTTTCATCATTTTCGTCGAATTTTTTTCCCTAGAAATATAGGAAGAGTGGTATCGTTTGAAAGAGGATTAAAAAATGAGAAGATTGGTTTAATTTTTTTTGCTCAAATTCAAAAAATTAAAATAGTTATGGTCATTTAAAGATCTAAGGGTAAAAAAAATTAAAAAAAGGGGGCTTTGACCATAATGTCCTTCCTTCTCTAATTGAATCTTATAATTGTTTACTTATTTACAATAATGTCATTATAGATCTTAACCATTGATTTGATCGATCTAACGGCCAGAAATGAGACTTTGTGGACTTTGTTGATCCAATTTCAATATATATATTCTATATTAAAGGAAAAATATCATGATATCATTATTTTATTTATTTTTTAATTTTTTTATTCTTCTTTATTTCTTTAATTAGCTTATGAATGAACTGTTTTCTCAAATATCATCCTTTTATTTTATTTTTTTAATTTTTTTAATTCTTCTTTATTTCTTGAATTAGCTTACGAATTAACTGTTTTCTCAAATGTCATCTTTTTAGATGATTTAGTTTGTTAACCCTACAACATCTTAGCAAAAATATTTATTCAAATTATTTAGTAGACACATCTACCTATTTTCGTGGCTATTTATGTAAACATGTATTCCAATTTGATAAAATTAGGAAAATTCGAATTTAATTATAAAGAGAATCTACAAACAAATTGATGATAAGATATTATGTATGAATTTCTGATATATGATATATTTACCCCCTTTTAAAAAGATTTTACATCTTGTTGTATGCTTTACAATTATTTTACAATATATGTTAGTACTTGTTAACACTATAAACATTTAAAATTAATTTAACGATACCCGTGTTTATACACAAAGTGTTAAAACTAGTTTATCTAATGAGAGGAGGTTCTAAAATTTCAATTTACCTCTTTGACTTTTACGTTATGTTCTCGAGTTTAAGTAAGGAGGGAAAGGAAAAGAAAGAAAATCATTTCGTTTCAAATCATCACAAATTGAGGAGGATAGATTTGAGTCTTATGACATCAAAATAAGTCTACACTCCCCCTTCAAACCACTCAATTTCCTTTCATTTTCTTTCCTAAATGAACTCAAGAACACATATTTTAAATATTTCCTTCTTTAAAAAAACTCAGAGAAGAGGGCGTTATAGTTTTGAGTTTATCACAAACTAAATTATTTCAAGGTTTCTAAAAGGGAGGTGATTTATACAAAACAATATTTTGTCATACACAATAAAAAAAGTTTAATTGGACAATTATACCATTAAACATATGGACATAAATAATTAACAATGAAATTCTAAGGGTATAAACGTCATCATTGTTATGTACTTATGTATGGTAAATACCTACCCATAATCAATTGGGTAGTGAACATCAACAAGCTTACAATTAGCAAGCGATTGATGGATGATAACCTTATGACGATTAGAACGTTGCGTCTCTGATTGTTATTTTAATGGGATCTAGGACCATTGATGCATGGTTGAATGAATCTAAGCAAGCTTTAAAGAATCAGAACACCAAAAACGCATTGATGCATGATAAACGTAGAGATGAAAGAGTTTGCAGGGCACAAATCCAATCGATGCTTGACGATTTGTAAACCCTAGCGATCTTGATAAGAAATAGGCAAATAGCTACGTGAAAATGTTTCATCCGTTGTGAATATTAATAATGCCATAAAACCTCTAAACCAGATGTCTTAAATGTAAAAAAATTCTTTAATATGAGTCCTTATGTACAAGAATTGTGTAAAAGTTCTTGAGGTATGCCGATTAGAAAGGGTTCTTTATTTATTGTTGTTTGAAGAGTTCACGACCAATAATCATTCTTCTGATCTCACTTGTTCCAGCACCAATCTCATACAGTTTGGCATCACGAAGCAATCGACCTGTCGGATACTCGTTCACATACCCATTCCCACCCAGGCATTGAATCGCCTGCCAAAATAAACCAACTTATATATAAGCCAATATTATAAAAAAACCATGAATGCATTTATATGATCTAGAAACGGGGAATTGGTTTGACCTGAAGAGCAACTTGAGTGGCTCTTTCAGCAGCGAACAGTATAACTCCAGCACAATCCTGTAAACACAAGGGTACAACTGGTAATGCACTCTAAACAACCCAGAAAGCACAAATGCAAGTAGTACATACTATCAGCTAGAAAATGCACCTTTGGAACAATTACTCCATTGTCACATTGTCTTGCAACCGAATACATAAATGATCTGTAAAAAAGTAATTGTTAGTAAACACGACCGGGTAGTCAAGAATAACTTACGGACATGTTTTAATACCTTGAAGCCTGCAAAGATGTATACATGTCTGCAATTTTTCCCTGTTTTAACAAACAATAGAGTTGGAAATGAGTTTGGGTCAACACAACCTTCTAAATTGTTTCATTTAGAAGATTTAGAGTATTAATGTAACAATATTGTTATTGTAACAAGAATCACGTATTAGTTCATTATAATATTTTTAAAAAGTGTTTTACGGGTCAACAAAACCTGGCCATTTGACCGATTTACAAGAGTTGAACGAGGAGAATGACTAACCTCCATAAGTTGAAACTCCCCAACAGGGCGGCCAAATTGTTCTCGTTGGCGGACATAAGGAAGAACAACATCAATACATGACTGCATGATGCCAACAGGTCCAGCTGACAGTACAAGTCTCTCCAAATCTAAACCCGACATCATCACATAAACTCCTGAATTTTGTAATTACAATGTACACAAATCATCATCTTCATATGAGCATAACCAGCAGATAGAAAATGAAATTTCAGCAATAAATTTGATCTTTTATAATGGTGGTACCTTTTCCCACTTCACCAAGTATATTCTCATTAGGAACAAAGCAATTTTCAAAAACAAGCTCGCATCTGAGATTTGTTTGTAACAGTAGTCAGATGGTATTGTTACTAAAGTTTTAATATCAGGATAATTGATTAATTACAAGATGAACATACGTACGTGTCACTTCCTCGCATCCCTAGCTTGTCCAATTTTTGTGCAGTGCTAAACCTGTATTACATAAAGGACAGGGAAACTTACTATAAATCATACACATTTACAGACATTTTCTTATAGCATCAGATAACAATTTTGCAGTTAAATTTACTACTTTTTTTGCCCTTAAAGTCATAAAGATGAGATATACCCAGGCATCCCTTTCTCAATAATAAATGCTGTTATCCCTTTCGACCGAACAGCAGTGTCCGTTTTAGCATAAACCACCTGAATTTGACCAAGTAATAAGTTAAAGAAACAAAAAGAAAAGATATAAACACAGATCACCAGGAAACCGTTTCCTTATTGATTAATGAATTAACACGATAAATTAAAAGATTACCAAGGTTTGAGCAATTGGACCATTGGTGCACCACATCTTGTTCCCATTTAGAACAAAACCACCTTCAACCCGATCAGCTTTGCATTTCATGCCAACAACATCTGAACCAGCTGGTGATATGAAAAACAAGAATTAAATAAAAATCAGAACCCTCTTTCATCTTAACAAGACTCGAGAGAAAATATAAAACTATAAAACCGAAAAACTACCATTAGGTTCACTCATTGCTAGAGCTCCTACATGCTCCCCTCGGATTAGCTATAAAAAAGCAAAAGAAAAAAGTACTTAGAATGACGCCACGAAATAACATACATAAAGAATATAAAAAAAAAGTAAAGTAACACCCAATACCGTCTTCCACGGGTTATGGGTCCCAATACCGTTTGCACGGTGTATGGGGGAGGTTGAGATGTAGACACCCATACCTCTACCTATGGTAGAGAGGATGCTTCCAGTTCTACTAAATGTAGAAAAGGACCTCCGGCCTTGCAAGGAGTGAGGATCGAACCCTTGACCTCTGTCTCCAGAGGCAAGGGTGATAACCACTTGATCCAACCTTGCTTGTTAACATACATAAAGAATAAAATTAGTTTTTATTGAATAAAACCTTAGGCAAATATTTTTCCTTCTGGGCAGCAGTTCCATTTCTCACCTGCAAGTTTAAAAAAAACCTCGTTCTGTTACACATGTGTGAGGCAGCAAACATTCACAAGTATAGAGTTTTAGGTGTTACCAGCTGATTAAGGCAGAGGTTAGAATGAGCACCAAAGGATAAGCCAACTGATCCTGATGCACGGCTAATTTCCTCCAGAGCTAAGCAATGATATAAATAACCAAGACCTAATCCTCCATATTCCTCTACACACACACACACACAAGAAAATGTAAGTTTACAACTGGATAATACCAAGCTATGTAACATGGAAGTATGGAAATATCAGCCAAATAATGATTACACAAACCAATTAAAGGGTTTTAATAACATAAGTTTGCACAAGCCAAATCACAACGGATTTTTAGATATCTACAAATTTTATGTTATCTTTAAATTTTCAAACTATGAGTTGATTCAAAAACGATAAATATACCATTCATCAGTTATCTGCTACCACCAATTTCACACGTGCTTAACTAGGCCAAGCTTTTGGTTTAGATATCTATGGCTAGCATATTTGAGCATCATAATAAAATTTTAGTTTCTAGTTATAAATAAGTTCACTTTTTTGGCCCACAACACTAATAAGGAATTAAGAGTAGTGGAGGATGAAGCTGTACCTGGAGCAGTAATTCCATGAAGATTAAAGTCTCCCATTAGTTTCCATAAATTCACCTCCTAGAACATACAAGAATAACAGTAACAATAAATATAAGACAGTCGATTACTGGAAATTAGTAACAAACGTATAAGATTCGTTTCAAACCATAAATGGATTTCTCTTGGTACCTGTGGGAAATAATTTGTTCTGTCTATTGTTGATGCATGAGGAGCGATATGCTCTTGGGCAAATTGTGCAACACTTTCTTTGAACTGTCATCATTGCAATAAATTGTCACAAAAAAACCAAATATGGTCTTAAAGGCAAGAAATAGTAGCCTAAGTTGGTATACTGCAAAGAACTCTTTGAATTTGAAGACCAAAAAACTGAGCATCAAAAGATTGACTCCTGGTAAATAATAATCGCAAATAGCTATGGTTTGTTTAAAAAATACCAATGCATCAAATCATTTAAAATGCAAACAATTGAGCATTGCAGCTGACAAAGAAGTGTCAAAACAGAACAGTTGAATATTATTTGACATACATACATGATTTGTTTCATGAATATCAACTCAAATTGCAAGTAATTATCCTAAACCAATTTGAGTAGGATTTATGGTTGGATTAGAAACATGAGATTATAAGTAGTTTATAATATTTCTCCATGGGACAACACAGCTATTTCTCCAAATTGAAAATGTTAGGCTAAATCTGTTCTGAAACACTTTTCCCACCATATAGATCCTGACATCTAGTTCGCCTTTGATTTGTGTTTTAAAGAATTAGAATTCCAATTAAAATTTCAAGAAAAAAAAAACCCAATCTTGATTGATCAGCAGCATAAGCACCAAATACCAAACTAACTAAGTGATCAAGTTACAGGTTTAGGAAAAATTACTTGCTAAAAATTCCAAAAATACAATTAAAAGTGTGGAGAAATAAATAAGCCATGCAACCGCAGATTAGCATTTAAACAAAAATTAGAAAAGGTCATAGATAGCATTTTCTCTGATAACTGACAAGTTCTGTGCTTTTTAAGCTTTAAATATCACAATTAGAAAACTAATTCACGTTTTTATGAAGTAAACGCAGTCGATCATTGATGTGACTAGAGTTTAATCTGCATATAATTGACCCAAAACAGCAAAGACCGATTAAACGTGAAAAAGAAATCAGAAACAGAAGGTAGGGCTTAGGAGACCTGAATCTGTGTATCATCGAAGAGCATAGAAGTTGAAAAAAAAGCGCCACGATTTTGAAAAGAAGTCTTAGTAGTCAATAATGCAGTCGCAATTGATCTTGATTTTGCAAATCTCTGCAGCATCATCGTCATCATAATCTTGAATGAAAATCACGGATAGTTGAGGGTTTAAATAGAATCGAACAGGATCGATTCGACACCCAGTCGGGTTTAAAATTCGTCGAGTGGGTCCTGAGAAAAAACCCGATTAGGGGATTGGCATTTGCGTGTTTGGGTTTGGTTGCCATGTGTAACGTGCGTAAGCTCGTAGATAAGCTCCATTCTCCAACAGACAAAAACTTCGAAACACAAACTACTTTGATAAAATACATATCGTTGACTTTATGCATGAATTTCGAAGACTAAGTTGAAAAAAAAAATAGGAAGACATGAGAGATAATCCTTCTAATTTATCCTTCTACTTATCCTCCTACTCACAGAATTATCACAAGGGTCAAAATCAATGAATAATATGAAGAAAGAGAATTAGTGGAGTCCACATGTCAAATTGTAGTAAGTAGGAGGTTATTTCAGTTTTGAAAAGATATATACCTCTCAACTACTTTTATTAAAAATAAAAATAAAAAAACTCGGTTTTATATCAAAGTTTCATGTTCAATGAGAGAACAGAGAATTTTGGGAAAAAGCACTCTCTTTTTGTTAAAAGATCAGATTATTAGAACATAAACACTAAAATTGCACTTATCTTAAACTACATATTCTATTTATGTTGAGAATGTAACTTTTTTCATCAAATACCTTAGCACCTCTACATTATAAGGTGGAAAAAATCACTCTATTAATACTTATTTATTTCAAAATAAGTACTCGACTTTTTAGGTCATAAATTAAGTATTATAATATTAAGAAAATAACACTACGAGTTCATAACTTTTATATTTTTTAAAGAATAAGTATAATACTACTTCTTATCACTGTGAAATACCTTCTTTAAATTATTATATAATTTCTAAAATAAAAAATGATAACTATAAACTTCACAAATAATTAGGTGACTCAAATTAAATACTTTTAATGTATCCATTTTGTTGTCAATTAAATATTTCTAGAACTCCACTTTTTTACAAGGGCATGTTTTTTGTAAGGGAGATGATCCGTACACAACAGTTTTTGTCATACACAATAATTAGATGTTGTTTAGACCATCATACTCTTGAATATGTGGACTAGAGTAAAAGATAATAGAATTCTAGGAGTATAAAAGTCGCAATTATTGTGTATGGCAAAAACTTATTGTATACAAATCAACTCCCTTTTGATAAAAGACTTAAAAGTCAATGAGTCGCACTCATTACCAAATCTAATTTTATAATTTACCAATAAACTAAACAAACGCTCTACATGTTTGTGACATTTATGATTTGACATTTAAACTATTTATATTAGAGTTATAGAAATTAATCTCTTTAAACTATAATCCAAATCACAACCACTTATAGTTTAAATAACAGATTCTTGTCAATGAAAACCAAAAAAATTAAAATATCATACAATAATTTTCAGTGCAATTTAGAGTTTTCTTAAGTTCATTAAACAAAAACACTTAAATCAAGTTACCGGTTCAACTGGATCAAACATATTCTTTTGACTAGTTCAGACCTTTATTGACCCTCTCTCGAAACCATTTTCTCATACAACTTAGGATGAAAAAGTGAAGACCTGGACATGTAGCCAACAAAAATAATTATTGGAGAATTTGAGTCAAGTAATTATTTATCAAGTTTCTTGTTATTATATTTTTAAATTTTAGAAATAACATAAATACATAGCAAAAATATTAAAATGTTATAAAACGTATTAATGTACTTGATGTATAATATAACAGAACTAAGTACTTACTTCGTAAACAATATTTAAGTTGAGAACTATAAAAGTCATTTGCCTAATAATACAATATTTAATATATAGAATAAAAAAGTAGAGTGCTTATTTTGACAAAAATGAAGAGTAATAGTCATTCATCCCTACAATTTATTAGTAATAATGTTTATTTATTACTTTAATTTGGTTATATTCAAAGTTTTAAAAAAACTCGTTATGACTCCGTCAAGGTTTAATTCTTTAACTATGCTGCCATGAAATTGTTCAAAGTTTGAGCGTAAGGCTTGACATACGCTAAGACTTAGCTAGTTGTAACTTTACCTGTTATAAAACGTGTTAAGAATATTGGATTGTATGAGTTTGATATTTAGTTATTCGGCTATAGCCATAGTTGGATATATGAAAAACAAATAAGAATAACGATGAATTATTATATAAGTTCATAGTCATGCGATTATTTATTTTTGTTTGTGTAATTTTGGGTATACTTCTTTAAAATGTATCAAACTGTACCTATCTACCTTCCAATAGTATTGTGTATATCAAACTTTAAGAGATGTGTTATTGTGTATATTAAATTTTCAATTGTACTTATATGTTTTTTTTAAAGGAGACAATTACCATTACCAACCAACCAAGATTACAACCAATACATACTAAATCTGCTTTGCGAGGAATAGATCAGATTGGAGCTCAAGAACATGGGCAGTAAACCCAACGAAACATGCAAAACAGAATTAAATAACAGCCCTAAAAATAAAACAAAACACCATCGATCAGCTAAGACCTGAACTTGGAAACGAGATCCAATCTGTCATCGAAGGGCAATCTCTCGATCTGAAGTGCAGCCAAGAAAACACCTGTTGTTGGAAACCTGCTAAACCCTGAGAAATACTTTTCCTTCCATTCTCGAACACCACTTTGTTCCTATCTTTCCAAATTAAATAGAGAAATGAAAATACCGTTGATTCCCAAAGGTCCTTTGTTCTTGAATTCCACGAAGAGGGTTGGAAGGTAAGAATCTCCTCCACTATATTGTACATAACATTACCGCATCTCCACCATTTGCTAACTTCTGACCACATCGAACTCACTTCCTCACAGTTGACCAAAGCATGGTTGATATCTTCTATTTCGTTACCACATCTCGGACAAAGAACTGAATCCAAATAGATGCCCATATAATCCAAAACATACCCAACAGGCAGTCTTTTCTGCCTCAGTTTCCAAATAAAAATGAGTACCTTTTTTGGGATTGCTTTCTTCCAGCAGGTGGTTAAACCATTAGGGTCTGAGGGGAGCGTTTTTTCTTCAATTAGATCTCTCAAATGTTTAACCGAAAAGGAATTGTTTTTTCCCAGCCACCAAAACGAAGTGTCTTCCTTTCCTTGAATTGGAGCAGCGTGTACTAGTCTACTCATGAGATCATTAAATTCCCTTTGTTCCCTTCCTCTTGTTTCCCATCTCCAGTCCCACTTCCAGATCCATCGGTTGCCATCGAAATTGCCTCTATCTCTCAACGTAGCTTCTCTTTACTTTGTTTTTCTATGTAATCAAAATACATATAATAATAACAAATTAAAAATTCAACACATATAATAACACTTTTAGAAAGTAAATACACACAATAACAATTAAAGTATAGATTGGTATATTTTGAAGTAGTCCCTAAAATTTTATGTGTATTATTAACTTATAGAGTTAATTGACTAAATTGTCTTTTAACTACCTTAAAACTATCATTTTAGTTCTTTATCTTTAAAATTACCAATAATGTATGGTTTTTATGATACACAATGGTCCCGTAACGTACTAGTGATCAATTAAATTAATGTTTTAACAATAAATCATAGTCACTACTTTACGTTAGGGGTGAACATGGATACCGGAAATATCGAACCGTACCGGGATCATATTGGAACCAGTATCGATTTAGAGTAGTGGTCTCATGCTTACCCCTACTCTACGTTTATATTTAGAAAGGAGAAAATATATAAAAACAGAATTGACACATAGTCAGTCTGGATGTTTATTGCTATCAAAGATTTATTGAATTATTCGGATTGCTAGAAAAGTAAGTTATCATTTCAATTATTTAATATAAATATTTTTGGTCTTATTTCTTTTTTATATTTGCTAGAAAAGTAATCATTTCATTTATTTAATAATATTTTATTTCATCTCGGAATTTATATATAGGTGCATATATATAATTAGCAGGGTCCAATTTGGGGGCTAGGTTAAAAATAGAAAAGATGATCTAAATCAAACACTTTAGTTCACATTATAATTATACTATTATACTAACTTTTAGTTTTAAATAAAAATACTACAATAAATGTTGTAGAATGAGAGGTTGAATATAAACTTTAGTTTTAAATTTAGGAACGCACACTTATACTTTTAATATAATTCATTAATTCTTATTGATAATGAATCAAGAATTACATGTACTAAGAAGCGGAAATTTTAAGTATAATAATATGTGGCAGCTACATGTCTAACACATTGACAAAACTACTTCTAAACAACTAATGTTAAGAAGGTCCAACACATTAACGGTTGGACTATACTAAGCTTAACTTTAAAACTTGTTTTTGCTTGAAAACTTGAACTTGCTTCTTAAATTCTTTCTGTGAAGAGTTGT
Organism: Pulicaria dysenterica; assembly: GCA_947179395.2. Lineage (NCBI taxonomy): Eukaryota > Viridiplantae > Streptophyta > Magnoliopsida > Asterales > Asteraceae > Pulicaria > Pulicaria dysenterica. The sequence continues at coordinate 60,899,138 of OX359295.1, forward strand.
GTAGGATACTTTGCATGTTGAATATGAATGAGTATATATAAAGCTTGGCATCCGGTTGCATGATAGGGAGGAGACAAAAAGTGTAATGGAAAATAATATTTTAATTATAAAGTTAATAGTGAAAAGCAAACTTACTTTAATCGATGATTAAATAAAGTATGTGTACTTTTCTTAAAAGTGTATCTCACTCGTAATATAATAATATTATTTAACCATAACATTTTGCTTAAAACTTTAAACTTCTTTTTTCATGTTTATACTTTTATCAACAATAATGCTTCTTCAGATTTAACTTTACCAAGTATAGAGTTATCAGTCATACTTAGTTGTTGATAAAATCTTCGAGATTTTTTTTCTTCTAAAGTATCTTTCTCTTTTTCAAAAGGATAGGACTGGTCCTTTTTGTCTAATAGGTGATTCCAAAAGTGCTAATACTTTTACCAAGACAGATCTAAGGCATTATATAATAACATATATTTTGTTTTTGACTTAAAAATAAATTTAAAGTAAACAGTGCACTTGAATCACAAAATTCACGAATCAGCTAACAAAATGTACTAAACTGCAAATATAAGTTTGTTCAGATTGAGTGTTGGACGATCAGTTGATTATATAGAGGACTCAGCTACTAACAAATGCTCAGGCTAATCATAGAGTTCTCAGTTGTTCAACTGTTAGGCTAAATGGGACATAAGCTAATAAACTTAGATAATAAGTTGTTCAAAGTTGCTCAACTGATCATTCAAAGTGATAAGCTTATAGAAAACAGACTACGTATTGAATGCTTATCTAATCCTTGAGATGATCTTCATGGATGAATAGTTTATCTTTAATATTTGATATAAAATATATGTATATATATATATATTATTTGCCCATATTTCATAATAGTTATTAGTATTTTTGTATTTAAATATTTATTCTCAACATGGTTTACAAGATAACCACCACCATTTGAAAAACGTTACCAACAACGTTCGAGTGTCAGTTAGAAGAAGAGGGTTTTTATATAATTTCAAATTTCAGGGTTGGATCATATTCTTCTAAACATAAATTGGTTGATCATGAGGTGATAATTAACTTCTTCCAAAACACAATTGTTGAAACTACGAATATTTTTCAAGTCCTGATAATGATTAATTTTTGTCGTTAAAATACATTTTATATTCTATGTATGTTTGACAGATTTATTTTCTATACATGTTAGTACTTTAATTAACTTTGTATTCATACACGGGGTGTTAAGCTAGTGTGTGTGCATATATGTATATATATATATATATATATATATATATATATATATAGAGAGAGAGAGAGAGAGAGAGAGAGAGAGTTAGAGAGAGAGAGAAATTGGTGTCTTTAGACCTTGTGCCCTGGGCAACCATGTGTTGCCACTTTAGCAGCGGGTTTGTTTTTTCTTTCTGCTCTTTTACTTTTGTTCTTTTTATTACTTTCTTACATTTGTATTTATCCTTTTTATACCTATAACAATATGTGAGGAATGTAATACATAATACGTTGCTGATTTTTTTTGGTAAGTACACAATTTCCATATTGAAGAATGTTTCAAGAACTGTAGCTAATTAAACATAGAAGTTTAAGAATTGGGAAATGTGACTTGGAGTTTTTACAAACAGCCATCTTGATTGATTTCCAACAACTTATAACAATACAATGATCAGAAAGAGATCTATTTAACAATAATCTAGGGAATTAGTTAAGTTGTCATTGTTGTTTGAAGAGTTCACGACCAATAATCATTCTTCTGATCTCACTTGTTCCAGCACCAATCTCATACAGTTTGGCATCACGAAGCAATCGACCTGTCGGATACTCGTTCACATACCCATTCCCACCCAGGCATTGAATTGCCTGCAGAAATAAATTATTAACGTACTTCATGTTAATTATTAAGAAAATTGTGATTTATATATTGCAAGTTTTATTAATCTATTTGTTTAACGGACCTCGAGAGCAACTTGGGTAGCTCTTTCAGCAGAAACAAGTATAACCGCAGCACAATCCTGTAACAGGGTACAATTTGCTAAGTAATTAATGCACAATTAATTTGTGAAGTAATTAATGCATAGTTTATATATATACTTGAGATCGAGATTTCACCTTTGGATCGATCTTCCCACTGTCACAATCTCTCGCAACAGAATACAAATATGCTCTGTAACACATCGGTGATTGATGATGATGATGATGAGGCCAATTAAGCTAAATTAAGTTATTGATCAAGTCAAGAGATCGACTGCTTAAATATATAATTTACCTCGAAGACTGTAAAGAAGCATACATGTCTGCAATCTTTCCCTGTGTTAGTTGACATAAAAAAAAGAGTACGTTTAGAACTAACTAACACGTACTAATTAAGAATTACAGTAATTGTGTTCGATCTTTTTAGCAAGATCGACTATCAAATTAACCTGCATGAGCTGAAATTGCCCAATGGGGCGGCCAAATTGTTCTCTTTGGCGGACATACGGAAGAGCAACATCAAGACATGCTTGCATGATCCCGACAGGTGCAGATGCGAGTACAAGTCTCTCTAAATCTAAACCAGACATCATGACATAAACTCCTGCAGGATCATGCATGCATAGTTTATTAATTATATTTAATTAAACGTAACATCCATGTTGAAATTAATTCAAAGTTAAATTAATTAAACAAAATAAAGAAAACCCATATATTAATAACTATAGGGGAGGGTTCGTGCGAGAACCGTTGTTAGTATGAGAACCGCGAGAACCAATCTCGGCCGTTCCTTGGAGTGTGTAGGTTCAGACCCTTTGTATGTTGTTTTGTGTTTGTATATTAAAAGGAAAAAAGGAAAAAGAAAAGAGGCAGGGGACGTAAACCAAAGGAGAAACATACCACTTGCATTATTCAATTGAAATAATTAGCTATATATATAGCCAACAACCTAATAACCGACCTACTTAGCAAATTTTAAGCAACCTATCTTATCTAATAAAATTCAAACTAAAACTTATCTAACTAAATTTAAACTAAATCTTATCTAAATAATAATCAAACTTACCTATCAAGATTAAAACCCTGTGGCAGGGTGCATGTGAGGAATTCATGAGTGGGCAATGACATAAAAAGAGGGGGAATTGGACGGCTCAGATTGATGAACTTTTTCCAATAACTATATATATATATATGTCTTAATTAATTAATTATCAAATGCATGCTACCTTTTCCTTCTTCACCAAGAATATTCTGTGCAGGAACGAAGCAATTCTCAAAAACAAGCTCATATCTGAGATTTAAGAAGTTTAATTGAGGGCCGGGTAGGTACGTGTTTAATTGAGTTGAGTTTAATTAATAAACGGGTATCATGTATGTATATACGTACGTGCTGCTTCCACGCATTCCAAGTTTATCCAATTTTTGGGCGGCGATGAATCTGTGCACATTCACATTAATTTGCAGCAAAAATTTAGCTAGCTAAAGGCGATGATCGATCATCTGTACCGTTAACATTAACACGATGAAATATATACCCAGACCATCCTTTCTCAACGATGAATGCTGTTATCCCTTTAGAGCCGGCAGCAGGATTTGTTTTAGCATAAACCAACTGAATTTTGACCAACAGCATTATATATAATCAATTAAGTAAGCAGAAATTAAGTTAACAAAGACAAAACTGCCAACAGCATCCGACCCAGCTGCACGTACGTACGTAATTACATGCAGTACGTACGTCAAAATAATTAATATACTAGAAATTAACTAATGTCCATCTGTAATCAAGGGCGGACTTGTGTTATAGATTGGGTATGCACTTGCATACCTTTCAAAAAAAATTCCTAGTGTTATATTTTTTTTTAAATAATTTTTTTTAGCAAAATAAGTGTATTTGCTTACTCTTTAAGTTAAATATTTATGTAGTGTATACTCTCAATCAAAATTCTAAATCCGTCACTGTCTGTAATCACACATATTGACCTCACTAAATTAATTAAATTAACCCGTTCTAGAAATAGACATAGACTTAATTCTCGTTTTTTAGAAGAATTACCACTAATAATTCTAGCTTCTAGTTAATTAGTTAAAAATTAATTAAAGTACGTACATATATATAGAGAGAGAGAAAGAGAAAAAAATTGCATCGATAAAAAACCAGTGTTAAAAAAAGAACCCAAAAACCAATCTGTACCATTGAATCATTTAAATCAATGGATGAGATTTAACGATGGCAAAACTGTAATTATCATGTAATAATATAGAAGTAAAAGGGCAAATATGGAAAATCTCCCCCCCAACAAACCCACGGTTTTAAAAAAAATACCCTCAAAAACTTTAAATTGTCATAACTTTTTAAGTTTTGTGAATTTAAAAAAAATTATACCAATTTTTAATTTTTTAATCCTATTTCAAACAAGACCACTCTTCCCATATTTTTCTAAATTTTTTTTGAAAATGCAAATTTTGTTGGCATTTTGGGCCGCATGTAGTATTGTGTACGGATTTTGCATTTTAGGTTTGAATATGTAATTTTGCATTTTGGACTGTATTTTCATTAAATCATTTTTTGGTTTATATTTTGTATTTTCATAATTTTGCATTTTGGAAGCATCTGGATCACCTGCATGTTCATATTTTGTATTTTTCAATTTTTTTGCATTTTGTATTTAGAATGAAACCCAGCTCAAAATGCAAATTTTGCATTTCAAAAAAAAATTCGGAAATATATCAAGCCTGGTCTTGTTTGAAAGAGGACGAAGAACTAAATCTAATGATATAATTTTTTTGTTAAAATTCTTAAAAACGAACGAGTTATGATCATTTAAAATAAATGAGTTTTTTTTTTAAATCTGATGGTCGTGAGGCGTGCGTGGCATTTTTTATTTTTTGTTATTTTCCACTTTTGCCCTTAAACAATGTGTCACGTGTCATCTCCAGAATGGTTCTTTAGGTTCTATGTGTAAGGTAGGTTTTATATGAAACTTTACCCTATATATATATATATATATATAGGGTAATGTTACTTATAGAACCTTGCTTAAACATAGAACCTAAATAACCACTTTAGGTGATGACACGTGACAATTTGTTTGAGGGCAAAACTGGAAAATAAAAAAAAATAAAAAACTCACGCCTCCCCCTCCCTTCCAACAAACTTTAAAAAAAATCTCCCTCAATCTTTAAATGATCATAACTCATTCGTTTTTAAGAATTTTAACAAAAAAGGTATACCGTTAGATTCAGTTTTTCGTCATATTTCAAACAAGACCAGACTTGATATATTTCTGAAACTTTATTTTTTTTGAAAATGCAAATTTTTCAAAATTTGCATTTTCACCTAGGTTTCATCTCAAATTGCAAAAATGCAAAAAACGAAAATGCAAAAATCGAATATGTAAGTCATGCATATGCTTCCAAAAATGCAAATTTTGAAACCAATACTGAAAATGCAAACAAGAACTAACTGAAAATGCAGCCCAAAATGCAAAACAAAATTTGCATTTTCATAAAAAATTTTGAAAAATATGGGAAGAGTGGTATTGATTGAAAGAGGATTAAAAAACTAAAAGATTGGTATAATTTTTTGGTTTAAATTCACAAAACTTAAAAAGTTATGATAATTTAAAGTTTTATGGGGTATTTTTTTTTAATGTGGGTTTGTTAGGGGGGGATTTCCATGTTTGCTCTTTTACATATTAATTAAACATGATAATTACAATTATGCCATCTTCAATCTCATCCATTGATTTTGATGATCCAATGGTCCAGATTGGTTATATGGTTCTATGTTTAAATAATGGTTCTATATTGATCCATTTTCTATATATATATATATATATATATATATATATATAAGGGTTCCATTGAGAACGGATTTTAGTACGAGAACCGCGAGAACCAATCTTAGCCGTTGATTTGTTAAGTGGAATTCATGGATAGAGAGCGTGGGGGGATCAAGTGTGGTAGGGTGTATGTTAGGAATTCATGGGTGGACAGTGAAATTAAAAGAGGGGGAATTAGACGACTCAGATTGGTTATCGCGATTGTCGTACTAAAAATGGTTTTCAATGGAACTTCTTCACATATATATATATATATATATATATATATATATATATATATATATATATATATATATATATATATATTAGCTAGAAGCAAACAAATTAGTAAGTACGTACGTACGTACCGTTTGGCTCACTGATGGAAAGAGCTCCAACATGCTCCCCGCTGATTAGCTAATTTAGTTATTATTATAATAATTATAACCACGATTAGCTAGATTAATCAATTGTTATCGAGTCCAAAACCAAATGATATATTGTCAAGTGATTAATTATTAAATAAAAGTTGAAACCTTGGGCAAGTATTTTTCCTTCTGGGCAGCATTTCCATGCCTCACCTACAATTAATAACAACTTTACTTTTATTAAAGAATGAATGAATAGTGAATGTACGCGCGGCATATAATTAATATATACATTCAATTCCTCCATTTAATTAGGACTGTATATAAAGTTTTAGTTTAAAATTACCAATTGATTAATGCAAACGTTAGAATGAACACCATACGATAAGCCAACGGATGCTGATGCACGACTTATCTCCTCCATAGCCATACAATGATATAAGTACCCGACATCTAGTCCTCCATATTCAACTGTAATATATTTTTAAAAAAAATTATAACAAGTTAATTAAATTGTAGAATAGCATGTTACATTTGGATAATTAACAAGATGTTGGGGATTAAGTTTGGTAAACATAATAACGTTAGATGACGGGACAATACTGTAAAACTCATTTCTTAAAATCAATAATTCGACCGGGTATGAGTTATATGCAGGGGCGATTCTATGTTAGAACATAGTGGGGTGCTTGTACCCCAATTAAATTTGGAATTTTTTATACAAACTATATATAACAAAACTCAAATTAAAACAAAACTCAAATTAAGGGTGGTCCATATCCATGTATAAGGGTGGTTCAATCAATTTTATATATATATATATATATATATATATATATATATATATATATATAAAATTAATAAATGGGTACATCCTACTCATGGAAATTTAGGGATATCCTTCTACTAGATCTTCCTATCCATCGACTTACAAAATTAAAACAAGTGTCAAAATCAAGAAGTGAGATAATGAAAGAGAAATAATGCATCATATGTGTCATTATTTAGTGAGTATGAAGATGAAGTAGAAAAATTTAGTATCAAGAAATAGAAATTTTATTATTATTTATAGTTTTTATACACAAATAGTTTGAAGCATTGAACATTTTGTGATGATGTATCAACACTGCATTCTATTATTACATTCAAACCTAGATTTTGTCGTAAACCCTAAATCTAGTTTCTTTTTCTATTTTACATGATGAAATATTATGATGGTATTTTAAATATATGAGTTTGATATACATTTCTATAAAAATAATATAAGTAACCTTCCGAACTTAACAAAAGGTATCATTTTTTTAACTCGTTATCGAGCAACCCATCTAATTAAGTCCCTCATTTATCACAAGTTCGGATAAACTAAGTTGAACAATTAGACTTAGACCCCTCTTGATTTAAGTTCTAGATTCGTCACTGGTTATATGAGTTTTGATTTTAGATAATTTCGATGATATTTATATATATTGTATGTATATATTATCATCTCATTTTCGTGTTTACTAATTCTCTATATCCATAGATCATCTACGTAAGTTTTGTTTAATTAATTACATGTAAATAAGAGCGTCTGTAATGAGGCTAATAACGACATGAGCTATATACATAAGCTTGTTACTTCCATTGCCTATGCTAGCTAGCTTGTTATTGAGTTCGTTAAAAAGATTAAATCATCGTTTTAATTATTAGAAAATATTTCCCCTTGAATGAATAATTAATTGACATTTAGAAAATATGACCTGAATCTAGATACGTAAATACAATAATGGGCTAAGATCTAATTGCAATATAAAGAACTTTTAAACATAAATATATGGACTAATATTAATATTACCAAAGAACCCTTTTTCATAAAACTACTAATTTAAACAATTTTCTGTTAAAAAGACTCTTAGGTGTTGTTTAATCACACTAAAATCGCTAAACGTCCTTGGACTATTAAAAATTTAAAATCATGACAATAAGTGGTATTATATGTTTCTTTCCTTTTCTTTCTACTTTTTATAATTTTAAAGTTAGCGCAACTTAACCTCACGACCGTTAAAAAGATCTTTTATCTTATAATATTATTGAAATAAAACGATGATGACATCATCATCCTTATTAAAAAAAGATGATGACATCATCATCCTTAATTATAACAAACTTTTATCAATTACAACCTTATATTTTACAAATATTTTTAATAATCCCCTCATAATTATCCCTTAATTATAGTAATTATCAATTACAACATTCTATATCACAACTTTTTCTTAATAACCCCCTATAATTACCGATAACATCCTATTTTTAATATATTTACTTTTGTTATATCAAGGGTGATTAGTTAAAAATCGAAAATCATTTTAGATACTAAGATTTTTAAAATTTTCAAACTTTTCATGTTTGTAGGTGATTAGTTTTGGTAAACATTTAATATATAAAAACAATATATGTTAATTATCCTACAAGATATGTGTAAATAGTAACATTAAGTTAGAAACTTTTTAATGTCATTATCTATTAGTTAAAAACATGTTTATTTTAAAAACAATTAAAAATATTTAAATTCACCACAATATGAATTGGAATACTAGTAGCTCATTATTTCATTTTTTTAATTACTTTTCAAATGTAGATGTTTATTAACGGGAGGATCGTAACTATTGTAGGCATTTATATCTTAAATATATAAATATTACTGCATTTCGACATCACACATGTTGCTATGATTCTTCTTCATTTTGATAGTTATCAATTACGGAGAATTAACAATATCCTCTTCGTCATCTTCGAAGAGACCTTTATTGGAACAATATTCAACTCCTAGAAAGAAATCACGATTAAGAAATTCTAGAGAAAACAATTATGTTCATAATACGTTTTATATTACAATGTATGTTTTGCAATTGTATTTTATATACATGTTAGTACTCTTAAGAACCTAAAAAGTTTAAAATTGACTTTAATCATTCCCCGTGTTTATACACGGGGTGTTAAGCTAGTTTTCAATAATAATAATTGGTAATAATTTTTACAAAACAAAAATTATCTTTACATAATAATTTTTTCATTTATCAATTTGTAGCATGTGTTAATTAATGCTTGTAATTATTATGTATGAACGAATTTTGTTGTGTACAAATCAACTTCTTAATATTCTAATAAGTATTTAATTCATCAAGATGTATCCAACCTATCACGTTTTACTATTATTTAATGTATCAAATTTTTAAAGTTATATTTTAATGCTTCCAACCTAATGTAGCATGTCACTTGCTAACTTCAAGCAGGTCATGTTGATGTGTGGCATCTAACTTTGCAGATGACATGGGCTAAATTTAAAATGAAATTGGTTTTCGTCATGGTATTGTACACTGCATGTTGGGTAATCTGGAAGTATAGAAACGGGAAAGCTTTTCCTACAAACGGTGTGGCAGCTTTCAATCTCTTCTGTGAGGTGCAAAACCAATTCTTCTTTTGGATAAATGTTAGGAGGCCTCTTAAGAGGAGACTAAATTGGGTAAATTAGTGTAATAATCTTCTTTTAGTTGTGGGTTTTTTTTCTTGATTGAGAAAATCATTTTAAGTTCATCATTTGAATTTGATTTTAGTAGTGTTTTCTATTCTTTTTCTTGGGATTTTAAGATATGTTTCCGTACAAACCTCTATGCATTTTGAATTATTTGTTCCGAAATCTATCCAACACGATGAATCCACATGGTTTACCCGTCGATTCATCTCTAATGACAGGTGATTTCGTCTTCATTGAGTAAGTTTAGGATTTTAAAAGAATAAAGATTTTCGGTTCCAGAGTTTTAGATAAATCGATGAAAGGTTTTAATTTGTTATAAGGTTTATGCTCCTCCCTTCTTGTTTTCGGTTTAAGGTTTGACTATCCATCTGTAGTTTATGCTTTAGATCTATTGTGATTTCAATGATTTGTTTGATTCAGTTTTGTTTTGATTTTGGATTTAGTTTGATAGCGATTTTTAAAGGTCCGTTCTTGAATTGATTACGTTTCATGGATACTTTTGGTTTTAGTTTTGATTTCGTGGATCTTATTCATCCTGAGTTTAAGAAGAAGATAGATGTTTAATAATGAAGATGAATGTTCTTGATTATGTTTATTTATGGTTTCTACATTTCGACTCAATCGATTTGTGATCAGATTTGGATGATATAAATGTTCTTGACTCTCTGTTGTGTTTCTGTATTTTTGTTTCTGTTTTTTTTTTTTTTGTTACGATTCTTCAAATCGGTTGGTTCTTATATCTTAATCTTTAAAGATAATATGGATGTTAAGGGATGAACTCATGAAGAATAAATGGATGTGATAGAAAATTCACAGAAAAACTATGATTGTGGAAATAAAATTAGATTTAGGTATATTAATAAAAAGAATACATGTCATCAAGTGAGTGACCGGCTAAGGGTTGATCGAGAGATAAATGAGTATATGAATATATTAAATGATAAGTTTTAAAGTTTAACACTATAATAACAAAACTTGATAAGTTAGATATATATTTATAAAAAAACTTTATAATAATAAGGGTTAATACACTAAACTTCCTATTTTATATTAAACATTACATGCAAAATACATGAGATCTCTAGTTGGATGTAAGTTGGGGGAGCTTCCTTTTGTATATCTAGGGATGTCAGTTGGAGCTGATATGAATCGCGAAATGTATTGGAAAGGTATTATAGACAAGGTACAGAGCAAGTTGTCCCATTGGAGAGCAAATATGGTATCATTCGGTGGTCGGCATACTTTGGTAAAATCAATTCTCGGCAGCTTACCGTTGTATTTTTTTCTCGTTGTTTAAGACCCCAAAGAGTGTCATTACTTCACTTGAGAGAATAAAAAAATTTCTTTTGGGGAAAAGGGAATTGGGGGGGGGGGGCGGGGGGGGGGGGGGGGCGGGGGGAGATACATACACTGGGTGGGTTGGGATAAAATCCTAAATTTTTTCGGGAAGGGGGGTTTAAACATTAGTAGTCTCGGGGTGGCGAATTTAGGTCTTTTAGGTAAATGGTGGTGGAGATGGGTTAAGGAACAGGGATCGTTGTGGGCGAAGGTAGTAAGGAGTATCTATGGGTATGGGGAGGGGAGCTCATATGTTAGTGAGGTGGGTAGGTTGGGGAGGGCAAACACGGTGTGGGGTAATATTATTAAGGTAGGGGATATTTTGGAAAAAAAAGGGGATTAATTTTAAACACTCTTTTGGGAAATCTTTGGGGGCGGGCACTTCTATTAGGTTGTGGAAAGCAAGTGGGTGGGTAACTTTGTTCTTAAGGATAGGTTTAGTAGGTTATATAGTCTTGAAGTTAATAAGGATGTGGTAGTGGTGGATAGAGGTCGATGGGAGGAAGAGATTTGGGTTTGGGAGTGGGGTTGGAGAAGGGATCCGAGGGGTAGGAAACGGGGTGAATTTGAGGAGCTACTTAACTTAATAGCTTCTCGAGTTCCGGTTTTAGATAGGCTAGATACGGCGAAGTGGTGGTTAGTTCAAGATGGAGAGTTTACGGTGAAAAAACTTAGGGATATGGTTGACGCGACGGACTTAGGTGGTGAGCAAAATGGTGTTGATACATGGTGGCATTATAGAGTTCCTAAGAAGGTGAAAATCTTCATATGGAGAACTCGGTTGGGTAAAATTCCGGTAAGAAAAAACCTTGATTTTTGGCAGGTGGATTTAAATTCTACCCTTTGTCCTCATTCTGAAGAAGAGATTGAAGACATAGAGCATGCGCTTTGGAGGTGTCAAAAGGTTCAAAGAGGGTGGTCGCTTTTCTCGAGGTGGTGGTCCAAATCTTTTGAAGGTGTGTGTTAACTCGGTTGTGGATATAATTTCTCAAGAGCAGTCACTCTATCAAGCTTCGATATGGATATTTGTGTATTTAATTTAGTCGTTTAGAAATATGGTCGTGTTCAAGAATTCGTCAAAAAAGCTGGAAGGTCTGTTCTATGATATGCAACTGAAGTCGTGATTCTCGGAAGGAAAGGTGTTTCGAGGGAGGATTGGTCCGTGTGGTTATCGAATCCGAGTCTGCTGTAGCATGCGGTGTTCGTATGTTTAACTGGAGGTTTTCTCGGGAGCCTGTAGTTTTTATATGGGGATTGTATAATCTGTTTCTTGGTTTGCCCTTGTATGTTTGTTTCTTATCATGTAATTGGGCTCAGGCATGCTGTATTTGGGCCTGTGTCACAGGCTTCGCAGTATGGCTTAGGTGCCATACAAGGTGTAATTTGGTTTGGTATTACTATTTAATGGTATTTGCTTTTCAAAAAAAAAAAATACATGAGATCAGGTGTTTTTTACGGATATTTTAATATGAACGAAAAAGTTAATTGTATTTAATACGTCTTAACCGGAAACGTGCTGTTAATCTAATTTTTTTTGAACGGCAAGAACCCACAATTTTATTAAAACGAAATAGACTAGCAAGGCGCTAGCAAAGGTTTAAAGTACAACAGGAACAAAAAGAATTAAATAAGAAAAAATCATAATCGTTACTAGTCTACCCCTACAGGCTACATCCTTATTTAGCAAGGGAAAAATTATAAAAAAGATAAAATTACACATGTGATGGAATTATACCGTTTTGTTTACTATAAAAATTAACTGAGAGTATTATGAGTTACCAAAAACACTAAATATCGTTAGACTATAAGCCCTTGATAATTATAACAATAGGTGCTTAATCGGGTTTTAAGTTAGGCCTGCTTGAAAAAAGAAAGGGACTCCAAACCAACCCGTTTAAACTGATTCGGGTTTCACCCGAATACCCAAACCGAAATCATAATACAAATCATCCAAATAACAAATGGATCGGGTGGGTTATTTGGTTAACCCAAACAGTAAATACCCTTAGCCATGTATCGGCGCTTTGCAGATGAAGCCCATGGTTGCACTTAACCAAGGAAACATCCGGTCCGAGCAAGTTGTTCAATCCGGTTAAATAGTCAATTCGACATGATTGTCCAAATTCACATGCAGCATATTTCGATTTATGAAGCTCGGCGGAACAAAAAGGAATACAATTAACGTGTTTAACTTGTCGATAATATAATTAGACTCGGCCAGCTTAAATCGCTAAATTAAGCCCTTGACAAGCGTGCCAGGCGATTACGAACCAGGTGCCGTGTTTGGTTTTTTTTAACAGCAAACACGCATATTCTCTAAACTTACTCCTAAATTTACTCTACTATCCACGGCGGGACTTGAACCCACAACCTCTTGCGAGGGGACACCACCAGATACGGCTGGGTTGGTAGGTGCCGTGTTTGGTGATTTTGGAAGACCGGGTTTGTATTCTATAAAATTAAAAAGATGTATATATTTTGCCGATTGATTTTTCGTTTTAAAAAACCTTTATTTCCTAAAGTCGAGATGTCGAATAGAGCAATTTGCTGCTACAAATATCTGAAAGTCAACCATATTAATTAATGTTTATTAAAGATCAGATCCGATAAGATCAGATCAGATGAGAGAAGTTTGCATTTATTACGTAAAATTATTGGAACATAAAAGTTACCTTTTTTTAACCAAAAACCACACATATTAATATTTTGATTGTGAATATGTATACTATCTTATATAAAGATTATTGTAGAATATTAATATTTAAAAGCTAAAAACGCTCACATGTTTAGTTAATTGGGCCAAACTTATAATACTAGCAATAATATTTGTGTATGGAAAAAATGATGTAATAAGAAATTAAGAATAGAAAATGTTTACCTGGAGCTGTAAGTCCGTGTAGATTAAACTCTCCCATTAGTTTCCAGGGGTGTCTTTAAGAGAGTGCAGGAGGTGCGACCGCACAGGGCCCACGTTTCAGAGGGGGCCCAAAATTTTTATACTTATATGATATATATGTATAACTTTATAATTCTTCAAAGTCAACTTAAAAAGATATAGTAAGAAGCTCGAATTTAAAATAATTTTTACGTAAGCCCAAAAGTAGATTTAGAGATTTAATGACAAAGATCTTATGTCATAATTGTAGCCAATTGAAATAGCATGTATAATGATCATGCTGCAAATGAATTTTATATGTAGTTAAAGTTGTTTGACACGTTTTTACGTTTTTAAAGTATCAAACTAACATTGCTTTAAAATTTCTGTTACAAGACAATTGTCTTCCTTATGCAGTTATTGCATATAGAGTCTTGTTGACTGTTACAATAATGTTTACATATGTATAAACAAGTTTCTCAAAATTAAAGTGTTGTAATCTTACTTATAGTCCAAGATATCACAACAATTGATAATGATAGTTATTGGGAATCACATCCTAAAGGGTATTGATTATGAAAAGTTGATTCATAATTTTGATTCTAATAATGCTAGGAGAACTTCATTATTAAAGTAACTATTTAAGATAAACTATTTATACTCGAGATATTTGTTGTCTGGTAGCATTATGCAATGACAAAAATACAATTTATTTAGATTGAGGGTATTCTTTGAGTATTTTTTTTTCGGGTTTGCAATTAATCCACTCGAGTTAACGAGGTTTCAGATGTTGTTCCGGTATTTTAGGGCTTAAATATAAAACAATCTATGTGAAGCTTTGTTAATCAAATCACTAGTGACACTAGCTCGGACAAGTCAAAATTTTCCACATCGTTTGCAAAATTAATGAACGGTGGCCCGTGTCACCACCGAACCTAGCATAGTTCGGCCCTCGTGTGTGTTTATAAAAAAGGGCCATAATTTCTCTTCGCACAGGGCCCAAGAATTTCACGAGACGCCCCTGTTAGTTTCCATAAGTTCACCTCCTGCACTCACCATTAACAATTAACATGTTAAATAGATCAACTTGATTAATTTTCATAAATATTTAAAAAAAAAAAAAACCCTAATTGTATAAGATCAATATATAAATAAATTAAAAACAGATAAACAAATGGATTTATGTAGTAACCTTGGGGAAATTATCCATTCTGTCTATGCTTTCTGCATGAGGAGCGATATGCTCTTTCGCAAATTGCTCTACGCTTTCTTTGAACTGTACGTCATTCAACATTAATTAATTAATTAATTAATATCATTAATATTTGCAATACGTACATTGTCAGAAAATAATCAAGAAAATATGTCTTTACGATTAATTATTAGAGCCGGTGTTTGTTCGTTACATAAGAAAAGCTTAACAAACTTCTATTAAAAAAAACTTGCCATCCACTATAAGGTTCAACACATATATATCGTCATAAAAAAATGCTTCAAAGTTCAAACGTACAGTAATTATCGGTTTTTTCTAGCTAGTTTCAGTTTTTTATATAGCTTGCTACTTTACATACATATATATATGCCTGTAGTTTAAACGATACCCGTTTTTCATAAAGATCGAACTAAGAACTATTTATAACATTATTAACGACTGATTAGTAGGTAGTATTTTGATCATTTGTATATAATTATCCAACCGTAAATTGCACTTGGGTGAATAAGTCACTTTTAATGAGCCTTGATCTTCCCAAAATATGCATTCTAAGTAAAATGAAAATGTAGTTTCCAACGGAAGACGCATTTGACGTAAATCGAATATGCAGTCGTAATCTCAAACATTAATCATCCAAATCTAATGTAAGATTAAACTGTAGGTTCTGTTATAAGACTCGTTATGTATTGAATAGAATTGTACCAATTTGTAGACGTTGAAAATTCAGAGTAAACGTGCGTGAAGTTATATATAACAACGTACGTACATAAATGAAATCAGATATATAGAAATGAACCTGAATTTGGGTATCATCAAATAACATAGAAGTTGAAAAGAGAGCATTGCGATTTGGAGAGAAAATAGCATTTGATGTCGTTAATGATAGTCCAGCAGACGCAATTGATGATCTTG
Source organism: Pulicaria dysenterica (assembly GCA_947179395.2). Classification (NCBI taxonomy): domain Eukaryota; kingdom Viridiplantae; phylum Streptophyta; class Magnoliopsida; order Asterales; family Asteraceae; genus Pulicaria; species Pulicaria dysenterica. The sequence continues at coordinate 60,915,168 of OX359295.1, forward strand.
ATCTCACCAATCTGTTCATCATGATCGATCGGTCGTTGATCTTAATATATCGCCACCAAAATTTGCAAGTTGCAACATACGTACCACCTTAAATATTCAAGCCCTTATATAGAACCTATTTAGCTCACACCCATCCTGCCAACTAGTTACCTCCTTCGTTGTTAGTTTGACTCTCAGAATCAAATCAATCAGGCTCGTGATCCAAGAAATAAGATAAGAATATATATATATATATATATATATATATATATATATATATATATATATATATATAGGCAAAAGTTCAAACGAGAACTGTTTTTCGTACGAGAACTGCGAGAACCAATCTGAGCCGTCCAATTCCCCCTCCTTTAATGTTATTGTCCACCCATGAATTCATCACATGTACCCTGCCACACTTGATCCCCTCCACGCTCTCCATCCATGAACTTCCCATGTCCAAGTAACGGCTGAGATTGGTTCTCGCAGTTCTCGTACGAAAAACAGTTCTCGTTTGAACCCTCCCCTATATATATATATATATATATATATATATATATATATATATATATATATATATATATATATATATATATATAGAGAGAGAGAGAGAGAGAGAGAGAGTGAGAGAGAAATATCAGAGAAGGGTTATTATAAAAATGTATATTAAAATGAGAATGAGAGAAAAAAACTCTAGTCATTCATTCATTAGATGTTGGTCTATTAGATCTTACGGTCGTAATTCACCCATCATAATTCATGGCCGTCAAATTTCATAAATGTGTTATGAATAATATGAAAGACCTAATATATATCATTCGATCAGATCAAATGAATGGTTAGGACTAAGTTTCTCATTCTCATCTAAATATCTATTCTTGTTTTTCTTTATGACTTATGCACGAGCCCGATTGTGAGGCGATAATCCGATCAGCGATGATCCTTGTTCTCTGGCATCTGGTCCATTTATCAATGTAATTTCTTTGTTGATAACATACAAAAGAATTAATTCTATCTTCCACAATAACTTTCTTTTTCTGTAATTTTATTGTATGCTATTATTTCTATACAATTCCAATTTCTATATCAGACGCACCGACACTAAAACACTTTAAAAATATATATGGTCGCGTTTAGCAGGAGAAAATTTTTCTGTTTTTCTGTGAAAAATGGTGGAATTTTCATTTTCTAAAAAAAATAGAAAACATGTTTAGATGAAAGGATGGAGTTTTCTTTTTTCAAAAAAAATAAAAAACAAGTTTGGTTGAAATGTTTTATTGAAAAAGTTGTTTGAAAAGTATGAAAGTTTAAAAAAGTAAGGAGTTTGGAAATGGAAAAAGTTTTCTATTTTCTTAGAAAAATGTGAGTAAACATGTTTACTAATTTTTCAGTTTTTTACAAAAAATTTCTAGAAAAATAAAGGATTTTTTTTTTGAAGTAAAAGCAAGCCTATCTGCCAATTTACAAGTCCAATCAAACTACTAGCAAATTTTTATGAGGAAGTTTCTATGGTTAGGTTTCCTTCAGCTAGTCGCTAGATGTTTTAATGAAATATTTATTGCTACCGTTCAAAAAATACTTTTCCTCTAGAATTACAGTTTTTGATTTAGATGTGTATGGTTAAACCGTTTTTATCCGTGTTTATTGTCGATTGAATTTCTCGAGAGATTAAGCTCTTGACCTCTCAAATAAAAAGACAAGTGATCTACCCAACTAACTGATACGTTATCAGAAGATTATTAAAACCAACAATTTTTTCGATGTATATATTTTATATGAAATAAACCTTATATTCATAAGGTGCCTACCTTAAAACACACAGCAACAACAACAATAATAACAATATTCAATGCCGCAATAGCGGAGTAAGGTGTCCCCACCTTATAACGATTTTTTTAACAGCAAAACAGAGACCAATAGGCAGAGAGTTTCAGCATTATCATCATCCTCTTCTAAAGGCCTGAGTTTATTAATATACCAATCGAAATCCAGCAAGGAACTAGAATAGGAAAACAGTTACAGTCTAAATGTTTAGGGGATTAGAAAACCAACCGATCCAACTTAAATATCCCTTTTCTTCCTATGTTTTATCAAAAAGAAAGATTGAGATTGAAGTAAAATAGGAGATCGAAACCCCTCTTGAAAACTCATTGAGCTTCTTAAAAACCTTCTCATTTCTGGTCTCCAAATCATCCAAAGATATGAGTAGATTACAGTATTACACCTAGCTTGAAATATGAGAATTAGCTTAACATCAGAAAGTTGTAATGTCTTCCCTCAGTTAAACAAGTCTTGAATACTACAAATCTTGAAAGCATCAACACCTCACCACTTTGCGATTTCAATAATGAAATAGCACGAGAAAAAATAGTTAATAAAAATATGTTTTTCACACTTCAGAGCCACAAATAACATAGATCTGAAATGAGCAGCACTCTCATTTTACCAAGATTTTAACAACTAACAAGTAGGTAATCTTTTCAATAAAACTCTCCATACAAAAAGATTAACTTTAATTGAACATGTGTTCACCCAAAAGAAAACGTAATTTGGTCAATAATGTCTGCACGAACAAGTTTTTATGAAAACGAGAGTTATATAGATTTAGTTCACATATATTATAGATATGAACTTTTATTTATTGCGTACGACTAATATAAATATATAGAATTTTGATAGTATGATACTATGTAATTAACTAATTATATCTCTCTCTAAGAAAAAGCATAAAATTTGTGGAAGTAATATATAAAGCCTCGAAAAATATGATAATTGCATACAATTATTTACATAAATAATAATTCATATAATTTTAACTTAAAATGCTATCATATAATTTTATTATTAACTATCATTTATCTTTTTCTTCAAACTACATAGTTAAATAATTGAATGGTTTTACATCTTTCTAATTTTACTTACTAGATCAAGACATATTTAACATTAAAAAAAATATTAGAAAAGAAAATAATGAATTACACTTATTACAATCTAGTAAGTACGAGGATGAAATCTTAGATTAAAAAAAAATTCTAAATAAATATATTAAGAGAAAGTCTTAGACCGAAAATCTAGTATTGATCAAGTCATATCCAAAAAAAATTTTTGAAAAGACAACAAAGCAATGAAGCATATAACTTTACAACATACCTTTCTTTGTTTAGAACTTTAGATGACTATGCGGTTTCTTTTTTTTCCACTCCCTCGCTTCACCCTAGTGTCCAATGTCCTCGCCAAAGAACTCTTCACCTCTGGAAGACAATATTCTCAACCTCCACTAGGCTACACATTAAAACACAAACTCTACACGTGTACAAAAAGAATCATACACACTTTGTAAAAATTGGAACGCTAAACACACACACTAACGGTGTTTTCGAGTTTAAGAAGTACAGGAAATACACTAAATTTTTTTTGTTAAATCCTATTATTTTTTGGATGATAAGAATTATGCAAAAGAAACCTAAACTTTCTCTTCAAATCCTTTCGTTTTCTTCCATTTTCTTCGTTGAATAAAACTCGAAAACATAAATTTTCTAGTTTTTCTTTAAAATCTTCTCATTTTATTTGTTAAGAAAATTAACACAGTGTAAATGGAATTGTGAGACGTAAAAACCCTATAATAAAATTCAAGAGAAGATGGGGGGAAAAAGTAAACATGATGTTAAACATAGTGCGTAATCACGAGAATGAGAATGTTATAATTAGTCTGGAAACCTGTATAACGATTACATACATAATCTTCTGTTATTCTGTTATTAGCTTTTTTAAATAAATAAATTATTTCTTCTCATTTACTTTTTTTGGAATAGCAGCATTATAATCTATTTTTTTAGAATAAAAGAAGCATATATAAATGGAAAGCAACAGATCGTCGTACACCAATATAAAAATACAAAATTCAGATTACAAGACAAAATATTTCTATAATCTATATTGATCCACGATCCACTGTGATAATTTAAAATAACAATATAAAAATTGCCATAGATAGCTCTTACATTAATGAGGCCATGATTATCAATCACAAAATTTGTATATGAAAACTGCGATAACTAATCTTATTTTTATTAAAATAAATTAATGATAATGACTGTCTCGTGATTATGAGGGTTTTTTTTCAAATCAACTATAGCACATCAATGACCATTCATCCAAACGTAATTTTCGTATTGGACAATAAATAAATAATCAAAATACTCATATTAATGAATCACTAATAATGATATATAAAGTTATCATAGTTCTCGTACGAAAAACAGTTCTCGTTTATGAATAAGTCTTAGTCATCCATTAAAAGTTGATCTACTAGATCTCACAATTATAATTCGTCAATCGCAATTCATGACCATCACAAATCATGGTTGGGTACTTGGGTTATGAATAAACTGAAGGGTCGCGATTAAGTCTCACATTCTCACATAAATATTCATATATATATATATATGTATATATATATATATATATGTATATATATATATATATATATATAGTGTTAGGATCAAGTGAGAACGCTCTTAAATAGAGAACAGAGAGAACACTTTTGAAAATTTGATTTCATTGATCAGATGGTTCAAAAATTGTCACAATTTATTTAGGCATTTGATTCCATTGATCATCGGATTTAAAATATGTCACGTTTTTTTGATAATATGTTCGAATATAATCCTGATGCATCGATGCATACAAGTGTGTTATTTGATGCATCAATGCATCCAAAATTTTAAATTGTTAATAATTATAGAAATAATTTTGATTTTAAGATTTAGGATGTAAAGTTGACTTTTGGGTAGCTATGGGTGAACATGAACATAAAAAAGAAATAATAAATTACAAGTTTACACGTGTTCTCTATGTTCTCTATTTAAAAGGGTTCTCCCTTGAACCTCACCCTATATATATATATATATATATATATATATATATATATATATATATATACACGGAGAATTTCATTTAAGAATCGTTTTTGTTGCGAATACCATAAGTATCGTTTGTAACTAACACTAATGCTCGTTAACGGTTGATATTCACCTTGCAATACATGGCCATTGCATTTAATGGTTGGATAATAAATTAATGAAGGGACAAATGTAGATCGACCAAATCAAATGAAGAGTCAGGATTAAGTCTTTCATTCTCACTAAAATATTTATTCTTATTTGAACATTCCTCTTTTATATATATATATATAGGAAAAAGTTCATGCGATAACCATTCTTAGTGCGAGAACCGCGAGAACCAATCTGAGCCGTCCAATTCCCCTCCTTCAATGTCATTGCCCACCCATGAATTCCTCACATGCACCCTGCAACACTCTATCCCTCCACGCTCTCCATCCATTTAACTTCCCATATCCAAGGAACGGCTGAGATTGGTTCTCGCGGTTCTCGCACCAACAACGGTTCTCACATGAACCCTCCCCTATATATATATATATATATATATATATATATATATATATATATATATATATATATATATATATATATATATATATATAAAATGGATCAATATAGAACCATTATTTAAACATAGAACCAATCTGGACCATTTGATCATCAAAATCAATTGATGATATTGAAGATAGCATAATTGTAATTATCATGTTTAATTATTATGTAAAAGGGCAAACATGGAAATCCTCCCCCCCTAACAAACCCACATTTAAAAAAAATATATCCCCTAAAACTTTAAATTGTCATAACTTTTTAAGTGTTATGAATTTAAACAAAAAAATTATAACAATCTTTTAGTTTTTTAATCATCTTTCAATCAAGACCACTCTTCCCATATTTTTCAAAAAAAATTATGAAAATGCAAATTTTGTTTTGCATTTTGAGCTGCATTTTCAGTTAGTTCTTGTTTTCATTTTCAGTATTGGTTTCAAAATTTGCATTTTTGGAAGCATATGCATGACTTACATATTCGATTTTTGCATTTTTGTTTTTTGCATTTTTGCAATTTCAGATGAAACCCAGGTGAAAATGCAAATTTTGAAAAATTTGCATTTTCAAAAAAAAATAAAGTTTCAGAAATATATCAAGTCTGATCTTGTTTGAAAGATGACGAAAAACTGAATCTAACGGTATACTTTTTTTGTTAAAGTTCTTAAAAACGAATGAGTTATGATCATTTAAAGATTGAGGGGGATTTTTTTTAAAGTTTGTTGGAAGGGAGGGGGAGGCGTGAGTTTTTTTTTTTTTTTTTTCTAGTTTTGCCCTCAAACAAAATGTCACGTGTCATCACCTAAAGTGGTTCTTTAGGTTCTATGTTTAAGCAAGGTTCTATATGTAACATTACTCTATATATATATATATATATATATATATATATATATATATATATATATATTTGAGCAATTCCCCCTCCTTCAATGTCATTGTCCACCCATGAATTCCTCACATGCACCCTGCCACACTCGATTCCCCAACGCTTTCCATCCATGAATTCCACTTACAAAATGAACGGCTGAGATTGAGTCTTCCATTCTCATTTAAATTCTCATTCTCATTTGAACCTTTCTATATATATATATATATATATATATATATATATATATATATAATCAACATAGTCTCTGTGATTAAATATAATCACTAGAGTCCAAATCTGGACTATTAGATTTATTTAATTAATAGTCACGATCTAATAATGACATTGATGTAATTAATTAAATAATTATAATATTTAATTATAGAATGAATGATATGAGAATCCCCCACCCCATAATCACGTTTCTTCCTTTTTTTTCTCTAGTGTGTCGTCCAACCGAAAATGATGTAACTCATTCTAGCCGAAAATGATATAAATACAAATGTTTCTTGATGAAAACATAACAATTTCCAGATTATAATGATAACAATATACAACATTTAAAATAATAACAATAGACTTCTTCCCTTTAAAAATGACAACAATAGACTCTTTTTAGTCGAAAAGATATAAATACACATGTTTCCAAGTGAAATGATAATAATTTTCCGTTGAAAACGATAACGATATACAACATTAGAAATGATAACATTATCCAATATGAAAATGATTAAAAAAATTAATGACATACAAACCAAGTTAACTCAGCCGGTTGTACTAGAAACCGATTCAGAGAATGGGTCGATAAAGGCCTAAACCCATTTGAAGGAGGGGTTTGATTCGGTTAAACCGCTGACATGGATTCTTACTAAAGATTGTTTTATTGATTGTGTTCAATAAAATAAAAAAAAGCCTTAAAATGTTGTTATAGTTGTTGTTTGACGTTTGAACTATTTTTTGATTTTTATTTGTTATGATTTGAATCATAGTTCAAACCTTATGGGTGAGCATGGATTAATTTGGTTTAGTTTGAATTCAAAACAGAATCAATTGGTTATAACAAATCTCCAACCATCAATTATCGATCAATATACGTTTTGTTTTAACACGGTTTTATTGGTTACGGATATTAGTTCTTATCAATTAACCTTGTAGTAGTTTTTTTTTCTTTTAGATTTAAATCACATGATGTGTTTTTTAATGAGATCAGCTAAAATCTTAAAACTTTAAATTACTTATTACATTACTTGAATAATAACAAGTTTCAATCACTATTTATATTAGGATATAGATTAATAACAAGTTGCAAGTAATAAAATATATTAATCAATAGCAGATCCAAAAAATCAAAATATATCAATCAAGTCAAATTTCAAACAACTAAAAAAGGAAGTGTATCTCGTCATAAAATAAAATGATAATTGATAAGCGGGTAAAAAATTTAAAATTTATTTTCTTAATAATAGCCATATATAAGTACATATTATTAATATTGGATCGGTTGGGCTATTAACGTATTGATTTTTATTAAAAATTGAACCGAACCAAACTGGTAAAATTGATTTTTCATAAATTACAAACCAAACTGTCAGTTTTAATAATAGTTCTATTATTATCAATCATTTTTAACTGTTATGATGGTTTCGGTTCAGTCTTTCAGTTATTATGCTCACCCCAATCAAACATTATGATTCCTATAATATAAAAATAGTTAAACGTCAAATAACAATTTGTCACAACGATTATGGCTTTCCTTTAGTTTATTAAAAAAACAATAAAATCGGGTTTGATAAGGATTCACCGGATCAGATCGGTTCTGTAACACCCCACCGCCCCGCGGTGCGTCGACGCATCGACCACCCGGTAGCCGACATGGCGATGTTAGGTCTGCAGCCCAATACACCCCAACCCTTCCCTCTGATATCATACCAGAGTAGGTTGTTGGTGAGACTTGAACCCAAGACCTCACCCTTTAATACCACTCCTACCAGAGTGATATCACCAATTGAGCTGCAGCTCAACCAGAGTGATATCACCAATTGAGCTGCAGCTCAATTGGTGATATCACTCTGGTAGGAGTGGTATTAAAGGGTGAGGTCTTGGGTTCAAGTCTCACCAACAACCTACTCTGGTATGATATCAGAAAGAAGGGTTGGGGTGTATTGGGCTGCAGACCTGACACGCCGGAGTTGGTAGCGCCGGTATGAGACCGGTAGGCACCGGCCGGGTGTTACAGGTTCCGACATGTATCAATCCATTCTCTGAACCAATTCTCGATCTATCAAACAGGTCATCTTAGTTTCTATAACTAAAACTCCGTTCCATGGTGAAAAAATAAAGATTTGAAAGTGTTATGGTGACAAAAACTTGGATACTTACTTTCTTGGTCACATAAGTATTTTCAGATTTATGGTTATAATATTATTTTATTTTAGAATAATATAAAAAATAAAAAAAGGTATTAAAATGTTATAAGAAGTATGATACCTAATTTATAAGATAACAAGATAGAATACTTTATGAAAATATAAAAGTTAAAAACTAGTAAATAGTTTTTTCAATAATATAATGTTAAAAAAGTAGAATATGGAATTGAGAAAAATATAAAAATTAAGTAAGAGTTATATCTTTCATTTAAAAAAGATATTTTCCGATATATATCGAAGTCAACACATCCGAGTATGTGCGTCACTTATTTATTTTTTTAAAGCAAAGCAAAGCAATATAATATTTCAATCAGCCTCCAACTTGGAGATAAATACAATCATTTAGCACATCTGAATATGTGTCGAACTAATAATTTATTATATATGATAATGATGATTATAATGATAATAGTTAAAGATAAAATCTGTGAAGTCAAATTCAAAAAGAAAAATTTGTTCAAGTTGACGTTAAAAAAGAAAAGGCTGTGTCTACATGCAAATCGAGTGATTACTTCCCAATAAACTTCCGGTAGAGAAAAAATGAATAACAAATAAGAAAGTCTTCATATACAAACCAAGAGCAATATTAAGAAGAAACAGAGAAAAGGAAACATGGAATATATATATATATCAGCAGCAAGAGATTATCCCATGGCATCTTTTTAGGATCCAATATTCTCATGGAAGTGGTCCAATTAACTTCAAATCAAATAGGGCAGCTGCCTCCCTCATTGTTCCGAAGGAGGTCAATATTCATGGTGTACTACAAACAATACAAGATTAATAAAGGAGTAAAGTTGGTTGTATTTTTTGATACCATGAATGTTACAAGGGAAAGCTATTTATACTACAAACAATACAAGTCTAACACTTCTCTTACATATAAAATAGTAGGGATGAGCTCGGTTTCAAAACTGACCCCGAAAAAACCACAACCAGAATAGCCTTCTTCTCCTAATACACAAAAGGTATCGAGCAACAAGCCTTTTTTAACCATTAATTGTTGCTATAAATGTCAATCAACGGTTTTACTAAGGCAAGCAATCACTAGAAATATCAATTATCCTTTACTAACACCACATAAAGTCGCTAGTAACTGGTTAATTAGCTTTCTCTAACATCATTAGTCCATCACTACACATGTTAATGATAATGTGGGCAGCTCATCTAGTGAAGTTCATTTCAAAAAGATATGGGAAACTTGTCACTCGCTGTTTTCTTCATCAAGAACTGAAAGAATTCCCACGGCTGAAGAACCAAGATGCATTCCTCTGATGATACCACCGTAATCTGTCTTAATCTTGTGGCATAAAAGCAAGATAGAGTCCCAAAGCGCTGTTCTTCCCTGCAATTAAAATGAAAATAGATTTATTAACAAAAGAGCAAAACAATGTCCATAATCCTTAAAAGTAACTACAAGGGATTCCCTTTGGTAACCATAGTTTAAAGAAAGATATACTCTCCCGGGCCAGTTATTTTTGAAGGAAAAAAATGCAAATGATGGATTTATATGTAGATGTATAAAAAAACCTATCAAAATGGGCAAGGGTGTGTAAGTATTTGGTGTTCAAAACTGTAGTAACACATGTGGAACACAGTTGTAAGGATTATTAATGAGAAAAAGATGATTTGGGATTCAGAATATAACATTTATTTTGTGAAAAGCAGAAGTATAACGTAAGCAGGAAGAAGGTGGGTTAGACTGTAGGTTGACAAAAGAATTGCCAACAAAACATGAACAAGTAAGAGCCATTAAATATTAGAATAGCTGACATCCCTAACCATTATACTCGACCTTTTTTTTGGGAAAAAAATCATCATCTCTGAGAATGTGAAGAAAAGAGCAGCAAATTTTGTAAGAATAAGTGATTCTGGACAAATGGTGGCAACCAAAGCACTACGGTCTTTTTGCATTAACATTTCCATCATTTGTCCTAAAAAAACTTTCTTTACAGACTATGGACTTTTTCGTGATTTATTTTGCGAGAAGTCGAGAACTATGGCTAGTTTGCTACGGAAAGCCCAAGTTATGATGGCTCAAAAAGTTGATTGCTGCTTACAAAAATCACATAGTTGCAAGGAACACTGAGGTCTCTTTTGTGATTTATTTTGCTAGAACTATGGACCTATGGTTACTGGTTAGTTTGCTATGAAAAGGCAAGTTATGTTGGCTCAAAAGTTGATTGCTGCTTGTAAAAATCACATACCTGGAAAGAAAACTGAGGCTTCTTATCCCAATACAAGGCGAAGATTGGGGAGCTTTGTTTGCCAACAGCCAATAAACAAGCTCCAGGATGAAGCACAGATGGCACTCCAGATATTACAGCCAAGTACTTCTCAGGAAACCGTTCTTTTGGTGGGAGTACACCTAAAAATAAAGGGTTCTTGCTAGACTGTACACCAGCATGACAAGCAGGATCCACATGTAGCATCCACTTTGGGTGTTCCAAAAAAGCACAAAATAGATACAACAGCAAATGTGAATCTGTTGGAACTTCAGTCCATTTCTTACTCAGGTTATCTTTGTTCGTTATATATTCGTAGTTTTTAACGCAGGTTCCAGCAGCAAGTTCTGGAAAATAGACACATGGGTAATCTCAACTTAATTTTCATGCATCAAACTTTAAGTGGTAGATTAGATTACTATTTTGAACATAAAAACTATTAAGGAAAAAGTACCGCGGATTCTCAAGACTGTTAAATCTGCTCGTATATTGCTCTGTGGTAACAAGCCCTTTGCCCATTCCCCTTTCACCAAAGCAAGAAGCTTCTGGTGTTCAGTTATGGAATCTATACAATCTTGTATGACAGGGACCGAGGTGTTCTGTGCTGGCATCTGTTGGAGGCCACCTAGAGGAGACCTTGCTACAAAAAACACTAAATTTGACAAGCTAATAGAAAATAAACGAAAATATGACAATTATATAGAAAATATCCCTGCATCATAGAGAAGACAAGATTGGCAAGTGGGTGAGCGCTTGGTTTTAAAAGGCATGAGGCTCTCCCAGGCACCTAGGGTCCTAGAAGCCGAGATGCAAGGAATGAGGTGGAGACTCTCGCATCACGTATGCTAGGAGCCCAGTATTCACAAAATACTTGTAAATTAGTTCCACATACTTTCTACATGCTTAAACATCAATATACTTTCTACATGCTTACACATCAAAATACTTCTACAATGCTTATTTTCACAATTTTTGTTTTCTACAACAAATTAGTAGGCTGTGAGCATCATATGTTTTATCAGCTCCTAACTTGAAAAACTTTGTTATACAGGCTCTTAATCTCTTGTAGCCCTACAATCCGTGAGAGAAATTAGGATGTCTTTCAACACGTAAGTTGCCTAATATTGTTGCTATAAGTCTTCTCTTTTTTTTGCATAATGTTGTTGGAAAACATTTTTTGTACTTACATAGTTGCTTTATTTTGTGAATATTGCACATCCTTGTGTGCTTGAGACAAGCACCTCCCTTCCGAACCCTTATCGCCTTACACCTTTTAAACTAAGATGCATGGATCGGGTCCACACTTTTCATCCATTTTTTGAAGAAAAATAATATCTATATATCAATAATGTGTTTATAATGATCACAAAGGCAAAACTAATACAATAAAAATCCAAGATTTTTTTAATAAACCAATTAAAAAGGTTATTATGTTACGATCCCACATCAGCCGAAAGTATATTTAGTTGTGGCTTATAAGACAAGGTGTCCCCTCCCGCTACAAGCCGGTTGTAAGGAGTGAGTACACTTGAGTTTATGGCATGATGTAGACCTAGTATGGGATGTGTTCTATCATATTATAGGCATCAAGAATAAAACGGTCAAATATCATCCCATTCACCTTTTAGCTAGTTGTTCTATTTGACCTTTTCGACCCTTCTTAGAAAAACACAAGCCAAATTGACCAATTTATATGTCAATGGGTTAAAATTGCCACCTCTACTCCGTCCCAATCAAAACTGTGTAAGTGACGTGTTTTTACCAAATTTTAGAGGGAATAGCAAAACAAACATAATTTTAATTTATACAGATGTAAATGAAAAGAAAACTAACTTTCTACTTCAAAACAAAAATAATCTATTTGAAAAGTTCGAGCAGGAGTCTTCATTTGGAAATGAGTACCATGAAAAAGTTACTTACACATGGAAGCATCAAGAGTTTGAACAAGAGTAGTGCGTAACTGAAGAAGAAGCCCTTCTTCATCAAGGGTATATGCTGGCTGCCAATCATTATTTCTCTCACTGGAAGAGATGGTTGCAGAGGCTCCTACAGCCAAATCAGTTCCTACTTTTCTGATTGTAACAGAAATACCAAGTTTAGCAGCACCCTCCATAACCTATACAATCAGACAAGGAATGTGTTGAACAAACAGGCCCTTCAGCTCAGATTTATGAAAACTCACGTAACACTTCAAGATGCACAGTTAAAAATGTAATGAATCTGTAGACGCACTTGATCCAACTTTGCTTACTTCTTACAATTCTTAGTAATGGTTTGAGTAGGTGAAATGTGATGAAGTCATGAACCAACCACAAATATTATACCTCATAAAAGTGAGCCCACATACATGATGGGAACCATAAATGTTTATGCACGCGTATGGGTATGACTGGATCATGTTAAACATTTAACTTCAATGAAAAGATGCATCATGCATAGACAAAAGTTTTCTTCTTTATTGCCATGATTTTCATGATTATATTCATTATCAAAGCAAGTGACATCTCCTTAAGGTTTACATGAATCTAGGTAGAAATAAAGGGACATATAAGGTAACTAACCAAGTGAAGGAAATAGTGTACCAATAGGACTGTATCAAGAGTTTGGGGGAGAACGGATGGTGCTAACAAGAACACCATGAATATATTGAATGATCCATTTGTATGGGAAGGATTCTGATATGTGAAATATATATGAATTATAACTCATTAAACCAAAGAAACCAGGACCTAAGATACTGTAAGGACTTCTCAATTGGACTGAATCCATGAAAAATGGGAGCCTGTTTTGCACATTGAGTGCCGATGAATTTGCTTGGAAGTTGGATTGGATGAAAAGAATGAACACTATTAAACAAGTAGCGCACGTTTTGGCGGACTTGCTTCATGAATGCAAGCCACCCATCGTTCATCAACACATATCAAGCAACAACATACTCTTAAAAACAGAAAATGAAAGGATTCATGGCCAACTTTGGAGCAGCCGGATCGCTTGAGCACAATGCATCCAACCAAACAGTAACTGCAGGAACTTTGAGATATATTGTTCCAGGTATTTGCATAGAATCTGATGCTTCATTTAACCTTTATTAAGTTAAAATTTTGCTGACAATCTTTTGGGAATGTCGAACTTGCCTATACCATACATGTGCAGAGCATCTAACATTTTAGAAACCAGCTAAAATTTATTGGGCATTATGTTTTAAGATAGACTTTTTATATGATATCAAGTATCTGTGTGTTTGTTGTGCTTCTTCTCTCTATCGTTTAAAAAAGTTTTACTCTCCCCAGGAGTTCCAGACCGATCAAAAGATCAGAACTTGGTAGTTGGTAGACACTCCTGTTTAACATCTTTAGTAATTTAAATTTGTTGTTAACCAATATGGATGGATTAGTGCGCATGGAGTTGTGTTACTACTTACTAGCCTACAAGTAATACACCAATACAGTTTTAACAGACATCTAAAATTAGTAAATCACGTATTGCACCAAACCTTTATGTGGCTGGTTTCAATTTTTGCAAGCAAGGGATTCAGCACAACTGAAGAAAACCACTGTCTGAGATGGTCACGCCATTGCTCAATTTGTGGATAGACACCTAGGCGCTCAAAAGCATCTATTGACTCTTCCATGGACATGGGTGGAGGGAGATCACCCTCCCCTTTCTTCGGTGGGGTACTGAACTTTTGTGAACCAGGTGACATACGAACAGGTCTTAGAGGTGTGCTTCTTGTAGTACCAGAAGTATTGGTACTGGGACTAGATATACCAAACCCGCTTATTGTGGGAGGTGGGGTAGCCATTTTACCAGCAGATATGGAGAACTTCTCATCAAAATCCGCCAAGAATGTTTCAAGTTGTTTTTCTGTTGAAATCTCTCTTGTAGAAGATGCTCGTTTACTTGACCAAGGAGTAGAAATGTAGGGCTCCTGGCCTGGTGGTGTCTTCATATTTGGGGACTGTGAGGGAACAAGATAGACTGATGGAGAAACTGGAGGTTTAGATGGGGTGCTGAAAGAATGCATCTTATTTCCGCTACTTGTAGTCAATTTCTCACTGTTTATACGAGTTGTAGGGCCTGAACTGGTAAATGATTGATGAAGGGGGACAAGTGTATTAGAAGGTGACGGAGCTTTAGCTTTGGGTGGCTCCTTTAAAGACTTTGATTCAGCCTGCTGAAACTTCGGTTTTATTCCCAAAAGCTCTAGTTGTCGCTTGGTCAGATTTAGACCGTCATTAGAGGTAGGTGCAGGGGTAGCAACTTTTGTTTTCCATAACGAGATGGCTTTGAGAAGTGCAAATAAGGATCCAATCAAAACAAGAGCCATGACAGCCTGCATCACTTTCAAAAGGATGTCTGTGGACAAGCACAAGAAACCAGAAGAATATGAACTAGAAGTTTGTTATAAGATATTAAGGCCAGATAATCAATCATGAACGGTATACTTACAAGCAACGTCTTGCGTGATATATCTGAGTTTGGAACTGTCAACAATATCATTTTCCCTAAAGTAGCATACAATAAACAAATATATTACTATATTAGCACTCAATGCAAGAAAACAAGGTAAATGGAACAACTATCAATCTTAATTATTTTTTAGCATGTGGTATGATGTCAGACATCTCAAGATTGCCATTCTAATGTACTTTGCATAGGTTACATATTTATTCACTATGCTGGTAACATTGACATGATCTACCAAAAAGAGAATTTGGATACAGATTTGAAAATAAGCATTGTTCACTGCTCATCTTTCACTTGCTAATTTTCTCACCGCGAATGCTTCTGTTCTTTCAGTATTCAAGCCGGTTTTTACATGTATAAACGACCATTTGTTTCGGCCAAATTCACCTAAATTTAACTTACAGTTACAGTACATGCGTCAAAACAGAGTCACTGGCAATTACATGAAAATAAGATGCTGAAAAGGAAGCATGCAAACACACAAATCTAACATCCACATACAGGCAATGAAACTACTAAACCAATCCATATAAAACATACTCATCATTCACTCGCTAATTTTCTCACCGCAAATGCTTCTGTTTTCTCATATTCAAACTGGGTTTTACAGCATGACAATCATTTGTTTCAGCCAGATTCAATTGAATTTAACTTATCGGTTACAGTACATGCATCGAATTAGAGTCGCTGGCAACTGCAGACATGACAAAACATGCTGAAAAGAAAACATGCGAACACACAAAACTTTCATCCAGATACAGGTAATATGCAATACCAGAAACTACTAGAACCTATCTAGGCCTGTAAACGAACCGAACGAACACGAACGGGGATTGTTCGTGTTCGTTCGTTTAACTTTAGCCGAACAAATAAACGAACACGAACGATAAACGAACGAGCATGTGTATTCGATTGTTTAAGGATTTGTTAGTTCGTGTACATTTTTGTTCGTTCATTTATGTGATAGACAAACGTAAACAGATGAACACACACTAAAATACAAATCCAATATTATTAAACACAAATAAACACTATATTTAAACACACGTATAATTTAAATGCATATATTTATATAATATATAAACGAACATAAACGAACGGATAACCGAACGTTCACGAACATAAATGAATGAACGAGAGCTCTGTTCGTGTTCGTTCGTTTAATTAAACGAACAGAAAATATTGTTCGTGTTCGTTCGTTTATTAAACAAACATAAACGAACTTCCCGCCGAACAATTTCACGAACAGTTCACGAACGTTCTGTTAATTTACAGCCCTAAACCTATCCATATGAAACATACTCATCATTCACTCGCTAATTCTCTCACTGCAAATGCTTTTGTTCTTTCAGTATTCAAGCCGGGTTTTACAGTATGTATAAACAATTATTTGTTTCAGCCTGAATTTAACTTATCGGTTAAAGTACATGCGTCGAATTAGAGTCGCTGGCAATTACATACATGACAAAATCATGCTGGAAAGAAAACATGCGAACACACAAATCTTTCATCCATATACAGGTAATGTGCAATACCAGCAACTACTAGAACCGATCCCATATGAAACATAAAACTTATTTTAATTGTAAAGTATATAGCGTGAAAGAGATAGCGTACGGTACCTGATAATGAAGGAGACGAGAGAGAAAGCAGAAGCAGATGATAGAGAGAGAATGAAGAGGAAAGTAGACTTGGAGGGACGTAGGCTGTTTTTGGTTAGGGCAGCGGAGAGAGCTGGGTTCTGATACACGGCAAACTTCGAAACGGGATTAGCTGACTCCTTTCTTCCTCCTCCCTCCATTCGTAGATCAATTTGTGCTGATTTGCTATTTGTTATGTTAGGGTTTCTACTATCCCGCCATTGATGAACCTTCTGAAGTTCCCAGGTTCAAACTTCTTTCACCAAACTAACAAAGGCAGGGGTTCTCCGTCCTCTGAATTTTTGAAATTTTTTTAACACCATCCCAGGAGGTAGTGTAGTTTTACACTTTAACTAATCATAAATAAGTTGCAATACCATTTTGTTGTATACATAGGTTTTTATTTTTTTCGCTTGTTTGATCCCTTAAGTTTCTTATGTGCAATTCACATAGACATTTTTTACTCTATTGTTGATTTTTAATTGATTTTTACTATTGAATACTATGTAGTATTTAACTTTTTTCAAGAATTAAAAGAATTAAAAACTCTTTTACCCTTCTTCTAGACACATAAACACGCTCTTTTTACACACACACACACACTCTCTCTCTCTCTTGTCTCTCCACGCCCCATCTCGTATCATGTTCTTCCACCTCCCCCTTCTCCCTACCTCCCACCATCACTACCGCTTGCCCTAACACTTCGTCCACCATCGTTGCCGCCGAACACCTTCCACAACCACTGTCGTCGAAATCCGCACATTCCTTACCGTTGACGTTGCCCTTGCGGCTCCCACCACCACTGTGCGCGCCCTAAGACCTACCACTACCACTACACCACTATGAATCACCATCAACACACACTCATTTCTTATATCTGTCCACCGATAACTAATCTTCTTAAGACCATCAGCCTATTACCAACCTAACCATCATTGTTGACGGCAATAAAAGCAAACAAGAAGAGTGTTTTAGGGAAACAAGATGCATATAAAAGAGTTCTTTGGTTGGATATATGATGGATACAAGAGAATATTTAAAAAATGTGAGATGGAAGAGAGAGTCGATCAACAAGGGAAATAATATGTAGATGAGGTTAGAAGAATAGAGTGGTAGACGAAGTTTAGATGAGATGAGGGAGGGAGGGAGGGAGAGAGAGAGGGATAGAGAGACAAAGATAGGAGTGTGTGTGAGCGCGCTTGTGTATCTGTTTCTTTTTTTATCAAGGGTGAAAGACCGAGAGGGATGATATAAAAGAGTTTCCGGTTTTTCAACATCAACCACTACGCAAGAAGGATGAAAGGAAGATTCTTTATGGGAGATAGATAGCATTATTAAAACAAATGAAAAATAAGGTGAAATCCATTATATTAGTTAGCTTTCAAAAAGCTGTCCAAAAACTCTAAATGTATTATTAAACATTAAAGGGTGGTAGTGTATCTTATTAAGGACTTCTTTTTTATAGGCTTATTTTTTAGCTTGTTTTTTGTAACTTCGGATTATTTTCTCATTGTAAGTTATAAATAATTTTAAATTAGAAAGTAGGCCAGAAAGAACTAGTTTGTAAAAATAAACAAAGCGCCCTATGTATGTTTTTAATGTCAAACTTAATTATTGATGGTTATAAATAATTTTAAATTAGAAAGTAGGTCAGAAAGAACTAGTTTGTAAAAATAAACAAAGCGCCCTATGTATGTTTTTAATGTCAAACTTAATTATTGATGGTTTATATCATAAACGTTCCGGTTCAGATGTTCAGTTATAAACTAAAGGTGCTTCCATCTTCAAACTGTGGTAAAATACTAATATTATTTTCATGTAATTTGAATGTATATAGTTTTAATTATCTTTTAAGTACAATAATTTTTTATAGATTTTAAATTATGTATTAGAATGCTTGCATATAATATTAGTTGTATATTTATACAACAATGTTTAAAGTATGATGGGATTAGTATTTGACCAAAATCAAAACCAAACCAATACAAGTTTAGTATTATCATGTTTATCAGTTTAGTTTAGTTTTTCTTGTTTCTATACTCATTCACTATTTGAATAGTTTTTTATATAGGAACATATTCGGAATCTATGTATTTATCACCAGCTTTTAGGTTTCGATGACAAGTAACAAACTAACAACACTTCTTAAGGTTAAGGTTTAAAGCTTGAATTCAAACCATCAAATAATGATAAATACAATTAAAAGATAACTATGAAGATGGATGAATGTGTTACTATGAATCGATAGAAATTGAAATTCTACGTTTGATCTTTTTCTACGCTTGGTGTTAGAGTAATAATTAAGAAAACTAATGAATCTCGTGATACAACAAAAGAACTCGAATATGCTGGAGGGTTTTTTCAATTGCTTTAACGTGAAAATTTGTTGATAATATTGGACAGTACTTGGAACAAACCTAAATCAAAACTTTAGGTTTTGAAGAAGTTCGTAACTGTTTTTTTACGGCATTCAGTAAAAGATCATCCTCAATGAAAACTTACTCCATATAATCGACAAGTCCATTAACAATGTCGCACTCACGTCTTATATGTGTAATAAAGTCGTGAAGAAGATGTTTCATTTTCAACATGTTTACCAATAAAACGGATACGCTATCTACAATGGGTCAAATGCATTAAAGAAACTTAAAACAAACGTATTTAACATGTAACTATCCAAAGACCTTAGCACAATATTGTAGTTTTATCCCACTAGTTCACGGTTCTTTTTCTCTAATGAAACACTTGTTTCACCCGAAGGCCTCAACCCATAAGAGGTATCCACACACTTATGGGCATGTTCAGTTATCCTCTCCACTTGATGTGGGACGGATGTTACAAGTCCTCCTCCATTGGGACACGACATTCTCGTTGTGTGCATCATACGGGGTCTGACTCTGATACCATATGTAACAATCTAAACCTCGTAGCACGATGTTATACGCTTCACCCCACTCATTCACGATTTTGTTTCTAATAAGTAATATCTATTTCACCAACAGCCCTCAAGGCAAAAAAAGGCATTCACACCCTTATTGACATGTTTTCTTATCTTCTCCAACCGATGTAGAATGGATGTTACATGTGGTGCTTGTTTCATGTAACCATGTGATATATAGCTTGTGGATATGTGAAGATTGTATA
The DNA here is from genome assembly GCA_947179395.2 of Pulicaria dysenterica. NCBI lineage: Eukaryota > Viridiplantae > Streptophyta > Magnoliopsida > Asterales > Asteraceae > Pulicaria > Pulicaria dysenterica. The sequence goes on from OX359295.1 coordinate 60,935,364, forward strand.
AGATTGGTACCAAGGCTTAGGGGATTGTTCTTTGTGCTTGTATCGCAATGGTATTATGCGATAAGTGTTAATGGACATCTGTATGACGATGTCAGTAGATAATGTGATATGTTAGCTGTTTGCTTACTAAGTCTTATCGTTAACCAATTGTTGAAAATCTAATTCTAGTCAAGGGAGGTTTCGCTTCAGGGTTGACAGCCCAACTCAGTGCTTATTCCATAAAAAAGTCCCTGGTGCTTAAAATGTTGATGCTAGTTGTAAAAACATATTTCTGTGAGATATTATAACATGTTTGGTTCTATAAAAAAAATCATGGGGTGTTACATTATATGGGGTTGACAGTTGGTAGTTGAGTTTGTGATTGAGGTTGTGAAACTTAAGGTTGAGAACCCAACGCCCTTTGCCTTGGTCTGAACTTGACACTTTATCACTGTCCTTGAGTGAATCCATCCGAGTGAATAGAATGCTATAAAAGTTAAATAAAGTATGAACAACAAAGATTGAAACTTTCTTTTCTTGAAAATGGGGAACAAACGATGAATAATTATATGATAAATTAGAAAATGTATACGTGTACACACATACACGTGAGTTTGCAAAGACCACAAAGACGTTGCTTAATCATCTACCCATGCAATCCATTCCATAACTTTCTTTTCCAAGTCATGCCGTTAGGGAGGTTCTTATGAAAGACCGAAGGACATTGGGGTAGTGAACACACAATGACCCCAACCTGTCTTCTTTAATATCCTGATTGATAGGAGAAGTACTCTCTTATCCCTTAATAGCACGAACATAGCATAAAAACGTTAACCAAATTATAACCATTTTATTGAACAAAACCGACCCAAAGTAAGCATACCATTTTCGAAAACTGATTGCTCGATTTCAAAATTTTAGTTAATCGATAAGTATAACACATTTATTGTTAAACACAAAAATCGTCTTATTATTAACCCAACCATGTCAAATTAAAAAAATTGTGTTTTTTGTGTTACTTATATATTATTATGAAACCTTTAATGATTATTGTACCAAATGTTTTAAGTTATTGTATTACCTGTTGTTTATTTGTAATTTTGTAAATTTTGTATTAATTGTTGTATATTTTTACTTCAGTATATATTTAATGTCGAGCTTTACAGGTTAACCATCCTATTTAACGAATAACAATTAATTTAGAAACCGTAAGCGATTAATTTAAATTAAAGATAACGGACAGTATTGATTTGTGGTAGATTAAATACCAAAAAAAGAGATACCAAGTATTGGAGTAACAAGTCCAGGGACATGTGTCGATATTAACGAAAATCGACAAGGATAATTTCGGTAATTAGACAACAAGTCCATACCTAGACGACAATAGAAAAGCAAAAGAAACGGAGGAGGCTGGCTAGGGCATCCAAACATGGAATCCACGGGTGATTCGCCGACAACCGTCAGATCACCTAATCTAACGGCTCTAAAAAAACCCTAATCTCATGCCTTCTTTACTTCACTTATAAAAGCTCTCTTTGCACCTCACTTCTCCCATTCTTAGTTTTCCTCCATCTAGCAACTGAGCTCGTCTGCCGATTATTCGTTAAGGTCAGTGCTTATCTTTAGTTTTTTCTTACATAATTTCAGTCGATATGCATGAACGTTTGTGTGGATCTGTTTATGATATGGTCATCTAGGCCTGATTTGTTCTGTTTTGGTTGATTTGTTGCTTGATTGTAATCGATCTTCGAACGATGGTTGAAGTTTTATTTGAGTCATCAGCTCATGTGCTATTTAATGGTTGTATGCTTAAAACTTCTGGATTCTTTTATAGATTTTTAGTTTTGTTAATTGTTTGGGGGGTTTTGTGTTTTGTAGATTTTTATCATCAGGTTTTCGATTTTCTCGATTAAAAAGAAAAAGGTTTTTGTTTTGAACCATTCAATTTAAAAAAATGACTTCAGATCTGTTTAGTCGAAAGCTATGTATCTGTGTTCTTTGAAGAGTATTAGTTGAACATGGATCTTCACTTTGTTACTAGCTATGTAATTGATGCCGATTTGTCAGTATAACATTTGAATTGTCTGTCTGCTTTTCCAATCAATATTACTAACTGATTATATTTTGGCTTTCAAGAAATTTAATATCTAACATCCTATATTTATAAATTAGTGATTATTTTAGCGTGTAGATTGTTTGATATATGATTTTTGAAAGAATATGTTTTTAGAGGTTAATATATTTTTGTGCGCTCTTAAAATCAAAGTTCTAGTTTGGCTTATGGACTCTCTTTGCTTATATGCCTTTTGAGCCATACTGAATGTATAGATTTGGTTTATTTTTTCTGAACGCTTGGTTTATATTTCAGGATGGGTAAGGAAAAGATTCATATCAGTATCGTTGTCATTGGACATGTCGACTCCGGCAAGTCTACAACCACTGGTCACTTGATCTACAAGCTTGGAGGAATTGACAAGCGTGTGATCGAAAGGTTCGAGAAGGAGGCTGCGGAAATGAACAAAAGGTCTTTCAAATACGCCTGGGTGCTTGACAAATTGAAGGCTGAGCGTGAACGTGGTATTACCATTGATATTGCCTTGTGGAAGTTTGAGACCACCAAGTACTACTGCACTGTCATTGATGCCCCTGGACATCGTGATTTCATCAAGAACATGATTACTGGTACCTCCCAGGCTGATTGTGCTGTTCTTATCATCGATTCCACCACTGGTGGTTTTGAGGCTGGTATTTCCAAGGATGGTCAGACCCGTGAGCATGCTCTACTTGCTTTCACTCTTGGAGTGAAGCAAATGATCTGCTGCTGTAACAAGGTAAAATTGGGTCCTCACTTGTTACTTTTTTCACTTTGTTTTAGATTGTGTTAATTGTTTACTAACCTTTTGGGATGTGATATTTGTAGATGGATGCCACCACACCCAAGTACTCTAAATCAAGGTACGAGGAAATTGTCAAGGAAGTTTCATCATACTTGAAGAAGGTTGGATACAACCCAGACAAAATCCCATTTGTGCCAATCTCTGGATTTGAAGGAGACAACATGATTGAGAGGTCAACCAACCTTGACTGGTACAAGGGTCCAACCCTTCTTGAAGCTCTTGACCAGATCAATGAGCCCAAGAGACCATCAGACAAGCCCCTCCGTCTCCCACTTCAAGACGTGTACAAGATTGGTGGTATTGGAACTGTGCCAGTGGGACGTGTTGAGACTGGTGTTATCAAGCCTGGTATGGTTGTCACCTTTGGACCATCTGGGTTGACCACTGAAGTCAAGTCTGTTGAGATGCACCATGAAGCTCTTACTGAGGCACTACCTGGTGACAATGTCGGGTTCAATGTCAAGAATGTTGCTGTCAAGGATCTGAAGCGTGGATATGTTGCATCAAACTCCAAGGATGACCCTGCCAAGGGTGCTGCCAGTTTCACTTCTCAGGTTATCATCATGAACCACCCAGGGCAGATTGGTAATGGATATGCACCAGTCCTTGATTGCCACACCTCCCACATTGCTGTTAAGTTTTCCGAGCTTTTGACCAAGATTGACAGACGATCTGGAAAGGAGCTTGAGAAGGAGCCTAAATTCTTGAAGAACGGAGATGCTGGTATGGTGAAGATGCTTCCCACCAAGCCCATGGTTGTTGAGACATTTGCAGAGTACCCACCACTTGGTAGGTTTGCAGTGAGAGACATGCGTCAAACGGTCGCAGTGGGTGTGATCAAGAGTGTTGACAAGAAGGACCCAACCGGAGCCAAGGTGACCAAGGCAGCAGTTAAGAAGGGAGTCAAGTGATAGGTGTTGGCGTTTTGGTTTTTATGGAGTTTTATTTTCTGTCGTTTCATTTTACTAGTTTTGAAGAACTTTATATTTGTTGAAGAGTTTTGGTTATTAATCCGTTGAGGCTTTCATCGTTGTGAAAGTTTGAATGGGTTGCAGACTTCTGTTGTGGGTTAAAAATTATAGTGCTTTACCGCAATGAGTTTGTAGTTGGGTGAAAAAACTTTTCTTTTATCTGACTTTTCTTAATCTTATTTTTTTTAAACAACTTTTTTTCTTGGGTACTTTTAATTTAATGTGTTTTTCCAGTTCTCGTATTTTGTCTGCCTTAATGATGATAGTTGAAACTGATCGATCCTAATTTCATATGAATTTTGTCTGCTGTCTGTGAAGTAGTGATATCACTTTACCATGGACTCTTCATCCTAGCTTTTAAGTTGGCCATCAAAATAAAAGACGTAATCCTTTCACACTCATGTACTTGTATATGCTTGATCAAAACATAATAAGCTCTGACTCGGTTGATGTTGCATTATGAACATTCAAGAAACTGAATGAGCATAATTTTTTTTTGGGTTTGTTCTTTATTAATATCATAAAGAACAAGATGATCTTAATACCAAAAAAAATATATATATTCTCAATAAAACTAGCATAACTTGATTAGCAGTATGATTGAATCAGAATGTAATTGTATGAGTAACTCGGCATGACAAACAAAACACAATGTGAAGCTTACATGTGCCGGGTTTTGGTTCTTAAAATCACATGTAATTCTAACATGAAATTATGAAATTTTGTTATTATAATAATCCATTTTGATCAAACCCCTTTAGTTTTGTTTTGTATAATGGCTAGTTTACGCACAAATTACAATTACGTATCTTCATAACATGATACAATGTTTCTGTTGTCTCTTCTGCCTTTTCCGCTTGTTGACGTCGTCTGTTGTCTTCTGTTTGAATTCCTTTTTTTCACATTTTATAACTATTTAATATCTTTTCATTAATTACTATTTATAATTTTTATACAAATGCGTGTATCACATGAACATCTAGTTATCTTCTATATCAATTAGCATTGTGATATGCTAATTTCTCGTCTGATTGTAAGTTCGAATTAAAACACGATATTATACATACTATCAATTTTTATAGTGATGAGCAACTTCACATGAGATTTTAGAGGTCTATTTCGTAATTTCACTAATAAAAATCAAGATATATCAAAATATCATGAGATTTTAAACCCCCTCATAAAATAACACGGTTTATGGCTCCTGTTTATGTAACACTGCAAATTTTTTTTTAAAGATCTCACTGCGGAAGCGAATAAACAAACATGACTACTCACATAGATCTAAAAAGATAACCAACGACTGACACAACAGGTCAGTATATCAAAGGCCAGTGTTACTTAATTACAAACAGGCTCTTTAATCGAAATTATATCAGAGTGTTGTCAGACATTCCCAAAAGACTACCAAAAACTCCCAGCAACTAGCAAGATCTACCACAACCTGCAAATTGGAGTTTAATGTGGGGGATTAGCTCAAAGCTAAGTGAATGAAAGTTTAACAAACGAAAAGCATCAGAAACAACAATCAATGATACAACAACAAATAAGCAAGTATCACAGAGGACCGGCGGTTCGGCCGAACCTACAACCAAATGCAGGCCTAGCATAGGTTTACCGATAGCCTACTTGTCATTCTCACACAATAAAATCCCTTAAGTTACAACAAATGCATCAAAAGGTCTAGTACTGATTAGCCGATGACAAATAAGCCCAGCCTAACATGGCTGACCCCATCAAAACAACCCAGTGTCAATGAACAGCTGTTTTACAAATACAAAGTATGCACAAAGCACCAGCAGAATTACTAGACTTTACAGTCTATTAATGCATAAAACAGTAAAACCCGTTGTAACCAAAACCGTTACAACTGATATAGTTCGTGAGTTAAAAGTCCACTCACCTGTGTCCTCCAAACACCAAGCCCAGTTGTCTAATGTCACGGAGTCTTCGGATTCCCTGAGAACACAACCCAACTAGATTAGTGAATGAAACCCCAATTAACTTTAAAAATCAAGTTCAATAGCAAACGAGTCATTACACAAAACTCACATAATCAACATAGAACACATCTAATATCATTTAGAATATCCATAAATATTATAAACAAGGTGTAGCCATCAACGAAACACATTTATAATCCAAAAATCACCATTTAGCTTACTAACGGGTCAAATCCAACTCGTTTGGTTTTAATACATCAAACCAACTTGTCATACATGTTCAACACTTCAAGATCACCATAAATAGTACATAAAACATGTATGAACTAATGGAACACGAATACACGTCATCTACGTCCATTTCTTAATTTTAAAGTAGCCATTTAACATAATTAAGTCTAAGTTTTTCTAATCATACATCATGAACAAAACCCTTCAAATATATCTTATAAATATATATATATATATATATATATATATATATATATATATATATATATATATATATATATAACAATTACTAATAATAAACAACACATATGAGCAGGCACGAAGCAAAATAGATCGAAAACAAACAACAAAGCAGGGCTGTGCAGGGAATGTCGCGCCGCGGACCCTGGTCCATTAAGCGCCGCGGACCCTGGCGTACAGCAGACCTGACTGTTCTTCCCTGTTCGTTCCAGCCCATTCACACAGTTCATGTACTTCGATTTGCAGCAGTAAAACTTGATAAATAATGGTTCCAAACAACCTATAAACTACTACAAACATACTAACAACAATCAAACATGTTATAATAATCAATTCATGATTTCAAGTTCTAAAATTCAACCAAAACCACCATTAATGGGTGTAGAGTTCAAGTTCATCAAGAACACTAAAATCGCTATGATTCTTACTCAAAATCGGTACATAACATCCAGTAATCCATATAGAACATGTATCCAATTCGGATTTGGCACAAACTCAATTAAATCTCAAGACCTAGAATTCAATTTAGTAGATTTATGCAAGAACACTTCAAGAATTGGTCAAGGACTAATCAATTTCACATAATCTTACCTTAACTTCAGAAAATCAGTAGCAATTAGTAGCGAAGATAGCAGATTATGGCTGAATCAATTTCTCTTTGGAGTTGTCTTCTTAACAAGGCAAAGAAAGCAAACGCAGGAGCAAAAACATATAAATTGACTTCTAAAAGTCAATATAAAACACTTAGGTCGGCTGGAATGTTTTTAAAACACCCACACAGTATCAATTACAGTTATCTGATATACAAGAACCTAAATAAAAAGAACCTACTCAAGTCATTAATAAGCAACGAGGTATTATTTGGGGCCCTCGTGTAAAAACGAATCATATGGTACCAATATCTTATAAAAATATTAAACTAATATTTTTACCTCTTATCTCGCGGTCCAATTAATTACCAAGTAATCATCAAATAAATATATAAATAAATAACAAATAAATATAAACAATTAAAATAACTTATCACCGCCACATCATGATCGGACCCTAAATGCGAGTGTTACAGTTTATAGAGAAGTGGCTCGGAATACAATTATCTTATCTCTTACTTTAAGTTTTAAGCACTATGTAAATTGCTAATTTATTTGGTAGATGAAATTATTTTATCATTCTCTTTTGATTTTCATATTAAGACAAATTGATTTATAGATCTATCTAATAAAGAGATACCGACATTAAAGAAAACTGAAAACTTTTCTAAATTACATGTCAAGCATCAAATGGATTAGACATATATTTCTGTTGATATATTAGAGTTATATATCATTACCCCAAAACAATAAATAAATAATACTATAGTAAGTAAATATGTCATTAGTGTATTTTTAATTTTTTATGTGTAAACATGTCATTAATAGCATTTTATTTTATATACAAACATATGCATTCTTTGTACTTTTACACTTATTTTTTTTAACTAAATAATTTCAGCTGACGTAAATATAAATAATATTTTTATCCAAACGCGAAGATTGAGTAAGTTAAACATATCTAGAGGAGGACGAATTGTTATGAAAGTCTTGTAAAATTAATTTTAAACAAATAACATAATAGAGTTGTCAGTTGTGTTCAATATAGTCCATAAAAAACGTAATCCAAAAACTTTAATATCCAATCACATGTGATTTAGTATACAATCATATGTGATTGTATCATCATCACAAGTGAATTACGAAAATGCTACTCTGTTCAAAATTTTAAAATTCAATATGGACCATTAATGGGGCTGATTCAAAGGCTAAAATTAGTCCCTCGGGACTATACATTAAGTATGGACTATATTGAACATTTCTCTAACATAATAACATTGAAATTATTAATTTTTTTAAACAACTAAATACACATCTATCAAACTATTATTCCATTCTATACTAACTAGTTTTCCTCATTTACCCGAGATATTAAATATCTTTTTTCTTATTCAGGGGTGTTTGTTTTAGCTTATTTTTGACTTATTGATTTATTAGCTTATTTTTTTAGGCTTAGTAGGTTTTGTGTGTTTGATTTAACTTATAAGCTTAAGTTTATGGGTTTATTTTTAGGTAAAATAAACCACTTTTGATAGGCTAACTTGAATTAACTTATTTTCTCTCATAGAAGCTTATCTTTTATACCTTTTCTTATAAACTTAAACCAACTATTCTTTATCTTAATTATGTTCTTTTTAGTTATTTTATAATTTTTTCTTATTTTCTCTTGTGAAAGCTAATCCAAACACTAAATTCACTTATGAGTATATTTGGCGGAAGTAGCTGGTAGCTGTAACTGGAAGCTGTTAGCTGATAGTTGATAGCTGGAGCTGGAAGCTGTTTATTTTATTTATACATGTTTTCGGAAAATTAGCAGGTATCTGGAGCTTAATAGTGTAAAATGACAAAAAAAGACAAATTATATAAATAGATGGAACTATAAAATAATTAAAGAGGGTATTTAGGTAACTTGGTATATCTAAAGCTTCCAGCTAGTTTTAAAAGCTAATTCAAGAAGCCTTTTGTTTTAAAGTCTTTTTGTTTTTAAAAAAACTTTTAGTTTTTTTATCCAAACATAAATTGTAACACTTCTTTTAAAATAAAAAGCTATCAGCTACAATAAAATTTAAAAAACTTTATACAGAACATTCCATAATAACTCATAAGTTAAAAAACCATTAGGCTTACCAAAAAAAAGTTGTCTAAACACCCCCTTTAATATATACGGTGAGGGTAGGCGGCAGTCCTTCGTCCGTTCGTCGTCCCTGAATTTGTTCATCGACAACCTAAGGGCTAGTGCTATTTGGTAAAGTCGGCCTGATCACAAGTCAAACTCCCCTTAACAAGAAAGACTTCTTTTTGTTTTGGCTAATAAATAGTATGTCATGAAAAGAAGACCACGTTTGATATTTGAAGGGCCTGATGATGCAACTGTTCGCCTATCAATTTGCTAGGTTCGATTTTGAATTCGGGTATTGCTATCTACATCGTCACTATAATTAGGTTTGATTTATGGTTTGAAGTTTGAACTACTATAGATTCAATGTTAACTCGAAACTAGTTTGAAATTATCTTCTCATGCTCTATGTGCTATGGAAACAACATTGGTCATATCTGCAAAAATCATCGTATACTGCCTTAGTCGAATGATTGCTATTTAGATTTCGGATGTAATGAATATCGCACCTAAATGGATACGATGTTTGAAGCAAATCTGTTTTTATGTCAAACTTCCCCAAAACCCTAACTGTGCAAGCGAATTCAGTAGCAGACACATTCCAGTTTCCCTCTTTTCATCCTCATCCTACAAGAAGAGAGTCAACAGAAGAAATCTAGCTGCTTCCAAGCGAACCCTAGACGAATTCCAATTTCATCGAGCGGTTTCACAGCTTCTGCCTAGGTTTCAACCTCAAGATCTCTATAATCTGATTAATCTACAAGAAGATCCATTAGTGTGCTTAGAGTTGTTCAATTGGGCGTCTAAACAACCTAGATTTACACATGATGCATCCACATTTCATGTCACGATTAAAAAGCTTGGTGCTGCAAAAATGTACGATGAAATGGATCATATTGTCAACGAGGTATTATCGATTCCTAATTTTGGTTCCGAAGTTCTTTACAATTCGATGGTTTATTTCTTCACAGAGGCCAGGAAGTTGAGTAAAGCTGTTAATGTGTATAAGCACATGAGAAGCCTTAAGAAATTGGATTGTAGGCCTTCGATTAGAACTTATAATCTTCTATTTGCTGCTTTTTTGAGTAGGAGAAGCAATACCTACATAAATCATCTGTATATGGATACTATGAGCATGTTGTTCAAGCAGATGGTTGATGATGGTGTTGATCCCGACATTTTTGCTTTGAATTCTATGATCAAAGGATACGTGCTCTCACTTCATGTTAATGATGCTCTTAGAATATACCATCAGATGGGTGTGGTTTATGATTGTCGTCCGAATTCTTTTACTTTTGATTATTTGATCCATGGTTTATGTGCACAAGGAAGAACACGGAATGCTAAAAAGCTTTGTGATGAAATGAAGGCAAAAGGTTTTGTTCCAAGCAGTAAATCATATAACTCGCTTGTGTGTTCATTTTCACTTGAGGGTGCAATTAATGAAGCTGTGAGTTACCTGTGGGAAATGACTGGAAACCAAAGGTCAGCTGATTACATTACCTGCTGGACAGTGGTTGATGAGTGTTGCAAACACCAAAAGTGTGGAGAATCTGCTATAAATTTGCTTAAGGAGTTGCAAGAGAAAAGCTTAGTGGATCGACATACTTACAGGAAGCTTCAATATGAACTTAAACTCAATCATGGAAATATGTTTGACCGATATCGATGAAAAATGGTAAATTCTCTTTTTCTTGGTTTCACTGTTATGATTTATTAATAAAAATTTGTGTTATGCAGTGACGAAAAATGGCCGTTTTTTTGTTTTTCTTTTTTTTTAATAATGCAAATCCATCACTTACTTCTGGACCTAAAGTAGTCGTGGTATAACCATTCATCTAATTGAAGATTATTTATAGGGTGTGTTTGAAGTTACTTATTAAAACTGCTTTTTTGCTTATTGCATCGTGATACAACAATGAGCTGCTTTGAGAGTGTTTTGGATTTTGCTTATCTAAACTGCTATTTCTGGACCTCATTGTGTAACCATTCATCTATTGACAATGGGCTTTTTGGGGTGTTTAAGATTGCTTATCAAAACTGCTTGTTGCTGCGTTTTGTTACAACAAAAAGTTCTTTCGAGGTTATTTGGGATTTTGCTTATCCAAACTGTTTATCTGATCATTCAAAAGTGAAACAAGCTGTAACGAATAAGCTATTTGAAATTGCTTATTCCAAACTGCTTTTCTTAAAAGCAAAAAGTGTAGCATGCCTATAATTATCTTCCTGTTCTGATATTAAGTGGCATTGTATCTGTACATGATGATTAGACGCTTTTTATACAGAAGACGATTTGCAAAATAAATAATAAAACAAAATAAGTCTGTTTTAGTTTTGCATCTTAAAGTAGGAATCCAACATCAACTTGCGTCGATAATATTGATTATGTCAAGATTTGGATTGTGTAGCAAAAATAGCTCTCACTCATGGTTCTAACTTTATGCCTTTTCGTTGATGCAGTTGAGTCACAGTAGAAACAGATGTTGAACTGGTGAGATAATAGGCTTGATCAACCTCTCCTTAAGAATCAAGTACCCAGATTTTAGATGAAGTTGGCAGTTATCATAACTTGCACAGGGTATTTTGTTCTTACTTGAACTCTCTTGTTTATATAATTACTCTCTTATCAGGAAATTATTATTTTTGAAAAAAAAAAACGAAAAAGAAAACGACTAACCAAAGAGATTGCATGACATGTTTCTTTATAGGACAAGCACCTGAGTTGAGCAGAAGTGACACTGTTATGTTTGGTTATGGATTCTTTCTGTATCAGACTCAATATATGAGTAAATTGTCAATTTGATATGCAGGCTTTATTTGGTGATGGTCGCTAGTACTGTATACTTTTTGGGTAAAACATTATGCAACTGCAGTTGTGACTAACATGTAAACATAGATCCTTGCTGTAGTAAGCTGTCGATGGTAGAGTAGAAAAGAACGGTGGATCCCGGTTGGTTGGAAAACCATGCTACAGCCGATCCTGTCCGGCTTCCTATAAACATGTAATGTAATGTAGATGCTACTTACTGATTTTTGTAGCTCTATGGTTATTTTTTTTATGTTGATTTTATCGTTTTTACGTGTATTGTAAATATAGTTTTGTGCACTTTCATTCTTGTAAACAAAATTTATAAACGCATAATTACTAATATACACGCATTCGTTAAAAGGAAAAAAAAAAAAAAAAGATAGAAAAAGATTAAAAGAATGATTAACTTATGTAAAGGGTCTCTATAGTATGCTAAATTATGGTGCATTAATCAAGCATGACCCTTAATTTAGTCAAAACTAACAAAAAACTTAATTGAACAATGAACAATTAAAACCATTTAATTAAAATCAATAATGTCTTTGGCGCCATCCACCACCACCACTTGCCACCACTGTCACTGCCATTACCCTACCGCCTGCCGCCAACCACCACAACCATCCCACCGTCTCTGTCACCACCTGTTGCCAACCACCAACCCATCGCCACCACCTGTTGCCAATCGCCACAAGCACCACCCCACCACCACTACCGCCTGCAACCAACTATCATTGCTACAACCTCCATATTGAAAAAATTAAAAGCAAGTTACAATCTTTTACGATCCTATAAATTAAATACACTGTCTAACATTAATTGATACTGATTGTGTTCTTAATTATTAATGCATATGTATGTCACTATAATAATTAAATTATAATATTAAAACAAGGTTCTTAACTATGTTGTCATGGATATGAATACATGCTAAAAGAAGATATTGATAAACATATTTTAATTAGAAAACAAACCATCTTGAAAATAAAAAGCAAAAGTTATGATATTTTAGAGATGATTCTTAGTTAAATTTTTTCGCTACCTAACAGTAGAATCAATTCTCATTCTCTAAACCAATTTCTTTTCTGTAATTTCATTCATTGCTATCATAGTTTTTGCAATGACACCCTCTGTATCAGGGGCGTAGATAAAGTGGGGCTGAAGGGTGATTGCCTGATTGTTCTAATGAGCCTAAAATCCTTAGTATTTCATAAGCTTAAGTCCAACACATATATATTAACCCTCCTAATTTTAGTCAACTAATAACCCAAGTATTTCTCAAAACCGAAAGGCAAAAAGAAGGCTCGAAGTGGTGATTCTGATATTTGAAAGAGTTTTACCATTAATGAAAACTATGAAAACAAAGTTTTGTAATAGCATGAATGGAGATTATCTTTAAAACAGTTTAGTTCTTTACATCGAGGGAGACTGCTGATATTTTCTCTACAGACAATATAATAGATGAGTTTTATTCAAATAACAAAGCCGCATCAACTACAAAAACATGAAATATGATTTCTCATCGTTATTTTTTGTTTTCATTAAAGTTTTATCAAGATAAAACATTCGAGTTATTGCTTTAATTAATGTTATGCTTATAGCAAATTAATTCATGACAACCGAACTGACGATTGTGAAAAAACTTTAGTCATTGAAGACCGATTTTCGCAAATCATAAGTGTTGTTTTAACATGTAAATTTCATGTTTTTAAAAAGAACTTTAATTATATGTTTGTCTAGACATATATTAGAACTTTTTTATGTCGTTCATACATATGTGTATCATTAGATAAACTAAAACCGGCCCCCGTTATAACAAAATCCTAGCTCCGCCCCTGCTCTGTATCAAACACACCATAATAGAAAAAAGTTATATCTAGCCAAACCTACTTTTATATTATCATTGAGAAATACGACATCGTATGTTCTTGCCTAGAATCAACTTCATTGTATGATCTAAGACGTGTTAATAACAATAACAATAATTCTTAATCATAACTCCAATTAGATACTTAAAAGCACAAAATTTTCCGATTAAATTTGGTTTATGCTTTAAATGCTGGAACAAAATCTATCCAGTTAAACTGAATTTGATTTTATTTGAATTCGAACGGAATTCAGATATTTTGAATGCAGACTTGGTTTACCGGTAGCAATACGATTTTGAGTCGAATTTGGAATGGGGTATAAGATTGTCAAATCCGAACAACCTAATTCGAATAACTCGAGAAACTCAAAAATCGATTCGATAAACAACCCTAGATGATATACCCGCTACTCTAATACTAGGACTTGTTTAGTTCCAACAATTTAAAACGGGTCATGTGTATGGACCCTAGCAATAAGCAAATGCAACCCACGGTTGAGAGAAAGTTGAATAATTAGAACCCACAATTGGGGAAAAGTTGGAGTGCTCAAAATAAATAGCCCAGCTTATAATACAATATAACCGTATGTAAAAAGGTAGAGAGGTGGATCCAGAAAAAATGTCATACGAAGATAGAGTTAAAAGTGTTCTTCGATCGGGTTTATAAACCAAAATGAATACCACATATTTGTCAATAAACCAAACAAAACCTTAAACTTAATTTGGATTCAGTTTCAACCTGAAATTGAGTTTGACTTGTTAATAAACAATATATAAACTCAGAAATTAACATAAGGTTTAATGAATTACTATAGTAATTCCCTTTAGTAATTAGATTATAGGAAAAGTGAAAGGTAATTAGTAATGACTAACTGAAATGTCTAACACGATGTTAAAACTCAGAATCAAGCTTTAAACAGCTAAATTTAACCGGACAGAGATCACAGATTGCATGCTTCAAAAAAATTGACTAAAAGAAATTTCAACACGAGAACTATCAAATTCAAGAACACAAAAGCCATAATTTCAACACAAGTACTATCAAGAATACAAAATTAAGATTTCACGAAGAAAAACAATTCAAGCTTATTCATAATACACAAATCAAAAAATAAAATCAAGAGCTCAATTTATGCATTTTATATGAATATTTTTTTAAGCGGCAAGGGGGCGACTACCTACCTTGCCACTCCCTGTCTTTGCACCGGTAAAAGGCCCTTTGTTAAAACACTTACCATCATGCCAAGAAAAGTATATTACTTCAAACAAAAATTGACTAAAAGTATCGTGTTAATTTAACTGATAAAGGAGAAAGCAATATAACCGCTAATGTTACACGGTTTTCACATTAAATCTCCATTCACAACATGAAAATTGCTGCGCCGTCACAAAACTGTGCTTACAAGGTCATAATTGACAGTAGTAACACCAAAAACAGGAATGGGGAATAAGGAAAATGCATAAATTGCATTGTTATAGAAATTTACGGTCCCTGAAAAGTTTGTACCATTTCTATTGAAAGTATAACATGAGCCGGATGACTACCCATTCGCCCATTCGGTTGTACAACTATCAAGTAATGTCACAAAGTAGAGTGTCTGCTCTGCTATTTTCAAGCAACCTCCTGTTTCAGATATTCTACTTAAAAAAGAGGCTAGGCACTATCAAAAAATCGACAAATTATACAAAGATCCAAAAAGTGTGCACAAGCACTACAAAAGGTTATTACGATGGCGGTTTTAAACCTTTTCTGTGAAAACTGATTGATTTGTGTTCTATTCAATGCTAATATGTCAAACATGTAAACTTTGAACTTAGCTAATGGATTAAAAGTATCCCATAGGTAGAACATAAGCAAGTGTCTATACTTTATGCCCTCATAGAGTGTTTTATTAAACATATTTATCTTTAAATGTGAGAGGAGGAACAATGTTCATGGGACCCAAAACTGATTTGACACGTTAACCGCCCCGCACAGTTTGCCACCCAATAAAAGGTATCTCAAAGTACCTGAAAGATGGATCACAAATCTTTATCATCCTCTAGCTGTGCATTTGATGCAGCTGCTGCTTTTTCTGTTTCTTCCAACACAAATGTTCTCATCAACTCAACATCCTTGGTACCTATAAAATTGTTTACCAGATATACAATCAAAATTTTAACAAGCACAGTGACAACCGTATACATTAGACAGATAACATTTTTATTACTTAAATGAAACTGAACAATTTTACAGGTATGAGAAGGATACCATTAGGCTATGCAGTTATCGCGGTGGGAAATCAAATAGCGGTCAAAGTCCCTGATTTGGGATAGCAGTTATCGCAGTGGGATAGCAGTTTTTAATTAAAATTATCAAACATTAATTAAAAGCATTGTATAAAACTTAGTACACTAATATAGTAAATAGTAATATGGGAATCAACTGTTGAGTGTAAACCGAAAATTCTGCCAAAAAAAAAATAAAAATAATGCAAACCGCTATCCCACCGCTATTTTGCCTCAAATAACGGAAATAGCGCTCAAATAGCGGCGCTATTAGCGCCTTCGCTATTTCCCACCGCTATTTTGCCTAGGTCCGCTAGCCGCTATTGACTCTGCATAGCCATTAGGAAAACCATAGACCACGGAACTCTAATTTTTCCCTTTAATGTGAAAACTGAAAAATGTTTTACTTTGAGCGGTTTCTTTAGTTTTAATGACCAGATTAACACCGAACATCAACAGGGAAACGCGTTTGTAACCAATAATTCCCAAGAAAAATGTTTAAATTAGGAAAAATGTTTTGTCTTTTCCTTATTTAATGGATGGTTTAAATTAATTCTCTATGGTTATTTCCTAGTTCCTAAATCCTACAAAACGTGTTTGTAATTCTTTTTGTTCGATTATGTAGGAGTTGACAAATTATTGAACTGAATCTCTGTTCCAGGGACCCTTTAGTTTGTCTTTTCCACTCACATTGACCCGTCATCACCAGACCTTGGGGTTTAACATGTTACAATTTGATTGAATAGTAACCAATAATTCCCAAGAAAATCTAAACGAAAAAACGTATTGAATTGAACTCATTTTATTTAAGAAAAGCAGCAGGAGAGCAGGAAAAGATAAGAAGTCATAGGAGGTCCATCAAAGTAATTAACTCACCATCTATTAGGCTTCATAACACTTCAAATATTCTATGTCAATAGTCACTTTTCTTTTCTCTTGAATTTAGCACATTAACTACATCACTATCTAATATTGCAATAAATTCTAACCCCTTGCAATAAATTTCAACCTAGAAGGAAGTGACAGGTAACTTTAAGGAGTCAAATTTAATCAAGATAAATGTCTATAACGAAATGGGCCTACTTCAAACGCTTGATGTTAGTATGTTACATTATTGTATCAATGGTTGGTATCTACTATTATTGCATACATAACAAAACCCATAAGTTTTGTTTCTGACACTAAAAACATGATGTTCATTCTATGAGCTTGCAGAAACTTCTATGACACATACTTGCTATCTAACTACTCATTCAAAAATGTATAGGAGCTTTTAAGACATTTACTTAGTCTGTTATCTGACTTCTTTCTATGTAATTGGGAAACGACAAATAAGACGCAAAGTCTTCTGGCAAAGATAAAAAGTTATAGTAGACTATATAGGGTCCTAACTTAGAAAGATCATTATAAAGTCAAATTCACTCAAGATAATGTCTATAAGTACTAGGACTGCTTTATTACCAAGTCACTTGCATTATTTAAGTCAATCAACAAAACTGTTTTCGCTTACATAACAAAAGTACAAAACCCGTAAGCTCCATATCTATACGAGAACCATGATGCTCGCTCAAAGAGGTTGAAGAAACTTCAGTGGCATGCAAATTTACATTTAAAAGTGTAACATAATGTTTATGTATATACACTTTACTTAACCGATAATATTTCTCAGCTCTATGTAGGCAAGCGATTAAAAGTATAATCGTACCTCGATATCTGGCAACCTCTTCACCATTATAGAAAATCTTGAAAGTAGGATACGATCCGATCTTAACCTTTGAACAAAGAGGTTTATTAGTACCACAATCCACTTCACCAACCTCAATCTCATCCTCCCCTTCCATTGTCTTTCCAAGATCCTCCCACAATGTTCCTAGATTCTTACTGTAATGTTGATAGAAATATGTCAATACAAACTGGAAGAACACAAACAAACATCTCAAACTCATCACCAAACTGATTCATATAGCACATTGATTTCATAACATCTCACCAGTGCTTACACCAGGGCACACAGAATTTCACAAACCAAGCAGTGTCTTTCTCGTTTACCTGTAAAACAGACCCACAAATAAAAAGAAGCATCTCAATAAGCACACACACAAAAAACTGTTGACCGCTCCATCGTCAAAAAAGAATAACATTCAGTCCAATTTGACTATTACCTAACTCCAATCAGTAGTTCGATAGAAATTCACAATCATATTTGATAAGAAAAAAATACCATAGATTAACGTAAAATTTTTACAAAATCAAATTAATATCTTCATTGAAAGAGCTACGTTTCTTCTTATTAATAACATAACATTCCAAAATAAAGGAATGGAGTATGAACTAGGGCAGTGATACCGAGGGAAATAGCGGAAAATCCGAGATCTTTTAGGGCACAGCAATAATAGTAAAGCACAGGAAACTAACGAAATGATTAAAATTAAGAGAACATAGGTTACCCTGTCGGAAAATGTACTTTCGGTTAGGGTTATGACTTCAGCTCTTGAATTTTGCACCAACGTCGAAAGTAGCAATAATGGAATTAGAAGTAAGGCAATTAGAAGCGATCGACGATTGCCTTTCATGGCAGCTATTTGAATAGCAGATCGGATTTGATGCTTTTCGTTCGGAAGATTTTGAAAACGGCAGTGGTTTCCAATGAATCACAGAAAAACGAACCCTGTACTACCCTCTTCTTTCTTCAGAATATATACAATTTTATTCTAGTTTAGTTTATATTTACTTATTTAAAACATCGATTTGTATATAATATTTTCTTTATCATATGACAATTAAATTTTTTTATTTCTATCGTTTTATTAATTATTTTTCAATTACGTATTTGAGGGTATTATATTTTAAACATATACTTTTTGTTATGTATGATAAGCATTGTGTATAAATCATGTCTTTTGTTTGTCAGTATAACATCACATGAGTTCAGTTAAACATAACTGGTTATTTTCTCGTATAAACTAGTTAATATTTTTTATATTTTTAATAATGGAATTGAGTAACCTTGATGTGTTAAATGAAATGCATTATTAAACACTAGCATATTACCCGCGCAATGCGGCGGCGTCAACTAATTTCTACTCAGTAACCTGCTTGTTTTCGGTATTCATCAATACAGTGATAACAAATAATTTTCTTTTGGCAAGTGGCAACATGTCTATTTTCTTTATCTTTTTTCCATTTTCTTTATTATTATTCTATTCTCAATCAACTCTTTTATTATTTTAAAATAAATTTTGAGAACAATTAAATAAGAAAAACGATCTCTACTTATAAAGTAGGTTAAATTACATGACAATATAGAGAGTAAGTTAGTAATTTGAAACTATTAAAAATTAAGAGATTAAGATTACAGAATAAATTAATTTGAAACTATTAGTTATATGAGCTATTTAAAAAAATTAAAATATATGTTTATAAATTCTAATTATATGCTATTCACGTTTATGAGCTCTACTTAATTATACACATTTTTTTGATAAATAAGCTAAAATGTTTATAACATAATTGAATATTTATTATTTAAATTTTTTTTAAGTATGGAAGGTTTAGTTATTAAAATGGAATATAAGAATCTTATTAAATGTATGTAGTAGTTACTTTATATAATAGTTTCCATTTATTTATATGAAGGGTAATTTAGTATATTCAACTTACTTAAAAATTAAGAGTTTTTAAGTTGTAAATGTTTTATATAGGAGTAAGATATTGAACTTACTTGTTTCTCATACTTTATTCTCTTACATATCACAACATGACATGCGGATTCCACTATTTCTCGTTCTTTATCCCATACATTGATTTTAACATTTATATAGATCTTGCGAATAAGACAAATAATTAGGATGAAAAAGTAAAGATATATCGATCTCTCATTATTAAAATATCTTAATATAACTTGAAAAAAAAGCATATTTTATTAAACCTCTTGGATGACCGGTTGACTTCTAAAAAACAAATACGAAACGCTCATACTATATACATCAAAATGTAGCTTGTCTTCTAAGTAAATGTAATGAATAATTTGAAAACTTATCATTACTAGGGATGAGAAAAAACCTCTCCTTATTAGGAACATGATACTCGCACCCGGTTTGACCGAGAAATCCCTCTGTTGATCGGGACGGGAACGGAGACTCCTCAAAAAACAGGGATGGGGATATCCTTTGGGTCTCCAAACAAAACATTTTTGTAAATTTTGCTTTAAAACGAAGATCAACCGGTTGAACATGTTGAAGCTCACCTCTAAAGATTCCTGAAGAAATAGTCAATCAGGAGATGGTTTTGTCACTTTTGTGTAGCTTCATAATTTCTTTTTATACTCCCTTCTTTCTACAACTAGAACTATTTCTTTCATACATTTGTTTGTTCAAAGACCCACACCGCTTGTACAAGTGCTTACAAAATGAATTCCTCAGCCTAGGACGAAAACGAGGAAGATCAAGATGATAACAAAAATGAACACATCGACATTTTGAAATATTATTATGGAAATAACACTTGAGAGCAAGGAAATGGGGTATAAAATTTGAGTGAATATTACAAGAGTATACGGGAGGTATTTATAGAGGTTTGAAAAAAAGAAATCAGTCATATAGTATGTTTTGGATGGCGGATAGTTTAATCGTGAAGACACGATGAGGGATTACAACAAGGGCAACAAAGCGCGCGCCCCATGGGGCAAGGTGGTGTTTGCTCTGGTCCGCAACACCAAGTCAACATGCCGCAGGCATGCTTCAACCATACCCTATGTAGCTATGCTCCTAAATGTTACCATACCCTATGTAGCTATGCTCCTGGGGTGCTGAGCCTTTAGTTCAGATATACGCAGTCTAACCGGAGTTCTTAATCATTCCAACATATAACCAACGACAATAACATCTCCAGCATCAATTAACAACCCTACAGCGATATGCAAAAACAGCAAATAAGAAACTATATCATAACAATTATGACATTAAACCTGCTGGGAGTACGATATGCCCAAAGTGAAATAATAGATGGTCAAACCTCCTACTAAAACACGAGCAATTATAAGAACTGATGCTTCACCTCCAAAGACAAAACATTTAGAAAAGAAACACAAACCAACCAATTCTTCCTAACCCCAGAAAACATACTTTGTACAAAACAACGATCTTTGCAAAAAGGAAAATGAAGTAAAAACAAAGAGGCAACCAAAAGGTACAATCACCTTTTGCCCTCATATAACAGGAGCCAAGAATGATTTGCCGGCCAGCTTTTAAGAAGCAATGGACAGAGGGAGTGTCGAACACTTACTTCATTGCAACAGCCCTCTGCGAAGCTTGGGTAGATGATATGCTAATCCACTGCTGGCCTAAAGAACCTCCATAATTATCTCCATCATCAAGATATGTGTGAGTATTGAGAGAATTTACCAATCTGCCCCTTTGTGTACCGTTGCGGGTGTCAAAACTTTCAGCAGATTCTGAGTGCACACGCTTGATACGGCTTGTTGAATTCACAGACTGGGATGAATCCGAAGCTGTTGTGTTCTTTACAGAATCAACTTCAGTCTTCTTTGCAAAACGACCACCAGAACCCCTCACCCTTCTCATAGCATGCTGATGCCGAGATTCATGAAGATAAGGCTGTAAAATTCACAAAATAAACCCCAACATAAACACGTTATTCACCAATCTACCCAAACAAATTTACCTGTGATGTTTCAAGGATGTTATGTTTCTCACGGCCCAACCGAGTAAGGCACTAATATTAAAAAGGGAATGTACATAAAAAGCCAAGTACTCAGAAGGTTACACTAAGAACACCCAAGGTCATAAAACCTAATTACAGGCCCCAAAGTATCAATTTGGTTCATTTATGCCAGAAACTTGCCAGAAAAGATGTAAAATGACAAAGATGTCCATAACTTGAGGAAAGAGTTGAAATCAGGGTTCAAAGTGTGAACTATTAAAGTTCTAGAGCTTGTGAAGATTAGCAAATTCCGTAAGACACTTTCTGTTTTAAATATTTGAATTGGAGGATATGAACTTGTTTCTGGAACCAAATTGATACTCAAGTGGCTTGAAATGATGAATGTAACATCTCCAATATTTGGGGGAGGAACTGGCTACACATACATTATCCCAAGATTAAAAAACAAATAATGTTGAAACCTTTCTGTCTTTAATGAGCTTCTTTTCAAGCTCTGCTTTGGCACGGGATTGTCTTCGCCGCAATATTGCATGGTATTGTTTGGCATTCACATAGACAGGCTCTTGTGCCATTTCAAGGGGTAAAGGCATCCTTGGTTGATGCATATCAAGGAACTGAGGATGAACCTACAAAATACAACCATAATTTGGTGAAACTACCTACATACAACAAGACAAGTTTTCCATCATACACAAAAAACATAGAAGGATAGCCATTAAAGATGTTTATGATCACATATCTTACCAAAGGTTGACCATAAGCTGCCATCATTCCACCATAATAATCATAATATGGATTTGGGGCACAGGCCTGCATAAGTTAACATGACATCAAGGAGGAACTTCGAAGATAATCGAGAGTCCAAACAACAACAATGTGTGTGTGTGTACATACACACACAAAAAGTCCGGAAGAAGCTTACAATTGAGTGCCCAACAAGTTCAGGTGGTGGGACCTGCCCAAGGGTTTCTCCATTACTTGGTGCTCCCTGCCTATAACTTTGATTAGCTTGTCCAAAGCTATCTGACCTCACGTCAAGTTTGAAATTGATTCAGTGTCACAAAAAAAACACAAGACCCAAAGCAAAATCAAACAGTAAATTGAGTCCCTCAGAGTTCATCAGTCATTAGGGCTTAGAAATGAAGGCAGATGCACCACCTTATTTATATTAGAATTATTGTATTGATATTGGGGGTAATATGACAGATTGACAGTTCTTAAGGCAATTAAGATGGTTGTTACTTTAAAACACAATCTCTTTTAATTTTATAATTTTTTTGAAGGGAAAAAGGCCTTCTCTCTCATTAAACTACACTGGCCATCTCTCATACAAGAGCAGAAACTGTTGCTGCCTAACAACTACCCCATCTATGTCATCCAAAAGAACTTAAAATATGTTGTGACTGAAAAATAAGATATTGTAAGAAAACAGACCATACAAATATCAATACCATGTAAAATATGTTATAGTTGTCTAGTTGATCCATCCAAACTAATCTACCTTCAGTTAAAGATCATTAGCTTACACAGTGATTGATAGTGAACCCTCAAGTGCAACTAGCACACAAACCAATTTAAGACGGTCAATTGTTTGAAAAAATTCAACATCAAATTTAGTAAAAGGTTCACCAACATATTTGGAAGTGCCAAATCCCCCCTACAGGCAGATAAGGGTCTTCAAAAGTTAGAGGCCTGCCAAACTAAATCTGGTTTTCATCTTATCAAAATTGTTATAAGATAACTCTTGTTTGTCACCCTTAATCAACTTGTCAACAAAAAGAATAAACAAGTTTACCAACTTGTCAACAAAAAGAATAAACAAGGGTACCAATGTAGACATTAATTAGCTCACAGTGAATTGGTCGCAACAAATTCTATGCCATGAAAAAGTCAGTCAGAAAAGTCAGTGAGCGTAGTAGCTGGTTAGAGTTTGTTTCATTCCAGGATCAGAGATTAATCATGATTTCTAGAAGGGATTGGAAGAGATATGGATATGCCTAAATGTAGTAGTTTAAACTCGGTTTTAACTTTTTGGCCAACATAGTCATAACCGGCTCAAGAAATACGTAAACTCGCAAGGATTGTTGAATAACGGGTTCATAATAACTTTTCAACTAGTATAATGGAAAAAAATGTGAGAGAAAGTTATAAGTTTAGGATTTATAGGAAATATGATGGATGAATGTAGTCTGCAGCAATTAAGTCAAACATTTAACAGAACTAGCTATAATAAATATTATCAAGTGGTTGGGGTTAGTCCATGTCTTCATGATACCAAAAGAAAGAATCTTTACAAATCTACACCTGTGTTCAACACAAATTCACAGTATTGCATTGCATATGGCCACCTGAACCCATAACCACCAGGTCCTTCCTAGGTCTCCCTGCTGATGGTGGTTATTGGCAACGTAGCAAACTAAAATCACCGCAGTGGAGATATGTGTTACTTTCTCACTGAAAACTTGAAAGAGGGCCCAACCCAGAGGATCGAGTACTAAGCCTTCACCTCATACTAGAACTATTTGCCTGTGGTTAGATGTCGGCAACTGAATAGCTGGTTGTGTAAGCAAGACAACAAGACAAAGTCCAAAACTTATATATTATGTAGGTAAGATAATAGATATCATTAAGTAACCGGTCTTTTGGAGATGGGATATCATTTCATTACCAAAATTTGAATATCATATAGTTAAGATTGCATATCATTTAATTACGTTACGCTATATTAGTTAAGACTGTACCAAATGATAGAGAAAGACAGAAATCACAGAATAACATAAAATCTTGGAGAAACAAAGAAAAAGCAGGATACGTCATATACTTAAGATTTCATATAACCTAGTTACCATTCTCTATACTAGTTACATATGTCAAGTTTGTGAAATATTTCCATTACTGATGTCGTCAGTGGAAAGTTGGAACCTGTAGCCAAGACCTGCTTATCTCTTGAAGAGCCAAAAAGAACACTGCTTTACACTGCTTCCCTTCCTCGTAAAGAAGGGTAACACAACAATGAGTACAACCTTAAGGAAGGACAGGCGATCCAGGGATTTAAAACTAGAATTTAAACTGCCTATAAGATCCTGGATTGTTTTGGTATATGTATTTGATGTCCTTGAAAAACCTTAATGACATCTAATACCTCATTGAACTTCTAAAAGATTATCAAAGTAAAAACCAACAGTACGCTTGCAATTGGAATGTAATCAATTGGACAGCACAAGAAGCATATAAGTTGGAAGTACCTGATGCAGAAGATGGAGCATTATGTGCTTCTTTGCTAACATCATCCTCTTCCTCACTTAGAACTTCATCGGACTGTGATTCCCTGTCTACTGATTGTTCTGGAGAAGATGAATCAGATGAATTTGCCCGCATAGCAGTAGAGGACATGGGGATTAAGTGATACTCTTCCAGCAAGGCCTATCTGCAGTAGATGATCAAATAATCAATCCGATTTATCATCTATAAACATTGCCACATAAAGCATTCTCAAGTAATTTCTTGATGAATAAAATGTAATGGTCATAGTAATAAACTCCACTCGATATCAAGTACAGATATAAACAACAAACTAGAAGCGATCATAAGGGTAGTTCTATTACCATGCTCCCGTATAAGGTTCACAAATAACACTTGGGACAACATTCAAAACCAGATGTCAGAAACACTTGAGGGTCCTTAGTTCAGCACTCAAAAGGGTAATTGTTGGCTAAAGTAACAATTTTCTTCCTAGTGAAGTTCCATCTTGATTTTGGGAGGAATTCGAGAAAACTTACACGATAGTCTTTTCTCTTTTATTCTTTTCTCTATGATAGGAAAGGTCCTCATTGGTATATAAATGTAATGATGTTTACATACGTTGAGCAAGTTTAAAGAACATCAATGTAGAATCATATAGTCAAAACTGGTTACATAAATATCACACATTAAAAGTAACAACCAGATGATAAACACATCATATACTTCTTAGCTTGTGCATGAAGGCCTGAAGGGTATCAATGCCAAGCCTCGTTAGACACACAAAAACCTTTATAATCACTTTTTAGGACCACAAGCCCCAGTTACAAGCACACCGTGCACCCAATTTACACAATTACTCGTATTGCTCAATAGAACGGTCATGCATGAAGAATATCAATGTCAAACCTTTTGAGCTAAACAAAAACCTTTTCAGTTCTAGACTTCCAGGCCAAAACCAAGGCAAAGACTTCAAGTCATCGGTATAATAGTATAGAGCCACAAAATCAACAAATTGAAAGGCCTTATTGTTTAACAATAACCTTTAATAAAAAAGGCAGATAAATAAACTGGGCCCTGTACCCTCAAATTTATCAAAGTACCAAATTGGAACCCAAACTCGAATTTAACATCATGCCACCAACTGAATTACGATTTACAAGATCATACCAGGAATAAAACGACAAGAAAAAAGGAAATTATTAGCCACAACGACAGAAATAATCATCAAATTACACATGCATAAGCAAACACACCGATAAACTGGGAAAGGTAACCAGACATACAGGCAGGTATTAGGAAGAAAAAAAATTACCAATACAGAGGGCGAAAAGTAAGAGCCCTAGAATTGGGGAGATGAATCGGAGGGAATTCAGCTGTAAATCTAGAAGATGGGGAAAAATTGTTTTAGAGAGAGAGAGGAAGAAATAGCAGAGTGAGATGGTGAGAGATGGGGATGTGTTGTTTCTCTCTCTTGATTTGAAAACTGGGCTCGACTGAACCTCACATACGTACCCCCACGACTTTTCAAGGCCGACGCGTGTAACACATCGCCAATTTTCTTTCGTTATTTCCTCCCACTAATATAATATTACACTCCCTATAATATAACTATAATTAATCAACCAACCTATTTTAACCCTTACCAAATTCACAGGTTTAACCACATAATTATATACTTTTTTATTATATATAGATATAGATATACTTGCATATTAGGTAGAATTTATTTTGATTAATTTGATTTAATTTTTTTTTACTGGATATTCATATGTTGGTTTTTTTTTTAAAATCCTACTCAACATTTTTCAACTGCAAAAATATTATTAAATAACATAAACAACAAGGACCTCAATGTGGAATCATTAGGGAAGAAAAACCGTTCAAGTTGTGTTTTCTCGTGTTTTTTTTAAACGGGAGAAGTAAAAAAAAAAAGTTATTTTAAAAAACTCTCAAAAATTGAAGATAATCAAATCATCTTTAAAAACCTCTTTTCCTTATAAAATACAATACATATCATCTTCATTTTTTTAAATTAATTTCCATCCATCATTTTTTAAATTAATTTCCATCCATCAACATCTAGAATTTTAAATAACTTTCTTAAAAATAAGATTTAAACACATCATCCTTATAAAACCTCTTTTTATTCAAAATTTCTTCTAAAATGTGATACCTCAAATTAAACCTACGGCTTCATTAGGTTTATCAACACTGATTGGTGGTGCATCCTTACACGTTTACAAACACAAAGTTCTTCTTCGGCATCTTCTTAGTTAATTGATTTATGATTCTTCTCCATCTACTTTTTACAAGTAGGAATTAAATTGATGGTATATCAAATCAACGAGCATTTGTTATCCATGTCTTGTGGTTTGACTTTTTGACTAATTTCATATATCTCATCGACTTAGTTTTCTAAATTAATCATCATTTTTTAATCCGTTAGTATGCTCATGTTTTAAAAGTAACATGTTCATGTGATTTTGATTAATCGAATGCATTTTCTTGATTATTCAAATACATTTTGTTTCAGCGTTGGTTGTTACATGTGTTCATTCTTGTATTCTATATATGAGTTTTTGAATTAGTTTAGATTTACTCATTTTTACGTACATCATATATTCTATGTATGTTTTACCATTTTATTTTTTATATATGTTAGTAATTTATAAAACCTATAAAAATTTAAACGCGTCTTTAATCATCTATCGTGTTTATACACTGGGTGTTAAGGTAGTTACAAAGAAAAGGAGATCACCGTCTACTTTCCAATTCCTTCGTAAAACAAAAC
Organism: Pulicaria dysenterica; assembly: GCA_947179395.2. NCBI lineage: Eukaryota > Viridiplantae > Streptophyta > Magnoliopsida > Asterales > Asteraceae > Pulicaria > Pulicaria dysenterica. Next base: position 60,962,988 of record OX359295.1, read on the forward strand.
ATAACTAGGGATTGAAAAAAACAATGAAGCCAGTGGAGAAATCGGACGAAACGAATCTAGTTCAAAATGATAAACTAGGGACGGAAATGGGGAAAACGTGAATATCATTTATGGGGAAAGTTTTGAGGATATATGTCCTGTTTACCCAAATAACTAACTTGATATTGGTCCGTTTTCTATTTATAATCGATTAATATTTTGTATATTTTTATCTAATATTAATAAAAGGCTATTATGAATAAAATCTATTAGGTCGTTTAAGCTATTGATTTAGATATAAAAGTTTATTTATCAAATATGAACCATATATTCTTGTAGAAACTGAAATCCAATATTAACTTTTTTTAGTTAAAAACTTAAAATTGGATTCACACTTAAATTTCAATCAAATTATTATATAGAATTATATATATATTTATATATATATATATAGAGAGAGAGAATCAGGATCAAATAAAAAGAGAATTAGGATAAAAATATTAAGGAGAAACGTAGGCTTGACACGTGGCATAATTGACAAAAGGGTAAAATAGGAACATTTTAAAAAGTAACAAAATTTCTCTATCCTCTCGTTCACCCACTACCCACGTTCTAATTAGTAATTCCCCTTTAATCGATCCCTAAGAACCCTTCGGTTGCTCCCTCACGTAAAACCTATCCATCCGCCTCCATCCTCTATTCTCCCTTTGAAGTCGCTGTCGTCCACCGCCCTCTGTGAACTCCGCCGCCGTCGACTCAACGTTGTGCATTTTGCACCAGTCACCGCTGTCGAGTCCGTCGTTGACTCACAACACTTCATCGACGGAAAATTGATTCATAACCGCTGTCGAGTCTGCATAATCCGCCGTCCATGAAGTCGAAGTCCCTAGTTGCCGTCACAGATCAGACCTTTTGAAGCCACCGCCGCAAAGGGTTGTTCGATTTTCGATACAGGGCTATTCGATTTTTGATACAGCGCTGGGAGATATGAATCAAGGCCTGTGCATCATATTTTAATTGTCGAGATTTTCGTCTATCCCTGATTTCCGTCGCCGCAGATTAGGGCTTCACCATCTGTTATGCCGCCGTCGACCACCAGAGCCAGCGAACCCACCTGTGAGTTGTTGATGCACATTCCAGATCTGAACGTTTTGATATGATGTATTCATATATTTTTTTCTAAAATCATCTTTTTCATCTTTTTTTATCGAAGTTTTTCATTTGAAGTTTTGGTTATTTGTGTGCATCACCCTGGATGCACCTTAAAATTTGTGCATTTTATGTATCATGTAATCATTCATCAATTCTAAATGTATGAGGTTTCAACTTCTATTAATTTTCATGTGTATCAGATTCTACTAATTTTTCATATGTATCAGATTATGTATTTTGTTTGACACTTTTCTAATGCTATTCATCGTAAATAATTTTTTTGTGCATCGATGAATGTGTTGATGGGCACTTCCTAATTTGTTTTCAGGATCTGTTAATTGTTAATTTTTTAATATTGAATTGTTTGACTTAATCGTTGATTGTGGATTACCAAATTTTAGGAGGTGGTAAATACATAAAAGACTATTATACCCTTTCTGTATTTTTTTTAATTAAAACAAAAAGGAAAAAGCCAAATTTATAGGAGCGGTTACAGGAAAAATGAATGACTGAGATTTTTCCTTACTCTTTGTACCTTAATTCTCTTTTTACAGGATCCCTACTATATATATATATATATATATATATATATATATATATATATATATATATATATATATATATATATATATAGGGGAGGGTTCATGCGAGAACCGTTGTTAGCGCGAGAACCGCGAGAACCAATCTCAGTCATTCCTTGGATATGAGAAGTATCATAGATGGAGAGCGTTGAGGGATAGGGTGTGGCAGGGTGCATGTGAGGAATTCATGGGTGGGCAATGACATTGAAGGAGGGGGAATTGGACGGCTTAGATCGGTTCTCGCGCTAACAACGGTTCTCGCATGAACTTTTGTCTATATATATATATATATACACACACATATATATATATATATATATCATTCTTAAACATAACATATTTGACTACTTAAACTTATTAATATCATTTTTACCATTTATAGCATTTTAAAATATTATATTTAATCACATTCTTATTTTTATCAGTTTAATATATTAATTTAGAAAAATAATTGTTTAAGAAAGATTATAAACTGTAATTGAGTAATTTTTCAATCAAGCTCTTATCACCATTGCAACTCAAGTGGCCCATTATCTCAATTTTATAATTACATAATCGCTGGGCATTTAGGTATTATGGAGATTATTTTAGTAAAAGAAAAAAAAAAGCAGAATATTAAAATGGGCGGGATGGAATTTGCCTATTGAGATCAACTCAAATATATATATATATATATATATATATATATATATTTAGAATTCATTTTAATTCTTTTAGTGAAAACATATTATATGTCTATATTTAAGGTTTTAAGTTGTTTTAAAAAAAACTTCGATTACAGTTATTGCCAAATTTGATACACCAACTAGTATTTAATAACACGTTTATTGCACCAGGATACAAATATTTTAATATATTATTTTTTTACATTTATGTTTTTAATAAATATCGTTTTAGCCATAACCAACTTTAGTATCGCTTCTTCTTTTTCTCTTTCATTAATTATTTAATTATTATTTTTAAATAGCAATCATAACTAACATTTTTATAATTAACTTTTTATAATTTTCATTCAAATTTCAATATATGAAACAAAGTTATCAATTTTTAAAACCTAAAATCATATGTTTTTACATTCTATCTACAGTACTAAGGGTTGTGGTTATCATTCTCCTTTAATCGAATGCATTTTTGTTCAAATGAAATACTAAGCTTGGTAAATGTATATTGATTTTTTTGTTTTCAATTATTAATTAAATAATATAACTAAAAGAGCTAAGAAAATTTTAAAACTATAATTCATCTCAAACGAAAGAAGAAATTATTTATTCTAAAAAGAAAAAAAGCCATCAACTTTATTATGAGAATTTGAAGTTCTCGTGTTTTTATGGTAAACTATGTAAAGACTCTTCATTTTCTCATAAGAATATGACATTTTACTTGGCCATTTGATAGATAGAGGAATAATAGTTTTGTCTTTATTGGAACTCGAAAGGCTATTCTCGTAATAAAAATCTCCATATTTAACGGAGATACTTATAACCCATAGGTTTCACTAATCAAATCTCCGTAGTTTTTTGAACGGAGATTATATGGGATTAATTTCAGCCCTAATTTGTCTCATTGTTATCCTTAAACACAACTTAAGTACTCCTTTTGTAGAACACAATACTAAGAAACTAACAAAGGAAAAATTAAATCCAGAAAATGATCCATACATTTTGGAATGACAAAACATACACTTTTTAATCTTACTTCTAAATCTTTATTATATGTTCACTCCGAGATTTAAACATATAATTATGGAGATTACTTAACGCATCTTATACCAATAAACTATAAATCATCTGACATTACTTAATATATCTCTCATAAACAATCTAAATAACCTAAGTATTCATCTTATGAATTATCTATAAAATCAACTTCATCTAACTTAAATCATTAGTCTAAAAATTACATTTAACGATCTGATTAAGAAACAAATTAAGTAAAAAAGAAAAAAAAAACTTCAATTGTGCACCCACCCTTCCAAAAGATTACTGTGGAGAACACAGCGTAAAGGATGGGCCGGAGTTGAGGCGATTTTCAATTTCCGCCTGTTCCCCGTCGAAACACACAGAAACGAAGGGAGTCGTGAAATGGGGTCTCGACAAAACGATTTGAAAAGGTCGTTCAAGCTCTGTCTACACAGTCTTCTCACCACCACTTCCAAAGAGGTAACTATCGTTGTACTCATTTTGCTTAACCTACTTGGTTTCACCAGATTCCGCAAACCCTTTCTTGAAGTTAAATTTCGTTGATTCTGCTTTGATTTCTGTCATCTCTATGTTTAACTTACATTAGATATCACATTCTTTATCAAACCTTTTTGCAATTGAAGTAGACTGGTGTGACTTCACAAGTTCAATTTCTACTGAAAAAGGGGAATTTGGTAGGTGAAAAAGCTAAGGAATTGCATCTCTTTGGTGAGATACTACTGGACTAACATAATGAAATTAAACTTCTGATTGCCCTGAACTAGTTTGCACTAGAAGACTGTTTAACATAACTGGATGATATTATCACACCATTTTTAATGACAACTAAACTTTATTTAGACGACATCACGACAAAGTTAACAAAAACGATAAGATAGTTGAAGGTTTTGTTTGTTAGGTGAAGGCTTATCTCGCAAATTTCAAATGGCTTTGGAAGTTTTCGCATAGCATAAGCCAAAAAAGAAAAGAAAAGCGGTAAGCATCACGAGAAAGTACAAAGAAAAACCCTTAGGAATTTAATTTCTTAAAGGCCTAAGCAACAATCAAGATACAAACTTCATATGAATCAAGGAAGAATGATCATTGATTAAGAGATTAATAGATTATGTACTTGCTTAGGACATATGTGGAGCAATTGAAGACATTGTGCTATAGAGATGATTTCTTGATGGACAACTTTTCCAATGAAAAAAAATATTCAGGCAGAATATCATTACTCACTACAGGTTGTTTTAGTAGAAATATAGATGGACCTTTTTTTTTCTTGAATAGAGGACCTCCTTTTCTCTCTTTTTTAGAATTGTTATGCCATCTCACCAGTCTTCTAAAATTTCCTAAAGTAAATAGCTTCTATGTATTTGTTCATAATATTTATTTTGATGGAGCTAAAAGAAATGAGCCTTGTTCACAAGGAAAAGTAATTGCGGGGACGATAGACGAGGGGAATGACATAGGTCCATCATATTGAATTGTTTTATACTCAACATCTTATAGAAAGTAGTGTAAATTTTGGTGTAGACAAATAGTAGATTACTACAAATTCAAAGATCAGATATTGGGAATCTTGTTACGTGAATGTTGTGTAACACGTGGTATTTAAAAGCAGTGATTTGTCTCAGCATGGTCTTTTTTTGTCCTTTTTTTTCTTCCAATTTATTTAGACATTGCATAATCTATTTAGCATTTCCTTTTGTTTAATATTATATACCTGAAGGAGTTCTGCAAAGCGTTTTCAAGATTTACCCATGTAGAGCAGGAGCGTCTCCATCGGCTATATATTCAGGTGCTATTCGTGCATCCTCTACAACGTTTTTCTTTTTCTTTTCTTTTTTGTAATTTGTATTTATTAATTTTTTTATTTTAAAGCAAATTTTTTTCTTCTGTGCATCCAACATTCTACAACTCACTCAGATTTTCAGTTAACTGCCAATCTCTTGTCTTTTCAATTTCTCAGGTTATTGTGTCTTTGCATCAAAATATCGAGGTATAACTTATCTGTTGCTTTTACAGTTGTTTTACCTTGCTTTAATGCTTATTGGTTCTTGCTTAATTTGTAATGATTGTTGGTACTTGTATTTGTTACTGGTAGTTTAACACAGAGTATTATTCAGAAGTGGAAGGGTGGATAGTAACTGTAATGGAGGGAGTATCAGTCCTGATCAGACTTAAATTTGGCAAGAAAATAATAAAAGTTGCTGTTTTTCTTCAAAAATTGGCCCCTCCTTTTCACATTGTAGTTAGTCAGAAGTATACGAATATATTCTGATCTGCAGCTCCTTTTTTATAGTATCGTATCAGAATATTTTTAGTTTAAAATAGTGTGCTTTTATTCTTTTAAATGAGACTAAACCATCCATGGTGCTTCCGGTTTCATAGTAATTTCTCTGTATATGCTCCACCTAATTTCTTCTACTTTTTACTAACATATGAGAGTTCTTTTTTACCACCCTCTACCAATGTATCATAGTAGTTAAACTTGGACGCACAAATTACACTTTTAGAATGAGTTGACTTAGTCCCTGTTTCATAAATGTGCAGACTCCTAACCTTACCTGGAGTTAAGGAACGAGTCAACTTGTAACTAGTTTGGGTCAGAAAATGACTAGGAAGGAGATGAAATTGGACCAGAAGTATATAAGACTAGGGGTGGATTTAGTGTCGATTAACATTTAACATGTATTTTGAAACGGGGTATAAAATATTACATAACATTGTAATACCTTGTTCTAAACTCTAAAGTCATTCAACAAAAACATAGTTTGCAGAAACACAAAGGGCAACTACAAACTGCAAATCTTGAGACATAAAATCAAGTTGCTGGTGCATGGTGTGTTGCACCATACACACACACACACACACATATATATATATATATATATATATATATATATATATGTGTGTGTGTGTGTGTGTGTGTGTGTGTGTGTGTGTGTGTGTTTATGATTCCTTAAGGCCTTTCTTAAAATGTGCATCATTGGTGTTTTTTCCTTATATCTATTTCACTTTTAGGTTTCCAATGCCATGCTCAATGCCTAATCCAGTATGCCATTTTACAGGATGAGTTTGAAGTGTTGTGCGAGGAGACTAAGGTATTTTTTCTTTGAAGATGGGTTTCTCAATAATTAATCAAAAAATGTGTGAATCATAAGTTTATGCAAATCAACACATCTTGTAAATGTATATGCGAAATTATTGGTATATATATCTCTTGTGGTAATTAACAAACATTTAATTAGTAAATAATTTCAATGAATAAGGCTATATGGCTATACCTATGCAATGACAGTTGTACTAATATGTATTTCTTAACACGCCTTAAGTTGGAGCAAAGTTGTTTAGTTATGCCTACTTGCTAGTTGCTACAGCAAAAGTCTATTATGAATTGCGTAATGCACTTCATGGCGAAGTCTGCAGTTAGTATTTGATCCTGATGTGCACCAAAGAATTGATAATGGTTTCTAATCAGGTGCATGTAACTTTAATATGTGTGGTCCTCTCATGAAGGTCTTGATAGTTGGCTATATGGTGGTAAGTGGCTATCACAATGGCCTCATTAAGTCATCAACAATCATTCCTATCTCTTTAAGAAGTCTCTTAACCTATTGCTTATCACACCACACATTTTCCACAGCTATCTACTTACTTAATGCTTGATTGAGATACATTGTGTAGTTTCTTGCTTCTCTAGGAAACTACATTACTACCAGCAAATACAGGGTACTTGTGTTTGATCTTGTAGAAAGACCACAACCAACCCTTTGAGAATCAGAGAAGCCATATACAACATACCTGACAGCCTTCGTCTTTAGTGAATACATCTATGCAATAGTAATCCTGCTTTACATAGAGCATTCTGTACGGAGCAGACTTAAAGCAACTCAAGACACTTATCATCATCACTTAAATTTTGATATATTTTCGTTCTTGAAAATTATTTTCCCTTAATAATGTCAAATCCCTAAATATGTATAATCATATGAAACACATTACCTCTTAATAACTTCCATTATATACAAAACCTCGAAATTGGGGATGTTACAACCCATGTATGTCGGTGGTGGCGGCGAATTCTTAGTGGTTGGGTAGTTGCAGGGGGGTGCTGGAGCATGTCAGCAGTGTCTGAACAGGAACAGTGATATGTAGCATCTAGGGTCCTGCCTTGTGCTCGTAAGAGGTGTACCAATAGCTAAGGATTTGATACCATGTAAATGTATATGGGAAATTATGTGCACATATATCTCATGAGGTAACAACCCCTATTTAACACATCTTATTATCATAAGGGACAGTAACAAATATACGTTCTTACATAAACTCGAAGATTTCATAGAACTGGTGGGTTTAACTGTTTTAGGACATGGATTATATCATTCCTGTTCATATTTCCATTGTGCTATGTTTTCTGTATTTGCAGGTGGGAGACGTTCTTGGTACCGTAGAGGAACTTGTGGAAGAACAAACCCTGGATCCTCTATATCCTGATAAGTATGAATCTCCCACTCTTCTTTTATTTGATCTTTTGGAAAAAAATATTTCTTCTTTAGAAAATTGAACTTTCAAAGTATTACACATCCACATGATGAGCAGTGATATCTATTAACTTGATTTAATGAATGTTGAGTAGTGACTTATATAGTAGTTCACATATTTGGCATTTATAGAGTGACATAAATAAAATATAACATTCCCTTAATGTTATTCACTTATTTAGTATATATCAAAATTCAAGTTAGATGTGGTGAAAATGAAAATTTGTATGAGAGGCTGCTATATTACAGAATTATATGTTGCATGCATAAAGTTATGCATGTCTATGATCTATATATACAAGGGCAAAATCCATATATATATTAGACATGTTTTTCAGGTCGAACTTTAATGATGTTGCTCAAATGTTGTCCACAATAAAGAAGAATCAGATCCAAAGCCTTACAACTATGCTGGAAAAGGTGTGTCATCTGGGCCGTATACTTGTTAGAAATATATAATAAAAATGCAATATTGACTAATATAAAAAGTGTTGTTAACTTCAATAATGGTGCCATAAGTTTAACATTTTCAAATTATAAAGAGATAAACTTGATATGTATCTATAGCAGGGATATTAGATATATTTGGTTAGATAAATTAGGTCGTCAATAGAGACAATGATTTTGATTGGTTTATTTCCAGCCCTAATGTTCTGATGGTATCAGAAACATTGATCTTCAGGAAAAAATGCAGTTCTAACCTTTTTAGCAAATCCAGATCTATTTTGAATTCTTGAAAATACATATCAGACTTTAAATGTGAAATGAAACCATTCTGCATGGGAGTGATATATCAAGGTTGAATGTGTTCATACCTTATATTGACATCATAACTACCTAAAGATTGTTAGTTATTTATGACATTATTGCCCTTGTAATTTTTACAACTTTTTTGTTTTCATTTTTATGTGAAATCGTGTTTCTAGTCTGAAGCTGAGAACAAGGTGCTGAGAAGTCGTGTTGAACTCTTAAAGAAGAATATACAAGATTTCTCTGGTGCATCAATTGCTCTTGAGAAGGTACCAATTTGTTTCTTCTGTTTTTTAAATAAATTTGCCAAATTAGTTCTCCTTCAATTAAGCTTACATAGAGCCATAGAGGTGGCATGGATGGGTCATGGGTTAGGCAGTTCAGGAAACTGATCAGGTTGACCTGCAAACATGTTTGTGTCCTTTTAAAAGCAATTAACCAATGTGACAATTATGGTCACAAATAACAATATTCTTGCAATAAATCTGTCTTTGAATAAAATGATTTCAAAGGGGTACGTGTAAAGATGGTATTTAACGACTTTTAACCTGTTTGACACTTTGACCACTTCCCATTCTAGCTTATGTTTTTGTTTGACTCATTTGCACTCTATGAGATTTTTTTTAATTATGATAAAACAAAAGGTCAAAATAAACCAGACATTAGTAAACTAGTTAAGGTTGGCATCTTTAAGATGACTTGGCTGGTCATATTCATTTTTTGTGGTCAATTCAGGCAAAGACCAGAATGTTCAATAATTAAGCAACACCCTTGATTCAGGAGCTTAAACATCGTCTTTCTTTTCTTGTGTGAAACAAAACATCTTTGTAATTCTGTATTTGATACGGTGACCCAAGTTTGAGCATGTTATTGTCTTTCCGTTTGTTGTATATGTCTGAATCCGATCGTGTCAATTGTCAATATCAGGCTTTGTTATTCTGCTCCCCCCTCTCTTAAATTGTGGGACATTGGTTCTTCTAGACCTAGTAACCCCTTTAACAGAAAGTGAGATGATCTTTTGATGTTAAACTCAGCAACATAAATCTGCATATCAGAATCAATATGGAAATGCAGAGAAACACAAATGACCACATAATAGTCAGGTTACCATTTTAACTACATATACAAGTAAAAACTATAGCTTTAATAACATAGGCTATAACATACCAACCCATCACTACAAATGAAAGTATAAAAACTTCATTGGTCTCATTATCTGCAAATATCTTTAGAAAACAATAAGAAATAGGTCTACTTTATTTACTAAAGAATTTCATGTTTAACGTCTTTATCTTTTGCATATTTATCATTGTGTTAGTATCACGTAGTCTATGAACAATTTGTATATATTTATATTATGATAATAAATCATACTGAAATTTTGACCAAGAAAATATTGATTAAATAATTCTTAATAGTTAGGGTTTTATTATGAATTATCAACCAACATTTTGAACGGATATTTTTATAATTAACAAATAATTGTTTGGTTGTACCCACGTGTTATGGCAGGATAAAATAATGATAGAACAATACTAAACATAACCTTTAAACAAGAATACTTGAAATACATTAGATAAATATCTAAACAAATAGAATTAAATATATAATGAATCTAAAAAAAATGCAATGCATTCACAAATTTAAGAATATAATGGTTCAAACAAACATATTTGTTATGTATGATAAAGAGTTATTATGCAGAAATCATCACCCAAACAAAAAAGTCACTACAAAAAAAGCACAAAGTACAAAATGATCAAAGAAAAAAAATCAAAGCAAGTTGTTTGAACTTCTATCAGGAAAGTATAAAAGAAATAAAAAAAATAAACACAAAAAAGAAAAAAAGAAGAAGCTGCGTATGTAATTTATTTTAGAAAGAAAACAACTCAAAATATAAACACGAAAAAGAAAAAAAAAGAGTTGCGCAATGAATTGTGGAAGGAAAACAACAACAAAAAATGTGTGGGATGAGATTCGAACTATGTCTTTTATACATGTAAACATATGTGCAATTAGTTTCATAATTTGGTTCTTAATTAGGATTTGTAAGTTAAATTATGCTTCTACCTTTCTTTTATGCAGGTTTGATATTCTTAATATTTAATCTAGATAAGGAATGATATATAATATTTTTTTGGAGAACTTATAAATGATTTGGACATTTTATATATACAAGTTTTGACGTCACATTCAACTTGTAATAATTAAAACAAACACACACAGATTTATAAATAAGACTGTTTTAAACATATTTTGAGATCTCGGACAAAACTAAAAAATGAGTCTATATAGATAGGATTGTTTTAAAATCGACGACTCTGAGGAGAAAATAAAGTTGTGCATGCTTCGGTGTATGAATAATTATAACATTAGGTATGCTTGAGGCATAATTATTTATATTCTTATGGTTTTAAATAAACTCAAACTTTTGTTATTATAGTATATAATATCTCTTATTGTATAAAATGTTATACTTCGATATTTTTACAATACATTATGATTAACATGTTTATTTTTCTTTTCGAAAAGCAATTATGATTAACATATAACTGTGCAATTCGACACTTCATTTTATATTATATGTAAACATTTCAAATTTTTAGTTATAATTAATGTTACAAGAAATCATCATCATTCATATATAGTAAAAAACCACACAACTTACAGCAAATTTTACACACTACTATACATAAAATATAATTGAAAAAACATATAAATGAAGCCATCTTGCTAATAATCATGGCCATTACTTACAAAAGAAAGATCTGTAAGTAAAAATATAGATGGTACAATGATGATCATACATGTGTATAAATGGCAGGCATGTGAGAAGCAAAGAAGAGTTCTATATCTGGAGAATTGAAGAAAGTTGCCATGGGTATTGTAGAACTTGAAACACGCCTGTGCTTCTTTGGAGCTCTGGGACATGTTTGATTCTCTGTTATCTTGTACTTCTGTGCTTTAGGTGTTGTACATTCAACATCCATCTTCTCCACCTTCTTCTTCTTCTTCTTCTTCATCACAGGATGATGATCATCTTGCAGTTGCTTCTTGTTGAGGATTCTTGCTAGTGGTTTTTCTGCATCTTTATGAGATGGAGGTGTCATGATCATCAAGAGCACGTTACACCGTGAAAGAAGAGTTTCGGTTGAATTATTTGAGATTACAAATGGTAAAAGTGAGAACCCAAGTGAGGTAATTTTGACTAAATTTGGTGAAAGCAAGATTACCATTTCTAGAAAACGATAATAAACATTTTGACCCAAAAAAAGTCGTAGAGAGAGAGAGAGAGTGATCTTTAGTGCAAAGTCGTTATAGATCTAAATTTTTATAATGAGGGATACAATAATTGAAAACTCCTATACTAAGATGTTAACCTGACGAGAACCAAACTAACCCATCTGAAATCATTGTTTAAAGAGGAAGATGAGAGTAATCTATCATCAATTTGGGATAATAAAGCACGAACCTTGAAGTTACCATTCGAAGCTAGGTATAAATTTTGGTCTAGTCACTGTATTTTCAAAAATTAAATAGATAAAAATTGTTTTGTCCGAAAAGAGATTTCCCTGATTTTTTAGGAGGGACTAGTTGTACTCTGGTGTGTCCATTCTTATAGTGATCATATGCTATTAATACGTGATAGAGAATTGATAGTTAGTTCTAGAAAGGTATAATTGTAATATGATTAGTAGTTAGAGGTGAATTCTATAAATAAGGGAGGTGATTCTCCTTGTTAGGTTAACAAATTTCATATTGATTTTGTAGTGATCTCTTAGATTGGCTAGAGAGGGTTCATAGGTTTACATCTTTGAGAGAGGGTTCTTCCCTGGGCAATCATCTGATTATGTTGATTGTATACTATTAACTATCCTTGTTAATTTCATTTATCTTTAATATATTGCTATTATCTGTTTCATGATTCGTACTATTGTATGACCTGCAATCTCTCTACCACAACGATTTCAATTTTCGGTTTCAATTTCAGTTCACGTCTATTGGAACAATTTCAGTAATCAATCTATTAAAAATCAGTAATCACGTCTGTAGGATTCAATTTCGCTGTCCTGTCACGCTCTACTACCTTCTCTTTCAATTTTTTGAATCCAGTTGCAGTCACGTTCTGTAAGTATCGATTAATTCCAATAATCGTTATGTTTGTTTTTGTGGTGCTATCGATTTGAGAAACTATCGATTGCTAGTCAGTTGCTGTTCCTCACTATTTGAACCTACCCAGGGCTATTTGATTTTGTTTATGATTCTGTCAATTCGTGAGTTTCTGTCTGCCGACTCTGCAATTCGTAGGCCAGTCTCTATTTATTATCAACTGATTGTTCCAGTTGACCTCCATGGAAATTCAATCTACTCAATCTTGATTGGATCTTCATGAGAAGCAGCTTCAATGACTCCGATGGTCTGTTTCATCATACAACTTGAATGGGTGGATATCTCCAAATCTCCATGACGGGCTATTTAGTTTAATTAGTTAACTTGTATTAATTATTACACATTAGTAATAATAGAGAAAAAAAGATACGAAGACAATAATTTTAAGTTTGAAAGGCTATTTAGCTTCACCCATATTCTATAAAAGATTATCATTCTATGCAATTTACCCGATATATAAAGTCGGTTTTTTTTTCCATTCATATGTGGGATACATAGAATATAATATGATAGGAAACAAAGCATTCTTGGGAAGTTTGAGGTGAAGTGATGAAGATTAAGCAATAAAAACCCACTCTCATGCCAACTCCTTTGAGAAGTGTTGCAGATTACAAACAAGCTGCTGGTTGCTTGATCTCCCCCATATACACAAACAAATTAATTCCAACAAAATTGGTGACTGAAAAATATTGATTTGGTAAACACAGAAGACTAAAAACAGAACACTTTAATTGTTACAAGTTACAACAAAAGTCATCCAACTGCCAATCAAGCTTGATGTAGGCGTGCCGTTACTTACAGAAATAAATTCCATCGGCAGTTAAATGAAACTGAAATGGTCAACATTTCAACATTCATGTAGAGAAATCCCCAAAAGTCATAGTTTGTCCAAGTGCTGTTCTTACACGAAGCTGCAAACAAGAATCGATCATTCCAGAACATCTCACATATATTTAAGACAAGGAAAAATTGTCCAAAATGAAGGGTACACTTACTTAAATTGGATATAGATTGTGTGATTGATATGGTTATAAGATTTTTAATTTCAAATGTGTGATTATTAGAGATTGCATAGAGAACTTGTAATTTTCTTTTTGTCTAAATCTTTACCTTAACTGTAAACAATTGGTTATGAAGTTCTATTATTTGAATAAATATGATATACGAGGTACATCACTAATATACATTTTAGAAAAAATTTCATGACTCATTTATTCAGCTATTTTTCTAGTTCTACTCGTTTGGGACATTAGAGAAAAAACATATGACGCATTAGATCATTCATAAGTAAATGGGTTTAAATGGCCACCTCTATAACATATCATTCAAGAACGTATGGCAGACTAAGAATATAAATATTATAAGGTAATTGCTAGAGCTTTCAATGTTTTTGCCGTTCATTAAAAACTTTTATGGTCTCTTGATCCAGCTTATATTGGACAGAGATTATGTACCTGATATGGTTATGAAACTTTAAATACATGATAAACTCTTTGGTTAAATATTTATATAATGCATGCGCAAAAACCAAAAAAGTGAAGGGATCATTTTATCGATTTTGTCAACTTAAAGATCATAATGAAAATCATGACACAGTTTGATAGTATAAAGAGAGTGAAGAAAGAGACCTTGACATCCAAGCAAGGATCATTGAGCATGTTCTTTAGTTGAGAAACGATGCCAGCATTTCTTAGTTTGACAACTCGTGCTAATGCACCAGCACCAGTTGGAATAGTGAGATTTACGATAGTCCATACAGCTGCTGTTCTTAATCGTGCAGCATCACTTTGCAACATTCTCACCATAATTGATTGCCTTTGGTTTTCATCATTACCACTACTCGATTCTGCCACAAGTTGATGCATCACTGCTTCCTTGTGAAACTCTTTTCCAGAAGCCACATTGCAAAACACATACATTCCCTGTTCATGTACCAAAACCATAATTAATCTTGCAAGATATCTCAATAACATATCAAAAGTCTTTCAAAAGTATTTTCGCCAAATAAAAGGGTAACTATTTACTCAACATAATCAACTCTATGCAGATGATTTCTGTTCAGGAAATGGGTTGTGTTTTATCTCAAACGGTGGGTCAAATATAAAAACAGTTAAAAGGGGAATGAGTCAAACAGGTTGACAGTTGCTAAAAGAATATATTTAATGAGAAGTCCTATATATTCCTCCTCAACCTCCTACTCACAAGCAAGACAAGTGTCAAAATCAAGAGAGGAGATGAAGAAAGAGAATTAGTGGATTCCATATGTCATCATCTACTGGGTAGGACTGTAGGAGGATGAAGTAGGAGGATTTAGTAGGAGGATTACAATATTCCATTTTTTATAGACACTACCTCCTAAATTGTGTGATTCAAAGATTTATTAGTGTAATAATATTACTCCTGTAAGCATAATTAAAGCATTTACTTTTTGTTAAGAAAATTAATTAAAAATAGACAACACAGTGTTTACAGGGCAACTCAGGCCTGCATGGTTCGACTGTAGTAAAATTGACCTATTTTGACCCAACCTACCCATCTGCCACCTCTGACAGATGTCAATGAACTCTGCCACTCTGTCAGTCCATCGACAGGATCAAAATGGCAGAGTAAAAGAGTAATAGCATAAATATTTAAGTATGGATCATAAAACAAATTAAGAAAAACAATGAATCTGATAACTAGACAAAAAAACTTGAATATGCAAGTCAGTTTTTTCATTTCCTTGAACATGAAATTTTGATGATAATACTGGTTAAAGTCATCTAAAGCGCAGATGTGAAGGAACGACTTGGAACAAACCTGAATTAGAACTTCAGGTTTTGAAGCAGTCCATAATTGTCTTCTAACAGCATTCAGTAAAAGACCATCCTCAGTGAAGACGTACTCGATAGAATCCACATCTCCATTAACAAGGTTGCATACAAGGGCCAAAGCTTGCTCTTGTACAGAAGCACTAGTATCTGTTAAGTGTATTACAGTCGTGAAGTAGAGGTCGCAATTTCGAAAAATCTACTTATTAAATGGGTCTGATATCTCTAACGGGCCAAATGAATTTTTTTAGAAGAAAAAAAAACTTGTAACAACATACTAAACAAAGTTGCGAAAATGTACTTTTTTAAGCATAAGACCTCATAAAGCATTTTATTCAACATTAGATATTTATGGACTGACAATGTGTGTTGCAACCCATACAGAAACATTACCCGTTTTGACCCATTCCCCAACCCACCCACCCTGTCCATTATCCACCCCTAGGCCCTAGCAGTAATCACTGAATTACCAAAGACAAGGCTTGTTAATTTTAATGCTCTGAGCTCCGAAAAGATCCCATCTTTACACCTGTTGTCGACAAGAAACATCAAGTTTCTCAAAGCCCATACGGCATTCAGCCTAACAGTTGAATCCATAGATTTTGATAGCTCAACAAGCTGTTTCACACCTCCACTTTCTACAAAAAGGGACTTGTGCATTGTAAAATCAACCACTATGTTACTGATAGTGCAGAGTGCAGCAACCTGCAAATTAGTGACAATCGACATGGAATTTGATTCAGGGTCAGCACCTAATGAGTGTGAGTTCTATGTTAATTGTTACACATCTGACAACTTGTAACTACCGCCAAAAACCTTGGAAAACTCTATCTTATAGACTACACTCCGCAACTGAGCTTTTAGATTGATTTTGTAGCAATTTAAACCCCAATAATCAAATTACAGTTCATACTATACTATTAATTTCCATGCGCTACTTCACATGGGTATGCATTTTCGACTTCATACCTGAACAGAAGTAGAAGTATCATATAGAAGCTCAATCAGTGGTAGAAAAACTGCTTCCGTCATAAAATGACCTGCACTCAGATACTGATATATGGTTTTAGAGAAAATCTACAAAATAAAAATTCTTTAAAACAATATCAAAAGTCTTCTGAAAACTACAAACCTTAACTGAACGAGAGATATTCTTTAAACAAATGCAAGCAGCAACACGTACATCGGCAGTAGCATGAGCCAGAGCATCGGTTATGATGTTAAAAGCATGCAACTGAGAGCCAAAGTCAAACAAATAGAATTCAGATTTGAGAAAACAAACTAAGAAGTTCTCTCCAACCTTCCAAGTTTATGTTAGTACTCGTCTCGAGACAAAACAGATTTCAAACTT
The DNA here is from genome assembly GCA_947179395.2 of Pulicaria dysenterica. Lineage (NCBI taxonomy): Eukaryota > Viridiplantae > Streptophyta > Magnoliopsida > Asterales > Asteraceae > Pulicaria > Pulicaria dysenterica. The sequence continues at coordinate 60,980,010 of OX359295.1, forward strand.
TCAAAAGAACAAAGAGGTGATGCACCAAGTACTGGAGTTCATGAAAATAACAACATACCTTGGATGATTGTAATATAATAGACCTGCAACATTCGAGATTCGAGCAGAGATTAGCTAACGTCATAAATATTCCCTGGAGACGTTTGGGTTGTAATAATTCCTTTTGCATGTGATCACAAAGTTTGTCAATCGTATTGGCCTCAAAAGCCAACTTTTGCAGACCCTCTTCATCTGATATGAAACTAGATAAAGTAAACAATGCTTCATCTCCCAGTTGACCAGGATCATCAATAAGTTCAAGCAATACCAATATCAACTTAGTTCTGATTCCTACTGATTGAAGATAGGATGGATCAGCATTTTTCATCAAAATTAAGCACATACATGCAAGCAATCTTGTCCTTGGGTACCTATCTTTTGTTAATTCAATTAAACTACCCCACACTCTACCATTTTCAGGTCCCACAAACTTTGAAATCACTTGTGGGTTTCCTTTAATAACTGTAGCGAACGATTCTAAGCTGGCATCTCTCTGGCTTGTAGTGCCTTCAAGGAGGTCGATAAGCTTCTTTAGAATTCCAGCATCACCCAGTATCTTCTGCTCTTCATTTGTTTCACAAGAATGCGTTATGATACTTGCACCAAGTCCAGTTACATTTTCATTATTCTTATCTAACAAAGATAAAAGAAATTCCATGTTTTTCTCCTGAAAAAAGTCATACTTAGGAGCCATTTTTGACTGATATATCATTTTAAGGGCACGAGCACCTGCATCTACAACCTGCAAGATAAATTCAAAGTCTTATAACGTGCAGCACTTGTTCAACAGAATGCTAATGTCAGAAGATGTGGACAACAAAAAACTGATGTGTGTGTGTGTGTGTGTATATATATATAATAGCTGAATAGCATGAGAATATAGGAAACTTACAATTACTTGGACAAGTGGTTGCTACATTCAGTTATATATGAAGCAATCTATGGAATTTGCGGTGGGACCCACAAAATAATGTAATAGTTCGTCACAACTAACACTGATAAAGAAGCCTAATAGCAAAGACCAAAACTCAGACCCTTTGAGAGAGAATAAATTCAAAAGGGAGTGACACATGCTAAACTTAATGGTTTTGGCAAAATTAATGAAAAAACATGGGAAAACCGGAATAAAGATCATTGGAGCTTTAAAAGAAGGGAATAAGAAATTACTCATCTAACCAATATCTTGACTCGGGTGATAGTCTCAGCCCCATGGTATTGCAGTAGTCGTTTTAGCTCTAGTTACAAATGGTATTTTAATCATAAACTTATAAATAAAAATCATCCAAAATGGATCAGCTTGTTATGACAGGCAAAATTGCAAAAATTGTACATGAAATGTGGATCTAGAACAGACATATATAGTAAGTTATTGCTTAAAGAAAGGGAATAAGCAAGTAGAAATTAGATGTATGAAAATGCTGGCCAAGTATCATAATGCACAAATACTAACAATGTTGATCACAAACCATAAAGAAATGTTAGAGCATTGCTTACACTGCAGGCCAGAAAGAACTAGTGGACTTTAATCAAGAGTATGCAACCCTAAGGTGGTATTTGGTTAGAAGATAGGAATCATATTTGATTAGTATATAACTGGTATAGATTTCGCTATGGATTTGAAAATAATGGACACGGGTTTTGTAAACCCATTCCTTGAGCAAAGACACCCTATAAATCCTGCCAGCTACTAGACCTAGTGACCCACAACATTTGTAGATTTATAGAACATTACTATTGCAATGTAGATAAATAGTGAAAATGGATGAATAGATAGAATTAAAAATGTTTATATTCTTTTAAGTGTAGAATTTATTGAAATCTGTCAAAACATAAACAAGTAATATTACTAAATTAAGCTAAAAAGGATGACATACAAATGAATCAAAAAGAGTGATCATTTAAGAAATTTTCCTCCATCATAACATAAAGAGTGATATTGCTAGTGCGTAGAAAGAAGGATGTGATCATTCTAATACAGACAAATCAAAATTTACTATACTAGAAAAATTATGAAGAAACAAAGAAATAAATTAATTTAATCGATGTACAAGAAGCCAATCGGCTCTCCCAAAGTTTAGTTTTAAGAGGTAAGCCAACACTCCTAATGGTATCAAAATCACCAATCAAACTATGTGCCACTTAGGTTGTAGCCTAGTGGTAAGCACTAAGTGCTTTGGTGTGGTGTCCTATTGACCAAAGGTCATGGATTCAAGCCCTGTTAAGGGCAAAATGGTGTAGATTTATGAGCCGTTCAAAAAAAAAAAACCAATCAAACTATGCATAATGAAAATTGCAACCCCACAGACCTTATTATAATTGGAAGACAAAGATCCAATCCTAAAAAAATCTAATACCTTATACAACAACATTCCCGAGTCCTGCATCGCAAAGTATGGAGGAGATAGGATGTAGACGGTCATACCTCTACATAGGGGAAGAGACAGCTCCAGAAAAGACCTCCGGCTTATAACGTGAAAACCAAGAGCTAAGTGGTATCATAAAAAGTTATTGAATTGTATTAAATAAAGGAAACTATTAGTATATTATTAAAGTGAATTAAGTATAAATCTTACTTTGCTTATAACTATTATTAATTTATTATTACTAACTTTTATTTTTATTTCTTTATATATTATACTAGAATATTTGTATATTTGGAGAGTATTAGCTCCTCCTTCTCAATCCATCTTCCCACCTTAGTGACGGACATTTTTGCCTTCTCTTTCAATTAACTGTAACAACTTCCGCTATCCTAACTGATGTTGTCATCTGTCTCCTACTCCTAACGTGCCCAAACCAACACAAAATTCCATCTCCCAACTTAATGATGAGACTTGCTAGTTGCAACTCCTAACTTTGTCTTGAATACTTCATTTGGTATCTTGTCTAACATGGTTTTACCACACTCCACCCAAGCATCGTCATATTTGTCACTTCCATCTTCATCTATCACACCTTCTTCATCAGCCAACACTCCCCCCATAACATAGTTAGTTTGATCCTCTTCAACTTCAATGAAACTTTCTTGACATAATAGTTTTGCCGTCGCTTTCCACTTCAACCATCCAACCTTTATACTGCCACATTGTCATGTATCCTCCCCATCCTATGCAACATGAAGCCACTATACTGTAAAAGCTCCTTAGGGTGCAAAACACAATAGCTAATGAATATTTCCTCACCATCTTTGCTTATGTTCTTGTTAAACCACACCATAAGTATTATGTCTTATCTCGGCTGATTCATAGACCTTTGGCCTCTCACGTTATCCTCCATAGGCGTCATGCTTCAAGATATATTACATCTTCTAGCTCCTTGATTTAAACAAAGGTTGTAAGGTTTTGCCTTTTGAGTTCGATGAATTGAAAACTAATTAAGACTTGTAATATAGCAGCATTTACTGATAATTTAAGATTTAAGGTTTACCCTCTATAGAATGGAAACAAGCTAAAGAAGGTTAACCCTCTATAGGATGAAAAAAAGCTTAAAAAGGTTTACCCTATACTGGATTTCAGGTTCTATATCAGCATTTTCTTAAATTGTGACTAGTAATATAGCAGCATTTACTAATCTCCAAGTTAGGTGTTTATCAAAGCATTCCAAGAAATCACATTTTGGGTTGCTTAGTCAATTCTTTAGCTATTATGTTTTATTTGTTTTCTTTTTAGAACTAAATATACCCAAGCCAGGTAAATGCACAGTTCTTTATCCAGGTGTGCAAGTAGCCAAGAGTTCAATTAACATTATTCTATGTAAGAAACCTAATAGTTGTAATGTACCATGCATGTATAATTGATGTTCTTTATCCAGGTAAATGCACAGTTCTTTACCATGTCATTAAATTCTATATTCTATGTAAGAAACCTAATAGTTGTAATGTACCATGCATGTATAATTGATGTTCTAAAGCATCACATTCTAGTTGCTGAATGTGAGTAATGCTTCTACTTTCCATACAAACGACATGGTAGTCTTTTGGGCACCACACCACCCTGGCAGCTGTGTACTGCCACAACATGTTGTGGCCCGATGGAAACTATAACATCATTGTTTAACTTATCACTTTGATCAGCAACTAATATCTGAATCAGCAACTGACCACTAAATTAAACATTTAACAAAAAAGCAGAATTAAATGGGCTAAAGGGGAATCAGTTGAGTTTATCCTACTAATCAAATCTATAAACGTAAAAACCAGGTAACTGTTAGAACAATTACAAAACATATTAAGCCTGAGAAATATGAAAAAATGAACTGCTTGATGTGTCTAGTTGAGGCTTGAACCTGCGTGGAGTTGGTACTGCTAGGCCTTGTTGGATGAGATTCACTGTCTTAGCACTCATTAGAAAACATCTAAAAACTTACAAGGCGTTTATATGAGTTAAACATATGATCTCCCAACCACAAAGAAGTAAGTTTGCTAGTTACATTTACACCACTTGTTTGCCATTTTATCAAGACAAGCATGCCAGTAGGCAATCTGCGATTTAGCCTGATAGAATCCAACACAGTAGTTGACAAAGAGCAGGCGTGTTGTTTTGGCTCCTACACACTTTAAGCCAGTTTCATCTTATCACCTTGATATCTTTCTATTGTTTCTCATTTTAGCTATCCACGCAAATAGATCAAAGATGAAATTGTTGTGTAATATTGACTCAAGTACAACAGAAGTAGGTGATGATTCCCTTTTTATGTTGGAGTAAGAAATAAAGTTTGCCATATTCAATATTTCATAGACATAACATCCAACATAAATTGTAAGCATCAAAGGTTTACACACTCCAAAGCCCTACAATCAACATAGGATGATAGGAGACGTAAAAGAAGATGACACTCCAATAGTGTAGTTATGCCAACACTATATTCAGCTTTGACTTCCTTCTCATGCCACAAGTGACTAGTCCATGGAAGTTAGGCAATCTTACACTCACGACATACTGTTACTACTTTACCTTACATGACAAAGTACTTGAACTAACAAACTGCATTTAGCATTGCCATATAATTTAGCCTATTACCAACAATGCTATACTCATAGAAGTTCTATTTATCAGCATAATTAATATCTTTATGGAACAATTGAAGAAAGGACGTCATAATTATCTTCATATGGTGCCGGAAATCAACCAGTCGAATTTGTTATCAGCATAAGCATGTAGGCAGTAGTCACAGGGGGAGTATCATCATCTTGAAGTTTCTGTTTATGTAACAAGTTCCAAAACCAAACCATCTAGAATGTCAGTTATGGGGAAAACTGCAGCCAGTGCAGGCTAACCTAATCCTAATCAATTCGGCACATTAATTTCTAGCATTGGCAACATTATCAATACGAAAATTTGAAGACGCCAGTTTCAGGAACGAATTAGCGATACCTTTTCATTTGGATGTTGAAGGAGATTTATAAGGTGAGGAAATGCTCCGGCATCTAGAACGGCCTTAACGCCGGCATCAACGCCGCACGCAAAGCTGCCTATGGTCGCGGCACACTGGACGAGAAGGGAATCGGCTGAAGAGGAAGCGGATGAGAGAATGAAGACGACGGAAGGAACGGCACCTAGCTTGATGTACGAGAGCTTCTTCGTTCGATTGCCAATTATCTGGTTTTTAAGTTCCCTGAGGACCTTCAATTTGGCTTCTCCGCCATCCGCGGCGGCGGAGCGAAGCCGCTCAATTAAACCCTCAGGGCGGTGGGTCGACGACGCAGAGCCTGGCATGGTCGTCGGACGACGGCGAATGTCATACGCGCAGCACCAACGCGTGTCTATAAGCGCGTTAGTGGTTTTGATTTTAGAAAAAAAGAAAGAAAGAAAGAAAGAAATAAAGGGACTTCAATGTTCATGTCACAAACACATCCAGCATTTTGTCCCTCTCTTGGAGGAATGTGATCTGCCTCGCATTTTTGTATTTTACTTAAAAATTATATTTTACTTTTTTTATTTTACATTTTTTAACGCGAAAAATATTTTACTTTGTTTTTCATGAAAATTTATACTCCCTGATTATTTCTGAAGAAGTTTCTTGGTTAACACTTAATATAGGGTATAGGGGCAGGGTTAGGAATATTAAATAGCGTAGGTCTTATATATCATAACACAAACCCAAAAGTAAAATAATAGATAGTAGTTGTCAAGAAGCATTTAATAAAAGGAAGAAGCGTAAAATCGACAAACGACTAGCTAGGAACAAAACTGAAAAACTGAAATCATTTAATCTCAAACAGTTGACTAATTTGTCAGATTTGGAGGCTTAGTTATTTGAAACCGATCATAGTTCATAACCATAAAATCAAGAAACCGACAACTTGTGTCTCGCAAATCCCACGACTCATCCGATTAGGACTCACACGTTGCATGTTGTGTAACACCTCTTGAGCCTTCATCATTCTTTATACATGGTGTGTACTTTGATTTGCGGTGGCTTGATTATAAATTAGTTGACTTAAGCTAATAATATGCATAAAAATTAGGCTAATTGCGGGGGCTTATTCGGGTCGGGTGATGGTTAGAGAAAAAAATTCAGGTGACCGATTAAGAATTTTAAGTTTTTTTAATAATTATATATTTAACTAATTATAAATGTATATCATATAGTATCTCTGTAAGTAATAATTATTTTAACTAATTATACATTTATATCATTTAATATCTGTGTAATTTATTATTTCACAAATCCATGAAACATACTATCATGATATATGTATGCCCATTTTAATAAAAGTAAAATTAAGAGATAAGATTAAAACACGTATAGTTAAAATATTAATAAAATACAATGTCAATAACCTTCATTATGAAGTTAGTAACACGAGTCCAAAATAAAATAACCCTAATGTCTAATTTCACAATGATTGAAACATAAATGTCAAACATTAAATTCTTATTCGGTTCAACCCAAATAACCCTAAACTCGTACTGACTCGAACTACCCGAAAACCAAATAACCCGATATTTGTTCGGATCGGTTTACTGGGTAACATTTTACAACCTCAAACCCGAATAACCCGAAACCCGAATAAGCTTTCCGAAGAACACCCCTAGTTAGAATAAGACATGAGTATCGGGTATCTTTTTCCTTTCTCTTATCGGAATGACACATCAGAACCATATCATTTTTTTATCTTTTCTCTCACTTACCCGAAATTTAAGTATATAAACTCAAACAACTCAAATATTTTTCTCTCCTTACTCTCTTTAAAAAAACGAACTGATAGCTCGATTTTAAAAAACCGAAAGCTAACCCGAAAATGAGAGTGTAGCGGTGTTTCAGTACCACCCGCTTACACCCCAAACTCTCCAAAACATTTCGAAGTAGTAGTGAGCATGAGTCGGTTTGACCCTAAACCGAACCGAACCGAACCGATAATTATCGGTTAAGGTTTTTTTCAAACCGTTGGGTTATCGGTTTCTAATGGTGCGGTAACCGTTAATGATAGCGGTTCGGTTTCATTAACGGTTTTATTGGTTAACTGTTAAGTTAAGTTAGGCCAACTTATTGGGCTTCAATAAATCATGAATTAGGTCACAAATTGTTTTATAATTAACATCTTTAGTAGCAAACAAGTCATTGGACTAAATAAAAACTATTTAATTTGAATTTTAAAAGGTAGTGGACTGGACCTCACATGTAAACAACCCAAGATTAATAATGTGGTTTTGTTTTCAAAATTGTCAAACGGTCCAGCACGCAAAACAGTACCTAGCCCACAACCAAATTGCATACACAACTGAAACTTTTTCGAACGGAACAACTGAACCAGGGCGCAGACGTGGAGCAGACGTCGAACCGAAGAACTGAAAAAAAGTGGCTAGGGTGGTTTACTGTACACCGTCGCTTTAGGGAGAGGTCAAGAGCCGAGGCGGTGGTTTTTGTCTTTTTGACTTTTGTTTTGTTCAAAAGGAAAACTTAAAAATCGTTAATGGACCACAAACAACTTAGGCCTTTGTAAAATCCAAATAAAAGCTTCTCTATTTTTATTATTTTTTGACTTTTTAATAATTAAATATATAAAATAATATTTAATAAATTCTTATCTGTTCGGTTCCTTATCGGTTTGGTTAAAGGTATAAAACCGAAACCGACTCAATAACTATTGGTTAATGAATTTTTAAAAACCGAACCATCAGTTTTCAATTGATTTGATTTTAACGATTTCAATTCGGTTTTTCGGTTAAAATGCTAACCCTTTTTAAAGCATGGCTAACACCACCGCTACAGTTGAATAGAAATGCCTTATTTAAAAATATTGTAAGCCGGATAGGTTTTCACTTCCCATTCAAAGAAAACAGAAACTCCATAAACAAAGCAAGGAAACGAAGAAGACGTTCCCGCGGCTCCACCGGTTTTCCCGGTCACCATGCTTCACCTACTCCAGTCTCCGCTGCATCACCACCGTCAATTCCCCCATCTGCCGCAGGTTTACTCACTCTCTCAACCTTCAAACTCTACTCCGACCGTTTTACGGCCAAAACTTCCCAAGAAAGGTCATAATTTTTTCAAAAACTAACTAACGCTAAAATAGCAGCATGTCCCCCCATTTGTGTCCTGTTGCATTATTTCAGTCGCTCAGTTATTTGTGTGAATCTTTGCGTTTACTTCGATGTCTTATTGACAGTTTCCAAGAAATGCTTCTTTTCATAACCATTTGCAATTAGTTTCGTAATTTGAAACATTTCTTGAGATTTTAACGAAGGTATTGCTTTAGTCAAGAAGAAATCAGCGATTTTATAGTTCTTTTTCTTTTTCTTCTTCTTGTGTGTTTTCTTCTTCTTTACTACTTTTTTTCTTTTTAGGTAAAATTGAACAATTATTTACGGGTTGCTTCAGAATTTGTCTCTAATTTCACCTTTCTACTGTGTGTTTATGTTTTTGAGATCTTATGTGAAGCTGAAGGGATTTCTTTCTTACCTCTTTAGGGTCTTGAAAATCAATAAAAAGAGAAACGTCTAGAACATTCCTCATTTATGAATTATGTAACTTTTTAAAAATGTTATTCGTATTTGTTATACGGGAGATTTTTCATGTATAGGAAAACCTTTGAATATTTATTTTCTTGATTTCTGATGCCATATTTGTGTAGATTTTGTTGTTATTTTTCATCTATAAGTACACGTGATTTGCATATCTGTCAATGATCTTGCAGACTTCATACGCATATCTCTGTTGAGCTAACTCCTTCAAATCCCTATTCTTGTTTTACAACTTTGATATCTTTTTCCATGACAAAAATCTTTTTCTTATTCTCTTTAACGGGGTACAGATGCATGGAATAATAGTTTAGATATTAGCATTTATTTTGATTAGAACCCTTTAAAGTTTATGATTTTGTTTTGTTTATGGTCTCAGATTGTTCTCAATAATTGTTGAAGAAGCATGTGTAGTGGTCCAGATCAGTTAACCTCCAAAGCTGCATCCTCTTCCCTGTTGCAAGATATGGACGATTCAACAAAAATAGTTGAACACAACATTTCGCTCTCCAATTTACTTGAACTTGCTGCCAATAATGATGTAAACGGATTTAAGCAGTTAATCGCTCATATTCCTTCAGCCGTTAATGAAGTGGGATTATGGTATGGGTATCAAAGAAGCTCTAAACGTATGTTAATGGAGTACAGAACTCCATTAATAATTGCTGCAACTTATGGTAGTCTTGATGTTGTAAAGTTTATACTTTCTTTACCAGAATCTAATGTAAATAGTTCTTGTGGCACCGATAAAACAACCGCCCTTCACTGTGCTACTTCAAGTGGTTCTCCTAATGCTTTTGATGTTATCAAAATCTTGTTAACTTCTGGTGCTGATCCTGAGTTAGTTGATGCTAATGGCTCCCGCCCTGTTGATGTTGTTTGCGTGCCTCCAAATTTACCAGGATTAAAGATTGCACTAGAGAATTTACTTCAAAAAGGAGGTGACTCTGGTTTGACTTATTTGAAGTCAGATCTTGACATTGTATGCACATCACATGAGAAGAAAGAGTATCCAAATGACCCTTTTTTCCCTGGTATAAAGAGTGATGCATATTCAAGTGATGAGTTTAGGATGTTTGCATTCAAGATCCAACCTTGTTCACGGGCTTATTCGCATGATTGGACCGAATGCCCGTTTATACATCCAGGAGAAAGTGCAAGACGGCGGGACCCACGTAAAGTTCATTATAGTTGTGTCTCGTGTCCCGATTTCAAGAAGGGACAGTGTAGGTTTGGAGATCTTTGTGAGTTTGCTCATGGGGTTTTTGAATGCTGGCTTCACCCTGCACAATATAGGACTCGGTTATGTAAAGATGGAACCTTTTGTGCTCGAAGGGTCTGTTTCTTTGCTCATACAAATGAAGAACTCCGCCCCTTGTATGTTTCAACAGGGTCTGCTTTGCCATCACCACGTGGGTCTCCGGCTGCTGCCACCACCATGTCCCCACCGCCATATTCTCCACCACCTATGCTGCGTCTGCACGGTGGCAATCTTCAAGCAAGCCGAAGGAGATTGTCTTTTAATGGTAGAGACGATCGCATAAATGAGCCTACGCTCTTCGATCTTGAAATGCATAGGCGGCAGCAGGCGGATCTTTTTTTGCCGCCACATAGACCAGTGTTGTTGAATCAGTTATCATCAATGAACCCATATTCTCCAAAGGTTTTCTATGGCATTTCATCTCCTAGAATAGTGTCAACAACGGGCATTGAACAACCTTACTTGGCTCCTTTTAGCCCGCACTTGTTGAAATGGGATTCGGCTAAAGAAAATGTGGACTGGTCTATGAATGGGGGTGAAGCGGTTCAAACCACAAGGTCCGAGTCCACCGAGCTGGATGTTTCATGGGTCGAATCTCCGGTGAAGGAACCAGCAGCAGCAGTCGCACAAAAGGGTTTGGAGATGGAACCACCAGAAATGGAAGAGAATGATCATGAAGCTTTGGAAGCATGGCTTGAGAAGATGCAGCTTGATCACATTGTTGCCTAGTATCAAGGAGTAAAAGGTAATTTCATTCATCTTTTTTTTTTTTTTGTTAATAATTAGGATGGTTGTTTCCACAAGAGAAAATGAAGTGGGATATATTCTTTCGGCACTTTTTTTGTTACAAGTACCTCTCTTGATTCACTCAAATCCATTGTATTGTTACACATTTTAAAACATAAATACAAGTTTTATTCTGGAATCTGGATAAAGACGATAAGTGGTGATTTATTTTATTTATTTCTGCTCAATTTAATCGTACCATAGGCCACAAATGTGGAAAATTCTCTCTTCTTTCAATGTTTCCTTGTCAAAAAATATGTGCAACACACTAATTTCAACATATACATCAAACCGCGATGCCACAAGTATCTTGTTTCCTTGTCAAAAGGCATGTGCCACAATAACAAATGTGTTAGCCTATACTTCATTCGACATATATGTACACTTCATTTATCTAATGAATACAAGTAAAATTAGTTGCACCTTCTTATGAATTATAAAATGGTATATATGAGTTTAGGCATGATTTAAAAATGGACAAACTACTTCAAAATACAACGAACTTTTACTAAGCTATCAATGTATACAACGAACTTTAAAATTAAAAAAAAAAAATACAACCAACCCTTTTTTATCTTCCATTGTATGCAAGTGACAACCTACATATCAGGTTGCAGGTCATTTTCTTATTTTTAAGTATTTCTTTAATTTTTTAAATATTATGTTCTTCTATTTACTCAAGAACACTCAACCCAGATTGTAGATAAACTCAAGAACATTCAAATGATAAACTCAAATTCAATCCCATGAACTCAAGAATATTCAAGTGATATAATGGTGACATTTTTTTCAGAATACGACTTGAACAAACTTGAATATAAATCCACGATTTACAAATCTAGAAATCAAATCGTGTTTATGAAGATGGGTTCTATCTTTACAAATCTGGAAATCAACTTGTGCCTATGAAGATAAAGAATAATGTATATAACAACTCATGGCATGGAATCAAAATCAACTTAAACTAGATCAAACATAAACCCAAATGTATATAAAGAACAATGAAAAAACCTAAATCAAAGATTTACAGATCTGAGAATGAAATCCCCAAATCGAGATCTAAGAAACAAACAAGATGAATTAGACCATCAAACACCGAAGAATCAGACCATCAAACACAGATCTAAAAACCGAAGAATCAGACCTGAAGGCGACGCGGTGGTGGTTACTAGAACTCGGCGGCAGCGGTGGTTCAAGCACATAAACCGATTGTGGTTGTGGTGGTTTGAAGGAGGCAGCGGCGACAGTGGTGGTGGTGGCTTGAAATCTGCATCGAACCTTCAAACAGCGGCGGTGGCTTGTGGTTGAGTGTTATATTCCACCGGCGGCGGTTGGTGGCTTATCGTTGGAGCAGCGGCGGTCGTGGTTTGAAGGGTAATGAAGGCGACGGTGGTTTGTGGGATCTTCGGCGCCGGCAAGATATCAAGGATGGTGATGGGGTTTTTTTTAATGAAGGGTGGCAATGGAGCATTTTTAGGTTTGAAGGTTGAAGATCTGCAAACATTTTTGGTTTGAAGGTTGAGGATCGGAACCCCAAAGCAGATGTACTTTTAGGTTTGAAGGTTGAAGTTCTTCATATGTTTGTTTTTACTTTTAATTAATAATTATTAAAAAAAAGAAAATAATAATAAAAATTAGGGTGACCGGATAAAAAAAGTTTGTGACTTGTTATAATAGGTCAATTGTATATAATATAGGAGTTTTTAAAGTTAGTTATATTTTTTTAAAAATTTTAGCTTAGTAAAAGTTCGTTTTATTTTGAAACAGTTTGCCCTTTAAAAATTAAAATAAGAGTATGAGTGTAATTATATACCATTAAGTTTTAGGATGGTCATATCATTGGTGTTATTGTAATTGTATTATCCTACTTGAATCGTTAAAACACTGAAATAACTAAAACACATCTCGTTTAAGTGTAATTCTCGGTGCCAAACACTAGCATTTGTACTTCCAAGCTTCATCATTTGTATCGAATCAATATGATTTCTTTTTTATTTAATTACTTGCTATTTTTTAAACATATTTCTCAAAATTTTCCGATGATGAAAACGTGGGCACTCCAAGAGCCTTGCCTTTTTGCAACAAGCTGTTGGCTAACTATTATTATTAAAAAAACATTTCTTTTAATTAAGCCGCGATATAACAATAAAAAAGAAGAATAAAACAAAGTTAACCTCATTGCACCATGCATAATTGCCGTGTTCGCGGCCCACGCCCACCACCCGCCACGTCAGTTGGTGGTGTGGGCACGATGCCGACAATGCCTTGGTTGTGAATGAGCTCGTTAAAGGGCCACGACGAGCAAGTCATGCTAGTGATCCTACCCCGGTGAGTTCATTGATGGCTCCTTTTTAGTGTAAGCTAGTTACAGGGTAATGAGCCGTAGACAGGTTTTTTTAAAGGGGGGTATGCAAGATAAAATAATTTTATGTAGGTTTTAATGATGGTGATGATAATTATTACGCAGAGTGTTAGTGATGTTAACATGGTTGTTATTGCGAGTATTTTTACCTGTTACCTTGTCAAAAAGATTTGTGATAAGCTAATTGTAAAGATGATATTTTAGATTTTAAATTTTCCTATATAATCATCCTGTCTACGAAATTGAATTGTGAGTGATCAACGTCGAATTTCTATTTTAAATAAAGTTTTGTACTATCTCACGAGTATTGTCTTTCTGTAAATGAGAGGATAGAGTTGCCGATGTGTTCCATTTGTTAAATCTACAAGAAAAGAAATTATTGTTGGGACAGAAAGTGATTGAATTTGGTAGTTTTGGTGATGTACAATCGGTAGTCAAATCAACATCGATCTTCCAATACCTTAATTCTTTGGTCATTTATTATATAAATAAATAAAGAAATATTCTTTCTTTTTAATTATTGGCTTTTTGACATATACTGCTATTCGCCTTTGTATTTTAATAAGCGGAGCTACTTCATACAAAAGAATTACATAAATTATTGTGTATATAGAATTGCTATTATATATGAATTATCATCCATAAATACATGATTGTTAATTGTTGTTATCATATTGAAATAACTTTACAACAAAATGTAGGTTGTGTATGTTGTCTATTAAAAAGTGGTTTTATATCTTTTAATAGAAGAAATAACATTATAACGTTTTTTATCTTAAAAAAACGAGATATTTTATTGTTAGAAAATTATATTTTACCCTAGCCTTTTGTTCATACTTTATCATTTTACATATTTAATCATTCATTTCATGTTTTATTTGATATCTTATTACTTCTATCTTAAGATATTGATAAAGAAGAATGAGTAGAAACAAAAATGTATTAGTATGAAAATTAAAGGGAAAGAAGTAAAGAAAGCGCGGAAAAGGTTTTTTTTTCTTTTTTCTATTTTTTTTTTACTTATAATAAAATAAATAATCGATTTTGACATATAAAAAGATTTTAAGATCCCTCTTTCTGGAAAAGGTTAAAAATAGTATAAAATATTTAGCCTCTTTGAAAACAAATACTATAATGTTACGGGATGTTTCGTTCATTAATTTTCTATGAGATTTCAAATCCTTTGAGATTTTAGTAATCACATCTATTGTTTGGTTTATGTAAAAGAAAATAAGATTTTAGATCAAAATAGTGAAATAGTCGACCCGTCTTCACAACTTGACTAACTCGGAGATGGGGAAGGTAGAGACACTGAAGGACGACGATGGCATATGTGGATTGACGGTGGCGGAGGCAGAGACGGTGAAGGGCGACAGCGGCATAGACTGACACGAAGAAGTGCATGTGACGGTTATGGCGGTGACCGAACGTAGCGGCATTGGCGAGAGTGAAGTGTCAGTTGATGGGTGAAAGCAGCAGTGGATTGTTGGTGTAGGTCTTAATTTTGAAATCCCACATATGAAGGATTTAGAAATACTACCCCTCCTCCAAAGAATTTTGAAATTATATATCTATATGATTGGAAATCCAAGTCTCTTCCTTATTTTCTACCAAATATAAGATTTCAAAAAATTTGAAATACAATTTCCATAAAATTTATTGAAATTCCACAAACTAAACACGTCCTTGGTGTTAGCACACAAATTTTTATGACTTGCTATAATAAATATAGTTCTATAAATCGAGTTATTTTTATAAGGATGGTGGAATGCTTGTAACTAAAAGTCAAAGATAGAGTTTATGAAGTTGACATATTTGGTTTCGTATATTATATAAAAATATATACATTTGCAAGGAATTTTTTTTGTCTTCTTGTAATGATTTTTTTTTGTCTTTTTGTGTTATTTTTTTTTATTTTTTGTGCTAAACATTATTAATATTATTATCATTATTATTATTATTATTTTTTATTATTCTTATTTTGATTTTAATTATTATTATTACTATTATTATTATTAGTAAATAGATATAGTTTATATTTCGTCTCTTATTATCAACTATTATTATTATTTTATTTTATTATTTATATTAAAAACAATTAAGTTTAATTCAATAGTTATTTATATTAATATTAGTTATTTAAGTCAATGCTAAAATTTCGAAGCCTTTTAAATTATTTTTTATAGAGTCGTTTAGACGCATTACATTAATAATTAAAGTAACAATACAATTTTACAGTAGACGATATACTATTTTTATCCCGCCGTAAAGCGCGGGTAATATTTACTTGTTATTTACATGGAACAAGAAGATCACAAGTTTATAAAAACGGATATTACACTCTTAAAAGTTAAAAGTATAGTGGTTTCTCGCTTTATCAACTTTTTTTCTTATTTTACGATATGTTATATTATTGTCATAATACTTGATTCGCCTTTCAATTAATGATAATCAACAATAATAGTTAATTTTTCATCTTTCTCCCACTTTAAAGACAAAAATAAAATTACATATAATTATAATTATTAAATAAATAGAAAAAATAAAATATTAAGCTAATTCAATAATAAAAAGTACATAAAACTAAAACATTACATTGAATTTAGAAACACGTAAAATTATTAAAAATAGACATAAATAACTAAAAAATGATAACAATTGATTATTTGTCGAGATTGAGTATATAAGTTGTTGCAATATGTATCGTCAGTTTCAAATACATAATTTTTAAAGAGTTGTTTCATATACTTCGGCAAAAACTTCGTTGGTAGGAAATCACTATATATATCAATTACAACACAGCACACTTTGTTTGTAAATCGGCATATAAGTTATGTAGTGTTACTAGTATAACTTTACAGATTTATTCGAAATAAAAAGAGTCTTTGTAGTGGGCCAAAGTTTGAGAAATTCTTGAATTCTTAAGATTTTGGCCCACTTGAATATATGTTTTATGCTTAGAATGTTATTCTCGAATCTTTAAAAAATTATTCGCGTTTACAACAATTAACTTATAATAGATTAATTGTTGTAAATTATATATATGCACAAGAAAGAGAAGGCCCCTCTAATCCATAAGCCTGAGGTGTCACCCCACACGTCCTTTAAGAGAACACAAATAGACCCGAAAAAACAATTTTACTTATTCATATGAAATTATGGATACATATTGATTTAGGTTTAAGTGGAAAATTAAAAGGAAAAGGAAATTAATAGTTGAGATTTTATAATAACTTTAAAATGTGTAGTTATAAAATTTATTATAAGAAAATAAAAATTATGATTATAAATTACCGCACTAACTGTTTTTGTGTAACACCCACTTTCCCGGCCTAGTAGGATTAAGGTAATTAATTACACTTAGATTTGGATTTAAATTAATTATGTGGATTAATGGATTTAAATGTGATTAGTTGATTAATTGTTTTAATTAAATTAATTGTTAAATTAATATTTGGTTAGTGTTTTGTGTGAGGTGGCCGATTTTGGTGGTTTTAGTCACCACCTCATCACTTCTTTTTCATTTACATGCAATTAATCAAAACATAGTGTGTGTGTGTGTGTGTGTTAATTGCTCTCGGCCGTATATCAAAGAAAGAAGCAAGAATTAACCAAATTGATCTTCAAGTGTTGCATGCGATTAAGTTACTGAATTCATAACACTAACAAGGTTAGTTTACTGATTTGAATTGGATATATGTTATTTGTTTTCGGATTTTTTAATGATAATATAAATTCCGATTGTTCTTGGTCAAGTATGATCTTAGGATGAATGCATGTTAGATTTTATGCTTTATACATGTTATTTATATGTTTAGACTGATTCTGGAAAACATATATGATTTGCATGCTTAAAATCAGTAGTGATTTAAGTTAGAAATCAGAATCGGGGAAGAACTTATGAATTTATCGGATTTGGGGATGAATTTGTCGGAATTAGATGAATTCCGATAGATTTGATCGGTATTGGTGAAAACCGATAAGTTTTATCGGAATTTGATAGGAATCCGATACTTCATATACGGATTTGGCCCTAACTCTTTTATCGGATTGTGACTTCATCGGATTGTGATTTTATCGGATTGTGACTTCATCGGATTGTGACTTTATCGGATTCTAACCTTTGCTCGGATTGTGCCTGTGCTCGGGATTTGGACATTATCGGATTTGGACATTATCGGAATTAGTTCCATCGGATTTGGACATTATCGGAATTTGATTTGGTTTTATCGGAATTGATGATTATCGGTATTTGGCCTATACTCGAGATTCAATTCAAACAGATTTGGGATTTACTTGGGATTAATGATTTAAAGATAAACATGAATTGTATATCTTTGGGATTTATGTATGATGAATATGTATATATATATATATATGCAATTGTGTACATACATGATTTACATGGTTAGATATGATATCTATTTTGGATCGGTATTATGATTTAAATACTGACTTGGGTTACTTCAATATCAGGAACTGAGAAGACTCGGTGAGTTAGTCACTCGAGTGTGCTTCAATTCATTGAATACTTTGGTGAGTGGGTTTATATCTTTTGATATACAGGATTTAATATCCTATTTGGAATGCTCTTGCTTGGATTGTATATACATGTTATTTGGAGATTAGTTTAGTCTGAACCTTTGCTTGGGGGATTTACCATGTCAGATCTTGTGGTGCATCTAATGTACACAAGAAGGCTGATATTGTTATCCATTTTAGCAAGGTTATCGGTAAACCTTGGTTTTGGCCGACCTTGGTTGTAGGTTCTTGCAACACCGCCGGTTCTCCTGGGATTCATGAGCTATTTGGTTTAGGCATATTTGCCTTGTATTTGATTAGATATTGGTTCCCTCACTTAGCTTTGTGCTAATTCCCCACTAGACTGTTTTGCAGATTAACTTCAGTGAGCTTTGAAGATTGGACTGGGAATATGGACAGACCAAACTCTGATGTCAAAGTTTTTGTTTAGAGCCTGTTTTGGATTAACACTGTAAAAAGTTTTGGTGTATAAAACAAGATAATTTTTTGTATCTATTATGTAATTAAGTTAATTATATGTATTTAGCTTCCGCGTGCAGTAAATATTATGTTTAAAAAGTACAGTGTTACATTTTGTATTAAAACTAGTTTATTACCCCGTGTAAAAACACGGGGATGTATAAAAAAAGTATAAAATTTGATGGTATGAAATTATAAAAGGTATAGTAAAATAAGTTTAAAAGTGTTTCAGAAATATTTTGAGATATTAAAATTTTCAGATAAAAATAATAAAATATCACCAAACATTTACATATGTCGGAATTTTAACAAAAAACAATAACTATTTTTTTTGAAGTACTACTATTTATGCATAACAAAAAATTAAGAATATACTAAATTTTAAAAAGTGTCATATTACAATAAAATTTATATCAAAACGTAGATAAAAATGAGACGATCATAAATATATAATTATTTTTTCTCTAAACAAAATGTATCACAAGTTACTAAACATAATGTATAAACACCGTATAATTAATTATATTAATATACAATTTTTATAAAACCCCCTCATATTTTCTTAAAAACTCCTCATTTTATAAAACCCCCTCATAATTTTCATTTAGACCCCTCTCAATTGATTTAGATTTGGAATTCGATGTTCTAAAATTGTTTTTAAAATTGAATAATTTTGAAATTGAATGTTATGATTGGTTAATTAATACTCAATTTATGATTATTTTTAAAAAATTTGCATTTCTTATATATATATATATATATATATATATATATATATATAGATATTACCAATTGGTTGCCTAATCTGTAATTTAAGTTTGATATTACAATTTACAAATTATAAAAACAGAGTGCTACAATTATCTTCATCAACTTAGATTATATATTGTTAATCACTTATACCTACTATGTATAGAAAAAATAATGTTATGTAAAATTATACAAAATCAATTCCCATGGTTAAATGGTAATAGAATATGCTCTTAGATTCTTAGCTGCTCGACCTAAAACCGCAATTCCTTCTATTGTGCTAATGATAGCACCCAAATGGCCAAATGATTTTATCAACTTAGATTATATATTGTTAATCACTTATACCTACTATGTATAATAAAATAATGTTATATAAAATCAATTCCCATGGGTAAATGGTAATAGACTATGCTCTTAGATTCTTAGTTGCTCGACCTAAAACCGCAATTCCTTCTATTGTGCTAATGATAGCACCCAAATGGCCAAATGTTTTCATCAACTTAGATTATATATTGTTAATCACTTATATCTACTATGTATAATAAAATAATGTTATATAAAGTTATACAAAATCAATTCCCATGGGCAAATGGTAATAGACTATACTCTTAGATTCTTAGCTGCTCGACCTAAAACCGCATTTCCTTCTATTGTGCTAATGATAGCACCCAAATGGCCAAATGTTTTCATCAACTTAAATTATATGTTGTTAATCACTTATACCTACTATGTATAATAAAATTATGTTATATAAAGTTATACAAAATCAATTCCCATGGGTAAATGGTAATAGACTATGCTCTTAGACTTTTAGCTGCTCGACCTAAAACCGCAATTCCTTCTATTGTGCTAATGATAGCACCCAAATGGCCAAATGTTCCCTACTACTAAGCGTCTAAGCCGAATAAGAAGATGTTAATATCTTGATGGTGCGATAACTTATTCAACTTCTTTTTGGTTTGGCTAACAAAATCAATTCTACTATCCAATATTCCACGTGGTGTTCTCGGTTACAAATTCTCTTAGAGACAAAATGTTATTGTTTATTTGTTTTGACATTCATAAAAAAAATAATTCGGGATGTTTAAACATTCATCTAATCTATACTATATTATAATGTATTTAAACTTTTGCTTGAACTCTTAAATTTTAAGTGTTTTAAAATTACTAAAGTGTCCCTCATATAAACTAAATTAAGTAAATAGACATGTCACCAAACGAAATTATTCGCCATCACTGTATTATATAAATATCATACTCCTTACATCTTGAAAATAGACATGTTAAGGAGTAAAAATTATTTGTTACCGTTGTATTACACAATTATCATGCTAGTAAGCATCAATTCACATGTTAATTCAAAGTTTCAAGTACCTTATAAAAACTGTAAAATGATAAGCCATGTATAACTCAAGGATTCCTATTCATAAAATGATAGACCCAAAATCAAAGGTGTCAAAATATAAATAATATAAATTACAGGGAAATAAGTGTAAACATTTCGAAGTACAGGGAAAAGTGTAAATAAATCTGAAATATATTGTCTTACAGGACAGTTATCAACGACGGAGCAATAGCTCGAAGAAACGATGCTCCGAACAACAATGGCTGCTCTGTTTCACCCCACCACCAAGTTATACTCTCTACCTCTCAGTGATTTCTTCCATCCTTCCATTCACACACCCCTTCGATTTATAATTCGACGAAGCAACCGTCGAGTGCTCAGACCAATCTTATCAAGTAACACCCCTCGGTCCCTATCCTCCACAGCAGTTCCCCAAATCGCAAACGACCCAATTTTTCAGGTGGACCGCAATTATCTATCTTGCTCGATGCCCAACAGCCAGCGTCCCCTCAAAGTGGCGGTTCTGCTCAGCGGCGGCGTTGATAGCAGCGTCGCACTTCGCCTCCTCCACGCAGCCGGGCACTCCTGCACTGCTTTCTACCTTAAAATCTGGTTCCAAGTGCGTTTGTGTGTTTGCTTTTGATTTCACATTATTTGGCTTATACAATTAAGCATATCTAGGTTTATGCAAGATATCTGATTTCTAATATAGCCCTAATCTTGTTGTTTACCCTTCAAATTCAAGCTATGAAGAATATGATAGGTTGCAGTTTTGCTATAGGCACCACCTGACAAGTTTGACGTCAACTTTATTTGTTAAAAATGTAATTTTAGAAATGGTAGTAAGTTTATGGCAATTCAATAGATGCAGTTGATTAGATTGGTCTCTGAAGTCAAAGCCAGACAAGTTTGTGCATTTGAAATTTCTTTAACTATATTCACGTCTAATATCTAAATTGATGTTTATATCCATATTTGCTTATGTATATTCGTACCTTGTGTTATATTTGTCATTAATTGTTTTTATCACATTTAAATCTATAATTACTCAGCTAGTTCTGATACTGAATTTATTCTTAGGAAGATTTCGAAAACTTTTGGTTCGAATGCCCCTGGGAAGAGGATTTGAAGTATGCAAAAGCTGTTTGCAATCAGGTTGCTTTCTTCCTCTTGTATACTATTGAACTTGTTTTCTCGTCAGATTACAATTAGATCTTAACTGATTATGAAGGTCTGATACGACTTTAAGAATTGGAGCTCGTGATCTGATCATGGATCTATGATCTTTATCACAAGTCCCTGATTTTGTTATCTCTTATGTTCATTCTTTTTTTATTTTTTCCAAGTATTACGAACTGTATAAACCATAATGAGATAAATAATCATAAACTTTTACAAATTGCTTCAGATTGATGTACCATTGGAAGTTGTGCATCTGACAGATGAATATTGGGATAAAGTGGTAAGCAACATCACTCTTGATGCAATGTCTCAAATTCATTATAGTTTTGTGCCATCTTTCTGTTAGCAATTATATTGTGTGTTATATTGCTAAGTACATTGCACAGCTTCACTACTTGTGCCACAACATCGAACCATTAACTATGAACAAGTTGAATCATGGTCATTTTTATCTCAATCCAGTGAACAATAAAAACGAGGTTCTATCTGCTAAAGTGTATTGTCTATGCATTAAATCTTCTAAATGATTTTATTTAAAAGAGCTAGATTATTATTAAATTCATGATAGTCTTGTGACATCTTTTGCTTAAAACAATTTTGTTGGGTGTTATATTGCTAAGCACATTTCACTGCTTCACTAGTTACGTGCCTTCATTTGGCAATCAGCATATTGCCATATTCTGTTTCCTAGCTGCCGCAATATTGACCCATTTACCTATGAACAAGTTGATTTAGGGTAATTTTTATCTCAATCCAGTGAAATATAAAAACACTTGAAAGGAAATGAGTTATATTCTATATGCTAAAGTGTATTTTTCTATGCATTAAACCTCCTAATTCATTCTATTAGAAAATTTAGATAATTATTAAATTAGAATGATTTATGTAATCATATATGTTACAATAAGTAATTCTAAAAAATATATAATTATGTGCGATGAAAGTGTTTCGGCTCAAGTGCTCAACCCTATATGTTTCCACCTGTACCAAGAAATTACCCATTTTGACCTGTTACCCAACCATCTAACTATTTTGCCATATCTAGTGTCTTCAAATTTCAAAATAAGAGAGGATCCAATCTCTAAGGGGGGCATAGGGGGTGTGATGTACACAATCATACCTCTACCCAGAAAACTACTCCCCGAAAGGCCTCCAAGTTCGTGTATTATGTTTTCGAAAAGTTGAGCTCTATAAAAAGGGGTTGTAAACTGAAGTGATTGATGAAAGCTACCAATATCTTATTAAGTTAGGTATTAAGTTTGAGTTGTTTTTAGAGATTATTATTGTTATACTTTTATTTATATGTAATTACTAATATGTTATATTTGGATATTTGACTATCATATCTAAATATGTATCGAGCTAAGTATATAATTGAAAAAGTTTTATACAATACAAACTATATAAATGCTTAGATTCAAGTATACATACATAGATAGGACACACCTGCCTATGGTCTATCAAACCCCAAAGCACCCTTCTAGTCTTATACTTATTTTCCTCCTAACACACTATGGCACCCTAATTATGGGTCTCCATGAAATCTTATTAGAGGTCATCTACTCTGAGAGAAATAGCTCCTCCATGTCAAGCCTTGATCTATCTTCCCACTAGTTTTGTCTGACTTTGCCTGCTCGTTCGGTTAAGTAAAACAGCTTCCGTTCTCTTTAATGGTGTTGTCCATTGTCTCCTACCGACATGTCTAAAGTCTAAACCAATGCAGTCTTCCTACTCATAACTTATTGGTGATAGGTGGACTCTGAATACTTCATTCGGAGTCCTCTTTACCATGGTTTTACCATAGGTCCACCTTAGCATAGTTATTTCGGCTACGTTCATCTTCTTCGCTTGTGACTTCTCAATTGGCCAACACTTCACTCCGTATAACATAGCAAGTCTAATTACCATCCCGCAGAATTTGCTTTTTAACTTTAACAACACTTTCTTGTCACACAATACTCCGGTGGACGCTCTCCACTTCGTCCATCTTGCCTTTATATAGTGAGACACGTCCGCATCTATCCTCCCTATCTTGGTAACATGGAATCTAAATACTTAACAAAAATCTCCTTTGGGTGCAAAATCTGATCCCCGGTTTAGATTTTCTCGCCATCAATGCCTCCGCTCTTGTTGAATTTGCACCAAAAGTATTAAGTTCTGTTTCGGCTAATTCGTAGATTTTTGTCTTCTAAGGCTG
This sequence comes from Pulicaria dysenterica, assembly GCA_947179395.2. Lineage (NCBI taxonomy): Eukaryota > Viridiplantae > Streptophyta > Magnoliopsida > Asterales > Asteraceae > Pulicaria > Pulicaria dysenterica. Next base: position 61,003,899 of record OX359295.1, read on the forward strand.
CCCTTCGCTGCCCTTACTTGCTATTCAACGCTCTTATCGTTTTTGAAACTAATACAATATTATTAGTGAATATGTTAGGTCTAGTAGATTAGGGCCCAAGCCCATTTGGGTTTTATCATTTGTACTCTATTTATATCGTCTTGATGTAATGTAATTAGTTGAGGAGTTACATTATCTTACATGGTATCAGAGCCCGGCTCTACCATTCCCTCCCGCCGGAACCCAAAATTTTCCGGCGCTGCCCCGCCGGACTTGCCTCTTTCATTTTCCGACCATCCTCTCCAGACTCTCTTTCTCTCTGAACTCTCTTCAATCTCTCAACTCTCTCTTCCCTCATCACTCTATTCAAATCTCCAGTCAAAAATAAAAATAAAAATAAAAATAAAAATAAAAATTTCTTGTGCCGCAGCTGGTTCTACATGTTCCCCGCCGGAACCCTACCTTTTTCCGGCGCCGTCCTCGCCGGAGTTGACTTCTCCTTCAAACTTTTCCGGTGATCGACTATCTTCATTCTTTCTCTAGCCTCTCCTCACCATTCTTCTTCTCCCAACTCTCTTTCTCTCTAAAAACTCTATAGATCTCTGTTCTCTCTCATCATTGTTCTAAAAAAAAAAAAAAAAAGTCTTCCGGCGGACCACTGCCGCTGCCCTTGCCGGAATTCATCTTCGCCTGTTTGCTCTTTATAAACTCTCTCTCTCGTAATCTGCATTCATCTTCTTTCTATTCTTCTTCTATCTCTCAACTCTTTCACCAAGTGTTTTCTTATCTCACCAATGATCTCTTAGCCTAGTGGTTAAGAATGAGGGGGAGGCAAAGCCTTCTAGGAGGTCCAGGGTTCAAACCTTGGCAATGGAGTTTAATTCTAACTTGGGGTTTACTAACTTACTAACAACTAACTTTGCCGTTAAAAAAAAGTGTTTTCTTATCTCTTTAAAAATGAAGAAAAGCAAAAGATAAAAGCTTGCAGACTCTGACGGTCTGGAAAATCTTCTCCAACTCTAAAATCCAAAATTACTCTTTATATATAAAAAAAAAACCCGTCGGTCACCATGACCGCCGTGAAAATCTTCTCCAACTTTACCTTCTGTCTACCTTACCTCACCCGTAAATCTCCGGCTATCCCTGCCTTCCCCAATGTTTTTCATTTTGAATTCTCTTATAATGTTGCTGTCTACTTCTCCCTTACATCAAAAGCACAAAGGAAAAAAAAGGGATTTGCTCGGTGGGCTCGAGAAACGCTGCTGTCAACACAAAGAAGCAACATCAAATGAAATGTCTACCACTTCTTTACTTTTCTCTGCAATTACTGTTTTTTTTCATTTTATCATTATTTTTTTTTCATATCTTAGTCTTAATTTGTCATTTGTATTTATTATTTATTTATTCAGTTTGAGTCTTTGTCTTCGACTCCGCTCAAACTGCGGGGGAGTATTAGTGAATATGTTAGGTCTAGTAGATTAGGGCCCAAGCCCATTAGGGTTTTATCATTTGTACTCTATTTATATCGTCTTGATGTAATGTAATTAGTTGAGGAGTTATATTATCTTACAAATGTATTCAGCAAATAATATGCACCATGGTATGCTCCCATGGACCTCTCATGATAACTCGTCAAGAACCATAGTAAAAAGGTATGGACTTAGTGTTGAGCGCTATTTCTATTAGGAAGTAGTCGCAATTTTGCAACATAGCCTTCTCTCGATCACTCTCTCCTACAACTTCATAGTATCGCTTAGTAGTTTTATGCCTTGGTAGTTGGTAGTAGCCGCAATTTTGAGCATCACCCTTGCTCTTATAAATTCGTACACCACACCAAGTCTCCATTTGTTGGACATTTTAACCCCTTTTAGAATCATGTTGGAGAGGTTCATCAACCACTAACACCTGCCTCTCCTAGACACCGCCACACCTCATAGGAATTGGTCAGGTTGTACACTTGTACTTCCACGCGTTTCCCTATTTTTGGTAGACAACGCCACACCTCAATAGGGATTTAGGCCCCCACACCTCGTGAATATGTTTTCATTAGCATTTCTGAAATAAAGTAAGTAAATACAAGTACAATGAAAACAATTAAACTCATAGACAACGACATCTACTCTTGGGGTTCTAGTTCTGGAAAAATTGTTCATGTCTCATTTGAAAAGATTATGGTTGCCAAATCTTCATTTTATTATTTTCCTGGATTCAAAAGATAATTAATCATTACCAAAAGATACCTATGCTCTTTTTTGTAATGAAACCATCTAGCAGGATATGTCATTAATGGAATTGCTTCGTTTTGCAGGTATCTTATATTATTGACGAGTATAGATGTGGCCGTACACCTAACCCCGATGTTCTTTGCAATACAAGAATCAAGTTTGGTGTGTAATACTGGTAATTATGGGTGTGTTTGGTATAGAGCCTTGTTTGGATGTAGAGCTGGAAATTTTTACTTTGAAAGAAAATGCTTAAAACAAAAGATAGTTGGAGGAGATTTTTGGAGTTTTTAGTGTTGTAAAAGTACAAAAATACCCCTAATGATTTCTCTATTAATTTCTTCTACTATTTAAGTTCTTTTATCTATTGTCTTTTATGTTTTATTACGTTTTCAGCTCCAGTTACCGGCTACTATGCCAAACATCTTTATACAAATAAAAAGTTCCAGCTTTCAGCTCCCAACTCCCACCTACCGCCATCAACTACAAGTACCAGCTCAAGCCACTAGCTAGTTTTACCAAACATACCTTATGTTTCTTGATTTGCTCCTGGATTGTTGGCATATGTCCTTACTTTCACGTTTACGTGTAGGTGCCTTTATGGATGCCATCAGTAACATGGATTTTGACTTTGTTGCTTCTGGACATTATGCAAAGGTTGTTCACACTGTTTCAAATGAAACCAGCAAGCTTTCATCTCTGGAACTTTCAAAGGATATGGTAAAGATATGCTTGTTATTTGCTTTATCTTTCTATTATAGGTGGCAATTTCAACCCATTAAAGTTCAACTTAGTCGATATTGGTTATGATGCGTCTCTAGCAGGTCCAGTGGGTTGAGATAAAAGATTTAAGTAAAAAGGAAACGAGTCAAATGGGTTGAAATCTTCCTGGCATTTGTTCAAAACTTCAAATTCACTAAAGATCATAAATCTCTTTCATTGAAAAACTGTGCGATTATATAGTTACTTTATTCCTGTCTAACACATTAATTATCCATAAAACTAACAAAAAAAAAGGATAAAAAAGTGTTTGTGGACTGGCTAACCCATACTAAAATATTACCCCCTTTGACCCATTATATAACCTGCCCATTTTGCCACCCTAACTTTTTCACCTGAAATTTCATTAGTTGTGTGCATGTGGTCTCGATTTCCAGTTATAGTATTATCTTTTTTCCTTTGTATTTTCATGAGAAGGGTAAATCTAGGTCTGCAAATATGACATAAATCTTTATATTTCAGGTCAAGGATCAGACCTACTTTCTTTCATATCTATCTCAGACTCAGCTTCAAAGACTTCTGCTTCCCCTTGGAGGTATTACGAAGGTAAGTGCACTCTAAAGAATTGCAGTGGGCTACATTAATGTGTATGCATATTGATATGACGCACAATGGTGGGATTTGTATATATTAGGGAATGTACTGTGGATTTATCATCCCAAATATTGATCATATCTCTTAATGGCTCTTTAGGATGAAGTTCGAAAGCTTGCCAGAAAATTTGATTTGCCTAACCAGGATAGAAAGGATTCACAGGGAATATGCTTCCTTGGGAAGGTATGCCTAGCTAACAAAAAACTTACTATTGTGTAAGATTTATTTTATTTATTTAGGTTTTCTTTGTGCTGATATCACACATTTAGTTAATGTGCCTCATGTCCCAAAAAGTTGTTGCACCAATTTGGCGTGAAATTAACAAGATGTTTTAATTAGCAAAGAAACCAGATATTTTTTTCTTATATTGTGGTCCTAGCATAAGGTACAGTTGTAAATTAAATACTCTTGGTTGTTGACTGACCAAAAATGTTTTATCAAGCAAAGAAACCAGATCTTTTTTTTTCTTTCAGATTTGTGTCTTTTACCTTTCTTAATTTGGGCTGGTCCAATAATGCACCTAGTTTTGGGAAAATATGTTTGATCGAGTTTTTGCTATTGCGTAAACACTTTTTTGGCCATTCTACCATTATAATTTTCTTTTTTTACCATTGTACCTTGTGTTCTTATCACCTTTTCTTTTTTTGTCTTTTCATCTTACTTCCCTATGAAAAACTGACATGTTCAAACAGATTATCCTCTAGTGTGCACAAGCATAATATCATTGTTATAAGGGCAAATAAGACAAATTAAAATGGTCAGAATGCAAGTTACAATATATTAATAAATAAAAAACTTTAATTATAGAATGGCTTGAATGTATTCTATATGACTAGCATTGTACCCGCGCAATGCGGCGGCGATAACAATAGTTTGTGCTCGACAACATGTTTGATTTAAAAAATGTAAGGTATGATATGTGTGGAATGCGGTGTTAGCCAACCTATCATGTTCTTTCTCTTTTTTCTGATTTCTTTATTTTTTTATAATCAACCATTTTATTAATTGTTAAAATAGTTTTTGAAAAACAATAAAAAATATTATTATTAAATAATTAGAGAAAAAAAAAAATACTCTAGCCTTAAAATTGTATTGATGTAAGTAATTTAACCAAAATTAAATAAATTAAATAGTTGTTGTGATGTTTAATAATTTATTAAGGTAATAGTTGCCTTAAATTAGTTGAGATAATTAAGAGAATGATTGGTTAGGCTATTGCTTTAAGTGTTTGTATCTTAAGCATGAAAACTTGTACTACTTAAAATTAAGTAGTCTTAAAAATTTTAAGAGAGAGAAAGTTAAATGCTTTATAATGTAGTATAGATATAGATACTAAAGCCTAAAGGGGTAAGTAAATACTTTCTCCAACTACACACAAACTTCCATAACCAGAAGGGTAAGACACCTTTATCCAATAGTAACAAGTTATCATGACTTATTATATATATTACTGGGAAACCCATTGCAACCACTGGTTATCCCGTAGAGTTAGCATTTCAGCTCATTTACTTATGAGTGGGTTGATTGGGTTATCTCTTATCACCAATGTGTCACATATAATTATTAGCTACAAAGGGAACAAAATAATGGGTCAAGTGGGTTGAAAGTAACCCAAATTGTACTTTTAGTGCATACAACTTTTTAAAACCCTCTTACTACTGATTTTAGATTGCTATTATAATAATAACATAGTCTTTCTAATTATATAACATGTCAGATATTTATCAAGTATAGACAAAAAGTGGTTTGTGTCAACCTGTCCTGACCCAGTTTGAGTGTACTTAAAAGTTACCCATATAGAGTCTAACCCATTTGAACCAGGTACCTAACCCACCCATTTTACCACCTCTACCATCCATGTATACATTTATAACTGACTAATATAATTGCTTTCTTCATTGATATAGTTTCCTTGTGCAGATTAAATTCAGTGAATTTGTACAAAGACATATTGGTGAAAAAGAAGGTATAATACTGGAAGCTGAAACAGGAGATCTCTTAGGATCCCATAGAGGCTTTTGGTTTTACACAATTGGTCAACGTCAAGGTTTAAAGCTTGCAGGAGGACCATGGTAATTTGTAAAAAATAATGTAGTTTTTTGTCTCAAGAAACTATTATTCATGACTACATGTTCTTTATGCAATTTATGCAGGTATGTTGTTGAGAAAGATGTGAAAAATAATGTAGTTTTTGTCTCAAGAAACTATTATTCAGTTGACAAAAGAAGGCGCTCATTCCGCGTTGGATCATTTAGATGGATCGGCGGGTCTCCTCCTAGCTACCTCGACCAGTTGAAATGCAAGGTAACTTGGATAATATTCCAGATTACCTGTAAATGTTCTCAAACAATTATTTGTTCTCTTCATCTCTATTTTTTGCTAAACTTTGTCAGTATGGGATTTTATAAAGTGAACTTGAATTCTAATAAATTTAGAAAAGAGTGATTGACTTGGTGAGGCACTTCACGACTTTTCAAGTTTTCATTGCAAGGAAAATCGTGGTTCTTGGGAAAATGACAAAAGAGCACCATGCTTAGCAGGAGCTAGCTATTATGGATGAAATTTTGAAAATGCAATTAATATAAAAATCTGTACGTGATTGGCACTTTTTGTCAACATTATATGTTTATTTAAATAAATCGTGGCGCCTAACAATGGTTTAATTTCTGAAAAGCCAAACACAGTGATCCTAAAAGTCATTCACTTGAATTACAAAGAACCCTCTTTAAAAGTACAATCACAAATCAACGTGGCCAAATGACAAGGCGAATGAGTTGGATCACATATGAAAACAGGTTCAGGTCGCAAACGGCTACTAATATGATCACTGAAGCTTTGTTTTCAAATGGAGCAATATCACACACACACACACACACACACACACACACACACACACACATATATATATATATATATATATATATATATATATATATATATATATGTATGTATGTATCTTGTTTCAGAATATAGGTGTAGACAGAGATCAATCCTGACATTTATAAGTTTGACAGGTTCGTCATGGTCCTGATTTCTACAATTGCACTTTGCATATGGAAATTGCTGAAGATGGAACTGAAAACATTGGTGCTGTTCAGTTACCTGAAGATGATCAGGGACTGGCAGCCGGTCAATTTTCTGCGTTTTATAAGGAAGAGATATGTTTGGGGTCAGGTGTGATCTTGGAGTCGTGGGATGATAATGGGTTTCCAGTTTGTGAAAAGGCCCGTGAAGTTGCTAAAATGGAAGATAAATCTAAGCTTGGTAAACCCGTCAAGATAATGCCAAAACCTGATGATTGTTCGAGGAATTTGAGTGTGAGCTTAGTTTAGATCTACTAAATTAACTACAAAACATCAAAACTCAGTTGTTTTGGTGTACGTGTATAATAAGCTGTATGTAATTGGCAAAGAGTAGCCAGATTTTGTTTATAAGAGCGTAGATGAGGTACAATTGTTTGTGTATGATTAGTGTTGTAAATGAACCGAACGAATACGAATATGGGACTGCTCGTGTTCGTTTAACTTTATCCAAACAAATAATCAAACATGAACGGATATCCAAACACACACACACACACACACACACACACACACACACACACACATATATATATATATATATATATATATATATATATATATATATAAGGGAGGGTTCATGCGAGAACCGTTATTAGTGCGAGAACCAATCTCAGCCGTCCCTTGGATATGGGAAGTTAAACGGATGGAGAGCGTGGAATGATAGAGTGTGGCAGGGTGCATGTGAGGAATTCATGGGTGGACAATGACATTGAAGGAGGGGGAATTGGACGGCTCGGATTGGTTCTCGCGGTTCTCGTACTAAGAATGGTTCTCGCATGAACTTTTTCATATATATATATATATATATATATATATATATGATATGCAACCTTAGATGTAGAACCAATTAAAAACGTCGTCCGTTTTGGCATTTACTCACCTTTCTCATAGGCTCAAAATGGAAACAGGAAATTGCTTATTGACCTAAACAGAACATAGCACATCTCCAACCTCACGACCACGTGTCCACGTTTGTGTACCGGAATCCTCTTTCTTCTGCTAAAAAATAAAAACGAATACCAAGAAATTAGTTCATATTGGGTATGCTAATTTCTTCTTGGACAATAGTTAGGTTTATCTGTATCTTCTCATTCTTAAAAAGAGATCGCATCTTTTGTTGATATTGAAATAGTTAGGTTTAACCATTTACTTTGATTCCATCGCACATTGCTTCCTTTTTATCTTTTGAAAGCGAAATTCAATTTCCAATTGATTTGTTTAATCGATTTCATCACCGTGACATTCCATTTGGTTTTTGTTAATCACTGTTACACCGATTCTTATTTAATTTCAATGTATTATCAATTTTCAAAACTGACCTTCTAATTGAGTATACAATTCCATTCTGAATATTGCATATTATTTTATACATCAATCAATGATTTTAATATTGATTCACCACTAGCAGGTTAGTTATTCTGATGATTTTTGATTTAATCATGTGTGGTAAGTGAGATTAACTTAAAGAATCAAAATAGACACCTGATTGACTTAATACCTAATGGCCTATTTGGTGCAAGTTGATTAAAGAATCAAAATAGACACCTAACTGGGATTAAGGACTCTTAATACACAATAAAAATTGTATCAATGGAATGCAAGATGCTTAAAGTAGTTTAAAGTTCAAACTTATTAGAACTTGAACATGCTTGCATAAAAACATCCTTTAAAATAGACCCTTATGTACTGTATCAACATTTTACCCTTTAAAACATTTGATTTAGCCTCTGATATCTGAAAGTAACTCAACGTAGACTTCAAAAGCTTTCCAACTATATATAATATGACTTCTAACAATATTTCTTTGAATTATCAATAATTCAAAGTTCGGGATATTACATATATCTAATTTAAGATGCTCGCAAAATCAAGATACCATAGTTATCTAAGTTGAAGTTATTGTTCTAAGAAATAGAAGTTGCACAAATTTAAGTTGTCCCTGTTTGGATTGTTAAAAAGAGTTGTGTTTTTTAAATGAAGCTTAAAAGATATTAAGAGATAAAATACCAGTGTAAATAGTTCTCTTCCCTATTTGTTAGGGGCTTATTTACTTTATGGTTCTTTTTTCTCTATATTTCTTATTTTTTAATGGGTCTTCTCTTATTCACAAAATTCCATGAACTATAATATAACAGTCAATTCTATATGCTATTTGGTTAAAAGTTAGTTAAATCTTGAAATCATTTTTTCCTTCAAAATAAAGGAATTCAATATTCCAATTAATCATGAAAGTAAGTATAAACTCTCAATTGAGTATTATAATTTTACTATTTTGCCCTACAAAATTTAATTTATAAAAATCAAACATTTATCAATCTCTCCACATTTCTCTCGACGTTCTTCCTCGCTACTATGGTTTATATATTTTTACAGTAATGAAATATTTGCAAGACATCTTTGAAAAATAAGATATATTAAAAAATTTATAAAATATGAAGAGGTAAATCTGCCATATTTAATTATCATAATTATTTACAAGCCACACATGATTATACCGTAGAAATAATACGACTTTCATTTCATTTTGTTAGAAGAACTCTTGTATAACTGATTAAATAATTTTATAAAATTTTAATAATGATTTAATCATCAAAATTTGTGTTTAGTTTCGGTTTAACAATCAAAAAATTTTATCATAAAATTTGAATTGGTTATAATTTAATCTTTAAAATAATATCTCTTTGATTTAAACCTTTAAAAAAATCAAATAATTTAACACTTAAATTTTTGTTAAAAATAATAGGAAAATGATAACCACAGCCCTAAGGGCTGTGGATAAGAGTAAAAAAAATAAAATTCTAAGTTTTAAAAATAGTAACCGTGTGTTATGAATATAAGGTTTGAATGTTATTTAAAAAATGATTAATGTGGATATTTTACAAATATGAAAGGTTGATTATATAACTTGGGTTATGATTGTCAGTTTTAGAAAATAAAATTATCTTATATACTCTTAACTACAGCCCTAAGGTTGTTGTTATCATTGTCCAAAATAATATAACCTCTTAAATTAATGACAATCAAGTGGCAATGAAGTTAATGGGATTCTCACATGACATGGTGGGTACACCCCACGTGATGTTCAATAAGAATCATGGCTCATAAATACTTCAATCGATATATGATGGGAAGTTTTATTAAATATCAAGATTGCGTATAACATAAAATGAGGTGGAGAGAGAGACAGAGATACACTAGAGAGCGGTGTTAGTTTGGTATTAAAACTAGATTAAACTGGTATCTATTGAAATATGATTTAAACTTTTGGTATTGAATATCGAATGATATATAAGAACCGCTATTTGTTCGAGGATTATTTCGGTTTAGAAAATTTCAAGTTAATGCGTATATCTATACATTTTTGGTACCCAATATCGAATGATATATAAACACAGTCACCCTTACCATAAAGTGTTTCTTAAGTTATATATAGATATATAAAGTGAAAATATGAACAAATTAATATGATAAGAGTACTTTGGTTTAGGAGATACCATATATAGTGTATAAAGATCGAGTCGAAAGGGACTAAACTTGTAAAAGTTGCGATTAAAAGGTTAAATTCGTAATTTTGATTAAACTACGGAGACATAAAAATTTATAATATGATTAACGACAACAACAACAACAACAGTAGCAGCAACAATAGCAACAACTATAGTATAATTATAAAAAGTTGAACTGAAATCATACTAGAGAGAATATCAAAAGTAAAACAATAAAAAAGGTAAATTGATCATTTAAATAAAAGTATCATCCATTCGTTGTTAAACGAAAAGCATACAACCAATCAATGTCTGAATTAGGAGCTATCCCTGTGTAGCTTAACTTCTCATACTCAGAGGTACGTAATACGTTTTGTGGAAAAAATAATAATTTGTTATATATATATATATATATATATATATATATATATATATATATATATATAGGGGAGGGTTCCATTAAGAACCAATTTTAGTGCGAGAACCGCGAAAAACAATCTTAGCCGTTGATTTGATAAGTGAAATTCATGGATGAAGAGCGTGAGGGGATCAAGTGTGGCAGGGCGTATGTGAGGAATTCATAGGTGGGCAATGACATTGAAAGAGGGAGAATTGGACGGCTCATATTGGTTATCACAGTTCTCGCACTAAAAATGGTTCTCAATTGAACTTCTTCCTATATATATATATATATATAGAATCAGGTTCAAGTAAAAAAAAATTTAGGGTACTAAATGTAAGGAGAAATGATAGCCTGCCACGTGTCATTTGAGGATGAAGGGTAAAAGTGGAACTTAAAAGAAAAAAAAGTCTCTCTCCATACATATTCACGTTCTCCTCAGGGTTTTCATTTCTCAAATCCCGCCCCATCCCCTGCTACCCTAGATTCACCGCCTCTGCAGCCCACCACCGTCGCCCCACGCGAAGTAGCACCATCGCCTTGTTTCAGCCACCGTATTCTGACGCCATCGCCCTCGGAAACTCTTCCCCATACGTGCCTCTGAAACCACAGCCGTCCTGAAACCACAGCAGTCCCCATTTGCAATCTGCATCCCACGGCTGAGAAATCGAAGCCATAGCCGACGCCGGTTTTCCCGTCCACCACCGCCACGTCTGAAGAACGGGGTAGAGATTTGTGCATCTGATGCCGGTTTTCCCGTCCCCGTACGTGCCTCTGAAACCACCACCACCACCGCCACGTCTGAGCCGCTGGTCCATTCGATGATCGCCGTCGATGATTGCCGCTTGCAGATGCACAATTGCCATTCGATTTTCTAGGGTTTCTGCCTCTGTTCCAGTACGCGATGCTTGTAAGAAAGAATCCCAGATGTTTTTCTTCAATTTTTCTTGTTTGTATAAGATTCTTTGACCTGTGTTCATGTTTGTAAATAGATTTATATAATTTATTGGTTGTTTCTTGTTCATCCAAAGTATGTTCTTGTGCATCAAATTCTTTTTGGTAATTGTTATGCATCAGATGATGTTGATTTTTTATGCATCACTGTGAATCAGTTTTGTAAATGTTAATTTGGGTTCAAGATGTGTAGTTTATGCATCACTGTGAATCGGTTTTTATGCATCATAGTCGCCGGTCGTGCACAGTCACCGGTCGGTGCACCGTCGCCGGTCAGTGCACATGGTGATTAAATCCCGTGAAAGATGATTTAAAGCAGAATTCCTATTTTTTTTCAAAATAGTAACTGATCCCTGATTTATTGTTTGGTTGATTTGTCCATTTTACCCTTTTTCTTTTTTTTATTACGAAATTAAAAGATTTTGTTGACTTTTTTTTTTTGACTTTTGGAGAGATCTAATGGTTGAGATCTCTCCTTACTTTTAGTACCATAATTTATTTTTTACTGGATCCCTACCCTATATATATATATATAGAGTAAGAAGTTCATGCGAGAATCATTCTTAGTTCGAGAACCGCGAGAACCAATCAGAGCCGTCCAATTCCCCTCTTTCAATGTCATTGCCCACCCATGAATTCCTCACATGCACCTTGCCACACTCTCCCATCCATGAACTTTCCATATCCAAGGAACGACTGAGATTGGTTCTCGCGGTTCTCGCACTAACAACGGTTCTCGCATGAACCCTCCCCTATATATATAGGGGAGGGTTCATTCGAGAACTGTTGTTAGCGCGAGAACCACGAGAACCAATCTCGACTGTTCCTTGGATATGGGAAGTTAAGAGCATGGAGGGATAGAGTGTGGCAGGGTGAATGTGAGGAATTCATGGATGGGCAATGACATTGAATGAGGGAAAATTGAACGGCTCAGATTGGTTCTCGCGGTTCTCGCATTAACTTTTCTCATATATATATATATATATATATATATATATATATATATATATATATATATATATATATATATATATATATATATATATATATATATAAATCATCTAATGCTTATGATCGATATCTGAGCTGAATATGTACAATGCTAGTATCCCATGTATGTCCACAATAAATTCAGGTTGTTAGAAAGTAAAATATAATATTTATTTAGTTTACATAGTCACAATTTGTCCTCGTTGGGTGTCCTATATATATATATATATATATATATATATATATATATATATATATATATATATATATATATATATATATATATATATATGCAGGTTGCCATAAATGAATATTTGTTTTCTCGTCCATGTTTCTACGAGAAAAATAATAATATTCTAAGTAAAACAGAGAAAAGCCAAAATAATAGTAAGTTTCATTTGTTATACCTTTTATTTAAAAAAAAAAATTCAATTGATCCAAAATTTTGATTTTTTTTAAAGATATGAACTGATAATTAAACATTACTCTTTAATTAATCTCTAGATAGATGATAAAGTAGTTAATAGGTTTGAAAAAGTTTCAAAACATTTTAGGACAAATTGTCCAAAAAGGTAACGTAATTGTCCATTTTTTTAATCAAGGTAACGTAATTTTTCTTTTGCCTAAAAAGAATTACAATTTTTAATTTCTTTAAAAAAAGGACCTTGTAACCGGAAACCTATGTAACCGGTTTACAAAGGGGACCTCATCTCCCTCCTCTATCTCAAACTCACAAGAATCATATGTATTGGATTAAAGAGAAAAGAGTTAATTACAAAGATGGTCCCTGTGTTCTTGCCCAAATTTCACATTTAGTCCTTTAAAATCGAAAATTACACTGATAGTCCTTATGGTTAATGTTTTGTTTCACTTTTAGTCCTTTAGCCTAACTGGTGTTAAAGTTGACCGTTAGTCAAAGGGCATTTTAGTCATTTTCCTTTTTAATCCTATTACCAAACACCTATTTTCATTATTCATAAATTAAAAATTATAAAAAAAAATATACAAACACACATTTTCATTATTCATTAATTAAAAATTAATAAAAAATAAACAAAGTTTACCCAACATGTTCATCTTATAAACAGAGCAACAAGAACAAAACCAAATTTTGTGAATATTAGCAAAGAATCATAAGCAAAGATAGAATAAAACCACAAATCAAAGAACCCTAGATCTGGAATCTATCATATGGTATGTGAATGAAATCCAAATCTGAATCTATCTATATAAATAATAAAAGAATCAATGAAAAATAAGAAGCAACCGATCTGATCGATTATCACATCAAACCCTAAACTTATCTGGGTTTTGATTTTCTTGATCGGAAATGCGAAGACGAAGAGCAGGTACGGTGTCTATGGATCTGAATCCATGGAAGAAAACTAGGGTTTGGCTCGGTACTTCATTTTCAGATCTGGCGGCGACGGATTTGGATCCATGGAAGAAAACTAGGGTTTGGCTCGATACTTTCGATACACTGTCGGTACTTCATTTTCAGATCTGGCGGCGACGGTGGTTAGATGGTGACGATACTCGATCCGGCAGCGACGGTGGTTAGATGGCGACGGAGAACGGCGATCTGGCGGCGTTTATATGGATCTGAATCCATGGAAGAAAACTAGACTTTGTTCCCGACGAATCCTTCATCAAAACCGACCGGATTGAGGTCGATAAGGAGACCATTGATTTGCTTGCTTCTTTGGATATGTCTGACCTTCCTTTGGCCTCTACAGCGATACCGGGGGCGTATGGCGGTGGTGGTCGTGGTGGATTCGACGGTGGAGCTGGAAGGAGGTACTGATGAAGATTGTTTTTCCATTATATATGTCTTCTTTGCTAGCTTTTTGATAAACGATGTTATGATTTGAGGATATGAGTTGTTTTTGCTTTAAGTTGGATTGAATTTCAACCTAAAAATTTCTATTAGTGTGATTTAAAAAAAAAATAAGGATATGAGTTGTTTTTTCTTTAAGTTAGGTTGAATTTCAACCCTAAAAATTTCTATTATTGTGATTTTCAAAAAATAGAATGTGATGATGAACAGATGAATAAATATAAGAAATGCAAGTAGGAATGTAGATGTTAATTAATAAAAGGTTGTTTGGTAGCAAGTTTAAAAGGGTTTCTTTGAAAATAGGTGTTTGGAAACAACTATAATAGGTATAAGGTGTTTGGTAACAAGATTAAAAAGGAAAATGACTAAAATGCCCTTTGACTAACGGTCAACTTTAACACCAGTTAGGCTAAAGGACTAAAAGTGAAACAAAACGTTAACCATAAGGACTATCAGTGTAATTTTCGATTTTAAAGGACTAAATATGAAATTTGGACAAGAACACAGGGACCATCTTTGTAATTAACTCAAGAGAAAATGATCCTGAAATTAACCAAAAAAAAAGAAATATAAAAAGTACATTTTATATAAAAATACAAGTATATTACACGTGAAATTTCAATACAAGATTTGAGACGTGAAATGTAAAATACCCCATTAACATGATATAACTATTAACTTGGTTTATATTATTATTATTATATCTTTTTCTATCTTCTAATCTTCTAATATAAATAAAAGACTAACTTAGTAAAAATTATTAAACGATCTGAAATATTTATTTAAAAAAAATTTAATTTTGACGTACCATTCATTCACTTAAAAGCAAAAAATCAATTTTGACTTTTTTGAGTTAAAATTATTAAAGATAATTTCACATATACCCTTATTAAATCATATAAAACCAAAATTTGTCCATCTTAATTTATAAATATCATATTTACACCTTTATAATATTTAAAAAAATCATATTTAACCAAATTCTTATTTTATCATTCTAAAATATTTTTTAATCATTTAAAATTTATTTTTAATTATAACCAATAACATTTCATTTATTACACTTAATTATAACAATAATGATTGATGACTTATATTAGAAATACAATCACGTCTCTTTGTATCATAAACTACGTTTGTGCCATCAAGTCTGCCCTTCTACTCACGTCGGTGTTTCCACTGTTGGTTAGAGTGTTAATGTCGTACGCCATTATTTTTTAAAATTCTTATTTAATTCGTGTTTTATTATTTAATATGTTTTTATTAATGTTTAATATTTATTATCTTTTAAACCAATCCATATATCATATATGTATTTAGGGGGTGTTTGTCTTAGCTTATTTTTATGGCTTATTAACTTATTAGCTTATTTTTAAGGCTTATTATGTTTTTGGTGTTTGGCTTAGCTTATGAGCTTAAGTTTATGGGCTTATATTTAAGCAAAATAAGCCACTTTTGATAAGCCAACATGAATCAACTTATTTTCTCACTAAAAGCTTATTTTTGTACATTTACTATTATACCCTTCCTTATAAAATTGAATCAACTTTTTCTTATCTTAAGTATACCCTTTTTAGTCATTTTATAACTTTTCATTTTTTTTCCCTTGTAAGCTAATCCAAATACTTTTTTCATTTATAAGCTTATAAGCTAAAAAGCTTTAATCCCAAAAAAATAAGTTTTCCCAAACACCCCTTACTCTAGTTTTATTTTATAAGAGTAACTGAGCAAGAGCAACTCCCTTTTATATCAAGTTTTTGTTGAGGTGCATCAAAGTGGCTTCAATTGGGTTGGTGGGTATATTTATGAAACCTAATAATGTTATAATGGGCCATTATTACCACCCCTTGTACTATTCCTATATACTATATCATAGGGCATAGGCCAGACCAAAGTTGTAACTATGGCCTAGGGACTTTCTCAATAACCTATTTCCTTCAATTCATTCTTGAAATTTTGAAGTAAAACACACACAGAGACTATGGAAGCAGTTGCGGATGATTTTGAAGGAGAACTGAAGGAAGTAAGGGAGGTTTTTAATAGTGGAAAGACAAGAGAATTATCATGGAGGAGGTCACAACTTAAAGGGATACTATATCTCCTCAAAGACAGAGAAAGTGACATCTTCAAGGCCCTCAATCAAGATTTGGGCAAACATCATGTAGAAGCCTATAGAGATGAGGTAAGCATGTAATATTTAATTAAACATTTTTTTCTTGTTTGTTTGTTGATGTATTTTTAAAATAAAAGACATACCATGACGGGTACTGGAGTCTAAGGATCATAGATTATTACATGATATATTGTTTGATTATACGTTACCAGTAAGCTGCAATAAGTTTAAAGTATAAAAACAACTCATGTATATATACTAAGACTTATAAAAACTAGTCTAACTTGTCATAAACAAGTATAATCTTGACTAGAAAAGGATTTGTGTATTTTTATCATGTGAGTTTGGTTGTTGTCTTTCTTGTCATGGTTCATCAACCTTTTGTGCTCTTGGGAAATTTCTAAAATGACCAAGGACCTCTTTTAGGCATTCTTTCCTATTTGAGCTCTAAGTACTATCAGGCTTGCCAATATAAATTAGGTTTGTAATCGATCTCTAGCAATATTCTTGTGAGCAGATGGTAGATGTAAAATTATTCTTTTGATCTATTAATGATTTCCCTAATCATCAAAAAGCATGACAAAGAGGGAAATTCTGTTATTCCTTTTTTGTCAAATACTATTCTTTTGATCTATTAATTTCTCGGCATATGATATTTATTATTAACTTTTTAACAATACATATATATATATATACATATACATATACGAGTTAATTATAAAAATGGTCCTTGTGGTTGTCACGAAATTACACTTTTAGTCCTTTAACTTTGAAAATTACAAAAATAGTCACTGTGGTTATGATTTTGTTTCATTTTTAGTCCTTTACACTAAACTCCGTTAACTATCACCGTTAAATTAAGGGTATTTTTGTCATTTTCTAGTTACCCTTGTTACCAAACACCCATTTTATCATCAAATAAGTAAATAACATTATCTCCTTTAAACACAAACAAACACTCCCTCTTAAGTCTCGATGTTTCTCTTCCTCCTACAGCACAACCCATTCCCATTTCCCGTCGACCACCATCACCCTTCCCGTCGACCACCACCACTCTTCCCGTCGGACCATCACCACTACCGTTTAACGCCAAAGCACTGCCACATGACCACCCCATAGCCACCGTCAGACAACTATAATGACTGTCGGGCCACCATCCCGACCGTGGGACAACCATCGCAGACGACCACCGCCTCTCCCACCATAATCTGATGTTTTCTGATCAAGTCTGGACCACCACCGCACCTCCTCCCCTTCGTCGGACCACCATCGCACGACCACAACCTCGACATCCATCTAATTGTCGACTCTATCTTCAATCTCAATCTGAAAACCCTAAATCTTCTAACTCTAAAAATCCTAAATCTGTTGTACCTAATGCTTCATCTTCTGTACACGCTATAGAACAACAACAGATGAGGGTTCGGAACCATTATCGTTGTGGCTACCGGACTACTAATTGCTATTGTAGTGCTTCTCCCGAAGAAATTCACGTAAGCGATTGAAAAGTTTTTGATTATTTGTACAAGATGTAGAACAACGATGGATGAGGGTTCATCTTTTGATTACTTGTTAGTGTATAAGAAAATTTCATATTATTTAGCACATGAAAAAATTTCGAATCTGGAAGTCAGTTTACATTCAACAAATGCATCAAATCTATTATTCAGGTTATCATATTTCAAAAATCAGATTTAGTGTTCTTGGGTATTGTTTATTGTTAGGAGATGATGAGTTGAAGCTGTTTGATGTCTTTATTTGAAAGATGAACAATATGAAAATGGATATAGTAGGTGATGAATTCATCGCTTGCAAGTTTTAAATTTTAGTACATAGCCTTGAACATCGATTAGAAACAGTGAGTTAGGAACTCAATCATTGCAGATTAGGGTTTACTTGCTGCTTGTGGTTGTGGTGACGGTGGTGCAAGAATTCAGATAGAGTGATGGCGGACTAGCGGTGATCCCAACGGTGGTGGTATCTTTTTGTATTCATATATCATATGAAAATCAATTAAATTACAAATCTGGTTTAAAGAATAATTCATATTTTAATTGTTTATTTTTTGTTGGTTAAATAATGCATTAGATTTAATTAAATGCAATTAAAATTTAAACAAGAATAAAAGGAGTAGCTTGTTTGGAAATGAAGATAAGGAACAAAATGACAAGATTGCCCTTGCTTTAACAGCTATGGTTAACAGAAGTTAGTGTAAAGGACCAAAAGTGAAACAAAATGACAACCACAGTGAATATTTTTGTAATTTTCAAAGTTAAAGGACTAAAAGTGTAAATTCGTAACAACCACAGGGACCATTTTTGTAATTAACTCTACATATACATACATATATAACTAATATATGTCTAACACAGTAACACATAAACTTAGAACAAGTGTATGTTAGCACTCTTTTAATATACGTGTTTAGTTTATTTTAAGTTTTGAGAAACATAATTCCCTTATTTAAACTGATATATAGTGTTAATTGACATGTGTGTATATGTATATGCGGTATATATGTGTTATGTATATATATAAGTTTATTTAACAATATTATTATTATATGTTGTTGGATCTGAAATTTTGCAGATTGGAACAGTGACAAAATCTGTAAATTATGCACTCGATAATTTACAGAAATGGACGTCTAGCAAAAGAGTAAGATTTCATCAAGTTTCTTTTTCGTTTTAAAAAAGTTGATTTTGTAAACATGCATGTGTGGAGGGTATAACTGTAAAATCATCTTTGACAGGCCAAATTGCCACTAGCTTCATTTCCCAGCAGCGGGAAGTTGGTCCATGAGCCTCTTGGTGTTGTACTAATCATATCATCTTGGAACTTCCCCTTTGGTACATCAAATTTCACACTTTTACATGATTAGCCCCTTTAGAAAGATTTACGTGAAAAATGATATATCTTTCTAGTAAGAATATAGTATTCGTCAAAATTCATTAATTTTATTTTGTCTTTTTCTATTATTTAAGTATCTTCTTAATGTAATGAATAAAAAGATAAATATGAGCATATTACAATGTAATTTTTAAGTTTGTCATGTATGTCTTGTTTATTCTATAATAGGATTATCCTTTGAACCAATTATCGGGGCTATAGCAGCAGGAAACACAGTAATCTTAAAGCCTTCGGAGCTAGCTCCAACATGTTCCTCGGTTCTTGCTAACACGATCCGCGATTATCTAGATAACTCCGCTATCAAAGTTGTCGAAGGTGGACCCCAAGTTGGTGAAAAGCTCCTCCATCATAAATTCGACAAAATTTTCTTTACAGGTCCAAGCTTTTCTCAGTTTTATATATGTTGAGTATATAATTCTTAGCATTCACCTAACATAGTTTGGTTAACACTGATCAAGATAGTGCATGACTAGACTAACTAAATAATGTATTTTATAAATTGTTAGTTATATTTTGTTACTAAAAATCATATTAACTTCTACTAAATCTCTCTACTTACTAGATGATAATACAAAGAATCCATTCATTCTTTTTCTTTATCTTCTTTTTAACTTTTAACACTTATCTTGATTTTATAAATGAAGATAAGTATATATGAGAATAAAAGATGTATAACCTATATGTTATTACATATGTGTGCTTATAGAACGATATATAAATTTTGAGGATTAATTTTTGTAGGTGGTGCAAGAGTGGGCAAGATTGTTATGACGGCGGCTGCAAAGAATTTAACTCCTGTGACTCTAGAGTTAGGTGGAAAATGCCCTGCTGTTGTTGATTCCATCTCTAATTCCTGGGATAAAAAGGTAATTCCAAATCTTCTTTTCATAAAACAGTTATTTAACCACTACCAAGTTCATTCATGATAATACTTGATTCTTGTCAATGATACATAAAGATATTGTTTAACTAGATAAAACAATCGAAAATATCATTTTTGGGGTTAAATGTGTTAAGTTCTGACGATAATACATAATTAGACCTAGAAACTGTTAGTTAAAAACAGAATTATTAAGCATTGAATGATTATACGGCATGAATAATTCAAAGGCTTTTTATGAAATTACGTCTGAATGAGACATGCTGATTGATATAAGTTATGAATTATACAAATTATTATTTAGACCTTACTAATAATTTATTCCATTATAGATATAATTATTTAACAAGACAACGTGTTAAAGAAATAGTATTAGATGTAAAACTCTAGTAGCAAAAATGTATTGGAATATAAACTGAAAATTGTATGACTCAATTTAGTTTAAAAAGGTATCACTAAAAATAATTTTTTTTACTACACAATTAAATCTGTACGTGTAGGTAAAAAGTAATTGACATTTTGGTATTTTTTTTACAAGCCGTCTGTCACCTAAACTCACATTCGTCTTCAATGCGTTATAAGATTCTTGAGTATCTCGTTCTAATTTAATTTTTATTTTTATTTAAACTTCGGTCTATATAAATATATGATATTTATTTTTTATAATCATATATATATATATATATATATATATATATATTCAACAATATATAGATTGCAATGAAAAGAATTATTTGGGGTAAATTTGGAGCGTGTGGAGGACAAGCTTGTATTGGGATTGACTATATTCTCACACAGAAGAATTTCGCACCCACCTTGGTAAGATCACAAACTTGATATTTTATATCGATATCATGTTTATTTTATTTTTATGTTTATGGCACTAATTAATCTCATCAGATAAAATTTATTATCAAATATTTAAGGTGGGGCTATTGAAAAAATACATCAAGAAATCATTTGGAGACAATCCCATGGTGTCTAATAGCGTTGCCAAGATAATAAACAAGAAACACTTTTTAAGACTGAATGCGCTTTTAGATGATCCTGGCGTTAAATCTTCGATTGTTTATGGAGGGTCATCAAACGAAGAAAATCTGTAAGTAATCTCTTTTAGGGAGGCGATTGAGATTGTGTTTTAGAATTTATTTATTTTATTATAATAATTTGTAAGCGCTAAAAAGGTGTTTGGTGTTTTGTATTAAAAACGTGATTATGCGTTTCTTTCTTGTAAATATGATTTTAAAGAATTAGTAGTTCCATTTATTTTCTTTTTTTGCAAAACAAGATTTTAAAAATGTCACTTTTTCAAATTAATTAACATGAAACAATCCCAAAATCCTTTATAGTCGATCGTCCTTTTAATTCATGACAAAAGAAAAACAATCCACGTACACCAGTTAATTAGAAATCGATTAATTGGGAATACATTATGTATGTAATGAATTTTGTAGATTCATTGAGCCAACAATATTGCTTGATCCTCCACTTGATGCCACGATTATGACAGAAGAAATCTTCGGTCCATTGCTTCCAATTATCACAGTAAGA
This sequence comes from Pulicaria dysenterica, assembly GCA_947179395.2. Classification (NCBI taxonomy): domain Eukaryota; kingdom Viridiplantae; phylum Streptophyta; class Magnoliopsida; order Asterales; family Asteraceae; genus Pulicaria; species Pulicaria dysenterica. The sequence goes on from OX359295.1 coordinate 61,025,677, forward strand.
ATACGTACTTTCAAGTATCACCTAATTTTTATCTTTATTTTTTTAAAATATTGTTGCATATATAATCATGTGTGTATATATATATATATATATATATATATATATATATATATATATATATATATAGTCGGTATATATCAAATGAATTAGCTAGCTAGATAAATAGTGGATGATCAATTAATTGACGTTTGACTTGTTGAGTACTTTTGGATTCAGTTGGAGAGAATTGAAGATAGTGTTGAGTTTATAAGGGCAAGGCCAAAACCACTTGCTATTTATGGCTTTACAACTAATGAAAAACTCCAAAAGAAGATGATTTCTGAGACCTCGTCAGGAAGCATTACGTTCAACGATGCCATCATTCAAGTAATATATATATCGATCATCTTCATTAATATATATATATATATATATATATATACACATATATATATATATATACATATATTTATTTATTTATTTATTTATGTTATTAAATGAAAAACAATTTATGCATGAATGACAGTATGCAGCGGATACGTTGCCGTTTGGAGGAGTTGGGGGAAGTGGGTTTGGAAGGTACCACGGGAAATACTCGTTCGAAAATTTCAGTCATGAAAAGGCGGTGTTAGTGAGGGGATATCTTATTGATTTTGGGTTCAGATATCCGCCATGGAATAACAAGAAATTACAGCTACTTAAATCTGGATTACGATATGATTACATCACACTTGTTTTCATTAAACTGGGTTTCAAAAGTAAGGCTTAATTGATCCATCCAGCTATCATATTTAAACATATATTCAACATTCTTTTTCCTTCATGTTTAAGTTGTTCGAGTGCATGCATGCGTGCTATTACTTTTGTTTTCGATCTACAATATATATGTAACTATTGAACATAACCAAGGATATGATATATATGTAAATTATCTGTCATTATTGGGTAATCGTGATGGGTTATGGGTGTGGATAATCCACGGGTCAGTAGCATGGAATGGATCACAGATGGATATATATATATATATATATATATATATATATATATATATATATAGACAAAAGTTCATGCGAGAACCGTTGTTAGCGCGAGAACCAATTTAAGCCGTCCAATTCCTCCTCCTTCAATGTCATTGCCTACCCATGAATTCCTCATATGCACCATGCCACACCCTATCCCTCCACGCTCTTCATCCATGATACTTCCCATATCCAAGGAACGGCTGAGATTGGTTCTCGCACTAACAACGGTTCTCGCATGAACTCTCCCCTATATATATATATATATATAGGGATGGGATATACTACAAACAAGATTAATCTACAAAGGGTAAGGAGAGATCCTAACCATTGTATCACCCCAAAGTCAAGATCAAAAAAGTATAAAAAAAACGGATTTAATATATATTAAAAAGGGTACATTTGTAAAATAAAAAATCCCTCCACCGTGGGTAGTTACATCATATCCAGAAACCAAAAATTCGTTCCCCCCCTTCCACCGTCTGTCTTCCACCCTCTGTTCTTCTGTTCTTCTTCTCCGATGAAAACCAAAAAAGAATATACAAAATTAAAACCAACAAAAAACCGTAAAACTTGATGCATGAATCTGAGTCTTGATGCACGATATAAACCAACAAAAAAAACCTTACATCTTGATGCACTGTACATTCAAAATCAGAGATTGAAACCCTAAAAACATAGGTGTGTATCAAAGTTTTCACTGTGCATATACACTGAACCAGAACAACAAGGAAAAGTAGAAAAAAAAAAGAATAAACACAGTCGGCTGTAGTGGTGCACAAATGAAATCATTACCAGCGATGATGCACAAAATAAAAACTCGTTCTTGCTCCAGATCAGATTGTACCAGCGGCGGCCAAACCGAAATTTGTGCATCTGCGATTGTCCATCTGGGAGCGGCAGATAGGTCTTCTATAGCATCGTCGATTTCTGCTATCGACTGGGTGCAAGCGACGCAGGGATCTTCTCATCTTCTACTGTCAAGAGATGCAAGGGTCGCATGGTTAATGCTTCGACTTCATGAGGGCGTTGATTTCACACGGCGGCGACTTCAAATGACAGGCGAAGCCCAGATCTGTTGCGGTTGCGGTTGCGGTGCGCGAAGCCCTGATGTGTGGCAGCAGTCATCGGAAAAAATGGAGAGATGATGGTGGTCTGTGTGCGGTGGCAAGGAGACGAAGAGAAGGCGATGAAGCGGGTCTGTGGAGGTCTCTGTGCGGTGGTGGTGGTCTGTGTGCGGTGGCGAGGAGGCGATGAAGCGGTCGTGATGCTATCAACGGCGGCGTCTTCACGGAGGAGGGAGCAGGGATCGTAAGGGGGGGGACTAGGGTTTTCAATCGTGAATGAGGGAGGGGGAGGTTATAGAACGTGGGGAAGCATTTTGTTTTTTTTTAATCCCAGTTTTACCCTTTTGTTAGTTTTAGTTGCTTTTGACACGTGTCACTCTCTGGTTTCTTCTTACCTTTTTTACCTTAATTTCCTTTTTATTTGATCTTGATTCTCTCTCTCTCTCTCTATATATATATATATATATATATATATATATATATATAGTCCATGTTTGACCAATTATTTAGCAAGAGGAAGTGGGTTTACCAAATCTTGTGTTGTTAGCCATGAATTTGGGAAGTTAGTGGGAAGCAAGATGCATGGGAATATAATAGTTTATTAGGCCACTAGTTGTCTAGTTATATTTCTTTTTCTCATTTCCCTTACCAAATGTTACATCAACGACAAATAGTGATGAAATCGACAATAAAGGAAAACGATGTAGGCTCACAGAGAATGCCGATGATGGTGACCTAGATGTAATCAGCGTTAGATATGAAAGCGACAATGATGGAACTTTGATGATCGACTTCATATATGAGATCAATGGCAAAGATAAAAATATAGGTTCTAGGGTGGGTTAAAGCTTCCATGAACAAAGAATCGACGACAGTATGGAGTTAGCAACAAAGTCGCTTATGGTTTCACCAAAAAAATTGTTGTCGATTAACTGAAGAAGATGGACTTTGTGGACAAAGGGAAAAACCATCCTAAGATGCAACCAACATGAATGTGTTTCTTTTCCAACCCTAAAATAGAAACATTTGAATAGCCAAAGTGATCATTCTCTAATATAAATAAGAGTTAATTAATATTTGGTCATGAGGTATGTTACTTTATACATTATTGGTCCCTAAACTATGTTTATTATGTTTGCCGTCTCTATTATTTGTATTTTGTTACAATTATGGTCCCTTATGCAACCGAAAAGACCAAAATATCCTTACTTAATTAGTAAAAATGTCCATTATACACTTATTTTTTGTTTTATTATTATTTTTAATTATAAATAGTTCAAAAATAATATTAAAACTAATAACTAGATGTCTATATATATATACACAGACATACGCATATATATAACTCCAACCTCATTTCTCTCTTTACAGTTGATGCCGTTTTCTCTTAGCCACCACCGTCGGCCACCACCAACCACCATGGCAGGTCACCACCGCCAACCATTCTCTCAGCCATGCCTCCATCTTAGACCACTACCATCACCTCCCCTTCATTCTTCTCTATCACCGCAACTTCCACCACCACCGCTCCCCTTCCTTATTCTTTACCACCGCATATGTTGGGTTTTAACCATCTCGTGATACCGATTTTAATGTGAGCACCGTGGAAACCAATCTTAGCCGTTGATTTGATAAGTTAAATTCACGGATGTAGAGCGTGGAGGGATCAAGTGTGGCAGAGTGCATGTGATGAATTCATGAGTGAGTGATGACATTGAAGAAGGGGGAATTTGACGGCTCAGATTGGTTCTTGCGGTTATCGCATTAAAAATGATTTTCAAATGAACTTCTTTATATATATATATATATATATATATATATATATATATATATATATATATATATATCATAAATAAATTAGTGACAAGTACAATAATAATTAACTTAAATTATAAAAGAACATATGTTTTCATAGTCTGAGCTTTCAATTACTATCACTTCGTCCCACTTCCAATTACGCAGGTTTTTCTCACGTTTTTGCTCCTTTTCTTCTTGATGGAGGTAACTCTTGCAGTACGGATAGAAGTTATTTCATTAGATGAAATGAAGTTGAAACATAGCAAACATCTTTTAAATATGAAAAAAAATCACCTCATAATACCAGTTGTTGATCATGTTGCTCGGTGTTTGATCCATCCCTTTTCCATATGAAACGAGTAAAGAATCATAGGATTTGTGTGTATAAGTGTAATCGTATAATAAATTAAAATAATAAATTTGGATACCTGAAATTGTGTTTTGTTTGAGGATTTCCACATGGAGACGTTTGTTTGCTGGACGAGGAAGGACACGAGCAACAAACAGCAGGATGCTGATTAATTTATAGTACACATTTATTAGTCTTTTGTTTATTTTATGTTGGAAGTTTGTTGCTAGTTTGATTATATCACTGGATAATATATGTAGACCGTCAGCTCCTAATTTGTATTTAGTGTCAATCTGTCAATGTAGATTGTAACCACCGTAGTTTTGATTTAGTCAATGTGTTGCCGTAATTTAGTCAATCTGCTAATGTAGACTGTAACTATCGTAGTTTTGACTTAGTCTGTCACGTCATATTTCTATGTCAGCAATGACATGAAATTTCATTGCTGACAGAACATATTTTCTTACAAAGAATATTTTCTTAGTACTCTGTCAACAAAAATATATATTAAATTAGTTATTATTGTTTTATTTTATAAAGTTCTCGTTGATTATTTTAACCGTAACTTTTACAACTCAGTAACTCATCGTTAATTTTGGAAGCTCTTGCTCTAATCAGTCAACGATGCTCGGTTTGAAAATGGCGGAAATAGGATCCATGTTCCCGCCATTTCTCTCACTAGAAGTTCCCTCCTTCATCTCTCCCCTCTCTCTCTCTCTCTCTCTCCGCCGTTCCCTAGCGCCGTAACATTCCCATGGCGGAGACACCGAAGAAGCTCAGGCAAACCCCACAAAAAGCACTTAAACCGTCTCCAAGAACTCCGATTCCTCAGACCCCACAAACCCTAGCATCACCTCGGCGCTCCTCCCGCCTCATTTCTCCACCACTTCTGCCACGTGAAACGAAATCAACTGAGAACACTCCTGGAAGCTCAATTAAAAAAAATAACAGGTATTCGAAGAATGTCGACAGGTTGAAGAAGAAATTGGACGCAAACGATTCAATAAAGGATGATGATACATTTTCGCCCATTTCTCCTGATCGAACGGAGACGAAGAAAAGAAAGAGCGGAATTGAAATTGCCGGTGATAGAGTAGAATTCAAGGTTTTAAGAAACAATAAAGAAGAGGGGAAGAAGAGTCATTCTACAAAACCCAAACGGAGAGTGTATTATAAGAAGGTCTCTTACGATGGGGGAGAATTTTCTGTGGGAGACGATGTTTATGTGAAGAGGAGAGAGGATGCGAGTTCTGACGACGACGATCCTGAAATCGAGGAATGTCGGGTTTGTTTCAAAACTGGTAGAGCTGTAATGATTGAATGTGATGATTGTTTAGGGGGGTTTCATTTGAAATGCTTGAAACCGCCATTGAAAACAGTTCCTGAAGGCGATTGGATTTGTGGGTATTGTGAGGGGAAGAAATTGGGGAAAAATGTAAAACTACCTGAGGCTCCCAAAGGGAAGAAAATAAGAAGAACTGCGAAAGAAAAGCTTCTTTCAAGCGATTTGTGGGCTGTCAGAATTGAAAGGTAAAGTCGCTTGCTTCAAAAAATTAGAGCAATTTATGTAATTTCGTTATGTAAATTTCCATCTGATAACGGTTTGCAATTCATGGGTTATTTAGTTTGTGGAAAGAGATTGATGGTAGCTTCTGGTTTCGGGGTCGTTGGTATGTAATTCCGGAGGAAACAGCTGCCGGTAGACAGCCGCATAATCTGAAAAGAGAGTTATATAGAACCAATGACTTTGCTGATAATGAGGTACCACATGCTCTAAGTGACACTCTTTTAGGTTGATAACTTTGAATCTTTACCTGTATATGTTTCATTGTTTACATTGTAATGATTTGAGTGTCTTTTAGATGGAAAGTGTGATTCGACATTGTTATGTCATGACTCCAAATGAATATGCCAAAGCTGGGCATGAAGGTGATGATGTGTTTCTATGCGAATATGAATATGATTGCAGATGGCACAGCTTCAAACGAATTGCTGAGATGGATAACAATGAAGATGTGAGTACTTTAAAATAGTGGGTAAGCCTGTAATATTATAATGGATTTGAATATACCACAAGTCTTGAGCTTTTTCTGATTTTGTTAGGAGGATGAAGAAGCCAAGCATGATGAAGATTGGAGCTGTGATGAGGGTTCAGAATCCGAGTCAGACGATGACATGGAATATGAAAAGGAGGATAGATATAAACCGGCACCTGGATCAAACCCTACCCATGAAGTAGCTGCAGTAAGGATTCTTATTCTATCACCCTCCTTTTAAGAATGTTTCTGACTAAAATTCAACACAAATTACTTTGTATTACACAGAACTCAAGAAAAGGCCATACCTTTGGACTTCAGAAAATAGGTGCAAAGAGAATCCCAGAGCACGTGAGATCCCACAAGCAGACTGAACTTGAAAAGGCAAAAGCAACACTTCTGTTGGCAACATTGCCCAAATCTTTGCCATGTAGAAATAAGTAAGTGATATTTGAGGTGTTTACAGGAAAACAAACATTGCTTCTTTCGCTTTTTCCAATCTCTTAGTGGGGGCTGAGGCTACAAATTTCTGTAGTTCTCTTCCATGTTTTCTGTAGCAATGTGAACAAGCAAAACACCTCCTTTCCCTGCTTGTAGCCTTGCAGTAGGTCATATAGGCTCATTTCCTTATCACATTTTTAATGACTGGCTTTTTCTTATTTGCAGAGAGGTGGAAGAAATAACTGCATTTATTAAGGGAGCTATATGTGATAATCAATGTCTAGGACGTTGCCTTTACATCCATGGCGTTCCAGGAACTGGCAAGGTAGATTTTTCAGATGGCAAAGGAGTAATATGATTTGGCGTGCTTTTGTTGATCGTGACTTATTATCTATATTTTTATTTTACAATTGATACCACTTGTTAAGCATTTTATGTGAAACACATAAGTGAGCTTGTTTTGAGTACTAGATCAAAATGCTTATTCCCAAATCCTAGAAGGCTAGAAAGGAGAATTGACTGAATTACACCCTCCTCTTTTTCTTAGTAAAATGCACATTGTTTGAATGTGCTTAAGGAAGCTCTTTTTCTACATAACCTATCAGCATCATTGCCTATAAACAGAGGTGGCAATTTTGATCCAATTACGTATGAATGGGTTGGTTCAGGTTATGTTTTATCTCTAACGGGTCAAATGGTAAACAACATCAGGTAGCCAAAAAGAAAAGGGCTCAAACAGATTGAAAGTCACCCTCAAAGTGTATCCTTGATACTTAAAACCTCAATATTTTTCTATAAAAACGCAGACTATTATCAAAATCACATGATTTTTTTAGTCATATTTGACACATAATTATTTATAATATTCTCTTACAAAAGCATTCTTACCCGACCCATATAAAATACTTGTTACCGGATCTGTCCAACCACCTGTTTTCCACCTCAAGTTTAAGGCGCCCTGAATTTCTAATATGTGCTTCATCTTACAGACAATGAGTGTGCTTGCGGTGATGAGGAGTCTTCAGTCTGAAGTTGTTGCTGGAATTACTAAACCATATTCTTTCGTGGAAATAAATGGTCTTAAACTGGCTGCACCAGAGAATATATACAGAGTACTAATTTCTAATATCAATTTGAGCCGTTTTGAGTGTCTTCTACAATACGATCATTGCCTAAATTGGGTTCATGGATGTTTTCAGGTTATTTATGAAGCTTTAACAGGACATAGGGTGAGTTGGAAAAAAGCTCTCAACTTATTGAATGATAGGTTTTCAAATGGGGTTAAAAGTAGCAAAGATGATGATCGCCCGTGTATTCTTCTTATTGACGAACTTGATCTTCTAGTCACTAGAAATCAATCGGTAAAAAGACAACTCAGAACTATGTATCTTTTACCTAGACTTGAGAGCATTATAATATTATTTGAAATGTTTGCTTGTTTCTCATAGGTTTTGTACAACATTCTTGATTGGCCTACTAAGCCGAACTCCAAACTTATTGTCATTGGTGATCATCTATCTCCAAAGACCCTTCACCTCAAGTTAAATGCAGCTACTTCAGTTGTGTTGAATGATTTTTGTTTTTTTCTTCAATTTATAGGAATAGCAAATACTATGGATCTTCCCGAGAAGTTGCTTCCTAGAATCTCCAGCCGAATGGGTATCCAAAGGCTTTGCTTTGCTCCATATAACTACTTGCAGCTTCAAGAAATCATCGGGTCCCGTCTTAAAGGAATCGATGCATTTGAGAAACAAGCCATAGAGTTTGCTTCAAGAAAGGTTTTATACTTCTGCTAAATGCCATCGAATGTATTTAGAAACATCAAACGGGTTTGGGTTGAAATGGTTAGATCAGGTTGGGTTAACCTGCATGGCTGCAAGCACATTTTTGTCTGTTTGCTTTTAGTTTATAAAATAAGCAGTAAATACTTTAGTTATCATTACAAAAAAAATGTAACTAAAATAATAATCTATACATTTGAATAAAACAATATAGGAGGTTCATACATTGCAAATAGAATTTGGGTGACTTTCAACCTGTCGGCTTGTTCTTCCAACTACTGTTTTATGTGACCCATTTGGCTTGTTTGATTAAAACACAGCCCAAGTTAATCTATTCATAAGTAAATAGATTTAAATTACCTCCCTACATATACAATGTATTGTGCCCATGCAGGTTGCGGCAGTTTCAGGAGATGCACGCCGTGCCCTCGAGATATGTCGTCGTGCAGCTGAACTTGCAGACTATCGAGTTAAACACTCAAACCCCCTTCCCAAAAACGGTAATGACTTTCTTTATGTTTATTATATATTGTGCTTATGTTTCTAGTTTTTATCTTTGTGCTAGCAAATTCTCTGCTGAATCAGATGTAAATTAGGATTGTTTTGTTACAAAATCCAACTATACACTTAACCATACTTCAGAAGTCTGTTGTTTAGCATTATATAAGTCCCATTATCTAATGCTAAACAAATTTCACTTCTTAAGTCTTCATAGCTGCTCTTAGATGCCTCTTCTCTTACAGTAAATCATTGATGCATTTAGATATTGATCTACTGACTGTTTGGTAGATGTGCTCATGTGCATAATTTTTTCCCAAGAAATATGTTTTTACGATTGAATAAAGGTTAATGCTGCACAGGGTTATATATTGAATATCATACATCAATCTTATGTTGTGTGATTTCTTCATTCATTAATCTATGGTTGATATTTGCAGGAAAAGCACTTGTTGGCATGGCTGAGGTTGAAGCAGCCATACAGGAGATGTTCCAGGCTCCTCATATTCAGGTAGATGTTTAAGATTTTCTGCATACATAGACGAATGGCTTCTAGTATTTTATCTAATAAATTCTTAATCATCACTGTGATATAGTTAGTTAAATGTGGATTCTAACCCTTTCAGGTTATGAGGAGTTGTTCTAAACTGAGTAAGGTCTTCTTAGCAGCCATGGTGCATGAGCTCTATAAAACAGGAATGAGTGAGACTACATTTGAAAAGGTCAGCTTTTCTTAAGAGTCCTCTAATGATTTAATGCCTAGTTATAATTTCTGTTGTCATCACTTACAATTCGACAAGTGTCAAAACATCACAAGGTAAATGCTTGAATCGTTCCTAAAAACACCAGAAATTGAGTAACTTGATTAGATTCATCTGGTTATCAATAGCCTCCATGCATGATTATGTCTTGTTTGTATGATCGTTCTTATATTCTGTTTCTTCTTTCGTGTGTTCAGCTAGCCCAAACAGTTTCATGTCTCTGTGCAAGCAATGGAATAACATTTCCTGGATGGGACACACTACTAAGAATTGGGTAAGCGATATTTCTTTTATTCAGATGCTTACTTGCCATAAAAATGTTATATACGTTAGTAGTACAGCTGAAACAACAACCCCTCTGTAACTTAATAGTGCAGAAACAAGTCAAGGGATGATTACTTTGCTAATCTGTTTTGCACTATGAAGTGATCTATTGCCCTATTTGGGTGTTTGTGTGCGTTTGAAACTGATTAGATATCAACTATGACAATACATTCCACAAGAGGTGGTGTTTGGATATGCATGTCCTGCTTTAAATTGTAATAATTAGATATTTAGTCAATTATAAAAATTTTAAATTTATAATGACCAAGAAAGAAATACATTCCGCAAGAGATGGTGTTTGGAGTCGAGGCTCCATCTGTTGTTGATGTTTCAGATTCTTAGTCAGATTTTGCTTTAAAAGACCTAGGCTTTCTTAGCTAGTATGTATTAGACTATCATCTTAGGCCCAACACCCACTCCCTCATCTTTCAAATCCACATCAGCATCACTTCATTCTCTCTTCCCTTTTCTTCTCTTTTTATCTTTCAAAGTAGAAAATATCCCTCTTTCATCTTCTCTCTAGATCTGCAAGATAGAAGTTTCAAAGAATATGTTTGCCACATTCTTTAGCTCCTCTTGGTGTTCTCTTGCTTCTACTTCTTGTGCGATGATATTTCTTATATCCTCAACGAATCAATGTTCATTGGACCGTAGATGTTTGGACCAACACTTTGCCCTTGCCTCGGCTTGAATCCATTTGTTTGTAGAGGATGTTTAAAGTTTGAAATTGTATGAGATAGAGAGAATAGGAGAGTATAATTGATTGGGTGAAAGTCTATAGAATGCGGTAAAAAGGAAGGTTGTATAAGCAATCTTAGACTTTTAAATTTCTTTCCCACATAATTATAATCATTTTATCCAAATATACCAGACTTTCAGTAACCATCAATTAATCAGTTTCATATCGCATATCCAAACACTACCCTTGGAGCCATAAGCTATATGGGCTGCTTGATTACTTTATTTCTAGACAATACAGAATCACCTAATCATTCTACTTTTTTTAATAGTCTTCTTTTTTCTGTAGCTGTAAGCTTGGTGAATCCAGAATCGTTCTCTGCGAATCAGGAGCAACTCACAGGCTGCAGAAGCTGCAGCTCAATTTTCCTAGGTTGGTTTCCACAGTCCTGCTTTTTGTCTGTAATTAACAAATTGTTCAATAAGATCAAACTTCTTTCCCTTGTCATCTTATTTATATATTTATTTGGCACAGCAAACTCAGTGAAACTGTTGTAACCGTTAATAAAATTTTATGGTTTGATGGCAGTGATGATGTGAGTTTTGCACTGAAAGACAGCAAGGAGCTACCTTGGTTGACCAAATATATGTGATATCGAAGACTAGATGTGTCAGACACCAATACTGTGAGGAGTTTAGAGCGTGTTCTTAATTATTTTCGTCACACCTACCATTGGCGGGTGCATTCTAAATGATCTTCATTGTTGAATTTTTGTTCACAGTTGTTTCCGATCAAGGATAAGACTATTGATCAGTTTGAGGTTTATTTGTAATGTTGTACCTGAGAATCATTTGGATTTGTCTTCTATTCCGACGGATTATTTTTGACAATCAATTTTTTTAATGGGTATCTTATACATGATAAAAAGCATAATATATAATTTTTTCCCATACTCTATCGGGATTGAGTATTTTTGTTATTTAGTCTTATTAAAAATAACTATTTTGCTCTTGAAAATGTTTCACATTTGATCGCTACTACTATTATTATTAGTGTATGTAGATTGTATTTTGTATTATTATAATATAATTTGTTGGTTTTAGTTATAATCTTCTAATATATATAAAAGACTAATTTCAAAAAAATTATTAGATGATTTGGATCCTTCATTTAATAAAAGATTTAATCTTAGCCGTTAATTTATCTAATTCTAAAATTTTGATTTTGACTTTTTAGAGTCAAACTAATGTGAATTAGATAAAGATAACACTTAATTAAATCAATAATAAATATCAAAAGATTATCTTTAATCTTTAATCTTCTTTTCTCTAACCTAATCTTCTAAATAATAGAGTTGTTAGTTAAGATTTCTTTTTGTATTATAGAATTAAACCAATTAGATCCTTTGATTTTAAAAATATAACATCACATGCACTCCTTTTGCCTTATAAATCTTAATCCTCAGGCACACACATAAATATATAAGAAATTGTTTTTATTAAAAAATCCTATCATGTAAATTACTATGCATATATTTATCCTTAGTAATGATTTAAATTTACTTTCAAATTACAAGAACATATTTTAAGAGTTAGAGGAAGATAAACACATTTATGTAAAGTGAACCAACAACTTTTGTTGTCTCACGTTAAAATAAACTATATTGAAAATTTATTAGATACTCTTAACAAATTTATGAAAAATATAATTTTATATCGTTATATATTGTTTATAATTATTTTACTATATATGTTAATGATCTTACATATATAACCATAAAATGTTTAAAAGTTACATTAACCATTCTCGTATTTGTACACGGGTATTAAGCGTATATATTAAAAATGTAAGCTTATGATATAGTCAAACTATTTTTAGAATATCTTTTACCAATTATAATTCTCTATTTCAAAATAGATTCAAATCATTCTTAAATTCTCCCACTAATTATCCTTATTTATTTCTTAAAACGGCTAACAATTATCAGCACAAATATGTGGTTATATCAATATTCTTTCTTCATCTTTCGATTTTCATGAATGTTTTTTTTATTATCGAAATATGGATTTATTATATATTGAAAGTTCACATAATAAATATTTAAATTTTATATGAACAATCCCCGTGTTTATACATGGGGTATTAAACTAGTAGTAGATATATACTAATAAGTGTTTTAGGCGTGTAGCCAAGGGCCAATTCTCCTTCCTGACTCCCTTATCTATTCTTCTGTACATCCCTTGTCCACTTCTCCATATTCTAACTAAATCTACATCTTTAAAATTATAGTAAATCTATATTGAAATATATTCGTAGTTGATATTATCTATAACTAAAGGCTTTTTCATATCTATATATATTTAAAGTTTATGGTTCAAGTCTTATTTTATGAGTGAGTTTTATTTTATATTATTTAAAAATTTCATTTATAAAACGTACTTGAAAGAACAAACTGATAATGTTTTTTCTTCCAGAAAACATATATACTATAAAGCAAGAAAAATAGATAAGAAAGAGGCTATTATTTTAAGGATAATTGTTTATTTATAAAATGCTTCGATTTTAGCATGCGCAAATGCAGCTGCAGTGGGTTTGGTACTTGCGAGCAGATAACTAGAAAGTCGGTCGATCATCCGTTTCATTCTGTTGTTTCTTCCACAATCAATCAATCTCTCTCTCTCTCTCTCTCGATTCAACTCATTTTCCATTCTCTTTCTCCGTTCGTCACCTCTCTTTCAAATCAATGGCCATTGCAGCGGTGGTGGTTCTACCAATAGGCCTTCTCTTTCTTCTCTCTGGACTCGTCATCAATTTTCTTCAGGTTTGTTATCTTCCTTTTTACAAATCTGGTTTCTACTAGCGCAACTAACTGGATCCGTGTTTCGTATTTTTTGAACGCAAATCCATGGCCTTTTGGTTATTGAACGTTTTGATAATGAATGGTAAATTACGCAGTTAGAAAGTTACGTTAGTGAGTTGATCAGGATTTATCAATAGTAACAGAGGAATTTTGTGAGATTGAGCGTCAGATTTGTTGTTTGCAGATCATGTTTCGTGTAGGACATGCTCTCACTTGATTCTGGCGCTTCTGGTATTTTGTTTAGCTTATAAGATATGCACCACGTATTTTTCAGGCGTTCATCTTTGTCTTTGTTCGTCCTTGTTCAAAGAATACGTACAGGAAGATCAATGCTCATCTTGCAGAACTGTTGTGGTTGGAGGTCGTATGGCTTTTCGACTGGTGGGCACACATTAAGGTGTTTGAATTAAGTTCAATGTTATTATCGTAAACATTTACTTTCTCATATTTCAAGTAAATGTATTTTAATTCTCGTGTATGTTCATTAATTTCCACCTGCATCAAATACCTGTATTTGATATACCATATATATACTCATCTTATAGAAGTGCCACCTGGCTTGTCAGGCTTCCCATAGTCTCACGGGCACAATTTATACCCCACATCCTAACACCTCGATGTCAAGTTGAGAAGCTAGCCAACTTCATTATTTCAAAATGATCTTTTTAATCCTAGAGCATATCATTAGCATGTTCGTTTTCCAGATTCTAAATTGATTTTTCATGCCAAACCCCAAAATATCAACTATAATTCATCAATAGGATTTCTTTTAATTTGTCTATGTTAAATGACAAGCTTCTTTTGGCTTGTCTATATAAAGGATATATTAAAGAACACATCGCTTTATAACAAGTTTCCCAATACCGGGGGTACTGATTGCTTTCACCTTTTTGCAGGTTGATTTGTATATAGATTCTGAAACACTCGAAATAATGGGTGAGAGATCTCCTTTGCTATTGTTGTGGTATATTCTAATTGTTTGAGTAGTTACAGTATCACTTTTTTATGAAGCCTTGAACATATTTTGCATGTCAGCTTAATTTCACTATTTTCAGGTAAAGAACATGCGCTCGTTATTTGCAACCATAAAAGCGACATTGACTGGCTCGTTGGATGGGTCTTGGCTCAGGTAATTGTTTATAAATTTAGAACATCAAATCATCAATATATAGCGAACATCTAATTTTGCATTGGTTATTGACCTAAGAACTGCTTTACCTCAAGCTTAAACTGTTAAAACTACAAATTACTTGCTCTCTGTAGTACATTATATTGTTGTTCTTTATTAATTTTAGTTTCGGTTGGCAGCGTTCAGGTTGTCTTGGTAGCACTCTTGCTTTGATTAAAAGATCGTTAAAGTACCTCCCAGTGAGTTAAGTCATTACAGATAATCATAGAGTAGGTTCTAGTTAAAGACAAGAGTATTCTTAATTGCTTATGCAGGTTATTGGCTGGTCAATGTGGTTTACTGAATATATCTTTTTGGAAAGAAGCTGGTCCAAAGACGAGAGTACGTTAAAGGTGGGATTTCAAGAATTTTTTGTAAAAAAAACGAAGATAACCAATGTTCATGACATGATTTTTCATCACTTTTTTTTTCTTTTTTTGGATGGGGGACAACTGCAGGCAGGTTTTGAAAACCTTAAAGATTTCCCAATGCCTTTCTGGTTAGCTGTTTTTGTAGAAGGGACTCGCTTCACACAGGCAAAGCTTCTTGCTGCCCAGGAGTATGCTATTTCAACAAAGTTACCCGTTCCCAGGAATGTTTTAATACCTCGAACAAAGGTTAACATCTCTTTTCAAATTAGACATATCTGGAAATTGGTCGAACAATTTCTAGCTAGTAGTACTTGGTTTTATGCTTTCAAAGTTATCAAACATAGTCAAGCAGGAATGAAGAATCATGTGCATGTTTTGCATCTTTCAGGGTTTTGTTGCTGCAGTCAATCACCTGCGCTCATTTGTTCCAGCAATCTACAACTGTACAGTGGCTATTCCTGAAGGCGAACCATTGCCAACAATATTGAGAATGTTTAGAGGAAGATCTTCCAAGGTAACCCCATGGTTTCTTAAACTTTTAGCCAACTCATATTGTCTACCAACACATTAACATCTTTCTTCACCTTTGATATATATTTCATTATTCCGACTAGATTTTCTCCTGCTTAAATCATGTCCACAGTTTTGACACTATTCATGTTATGCTATTTAAATATACCTGGGACATTGTTTCTTGTAGGTACATGTGCACGTCAAGAGACACTTGATTTGTGAATTGCCAGAAACTGACATTGGCATCAAACAATGGTGTAGAGACATATTTGTTGAAAAGGTAGATTCATAGATATTGGTATATTATCATCTCATTAAGAATTTCATGGAAATCAGATGTTGTAAATTGGGCAACTAAGGGAGTTGTGTAACAACTTGAAATGGGTTTGAGTCAAAATAGATAATTTTAGGTATGAATCAAAATGGTTGGGTTCTGTAGACCAAAAGCATGTTTCGTCTAGAGTTATTAACTTTTGAAAAGACCATCAAATCAAATATGAATATATGATTATAAAAACTACCGAGTAAGTTAGGTGAACCATATATTAAAAACAATGTAATTTACTCTTTATATTGTTTTTATTTTTGTAGAAATTAAAAATAATATATTTAGTATAAATTAAATAAACAAAACTGAAGAAGTAGTTTCCTCAAAATTATATTATCTCAATAGTAGGGCAATCTTTTAAAACGATGTAGGGTGGCTTTATACATTAAAAAGAATTCAACCTCTACGATAAATTTTTTATTTGACTTGTTAGAGATAAAACATAACCTGAGTCGATCCGCTAGTTCAGTTGAAACTACTACTCTAAAATTTTCTAGCTTACTTGTGTTGCCATGTTGTTTTGGATTTTCAGGATGCTTCGTTGGAGCTACATAATTTCGAAAACTCGTTTGGGGATATCGAATGCCATGGCATTGGTAGACCAAAGAAATCCTTATTTGTAAGACATCCATGACAAATTTGGGTCACAATTTCACTCTTTCCTTTTTTCTACACTCTTACCTTTTCTGTTTCATTATTTGTCGAAGGTGGTTATTATTTGGTCATGCATACTTTTATTCGGGGTGGTCAAATTCTTCGAATGGTGTTCATTCTCTTGGGGAACAATAGCATTCTGTGCGGTACTCTTGTTGCTTGTGGTGATCCTGATGCAGATCCTCATTCTGTTTTCTCAATCAGAGAAATCAAACCCCCCAAAATCGTCAACAGTTAATAACAAAGACTTGTTGAATCAAAAGCTTATTCCGTGATCAACCCGATATGAGCATAAAATTTTGACCTCCCAGTTCTTTTGTTATTTTTGTATACTTAGTGTGACCTTTTTGTACAGGATACAAGCTTATACTTTATATGAAGTTATACTCAGAGCAACAACACAGGTTATATATGAACCCCTAAACAGTTATGTAATGATTTGCAGTTTGTTTTCTTCAACAGATCTAGGGTTCTTGGTTTTGCCTTGCTTCGGGAAGTAAATATATTATTTTAGCTTTATCTCATTTCTAACTTGTTACCCAACATATTCGTTCCAAAGTAGTAAATGTATAATAAATACTGTTTCTTGGTTGGCTAGTATATTTCAACTGGGTATTTCCTTTGCTGTAAAACCCATAAATTTTAGAAAGTAAAAAGTAAATTTGTGTAAAACTAAAACTAATAAAACTACTGTACTGGGTGTTAAAGAAAAAACAGTTAAAACTTAAAACCTAAAACAATAGTAGCCCACTAGGCTGCGGTTTAGAATGTTGGATCCAACAGCCCGATAGCAGCGCCATATTCGGCTTAAGCAGCCCAACAGAGGCCCGATCATCCCTTGGCCTTGCACATAAATGAAAGTCCTGAAACGCGGGTTACTCTATATAAAAGATGATTATATATATGTTTTATTATAAATAACATTAATGTATACAATAATAACTAAAACAAAATTAACTGATAATATATATTGACAAAATCTTGTTTTCTATGCGGTTAAACCACAAGTTTATCCCAAATCTAAAGTTTCACATGATATGTTCTTGATTTGTTGCTTTCAACCTCCCTATTTACATGAACTTGCGTTGCTTTTACAAAAGAATAATAGTAATCATGCAAAGTAGAAAACTATTTTCATGCTAAAGACCAGGTTAGGGTCTCAAATATAGATGATAAGGGTTTGATAGCGAACAAGAACCGGAACCTTACGTCTTTGTGACCAGAGACATAATTAAAGAATTCAATTATTACAAGTCGATCAATATGTAAAGAGAAATTACTAAGCAAATCATGACAATTAATAAATATTTCAAAGACCCATTTTGTTAGATCATTTACTCTTGATTATTTGATTATAAATAATGATATAAGGAAGACAAGAAGGAAAAAAGACTTCAGTGATCGATATGAACAAAGAAGGTACTACAAGGTGAAGTTCCTAAGATTTTTATTATATAAAAAGAAACAAGAAAATCTCTAAAAGTCAACCACCCATTATCGATTTATCGAGCTACTGATGTAGGATATATGTAGCACCCACTTTGACCAGCTAAATGAATCTTTTTTTACTTGTATTCTCAATTTAGAAAGTTTCTAATCGAATTTAATTCATAACCCATTTGATTTATCGGATAGTTTATAACTGTTCTCTTATTTAATTCATAACCAACTATGAACCTGCGACGGACATTAATTGCGACAGATGATCACCACCGTTAGATCTAATAGATCAACATTTAATTGATTGCTAGAATTTAATCTTTATTCTCACCTAAATATCTATTCTCACAATAACCCTACCTTATGTGAGGGCTTATTTTAGAGTCAGTTTTATTGCGACTACCACGAGAACCAATTGTAACAATTGATCATAATTTATCGAAGGTTAATATTAGTTGTGGCATACATGTAATTAATTAAAATCACAGCCGTCATTTTCTACATGTGTGCCGAAAAACTAGGTGAATCTGTGCATATGCACAAAGTTTGCACATGTGCACATGTCGAGCTTGTACTAGAAATAAAACACAGCAAACACAAAAAAAATTGAAAAAATATATCAAGACCGGTCTCAAATTGAAGAGCATAATTTTCTCGTTAATCTGGTATAACTTTTTATAATTTAACACATTTCCGTTTGATGTATATATATTAGTTTCAGAATTGTGAAGGTAATATAAAAATGTTCAAATTGCCTATAATTAAATAAGGATAAGTTTGATTATCCATTAACAACTCTTTAATTTCAACCCCCCATATTTTTTTATCAATGACTATAATTGGTTTTTCACAATTCTCGTACGAAAAACGATTTTTTTTTTAACCATCCCCCCCCCCCCCCCCCACACACACACACACACACACACACATACATACATACATACATACATACATACATAGATATATATATATATATATATATATATATATATATATATATATATATATATATATATATATATATATATATATATATATATATATATATATATATATATATATATATATAGGTTGAGGTTCAAGGGAGAACCCTTTTAAATAGAGAACAGAGAGAACACGTGTAAACTTGTAATTTATTATTTCTTCTTTACGTTTATGTTTACCCATAGTTACCCAAAAGTCAACTTTACATCCTAAATCTTAAAATCAAAATTATTTCTATAATTATTAACAATTTAAAATTTTGGATGCATTGATGCATCAAATAACACTTTTGTATGCATCGATGCATCAGGATTATATTCGAACATATTATCAAAAAACGTGACATATTTTAAATCCGATGATCAATGGAATCAAATGCCTAAATAAATTGTGACAATTTTTGAACCATCTGATCAATGAAATCAAAGTTTCAAAAGTGTTCTCTCTGTTCTCTATTTAAGAGCGTTCTCCCTTGATCCTAACACTATATATATATATATAGATATAGGGGAGGGTTCTATTGAGAACCGAATATAGTGCGAGAACCGCAAAAACCAATCTTAGCCGTTGATTTGATAAGTGGAATTCATAAATGGGGAGCGTGGGGGATCATGTGTGGCAGTGTGTATGTGAGGAATTCATGGGTGAACAATGACATTGAAAGAGGGGGAATTAGACGGCTCAGATTAGTTCTCGCGGTTCTCGCAAAATAAATGGTTCTCAATGGAACTTCTTCATATATATATATATAGGGGAGGGTTCATGCGAGAACCGTTGTTAGTGCGAGAACCGCAAGAACCAATCTTAGCCGTTCCTTAGATATAGGAAGTATCATGGATGGAGAGCGTGGAGGGATAGGGTGTGGCAGGGTGCATGTGAGGAATTCATGGGTGAGCAATGACATTA
Source organism: Pulicaria dysenterica (assembly GCA_947179395.2). NCBI lineage: Eukaryota > Viridiplantae > Streptophyta > Magnoliopsida > Asterales > Asteraceae > Pulicaria > Pulicaria dysenterica. Next base: position 61,045,632 of record OX359295.1, read on the forward strand.
AAGGAGGGGGAATCGGACGGCTTAGATTGGTTCTCGCAGTTCTCGCGCTAACAATGGTTCTCGCATGAACTTTTGTCTATATACATATATATATAAAGAAGAATGTTTAAATGAGAATGAAAAATTAAATTAGAATTGGAGACTAAATCTGAGTTGTTTATTTTGTAAGTGGAATTCATAGATGAAGAGTATGGGGGATAGAGTGTGGCAAAGTGCATGTGAGAAATTTATGGTGGACAATGACATTGAATGAAAGAGAATTTGACATCCCAGATTAAATCTCATATTCTTATTTAATTTGCAGTTCTTATTTGACCCTTTCAATATATATATAACCGTTTCATTGAATAACTACGGAAATATTATAAAGAATTTGATAAATAGTCGAACACTTAAATCTTTAAGTTGATCATTTAGAGTGGAAGCATGATATATTTTCTGAATATTTATTTCTATAGAACTTGGCGTTGCTCATTTATGTAATTGCCTAGAATGATGTTCCATGAGATTAAATGCGGGTGTCTGCTAAAACTGCGCCAAACCCTACATCTATATGGGCCTGGGTTGTGGGCTCTTGTTCATCCCATTTGGGAATTTTGTTTCAAAAAATATTATTCCATCAATATATCTTACGAAATGATTTATTGCTTTATTCAATTCTTTTACCTTTTATTTTATACATTATATGTTATTCATATATCTACATTATATGTTATTTATTTAGGGTTAGAGACAGGCTCAAGTCTTAAGCGGCAGTGTTACGAGACACCAGTCAATTTCGTAGTGTAAATTTCGATTTTTTTCGAGATGGTACTTCCATTTTCTTGAATAAATTTTAATTTTTCGAGCTAGTGCTATCACCCATTTAATCTATTTTTAATGGTGTCACCATCCATTTCAAATCATGGATTTACCTCTAAGATAGAAGATAGTGAGGGTTATTTTAAAATCAAGTGACATGTACTAGCTGGTGGATATATTTATAGTGATGGTATTTTTTTGTTGTCGTTCCATAATTTGATTTAACACTTTAGTTCAATTTGAAATATTCAAAAGAATGAAGTTTATAGAGAAATATATAATTAAGTAAAATGCAACATATTATACTTTTTAATATAATACATATATTCTATGTTTCTTTTAATAAGCTCTCACGGATTACTTTCATGTTGATAGTGTACAACATGTCATGATAATCATGATCATGGTTTTAAATAATGTAAGGCGTGGCGTGGCAGCGAGGTCAAGCCTCAAGTTGTATGAGCCATGGTGAAGCCATGACGTTTTTTAAGATGTGACTTAAGGCGGTGATTTTGTATGTATTATATATATATATATATATATATATAGACAAAAGTTCATGCGAGAACCGTTGTTAGCGCGAGAACCGCGAGAACCAATCTAAGCCGTCCAATTCCCCTTCTTCAATGTCATTGCCCACCCATGAATTCCTCACATGCACCCTGCCACACCCTATCCCTCCACGCTCTCCATCCATGATGCTTCCCATATCCAAGGAACGGCTGAGATTGGTTCTCGCACTAACAACGGTTCTCGCATGAACCCTCCCCTATATATATATATATATATATATATAATTTTATCATTATTAATATACTAATTACACAAAGTTACAGAAATTATGAGCAAAGTAACATATACAAATTACAAAGAACAAATTTCTAGAAGTTCTATACATGCGATCGCAAAATGTATACAAAAAGTCCAAATTTTTTTTAAAAAATGATTTTTTTCAGCACCACATTTTAGAAACTTGCCATTTGGCGCGTAAAGGCGTACCTTGGCAAGCCTTGGTGCGCGCCACGCCTAGCACTCACGACTGGAGCCATTTCTTAACGGCGGAGCCACACCTCACGTCATGGCGCCGCCATAACGTGCCTTTTAGAACAGTGATCATGACAAGTCACAATGATTTGTGATAGAATAATATTATAGTCTGGTGTACAATGACAAGTTCTATTATATAGATGGATAAGAGTTTGTTGGGGTTTATTATTATAGTGTCTCATGTATCATTTTTACTCTATAACTACTCATTAGTATAATACAAATTACCTATTGAGTTTTGGTTATTCTATATGATACAATGACAAGTTCTATTATATAGATGGATAAGAGTTTGTTGGGGTTTATTATTATAGTGTCTCATGTATCATTTTTACTCTATAACTACTCATTAGTATAATACAAATTACCTATTGAGTTTTGGTTATTCTATATGATACAAGAATGTTAAGGTTTTGGGCTTTTGGTTATATCTTTTTTTCTCTCCCTTATGTTGTCTCTTTATTACTTGCGTCTCTGAACTATTGTTGGTTGTAGCCTTCCTTCTCTCCGTCATTCCCTTTAAGTGACAATTTTCTATCTATTGTTTACTCTTTCATCCTGTCTTGAGACACTTTGCAAATAAAATAGATCAGTTTTAATATGGTCGCCACTGCACCTTAAACCAACTGCCACTATAGTTGTAGTATTTGTAGGTGCAATCATAGATCTTATTGTCACCTCAGCACTTTATACTGCCACTAATCCATACATTGCCGTCAGAGTTTTCATGTGTGTATGCGTATTAGTTATTTAATGGTAAAAAGATTATTGTTACATTGAAATTTGTGGAAGTCAACATTTTCTAACGGCTAAGTACACACTCTAATCATACTTATAAATATACACATTTGTTCACTAAAAATCAAAACCTACAACCATAATTAAGAAAAATATTTTTTAATATATCTGATATCGCTAAATTATAAATTCTTTACCTGTAGAATTCAATTACAAATGAATTACTGTATCAACTTGGATAAACATGATTCTTTTTATTTAAATTAATATGATACATTCACACCTTAATTAGTTAGTTAATTAAAGCAGCCGACAAAAGGTTTTATTTATTTAATATGTAGACGCTACAATACTTTTTCCACACAGTAATAAATGAAGATACAATATTCAAATGTTAGGTTTACAAGTGAATTAGGTGATGATCGATCGAGAGTTGTATAAACCTCCATCCAAGAACGTACGTAGGATCTCCGGTCTTTATGCTGGCAAACTATCGACTGATCGATCGATCATGTTTAATATTGGTGGCATAAGGATACTACTTTTCATAGACACAATTTTCACTGTTTGCATCATATATGTAACCCACTCCATCCATATATCCCCTCTCATCTTTTCATCTATCATATATATATATATATATAGACAAAAGTTCATGCGAGAACCGTTGTTAGTGCGAGAACTGCGAGAACCAATCCGAGCCGTCCAATTCCCCCTCCTCCAATGTCATTGCCCACCCATGAATTCCTCACATGCACCTTGCCACACTCTATCCTCCACGCTCTCCATCCATGATACTTCCCATATCCAAGGAACGGCTGAGATTGGTTCTCGCGGTTCTCGCACTAACAACAGTTCTCGCATGAACCCTCCCCTATATATATATATATATATATTATCAATTAATTTCTAATGAAATTTATGTAAATATTACAGGTTTTGTGTATTGTGTTGGTTCGACCGTTGTCAAAGAATGTTTACAGACGGGTTAAAGGAGTGGTTACAGATATGGGGATTTGCTTTTTATGGGAAATCCTTTTAAAACGTATTAAGGTACATACGTTATTTCTTTTAACTATGTTTCCCTTATTATAAGTTGCAATTCTTTATGCTATATATGTTTTATAAATTAATAATTTCTAGAAGTTGTACAGATTCAGTTGAAAACGGACACTCAAACTTATGAATTGCTTGGTAAGTACTATATTCTTTTATTACAACATGACATCATACACCAACACACACACACACACATAAGTTGAGGTTCCACAAAAGAGTTTGTAGACTAGCGATATTTGGTGGTTGTGGAGTAGTGCCTTCTCCTGAGAGGTTTCATGCTGTAGGCAATTGAGTACAATTTAGGAGTAGATTTAGTGGTGTGTGAGTTTGACATTAAAAAAAAAAGGTTTCTTTACGAACGATTTACGCCTACGAGATATGAATGGTGAAGATCCAATAAAAATTGTCATCTAATAGATAAAATGGTTCATGCACGCTTACAAACAAGTAAAGATCAGAAAAGGGAGCAAATAAGTTACCTTATTGATGTGAAGTTACACGGAAATCACCATAGTTAGATAAATGCAGATATAAGAAAAAAATTAAAAATGGTGCTTCTAGATGCAGGAAAAAGATATGTTGTGCCATGTGTCGTATTGGTGGGTTGGTGTATTCAGAAGCTTACTAGAACAAAAGAATAAGATGGATGCAAGAAAAAAAACAACATATAGGTTTGTGGTTAATTTGAGGGTTTTTGAGTTGGGGGTTATTGACATAACATTGATGGAGTCACCAACATAGCGTTCACGAAAGTCATTTGATAAAATGTGTGAGAAATATGTTGATTTGGGGGTTAAGGGATGCCTTTGGTAAAGATCCAGATAGAGTCGTGTTAAAATTGAGAAATATGCATCATTTTGTTTGTTATGTGTGAGAAAATTGGTTTTCACACAAAAAATAATTCTTATTTAAAGTTTAAACCCATATATATATATATATATATATATATATATATATATATATATATATATATATATATATATATATATATAGAGGAGGGTTCAAACGAGAACTGTTTTTCGTACGAGAACTGCGATTACCAATCTCAGCCGTTCCTTGGATATGGGAACTTCATGGATGGAGAGTGTGGAGGGAATTAAGTGTGGCAGGGTGCATATGAGGAATTCATAGGTGGACAATGACATTAAAGGAGGGGGAATTGGACGGCTCAGATTGGTTCTCGTAGTTCTCGTACGAAAAACAGTTCTCGTTTGCCTATATATATATATATATATATATATATATATATATATATATATATATATATATATATATATATATGAAAGGGTTGATGCGAAAAGCTTCTTATTTGCGAAAAGTGCGAGAAGCAATTTCGGTCATTGATTTTGCTTTTGATCATATGGTTCACATTAATCATAATTATTATTTTTATTTAATTCAAAATGGTATATTAGTAAACAAATTTTTTCTCTCTCCTTTAATTAATTTTTCCTCTCTTTAATTAACTATTTTCCAGATTTATAAAATTTATTTATTTTATTATTAATACGGTGTTCAACACTGAACACAACGTGGTAATTATAAATTTTTCCTTATGTATAATTGTATATTGTGTTCTTTAATAATGATTCACCTGAATGACTCATTAATAAAGATCAAGTTTACACGAAAAACAACTCTCGTTAGTACTATATATGGGGGTTTCCTTAAGAACCAAATTTATTTTCAAACTAAACAATCGAGTCAAGGTCATCTACAAATTTATTTGATTTATAATTGTGCTTCTTAACGAGTGTGTTTCATGGGTATTCAGAGTTTTTGTTGAAGAATAAAGAGAAATTCATGGAAAAACATATAAATGCATCAAATGCGGCACACGTTAGATGCATTCTTATATATATACGATTTTCTTCACATTCTTGAACCTAAATTGTTTGGAAACTTACAAAATCTTGTCTAGATTTTTATTGATCGGTAAATGGGGACACTTCCCCGTCTCTCCAATGTGTGTTCGAATTGCTTGGTGACGGGTTTTCAACAACCACTCATTATTTGACTTTAACTAAGGTTCGAGCACCACACATTTACTCCATGAAGGAAACCACTAAAGGAAAAATCCCCAACCCACTGCATGCAACAGAATAATATGTATAATCAACTAATGAACTTGTAGACATAAATCAGATTTCTTAATTCTTGTAGCAAAACTGGTTCTTAATAAAACTTTCACACGTGCACACACAGAGAACATCTAATTCTTGTAGACATAAACTTTCAGTGTAACATCTAATTTTTATAGCTAGGAATCTAATTTTTGTAGATATATCATATTTTTATAGCATATACATCAAGATTTCAAGAATCCGGATATGTTTTTCTTGAAATGATGTTATTTCTTTATCCCGGGCTCCCGGCTCTTCTTTATGTATCCTTATTAAATGTTACATGTAGAAAGAAAACCTCAAATAGCTGATATAATTGTTTTGATTTTAGGTAAAGAATCGGCAATTTTGATAGCAAATCATCAACATGCTATTGACCACATGATCATACTATTGGTAAATCAGGTAGGAGAACCTATCTTTATCATCTGGAAATCATTTTCATTTCATATAAAATACCTTTTGAAACGAAAGAAAAGGTAACATAATACATTAACTCTTCAATAATGTATTTCCCCATTTAATTGCGTAACGTGAATGATTTTAGAGTAAATTACACATCTCATCTATGTGATTTGTTGTTTATTATACTTTCTTTTTAACTTTTTTATATTTAGAGTCTATACTATTTGTAGTTTTGTTACATTTATTGTCTCGGGTAAATTTTAAAATACCAGAACACATCATCACTTTATATGAAAAGACCAAAATACCTTTATCGTTTGTTTTTCTTAATAATAACTCATATTAAAGTATTTTTTAATATAAAAATTAAACTGCACTAATAATTGTTACCACTTACCACTAACGACTAACGAGGCACGTCCAATATGTTGTAAGAATACCCATGGTAATATCCTTCTAGTCTTTTGCAAGTAACGTAGAATGTGTTGTAAGATGGTAGTAACAAATGTACACTAGCAACTACATTTGCAAGTAACATACAATGTGTTGTAATAATTGCAATCACCGAGTCTACACAAAATTATTTATTTTGCATATCGGTTAACAAATAAAATAAAATAAAATCGTTATGTTCATGATGATGGTAGAAACAAACATATGGAAAATGAGCCTAAAACACAACTCTTTGAGTAACATAATTATGGGTAATAATTGATCGTAAATAGTTCATTGTATATAATAGTGAATATGACAAAATTTATAGTATTTCATATAGCTTAAGTAAATATTTATTGTTGTTAATAGAAGAATGCAAGTCTCTTTTATCTAATAGTACGTGTAGATGATGTACTCTTTTGTTATATTTGCATTAATAATTTTGATCGCAAATTCTAATTCGTTTTATCTTGTAATAACATGTCTAGTTTTTATTTATATATGGTGACTTCAGTTCCTTGGTTCTTTCGCAAATACAATGTCACTTTCAAAGAATTCCATCAAATATTATCCCGTGAGTTTTTATTTATATTATATACATAATCACTATGAAAATGAAAAAACCAAGAAAATAAGTCACTATATATATGATATTGAACAACAGGTTTATGGTTGGATGGCATGGCTTTCGAGTCGTGTTATATTTTTGGAGAGAAATTGGAAATATGATGCACTCAAGCTGAAGGTAATTAAGTGTGATTTAAATATAATCTACGTACTTTAATACAATATATATATATATATATATATATATATATATTTTGGTTTTTTGATTGCAAACTATTCGATCCTTGCATGCATGCTGGGTATGAATATGTGGTACTAAAAATTAATTACCTACAGGTCACTCGAGGAATATATGTTCGTCTTACCAGTTAATTACTTTTGAGTTAGAATTGAAGTGGTTTGGATTAATTTAATTTTTAGAATTTTAATGAATTTTTAATACAAAACTTTTAGGATTATTAGCTTATTATGACTTATTTAAGTTGATAAGTTAATAAGTTAATAAGTTCATAATAAAAAAAGTTGGCTTATAAATTTATTTAAAATTCTAATAAGTTTATAAAACGATAATTAATCTGAACATTTTAATTACTAATATAAGCAAGTATTTTACAAATCTGATGTTGAGGAATCATCTGTGTGTACACAAGCATACGCATATGTACGTGTACACGTGTATGCACACATACAAACACATATCAATGTAGTTGATTGTTTAATTAATGGGTTACTTGATTATATGTTATAGGCAACTCTTGAAATAGTTAAAAAGAGGTCGTATAGGCCATGGTGGTTCATCGTCTTCCCTGAAGGTACACGCATAACACCACAAAAACTTGTAGCTGCTCGCAATTATGCTACTTCACACACACTTCACATCCCCAGAAATGTCTTAGTTCCACGTACGAAGGTAAAATTCTTATTCTCGACATAACACCAGTTAACAAAAAACTATTTAACAGTATCCATTCACACATCACTAATTACCACCCTTCACCATGTATTCCCAACAATATTACCACTAGCGAATTGAATGTCACCACCAACAACAACCACTGCCACTATCTCGGTGATGGCGACGAGTACAATGGTGGTCCTGATATTTTCATTATAGTTTTATTACTTAAAAGTTATCTTAGTTCTTTTAGATGCCATGATTATTTAATTTCATAACTACATTTGATAGTTTGCCGTATTCTATTAGACGGTTTATCTTTATTATAACATCACATCTTATCATGTCAGATTTTTTCACTATCACACAGCCATGCAATTCTCTATCGCACCATCACCATTTCTTTTTATTCCCACAAAAGAAATAAAATAAAATAAAAGAATTCAACATGAAGTGTTTCTCGCCGGTGAGATCGACTAGGTTAATTAATTAAGCTTCACAATGTGGATTCCACACATATCATCAATTATTCAATTTATTTTCTTACATGGACCCTCTTACTTTTTTATGGTATGAGAAGTTGAGAACTATTTATATTTGTTTAAAAAAAAAACTGTAATCAGTCTAAAAAGAAAAAAAATTATCCGCTCATAATTTAATATATGTTACGTTTTATGATAGGGATTTGTTTCAATTGTAAAGTATTCACGTGAATATTTCCAAGCAGTATACGACCTCACACTTGTCGTGCCATGTGGTCGTCTTCGCCCCACAATATCAAACATACTAAAAGGCGAAGAAACTACGGTACGGTATATATACTACCTACTGTTTGTACTTGAATGATTATTTTTTTTTATATTTTTTCGATCTTATGACTTGTGTTTAAAATCATAATTAAACATAAATAAAAAATGTAATTCCATCATTTTTCCTTAATTACATGCAGATCGATATTTATATTAAAAGATATTTAATAAAGAACTTGCCGGAATCAGATGATGATGTTGCTGCTTGGTGTAGAGATAGATTTGCTGAAAAGGTACGCTACGATTGGAATCAAACCTACCTACATTTTGATAATGTACGTACGTCCAATCATGACTATATATGGAATTACTTTGTGAGGTTTTAATTTCACATATATAATTATATTAGCGAGCTAGTACTAAATATATAATACATTGGATATAACTAAACCTTCCCTTATGACAATATATATCTGTTAGTTATAAATCTAACATGATTTCGAATTCTATAATTAAACATATGATAAAAATGGCTACAAATTTCAACTTTAGTAACAAAATATACATTAGCATTTTAATTCTATCGGTGTAATATATATATATATATATATATATATATATATATGAAAAAACGAGAAATGTTTTTTATGAGAACTGCGAGAACTGTTTTTAACGTTATTATAGACTTATTAATATGAGTATTTTGATCATTTACATATTTATTTAACCGTGAATTGTGTTTGGCTGAGCCATTATTAATTTATGAGGCTTTATTTTCGTGAAATAACCCTCATTAATGCGTCATTAATGAGCCGTCAAAAAATCTTAGCCATTGATTTTTTTTTTGAAAGACATATACCATTACCAAAATCAAATACCCAGTTTACATCAGGAAGGTTTGCTTCTCAAATTCTCAACCACACAAACCAATAAGACCTAATCAACCATATCTCTAACCACTTAACAACTTTCAACAATTAACACTACATACCAAACTTTGATTAAACCCACCAGGGGACATTAAGCCATTCTACAACTGTCATCATATTACCTTTCGATCTGTGTAGCAACCATGCATATATTTGTTGTTGAAAGTCTACAAACGCTGCTGTCAATTCTTTCTTCCTGTTCTCGAATACCAATTTGTTCCGGTTCCGCCATGTCAGATATAAAAAAGCCCATATTGTTGCCTGCCATCTGTTTGTCACCCTCTCATTATTCCATGAGCTTTGATGACAACTTAGAAGTTCTCGAAATGTAGAGATATTAAAATCCCCACATTGCCACCATTTAAACACCTCTTGCCACATCCTTCTCACCTCTCTGCAGAGTATCAGGGCATGATCTATAGACTCCAATTCCTCTTCGCATCTTGGGCACAAGACTGAATTGAAGTCGATTCCCATGTTATCAATCACCAATTTGGTCGGTAATCTACCTCGAATTACTCTCCAAATAAAAAGCGATACCTTCTTTGGAATTTCTTTTATTAACTTTGTTTCTTCGACACTTGATCCTTCCTGTAGAACTTTTTCATCTAACAATAATCTTAATTTTTTTACTGAGAACTCACCATTAACATCCAGCCACCAATGATCAGCATCTCTCTCGATTTGCTTCGGTTTATTTTCTCCTATTACAACTAACATTGTCTCGAGTTCCCCTTTTTCTCTACCACGAGTCTCTCTCCTCCATTGCCACTTCCACATCCATTGTCCTTCCACGAACTCCCCTCTGCTGCTAACTGTCGCTTCCTTGTTTTCTTCTAGTCTGTACAATCTGTTGAAGACATCCATTAGTCGAAATTGCCCTAACCAACGATCTGTCCAAAACATTACACAGGATCCGTCCCCAAGTCTCTTCCCTAGTGACGTCTTCATGTTTATCCCCAGCTGCTCTACTTTTTCTCCTGCTTTGATGATATTTCCCCACACGCTGCCCCTTTTCATCGACATACTTTGTGATTCCAATCCGCCATCTTCACCGTAAATACATTTGATTACTTTCACCCACAAAGCGTTGGTTTTCGACTTGAACCTTATCCACCATTTGCATAAGAGACTAAGGTTTGTACCTGCAAAAGAACCAATTTGTAACCCCCCCTTCCCATATGTATTACAAGTTAAATCCCAATTGACCCAATTGATGCCCGTTTTACCCTCCCCGTGTCCCCAAAAGAACTCTCTTCTCACTCTCTCTAGTTCTCTTAACACACTTTTTGGAGCACGAAACAAGGAAAATGCATACAACGGAACACTACTCAAAACCGACTTCACTAGAGTTAACCTCCCTCCGCTTGACAACGTTTTCGCCTTCCAACTTGAAAGTTTCGACTTTAGTTTGATCACCACCTCTTTCCAATTCTCCACTATATTCATTCGTAACCCAATCGCCAATCCCAAATATTTAAATGGTAAGCCTTCTGTCCCGCACCCAACCTGATCTGCCCAACTCTTAACTTCTCTTTCTTAAATCCCAATTCCAATCAATTTACTTTTTTGATAATTTATCTTCAGCCCTGCAGCCCATTCGAAACATCTTAATATTTTGATTAAATTGACAAAATTAGATGACGTACCTACACCAAAGAATAAGGTATCATCTGCATACTGAATGTGAGTTATCGAGGTCTTCATCCGGTTTCCTACCTCAACTCCTTTAAAAAGCCCTTTGCAACATGCCTCCTTCATTAGTACATTTAGTGCTTCTGACACTATTACGAATAGAAATGGAGACATCGGGTCCCCTTGACGCAGCCCTCTTGAAACTTTAAATTCCTCCGTAGGTGAACCATTTATTAACACCGAAACCTTACTCGATACTAAGCAAGCTCTTACCCAATTAACCCACTTTTCTCCAAACCCCATTGCCCGCATTGTGTCATAAAGGAAGTCCCAACATACACAGTCGTATGCTTTTTCATAATCAACTTTAAACGCGAACACTCTATTTTTGTTTCTTTTTGCAAAATCAGTTACCTCATTTGCCACCAAAACACCATCTAATATGTATCTATTATTTATGAAGGCATGTTGTTCTACCCCAATGAGCTTGCTTATAACCCTTTGTAACCTACCTGCTAGAATTTTAGTAATCACTTTGTAGTAACTCCCGATCAAACTTATCGGTCTATAATCATTTAACCCTAAAGGATTAGAGTTTTTTGGGATCAGAGTGATAAACGAAGAGTTACAACCATCACTGATTCTTCCGTATTTCCAGAATCACCGTAAACTTTCCAAGAAATCAATTTTAATTAACGGCCAAAAACGAACAATAAAGGCGAAATTAAATCCATCTGGCCCCGGGGCCTTATTTTTTCCACATTTCTTAATTGCTGCCCAAATCTCATCCTCTCCAAACGGTTTTTCTAATTCTTCCACTTCCTGAGCTGATAACCTCTGAAATCTTTGACAATTAAACACCGGCCTGCTACGTGACTCTTCCAAAAATCTTTTTTCGAAAAAATTAAAAGCTGCTTTTTTGATCTCCTCTGGTTTCTCCTCCCATTGTGCATCTATAGTTAACCCCTTAATCTCGTTTTTTCTTTCCCTGTTACGTACATACGAGTGGAAAAATTTCGTATTTTCGTCTCCTTCTATTGCCCATTTGACCCTCGATTTCTGTTTCAGTATTCTAGTCTTCTTCCTTTCTAATTGCACCCATTGAAACCTGTGATGTTTCCAACTTTCTACTTCATGTTCTTCCAAATTTCTGTTTTGAGCTTCTACCTCCCATTGATTCACCCTTATCCTATTATCTTCTATTTCCTGATCTAAAGACCCGTACCTTTCCAAGCTCCACCCCTTCAGTGCAAATTTTACATTTTTTAATTTGTCCCGTAAACGCCGATCTGGTTCGAATGATTTTACTGGTTTTTCCCAAGCTTCTCGTACAACCCCTTCTAAATCTTTCTCTTCAAGCCAAACATTGAAAAATCGAAATGGTTTAGGTCCAAAGTTCAACTTTTTTTCTGAAAGCATTATCGGACAGTGGTCGGATAACTTTCTGTCTAACGTTGTGACTCCGACATTTTTCCAATTTTCCAAAAAAGTCCCCGACACTAAAAACCTATCCAACTTGCTGAACTTTCTCCCGTCATCGCTAACCCTTGTGAATCTCTTTCCCCCCAACGGTAAGTCGATCAGGTTACTTTGATCAATAAAATTATTGAAAATCATAGCACTTCGTCTATTGAACATCGAATTCATCCTTTCTGTTTCTACTCTAACTTCATTGAAGTCTCCTCCCAAACACCATTTGATACTATCGTCTGCAATAATTAGCCCCGATTTATTCCATAATTCCTCTCTATCTTTTTCCTTTCTTTGCCCATATATGTTAATGAAACCCATTACCTCAGAACAATCTACCCACTGCCCTACCACTGCCACAAAACCTTCACCAAGTAATTGTCTACTCATAATAAACTCATTAGAATTCCACATAGTTAACAGGCCTCCCGAATTACCTACAGAATTTTTTGCCACAAAGTCCACACTATCACTACCCCAAATATTTTTAACAGTTTTCACATCTATAGCCCTAAGTTTGGTTTCTTGTATCCCCATGATCGATGGTTTCTCCTTTCGACAAATATGTTTTAACCAATCCCTTTTCTCATCAGTACCCAAACCCCTACAGTTCACAAAAATTATCTTCATAACAAAATTTAGGGACCGATAATTACCTTGTTATGTCTTAAGAAGCTTGTGTTCTAGCTTCCCACCTGAAACCCAGGCTTTCCCCAAATTTCTTCACCTGTTCCTGACTTCCTGCCGATGCTAACTCCGTTCGGTCCAAGCTTGATATTCCCAACTTTTCTATTTCTACTGTATTATTCAGAATCTTCGAAGTCCAATTTGCTGTTGAGGTCTGGTTTTTCGCTGACTGCAAGGTTCGGCCTTCCCCAGACTCCTTCGAGATTTTACCTTTACTTCGAGCTAGTTTCTTCATCAGATGTAAGCTTCTTTTTCCTTGAAAAATCCCCAATTTATCTCTCTTTTCTTGAATTCCAGCTCTCCTTTGACTAAGTATCTTCTTATGCTTTTTCCTGCGAATTTCTCCATCCTGTATCTTACCATGATTGCATTGACTTTCTGCTTCCATTTCCGTTCCGCTCTGTATTTTATAATCTTTATCCCTCTTACCTTCACACTTTGAAATAGCTGGCTCACAGTCATCGAGAATTACATTATCCTTAATGTTTTCTCCGTCACATATTTTTGGTATATTAAACTTTTCATTTGTGTCAAGGCCCACCTTTCCCCTTGATCCCTCCATCTTATTTATTTCATTTGGCCCATTTGACTCTTTATTGAGAAGCCCACTAGTAACATCATAGTCCAGATTATACTCCTGGCCCCCACCCGATACCATACAATCCTTTTTTCTTTTTTCCATTTTGTTTACTTGACAATCATTACCATCTGCATGTTTTCCTTTTTCTAGTCTTTTTTTGGACTTGGGACTTGTTCCACCATTTAATTTTAAAAACTCTTCCCCTTCCCCAACCGGCTGTTCTCCGACTATCTTCCTCCCTCCTTCTCCGGTGATCTCCTCCATATTTTCCGGCGATTTGTGTCTCTTCGTACTACAAGATTTTTTGTCCGACCAGATTTGCGAGTGATTCTGATCATTTTCTTTCTCCCGAATTTCCGTATCTTCTATGAATTCTGAGCCATCTGACCCCTGCTCCTCTTCTTCCTGTTCACTTTATGAATCTTGATCCGTCTCTGAGACCCAACTTTTCAATTCTTCTGCCCATTTGTCGTTGTTATACTCTTCCTCTTTTTCCTTCCTACACCACCATACTTCTGGGGATACGTATCCGTCTTCCTCTACCTTAACATTCACGAAAGAGCAATCTACTTTAATGGTTAATTCCTCTTCTATTCTATTTCTTAAGGAAGTAATCACCAATACTCTCCCATAATCTAAGCACCTGCTCGTTTGAAAATCGCCATTGATTATTTGTAAGACTTCTCCATATCTTCTTCCTACTTTAATAAAAGTTTTTTCATTCCAACTTTGGATAGGAACACCTACGATTCTTAACCATACGATTCTCTCCGTCTCCCTATATCCTTTAGACCATTTTCGCAAGCTCTTTAACCAGTAATGAACTCCGTGGTTTTTATCCTTTAAAACGATTTCCGCCATTTTCTCTGATCCTACCTTAAGAAGAACGTTTCTACCTCCAAGCAGTTTCACCTCGCAATCACCCAGGCTCTCTATTCTACTTAGGTACTTTATCGTCTTCAGATCCTCCACCTTGTTAACTTTACCTATCAAACACTTGGATAAGAATTTTGTGGTCTCTACTTCTTCTTCCCATTCTTCTATCACCTTCTTGCTCTCTTTCTTCTTTGCATCGTCCAAGATCTTTGTAGTTCTCTCGATTTGCACCACCTCTTTGTAGCTTCTTCCGTCTCGTGTTTGAAACTGCTTATCTTTGTAAATACCGAACTCTTTATCAGGTTTCTTCAAACTATTGTTGCTGTATTTTCCATCTTTCTCCCAGGCTTTATGAACAGCCATTTTTGTAACTCCAATACAGATGCTCCCCAATCTTTTCGTCAAGCTTTCCTCGTCTATGATGTTTCTGAATCTAATAAATCCAAACCGCTTTCCATTTCGTAATCTTTTCCTTGCCATGTATACATCCGTCACCGGGCCATACTTTTTAAAAGCACCCCAAAGATGATATGCGCTCCAATCGTCTGGGAAATTATAGAATAAGTATGACAGTTCTCTTTTCTCCTTGTTAATTCTAGTGAAATCTCTCTGTATAGTGTATCCGTTGTATCCCTTCTTGAATCTATGCTCCGAGTGTTCTCTTCCTCGCCGGTAGCCCTCACTCTCTCTCACCCCTCGCCGGAGACGCTCACTCTCTCTCCCTGCCATTCCACCTTTTTAAAACGATTCCTTTATGTTTACATAATATAATCTTAGCCATTGATTAAATTAATCAAGGGCTAAGATTGATGTTCGTACGAAAAATAATTCTCGTTTGAACTCTCCCCTACACACACACACAAACACACACATAAATGTAATATTGTGAGAGGTTCAAATGAGAATATATATTTAGGTGAAAATAAGAAACTTAATTTTGGTCATCCATTTTATTCGATCGGATGATTTACATTTGTCCTCTCATTTTATTCATAATCCAACCATGAACTCCGACGGCCATGATTGCAACGGATGATTAAGACCGTTTGATCTAAAAGATTAATATCTAATTAATGACTATGATTTTTCTCTCATTCTCACCTAAATATTTATTTTCATAATAACTATCCCCTCTCTCTATGTATGTGTGTGTTTGTACGTCTTTAATTATATCTTCAAATTAACTAGAATAATTAAGGTAACTATTTACTAATTTCTTGTTTACTTATGTATACATATTTTTGAATTTTGATTATAATTAACTACGTACTACTGCATTAATTTGTAGGATGGTTTCTTAGACCAATATATGGTGGAAGGTGCAATTGATAGTCAGATTTCCCGTACTATCCGCAATAGGAAACATATTTATGTAAGTTAATTTATGCATAATAATTAATTAATTTTTGTTTGGTTGGTTTACGTTTTTGATCGATATATGGATTTATATTTATTCAATTTTACCTGCACAAGCATCATACTAACTGGATTTTTACTAATTATTATATTATTATTAATATATAGGTAACTGGTGTATGGGCATGTGTCTTCCTTCAAGTTTGTGCGCTGGTCTACTATTTGTTATGAAGCAACAAAATTAATGCACCATATATAGCTACTTTCATTTAATTAAAGAGCAACGTACTAATTATACATTATGTAACGTACATATTAATCGATCGGTACTTATAGACTTATAGTAGTACTGTACATATATATGCTCCAATTATTATAATTTTTTGAATTGTTCATGATGAATATATATTCATATTTATACAATAGGACATAACAATGCGCGCGTACGTTTAACATTGTAGCAAATTAAAAAATAATACAATCTTTTATCCGGTAAGTACGTCAAAATGTTCATCGATCCGTCTATCTGTATGTATGTATTTTTGAACGATCGAATATATATATATATATATATATATATATATATATATATATATATATATATATATAGGGGAGGGTTCAAACGAGAACTGCTTTTCGTACGAGAACTGCGAGAACCAATCTCGGCCGTTCCTTGGATATGGGAGGTTCATGGATGGAGAGTGTGGAGGGGATCAAGTGTGGCAGGGTGCATGTGAGGAATTCATGGGTGGGCAATGACATTAAAGGAGGGGGAATTGGATGGCTCAGATTGGTTCTCGCAGTTCTCGTACGAAAAACAGTTCTCGTTTGAACTTTTGCCTATATATATATATATGTGTGTGTGTGTGTGTGTGTGTATGTGTGTGTGTGCGCGCGCAATTGTGTGTTTGCGCGCGCATACGCGTGTGTGTGTTATTGATTGAATGAATTAGTCACATACATATATGGTTAATTGGATGTGTTGTTTGTTTATTAAAAGAACTAGTTTATTGACCTGTGTACGTACGTGTATTTCGGAAGTGTATTTGATATATTAAAATTTTCAAATAAAAATAATACAATAAATGAAATATCACCGAAACTTACATATGTCAGAATTTTTAACAAAAAAAATAACTAAATATTTTAAAACACTTCTTTGTAGACCACATTTGTTATTTTGTTTGTTACATTACCACTGTTGTCACAAATCAAAACTCTTAGATTTTTTTTACCTTCTAACACATGAAACGGCAACATATAATTGACCATGTGTAAACAAAAGTTTCCTAAGGATATAAACCAACTTCTGAAAGTGATTGTCATTGACTTTTGTTAATCGTCATAGCAAAAAACAGCATTAAAGGAAATTGTCTTATTTGAAACTTAATTGAAAGTTTTGTATCTGATGGAATCATTTTCATTTTAGGAATATATGTAATTTCACTAATGTTCTTTTCAGAAATGATTTTGACCTAAATAACATGTGTACCGAGCCGAACCAGTCTCCCGCACTGCTCAAGTAAGTGTGCGACTCCTTATGAGGACCTCCTTCCCTTCTGCCCACTCTCCGTTCACACTCAATTTGTAGCCTTGTTTCATTGCATAAACCCTTAGACTGGTCTAGATTCCCAAGTAACATAACATGAACACCAATTTTTAAGGAAAGTTTGTGATGAGTAAAGTCAATACTTTTAATAAGTTGAGTATCTCAGGAGAGTATAAAGACTCCTCAAATTAACTTGAATAAATTTTTTGACCGGCAAATTAATGGGGACACTTCCCCCGCCTCTCCAGTGTGAGTTCGAATTGCTTGGTGGCGGGTTTTCAACCACCTCTCATTATTTGGCTTTAACCAAGGTTCGAGCATCACACATTCACTCCATGGAGGAAATCCCTAAGGGAAAAACCCCTAACCGGCCAACCCACTGCTGCAATGGAGGAAACCCCTAAGTGAAAAAACCCCAACCCACTGCATGTAGCAAGATTTGATCCCCCAACCTCTTGTGAGGAAGGGGGCGCCTTACCAGATGGGCTAAACCCCATTGGCAATTAACTTGAATAAATTGTTTCATCATTGTCAATTTTGGAAACCATGTAACCATTTATATATACTAAACATCGTCATTTGTTGGCACCAAAATTGCTTACTCATGCATCCTGGGAGGGTACGACTACAAGGGATGGACTCGATCGAACGGCCAACCACTATCCTGAAAGTAATTTTCACTATAGAGATGATCATTGATTGAATGCTATATAGAAGTTTAAAAATTAAAATATAATTCAGTAAATCCAAAACAACAATAATCTAATTTGAAAGAACATGTATTACCTAATGCCATTTTTAGTAAATTCAAATGTTGAAATCAATCAGATAATAATTCTGAACTGAAAACTGACTCTTATAATTTTTTCACAACCATAAGAGAGGATGCTATCAAATCTCTTTGTTGAAAATTTTTTAGTTTGTTACACACAATGTTAAAACAGACATAATTTATTACATTTCGATGCACTTAACCCTAATATGTAAGATCAAACCCCTCATTGTTTCAAATCTAGTATTTATATGATTACTTAAAATTACAACTTTTTAATTTTTTATAAACGGTTATTGATTCAAAACGTGTGTTTCTAGACACGCAAACCGGGCACAATTTTATAAATGGTTATTGTACTCCTATATGTATTCTTTAATATATAGATCATGTTATTAATTGTTAAACTCTCCGACATTAATTATATGCATATTGCTACAATTTTAATTCTTATAGTTTCTTAATTAAATACCCTGTACGTATGTTTTTTCTTCCCTCACGTAAATTTGATAACGAAAAATACTCCTTAATTAAACAAAAGTCATCATCAAAATAACTCATTTCATTGTCATTAATTACATTTGGTACTAAGCACAAACTTTCCTTGATTAAGTTATTTGCTGTTTTACGTGTCTATGAACGATCTTCAAGCAATATTTGTTGTATAAACAACGTTATTTATAAAATTGATTTTCTGGCGTAATTTTTTTTATCATTACTACTCCGGATCAAAAGTTTGGATGGGAGATTGGAGGGAGAATGTGTGTGCGTGTGAAAGAGAGATTGTTAACTAAGGGCTTAAAAGCTGGTCGATAACATTTTAAACATTAAGAACATAGAAACAAGTCTAGCTTAGAAATATGTCTATTTGGGAATCATCCAATTAATTTGTTTATCAAATCAACATCAACATAACTAATATATATGTATTCTGTCATCTCCTTTTTCAAATCAATTAGGTGTCGATGGATCGATGATTAATGATAATCTCATTAATAGGAACCGTATATATATACAAGAGAGAATACAACACCTTTCTTAGCAAACTAGGCTGAATATAAGGAAATCAATATATATTCTAAATTTACAAGATATACAAATATACAGTTCCAATATTGATAACACATCTAATTTATGAATTTTATAATACGCGTATATTTGATGGTGACTGATTTAAATTTTATAATAATATATTTCTTTAACCATTATAAATTTATAATAAACACATCTAAATAAAATGCTTAAGGTCTCAAGTTATCTTTAATCTTTAATATATATTAAAAGAAAATGGTTTCTCTCTCTTCCAAAAAAATCTCCACCAATCACAACTCTTGATTTTAAAAAAAAATTTAAAAAAATCGAGATGATGATGTCAAAAATGCCAAAAATCCTTAAGTCTTGGAAGGGGGTATTGTGAAAATTCTAAGGGGGTTTTATAAAATATGTTAAGGGTTTTTATGAAAATGTGAGGGGGTTTTATAAAAAATTGTATATTAATATAATTAATTATAGGTTGTTTATAAAATATGTTTAATAAATTATTATATAATTTGTTTAGAGAAATAATAATTATATATTTGCGACCGTCTCATTTTTATCTACGTTTTGGTATAAATTTTATTGTAATATGACACTTTTTTTAAAGTAGTATATTTTTAATTGTTTGTTATCCATTAATAGTAGTGGGTATGTTATTCATAAAACAATTTATATCTTTTTTATATTTATTCTATCTACGTATAATAGTCGATATAATAACTGATTCCTCGGTCTTTCGATAAAAAGTAATAAATTTTTTTTTAAGTTTTGTTTTATTTATGATAAATTTATATAAAAATAGTTAACATTTAAAACAAACAAAGGTGCATCAATCAATATTAAAAATTAAAGAATCATATATATAATCAACTATTAAAAATAAAACTATTAAAAAAAATGGTTACTTACATCATCAACTCTTTCCCTAAAAAATCTCCACAAATCATAGCACTTGATTAAAAAAAATTAAAGAAAATCAAAAATGTATTAGTTATTACGTCACATTCCATCAAATCTCTTAAGGGAAATTTTATATAACAAACTTCATGTGTTTGTTAATCTTGGATAAGATAACAATATATATTTGAATTAATCGTGGATAACATAATAATATATATTTAAATTTGAATTGAATACATATTTCTAATTGACGTGTATTTAATTGGTTTAAAATTACTCCACTTTGTTAGGTAAGTAAGTTACTTTTAGAATTAGATTTTAAAAAATTTAAAATGTGATTTAAATGGAATAATAATTGATAGATTAAGTTTGAAAATATAAACAAAAAGAAAAAGGAAGTAGACGATGAGATATACTTGGATAATATAACAACCATTTGAATATGAATTTAATTAAAAATTCAACCATTTGAACTATAACAAAATTCATCCCTTTTAATTGTTCCTATTATTAAGTAAATTTGTTAAGTTTAAAGGATAAAGAAATTATTTAAAAATTATATGTTGTAATGGTGGAAAAATATTTTTTTAATTTAAAAAAAAATAGAAGATGATATAAATAGGTGATCTTTAATAATATGCCCTAAGTTTTAAAATAAAATTTTCAATGCTCAATTATGTTACTAAACAGGAAAGAAAGAAAAATTAGTAGATCATTTCGTAAGCTCCATTTTAATTCCACTATTCTAACACATCTCATTTGTCTGATTCATTAAAATTCTGTGATTGAATTACCTAAAAGCTAGATTAAGAAACGAAAATTATATATGAGTTTGAAGATTCATAATTTGTTCTTTTTTATCTCTAATTTCCTACTCTGCCTTAGTAAAATTCGTTGATTTTGTGTGCAATTCATTTAGTAAACGCGAGGTAGTGAGTTCACAAATCAACTGTAAAAGATATCTTCGATATCTTATGATATCAAAAAATGAAAAAAACAACATTCAGTAGATTAAAAAAATCGTGAATTGGGGCAACAATTATAAAAGTATGAAAAATACCCAAGTTAGATATGTCATTAGCCCATTTCAAATTAAATAGCTTAGTTTGTGTGTGCGTTAAATTACTAATAAAACCATGAATGTTGTTTATAAAGAGTATCTACAGAAAGTATTATGATAATCTTATGTATATCAAACTTCTGTAATGTTTATCATTTCTTACGAGATTTTGTATTCATATATATGTTTTCTAATTTTTTAACGTGTTAATATTTTTAAAACTATATAAATTTAAAATTGTTTTATATCATCCCCGTGTTGATACACGGGTCGCTTATAAACAACATTAACAATAATATTATAGTTATGGTTTTACAATATCGGGATAAAGCTCCATCACGAGAAACACATTAATATTATACTAAAACTTTTAGACGTGTAATGTAACTTTATATTTCTTAAAAAAAATATTTATAAGAAGTACTAAAAAGACACGTTTTCACTCATGGACAGTTATATGTGACAGTTTCTTGAGTGAAGAGTAAAGAGAGGTTAAAAGTTTTAATTTGCGATAACTAAGAAAACCCTACTAATAAAATTATGAATGTTGTTTATACAGAAGTTTTAAAGAAAATCTAATGATAATCTTATGTATGAATTTCAAAATTCTGTAATGATTATTCATTTCTTACGAGATTTTATATTCATATCTATGTTTTGTAATTATTTTTACTATACGTCTTAATACTCTTTAAAACTATATAAATTTTTAATTGACTTATATCAGCCCGTGTTGATACACGGGTTGTTTAGCTAGTATAGTTTACACTATCATTTAGTGTTGTCATTTGTGTTATGTCTTCCTATGTAATAGAACAGGAAATAGTTTTTTTTAACGGCAGAACGTACACACACTCTAATCTACATCTTTTTTCTAATTTTACACCTTTTTTGTCCATGACGAGACTCGAACCCTTAACTTTTGGTCCAGCAACAAAGTGCCTAAGCACTTACTAGTGGGCTATAACCCAACTGGTAATAGAATAGGAAATAGTTGGTATTGTGTATCCTCATTCGATTAAATTAGAAGTGTTCTTTCTAAGATTTTAGTTAATATTTCATAGAGTTGTTATAGTCCATATAAAAAACACTAAATTTTAATATTTAATCATATGTGATTCAATATAAAATCACATGTGATTCACTATACAATCACATGTGATGGTAAAATCATTATATGTTAATTACGAAAATGCCACTCCGCACAAATTTTTAAAATTCAATCTGGACCATTGATGGGGCTGATCCAAGAGCTAAGATTAGTCCCTCAAGACTATGCAATACGTATGGACTATATTGAACATTTCTCATATTTCATATTGCTCGTTATTCACTATTGGTAACAATATAAAATGTTTAATCAAAACCTTATAATTATTACCTAGATGTTGATTTATGTTTATCTAACTTGTATTCTTCACTCAATGATGCTAACTTTATGGGGGTGAATGATGTAATGAATGATAAAAGCTCCCCGAGTCCCCGCTCCCAACTAGCTTGTGAATCTTAGATCTCAACAGTTCAAGAAGCCTTATTAAATACGATCTTTGTTATTTTTAGGGTTAAAGTTGCATAATAACATGAAACTTGTCTCAATGTTCCAATATGATACTTAAAGTATTTTTTTTACTCATATGACCATTAAACTTGTAAGAAACGTGCTAATATGCCTATTTTTTAACCCGTAACGGGCTTAGCCGGTAATCCATGATTTTAAACTTATTTTCAAGAGTCGGTATAAGGTAGGAATCTTGTCATATTGTTTCAATATGGTACTTAAAGTTTTTTTTCGTTTGTACACATCTAAACATCTTCCAAAAACTTTATTTTTCCTCCATTTTTGGCTTTAATAACTCTATCTTTTCTTTGTACATGATAAGTTTAGTTTTCTTGTCATCTAAAAATCGTTTGTAGTCTGTGTAATAGCTCCACCGAAATTTGTGAAAATACTCCTGATTAGTCAATGAGAATTACAATCAAGATTACAAGACTTCAAATAACTTTTTGATGACAAGGAAACTGAACTTGCCATCTACAAAGAAAAGATAGAGTTATTAAAGAAAAAAATGGAGAAAAAATAAAGTTTTTGGAAGATGTTAGATGTGTACAAACGAAAAAAAACTTTAAGTACCATATTGGAACAATATGACAAGATTCCTATCTTATCCTGACTCTTGAAAATAAGTTTAAAATTATGGATTACCGGCTAAGCCAGTTACGGGTTAAAAAATGGGCATATTAGCACGTTTCTTACAAGTTTAATGGTCATGTGAGTAAAAAAAATACTTTAAGTACCATATTGGAACATTGAGACAAGTTTCATGCTATTACGCAACTTTAACCCTTATTTTTATTGAGCATTATAGTTTTTAAGAAATAATAAGATTTTTGACATAACGAAATCATACTCGAGCATATATTTTTAATAAGATACAAAGCTTTTCTTTCTTTGATAAAATACTATTATAAAAAAATTATTAGATGATCAGGACCTTTCATTTAGTAAAAGATTTAATATTAATCATTCATTTCTTTAACTTTAAATTTTTGATTTTGACTTTTTAGAGTCAAACTAATGTAATAAACTAATATGACTTAAAATAAAGATAACTCACTTAATAAAACAAAATACATTTTAAAACAAAACAATAAAGTTTAATATGAACCCGTGTGATACACTTATATTTTTGATGATATAAATATTATTTAAAACAATATGTGGATTTTAACTATTATATTATATTTATATTTATATCTATTATATATTTTAAATTATACATTTAAATGTATTAAATTTATATTAATTCATAAACTTTTTAAACTTTTTTTTAAACTTATCTCATATAAATTTAAAATAGAGTTACAATTTTGACTATTTAAAGTCAAAATTGAGTTTTTAATTTAAACTTAAATTAATGGTTAAGATTTAATTTTGAATAAATTAAAGAATAAGATCTTCTAATTAAATTTATAATTGTTAGTCTTTTATTTATATTAGAAGATACCTAAACTTAAAAACAATTTTATCGAGACATAAGACACATCCCAAACTTTATAATTTGAAAGATGACAAAATAAATTTAAAAATTGTTATATATTTATTCATGTTATGCTAATCTTTTTTTAATTTTTTCATGTCTAATAATTATTTTATATTTTTGTTAAATTTAATATTTATCTTCTTTAAATAACCCTTGTATTACACAAGAATTTACTCTAGTATCTATAATAAAATACAAAGCTTTTCTTTCTTTTAAATAAATAAAAAAAGGAAAATTTTTGAAAAAGTTATCTTAAATAAATCAATTAATGTTGTAATCTGATGAAGGCGGCTTGATTGTAACCTTGTTTTTTTTCTTTCCGTTTGTACCTATCATGTATTCAGTATTCATGTTACTAGGTTTGGTTTAATAAAATTTTCTTTATAATTTTATTTAAAAAAACACGAGTGAAAACTCGGGGGGCGTGTTTGTAATTTCACCTTCGCTCGCCGGCTCTCGGACGAACGACGATCGATGAATCTCCCAAATAAATGTCTAAAGATTTGCTGACGTCCGATCCATATCGGAAATAAAAAAACAAACAAAAACAGATTTCGTGTTGTTTGTTGATTTTTGGGTTCATCTTCTGACCCATCATCTGTATTAAAGTTTTGCAATCAAAGTCGATCAAGTTTATATCACGCAGAGACACCGATCTTGGGTTGATATGGGGTCATTGAAGACTGACGAGGAGGTTGAAGGATCAAACGATGCAGTTTTGTTTGTTAATGGGGTCCGTAAAGCTCTCCCTGATGGTTTAGCTCACTTAACTCTACTCGAGTATCTCAGAGGTAAAAACCACTATATAAAAACTTGATCTTTTTTCTATCCTTGAATTCTGATATACTTATTTAATCTTATCTGTTCTCTAGTATTCTAATTATCTTCGCACTAGATTTCAGAATATGTACCTGATTTGAGTTCAAAGAAAAAAAAAAAACAAGAAAAAAAGAAGAGGGGGGGGGGGGGGGGGGGGGGTGTGTGGAGGGTATCTAGAATCATTACTATCTGCATCAGTTTGAAAGTTGTGAAGAACTTTATTTGTTTCTTTTTCTTGTATCTAGGCTTGTTTGTGATGTGATTTAATCTTTAGGGGTGTTAGTGGTAGATATCTGTTTACTTCTCTTAGTTATCATCTTGATTTAGTATCACTAGATTATTATGATGGTGTAATTAAATTTTATAACTTTAGTCTCCACTTTATACAAATATGTGATTAAATTTCCTAGCTACTAAATGATCTGACTCCTCTTGTTGTGGTGATAAAGATGTAGGCTTGACGGGAACAAAGCTAGGCTGTGGTGAAGGAGGTTGTGGGGCATGCACTGTCATGGTATCTTACTTTGATCAAAATTCCAAGAAATGTGTGTGAGTCTCTGTCCCTCTCTCCCTCCCTCTCTGATTTGCCCTTTTCTCTTCCTTTTCACCAATCATAAGATCACAGATTCAAATCATTTATGTAGGGTAAACTGTTTGGTATAGCAAATAAGAACCGGCTATCAAATGATCTCGATGGTTGCTATACCGTGCAATTAACCATATTATCTATCCTTCATAGATTGGTTTCTTATAAGAAGTAGGTGCCATATAGGACATGTTTACACTTACCTCTTCTGTTTGGAATACTTGTATAATATTGTTTATAAACATAAAAATTCAGGCACCATGCAGTCAATGCTTGCTTAGCTCCGCTGTATTCTGTTGAAGGAATGCATGTAATCACAGTGGAGGGATTAGGGAACCGGAAATTTGGTCTGCATCCAGTTCAGGTACATCATTTAGTTCCCCTTTTCATACATTCATTTGCATTTATAGCATATGATATTTTCTGTTCATTCATACCATTCTCTCTGTTCTCCATTTTGTGGGTTCTATCTTCATTTCTCCACAGATTTATAAATGAAACGAACGGACAGAACAAGCAAGAGTAGTGTTTTCTTAGCATCTTTGATGTATTATTATATTTATTTCCTGTAAAATATATGCAGGAATCATTAGCAAGTCGTCACGGGTCACAATGTGGATTTTGTACTCCTGGATTTATCATGTCTATGTATGCATTGTTGAGGTCTAGCAAAACCCCACCCACAGAAGAGCAAATTGAAGAAAGCCTTGCAGGAAATTTGTGTCGATGTACTGGTTATCGACCGATTCTTGATGCATTTCGGGTCTTTGCAAAGAGTAATGATTTGTTATATACAAGTGGTTGTGTTTCATTAAAAGAGACCAAAGATGGCGAGTTTGTTTGCCCTTCAACTGGTAGACCATGTTCCTGTGGGTCCAACAAAGAAACTCTTCAACAACCCTGTGTTTCCCAGAATGGATACAAACCTGTTTCTTATAATGAAATTGATGGGAGTTCTTATACAAACAAAGAAATCATATTCCCACCTCAGCTTTTAATGAGGAAATCAAGTTATCTAAGCTTAAGTGGATCTGGTGGGATCAAATGGCATAGGCCTTTGCTGTTAAAACACGTATTGGATTTAAAATCAAGATACCCTGATGCAAAATTAGTTGTAGGAAACACAGAACTGGGAATCGAAACTAGGTTAAAGAGAATTCACTACCCAGTTTTTGTATCTGTTACCCATGTACCTGAACTTAATATTTTGATATCTAATGATGACGGCATGGAGATTGGTGCTGCTGTTAGGCTGTCAGAGCTTCAAAAATTCCTTAAAAAAATGATTGAAGAGCGACCTGTTCATGAAACATCATCTTGTAAGGCTATCACTGAACAAATAAAATGGTTTGCAGGAACTCAAATAAGAAATGTTGCATCTGTTGGTGGGAACATATGCACTGCCAGCCCGATTTCAGACTTAAATCCACTTTGGATGGCATCAAGAGCAACGTTTAAAATTGTTGACTGTAAAGGGAACATTAGAACCACTCTGGCTGAAAATTTCTTTTTGGGTTATCGTAAAGTGGATTTGGGGAGTGACGAGATTCTTCTCTCGGTATTTCTTCCTTGGACTCGTGAGTTTGAGTATGTGAAAGAATTTAAGCAGGCTCATAGAAGGGATGATGACATTGCACTTGTAAACAGTGGAATGCGTGTTTATCTTGAAAATAAGGATAAAAGTTGGATTGTTTCTGATGTATGTATTGTCTATGGTGGTGTTGCTTCTGTATCACTATCTGCCACTAAAACAAAAGATTATATAATCGGGAAGTCATGGAACAAAGAAGTTTTGCAGAACTCTTTGGAGATCTTGAGGCAGGATGTTGTGATTTCAGAAGATGCGCCAGGTGGCATGGTGGAGTTTCGTAAATCTTTGACTTTAAGTTTCTTTTTCAAATTCTTTTTGTGGGTATCTCATCAAATGAACGGTCAAGATTCCTTTAATGAACATGTACCCATATCGTATTTATCAGCTGTTGAATCATCTAACCGTCCATCTATCATGGGTAGTCAAGATTATGAAATTACAAAGCATGGCACTTCTGTAGGGTCACCTGAGGTGCATCTTTCAGCAAGACTTCAGGTAACCGGGGAGGCTGAGTACACAGATGACACTCCATTGCCACCTGCTGGTTTACATGCAGCTTTGATATTAAGTGAGAAGCCACATGCTCGTTTGCTTTCAATCGATGATTCAGGTGCCAGGTCATCACCTGGATTTTCTGGCATCTTTTTTGCCAAAGATATCCCGGGTGCAAATATTACTGGCCCAGTTGTTGAAGACGAGGAAGTTTTTGCTTCTGAGTTTGTCACTTGTGTTGGTCAGGTACATAACTCCACAAGTTACTGTTTTCTTCTAGAGCTGGGCCAAAATATGATGGTTTTCTTTGAACATAATCACTTGTTATGTAAAATATCCCTTATTTCTTTCATTTATTTCCAAAATTATGCAGATCATAGGAGTAGTTGTTGCTGACACTCATGAAAATGCAAAGCTTGCAGCAAGAAAAGTTGTCATTGAGTATGAAGTTCTGCCTGCAATCTTATCCATAGAGGATGCTGTAAAGTCAAACAGTTTTCATCCAAATTCTCATAGGTGTTTAAGTAAAGGGGACGTTGAACTCTGTTTTCAGTCAGACCAATGCCATAAGATCATTGAGAACGAGGTTCATATTGGAGGTCAAGAACACTTCTATTTGGAGCCACAAAGCACATTTGTTTGGACTATGGATGGTGGCAATGAGGTTCACATGATTTCATCGACTCAGGTGTGCTTGGATTTTTGTTTTGATACTGAATATTTGATCATTGCAACATGAAGGCGCAATAAACTGTTTTTAACTTCCGGATGAAACTGATTATCTAAACATGTTTTTGCTTGCATTCAGGCACCACAAAAGCACCAAAAGTATGTTTCCCATGTTCTTGGTCTACCAATGTCAAAAGTGGTTTGCAAGGTGAAGCGAATTGGTGGTGGTTTTGGTGGGAAGGAGACAAGATCTGCTTTTCTTGCAGCTGTTGCCTCTGTACCAGCTTACATGTTGAATCGGCCTGTGAAACTTATATTAGACAGAGATATAGATATGAAAGTATCCGGTCATAGACATAGCTTCCTTGGAAAATATAAGGTATACTTTCAGATTACTTATTAACTGGTTAAAGATAAATCAAACCTGTTGATTTACATATAGTTAACACAAATCGTGATATTACATCATTTAGGTTGGGTTCACAAATGAAGGGAAGGTGCTTGCACTAGATCTTGAAATCTATAACAATGCAGGGAATTCGCTTGATTTGTCTCTAGCAATACTTGAACGTGC
Source organism: Pulicaria dysenterica (assembly GCA_947179395.2). Classification (NCBI taxonomy): domain Eukaryota; kingdom Viridiplantae; phylum Streptophyta; class Magnoliopsida; order Asterales; family Asteraceae; genus Pulicaria; species Pulicaria dysenterica. The sequence continues at coordinate 61,075,075 of OX359295.1, forward strand.
AATGTATCACTCGCATAATGTTTATGAGATTCCACATGTTAGAGTTAATGGAAGAGTTTGCTTCACTAATTTTCCTAGCAACACCGCCTTCAGAGGGTTCGGTGGACCTCAAGGCATGCTCATTACCGAGAATTGGATTCAAAGGATTGCCTTTGAAGTTAAGAAAAGCCCAGAAGAGATCAGAGTACGTGTTAGGATTCAAAGCAATATTCAGTATATCTGATTCAGATTATTACTTAAGAGTATGATTCCGTTTCAGGAGATTAATTTCATAAGTGAAGGGTCAATATTACACTATGGTCAACAAATTCAAGATTGTACTTTGAATCGGCTGTGGTATGAGCTCAAGGAATCATGCAACTTTCTGAAAGTTAGAAGCGAGGTTGATGAGTTCAATCTTCATAACCGTTGGAAGAAGCGTGGAATTGCTATGATTCCAACCAATTTTGGCATTTCATTTACAACAAAGTTCATGAACCAGGTGATTTGTTGGACATAATCGGCTATTTTTGCTAGCTTTTAGTGGTTTGTTCAAAACTCACATCCAAACACCCCTAATTATATGTATTTGTTCTCATTGGCTGCAGGCAGGTGCACTTGTTCAAGTGTATACAGATGGAACTGTGCTGGTCACACATGGTGGTGTTGAAATGGGCCAGGGTTTACATACAAAGGTGGCTCAAGTTGCTGCTTCTGCCTTTGACATTCCTCTTAGTTCAGTATTTATTTCTGAGACCAGTACTGACAAGGTAATTAAAATTAAAAATATTAGTTTTAAAGTTGACATTATGTATGCTTTAGTTGACAATTTGATCTGTGTTTAGGTTCCTAATGCATCTCCAACAGCAGCTTCAGCTAGTTCTGATATGTATGGGGCTGCAGTTCTGGATGCGTGCAACCAAATAAAAGCAAGAATGGAGCCGATTGCATCTATGAAAAAACATACTTCTTTTGTGGAGGTACATCAATGGCACTATTTCTTGATTTAGTTATTTTAAGTTTTCAACTTTCAACTACAGGACTGAGCCTCTTTTAATTTGATTACAGTTGGTGAATGCATGCTATTTTGAGCGTGTAGATCTTTCTGCTCACGGGTTTTACATTGTTCCTGACATTGGTTTCGACTGGACAACTGGAAAAGGCCATCCATTCAGGTATTTCACATATGGAGCTGCATTTGCCGAGGTTGAAATCGACACATTGACTGGGGATTTCCACACAAGGGCTGCAGATGTCATTTTGGATCTTGGATTCTCCATCAATCCAGCCATTGATGTTGGACAGGTTCCTTCATTTTAGAATTTTTGTTTTTTAATCATGCAACTTTAGCAGCAGTTTATGATTATGCAATTCAGAATATACATTTACATGTTTATCTTGATGGGATCTTTTTTGTTAAAATGTTTTCATGTGTATTTGCATACAGATTGAAGGAGCATTTGTTCAAGGTATGGGATGGGTGGCTCTTGAGGAACTGAAATGGGGTGATAAAGCTCACAAATGGATTTCACCCGGCTGCTTGTTCACTGCTGGTCCTGGAAATTACAAGATTCCATCTGTCAATGATGTTCCTTTCAAATTCAAGGTTTCTTTATTGAAGGTATAACACTTATTATTATTTCTTCTTTCTGAATTGTGACCAGTGTACATGATGCTTCATTTAATTAGAAAAAAGCACATGAAAAAGGTACAGATAACGAACACTGTTAGGAGCTTTTCAAGTCTTAAATTGTTGAAGTATTTTTTTAAAATGTTTTTGTAACACAGGATGCTCCTAATGACAAGGCAATACATTCTTCAAAAGCTGTTGGTGAACCTCCATTCTTTCTGGCTTCATCTGTGTTTTTTGCCATAAAAGATGCAATTATTGCTGCAAGAGCTGAATCAGGGTCTCATGGTTGGTTTCCTCTCGACAACCCTGCAACTCCTGAGCGCATCCGCATGGCTTCTGCTGATGAGTTTACTGCACCATTTGCCAACTCTGATTTCCGACCCAAACTCAGTGTCTAGCAAGCATCGTGAAGCGATGGAATTGCATAATGGTATGTAACACAAATATGTATAACTATTTAAAATCTATGCTGTGAATCAGTCAATGCCTTACATGATTGTATCAACTTGTAAAATTATAAAAGTTCCACTTGGTTGACTTGTAATTAAATGAACTTTAAGTTAAGATAATACGTAATTTTTTAGTCGGTTATATTTCAAATAATCGCAATGTTATTTATTATGCAAAAAGAAGGAAAGCGAAAATTATTAGTTTAATTGAAACATATATAATCAGATAAATGATTCATTGAAACATAAATAAACAAAGGCCATTATTGGAACCTTATTAAATCAAGAGTACAATTGAATAAGAGTGGAACAAGCAAATAAATTGTATCGAAACGAAACTTTTTTGATGATGTAACTCGTTAATCTCGTACGTCTCATTCTGCTTTGCTGAATTGAAGACATTTGTGATCTAGTAATGCTTTGGTGGCGGGGGAGACTTGTAGTAGTACGCCGGAGGAGGTGGAGACTTTGACGATGGGTGTGGGGATTTATAGTAATATGGATGGTGTGGTGAAGCTGACGGTGGTGGTGGAGACCTGTACAAGTATGGAGGTGGTGGTGATGGTGATGGTGGTGGTGGAGATTTGTATATGTAGGGAGGTGGTGGGGATGGTGATGGCGGTGGTGGAGACTTGTACACATATGGAGGGGGTGGAGAAGGTGATGGCGGAGGGGGAGACTTGTACAAGTATGGTGGTGGTGGGGAAGGTGACAGTGGTGGTGGAGATTTGTAAATATATGGAGGAGGTGGAGAAGGTGATGGTGGAGGGGGAGACTTATACACATAAGGAGGTGGTGGACATGGTGATGGGGGAGGTGGAGACTTATACACATAAGGAGGTGGCGGGGAAGGAGATGGTGGTGGTGGAGACTTGTACACGTAAGGAGGTGGTGGAGAAGGAGACGGCGGTGGTGGAGACTTGTAGACGTAAGGAGGTGGTGGGGAAGGAGATGGTGGTGGTGGAGACTTATACACGTAAGGAGGTGGTGGGGAAGGAGATGGCGGTGGTGGAGACTTGTATACATAAGGAGGTGGTGGAGATGGTGATGGTGGTGGTGGAGACTTGTACACGTAAGGAGGTGGTGGAGAAGAAGATGGCGGTGGTGGAGACTTGTAGACGTAAGGAGGTGGTGGGGAAGGAGATGGTGGTGGTGGAGACTTATACACGTAAGGAGGTGGTGGGGAAGGAGATGGCGGTGGTGGAGACTTGTATACATAAGGAGGTGGTGGAGATGGTGATGGTGGTGGTGGTGGAGACTTGTACACATATGGAGGTGGAGGGGAAGGTGGCGGTGGTGGTGGAGACTTGTACATGTATGGAGGTGGTGGGGAACTTGACGGTGGTGGTGGAGATTTGTAAATATACGGAGGTGATGGGGATGGTGGTGGTGGAGATTTGTACACATATGGAGGTGGTGGTGAGGGTGATGGTGGTGGTGGAGACTTGTACACGTATGGAGGTGGTGGGGAACTTGACGGTGGTGGTGGAGATTTGTAAATATACGGAGGTGGAGGTGATGGGGATGGTGGTGGTGGAGATTTGTACACATATGGAGGTGGTGGTGAGGGTGATGGTGGTGGTGGAGACTTGTACACGTATGGAGGTGGTGGGGAACTTGATGATGGTGGTGGAGATTTGTAAATATACGGAGGTGGAGGTGATCTTGAAGGTGGGGGTGGAGACTTATAAGCATATGGAGGTAGATGTGGCCATGTGTGCTTCACCGACGGTGGTGGAAACTTGTGAACATACGGGTACTTCGGCAATGTGTGTTTCGCTGGTGGTGTCAATTTCCAGCCGTAAGAATGTTGAGGATTATAATCATAAGGTTTATTAGCAACGACAACATTGACAATAAGAAAGAAAGCGAATGCATAAACAAGATGAGGCAAATGCCTCAAGTGCACCTCAAGACTTCCCATATTAAGAGAGCCTCTTCCTTTACAAGACTAAAACTTGTGTTTGTGTGTTTAAAGGATTGATAAGAGACCTTTTTTAGTGATTGTTACACATTTTTTATTAAGATTACAGGTTGTCATGTTATTTTTTTAATAGCAATGGATTTATGGGTTCCTACTCGGTGTTCTTCATGTTGTGAAAAGCTAAACATAAGTCAAAGGTGCCCTTCTAAAAAGTCAAAGATTAGCTGGTTAGTAATATAAGTGGATATTAATTATTTTCTCATGTACTAACACGCGTTTATGAGGCTAAATGGTAATACATGCGACAGTAAATAATGAAAGGTACTAAATAAGATTAAAGCATGTTATTGCAATGCTATTTTACTTTTTGAAATGTAACAACTAATAAAGTTCAACGGATTTTAAATACATCTTAGTTGATGTTAGACTCGTTTGACATATACTAACACTAGTTGAATAGTTTTACTTTAGGTTATCTGTTTTGTATTATTATCAGTTTGAGAATCACTATTTGGTTTTATATATTTATCTAACCGTGAATTGCCTACGGTAGAGAAAATCTAGTCTTTTTTATTAATGACGGTTCACCGGACATAATGACTGGGTAAATATTTAAATAACCAAAATACGCCGACTAATGTGTCGTTGATAATGTTACAAACATTTATCACATTTCTCGTATAAAAATAATTCTCGATTAAATTTTTTCCTGTATAAGACTGCGATTCTTGATGCATATAACCAGAAAATAAAAGTTACGTGAATGTTGTAAAACCTAATGTCCTTCTAAGTTCTAATTAGGGTTTAGTTTCGAAAAATATACCGAACTTGTCACTTTTTGCTATTGTATATACCCAATTTTTAAAACTCCCATTTAGTGTATCCAATTATTCAAAACTACCAAATAAGCAGGTAACCAGTAATTCTATTATTTTTTATTTATTTCAATATAACACAAATTACACATGTACTGCCATGTCATTAATGAATGCCACATCAACCTTGAAGAACACTAAATGTAGAACATCTTGATAATAAGTAGATAAAAAAGAACAACATCAACAATAAACCCAGATATAAAATCACTAAAAATGAAAACATTAAACCTATATATGATGAAGAACAGATCTGATATCCTAAATAGAACAAAACATTAAGTCGAACAAAAATCACAAGTGGTATTTTTGGCCATTAATAGATTAATTACATATACAACCACTATCCATCTTTCTATATCGATAATCATCTTTGGCCATTGATTAAAATAAACTAATGATCAATTAAATTGATGTCTCATTAATAAGTGGTATTTTGGAAAAATCAAGTCTTGCACTTTAAAATAGTTTATCCAGACGCAATTCACGTTTGGGAAAATATATAAAAGATCAAAATACCCCTATTAATTATGATTACAAGTGATACCCGCGGTACTCGAAACAATAAAGGTTATCAAATAAATTCTCCATAAATAAATAAATAAATATCTTAGTCCTTTATAAAACATTTACAACCTTCAAAACTTTTAATTTTTAAATAAAATAAAATACTAAACTACTCTCAAATCAAAGTAAATTAAATTGTTAAATGAAGTAACTATTAGATGGATTTAATGAGATTCATATATACCCATTTAGTGAACAAACCTTCCATAATAAGAAAATGTTTAAAACATCAAGTTAATGCCAATTAACTTAATTATTAGAAAATATTTTAACAACTAAATATTTTATTATAAATATTCTATCACATAATAAATAGTTGAGCTTAATTATTAGAAATTTTGTATAAACAGACTCATGAATTTGAATAACTTATAACCTAAATTCATAAACATTTGTGGAATTTAAATGACTTGATAATTAAAAAGGATAAGTTGCTAAGCAAAACTGTTCGTCATCACCGCATTACCACGGATACTATGCTAGTATATATATATATATATATATATATATATATATATATATATATATATATATATATATATATATACACACACTTGTATGATAGATTAAAATTGCAATAAAAATTAAGTTCAACATAAATATAAATTATTTACTTTACAGTAGTGATCTCATGATCCTCCTTAAAGCTACTTAGGCATAGCGCAATCCATCCCGCGGGATGGAGCGTGAGCCACAATCACTCTATCGCTCCCGCCCTCTTTAATTCAAAGTGAAGGTCTTGATTGGTTTATTCTCAAGCTCATTTTTTTTCTTCTCTCTCGTCTTCTTTGTATCTCTCTAATCTCTCTCTCTCTCTACATTTATTAATTTTTTTAAATAGAGATGGTTAAGTAAGATGAATGTGATGTTAGTGGGATGAAGTGAGATACAAAAAATTATGTCACACTGATGTAGCAAAGGAAAAAAGAGAGATAAATGCTAATAGTCTTACTAGTAAACATGACATTCCAATTTAACCGTCTCCATCGATGTTAATATAGCATTTAACTCTTCCGGATCCATTCCAATATATTTGCATAACTGCTAGCTATTTCTTTGCATAGAGAAGGAAATACTATTAGGGGTTGTTTGGTAGAGAGAAAAGAAAATGGGAGAAATGGGTTTCTCTTGTTTGGGAGAAATGAGGTTCACAAATGGCGGAGAAATGGTTTCTCTAACCATTTCCCTTTCTCTACTTTCTTTGTAATTTCATTTCTCTACAAAATGTGAAGAAATGGGGAGAAATGTTATCTGGTTGCCTTGAGCGGAGGTGGCGATGTGTTTCCGGCGAGGCGGCTAACGCCGCAGCCGTCGTCGTCATCCTCATTGTCTGTTACGATGTTGTCTGTTGTGACGTGTTTCCGGCGAGGCGGCTAACGCCGCAGCCGTCATCGTCGATATTGTTGTATGTCGCGATTAAACCCTAATCGCCACCGCCGCTATGCGATTGAACCCTAATTCATCGTTGTCTGTTGCGAAGTGTATCCGGCGAGGCGGCCTACACCGCAGCCGTCATCGTCGTCGTCTGTTGCGATTGAACCCTATCGCCGCCGCTGCCGTTCGATAAAACCCTAATTCGTCGTTGTCAGTTGCGACGAGTTTCCGGCGAGGTGGCCATCGCCGCAGCCGTTGTCGTCGTTACGATTGAACCCTAAACTGGTTTTTGGCGATGATGAGTAGTCCGGCGTCGGCAAAGCGGTGTCACCGCCGCCGCCGACGAGTTTCCGGTGACCTGAGCCACATTTCTCATTTTCATTTCTTGTTAATACCAAACAAGGGCATTTTTTACTCATTTCCATTTCTCACCATTTCCATTTCTCCCCCATTTCTATTTCCAATTCTCTCTATTTCTTTTCTCTCTACCAAACACACCCTTACGCAAAAAGAAGGAAAGCTAAAAAGTATTAATTCAGATATTTTTATAACTTATTGAAACATAGATATATAATCAGATATTTGATTTAGTGAAACATAAATAAACAAAGGCCATTACATGTTAGGACCTTATTAGATCAAGAATACAATTAAATAAAGAGTCGAATAAGCAAATGATTTGTATCAAAACTAAACTTTTCTGATGATGTAATGGTTAATCTCGTATGTCTCATTCTGCTTTGTTGAAGACGCTTGTGATCTAATAATGCATTGGTGGCGGGGGAGACTTGTAGTAGTACACCGGAGGAGGTGGAGACCTTGATGATGGGTGTGGTGATTTATAGTAATATGGATGGTGGGGTGAAGGCGATGGTGGTGGAGACTTGTACATGTATGGAGGTGGTGGTGGTGGTGATGGTGATGGTGGTGGTGGAGATCTGTATATGTAGGGAGGTGGTGGGGATGGTGATAGCGGTGGTGGAGACTTGTACACATATGGAAGAGGTGGAGAAGGTGATGGCGGAGGGGGAGACTTGTACACGTATGGAGGTGGTGGGGAAGGTGACGGTGGTGGTGGAGATTTGTAAATATATGGAGGAGGTGGAGAAGGTGATGGCGGAGGGGGAGACTTATAAACATAAGGAGGTGGTGGGGATGGTGAAGGTGGAGGGGGAGGTGGAGACTTGTACACATAAGGAGGTGGTGGGGAAGGGGAGGGTGGTGGTGGAGATTTGTACACGTATGGAGGAGGAGGAGATGGTGACGGTGGAGGTGGAGACTTGTACACGTATGGAGGAGGAGGAGATGGTGACGGTGGAGGTGGAGACTTATACACGTAAGGAGGTGGTGGGGAAGGTGATGGAGGCGGTGGAGACTTGTACATGTACGGAGGTGGTGGGGAAGGTGACGGTGGTGGTGGAGACTTGTAGACATATGGAGGTGGTGGAGTAGGTGATGGTGGTGGTGGTGACTTGTAGACATACGGAGGAGGTGGAGAGGGTGACGGTGGCGGTGGTGACTTGTAGACATATGGAGGTGGTGGAGAGGGAGACGGTGGAGGTGGAGACTTGTACACATAAGGAGGTGGTGGGGAAGGTGACGGTGGTGGTGGAGACTTGTAGATATATGGAGGTGGTGGCGAGGGTGATGGTGGTGGTGGTGGTGGTGACTTGTAGATATATGAAGGTGGTGGAGAAGACGACGGTGGAGGTGGAGACTTAAACACATAAGGAGGTGGTGGAGAAAGTGATGGTGGTGGTGGAGACTTGTAGACATATGAAGGTGGTGGGGAGGGAGATGGTGGTGGCGGAGACTTATATACATAAGGAGGTGGTGGTGACTTGTACACATATCGAGGTGGTTGTGGAGACTTGTGAACATTTGGAGGGGATCGTGACGGTGGTGGCAGAGACTTATAAGCATATTGAGGTAGATGTGGCCATGTGTGTTTCACCGATGGTGGTGAAGACTTGTAAACATATGGATAATTCGGCAATGTATGTTTCACGGGTTGTGGCAATTTCCAGCCGTAAGAAGGTTGAGGATTATAATCATAAAGTTTATTAGCAACGACAACATTGACAATAAAAAATAAAGTAAAAACATAAATTAGTTGAGGCCAATGCCTCAATACATCAAGACTTCCCATATCGAAAGACCTCTTTCCTTCACAAGACTAAAACTTGTGTTTTGTGTGTATAAATGTTTGATAAGAGACGTTTTTATAGTAATGGTGTACGCATTTTTATAAATATTACAGGTTGTCATGGTTTTTTGTAATAGAAAATTAGCATTGGATTGATGGGTTCCCACTCGGTGTTCTTCATTTTGTGAAAATGAATAACAAGTAATACCATTTCTGGAAAGTCAAAGATAAGTTGGTGAGTGACATGATGTATATTATTTTGTTATTCGCGTTTATGATTGTTTTTAACTTTTTAAATTATGTTAAATTAATATATTTTTATTTTTTATTATTATTCAATAAAATCGGATCAAATGAGTTAACTTCGACTTATTGTGTTCGTGTCGAATATTTTGACATTATTTTTTGGTCGATTAATTTATCACGTTGATAAGTTTTATGTTATTTTCATGTTAACCTAGGTTGTGTTTGATTCGGATTGGGTTTTGTATTATGTCAAGTATTGTGAATTCTGATTTAACTTGTTTTTCAATGAGCTAAGGCTATCGAGTGGTATCTTACCCTTTCAAAAGTATCGATGAAAATAATTTATTTTTATATTTACCAAATAGGAATTAAAATTTTCAATTAGTGATTTGGCTCTATCCCGAGTTTTCATCGTTGGATCACACGATGGATCGCCATCAAACTTTGGTGATTTGACTAGAATTTGTTTCTGATGGTGATGGTGATGTCCGATCGGCCGCCTGAAGAAATAACGGTTAGGTCACCAATGTTTGATGATGATAAAATGATGGAAACACCGGTTAAAGTCAAATTTGTAAATACCTACTTATTCTAACAAGTTAACATAAAACAAGTTAACTATTTAGATAATAAAAAAGTAAATCACCTATATAAATACGAACTTTTTAAAAGTTAAGATATGCTAATGAGTGACCTTAACCTATTTTTAATTGATATAATAATATAAAAAAAGTTTCAACATGTTTTATTTAAAGATGCTTTTTTCTTTGCTAAACTATATATTAATTAATCGACATCAAGTATTTGTTTTACTTTTTTATGTTCATTTTAATGTTAAATATTTAGATGTATAAATAAATTCATGATTCATTATATATTTATATTATGTTGATGACATGTTGTTTGAGTTCTTATTTTTTAAGACGGAGTATATGGTTTGTGTGTTTAAACTTTAAAATGATTAGTATGTTATTGCAATGTTAATTTATTTTTTTAAATATAATAATTTTACATCATTTTCTAAGTCTCAGATCATTTCGGACACAAACTCGGTGTTTTAGCGAGCATTGTGTAACAGCCATTTTTCACATATATATTGCATAATTAATGATATGGGATTGTCTATGTAAACACCCTAATGATATATGTAATATGAATTTGTACCGACGTGGTAATAGAAGTCTTGAAATTCAAAATATTACTGTTAAATGTACGACATTATGTATATGCGCGCTTTTCTTGACGACTTGATCGATAATTTGGATTTTCTTAATTGATGCATTTTCGACAGAGCGCAGCTTAATTAAAATTAAATGAAATACTATTATGAAAAATTAGAGAAGGAATTGAAAGCTAAAAAGTATTAATTTAGATATTTTTTATAACTTATTGAAACATAAATATATAATCAGATATTTGATTCAGTGTAACATAAATAAACAAAGGCCATTACATGTTGCGACCTTAGTTATTAGATCAAGAATACAATTGAATAAAACTCCAATAAGCAAATGAATTGTATCAAAAGTAAAAAATTTAATAATGTAACGAGTGGTTAATCTTGTCTCATTCTAGTTTGTTGAAGAAGTTTGTGCTTTAATAACGTCTTGGTGGCGGGGGAGACTTGTAGTAGTAAGCGGAAAGAGGTGTAGACGATGATGGGTTTGCGGAAAGAGGTGGCGGGGGAGACTTGTAGTAATAAGACTTTGATGAATATGGATGGTGAGGTGAAGGCAATGGTTGGGGAGGAGACTTGTACATATATGGAGGTGGTGGCGATGATGATGGTGGAGGTGGAGATTTGTATATGTAGGGAGGAGGTGGGGATGGAGGAGGTGGAGAAGGAGACGGTGGTGGTGGAGACTTATACACACGAAGTGGTGGAGATGGTGAGGGTGGAGGTGGAGACTTGTACATGTAAGGAGGTGACTTGTACATGTAAGAAGGAGGAGGGGATGGCGATGGTGGGGGTGGAGATTTATATACATATGGAGGTGGAGGGGATGGTGATGGTGGTGGTGGAGACTTGTACACATAAGGAGGTGGAGGAGATGGTGACGGTGGGGGTGGAAATTTATATACATATGGAGGCGGTGGGGATGGTGATAGTGGTGGTGGAGACTTGTACACGTAAGAAGGTGGAGAAGATGGCGACGGTAGGGGTGGAGATTTATATACATATTAAGGCGGCAGGGATGGTGCTGGTGGTGATGGAGATTTGTATACATAGGGAGGTGGTGGTGGAGTAGATGATGGTGGAGGAGGAGACCTATATACGTAAGGAGGTGGTGGTGACTTGTACTTGTATCGAGGTGGTTGGGGAGACTTGTAAACATATGGAGCGTATTGTGATGGTGGTGATGGAGACTTATAAACATATGGAGGTAGATGTAGCCATGTGTGTTTCATTGGGGGTGGTGGAGACTTGTAAACATAAGGGTAATTCGGCAATGTATGTTTTATTGGTTGTGGCAATTTCCAGCTATAAGAAGGTTGAGGATTATAATCGTAAGGTTTATTAGCAACGACAACGTTGGCAACCAAAAAGAAAGTAAAAACATAAACTAGTTGAGGCCAAAGCCTCCATACCTCAAAGCTTCCCATATCAAAAGATCTTTTTCCTTTACGAGACTAAAACTTGTGTTTGTGTGTATAAATGTTAAAAAAGAGACCTTCTTATAGTGACCGTGTACGCTTTTAAGTAAAGAGTACGTACATGTTGTCATTGTATTTTTATTTACAGCCTTAATAGATTAATGGTTCATAGTTTCCCCACTTAGTATTCTTCATTTTGTGAAAAATATATTTAAAAAGAATGTCAAGGACGTGCCTTCTACTAAGTCAAAGCTTAGTTGTGAGTGTCATAACTTATAAGGTATATATATTAATGTTTTTAAGTTTTTTATGTGGCTAAATGGTAAATTATTTAAATGGTAATCTCTTGTGATTGTAACCTCTTTTTTTTTTTTTTAATTGAGGTAAAATTTTCAAAATGTTTATTTCAACATGTTTTTAATTACTAACCATAATTCGACATCAGTGTGTTCTTATTATTGAAACTTTTTAAACTTTATTTAATAATTGACTGATTGATTTCATATTTTATTCATGACATACGTTTCATTTTGTTAATAGATGTAGTATATCAATCGTTTGTATGTTGAATAAGTGTCGGGCCAACTCTATCTCAAAACATATTGTATACAATGAATTTAATATACTAAAACCATTAAAGCATAATATCATTGTAATTATGAAATATTATTAGGTTTTATGCATTTGAATGCCTTTTATGTGACTTTTGACTAATTTGATATGTTTAATCCGCTAACTAACTTTATCTTCTTTTTTTTTTTAACAGCCAAACGAAACTTTCATTCCTCAACAAACTCGTTTAATTACACACAGATAACATTAGAAGCACACAAAATCACATAAAATCACACCACTAATATTAGTCCTCACACAACCACATCTTGCACATCGTATAGGTGTTCCTACACATCTTGCACATCGGAATCCCAAAGGTTCAAACAACATGACCTGGAGCATCTTCCTTAATTTGACATGATCCATCGTCGCAAAACACGCGAAAACCTTTGGAACACAGTCAAATTATTCGCACCCAGCTAATAAAACTCGATCAGCATCGATGGTTACTCGAGCAGACGCATAATCGCATACTCAGCATCCGGGTATCAGCATATTACACGCTAACAGCGACATAGCCATACTCAGCATTCGGATACCAGAATCATTTTGTTAGCTTAGCACCAAACTCAGCGACCAGCAGCCAACCGATCCAATTATAGGCCGGCCAGGGACAGCAGTAAACACACCCATTAACATAGAGACTTGCAAGCAGAATTTGCAATAAAAGGCAGCATCACACAGCCCTTGCACAACACAACTGTCCGACTTGAGCCGCCGTTTGATCTCTTCCTTGGCTGCAGTAATCTCAAATCCCATGTCAGCGGACTAAATTGATTATGCGCTCCACCTCATCACTCGAATCCTCCTTTCCTCTTTTTCGATTTCACATTTCTCTTCTTTCTGCCCTTCCTTCCTTCATCTATCCATTCTTCACTCGAGAGGCTCCTATCTTGAAGCAGGGCTTCTCTCCGGATCTTGTACTCTTCATCCGAGGAAATAACTTCGGTATTAATATTACCACACAGCTGATTGTGCATCTCCAACGCAGCACCCTCAATCGAAATACTAACTAAATCTTCATCGTTTACGATTTCTTTGCCTGCTTCAGATTGCATCACCTGCGCAACCTTATCCCCTGCCGTACCACACCTAACATTATCTTTAAGAGAATCCTTTCGGTTAAGCCTATTCTAATTCTAATATATATAAAAAAGACTAATTACAAAAAAATTATTAGATAATTTAGACCATTCATTTAATAAAAGATTTAATTTTAACCGTTCATTCTTTCGATTCTAAAATTTTGATTTTGACTTTCTATAGTCAAACTAATGTGACTAACCAATATAAGATAAATAAAATATCAAAAAGAAATTATACAAATTCAATTCTAATATATATTTTTTATATATAAAAGACATGCAAATTTTCCAAAAATAACCATAAATTGAAACTCAATCAACCAATCACAACCTTAAATTTCAAAATTATTCAATTTCAAAAATAATTTTAGAAAGATTAATGCCATCGAATTCCAAATCTAAATCAATTGGGAGGGACCTGAATGAAAATTATGATTGGTTTTTAAGAAACTGTGGAGGGTTTTTATAAAAATTGTATATTAATTTAATTAATTATATGGTGTTTATAAATTATGTTTAGTAACTTGTGACACATTTTGTTTACAGAAAGAATAATTATATATTTACGATCGTCTCATTTTTATCTACGTTTTGGTATAAGTTTTATTGTAATATGACACTTTTTAAAAATTAGTATATTCTTAATTTTTGTTATCCATTAATAGTAATATTTAAAAAAAATTAGTTATTGTTTTTTGTTAAAAAAATCTGATATATGTAAATCTTTGGTGATATTTTATTATTTTTATCTGAAAAATTTAATATCTCAAAACACTTTTACACTTATTTTACTATACCTTTTATAATTTCATACCATTAAATTTTATACTTTTTTTTAAACATCCCCGTGTTTTTACACGGGGTAATAAACTAGTGTTTAATGATGACGAGTACGATTAAGGAAAAAACAGATATAACACTAAGTAATAGAGTTACAAGATAATCTACTTCGCCGCTTAGAGAAATATAAGACTAGCTAAATGTTATTGATATGATTATCATAATCAATGGGGATTAATGATGAACTAGGTATGTTTTTAAAAAAATTATAAAGATTAATGCCATCGAATTCCAAATGTAAATCAATTGGAGATGCCTGAATGAAAATTATGAGGGAGTTTTATAAAGGGTTAAAGCCATAAAATAACGGTCGACTTTCCCCATTTTCCCATTGTGGCACGTCATGTTTTTTTTACACTTTTGACCAGTAAACTTATTAAAACCGGTTGATATGGCCATTTAGGTTATTTTGACCTGCTAATGTAAATTCATAAATTGTATAGAAATAGGAGTTTCTATGTAATATACTCATGGAGTATATATAGGGATATGACTATTGTAATCCCTAAGGTTTTGGGCATAATGAATAAATGAACTATGTGTTTTTCATGGTGTAAACCATATTCTCTCTAGTTCTACATGCAAACCTTCAATCTATCCTACATTATACTTGATCCACTTGTTATATGGGACTAACAAGTGGTATCAGAGCCAAAGGAGTGAAGATTAGATCTGAATTCAACATCAAAAGTCGAATTTTTGAAGATTTTTGAAGAAAAAGGGGTGTTTTCGGGTTTGAAATCAAAGTACAGATTAAATGAAGTTTTTGAGTGTTAATTGATTGGATTAGGATCGCAAAGCATAATGAAACACTCGACATTTGATTTCATAGCAATTGGATAACAAATCAGTGGCCAAATTGAAGATTTTTGAGTTTTTGAGTTTTGGAAGTTCTTGAAGAAATTTGATCGATTTGGCTCATTTGATCGTTGTTTATGATAATTGTTGATAGAGAAATGTAAATCGGGGGTAGGCAAAGTGATCTGGACAAGAAATCATCAGATTTGGGCAAAAATTAGAAAATTTTGAATCTGAGCGGGTTGATCTTGAAGCTGTCGGAATTCCAGGTTTGAAGGGGTCGGAATTGCCCTTGAATCAGTCGGATTCCGATACTTTTTATCGGATTCTGATATTTTTGTCGGATTCCGAGAAGAAATCAATTGGAATTGTTGAATTCCGAGAAAAATTTGATCGGATTGTAAGGTTTAATCGGATTCCGTCGGATTCTGAGACATTTTATCGGATTCCGAAACTGTTTTATCGGATTTCAAGCTCTTTGATCGGATTCCGAGTTTTTTTATCGGATTCCGAAGTTTTATCAGATTTCTCTCATTTCTCGGAATTCCTTATTTTATCGGAATTCTCTCTGTGCTTAGAATTGCCTATTTTATCGGAATTCATGATCACCCGGAATTACACTCATTTTTCAAATTTTTTAGATTTCTGATCATTTTTGCCCCTTGGACCCCGCCAGGGGTTGCCACCCCTTGGACCCCGCTATCAGGGGCGCCGCCCCCGAACCCCCGTCGTCGTTGTTGTGACTGAATTGTCATATCACCTTGATTCCTAAGTCTTGTGTTTGGATTTTTTGGCTGAGTTAGGAGTTCTCAAAGTTTCAGTTATCTTTCTGATGTTTCTAGATTCGGGCATTAACTTGAGTGATGGTCATTGTTACCGTGTATTGGAATGTCTAGTCCCTTATGTCTAGTCATCCGGCGCTTTCTTAACTGATTTTTGGGTCTTCTTTCTTAGTATCACCAATTTTTGGTCTCAAAACCAGATTTTGGCCATCCATCCCTTGTTTCTTTTGAATCTTGGTTATCTTTTATCAGTCATTTCCGACGTCCCAGATCACAGTGTTGGTGAAATTATTTGAAGAATTGACCGACATCTTATTACTTCAGGTTTTTGAGAAGATTTGTTTTACATGCGCGCTTGCTAGCTTCTTATCTGTCGTTTGGTGCTCTTGAATAAGGATGAATCCGACTCACTGATTATTATATCAAAGTCAACTACCCACTTATGTGTACCCAAGTTCATCTGCACCCGTATGTATTTCATAATCTTTGTATCTTGCGGTGATCAGGTGAAGGTTGATTACACGGTATTGGGATACTTACTTGACAACATCAATCTCCAATATCAGATTCTATCCAACACAGAGTTATATATCTTCAAGTATTCAGATCAAATCATTACCACTCCTCAACGGTCAAGAGTGGTTCAAGTATCTTTTCAAGTCAGGAAATGTTTGAAGATTATTTTGACTTGAAGTGTAGGATCCTCCCCACCCCTCTTCCATGTTTTTGCAACTGAATCTCATGGTGATGTCTTTTATGCATGATGCTCATAAAGTCTTATAATCATCATGAGGGGGAGAATAAAAAGTGAAGAAATTTTACATTGTTGATTCAGTTGTTGAGGGTGTCTACTCAAGAGGGAGAGAGAAAAAGAAACATCAGTCTATATCATGTCTAGGGGGAGTCAAGATTATCAGACTTATGAAGACATGGAAACAATCTGAGCTACATTGTAGGGGGAGTCAAAAAGAAGATTCTTCCCAACACATCAAAAGTGTTTATGCTTCCGCTGTCAAAGGCTCAAGATAAAACAATGTTTCAGACTGATGTATTTGGTGGAACGCTACATCCAAAACTGCTTATATAATCTAAGGAAAACTTAGGTTACTGGCGTGTACACTCCTATTTCAATACAAAGGGGGAGAATGTAAATTCATAAATTGTATAGAAATAGGAGTTTCTATGTAATATACTCATGGAGTATATATAGGGATACGACTATTGTAATCCCTAAGGTTTTGGGCATAATGTATAAATGAACTATGTGTTTTTCATGGTGTAAACCATATTCTCTCTAGTTCTACATGCAAACCTTCAATCTATCCTACATTATACTTGATCCACTTGTTATATGGGACTAACAGCTATAGCAGGTCACCTTTCCCCCTTTTCTTCTTCACCCTAAAATCGAAACTTTAAACCCGAAATTCTTCATTTATACTTGATGAAAATTAATAATTCTTGAGTCTATGGAAAGGTAATCGAGTTGTCTATCAAGTAGTACAAAAAAAAACGAATAAAAACGAGTTTAAAATGTGTCAATTTATCGAAATACCGTAAGGGTGTCGAATAGGATCATTATCGACTTTAATTAGCAATAACTTGGCCTACACTTGATGGTTTTTCATGAATTTAGTGTCCATTGAAAGGGAAAAAGATTATATACGACAATCTATAAAAAGAATTATGTAAAATGATCAAGAATCAAGCTAAAAACACATCTTTTTTTCTGCCCTGTTTTCGAACCCATTAACACAAAAAAATGAAACTTTGAGTTCGAAATTCTCCCTCAATACTTAACGAAAATTCATGAATTTGGTGTCATTTGAAAGGTATAATGACAAGATTCTACAAAAAAAAATACACAAAACGATCAAAAATCGACCCAAAAATCGCAAAAAACGGGCTGAAAAGGTTGCAGGTCACGAAATGGCCATATCAACCGGTTTTGATAAGTTTACTGGCCAAATGTGTAAAAAAAAAACATGACGTGCCACAATAGGAAAATGAGAAAAGTAGACCGTTATTTTATGGCTTTAACCCTTTTATAAAACATGTGAGGGGTTTTTAAGAAAATATGAGGGTTTTTATAAAAATTGTATATTAATATAATTAATTATATGGTGTTTATAAATTATGTTTAGTAACTTGTGGTACATTTTGTTTAGAGAAAGAATAATTATATAGTTACGATCGTCTCATTTTTATCTACGTTTTGGTATAAATTTTATTGTAATATGACACATTTTAAAAACTAGTATATTCTTAATTTTTTTGTTATCCATTAATAGTAACACTCTTAAAAAATTTAGTTATTGTTTTTTGTTAAGAAATATGACATGTAAATTTTTGATGATATTTTATTATTTTTATCTGAAAATTTTAATATCTTGAAACACTTTTGAAACACTTTTACACTTATTTTACTATACCTCATACCATCAAATTTTATACTTTATTTTAAACATCCCCGTGTTTTTACACGGGGTAATAAACTAGTATAAGATAAGGTAGTGAGATACAAGATAAATAAAGTATTACTAAAATTAAGAAAAATAAAATCAATTCAATTCAAAATCACTATACGCAAGATTTAGTATAAACTGTAAAATATATATGAGTAAATAATTAATATTTAATACAATAACATTCTAACCTTTAATTTAAATTAAAGTTTCAATCTAATTATAACTTTCAAAGTTAATGTTATTTTTAAATGGGTTAAAGCAATAAAATAACGGTCTACTTTTCTCATTTTACCATTGTGGTACGTCATGTTTTTTTTTTACACTTTTGGCCAGCTAACTTATAAAAAACGTGCTATTGTGCCCATTTTGTTTATTTTTACCTGCTATAGCAGGTCACCTTTCCCCAATTTCTTCATCATCTTAAAATCGAAACTTTAAACCCGAAATTCTCCATTTATACTTGATGAAAATTAATAATTCTTGAGTCTATAGAAAGGTAATCGAGTTGTCTATCAAGAAGTACAAAAAAAGCGAATAAAAACGAGTTTAAAATATGTCAATTCATCAAAAATACCGTAAGGGTGCTTAAGGGGTAATACCCGACTTTATTTAACAATTTCTTGGCCTATAGTTGATGAAAATTCATGAATTTGGTGTCCTTTGAAAGGTAAAAAGATTATCTATAATAATTTGTAAAAAGAATTATGTAAAACGAGTAAGAATCGAGCGAAAAATGAGTTTTTTTGCTGCTCTGTTTTTGACCTAAATTCAAACAACATTCCAACACTTTAATCTCGAAATTATCCATTTATACATCATGAAAATTTATGATTCTTGATCCTATGGAAAGGAAATCAAGTTTTTTTTAAAGTAGTACAAAAAAATGACCAAAAACGAGTTTAAAGTGAATCAATTCTTTAAAAAACACTAAGATGGCCATAACCGACTTTAATTAGCAAATTCTTGGCCTACACTTGATGAAAATTCATGAATTTGGTGTCCTTTGAAAGGTAAAATGATTATTTACAAGGTTATACAAAAAGAATTAGCGAAAACGATCAAAAAATTAGCGAAAATGATGAGAAACCGGCTGGAAAAGTTGCAGGTCGTTTTTTGGCACATTGACACGTTATTAATAAGTTGACTGGCCAAATATGTAAAAAAAACATGTGCCACAATGGTAAAATGGGGAAAGTAGACCGTTATTTTATGGCTTTAACCCTTTTTAAATCATAATTATTATAAATAATTTCATATATGACCTTATCAAACCTTAAAATATATCGTATTTCACCGTCCTAATTTTTATATATCATATTTACTTTTATAAACTTTTAAAATATCATATTTATAGCAATTCTTAGTGCTATCATTTTAAAATATTTTATAGTTATTTTAAACTTTTTTTAAGTATAACAAATAAATATTCCAGCTTATTGCTTATAATTGTAACGATAATAATCATTGACTTTTACAAAAATAAAATCACATCTTTTCATATTATGATACCATGTTTTTGCCATTATGTATGATTTCTTACGTCGACATTTCTATAGCCGATTTTGGTGTTGACGTCTTTTGTCACCATTTTTAAACTTTTAAATTTTTCGCGTCTTATAATTATTTAACATTTCTATTAATATTTAACATATATTATTTTTAAACCAATCCGTGTATCACACGCGTATTTAATCTAGTTGATTAATATTTACTTAACTAACATGCATGTTTGAGATAAATGATAACCCAAATTAATCTTTTAACGATATAAAAAAGATATGTAAGATGTTTCTTTTTTTCTTTTCTATGCCTTTACATTTTCAATGTCAATAAACTAGTTGTTGTATAGATTATAAGGTAGTATTGTCTAACAAATCTTTACGAAACCTTGATCGTTATTGTGAAAGTGAAAAAAAAAGTAATTATACATTGTAAAGTAGTAAGATAATGTGTCATATTTGATAATAACATTGTTGTATAGATTATAAGGTAGTATTGTCTAGCAAATCTTCACAAAACCTTCATCGTTATTGTGAAAGTGAAAAAAAAGTAAATATACATTGTAAAGTAGTAAGATAATGTGTCATATTTGATAAATATTGGTAAACTGCCATTGCAATAATGATGGTGCTTTGCTTGATACAAAAAGCCTAATTATTAAGACAATATGTTTTAAGATCGATCTCCAAATTGATAATTTGTAGCAATATTCTCTTTGTTTACGTTTATTGTAAACGTTTACTAATTAACTAGTTTATTGACCCGTGTATGCACGGGTATTACAGAATAAACTTGAAATACAATATATTAAATAGAAAAATCTTTCAAGTAACTCAATTTATGTCAGGTTTAACACTACTATATACAATGATAACATTAACATATACAATGATGACCAAATCCTTCACATATTCGTTCACAATCCCCAATTTTAGCAAAAAGAAAAACCGACATTTATTGCTAAATATAGTAAAAATTGTAAGTAATTCAACCTTCTTCATAACACTACGTTGCGTGCGAGGTATCATGATCCTATGTTGGAGAATTATCGTCAGATGCCATTACATACATGATGAGGTTCAATGGTTATTGCTGATTCAATTGCTTGAAGGAAGCCTAATATATTTTCTCCCATAGCTTTTGAAACTCAAATAAGGCGAAATCAAATAACTGAGATAGAAAAAGGAGGGACAATACCCATAACCATTGATACAATTGACCATAGAAGATAAATGATCATACAAGTCATCATCATCACCTACCTACAAACAAACCCATCGATTGGGTATAAATCAATTAATCATTATACACATCGATTGGGTATAAGATGATGACCTAGAGTGCTGAAATCAAAAAAGAATAGATGAAAAACACATAAGAAGCATCACTAAAATCTAATATGATAAAGAGAATACATGGGAGAAGCAAACCTGTAAGGGACCGGATGAACACGAGCGAACGTGAAGAAGCATATCCTTCGAATAGATGGAATGAGCAAACCTTGAAAGTTCCATGTAGAAAACATGATGAACGACGAAAGTTTTGAAACAGTGCTAGGGCTCGTTTGAATGCAAATCGTTGAAGGATAAAGGGTGTTGGAACCTAGAGGGGGGGTGAATAGGTTATTTTACTTAGTTTACCAAATTTTCACAAATAAAATTTGTAAGTTGTGTATAGAAGATTTTTCTTGAAGTTTATAACACAACAAATATATATATACTTGAAATAAAGAGAGTAAGGGTAGAGAGATATCACCAAGAGTAGACAAGAGATTTATAGTGGTTCATGCAAGTGTTAACAAACTTGCACTACATCTACTCCTTGGCCTCACCCACCAAGAGTTTGCTCCACTAGCTTCTCTCTTTGAAGGTAGAGATAAACCTTTTACACTTCTCTTTTTCACTTGCAAGAATTAACACTTCAAACTTGCAAGTAAGGTAAATATAACCTTGCTTCACTCTAATTCTATAGGCTAGAGTTGATCCTTACTTCTCTCTAATTTTAAAGGCTAGAGATGATCCTTACTTCACTCTAATTTGAAAGGATAGAGTTGATCCTTACACTTTTACAAAATATATAGAAAGATGATGTAGTGTTTAAGCTTTGAAAGCTTTGCTCTTGCTTGATTCTTGATCTTGAATGATAGATGAATTATCAAAGAATATGAGCTCACAAGATAAGAGTATATGTTCTGTGTTTTTGCTGTGCAAGAGGTACTAAAAAATGAGGTTTGAGTTGGTTTAAATAAGGAAAAAGGTAAAAGTCCAAAAGCTGTCCAGTACCCTCACGGTCGATCCACGGTCGACCGTGGCTAAAACCGTGAGGTACCTGAACTTTCTTGTTCTTTGCAATATAGACGTTGGACTTTATTTAAAACCACACTCAACTCATTTTTACCATAAAAATCAACTGAAAAGTATATGTTCAAAAGGTTGGTTGATCCCATACTCTTAAAGTTTGAATTTAAACACATATATGAAAGTTTGGAAACCAATACACAAAGCATGTTGGAATTTTACCCCTTTGGGAGATTCCTTTGCTAATTATGGTGGTGTATTGTTTCAAAGTAGGATTATGTTTGTTATTTGCTTAAAATAGGAAGTCTTAGATTTAATCAACCAACACAATTGAGTTTTATAAAATCTTTGTCATTTTTATAAAGTTTTTATAAAAATAATTTTATAAAAACATAAACTAATTTAATTATTTTATTTGTAAGCTCATATAATTCGAACTCTTGTTTGTAGATATCTTCGTCATCGGCTTTGAAGATATCATCTTCACTTGTTAAGTACGAGTTCGGTTGACTTGAAGAAGAACAACATTTAAGAGTTGTGAGCTGAGCAGCGACGGTTGATTCACGGTCGACCGTGGTATCGACCGTGAATGTTGATTTATCTTGATTTCTTCTTTTCTTGTTGAATAGAAGTCTTCAATTATTTTGTTCTTCACTTGATCATTAATTTTAGGTTTGTTGATCTTTAAAGAATGTAGCATATGAACATATGAATAAATTTGATAAGCAATAATATTACTTGTTCATATTTTTATCATCATCAAAATAAGGAGTGCATTTCTTAATGTGTGACCATGTATGCACTAACAAAGGGTTAAACCTGATTATTTCAATTTATGTTTATCAAAGTGTTAGTTCTAGTTGCATAAACAACTTCTCACTACAAAAATAACCACTAAACATTCTAGTAAAGCATAGAGCATATAAACCTAAACGTAGAGAATCAAACATATAATCACTACTAGGTTATATGCCCGCATAAATGCGGGCTTCTATTTTAGGTTTTATTTAATGAACATTTCATCTAATTAGACTTAAAAAATAAACTTTATAATTTTAGTATTTTAGTAATTACGCCTAAAAGACCTGCAAAGATTTAATCAACAAAATATAGTAATAGAAAACATAACCTCATACGTACATTAAAATTATTGCCGCTTTCAGCGATAACTCAGTGTGTTTAGTTCTAGAAATTCTGGCATATTAAGTGATGCATAGGTTAGTACTTAAGTTATTCAAAATCTGAGTTATAAGCTCATCGTATCTACTTTTGTTGATAAAGTCTAAATTTTGTGCATTCTAATTCGGTTGTATTATCTAACTTCGTTAATAAAAGGAAAAAATATTTACAAAATAATGATCTAAAATATGTTTGGGAAACAATACCTACATCAAATTGCACGGGTATGCGTCTGCCTTAAGGATACAACAATCAATTCGGGTTAAAAGAACTCGAATCTATCGAACCATTATATGTTTCATGATGGATTTTTGTATGAACACATATTTGATTAAACAGAACGTAGGACACATATATATACACAATAATCAGAAAACAGTTAGTTAACCATGTTAACTGCCAAAAAATCAAATTTATTTTAATAAAATAAAAAATTAATTCGGAATTTTCACATAAGCCAAATATCACGGTTTCGTCTTACTTGACCCAATTGCACTGTTTTGAAACCCAGAATGTACCGGCCGGTTCAACCGGTTCAACCGTGAGCCGTGATTAAATCCGGTTCAAAAGTAGCGACTAAACCGGGCAACTGTGAACCGGGCGGTTTCACTAAAACCGGAATAAAACCACTAAATCCGAATCGAACCGGCCTTTACTAAAGCTTTTTAACTAAAATAATTAAAAGATGATAAGAGACTTAAATATAGGTAAGGACATCCTTCGGTTTGTTTTCTTGAAGCAATGTGGGATCATAAATATATGTATAGATATGAAGATCTCCTTGTTTTGCCTCAGCTAGTGATGTGGGATATGGTCTTAATTTGTTTTCTTCCTTTAGACTTAAGAGTCCATAAGTCCATCAAGTAAATAGTTAACAATTGTCTTTTTCGATGTGATTCTTTTTCCTTAGTATTCTTTAAACTGCAGTATTTTAATTTAATAACTAATGTTTTAGCTTATACGTATATTTAGATATTAGATTAGATGATTAATAGTAATGCATAAAATTATTGAAGAGTATAGTAGAATTTAAATGTAGTAAAGTTTAATGTTTAGTAATGTATATATAAAATTATAAACTATAAATGTTAAAGATTGTTGTTTTATGTAAGTTAAAATATTTAATTACATATTTTTTCTACTTAGGTACTTTTATAGTATTCAAATTAATAAGAATATCATCCGGTTTTAAATACGGTTCAACCGGTTGAACCAATGAACCATTATGACGTTCGGTTCAATGATCGGTCCGGTTGTCAAACTCATGAGAAAACACATAAATAGTCAACTGATTTCATGTGTATCTCAAAAAATCACTGAATTGAGTGCTACATCAGATTTAGACCTAATGTAAGAGCAATGAATTAATCACAGCATTAACATATATAACATATGTAAATACTCAGATAGATCTATGCAGAAATATAACAACAATAAAGTAGTTACTTGTTTCGAGATTTCGAGAACTTCAATTCGGTTGATTGAGGCCTGCAACTGCAGTGTCATAAGACAGAAATTGCGCGGGTATGCGTCTGCCTTGAGGATACAACAATCAATTCGTGTTAAAAGAACTCGGATCTACTGAACCATGTATGCTTCATGATTGATTTTTTTATGAAAAACTCATATTTTCAGGGGGTGTTCTTCTTTTCTATTTTGCCCAAAACGTAGGACACATATATATACACAATAATCAGAAAAACATTTAACTGATTAACCATGTCAACTGCCAATAAACCGAATTTATTTTAATAAAATAAAAAATTAATTCGGAATTTTCACATAGGCCAAATATCACGGTTTCATCTTGCTTGACCCAATTGCACTGTTTTGAAAGCCGGGCCGGACCGGCCGGTTGAACCTTTTCAGCCATGAGCCGTGATTAAATCCGGTTCAAAAGTAGCGACTAAACCGGGCAACTGTGAACCTGGCGGTTTCACTAAAACCGGAACATAACCGCTGAACCGGAGCAACCCGCATCGAACCGGTCTTTACTAAAACTTTTTAACTAAAATCAAAAGATGATGGGAGACCTATATATAGGCAATGACATCCTTCGGTTTATTTCTTAGAAGCAATGTGAGATCATAATATATATATATATATATATATATAGTAGAGTTCTTGTAAGATGCATATAAAGATAAGATGTGTAAGATGTGTTTTAAGCCGTTGGATACACATAAAAAATCAACAAGATAAAGTCAAGATTGCTAAAATTAAATTCAGACTAAATAATGCAAAAGGGTATAATAGGTAGCACATAATTTATGAAATCCGGTATTAATGGAAACCCCTAAAAATAAGGAACGCGATTTAAAAAATTATTCATAATTATGTTGAAATTGACAACCCTTAAAAAGGTACTAAATACTAATTTAACACAGATTCTATACAATTTTCCTTCAATACACTTAAACATATTCATCACCATAAAAAAACGAGATTTTGATTAACAAAATGTAACTTGAAATTTGATGAACAAGTAGAAATTTGATGCACATAATCAATTTCCACCAAAACTAGAACTTGCAGTAATGACAAAAATTCATGTGTAGTTCATTATTCATCCATTTTGCTATGAAATCATTAGAATAAAGAAAATACACGTATAACTTTTTTGATGAAATAATTGAGAAAATAACTGATGAAACAAGAATAAGATATGTGAAGAAAAGCTTTGATTCACAGGTACATAAATCTGTTCCGAATTGATAAAAAGTCTTGAAGAGATTCAGATCACAAAATGTGATCTACGAAACAAGACGATGCGGAACACAAAACTAAACAACACTGCTGCGAGGACCTGATACGAACAAAACAGAAGCAATCTGATATGTAAAACTAAGGATCTAAACCTTTTATTGATTATTAGAACAGATCGTAAGAAAAACAAGAGGAAAAGAACGACAATGAAGCAAATCTCTCATAAGGCAACTCGTCTCCTCCCGAAACTGACGTACACAAGACGTGAACAAAAAACTAAAGGCGGCTAAGGGGAGAACCCGACCCGCATCCACACTAGGTGCGCACCCGACCCGGGTCTCAACCCGGTCTCAAGCCTGCCCCTTCAGACCCAATTCAGCTTTCTTTCTTTCACTAGCCCAGCAGCCTCTTCCATATAAAAGCCCAACCAGCAACAGGCCAACCTGCAACCTTTAATTGCAAAATACCTACACACAAACAACATAAATAAAAACACTAAACATGAAATAAATTATGTACCCATAGTTGGTCTTGGAGAACATTATTATTTTAACACCCCCCCCCCCTCAAGACCAACTAGGGAGTCATTGTTATTCATGAAATGGATTAGGCAAACCCATTTCCGAACACAAAACATCAAGCTGAACTGAAGACAAAGCTTTAGTGAATGCGTCAGCTACTTGATCAGCAGATGACACTTTAACAACTCTAATAACACCCTTAGCAACTTTATCTCTAACAAAATGAACTTCAGTCTCAAAATGTTTTGTTTTTTCATGAAAAACAGGATTATGAACTAACTTAATTGCAGACTCATTATCGCAAAACACAGACACAAGATTTAACCCTTTAATCCCCAAATCAAACAACAATTTCAAGATCTAAACAACTTCACATGTTACAGAACCAAGTGCCCGATACTCAGACTCAGTCGAAGACCGAGACACAGTGTCTTGCTTCTTACTCCTCCATGAAATCATACTCTTACCCAAGAAAACACAATATACAGTCATAGATTTCCGAGAGACAATACACTTGGCCCAATCTGCATCTGAGAATGCAGTTAAACTGTTCAAACTTCCTTTCACAATATTAACACCACAACATGGACTATTCTTTAAAAAACGCAAAACCCTCAAAGCAACAGCAAGATGTGACTTCCTAGGACTATTCATGAACTGACTCAAAATTTGAACAGTATAAGAAATATCCGGTCTTGTCATTGTCAAATAAATAAGCTTACCAATCAACTTTTGGAACGCTGTAACATTCCTAAGTAAAGTATCACCATCATCGACACCTTTATCAGTTATAACAACATTCGGATCCAAAGGAGTTGTTACTGGTTTACATACAAGCATACCAAACTCATGAAGAAGCTCCAAACAATACTTCCTTTGTGTAAGACACACACCAATAGGAGTATCAATCACTTCTATTCGCAGAAAAAAACTTAAGCTTACCAAGATCTTTGATTAAGAATTTGGACTTTAAAAAACACTTGACCTTTTCAATTTCAATCAAACTATTTCCAGTCAAAATTATATCATCAACATAAACAAGCAAAAACACGAAAACTCCATTCTGAACTTTAGTAAACAAGGAATAATCATTAACACTCTGCACAAAACCAAACTCAAATAAAGCAGAACACAATTTTTCATTCCACTTCCTAGGAGCTTGTTTCAACCCATAAAGAGATTTTTTCAACTTACAAACATCACTATCACCTCCATTATGATAACCCTCAGGCAACATCATATAAACCTCCTCATCTAACTCACCATACAAAAAAGCATTATTTATATCCAACTGATACAAACCCCAATCATTACTAACGGCTACAGAAATAACAACCCTCACTGTAACCATTTTAGCCACAGGAGAGAATGTTTCCTCATAATCAACACCTTCCTTTTGACTATAACCCTTAGCAACCAATCTAGCTTTGTACCTTTCAATTTCACCATTAGCTTTGTACTTAATCTTATATACCCACCTACAGCCTATAGGCTTTCTAATATCAGGAAAAGGGACTATTTCCCAAGTCTGATTTCTATACAAAGCTTCCATCTCATCATTCATAGTTCTAACCCAATTAGGATCTGACATGGCTTCACTATATGTTTTAGGCTCAACAGACTTATCAAGATTAGAAACAAAGCACATATTCTCAGAGTTAAGACAAGAATAATTCAAGACCCTCTCAACTCCATACTTATGTTTACCTTCCACAAGATAGTCACTAAACCTAACTGGCATCCTAGACTCCCTCCTAGGCTAGAGCTACCAACAGACAACCTACGACCAGATTGACCAACAAGACCATCTGAACCTCCCTCAGACTCTACAATGACAAAGGGACTACCTACCTGAGACTGAGGAGATAGTGCCTCAACATCCTGACTACCACTAGAATGTTCTGCACAAGTACCACCAATCTGGTGGCCATCCTCAGTGTCACTATAAGATTGTTCTTCATGAACAAGGTCAGTATTAACGCACTTGTCATCATTGGGAATAACAGGAGTACTATCAAAAACATCAGAACCAGAAATCTCATCAAAAAAATTGTTGTATTCCTTAAGACCATCAGAAGCATGACTAAGATCAACCGACCTCATTCTAAAGGGGAAAACTTCCTCATAAAACTTCACATCCCTGGAAAAGAAAACAACACTAGAATCAAGACTGAGAAGCTTATATCCCTTTTTCTCGTTAGAATAACCGAACAAAACAGCCTTTTCAGCCCTCGAATTTAATTTGTCAGAATTATTCAATTTAGTAGAATAACACAAACATCCAAAAACCCTTAAGTTGTCAAACTTAGGAGAAAACCTGAAAACTTTCTCAAATGGGGTGACTCCATTTAAAACAGATGTTGGGGTCCTATTAATTAAAAACACAACAGTCAAAACAGCCTCACCCCAGAATCTTAGAGGGAGACCTGATTGAAACATCAATGACCTGGTGACATTTAAAATATGTCTGTGTTTCCTTTCCACAACACCATTTTGTTGTGGAGTGTAAACACAACTTGTTTGATGTAATATGCCCCTTTCATTAAACAATTTTTTCATATTCTGATTCAAAAATTCAGATCCATTATCAGATCTAACAACCTTAATCTTCACTTTAAAATGTGTAAGTAACATATTACAGAAGACAGAAAACCAATGAAAAACCTCATCTTTTGATTTTAGCAAAAACACCCAAACTGCCCTTGTAACGTCATCTACAATGGTTAAAAAATACTTATAACCATCATAGGCAGGTTTCTTATAGGGACCCCAAACATCAAGATGAATAAGATCACCCAATTTAAACACCTTATGATCACTAAGACTGGATTCAGTTCTAGCCATATGTTGGTTAGCACCTGAATCAACAACCCATTTCATATCTTTAGAACAATTTAAATTGTCAACCATACTAGAGCAGCACATACCTGCCATGTTGGTAGAAACCCCTTCAACTCCAGAGTTATTATTGATCAGATTTAGAAATTTAG
This sequence comes from Pulicaria dysenterica, assembly GCA_947179395.2. Taxonomy (NCBI): domain Eukaryota; kingdom Viridiplantae; phylum Streptophyta; class Magnoliopsida; order Asterales; family Asteraceae; genus Pulicaria; species Pulicaria dysenterica. Next base: position 61,104,644 of record OX359295.1, read on the forward strand.
CATACTGCTCACTAGTAAGAAAACACTTATCATTATCAGACAGTTTAGAATTGTCATAATCATCAGCCACAGTAGAAACATTATTAGCAGCAGGTCTATTGTTACCTTGAGACTCAAACCTATTTTGAAATTCATTCCCAACTTTAAACTTAAAATCTTTTGGATAACCAATTAGTTTAAAACACCTTTCTATTGTGTGACCTTTAGCACCACAATGTTTGCACTGCAAACTATTAAACTGTGAACTGCTATTACCATTATTAAAACCTTTCCCTTTATTATTTTTCCTGAAATCATTGAATTTACTCACAAAAGCAGTTGGTTGAGTCCCATGTTTATTTGAACTAGACACTAATGAACCCCCCTTTTGAAGAGATTCTTCTCTGGATATAATAGAGAAGGCAACCCTCACAGAAGGCAAGGGATCCATGAGCAGAATGTGACTTTTGACTTGACTATAACTGTCATCTAAACCATTTAAAAACTGCATAAGCTTCATTAACTTTGAATGATTTTTAAGACTAGTATTCGCTTCACATGTACACTCAGTCAAGTTAGTAAGTGAATCAAACTCTTTCCACAAAGAGTCAAGTTTAGAAAAATAATCAGACACTGTTAAACCATTTTGAACTAGAGAATTAATCCTCAGATGAACATTGAATATAACAGAACCATCAGACTTTTCATATGTTTCAGACAATTCATTCCAAATCTCACAAGCAATCTCAGAACAAGCATGATTAGAATATATAGATTCAGACATTGAGCTAAGAATCCATGAACACACAACAGCATTAACTCTTTCCCATTTGTTAAAAACCTTTTCATCCTTTTCATCAGGAACCAAATAAGACCCATCAACAAAACAAAGTTTATTTCTATCTTTTAGAGCTCTAATCATAGAACTCTTCCATACCCTAAAATTATCTGAACCAGTCAATTTTATACCAACAATGGACACAACCGAACTGTCAGACGGATGTAAATACAATGGGTCATCAAAATCAACATCATCTTTGGGTTCTTTAACTCCAGATCCTTTAGGACTGGTATCTTTAGGACTCGACATACTGAACCAACAAGCAAAAAACAATATACCGATTATCAAATCAAAAAACCCCTAAACAGGTTACAAATCAACAGATTTCCAAGAATCAGCAAATCAAAAAACGGTATACAAATACCAGTTCAAAAACAACAAATGATAATATCAACAGATTAGCAAGAACCAGCAAATCAAAACAGTATACACATAACAATATCAGATAGCCAAGAACACAATACAAACCAGTACAAATATCAGTGAATTCACTGATTACAGTAATAAAAAGAAAGGAGGAAGACTTACAGAGTCTTGCTCGGGCTGAAATGAGTAAGAACACAAACCTGTTCCTTTGATCTCTCAGATTCTCAGCCAAATGACCAACAGATCAGAGATGAACGGAATCGCAATCACCTCAGAATCTCGCCCAAACACAGCAAAAATAGTACTCGGTTAGGGTTTATACCGAGCCTCAAAGAAGAACCAGAACCGGCTTCCATTTCACACGAACAGGAAACCAAAACTTACGATCAGAAGCACCAGTCGATCAAATAACGAACCACAACTCAATCGATTTAGGGTTTCTGCAATTCTCGAACAAGAACCAATCAATCAACAAGCCATGGCTCTGATACCATGATAAAAAGTCTCGAAGAGATTCAGATCACAAAATGTGATCTACGAAACAAGACGATGCGGAACAAAAAACGAAACAACACTGCTGCGAGGACCTGATACGAACAAAACAGAAGCAATCTGATATGTAAAACTAAGGATCTAAACCTTTTATTGATTATTAGAACAGATCGTAAGAAAAACAAGAGGAAAAGAACGACAATGAAGCAAATCTCTCATAAGGCAACTCGTCTCCTCTCGAAACTGACGTACACAAGACGTGAACAAAAAACTAAAGGCGGCTAAGGGGAGAACCCGACCCGCATCCGCACTAGGTGCGCACCCGTCCCGGGTCTCAACCCGGTCTCAAGCCTGCCCCCTTCAGACCCAATTCAGCTTTCTTTCTTTCACGAGCCCAGCAGCCTCTTTCATATAACAGCCTAACCAACAACAGCCCAACCTGCAACCTTTAATTGCAAAATACCTACACACAAACAACATAAATAAAAACACTAAACATGAAATAAATTATGTACCCATAGTTGGTCTTGGAGAACATTATTATTTTAACACGAATTCATCAAGAACACGTCAATTTGATGAAATAAAATCATAAATATATCAAACTAACTGTATAAATCTCTACAAATCACTACAATACACAATAATCTATGAAAATAATTGTGGGTAAAAGAGATGATGGCAGAAATAATGAGATACAAATCACTATAAATCATTGTCGGCGGTCGACCTTCAAACCACAAATGGCGGCGGAGACACGTAAGTTTCTTAGAAAGATAGAGGTCGGGAAGAGATAGATAGTTGCCGACGACAATTTTGGTGGAAGCGTGCAGTCTTATTTCGCATGAGAACCTGTTGATAGTCGACGACTACAACGGAGATGACGTTGAAACATGCAATGGTTGCTTTGCCTACGGGGCTGCGATTGAATGATGAAAATATAGACGATAAGTCCACACGACAACGAGAGCAGAAAGATAGTCCGGTGGGGGAACTCCGGCGAAAGAAAACGAGGGGCTGGAAGTTGCAATTTAAATGTGGAGAGATAATTAATTTAATGTTGTATTTAATTGGAATGGATGGAGTCATGGAGGTTATCGTAATTTTTGGAATTAATCATCAATCTATTAATTATTAATTAATTAATTATAATCCTATATATAGATCCTAATCCTATATATATATATATATATATGGAGTCATCCTTGTTTTGTCTCGGGTAGCGATGTTGGACATGGAAATCACCTAATTGAGTGTCATATCATATTTAGACCTTATCTAATTACATTGGATTTCAAATTTGAAGCTTAATTATACATGTCACATAGGATTTTCAAGTTCTTAAGTTATATAGGATATAGAAACACATTTAATTCAAATAACTTGAGGTAAGAACATGGATAAGAAAAGGATACGAAAGCTACTGACTATAGAGAGTATGCAAACCAAAATTGAAAATAAACATTTAACAAATCAAAATCATAAGTTCATATAGTACCCCAAAATCTACCAAAAGAAAAAAAAGACTTGAAATAGTATGCTTATCTTACCTCAACATACATATACCTTTCCACCATGTTCGTTGAGAAGCACTGTTAAAATGATTAGGATATCTTTTGCATCGACTTTCTTGAACTAAAAACACAAAAGGAAAACCTTAATACTATCAAAATCGACCTATTTTGATTCTTAATAATAAGTAAATGAAATATCCACTCACTTTAGGATATGTTGTTAGCCTAAATGTGTTGGTTATTTACGCTTGATAGAATTTTCTAATTCATATGAATTCTGGGGATGTAAAATTTCGTAGGTACACATATAAGGAAATGTATTCATTCTTGATATCCAATTCTTAAGTAAATCAAAGGTTTACAATTAAACTCCAAAAATAGTGGATGCAAAGTTTTATAGGTCCAGGTAAGCAAACTACACTCTTAAAACATTGAAACTCCATAACTCATGTCAAATACTTTTGTTTCTTTACATAACATATTATAAGAGGTTGAAGTTAATTGTTAATTTTGACAATTAAAACTTTGTTGATGTTGTTGAATTAAATATACTTGGAGTTTATTTCTTAATCTTAACCAAATAATTCAAGAAACATAAATTATTTAAATATTTTATTACGCAGTTGCTATGCATATCTAAATCCTCTTTTTTTCCCATGAAATTTAAGTTCTAAATCCTCTTTGGAATGGAAATAACTAAAACACAGAAACCCAACACCAAACTAAGTTTGCAACTCGATTTATAAGAACATAAGAATCAAGAAGAAAACACAAATTCTCAAAGTAAAAGAAGAAGGAATCAAACCTTGATTAATAATCAGAGAAGCAATCGGTCGAGGAAGCGCATGACACAAGAAGGTTGAAGCCAAACGCGTATAGCCCTAGAATATTTTAAAGTAACTCACTAGGATATCGAAACAATGATTACCTTGTAAGGACAAAAAAGCAAGAACTTTCTCCAGAATAACGGAGAAACAGATGAATTAAAGCAATGATTAAGGCTGGAATCAAGAACTTGGGTCCAAAGCAATGATTAAGAATTATAAGATCATTGGAGCAATACATATAAATTTCATAAGTTAATATTTACTTGAACTTTAACATTATCTTGTATTCATTAATGAAAAGAAGTGCTAAAAACAGAGCACACAGTTGACGTGTTGACGGTAGTAAAAAATAACGAGTCTATACCCCCACCCCCAAAAAAGAAGTGCTCTGGGGTGTAAGACGTAACAAATAGTGTACCTTCTGCAAATCTTGCATAAATTTCAACATCTTTGGAGTAACACCTTGCAATTTTGAAGTGCAAGCTTTAGATGCATTATATATGCCAACTGGATGTCGTTCATCTTTGGAGTAACACCCAAAATATGTCTGGGTAAAAAGACCACAAATCAAAACTTTATTATAAATCCTACCTTCTTAAAAATTTCAATATTTAGTCATATTGAAACTAAACTGAAAAATAGTCTGAAACAAAAAATTATATCAATCCTCCATTTCAATTGCCACGGCAACATCTCAATCCTCCATTTTTTTAGAGCAACAAATATATTTAAGATCCAAAGAAAACTAATAATCCTGTGAGCCAATTGTTGGAATAATAATGAAGCTAGACAAAGCAAAAGCCGTCACATAACTTATAAAATACACATGCAAAGCCCTTTCAATCTCTAAAGCAACATCCTTGGTTAAAACAATATTTGATCTGATTGGCACAATCAGAAAGTGTTGCACAAGCAATAATCAAAATATTCCATGAACAACTAACAACCAAATATTGCCTTTAAAAAAATTAACAATCGAACATTGATAAGAAGGCGAAACTGAACCATAATAACTTACATGAACCTTCAATTCATCGATTACAGTGGATGATGATGAAGAGAAGGTGATTACAATCGATAATGAAGAAAAGAATACCAAACTACAATCGACGATGAAGACGAAGTTTCACAATCTAGGGTTTCCTTCGAACGCTATTTGACAGACGAAAGGAGAAAGAGAGCGTGTTGAATCAAATTAGAGAAGAGAAGTGTGAATCGGGTAGACGGAGCGGAAGGACCCGCGTGTTTCCTTTCGTTCGGGTCTTTCTAAAATTGTTTTGCAAATTTAAAGGATTGTGAAATTGAGGGCTCTGATTGGTTAATAGAACTTGATTTATTGGTTAATTTTAGTAAATTGGTAAGCCTCTTATAGATTAAATTTATTTAAATATAATCTACCACACTAGATATATATGGCTTATTAATGGCCCATAAATATCGATCTAATCTTGTCATTTTAATAGTAATTTTAATGTGATGTACATACATTATCAAAGTTGGTTTTGTATATCCTAATAAAGGGGACTCTTATATATAATGACAAACAGTAACTCTTTGCTAATACGTTATACCTTATATATTTAATAGCGGGGGAAAAGACTATCTTCTGCACCACATTGGTAAGGCACATTTGATAGAAACTTTTGTAATAGGTCAAGGTTTCAAAATTGTTTCTAAACCTTTTTGATTTTTTTTTTAAAGTTTTTTGCGCTCGCTTTTTCCTACATGGCTATAGCCTACAAAGAAGCCTTTTGCTTTATTTGTTTTCATGGCAGTCAAATTCTCTAATAATTATATATTATATTAATATATTAAAATACTTTATTTTAATATATTTGTTTTCAATGAAAAAGAAGAACAAATATTAGTAGATTTTAAATGTTATTAGTAGAAGAATAAAGTAGGAAAAAATAGTATGAATATATACCATTTTTCTTTTTTTATTGTTTTTCCTATCCCTCTTTACAAGTCTACTTGACTAATTTTATAACAATCAGCAAGAGTTATGAACTACGTTAACTTCATTATCTTTAAGAAAGATTAAATGCTTAAAGATTTCCTTTTCTATTCTAAACATATTTATTTGAACGTTTAGTTTATATATTTTATACATTCTTATTTTTTGTTTTCTATCACTAACGCACGAATACTATCAACTCATTATTTTTATATATGCTTATTATAGCTACATTAATTAATTAATTATACCAATTAGATCGATCTATTGTTACATCCATGCATTGACCTTGGAATATTTTATATATTAGATAGAGTCGTTATTTTTGCAAAACGCAATCAAATAATTATGATATATAGTGCTACATATAGAAATCATGTAGATGACCTTCCTTATAACAAGGGGTAATATATTGAAAATTATTGTGTCGAGAAAGGATTGCAAATTTTAATTTGTTATAAAAAATGATTTTAAATTTCAATTTTTCATAAAAAGAGATAATACATTTTAATTTGTTATTAAAAATAGTACCATAACATACTAAAAATTGGTCAAAAATCTCTTTTTTGTTAGAAATCAAATTTATGATCCTTTCTTGGCGACAAATATTGGGTGTTACCTTTATTGGCAAATTTCGATATTTAGGTTACCTTTCTCGGCAATTTGCCATTTATTTAATTAGTGGAGTGAAATCATCTTGGTCTTTAACCAGACATTATTACATGGAGCTTTAGTTTGTCTTATATATTAATATGAATGACATGTTATAGCATGCCACCAATTAAATCATTACACACGGTAATGAAGGATAATACAAAATTGCAGCAAGTAAATATACTTAGTACAAGTATAAATTAAATAGAAATTTGAATTCCAAAAATTCAATTCTGTACGTATATTAGTATATCTCTATATTAGCTATGAGCTTAATTTATCAACTTATTAAGCAATATAAAAGTCCCAAGACATGTAAACTTATTAGAAGGTGGTTAATAAATTTCATGCATGGCATTTAACTCCGTAGTATATATAGGAATATATACAAGTTTCGCAAGGAAAAAAGAATATAAATGCAAGTCATTATATAAATATTGTATTTGTATTCATTGATTGAAAGAACAATAGTGTACGTGATGTCCAAAATAAAAATATACCAAGATCATAACAAATTGAGACGTTATTAACTCACGAACACATTTGTGTAAGAATGAAAACATTATGTAGAACTTATTGAATAGCAACTTCCTCGTAAGGTAACAAGCTATACTTGTATTAACCGGAATTAATGTTAACAATGTCTGAGTTTTAATAACGGATTGGAGGTGGTGGAGAACTATAGTAGTAAGCATGTGGAGGGTATAACTTAGATGGTGATGGTGGTGGTGGTGGTGGTGATTTGTAGACATATGGAGATGGTGGGGATGGTGATGGTGGTGGAGGAGACTTATAGACGTAGGGAGGTGGTGGGGATGGAGATGGAGGAGGAGGAGACTTGTATACATTAGGTGGTGGTGGAGATGGTGATGGTGGAGGTGGAGATTTGTAGATGTAGGGAGGTGGAGGAGATGGTGATGGTGGAGGCGGGGACTTATACACATAGGGTGGAGGTGGGGATGGTGATGGTGGAGGAGGAGACTTGTATACGTATGGAGGTGGTGGAGATGGTGATGGCGGTGGAGGAGACTTATACACGTATGGAGGTGGTGGTGAATGTGATGGTGGTGGGGGAGACTTGTAAATATATGGAGGTGGTGGTGATGGAGATGGTGGAGGTGGAGACTTGTATATGTACGGAGGTGGTGGAGATGGTGATGGTGGAGGCGGGGACTTATACACATAAGGTGGTGGTGGAGATGGTGATGGTGGAGGAGGAGACTTGTAAACGTATGGAGGTGGTGGTGATGGGGATGGAGGAGGTGGAGATTTATATATGTATGGAGGTGGTGGAGATGGTGATGGTGGAGGAGGTGATTTGTAAACATACGGAGGAGGAGGAGATGGTGATGGTGGTGGAGGAGACTTATACACATAAGGTGGTGGTGGTGATGGAGATGGTGGTGGAGGAGACTTGTAAACATATGGAGGTGGTGGGGATGGAGATGGTGGGGGAGGAGACTTATACACATATGGAGGTGGTGGGGATGGTGATGGTGGAGGAGGAGACTTATACACATATGGAGGTGGAGGTGGTGGTGATGGTGGAGGTGGAGACTTGTATACGTATGGAGGTGGTGGTGATGGAGATGGTGGGGGTGGAGACTTGTAGATATATGGGGGTGGTGGGGATGGAGATGGTGGGGGAGGAGACTTGTATACGTATGGAGGAGGTGGTGATGGTGAAGGTGGAGGTGGAGACTTGTAAACATATGGAGGTGGCGGGGATGGTGATGGTGGAGGGGGAGACTTGTAAACATAAGGAGGTGGTGGGGATGGCGATGGTGGAGGGGGAGACTTGTATGCGTATGGAGGTGGTGGTGATGGTGGAGGGGGAGACTTGTATACGTATGGAGGTGGTGGTGATGGTGATGGTGGAGGTGGAGACTTGTAAACATATGGAGGTGGTGGAGATGGAGATGGTGGAGGAGGTGACTTATACACATATGGAGGTGGTGGGGATGGTGATGGTGGAGGGGGAGACTTGTAAACATAAGGAGGTGGCGGGGATGACGATGGTGGAGGTGGAGACTTGTATACGTATGGAGGTGGTGGTGATGGTGATGGTGATGGTGGAGGAGGTAACTTATACACGTATGGAGGTGGTGGGGATGGTGATGGTGGAGGGGGAGACTTGTAAACATAAGGAGGTGGCGGGGATGGTGATGGTGGAGGGGGAGACTTGTATACATATGGAGGTGGTGGTGGTGGTGATGGTGATGGTGGAGGGGGAGACTTGTAAACATATGGGGGTGGTGGGGATGGAGATGGTGGGGGAGGAGATTTGTATACGTATGGAGGTGGTGGGGATGGTGATGGTGGAGGAGGAGACTTATACACATATGGAGGTGGTGGGGAAGGTGATGGTGGAGGTGGAGACTTGTATACGTATGGAGGTGGTGGTGATGGAGATGGTGGGGGAGGAGACTTGTATACGTATGGAGGTGGTGGTGATGGTGATGGTGGAGGTGGAGACTTGTAAACATATGGAGGTGGTGGGGATGGAGATGGTGGCGGAGGTGACTTATACACATAAGGAGGTGGCGGGGATGGTGATGGTGGAGGGGGAGACTTGTACACATATGGAGGTGGTGGAGATGGTGATGGTGGTGGTGGTGACTTGTAGACATATGGAGGTGGTGGAGATGGTGATGGTGGAGGTGGGGACTTATACACATAAGGAGGAGGAGGGGATGGTGATGGAGGAGGTGGTGACTTGTACACATATGGAGGAGGAGGAGGTGGTGATGGTGGTGGTGGAGATTTATACACATAAGGAGGTGGTGGGAATGGTGATGGCGGAGGTGGAGACTTATAAACATACGGAGGAGGAGGAGATGGTGATGGTGGAGGTGGAGACTTGTAAAGATAAGGTGGGTATGACCAAGGATTTTTGACATATGGTGGTGGAGAGTTGTGATTGTAAGGTGGATATGGCCATGTATTCTTTACCGGTGGAGGCAACTTCCGATCACCATAAGGCCATGGTGAATCATTGTCAGCAGCAACAATAGTAGTTGCAATGAATAAGAAAGCAAAAGCATACGCAAGTTGAGGCCAATGCCTCAACAGCCCAAGGCTTCTCATATAAATGAAAGGAGCCTCCGAATTATTACTTTATATATGTAATTCTCTTCAAAAACAAAACAAAAATGAATGATATTGTTTGTGAAAAAATGGTGAGAATGGAACTCTATTTATACGACTCGCGTATGTTTATTTAATGCATGTTTAAACAGGTTGTCATAATATATATAATATAATATATAATAATTAACCAGAAGGGATCAAATATACATATATAAAATTATATTATAATATAGCCACCAAGCATACCACGAATATTTATTTTAGTCTTAGTTAGATATGCATTTGAATCTTTCCTTTAATTAATTTCCACCAATTAATGAGTAATTTTTGAGGTGATGGATGAAAAGTGAAGACAAAGTCGAAGAGTAGATGATTATTAATTAATTTTGTTCCGTCTCAGATTTATTAATCTAATTATTTTAATTTAATTAACTTGTCCGAATATATCCAGGAAATAATAAAACAGCAAATCGGGTATTAGTAAACGTATAAATTATACATCTTAATTATATTGCAGTCGTACGTATTAAACGAAAATAACATCAAATATAAATGAATAATCTTATAGTTAGCTTTATATATATATATATATATATAGAATTAGGTTCAAGTAAAAAAAAAGGTTAAGGTACTAAATGTAAGAAGAAACATGAAAATGACATGTGTCCTTTAATTAATAAGGGTAATTTTGGAACTTAAAAAAATTGCCAATTTTGTCTCCCGTATTTACTGCTCCCCCACGTTCCCACGTTCCTAAACCTATCGATTCTAATTTCCGCCCCATCCCCTCCCTGCAACCTATCGAGACGCTAACCTCTGCCGCCGCTTCCCTTCTACTTCGTCGGCCATACTACAGGCGATGGTGTAGTCTATGTTGCTGTGAATCATCGGTGAAAGATGGTGCTCGGCGATGCACACGCCTCCCCCAAACCCTAACCCGATCTCCGCCTTAAGACGAATATACCGCCGCCCCGTCGTCTGTCGTTCATCGCTTGCCGCTCACAGTTCGCCATTCGCCGATCTCCATTCGATGCTCGCCGCTCCCAGATGCACACTCTCCATTCGATGATCACCGTCGATGCTCGCCATTTGCAGATGCACAATTGCCAATCGATTTCTAGGGTTTCTGCCTTTGTTGCAGATGATGATTGTAAGAAGAATCTCATATGTGTTTCTTCAATTTTTATTTTTTTTATAAGATTCTTTGACCTGTTTCATGTTTGTAAACTGATTTATATAGTTTATTGGTTTGTTTCTTGTTCATTCAAAGTATGTTCTTGTGCATCAGATTCTTTTTGGTAGTTCTTCATGCATCAGATGATGTTGATTTTTATGCATCACTGTGAATCAGTTTTATAAATGTTAATTTTGGGTTCAAGATATGTAGTTTAGCATCTAATCCATATGCACAATCGTCGGTCGGTGCACATCGACGGCCGGTGATAAAATCCCCGTGAAAGATGATTTAAAGCAGAATTCCTTTTTTTTCAAAATAGTAACTGTTCCCGAATTTATTGTTTGGTTAATTTGTCCATTTTACCCTTTTTCTTTTTTTTCTAAATCCGAAATTAAAAGATTTTGTTGACTTTTTTTTTTTACTTTGAAGAGATCTAATGGTTGAGATCTCTTCTTACATTTAGTACCATAACTTTTTTTTTTACCGGATCTCTACCCTATATATATATATATATATATATATATATATATATATATGTTGCGGTTCAAACGAGAACCGTTCTTCGTACGAGAACTGCGAGAACTAATATGGACCAATCAAATTAATTGTTGTCTTTAAAGTTTTTCTTAAATTAAAAAGGGTATATAAGTCCATTAAAAATTGTTGCAGATATTAAAACCCATTTCACATCCCCATCTTCATCCTATCCACTCCTTCTCAGGCCACCGTCCACCAACCTTCTTCACCGGCAGATTCGCTACCACCGCAACCTCCTCCGATTTCGTTTCGTCACTGTTGAAGCTCCGATTTGTAGATTTTGCTACCATCGCAACCTCCTGCTCCATTTCGTTTCATCACTGTTGAAGCTCCGATTTGTCGGCCTACACCACACCGGATCACTATAAACCCGTCGCCATCTACCTTCTACTGTTCTCCGACACCATATGCTACTGCAACTCTGTTTTTCACCTCACATATGATGATTCTATATTCTAGATCTATACAGAGATTTATCAAAAAGATTTAATGATTCTATATTCATTACAATATACAGAGATTTATAAAAGAGATTTAATGATTCCATATGTTGCTGCGACGATTTATCAAAGAGATTTAATGATTCTATAAAATCGAACCAGATTTGTTGATTGAGGATTGAAGATGTACGAGGGCCGGAATTGTGGACTAAGTTGCAGTGGTTGTGTAACTACAAGCATGAATATGTTCATGGTGATGATCGTGAGAATGAACTCATTGCATTCTGCTAGTGATTGAATCAACGAGGTCATAGTGGATGGTTAGTATGAAGAAAGAAAAGAGATAGCAGGTTATTAATTGAGGGCTGTCAGAAAAAGAGGTATGCTCTCTGCAAATTCTTGTGGACCTCTTTCAAAGTAAAATGATGAGTAGGTGTGTATGAAGATGTAATCTATGCTTTAAAAGTTGTACTTGTTGGTGAAGTATTTTTGAGATAACTTGTACAATCCATAAGGGTATTAATAATAGTAACTTTGAGCTGTTAAAAAAACAGCTAATGTCTCACATATGATGATAAACCAACTAATTAATGATTCTATATTCATGATCTATATACATATGATGCAACTATTTAAGATAATGTCTGTTTTCTGTTTTTCGCCTCACACAAAATCAAAGGCCCTAACACCTGTTGATATGTTTTATATAAAATTTCAATCTAGAGTTAACATGCATTTATATGCAAAAATATTTATTGATTCGTATTTTTGTGTGTGATTATATGTGTGGTGGGAGTGAGACATGAAAGGATGTTAAAAACAGTATATGCGAAAATATTTTGCACTTGTGCAAATATTTATATATTTGCCCATGTGAAAATATTTGCACAAGTGCAAAAGTATTTGCACGAGTGCAAAAGTATTTGCACTTGTGCAAATATTTGCATATTTGCACTTGTGCAAATGCCGAGCTGTTGGGAAAAAAAACCAGCAAAAACATAAAAACCCAGCAAAAAGAGTTGTGCTAAAAAAACTAGATGATACTATGAACCGATAAGGGGAACGCCTACCAAGAAACCATGGGATAGTTATGGTCAATGGGGTATTCATTGTCATACTAATTTAACATTTATGCCTTTATGGTGGTTAGTAGTACGCTTTGCAATATGATTTTTGTTTAGTTAATGGTTAGTGGTGTATATATTTGAATGTTTTATGTTTTTTATTTGAGACCGATTTGTACTATGTTTTTTAGAAGAAAATTCGTGTTTGCTAGGTTTTTTTAACACAACTTTCGACATATACACATATGCAAAAATATTTGCACTTGTGCAAATATTTGCATATTAGCATAGGTGCAAAAATATAAATGCACAGGTGCATAAATATTTGCACTTGTGCAAAATTTGCATATTTGCACTAGTGCAAATTTTGAGCTGTACAGAAAAAAAAACCCAGCAAAATTTGCACTACTGCAAATTTCGAGCTGTACAGAAAAAAAACCCAGCAAACACAAAAAAAAATTGAAAAAATATATCAAGACCGGTCTCAAATTAAAGAGCATAATTTTCTCGTTAATTTGGTATAATTTTCGTAATTTAACACTTTTCCGTTTGATGTATATATTAGTTTAAAAAATGCGGGGGTAATGTAAAAATGTCCAAACTACCCTTAATTAATTAAGAATAAGTTTGATTTGTTTAAGGTTATCCATTAACAACTCTTTAATCTCAACCATCCATCTCTTTGATCAATGGCTGTAATTGGTTCTCGCAGTTCTCGTATGAACCGTCATATATATATATATATATATATATATATAGTTTTATACATAACTATACATGTATACACTACACCTAGACATATGCTACATACGTATAATTTATGGTTGTATAATTGTTGTTAAAGACATTATATTATATGGCTAGCTCACAAGGTATTTTTATATTATGAAAGGACCATTTCAACTTCTTCAGATTCTGTTTTGGTCTTGTATATATTTTTTTTATTTAACCTTCCTGTGTTGGCCCTGTCTTCCCTTCCCTAGCCTTTGGACTGTCTCGTATCTTTTTCCCAATATTTATACTTATAACGAGGTTTTATTTATTCTTATGTGCGAAGAAATTACTATTTCGGATGCTTTGGATAAATATCTAATTACTGTAACTTTTTTTATTAACAACGTCTAAACAACTCTTTAAATAATAATGTAAAATACTTCAGGATCTTAACTTTCATCTCTAATGTTAATATATATATAAGCTAATATTATTATAGAAATGATAAAAAGCTATTATATAATTAACGTTTTTAAACAGAACCATCTAATATAGAGTTATAGAGTTAGAAACCAAAATATTTACATATATCTAAATATATAATGGCAACCATTCTAACTAATATGATGTGAAAAACTACTTCATTCTTTAGACTTTTAATCTCACTTTAATACCATAAGCATGCTTCTAATAGATAATAAAAATAAAATATTAAAATAAGTTAAACAACCAAATACATGTTCCATTTAAAAGAAAATAAAAAAACCAAAGAAAATGTTAGAGCAAAATAAAAATACAAACAAAGAAAGGGAAAAAAGACAAAAACCAAACAAAAACAATTGTGATTTGACCCTTGATTTACGAGTTAAAATGAAATGCACTTACCACTACATCAACCATCCAACATGTTATTTAGCTCTGCTTGTCTAAAATATATATGGAATTAAATATAATGGTACTGTTAATACTTCCTAGCTATTGTTCTTATATATAATTTGTAATGTATGGTAAAAAATTATTATATAAGATCAACTTCCGTAACTATTTATCCTAAATCTAAACAAAACATATCAATTAATCAGTAATTTGTTAACAACTTAATTTATTTAATTCAGGTTCTCGGTTGATTACAATTAAGAAACGCATGTTCTAATTAAAGATATATAAAGTATGGTTTAAGAACTGTTATGTTTTGTTCAAAATATTAATTATGTTCTCACACAAATATGATAATGGAGTCTACAAAGGGACCTATTTTTAACTTAAAATTAGAAGACTCACTCTTATAATTGTAAGATAATGTGATGGGTCATGTTATACAATAATATGAGATGATATTAACCCATAAATTATTTGAAAACTACATGTTTTTGTATAAATATAAAATTTATTTATTCCACATTTCGTTTTGTTTATCATTTGGTGAATAGTCAACTTGTATAACTTTATTATAAATTTTCAATAATACTTGTTCTTATTTAAAACTTGATTATTGGCAATAGATGTATACAGTTTATACGATAACATTCATCATTATTTAATTGTTTAATTTAAAGATTAAAGTTGAAGGTTAGAATGGTTTTGTGTCCACCCAATTGTGCAAACCTCGAATTTTTTTTACTCTATACTAAATAATTGTTTAATAATTTAACTCTTGAATTTTTGTTAAAAATGATTTAACCTCTTACTTTTATTAAGTTTTTAGTAAAACTAGCATGTATTATAAATTCAAAATCTTATGATAAATCGTTTAACAAAAACTTGTATGATTAAACCAAAACTTTATTGATTAAATCATTATAAACTCTTATAAATTGCAGCTCTCATTCAATTTATGTATATTTTCTAAGATAATTGTTTATAGTTAACAATAAATAATACAAATCCCTTCAAATTTCTTTGAATTTGTGAAGTAGTCCAAGTAAATCATTTTTATTACAGGCCTATTTCTAAGCTCTTTTTCTTTTGTAAATAGCTTAATTAATCTTTTTATTTTAGTTTAATTAATATTTACGTTTTGGTACGGAATTTTTCTTTTTTCACTGGAACATTCTGTAGTTTTATAAATTAATAATGTTAAGTGTTATGTTTGTTATAATGTGAAAAATACTACGAATAAGAACCAAATAACGTGAACATACAAGAATACTTTAAATAGGTTTTAACTAAGTATGATGCCGGGATGTAACTTAAAAGTTTTTATAATTTGTTTGTCTTTATTTTTTATTTTCATAGTAGCACACATGTGGCGTCACCTCCTTCATACATAGATTATGTATCCTTCTATCAAATCATCTGGTCATTCCACTCATGCTCTTACTCATATATTATCAATATATATAAATGTTATAATCAAACCAAGAGATGAGTAATGAGTATTACCTGAATTACACGAGTAACGACGGAGCTTGAAATATAAATTTTCTTAAAGATGTTAGACGGATATAATATTATAAAAGTTAATCGCATGGTGGTATTTAAGGTTTGACGAAATTGCATATTCGCTCCTTTAATTAGCGAAAGTGTATGGATGATCTTTTTTCACCAGATTCGTTGCAATGCTCATTTACCCTAACCGGAGTTAACTTTGACGGTTTGTCAAACGGCATACTAGTCATTTTGCTTATTATCCTCGTTGCCAAATTAAGGAAAGACAATTTATAAAACTAAAACCCAACTTCCTTTGATAAGTTAAAAGCAAAGACATAAAAGTTGACAAATCTTTATCCTCTCCACCGCCCACATATCCCGCCACCTTCTCTCCGCCCATCTCTCTCTCTCTACTACTACTAAAACCACCACCTTCAACAATAGTCGCCTGCAACGATTAGGCCACCACCATCGATTGGGGTTATGGAAAACCCTAATCGCCTTCATATCTTTGGTAGGTTTGTAGTGTATTTTTGTTCTAGATTATTGATTAGGTAACGAAAACCTAGCCACCACATCATCAATTGTTAACAAGAAAGGGTTCTACTCTGCCATTTGAACTCCAGTACCTATAATCGATTGATTTTCTTGAAAACCAAATCGATGTGTTCTAGACTACCGGTTAGTGTCACCAAAAACCCTAAATTGATTACAATTGGTGGTGATTTGTTTAGGTTGTAGAGGTGGTAACAATTTGTGACGAGGGTGGTGGTGAAGAGAGAGTTTGCAGATGACTTGGTGGTGGTTTTATTGTAGAGAGATGGTGTAAAGGGAGAATGGTGGAGCGATGTAGGTGAAGTGGACCAAGGGGTCGTAGCTAGTGCGGGTTTTCAGCAATGTTATATGTGCATGTGCCTCAAATGAAGGAAGGGGGTGTTTAAGTTTTATGTTTTATATTATTTTAGTTTCAAAATTAGAAGAATTATGTTTAGTAACAAGGATAATAAGCAAAATGACAAATATATGTTTTGATTACGATTAAAATTAACTTCCGTTATAGTAGAGTACCAGTTTTGCAAACAATATTGTCCGCACAGGAGGTCTTGGGTTCAAGTCTTCTCGTGGGGGTTTTTCCCTCTGTGGTGTTGAGGAGTGGGGTTTATCCCCAATGGAGGGATGCGAGTCTTGCATACTGCCCAATTGGATGTCACTGTAGGGCTCCGTCCACTAACTACTAACAAGCCGTTCAAAAAAAAACCAATCATATGTTTTCATTAATTAAAGAACTAAATCTATAATTTCTTAGTAACCAGCTAACTCATATTATAATTACATTTGCTTCTCGAAGTCAACGTTAAACAATCTTAATTAGTTTGGATGAGTTTAAAGTTTAATTATTTAATATAATTAAATAGTGCGGATGGTAAAATGTATTATTCGCTAAGAGTCCACGAAGTGGATGTGATAATTAAGTGTGGTGAATGACCACATGTTGAAAATGAAAAGTCACCCACTCCATAGCGCCGTGGATTTACATTTGTGTGGATATTACTACAGCCTTTGAGGCTGAGTGGTTGTGAATAAGTGGGGCCAAGATAAGTTTACTCACTATGTCAATATATATTTATTTGTTTATGTAAAATTTGATTGGTTATTAGTTATTAGGTGGGTCCTAAAATTTAATATGGTAGAATGTAATCACTACGTGACTAAGTGATGAGTTAAGTGATATGAGAAAAAAACTGACGTGACGATGTGGTGATAGTGATGGAGGGTCACCACTCCTTTTACTCTAATTAAAGAAGAAATAAAAAGTCGTACTTTTGTACGTAGTCGGTGATTAAAATACAAATAATTCACACGTATAATTTCTTCTTTTTCCAAGTGTTGCTTCATTAATTTTATATCTTTCTCACAGCTATAAGTATATATGGTTGGATATTAGTATATTACAGTGAGAAAATATTACTTTTTAATTTAGTTTTACACATTCAAACGTACTTTTACATTTTTTTCACGATTATTTTTATCAAAATTAAAATCAACCTTCTTTTATAGAGAGATGATATCTATACAGCACCCTTTGATCATTCACAACAAATTTCATCTTATAATCATCACTGGAACTTTACCATAATGCATAGACATATATACTAGGCGAAAGTTTATTTGAGAACCGAATTTAGTGTGAGTACCATGAGAATTAAATTTTAGTCATTAATTTGGTAAGTGGGATACTGGAATTCATGGATGTAGAGCGGTACGGTGGAAGATCAAGTGTAGCAGGGTGTATGTGATGAATTCATGGGTGGACAATAAAAATGGTCCTCAAATAAACTCTTTCATATATATATATATATATATATATATATATATATATATATATATAGAGAGAGAGAGAGAGAGAGAGGGAAGTTCCATCGAGAACCAAAAAAAATGCGAGAACTGCGAGAACCGATCTAAACCGTAAAATATCTACCAAACGTCAATATATTAAATTATGAAAATTATACCAAATATGCTCTTTAACATGACATTCATATTGCTATATTTTTTTCAACAAAAAAAATTCGTTTTTGCCGGGTTTTTTTCCTATCACTATAAGGTATGTTACATATATGTAATCAGTACTTAACATTTTTGTAATCAGTACTATAAGATATGTTACATATATGTAACGAATTTTTTTTGTTGAAAAAAATATAGCAATATGGATGTCATATTAAAGAGCATATTTTTGTCATTAATTTGGTATAATTTTCATAATTTAATATCTTTTTGTTTGGTAGATATTTTAGTTTTAAATAAATGGGGATTAGTTCTCGCAGTTCTCGCATTTTTTTTTGTTCTCGATGGAACCCTCCCCTATATATATATATATATATATATATATATATATATATATATATATATATATATATATATATATATATATATATATATATATAGCATGATACCCGCGCAATGCGGTGGCAACGAATAATTTCAACCCCTTAACATGTTCATTTTCAAGACTTAATAAGTATGATATTTATATAATACGGTGATGGCGAATAATTTTTATTTGGTGACATGTCTATTTTCTTTATTTTTTTTCCACTTCCTTTACATTTCTGTTATCCATTTAAAAAAAAGGTTAGGGATATATTTTTTAATACTTAAATTAACTTGTATTGACTTTGAATTTTAAAAAAATTGTATTGACTTTGATTTTTTTAAATATGTAAAATTCAGTTATTAAAATAGATATAAGAATCTTATTAACTATATCTAATAGTTACTAAATTTAGTTTATATAAGGGGTAATTAAGTAATTTCAAAACACTTAAAATCTAAAAGATTAAGTAAAAGACTTAAATGCTTTATAATATAGTGTGTGTATAAATATATATATATATATATATATATATATATATATATATATATGGGAGGGTTCATTCGAGAACCGTTATTGGTGCGAGAACCAATCTCAGTCGTTCTTTGGATATGGGAAGTTCATGGATGGAGAGCGTGGAGTGATAGGGTGTGGCAGGGTGCATGTAAGGAATTCATGGGTGGCAATGACATTGAAGTAGGAGGAATTGGACGACTCAGATTTGTTTTCACGGTTCTCACACTAAGAATGGTTCTCAAATAAACTTCTTCCTATATATATATATAAGTTCAAATGAGAATGAAAAATTAAATGAGAAAGAGAGACTCAATCTCAGCCGTTCATTTTGTAAGTGGAATTCATGGATGTAAAGCGTGGGGGAATCGAGTGTGGCAGGGTGCATGTGAGGAATTCATAGATGGGCAATGACATTGAAGGAGGGGGAATTGGACGGCTGGGATTGAGTCTCTCATTCTCAATTAATTTAAGGTTCTCATTTGAACCTCCCACTATATATATATATATATAGGCAAAAGTTCAAACGAGAACTGCTTTTCGTACGAGAACTGCGAAAACTGTTTTTAACGCCATTAATGACTCATTAATAGGGGTATTTTGGTAATTTATATATTTACCCAACCGTGAATTGAGTCCAGGTGAGCCGTCATTAATTTACGATGCTTGGTTTTCCCGAAATAACCCTCATTAATACGCCATTAATGAGTCATTAATGAGCCCCCAAAAATATTAGCCATTGATTAAAATTAATCATGAGCTAAGATTGGTTCTCTCAGTTCTCGTACGAAAAACGATTTTCGTTTGAACCGTCCCCTATATATATATATATATCCTTGGTTCATTTGTATTTTTATATATAGTTTAAAGTTCCCGTATAATGTGTAGTTGTAAAATTGTGAGTTCATGTACACTCTTGAATTGTTCGTTAACACGCGTATAATGTAAAATGGTAAGTTCATGCTACTAGTTTTCAATTGAATTTACCGATTCTTATGAAAGGGAAATTTGGTTTTTATATATGTTATTAATTAGAACGTCACAATCCAATTAACTCTCTTGGGATATGATGCATTACTAATTGGCTTTGTAAAAACTTAAGGGAAAAAGTCAACACAACACTTTCTGTACTTGGGACATATATTTGAAAATAGACCAAGTAACTTAACTTTATCTATGCCTCTATGGTGGTTAACAACTAACACATTTTATATTAAGTTGTGACGAAGTATGTGCTTCTAGTCAAAATGGTTGCCGTCTTAATTAATATATGAACCACATCTATCTAACATTGTATATGTTATTAACTATTATTATTATTATTGTAAACAAAGAGACATATATATCAATTGTATATGTTATTAACTATTATTATTGGTAGAACTTGTCTCATATATATAGGGTGTGGTTAAACAAAGAACCTTCTTTAAACATAAAACCTAAAAACCTCCCTGGTAATGACACGTGGCACATTGTTTAAGGGTAAAAAAGGAAAAAAAATCTCGTTGCCTTCCAGCGTCCCCCACCCCCAAATTAAAAAAAACCCCCAGTTACTTTAAATGATCATAACTCGTTCGTTTTTAAGAATTTTAACAAAAAAATTATACCGTTAGATTTAGTTTTTCGTCCTCTTTCAAACAAGACCGGGCTTGATATATTTCAAGAACTTTTTTTTTTTGAAATGCAAATTTTGCATTTTGAGCTGGGTTCATTCAAACCCAAAATGCAAAAACTGTATTTTGCATTTTGAGCTGGGTTCATTCAAGCCCAAAATGCAAAATTCCTAGATGCTTGGTTCATTCAAACGTAAATGCAAAATCCGTAGTTTGCATTTTGAGCTGTGTTCAATCAAACGTAAATGCAAAATGCAAAAAACGAAAACGTACATCCTGTCCAAATGCAAACAAATTTTTCATGTTAAAAAAAATTAGAAAAATATGGGAAGAAGGATCTTGTTTGAAAGAGGATTAAAAAACTAAAAGATTGGTATAATTTTTTTGTTAAAATTCACAAAACTTAAAAAGTTATGACAATTTAAAGTTTTTGTGAGTTTTTTTTTTTAAATCGAGGTTGTTGGGGGAGGGGGATTTTCCATGTTTACCCTTTTCTTCCTAAACTAATACATGATAATTACAGTTTTGCCATCGGTCAATCTCATCCATAGATTTTGATGATCCAATGGTCCAGATTGGTTCTTTAGGTTCTTTGTTTAACACATGGTTCTTTATTGATCCAATTTCTATATATATATATATATATATATATATATATATATATATATATATATATAGAAATTGGATCAATAAAGAACCATGTGTTAAACAAAGAACCTAAAGAACCAATCTGGACCATTGGATCATCAAAATCTATGGATGAGATTGACCGATGGCAAAACTGTAATTATTATGTATTAATTTAGGAAGAATAAGGCAAAAATGTAATTATCCTCCCCTATCACCCACGATTTAAAAAAAAACCCCAAAAACTTTAAATTGCCATAACTTTTTAAGTTTTGTAAATTTA
Organism: Pulicaria dysenterica; assembly: GCA_947179395.2. Lineage (NCBI taxonomy): Eukaryota > Viridiplantae > Streptophyta > Magnoliopsida > Asterales > Asteraceae > Pulicaria > Pulicaria dysenterica. The sequence continues at coordinate 61,126,577 of OX359295.1, forward strand.
ATCAAAAAAATTATACCATTCTTTTAGTTTTTTAATCCTCTTTTAAACAAGATCACTCTTCCTATACTTTTCTAAATTTTTTTTGAAAATAAATTTTTTTTTTGCATTTTGGCAGGTACAAGAAAAACACCCTTTTTTTTGCATTTTGGCAGCTCGTCGCTAATGAGCTGAATGTCGTCGCAAAAGGTTCGTCTCAGATCAGAAATTAGCGACGATGAAGTTAAATCTGTCGTCGCAAATAAGCAAAGTCGTCGCTAATGACCTTGCAGTCGTCACAAATGGTTCGTCTCATATCATAAATTTTACGTCGCAAATAGGAAATCATCTGTCGTCACAAATAGGCTTGGGCTTGAATGAACCCAGCTCAAAATGCAAACTACGGATTTTGCATTTTGAGGTTGAATGAACTCAGCTCAAAATGCAAACTTTGCATTTCAAAAAAAAAGTTTCAGAAATATATCAAGTCCGATCTTGTTTGAAAGAGGACGAAAAACTGAAACTAATGATATAACTTTTTTGTTAAAATTCTAAAAAACGAACGAGTTATGATCATTTAAAGTAAGTGAGGGTTTTTTTATTTTAATTTTGGGGAAGATGGGAGGATGCTGAGAGCTGAGCGACGTTTTTTTTTTTTCATTTTTTACCCTTAAACTATGTGTCACGTGTCATCACGAGAGGAGGTTCTTTAGGTTCTATATTTAAGAGAGGTTCTATGTTTAACCTTACCTTATATATATATATATATATATATATATATATATATATATATATATATATATATCAATTGTACGTAGTTTTTAACTATTATTATTATTATAAATATATATATATATATATATATATTTATTATTATTATTATTATTATTATATATGTATATATATATTATTAATATTATATATATATATATAGATATATATATATATAGATATATATATATATATGGGAGGATTCAAACGAGAACTGTTTTTCGTACGAGAACTGCGAGAACCAATCTCAGCCGTTCTTTGGATATGGGAAGTTCATGGATGGAGAGCGTGGAGGGATCAAGTGTGGCAGGGTGAATGTGAGGAATTCATGGGTGGGCAATGACATTAAAGGAGCAAGAATTGGACGGCTCAGATTGGTGCTCGCAGTTCTCGTACGAAAAATAGTTCTCGTTTGAACTTTTGTCTCTCTCTCTCTCTCTCTCTCTCATATATATATATATATATATATATATGGGTCTATTGGTTTTGTAACTATTAATGTGTTTACAATTAACACTAAGCTAGGTAAATCTATACTAAGTCGATATGTATGAAAAATAAGCTATTCTAAGCCTGTAATTTGTCCTTGTTAATTATCAGTGAGCTTTCTTAAAAATAGTTAGTGTAATACCAAGGGATCTTAATTAATATGACGGTAATGGATTAGATGATAGAGAGTTTACACTCAATAAAACATGCATGTTAAAGTCTCACGCTTAAAGTGAAAAAGACGGTCCGATGGGGTCAAGAAGGTTATGTCTCTTTGTGGGTCCTAGGAGCAAAACCCCTAAATGAAAAATGCTAACACCATCAGAATTCATTACATGTTTTACCTACTTTTTTCTTGTCACATCAGCGCCACTTCATTACCCCCACCATTCCCTCATCACATCACACAAATCCCTGCATCCATCACATCTCCTCACATACTTTAAAAATAAAAATAAAAAGCTTTCACTCTCGTTCACCTTCATGACCATGGTCGCGGCCGTGATCGTGAGGGAGCCATCACATGCTTCAGCGATGGTCTTCGGGTCTTCGCGGTCGTGACCAGCTCTCACATGCTTCTCCTCGTGATGGATGCGCACGGTCTAAATGTAATTGCATCAAATTGTATCAACATTTGTAAATGGTGATTGTTGAACCAAAGTAATAAACAAGATTTGATGTTGAAGTTGAATGCTCAATGTGACAAGTAATAAAGCTAATTGGTCAACGATTCAACGTTCACTGAAATTGATGACCCAATTTACAATCGTTTTCAGAATCATACTTATCCGTCAAAATAATTGTTACATAGTAGTTGTAACTAGTTTTGCTGAATTTACGCGTTGTTACTTACTTCCAATCCTTGAACCTCCACATTTGAAGATAACTCAATAATTGAGGTTGATCAAATTATAAACACCACTAGTGGAAAGAAGTCGTATATTTTTCGATGACATTAATTTAAAATAGGATTGGTTATAAAATAAAGAAAATCGATGGTTTATATTCCTTAAAAAGATTTGATATTCCATTGTCATAAAGATTTACAGATTCCAAGCATTCTCGTGACAAAGAATGTCAAAGATGCCCTCCCTCTCAACTATTGTTGAATTAATTAAACTTTTATAGGCAAAAATATGTATAAAGCAGCAGGTACCTACAGTTTGATTAAGCATGTGTAATTAATTGTTTTCCCTTTATGAAACGACACGCTTAAGTAGCGCTAAGAATGAGTTAATTGCTTAAATGGTAAAAGTAAAAGTAAAGTAAAAATTTCACTGTTGATCCTTTAACTTTCAAACTTATAAAAATTAGTTATTTTGTTTCACTTTTGGTCCATTACGCTAACTTTAATTACGTTTAACCGTTAATCAAAAAGGTATTTTGATCAATTTACTACTTATTCTTATTATCAAACAACCTCTAGTATCTTTTTACCTTTTGTTCTTATTTAACTTTCTAATTATATTTAGCTAGATCAAATATATTACATAGTAAATATAATATATAAATATTATTGTTGATAAATTCCATTTTTAACTTTTATTCATTTCCGCAACTAATGCATCATCACCACCACCATCTACTTCCTCCACCACCAGAAACCTTCAATCACCACCACCACCAAAAACCATCGTTTATCAATGTCACCACCGTCTTTCACTAAGAATCGACCCAAAAAACATTGATTTAGGACAATCATAAAGAAACCCAAAACGGAACATGAAGAAAACCAAATGAACCACTATAGATCTATGAAGTTGATGGATGAAGAAACTCGGATTAATGGAAAACTTAGAGTCCCAAATCACATTCCTCACTCTGCTTAGATAGTTAAATCTGTTTCTTTTAATGTTATCCCAAATCGCATTCCTAACTCTGCGTAGATAGTTAACCATCTTTCTTTTAATGCTATCCCAAATCATTTGAACCCTAGGAACTCATCGATCTAGATCTAGCTTTGCTTGACATGGCGGTTGTGTAGGGGAGTCGTTAGTAGTTGTCTCAGGTCGGTGGTGGTTTTGAAGGAGAAATAGTTGATTGGCGGTAATAGTAGTTGAACAAGATCTGAAAACCTAAACAAAAACCCCTAAATATTGTACAATAAGGCGCACTAATAAAAAAGAATATCGGGAAGAAGAACAAGGAGGGGAGAGAGATGGATTTTAGAGAGACACCAGGGGTGATAATGGTTGTGAGACTAGGTGCGGCAGTGATGATTGTTACACCAGAGACAGTGGTGGTGGCGTCCGGCGTAGGGAACGTTGTTGGTAGCTTGAGTAGCCCTAGAGATAGTGAATAAGAGATGAGAGAAGTGAGAAATTTATTTGGTCAAAAAATGGTTAGACAGGGAGTTTTGAAAAGGTTAAATATGAATATATAAAAAAACATGTTTGGGAAACATTATAAGAGGTGAAGGTTGTTTGGTAACAAGGATAAATTAATTGATAAAAAGACCAAAATACTTTTCGACTAACGGTTAAAGTTAATGGCAGTTAGCTTCAAAGACCAAAAGTGAAACAAAGTGACAATACAATGACTATTTTTGTTTTTTTTTTTAATTTTAAAACTAAAAGTTAAATGTGACAACCACATAGACCATTTATATAATTAACTCAAAAGGATTCAAAAATCTGTTTTAGTTAGAGATTCGTTATCATGAGTCATTGAAGATCTTAGATATAAGTCATTGTGTATGTCCTTATAATAATAAGGAAAACAGAACGAAGTTTCATTTGCCTAGCTAGCTATTATTCTTTAGGATTCAAAATTAGTAGCTTGCTGTTCTAAGCGTGTGTATCCTACATTTATCTTGATTCATTCATTGTAATAATAGTAGTAGTAGTTTTATGTTAGGTTGAAAAGCACGAAATAAAATTATTTTGATTAAGGTGTCATCAAGCTATAACATGTGACATATGCGTTCACATACTATGTTAATAACTGTAAGTAATTTTAGTATAATAAAATGAATATATTTGAACTTGGTAAATGAGTCAGACAATCAAATGGTGCATGCTTAAGTCTTAACTTAATTCCTAGAACTAAATCAAGAGATGCAATGGGGGTTGGGTCTAAATCAAGCAGTGGCTCCAGCAGGGTCCAAAGGAAATTGCCCCTATTAGCGGTCACTGGAGTCGAGCAATCGTTGATAATGGAACATTTGCCAAGCCGAGTTGAGTGAAATTAAACCAAAACTCGCTTAAAATCAATGTTGGTCAATACTGGTAAACATAGTAGAGTTCAAAGAGAAAATGGGATCAGTTTGTTCTTGTAGCATGAAAAAATGAGTGACCTTTAGATGCAAAGCAAGTTACACTCGATTGGTGTCATCATTGAAGGTTAATCAAAGAACGTTGTTGAAAGACGGCGTAGGAGCAGACGTATTTAGGTCGACTTGGCATCTAGGAGCGGATGAAGTCACGTGGTCAGATCCATGGCTAAGAGTGGAGAAATTTACACATTGATTGAATAGATTTAGGTTAAGAATATATTTTATTTTGATTAATAAAAAAGATTAAACAGTTACCTAATTAAATTAATAGGCCAACACATTATGATAGAATAGGTAACTAATTAAATGGTAAGATTGTATCATCTTATTTTTGTTGATAATATACGAAAAAATACGTAATTAAATTAGAGGTTAAAATTGTGTAGCACACTAACACATAATGTTTTCTTAATGCCTTATTATGATAAATTGAGATTTTTTTATACATCTCATAAATATATATATATATATATATATATATATATATATATTTTTTTTTTTACGACAAACACACTTTTTAAACCTATTTCTTTTTTTTTTTGAATAGCAGGATAGAATCTTCATTCATCAGAAATCGTTCTTACAAAAAGCGCTACACAATTCAAAAGGCACCCACACTACAACATAATCTAACCAACAAGTAAAAGAAAGCACACCAGTAGGACAACCGCGAAAAACCATAACACGACGCAAAGGACCCAACAGAAACCACCCTCAATCAGCAATCTCAGAAGAATACCACATTACTCCGAAGAAATCAAACGGCATGTGGCGTAACTATACAGTAGTAGCTCCCTGACAACCGGACACATATAATGCCCATGCAACAGCACTCCTCACAGAATCACACCAACTCCTGAAGCCCGTCAAGCAGAAGACCACAATGATCCCAAATCCGCGAACACCAGACCTGAAAATATGAAGTACAAGCACCAGACCTGACAATATGAAGTACATGCACCACGAAAACACCATACACACACGCGCATGAATCCAAATCCGCATCCATCAACTAAATATAGAATGGTGAAGAAGCCAGGAGTGCTTATAGAATCTCACACAAAAAGGGCAAATAAGCACACTACTGGTCAAAAGACTCTGTGGCTCAACAGGGATAACTACCTATAAGGAGATGAAGGAAAACTCCCCCCACTCAAAACTAACCCATAAATCATATCTACCACGCCCAAACTCATGTAAGGAAGAACTCTGAGGCACAAAGGTCAATACAGGGAAGGAGAGTCCCAGAACACACACACCACCACATCCAAACCTCCAAACACCGAAAGCACTACAAACACCCCCCTTATAACCATCACATCCTAGGAAAGCCACCCCTCAGCACCAGGCCACTACCAAACGGAGCACCACAAAACACCAACCCAACCCCAACCCTAACAACCATCGAAAGTACCAAAACCAAGCTTCCTAGATAGAGCCGAGAGCAACCAAACCACAAAAACTCTGAGGCTTGAAAGAAGGATTTGCATCAGCTAACACAATGATGGTGGCCTAGCAAATCAAAGGGTTTGAAATGCCCCCCTATCACACTAGGGTAACAAAAGTGCAACCTCCTGCACCAAAACCAAAACCCACACCTAACCTATGACTATGGCCATGAGACGAGGGAACACAATGTGAAGCGTGTGTGCAAACTATAGTGCCACCGAAACACCATCAAAGAAATATGGCCACAACCTCTAAGAACTACCCACACCACCCTTATGACAACCACCCAATCCACCCATGAAAACCCCAATAAGGAAAGATATGTGAACATACGCAGCACAAAACATAGGTCCAAGCAGTTGGAAGGATCCAACCCTACACAGACAGAACGCATAGAAACTCCACGCTATACTCAGAGAACACAACACCACCCACTCAACACCAAGATACATAACCCACGCAACAAAGGCCCACTGGACCCTTTGCCCTAAACCGAGTAAAAGTTTATGCAGAAGGACTTTAACAGTGACCACCCACACCGTAGACAGAGACCACCTAAACACACCCACCCACAAGATGATTTTATCACATACTCACACAGCCCTGAAGGCACAGTAACCCAGACACCCAGCTATATCCATCCCAGGGAAACTCTATCAAAACCTCCAAAAACAGCTCCGATAGCTACACATACCTCAAAATAGTAGCTGACCATCGACCCCACTCCTCGCTACTACACCGCCAGAGACCTCCTCGCATCCTTGATCCAGCAAGACGGAACCTGAAACATCATAAGCTAATACACAAACAGATAACATTAGTGAGCAAAAACCCCATCAATACCTAGTGAAACTGCACCCTAAGAAATCAGAACTCCAATTAAACCCACCCGATCCAAGACCCTACCCTCCCAATACCCTTTTTAGCCAGAGTATCGGCCTCCTCGTTCAGTTCTCTAGGGATGTGATGGACCTCCACGATCTGGCATGAATTAATCAAAAACCTAATTCTCATGAGAACCTCCTTCACCTCTTCATTTAGACCCTTCATGCCATTTGCTAGATCAGCGGCCTCCTGGGAATCCGTGAAACATACCACCGGATAATCACATACCGACTTGTTGCACTTCAGAACCAATAACCCAAAACACAACGCTTCCAACTCAGCCATAAGAGGGGAACACTTTGGAATGGCCTTAGAAAAGCCTCCCAACTGTTTTCCAGTACTGCTATACTTAAAGACACCACCAATTCCAGCCATAGGGTTAGACCTGGGAACCGCTCCATCTATAAAGACCAAGATCTTCTCAACTCCCCTTCGATCAATCCCTATGCCAGCAGAAGCTAGAAGGATCTCACCCCTTAATACCGACACCGGCCGGATACTCATATCTAAGGTTGATCCCGCCAAGCTAGGCCACTTGGCGTTACACCACTGCCCCACTCTCAACCAGATCAGGTCTATTAATTTCTCATGGCACCATAATTTGTTGTTAAAGACAACCTCATTCCTTTCGGTCCATATTGACCATAAGATTCCATACATGATCAACACCCAAACCTTCCTGACCCACTCTCTTTTACATAACACTGGCCAGCAGTTTACTAACTCAACTATACTCCCAGGCACCACCCAGCTAACACCTACTAAGCTCAAAACGCTCGACCATACTGCCCATGATTTGCGGCAATGGAGTAGAATATGAGCAGTGGATTCCTCCTCACCGTCACACAACGGGCACCCTCCACCATTAGAAACTCCCACCCCTCTATTCAATAGTACCATCCTTGTGGGAATACTGTTCCATGCAGCTTGCCAAACAAACAGTCTAACTTTGGGAGGGCCCCAGAAATTCCATACACCAGCTGCCCCGTGTTTCTCACCCTCCTCATTAAGCACCTTAACCAGACTACCTATGGAAAACACACCATTACTTTCAAATCTCCACCTAAACTTATCACACTTATTCTTTTGAACCACCTGAGCATTCAACAAGGCCATGAATTCCTCAAACATCCCTACTTCCCAATCGAATACTCTTCTCCTCAGCTGGACCTCCCACTCCCAACCCCAATCTCTCCAGCACCCAAAGATGCTCACAGCACCCTCCTTTTTCAAAGCTAAGGCATACATTCGAGGGAACCTTACTTTCAAAGGGCACCCCCCTACCCACTTATCATTCCAGAAATCAATTGTACCACCATCTCCTAACACAACCTCAATGCCCTCATCAATAGCCTTCCAAATTCTATCATCGGACTTAATCAGCCCAGAGAGATTTTTCCAAAAAACCGACATCTTACCTAAGTTCGAGCTCCAATCCCTAGCGCCAAACACAAAATTCCCATACTTACACTTTACTAGCCTCTTCCAAACAGAATCATTTTCATTCCAATACCTCCAAACCCATTTTGACAACAGAGCCTGATTCTTTTGCCTAAGATCACCGATCCCCAACCCACCAAACTTTTTGGGCTTCTGAACTGTCTTCCAAGCTACCATATGCATCCCTCTCCCCTCCCCAACCTTAGACCACAAAAATTGTCTCCTTACTTTTTCTAGTTCATTGTACACACTGACTGGCATTGGAAACATAGATAGATAGTAAAGAGGGAGACTATTGATTACCGACTTGATCAGTGTAATCTTCCCTGCCTTTGAAAGAAACTTAGTCTTCCACATCTCCAACCGTTTCCTAATTCTCACCATGACAGGCTCCCAAAACAGACGTTTCCTATGGTTCCCACCGATAGGCAACCCAAGGTAAGAGCATGGTAACCTACCAACCTGACATCCTAACATAGACCCCACCTCTGCTAACCTGCTCTCACTCACATTAACCCCATACACTACACTCTTTTTCATATTTAACCTCATTCCTGACATTAGGTAGAATATCTTCGGTACGTCCCACATATTACTGAGCTGCACACTATCCATTTTACTGACAAGCATGGTGTCATCAGCAAATTGAATATGCGTAAAAGACATGGATGACTGACCTGTGACCCTAAAACCATCAAAAAGACCCAAACCCGCCCCTTTGTTAAACAATGCATTTATTCCTTCCGCCGCGATATTAAACAACATCGGGGAAAGGGGGTCTCCTTGTTTGAGTCCCCTACGCATCGGGAACCTTCGTGTGGAAGAACCATTTACAAGAACAGATAGAGATGAGATCCTAAGACAACCCATAATCCACATGACCCACCGACCCCCAAAATTCATTTCTCTCAATACGCCCTCCAGATAGCTCCATTCAATTGAATCATAAGCTTTCTCAAAATCCAACTTAAATAAGACGCCCTCCTCCCTCTTTACTTTCATCGAATGTATTATCTCTTCCACAATCATCACGCAATCCAAGATCTGCCTCCCCTTCGTGAAAGCAAACTGGAAATCACCTAAGACTTCCAGTAACACAGCACTCAGCCTCCTAGCTAGGATTTTTGTGACTATCTTGTACACACTGCCTACTAACGAAATAGGCCTGAAATCTTTTATAGATCCAGGGGAATTTACTTTTGGAATCAATGTGATGAAAGCTTCTCCTAAGACACTAGGAAGTACTCCATCACTATAGAATTCCCCTAATAATTTCACAAGCTCATCTCCAATCAACTCCCAATTATCCTTAAAGAATTGTAGATTAAACCCATCGGGACCTGGGGCTTTTTCACCATTACAGCTCCACACAGCTAACTTCACCTCCTCTTTTTCAAACTGTCTTTCTAACCATGCCGCACTGGAATCAGATAATTGCTTAACACCTAAACCCCTAGCACTTATACAACATCCCCTGCTGGCAAAGTGCTTCTCGAAATGGTTTGCAATCCCTTCTTTCACACTACCAGGTTCTTTTAAGACCTTACCATCCAACTCTATGTCACTAACTCTATTAAGTCTACATCTAGATCTATGCATAATGTGAAAATACCTCGAGTTGCAGTCACCTTTCTGTAGCCACAATAGCCTCGATTTCTGCCTAGCCTGGTCAAATTCCTTTTGTCTCCAGTGCCATAACAAATCCTTCTTCTTTTTCCACTCCAACCACAAATTCTCATCACTAGGGTTCAACACCCTCTTATTCTCAACCTCTACTACCTCCTTCTCACAATGAACAATCCTCTCTATAAGTGATTTTCCATTAAAACTAAACTTCTTTTTTATAGCTATCTTCACATTTTTCAGCCTAACCGCTAAAGTACACTTTCTTTCGCCCTCCCAAGCCTTGGCCACACACTCTATAAAACACTCCTCCTTAGACCACCAATTAAACATCTTGAAAGGAATGGGCCCCCAATCTTCCTCTTTCCGCCCTAACACTACTGGCCTATGGTCTGATACTATGTCCTCAGTAATCCACTGTAAGATAGATGGAACCATCTCCAAAAACTCCGCATCAAACAGAAACCGATCCAGTCTGCTCAAAACCAACTGTTCCTTATTATTACTCCATGTATACATCCCCTTAGATGCCGATAAATTCACTAACCCTTCCAACTCAATAAAATCCTTAAAATCCTTCATCCCCCCATCCACTTGAAGGCATGATGATCTTTCCTCTATATCCACAATCTCATTCCAATCCCCACCCAGAATCCAACAAACCTTATGAAGTTCCCTGAGACTTCTAATATCCGCAAACATCTCCCTCCTACCTACCCTATCTGATGGAGCATAAATATTACACATAACTATTTCTTTATTCCATTGTTTCCATACCCCCCGCAAACACAACCCTCCCTTGCACGAGAACACACTCTGAAGATCAAAGAAACTTTTATCCCACAAAGTCAAAATACCCGCGGATCTACCTATGGCATTAATCCACTCAACACCTATATCAGGACCCTTCCAAATACCCCGGCCCACCGATATACTGTGATCCACAATTTTCGTCTCCTGTAAGAACACCACAACCGGATTGACATTCCTAATGACTCTACCTACAGCTCTCTTTTTGGACCCTTTTCCCAACCCATTCACATTAAGAGATAAAAATAACGACATTATAAAATAAAAGCGAACATGTAAATAAAACATACAAAGATATCAGACTTACAATCCTTGCATCACGCAGCAATCCGACTTGAGACGCCTTTTGATCTCATCCCTGGACGCCGTAATCTCGAAACCCATATCAGCAACTATCTTGATAACGCGATCAACTTCTTCACTCAAGTCCTCCCTACTAACATCGACCTCTTTGGCGAAACTCGACATCTTGTTCCCGGACTTCTTGGAATTTCTCGAGCCTGACCCGCGTCCCCCCTTCTTCACCTTAGATTTCAAACTTTTCTTTTTCCGCCCCTTCCTCCCTTCGTCAAAAACAATATCAATCCATTCTTCTGTCGAAAGGTTCCTATCTTTAATTAATGCTTCTCTCTGACACTTGTACTCTTCATCCAAGTCAATTACTTCAGCATTAACCGTTCCACAATACTGATTTTTCTCCTCCATCGCATCATCCTGGATTGAAATACTAATTAAGTTTTCATCATTAAAAATTCCAGTACACTCCTCAGCTACCCTCTTTCTCGCATCTTTATTCTGCGCCAACCCATCCAATTGGCTATTATTAGAATGACAATTTTGATCGGGTCCATCACTTAATTTATTTTGCCTAACCAAAGAACAATTGTATACGGGCTCCTCACTGGAATTAAAATCGAAATCTTGTTCAATTTGGGAAGGCCCAATCCCATTTCCACCCTCAAACACTCTGGGCCCACCATCCATGTTAATCCCATTTAAACTTTGTTTATTCCTGTTTTCTTTACCTGCGCCGACCCCCACATCCTCAATGATTACGTTATCTTCCCCAGGGCTACACTCCAATCTCGAAACTTGTTCTGTCCCCTCTCTTCCTCTTTTCGCATGCAGAGCCGTTTCACCTTCGGCCTCCAGAGAACTTGCCATCTTACACACTCCGACTCCCGCCGCCGGCAAACCTGTCTCGCCGCCGCCTCCTTCACTATCGATTTCTGCATTACATGAGTTGTCATCGCCTCCATCGTTACTCGCTGACTTTTCAACTTCTACAAATTTCCGGTGAGACTCCTCCCCAACGCCTCGTTGATCGGACTGAACATCGCCCCTGGTAGGCAAAAGTTACGTGCCTCCATCTTCAAAAACGAATATTTTGTATTCTTCCCCATCGATTACAACATCAACGAACTTCGGAATGGAAGATCTATGAGTTCTAACTAAAACCCTTCCCACATCAAACCGTCTCCTATGGCATGTATCATCATCCATGGTTATAAAGGTTCCCCAGTTCCTAACTAAGGTTCTAAAGAACTGTTCACAATATGCATGAATTGGAATGCACGCAAAACTCATCCATCTTAACACACTGGCATCAACGTCTCCCTCCTCCCACCCTTTAATCCATGCAAAAGTTTCTCCTAAACCCTCAGAGCCATTTTTTACTGCGAGAAGAAAGCAATCCACCTTAACTTTATCTTCAAAAACTAGTAAGAACCTTTTCCCTCCCATGACCTTCGGAATGAAATCATACTTTAATGCTAACCTCTCTAAGTTTCCCAACGTTCTTTTAATGTCGTCCGCATCATCTAACAGAACTTCTCCTACTAACGCACCTTCTAGCCATCTCCTATCTTCCTCCTTAGTGTTGAAAACAATCCCATGGGGACCTTCTTTATTCACTCCCATAGTACCATTAGAAAACTTTGACTTCGAGGGGCGTCTTTGATCTTGTCTGCTTGGCTTCTGTTGACTGAGGAGAGCGCTTTAAAAGTTCTACCAACCACCCTCTCTGCCGTCCTCCTTGGGTTATTGAGCAGATCGTCTGTTGAACTGAAATGTCTCTTATCCACATCTTTACGACTCACACGAACAGCTTCAGTACTCTTCCTTGCAGTAGCTTCCTTTATGACAGCCTTCATACCCTCGAAATAGACCTTCTCGAGGTACCGCCACCTCTCTACACCCCTCCCATCATTAGCAAATCGGACAAAAGCATACTTCTTACCCTTCAGGTTCACCTTCTTAGCTACATACACATCGCAGACTCTACCCGCCCCCCTCATAGTCATCCACAACTCCTTTGCACCCCAATGATTCGGAAAATTCGTCACATAGTACGACGTCCATCCCTTAGTGTCGCCGTTTCTTCCACCAAGCCCCTGATGCACAGAATCTTTTCCTCTCCGCTGGTACACACCAGCATCTCGAAGGCCTCTTCCTCTGTTTACCGAAGCTTCATGACCAACCGCAATGATCTTTCCTTTCTTACTAACCCACTTCCATTCACCTGAGAACCCGCCGAAGTCAGCACTTTCCATTGCACCTTGCTTTTACATTTACTAACTCTTTAAATTAGAAGTATGTTAGTTAATTTATCATTTTCTCATTAGATGTGCAGTCTATCTCCCTAAAACATTAACACCTCGAAACACATCTTAGATGCTTCCATCAAGTCTACAACATTGTTCACACCGAGACTTGAACCGCTAACCTCTTAGAAGACACCACTAGTTATAAACATTATGCAATTTTAACCCTTGGCTAAATTTTATGTAAAAAATCTGCATACCTCCAAAATGGTAAAGATTAGATGCCTACTTTACAAGTAGAGAAGGTAAAATAGTAGAGAGTTTGTATTTAACAACTAGTAACAATATTGTGAGGATACAAAGCAGCGTCAAGTGTGGACAAAGTCTAGACTTAACCAATCACACTAGACTTAAACTACGATGTCGACAATAGTACCATGATGAATTGCAGCCTCAAAATTACCTGTCTGTCGCAATCATACATGCATGCAGCATGTCTAACCACCCTATTAGTTGAGAATACTCTAAGCTGCATAAACAATGTCGGTAGATACCAAGACGCACTATCCCTACTATTTTGCCTATGTGATTCACACACTGGGGTACCTAATGACTAGGCAGTATAAATAAAAATTTACAGATTAATTAGTTCTAAGAAGACGTAGGAAACTAATCAATGAAACAGAATTATGTGGACAGAGGGAAAACCGAAGTTGAAAACCTTCAAAAATAATATAATATCCTTAACAGATACAAAACGGTAATGTGCCTAATATCCAAGTTGGCGTTAAGTATTTTTATTTTCGAGTCTTTTCCTGCATAGTCAACGCAAAAAAACCTCAAATACAACCACACAAATTAAAACTTCAAAAAGGTACCGCAGGATGCTTTTAATCCTACACTCATTTAGTCCTCAAAACAAATTAATATTTTATCACCATCATCCTTCCGTATGGCACGACTCTCCACCTCCTCGTAGTAGTCGTTTCTTAAAACAGCTGCTGCTTAACCGCTTCCACCAGACCATTTCTTGCCAAAAACAATCAGCTGAAGCTGATCATAACCGGCAAGCACACCAGCACCAGCCACTGCTCTCAGGATATTTGCACCACCACCCTTAAACAGTGATTTGAAACCTTCTTTCTTCACGATTTGGGAGAAGGCATCAAAAGTGTTCTTGTACTTCACGGCTTCACCTGACGTCATCATCATTCTTCTTCGCACTGTATCAATTGGGTATGAGGCAAGACCTGCACCATTTGTAATCAGCCAACCTAGCGCAAAGCTAGCAAAGAAACTATCCTGCATTCACAAACAAAAGAATTCAAATCAGTTAATACAAATTCACAAGTTAAAAACAATTTCAATCCATAAATTATGTAGTAAAACAACTAACCTGCAATGATCCAGTGAGAAGAATTGGTTTGAGAGAATCGTACATTCCAAAATATAAACCACGATACACGAAGATACCAGCAGCCGAAAGGGGGAAACCACGATACAACCCAGCAAGACCATCAGATGCGTATGTCTTCTTGTATACATCAACCAAACCATTGAACTGTCTCTCTCCACCCTTCTTTGCCGCCTTGGCATCATTTGCTAAACGAGTTCTAGCATAGTCTAGAGAGAAAACAAATACAAGAGAGGCAGCACCAGCAAAACCACCAGAAGCGATGTTACCACCAAAAACTTTCCAGTAAGGATCTTTATCTTTCTTGAAGTTGAACAAGCTCTTGAAGTAATCCTTGAATGCAAAGTTAAGTGCCTGAAGGGTTTCAACAATAACACAACATCAGGTAACTAAGATATGTAAGAATCAGCTTTTTGAACAAAAATGACTCGGATGCAATTTGACCCCAATCAATTTAAAGTTTATGTTTGCATTTATCCAAACTTATCCCCGCATAATCAATCACATCCTGCCCACTTTTTCATAATTAAACATCTACAAATAAACTTTCAATAAAACGGAGAAAGAAATCCATCTATATTATCCTTGTCAAACAAAATATAAAGATCAAGTGAAATTCACTCAAAAATTACCTTTAGGACTTGGTTGATATATTAAAAAAAATGTTGGGTATGTATATCCGACTTAAACCCTTGCGTTAAGCTAATTTTAATAGTATCACCCATTTAACTTGTTCGAGAGATAACATAACACAAATAGCCCAAATCATAAGTCAAAATAGCCACCTCAAAGAAAGTAACAAACCTGTGTAGGAAAGTAACGGATAACATTAGCAGTGTTTCCTCTCCACAAAGCCATAACTCCTTCATCCTTTATTGTTCTGGAGAAACATTCTCCGATACCCTTGTATGGTTCCGAAAGACGGCCAGCCTTGATCATCTCATCTTGGTTTTGAATCAAAAGCTTAACACGCTCAATTGGAGCCGCAGCAGTTTTTGATACAGCAGCTGAAACCCCACCCATGAGAAAATCAATGGCAAAACCAGAAAGTCCTTTCTCTGCTGGAGCTTGAACAAAAACAGGAGAAGTGTTGGCCATAATCAATGAATCTGTCACGGGAAATTGAAACCCCCCATTTGTATAATTTCCATATGCAAATTGCCTCTGACTTGCAGCGGGTCTATTGAATGCACCATAACGAGCTCGGACATCTTGGGAAAGATGTAGCTGGCTAGCTACCTTACTAATAACAGCTGGATGATGGTTTTGCTCTGCCATTATGGTACAAATGATATACCTACAGACAGCAAAAGGAGTTCACGAAAATGATCAGTCAGTAACACAGATCCATTCAAAAGTCTGCAAGACAAATTCAAAAAACTTAGTATTGCTAACACAAAAATCAACCAGTAGCATTCATCATCTCAGCAAGAACCAGAAGAGGAACTAAAACTTATTGAAACAAAACATCACTCAATAAGAGTTTATCCATGTTAAACCTATCTTGACTCGACTTCACAGAAATATCCAAAATAAACAAAAGTATATAACAAAAAAACATTTGCACAAAAAAACCAATGCAAATAATGACGTCCAAGTCTAGGAACCGTTAACTATTCATCATTGAACAAACAAACAAGAAAACACCACAGAATGGATCATAAAAGCTTACACTACTTTTCAAAAAACTTACTTTGCTTGTTCATAAGTGGCTAAGTACAGATAAACATAACTAGCAAAATTGGTGAAAGCAATGCTACTTTGGTTATCCATGTACTTAATTATGCAGTTAGAGCTAACAATATTAGACGACATAATCATGCAATCCTCAACCCTCAACTCTAATAATCTTAAGCCTCCTATTAAAACTTGGCATAAAAAAAACCAAGTGTCAACAGAGGGCAATATTTAACTATTAAAATGGAGACAAAAATAGATTGACATCAAACACACATCCGTTTTGAGATTAAAAATATATGAAACAAAAATGAACAAACAAAAAAGAAATCTTAATATGCAATTTTGTAATAACTGATAACTATAAGAAGAGAGCCATCAAACATGAGTAAAGTAAAAAACGATCTAATGCATATTTAGATAATGATTATTGAAAGCAAGAAAATTTTTGAAAAATACAATTTAGACAAAGTGTGATATTAACAAAGATCAAATAAAGTCTTTACTGGTGGATGGCGTTTCAACTAAGCAACTTTGTAAAACCAATTATCATAAATTCAAAAAATGCAATATTAAACACCATGTAGTAACAACATGAGATTGTGGAGCCAAAAGAACAACCCAGAGTATCTCTGTCTATGCCCTTAGGCTTAGCTAATCAACTACAGTTTATAATATAGACCTATCAGAGAAGGGCGCCTGGTACGACAGCACAAACCAACTCAACAAGGGTTTATTGTGAACAAAGTAAACGAGCAGTTACTTAACGTAAAACGCAGATCGGAAATATGTTATAACAAGTGAAGATCAAAAGCATAGACAAACAGATCTAACGCTAATTAACGAAACATGAGGTTAAACTAAATGATAGATAAGAACAGCCAAAAACAAGTTGATGATCATGACTGGACGAACAGATCTAAGCAATCAATACGCTGAAACATAATGACCATAGAATTAGACGAAAAGATGTACGCAATCATTAAGCTGAAACATAGTGAATGAAGTATTAAACGAACAGATCTACACTTCCAAAAGCTTAGGAGTAATAAGAAAATCGATTAAAACCAAAACATCAACTAAACCTCCTGCTTCGATAGCGTCGAAAAGCTGAGACAATTATTAACTAGAGATCTATATAATTAAGAACAGCGAATCATCATATGCGAACTCGATGTGACAAATCTACAGGAAAAAGACTAAATTTTACATCAAAGAAAAAACAGCAGTAGTTTAACGCCTAAGCGTTAGAAATTAAAACTAAAAATCATACTCGAACATACCCGATCCAACCGCCGGAACGGCCGCAAGGGACGTTATAGAATGCAAAGAGAGATGGGAAAAAGAGATACCTCTGCGTTGAGTGCGGCCGAGCTAGGGTTTTGAGGCGAACGATCTGCCTCTGCTATATACGGGGGCACGGGGTCTTTACCTATGGAGGAGTGATCTGGTGCATCGCATGGAATATAATTTGGAGATACATTTTCTGATCCAACGGAAGTAGGACGAGTTAGGGACTGAAACCGACGGTGGGATAAGGATTGGCCGGTTGGCAAGATCGGATCTAGGGATTGTAAAGGTTGTATTTTTTTAATTAAAACTTAGTAATATTAGTATTCTTATTACTTTAGTGTTCATCTACTCGACGATGAAAGGGTGTTGTTTAAGCCTTTAAGGGGCTGTTTGTTTTAGTTCATGAAAGGGTTTTTTATTTCGTCTTATTTTTCACAAGTCAGTTTTTTTTTTTTTTTTAAGAGTTTGGTTTATTATTTTCTCTTATAACTCATAATAAGCTTAAAGTTATAAAATAAGTCGGAAATAACTAACTTACAAAATATAAACCCGGTAAATAAGTCTAAATAAGCTAAAACAAACACCTCCTAAGTTTTTTTTAAGCTTACTAGCTTATTAGTTTATGACGTTATAAGCTTAAAAGAGAAAAAAATGTTTGAATTAGTTAAAAAGATGTTTGACCTAACTTATTAATGAAAATGATCAAAAAAAGACATCATTACATTATTTGTGTGTTAAAAAGGGTGTCAAAGAAGGGTAGAAAGGTAAAAAGTGTTAGAATAAGCTCTCATCTTAGAAAATAAGGTAAGGGGGTGTTTGTTTATGTTTTTTATTTTTCTGCTTAAGTTTATGAGCTTATAATCTTTTGATGGAAAAAGTGTTTGAATTAACCAAAAATGTGTTTAACTTGGCTTATTAATAAAAATGATAAAAAATGACATCCTTACATTAATTGTGTGTTAAAAAGTGTATCAAAGAGTGATATAATGGTAAATGTGTTAAAATGATCTTCCACTCTAGAAAATAAGCCAAGGCGGTGTTTGTTTTAGCTTATTTTCGGGTTTTTTTATCTTATTAGCTTGTTTTTTGAGCTTATAGAGGATTTGATGTTTGACTTAGTTTTTTAGCTTAAACGTATAAACTTATTTTTAATAAAAATAAGCCATTTTTCATAAGCCAAGTGAAAACAATTTTTTTTCCTCCACATGGGCTTATTTTTATACATTTATATATATACTCTCATCATTCTTCCTTTTTCCAATTCCTTCTCTTCCTCAAATGTAAAGTATGTTTTTTTAGTCATTTTATAATAATAAGCTAAGGTAAAAAAAATTTAAATGTAGCTTATTAGCTTATAAAATAAGCTAATACAAACACTTTTGTTACTAATAAACTCAAAAGCTAAAAAAACTCTTAAGCTAAAAAACAGATAAGCTTAAGCTCAAAAAATAAGCTTACCCAAACACCCCTTAAGTCAATATGGCTTATAAAAATGGACTTATTTACACAAGAATAGGCTGACAAGCTTAAGCTCATAAGCCTATCCAAACACATAAAATTTGATAAATCCACAAAATAACCTAAAAAGCCAATAAGAAAAAAAACTAAAACTAAAACTAAAACAAGCACCCCTTAAGTCAAGATGGCTTGTGAAAAAGGCTTATTTTCACAAAAATAAAGTAATAAGCTTAAGCTATTAACCCTATCCAAACACATAAAATTTAACAAACCCACAAAATAAGCTAAAGCAAACGCCTCCTAAAAATGTTTAACTTTTTTTTTAATAGCAACGTTTTTGTTTGATGGAGCTACCGAATTCATATCGTGTTGGGGCTACTGAATATCGTCTAGCCTATGTTTGGGAGACTTTTTCGAGTCCTATTTCATTTTTATATATAAAGAGAGTAGTTGTGTTTAATAAATCCGTATAAAAAACATAGTTCTGAAATTTTAATATTAAATCACGTGTGATTTAGTATACAATCATATGCGATTGTAAAAACATAACATGTTAGTTACGCAAATGTCACTCTGCCCAAAATTTTAAAATTCAATCTGGACCATTGATGGTGCTAATCCAAATGCTAAAATTAGTTCCTCATGATTATGCATTAAGTATGGACTATACTGAACATTTCTCTATAAAGAGAATCTAATACGAATACCCCTAATGATACAAACGGTACAAACATCTTCCATCTCTAACCTCACCCGTTATCGCAGGTCGTCTTAATATTCTCCCCTCCATCCCCTCGCCCGTTGCCACTACCTCACCTCCGTCTTTAACTTCACCCAAACATTAGTGGTTGTTGTCTCCTTTAAGTCCGTCCACCCAACTCGATTTTGAAGAAGACACTTAGAACTCGTTTTAGAGTGGATAACAAATATTTCCATTCCATAATCCCGCCAGATTAATTTTTTGTCGTTAATTTTTCTGTTTTTGAGTTGCCTCAAATGTACTTTGTTTAGTTAGTTATTATTGTGGAGTGTAATCAACAATGTGATCAGACTGATGATACTAGTGTGTATAATAGGTCAATTTCATCAATCAAAGTTTGATTTTAACATTCTTGAACATAGTGTCAAGGATGGAACATCTAGATGCATTGAAATGTTTTGTTGCATCTAAGTTACTGTTGTCCATTTGCATCTATATGAGGGCCATGGTAGGCAACCACAGCCACCCATTGTCCCCGTCCACAAGTGAAATGTCCTCTTGCTCATTTACTCTATTTTTTATATCACATTATATTTAAAGTAGGGGGTTTCATCGATAATTCAATATGGTGCATCTAGATGCACCATCTACATGAACCTTTTTTTAACAAAAAACACACACATGAAACTAAATTGTACATATATTCAAAACAGAATTTAAAACCTCGGCCATATAAACAGATGGACACGTAAGTCACACATTGGTACACGTATACCAAATGATGTTTGGTACCATCTACGTAGACCTAATACCATGCTTAGTTTTAGTTTGTGTTATTTAAGTGTTTATTGCACCTCTATGTTATCTCCATATTTATTCCATCCTTTGCCCAATTGATTTTACTACAAGTATAAGTGTTCATTTAAAAACTTAAGTAAATAAAGAATGTGAGAACAAAGCTTGGTCTTTCATTTTATATTAATCTATGGATATGGTTAAATACAACATTTATATTTTAAAAGGGTAAAATAATTAACCGTCTTTTAATATAAACTATTTTGTTGGATCTGAAAAATAAAAAGGTTATATTACTTTTAAGATAGACCATTTTGTCTTTTAATCAAAACAAACTTCTTATTCTTTTCCGCAAGCTTCATTGTTACCTTTCCAGTCTTGTGTTCTTTGCCTACCCAACATCTTATCCAATGTTCTGTTTTCCTCTCCATCTTTCACCTAACTCGACGTTTTTTTTACCATGAGTAAACATCGGTGGTTGGGTCATATGAGAATTTCAGTTTCATCGTTGTAGAAGTTTAGAATTTCCATACTTTTAATTTGTTAACTAATACCATCTTCGTCAATCTAACTATTAATATAACTTAAGTTTCTCATAAAGACAAAACAAAAAAAGGTAAATTATTATATATATGGTGAAACTATGATGTAAAACAGCACTTACAAATAATTTTTACAAGAACAACTTGTTTATATAACAAGTTATTTTAAAATGAAGTATTTGATACAGACGTGCACTACGGAGTATAAGTTTATATAACAAGAAATGTGGTCACACACGTTATTTTAAAATAGAGTTTCACCTCAGACTAGACTAGACTACACCGAACTAGGCAACCTTACATTGTTTAGTCATTGGTAATATCAGATATCGAACAGAGAAAACGACAATTACCAATACTAAACCATTAACATTGTTTAGTCAACAATTCAAAAGTTGGTGAATTTCAACTAAAATTTTACAACTACAGTTCGCACACACAATCACTCCAAAAGCAAGAGCAAATAAAATCCAATACTAGAGGAAATGCGCTCATATCTTAAGCCCTCTTAACTTGACATTGTTGTACATGATACTAAAACTAGATCACGGTGATTCCAAGTTAATGAAGGAAAGTCAATATTATGTTATGGACATTCAATCAACGAGTCATACATACAACTATAAACAAGATTCATGTGAAGTTACACAATTATACAAACATTTGGAGAGCTAGAGTGATAAAATATATGTTAACCACCTCATTTTGTTCTGTAGAGATAATATATATCTTTTTGAATATATTTTTGCCCACATTACTCGTTTATAAATATATTTAATTGAAATTACTAACATTTCCATTTTTTTATTGCCAAATGATTTGTTAAAATACACCAAACACATAGATTAGACATACATTGGGTCAGTAATCCAAAATATTATATCGTCATCTATCATTCCTAATGCAATGCCAAAAATAAACATATCAGACTCAATCACATTGGTAACCACCATTAATATTGTGAAACTAATGTACTCATACATGTTTGGAATATACTCACACGGCATAAATTTTTCATCATATGAATCACATATATTTTTTCATTGAACAAGACATGTACACACCACTAAAAAATTATCGTAATCTCAATCAAGTGAAACAGTGTTTATAACGCATGACTAATACAAATACATGATAAACATCAACTTATTTTAGCTCAAACATATTGTAAATTGAGAAAATAGTGTACCAAATGAAGAATAGCTCCCATGGTGATAAAAATGACACGTCTCAAAAACGTCCTTAATACTCTTCCGGAGTTATGGGAACCTTGGACCGAGAGAGTTTGGTGGAAAGTGATAAAGTTGGGAACCCAAAATATGTGTTTATATTGTGTTTTTATCGTTTTCTTAAAGACACACATGGGCTTTCATGACAGTGAAGAATCCCTTCATGGTTGTAAATGATAATTTCTAACAAAGGTAAGATAAGATGCCATGAAGCGTTTGCGAGGAGGTGGTGAAGCTTCGCGTTGTGAAAGTCCTTGAACAAACTATTTGCTTCACAAGGCAACAACTTTTCTAATTAAGCCTGAACCTAGATTCAAGTGTTTATATGGCTAACTAAAAAGTAGAATCGTTGTTGATAATTGCTAAGTCTAAAGAAAACAATACAATGAGAAAGAAGCTGGTGCGAAGAAAGAGTCCCGTTTCTCATGTACCCCTATTTCTCTTAGCAGAGACATTAATATAAGCCAAACACACATAATAGTAATTTGTTTACGAAAAAGGGCAAATTGCCGAAAAAGGTAACGTAATTGTCCATTTTTTTCAATCAAGGTAACTTAATTTTTTTTTGCCTAAAAAGGATTGCAATTTTCAATTTCTTTTAAAAAAGGACCTTGTAACCGGGAACCTATGTAACCGGTTTACAAACCAGCGACGACACAGGGCACATCGGCGGCGGATGGTAACCCAGTTGAGAAGGCACAACAGCCAGGGAGTCACAGCAACCACGGGAGCTCGGGAGGCAGAGAACAACAATAACCGAATACCCGCAGCAACGGGAACCACAATTGCGGCGGTGGAGAACCACAGCAGTGGCAGCGGCAGCAGATCTAGACAAGAAGCACAGCTGCAGGGGCCGGAACTTGCTGATCTTGACAGGACAGAGGTCGTCGGCGGCAGGTACCGGAACTTGCAGATTTTGACCGGACAGAGGGCGACGGCAGAACCCTAAAGCACGGGCGGCGGAGAACCATAGGAGAGTATCGTCGGAACCCTAAAGCGAGAGAGGTGGCTTTGGCAGGGGCCGGAACTTGTAGATAGGGCGACGGGTTGCAGATCTTGACAGGACAGAGGCCGACGGCGGCACTAAAACTTCGCCAGATTCCTAAAGCACGGCGGCACTAACCTGTGTAACCGGTAACAAAGTTTAGTTACAGGTAATGGTCCTTTTTTTTAAAGAAATTGAAAATTGTAATCCTTTTTAGGCAAAAAAAAATTACGTTACCTTAATTGAAAAAAATGGACAATTACGTTACCTTTTTCAGCAATTTGCCCTACGAAAAACATGTTTCATGCTATGCAAAGCAAATCACTTTATTTGGAAGGAAAATAATTTTTTTTAAAAGAAAATAGAAAGTAAATAAAAGATATCACGTGCTTGGTAAGGATAAAAGAAAGCATTTAAAAGAATTTTTTAAACTTTCCTCCTATATATAGGTAACTAGTGGTAGCTTACCCATGCTTCGCGTCGGGAGTTAATAGAATTTGATAATAAAATATGAAGTATAATGATATATGTCTATTAATACCATTATTATTGTTGTTATTATTATTATTATTATTTAAGAGTTTTGATTAAGGCTAATAATAGTTTATACTCTATTTCGATTAAACTCTTAAACTTTTTATAATAACCATTACCTTTATTCTTGAATTGTTTAAGCATTAAAGTTTAATTTTAGTTTTATTAACCATTAAACTTACTTTTTGTGATGGATTTTATGTGGGTAAATATCGTATTATAGTTTGATTATTACGTCAGGATGTAAATATATCGTTACAGAACAAACGATATTTTTAACGTTACAACCTCTGTCTTTTCGAGTAAAAAATGTAATTTTCTTCTAGAACCAAAAGACAAAAATTAGATGAAGTTTATATTATTATTATTATTATATTAATAATAATAATATTATTATTATTATCTAATAATAATATTATTATTATTATCTAATAATAATAATTATAATAATAATAATAATAATAATAATAATAATAATAATAATAATAATAATAATAATAATAATGATAATAATAATATCTTAACAAAAAGGCAAAAATTTCAATGATAATTTTTTTTCATGCCTTGTGTATATATTATATAATTTTGAAGGAAGAAAAACTAAAACTTTTAATTAACTTTTATTAATAACCAAATTACTCTTGATCATAAGCTCATAAATAGAAAATTTAGAGAATAAGAACATTATAAAATGTTCCCTCATTTCGTCATCTTTTTTGGACCCCATAACACAAAATATCACTATTATTCTTTCTTTCTTTCTTTTCTTTTCTTTTCTTTTTTTATTCTAACTAAAAAATACGTAAAATAAAAACTACTATAATTTCCCTCCTATATTTTATGTTTTTTTCCTCTGGAAATTCAAAAATAAAACGGTATTCGTTAAGTTTGTACTGGTATTTTTGAACTTACTGAAATCAATTTAGTACTCTGAATATTTGTGTTGTGAATATATATTTTGGAACCAATTTACTTCTTTGAATATAGACTTGTAACAACTATGCTACTTCTATTATCAATTGTTGTAAATCAAATAGTAGACATGGGCGGCCCAGACCGACCGGACCGGTCCGACGAGAACCGCCCAGACTGAGCCGGTCCAAGACTGAAAACGCGAAAAACGGTTCGAACCGGGCCGAACCGGTCCAAAACCCGAACCGGTCCAAAAACGGTCCAAGACCGGTCCAGGACCGAACCGGTCCAAACTCGGTCCAAACCGGTCCAAGTTCCAACGGATTAGTTTTTTGAAAAAAAGGGTAAAAAACCGGTCCGAACCGGTCCCAACGGCTAGATTTTGAATTTTTTTTTTCCGAAAATTTCCCTATATATACCCCATTCTTGAAACCAAAAATTGCACCAATCTTTCTCACATTCTCACATTCTCTCATTCTCCAAATCTCCAATTCTCTCATTCTCCAAATCTCCAATTCTCTCATTTTTGAATCTTGATTTTTCTAGTTTTATAATTCAAGTTTGTGTTCTATATACAATACAAGTGTTCTATATAATATTTCGATTTGCTTCAAGATTATAAAAAATGGCCGGTGAAGGATCTAGCAATTTGAACGCGGGTCGAAGTGATTTCAACGTAAGTCTCCCGTATGAAGAAGTTCCAAAAACAAATCGACATGCGGAAATTTGGAACGATTTTGTACAACTCAAACAAAATAACAAGAAATACGCGAAGTGTATGCATTGTGGACATATCTTATCCGGCTCTAATTCTTCTCTCGCTCGACATTTAGTAAGTATTCTTTTATATTTAAGTTTAGTTTATTTAAATACTAGTTTTTATATATTTAAGTTTAGTTTACTTAAATACTAGTTTTTATATATTTAAGTTTAGTTTATTTAAATACTAGTTTTTATATATTTAAGTTTAGTTTAAAAAAAAGCCCAATAAATCTCAAAGGTTGTCATTTAACATCCTATCCTATTTGACAAATAGGATAGGATGTTAAATGACAACCTTTGAGATTTATTGGGCTAATAAGTGGACTATGGTCTCAGCCCATTTATTCATTGTATGAGCTTTTTTTATAACTTATATATCCTTGAATTGGGTTGAATTTTCAAAAAAAAACTATACTTGAAAAAAGGTGCCTTTGTGGGCTGCCACATGCCATTCAATAGCCCGTTAGCCTGAAAAGAAAATAGCTCATAAAGCTTATTTGAGGGCGATGTATTCCGAAAAACAGACTAGGGCTCACTAATTCATGATTTTTATACATTATGTTTGTATTTATCAGTTTGACTTTTTTTAATAGCAAGAAATAGATTTAAAGACAAAAAGCTTTAGCATAACCATCATTCTAGTTAAATAACATAAATTTATTTAAAAAACAAGGCTTGCAATATACTAGTTAGGGTATAAAATTAAAAAAAAATAACTAAATTACAACACCAGATGATCCAATCTATATATCTATATATGGCTCTAAAACCACCGTTTCCGCTCCAATTAATGGTTTTTTGACCTATTATATATTTTGAAGACCTTCAAGATGATTTAAAGATAGTTCACTTAAAAAGTTTCAAAAGAGATTGGGATTCGATTATTTGTAAGTTTACATCTAAAGAGTACACACATTAAATTATTAAATCGCATACATCACAACATATATATATATATATAACTTTCATCAACAAACCTGCTAAAACAAAAACAAAAAAATAGCTCCTTTCAAATCTGTAAGATTTTCTACTATATGTTTAATTAATTTTTAATGTGTTAGAACGAAGACGAGTCGTGAAGGTTATCAAATGTGACGGTTTAAACATTTTCATATAATATATTTGATCATATATATTATGGGAAGGGTTATGGTGAGAATATATATTTATATAAGAATAGGAGAATAAATTATAACTAGTAACCATTCATTAAATGTTGATATATTAGATCCAATCGTCGTAATTCACTTGTTGTAATGCATAGCCGTCACAATTCATGGTTGAATAATGAATAAAATAAAGGATCAACAAAATGTAGGTCATCCGCTCAAATCAAATAAAAGAAAAGATTTTAAGTATCTTATTATTACCTAAATATCCATTTTATATTTGAATCTCTTATTATATACTAGCATGTAACCCGCGTAATGCGGCGACGACAACTAATTCATACCGGGTAATATGTTCATTTTCGGTTAAATGTTATATATCAGGTTTATGAGTTTTAGTTATACAAATTTTCTAAGCTTAAATTAAAATATTTTTAGTTTGATAGAATATTTAAAATAGTATTTCTATAGAGATTTTTATTTCATTTTTTTATTTGTTTAATATATTATAGGTTGAAATTAATTTGTATTGACTTGATATTTTAAAGATTGTTTTTTATGGAATGTTTAGTTATTAAATAGGTATTCAATGGTTTCCTTTTATGTTTAAATGAAGGGTAAGTTAGGGATTTCAAATTACTTAAAATTTAATAGATTAAGACTTTTAAGAGAGAGAGTGTTAAATGTTTTATATAATAGTATAGATTTATTATATATTAGACTACTCGTTATGGGTAGCTCGAAGACCTCAAGCTCGATCGGGTTCAATCGAGCACACCAAAACTTGATTTCGAGTTGGCCCATCGAGTTCGGTCTTCGAGTATGGGGACTCGATGGTTGAGGCTGCAGGTAAACACCCCACCCCCTCCCCCCCTCCAACGGCTATATTACCGTTAAATTTTAATTTTTTTTTAATTTAATTATTTACTCTATAAATAACCTCCCCTTTTACCATTTTCAAATCACATAATTTATCTCCTCTACTTCTACTTTTTCTTTCATATACATCACTTTTTTTTATATTTTTCATCCACAAAGAATATGGATCTACCAAACGAGGAAATAACTAACAGTTTTCAGTTTTACGCGAGAAATAACAAGATGCTGCAACAGGTTTTTAAAACCGTTTCGGATCTCATTTTTTAAGACGACGAGGAAATATAGAGTGTACAAACTAGAAGGCCGGAAAAAGATAGAAATCGTCTAGCCGGTATCGAGATGCTCATTCGCGACTATTTTGGCGAGACCCCGGTATACGATGATGATATGTTTAGGCGACGTTTCCGGATGAGCAAAGGTTTATTCGAGCGTGTAGTTCACGACCTCCAACGAAAGTATAAATTTTTCACGTGGACATGGGATGCTAGAGGCCGGAAAGGTTTTTCAACGCAACAAAAGTGTACTTCTGCTATTCGACAATTGGCATATGGTACGACTCCTGATTCCTTTGACGAGTACTTGCGGATGTCGGATAAGACCTCACGGGATTGCTTAGACAATTTCTGCAAAGGTATTATTGATCTCTATAGTAGAAAATATTTACGCAAGCCTACTAATGATGATGTTCAGAGTTTGTACGCCGCACATGAAGTGAAACACGGCTTTCCCGGCATACTAGGTAGCATAGATTGTACTCATTGGGCTTGGGCTAATTGCCCTGTAGCATGGAGAGGCCAATTTATGAGAGGTAATCATGAGCATCCGACAGTTATGCTAGAAGTGGTGGCATCTCATGATTTATGGATTTGACATGCATTTTTCGGAGCTTCCGGTTCTAATAATGACATCAATGTTCTCAATCAATCGCCGATATTCAACGACTTGTATGACGACAAAGCACCGGATTGTACGTTTGAAGTGAATGGAGCGACTTACAAGCACGGATATTATCTTACGGATGGTATATATACGGAGTGGGCAACTTTCGTCAAATAATTTACGTGCCCACACGCAACAAAAGGAAAAAGTTCAAGTCCGCACAAGAATCGGCGAGGAAAGACGTTGAGCGTGCTTTTGGTGTGCTTAAACATCGTTGGCACATTCTACACTACCCGGCACGAGCATTGACGATGGAAAAATTAAGGAATATCATGTACGCTTGCATCATATTACACAATATGATTATCGAAGACGAAGGCAATGTCATTTGCAGTTTCGATGAGAACGACCTTGTAGCGGATGATATAGAAGTAACTATCACCGAGGAACAACGCGCAGCAAATGTTCGAGAAGTAAAAAACAGGGAGATTCATAACAACTTACGGTCAGATTTGGTGGAACACATTTGGCGTATTCATCTCCCAAACAACGGAGACGAGTAGTTTTTAATTTTTAAAATTATGTATTTTTTTTATAAGTTAAAATTGTGTAATTTTAGTTTTTAGTATTGTTTGAATTTTAATTTAAGGGATATTTGTTATTTGTTAAAATACCTTAATTTAATTAAATTAATAAATTATATTATTTATATAATTGGTTATTTGTTAAAATAAAAAAAAGAAATAAAAAAATTGAAAAAAGATTGGGTAAGAGAAGGTAAGGTATAATTTGAAATTGGGTAAAGGAGAAAGGTAAGAGAGGGAAAATAATATGGCGCTGATGTGACTGCATGTAAGCCTTACCTACAGATAAAATATAACTAGCAGCCTTGTATCCCTTCACTTTCTTTTTAATTATCATTAACTTTGGCAGAGTAATTTTGTTGACCAAATTCTGACGAGTTATTAAAACCCGTAAATTGTAGAGCTTACATTTCTATACCTAATGCTTCTTTTCCCACTCTTTAGTGCATGCTAATTAATTAGGGTGATGAAATTAATTAATTATCTAGATATATGTACAAATTGATACTATGCAGCAACTCACACACACCTGTTAAAAAAAAACTGACACACACACACACACACACACACACACACATATATATATATATATATATATATATATATATATATATATATATATATATATAAGTTTA
The DNA here is from genome assembly GCA_947179395.2 of Pulicaria dysenterica. Classification (NCBI taxonomy): domain Eukaryota; kingdom Viridiplantae; phylum Streptophyta; class Magnoliopsida; order Asterales; family Asteraceae; genus Pulicaria; species Pulicaria dysenterica. Next base: position 61,156,224 of record OX359295.1, read on the forward strand.
TGCGAGAACCATTCTTATTGCGAGAATCGCGAGAATCAATCTGAGTTGTCCAGTTCCCCCTCCTTCAATGTCATTACCCATTCCATAAACGACGTCAGAGTGAGCCGTATTACTTTAGAAGGTTGATTTTCCCAAATACGCCTCATTCAAGCATCATTAATAATCCAATTATTAGTTATTATCAAGCCGTCAAAATTATTAGCCACGAGTTTATTTTAATTAAGTGTTAAGATTGGTTATCAGCTTATCCCGATACTCGCAATAAGAATGTGTATATATAGGAAAAAGTTCATGCGAGAACCGTTGTTAGCGCAAGAACCGCGAGAACCAATCTAAGCCGTCCAATTCCCCTTCCTTCAATGTCATTGTCCACCCATGAATTCTTCACATACCCAGCCATACTCTATCCCTCCACGCTCTTCATCCATGATACTTTCCATATCCAAGGAACGGCTGAGATTGGTTCTCGCGGTTCTCGCATTAACAACGGTTCTCGCATGAACCCTCCCCTATATATATATATATATATATATATATATATATATAAATTCATTCAAAAAATATTTTTATTTTGAGTACTATAAGATCCAATCTTAATTGTCCAATTATCCTCCTTCAATTTCAGCACTCACCTTTGAATACATCTTATTCACCTTGTCAAACTTTATCCCCACATACTCTCCATCCATAAATTTCACTTACCAGATGAATGCTAAGATTGGTTTTTATGGTACTCATAATAAGAATGATTTTCAAATAAACTCTTCCATAAACGTGTGTGTACACACGCGCACACACACACACACACACACACACACACACACACACACACACACACACACATATATATATATATATATATATATATATATATATATATATTTATATATATAGTGGAGGGTTCATTCGAGAACCGTTGTTAATGCGAGAACCGCGAGAACCAATCTCAGCTGTTCCTTGAATGTTGGAAGTTTATGGATGGAGAGCGTGGAGGGATAGAGTGTGGCAGAGTGCATGTGAGAAATTCATGGGTGGGGAATGACATTGAATGAGGGGGAATTAGACGGCTCAGATTGGTTCTCGCGATTCTCGTACGAAAAATAATTCTCGTTTAAACTTTTGCCTATATATATATATATATATATATATATATATATATATATATTTATATATCTGTGTGTGTGTGTGTGAAAAGATTTATTTGAGAATCATTTTCATTGTTAGTACTGCGAGAACAAGTTATATCCAATGATCAAACAAATGGAAGGTCCATTAAATAATTTTTAATATACAACATTAATTGAATCAAATTAAATCCTGTGTATAAGGTAATTAAGGAGGGTAATTTAGATATTTAGCATTTACACTTTTTTCTCTTAGAACTAAATTATATCTCGAATGCAAAGTTTTAGAAGACGAAAATTATACAAAAAAATACTTGAATTTTATGCTCTTTAATATGACATTCATATTGCTATAATTTTCCAAAGAAAAAAACTACGTTTATGCTGAGTTTTCCCAATACATATAGTAAATTCACATATGCACGATACGTATGTGCACTACCTGTTCATACTATCGGGTTTTGTTCCAGCCAGGTGCATCTGAGCGCATATATGCACTATGCTGTTGGATTATGTGCAGAGATAATTAATGGGTATATTGTATCCAATGTTATAAGAGACTAAATGGTCACACTGCTACACACCCAAATTAGAACAGTTGGAATTTATCATAATTCTGTGTGGAAATAATTAATCAGATGGATTAATTATTAGAGAGATAAATAAATAATTAATCAGTTGAATTAATTATTAGAAAGAAAAGAAATAATAAATAGTCATTTATTATTTAAAGGGAAATTAAATATTAAATTTAATATTTAACGGACCAGTTAATTAATAGTTAATTAATTAACTAGTAAAGTCCAGGGGGTCAAAGCGAGAGGAATGAAACTTCAATTAAAGTCATGAGCTTTAATTGAATGTGATTGGGCTTAAAGGAGGTTTAAGTATTTAAACCTAGATAAAGCTCATTTTATCATAAGGGCATTCAAAACTTGAATAAAAAGGAACCCTAGCCTCCTTCCTCTCCCTCTGCGTCGACCTCTCTCTCTCTCTCTCTCTCCCTCTCGTCATGTTCGACCAACACCCAAGGGGTGTTCGAGTTTCTGCTTTGCGTCGATCACCACACACACACGCAAGATTCGCGTGTTTGATTCTCGGGTAATTCCAGGAGCGGTCTAGCAGCCAGTTCATTGGTGGTGCAGTAGTGGTGGACTACCTTTAGCAATCCCAAGATTAAGCAGCTTTTGTTTTTCTAAACCTTTTATCTGGATTGTTGTTAAGAAACTGATATGATCATTAGTAAGATCCTAACCCTTTTGGGGTTTAGAGGGTTGTGTTCAATCTGTTTCCGTTTCAGGATTGAACAAGTAGAATCAAACCTAGGGCTTGACCAGTTTGTGTCATAAGGTGGTTTGGTCAGATCAAAAACCCTTCAGTGGTATCAGAGCCTCGGCTCTATGATCTATAGTTTCTAGTTTATTCTGTTTTTAGATTTAAGGTTTTGCTCTTGATCTCCTATTTGTTCTTGGTGTTTTTCGAAAATCAAGAGGGCAACAAAACAGTTTATTTTTGTTACCCAGTTGCAAAATGATTTAATCCTATTTGATCAAAAAGTTTAAACAGTTAGTTTAAACGGTCAAAAGAATTATGATTGTTGATAAAGGACAAGTTTGAATCAAGATAAATGAAACAATTTGTTTTAATTGATAAAACCTAGATAATCTAGTTAGTTGTGTCATAAGGTGGTTTGGTCAGATAAAAAACTGTAACACCGTGATTTTAAATTTTCACCACTTACAAAAACTTTTAAAATAATAACGTATACTTGCAACGGAAGTCTAAAACCCTTAACATGATTAACTGTCATCGCCGAAACGGCAAAGAAAACCAACCATAAACAAACCACAGTGCTACCACCGTAGTCTTTCGAAAACCGTTACCGAGTTTGAAACCGTAAATCAATTAAATAAATAAAATGTTCGTTGGCACCAATCACTAATCAAACTACAGTCTATGACTACCCTCCTCGCATAACCGCAATCTCTAAACCACCTGCACGAGTACAAGACACATTTCAAAAGAACAAGTGTCAGCTTACGCCTCGTGAGTCAATAGGAGTTCTAACCAAAAACCATAAAAGTATAATCATAAATATAGGTATGACTTTATAGATAATACCGTACCCGACCCACCATGTATTTGACCCTTACCCAATAACCCGCAACTCACATAGCACTGAATGGGTAAAATATCCGAAAATCAAATCATATACTCAACCGCAAATAATCATGAATCATACCGCATCATAACCGCATATGCATCAATAAGGTGTCCTAATGTAGAGTCTAAACCCACACTAGATATCCAAGGTTCGCTAATCACGTGCCCGGCCAACCTAGGCACCAAGTGGGGCGCGACTCCCACCCGAGAGCATAGATCCCGAGAGTATCGCCGCTTTCGCTACTCCGACAGTACGAGTACAAGTACTGCGTTGTCGTTCAAGTGCAAGTACAAACGAAGCCGACCGCAAATTTCAGCTTCTCCTCACACCCTCGTGATGCATGATCTAGCCCCGCTGGCCTGCATCACTCCAGTATTTGAACACCGAGGTGTCCGCATACCATGTGTCGCTATAGCCATCTAGAAAGACTAAGCGACCCGCATTGGCTAGCACTTTAATCCTAGAAGGTCAATCATACCTACTAGGCCCGCAATTTATAAATGAGTAATAAAGTATACTACCCCCGCCCGCTAAGTTCAAATATGCATATAATCATAAATAATTATATATAAACCGCAAATAATTATAGCATGTGTATCACGTGTTTAAACATATATAAAACAAGTATTTGACTATAAACACAAAACACGTATCATCAATCAATATACATAGCTATTTATATTTCCAAAAATTAGGTTTTGTCTTTGTACTCGGGTTTTGTAAATTCTACTGAACTCACCTGAAATTTCGAGAGAATAAACCGAGAGAAGTCACCGAAAGAGTTCACCGAGCAACCTAACAAAATAACGAGTCCTAATAAGTATCCGATTCGTAGAATACGAATACAATTATTACAACAATTAAAGTCACAAAATATAACCTATATTATAAATTATTAAACTCATGAAGATAACTATTAAATTCCTAACTGATCGAAGCTAATTTACAACCCATTCATAGCAAATTACGTACGGTCCAAATCAAGCAATAGTAATTCTCCCAATCGTAGTTGATAACCTCAATCGTGGTTGGTGCAAGTAACAATTGTAATTAAACATCTTGTAATCATCTTTAATTCACCTCATAATCGTAATTAATCCCCTACTTCCAATGTAGTTCCATCATCATCCTTTAAACCAATTTGTAATTCCATATCATATAGATAAATTGTAATTCTCCCTACTTCTAATCTTCGGTGACAGGCGACAAAAAAAAATCCCAAATCACAACCATGAAGTCCAAGTTTCTAGCATAAAATTTCATAAATATGTACCATTGCTTCCAGACTTTCATAGCTAAAAAAAACCCCTAACATCGATTTATGTAATAAACTACAAAATCAATTAAATTTCTAAATTCTTGGGAGAAACAGTAGGTTCAAAAATCCCCGCCGTTCAACTTGATTCACTGCCTTTAGAACCTTAATAATATTCTAAAATCTCAACTTTAAACAATATAAGATGTATACTAAAAAGGTAGAACACTTACTTGATGATTATCTTCTCAAAGGTAACCAAAATTTCTTGTTCTTATTTCAGTCAATCGAGAGCTAATAGCCTTCAAACAAACTGCCGTAAGTCTAAATTAGGGCTGCCAAAAGAATTAAATAACCCTAATTAAACTTCAATCCCTTAATTCCCTTTTAATCCTTAGTGTTTTCCTTATTAACCCCTTAGTCCCTTTCCTTTTAATTTATTCATTAATCATCCCCTACGTCACTAAACACCCAATAAAAAAAAATTACATCACAAGTCGTCTATTTAAATGCTCGAAAGCATATATCTAAAAGCATTAATTATTCCAATAAACATTACCTCAAAAATTCCGGTTGTTACAATCCTCCCCTCCTTAAGAAGATTCCGTCCCGGAATCAGGCATCGAGACAAACAACTGAGGGTAACGAGCTTTCATTTCATCTTCAGCTTCCCAAGTTACATCCGAGCCGTGCTTGTTTCTCCATTGTACTTTCACCAGCTTAACCCGTTTCTTTCTTAGTTGCTTGGTTTTCCGATCAAGTATAGCCGTTGGCTCTTCGATCAACCGTTTGTGTTCATCAATTCGTAATTCCTCTAGTGGTAAGATACTCGGCTCCTCAGCCAAGCATTTTCGTAAATAGCAGACATGGAACACATTATGAATCCCCTCCAATTCAGGTGGTAACTCTAACTTGTAAGCTTGATCTCCAACTCTTTCAAGTACCGTGAATGGACCAATAAACCGAGGTCCAAGTTTACCACGCTTCCCGAACCGTATGATTCCCTTCCATGGTGAAACTTTAAGCATCACCTTCTCGCCCACTTCAAATATCTTTGGTCTACGCTTCTTATCTGAATACTTTTTCTGTCTTTCCCGAGCTACTCGCAACCGTTCGCGAGCAACCGCAACTTTATCCGCTGTCATCTGAACTATCTCAGGCCCGACAAATTTCTTTTCTCCCGGTTCCAACCAACAAGTAGGGGTACGACACTTTCTCCCGTAGAGCATTTCGTATGGTGCCATATCGATACTCGCATGGTATGTGTTATTGTAGGCAAACTCCACTAGTGGTAGGTGAGTATCCCAACTACCACCATACTCTATCACACAGGCTCTTAACATGTCTTCAAGTGTCTGAATCGTTCTTTCGCTTTGCCCATCCGTTTGAGGGTGATAAGCCGTACTCAAGTGTACCCTAGTACCCAACTCTTCCTGCAATTTCTGCCAAAACCGTGAAGCAAATCGACTGTCACGGTCAGAGACAATGGATAAGGGAACTCCATGTCTTGTGACCACTTCCCGCACGTATAGTTTAGCTAGGTTTTCCAGCTTTTCGTTTTCCTTTGTCGCTAAGAAGTGAGCACTCTTAGTTAACCGGTCTACGATAACCCAAATCATATCATTACCGCGTTGAGTCTTCGGTAACTTTGTCACAAAATCCATCGTAATTTTGTCCCACTTCCACTCAGGGATCCCAAGTTGCTGCAGTTCCCCGTAAGGTTTCTGGTGCTCCGCTTTCACTTGCGAACAAGTAACGCATTTAGCCACGTAATCCGCTATATCTGTTTTCATTCCCGGCCACCAATAGCTCGATTGCAGGTCACGAAACATCTTTGTATTGCCCGGGTGTATTGAATACTTAGACCGATGGGCATCCCGCAACAGTGTGTCACGAACCCCACCGACCTTAGGAATCCATACTCGTTCCTTGAAAGTCTTTAATCCGCGATTATCTTCTTCAAGTAGCGATTTCTGCTTAACCATAACTTCGTCTTTCAAGTTTTCATCCTTTAAACCCTCAATCTGAGCTGCCCATATCTGCTCGATAATATCAGGTATAACCACCAATCCCATAGACTTCAGCCGATAAGCCGCTCGAGGCTCCTTACGGCTTAAAGCGTCGGCTACCACATTAGCTTTTCCCGGATGGTAGCTAATTTCACAATCATAGTCAATCAGTAATTCCATCCATCGTCGTTGCCTCATGTTTAATTCCTTCTGGTTCTGGATATGTTGTAGACTCTTATGATCCGTGTAAATGGTGCATCTCGTACCGTATAGATAATGCCGCCAAAGTTTCAAAGCAAAAATCACCGCTGCTAGTTCCAGATCATGAATAGGATAGTTCTTTTCTGCATCCTTTAACTGTCTTGAGGCATATGCGATAACCTTTCCTCGCTGCATAAGGACACACCCCAAACCGGAATAGGATGCATCACTATACACCACGAAGTCTTCATTCCCCTCGGGTAAGGAAAGAATAGGGGCTTCACACAAATGCTTCTTTAGTGTTAGAAATGCTTCCTCTTGCTTACCCGACCACACAAACGGCTCTGTCTTCCTTGTCAACTTTGTCAAAGGCGTAGCTATTTTCGAAAAGTCCTGAATAAACCTCCGATAGTAACCCGCCAGACCCAAGAAACTGCGAATTTCAGTAGGGGTTTTCGGGGTCTCCCACTTTTTAATCGCTTCAATTTTCGCAGGATCTACTTTAATCCCATTCATTCCAACCAAATGTCCGAGAAACTGAACCTCCCGCAACCAAAACTCACACTTGGAGAATTTAGCATAAAGCTTCTCCTCCCGAAGAGTATCAAGTACTTCCCGCAAGTGACGCCGATGATCTTCAGTAGTGCGAGAGTATATGAGAATATCATCAATGAAAACAATAACCGATTTGTCTAGGAAAGGACGGCAAACCCGATTCATCAAGTCCATAAAAATCGCTGGAGCATTAGTAAGACCGAACGGCATCACAAGGAACTCGTAGTGACCGTAGCGAGTTCTGAATGCCGTTTTAGGAATATCTTGATCTCTGACCCTCACTTGGTGATAGCCAGACCGCAAGTCGATTTTAGAGAAGTAACTCGCCCCTTGGAGTTGATCGAAGAGATCGTCAATCCTCGGAAGCGGATACTTATTCTTGACTGTAACCTTATTCAACTCCCGATAGTCAATGCACATCCGCATAGTACCGTCTTTCTTTTTAACAAACAAGACCGGGGCTCCCCAAGGTGAAGAACTCGGCCTGATGAAACCTTTATCGAGAAGCTCTTGGAGCTGAGTCATGATCTCTTTCATTTCTGTTGGAGCTAGCCGATACGGTGCTTTGGCGATGGGTGCCGCACCAGGAACAAGATCAATTTGAAACTCTATCTGTCGCGGTGGTGGCAAACCGGGTAATTCGTCTGGAAAGACATCCGCATAGTCCAGAACCACCTCCACTTCAGACAAAATCGCTTTTTTTTTCGAAGTCTCGACTACGTGAGCCAAGAACGCCACACAACCTTTCGCTAGGCACTTACATGCCTTAAGAACTGAGATTAGGGATAGAGTCCCTGGAGATTTCTCCCCATAGGCGACCGCATAACCACTCGCTGGAAGAGGTACACGCACGATTTTCTTGGCACAAAGGATTTCCGCACGATTGAACGATAACCAGTCCATACCTATAACCACATCGAATCCTTCGAGATCTATCGGAATCAGTGTCAGAGGGAAGATTATTTCGTTGATCTCGACCGTGCAATTTTCGTATTTTTCCCTAACAGTGACGGGTTTTCCAACCGCCACCTCGATTTCCAACACAGACTCTAACGGACTCCGAGGTAATACAAAACGAGAGCAAAAAGAAGTAGACACTATAGACCTACTAGCACCCGAATCAAATAACACGTTAGCAGGCATAGAATTAATTAAAAAGGTTCCGAAAATAACCTCATCGTCGCGTCTGGCTTCATCCGCTGTCATATTGAAGGCACGCCCTTTGGCTTTGGGTGCCTCTTGCTTTTTCTCTGGAGCTCCACCACGAGTCTTTTGTTTAGGGCAGTTGGCACTTATGTGACCCATCTCCCTACAGTTATAGCATATTTGTTCTGTACTCTGACAATCCTCGAACTTGTGACCAGTTTTTCCGCAGCGTCGGCAACTCAAGGTATGGCTGCTACACTGCCCCTTATGAGAAGAGTGACAAGTTGTACAGTAACGGGGTTTCTCCCCTTGGTAGTTCTTCTTCTGAGGAAAATCCTTCTTCTTGGAGGACCCGGATGGTCCATCCCATTTTCTTTTCTCGCCCCCTTTGGTCATAGCCCGGTCTCGCTTGGTTAGGTCGTACTCGACTCTACTTGCTTCGTCCATGGCCTCTCCCAAAGTTCTCCTCATCCTCACTGCCACCTGGTATTCATATGGTAATCCCTCTGCATATCTTCCGATTTGTTCTTCTTCAGTAACACAGTAGCTGCCGGCAAATTGCAACTTATCAAGAAAGGCAGCGTTGTATTTTGCTATAGTCATACTGCCCTTCTTTAGTTCCAAAAACTCTCTCTTAGCTTTTTCTCGAGCCCCTAAGCTACAGAACCTCATCTTAATTTTATCAGTGAATACCGCCCAAGTCATACTCCTTTGAGTGGCCTCATTAAGTGTTCGTTTAACCGTCTGCCACCATTCTAATCCTTCTCCTTCCAAACGCATAGTCGCATAGCTCACTTGCTCGTACTCAGTATAATTTCCAACGCTAAACACCTGCTCTAGTTTCATGATCCAGCGCAGGCATCCCAACGGGTCATCACCCCCCTTGAACACTGGTGGTTTGCATTTCATGAAGCTTTCAAACGAAGTTCCACTACCTCTCGCTTTTCCCCGATTACCACGCTCCATCTCGGGGTGTGAAACACTGCCCGCCTCACTATGCACAGTATGTTCATCGTTATCATCATTTCTCCCACCACGTGCTTCTCGTCTCAAACGAGCGATCTCGGCATCCCTAGCCCGTATTTCTTCTTCCAATCGCGCCTGACGCGCAATGCTTCCGTGGCTGCGGTGGCTCTGTCGAGTCCCTTCTGTCCTGTCATGCTGGTTTTCATTCCCTGACAAATTGTGGGTGGAGCGGTGGACCGAAAAGGTATCCTCAACATGAGGGATGCTTTGAACAATTGGGGGACCGCTGCCCGCTCCACCATTTCCACGTCCAGCACCGAGCATGTTATTGTTGTTATTGTTGTTGTTCCTTCGTGTACCCACCATTTTCTTCTGCAAGACAACACGATCACGAGTTGAAATTCAGAAAGTTAGCACGAGCGGAAATCGAGAGATTCTAAACTTAAAAGAGGAGAGAAGAGTCCTATAGGAAACAAATAAGTAACCCTAAAAGCACTCAAATCACACACCTCCCTCCACTTAAAGTCATTTTCATTCCTATACGAGCCGATCTAGCCGTGAGTCTAAGTGCCGGTCTCAACATTCAGTTCACTCACAGCCTGGCTCTGATACCAACTTGTAACACCGTGATTTTAAATTTTCACCACTTACAAAAACTTTTAAAATAATAACGTATACTTGCAACGGAAGTCTAAAACCCTTAACATGATTAACTGTCATCGCCGAAACGGCAAAGAAAACCAACCATAAACAAACCACAGTGCTACCACCGTAGTCTTTCGAAAACCGTTACCGAGTTTGAAACCGTAAATCAATTAAATAAATAAAATGTTCGTTGGCACCAATCACTAATCAAACTACAGTCTATGACTACCCTCCTCGCATAACCGCAATCTCTAAACCACCTGCACGAGTACAAGACACATTTCAAAAGAACAAGTGTCAGCTTACGCCTCGTGAGTCAATAGGAGTTCTAACCAAAAACCATAAAAGTATAATCATAAATATAGGTATGACTTTATAGATAATACCGTACCCGACCCACCATGTATTTGACCCTTACCCAATAACCCGCAACTCACATAGCACTGAATGGGTAAAATATCCGAAAATCAAATCATATACTCAACCGCAAATAATCATGAATCATACCGCATCATAACCGCATATGCATCAATAAGGTGTCCTAATGTAGAGTCTAAACCCACACTAGATATCCAAGGTTCGCTAATCACGTGCCCGGCCAACCTAGGCACCAAGTGGGGCGCGACTCCCACCCGAGAGCATAGATCCCGAGAGTATCGCCGCTTTCGCTACTCCGACAGTACGAGTACAAGTACTGCGTTGTCGTTCAAGTGCAAGTACAAACGAAGCCGACCGCAAACAGTAGGTTCAAAAATCCCCGCCGTTCAACTTGATTCACTGCCTTTAGAACCTTAATAATATTCTTAAATCTCAACTTTAAACAATATAAGATGTATACTAAAAAGGTAGAACACTTACTTGATGATTATCTTCTCAAAGGTAACCAAAATTTCTTGTTCTTATTTCAGTCAATCGAGAGCTAATAGCCTTCAAACAAACTGCCGTAAGTCTAAATTAGGGCTGCCAAAAGAATTAAATAACCCTAATTAAACTTCAATCCCTTAATTCCCTTTTAATCCTTAGTGTTTTCCTTATTAACCCCTTAGTCCCTTTCCTTTTAATTTATTCATTAATCATCCCCTACGTCACTAAACACCCAATAAAAAAAAATTACATCACAAGTCGTCTATTTAAATGCTCGAAAGCATATATCTAAAAGCATTAATTATTCCAATAAACATTACCTCAAAAATTCCGGTTGTTACAATAACCCTTCATATGCACGTGTACATCTCATGCATATATACACATGCACCTATACACCTAGATGCACGTGTACACGTGCAACTCAAAGTTGGTTTAGTCAAACTCAGGCTCACATCTGCATATTACACCGGCTTTTGTTCCAACACAGGTTACTATGTGCATATACACAAGTACATCTAGGTTTCACTATACATTATGCACACGTGTTTCAAACACTCACTCTTCAAAACCATGCGGATTTAAGTGTAAATAAAAGCAAAAAGTTACATAACTAAATATGAAATTACCAAGAAACTTATTTTGAGTTTTTATAAATTCTTTTCGATATTATATATGAAGGGAGTATGAAGAGAGTAGGAAAAGAGCACCAGTGGTTATGGTGTTCAGAGAGAGAGAGAGAGAGGGGGGGGGGGGTGGGGAGGAGAGATTATGTGTGTAAAAGTTTCTTGTGTGGTCAAGTAAAATTCTCACTTTATAAAATCCCTATATTAACCTTTGTATTAAATTACAAATAAAGGACAAGTTAATAAATGATTTGTCCACGTTGGTTCTCGGGGTACTACCAATAAAATTGATTTTCGAATGAAATAACTCCTCTCTCTTTATATATATATATATATATATATATATATATATATATATATATATATATATATATATATATATATATTGAGAGAGAGAGATAGAGATAGTTTATTTGAGCACCACTCTTAATGCAAGTACCGCCATACTTTCTTAATCAAAAGTCAAAATTGGTTCACGCTAAAACTATTAGCCATTATTTGATTTGCCTCGCTGGCATTGCAAAAAAGGTGATGCTAGCTTTGTTGTTTCTTTAAAAATAGTGTTTAAATTTTTTGGTCTTGATAGAGACATTATTTCAGAATGGTTAGGTTTATAACGCTACTAAAAAAAATTAACGTTACCAACGGAAAAATATGTAAAATATCTCTAGAAAAATGTTATACTTCCTACAAACATCCTATAGAATAAATTTGTGGGTAGGAAACCGTTTTCTAATATTTCGTATGAAATATATCAAGAAAATTACATAAAAATGATTTCAATTATTGTTGAAAACAAGCTTTTAACAATGCGGAATTTTTATCGGAAATACGTTGGACATGTTCTACTCTTCTAGTTCCTTCTTTAGTACATCTTTGCCATGGAACATTTGCCTCGATTCCCTCCATATTAACCAGTATAGTTGTTTCATTATAGGTAATTGATTGTTTACGCTCGTTTGCCACACTCTTCATCGTTTTGTAACATAATATATATTTTCACTTGTGTAAACACCTACATTACAAAAACTCACCTATACACGTATACACACACAATATTATGCATATACACTTTCACACATACATGTTGCTCCCAATTCTATATATACACATACATCCTATATAGGAATATACACACCCATACACACTCACAATACATAAATACGTACGTATACATATAATGTATATATGACTTATCAGTATACGTGCACACACACACACACACAATAACACACATACATAGATACACACATCGATCTACCTATATTTGTTGCTTTCTGTTCTATGTACGTATGCACATACATATTTTTAGAGTTATAAACATACATATATAATGATATTATATAGAGTTGAATTACAGTACACATACTATATTCATACACACGACATATATATATATATATATATATATATATATATATATATATAGAGAGAGAGAGAGAGAGAGAGAGAGAGAACGGTTTAAACGAGAACCGTTTTTCGTACGAGAACTGCGAGAACCAATTATAGCCATTGATAAAAAAGATGGAGGGTTGAGATTTAAAGAGTTGTTAATGGATAACCTTAAACTAATCAAACTTATCCTTAACTAATTAAGGGTAGTTTGGACATTTTTACATTACTCCCGCATTTTTTAAACTAATATATACATCAAACGGAAAAATGTTAAATTACGAAAATTATACCAAATTAACGAGAAAATTATGCTCTTTAATTTGAGACCGGTCTTGATATATTTTTTCAAAATTTTTTTTTTGTATTTGCTGTGTTTTTTTCTGTACAGCTCGAAATTTGCACTAGTGCAAATTTTGCTGGGTTTTTTTTTCTGTACAGCTCGAAATTTGCACTAGTGCAAATTTTACTGGGTTTTTTTTTTCTGTACAGCTCGAAATTGGACTAGTGCAAATTTTGCACTAATTTGCTGGGTTTTTTTCCTGTACAAATCGAAATTTGCACTAGTGCAAATTTTGCACATATTTACCTGGTATTTTCAGCACAGACGTAGATATGCACATATGCAAAATTTGCACTTGTGCAAAATTTGCACTTGTGCACAGTCGAGCTGTAGCGGGAAAAAACCCAACAAACACGTCTTTTTTTTCTTCCAAAAAAATATTTCAAGATCATTCGCAAATTAAAGAATATAATTTTAAAATTTGAAGCTACAAACAAATAAAAACATTAATACTTTACAACACGTCAAATAACGTACATAATATAGACACCGTCTTTTAAAAAAACCCGCTGCAAATAAATGTAAGTTTCTTGTTTGACTGTGAGGTATCATAAAGCTAATTATTACATCCATAATAAATCATAAAAGTAATTTTAGTTGTACAAATATTAAAGCTGGATGTAAGTAAATATTGAGAGATATCCTCTTTCAGACTAAATATAAGCCACACATTTTAATAAATGGGGAATAATTAATCAAATAAAATAGAAGCACACAATCCAATAAAAGAGGAGAGAGAAACGCAAGGGTGTAGATGGTCGATGTCTCCATTGGCATTTCAGAGCAAAAAAAAATTTGGGTGCAGAGCTTAGAAGAAGGTTTGATGTACTTACAGATCGAGTATATGTTGACAGCGCTGATTGGATCTAACGAGAGAGAAGTGACCGACGGTTAAAAGAAGGTTCAAAGTAGTGTTGGTGATGGTTATCGACTCTGGTTAGATCGGAGCTACGATGGTGGTTGCGTAGCATAATAGAAGGTTGTTCTCGTCATCGCTTGTGTTGAAGGAAGCGATCTCGTCGTCGCTCGTAAAATCGGAGCTACGATAGTGACTTAGATATCGACACCGGTGGAGATGCGGTGAGCTCAAAACTATGTGGAAATGCAATTTGCAAGAGAAGAAAGAAGATCTGGGTGTGCGTTTGTTAATCGTGAAGCCTAAAGCTACAGTACACACTTTAATACCTGTGTGTATAACAAATGACGATCCTACCCTTATTTGTTGGAACATAATTTCAAGGTTAGAAATAAGATCAATGACTCAGATTAGTTCTCGCAGTTCTCGTACGAAAAACAGTTCTCGTTTGAAACGCTTATATATATATATATATATATATATATATATATATATATATATATATATATATATATATATATATATATATATATATATAATATAGAGAGATATTCAAATAAGAATTAGAAATAAATAAGAATAATACATATATCTATGTATATATATACATACATAGATGTACGTACTATTGAAAATTACATAAATATGCCAATTGATTTCCTATAAAAAGAATTTTTTTTAACAAAACCTAATTACATTAATTATGAGATCATGTGGAAACGTTTATAATCTCCAACGACGTTAATAATGTTTATTATATATACAAGTGTAATATTTAACCAATTTTTCATTGAAAATCCATAAGAATATTTTTAAATCCAACAGGTTTCTAACCTTATCTTAAAAATAATTTAATAAATTAATACTAACATACTGTTTTGTCAACGAATATCCTTTGAAAATTTATGAGTTGGAAATGTATTGGAAATTTTAATTTTTAAAAACTAAAATTTTTTGTTGCTAACTTCTACCGTAATGTTTCACACTTATTTTCCTAATAATCTCCTTTGGTGATTTCTTAATTGTGTTTTAGGGAAGTAATTAATGATTTTTTTGGAAACTAATCAAAATAGCACTTGCTCTTGTGGTATGAAGGGTTTTACTTTACTGTAAGATTTCGAGTTTGAGCATCATTGTGCGGGTTTCCAGAAGACAATGGAGGATAGTTTTACTTTCTAATGGAGTATGACTTAGGGCTCGCATACAATGGCGAAGCCATGTGTAGTGTAGTGTAGGACATATCTAATTTTATTATTTTTTCTAGAATTTATATAAATTTATGCTGGGGAACTACTTAAAAAAATCTAGAGGAACTACCTTATTTAATAAAATAGAAGAAATGATACATTAAAAATTTTAAGATCCAAATTTATTTCCTTACAAAATAACGCAATGCAAAACAAGCCAATAATCCAACCCCACTTATACTTTAAACTAATAGCCCTAACCCAACCAACTTATACTTACAATATAACCCTACGCAAAACATATTGTCATTTGTATTTGGAAAGTGTGAATTGTGAAGTAAAAAGTAAATAAGTAATCTTAAACCTAAACAAAACTAAGAAAGTGTAGGTTATAGGTTTTGACATTTGTACCAAGGTGAACCCATGTGCGCGTGATTGTGCGTATTTTACAATGAGATTTGACAAATCAATAAATATTGGTTTAATGTTATATTAGATTTAGATGTAAATGTTTGTTAGAATATAACTAAGGATGATGCAAAGTGTTATTAAGTATATCCTTCTCTCTTATACATACATGTTATATCATTAGCTCAACCTTTAAAAATTATGTAAATATTTCAAGTATACCCGACATTGCCGGTTCAAATTTGTAAGAACTTTAATATCTCTATTAGGTATATATTTATATTTTTAGCTATAATGACCCGACCCGACTTAAGTATACTTGACTCGTTCATTTTTATTAGTTTAACTTAATTAGGAAACCACATGATTTTTTATTCTAGATTCGCCGCTGCTTGCATACTGTCCTATATGAACGTTGCTGCGGACTCAAGTCACCAACATAACTTCGCTCTTCAAGCTCTTGTTTAACTCATAAGCTAGGAAATTATGGGCACTAAATCACGCTTTTGATAAATTAAATTTAACCCGTTTAACTCAATTTCTTTTATTAAAACACATGCACTTTTATTTTATTTTATATTAATCTTTTGTGTAAAGGTAGTATATATAGGGGTGGTATTAGTTCTTGGAAACAAGATAGATACTTCCTTTGTTCATAGTATTTATTAACGCTTCTCATACCTAAAGTTTTTACAAAGTTAGAGAAAAAGAATCCGTACTACCCGCGCGACAATAATAATAAATGCTAATTTGGGTTAGATATTTTTGTCTTGTTTTTGTTTTTTTAAGCAAAAATGTTATAAGAGAGAGTTTTGAATTTTTGATAGCCATCAAATCTTCACAAAAAATTATAAATTTATATTAGAACAAAGAAAAATAGCAAGGTGCTAGAGAATATCAAGATTTACATGAGACTAAAAAAATAAAGAGACTTACAACACCATATGATCACATTAAACCACAACGTTTTCCCCTAAATTTCATTCAAATATATAAAGTTGCTTGAATTTCGTCACACCCCATCGATGAAGGAACCCCTTTTTCGATTGAACACCAAATTATTGTGTGGTTTCCAAATGAACCATAACAGAGCACCAATTGCAACCTTCAAAATTTTCTTCTTCTTTCCGCTTTAGGTTTTTTGTTAACAAGTTGATCTAACAACTTAATTATCTTACTATGAGGAGGATAGAAGGGGTAAAATTGAGTGAAAGTCTTACGTGGATTTAGAACATATGTATCTTATTTGTACTAGTTAATTGTGGTATTTCTTTGTTCTCACACAACTACTGTGATTTGAGGGCACGAAAATTGGACAAGCCGTAATTTAGATGATAATTATAAAACAAGTTTTCCTCATCGATTGAAGACACCAAGAAATTTGTTTCATCTTCACCAAGATCGATGTGGTTTTCCTTCTTCCATCGATTTCATCTTCACCATCAAGGGTTTTGTTTTATCTTCAAGATCTGGGTTTTGTTTCATCTGCATAAGGTTTTGTCGATGGTGTTTTCAGATCTCGCTTCATCACCTGGTAAGCTTTCATCTTTTGTTGACGGTTTATGTTTTACGAAGGTTCTGTTTTACGAAGGCTTCATCAACGGGTTTCAACTTTGGTTCAAGATCTGCAATTTTAAGGTACACCAGCAGAGTTTATTAATTTTGTACGAGGGTTCATCAACGAGTTTCAAGATCAACAGGTTTCAAGATCTATAAGTGATTCATCATCTTGTTTGCTTTATCGGCGATTTAGGGTTTCAACTACTTCATCTGATTTACGAAATCTGTTTTACGAAATCGATTATGGGTTCAGTTTCTGGGTTTCTTGCTTCCGATTCAATCGATTTCTGGGTTTCGATGCTTAAGGGGTTTTGATTCAATCGATTTTTGGGTTCTGATTTACAAACGAAGGTTCTGGGTTTCTGTAATTTTCTTGATTCTCGTATAAGGGGTTACGATTCTAAGAAATCGATGCTTGCAAGGTGAGTTCTTGTTCTTGTTTTTTGTTTTGGATGGTTACGATTCAATTGATTTCTGGGTTTCGATGCTTACGAAATCGTGGTAAGTTCATATTTGAGTTGTTGTTGTAACATTTGTTTATGTGAACTTGATTTTAGTTGTTGATGGTTCGTTTTTTAGTTCAACGATTAATAGTTCTTCATTTACTGATTTTTGCTTCAACGATCTGGGTTTCTTGTTAGTGTTCTTGTTCTTGGGCTATGAATTTAGAAATGTGGAAAATGAATTAAATGATGTGGAAATAAAAATAAATAAAAAATAAGAGAATTACCTGCAACTTGTTTAATAGGTAAAAAAGGAATAGAAAGTTCAAAATGTAAAAGTTCAATACATCAAATGATAAGTTTGAAAGTTCAGTACATACAATAGCAAAAGATGTAAAGTTGAATACACTTTTATGAACTAAACCCTTCCTTAAACCCTTGCCGAAATTCTCAAAAGTAATGGCTATAACATGTGGCTTGATAATAACATGCTTGCATATAGAATAACAAGAGAATATCAAAGAATTAAAATGCTAACCAAAAAGTTCTTAGTTAAGTGATATTAAGTGTGTTAAATGATGTTTCTCCTCAAAAGATTAAAAGTTCAAATTATATATATATATATATATATATATATATATATATATATATATATATATATATATATATATATATATATATATATATATATATAAGACTAATTAGATAAACTATATTAAACGATCTAGACCGTTTATTTAATAAAATATTTAATCTTAACAATTCATTTACTTAAAACTAAAAACTCAGTTTTGACTTTTTAGAGTTAAACTATCACATGAAATTTTAAAATCTTTCTTTAATCTCTTTTCTTTAATCCTTAATCTTTAATTTATATTAAAAAAAAGTTAATTACAAAAATGGTCACTGTGGTTGTCAACAAATTGCACTTTTGGTCCTTAACTTTAAAAATTACAAAAATAGTCACTGTGGTTGTCGTTTTTTTCGCTTTTAGTCCTTTAGGTTAACTGTCGTTAAGTCTTGCTGTTAAAGGCCCTCATGTGCCTTGCACATGAGGATATTTTGGTCAATTCACTTGGTATCCTTATTACCAAACATCTTTTCCATTTAAATACTTTAATTTTAATCATTATTAACATATATAATCTTAATTATATATCAAGTTTTGAAAATTTAATCATTGTAACTTCTACAATATCAAACTCCTTGCACTGTTATGATTCTTTTACTTTAGCAATTTACATTGTTATGAACATACCATTGAAGAACAAAACCAACATATTTGTACATGAGATAGCATGAACATACCATTAGCCATTGAAGAACAAAAGCCCCATTTTTACATAAAATTAAAATCAAGTCCATTTACATAATTTTAAAGCTCAAATCTTGAACAAGAAAACTATGAACAAACCTTGAACAAGAAAACTATGAAAACTATATGAAGCAGATCTAGAAAATTACGAAAAATATGAAGACAAAAATGAAGCATTTGCAGATCTGGAACAACATTTGGCATTTGAAGCATTTGAAGAAATTTGATCTAGAAAACAAATATAGAAGAAAAATATGAAGCATTTGCAGATCTGGAACAAGAAAACTATGGACAAACCCTGATGTTGGTTCGTGGTGGTGGTGGCGGCGATCGAAGCATTTGCAGATCTCGAACAAGAAAACTTTGAACAAACTCTAGATGGTGGTTCATGGTGGTAGTGACGGGGATCGAAGCATTTGCAGATTTGGAGAGAAAATGGGACGACGATCGACTTCGGTGGTGGTGGTGGTGGCGGCGATCTTGAAGAGAGAAGTTAATGAGAGAGATGGAGTAGAGAGGAACCATGGTGGCGGAGAGATTGACGGAACCCATAGTGGCGTACGGTGGTTATGGTGCTTCTGAGCGACGGAAACAGAGACAGGAACCATGGTGGCGGAGAGATTAACGGAACCCATAGTGGCGTACGGCGGCTATGGTGCTTCTGAGCGACGGAAATAGAGACATGAACCTTGGTGGCGGAGAGATTGACCGAACCATAGTGGCGGTGGCGCTGTTGAAAGCAACCACCATGACGGTGGTGCAACGGCGATGGTAGGAATGAAGGCTGCCGGTGGGGTGAGGGTGATAAGTCTGCAACCTTGAATGTGTTTATGAGAGAGATGGAGTAGAGAGAGATGAGTAAATAATGGTTTAGGATTATTAGTGTTTGGTAACATGGATAACACACAAAATGACTAAAATACCCTCATGTGCAAGGCACATGAGGGGATTTAACGGCAGGATTAAACGGCAGTTAGTCTAAAGGACTAAAACTGAAACAAAATGACAACCACAGTGACTATTTTTGTAATTCTTAAAGTTAAAGTACCGAAAGTGCAATTTGTTGACAACCACAGGGACCATTTTTGTAATTAACTCTTAAAAAATTATGATGCCATAATGTAGTTTTAGAATAATTTTCAAATAAACAAGATTTAAATTTAAACAAGATTAAAATACGACCAAGATTAATATTTAATATATATAATAATAATAATAAATTTATTTTTGTTTTTAGAATATTTGTATTAGTAACAAGACTAAAATTTAAATAATAGGATAACATTTCAAATAACAAATACGACCAATTAATTAGTTAAATTTAAAATAAATTCATCTTTATTTTTTATTTTTTATTAAAGGAGTAGGATTACAATGACATCATATTTTTTAAATATTTTTTTACCAATAATGTCCATTAATTTTCTTAAATGTCTTTAAATTAGTTGTTTTTTTTTTTTGAATAGCCAAAATCATTTCATTCATCATAAAACTTGTTAAATACACACCAATAACCTCAAACTAAAACAAAGCATCACAAAATAATGCCACAAACTTCTTATCTTATCCATACTTCGGGACCATGTAAAACGCGACCGAATCAGCACCAAAATCTAAAGCACGTAGCATCAGCACAACACATACGACCCGCAACAACATCGCAAACAAACATCCGAACAGAATTAGCTCCACTTTCGCACCATCCACAAAACATAACCGTATCATCATCATTATCATAAATTTATCAACATCAGGGTAGTACAAACATCCGCCAATAGTCACTCCACTCGCTTACGTAATCCATTCACCGCCTTTATCTGTGTACCTCCCGGCAGACATGATCCTCTCACAGCTCAAAGCTCACTACGGCGTATTTCCATTGTGGATCCTCTACAGGGCAACCTGTACACACTAACTTCATATTCCATCCCAGAGCCATAATAACGTTTCTCCTCACAAAGCCATCAAAGAGATGCTGAAGAAAGACCCACTCTGACCCAACCCACTACCCATAACCACAATAACATACAAAGTCTGGAGCTAGAAGGAAACGATTTGCATTAGCACAAGAAAGAAAGCTTAGCAATCAAAAGGAAACGATTTGAATTAGTTGTTTTTACTTTAAAAACCTTAAGACTTGCATATTGTTCAAGAGTTACATAATTAAAAACAATATCGTAACGTTCATTATTGCGATACTTTTTGTATGATTTACAATTATTTTAATATATATGTTAGTATTGTTTATTGCAAGAAACATTCAAATTTTATTTTAATCATCCTATGTTTATACACGGGGTATTAAACTAGTTTTGTAATAAATAATGAAGTAGATTTACAAATAAATTTAACGTGTATATTTACCATTAACAACAATTAAAATGCTAAAACTAAAATTTTAGCCGAGTCACGCTATAAACAAATAAAGTTAAGCCTTTCTATTTCTAAATACAGCTCCCCCAGTATTTACAATCGTAAACTTTTTATAAAGTTTTTTCAAGTATGCGTATTTAAGTATTAATTTTGGTATAATTTTTCTTTAATTTATTCATAAAAAAATCGCAACTTCGTAAATCCCGCTACAATATGAGGGCAAATTAATCCTTAATTAGTCACAGAACAAAAAAAAAGGTGGTATTTTTATAAGGAAAACCACTGTATATATATTATTGTGATTGTGATAATTATGATTTACAAAGTTTTTTTTTGTTTTAAAAAAAGAAAGATGATCTAAAGAAAAACTAATATAATTAATAGCAAAGCAACATAGGCAATTTCGTAGGTTAATTAGGTGTCGCACCTGCTCTTGTTTTAAAGCTATAATTAAATTGCATGCATATATCTTCATGACGACGGACCCAAAACATGTTACATTTCTGCAAAATTTGCATCATATAATTAAATGGTGTTTCACCAAGATGTCCATGTTATTATTAGTATTATGCACTTACTACTTTCGGGTCTGGATTTAATTTCTTCCATCACATTTAACCATTTCATTTATTTGCATCGTTTAATTTTAAAAATTCAGTTACTTAATCCCTACTAACAAATAATCACTAAAAGTTTTCTATTGTTAGTCCGTTCCTTGATTCTTACTCTTATGTGATATATTTAAAGATATATATTGTAAAAATAAATATATTGAATTAACCCGTAGAAAATAAATAATAATAAATAGTATAAAATGAGAATTTAACAGGAAGATTTAGAATGGAAAAACTCTTTATGGGAAAAAAACGCAAACACAATTGATGATATCACTATTATGGAAAAAAATATAAGAATGTTACTAGAAAACATATACTCAAAACGTAACCTAAACATAAGAATATAAAGAAAAACTAACAAGCTAAATTGTTGGTTTATACCTAAAACCCTAGTCGTAAACAAAAGAAAAGAAATAAGCCTAAGCCCATATGGGTAAAATTTGAATCATGGTGAATAAATAACGGGAAAACAAGTTAGTAAAACTTATATTTTTCTTGATGCGGTTTGTGATCATAAGATCAATCATATAGATTGTTAGGATATACATGGCTTGAATTTAACAGTATTAGTTAATTACACAAATGGTCCCTGTGGTTTATCAAATTTCCCATTGGTGGTCCCTAAACTTAAAAAATTACACCCATAGTCCCCATTATCAATTTCTTTCAATGTTAGTCTATTTTTAACTGAGCCCTCCAAATCAACGTTAACTCCTATTTTTGAAGGGGTATTATTGTCTTTTTACCCCCTGAATAATTAAAAATAATTAATAAAACAACCACCCCTCTCTCTTCTACACCACAAACTCTCTCTGTCTCTTCATCTATGCCTCTCCCTCTCTCTCGGTCTAAGAACGACGACTTCACCGCATCAACCACCATCTACCTCCGCCGTGACCATCATCCACCGCCACCACCTACAAAGGGGTAAAAAGACAATAATAAAAATTAAATTGGGGGTAAAAAGACAATAATACCCTTATCACTAAAGGGGGTTAACGCCAATTTGGACGGCTCAGTTAAAAATGGACTAACATTGAAACAAATTAACAACCATGAGTACTGTGGGTGTAATTTTTGAAGTTTAGGGACCACTCATGAGAAATTTGGTAAACTACAGAACCCATTTATGTAATTAACTCTAACAGTATAATTAAAACTAAAACCTAATTAAACCGGAAGCTTGACATTAATAAAAATTACCGGGTTTAATTATTAATTAACTAGTTTATTGACCCGTACACGCACTACTAGAAAAACATGGAGTTTCCGAGGACAGATTCCCTCGGAAATCCCTCGGAAATGGGCATTTTCCGAGGGATTTCCGAGGAAAATCTGTCCTAGTAAAAACCCTCCTCGGAAAACAGTTCCGAGGGATTTCCGAGGGAACTTTCCGAGGTCTTTCCGATGACATACATTTCCGAGAGAATTCCATGGACAAATTTTTCGAGGAATTTCCGTGGACTATTTCCAAGAGATTTCCGAGGGATAGCTTCCGATGGATTTCCAAGAACACTTTCCGAGAGATTTCCGAGAACAATTTTCCGATATGTTTCCAAGGACGCATTTCCAAGAGATTTCCGAGGACAAGTTTCCAAGGGATTTCCAAGGACATCTAGGCTCACAAATCTATTGGAAAACCCTCACTAAATATGAATTTTTTAAAATAAAAAATCAATTCTTAATTTTGTTGTAATACCTAAAAATTTCATTTAATACAAAAAAGAAAGCATTCATACACAAATCAAAGACCATCACATTTAATTTAATAAAGGTTGGATAAGCTACAATACCGAATTTCATAAAATATCTAAAATAGGATTCAAATGCAACTAAATGTTCAAATATTCAAACTTTTGATTAAGAAGTACAAATGATATGGATCTTATGTGGATGAAGGAGAGTCTTGGGGTTAAAGTTGTTGAAGTTTATTAGAGTCACGTCTCTCATATCTTGCAACCTTTTCATTTGTTGTTTCGCCAATAATCTTTCTCTATACATATATTAGTATAGGTATGTCTCTATGGTTAATTATTTGTGTTATAAAGTGAGAAATATATAAAAATTACATTTTACCCCTCGGAAATCCCTCGAAAATTTCCGAGGGCTTTCCAAGGACGAAAATCATTTTCGTTATATTTTATACTTTTTCAATGTAAAACACACCTAATCACAAACACGTTTCATTATAAGCATAATCAAATAAAATATTCACTATAAGGCACTAATATACTCTATACATCACAATGACACATACAAATACAAACATGTTTACATATATATATTTGTTTACGAACATGCGTTGATATAGGTAGGTTACTACAAATATAATAATTTATGCTTAATTATAAACCTAGATACATATATTAGTATAGGTATGTATATATATTTGATAATTTGTGTTATAAAGTGAGAAATATATAAAAATTACATTTTACCTCTTGGAAATCCCTCGGATATTTCCGAGGGCTTTCCAAGGACGAAAATCGTTTTCGTTATATTTTATACTTTTTCAATGTAAAACACACCTAATCACAAACACGTTTCATTATAAGCATAATCAAATAAAAAATTCACTCTAAGACACTAATATACTCTATACATCACAATGACACATACAAATACAAACATGTTTACATATATATATATATTTGTTTACGAACATGCGTTGATATAGGTAGGTTACTACAAATATAATAATTTATGCTTAATTATAAACCTATATTCATATATTAGTATAGGTATGTCTATATGTTTGATAATTTGTGTTATAAAGTGAGAAATATATAAAAATTATATTTTACCCCTTGGAAGTCCCTCGGAAATTTCCGAGAGCTTTCCAAGGACGAAAATCATTTTCGTTATATTTTATACTTTTTTCAATGTAAGGGCATTTTAGTTCTCGGAAATCTCTCGCAAGTCTCTCGGAAATTTTGCGAGAAATTTCTAAGGGCATTTTAGCTCTCGGAAATCTGTCGAAAATCTCTCGCTATCTTTTTCGAGGGTGTATTTCCTCGGAAGTCTCTCGGAAATTTTGCGAGGAATTTCCAAGGGCATGTTAGTTCTCGGAAATCTGTCGAAAATCTCTCGGAAATCTCTCACTATGTTTTTCGAGGGTGTATGTCTTCGGAAGTCTCTCGGAAAATTTGCGAGGAATTTCCGAGGCATTTCTCGCCCTCGGAAATTTATCGGAAAACTCTAGGTAACTTAACGCCCTCGGAAATATGTAGGAACATCCTCGGAAAGTTTTCCGAGGGAATTAACGCCCTCGGAAATCCCTCGGAAATCGCGCTGTTTTCTAGTAGTGACGTACGGGTATTTCGAAAGTGTATTTGAGATATTAAAATTTTCAAATAAAAATAATGCAGTAAATGAAATATCACCTTTGTGATGAGAATATACTAATTTAAAAAAAGTGTCATATTACAATAAAATTTATACCAAAATGTAGATAAAAATGAGACGGTCGTAAATATATAATTATTTTTTCTCTAAACAAAATATATCACAAATTACTAAACATAATTTATAAACAACTTATAATTAATTACATTAGTATACAATTTTTATAAAACCCCCCTCACATTTTCTTAAAACCCCCTCATATCTTTTATAAAACCCCCTCACCATTTTCATTCAACCCCCTCACAATAGATTTAAAATTGAATTCAAATTTCTTCTATCCACAATTTTTTATCTTTTCAAAATTGTTTTGAGAATGGAATAATTTTGAAATTGAAGGTTATGATTGGTTAATTGAGATTCAATTTATGATTATTTTTTAGAAAATTTACATGCATTTTATATATAGATATATAGATTAAATGTGCATAGAATATTCAATTGGTGAGGTTGCAGTGGAAGATTGGGTTAGAAATTCAAATTTGATCTCATATAGTTGCTTGGATAAGAGGTATGGCCAAGTTCAAAAAAATAAAATAAAAATCGGTGACATATGTCTCTTGTAGATATAGCTGATTTTTTAGTATTTAATTAGTTTATGATTTATAGTTTGTTTGATTTAAAACAAGTTATTGTTTTGCCCGTACGTTGCGACGGGATAAAAACAAATCAATATATTATCTCATTATGTGCAGCTAACATGTTTTCTTAAATAATTAACTTAATAGTAACGAACTTTTAGTGTTGTTGTATGAAAATTATTAAAATCTTTTGCTCAAAGACTAAAACAACTAAAGTTTTATATTTTTGATTAATTATTTTAGCTACACAATTAGTGACCGTCATATTGTTTTTAAAAGTCTTTCACATGAAATGTACTTAACGTAGATATTTTATTTAGAAAAACAAACCGATAGTATAATAAAAGTAAAGAAGATCCATTTTTGTTTTTATTAAATAAAATGAATAAAATAACAAATTTAAAATAAAATAACATTAAATCGTTTTATAATCTATTTTCATAATATAGAAAACTTTTTCTATAATAAAAAACAAAAAATATCCTTTTGTTTACTTTACACGCTCACAACATCAACTACTATCTTAACTACCACTATAAATCACCCTATTATTTGGTCGACTTTCCTAGGAAACAATTCAACTTTTAAAATACGCTCTCCCCAAAGTTGATTAAAGTATCATTGTTTACCCTGCCACTACTATTATAACCAACACAGCTGATTCAGACACTCTTTCATGACCAAATATATATCACTTCTAAATAAAATAAAAATAAAAAGGAGATTTTTAATTATAATTATGATAAAGAAAATGAAAAAAAAGAAATGAAAATTTGTATATATATATATATATATATATATATATATATAGGGGACGGTTCAAACGAGAACTATTTTTCTTACGAGAACTGCGAGAACCAATTATAGCCATTGATAAAAAAGATGGAGGGTTGAGATTAAAAAATTGTTAATGGATAACCTTAAACAAATCAAACTTATCCTTAATTAATTAAGGGTAGTTTGGACATTTTTACATTACCCCCGCATTTTTTAAACTAATATATACATCAAACGGAGAAGTATTAAATTACGAAAATTATACCAAATTAACGAGAAAATTATGCTCTTTAATTTGAGACCGGTCTTGATATATTTTTTCAAAAGTTTTTTTTTGTGTTTGCTGGGTTTTTTTTTCTGTACAACTCGAAATTTGCACTAGTGCAAATTTTGCACAAATGCAAATTTTACTGGGTTTTTTTCTGTACAACTTGGAATATGCACTAGTGCAAATTTTGCATATATTTACCTGGTTTTTTCAGCACGGATGTAGATATGCACTTGTGCAAATTTTGCACTAGTGCAAATTCTACTGGTTTTTTTTTCTGTGTAGCTTGGAATTTGCACTAGTGCAAATTTTGCACATATTTACCTGTTTTTTTAGCACAGATGTAGATATGCACTTGTGCAAATTTTGCACTAGTGCAAATTCCGAGCTGTACTGAAAAAAACCCCAGTAAAATTTTCACTTGTGTAAAATTTGCACTAGTGCAAATTTCGAGCTGTACAAAAAAAGCTAATTATTAAAAGCTAATGTTAAATAAAATTTGAACCTAAAATTAGATTCTATCACATATGTTTTAGCTAATTATTAAAAGAAGAATTTAGTTGTAATATGATTTTTAGTGTATGCAACTCTAAAAGAATAGAATAAGTCCAATAGCCAATGAAAGCCTAGAAAAACAATTCTTTTTAGAACTAATTCCTACATTTTTTTAAATTAATATAAACATCAAACAGATATGAGTTAAATTACGAAAATTATACCAAATTAATGACAAAATTATGCTCTATAATTTGACACCGGTCTTGAATTTTTTCTTTTGTGTTTGCTGAGTTTTTTTTTCCAGTACAACTCGACATGTGCACTAGTGCAAATGTTTTGCACAGGTGCAAATGGCACCTATACATATGCACAATTTCATAAGGTTTTTTTTCCGGATGTAGATATGTACGTATGCAAATAAATTCACTTGTGCAAATTACTTAGACTTGTATAAAATTCCATAAGTCGAGAACTATAATTCTTTTGCATATTCAAGTAAAAAATTATATTCATATAGCAAAAAGTTACTAGAAAAGCATTCACCTACCCAAAATTATTTATAGTCTAACCATCAGATCCAATCAAACAATAGTCACTACCACATGAACTAAAAATACAACACTTGGAAATTTGGAATGAGCCATTAAAACCAAAAACTTAAAAATACAGTAGTTGAAGAAATCACAACGGTGGCCAAGTCGATAGTGCGTCGTCTGTGATAAATTAGTCACACAAAATGGAAAAACCATACCAGGGCTTCGCCGTCTAGTCACAGAAAAAAGGAAAACCATAAACAGTAATTGACGACTTATGCCATAACAGATCAGTGTCGGACTAACCTTATCGTCAATGGATTAAACTCGACGGGACTAGATTAGTGGCGACATATGTAGTTGGTAAATCATGGAATTGTTCGGTGAGTTTAGATAGTCGGTGTTCGATAAACGGTGACGGTGATGGGTTGTTTCGTTTGAGCAACGATCGTTGAAGAGGGGAACTTATATGTCGACGTCGGCGGAGCGGTTCAGATCTGAGATGAAGAAATGGTGGCGGAGCGGCGGTTCAGATCTGAGATGGAGAAATCGGCGGTGAGAAACGGTTGGTAAACAACCATCAATACGGTGGTCGGTTGGAGCCGGCGAGAGGGGTTGCGGTAGGAGGCGGCGAGAGAAGTGGTGGTTGGAGGCGGCGAGATGGTGGTGCTTGTAGCCGGCGAGAGGATGCTACGGCAAAGGAAGGTGGAAATTTGATGGGTTTCAAATGATGTATCGATGGTAGGAGGCAGCCTTGGACAAAAGGAGAGAAATAATTGCGGGGGTCTAACATTTAGAAAGAAACGTGTAAGAAAGAACAAAAAAGATCAGTAAGTGTATAATTGGTAAATGACAGTTATAGCCTTTTTATTTTTAAAAAAAGATTAAAGACAAGTTAATAAATGATTTGTCAGAAATAGTTCTCGCAGTTCTCGTACGAAAAACATTTCTCGTTTGAACCGCACCCTATATATATATATATAATTTAAAAATGTGTTAGCTAGGGAATCACATTCAAAATCTCATGAGAATTTAATATCTCATGATTTTATGGTTAATTTACCAAAATATCATGATAAATTGTCAATTTAGTTTGCTAATTGATATATAATATAATATCATATCTGTGATTAAGTCACATGTACATAAAACACCTGCAGTTATATAAAAAAGTCTCTGTTTTTACATTTGGACATATGTCGTGACTCTGACGACCGAACTACGTTAATTTTCATGTTTGCTTATTTTGTGTTATCCTTATTCTTTAGTACTTTAAGGGTATTTGATCCTTATATAGATTTGAAAGTTAAAAAACCGTAATCTTACATCAATGCATAAAAATTAATTAACTTCTGTAAGCTAGCTTTCATGTAAGTAGATGATCACACGAATTTAACATTTATGTTTTTTCACACAAACTCTGCTCGATATATAGACCGGCCATGCATGCAGGCAAAACTTATTTGTAAATGAAAATGTGAAAGCAAATTGTTTTCTCATTGAAAACTCCAGTCTCCAGCTAGGAGACAGATGCTTTGATATGTGAAACATTGCAATGCAATATGTTGAGGTTTCTCTACAACTCATGTTTTTGTTTTGTTTTTTGTTTTCTTGTTTTGTTTTCTATAAACAAAAGTTGTTGGAAACAAGGTCAAGGAAAACACAAAAAGGGTAAAAAGTTGTAATTCGATCAGATTATTTAGTAGATGTACAATTCTCAAGGGCGCACGTGACTTTTGGGTCACTTGCACGTGTGTTTATGGCCTTGATATACGCATTCAATGTCTCATGTCCAAAGTACTTGCTCTTTTATTTTATTCTTTTATTCTATATATATTATTTCTGCTTGGCTTCGATCCCTATGATTTTACGCCATGTAGTCTATTTAGTGTAGTTTATGTACCTTTAGACTTTAGAGCATCGATATTACTTCTTAATTTTATATTGTTATATTAAAAATATTTTGTAATGGTTTATCATATCAACAACTTTTTTATTTTATGTTTTACTTTAATTAATTACACAAATAATACATCAAAATATGTTGTCTTTAATTAAGTAATATATTTTTACATTAAATAAATATGGATTACATTAATTAAATACCAATTACATTAAAATAAATTTAAAAAGAAATAAAAAAAGTGTCGATTAAGAGATGTTAACACGTAAAACATATAATCATCCAACATGGTTAAAATAAAGATTGATTTGGCCGGCCAACTCTAGACGTAATTTGTAGCATGAATTGCTTCGTTATTTGTAAAGTTATAAGGACATTTTGAGAAGAGGAATAGTTGAAGATGTGAAGTACGTGAGAAGAGAAAATTTAAGATTTTTGAGACGAGAAAGCTATTAAAGACGTGACGTATTTGAATATATATACATATATAAGAGAAATTGGAGATAAAAGTACTAAAATATTAATTATAGTGTTAGCTAGTAGGCGCATGAAAACGACTTTACATCGCATCCATATGGTTGCACATTGGTGCTAAAATTTAAGTACGAGATAATTATTTCAGTAAGAATCTATGACAGTATATAAAGTTCTAAGCTGATTGTTGTCATGTCATGTAAGTGCATCATATATAATAAAAACAGAATTAAAGTAAAAAGGGTAAGAAGAATTATAGATCTGACACGCGGTATAACAAAAAAACTTTAACAAAAGAGTAAATTAGGAACTAAAGAAATAAATTATCTCTCCTTTAAACTTTTTAATCTTCCGCTGTCGTATAGACCTCTGCCCTACCAACAAAAACCCTAAACACCCCATATGGCAACCGCCTCCGCCTCCATGAACTCTTTCGTCACCCCCGCTCATATGCCTCCATGCATGATCTCGTTTGTCGCCACCTGTTGCACAAATCCAACCGCAAACACCCACCGTTGACCCCTGTTTTTACAGCTGAAACTTCTCCCGTCGACGACTCCTGGAACGCCTTCGCTCCCTGTCGTCTTCACATACGCTGTCGTGTATCCCGCTTGTGAAGTTGACGACCGGTGAAGCTACATAACCGCCACTGCTTCATCACCGCTTCTGCACCACCATCACCGATGCACCACCGCCGCCGCCGTTCATATATGTTGTAGTCTCATGTGCATCAGATTTACACAACGTTTGCATCTATTTACTATGTACATCAAAATGGTTTGTATTTTATGCGTTAAATGTAAACTGTGAATCAAAGATGTTTTGTGCATCGAACGGGGCTGGATTTGTGCTTCATTTTTTAGAATCTATTGTTATTTTGTGCATCATTGGTGAATCAAAAGTCATTCATCACTTGTTAATTTTGTACATCTGTTGTTGTTGCTGTTGAATCTGATATGTTTTGAATATGGGCAAACATGAAGTTGAATCAAAGAAACCAAAAATTTCGTTGTTTTTTTCGCATTTCCAGATCTGCCCTTAGTTGGCAGTTATAAATTGTGGATTTTGAAACCTTTTTGTTGACTTTTGTTATAAATTGTGTGACTAGAATTTCTCCTTACTCTTTTTACCCGAATTCTCTTTTTAGCATATCCCTACCCTTTTGAACACCATATTACAATTAATATTTGTTTTCAACCATTAATTTATTCTTTTATTCAAGAATGAACAGCCTAATTAATAAACAAAAGAGCCTAAAATATGAATTCTTTTATTTAATGATGAACATTATAAGACAAAAACCAATAATAAAAAAAGTCCAAAAAAAAACTAAATTCACTATTGAACGTATATAAAAGAAAACCCAGATCTATATAAAAGTTTCGTTCATTAATAAACAAAAACCTGGTTTCCTAATCTAAAACTTTTGTTCATTAATAAACATAGAAACAAAAAAAAGATGATAAACACAATAACCTGGTTTCCTAATCTACAATTTAGTGTTGTTGTGTAATATGCGTGTTCATGCATAGCATCAGCTCTTGTTACATTTTTGGGATTTTATTGACACCCAATCTTGAAAACATTGACACTGACAGTGTAAAACAAGCATGGGCAACAAACGTAAAGTCAAGGGGATACTTACCGTGATCTGATACATATCGCAGCGGGTGAAAGTCGAGTGAATGTGGTGTGTCGTTAAATCTAGACAAGCTGATCTTCTGCTGGCACTTTGGGGGTCTATGTTTCTGCAGGTGAAGAACAAAAGGTGCTATTTTGCAAATTTGGTTTGGCCACTTGTGTTTATGCTATCAAGTCTTGTGCTTTGTGTTGAAATGTTTGTACGGGAGAATTGTTTTTAAGAGAAAATGAAGTATTTTTGCTGTTAAAAAAAAAGGCTATTCTTTAATAAACACTGTTTATTATAGAATATGCTATTCTTTTTAATCTATGAGATGATAAATAGGAAAACAAGAAAACCTTAACTTTTGTATGTTCTTTATATAAAAAAGAAACAAACCCATGATCAATGTTGAACAAATATAGAAACAACATAAATACATATAAAACCTAAATACATATACAATAGTATTGAACAAATCCATCACACTATTGAACAAAATCTGTAAACAACATATTGTAAATACTACACTTCTATTAATTAATAAATAAAACTTATCATCAGCGAAACAAAATAATATCATCGATGAACAATAAATTGGAATAGAATTTAAGATAATACTAGAGAAAATGAAAAATGAAAAAAATATGATGGATAGCTAATGCGGTGGCGGTAGCGATGGTGGTGGTGCGATGGCATCGCTATTGAAGGAGGTGTTGTTAAAAGAAGGGGGCAGCGGCGGCGCTGTTGAAACAGAGAGCGGTGGCTGGCATAGCATGATGACCACGAGAGAGGAGTTGGCGGCGAGCATAAAAGAAAGAGGGACGAGAATAAGCGGTCTAAGTTGTAGGCGATGGAAAAGAAGGGACAAACGCTCATGGTGTTTGCCGTCTACTTGTGGTCGCGAGTCTCCCAAACGGTCAATGAAGGCGGCGGGAAGGGGAAAGGGGACCTTAGGGTTTTTTTGTGTGAAGAAAGTAGGAGAATATATATATATATATATATATATATATATATATATATATATATATATAGTGTCATGGATGGTGAGCGTGGAGGGATAGAGTGTGGCAGTGTGTATGTGAGGAATTCATAGGTGCACAATGATATTGAAGGGGGGGGGGGGGGGATTGGACGGCTTAAATTGGTTCTCGCGGTTCTCGCATGAACTTTTTCCTATATATATATATATATATATATATATATATATATATATATATATATATATATATCTTTACTACTCTATAAAGCATTTAGCTCTTTTTTAAGACAACTTTTTAAGTTAAGTAGTACAAGTAATATAACATGTTTTACAATAACTTTGAGCAACAATCTTAACACTTTTAAAATAATACAACTATCATTAAATTCAGGACATTAATTGTAATTAATTTTTTTGACAGTTTTAAAACATTCTTTATGTATTTAAATTCTGACAGTTTTATGTAATTAAAATATTTACAGTGTTTTAGATCATTGCTGAAACATATTGTAAATAATGTTATTTGAGTTGTACTATTTTATGTAATCGGTTTCGGTTTTTAAACCGAATTTGAAAACGGCTTCAGTTTTATGTAATTAAAGTATTTATGGTAATCGGTTTCGGTTTTAAAACCGAATTTGAAAACGGTTTTGGCTTTGTCGGTTATGGGGCGATTCGGATTATGGTTAAAAAGGTTTATATCCGAATTTTGAACACCCCTATGTCGACAAATGAAACTATTTTATCCCGCCGCATCGCGCGTGTAAAATACTAGTATATATATATGAGTGGGTAGAGGAGAGGAGAGAGTTAGAGAGGAGAGATAGGAGAGATGTGTTATTTGAACCATACTTTTCTCACTTTTCGTAAATAAACTTATTTTCACATTAACCATCACACACACACATGCATATATACTAGTATGGTATCCGCGCCAATGCGGCGGTGACGAATAGTTTTGTTCAGCAACTTGTCTTTTTTAATTATTGAGTGATTTAAATTTCATAAATGTTTATGAATTTATCTTAGAGGTTATTCAAAATCATGATTCTGTTTATACATATTTTCTAATAATTAAGTTCAACTATTTATTATATGTAATAGAATATTTACAATGAAATGTTTAGTTGTTAAAATATTTTTAATAATTAAGTTAATTGGCACTGACTTGATGTTTTATTAATTTTGTTATAATGGAATGTTTGTTCACTAAAATGGTATATATGAATCTCATTAAATCAATATAATAGTTACTTAAACAATTTTTATTTAATTTAATTTGAGGGTAATTTAATACTTTTATTTAAAATAATATATATGAATCTTATTAAATCTATACAAATAATTTATTTTAAACGAACAAGATGCATGTTAGAGAAGTATATATGCCAACGTACTATATATACAGTTACGAACGTACTACAACTAATTGCTAGATATATAAGAAACTTAATTGACCTGCAATCTTAATTGATTAATTATCATGGCCCAACTTTAATTAACTCTATAAAGAAAAGCCACAGAAACATCATGTGCCATATATTACTCCTATATAAAACATTTACAACCTAAAAACTCTTAATTTTTAAGTAAGTTGAATATACTAAATTACCCTTCATATAAATAAATGGAAACTATTATATAAACTAGCTACTAGATGTATTTAATAAGATTCTTATATTCCATTTAATAGCTAAACCTTTCATACTTAAAAAAATTAAATAATAAATATTCAATTTTGTTATAAATAATTTAACTTATTTATCAAAAAAATGTGTATAATTAAGTAGAGCTTATAAATGTGAATAACATATAATTAGAATTTATAAACGTATATTTTAATTTTTTAAAATAGCTCATATAACTTATAGTTTCAAATTAATTTATTCTATAATCTTAATCTCTTAATTTTTAATAGTTTCAAATTACTAACTTACGCTCTGTATTGTCATGTAATTTAACCTACTTTACAAGTAGAGATCGTTTTTCTTATTTAATTGTTCTCAAAATTTATTTTAAAATAATATAAGAGTTGATTAAGAATAGAATAATAATAAAGAAAATGGAAAAAAGATAAAGAAAATAGACATGTTGCCACTTGCCAAAGGAAAATTATTTGTTCTCACTGTATTGATGTGTACAGAAAACAAGCAGGAAACTGAGTAGAAATTAGTTGACGCCGCCGCATTGCGCGGGTAATATGCTAGTATACATACATGCATCTATTAATATTGATTAATTTACCTGCATTAACAAATACTACGTAACTTCATATTATTCCTTTGATCGATGTTGGGCCTAGCTAGCCACCACAAGAAATTTAATTGTCGCACACTCAATTGGGGCAAAATATAGAATGGAGTAGTATATATATATATATATATATATATATATATATATATATATATATATATATAGAATGGAGTAGTATAGATGAAAAAGATTAATTGAAAACAATTTTTATTATAAGAATTAATCTGACTCGTTTAATTTATTTTTAATATCATCACTCACTTATGAATTTATCACATGCATATTGAAACAATATATAGTCTTTTTTTAATATCATCCCTTCACGCTCTACATCTATGAATTCCGCCTATCAAATTAACAACTAAAATTGGTTGTAACGATATTCATAATAAATTCTGTTTTTTATGAAATTTGTAGATCAAAAGTTCAAAACTATTGTAGTAATCTGTTTACAACTTTACAACTGACATTTCTTCTTCCATCTTAAACCTAAAAGGGTTTAGACAGTTGTTAGTTTACCACACAAGCAAATACAATTTTTTAATGACTTAATTATAGTACCTATTTCGTTGACATAATGAATGAAATTAACTAAATTTCGCATAAAATAATTACAATGTATTATTAATTAAGCTAAGTAAATAAAGACGTTGGAAGGTCAATTTAGGGAATAGTGTAGTGGTTTGGAGAGGTTTGGATGTATGCGCCATGTGTGGAATTAAATGAATAGGCCCAAAGGAAAGGGTACAATCACCTCTTGCCTACCAAGCACTATTCCTCGGGTTGATGATGAATAAGGGAAGTGAGTTATATTTTTATAATTCTTGATTAGTTATAAAGTGTATTTTTATATTTTTAAAGTGTTTTTATATTATTAAACTAAAAATATAAATGTTTAATTTTATAGATTAAGATGTAAGGAATAATACGTGATAAAAAATGATAAAGTTTTTTTTATATTTTTTATACTTATATTGATCTTATCAGGAAAAAAATATAAGAATATATCACATCTTGTTGATGATTTACACACAACTATTTTTTACAATACATAATTATTACGAAGTATATATACTCATACCAACATACTATCTATTATTCATATTTACAAATTATAAAAATATAATGATTCACATAACTACTTTTGTATTATATATAACAAAAAATTATTGTACGTAAATAATCATCCTTTCTCCAAACACCACAACTCGTCGTTTTGCACAAAGGTACAATCCTGTAATGCGTACTTCTGCGTATGAACGGTCAACTATCACTGTCGCTTTTCTTATTGTACAACCATCTTATGCGTATACGCACGCACTCCATCATGACGGGTAGATTAGAAGGTTACCTACGAAGAGTAATTTTACTTTGTGTAATTAATCAAAATCAAAATTAAAATCAAAATTGATTGATGAAACGATAATTGTTATTCCAATAAAAAAACTAAAAAATGGAATTTTAAATATATTTAGAGAAAATTACACCAATCATTCATGTGTTTTGCCTTAAATTTCACCCATAGTCCCTATGGTTCATTAATTACACCAGACGTCCCTAAGGTTTACATTTTGTAACGCCTGTAGTCCCTGATCCACTTAAAATGACTAATATACCCTTTTGTCTTTAATTTAACATTTCTTTTATTTTTTTTATTTTCTAAATTACTTAATTAAGTAATAATAATAATAATAATTATTATTATAAAACTCACCCTATCTCTCTATCTTCTCTGTGAACTCACCCCGTCACCGTAACACTCCCCACCCATTCCCATCGACCACCGCAGTGCCGCCCACGCCGCCGCCGCAACCATCCTTCCCCGTCGCCGATTCTGCCGCCCACGCCGCCGCCACCACCATCCTTCTCCTTGTACCGCTGCGCACTTCCTTCACCATCCTTCTCCCTCATCCAAGAACCTCTACCTCCACCGCCGTAGTTCGTAACCACCACCACCGTAGGTCACTGGCCAACATCGATCCCACACGCCCACACAAGAACATTCACGATGAAGATACCCAAATCTGTAACAACACAAGAACATTTAAGAACAAACCCTAACAAAACCCTAATAGCTAATCTGTAAGACACAAAAGAACAACCCCTAATCGCGATGGGGCCTGCGATGGTGATGACGATGGTTGCGACGGTCAACAGATTTGGGTGTGTATGTTTCTCGATCAGGTGTGTGTTTTCAGATCTGTGTGTGTATCGTTTGTTCTTGTTCATGTTTATGATCTTGTTTACAGATCTGATGGCGATGGTGGTGAGATGATGATGGTGGTGTGTGTGGTTTGTTCGTTTTTCTTGAAAAACAGATCTTGTTTACAGATCTGGTTTGATGATGATAAGATGATGATGGTGGTGGTGGTGGCAAGGTGGTGACCGGCGTTGTGTGTGTGTGTGTGTGTTCAGATCTCTGTGTGTGTGTTTGTTCATATGGTTTTTGCGTGTGTGTTCAGATATGTGTGTGTGTGTATGTAACTGTGTGTTCAGATCTGTGTGTGTGTCATGGAGGTGGTGGCCGGAGTTGCAGTGGTGGCCATAGTGGCGGTGGTGGCCAGAGTTGCAGCGGTGGCTGGCGAGAGGCGGTGGCAAGGGTGGCGTAGACGGAGTGAGAGACGGGGAGAGATTGGGGAAATGTGGGGAGATGGGTTTTTAATTATATAATAAATAATAATAATAATAACAAAATAATTCTTTATTAATTAAAAAAGAAATAAAATATAAAAGAAAAGTCTAAATTAAAAGAAAAGGACATTTTAGTCATTTTATGTGGACCAGGGACTACAGGCGTTACAAAACATAAACCTCAGGGACGTCTGGTGTAATTAATGAACCACAGGGACTATGGGTGAAATTTGAGGCAAACCACAAGGACCATTGGTGTAATTTTCTCATATATTTATGAATAATTTTCAATATAGTCTACATTTAATTTATAGTCCTAAAACCAATTTTAATCTTTGAAATTTGAATAATAACATCAATAGTCCAGATTGAATTTTAAAATTTTAGACAGAGATACATTTTCATAATTCACATGTGATGTTTTTAAAAATCACATGTGATTGTATACTAAATCGTCTGTGGTTGCATTTTAAAAAATTTAAGTACTATATTTTACATAGATTTTATTAAACACAATTCATCCATTTCTTTTATATATGAGGAAAATTCATTAATGTTACAGTAACTTGTATTAAACATTTTTATATTATAATGGATTACAGACTAGTTCTATTTAAAAAGAGTTTTGAAATGGTTTTTAGTTGAGTACATTTGAAAAAGAAATATTGTTGAGTATATATATAGGCAAAAATTTAAATGAGAATTATTTTTATACGAAAACTGCGACAACCAATCTGAGCCGTCCAATTCTCCCTTTTTTAATGTAATCACCCACCCATGAATTTCTCACATGCACTCTGCCATACTTGATCTCCCTACGTTCTACATACATGAATTTCACTTATTAAATCAACGGCTAAGATTAGTTCTCGCAGTTCTCGTACGAAAAAAAGTTTTATTTTGAACCCTCCCATATATATATATATATATATATATATATATATATATATATATATATATATATATATATATATATATATATATATATAGGGAAGGGTTCAAACGAGAACTGTTTTTCGTACGAGAACTGCGAGAACCAATCTCAGCCGTTCCTTGGATATGGGAAGTTTATGGATGGAGAGCATGGAGGGGATCAAGTGTGACAGGATGCATGTGAGGAATTCATGGGTGAGCAATGACATTAAAGGAGGGGGAATTGGACGGCTGAGATTGGTTCTCGCAGTTCTCGTATGAAAAACAGTTCTCGTTTGAACTTTTGCCTATATATATATATATATATATATATATATATGTCCGCCTATAAGCACACCTTAATTACCTCCCAAATCAAGTTTCAGGTTGTTCGAGTCACTCAAGTTATTTGTTTCAGATATTCTCGACACCCTTAGAACAACCATGCATGCACTTTCATTCAATGGTACAGGTTGATAATGATATACATATGTGCATGAACAGTCAACAATGGCTGTCATCTACTTGCATTTTTGTACAAGCACATAATGCGTGTATATGTTCGAAAACATTAAATCATTGACGGAATGGTACAAACAAAAATTGCATATATAGGGTATGTATATATTAGATTATTTATTTATGTATATATCAACAGTCAAGAGTAGCTGTAGAACACTCTGGTTATCTAACAATGACAACAATTTGCTCAAAACTATCACCTTCTAATAAATGATGTCGTTTATAATCTTGAGTATCGAACTACTCATTTCAAGCAAATAGTTGTACTTTCATTTTCCTTGAAGGGGTAATTAATTGTACTTTCTAGTGGTGGTGAATTTAAGATTGGGTGGGGTACGGTTTAATATACATCTATAGCAACACTTTTCTGTATGGTTTGTTTGAAAAGTTTTAAAAAGATGGTCATGTCTCCCTCAAGATAAAGAAAAGATTCAAGAATTAGATTTTTTTTTTTGAAAAGTAGATACTGTGTATATATATATTTGCAGTCAAAATGTTCATCAGACTAGAACACGGACTTATCAGAAGAGATATACCTTCTACCAGTAGTGAAAATATCATACCTATATAAGTCCCGTCTAGAGTCCTTTAAGCCCCCAATTTACATACCAGAAAAGTCGATTCTACCATACATATTTAACTAATTACGTAATAGAAAGACATGCTGGATTTAGTAACCAATATTGCCAGAGTAGATTCCCGTTTGTCTTTGCCCGCGCTTTAATCCACTGAAATTACAACAACTTGATCTCAACGAGCATACCAATGACCGTTGATTTTGCATCCGTAAACACCATCACATTCCTGTCTTTCCATATTAATTGTCAACTCCCACAGTAAATTGCTCTTGGTGGTGCCCGCCCTCTGAACTGCTTTAGACAACTCAAAAGATTCAGCCGGTTGATACGCCACCCCACCAACTGTGAACGTCTTTCCAAAGGGTAAGAACCCTTGGACATGAGAAAATCGCATGATCTACCGACTAAACTTGAACCTCGCATCTTGGGCATAACAAGGAGTGTAGATCAATTAAATCTGCTAAGTTCTAGCTAGACATTTATTTATTCGTTATAACCCACGCTTTTTAGACATGTTAAGGTATGAACTATATGGGGCAAATATTTATTCAGTTCTAAAAAATTGTTTAAGTATCGAACGAAGAAAATAATGAATTATGATATAAATATATAGAATAAGGATGAAAATAAATAATATTTATTTATAGAACTTGAGGAACTAATGTGGATCTTTAAATTCACTAAATCAATGGTTGACATCTAGTATGGCATATTTGTAACTAAAGAAGATACTGTAGAAGAAATAAGTATGATGGTCCCGTATTATACTACGGATGAAGCAATGCTAGATGATAATATTTCTAGTGTGTGTTTGTGTGTGTAATCGGTAAGCGAGAGAGAGCCGAGAGCTATTGAGAGAGAACACAAACACAAGATATGTTGAAATGCAGAGCTTAGATTGAAATGTGAAAGACAAATGCCTTTTATAGCATTTTCCTAACTTTACAATAATTACATATTGCACCCTCACTTTTTATAATCTAACATTCTCCCCCTAAGTGAGGTGTGCAACGATTCACAACAAACAAATACATAAAACTATTCATAAGCTGATTTGTTGCGAATCCCGAAAGCTACTTGCCACTTGCGTATTTGCCTTCTGCTTGCCAGTGTCGTTCTCATCTTTTCTATAGCACGATAGGCTTGAGCATGTTCTTCATCAGTTTAGGCTGCACGGTTATCCCAAATTTTCTGATGTATCTTATGATGAAGGATTTTCAAAGTGCCGTCTGAATATGACATCAGTTCATCAAGTCTGATGAATATCTTTTCACCTTTTGTATTCCTTGAGATGACACCTCGATCACCTTTGAAGTTTGGATGCCCATCATAGATAATTGTCAACTCTTTAAGCTTTTCTAAGTCTGGATGGCTCTGGTTAGGCTTTAAGAGATTGACTTTCAAGTAGTTGTTTTCAGCTCCGATTTGCAGATCATGTTTCTCAAAATATTATATCAGATTCCTCATATATTTCATCAGAGCAACTCTTCCAAACTCTTCTTCAGGCCACTTTCCTCGTTTCTGAGAGAGGGTGTCAAAAATAAAGCTGATGTCTTCAATACTAACAAACCTTAAATCTGCTTCATTGAGGAAGTATGACAGGTTGTTTGCTCTTCTGACATGAAAGATGACATACTTTATCCTGAAGGTGGTTTGAGTATAGATATTGATGAGTTCAACTATTGGATACTCTGATTTGATCTCTTCTGGTTTTGTCATGGATTGTGAGAGGATGTGTTCATATCTTCTTCTCTGTTTGTCATCCATGTTCCGCAACTCAGGGGAAATAACCTGTATTAGCTCAGTGCTGAATATGTCTGGTATTCGTTCTTCAAGATTGGCAGCATTGACAAAGTACCGTTTCCATATTGGTTGTTGACCAACACTTCTTGTGAACATGTTACCTGCATCAAGACCTGGATCCCCACGATACACTGGAGGAGTAGGTGGCACTATGAAGCTTTGTGGCAAAGGCCATTCTGATTCTTGTCGTACTTTCTCCGCTGCTTCTTTCTGTCTGTTTCTTTCTAGTACATCAGCAGC
Source organism: Pulicaria dysenterica (assembly GCA_947179395.2). Taxonomy (NCBI): domain Eukaryota; kingdom Viridiplantae; phylum Streptophyta; class Magnoliopsida; order Asterales; family Asteraceae; genus Pulicaria; species Pulicaria dysenterica. The sequence goes on from OX359295.1 coordinate 61,198,251, forward strand.
TGATTCTTGAAACTGACCACGAGGAGGTGGGAATTGTTCATGAACTTCTATCTTTACTCCACTGAGAACCCTGGACATGTCAAAGGTGGTTTTCTTCTGTTTAGGCTTCCTTCTAGCTTCCCTTCTAGCTTCCCTTCTAGAGATTGTTGCCCATTCTTTTCTTTTAAGTGCAAGTTCTCTTTCACTGATGACATCATCAAATCTGTGGACAACTCTGGGTGAAGCTGGACGTGTAGTGTCTTTCACATATTCATCGATATCTTTGAACATGTCACGAATTTGAGGATCCTCAGGTTCCTCCTCTGGTTGAGCAGAACTGCTTTTTCCTATATGCCTTGCAGGTGATGTGTGTATAGACTCATATAAATCCTCCATTTCATCATCTGAGTCACTAAACAAGTTAAACATCTCGGCATGGAACAGCTTATAAGGTATTTCACCTTCTTCAAGATCTATTGGCCTTGGTTCAGATTGTTGCTGAGGTACATAAAGTACAATCTGTTTGTCAGCAGAATTCCTTTTGTTGTTGTTCATAAACTTCATCGGTCAATTGTTGTGCAGTTTTCTGTTGGTGTTGACTCCCAGACCCCGCTGAACTTGTACATGCAGATAAGTATGAACTAAAACGGGGAACATGTACAGTAGGTACAGTAGCAGCTACAGAGGAAGCAGTCATATATCTTCTCCTTTTCTCCCCCTCGGGTTGATCATCAGGATCCTGATAATCCCGTTTCCTCTTGCTTCCTTGAGCCTGAGCCTGACAAGTTTGTTCAAGTAATGTTAGCTTCTCAGTAACCTTCTCCAAAGAGGTGTAGAAGCTTCTAGTCACCCCATCGATCTTGCTGTTGACATCTTCATGAAACTCTTGAAAGTCATCCATGGAGATTCCCTGTGGAAGTTGTTCGTTGCGTAGAGTTGCCAGAAGGTCTTGATCATGAGTAGATTCTGGCCTTTGTTCCAGAAGTTTAACATACAGCAAGCTCTTTAAAGCATCCACTGACATGGTTGCTGGATCAGGTTGCGGCTGAGGTTCTGGCACTAGAGGTCTAGCAGCAGTGAGTGCTTCAATTCTGTTTAATTGCTGAGCTTGGGTCTGGGAGGATTGTTCTATCCGATCCAACTTTTGATTTATCTCCTGCAGTTGTTGGTGGATTGGTGCCATGGCTTGTTGAATATAGTCTTGAAGTTCTGCATGTGTAACAAACCCGGAATCACGAAGACTTCCGGTTGAGGTACCAGCCACAGAGGCAGTACCACCTACTTGAGCAGCTTGGATGTAGGCTCCAGCAGGATTTCCTTCTAATCCTCGACTGACACCTTGAGAGGTACCACCTATAGAAGTTGAGGAGACTTGTTGGACATACAAGCTTAGTGCATCAATTGTAACCCTGTGTTGGTCAAGATAAGCGGAGATCCGCGGTATATCAAATTGTGCATTAAAAGGATTCGAGGACGAGGGAGGTGGTCCTCTATGTTCAATAGGTCGAACTCCCAATTGAGATTGACTTAGAGTATGTGCTATTACCCTGTGCAATAAAGACGGCCTGTTGAGAGACACCGTAGTAGCTTTGTGGGGCAGAAACTTGCACGGGTGGGATCACCGCGACTTGTTCAATATGAGGCCCAACAATGTTAGGCCCCATAGTAGATGTGGCTTCTCGGTTTTCTGGGTTTAGGGGACCCTCAGCACTCTGTTTTTCTTTTCTCACCTCCTCTCTTTCACTCGTACTTCTAACTACATAACTATCTCCTTCTTCACCACTACCAGGACCATACCCTGCATATCGATTTGGGGACAAGAAAGAATCAGGGGTGACGGATCCGGTTTCGGCAGACAACTCCAGAGAAGGAGTAACAACACGCATATCTTGACCTGGAGCTACTGTGGCAGGTTGGACAGGAGGAATGTCTGGAACTTGGGTAGAAGGATTCAAATTAATGACCAAACCACCAGTTTGAGGAATGACTTGAGTAGTTTGAGCAGTATGGGTCTGGTCAGGAGAGGTAGTATGTGGGTCGGTAAATTTCATGAAGGAAGGGGTGCTGTCAGCTGGTTGGTCAATGGGTCTGTCAGGGGTGCCCATAGGAGAATTGACAGGTTCAAAGGCAGGGTCACCTCCTGGTTGAGAAACAGACTCAGCTTGGGAAGATTTGGAACTGGATGACTCAGAAGCGTCAAGACCAAGTTCTTCTATAACAGCTTGGGTGCGGGTGGTTTGAGAGATAGATTGGATAATGGTTTGAACTGTAGCGGGATCATACATATCCCCTCCCTCTCTAATTACTCCACCTTCACCATCTTCTCCACCCCTCTCTTTATTTTCTCTCTCCACTTCCCTCTTAGCATCTCCCATAGATGTCTGAGGCCTATCCTTTAAGTTCTCACCGGGAACTACTCCTCCCTAGGAAGGTATGGCTGGTTCTGGCACAACCATGTGAGGTATTCCTACACTCTCCCTATAACTCACAAGAATATCATTCTGCTCACAAAGATCAAGGAGAGATATAGGGAATGGTCTTGGGATAGGCAGATTGGCCGGAATGGCATGTTTAATATGCATGAAAAGTTGAGGAGTAATAAAAGGTAAACCTGTCCGGCGAGGAATTTCTGCATTCTGATCCATCAAATACTGGATGATCATGGGTATGAAGCGGTGGTACGGCAACATGTTGGCATCCTTCTTATTTTGAGAATTCTTCCTGAGCATTGTAGCCTTTATATCTTGGAACAGTAGGAAGGCATAGTCCACATGCAAATGATTAGCCGCTGCCACAAAGATTTTGAGTTGATGCTCCGTTGGAAATTCATACCCTGAATGCTTGGGAGTGAGACACCGTTGAAGCACCGTCATAAGTGTGTTGTACTTGGGATGTAGACCGGTGCGTTTGAATTGATTCTTACGGGTAAGCTCACCATCATAACCCATGTCCATGATTGCTGCAAGGCAAGATCCCTTATCTGGAATCTCCTCAAAGTTTGTAGCAGGAGGTCTACTGTCAGCAGTGGGTAGGTTAAAGATTATTCTGAGGTGAGTGAGAGGTATATTGACTTGGAATTCATCGACCTCAGCATGAATGACCTCATTCCCCCTATTGTTTGTACAAACATCACATGTTTTCCAGAATTGTTGGACGTATAGCTTAGGGACATGTGTGCCAGTTGTAGCTGGATTTTATGTCAAGAGGTGGTTCAGGGGGTGTATTTTCAGAATTTCTGTGACAATGGGGTAGGTAGGGTTTTTCAGTTTTGCCAGGTCTATATAGTGGTTGTTTTTATGAGTCCTGGTATTAAGGAACTCAGCTTGGGGCATAATCTCCTCAGGATCACGCACTACTTGAGCCATCTTATTTGTAAAGATAGATAAAACAATTAAGTCAAAGATAAAGAGATATGCATGAAAACAACATTCAGCTTTGAGTTTTGTTCAAACTGCAGTGAATGAGATAAGGTTGACCAATGTTGACCAAAACTATTCAGTTAGAAAAATATGAGAAAAACCCTAAGTGTTAAACCCTCATTGTGTACAAGATGATTTTCAATATAAAAAAGTTGATTTCATACTTTGAAAATGTCAATTAGATAGTAATAAACAACTTTGCTGTACTCGAGTGTAGTCCAAAAATCATCCTAACACCCTTTTTAGAACCAAAAAGTGAACTTTTAGTGAAAGTTCATACACCTCAAGAACATGAAGAACACTTTTTGAGATTTTTGATATATTTTTGCACCAAAGTGTTCCCCATGTGTCCAAACCACCCATCGCAAACTTAGATTGTGCAACCAAGTTTGTTTCATGTCCCAAAAACTCATTCAAAGTTTCGAAGTGTCCTATCACCGTCGGCTGTTCTAGGGCCAAAAATCAACATTTTAACTCAAAATTTTCAAAATGTAAACCGTACAAGTTGTTACCTATATGATTAGGAGTATTTTGATATAAAAATTGCAAATTTTGGCAGCGTAACGAGAGAGTTCTTGAAATCAAGTAGCCAAAAGCGAGAGAAAAACTTCAAGGGTTTTGAATTCTGATCGCATGAATGATCTGATGGGAGGATGGGACGGTTATAAAGTGAAAAGCCACGTGTCACGTGTTGATTGGACCAAACACGAGTAAAAAGTGTGGCTGATAGGGGAATTGCATGGTAAAAAACATGCGGCTGATAGAGTTTGAATCGCATGCAATTAACCCTTTGGTGTGTTAATCGCATGCGATTGAGCCTTAGTGTTGAACAATTTGTCTGAATCGCATGCAATTCACCCTTTGGTGTATCAATCGCATGCGATTGGCCATTGATTATTTTCATATTCTAAGGCATGCGATTGAGACTATCGCATGCGATTAAGGGATAATTAACAAGTGTTGTAATCCCATGCGATTGACTGTCTATTCGATTGAAGCCATGCGATTGAACCAAGACTTAGAAAATTTAAATTTTGTTGGGTTTCAAGAGATCCCATGCGATTGGAGCATAGAATGCGATTGTTTGTAACAAAACCTAACACTTGGAAATTTTCTGAGAATTCAAAATATCTGGATTTTTAGAGTTGAAAAATTGATTTTCCAAGATACATTGATTTGAGCATTTGTTTTGATACACTCCCCCTTGACTTTTGCATCTGTTTATGAAAAATTTCAAGATTTAGGGAATGTGTCAGTTGTATACTTCCCCCTACACATGTGCATAATGTGTATGATTTTTCTCCCCCTACACATATGTAACATGTGTACAACCAGAAAGGCACTCCCCCTTGAGTGTTGCATCAGTAATCTGCACAAAGAACAAACAGTGTAACACCTATTCTAAACAAAAAGGAAAGAAAGGAGAAATGAAGCAACAGTATGTTATATTTTCAAGTTTAGCATGCCTAACTTAGATACCAACTCAATGAAGCGACTTTCATCTAATGGTTTGGTAACCAAGTCAGCTAGCTGATTTTCAGTAGGAACATACTAGAGCTCAACAAGACCTTTTTCGACGTTATCTTTTATGAAGTGATAACGGATATCAATGTGTTTAGTTTTAGAGTGGTGTACCGGATTGTAGGAGATAGCGACGACAGACTGGGAATCGCATAGTAATGGAATTTTGTCATACCGGACACCAAAGTCTGATAACTGAGTACGTATCCAGAGACCTTGTGAGCAGCACATTGCAGCAACAACATACTCAGCTTCAGTTGTAGATGTGGATACGCAGTTTTGCTTCTTTAAGGCCCAGTAGACTAAACCATCTCCTAGAAAATATGCACTTCCAGAGGTGCTTTTCCTATCAATCTTGCAACCGGCATAGTCAGCATCTGAGTAAGCATGGGGATCCAGATTTGAATCTTTGGGATACCACAGACCAAGATCCATAGATCCTCTAAGATATCTGAATATCCGCTTAACTGCCAGAAGATGTGACTCTTTAGGATTCGCCTGGTATCGGGCATAGAGACAAGTAGAGAACATGATGTCTGGACGAATTGCAGTTAGATACAGTAACGATCCAATCATCCCACGATAAGTTTTCAGATCTACTGGAGAACCTTCCAAATCTGCTGATAGTTGTGCCTTAGCGGCCATAGGTGTGGATATGGGTGTGCAGTTAATCATATCATACTTCGTGAGAAGGTCTATGATGTACTTGGATTGGCGAATAAAACTGCCATGACTTAACTGCTTCACCTGGAGTCCGAGAATGAATGATATCTCTCTCATCATACTCATTTGAAATCTATTTGCCATGATGTTGGCAAACTCGTCACTGTATTTGGGATTCGTAGACCCAAAAATGATGTCATCCACATATATTTGAATTAAAATTTTGTCCCTAGCCTTGGTCTTTGTGAACAGAGTGGTATCAGTCTTTCCTTTTGAGTAACCCTCACCAATCAAATATTCAGATAATACATCGTACCATGCACGAGGAGCTTGCTTTAACCCGTACAAGGCCTTATCTAAGATATAGACATGATTTGGATATTTTGAATTGATGAAACCTTCAGGTTGTGAGACATATACTTCTTCTTTTATAACACCGTTAAGAAAAGATGTCTGCACGTCTATCTGAAAGACAAGAAAGCTTCTAGAGGCTGCATATGCAAGAAACAGTCTGACAGCTTCAATACGAGCAACGGGGGCAAATGTTTCATCATAACCACTCCGAGCTTTGTTTCGAATAACCACTCCATCCGAATCCTTCTTGTTCTTGAACACCCACTTAGTTCCGACAACAGATTTGCCATATGGAAGAGGAACTAATCTCCAGACTTTGAGACGATTGAATTGGTGTAGTTCTTCCTGCATTGCAAATACCCAATCCAGATCATCCAATGCGTCAGAAGTCTTGGTGGGTTCAATGATACTTAGAAAACCCGAAAATTGACATTCGTTTGCAGTTGCTGCTCGTGTTTGAATGTCAACTGAAGGGTTTCCTATGATGTTATCCTTAGAGTGATGTCTGGTCTACTTTATCTCGTGGGAAGTAGAAGATGAAGGAATAAGATCTTGTAAGTGTCGGCTTCCTCTTCATCTTCGTGGGAGAAACGTGGGTCTGAATCAAACACAGGAGGACTCTCTGGGTCAGAGATCTGATAAGTCACAGGGGGACGAGTGACAGAAACAGATGTAGAATCCTCAGCATATACGTCTACAAATGGATTTGTCTCAGTGACCGTAGGGGCCGTAATAATAACACTTGTGTGTGCAGCTGTGTTGTTCCTGTTGTCAGTTAAAACAGGAGTTGATTCGGATCTAAAGAAATCAAACAAAAAATCAAGATTAGTATTCGAACTGGTCGGATTGTTTGATTCTTTATTTTGAAGCACCGGTCCTGAACTGGTATTCAAAAACGATTTCTGTTGATTTTGGTGGAAAATGTATAACATTCAATGTATCATCAAAATTTACGTTGATACTTTCAACAATGCTCTTTGTTCTTTTATTTAAAACTCGATAGCCTTTAGATTCAGTAGAATAACCTAGGAAAATAGCTTCATCAGCTTTTGGAGCAAACTTTCCTAGATTATCCTTGTCGTTAAGCACAAAGCATCTATTACCAAAGACATGAAAGTATTTGATATTAGGTACTATGCCATTGGCTAGTTCATATGGAGTTTTATTAAAGTGTGTATTAATAAAGGCAGTGCTGATTGCTTCAGCCCAAAAGGAAGGTGGGAGCCCAGAATATGATAGCATGGTACGGGCAGCTTCAACCAAAGTTCTGTTTCTTCTTTCCACTACACCATTCTGTTGTGGGGTGTATGCAGCAGAGAACTGATGGTTGATCCCAACAAGGTCACAGAAGCTCTTCAGAGTACTGTTTTTGAATTCTGTGCCATTGTCTGTCCGGATGGAGAAAACACTCTGATTATGCTTATTCTGCTATTGCTTGATGAAGGAAATGATTGTTGGAGTGGCTTCATCTTTTGATCGCAGAAACTTGACCCAAGTATATCTAGAGTAGTCATCCACCATGACTAGTATGTACTTCTTCCCACTTTTGGACTGGATTCTCATAGGACCACAGAGATCCATGTACAGGAGTTCCAAAGGCTTTGTAGTGCTGAAAACCTGTTTGGATTTGTGTGAAGCCCTTTTCATTTTTCCTTTCTCACAATCTGCACACACATGATCCTTTTTGAATCTTAACTTGGGAATGCCTCTCACCAAGTCACCAGTGACTAGCTTGTTGATATTTTGAAAGTTCAGATGAGAGAGTTTTCTGTGTCATTGCCAAGTAAGATCTGTGGAAGCTTCGGACAGTAGACATACGGAGGTAGGGGAGTCGTATTTCTCCAAATCAATGGAATACAGGTTAGATTTCCTAGAGTCTGCCAGTAATTCATCCCCAGTTTCAGTTAGCACAGAACAGTTGTTTTTCTTGAATACTACCACCAAGTCCTTATCACAGAACTGTCCGATGTTAAACAAATTGTGACCCAACCCTTCAACATAGGAGACTTTCTTGATCTTGATGTGCTTCTTCTCTATGTCTCCGTACCCCATTATTGGTGCAACATTGTCGTTCCCAAAACGTACATTCCCGGAGTACTTAGGAACATAATTCTTGAGAAGACTTTTGTTACCGGTCATATGTTTGGTACAACCGGAGTCCAGATACCACAAGTGAGGCGCCTGCAAAACGAGAGTAAAGCACGTTTAGGTCCCCATGTATGAATGGGTCCTGGATTGTTAGTTCCTAGAAGTGGTTGAGTAGGTTGAGTAGTAACTATGTCTATTTGTGGTGGTGAAACTTCTAGTGATCTATCCTTAGGTACCCATGTGGGTTTAATCTTTTGTTGAGAAGTAATAAATTGAGAAAGAGTTGGCTTAGTTGAGAGTTTCTGTACCACTTTTGGTTTGACAGTTGATGGAATCGGAGGCTTAGGATTCGGTAGAGTTGCTGAAGCGTTATGTTTGCGAATCCATGTTTGCGAGGAATTCTAAAGAATTTGCTTTGGCCTCTGAGCATCAACTTGCCTTTGCTGAACTGGAGCCTTGGGAGCTGAAGGTTGTACTACTAGTTGATTGGGTGTAGGCTTAGGTTTTGAAGATTTGGCCTTTTTGGATGGTTGATTGCGTGACCGTTTTTTAGAATGCAAGTGTTGTTCGTGAGCAATTCATGCCTTTTTGAATGCTTCGTAGCCTAGTCGTCTGTAGAATTCCAGTTCTTTGATCGTCAGTAATCGTTTTGATCTGTTTAAACGTTTGAGTGCATGTGACTGACGAGTGGTGATCCACTGATGAATGATGTATCCTTTTGAATTAATAAATGGAACACAAACTTGGTTAGCGTAAAAGTCTGTCCAGTCCTCACATGGTTTAATTCCAATTTGTTTTCTTAATTGATCATATTCACAATTAAATTCACAATGACCATGGAGACAACCACCACTAATACAAAACATTGAAGAGGCAACATTATCATGCAAACTTGAATGATTACAGACTGAATCAAACATCAAAATTTGTTCACATGTTTGTCTAGTGTTTGAACATTTCCTATATGATCTAGGAATGACTCTCTTCCAAGTGATGTTTATTTTACGCTCTTCACTTCCGAGCTTCTTCACATCTGCAGCAGAATGTAAAATGTTAGAATTGAGTCATGGTCGACTAGCAGCTGCCTTTGAGGATTCAGGCATGTCAGTATTCATACGAGAAATGTGGTTAGAAGTGAAAGTGGATGTCTGTTTGAAAATCTGTTTTTGCTTTAAAGCTTTCAAATTAGAATTGGTGATAGATTTTATTTTGGGTTTGACATATTGGGAAGATGTAGACGCTAGCTTAGAATCTTCAATTCGCTCTGCGTATGGAGAGAAATTGAATGGAGTAGAAGGCTGCATCTCTTGTTTGACTTGAATGATGCTTTCTTTTAAAGCTGTGTTTTCTCTGCACAAATTATCTATGATCTTTTCATCATAATTAAAAATATGTTTGATACGTTTGTGAAGGATGGAGTTTTCTTGAGCTAATTGAGTAAGCTCAGGTGATTGTGAAGAAACTGAGATGGTTTCAGGTGTGGTTTCAGAGTTGAAAGCTTTGGTAAGGTCTCCTTGTACCAGATGGGTGAAGCAAAACTCCTGCAAGGTTTGGAACCTTTGCTGCAATTCCTTGTGGGGAATGTATAGAAGTTGGGGTGTTGACACTTTAGGAGCATAAAGTTCCTCATCGGTATACACTGTTGTGGTGATGGCAGAGTTTAGTGTTGAAATGGGGTAAGTGAAGTATGAGTCATTGAGGTCAGAATAGTCGAAGGGAGTTTCAGTTTTTAGATGTAGGGTTCGTTTGACATCCTCTTCAAGTTGTTCTTCCTCTTGACCAACAAATACCATTCGTTGAGTCAGTCCCTCGCCAAAAAGATGTGCATTTTATAATTGTTTGGCCGATACTTTACTCAAAACACTTGGGTTTTCAAAACCAAGTCCATCGAATGTCCATCTTGAAAAAGGTCATTCCTTTTGTTTGTACAGAAAGATGATTTGTTCACTTTGCCCTCTTTTGATTAGAAGGTCTTCAATTTCTTTAATTTTTAGACAAAGAACACTTTGATCATTTTTAAGAATTTCTGAATCCTTTTCTGCACCAATACGTTCTTCTTTGAGATCATGTATGATGACATTTGTTTTATCAGTTAATGCAAGAAATTCAGATTCTCTCACAGCTAATTGAACCTTAGATTCATCTATGTTTTTATCCAATTGTTCAATTGTAGCTTGTGCTTCTTTATCTTGTGTGTGAATGACCTCTTTTAACACTTGATTTTTCTTAGTTAGTTTGGTCACCTTAAATTCTAACTTTTTCATGCGGTTTAGTATGGTTTGTATATGTTCAAAATTAAAACACATGTTAGAGTTAGAGATAGAGTGTACCTTTCCGCTTTCAACGATCTCCTCCTCAGCATCGGAGAGATCACCACTTTCTTCATAACCTGTTCCACCAGTAGCCATGAAACAGAACTGTGCGTGATCTTCACCATCTAGATCACTTTCGGAGTCTGTGTCTTCCAGGAACTGGTCTTCCTCCACCATAAGAGCATTCCCAGCCTGCTTTTGCTTTGACATGCGGTACTTTTGTTTGTAATACTCAGCATCCTTGACTTTCTTCTGTGGACAGTTCCTTATCATGTGGTCAGATCTCCCACAGTTGTAGCACTTCAGATCCGTCTTCTTTTCCTCCTTTCTCTCATCCCTTTGAAATCTAGGCTTGTCAACTTGAGCAAGCCTTTCTGGCCTTCTGGAGCCAGAGGTAAACCTTTGTCTGTTGTTGGTTTTACTGAAACGATTTCTGAAGGTTTTGCCAACAACAGAAAGAGTATGAATGGCAACTTCCACTATGTCTTCATCATCATCATCCGGTTCAGATTCACTTAGAATCACCTGTTTTAACTTCATTGATCTGGATGAAGATTCCCTTGGGAACTCTTTCAACTGCTACCAAGGCTAAAGGATCTGTAGCTGGCTGTTTAGGATGAGACTTCAGTATTTCATCTTGGTATTGATTGGGGTCTTCAAATATGTTGTGAAAGGTGACTGTAGTGAGATCTTTGTTGTTTTGTTTGTACAGTCGAACATATTCCTTCCACTCTGGACCTAGTGACTTCAAAAAAACACAGTTTAAGTCTAGATCGGTTATGATGATTTGGTTTGACCTCATTTCATTTTGCAGTTTACAAAATCTACCATAGGTTTCAGAAAGCAGTTCGTTCTCTCGAACATTGAAGTCATGATAGCTGTTGACCAGTTGGGTACGTTTGATGTATTATCCTTGTTCAGTACCTTTCAACTGCTTCTTTATCTCATCCCATATTTCTTTAGCAGTGGCTAAGCTATCTATCTTGGTGTAGATCTCTGAGGAGAGTCCTTGTTTTAGATAGTACTTAGCCAGTCTTTCAGCTTTCTTGATCTCCTTCTCTTAAGCCGTGAGCTCTTCAGCAGTCTTTTCCCTCTCATGACGGAGAATAGCGGGGTTGTTGTCAGGATCAGCTTCAACAACTTTGATGAACTTTGTGTTCCCGTTATTGATACAGTTTATCATCATTTCTCCGTGCATCTAGTTGTGCTCCAGGAAATCCATAAACCTTCCTTTCCATACATTGTATTCACCTCGGAAAAAAACGGGAGGTTTTGTATCGGTACCGATGGACATCATTTCATTTGAACTTGACATTGTGAGAGTTTAATTAAGAAATGATCGTTCACTTGTTATATATGGACTGATTGTTCGAAAACTTAATTGACAAAATGAGGAGCTAATTCACTTTAATTCAACTTTGAATTAGATCTTGTAAAGATTAAATTAAATTTTGAATTATATAGAATTGAGTTAATTTTAATTCACCTTTGAATTATATCCGAGTTAGATTAAATTCAATTTTGAATTAGAATTTTAAGTTTTAAGTCTGATTGTCCTCTTTGTTCAAAGTCAATTCCCAATGGTTCTATCACTTGTCCAATAAGTTCAAGGTATGCGATAGTTGTTATGCGATTGGAGGAAACGCTTGAAAATTGAGCAATCTTCTTGGCAGTGATTGAATAGAGTAACCAATAGAGTGCGATTGATTCCTGTAGTACCAAACACTTAGAAATAAACTGTTAGTCACTACAATCGAATGCTATTCAAGTTAACTGAATCGCATACGATTGCCTTTGATGTGTGATAGAACCCTTGAATCGCACGGGCCAACAGAATACGATTGATGAACCAAGACTTAGAATCTCACAGAAAGTTTGTGGCTGATAGCACTTTAAACCTTCCAATCGCATGCGATTGATCCTACGTGGCTGATAGCACTGAGTAACACTTGGTCAAATATCAACTTTGTAAGAACTATAAGCTGTATCACCCTGTCAATCGTATTGACCACTATCCGCCTTATAGACTCAGATATGTCACAATCAGATCTGATTGCCTTACCCCTTATGATGACTACCCACTTGTACCTTGATTGGTATGGGTAGTACTTGAGTTTCCTTGTTCTATACTTAAACTTTGAAGAATAAATGATTATTTTTAATTAAAAACGACTTCTTCTTCTTCAATTCTGCATTTAAACCTCGAGAACACCATAAATGCTTAATTTCTAGAAAACTAAATGCCATAAAGTCGAGCATTTAATGAACTATTTGACTTTTTCCTTTAAAAACACCACTCGGTTTTGAAGTATTCTTCAAGAAAGCCTAATAAAACAGTAGAAACCTTCTAACAAACCCGGAAAGATGATAGAAAAAGTAATGTTTTATACCTTAAATGTGTTCTATCTTCGGGAAATGTTTGAACTCGCACCTTTCTTGAACAAACCTTGTGGTTGTATGCTTTGTAGAACCCGAATGCTTGTTCTTCACCTTGAGCTTGAAATCTTCGAGTTTTTACTTGTTGTTTTCGAACAATCACGAGCGAAAAACAAGTTTGGTTCTGATACCAATTGATGGTCTCGTATTATACTACGGATGAAGCAATGCTAGATGATAATCTTTCTAGTGTGTGTTTGTGTGTGTAATCGGTAAGAGAGAGAGAGAGCCGAGAGCTATTGAGAGAGAACACAAACACAAGATATGTTGAAATGCAAAGCTTAGATTGAAATGCGAAGGGCAAATGCCTTTTATAGCATTTGCCCAACTTTATAATAATTACATATTACACCCTCACTTTTTATAATCTAACAAAGTATATTAGGAATAGTTTGGGAATCAAATTAACATCTAAAACTCCATTGATATCTCGATCCAATTCCTAACCATATTTCAGATTATCATCTACAGAATTGTTTCTCTCTACCACACACACATACTATCTCTCTCCCTCTCTCTCCCCCCTCTCTCTCCAGATGATAGCAGACAAACCAATATAAAACTCCAGTGATCCTTTCCTCCAGCCAGCCGCCGAACGACCCTATCTACGCCGGCCAACAAGCCATCTACCTTCTCTGTTCTAATTGAAACATATAACTTTTATTTTCATACGTCTGAAACATATATCAAACCAATAGGCCATCTACCTTGTCCATATCAGTTCTTTCTGTAACGTTTTCCATCGGTGATCTCAATCATCTCCGTGAAGATCCACGCCAACCACCGTAGATTTATATCTAGTTGGCTTCTTCTTTCTTTGTCACCGATCATCCTTACCTCAAATTTCTCTCTCCTAGTTTCTATTTGCGTTCAAGTCTAGATTTGAATGATATGTGATATTTAGGGATCTTCATCTTTTTTTTTACCGGCAAAAGTCACACAAGGGAGTGTTTCGGCTCGGTCATCACACTACCTTGAGCAATCAATATTATTAAACTAGATTACTAGACCGCTAGCAAGTATGTGAGGCAAATATAACTTACCGAAATACAATTCGAACAACAATGGACATAAGCATAACATTTTTAGAAACAACACCAAATTAATGATCAAAAACAAGAAATAGAAGTTTTGATGAACAACCTTCACAAACTTTTAATTTTTACAAGAAATAATTGAAACATTCACCCTATATTTGACACTTAATGCTTTTAATTTCCTCTTCTCAATGCTTTTGGTTTAAATAAAATAGAATAGAGTCGAGTTATGTGTCTCGTGAAAATGAAGTCATAGATTTTAGGTTGCATATTCAAGTCGATGCGTATCCAATCATTCCTGGTTTCACTTCTTGCATTTTTTATATGTTGACGTGTATATTTGTGGTTATATGTATTTTGGTGTATTCAGCTTATATGATTTTTTATAAATGTTGTTTGGTTTATTTATGTGTGTTTGAAAAGCATTTTGATTTATTTGGGTTTAGTATTCTAGAGTGCATTTCCAACAATCTCAAACTTGTTCTGTTTTGTTTTTTTTTCGATTTAGACACACCCGTATTTTTGGAATTGGATTTGCATTTTCGCAACTACATTTGCAAAAAATAAATTCTTGAAAATATAGAAAGAGTGATATTGTTTGAAAGTGAATTATAAAATTAGTATACTGGTATAATTCATGAATTTGGAAAATGAGAGACGCTGTGTCTTTCCTTTTCTTTTCAAGGGCGAAGTGTAATTTGGGAAGTGAGAGGCCTGTGAATATTGGTGTATTTAGCTTATAATTATATATATATATATATATATATATATATATATATATATATATATATATATATATAATATATATATATATATAGAGAGAGAGAGAATTAGGTTCAAGTAAAAAAATATTAAGGTACTAAATGTAAGGAGAAATTAGAGCTTGACACGTGACAACTTTATTAAAAGGGTAAAATTGGAATCATTTTTATTCCCCCTCCCACCCCACGTTCTTATCTCAGCCCACACACAAGACTTGCAAACCCTAGAAATGCCCCTACAGATCAGCCGCCGTACACCAGCATTGAACACCACCATCGCACTTCCGTGAAGCCACCACCGTCGCCGTGCTTTACTCTTGCGACTCTGTCAAAATTCTTCGTATATTACGTCGCCGGAAGCCATCACAGCCATTTATGCCGTCAACGTCAACATCAGAAACGGTCGCCACTACTGTGTGTTCCGCCTCATCTTCTGCTGCTATTTCCGTCACAACTGTTGTTTGGTGCAGCCCCCGTCTCTACGATTCACGGATTAGGGCTCATCTCTCCGATGCACGGATTAGGGCTCATCTCTCCGATGCACGGATTAGGGTTTCGTAGCCGCCGCCGGTGCACAATCCATGGTTGTCGCTCTGTTTTCTTGGGGCAGTATTGATGAATAATCTTTGCGTGAGTCGATGCACAATCCATGGCTGTCACCGCATCATCTATTCATCTTCTTCTTCTTCCGCCTTGTTTTTTGTGCATCTAGCCGACGGGAACAGAGAAAACCAACGGCGACTGTGTTGTGGTGACTTTGTGCATCTGGCCGACGGTGGTGTTTGTTTATTTGTGCATCTGGCTGATGACGGCGGTGTGGTAGTCGATCGGCGGTTCTAGGGCTTCCAGTAACTGTTCCCGGTTCTTATTTTGTTGATTTGTCTATTTTGCCCTTTTTCTTTTTTTTAATCCGAATGTAATAGTTTTTGTTGACTTTTTTTTTAACTTTTGGAGAGATTCTATGGTTGAGATCTCTCCTTACATTTAGTACCATAACATTTTTTGTAGTATATCTCTACCATTGTTTTTAAAGCTTGAAGCTTGACTATACCACCACAACATTATTTTGCGTATATGTGATTATATTGGGAAACCCAAACCTACGCACTACATAAAAGATGCAATTTCCCACACTATTTTATTAATATTAATTACTTAATACCATGGAAAATTACGATAAAAAGTGGAGAAATTGAGTGTACTAATTTCTACCAAATCTTTACATCTAAAAAGTGTGAAACTCCAGTAAAATATCATATTTATTAGTGTGAACAAATTATCTAAATTTTTACACTTTTAATCGTGAACAATTTGAAAATATTATACAGTTACAAAAGTCCACGCCTGTAAGTGTGAACTTCTTTAATCACCTATTTATTACTAAATCACACATTTTAAAGTGTGTACTTTTAAAACCAAATACACACATCTATAAATATTAAGTTTTATTTTAACAATCTTTGTTTATAAACTATTTTTCATAATTATAAGCGTGACAAATCTTAAAATGATTACACGCTTATTATGAAGTGTAAATGACATATTTTTTTGTAGCGAAGGAAATTGATGCGTGTTAAAAAATAAGAACGAGAGTGGTGATCATTTACTAATAATTAACAAGGGTGATGTGTAACTAACGACACGTTAAAAACACCACCAACTTGTTAATAACCTCTCAATGATCTAGCTATCTTCTATGACACATACATTTGTGTCTCGATCAGTTATATCTCTTCTATTTATCATCTCTTGTTTATCCTTACATTTATAACTATCTTTATTTGATTTTTAGTCACATTATATATTGTTATCACCAAAATATAACTAATATATGTAATCTATTTGACAAATCTTCTACTTTACATTGCAAAAAGTACCACAAGAAGTTTATTTAGCATATATGGTTAGATAAAATCTAACATGGCCATGTTTCATAAAGGAATTAGTCATGTCAACAATGTCATATATTATTTTATTTTTATACTAGTACAAATATGACCTTTAGTCACATCAAAAAAGTGTGACAGTATGCCTACGGTCACACTTTTTTTTCATTAAAAGTGTGACCGAAGGTCGTGCCATTCTAGGCATGTTATGGTCACACAAAAATTTAGTGACCATATCATATAAAAATGTGACCGTAGCTTAAAAGTGTGACTATAGGGATGGACTTTTCATTTTGAAATCAAACAATTCATCCGAAAGTGTGTCAAAAAACCTTTTCTAGACACACAATTTTGTTATTTGAGTGACTGTTGTTCAGCCTATGGTCACACAAGTCTATTATAATTGTTGTTATTGTTTAGTTTTTAGTCACATATAAATACTTAAAAGGTAGCTGAAACCGTTTTATGGTCACACAATGTTTTCAAAAGTGTGATTATCTATAACCTACACTCACACGAACGTTGTAACATCCCGCCTTACCACTTCACAAGCAATTCCCCAGGGTCACCCATCCCTGGATTGCTCCAGCCCAAGCACGCTTAAGTGTAGAGTTCTCATGACATGTGTCATGCTTGTGGTCCTTACACGCGTTGTGTCATGTAACACCAAAGTTTACTTATAAGCCCATCAAGAGTGTGACTGGACTGTTTTGGAAAAAGAGTTACTAAATGTGATTTTTGTACTAGTATGTGACCGTATATATATCTATGGTCTTTTATAAAATCCATCACAAATTTTATTCTCATATCAGTTGCATATCATGGCATTTGGTAACACTTTTTACAAGTGTGCCTAGTAATGATCACATTTTTATGTTTAAGTGTTACTAAAGGTATTTACTTACTATGCAATTGCCACATTTTTATGTTTAAGTGTGACTAAAGATATTTACTTACTATGCACTTGTCACGTTATTATGTTTAAGTGTGACTAAATGTATTTCCTTACTATGCAATGCTCACACAAGGTAAATATAATGTGACTAAAACTATGACATAATTTAAAAAATGACCTATAGTCACACTTTCAATCAAAAGTGTGACTTTAGTCTGTTTTGGAAAATGTGTGACTAAAGGTTATTTTTGTACTAGTGTGTGACTGTATATATATATATATATATATATATATATATATATATATATATATATATATATATATATATATATATATATGTATGTATGATCTCTTATAAAACTCATCACAAATTTTATTCACATATTAGTGGCATATCATGATATTTGGTCACACTTTTTACGAGTGTGGCTAGTAATGGTCCTGTTTTTGTGTTTAAATGTGACTAAATGTATTTACTTACTATGCATGATTGTCATGTTTTTGGAGTTAGTGGATTGCTTAAGAGAACGTAGGGTAGATATCGCGTGTTTTCAAGAGACTAAGTGGAAGGGTAACCGCTCCAGAGAGGGGATTGGGTATAAGCTTTGGTATTCAGGATCGAGCACTGCCAAGAATGGCGTAGGAATTGTTCTATCAGATAGAGTTAAGGGCAATGTAGTAGAGGTGAAGCGGTGTAATGATAGGATTATAGCTATTAAAGTGGTCCTAGGTGCAGCGGTAGTCCATGTAGTAAGTGCTTATGCACCTCAGGTGGGTTTAGGTGAGTCAGATAAGATTAGCTTTTGGAAGTCCCTAGATGATCTTGTGAGGGGGATCCCAGATGAGCAACTTTTGTATATAGGAGGTGACTTTAATGGACATATAGGTGCTGGAGAAGATGGATACCCAGGGGTACATGGAGGCTTTGGATATGGGGCGAGAAATGAAGAAGGGCGTTTTTTACTTGAGTTTGCGTCTGCACATGGCATGGCCATCACAAACTCTTTCTTCAAGAAAAGGGAAACACATTTGATCACCTACCGTAGTGGTGGACATAGCACGCAAATTGACTACCTTCTTGTGCGTAAGAGAGATCTTAGGAATTGCAAAGACTGTAAGGTCCTCCCACGTGAGGCTGGCCTTTCACAGCATCGTTTACTAGTGTTAGACATCCTTTTCAGGAACAAAGTTGTAAGAGATAGATTAGTGGGTAAACCTAGAATTTTATGGAGAAACCTATATGGAGCAGGAAAAGAGGACTTTAGAAGTAGAGTAGCTGAAGAAGTTAGTAAAACCTTTCCGAGGGATGCAAATTCGGCATGGAACCGCATGGCCCAGACGATTAGAGAGGTAGCTAAAGCTACACTAGGATATACTTCAGGTAAGACCCGAGTTCATAGGGAATCGTGGTGGTTTAACATTGAGGTCCAGGTCAAGATTAAAAGAAAACAAGCCTACTTCAAAGAGTTAGCATTAGTGAGGGAAGGTGTAGAAGAAGATAGGAGTAGAGCTTTGAATATCTATAAAGAAGCAAAAAGAGAAGCGAAGAAAGCTGTAGCTCAGGCGAAAGAAAGAGCTTTTGTAGACTTATACAATAGAATAGATTCTAAAGAAGGGCAAAATGAGATCTTCAAGTTAGCTAAAGCCAGGGAGAGGAGGAATAGAGATTTAGGGAGTATCAAGTGTATTAAGGATGACAGAGGCAATGTAATTTCAAAGGATGAGGAAATTAGGAGTAGATGGGGCGAGTACTTTCTTCATCTCTTTAATCAGGAGACAGGGATAGATATGAGGGGTAGTGGAGCGAGCACAGAGGAGGGAGGTAGCTTTCAGAACGACTGTTATGGTACTAGGATATCTCAAGGGGAAGTTAGAAGTGCGCTTCGAAAGATGGGAAGTGGAAAAGCAGCAGGACCTGATCAAATCCCTATTGAAGTGTGGAGGTGTCTTGGAGAGCAGGGCATCAACTGGCTTACGAACCTTTTTAACCTGATTCTCAGAACTGCTAGGATGCCAGATGAATGGAGAAAGAGTGTGGTTATCCCAATTTTTAAGAACAAGGGAGATGCCCAAGTTTGTGAAAATTATCGGGGTATCAAACTCCTTAGCCATACTATGAAGTTGTGGGAGAGGGTCATAGAAAATAGGTTAAGACGGGAAACTAAAGTATCAGACAACCAATTCGGGTTTATGCCAGGGAGGTCGTCGATAGAAGCAGTCCACTTGATTAGAAGCATCATGGAAAAGCATAGGGAAAAACAACGTGATTTGCATATGGTGTTCTTAGATCTAGAAAAAGCTTATGATAGTGTCCCTAGGGAGCTTATTTGGAGAGCTTTAAAGGATAGGAACATCCCTGGGAGATATATTAAGGTCTTGAAAGACATGTATGAGGGAACTTTGTCGTGTGTCAGCACTCCGGTTGGAGATAGCGAGTACTTCCAGGTTTTACGTGGCCTTCACCAAGGGTCTGCACTTAGCCCTTTCATCTTCGCAATCATTCTTGACCAGCTGACGAGAAGGATTCAAGGAAACATCCCTTGGTGTATGATATTCGCAGATGATATTGTCTTGGTGTCTGATTCAAAGGAGGAGATAAACAGAAGATTAGAACAGTGGAGGGCTGCGTTAGAGAACTCGGGACTTAGAATTAGTAGAGGTAAGACTGAGTATCTTTTTTGTCATTTTAGCAAGACCGATATCGAGGATAGTCTAGATATCCGCATAGGGGAACACGTGTTGAGACCCCAGGAGTCTTTCAGATACTTAGGATCCTTATTACACAGAACGGGTAGGATAGAGGAAGATGTCGCCAACCGTATTCAGGCAGGATGGAGGAAGTGGAGAGCGGCGTCAGGAGTGCTTTGTGACAAGAAAGTTCCGCCTAGGCTTAAGGGGAAATTCTACAGACTAGCTGTTAGACCCGCCATGTTATATGGATCAGAGTGTTGGCCCTTGAAAAAGGCGCAAGCGGAGAAGCTAGAAGTGGCGGAGATGAGGATGCTCAGATGGATGTGTGGGAAGACGTTGTTAGATAAAATCCCGGTTGGTGTTTTTAGAAACGAATTACGAGTGACATCTATTGTCTACAAGCTTAGAGAAGGGAGACTGAGGTGGTTCGGTCACGTTAAAAGGAGGCTTCCAACAGCACCAGTTAGGAGAGCTGAATCGCTTACAGTGGAGGGCACTAGGAGGCGTGGGCGGCCTTTTCTGAGGTGGGAAGATAGAGTTAAAGCGGATTTGCGGGAGTTATCTCTCTCGGTGGACATGATCTCAGATAGGCCCTCATGGAGAAGGAAGATTAGGATCCAGGAGTAGGTAACAGAGAGAATGCGCTTGGCTTCATAGGGTTTTGGATTTTGTTTCGACTTTCTTTTCTTAGGTTTATAGCATACTTAGGTTCTGAACCTTAGATGGTTTTTGTTTTTGGGTTTTTACTGTTTTCTTTTTTAGGTGTAGGTTGTGCCCTTTTTTGTAGGTTGTTTTTCAGGTTGTATTTATGTAGTATTATTTTTATTATTAGTATTTTTATTATTACTATTATTTTTTATTATTATTTTTATTATTAATATTTTATGTTTTTTTATTATTTTTATTATTTGTTTGTTTTTATTTTATTTATCTATTTTTTATTTATGTCTTGTTTCTTCGCAGCTGGAGGTCTTTGTTCAGGAAGCAATCTCTCTACCTATGGGTAGAGGTACGATTGTCTACATCCCACCTCTCCCATACCCCGCTTTAGCGGGATTTTGGGTATCGTTGTTGTTGTTGTTGTTGTTGTTGCATGATTGTCATGTTTTTATGTTTAAGTGTGACTAAAGGTATTTACTTACTATGAAATGGTCACACAAACAAAATATAAAGTGACTAAAAGTATGACAAAATTTTAAAAATGACCTATAGTCACACTTTAAATCAAAATTGTGACTTTGGTTTGTTTTTGAAAAAAGTGTGACTAAAGGTCATTTTTCTACTAATGTGTGACTGTATATATATATATATATATATATATATATATATATATATATATATATATATATATATATATATATATATATATATATATATATATATATGGTCTCTTATAAAATCAATCACAAATTGTATTCACATATCAGTGGCATATCATGACATTTGGTCACACTTTTTAAAAGTGTGGCTAGTAATGGTCACGTTTTTATGTTTAAGTGTGACTAAAGGTATTTACTTACTATTAAATTGTCACGTTTTTATGTTGAAGTGTGACTAAAAGTATTTACTTAATATGCAATAGTCACACAAACAAAATATAATGTGACTAAAAATATGACAAAACTTATAAAGAGACATATAGTCACACTTTAAATCAAAAGTGTGACTGGCCTGTTTTGAAAAAGTGTGACTAAAAATCATTTTTGTACTAGTGTAATGAACAGCTAACAATGTCATAAATATCTATATATAGCTGAAAATTCAAAGATTCAAAGCCTAAAATTAAGCTTGATCATGATAAAGCAATTAATGAGAGTTATAGATTGCATCACGATAAGTTGCTTAAATGCTCATGCATTAGGTTTTTGATCTCATCAAAGAAATCTACCGAATTTAGAGCATTGGAAATATCGCAATGTGATGATCATGCATGAATGATAAGAAAATTGAGTATTGGTTCCACGTAGAACAACTTAAAAAAAGAGAGCACGTTGAGATCATGGATCACGTACTCAAGATAGAGAGATTTCTTGTTAGATATATAGTCATTTATGATACTATATATTGACCCATGCATGAATGATAAGATCAACTATAGAATGAATAACTTCAATGTCATAGAGTCATACTAAGTAAGCATGTTAAACCAAATGTGACTAAGAATGAAATGTATAATTACATTTTAGAAAGAAAACAAAAACAATCTGAATGAAAATATTGTCAGGATCGAATATAGATTATATCAAATAACAAGAACTAACTTTTAAATAATAAATCAGAGTAAAATAAAAGTTAATCTTTAACTATGATCACAATCAACTAAGAAGTTGCGGAATCACACTTAATTGATTAAAGAAGGTTTTAAACACAGATCAATTCAATCAAACAGTAGTTTTATTAACCAACCAGAATGATTACAAAAGCAAACTTCACCCCCAATCTAACTTATTATGTTAGACGAAGAACACAGACTGTTCTTAGGTTTCAACGAGAAACTTAGAGGCTTAGCACTATTCAGAAAGCAAAATTACAATTTTAAGAACGAATGCAAAATATAATCAATGAGTAAGTTCTTATTATGAATTCTAATCTAGCATATATATACTCCTTGATCTTCCTTGATTTGCTGACAGTTAGGTAATCTTCTATCTTCTGAGATAATCTTGATGATCTTCAAAGTATTTCGAGATATTTTCAAAGATAGGATTTTCCAAATATAGCTCAACAGAAACTGTTTAATGAATACAACAGTTCTTTATTCTTCTAACAGTCTTCAGCTTCAAGGTCTTCAAACAGTTGTAGATGTTTATACTAACAGTTCTCAACTGTTTTCATATTTTCAACAAACAGTTTTAAACTGTTTCACCAACCTTCACCAAACAGTTCTCATCTTTATGTTCAATAACTTAGATTATTTCCCAACAATCTCCCCCTAACTTAAAGTATTGAACAATACATTTAAGTTGTTGGTTCGATTATAGACAAATTAATATAAGTAATGAGTCACATTTCTTCTAATCTCCTTTTGAATCTGTTCAGTAAGTCTTCCTTCTGTTTTGAATCCCCATGGAATTTAGCTTTAATCAAAAACTCCAGCTTAGTCTTGTGATGCTCAATAAAGTTCAAATCAAACCACTCATGCATTGTATTTCCCATCACCATGTAGTATGTCCTTGATTTTGCATATACCTTTACTGCCTTTATGGGAAAAGTTTCCTCTGCTATCAGTTTAGGCATAATCTTTAATGGGTTGCAAATGCTGGTAAGATATTCCATCAGAATCTTGATTCCTTCATTTGAGTCACTAAAGTGCTTAATTCCATATGTATACAATTCTTGTACATCTTCTGGTGATATTCTTGTCATCATTTGTACAAAATTGTCATACACCTCAACAGATCCATCTTCCCTTGTAATAGTAATGCAATGTTTGTCACTTGCTTTTTCTTCAAACTTCCATTCAACAACATGAGACTTTTCACCTAATTCTTTTTCCAATTGGTCAATCCCTTGCTGAACGTCTACTGTCAATTTATCTTTCAGAACTTTGTGAACCACAACAGCTTTGTTTGAAGTGGGAAGTTTCTTGGTTGGCTTAACTGTAGATGCTTTACCTTTTATTACCCTTTTTCTTTTCACACCTTTTTGAGATCTTTCCTCCTCATCAATTCCATCTGTGATTTTCTCACCTAGCTGAAGAGCCATAGCAAAATCTTTTTCTTCTTGTTCTTTCTTCTTGACAGTAAGCAATTCTTGATCCCTTTCTTCAGCTGCCAGCCTCCAAGCCAACTGATAATCATCTTCAAGTTGTTGAGGCTTTTTAAGAACTTTAGTAGGAAGAATAGCAACTTCCTTTCCTTTTCCTGAACCAGAAGGCATTTGATCAGCAATTCTTTCTTCCTGAATTGCAATGCCTTTGAATCCTTTCTTTGGTGGTAATGGTTTCAACTCCTTCATACCTTTGAATTTACCTTCCAACCAACCATCCTCAATACTTTGTGCCATCCTCTTGGTGTTAAATCCAGTAGTTTGAGCACATAGGTCAATCAAGTAAGTTTGTTTAACCTTGGACCATGACTTGAAGACTTCAGTAGTTGGATAGCTAGCAGTAACAGCCATCTTGTTTATCATCATCCTATCCTCAGCTGACAAAGTTTCTTCATCTTCAGTAACAGCTGTTGGGTCAATGGTTGCAACTGTTTGTTCAGTTGTAGTAACAACTGTTTGTTGATCTTGTGGAACTGTTTGTTTAACTCCTTCCTGCTTAGATTTTCTTCTTCCTTTAGCTTGAGCAGTTGAAGAGGTTCTCACCAAAGATTTGGGTTTAAGCAGCATCTCATGAGTATGAAGAACATTGGTTGCCTTCTTCAGATTCTCATCAAGAAAGTTCAGCTGCTTATCTTGCCTTATAAGCACCTCATTGTGAATTGCTACTACCTTGAGTACTTCAGTTGCCTTCTCCAACTTTTCAGTCAGTTCTTTTATCTTCTCATCTTGAGTAACTATCCTTTTGTTTTGAAGGGTAATCCTTTTCTTTAGGTGTAGATGAGCAGCAAGATAAGGTGCAAAGTTAGGATCCGTCAATGCATGTTGTTTCAGTCTAGTCTCAATGTCAGTTAGTGTTTCCACTGTGACCATATCATTGACAATTTCCACTGGTGGTTGACTCCCCTGAATCTCACCATCAGTACCCCTCTGTTCTTGGTTCTGGGGATTACCAGAAACTGTTTTACCAGTCTCTGTTGCCATGGTTGAGGTCTTAGCTACGTTAACACTGTCCTGGTTATCCCTTGCGGATAAAACAGTAGTGTCAGACTCAAAAACCATATGATCACCCTCTTGAGGAATGATCACCTCCTCATTGTGCCTGGGAGACAGCACCAAAGGTTCCCTTTCGATATTCTGCACAAGTGAATGCACCTGTGCAGGGCTAACAGTTTGGGGTTCTCTAACTGTGGTGGAAGGAGCACCAACAGTTTTCCTCTTCTTTCTAAATGTTTTCAATGTAGGGGCTTGTGTTGTAGCTATTCGAATGGTAGCAGAAGAGGATGTTTGTGTATCTTGAGTTGTGGGTTCCAAAGGTGGTGGTGTAGCAATAGTGTGGGCTTCATGCTCACCCCTGGCAACTCTGTTTCTTGACAAGAACTACACCATTGCAGAGAGTGGAGGAGTTATGGCACCCGAGAAACTCTTGCCATTAACCAACAGTTTGCTCAAAGTGGAAGCCACATGAGCAGAGGGAATAATGACCCTCTTGTGTATTTTAAGGTTTGGCATCAAAAAGTTTAAACAAGTTTGCACAAACCGTGGATACATCAAAAATAGACCATACTTGGTCCCCAGATGTTTTACCATACCATTAAATATCAATTTTGAAAAATTAAAACATCTGTTGTTGGCTAGACAGATGAGTGCGAGAGCAATGTTGCTCCCAAACTCATTCCAGCCCGTTCTCTTAGGGCTTATGCACTGCTGGAGAGTATGGATAATGAACTTCCAGTGTGCGCAAAACTGCCCCTTGTAGAAGGTACCCTTACCCCCGGGGCCCTCATACCCAAGTTTTAGTAACTCAGTGTGTAGATATTCTAATGCAACCGAATCAGAATACTCACCATTAAGATCATTTAGTTGTAGTGCATGGCGAATAGTGTCTTCTTTTATAGAAACCTCCATATCATCAACAGTTGTAGAAATCTGTTGCACTCCATCAACTTCTTGGACTTTGGCATTCTTCCTGAAGTTCTCAATATGTGAGGTATAGATTGTGGGGTTGACAATTAGAGCATAATGAATGTTTGATACCGTAAGATAATCAATCATGACGTGGAAAGCGTCAAGATTGTCTGGTTTTTCAAGATAAGCGATCACATTGTGCTCTTTGACAAATGGAAGAGGAGACATTTTGATTTCGATTTCTGAGAGTTGTTGAGAGTTAGGGTTTGTTAATGATCGAAGTTCGTTTTGGACGTGTGAGTTGCTTAATAAGGAGGGAATTGCCTTATATATGTTTCGACTGTTGAATGCAATCCAAAGGCTTCCAAAATTCTGCAAAGACCAAAACACCCTTTAATAGCTTAACAGTTGACGGACAAAATGAACTAACAGTTGAGGAACTGTTTTCATAAGATGTAACAACTGTTATTCAAAAGTTAACTCCCTTTTGTTTGATCATTTATTTGGATTAACAGTTGTTTAGTGTTTACAACTGTTCTCATTTCTCCCCCTTAGTTGACGAATTTCTCCCCCTCAGTTGCACATGGACTTTGCCTAACAGTTGCCGAAGCCATATGGTAACAGTTGAAAACTGTTAGTATTGATTGAAACAGAAATGTGCAACTGTCAAACAAACTTTTAGCTCATATATGTCAAATGCTGAAGCAATAATAACAAATCATTAGTGAACACAGTCATCAACAAAAGATATATTTTATTCAAGATAATCACAATTGAGCTACAATAATTTTGAGAAAACAATACTGTCTTTTGCTATAGATCTAAACACAGCTTATAAGAACTGTCTTAACTCCGAGATCTACATGTGACAAATTATCGTTAACATTTTGTATCATCAAATCTGAACTTTAAGGGAAGACAATCATCATCACATTCTTGCTCGAGAATGTCTTCATTATTTAAGAATCGAGTTCAGAATAGCCTCTACAGTGCCGCCATAGCCTTACTGAGAAGCCTGTCTTCAAAGAATGGTCATGTAATGCACAAGCCATTGTTGGTACTGCTTATCTAATTGTGCAAGGCCGTCTCGTAGGTGTGGGAGAACAATGATCTACACCGTAAGTGTAGACAACTTTCTCCGTGAACAGTTGACATGCCTTAAACAATTTTCAAAACATACAACCCACCAATGGGTGTGCAGTAGACCTTCTCATCATATGTACCACCAGAGACGATTGTCATAATTTGCCTCTTGGGAAGATGGTGAATGATACTAATTCAACATCAGTGGAACTAGTCATCTATTACAATGACTTCCACTGCATCATCATCCGAGGCCCTCTGGTGGTTATGAGTATTATATCTTCGAACATTGAACCACACTACGGAGTTTGTAGTGCCTGCCAGGTTCAATACGAATCTTAGACAACATGGTGTAGGCAATTCATGGAAGAGAGTGAAATTTTCAAAATCACCTCTTATACGAATATGATCAATTGGTTTATTTGGCCTACGTGGATCTGGATGTTGTGTCAAGGTGAACCTATCTCGATCATCATGCATCTCAAGAACACATGATGAGTATTGCCAAAGCCCATGCATTCTTACAAATGGGGCAGGGATGGTTACATAACTTTGTCTAACATTAATATCTTTGAAGTTTATGAGAAAGAAGTTAGTAGCCATTTGCAGAGAGAAGTGTGTGCAAATGTAGGTGTGATTTGTGAAGTATGGGTGCAAGGCTATTTATAGAGAAACTGGGAGGCATTAATGTCCATTAATAGCCATTAATGACCATTAATGTCCAGTAATTTCCATTAATAGCATGCAGTGACTTGTCATATCAAATTCACTATATTACAAGCAAAATGACCTACCTTTATCAGTCTGGAACTGTTGATTCAAGAAAGTGAATTTACCTTTACCTCTTAACAGGGACAGTCACGGGTGTGAAAACTGTTTGTGAGACAGGTCATCAGATATGTCCAAAACTGATGTGTGAAATTGCATTTCCTTCTCTGAATACTTAAATGACAACAGTTGTTAGAAAACGTAACTAACAGTTGCAAACTGTTAGTGTGAAAAACATGGAATAATGAACAACTGTTAGTCCAAGTTAATCATTCCAATGTTGGAAATCAAAAAGTTGAATCTGCTCACATCAAAAGCTTTAGTGAACAAATCAGCTAATTGATCATCAGTATGAATTTTCATAACTTGGATTAATCTCTTTTCATTGCAGTCTCTTATGAAGTGAAATCTGAT
Source organism: Pulicaria dysenterica (assembly GCA_947179395.2). Lineage (NCBI taxonomy): Eukaryota > Viridiplantae > Streptophyta > Magnoliopsida > Asterales > Asteraceae > Pulicaria > Pulicaria dysenterica. Next base: position 61,226,231 of record OX359295.1, read on the forward strand.
TTCAATGTGCTTGGTTTTAGAATGCTTCACTGGATTATTAACTATGCTAATAGCACTGGTGTTATCAACATAAATAGGGGTATTTAAGAAAGACAGACCATAATCCAGAAGCTGATTTTGGATCCATAACACTTGTGAACAGCAGCTTGATGCAACAATATATTCAGCCTCAGCTGTTGAAGTTGAAACTATTGTTTGTTTCTTGCATTGCCATGAAACCAACCTTGATCCAAAGAATTGACATCCTCCAGAGGTTGATTTTCTGTCCACATTGGCTCCACCATAGTCACTATCAGAATATGCCACCAAATCAAAAGGTGAATCTTTAGGATACCAAAGTCCCAATTTTGGTTGGCCTTTGAGGTATCTAAAGATCCTCTTTACAGCAAACAGGTGTGACATCTTTGGACTGCATTGAAACCTGGCACAAACACAAACAACAAACATTATATCAGGTCTAGAAGCAGTTAAGTACATTAATGAACCAATCATTGATCTATAGAGGTGTATATCAACATCCTCCCCCTCAGAATCTGCTCCCAACTGTTTGTGTGTCTCCATTGGAGTACTTGCCAGCTTCACATCTTGATAGCCAAACTTGTCCAATATGTCCTTGACATACTTAGATTGGCTTAGAAAAATACCAGTGTACTTCTGTTTGACTTGTAATCCCAAGAAAAATGTGAGTTCACACATTGAACTCATCTGAAACCTTTTGTGCATAATGACTTCAAATTCTTTACACAAGCTGTCATTAGTGGATCCAAAGATTATATCATCAACATAGATTTGAACAAGCAAAATCTCTGTTTTAACAATCTTTGTAAACTATGTGTCAATTGTGCCTCTCTTAAAACCATTCTCAAGGAGATAGGATGATAATGTTTCATACCAAGCTCGAGGAGCTTGATGTAGACCATATAGGGCTTTATCCAACCTATATACCTTGTCAGGGTACTTTGAGTCTTCAAAGCCAGGGGGTTGACACACATATACCTCCTCATCAATAGTTCCATAGAGAAAAGCAGACTTGACATCCATTTGATACACCTTAAATCCTTTGAAGCTTGCAAAAGCAAGAAATAGCCTAATGGCTTCAATCCTTGCAACAAGTGCAAAAACATCATCATAGTCTATTCCTTCCTCTTGTGTGTAGCCTTGTGCAACCAGTCTTGCCTCATTCTTGATTACAATCCCTCTTTCATCTTTCTTGTTTCTGAACACCCACTTGGTGCCAATTACTCTTTTGCCTCTTGGAAGCTCAACCAACTTCCAAACTTGCTGAATTTGAAATTGTAAGAGCTCTTCTTGCATTGCTTCCACCCATGAAGGGTCTTTCAATGCCTCAATTGCTTTCTTTGGTTCTATTTGAGATAGAAAGCAGGCATTCACATCAAATTGGGCAAGATCCACACCACTGTTTTCATTTTGCAGCATATTCCTTGTTCTGATAGGAGTGGTTGGATCACCAATTATTTGTGATATTGGATGAATCTTGTGAATTCTTGATGTAGGAATGTTTTCTTCAGTCAGTTCATTCCCAAGATTAGACAGATCAAACGCACATTCACTTGAATTTTCAGCATTATCACACACTTGAGCAGCAACTGTTTGGGATGCAGAGTCAGTGTGTTGTTGAGGAGCATGAGCTTCCATGTCCTTTGAAGATTCAGCATCAATCAATGGATCAACAGCATTGGAGAACTCTTGTTGAAGCATAGGAATCACAACAAAGTCTTCAGTAACTTTGTTTGAACCAACAGTTGTTGGTTTCGAGCTAACAGTGTCAAAACTGTTCGGGTTGGTGGAAGCTGTTTGATGATTTTCACCATCAGTTGTTGGGGTACCTGTAGCTGTTTTAGTAGAATACTCAAAAGAAAGAGAGTTAGACAATGCATCAATATCAAATAACCAATCAGGTCCATTACCTGAAATATTGATCATATTCTCATTAAAAGAGACATTCATACTCTCTTCTATGATTCTAGTGACATTGTTAAAAACTCTATAAGCTTTACTTTGAGTGGAGTATCCTACAAAGAAACCTTCTTCAGCCTTACTCTCAAACTTGCCTAATCGTGATTTGGTATTAAGGATAGTACAAGGACACCCAAATGGTTTGAAGAAGTTGATTAAAGGTTTTCTCTTGAGGAACAACTCATAAGGAGTTTTCCCTTTGGACTTGACTACTTGTACTCTATTCTGAACATAGCAGTGTTCACTGCTTTTGCCCAGAATGTCATTGGAAGCCTAGAATCAGCTAACATGGATCTAGCAGCCTCTATCAAAGTCCTATTCCTTCTCTCAGCAACTCCATTCTGTTGGGGAGTCCTAGGGGCACTAAACTGTCTTTCAATACCTTTACTTTCACAAAAACTGTTTAGTTCATAGTTCTTAAATTCAGAACCATTGTCAGATCTAATGACTTTCACCTTCAAATCAGATTGATTTTCAACTTTAAGAATAAGAGACTTACTTAACTAACTCAGCAGTTTCATCCTTAGTTCTAAGAAATTGAACCCAAGTAAACCTGGTGAAATCATCAACTATGACTAAACAGTAGGCTTTCTTCCCTATACTCACTACAGAAGTAGGACCAAAAAGATCCATATGCAATAGTTGTAAAGGTGCAGTAATGGAAGAAATCTCTTTGGACTTATAAGAAGTTTTGTGTTGCTTGCCTTTAAGACATGCCACACAATGATCATCACATGAGAACTCTTTTTGGGGCAAACCTCTTACCAAATTGTTTTTAGCTAACAAATTCATGGTTTTAAAATTCATGTGACACATCCTCCTATGCCAAATGGCAGACTCATCATGAGATGCCTTGGAGAGTAAACAGCTTAACACATTCTGTTTAGCAATCTTTTGTGTATCAAGACAATATACATTATCTTTTCTAGGTGTTCTTAAAAGAACATCCTTCTCATTTAGTTTAAAATCTTTTGAAAGAATAATGCATTCTGAATCTGTAAACAAAACTTTGTTTCCATTGTCACAGATTTGAGATACACTTAACAAATTGTACTTAAGCTGTTCAACAAAGAAAACATCATTAAATGTAAGTGTACCTGCCTCAACAGCTCCTTTACCTGTGATTTTTCCTCCCTTAGCATTTCCTCCAAATGCTACAAATCCACCATTGATGCTTCTGAAATCCTTCAAACATTGTGGATTTCCAGTCATGTGCCTTGAGCATCCACTATCCACATGCCAGATAGATCCATGATTGACCCTATGAATGCTCTGCACAAATAAAATCAGTTAGTAGCAGGAAGTACCCAGGCCATGCAGGTCTTGGGTACACCATTCAAGTCATAGTACTTAAACAGAGTTTTGTTCTTTTTGATTTCATCCAAATTAGATTTCTCTAATTTGTGTGAAGAATACTTTGTAAGAACATGTGGTTTCCAACTGTTGTGATTAACAGTGGACACCTTTGAACAAACAGCTGGTGGAGTTGGTAAAACAGATGAATCAACTTGTGATTCCTTTTGATTTTCAGTTTGAAGAACAGTTTTACCTTCTCCAGAATCAGTTTGTTTTTGAATTTTCATCCAAGCCAAACCAGCAGTTTTTGGTTTTGTTAAAACAGTTTTGGAACTGTTAGTTGGTTTGGATGTAACAGTTGTAGAACTGTTTGCCAGTTTTGGCTTAGCAGTCTTAGAACTGTTGATCTGCTTTGACTTAACAGTTTTAGAACTGTTATTTTGTCTTTTGGGACTTTTGTTTTGAGTGCCATTGGTCTGTGGGTTATAGTAATAGTCTTGAACTAAATGATTAGATCTCCCACAAATGTAGCACTTTTTGGTTTTCACAATAGGTAAACCAGTTCTCTGTGACCATAATTGGTTTCGATTTCTTTGATTTCCTCTAACAGCTGCAGATTGAGGAAACTTTTGGACACCATGTTTTTGGCATGTGCATGTAGGCATTTCAGTATGCCTTTTCTTAGGCTTGGGTTTAGCCTGAGATTTTGGAGCTTCCATCTTCTTCTTTTCATACACAACCTCACCAACTTTCTCCTTTCCTTTGGCTTTTGTACTAACAGTTGGGCTTTTTAGCTTAGAACTGTTTGGGTTCTTGAGAGAACTGTTAGTGTAAAGATGAGGATTATTGGCAACAGTTGTGGAGCTTTCTATGGAATGGATTGCTTTTGAAGGTGTTGGCTTAGTGATGAGGGATTCTGTGGATGCTTTTACAAACACCACAGGATTGAAAGATGGTTTTGTGGAAATGGGTTCACAACAGATGTGATTTTCATATGGAATCACTTCATCTTTCTTCACAACTATCTCAATATCTTCAACACTTACTACAGACAGAACTTCATCTTCATAACTCTCAAACTTTGGATCAGCTGACTTTAATTCATCTGCCAAAGGTTCATTGACATATCTATCAGCTGCCTCAGACAAGGGTGTTATATATGTGTGATTGTATGGAGGTGGGGTTTCCTTATATCCAAGTCCAGTTTTCACCTTGTCTCTCACTTGAGATTGTAGCAGAGTCTCAAGCTTAAGGTTTGCAACCTTGAACATTCCAAGATCAATGTCCACACCCTCCAATTTCTTTGTGAGTTCATCCACCTTGCTTTCTTTTTCAACCAATTTCTTTTTCAGACTATCAATCTTATCTTGAAACTGCTCTTTCTCCCACTTATGATATTTTCTATCATAGTCCATTTGCAGTTCATTAGCCTGATAGTCTTTAATTTTCTTTTCAAGATCTTCTATCACAGCAGTATACTCATACCTTCTCTCCTCCATTTTACTTAGAGCAACACATACTTTCTTATTGTGCTCTCTAAACCTCTTAACAATAGCTCTACATTCACCAGGACATAGTTTAGAAGATACCTGTATGTCCTCAGATTCTGGAGAATCCATCTTGATGGAGGAGTCAGTCAATGCCATCAAAGCTTTGTTGCTGGTAGCCTCCTCTGCTTGATCACTCTAATAAAATCCATGGCCTTCTTGTGAGACCAATGCTGAGGAGTATGATTCTGAGTTGGCCTCTGACCTTGATTTTGAACTTGTCCACCAGATCTGCATTCTCTTGCAAAGTGGCCAAGTTGTTGACATTTGAAGCATCTCACATTTGACTTGTCAAATTGTAGGACCGGCTGGGGGACGGGGTTCTAAACTAAACTAAAACACCCTAATGCTAGGACTGATCTAGGATGAGAAATATCGCGGAATTATATTTCCCAAACCTCCTAAGGATACTAGGATCTACTTAGGTGTCCGGCACACAGTGACTCACACAGAAAGGTAGAAGACAAACACACAGTAATCACACAGAGATGCCTAGGCTGCCTTGGAATTCGGTTTTAACACTAAGTTCGCAAGTTTCAAGGGCAAGATTACGTTATCGAAGGCTTAAGGTCGCAAAGGGTCAAGTTTCGTCCGATATAGGCTTAATATCCGTAGTCTCTTTCGAATGACACGAATCAAGATGTATTTATAGAATAATTTATTCACTTCGTACGTAGTGCAGAGCACTTCGTACGAAGTTAGTTGAATTCGTACGACCCTGAATATTTTAATATTATTTATCTCACGGTAACCGACATAGTCACCTCGTGCGAAGTGGGCTTCACTACGCACGTAGTGAGCTCATCACGCACGTGGTGAACTTATCACACCCATGGTGAATTTTCACACAGTCTTAAACTTTCAATCATACATCAACACATGATCAAGGACTTGTAAGCTTAAGATAATCACATAGACACACTAAGAATGTATAAACATGCAAACCATTAATCAAAACACGTTTAATTAACACCACATGAATATACTTTATTGATACAAACTAGGGATTCATAAAATATGCACCAACATACTCCCCCTAAGACCTAGTTCTATCAATAACCATTTCACTAAGTAAACATTCACAAAGTAAAGTTCACTAAGCAAAAAAATTCACACAGTAAATTTCACTAAGCAGTATTGCAAAATGCACACAATGAAATTTGCACAAAGCAAAAACATCACAAAGCAAAAAGTACATAGCATGCTGCACACCGCACAATGCTATTGGAATACCTTTCGTTACACCCTTACCTGCACTAAGCACAATGTGAGCTGTAACCCGTATTTAGTGAATCCATTTCGCATGTGATGAACTTCTCCTCTGTGAACCTTGATACTGTTAGTACTACACTCAGCAGCAACCAGTCAGTAACTTCAAGACCACTAATAAGCATCTAAGTACATCAAAGCGAAAAGAGAAAGTCTAAACAAATAACACACTAAAAGACATAAAAACATATCAATCCTCTTCGTATGTTTTGTTTATCAACTTCGTGCGTTTTGATTCACTTCGAGTGAGTCAGCTTCCTCACATAGAGTTGGCTCTTTTTCTCGATTGTCCTGTACTTAGCACACAGCTATTAGTAACTTCAGGGCAAGTTATTAACATATAAGTACCAGTGAACATTCGGAGTAATAACGAACAATAATATCAAGAAATAAGATAGACTGAAGGAAACTTTAACTAATAAAAGAATATAAATTTAAATCTAATCTATTTACTAACTAAATCCTAAGGAACAAACTGAAAAACAAACAGTAAAGAAATTGCAGGAATTTAAAATTACTGAAATTAAATATTTTTGTGAGAATGTTCCAATATGGAGTCAGTACCAGCTCGTCTATACTTAGTAGTCATTAATTTCAGAACTTTGGGCCTAAACATATTCTCTCAAACTCTGTCTGTCAACCTAACTTTCCTCAGATAATGACAGATTTTGTTTCAACATTTTCAGATTATCTAGATTGGATACACGGTTAAGGCTATCTCTTTTAAAGTCTCATAGTATATTGATTTACTTAGTAGTTTGCACAACTTGATTACCCAACCACCATGCTTATGTGCTTTGTGATTTTGTCAACGCATTTTATGCTCTTTGACATGGAGGTCAATTTTTCACCTCTTCTGATAATTTTGTTGAGCTTTTGTCACTGCATTTTATGCTCTTTGACAATTCAACACTAATAGATCAATATAGCTTTTGTCACTGCATTTTATGCTCTTTGACAATTCAACATTGAAAGATCCTTGACATCTCAGATTGGGGTCAATTTTTCACCCTCTTTTACATTTTGCTCATAGTCATCTAAGCACATTTGGCATGGTAACAGGTGTGTGCATCAAACTAAGTCATTCTCAACTGTTATTGACTTATAGACTTGGAATGTCTCGATAGCTTAAATCTATGATTGATTTTCACATGCATAACCATTTATCAGTCTAGACTTTCCTTATATGTCTTACACACTATCTGTTTCTTATCTGATTCAATTAGATTTTCAGACATTTTTCTCAAGAATATGTACATGCCTTCAGTCCTAATTTTACTAGACGTACTTTGTATTGAAAGCCAGTGTACCATCATTTTCCATTTGAGTTGGATCAACTTCTCATTTTTGTTTTTCTGATTTTTTTTGTATTTTCTAAGTTTTCTGAACTATCTATCTTCTCCTAAAATACTAAACAAACTAGAAACTAAGAAAATAGAAATGCAACGACACAGAAAATAAGCACAAAGAAAATAAAATGATAAAGACACACAGTCATAGAAACCTTAACCTGGACTATTTCGGTTGACACCCTTCACTTAGAAGAATGAGTTAGACAACATTAGGAACCCAAGCCCGGATGGTCATGGGTTTCCCGTCTTCTCCAACCACTGGAAGTTTCATCCATGTTCCAGTCTTGATGATCCTGTCACTTGATTCCTTGGACATTTGAACACACAGTTTGTTAGTCCACTTAGGAATCCTTTGATGCTGAACAGGAATAGTTGAGTTTTGATGGTTTTTAAGAAACGTTTTATTTTCTTGCAAAATCTCAACTTTCTTGTTACAGCTTTGATGTGTCTTCTGATCACACTTGTAACTGAGGTGACCAGGTCTCCTGCACACATAGCAGACCCTTTCTGGGTATTGCTTCACAGAGCCTTTCGTTACCTTTTGAGGCCGATACCCTAACCCTTGATGTTTGGGTAGTTGTTTGACCTCTTGGTATGGACGGGTATCAGGAGACTTAATACCCTCATTTTCAAATTTCCGAAGTGCATCATGGATACGATGCATCAACGGACCTTGCACATAGGAACTGTCCAACAGTTCTCTAATGCCTGGTTCAGCCTTTTTGGTAACCTCTTGCTGAACCTCATTCTTCTGAGGCTTACCCACATCCTCATGTAACGTTAAATCCTCATTTGAGGTTGATGCAGAAGATTCATCAACCTTTGTGAGTAGTGGGTCAGCTTCAGAATGGACATCATCGTTCACCAGTTGATTTAACACTGGTGGTGGACATTTTGAATATACGTTTTTGTCCTTTTCTGAATCGGTACCTTGACCTCTCTGATCGATTATGTACTCAAATAAGTAACAAGACGTGGAATAACTTTTGAGTTTTTGACTCAGAGTCTCATAATCGACCTTTGAAGTAGCAAGGTCTCGTTTCAGCCTATCAATCTCATTTATGTAAAACACGATAGCATCCTGTTTATTTAACAGAGCCACACCTAGTTCTTGCACCTGTTTACCTAGACTTTCATTCTTTTCTTTTAATAGATTTTCTCTTCCTTTGATCAACAGGTTATTATCTAACTTAGATGTGAGATCTGAAATAGTAGACTTTAAGAACACTATCTGTTTTACATATTCATCACACGAACCACAAGGTAATCCAAAGGTACATACCTGATCCGCAGACGGTTGACCACAGCTGCACACCTTTTGATTTGACTCTTTGGCACGGACATTCACTGGTGTCTCTTTTGCAGCTGGTGTCGAGGCTGGTTCATCATCATTGCTGGCACTTGATTCTTCTTCACTTGAATAGCTTTCGGTCTCGGATGAAGAATCTTCGTTCAACACATGAACGTTCGCCAAGTTGATGTCAGCATCAGCATTCCCGAACTGTACAGACCAATCCACTCCCTCATCTCTTTGAACAACCGCCATAGCCTTAGTCGGTGTTGGAGTTGCTTCAGATTTTATGGTTGTGGAGGTAGAGGATCTGCTGCCAGAACCAGTGTTGAATGGATACCTTGGTCCCGAATTCTTCGGCTTTTCACATTCACGCGCGAAGTGACCCTTTTCACCACAGTTATAGCAGGTCACAGCAGATTTATCAAAGCCGAGTTTGGTATCCTTGGTTGCTGATATTGACTTTCCCGTTCTTTGCTCATAAGCTTTTGCCCTTCTCACTAAGTTGGCATACGACCAGAGGATATCCTGTCTCTCCATCTCATCCTCGTCGATCTGGTCATAGTCCTCTTGAGTCATATGAGCATTACCAATCTTCCCCTTCAGTAGATCATCATAAGAGGAGACTAGTGCATTTAGCATGCTCATATGTGTCTTAACCTCATCTGTACTTCCATAATTGAAGTGTTCGACATTAAGTCCGGAGGAAGATGCAGTATAAGATGACCCAGAGGATGAAGCATCAGAGGTAGATCTGCCCGATTCATTCACGTTGGTCACATAGGCAGACTGTAGGGGGGCATGTGAAGAGGTGGATGACGAGACAGGTGTTCCGGAGTAGTAGAGTGAGGGGTTCTGTTGATAACTAGACATTGAATCCAGGTTTAGTTCCTCCTGCTCCTGCTCCTTTAACTTGGTGATGAAATCATTAAGGTCCATCCCGTCAAAACCGTTACCATTCTTGAGTATCATGATGAATGGCCGCCAGCTCTTGGGCAAAGCATTCGCCAAGATCTCTACTTGCTGCTTCTCTGGAACAGTAACACCCAGACTGTCCAGTTCACTTAGAAGGTGGTTGTATCTTGTAATAAGGGAAGGAATCTTCTCATCTCTTGTAGCCGTGAAATGGTCTAATTCCTTCCTTAATTGACTTGCTTTAAGTTCCTTCAGAGCAGCGTTTCCCTCATTCCTCTTCTCAAGAGCTCTCCATAGACTGTAGGAAGTTCGATACCTCCTAAACTGGTGGAAAATCTCGTTGGGAATCGCCTGAATTAGTTGAGCATATGCCTTCTTTTCGGCATTGTAATTGGTCTGCTGTTCGACAGTCATCTTGTCGTAAGGGGTTTCAATGTTTCCCTCTCCTTTCGGAACCATATACTCAACGTTCATGGCTCGCCGCAATCTACAGTCAACCCCATCTAGAAAGATTTCGAACCTGGGCTTCCACATAGGATAGTCCTCCATGGTTAGCAATTTCGGCACTTTGTTTATACTGCCCATTTCTGTTTCTAGTAAAAGGTTGTTTAAGGCAGTGGTTTGTTTAGAGGCCATTTAGATTGACTTTGAGAACCAAGGCAGGAAGCACACAGAGTAAAAATTGATTTTGAGAGACCACACAGTCCAGTACGTGCGAACTGGCTTCACCACGCACGTACTGGAGAACCACTACGCACGGAGAAGAAAACAAAGGTTCTAGACGCACACACAGCAACTACGCACGCACCACAAGCACTTCGTGCGGACTACGAGCACCACGCACGCACAAGGCACACAGACAGCAATCGAAGGATCTAGAACACACACAAACAGTTCGTGCGAACTGGGCCCACTACGCACGGAGTGGAAGTCCACTTCGCACGGACGGAATTCAAGAAACTAATCGCTAAAATTTTGACCTTTTAAACGCAAAAGACCCTAATTTTGACCTATTTTCCGATTAAAACCGACAAAAGAGGGCACACACAGGCCTAAGGGGACACCTAGATCGACAAATCATAAGGAAAAGTGATCAATCAAAGCACAAGGCTCTGATACCACTTTGTAGGACCGGCTGGGGGACGGGGTTCTAAACTAAACTAAAACACCCTAATGCTAGGACTGATCTAGGATGAGAAATATCGCGGAATTATATTTCCCAAACCTCCTAAGGATACTAGGATCTACTTAGGTGTCCGGCACACAGTGACTCACACAGAAAGGTAGAAGACAAACACACAGTAATCACACAGAGATGCCTAGGCTGCCTTGGAATTCGGTTTTAACACTAAGTTCGCAAGTTTCAAGGGCAAGATTACGTTATCGAAGGCTTAAGGTCGCAAAGGGTCAAGTTTCGTCCGATATAGGCTTAATATCCGTAGTCTCTTTCGAATGACACGAATCAAGATGTATTTATAGAATAATTTATTCACTTCGTACGTAGTGCAGAGCACTTCGTACGAAGTTAGTCGAATTCGTACGACCCTGAATATTTTAATATTATTTATCTCACGGTAACCGACATAGTCACCTCGTGCGAAGTGGGCTTCACTACGCACGTAGTGAGCTCATCACGCACGTGGTGAACTTATCACACCCATGGTGAATTTTCACACAGTCTTAAACTTTCAATCATACATCAACACATGATCAAGGACTTGTAAGCTTAAGATAATCACATAGACACACTAAGAATGTATAAACATGCAAACCATTAATCAAAACACGTTTAATTAACACCACATGAATATACTTTATTGATACAAACTAGGGATTCATAAAATATGCACCAACACAAATCCAGCCTTGCCATCAGCTCTGAAATTCATATTTTGCCTTCCAGTCCTTTTAATGAAGCTCTTGGCTCTAACAGTAAGCATGGCCATCTGCCATTTGAGATCCATCTCCTCAAGATCATCAGGGTGCACTTGTTCAAGATCCTCATTGGTGAGGGTTGAATGTGCATGGCTGGCAAGAAAAGCTTCAAGAACTGCATTTGGAGTATTCATATCTAGTCCAACAACAGAACTAGTACCTGCACAACTATCAATAGAGTTAGTTAATGAATGGTTTGATTCCATACCTGAGGAAGACAGGAGAGCAGCATTGTGGCTAGGGATAACAGTTTTTCTTTTTCCCTCTATCTCTCCCTCAAACACTATCAAACTATTATAGAGGTCATCTAACTCTATGTCTTCAAGAGAATCCTTGGTTCTCCATTGTGCAGCAAACACAGTCCATTCATCACCTAGAGACCTAAGAAACTTTCTATTTATCTCATCTTGATCAAGCCTAACCTTAGCACTCTCCAGTTGACTCACCAGTTTGTAAAACCTATCAAAGATTTGGGTGATACTCTCATTCTTCCCACTGGTGAAGTTCTCATAGGCTTGTTTAAGAAGATCTCTTTGGTTTCTCTTAGAACTAGCATTCCCAGCAAACCTCTTTTCCAGAGCATTCCAAAGTTCATGAGCATCATCAAATTTCTTGAATTGATGTTGATACTCATTGGGAATTGCAATCTGAAGGATGCTGAGGGCTTTCATCTCAATCATTCTATCCTTCTTTTCAGCATCTGTCTTTGGTGGTGGTTTCTTCTTTGGTTTTCCATTCTCATCCAGTTCAATGGGATTAGTGGGAACAGTTTCAATGATTTGCCAAACAGCATAGTCCATTAGTTGGACATGCTGTTTAATTCTTAGTTTCCACATCTCAAAATCAGATGGTTTGAGCATGGGAACACGAATGTTGGACCCTGACCCACTGTTATCAGAAGAACCTCCCGAATCCATTGAAACAAATTGATTTAAAGACAGTTTAAAAAAAATATATTAAAGCAAGGTAAAGCAAAAACCTTCAACCGGTGATCAAAGGAACCTTAATGATAAGGCTCTGAGACCACTTGTCAGGATCGGATATAGATTATATCAAATAACAAGAACTAACTTTTAAATAATAAATCAGAGTAAAATAAAAGTTAATCTTTAACTATGATCACAATCAACTAAGAAGTTGCGGAATCACACTTAATTGATTAAAGAAGGTTTTAAACACAGATCAATTCAATCAAACAGTAGTTTTATTAACCAACCAGAATGATTACAAAAGCAAACTTCACCCCCAATCTAACTTATTATGTTAGACGAAGAACACAGACTGTTCTTAGGTTTCAACGAGAAACTTAGAGGCTTAGCACTATTCAGAAAGCAAAATTACAATTTTAAGAACGAATGCAAAATATAATCAATGAGTAAGTTCTTATTATGAATTCTAATCTAGCATATATATACTCCTTGATCTTCCTTGATTTGCTGACAGTTGGGTAATCTTCTATCTTCTGAGATAATCTTGATGATCTTCAAAGTATTTCGAGATATTTTCAAAGATAGGATTTTCCAAATATAGCTCAACAGAAACTGTTTAATGAATACAACAGTTCTTTATTCTTCTAACAGTCTTCAGCTTCAAGGTCTTCAAACAGTTGTAGATGTTTATACTAACAGTTCTCAACTGTTTTCATATTTTCAACAAACAGTTTTAAACTGTTTCACCAACCTTCACCAAACAGTTCTCATCTTTATGTTCAATAACTTAGATTATTTCCCAACAAATATGAATAGCAGTAATTTTATAGGAAAGAGAATACCCGTTTTTAATATACATGATGCATAACGGAGGATTCTATTTTCAATTACATTTAGTGGTGTTTTGAATTTTGAACTTGAAATTGTGTTCAATATGGATATGAATAATTTTATAGTAAAGGAGAGTTATTGTAAATACCTAACATATAAAAATATTATGTTATTAACCGTAAATCAATAAGCAACTCAATTATACCAAATTTACTAGATGTTATTAGAATATATATATATACTAGACTAAATGTCTGTGTGATACACGGGTTTGTTTAAAAAATCATAAATATTAAATATTTTTAAAAAATATATTAAAATAATAATAAGACGTGAATTAATGAGAATTTAAAAATGATAACATACAACATCAACACTCTGACAAGTAGTGGAAACATCGTCGCGAGTGGGAGGGTAAAGTTGACGGGAGAAACGTGGTATCATGATTGTTACGATTAAGGATAATAAAATTAAACATTATTGAATATAATTAAAAAAGTTAAAATGATTATAAAATATTTTGAAAGATAAGATTTAAATTTGGTTAAATATAATATTTTAAAACATTATAAAGGATAAATATTATATATATATATATATATATATATATATATATATATATATATATATATATATAGATTAAGATGGGTAAATACGATTTGATATTATTATTATTATTATTATTATTATTACATAAGAGACAAAAAGGATTAAACAATAATTTATATAACCGGGTTATGTTCTTTCCAACCAATACGGAGGGGTATATCATGTTAATTTTGGTAACTATGGCTTAAACGTATGATAGTTAACTATTACTAATTTGAAATTTAAATTTTTGAGTCAAAATTAGGTTTGTTACGTTTGGTTTAATTTTGACTCTAAAAAGTCAAAATTGATTTTTTGATTTTAAATAAATGAATGGTTAAGATTAAATATTTTTTTAAATCAATGGTTTAGATCGTTTAATAAATTTTATCTAATTAGTCTTATATATATATATATATATATATATATATATATATATATATAGGGTATGGTTAAACAAATAACCTCCCTTAAACATAGAACTTAAAGAACCCCCCTAGTGATGACACGTGGCATATTATTTAAGGGCAAAAATAGAAAATTAAAAAAAAGAAATATACGTTCTTCCCCAGCGACCTGGGCATTTAAAAAAACCCTATTTACTTTAAATGATCATAACTCGTTCGTTTTTAACAATTTTAACAAAAAAAAATATACCGTTAGATTCAGTTTTTCGTCCTCTTTTAAACAAGACCGGGCTTGATATATTTCAGAAACTTTTTTTTCAAAATGCAAAATTTGCATTTAGAGTTGTGTTCATATTAAATACAAAATACAAAAAATCATGCAGAAATGCAAAAACATGCAGAATACAAAATGCAAAAAACATGCAGAATGAAGAATAAAGAATGCAAAAAACATGCAGAAAGAAAGAATGCAAAATGCAAAAAACATGCAGAATGCAGAATGCAGAAATGCAAAAAACATGAAGAATGCAAAATGCAAAAAACATGCAGAATGAAGAATGAAGAATGTAGAAAGCAAAAAACATGCAGAATGCAAAAAACATGCAGAATGCAGAACGTAAATCCGTATAAACATGCAAAATGCAAAAAACAAAAAATGCGAAATATAAACATGCAGAATGCAAAAACCGTAGAACATATGTTGCCAATATGCAAAATCTGTACACAGAAACACTACATGCTGCCAAAATACAAAATCTGTACACAGAAAACACTCACTACAAGAAAATAGACTTTTTGCGACGACACTCTTTGCGATGAGTTTGCTTATTTGCGACGAAAAATTTAACTTCACTGTCGCTAATTTCTGATCTGAGACGAACCTTTTGCGACGACTGCTTTGCGACGACATGTCGTCTCAAGTTACAATTTAGCGACGACATTCAGGTCATTAGCGACGAATTTTGTCGTCGCAAAGGGTGTTTTTCCTGTAGTGACTACAGCTACCAAAATGCAAAAAAAAAAAAAAAAAACATTTTCAAATTTTTTTTTAGAAAAGTGTGGGAAAAGTGATCTTGTTTGAAAGAGGATTAAAAAACTAAAAAATGGTATAATTTTTTTGATTAAATTCACAAAACATAAAAAGTTATGGCAATTTAAGGTTTTGGTGTTTTTTTTTAAATTCGTGGGTTTGGGGTGGGGGATAATTACATTTTTGCCCTATTATTCCTAAATTAATACATAATAATTACAGTTTTGCCATCGATCAATCTCAACCATTGATTTTGATGATCCAAAGGTCCAGATTGGTTCTTTAGGTTCTTTGTTTAACACATGGTTCTTTATTGATTATATATATATATGTGCAATATGAGATTTACATTATTAATATACAATTGCTTTAATATAATTAATAATTGATACCAAAAGATTGTACATAAGTAAATATATATAGTAAAGCTATAGTTTGGCTTCAAAGCCAATTGCTTGATACCATAAACATAATTAATTGAATTATTTGGTTTCTATAAAAAGCAAAGAACACGTAAAGAAAAGGGAAAAGGAATCAAAAGAAGTGAGTTTGGGTTATACATCTTTATTTATATATCATCACATCAATCACTTCAAACGGGATTCTTTCTCTCAATTTTTGTTGTGTGTGAAATATTGTTCTTTTTTTTCCTTCAATAATTCATTTCAACCAACACAATTCTAGTCAAAATTCAAAAGTTCAAACTAATTATGAAAGAAACAACACCATTTGAATCACAAAGGAAAGTAATCCAAATTATTGTACTACTCATCTAGTTATTAATTATTACAAATTCACATAGATCACTATCTATACTTATTCTTAAAAATCGGATATGTTCGGTATAGAGCTTTTTGAAGCTTATTGGAGCTGGTAGCTTTTTGTTTTTAAAGAAAAAGCTACAAGTCATGTTCGGATGAAAAAGCTGGAAGTTTTTTTAAATAAAAAAACTCTAAAACAAAAAACTTCTAGAAGTAGTTTTTAAAGCTAGCTGGAGTTTTTTATATACCAAATTATCTAAATACCCTCTTTAATTATTTTATAAATCATCCTATTTTTGTAATTTGTCCTGTTTTGTCATTTTACACTATTAAGCTCCAGCTACCGGTTAATTTGCCGAACACATATAAATAAAATAAACAGCTTCCAGCTCCAGCTATCAGCTAACAGCTTCCAGCTACAGCTACCAGCTACTTCCGCCAAACATACCCGATCATATCCTTTTTTTCTTTTTTTTGAACGGCAAAAGATTCAATTAATCATGTAGCAGAATGCTAGAATCCGTTACAAATCACAAACTCACGAAACCAAAACACACTTAAGGTACAATGAACTGATAATTAAACAACAATAGAAGCAGCAACTGACATCACAACAAAGCATATGAATCGCAGCAACAAGCATAGTAGGATCATGCAACAGAAACAGACATCAAAGCAACACTCAACCTCGAACAACACGATAGCACGTTAAACAGCAGTAGAAGCAGCAACTCGAACGGCACGATAGCAGCAGCAACACAACAAATCAGGAAGAACCATACCCATCGGCACATTACAAAACAACACCCAGAACCGGAGTATCAAAAACGTCCATAGAATCGTTGACCAAGCATGATCTAAACAAACACCCGCAGCATATAATACCCGTATCCTTTTTTCTAGTAAATGGATTTAAATTTTATTATAAAAAATATATAGTAAAAGATCTTAATCCCTTAAAATTTGTTTCAATTGGTACACTGATTAAGTAATTGATCTCCTTGACTCATCACCCACGTCCTCAACTTTTTAATTCATTGTAGTTTTGTTGTTTAACGTCTAGTAATCAAGGTTTTAGCTTGTAACTTTTTTTATACGATAGCAGAAAAATATATTATTATAAATACAATTCTAGCAAGATGTTAGAAGAAGTCACAAAAACAAATATAAAGTGGGTTTATATTTGGATTACAACACCAATCACTGATTGGTCATAGTACTAAAATCATATTATTAAAAGCTTCCAATATCCAACATAGTGTGGAAATCATAGTATTAAAAGCTTCTGATATCTTCCCCTTATATCCCATAATAGAGCCCCACGAGAGTGAGTAACTCTGGACATGTCTGCACCTCACCACTTATCGATCATATTCAGAAAAGATCGAAATTCGCTACACTATCCAATAAGGTATTCTTTAGCTTCAGGGCTCGATATACATAGATAGCGCACCAATAAATAAATTGAAATATACCCGGTGTAAATATTACATAGAGAAGAAAGCTCTTTTTGTTTTAATCTCTACATTAAGATATTCCCTTTCGAGGGAACTTCTTTTACTATTTAGTTTCAGAAGATATGAAGCACAATTTTTTTTAACTCAATATACTTTCTTAAAGACCAAACATGAAATACACCCGAGTTATCAATACAACACCTTATTTAACATTTACATACTGCAAGGGGTTGCGAATTTTGAAAACATACTCCATGCATCACTCCTTTTTGTTTTAAGTGGATCTACTTCTACCCATTGGTTATAACCATGAATATAACAGATAACCTGAATCCAAATAGATTGTTTTTCTGTATGCAGTTTCCACCCATGAAATTTTTTTAGACCATGCGTTATACATTGCTCGCTACCATTGGGTAAGCTCCGGTAAGTCAAGGAACACCAAAACGGGACCCTGGGTAGGGAAATTGAGTGAGAGTAGTGGGTTCTTGGACTCAATCGAGAAGAAGCTGCATCTCACCCCCAACCCCCGGCCTCTCAACCAATCACACACTCACACATATTAATTTATTAATATAAAAATAAAAAAATGTATGAAGAGTTTGAATAAGAGATATAATACTTAATTTGGATAAGGAAAAAAAGAATGATGTAGTTTTGATGTGATATTGTGCAAAGATTAAGGAGAAAAAATGGTATAACTCATGTCCTTATTATTCTTTGAGCCTCCCTAAAAAATTTACAACGATAGCCTTTTAAAATGTAACATATTTTTCATTAATCAATGCAACCAATTATATAAATAAAATAATTCTCGTCACATTAATTAGTTGATAAATTTAGCATTATGTTTTAGATGTTGCATTATTTGTAAATAAAGGTAGGGTTTATTTTATAATATAGTAATTAATTTTAGTATTGTTTCAGATAAAATATTCATATTTTTAAGTTATTTGAAAATAGTAACCAAGTATTAAAAAATATTCCATTCTTATAAACTTTAAATTTTTTACAGCTTATAAGGTAACTTTGTTTTATCACTAAATTTGTCATATAAATATAATATAACATATAGTATATATAATAAATGTGTTGTGAGTTTGTGACTATCAATACATCATGTGCTGTGTGTGTTCTTGGTGATTCTCGGCCGAATAGAAGAAAGAACACAAGAAGAATCAACAATTGGATATTTTAAATCTTGCATGCTTAATTGTTAACTGAAGAATATGATCCAAAGGTTAGCATAATCTGATTTAGAGTTGTATGATTCATTCGGTTTTCATAGAGTTAAATCCATGATCTTAGGATGATTGCATGTTAGGAGTTGTTGTTGAATTATGATCTTTATGTGTTTATTATAGATTCTGGAAACTTGTATAGCAATGCATGCTCACTAAACAGATTAGAATTGAAATTGTTCAAAATTATGAGTTGTTCGGAATTAATACTTTGAATCAATCGGAATTGAATGAAATCCGAACGATATATTCGAAATTGAGGTTAAATCCGCATGATATGTAATCGGAATTTGATGAATTCCGTATATATTGATTACCAAATACTAATGCCTTAACATTTCATTCGGAATGAGACTAATCGGAATTTATGAGTACTCGGAATTGATAACGTTCGGATTTGATATGTACTCGGAATTTCATATATTCGGAATTGAACACACATTCGGAATTAAATATATGTCTTTACTCGGAATTCCATTTTGATCGGAATTACATTATTCAGAATTGGACCTTGAGTTGGGAATTGACCTTTGCTCAGAATTGAAGTAAGGATCAATCGGATTTGTTTATTCGGAATTACCTTAAACTTCATTCGGAATTGTACTTATCCGGAATTGATATAAAACCGCATGGAATGCCTTTGTTAAATCGGAATTGTGAATAGTATCCGGAATTATGATAATTCCGCATGCTCATCCGGGATTTGGGATATCCACATATTTCCCTAACACCTTTGTCGGAATTGGACTTATGATGGTGAAACCGCATGAAGCCTTATACGGTTTTGGATAAAGTCTTGGGGATTTCCTTAACAATTCAGTTTATGATGGACTAATTTTATATACCTGTAATATATGTGACATATATACATATGTGGTGAATGAATAAGTAAATTACTTATTGTGAGTCAGCATTGGGAATTGAATACTGACTTATGTTTACTTATTCTTAGGAACTGAGAAGACTCAGTGAGTTAGTCATCTGAGTGTACTACAGCCTTGCTGACTGTGGTGAGTGGATTTATATCTTCGGATATACAGGATATGATATCCTAATTGTAACTATGCTCTTGTTTGAACTATATACATGTTGTTTTGGAGATCAGCGTCGCGGGGTTTCGGCTGGGCCTGTTGCTTGGGGATTTACAGTATTAGATCTTGACATGCATTTGTTGTATTCAAGGGTGCTAGTACTGTTGTCCGTGTTAGCAGGGCTATCGGTAAACCTTGGTTTTGGCCAACCTTGGTTGTAGGTGGTTGCAACACCGCCGGTTCTCCTTGGATTTATGAGCTATGTGTTTGGGCATGTTTTCCTTGTATATGTTTAGATATTTGTTCCCTCACTTAGCTTTGTGCTAATTCCCCACTAGATTATTTTGTAGATTCTCCGTGGTGAGTTTCTTGAAGATTAGGACTGGGAATATGGACAGACCACTACTCTGATGTCAAAGATTTTGATTAGAGCCTGTTTTGTATATAACACTGTAGTGGCATTTTGTAAATGACAATCAGTCAAAGTTGTATTTATCTTTTGCTTTTAATCTAATTATATGTAATTAGCTTCCGCACGCAGTTTTATGTTAATTAAAAAGTACATTGTTACAAAAAAGTTATCATTTTCGGCTGTAAGTTATCACTTTCATAACAGCTACCAATTTTATCATTTTCGTCATTACTTTCATATCCATAGCAGTAAGTCAGTTTCATCATTTCCGTCATCAATTTCATATCCATAACAGCTACCAGTTTCATTATTTTCGTCATCACTTTCATATCTATAACAGCTACCAGTTTCATCATTTTCGTCATCACTTATATATATATATATATATATATATATATATATATATATATATATATAAGAGTCAGTCAGTTTCATCATTTTCGTTATCACTTTTATATCTATAACAGTCAGCCGATTTCAACATGTTCGTTATCACTTCATATTTATAACAGCAACCAGTTTCAAAATTTTTGGAAACTGTTACGTGTTATAGAAGAGGTGGATGATTCCCATCATAACCTTCATTTTCTAATTAAATATTATAACTGTGTACTTAAATACAATAATGCAATTATTATATCTTGACCAAATGTCTAGATTTTGACTTTAGGGGCTTTGTTTAAGTATATTGGTTTTATTGACTCTCTCTCTCTCTCTCTCTCTCTCTCTCTATATATATATATATATATATATATATATATATATATTGTAACACCGTATTTTCTAACACAACTTTGGAATACGCGCGGAAGCTAAAACACATTTCTAATATAATATAATGAAGAAAATACAACTTTAATCTGTTTGATTCACAAAACTACAGTGTTACTAAAAAACAACAGGCTCTTTACAAAAACAACTAGATATCAGAGTTTTGATCAGTCTCAAATTTCCAGTTTCATCTCTTTCATCCACATACCAGGTTTATCCTGTAAAAGATTACAACAGTGGGGGATTAGCACAAAGCTAAGTGAGAGAAATAGATATCACAAACATACAAGGCATAAGCCTAAAACAACAATGCTCAAACAACAAGAGAACCGGCGGTCTTGCGGGACCTTCAACCAATGCCGGCAAAGCAAAGGTTTACCGATAGCCAAGTTACAACAGACAACAATAATAGCACTTCTTGATTACAACAAATGCAAATCAAGACAACTACTAATACTGTATATCTCTAAACATAGGCTCAGCTGAATAACAACCGCCAAGCTGATCTCACAACAACGTCATGTATATATACAGAAAAAGAGCAAACAATTAGGTGATATATCTCATACATCCAAGATATATATCCACTCACCGATATCTTCAACAGTTCAGACAACTCAGTCTTTTCTTACTACTGAGTCTTGTCTCCACCTGAACAAACAACTAACAATCAGTATTTGTTTAATCAATACACAATAAGCACAATACTATAATCAAACACATATGCACATATAATCACAAGTACATATCAACTCATGTATATTCAAACCAATATACCACAATTCACTATTACTCTTTGCTTACTGTAATCTTGTGAATTCATCTAACTCCTTAGCTTAGGCATTACATTCATCCTTGTATAAGCCAAGGCAATCAGTTCATGATTATCTTCAAATCATCCAAGAGTTGATCTTTCATACACAACCTTCACAAATTCCTAGCATAAGTATTGTTAGAATTCCGATTGTGTCCAAATCCGATTAGATCAAATCCGATAGCTTCAAATCCGATTAACATGAAATCCGATCAACCAATTCCGAGCAAATACAAATCCGAGTAAAGGCAATTCCAATCTAGTCGGATTCCGATACAATTCACAATCTGAGAAAAGGCCAAATCCGATTAAGTCATACAATCCGATAAAATATCAAATCCGAGTAACATGGAATCCGATAAAATCTAGCAATCCGATAAACTTAAAATCCGATAAGCATACATTCCGAGAATCCAACAATCCGATAAAAGCTAATCCGATAAAAAGCTAAGTCAATTGTTTCAGTTTCTCGGATTCTCAACAATCCGATTAAATTTAATCGGATTTCTCCTAATCCGATTCATTCAAACACAGAATCCGATCAATTCATACTTATCAAATCCGATAAAAATCAAAAATCATCCTTAACTTCAATTTAATTCTGATTTTAAGCATGCAACAACATATATGTTTCCAGAATTGAATTCTAACATGTATTGTTCATCATAACATCATAATATATCATACATGCAAACTAAAATCATCAATTCATCAAACAAATTCATTCAATCGGAATTTCACATAAAAATCATATAAATCCGAAATTAATCAACAATTAACAATAAATTCAGTTAATCTAACCTCTAATTGTTGTAGAACACTTCAGTATTTCAGATTACACAATCCAAATCTACAATTGAGTTCAATTCTTCCTTTGATCTCTCTCTCGGCCGTAACACACAAAACACACACTTACACTTTAGAGTATTTGCATCTAAATGATACTTAGGTGGTGTGATGGTGGTTTAGGTGTCCCAAAACCGACACCTCATCAAACCCCACTAACAAATTAACTATTTATTTAACAAATAATCACATTTTAATTAAATCCAATTAATTAAAACACATAAACAATTAATCAAACAATTAATTAAAGTAATCCTACTTAATTACCTTAATCCTACTAGGCCGGTAAGGAGGGTGTTACATATATATATATATATATATATATATATATATATATATATATATATATATATATATATATATAAAAGATGTAGAACAAGGATCAATACAGAACCAGTTGTATCTATCTCAACCTTTAAATTAAGATGATCAACTGCTGAGATTACGACTCCATAATCGATTTACGTGAACTACATATACAGTTTATGTAAAATGCATATCCGGTCGTAATCTCAATAATTTATCATCCAAATCTAAAACATGAGATCGGTTTTGTAGGTTTTGTAAAATGCATATTCGGTTGTAATCACAACAATTAAACGAGAGCAGTCATTTTGTGTGATAACTAAAAGAACCAATCTTGGGTCATCATTAAAATAGATGAATGACCATTGATTGTAAGGGCTCATTAATGCTCTCATTTATTTTTCATTCATAACGCATTAATGAATGATATTTTGAGAAAATCAAGCCTCATTATAAAAATTACGGATCACCTCGACGCAATTCACGATTAAGTAAATATATAAATGACCAAAATACACTTACTAATGAGTGATTAATGATGTTCTACACGGTTTTTGCATGAAAACAATTTTTGTTTGAACTTTATCCTATATATATGTAAACATAAACATCCTCGTATTATATATTCTACTATACTCATCTTCTTGCTCGTTAGAGCACCCACAATGGGTGCTCGTGATACCCTATGTCAAGAAAAAACAAAGACAACAGGTCGCGATACCTATAATGGGTGCTCACTAACCACATGAACCATCAGTGTAATTTACTAAAATTTATATTATAATATCAAATATATGTTGTATATTTGATTCATATATATTGGAGACAACAACTAACCCTAATTTCATGACTTTGTCCTTTTTGCTCTATTCTATTACTAACTAGTCCCCCATCTTTTTATCACTATACATATATAAACCCAAAGAATTTTATTAAGCATACCTAGCTGGCTATATATATATATATATATATATATATATATATATATATATATATATGAGATGGTTCAAACGAGAACTGTTTTTCGTACGAGAACTGTGAGAACCAATCTCGTCCGTTCCTAGGATATGGGAACTTCATGGATGGAGAGCGTGGAGGGGATCAAGTGTGGCAGAGTGCATGTGAGGAATTCATGGGTGGGCAATGACATAAAAGGAGGGGGAATTGGACGGCTCAGATTGGTTCTTGCAGTTCTCGTACGAAAAACAGTTCTCGTTTGAACTTTTGCCTATATATATATATACACACACATTCATCTTCATAATGTTATCATTTTAATATTGTATATTGTTATTATTTTTATCTGAAAAGTTATCATTTTTAATTGGAAAATTATATAATTTTTGATTGAAAATTGTATTGTATATTGTAATATACTCAAAGTTCTTTTAAATCATATTGTGCGTGTTATAATTTATACGTGTGAACGTAGGTGCAGCTAGTATTTCAATTCTTTCTTTTTTTGTTTGTTTCGCTTTGATTTGTGTTAGTTGTGTTATAATTTTTTGGTAGGTATTGCTTACAGTAACCAGTTAGTAATATTAATTGGTGGTTAGTCGTCCGTACGTAGTCCCGGCCATCAAAGTTATGCTCTTTTATGTTTCATTAAGATTTGGAGTTGGGGATAGTTAATTAAAATCCATCTTCATGGCCGCAAGCTGAGGGTGGAAGTACGAAATTTCTGTATGACGTTGAGTTTTTATAAAATAAAATATATAAAGTCACCATTAATTTCCTTCTCAGTACTACGTTGCATATATATATATATATATATATATATACACTCGTTTGGTTGATGGATATTCACCTAGCTAGCTAGCTAGTCAATCGTTTTCTTATAGTCAAACAGATCGATCGAGGTCGGTCGTGGTAAATAGATCAGCAAATATATATTGACATAATGTCGTTGGTGAATATATATAAATGATGGAAGAAGAGACCTAGATAGAGTGACCACCACTTTATAACTTCAACTTAACTTGTGAAAGTTAATTTTACATCAACCATTATTTAGGACTAACATTTGAATGAAAGTAATTGGCCTACATATAGTACGTACGTGATTGAATATATATATATATATATATATATATATATATATATATATATATTCCAATTTTTATTCCTACTTATTATTTATAAATCTGTTAATTTGGTTAGTGTCTGTATTAATTGAATAGGCATCTCACTTTTGTGTGCACACCTATTTTTGATTCAGTATTTAGATTCATGTCCAGTTTGGTTTGTACAACTTAATTAAATCGTGTTCGGTTCGAATAACATTAAGGGTTGATTCTCATTTGGGAAAAAATATCGGGATGCGTTTTCAAGAAACAACTTCGGCGATTTTGGGTATGGATTTCATATTGACTCATTTTCAAAATAATAGATGACATGTAAAATTGCATTGTATAAATTTTACTACACTTCAATAACCAACTTTAACTATCTAAACATTCCGCTTAGCAAACATCATCAAATATTAAGAGCCTACAACTTAAAAACACTTCTAAAGCACAAGATCACGATCTACAACACAAGACGAATGAATAGTTGGTTGTGCTTGGACTTTGTCTTATCTGTGAACTTCAAGGATGAGAATGAGATTGGGGAAGCGGAACTGCAGATTGGATTTATGTGAGTTGTATATTAGGTATTGTGGCATGTGAGAGTTGCATATCAGATTTGTGAAACCGCCATTGTTTGACGGGAATGGTTAAATGTGTGATTCAATGTCATGTATTAGGCAAACACAAAAACATTATATATACTAGGAGGACTTAAGATCAAATAAGTGCATAAGAAGATTTGATATGAAAATCTATGAATTAAAAGCGTGTTAAAGATCAAATAGTGTTTCGTTCTAGACATTAAAAAATTTGATATGATCGGTCCTGCCTTGTGGCCATTATATATAGACTAGAGTTTAGAAATATATACTTTGTGTACAAATATATTACTAATATAGTAAAACCTTTTTAGAAGTGTTTATAATTTGAAAATGTGACAAAGGTATGACTTGAATGAAGGTTTCTTTGAAAGTAAGAGACTGAAATAGAAAATATGAATAGTGTAAGGGTCGTTTTAGTACTTTTCTATATTTACAAACTTCTCCTTTCCACACAGGAAAGTGTTATCAAAGACAGACCTTTGTTCTTTCAAGTCCCAACATTATCTCTCTCGCTGCCCCCCATTACTCTTAATTCTCTCTCTCTCTCTCTCTCTCTCTCTCTCTCTCTCTCTCTCTCTCTCTCTCTCTCTCTCTCTCTCTCTCTCTCATCAAGTATGTACCTGTATTGTTTAGTCACATCTGAAAGAGCTAGTGAAATTTTGTCTATCTATCTAAATTTTTTAATCTGAGGAGGAGCTTTAAATACTTTAGGAACCTTGATTTGCCTTGTTAAAACATCTCCTTGCACTTCTTTTAGCTTTGGTGTTTTTGTTCAGTCTTCAACTTTTCACCTTTTTGGTCATCACACACACACATACTCACTCTCTCTCTATGCATCTCTGCATATAACTCTAGCTTAGCTGTTCATCTGATCTTTGCTATCCCACCTTTTGCAAACATGAGCAGCAATAATCCTTACTCCACTTACTTCAATGGTTCTTGGTTCAATCTTAACCCTAACCTCCACAACCCTAACAACTATTACTACTTTTCTTCTACTCCCACTCCTCTTTCTTATTCCAGCAATTTCACTACTCATCATCAGTACTACTATCAGCAACCCTCAATATCACCACCATCTCCACCCCTCAGGGAAGCTCTTCCTCTGTTGAGTCTGAGTCCAACAAGAAGACCATCATCAAACCACCAAGATCAAGATAATTACCCAAATAATAGTACTACCAATGATGCATCTAATACAACCACCACCATGGAATTAGATCATCTTCATCATCACAAGATGAACAAAATTGCTCCTGATGATGCTGATGGTCATGATCATGTGACTGTAGCTCTACATCTTGGGCTTCCAAGCCCTTGTAGCTTTTCTGAAGCTGATCTCATCCCAAGGCTCTCCACTTATAATTCTTCAAACAACAACAATATTAATAATAATATCACAGAAGAAGCTGGTGACGATGATGATCATAAACAAGTGGAGGAGGATGAATTAGGTACAAACAGCAGCAATGGGGGGTATCTTACTACAAGCGCACTCAACAAGGGTCAGTATTGGATCCCAACTCCAGCTCAGATTCTGATTGGACCAACTCAGTTCTCATGCCCTCTTTGCTTCAAAACCTTTAACAGATACAATAACATGCAGGTAAGTAGTAGTATTACAGCACAAAAAGCTCTATACTATCTTATAACCTTTTTTTTTTTTTTTTGAATCTCTTCTTCAATTCTGTTACAAAAAGAAAAAGAAAAAGCCAAAACCCATATTCTTCTTTCCTTGCACACTTCTTTTCTTGCAAATTTTCAACTATTCTAGCTTTTTTTTTACATTTTTCACTTTAAGCTTTGAAGAAAGAAAGTGTATATATATGTATGTATAATATTGGGGGGGTTTTAGCTAGGGTTAGGGTTAGTTACCTCTTTTTCTTCACTTTCAGGTTAAAAGTTCTTTTTATTCTATATATCATTAATTAATTGGTTAATCAACAATTTATTAAATTTGTTCTCATTCTCGTAAACTTTTTCTTCCATCTCTGCATGATTTTTGTGTTTTTTGGGGATTTTGAACAAATAAAGATTTTGGTCCAATTGATCAATACTGGTCAGAAATAGTAGTGGTGTAAAAACAATTTCTTCTTTTTCTGTGATTGAACAAGACAAGGATTATGCTTTTTGTTCCTTGGAGTTTGTATTCTTCTTTAATTTTTTCCTTTCTTCAACTCCTTAATTTTCTTGGCAGCTGTGTCAAAATTGAAACAAATTAAACCTTTATCTTGTTCTATATATGTCCATATATATATAATCCCTCTGCTCCACCTAATTGTAATAGATGGATATAAATATATATGATATGGTCTTTATCATTATATTCATATTCATATATATATTTGTGCATGTAATGTATGTAAAAAGAAAAAGAAGCCTGCTTTTCTGCAATCATCAAATCTCTGACCACTTAGATTCAATCTAACATGTAAATTCATTCCCATCAATATTAATTAAACCCCACATAATTTACCTGCTTTTTCGGTTGGTTGGGAGACTATATACATGTTATAAACTCATAAAAAATAACCTTAAATATATAGTAATTTCTTGATTTTCTTTCATTCTGTATGAATTGAAAAAGATCGAGCAGATATAAATCCTTAGTTTCTGTACTCTTTTTCAATTTTAGTTCTAAAACTTACACATACATTTGTCTTCCTTTTACTTCCATTTATTGCGGTAGAAGTAGATATATAAAGTAGTTCTTGATTCAAATAAAACCTGACACATTCAGGATGAATTTAGAGAGCACCCATAAAACTAGAAGTTTTTAATGCATCCTAATTTGTTTCAACAAGTTTTTAACCCATGTAATTAATAAGGTATGTATATATATACCTAAAAGTTAGCTAGATGCTTAATCCATTCAAAATATAACTTCTATGACAAACATTTTCTCTCTTTTTATTGTCACCTTTGTTTTGCCATATAGTTTAAATCACAAGTTCTTAGCTAGGTTAATCATTTTCCATTAATTTCATATAGATTGATTGGATTCATCTGTTAAAAGTCCTTGTTTGTTTATTGAGTCGTTGTATTAACTAGCATCTTAATTACTAGCTTTTAATTTATATAATATATTGCCTTTCAAAAAAAATTCCATTACAATAGTCTCCAATAGTGTTACCATGTACTAATATATTTCCTTTTTCATAGTGCAAAACGCATTCTGGAAAAATTAAGCTATATATATAACTAGTATATATCAGATTTTAGGATTGCATGTAAATAAAGTGTATTGTGTAATATATATACTTTGATTATTTGATAAACATATCAACTAATTATTCGAATTAATGTAACATGTTTTATGTACACATAATATCTCCTAGCCATGTGTGATCGACTCTAAAATGGATTAATTAATGTGTATATATAAATATAGATGCACATGTGGGGGCATGGATCTCAATATAGGAGAGGCCCAGAATCTCTACGGGGAACACAGCCAACAGCTATGTTAAGGCTACCATGCTACTGCTGCGCACCAGGGTGTCGGAACAACATCGACCACCCGCGAGCTAAACCCCTCAAAGATTTCAGAACCCTTCAGACACATTACAAAAGGAAGCACGGAATCAAGCCGTTTATGTGCAGGAAATGCGGGAAGGCGTTTGCGGTCAGAGGAGATTGGCGAACGCATGAGAAGAACTGCGGGAAGCTCTGGTATTGCAGCTGCGGATCGGATTTCAAACACAAAAGGTCTTTGAAAGATCATATAAAGGCATTTGGGAATGGGCATGCAGCTTATGGGATTGATGATTGTTGCTATGAATTAGATCAAGAAGAAGAAGCTGCTTCTGAGATTGAACAAGACAATGAATCATCTCATTGTGATAATTAATTAATCAAATTAAGTGTTTAATTGGCTCTTAATTAATCTAGCTAGCTAGACTCTTTCTATAGTGATCATATCAGAATCACTTTTAAAGGGTCCCTCTATGATTTTCTTGCATGTTCACTTTTCTTAATTAAACTTTTTCTTTTTCCTTGTTCTTGCTTAGGTTACTTAAGTTTTTCTTTAATTATAATTTTCTGTGAGACTTTAATTTAAATCAAAAGTTGTAAATTTTCTATTAAATTAGCTAGTTTTACTAATGATCCCTGTTCTTAAATTTTGTGTACGTTCTAGTTGTTAAAGCATATATATATATATATATATAGGGGAGGGTTCATGCGAGAACCTTTGTTAGTTCGAGAACCGCGAGAACTAATCTCAGCCGTTCCTTGGATATGAGAAGTATTATGGATGGAGAGCGTGGAGGGATGGGGTGTGGCAGGGTGCATGTGAGGAATTCATGGGTGGGCAATGACATTGAAGGAGTGGGAATTGGACGGCTTAGATTGGTTCTCACGATTCTCGTGCTAACAACGGTTCTTGCATAAATTTTTGTCTATATATATATATATATATATATATATATATATATATATATATATATATATATATATATATATATATATATTGGTAAAATTTCAAATGAGAACTGTTTTTCGTACGAAAATTGCCCCCTCCTTTAATGTCATTGCCCACCCATGAATTCCTCACATACACCCTGCCATACTTGATCCCCTCCACGCTCTCCATCCATGAACTTCCCATATCCAAAGAACGGCTGAGATTGATTCTCGCAGTTCTCGTACGAAAAACAGTTCTCGTTTGAACCCTCCCCTATATATATATATAGGGGAAGGTTCATGCGAGAACCGTTGTTAGCGCGAGAACCACGATAACCAATCTTAGCCGTTCCTTGAATATGAGAAGTTTCATAGATGGAGAGCGTGGAGGGATAGGGTGTGGCAGGGTGCATGTGAAGAATTCATGGGTAGGCAATGACATTGAAAGAGGGGGAATTGAACGGCTCAGATTGGTTCTCGCACTAAGAATGGTTATCGCATGAACTTTTTCCTATATATATATATATATATATATAGACAAAAGTTCATGCGAGAACCGTTGTTAGCGCGAGAACCGTAAGAACCAATCTAAGCCGTCCAATTCCCCCTCCTTTAATGTCATTGCCCACCCATGAATTCCTCATATGCACCCTGCCACACTCTATCCCTCCACGCTCTCCATCCATGAAACTTCCCATATCCTAGGAACGGCTAAGATTGGTTCTCGCGGTTCTCGCACTAACAACGGTTCTCGAATGAACCCACCCCTATATATATATATATATATATATATATATATATATATAGGGGTGGGTTCATTTGAGAACCGTTGTTAGTGCGAGAACCGCGAGAACCAATCTCAGCCGTTCCTAGGATATGGGAAGTTTCATGGATAGAGAGCGTGGAGGGATAGGGTGTGGCAGAGTGCATGTGAGGAATTCATGGGTGGGCAATGACATTGAAGGAGGGGGAATTTGACGGCTTAGATTGGTTCTCGCGGTTCTCGCGCTAAAAACGGTTCTCGCATGAACTTTTGTCTATATATATATATATATATATATATATATATATATATATATATGTGTGTGTGTGTGTGTGTGTGTGTGTGTGTGTGTATAATTTTTTTTGTACGTATTAAATTAGCTAGTTTTAATTTTATTGTACGTACGTATTAGGTGCATTTGATGAATTCATGGGTGAACAATCTAATTGAAGGAGGAAGAATTGAACGGTTATAATTGGTTTGGGTGTGTGTATATGTATATAGCTGGTTTATACGTACGTGACTTTGATGTTCAAGTGTTTCAACTAAACCATACACAAATGAATGCCGTAATCCTGCAGAATCATGCATGTACCAAAGAAGCTAGCTGGAACTGGTTTAATTAGTACATACATATTTAATTTAATTTAATTATAATTAATACGCGCGCGTTTCTACCCGCCATGATCAAATCAAAATATATAGTGAAAACTATCTATATGAGAATGCCATGTGACGTTGTTAGAATATGGCCAGCCTGGCCGAGTTTATCATGTATACGTATAAATAATTAAACTATTAATTTATGTAAATTTAACTGGGAAATTAAGTTCTTCAGTTCGATCCGACTACCGGCCGACCGATCCCCAAAACCTGCAAGGATCAGGGAAGATGAGGATGGGAAGTACTATCTTCGCTATCCTGACCCAATTATATCTCTATTAGTATTAAGAAACAATATAATCCATTTTTTGTATGTAAATTAACAAATGCTTTAAAAAAGCTAGCTGATCGATCAGTACTCTATTAAAATGCGCGGCCACATATATATATATATATATATATATATATATATGACACTATGACAGCAAGGAGAGCGTTAAAACACCTGGAGCAATATTTAAGTCATTCAAAACCTAATAAATTTT
The DNA here is from genome assembly GCA_947179395.2 of Pulicaria dysenterica. Classification (NCBI taxonomy): domain Eukaryota; kingdom Viridiplantae; phylum Streptophyta; class Magnoliopsida; order Asterales; family Asteraceae; genus Pulicaria; species Pulicaria dysenterica. The sequence continues at coordinate 61,258,223 of OX359295.1, forward strand.
TTAGTATTACCCATTGGTATATTTATTAATTTATTTATTTATAATAAAATTAGATTGAGACGTAACGCTAGCTTAATTGTCGAGAAAAAGGGCAAACACTACTAACTAAAATGATAAACAATAATATACACGAATATAATTTTGCCCGCTACTTCTTAATTATAAGATTAATTTTTTCACTTATAATTACATGAGTGTCGATCATTTATAACGTGAGAACCAAGTTTTCAGAAATCCTTAAGAGATATCACTATAAAAAGATGTTGAATATTCACACTTTTTATCAATATTAATAAACTTATAATATGAATAATTACGATCAAACATGGAAAGATTAGGTGTTACTAATTTTTTTACCAAATCTCTACTTTTGGAAAGTGTAAAAATTAAAGTAAAAATAATTTATTAGTGTGAACAAATTATCTAAATGTTCACACTTTTAAGCGTGAAAAATTTTAAAATATTATAGAGTAACAAAAGTCAACTCTTTTAAGTGTGTGAACTTCTGTAATTAACAATATATTACTAATTTCACACATTTAAAAGCGTAGACTTTTAAAATCAAATAAACACGTATATAAATGTTGAGTTTTTCTTTTTCTAATAATTCTTATTTTTAAACTACTTTACACAATTATAAGTGTAACAATGCTTAAAGATTGCACACGTTTCTTGCGAAACGTGGAAAAATTACATATTTTTTGTAGTGTATATATAGTGGTTGAATCAGTTTTGATATATTTATGAACATGTCATATATATATATATATATATATATATATATATATATATATATATATATATATATATATATATATATATATATATAATACATTTTTATTTAAGAAATGTTTTTTTAAAAATTATAATACTAATAGAAAATTTTCTATAAATTAACATTTTTCATTCTCCATTTTGAATAGTTGTATGAATATTTTTGTGAATATTGTTTTGGTTGTAAAGTTTAAAAATGATAAATATTATTTTGAACATAATATGCACTATAAATTATGTAAAAATGTAATTTCACCATATTGTGTATTGACATTAGATTCCGGTATTATTTTTCTTTATCTTTTTGTTTCCATCACTTAGCGCAATAATATAAGATAACCATTGAGATAAGTGCAACAATTTCATCTATTCATGTTGATGTCAATGCTTCATATGTTAACAAATATTTAAAGTAAACCTTCACCATAGTATATTTACCTTTTAGATTGTTTGGATGTTAGCTAAAGAATTAAATTTCTATATATGTAAATTCGAACAAAATATTATAAACGCATAAGAATTTCTTAAAGCAAACTTTCTCTGTATTTTCAATATTAATTGTTAGGTGTTATCGGTTTTATTTAAAGTGTTTTCTTTTAAAATTAAATTTTGTATTTTCTTTATTTAATTTGTCCTTCACAAACGCACGGATTAATATACCAAGTTATAAGTAACAATAGGGTTTATGAGTATATATCTTCCTTTGGACATTCCTGGGGGTGGTTGCGTTCAGCTTTTAAATATGACTTTGGGTAAAGTTGGGTAGGGAGAGACCCTTCCTTATTCTGATGATGGATTTGATGTAACACACATATACATATACATACACACACACACACACACACACACATATATATATATATATATATATATATATATATATATATATATATTGCTTTTCCAATTTTTCATGCATGTCTTTATTTTCCTCTCAAGTAAATAATCATTACAATTGAAACTCATTTGATACAAATCATCATCGGTAATTTTAAATAGACATAAAAAAACATCATAATTAGTCAAAAACAGATCACTTTTTTTTTCAAAATATATACTTTTATTTGGTTTGAAAACTCTTGTTTGAAATTCTCAACAAAGAAATATCTAGATACTTAGAAATACATTTTCCTAATAAAAGTTTATTCCTCATACTTACAGGGGTTTGTATGTTTTATTACATACTGGCCAATCAATAATTTGCGTTTGACAGCGTATTTAATTTTAAAAATGTAAGATATAATATTTGTAAAATACATTGTTAGCATATAGTTTATTCGGTAATATATATCCGTTTTCTTTTTACTGTTAAAATTTTCTTTTATTTATCTATTTCTTAATCAACACTTTTATTAGTTTTTATTATAATTTTTTAAAAACAATAAAATATAGAAAAATATATATAATTATGTTTAAAAAGTTGTTAAAGAACAATTACTATAAACTAGTTAAAGTAATTAAGGACATAATTGAGTAGACAGTTATATAAGAACGCATGTGTTAACTTTATATATTAGTTTCTCTTGATAATCTAATTAAAATATCACTATTTTATAAGACTCCTCGTTGATTTTCATAAAATATTACTAATTATAAGCTTTCCTGCATTCATTTTTGCTGCTTGTGGGCTCTTTGGAAAGCTAGGAACTCAAAGGCCTTGGAATTGAAAGCCTATATATACGGAAATTCCTTTGTAATCTATTGGATATGGATGATGTATGCTTTCTTCTAGGGAGATGATATGTACACAACAGATTTTTGTCATACATAACAATTAGTTGTTGTTTGGATTATTATACCCTTTAATATGTGGATGAGAATAGAAGATAGTGAGATTATAGGGACATAAAAGTCACACTTGTTGTGTATGGCAAAAACTTGTTGTGTACAAATCATCTCCCTTTCTTCTAGCTTGCTCTTTAATATCCTACTAGTAAGCTTATTAATAATATTGTTGTTGTTCAAAAAAAGATATATACCTTTTATACATTCATCAGCACTCATAATACAGTGATAATATAAGACCATCAGCATCCATCACACCCTTCACACAGCCATATCAGCGTCACATCAACGCCACATCATTTCCTCACCATTCCCCCATCTCATCACACAAACCCCGCATCCATCACATGTTTCACATCACAAAAAAATAAAAAAAAGAAAAAAAACCCCTCTCTCTCTCTCTCACGAAAGTCCCTCACTCACGCGATGATGGTCACGGTTTCTTACCGTGAGGCCTCTTCACACAAGGCGGCGATGGTGCTCACATGCGTGAGGAGCTCTCAAGAGCACCCTCACGGCTCCGATGCACATAGTCAAAAAAGGTATACATATAAAATAGGGTAAGATTTTAGACAGAATATCTTTTTCACGAAGTAAACAAAGTATGTTTGTGTAATCAAGAAAATTGCCAAACTACATGTACTTTTAACTTATAATAACATAAACACAATAAACGTTTAAAAATACTTTAGAAATAAACGTAAAAAGTGAGAACCATATATGTTATAAATCTTATATATATATATATATATATATATATATATATATATATATATATATATATATATATATATATATATATATATAAATTATTTGAGAACCATTTTTATTGTGATAACCAATCTGCTCCGTCCAATTCTCCCCTTCTTTAATGTCATTAACCACTCATGATCAATTCATCACATATACCCGTCACATTTGATCCCTCAACGCTCTACATCCATGAATTCCACTTATCAAATCAACGGCTAAGATTGGTTCTCGCGGTACTTATACTAAAATCGATTTTCAAATAAACTTCCACCTATATATACATACATACATACACACACACACACACACACACACACACACACACACACACACACACATATATATATATATATATATATATATATATATATATATATATATATATTATATACACATATATATAAGATGTAAAAAACTGTTATGATAATTCATACTATAGTGAAGCTAGCCAATTCCCCATCTTTCAATATCATTGCCTACCAATGAATTTCTCACATGCACTCTGTCATACTATATCCCTCCACGCTTACCATCCATGAAACTTCTCATATCCAAGGAACGACCGAGATTGGTTCTCGCATTAACCCTCCCTTATATATATATATATATATATATATATATATATATATATATATATATTACAGGTTATATTGATAATTAGGAGTGAGGAGTGTAGTGATTTGAACAGTGGAAGATGGATGCATGGATTGGTTGTGGTTGTGGATGGAGGGGTCAAAAGGGATGTTTTGCAAAGTGCAGTGAAATGTCATGTCAAAGGCATACCAAGACATTCATCAGGCTTCCTTCAAAGTACTACTGCTCCTTCCAGTCCAGTCCAAATACACCTTGCTTGCTTCACCCCTTCGTGCATCATCCTCTTTAATTCTGGACCCACTACACTACTTCCTTTATTTAAATGGAAATGTTTTTTTAGAAAATATAAATTAGTCGTTTAAACTATTATATTCTTAAATTTATAAATAAAAATAAAAGATATCGGATTGGTAAGAGTATAAAAGTAATGATTATTATGTACGAGTAATTTACATTGTATACAAAGCATTCCTATTTTTAAAGTGAAAATATTCATATATTAAAATAAAAAATTAAATATTCCCCTCGTATTTATCTTTTCTTACTTTCTATATTTTAACGCTTATTTTTACCTCTCTAACAAATATTTTCTCGGTCATAATAAAGAAATGTTTAATTTTATAGTTATATTTTTAAATATGTCGATAGAAACAACTTATAATGAGCTTATATAAATATAAATATCATAATTATTATGTTGATATATATATCATAATTATTATGTATAACAAATCATTATTATATATAAATTAACCTCCATTATTGAAATAGCTCCAACCATATATTCTACTAACTTTGGATTATATACAACTTAACCTTTCAATCATAACCCTTTTTAGCAGATTTATCTTTCTAGATTATATATTAATTATTGAAAAATTATAATTTTTATGATTAAATTATTTTATTTTATCCTGCTAACTACTAGATGCATGGTAATATGTAGATCCAATCTATTAGTTCTCTGTTTCTATCTTCTTTGTTAATTTAATAATTGTTTTGAATTAACGAGCATAAGAAGATTTATTGAGGATACAAAATCTGTTTATTTTAAAAGTTACGGTGCATTTTTCGACAATTTACCGGTATTTAAAGCATATCAAATATTAGGTCCACAAAATATTTGTTATTTCTATGAAAGCAACTGAAGTTATATACTAAATAATGAACACAAATTAAAGTCTTTAACTTTTAAATGATATTCACATAAAACATTAATTAACGTAGTACAAAACACGCACATCCAAATTTAATGTTACTCTTGGCTTGTAGCACGTACAGTTTTTCACATGGGACGATTGCTTAGATCTATTAGAATAATATTGACTTATTTTCACAATCAAACACTTTTTTATTTCCTAAAAATAAAAAATATTTATATCAAATAATTATTAATATTATATATACGTAGGGCCAGGGATAAGGTACGTTATACGACATACAGTCAACTATTAATGTAAATTATATATAAATAAAATTCTATTTACTTTATTCTTTTATCATCCCATACTTGCTAAATGATACAATATGTAATTTACATGGGAAGATTTTATATGAAGATATAAAAGTTCTCGATATATGAGATTTGTCACCACCTTATATATCGTTATAGGTCGAATCATTGTTGCGTGATGTTAGAGTGAGTAGTAAAATCAAAAAACACAACACAAATTTATAGTTTTTGTAAGAGTATTGGTAACCCTCACATACACAACATCGTTATGTTTGTTTTTTTCCTCATCACTTAATCCCGTAATTATTACTACTCGCCATATATCTCCAATAGGGATAGGAGTTGGTCAATATATAGGTGACTTCTGATTGTGTTAGTTCTGTGTCTATGCGTTGTTAGTTGGGTTGAGCTTGTTTACCTTGAGATTGTATTTGGACTAGTTTATTGATGAATGAAAGGCTCTCTTGAATGTTTAAAAAATAATAATAGTCACCATATTAAATTATGGGACCTACTTAAATCCAGCCAATTAAAAATTAATTAAATAAAAACAAAAAACAAAAAATGATAGTAAATAATGTGTGGGTCTATTTTGACCTTTAATAACCCCACCACCTAGTGTGGTATGCACCCCTTAACTACATCAACCAATTGGTCATTGTGTGGAAAACATTTCACCCGCTACCTCACCCCATTCCCACTCCCCTCACTCTAAGTTTGTTGGATTTCTAAATGGAGTAGTTAAGTATCCTTATTAAGCATGTTAAAAAATCATTTTTGTCCGATTTGAGAAATTACTCTGCATGCCCCTCACATGTGTCATTCTTGTTTTCGTGCCTAACATATAAATACTTATGGATCACATGGAATCCATGTGTTCTTAGCCTAACTATGGACGAACATTACTCCGATACCATATATTGTAGGATTTCAACTCAAAACCAATTGTTAAAAGTAAGCAGCTCAGGACCCTTATTAACTAATGTACAAAATTATTTTTCATCTAATATAAAACATTACTCAACATTTTAACAACAAACTCAATTGAAAATCAAAATGACGAAGACAGAAGCTTCAATACGTGACGCCAATTTGTAGCCCTCAAAATCCAGGATTGTAATGAACCAGGGATCCATAGAAAGTTTGTGAATGTGTTTCAAGTCCCCGTTAATTAATTATAGGTCCGATTTATTTTGTTGTATTTATTATATATCTATACTATATTATAAAACATTTAGACACTTTGTTTAATCTTTTAAATTTGTAGTATTTTAAGATTACTAAATTACTCCATATAAACTAAATAAAAATTATTATATGAGGTAACTATTAAATAGAGTTAATAAAATTCTTATATTCTATTTTAATAACTAAACATTTTATATTTAAAAAAATCAAGACAATACAAATTAACTTAATTATTAAAAAAATTTTTATAACCAAACCTTTTATTTTAAACATTTTATATTGTAATAAATACATTAACGTAATTATCATAAAATATGTACAAGTAGAACTCATAAACTTGATTACCTCTAATCAGAATTTATAAACATATATTTTTAATTTTTTAAATAACTCATATAATCAATAGTTTCAAATTTATTTACTCTATTTATTTTAATATTTTAATTTTAAATAGTTTCAATCTTACTACTTTACACTTTGTACTTCCATGCAATTTACCAATTGATTAAGAAAACAAAAAATAAGGAAAATAGAGAAAAGATAAATAAAAATAAACATGTTTCCATAAATAATTCGTTGTCGATCACCGTATTACGTAAATGCCAAAAACGGACAAATTATCAAGTATAAACTATTTGATGTCGCCGCATTGCGCGGGTACCATACTAGTGTGTGTGTACGCATATGGGTTTAAGGTTTAGGGTTTAGGGTATAGGGTTTATATATATATATATAATTAGTAAGATTCATTATTTATTCAAGTTTCTCAATGTATAAGAACATATTTAAATAAAAAATGTTTTTCGTATGAAATGTACGAAAACTATTTGTAAAATTATTAATAACTCATTAATAGAGATATTTTAATTATTCATATTTTTTTCCAACCGTGAAGTGTGTCCGGGTGACCAATATTAATATGTGAAACTTGATTTGCCCAAAATAAGTAATTAATGAACCAATTATAGTACTTAATGAGCCGTCAAAACCTCAAATTTATTAGCCATTGATTTATTTTAATCAAGGGTCAAAAATAGTTCTCGTAATACTCACAATAAATATGGTTTCCAAATGAACTCTCATATATATACACACACACACACACACACACATACTAGCAAGGTACACGCGCTATGCGGCGGTAGTAAATAGTAAGGAATATGGTGTATTTTATGATGACGGGATACAGGACGTAGGATGCGTGTGAGTGTGAGGGTGAGTATGAGTGTGTGACTGCTGGAAATAAGTTTTATGAATGTTTGATCAATTAAAAAATGATGGAATATTTCAGGTCCATTTAATATATTAGTCTCGCCAGTGTCTAACATTTCTGACTGAGTTTGCTCTAAAAATAGGAACACATGTCTTTTTTATTCTCAAACAGTTAAAAAACAAACTATATTATAACCAAAAAGCAAATTCCTATGCAAACATTTGATTTAGCACAACTATTGTGGGTATACGCTATTCCAATCAAAATCGACTGGAATAAGTTATAGTATGCTGGCACATCTTATGCGAATTGGCATCATAACAAAATGGCACTTCATAGGGAAACTAGAGCTAAAATCCTATACAATGGCAATATGTTATGAAAAACAAAAGAAATATTTTTTCTATGTTCAATCTCATGTATATGTTACTCGAAAATGACCACTCACGGGTTGTGGCGGCACAAAAACAAAGCAATCACTATCATGTGAAGGTATAATAGATAAAATTAATTATTCTTGAGAAAGCTAAATATGATTCAGTTGTAGTTCATTGTATATTTCTTTATTTTAACTTGTTTGACATTGTACATAAAAAGATAACATCACTTGAATCAACCAATATAAGTACGTGTTGTCTCTTTATTAAACACATACCCACATAGGGACACAACTGAAAGGAAGGTATCCGATGGAGCAAGTTGTAACGTGGAGAATGGAGAAGCACTTCTTAGTGCATATTGCTATGAACTTGGGTGACTAAATATATAAAACTTCAAGAACTTTCAGAATGATAAGGCGGTAATTAATGGATAATTACATGTAACACCCCAATTACAAAACTGATAATTACATTTAAAACACAGTTATAATATTTAGATATGATATTTACATCAAAGCGGAAGCGTACTAAATTTAACATTGGTTTATTCAAAAGATACACACATATGTACAATCGTAGTTTGAAACCCAAAAACTTGATATATCACAACGAGGTGATAAGTGTTTCCAAAAGACTTTTATAAAAACGAGGGTCAAACAAGAGCTTTGCCCTTACTCTTAGTGCGCCCTACAAAACATTGTAAAATAGTATGCAATAATCTACGAGAGCTTAGTGAATATGAAACATTGCCAATTATATAAACACGTGTATAAAACCCCATAGAGAAAACACATGTATATCAGGAATATGCTAGCCTCTGATTATAGACCCAGGATAGCAAACTGAGTCATTTGTACTAATCATGAGCCTCTACTACACAGAGCAGTATGCTAATCAACACATATGAATAATACCTGATGGTATTCTAATATAATAACAAACACGCTGCAGATATGAATTATAGTCTAGCAGACTCGCGCATTAATATCAATTTACTTGCACACTAGTGTATACATGTTGCTAAAGTATTCGATCACGATTCTATACAATTAGAATAACACTTGTGATCAATAAAACATTATGCCCGAACAACTGAAAACTGACCAGAAGGAAAGCACGCATGTACCTACTGAAAGCATGCTCGTGTCTCTCTGTTAGGTACAGTTGTTACCCTCTCAGACATGGGCGTACCCCAAGACACGCCCGTGCCCCAGCACGCCCATACCCCAAGAACTAGGGTTTTTCAAGGTTCACTAGGCACGTCCGTACCCTCCATAGGTATCCCCTTGCCTCTCGTATCTAAGCAACAGTTTACCGACTATTCTGCTGTTTTCTGGCCAAAATAATCTAGAACTCAATTCTGATCGATAGAAAACATCTTAGGGGTGGCTTCCTACACCCCAAAGAGCTTGTAACAACAAAATAACAAACACTAACATAAACTACAAAATTCTTATATGATTCAACCTTATTGAATCACTTGACCCACAAAACTTGAATTCTATATAACTAATTATACCTTGCAACTATGCAAAGATTAATAGATGCTGGATAGTGCTTAATCTTGTTGTTTCGTGATCCAAAATCGAAAAGAAGAAGGGTCATCAGGTGGTATTTAAGTATGTATGTGTTAATGTGCTTGAAAGACTTCAAATGGAGAAGTCTGATATATTTATAAGTATCACATATATGCAGAAGTAGTCCTTTAACTATTTAAGTTTTGTTTTTGACAGTTTTAACCCTCTAGTTTTATAAACACATCTAATCATATATAGGCTACACAATACACATATAACACTTATTTATTAACATGTAATTAGGGGTAACGAACCCTAGGTGTTCATTACAACCTTGCTTTCATTTCATCCATATACATATTTGACTAGTTATTGTAATTGTTTATATGTATTTTTATTCCATTGTTATTTGAGTTTTTATTTAATGAGCATTTTGTATTGAATCCATTCACTAAAATTATGGTATTTTTTTGAATTTAAATAAAAGTAAATAAAGAAACAATCATTTCTTTTATTATACAATCATTTTTCTTTCTTTATACGTATTTTCAAAAGAATTTCTATGTGTTTTAACTTAAAAGATTTCGTTTGATATTTTTGGAGAGGGGTATACAGATAATTTCAATTTACTTAAAATTTAAAAGATTAAAATGTGTAAATGTTTTATTATATATTTAGAAAGAGGTATATATATGGCACGGTTCATTTAATAGGGGTATGTTCGTACGAAAAGTTCAATCGAAAACTGTTTATTCGTACGAGAACTGTTGTAACAATGTTAATGACTAATTAATAGAGGTATTTTGGTTACTTATATATTTATCTAACTGTGAAGTTTCATTTTGCGAAGTTTCATTTTCCCAAAATATTACTCATTAGTACGTCATTAATAAGTCATTAATGAATCATTGTTATTTTTTCTTCGTTTGTTCGAGTTTTATAATTTAAAGCCTTACAATGCTATATGTGTTACTACTAGCTATGTATATATATAGTGATAATTTTGGCTTTTTAATTAATCCATCTACTACGTACATACTTGATATCAGATTTGCTGTTGTTAGTAGATTTGGTTGTATTTCTGTAGTAGTTTAGTGTTATGCTGTTTTCTTAACGGTTTTCAACTTAAAGGTTGAATAATTGAATATGCAGCCAATTCCATAGGTCCAAATTAGCTAGCTAGATTTAACCCATAATGGACATCATAAATTCCCATCCCAATATATTCAACACAACAAGCATTAAGTGGACTGCCACATCATCTAAGTTGTTAAGTTAGTTAGCTAGTTAGTTTAAGTGTTAGTTAGTTGATTCTCTCCTAATTCTGTATATAAGTCTATGTAATAGCTAGTCTCTTTAACTTTCTAATACAATCTATACACACTTATGTGTATCATACTTTGAATCTCTCTCTCTCTCTCACTTTGTTATAAGCCACTTATGTTGTAATTTAGTGGTGAGCATATAGTGTTTTGGTGTGGTGACTAACCATTGACCAAATGTTATAGATTCAAGTCCTGTTAAAAAAAAACTAGACTAGATTTAGTAGCCGTTCAAATAAAGCTAGCTAGATTTAAAAAAAGATACATACATTTTTGTTAAGACACTATTCTAATGACTCAAGCAAGTGGCTTTATTTTGTTACAGGTTTGACTCTCACTTTAAATATAAAATGTTTTCTTTCGTAAAAATAATTATGCTTATGAATGTATCACATAATGAGAATCATTAATTAAGAAATATGATTATTAGAGCTTCAAACGAAATTATGATTTTCAAATCTCCAAGAATATATAGAGCTAACATTCTGTGGTCAAAATAGTTCCCAAATATATATATATATATATATATATATATGAAAAAGTTCATGCGAGAACCATTCTTAGTGCGAGAACCGCGAGAACCAATCTGAGCCGTCCAATTTTCCCTCCTTCAATGTCATTGCCCACCCATGAATTCCTCACATGCACCCTGCCACACTCTATCCCTCCACGCTCACCATCCATGAAACTTCTCATATCCAAGGAACGGCCGAGATTGGTTCTCGCGGTTCTCGCACTAACAACGGTTCTCGCATGAACCCTCCCCTATATATATATATATATATATATATAGTTTTAATAAGATGATACCATGCCAAAATTATGCATAAAAAAGACCAAAAATTAACAGAATTTGTTAAGTCAGTTTTAAAATAAAAAATCACACCGTTTGACCTCAAAAGTCAAACTCATCTTTAGACTTTTAGAGTAATACAAGATTGGACTACGTTCAGATGTTAAGGCCATCCTGAATTCCTGATGAACATGGTCTTGACTGCTTGTTTCTGTCTCTAGACCTCTATACTGATATTTTTGTCGTGCTTTGACTTTGGAAGTCAAATGTGTGTTTAACAATATCTTTAAGACTTTAACTGTTTATATTCTTAAATTCTATTTGCACCGAATTTTGACTTGCTTATAGCACTTATTACTCTTCACATCCTACCAATCAAACTTTCACCAAAAGGTAAATGTATACATACCAATTGTTAGAATTGAAACTTGTTTGTTTGACCTTAAAGCTGGACAAAGACAACCTGTAATGTAAGGAAGTAAATCACGTGCAAAAGTATGGTTGACTCTAAATTCTTGTGATGATGATCTATATTATGGTCAAAAGACATACTACCTGCACAAAAACTAACTTTTTTGGGGACTTTTATCAACCAAAATGATCATTTATAACACCTTTTATGACCCACAACCATCAAAAATATGAATAAAACAAAGAAGTTTAAAAGGGATAATTATCTGCTTTCCCACCAGTCATGCTAAAAGTTTGAAAGACACTTTGTTTCTAATCAACAAACCTTTGCAAGTTGAAAGAGATATACCTGGTAGAAAAAAACACCAAGGGACTGCTTGCCTGAATAGTAACAACCCCCCCCCCCCCCCCCCCCCCCCAAAGCACACACACACAATTAATAAATAAAAACACTCCTAATGTATTGCCCAGTTGCTTAAATCACAGGAGTCTTTGTAAATTTTGCTCATATTTAGTTGGAATGAAATCCCCAAAAAAAAAGTCACACACACTGCAAGTTGCCAACTATAGTAGAAGTAATTTAATTGCTAGAAGCAATTAATCCTACTAAGTACTAACTGCCTAAAAAGTCCACTAAATGGAAATATATCATTGGGCCCAACAACCAAATGAAGGTGGTGTAAGAATTAGGCCCATCAAGTAGATGTTCTAGTTTAATCACAGGAGTCCAGGAATAATAACTAAATTGGGATTGTACATTTGGAGTTTTGGACTACCAAAGCTCAATTCTATGGCTACCTGTTTTAAACTTAATATGCTCTTTTCACCACCAAGTTTCATGTTGATACTTTATAATGTTTATTAACGAGTTATTTTATGTCCGCACATTGCGGCGGGTTTAAATAAACAAATATAGAAATTAAAATTAAACTCAAATATATAACTAAAACAGAAAAATAGTATAGATTTAGGATTAGAAGGTGTCATTTTATTCAAATTCAAATTAGTTTGGATCTTGTTTTTTATGTTGTATCTAATATACGAAGGAAAAAGACTCTAGCAGAATCAATCTAATTTTTTCTACATAATATTACAATATTGCAATAAAATAGTGTAAGAATAAAATTCATCCTCAATTGTAGATGAAAATAAAAATATTACAAATATATATATTTATATTTATATCAAACATTATATTTAAAAAAATTATAAGCTAAAGATAATAAAATAATAAAATAATTTATTATAATATAGTAATAATAAAATATAAGCATAAAATTAAAATAGAGAAGTGCAAAGAAAAAGTATTGACATTTTAAAAACACTCATTCAATATACATGCATTTTGTTTATAAAATTAACTTTTTATCTAATATTTAAATATACGTATGTTATAAGAAATTTATGATGAAGGTCTAATCTTATGCAAGGAAAATGCTAATAAAAGTTAAAAAAAATCATAAATTAACTTAATTAAAAAATACTATTACATATTATAAATTCATAAAGTAATTTAATTAAGTAAAAATATGATATAAAAGTTGTTAAAAAAACGATATAAAATTTTTTACCTTAAGAAAAACAGAAAAGCGAATAGAAAGAAAAAAACAACATAGATTAAACGGAAAAAAACAAAGGAAAAAAAAGGTTGATAGGAAAAGCCGATGTAATTATTAAAAAAAATTAGAGTAGAGATTATTTTTATTTTTTTTTAAGAAAAAAAAAAGAGCAAAAGCCAAAAGCATAGGACTCTAACCCAAGACACCAAGCCATTACCTATTTCTTTTTTTCTGCCAAAAAGAAAAAAAAAAGGAAGAGGAAGGAATCGAACCCGGGGCATCAACACCAAAGGCAAAAGCTATATCCATCTCCGCCAAAGCTCAATGGGTTCGATAACTGCGTTATTAATTATTTAATATCTATTTTGCTTTTTTGCTTTTTTTCCTGCAAAATGTAAGGATATATATAATAATTTTGTTTTTCTGTAGAACCCCAGTTCTTTTACTTTCTTTAAGAATAAAAAGAATATAGAAGAATGACTAGACGAAAAAAAAAATTTAAGAAAAATTAAACCGAATGACTAGACGAAAAATATTTTTTTTCAAAAGAAAAATTAAACCCCTAACCATATTACTTGTTTTTTATCTCAAAACAAATGATTATCATATATCAATTACAAAAGGCTATATACCAAACATTTTAGTTATGGAATTTCAAACTAATACTCTCTATGTGTCAAAATTACTGTTCCTGAAAAAAAATTAACACGCAATTAATACAATTAATGCAATGTTTTATTAGCTTAAGGGTATGTTCGGTATGGAGTTTTTTTAAGTTTATTAGAGTTAGTAGCTTTTTATTTTCAAATAAAAAGCTACAAGCCATGTTCGGATGAAAAAGCTGAAAGCTTTTTTTAAATAAAAAAGCTCTAAAACAAAAAACTTCTTGAAGTAGCTTTTAAAACTAGCTGAAAGCTTTTTATATACCAAATTACCTAAATACCCTCTTTAATTATTTTATAATTCATCATATTTTTATAATTTTTCCTTTTTTGTCATTTTACACTATTAAGCTCTAACTACTAGCTAATTTGCCGAACACATATATAAATAAAATAAACAGATTCCAGCTCCAGCTACAGCTACCTGCTACTTCTACCAAACATACCCTAAATCTCATTTTAGGCCTTGTATTAATAATGTTAACTAATTAAAGATAAAACTAGCTTATGGGCTTGTGGGATTACGGATATTACAGAAATTAACCTAAATAAATATAAAATTATATACTGAATAATTATGAATTAAAAAACCAATAATGTTGTAGATAAACTGAAAAAAGTCAAAATCTTACAAAGAATGTAAAGTAATTATACACAAATATAACTAAATATTTAAAAGAACTTCTTTATATATGACGTTTGTTGTTGTGTCTGTTACATCGTCGTTATTGTCACAAATCAAAACTTCTAACTTCTTATTCTTCACACGTGATACTGCGACATACAATTGCTCATGTGTAAAAGCTGGTCTTCTGAGGTATAAGCCAACAATCGAGAGGGACTGATCTTGACTTTTGTTAATTGTCATGGCAAAACAATTCATCACAGGAAATTGTCTTTGTTGAAACTTCACTCGAATTTTTGTATCTGATGGAATCATTTTAATTCTAGGAATATACTCAATATTTCCAACATTCTTTCCAGAAATAATCTTTACCTCGATAATATGTGAACCAAAACGAATGACTTGTAGCCTTGTTCTATTGCATAAGCCATTAGATTGGTTAATATTTCAAAGTAAAATGACAAAAAGGTATAGTATAGTATATATATATATAGGGGAGGGTTCATGCGAGAACCGTTGTTAGTGCGAGAACCGCGAGAACTAATCTCAGCCGTTCCTTGGATATGGGAACTATCATGGATGGAGAGCGTGGAGGGATAGAGTGTGGCAGGATGTATGTGAGGAATTCATGGGTGGGCAATGACATTGAAGGAGGGGAATTGGACGACTTAGATTGGTTCTCGTGGTTCTCGCGCTAACAACGGTTCTCGCATGAACTTTTATCTATATATATATATGAAGAAGTTCCATTGAGATCCATTTTTAGTGCGAGAACCGCGAGAACCAATCTAAGCAGTCCAATTCCCCCTCTTTCAATGTTATTGCCCACCCATGAATTCCTTACATACACCCTGTCACGCTTGATCCCCCCACGCTCTCCATCCATGAATTCCACTTATTAAATCAACGGCTAAAATTGGTTCTCGCGGTTCTCGCACTAAAATCGGTTCTCAATGGAACCCTCCCCTATATATATATATATATATAGGGTTGGGATATACTACAAAATATATTATGGTACTAAATGTAAGGAGAGATCTCAACCATAGGATCTCTCCCCAGGTCAAAAAAAAAGTCAACAAAACCATTTAAATTCGGAATTAATAAAAAAAGAAAAAGGGTAAAATGGACAAATCAACACACAACAATTCTCTTCCTCCCTCACACTGAAACCGTCGACTATCACGGCAGTCAAATTCACAGATGCACAAAATACAAAACCTTTTGATTCACAGAATACTTTGATGCATAAAGTACAACATTTTAATGCACATAATGAAAATATGGATTCACATAATACATTTGATGCATAAAGTACAATATTATGATGCACAACGAAATATATGCATACTTGTGTAAAAACTGATGCACTAGGCGGCGGCGGCGGTGTTCCAGGTGAAGGTGGTCGGCGGTGGCGATGGTGGTTCGGATGCCCTGGTGAACGACGGCGACTGTGTGTGCATCAACGCCCTTTAGATCTAGGACCGGAGAAGGAAGAAATGACTGGAGAAGACATAATGATTGTGCATCGACGCGATCTCAAAGATTTTCAGGCGTCGGTGTCGGCGTCGTATCAAAGCCAGCGGCGGTGGCGTAGCAAAACCCGGCGGCGGCGTAGCAAAACCCAGTGGCGGTGGAGGAAAAAGGTCAAAATCGGACCAAAAACCCTCAAATTTCAGATATAAGGCGGCGTATGTTGCAGAGAAACATTGACGGTGTAAATGGTAGAGATGGAAGGCGTCGACGTGTTATGCCGAGATCGAAGCCGGTGTCGGCACGGCGAAGGTGGTGCTCAGCCTGGTCGATCGACGGCGGTGGTGCTCATGGTCGATATCTCAGATCTAGGGTTTGAACTTGGGAGAGAATGTGTAGGTTAAGATTGAGAACGTGGGGGAGAGAAATAAATGTGATTCCTATTTTACCCTTTAAACAACTTTGCCACGTGTCATGTTTCTGTTCCTCCTTACATTTAGTATCTTAAAACATTTTTTACTTGAACTCAATTCTATATATATATATATATATATATATATATATATATATATATATATATATGTTTAAAAAGATAGAAATATACTTAATATTTCCAACGTTCTTTCCGGAAATGAACGTATATTCAGACATTGCATTTGCATATGTAGGCTCTACACCAATTAATAAATCATAGCCACAAAATACCCAAAACACACAATATGATATGGAACTTTAGGCCATAAGCATTAAAAACAGCTGAACGTAAGATAGAAACAACTTAAGATCAAACCACATTAAGGTGTGAGTTGGTGTTTTGCAATATGTTAATTACACGTTCTTTAACACATTAAGGTAAAGAAAAGTGAAAAGATCCAAATCATTACGGATTGCATGTTAGAGTCAAAATTAACTTCAAATGAAAACAACTATATTTCATCTTGTTTGTGCTTCACCAGAGTTCCAAATCTGGTATGGGTGTCTTTAACTATTGTATTTATGTTAATTAGACGCAAATATACAATGGAAACTTGCCATTTAAGTTAACTTGGACCTGCAACACCAATTAAAAAGATAAGCTACATACTACAATCATAAACCAAATCTAAGTAAAAGGCCATCTATGAACACAAAATATGGTACATCCACAAATGGAGTCTAACTATAAGAAAACAAAATTTGTCAAGAGCATATTGGCAAATTATGCTATGGTTTATAAAGTTATAAAGTAATGAACTTTAATCTCATATTGCATACTTGCATAGATATCAAACTTATACACGTTTAATAAAAAATTTAACCTACAGAAGCACATATGAATGTACATGTATAAGTGTATAACATCATGAATCACATTGATACAATTTAAATACAAAGATGTATGACTCAGATCCCAAAAATGGTTGTCAAAATGTTTAAACAACTTCTCTTATATGCCATTATACCCTAATACAAAAATAACCATTACACATACATTAGAGCATATAAACAAAAGCATGAACATATAACCATTAAACAAAACTTAATATTCAATAAAACATACAACCCCAAATGACATCAATGAGTCAGTCATGGAAAAAGTAGAAAAAAAATATTTTTTTAAAAAGTAGACAGTTATTTTTAAGATAACTAATCGAAGGTAAAATAGAGAAAACAGTACTTAATAACAACAATTTATTAGAAAGGTAGACAATTATTTTTATAAAAAGTAGAATCTTAAAAAAAATTATATTATGTTGCTTGGTCAATAATTTTGCGTCATTTGGCAACTATATTTCCAATTTACTTTGCTGGAAAAGCGGGTCCATCTACCATGCGCTATGTTATCCTTTTGCTGACTTTTTTCTTCCATTTATTCATTTTCCAATTTGCCAGCCCAAACTTGAGAGCGAAATAATCAATTTAATATTTTATAAAAAAATCGGCACCATATATATATCATTTAATAAAAAAAAGTTCCACTAACATAATTAATCAAATTTAACAATAGGACCCTCAACTTTCATCAAATATCACAACTCCCCCCCCCCCTCCTTTTTCCCCACCGTGAACGCCTACAGTCAATATCTTGATCGGACATAAGAACACCTACTTTTCGCTCCTTTTCTGTTCCTGAGCTTGGCGACGGATTTTTACAACGTGAGGTGCGAAAACAAGATTAATTGATTAATCAAACGACGTAGTTTCTCTCTCTTATACCTTGAGAAGCTTCGCCGCTCTAACAACCGGGTTCTCACGAGCTATAGCCTCACGTCCGGCGGCCTTGTAGTCGTAGCTACACGCATGTCGGTCGGAGTATCTGTGCTCGGAGCAAAATACTTCGCCACAGCGGCACCTAAATCCCATCAATCCGACCT
Organism: Pulicaria dysenterica; assembly: GCA_947179395.2. Classification (NCBI taxonomy): domain Eukaryota; kingdom Viridiplantae; phylum Streptophyta; class Magnoliopsida; order Asterales; family Asteraceae; genus Pulicaria; species Pulicaria dysenterica. Next base: position 61,277,076 of record OX359295.1, read on the forward strand.
TCCTCTTGCAGCCTGAGCACCGATTCACCTTGCGTGTCTTAACCGCGTCACTCGTATTCTTGTCAGACGACTCCATCACCTCCAATCGCCGTTTTTTAGGCAGATCCAGCTTTTCCGGCGAGGCAGCGGAGTTGGGTCTGAAGTCAACGAGAACACCGGTCATCAGATCCGGCCTATCTGGTGAGGATTTACGGTCATCAGAAGCAGATATATTGGAAGAAGCGGCGGTGATTGGGGGTGTGCATATGGGTAAGGTTTCAGGAACCTTGAGCTCGGTTTCCTCCTTCTCTCTCTTCTGAGCCATACCTTTTGGGATGAGAGAGAGAGAGAAAGAGAGTTGGGATTTTAGAGAGAGAATGAGGTTGGGGGGGGGGGACATGGGATTAACTTTAAAGCTATGAAAAAGTTATGCTTTAAAAGACGGTTGTACCCTTCTGCTTAATTGGCTTGGTTCTGACAACAGCAAACGGGCTGAAAAAAGGAATGCCCTGCCCAACAAATTATACTTACGCCAAATTCCTAAAAAATCCGTAAAAGATAATAAACTTAATACTAATATCTAACGGTAATGGCCCACATCCTGGACCCACGCATTATATTAATTTTTTCGCGTATAACCCGTTTAAAGTGTAAGTTTAGACCATGTGTATCCATCACATTCTTCACACAGCAATATCAGCGTCACATCAGTATCCTATCATTTTCTCATCACATCATACAAACCCCTGCATCCATCACATTCTTCACATCTTTTTTTTTCTTTTTTTTAATTAAACATAATTTAATTTTTAAAACAATATAATAAAAACATAATAATTATAAAAACATTAAATAACAATATAACTTGAAATAATATTTTATAAATTGCAAGACAAAAAAAAATTTTAATTACATCAAAAAAAAACATAACTACATTAATTTAAATAAAAACTACTAGTTATCGTCGTCGTTCCATCTTGGAAGCCGATTAATGTGCTCGATTAGATCCGATCGAAGGTTGTGATGCATTTCCGCATTTTGGACTTCTCGGACATTAGCCTCAAATTGTTGTTCGCTAATCTGTAAGTCGTCTTCATCGTTTGGTTGATTAACGTTTTCGTCGAATGGGCAAATCACATGAAGAGTGATGATACCTTTGCAGAAGTTTTCTAGGCATAGCCGTGTTGTTGAATTCGCCATCTTCAAGTACTCGTCAAATCCGTCAGCGGACATCCCATACGCCATTTGCCGAATTACCGATGTACATTTTTGCAAGGGAGATAAACCTTTTCTTCCACTAGCATCGTAACCCTGCTGAAAAAATTCATGTCATCCCTCAAGATCCGTGACTATCCGTGTGAATAGTCGTCTGCTCATGCGGAAACATCGCTTAAACGAGTAGTCGTTGTAGTTGCAGTTGTCCGCAAAATAATCTGCTACAAGTTGGTCGTGTGCAGCTTCACGGTCTCTAACTTGATCCGGGCCTCGCGATCTCGTTGATTGACTCGAGCTAACTTCATCATACTCATGCACCGCCTCCAAAACCGCGTTGGATAATTCAATAAACAAATTGGTTCTTGTTTGAGGATAAACGGAAAGATAATCTACCTCCGTTTGATTAATCACCAAATCCTCGTCATAATAATCCGACGAATTAAACGAACAAGAATCAAATGACATGGTTGTATGTATGTAAATGATTAAAGTTTGAGAGGAGATTAGAGAAAAGGTGTGAAAAATATGAAGAGAATAGGTTGTACAACGACTACTTCTCCCCTCTCACGTCCGCGATGGTGGTCACTTGTGTGACCGTGAGCCATCGCTCACACATGCCGGCGATGGTGTTCAAGCTCGTGAGGGGATCTCACATGCTCCCCCACGCGATAGATACACATAGTCTTACACGGCGTAAACTAAAAACCAATTTTCCATAAGTAGATCAATCCAAGATCTTTATTGATCACACTCACGCAAAAAATAAGTAACACGAACGACAATAACGAACATCACGAAGTAATTCACGAGCATCATGGATGGAAATAACGAACATATTACGAGAGCACTCAATTTTCTTCAATACGAACTTATTTTTATTATTTCATTTTGTCTAGAGTAAACTATATATTTGATCTTTGTATTCTATCACTAATACATATATTGTTTGTAAATTTTATTAATTACGATAAATGTCTTTAATTGTAACTTTTTGTTTCTTTGTATCAACCATGGTCTTTGACTCTAAAACCAAGGCCAACGTGAAGTATTTTATTCAATACACGTTTCAAATAAACATAACAATAAAATATCAATCTTTCTTCCCTTGTCTCTCACCCGTCATCTTTGTTACTACTAGTTTCCCTCTTCTCCGACAACCCCCACCGCAAATTGTTGGTAACCTAGACATCCTCTTTACTCCATCGTCCCCCTAACGTTAGTTTTCTTAAGTCATGCATTTACCTACATATCATTTGATTGGTCAAAATCATATATATAATTTATCAGACCTATAAAATCATAGAACCCTAGCTGAAATCAAACCAAATGGTCTATCAAACACACACACGAGAACTAATTTGGTTATGCAAATGAAAGATACCACACACAAATTGCAATCACAGACCCTGGAATGGTAGGAAACTACATCCAAATTAAAACACCCACACATATGAAACTAACGCTAGCATACCGGTTAAATACTACACCCAAATTTTATATGGATCAAATGAAGCCGATTGGGGTAGGGGAAACTTTCATACATTGTATATCAATTAAGTGTTTGTATTGTTGTAAACAAACAAAACGTCCTTAGACCGTCCGTGAAATTGTTCAGCAGAAAGTTTGTTTATGTTCGTTTGTTTAATAAACGCACGAACATGAACAAGATTTTCCGTTCGTTTAATTTAACGAACGAACACCAACATAGCTCTCGTTTGTTCATTTATGTTCGTGAACGTTTGGTTATTTGTTCATTTATATCATAATGTTGGATTAGTATTATAGCATGAGTTCCTTCATTTACGTTTGTTTATCATTTAAAAAAAACGAAAAAAATGTACACAAACAAATCAATCTTTAAAAAACCGAACACAAATGCCCATTCATTTATTGTTCGTGTTTGTTTATTTGTTCGGCTAAAGTCAAACGAACAAACACAGATACAAAAATACGTTCGTTTATCCGTTCGTGCTCGTTTATTTGTTCGGCTAAAGTTAAGCGATCGTTCGTATTCATTCGGTTAGTTTACAGCCTAAGCATTTCTTTTTGAAACTGTTCTATTTTCAAAATTAAATGTCTTCTTAGAAGTTCTCCTTGAATCAGAAAGGAATAAAAAAACTATGTCCTACCCGGTTTCTAAGTTCAAAGAATCCATATGCGCAGCCCAATCCAAAATCCTCATTAGTGCGTTGTTCATGCGTTTTTCTGTCAAACCAATTAGAATCCATGTATTTTATAATACATTAGACCCAATTTTTGTTTATTTTATTATTTTAGTTAAGTTTTATTTCTAGTCGTATTTTATAGAAGAAAATACCTAAAAGATATATAAACAATGTAACTAACCTTAATTCGTTTAAGCATTTCATATTCTATAAACTTTGTGTGTGTTCTTAGTTCTCTCTTAATTTTACATACTAAGATCATACAATATCATTGTAGATTTGCTTCAATACCATTAATACTTGATACAATTAGAAACATACACTAATTTTTAATAATGTAACAACCCCTCCTATCACTAAATTAAACTTGATGCTAATAAATGTAAATTGTAATAAAACTAGAAGTTTTTCTCCGCGCGTTGCTGCGGAATTTAATACTCGTATATTTAAATCAATAAATTAATATGAAAATGGAGTTGTAAAAATACCATAGCACTATCACAACAAATGTTTATATAAAGGGGTTATATAAAATACCTAAATACCCCTATTAATGAGTATTAATGGTGGTTGCAAATGATTTATATGTTTAATATAGTATTTAAAATATTTAGAGAAAGAAAATTTTAAGTCGTGTATACGTCAATATATAGATTAAACATATTATTAGCTTAATTTATTAGACATATATACGTCATACTCTTTTTTCATACATTACTTTATACTCTTTTTGAACAGCTAAACATATATACATCATAAATAACACAAGTACTACAACTTCGTAAAACATAAACTAATTTCCAAACTATATAATATTCTAGATTAACTAATGTTTAAAGTTGTTAAACTACCAAATCCTCATCTAATGTTAAAGTTTCTAAACTAACTACTCATCATCATCATTGGAGTCTTTCTCCTCGTCCACACTAGCTTGTTGCAATTTTTGTTTTTCCATGTAGCCAATGAAGTCAAATGGAGGGGTTGGTGTTGACACAAATGGTGGCAAGTTGCCAAGATTAGAATTTGGAATCATGCTTGAGAAGTATGTAGCTAACTTTTGATACCGTTTTCGATCTACTTCGTCACGATGTTTATCGCAACTTTTTGCGCTGCCTGTATCATATCTTGAACCATCTCATTTGATATTGGTGTTGAAGTGGTAGATGAGGAAGGAATCATAGCTTCTGGCGCTACCCATTTTAATTTCGGTATTTGTTCGATGTTGTGACCCTGGTGCTCACCAAATTCCTTCTTGAAAACTTCTTGCTCGTTTAATGCCGAAAATATTGTAATTTTGCAATTTTATAATTTTGTAATTTTGGAACAAGATATTAAAGCATATTAATTTGAACAATTGAGCAAGTGAAGTCAGGGTAAATAAGGGAGCAAAGGCAGATAATTCCTAGTCCAAACTCCAACGCAAATATAAATTGCTATGCGCTCTTTGAAAGCCAAAAGATAAAATAGAATAACGGCTTAATATTATTACTTTACAGTTTTCAAAGCTATTTTCTTTTATTAACAAAATAAATATCTTTCACTAGTTCGAAAATATTCAAAACTTATTTTGATACTTAAAATATGCATCCGAACGACTTTTTTATGCTCCAATATCATACGTAGTTGGTTTTCAGTAATATTTGTCTTTTTTTTTTCCAATCTGCCATTTCCGAAACCTTATTTTTCTTTCCATAATACGAAGAAAGTTATAAATATAATTTTAATTATTAGAAAGTTATAATAATATAATAATAATTATTAGAAAGTTACAAATTTTAAATTTTCTATAATTGTCATATATATTTTAAGCTACACTTTTACATTTAAATGGGTCTGACGGAGTAGCAAAACAAGGGGGAAAATGAAGTCTTAGAGAGAACGGTATGTGATTCTTTTTAGCATGTGATTGTAAATCGCGCCGTAGAAAATATTATTTTCCACATCAATACGCCGTGGATGATTACGGCAGTGGAAGTCTCTACATTCATGTTCATGCGTGCTAAGTTTTGTTGTGGGCCCAATTTAATTTAATGCATTGAGTAGTCAACTTTTTTCTTTTTTTTTTATTTTTATTTTTAATTGGTTAGTAGATAATTGGTTGGTTAGTGATAGAAAATAAAAGCTGATGTGATGATATGATAGATATGATCACACCGTTTACTCTTAGGTTCACGGTTTGAAACCTTGCTATCCATTTTCTTCCTTTTCTTTTTCATCCTAAACGGGAAAACTTGATATAATGATATATCATTACTTGTTTTTTTATTTTATATTATTATTCTTATTATATTTAAATAATCAATTTAATATATTTTTGGTATATCTTTTATAACTTTTAGTATAGGGTTAATTTTATAATAAGTGTTATATTTAGATGAGTTAGTACCTTTTAACAAATTATATATATATATATATATATATATATATGAAAAAGTTCATGCGAGAACCATTCTTAATGCGAAAACCGCGAGAACCATTCTTAATGCGAGAACCGCGAGAACCAATCTGAGCCGTCTAATTCTCCCTCCTTCAATGTCATTGCCCACCCATGAATTCCTCACATGCACCCTGCCACGATCTATCCCTCCACGCTCACCATCCATGAAACTTCCCATATCCAAGGAACGGCTGAGATTGGTTCTCGCGGTTTTCGTACTAACAACGGTTCTCGAATGAACTTTCCGCTATATATATATATATATATATATATATATATATATATATATAACAGGAAGAAGTTCCTTTGAGAACCGTTGTTAGTGCGAGAACCGCGAGAAACAATCTGAGCCGTCCAATTTTCCCTCCTTCAATGTCATTGACCACCCATGAATTCCTTACGCGCACCCTGTCACACTCTATCTCTCCACGCTCTCCATCCCATGAACTTCCCATATCCAAGGAACGGCTTAGATTGGTTCTCGCACTAACAATGGTTCTCGAATGAACCCTTCCCATATATATATATATATATATATGTGTGTGCGATCTAGTTTGTAATGTTAACAAAAAAGGATAATAATTATAATTAAATTAGAAATTATGTTATAAGATAATATGTAATCTTATATAAATTGAAAGTAAAATTAAAAGTTTATTTGTGAGTAAAAATTAAGAAGTAAGGATCAAATATAACTTTTATAAGTTAAAGGGTCAAAAATCTAAATTTTATTAGGGGTGTAAAATAAAATTTGAAATAAATAGTAGTTATTTTGTGAATTGATTATAAGAAAAAACTGAGGATAAGAAAAAGTTGAATTTACTTTAATATTACAATTTTAAAACCCATGTACTAGTAATTAGTGGTTATTGTATACTCGTGTGTCGTGTCTATACTCAATACATATCATCGACCGGCTATTGTTTGGAGAAAATCAACATTTGCGCATTTGAATTGAAGATGTTTGTTTTATGGCTTTAGATAAAGATATATAAATTAGAGATGATACACTTATGTATAAAACTTATAAGGAAGACAACACGAAAGCTACAGCCTACATGTCTACACTATTTTACTTATCGGATATTTTAAGTATTGGTTTTGGTAGGCAGAATACTGTTTAAAAAATTAAAATTATAATGGTATAAAAATTAAGTTGTAATTATTATTTCTTCTTACTGGGCCTACAGACCGGTGTTGTGGCTCACTGTCACTGGCTCGCCATATTCTTCCTCATCTCTTAATTCGGCACCATTTATAAGACCATCCGCATCCATCACACCCTTCACATAGCCACATCAGCGCCACATCAGCATCCCACCATTTTCTCATCACATCACACAAACCCTGCATCCATCGGCTCTCTCCCTCTCCTCTCTCTCACGCGCGCGACGAGGCTCACTGCCGTGAGCGTGAGCGGTCGCTCACCCCAGGCCGCGATGGTGTTCGCGTGTGTGATGCTCCCTCACGAGCTCCCTCACTCGCCCGATGTGCCTAGTCTAACCCGTTAATAGTGTTATACCATTTTTTTTTTTTCAAAAATAGAATTTACCTATTCAGGTTTCTTAAAGCGTAATTCTTTGGTTTTAATGTACATGATCTACCAGTGGACAATCAAGCTGATGGCTTTATTATCTATTTTTTAGTAGAGTTTTGGACGAGATAAGTAAACAAACAAATTGATTTGTTTTATACTTTTTATGTTTTGTTTTTCAGTCAACGGTTAAAGGTTGATGCCCAACAATGTTGGGTTGAGGACACTTTTATCCATTATTGGGCTTTACAAAAGTAGCATGTAATACGTTATTAGTTATAACATTTAAGCTCGTTATAGGGTGCGAAACTATATATTGTCGAGAGAGTTTCATAACTAACAGATGTTTCTTATATGATTTAGTGCAATTATATTTAGGTAACAAATTGTAGTCATGTAACCAGTATGTATGTTTGTAAACGTTATTAATCTTAGATAACAACCCATTTAAACCAGTTGAGCCGAGATTAGTAAATGGCCAATTGGTTTCACTTTTGTTTATAATATAACGATGGGCCCAAGATTAGTTAATGGCCAACCCATTCCTCTAATATATCCAGGTATGAATTTATGAATCAAAAAATGAACATAAAAATTCAAGAAATCATTAGTTTCAATTCATAATTCTGTCACTGCAGGTACTTTCCTGTCAGTCTCAAAACAATGTAGCTCAACTGAAAAGTTAGTCTTCATCTGCCAATCAGTCTTAGGATGGAGGGCATTCAAGGTATCATCTCCAAACCTCCTATGACCACATATGTTCTCAAAACCCCTTCATATATATCAAGGACATTAGTATTTAAACTCACCATAGGCTGTGCTAATGTCATACAATAGCGACCTAATTTTTTTCATTGGTTCACTTTTGTAACTAATACACTTTGTTGTCCCCTTTGGTAACTACACTTTTGTTTGATGTAAAATTTTTGGTAATTACAAGCGGTTGAACTTGTATTTTAATTAATGTCGTCGGTGTGGTGTCTGGTACAGAGAATTGAATTTTAGAAAAATGATTACAAATACTAAAATTTCAAAGGAAAATAATTAGTCTGAAAAATAATGATAGAATCATTTCTATTGTTTGATACAACAAGAAAGAAAACAGAAAAGTGTACCAATCACGTATTATTTATTTAAACCAAAAACACATACAAAAAGATTCCTAAAATTAATAATTAATGCATTAATCAAACCACGCAAAAAAAAAAAACGTCCAGAAACATCAGTTCAACCACAGTCTCACAAAAATTAAAGAGTACTTCGACCATAATGAAACAAAAAAAAAATTTCAAGATCTTCAACCATAGTGTAACCAAGAGCAGAAAAAAAGTGTCGACAAAAAAAGTGTGTGCGTGTGTGTATATATATATATATTTCACCGCTTTGTATTATTATTATTATTATTATTATTATTATTATAGGATTCTAAGTTTGTATTTTTATTTGTGTTTTATACGATTGTAGGATTTTATAGTTTCTATTTTTATATATTTATATTTCTACTATCTAAATATTAGTTGAAATTTATATTTTATATATGAAGAAATTTTAATATAAAAATGAAGATGGTTGATAATGTAGAGGCTAGTCTGACTATGGTTGTTTAGTCATGACTATGTCATATTTGGTTCGGTATTGGATAAAACCAAAACCAAACTAAAATTTTCGGTTTTTGGAAAACCAAAGCAAAAACCATTAGTTTTTGTAGTTGTTTGATTTTTGACTATGGTTGTTTAGTCATGACTATGTCATATTTGGTTCGGTATTGGATAAAACCAAAACCAAACTAAAAATTTCGGTTTTTGGAAAACCAAAGCAAAAACCATTAGTTTTTGTAGTTGTTTGATTTTTGATTTTGATGTTGTTTTTGGTTCACTTGTGACAAAATGTGTTGCCAAATACTTTTCCATGAAAAACACATGAGAGATAACAATATTCTAACGATGAAAAAGACCCGTATGATTGATTTTTGAATATTTGACTATAACTAATTCAATTTTTTCTGCCGGCGTGTAGTAAACTTATTTGGGTCTTCTTGATATGTTTGCATATATGTTTGTGACATGTTTGCATATATCTAAAGTTCAATATATATTTTTCACCTATAAATTTGGTCCTTAAATATAATGAAATCTCAACCCCTTATTTTTAATTAGGGCTACAATTTCAACTAAGAAAAAAAGAAAATTTACCTTGGATTTCACGATAATTTCCAAACTCAAGTCTTGGGGTTTTTAAGCTTCTAAGTGAATCCGAGCGGTGCCTTTCATCTCTTCGACGTTCATTTCGATAGAAGTTCCGTAAGAATATGACTAGAGAGAGAGATGTTCTTCTTCATGCATGCAGGCCTGGTTCCTAAAAATTAGACGTGTCTGACTCAAGTGTAGAAACCATGAAAATACGAGGAGATCTAAATCGTGGAACACTCAATGTGAATCATTTCACTGGCCGAGTATCTTTAACAAATGTCTTCTTTAAGCTTTTAAGATGTGAAACCGAAAGTTTGAATAACGAATACTAGAAATTCCGTTTTTTAAAATTTCAAAAACCAAAACCGCTGGTTTCTACATTGATTCGGGTTTTTAATAATTTCAATTTTTTCTGCCAATCCTTATTATAAGCTGAAAAGTTGATATTATAGTTAGTCATGATGACTAATAGTGGTTTTAGAATCGATATATCATATCATCCTAAGAAGAGATTAGGATATTCATATTCTATTTTTACTATATATGCTAGTTATTTTAAAAAACATTTTTGCTTTATTATGGTTTAGACTGTTTAGTCATTTATATATTATAAAATTAAAACTGTTTGTACACAATAAAGTTTTACTATAAACAATCAAATGTATGTAAAATATATGGATGAAAAAAATAACAAGTTTATAAGTAAAATAATTAATGTAATGATTGTAATCAACTTATGCATTACCAATTAGCATTATGTGCAAATCATGTTCAAAGGTAATATAAATATACTTCTTTTGTTAAAATAATAAAGGGCGGAAGCCTATATATTATATATGTAATTGGTAGATGTATCGGTATGCTGCAAGTTGTCCATGAAAGTTAAAAAACAAAATTTTGGGAATCTGGAAACAGCCTTCTTTCATTGCATATTTGCATCATGTTTTCTGCATTGTTTACGGTAGTATGGTCTGAAAAACTCAGAGACAATAAATTAACCAGTTACCAAAAAAGAAAGTGAATCATTGATGGGCACTTGCTTAAACAACATAAGGGTAATCTATATCATACATTCATACTACATGCATGTGACCATGGGTCTCTCTGCTCCTTGTAGGTCCAAGTACAACCCAATAACCCGAAAAATATCGTCTATGATTGTGAAGTCAAATCGATCAAATCATTGCATATATCTTCGTTTTGATTTGTGAGGATCACAGTGGGCGAGGTGAGAAGAAGTGGTCTCCACCGGTCACACCATCATGCGGTGATGGTCAAGCTATCGGTGTTGTGTTGATCACGACGCGCGGAGGAGGTCCACATGATAGTTTTACAGCTTTTCCTTTTCACAGTTTGATTTGTGTGGTTGTGTGGTAGATGGATCATGGATCTCAGGACTTTGAATGGATGGTAAGAAGCGACCACATTATGTGCTATATGGTAGATTTTGTGACGGTAGACAAAGCATACAACCTTAATTAATAGATACTAGCAGATGAGTAAATGTTATTAGTGAACGTTAAGATAACTTTGGGTTGATGTCAAAGCCGAAGCTCTCTTTCTAAGTAAGGATGATGATGATGTCAAAACTGTCTTCCTAGTCTATCCTTTTTTCAAAAAAAAATAAAAAAAGGTAACTTTGGGCCGAATCTAGTAAGTAAACCCAACCTTTAACAGAATCTCATTTACATGCATGCTTAAACGTTTTTTAAATGTATTGTGATTTTCCACTATTAAAAATATTAAACAGAGTTATTTATTTACGTACAACTAACCATTTATATTTTTAGACATAGCTCAATCCAGTCCTCATGAATTCGCAACATCAAATAACAAAATATTTATGCACCAAATCATTTGAAAGATACCCGTTTGATAGCATGAGTTATTTTAAAATTAATAAATATTGAATATTAATAAAAAGAAACAATAAAAAAACACGAAAGTGTTAAGAAATTTAAAATAATGATACATAATAAGAATTTAAAAATAATATCTTCAAATAGTAAACAAATTTTATATAGTACACGGTGAAAAGATCAATCAATTGATTAAGACGCTAAATTAAAACACAACTTACTAAAGGTTATTTTACACTTTTAAACAAATCAATTTATTTTAAAATTGATAATAATTCACACCTTAATATTTTTATAGTTAAAATTGTTTTTTAGAAAATATAAAAATTACTTAGAAATAAATAAAACAATCGATTATTAAATATATAATTGAAAATCAAATTTGAGTGAGTTTAAAAAACGGGATATCATTGTCTAGTTAAATTTTTTTTACAGAAAAATGTTTTTATAAAAAATTATATAATACTAAATTAAGATGACTTTTACAATTTTTAAATGTTCACTACTGGCTAAATAATCAAAATCAAAATTAATTTTATATTAAAATAAACTATTTAAATACAATAAATAATTTATTTACCTAAATAAATAAGTAAGATTTTCTAATAGATTTCATGTAAGTTATCTTTTTAATTATATTACGTTTCCGTAATGAAAAAGAGTCAATGAGGGTCAAAGTCATTTGAAGTATATATGGGAAAACATGTGGGTTAGATCGAAACAATACAATTAAAAAAACTGGGAGGGGGGGGGGGGGGGGGGGGGGGATTACAAATATTGCAAGAGATTTATATAAAAAAGGGGTTCCAGTGGAATCTTTGCATAGCGTTGTAGTTGCGAATGGGGAAAATACCAATTTTTGGAAAGATTTGTGGATTGGAAACGCTTATCTGGCAGAAACTTTTCCTAGGGTGTATAACAAAGTGGGAGATGACAGTAAGTTGGTCAGCGATCTGGGCACTTGGATTGAGGATCGATGGTCTTGGAATGTTGTTGTAGCAAACACGATGATTGGAAGAGTGGAGGCGGAATACAAAGAATTACTCTTTACAAACTTGGACCAAGCTACCGTCGGTCACCTCTCAGTATGGTCATTGAAGTTGTGGGAGGTAATTACGAGAATTATGGCATATTGTATCTGAAAAAACAGATGCGAAATGATTTTCAAAAGCAAAAACAGGAAGGAAGATATCATCTTCAATGTGCAATTGCTGGGGTTCCAATGGATCAAAGCTCGACTAAAGCAAAGAGACATTAAAGTGGGACATGTGGTTAGTTTTGCCGTCGTTAATTGCTTTACAAAATAGATTTAAAGTAACTAAGTAGTATCGCGTCAAGAAAGCTATTAACATGATAAATGCAATTAGGTAGATAGCATTTAGTTTATTACAGCTGCTGCTGGTTGGTTTTGGGCCTCACTGCTCGTGAGGTTGATGTTGTAACATGTACAGTTCATTTATATATTAAATACTATCATTGCCTTTTAAAAAAAAGTAATACTATAGATAGCAATTACCTTTCAAAAATGTTCTTATCCTATTGTTAAGCGCATGTGAAGTAACATACGAAATACAAAAGATTGTGGGCCCAAAATCAATGTGTGGAATTTTGGTTTTCAAAGAACTAACAACAAAATGACAACATCAACAAAGTGTTGGGGAAAAACCTGCGGGGCGAAAGAATAGTTCTCCAATGGATGTTGGTCGTCAAGTATGACCAAGACACATATAATGTTAGAAATAGAGTTGGTTGGAGATGATTTTTACATAATAATAGTGTATATATGTAAAAAACTTATATGTAATCAACCTCATCATAAACTGAATTACTTGTATCTTATTATATATAGTTAAAAACTGTTATATAAGAATCAGGACTATAATAATTAAGTAGGGAAAACCTAAAGGATTTTAGATTATGAAAACAACTTTCGAATTTTGAAATCTTCTAATATATATAAAAAATTAATTTAAAAAATTATTAAATGATCAGAACCCTTCATTTAAGAAAAGATTTAATCTTAACCGGTTAATTACTTTAATTCTAAAATTTTAATTTTGACTTTTTAGAGTCAAACTAATTTGAATTAGATAAAATTAATCTTTAATTAAATTACATGTGAAATTAATTTCTAGATAGTATGCTTATTAGAAGGTGATAAAATTAATATTTTGTAAATAAAAATTAAGTAATATTTTGTATAAATTTAAAAATAATATCAATCTCTCAATAGTTTTTTTAATAAAGTTATCTTTTACTTTTCTAGTTAGTCGGAAATTAAAATAAACTTTTTTACGATCAGTCTATTCTATTATTCGTACAAAACAATTATATATTTAATTAATCGACTTTTACATAAATAATTATGTTTGACCCGTGTATTTACACGGGTATTAAAACTAGTTATATAATATTAGACTACATGCCCTTGTGATACACGGGTTGGTTTAAAAAATAAAATTATTAAACATTAATAAAAACGTATTAAATAATAATAAAACGAGAATTAAGTGAGAAATTAAAAAAATGACGACGTACGGCATCAACACTCTAACCAACGATGAAAACATTGACGCGAGCGGGGAGGACAAACTTGATGACAGAAACATAGTAGCATGATACGAAGAGACGTGATTGTATTTCGTATATAAATCATCAATCATTATTTTTACAATTAAAAGTAATAAAGTTTAACATTATTGGTTTTACAAAGAGATTTTAATGATTATAAAATATTTTATAGTGATAAAACTAAGAATTTGGTTAAATATGATATTTTTAAATATTATAAAGAGAGTATGATATTTGTAAATTAAAATGGGCAAATACGATTTTATATGATTTAATAAGGGCATATATAAAATATCTCTATTTTTTTCTTTCTATCAAATTAAGTGTTATATCTCTCCTTTAAAATCTTTTCACTTTTTTTTTTATTATTATATTAACAAATTACACTTTTGTATGTGTGATAGGTTGAGAGGTGGGTGGGTTAATGTTTCTCGGTCGAGAAATGCTACCCTAAGGCCCTACGTGATGATGTTATCCGATGTATTTGTTTTGGTGTTTCCCCACTTACACGCTATTACTCGATGGAAACGAGTATTCGGTAACGTACGGTCTAACAAGAATTCAATTATGTAATTTGTACTTGAACATCATCAGGAGTTCAATATACCATAAAACATACATAATTACATACCATCAAAATATGTAATGTACTTGAACATGTTCATTAATTTCTTACAGCTTCATTACCACTAAAATTATAAAGCTAAATGTTTATTATAGCATAAACATTGTACATTATATTATAGGATAAGTTGTATGAAATCATTTTTTACCGACATCTAGTTGTATTTTTGACAAAAAGACTAAATTTACGTGAATCCTAGTTTATTTTTCCATGACACCCTTGTCTATATATTTCTGATTATTTATTGAGTGATAGTAGATTAGGACATATAATATGATATAGCACTCTTGACAAAGATATCACTTAGGTTGGTTATCTTTAAAAAGGAATATTACTTCAATGATAAACATATTTAAAAAAAATTACTTATTGATGATAATTAAAGCTATGATAGCATAAATAAAAACGTTTAGGTACATAAGTAATAATAAAAAACATATAAAAAGATTGGAATAAAATAAGTACATTCAAAGGAATATAGGATACAAATTAATATCATATAATTTCCATATAACATAGATAGATATTATATTTTAATTATCATCTCATTCAAATATCTTCTCCCTCCTTCGGTTCTCACGGCTGAACGAATGAAACGACGTCATACGCACGAACTGCTTAAGCATCACTGTAACTGAAACAGATTTCCGTCAACTTAATTTGCCGATTGACAGCTCCTTCACTAAACTAATAAATCGGTTAACAGCTTTTTAGAGGCTTTCCACACAAACAGTCATTGTTAACAAACGACGACGCTTCAAGGTGATCGAACCACGAACCCGCCGGAATCGCCCCGCAGAGATGGTTGTGGCTCAGGTCAAGGTGTCCGATGTACGACGCCGACGCTATCGACTTTGGAATCGGTCCTTTCAGATTATTGTAAGACAAATCCATCACCATGAAGTAAGATCTAGGGCCAAAAACGTTCGGTATGTTGCCTTCAATCGCGTTTCTGCTTAGGTTTAAGATGCTAATGCTCGAGTTCATCAATGTTGCCGGTAACTTACCGGAAATCATGTTTCCGTCCAGATTCAACGTCGCCAGCACCGCCATTCTCCCGAGAGATTCAGGAACTGGTCCGGAGATTCTGTTCAGCGACAAATCAAGGTCGGAGAGACGGTAGATGTAAGAAATCGTGTACGGAATCGGTCCGTAGATCCGGTTACCGCTCAATAAAGCACGGCTCAGCATTCGAAGCTTGCCGAAGTTTTGTGGTATGGTTCCTGAAATCAAGTTGTTTCGGAGATCTAAATGCATCAACAAGGATAAATTTGCGATTGATCTCGGCATCCTACCGGTTATGCGGTTGTCGGCGACGTTAAGAACCGTTAAACGGCTTAGTTTGCCGATATCATAGGGGATTTCACCGGAGATTTGATTTCCAATGAGGTCAAGGATACGGAGGAATGGCAGAGAGGTGATACATTTCGGTATAATACCGGAAATACCCTTCCAGTCAGCAATAATCACACTGGACAGCCTCTCCAGCTTGCAAATAGCTGGTGAAATGGATCCGTTCATATACCCGGTCCGATGAGCCCTCTGGAAAATCGGGTCTTCGGACTCTCCACGGAGGTTGATGTCGGCAACCCGTTTTGTAGTCGGGTCACAACTAACACCGTACCATCTATGACAACAGTCGATGCCCGTCCATGACTTAAAGATGCCCAAGTAAGGCTCGTGTAAGGCAGCTTTGAAGGCCAGCAACGCTGCCCTGTCCGACGGCGGGCAGCCGTTAACGGCGGTCCCGATAGCCAACACTAAAACAGCTGTAATCAACAATAAGGTACCACCCATATCTTCTTTCAATTTTTCCTCTCTCTCTCTCTCTCTCTCTCTGTATCACACACTCACACACTATACTAGTACTACTGTGTGCTTTTTAACTGTGACGCTTGCATATGGGAAAGCTGAGGGTGGTTAGTTTGGGAGGAGGGGGAAGTTTATATAGTAATGGTGTAGGTAAAATGACGGGTATAACCCTCACGTGTGGTGTGCGAGATAGGGTGAACAGGTCAACGTGGGTAGGGATAGGATGGGGATGGGGATGGGAAGAATTATGAAGAGAGGGTGATTGAGGGTGACATGAGGTAATATCGAGCCGCGTGCATGTGCTTATCCAGGTCCTATTTATTAAGTTCACGCCTTACTATATGTGTACCATACATAACATCCGGAAATTATATAGGAAACATATAAATGTTTTAGTTAAGAAGGGCGTTTGATGATGATGTGAGGCTAAGTAAGATTAACAGTTTGTCTGAGTTAAGTTAATCCCGACCAAAGTAAACATATACGGATGGAAATTTACAAATGGTGGAGCGTTTTAACTTTCAATCACATAAAACATGAATTATGAATGAAGCAATATAACTCCTTAGAACAACCTTGGTTTGATGTTTTGCATCAAGGTATATTAAGAAAAGAAAAGTGGTTTTTGAAGGCGGTTTGCGGATGTATGCTTTGGTTTTTGTGGAAGACAAATAACGTTATGGTAAAAGATTCCGAGGGTCGCTGACGAAGTTCAAGCCTTTTATTTGCTTGGTTGAATTGTAATTCTATTATATGGAATATAATGGTCTTTTTTTTTAATATCTTTATAATCTTTATTTCTAAGTATCTTGCTAGTATGATTAATATATTTTTGGGATGCTAATCAAGTCTGATTGTCTAGTCGAAGCTCTTGTCTTGTTATCTGATAAACAACCTGATCACTGCTATGAATCTTTGCAATCTAGTGAAGATTGAAAACTACAAATAACGATCTCTTAATGTTTATTACATAAAGAAAAAGAATCTCTACATATTTTAAACATAGAGATTATTTTCGTGCTTAAATAGAGTATATTCGTTATTGTCCCTTCGGGACATCTGATAAAATTGGAAGAGTATATTCGTTATTATGCTTAATTGTAAATTGAATAAAAACGGGAAGAAAGTAAGGTTCTAAATTGTGTTTGCATACATTTGTAAATGCCCCTTGGGTATATATACTTTGTTATTTTGCCCTAAATTGTTTAAGCATTTCAGTATTCTAAACTTGTATGTGTTCTTAGTTTTCTCTCAAGACGCATACTAGATTCATATTATTATGGATTTGCTTCATTTTATTTGATACTTGATACAATTGTGACCTACGTAATAACATAGATTCTACTCGATGCTAAATATTAAATACTCAACTAATTTTTTCTACTCAAAAAATACGAAAAAATCCGTGTTAAATTTAACAATTATTATATTTGATATAATGTCGTATATGTGTGTTTAATAAAAGGTACGTCTTAGCCTAAACTTGTTGGATGTCGTATCTTGCCATGTTGTGACAATTAATGACAACATGCCCATAAACTAAATTGACGAACTGTATGTCTACAATAGCAGCATCTCAAGTTACACCAGAAAAGGATATTACATGTTTCTTTCTTTCTTTTTTTTCTTTTTTTATTTTAAATAAATATTTATATTTACTTTATGGTATAACTTTATAGAAATAATTATGTATCCTTGAGATATATGTTTGTATATTTTAAGAAAATTATTTTAGGTCAAGCATAACGTTATAAAATAAATATTTTGATATAATCTAATTGTCGAAAACTAAGTAATTTGATAAAACATTGTAAATATTTGGCTAAGAATAATGTCATATTTAATTTGTGAAGACATAAAAGTTGCACTATTAAGCTGGTAATCTTTCTTATAATAAGGGCACGGAGGAAAAAAAATTACACGTTGTGATGGAGTATCCCTCCAAGAGTGGGTGAAATGTGTCTCAAGGTGGATCTGGTGTGATCATTAAATCGTCTTCTGCGTAAGTAGTATCACGTTGTTTGATCAAATTTTCTTTTTCCTTATCTTTTTTCATATAAAAATTTCGTATGTGAGTGTAATAATATAATTAAGTATGTTTTAATGAAGTGGATATGTGATTTCTAAACTTACCAACTAATAGTACGTTTTAATCTAGTTAACTTTAATCACAAATAAAACACTTTTGTGTTATATTTTAGGATCAAAATGTATCACCGATTCCTTTTAATCAACTATTTCATTTAAAAGTAGAGAGCGATAATTATCAATATGTTTGGATGAATAACGATCATCATGGTTTGATGGGCAAAGTTTGGTTATGTAACCTTGCATCAAAAACATTTCACAAGGTTATGATTATGCAATTGTAGTTTTTGACTAGTTTTTTTTTTTTTTTTTTTTTGAGTTATATAAAAAAATTGGGCTATGATAGGGCTTAACCTTGTAATTAATTTAATGGTTTTGAAGAACACTTGATTCTATTTTAAGAAATAAAGGTCAATATTTAAAGAAAATGATCAGTACACAACTAATTTTTGTCATACATAATAATTATTAGTTTGTGTCATCATACTCTTAAATATGTAAATGAGAATAAAAGATAATGGAATTTTAAAAACGTTTTATCTAATAATTATTATGTATAGTAAAAAAAATTATTATTTACAAATCATTTTTCATATTTAACTCAGCAAAATCTTTGCCAACCGACAAAATGCTGCCCCCAAACTCTCTCTTTCTTTGAAAACCAAAACCTAGTGGCTAATTTTTTGCCACTTTGAAACAAGTTAGAACAAAATAAGATTTTGTGAGTTGTAATGTTTCGGTATATGGTGATAAAAAAATATCTACAATTCCAATATACTTTTATTTTTAATTTTTGAGTTAAAAACAATGTTGTAAAATCTGGGTTTTTAGTTTATTTAATCTCCTCATCGAATCACAGGTCAACTCAGTTTTTAGATTTTAAATTTTTATAAATATATATGTATGTGTGTATATAAATTTGGAAATAATTACTAATATGTTAAGAAACGAAATTTTATTTATCAAGCATAAAATTAAAATTCTATTGAGAGGCTTACATGACTCAATGAAGGTTCTAGTTCGAAGGACAGTCACATCGGAGATGAACTGTCGTCTCACGCTGGTCGGAGATGACATAGGACATGAGCCGCCGTCGATTGTCAAGAGGGTTTACAACTCGTTTTTAAGGTTTAACTGAAAAAATAAACATAGGTCAAACCGGGTTAGGTCAACCTGGGTCAACCGGTTCAACCATAAACCCGGACGGGCTGATGAGGGCCGAAAAAAACTAAAATCCCGATGTACATTGACCGATCTTCTCATCAAGTCATGAGCCAACCCGGATTTAAAAATTTTGGTTAAAGTATGGTGGAGCACCACATTTGTCCGCTTTTGAGAGAGCGGGACCAAGTCATAAAGTTCCACACTCCATTCCAAAAATATTGCCACTGATCGACCCATCCGCTACACACAAGAACAATCAACACCAAAATTAAGAACATAGCGACAAAATACTAACACCTCACCATCACAGCTTTGTTGGCTACCCAAACAGTCTCTCCTTTATTTGTAAAAGAAACGAACGCTCTTTTTATACATAATTCTTCTACTTATGCTTTTACTCTCAAAACTAATATAATTGTTAAAATCTATAAATGAGGTGAAAAAAAACAATTATTGAATTAACATATTATTTTATGATTTATAAAATGATAAAGTATAACAAAATAGTAAAAATAAATTGAATTTTGTTCTTCATACAAGTACATTATAGCGCGTCAGTGTTGTAATAAATATTAACTATTCAAATGGGAACCGGGTAATAACAATTGGTTATTAGTCAGTTAACAATTTCTTAGAAAGAAAGGTAATTAGTCTATTTATTAAGTATGTTATAAGAACCATAAACGATTTCATCTTTAACAACTGGTCATTAACACTGAATTAGGTTTTTGCGTATATATATATGAAAAAGTTCATGTGAGAACCATTCTTAGTGCGAGAACCATTCTTAGTGCGAGAACCGCGAGAACCAATCTGAGCCGTCCAATTCCCCCTCCTTCAACGTCATTGCCCACCCATGAATTCCTCACATGCACCATGCCACACTATATCCCTCCACGCTCACCATCCATTAAACTTCCCATATCCAAGGAACGGCTAAGATTGGTTCTCGCAGTTCTCGCACTAACAACGGTTCTCATATATATATATATATATATATATATATATATATATATATATATATATATATATAGGGGATGGTTCATGCGAGAACCGTTGTTAGTGCGAGAACCGTGAGAACCAATCTCAGCCGTTCCTTGGATATGGGAAGTCAAACGGATTGAGAGCGTGGAGGGATAGAGTGTGGCAGGGTGTATGTGAGGAATTCATGGGTGGACAATGACATTGAAGGAGGGAGAATTGAACGGCTTAGATTGGTTCTCGCACTAAGAATGGTTCTCGCAGGAACTTTTTCCTATATATATATATATATATATATATATATATATATATATATATATATATATATAAATAGCCTTCAAGACAGAGGCATACAAAATAAAGGATAACCACCCGTAATAAGCCAATGTAGCAATTTATTGTTTTAGAAATGCAAAAGAAATACTATAAAGCTCAAACAAAAATATATTTACAAATAATTTAAAGAAGTAGAACCATCAAGTTGATAGATCATGATGATAAGATTTTTCGTCTGATATCAAATATTATCCAACATAAATAATAGGGACACTTCTAAGTTTTAACTGAAGTAAAGTAACCCGGTCTTCATCATGTCCTTTCACCAAATTTTGGACCTCAAGCAAAGTTAAAAGTGGCAAAAAAATTAAGGGGGTTTGTTATTTTAGTAATTTGGGAGTTGTGGAGATGAAGAAACATGCAAATGATGAAGACCGAGCCTAGATTTTGAACCACGACGTTTATGCTATTGTTGTTGTGCGATCATTCTTGTGGATTTTGAATAGTCTTCAAAAAGGAACAATAGGATAGGATATATAGGTAACCCTAGAGAATGGGAGTAGGCTAATTACATTGTAACATTCAGGTTTGATGGTAAGATCCTCACGCTTAGAGACTCCACCCTTTGTAATATATTCTACTTCTAATACAATAAACAACTTCTCTTTGCCTTATAAAATAGCACCAGGGTGAGTTCAAACTTCCCGACTTATGCTCAATCCTGTAAGTTTCGAAGAGTGTACGTTTGTTTATAAAATAGATCATATAAATTAAAAAATATACATGTTTAAGCAAAGGCTTAATTAATATTGTGATATAACTCCTAATTTCATACCATGACATGTCTTGTTGATTCATTCTTCAAATCAGTTAAACAACTTAATATTTGCCTTATATTTTGAGGGATGTATGACCTTTTAGAACCAATGTTTTCAGAACCGGACCGGACCGGCAATCGGACCGGGAACCAGTAAAGCAAAAGGGCCGTATGAGACCGGAAAACGTCCGGGTTGGCAAGAACCACCGAACTTATCGGACCGGTCGAATAGGGTTTCGACTTTATTTAATTAAAATGTCAAAAAAAGAAAAAGCCAAAACTTTTTAAATTACTAAAACCCACTACCTTGTTGTAGCTTGTTTTTCAAATTTTACGTAAACATCAATTAAAATTAAACCCTAAAAAGCTAAACTCAATTAATCGGCTAGTTGCTAACTCTCGAATCTCTATCCCAATTGGCAGTTTGACACTCACAATTATCAACCTGCTTATCTTCTCCACTTTGTTACATATTCATGTTTGGGATACGATTTTATAGGCTACATGCATGTCTACAATAGTTAACTAGCATTATTCTAGAAATGATTCCACGGTTCAAAGTTTGGTTACTGACTTACTATTAGGATGTTTTTAAACAATTGATGTTGAAATACAAGTTATTGTATGTCTGGATTATTAATTATGAAACCTTAAACTTGTCTATATTGAATTTATATAAGATTAATGTAAAAGCATTTGGCCTTTTTTCTAAGATATTTATTATATTATCCGGTTTTTTCATCCGGTCTAACCGGCCGTACGCTGAACCGATAGACGTACGGTTTAATGTCCGGTCCAATTTTAAAAACATTGTTGAGAACATATTCTCATCTATTTTATATTAAAAGTCGAACCAGAGTAGTCATTTAAGAAGTTTATAATTTTATAAACTTTAAAAGGATGGGGGTGATGTACGGTCGACCATCGTACATATACCCGGTGCCAACTCTGCCTCTACCAAGATGTCTCGTAAGTAAGAAAGAGTGTGGATAATTTCTGGAGACACTGTTGCATTTGTTTAGTATATCTTTTCACAAGAACTTTTAACTTTTCATTCTTCCTCTAAAAATATTTACGAGTTTCTAGATATATAATCGTATATCTTTTCTGTTAGGTAAACACATACTAAAGTATCATCTCCAACTTGTAAAAGTTTAGAATGCTTCCACATAGCAAATTGATGGTGTACGTGTACCAAAGGTCTCGCTCAAACCATCCGATTAACCCTCATATCATAATAGCCCATTCCATAATATTTTCAATTCCAAATACATCCTAACGCTTACGTACTGTTTTCGAGTTTAAGTAGGAGAGGGAATAAAAAAAAGGAAAAGAAATCGTTTTCTTTCGGATATCTCAATTTTGGGAGTAAAGATTTGATATCAAAATAAGCCAGTACTCCCCCTCCAAACATCTCCATTTCCTTTCCTTTTCTTTAAAAAAAACTCGAAAACACATTTTTCAAGAGTTTTCTTCCAAATCCATTCATCTTCGTAAACAAAAAAACTCAAGGACAAGACATTAGATAAATCACTATAAAGCCCATGACCGGTCAATTGAGCCCGAACCTAATAGTTTGACCTCCTAGTCACCAAGGGAGATTGAAGTCCTTAATGTGACTGGCAAATCATTGTATATAAAATTAAATAAATCTAATGGCCTCGAAGATTATCCCTTAAATCCATATAATGTTATAAAAACAACTTTGATACAAGTTATTGAATCAAATTTCTGAACGATGAAGAGAATTCGAACTACAGAGAGACCGAATGTATATGTTTTTTTTACTATATATACTCGGTATTCCATAACAGCCCTCTTAACCACTCTTATTTTGGTTATACGTACCGAGAAAAAATTTACTTTATATAAGTTTGTACTTCGTACCTATTAACTTATATAAATAATAAATATAAACACATTTAGTAATCCGTAAATTATATTACGTTGAAATAATTATGCGACACTAGAATCATAATAAAAAAACTATAAGACGTTATACTTTTTTATATAAATTAATAAAACGTACGGTTTTCTTTGAACAAATAACATGAATAAGTTGGATAAAAGAAACACCACAAACAACACCCATGCACATTTTAATTAAATAACCTTGAGAGCCCACATATATACTATTCCAAGTAGAGCATTGATTATCCCACCAACCATGCATGTATTGTTGTTTTCATAATATTGTTTCCTTCAGAATTCTGATAATTAAAATATATTGCTGAAGTTATCATACACCACTCATGAGAAATGACAAGATTAAATTTGGATTACATTTTCTAGCAAGATTTTTTAAAAGCCAAACAAAATCATGAGTTATGAATTTTTATCACATACACATTCTAATCAATATTTCTAATAAATTCATGAACTCAAAATTCAAGCATTATAACAAACTGTTGGATGCATTCAAAGTACGGTCCGAAGGGTGCTAAGTTTCCTTTAATTAGCCTAACATCCATTGGTTCTAGAGCTCAAGCTTATCAGTTTCTAATCAAATATGTACAGCAAAATTTTAATGTCAATAAACAAATGTTGAATATTTGAAGTGATGATCTTTTACACGACACTTTCACATGCCGATTCAAATTATTTAACTTGCAAATCCACCAAATCATTCAATTGTTCAAAGTTTCATTCTTCGTTCATTAGCGTTTGAGACTTTGACTCGTTGAGCTTCACCCTCTCTTCAATAAAATACAGATCCCTAGTCCCATATGTTAGTTTCTTTAAATCTATGTTATGCAAGTTTAAATTTGATGGTTGTATCTAAATCGATTGGGCATTTGATTTGATGGATATTCTATTTCGTACACACTAGTTATATAGATACCAACCAATCATTTATTTTGAATTGTAAGACGTAACAAATGGGCCAATAATTATATTGGAAATGGAAATTGGCATTTGATTGGGCTAAAAAGTACAGCAACGCGGATGCCTTCTTGGGCATTAATTGGCCCTTACTTAAATTTTATAATTGGCATTCGACTTTTAACTTTGTGGTGTTTATTTTTTAACAACAAACTCATACGTCCTGTCATAACAAGACTTGAACCCACAACTTTTCAGAAGGGGATACTTCTCCACAACCATCAATTACTGCTAATAAGTTTATAGTTGTAAACTAGAAGATGATAAATATTAAGTATTAATATAAACGAAGTTTTGTAATCCGCACTTCGTAACAGAATGAAATAGCTATTTATACTATTTTTAATTTATATTATTTATTTCAAGTTATTTTTATTAAAGACTTTTGATAACAACTCTATAAAAATAACCTTGATTTTAATAGCTATCAGACTAAATACTATTATAGAAAAAGGCAAAAAGGTTATTATTATTAAAACTTTTTTAAAATTCAGATAAAATGTTTCATATTTTTATTTTCGATATAACTTATAGCTTTTTATTATTGAAAGTAGTAGTAAATTAAAAAACAAAAAAGGTGAAATTACATTCTTAACTATTGAGATCAATTATATAATTGTTCTGGTTTTAGAAAATCTAAAAATTTACAACTTTCATAACAATAGTAGTAGTGATAGGAAAGAACTTTGTTTTATAATCCTATAAAATTACATTATATTAATAATAGCGATAATAGTAAATCAGTAAAATAAGAAAAAAATACATAATACTCATTTAAAAAACAAAGAAAAAGTTAAAATACTAAAAATGTAAACAGTAAGGAAAAATGGCCACCTCAGAAACAAAAAAGGAAGGAGGAAGATGTTATAGGATTCCAACAGCGAAGCTAATAATATAGTCTCATTAAACTAGCTTAACATACTGTGTATAAATACGGCGCCGGATTATTAAAACAATTTCTGAATGTTTCTCGTATTAAACAGTGCTAACATTATAGTAAAACAATTGAAAAATCATACAAAAAGTATCTCTCAATAATGAACGTTACGAACATTGTTTGTATTCTCTATTGATATAGTTTTTATATAGTTGACATGAATAAAAGAAAGTCATTTTTAATTAGGTTTAATGAAACACGATACTAAAATATAAAATTGATAATATATTACTATGGAATAAGTTTATGAATTAATATGAAACATACGATTAGATATATCGCTTAGGCCTTAAAGGCATCCGTTGACTTTTCCATTATTTGCAATTGATATCGCTAAGTTCCGAAGATGGTTGTGTATGTTGTTACGGTGAATAGTGTTTCTTGAAGACTATCTCGTTGAAGTTCTTTTTGTAGTTGATGAAGACTCTTTTTATTCTTCATAATTGAAAAGTAAACAATGAAGAAGATGATTTTCCTAGCAAATGTATACATGAAGAAAAAACAAAAAAGTGAGTTTTATATGTGAATCGTAGCAAGTTAATAGTTATCATCTCTAAAGATCTCCATGAAAGAAAACAAATACAGAAAAAAGACATTGAAAATGATATGTTATGGCCCCATTTTCGAATATTGATTCCCAAAAAAATAGTATCATAAATCGAAGAATGTAAATTCAATGTTTTAATTTAATCATATTGGTATACGTGTTAATATAAATAACCACGAAAAAATATATCTATTAAATAATTTAAATAAAAAATTTGTTAAAATATATTAATGTATAATAAACAAAATCACTTAAAAATAAACTCTTGAACAACATGCAAGATTTAAAGTTTTTGACGTAAAAACAACTATCTCAAAGGTATCGCTAAGTTCCGAAGATGGTTGTCGTCTGTTGTTATGGTGAATCGTGTTTTCTTGAAGACTATCTCGTTGAAGTTCTTTTTGTTTTTATTCTTCATAATTGAAAAGTAAACAATGAAGAAGATGATTTACTAGCAAATGTATACATGAAGAAAAAACAAAAAAGAGAGTTGTTATATGTGAATCGTAGCAGGTTGATAGTTATCATCTCTAAAGATCTCCATGACAAAAAACAAATACAGAAAAAAGACACTGAAAATGATATGTTATGGCCCCATTTTCGAATATGAATTCCCAAAATAAAATAGTATCATAAATCGGATAATGTATATTCAATGTTTTCATTTAATCAAATTGGTATATGTGTTAATATAAATAACCACGAAAAAATATATCTATTAAATGATTTGAATAAAAAAATTTGTTAAAATATAATAATGTATAATAAACAAAATCACTTAAAAAATAAAATTTCGTAAGTTGAGTACAGATGTTACAGTAGTATTGTTTATTGCTTGTAGGCAATAAGAGTTGACGTTTCGGTGATAGAGAATAGTTGTTTAATTGCTGCTAAGGTGAGTGTACCTACCTTTAATCAGATTAGCATATGTATATGCATTAAGTGACTAGTATATCAATTGTATGCTTGATATGTGATTAATTATGTGAGATTCAGTAGCACGATGTTGTAGTATTTAGTATGATCAGTATACATATATGCACAAGGTGAACAGTATGATATATGTGTTATGATATGTTTATGTAATGAGTTAAGACTATTGTTTCAAGGTTTAATAGTACTCAGATATATTATTCAGTACAGAGATAGGGGTATATTGAGATCCTTATACCTAAACAGAGTGTCAGGGATTTGATTACGCGCGAGGTGTGATCATACCTTGGACCAATAAATAGTTTAAACAGTTTTGCAGGTGTTCAGCTTGGATGTGAAACATCCCCAGAAGAGTTACTCATGTTTAAAGTCTTTATCTGATCAGTTTGTATGCTCGCTAAGCGAAAGCTTACGTTTTAGTATGTTGTGTTTGCAGGTAATCAATTTCCAGCAAGGGTAAGGCCCCAGTGCTTTGCAGAGTTGGATAACTCCAATTTTTTTTAAACAGAGTACTTTTAACACTACTTTTGTGAGACTGTTAGCACTAAAGTGTTGAAAGCTTGTTTCCGCAAACCTTGTTCTTTTAAAAGTGCTAATTTTAAGCAATAGAGTTTTAAAAACTATTTTAGAAAAGTGGTGTTACAAATTGGTATCAGAGCCAAGGTTTAAGAGATTTGGGCACACACGAGTGTGATGTCTGAACTTAAATCGTGGTTTTGAGGTTAAGAAGAGCTATCCCTGGGGCAGTAGCCTTGGTGAGCATACGGTTAGTAGAAGTTTATGATGTGTTATCAGTTTTACAGATCGAGTATGAGTATCAATGTTTTGCATGTGTAATAGTTATGTGGTTAAGTGCTAAATGACAATATGTTTATGTGATACCAGAGAAAAGAAGCATGTTTAACAGATGTAAATAGTTATGCCATATGCGTGACCTAAGCTTGTGAATCGGGGTATTCCATAATGGTATTAAGAAGAATTGTGTATAATATGTTCCTTACAATGCGTGGCCAATGTATGTAAAGAACATGTGATATGTAGTTGAGCTTAAGATTGCCATGTTAGTACCTTGTGAATCAAGTGAGGGGTGATACGTGACAGTACAGTAAGTGTGAATATGACAAGAACAGAAAATGAGATAAATGTAGTATTAATAATATTACATACCTTATTATGAGAAATAGAGAAAGTTGTTTGGTAGTATATGTTAAAGATATCTGATCAGGACTTCATAGTATGTGGTAAGTTGATACGAGTTACATACAGCAGCCTGAAGCTAGTATACTTCAGAAGACCAGAAATACCTAATTTCCAGATGCAATTCTTACTTTAAACTAGTAGACCTACGAGTAGCCTTTTTGAGGGAGTTGTTACAGAAGGATTGCAAGATCTTGAGATCAGTTTAGAAAAGGAATATCAGTGATAAAGTAGGGTAAAATCCTATATGCAACGTTCCAGATATTATCAACCAAGTGGTTGAGTAAGTTTTAGAAGGAAAAGAAAGTTGTGTTATTGCAGTACGTGGATACAGCAGTATAGGTTACGGTTAAAGTATTAGTAAGAGTTAAAGCTAAGAAAGAACCCGTTGTAGGGGTAGATGTGTAAAGATTGTTCAGTGTACGAACTACCTCTTCGAATGGAAGATTTTAGATCCAGTTGTGAGTAGTAATGATTAATAGAGACGGAATGAGATTTTCCGTATTAGGGGGATGTCTGCCAGGGAGAAAAGCTATGTACGCGTTGAGCTTGTTATGTGAGATAGTGAAAGACTGGTGGACCATGTTATTGTAGAGAAAGTTAGAAGCATAGATTGAGGCTAGAACATGGTCTTAGTTTAAAGAATTGTTTAGAATATAGTCGTACTAGAAGTTTATGTAGATCGGATCACAAAAGAATTCTGAGTTGGATGACAGACAATAGAGTTGATGAATGACATCACCTAGAAATTGTTAAAAATATGTAGTTTTGTTCAGAGTAAGTTGGTATACAGTGGTATAGTCTGATGTTAGAAATGATACGGGTGAAGTTTAACTACAGTTATTTGCAATGAAGTGGATGAGATGATAAGTCTTACATAGAAGAAAGAAAAGTAGTTGAGAGAGAAGAGAATAGTGAACGCAGAGAGAAAGGTTAAGTCGGGAACAATGTTAAGTAATAAGCCGGCGTTTGTACTACAGCGTGAAGGGTTAGCTCCCTCACTCAGATTTACGAAGTGTGAAAAGTAGAGACATGTGAGCAAAGAATTGAAATAGCTCGCTCTAAGTGCGCTACCAGTTTATCAGTTTGAATACAGTGAGTTCGTTGTTTTGAGCTTATAATGACAGAGAGAAAGTTAATGAAATACCTACTCTAGATTTGGTTATAACAAGGGTTAGTATTATAGGGCAAAGGTGCCCTGGCAGAAGGGCAGAGAACTCTAGTTTATAGTTAAAGAAGTAAAGGTGGAACCTAATGTGATTACAGGTAGAAGTAGCAGATCAGACTACTATTGTGAATAGTAAGTTTAAGGAAAAGGAGATAGAGATAAAAATTGTCAGTTTTCATTGGACATATGTCAATCACAACAAAAGAATCCGAGCAGTTGTTAGTACTGATTAATTAAGTTAATAGTAAGTTCAAGTACTCAGAGATCAGACCAGTAGTGCGGGTTCAGACCCCAAGTGAGGAGGAACTGTTGAACAGAGGTAATAGCAAGAGAGTCAGTGTTCCAGTTGCTTGTCAGCAAAATGACAAAGTACTTGGTACTTAATTGTATAGTATGTCTGGTTTATGTGGAAGAGTGTAGTATGAAAAGACAGTCATAGTAGATTTTATAGATACCACCAGTGGTGACTACTCAGATGTATTTTTCCCAAAAGAATTACCAATAATTCTAGAGTTTTGATAAGTAGAACTTAGTATTAGTGTTTTTCAAAAAAAAAAGAACTTAGTATTAGTATAATGTCAGGAATAGAACCAAGGAGTTAAGGTATTGTACAGATTGGCCCCCAGAGAAATAAGAGTTGGTGATTCAACTATAATTGTTAATAGATAAGGGTTTCATCCAATCCATTAGTTCATCGTGGGGTGCATTAAAACAGGTAGTTGTAAAGAAAAAATAGCTAGTCAGAATGTGTATAACTTACAGAGGATACTCTAAGGTTACAGACAAGAATCAGTACTCAATTTTAAGAAGTAGATGATCTGTTGGATAGGTTTCAGAGTGTGGAATGGTTTTCAGGGATAGAGTTGTGGTTAAAGTACCATTAGTTGAAGGTCAGAAAGGAGGATATAGTCAAGGAAGTTCTCAGAATATGACTCCCCACAAGTATGAAGCGATTATTCGACTCAGGTTTTGAAACTAGTAGTAGTTGGAAAGTTAATTTAGTAAAGATGCTTTTAGCATCAAGTCAGCTACCTTAAAGATATAGATACCTCAAGTAAGAATGTTAGACATCACTTCGATACTCGATCAAGTTGAAGTAGTACAAAATGAAGCAGTTAGAGAGGGTGATCAGGAGAAAGAGTCTAATTAGAGATTAAGGTCCAAGTTTGTCAAGAGATGTGAGCAAGAATTACTAGTAGCCAGGAATAGAATGTGATTTAGCAAAGAAGGTTGAGAAATATTTGAAATGTCTACAGGTTAGAACAGAGTATCAGAAATTTTATGAAAGTAGCAGTTAGATATAAAATGACAGTATAAGGAATTAGATAGAGATACTAGGTTATCTTTAATTCATGGAATAAATTTCAGAAAGATACGAGAACTAAGTTATATCTTAGTACAGTATTCCACCCTTGTAGGGTTGGACTGAGTGAGAGAAATATATCAACACAGAGAGATATGCTCAGAACATGTATAATTGACTTCAGTGACAGTTGAGATACATATACACGTTAATAGAGTTCTAGTATGATCAAAGTTAAGTTTGAGTATTAGCATATCTACTACCAGACGATGTATGATAGGAATTACAGAACTCATATTTGCTGGGACGAGGTTGGTTAGAATGAGAGGACTAAGCATACGGTCGAATGTAAAGACAGTACAACAGTTATGTGAGCGGCTTAGAGCTGCTCAAGATAAACAGAACAATTACATGATAAGAAAGGATTATTAGTAGAGTTTCAGATTGAAAGCTATGTGTTATTAAAAGTATCATCGCGGATGTGAGTGATCAGATTCAGAAAGAAAGGCAAGTTAGGACAGTAGTTTGTTGGTCATTTCAGGATTATTGCAAGGATAGGGAGAGTAACATACATGCCAGAAATTATAGTAAAGATGTTTTAGACAGTATAACATGTATAACTATCATTGTAAGTACGTAACAGATGCACTAGTAGTTGTCCATACGGGACAAGAGATGAGAAATACAGTTGTATAGAACAATCGGTGGCTATATATTAGAGAAAGTTGAAAGTTGTATAGTAGACAGATGAGATAGTAAGGATACAGTAGAAACACGAGAAAGAATTAGATTACACTTAGGTGTAATTATACTATGTTGTGTATGTAATACTTGATTTATGCTCAGTATGATTTGAAGCACAGTTAATAGCTTTATTGAAAAGAAAAGTTACGAGTTTGTGTAACAAACAGATAAGATTGGTAAAGTTACAGTGAAGATACTGAAAGAGATCAGATACACCTAGGTGTATACATGTTTTATGTATGTTACGTTATTTTATATTCGATATGTGATAGACCTTCTACGTTAGTAGCGGGTAGATATGAGATGTAAGACTATCGTCAGTACGCTGCGATAGCATTCAGAGTTGAGGAGATGTAAGACTACCGCTAGTGCGCTACGGTAGCATTTAGTATGTTATGATGTTAAAGTTATTGTATGTACAGTTGATTTCGAGGACGAAATCATCCCAAGTGGGGAAGAGTTGTAACACCCCATAGTTCGTAATTTCCTAAATGTGAGTTGATATCAATTGTCGTGTTAAGTGTTATGTGTGTTTAGCAAGTTGCCATTTTATGTGTTTATGTGATTTAAAACTAGAAGGGCTAAAGTTGTCAAGTGTGCAAAGTAATTAAGTCCAGGGGTTGTTTTGCCATTGTTTGAAAGTTTGGATTTATATGAGTCTTGTTTGAATCATTTGAAGTCAAACCAACAGGAACCAAAAACACACACATACGACACACACACACTCAACCTCAAGCTTTGTTTGCTGATTTGATCCAGAACTGTTGAAGATTCATAGCCTAATCGATCTTTTAGACATCAGAAAGCTCAGGTGCATATGGTTTACATGTTTATTTTGAGTTGTGAGTCAAGAAGGGGATTCAAGGGTTGAATCCTTGTTAGTAGCATGTTTGTAATGTGTTTTGATGTTGTTTAGATGCTTTAGTAGTTCCTACATGTTAGGTGAGTGTACCTACCTTTAATCATATTAGCATATGTATATGCATTAAGTGACTAGTATATCAATTGTATGCTTGATATGTGATTAATTATGTGAGATTCAGTAGCACGATGTTGTAGTATTTAGTATGATCAGTATACATATATGCACAAGGTGAACAATATGATATCTGTGTTATGATATGTTTATGTAATGAGTTAAGACTATTGTTTCAAGGTTTAATAGCACTCAGATATATTATTCAGTACAGAGATAGGGGTATATTGAGATCCTTATACCTAAACAGAGTGTCAGGGATTTGATTACGCGCGAGGTGTGATCATACCTTGGACTAGTAAATAGTTTAAACAGTTTTGCAGGTGTTCAGCTTGGATGTGAAACATCCCCAGAAGAGTTACTCATGTTTAAAGTCTTTATCTGATCAGTTTGTATGCTCGCTAAGTTTTTTTAATCAGAGTACTTTTAACACTACTTTTGTGAGACTGTTAGCACTAAAGTGTTGAAAGCTTGTTTCCACAAACCCTGTTCTTTTAAAAGTGCTAATTTTAAGCAATAGAGTTTTAAAAACTATTTTAGAAAAATGGTGTTACAAAACATAAACTAAGTCAAATACAAAAAAAAAGTATTATAAGCCTAATAAATAACTAAGTTAAAAAAAAACCTAAAATAAGCTAAAACAAACACACCCTAAAAGATTCCAGTTTCAACTCTAAATAAGAGTTTGTACACGTTTCAGCCCCAATGTTACTCCAACTCAACTAGTTACACCAATATTGAATGACTAAATTTATATGTTATTTGTTCAACATAATATTATAATTATTCTAACCGTTTAGAGACCGTTTATCAGGCTTTAAATTGGATTGTTCAAAGTTCAAACCGTCAAGTATTACGAGTGTTTTGCTATGTCTCTATCTTCCATTTTCTTTGATTAAATTATTATTATTTGAGTTTGTATAATAATAATAATAATAATAATAATAATAATAATAATAATAATAATAATAATAATATTAATAGTAATTAAAAATCGGTGAATAGCTTTGGATTCTTTCGTATTTAATATTCATTGGTTTGGAAATTTTGGGTTGTGTTTTTTTGAATATAAGAACTTGAAAGAAAGAAATGATGCTTGACTTTTATGCCATCAAGATTATTCAATATAGTATACATTTGGGTTTTGGGTCTATTATTTGGGTCATTTTATTTTATGTATAATACATATTACATTACTTAATTATAGTTTTTAATATGCGTTATACATTTATTATAAGGGTTAATTTAGATTTTTAAAAGAGTTCAAATTGATTCACCATTAGGTTTTCCAACCCAGCTGCCATGTTGGGTTAAGAGGAGGCCTATGAGTGTTTCTTTTTTACCCGACCAACCCAAAGGTTTACCTGATTCCATATGACAATATTGTACGCATGGTCTTATCGGTAGGCTAGCTTCGAGATTTTGAAAGACTTGTACAATTTAATTAAAAGATGCCCTAAAACTTATAATTGAATATATAAAAAACAAACCTTAAGCACCAAGCTAAATGAACCTTAAATAATGTCAAAATCAAAACACTATTCATAAATACAAAAATTAAAAAGGTAGAATTGTAGAAAACTAAAACTAAGAACATATTTGGCTAACCTCAAACACAAATTCAGATTTCAAAAATCAAATTTCAAATCTCAAAAATAAATTCAACCTATGTAAAGATTTCTAGACATTAAACTAGAATTTAGAATCATAAACATATAAATAGAGAAGAAAATCAAAACTTTGAAATTTTGAAATTTTTAGTTTATATATTTCACGAACTCGGCCTTACAAATAGGAAAGAACTGATGCTCCGGCGTTCAGTTCATCAGTACTTGGGCGAATTGAATGATGATTGTGTATTGTTGGTCGAATTTCGAATGTGAATTGTCGGTCTAATCGAACTCACTGAACTGTTGAAGCAAAGAACTGAAAGAGTGAAAGAAGTTAGAAGTTATCGTTACCGACTCAGAGAATCAAAATCGCCTTTAATCCATTCATTTTCTACGAAGTGCCGTAATGAAAATATTGGGAAAAGGAATCGTCAATCGATAGCATTCAGCGTCTATATAACTGTGTTATTCGAATGTGGTTTTAATTACCAAGAAACAACTTTAACCTAATTTGGATTGGCCATAAATAAAATATCTAAAAGTAATAGGTTCAGTCCTTACCGAATCAGCAACAGAAATATGAAAATAGAATCGGATATTTGTGACATGAATAAGCCTCTTATGTTGAAACCAGTACCAATTACTTGACCTTTGACTCTTAGAAGAGGAATTCTGGAACTTCATTTAATATTATCATGCAATTTTTATTGTTTTCTCATATTTGTTTCCAAACACTTGGGTTTGTTGTAACAAAATTTCTTTATTATATTTTAAAAAACAATTCGAAATTATAAAAACTTTTTCAAATAAATGGGATACAGTTTCCATGTTTTAGTTTTAAAAAACAAAAAAAAAACAAAAACATGTTTTGTTTAATAAAAATATTTTCTGTTAGTCTTTTTTTTATATTTTCTAACAGATTCATCAAAAATGCTTTGTAGATAATATATATAAAATAAAGACCAATAATAATGTTTTAATGATTGATCAAACTATACTTAAAGGTTTGCATTAATGAAACTAATTTCACATCAAAATATATAAATAAAAGAACCGCATTCAGATTTTCTAACAAACATTTTTACTCTTAAAAAGTAAAAAATATACATAATGAACATGAACATTTTTTTTGAATAGCGAATTTATGTTAGTGAGTCGGGTCCGCAGCGACATCCATACGGACAGTATGTGAACCTTAAGCCACTCACCATGAGGGATTAAACCATCTTCCGTTATCTCCGGAAACCACCACTATGAACATGAATCAATTATTTTGTCACATACAATAATCAGGACTTTTCTACCCCTAAAAACCCACCAACTAAATTTTTCAACCACATATTCAAAGGTATTATGATCCAAACATACAATTTTTATTATGTATGACAAATAAATGTTATATTGATCCATAAAGCAAACATAATACGAAATAAGAAAAGAAAAATAAGCACTTTCAGAGTATGATCATGATTGCATTGTGGATACACTCGAATGTTCGGTTATAGTGGAATTTAATTTCAAAGATTTATACAAAGGAGATAGCAGATATTAATAGGAAGGTATAAAAATAAATTAAGGATCCAAGAAAACGTACTTCTTAATTAGCAAGTTAATTGGGATGGAGTGTGGAAGTCTTTGAGTCTCTATATTACACCTTGCTAAGAGGTTGTCTACACCCAAAGAGATAAAGAGGTCGGGAGATACGGGAGCACCATCGTCCCCCTTCTCCACCTACGAGTTACCTCTCTCTCAAGGTGTCATCTCGCATTTTCTCTTCTCTCTATTTATTCTGTCTATCTTTTATCTCTCTACTTTTTCTATATATCTTTTATTTATTTTTTATTACTTTCTCCGTCAAGTTTATTAAAAATAAAAAAGATCGAGAGAAGAATGTATGTGAAATTATACTGTTGAAATAGAAATGAAAAGAAATGATAGATAAGTCGTTGACGTGTGATGAGAAATAGTAGTAGGGATTGGTTCGATATTTTCTAGTGAATAATTACGATGATGTTGAAATTAAAGAATGTGTCTTCGGGTCAAAATTTGTTGCCTTTCATCCAATCAAAGTCTAGTCAATTCTCTTCCTATACTGTTCAAATAAAATTTATACTTTTAAAACCGGCAATTTGACCACGTTGACTTTTTGGACTAGATCATTAAGTTACATACTTGTTAAACTGTAATTTTTAATATATATTGTGTGGTCATAGTGACTTACTGAGATGTCATGCGATGATACCAAATCTACAACTGTATCCATAGACTCAAATAGAAAACTACTATAAAACAAAACAAGCATATAAATGACCTGCAACAATATAGAGAAACTGTGATGAGGAGTTGAGGACGATATATCCCTTAAATCTCAATGATGCTACACGCCTCTTCGAGAAAGACCATCCACCTTGATGAAGACAAAAGAATAATGTTTTTTTTCTTTTAATAAAAGATCATCCTTCTATTTCTCACAATTCAAACATATCATGTGAACCTGTTTCAATTTTCAATGTATATCATATAATCACATATATTACATTACATGTTTAATTTAGACTAGAAATGGGTACACATGTGGTGCTACTATATGAACTTCTTGCTCATATACCAAAAATATCAGATCAAATTCACATACATCAATCAAATCTCCGATTTATATAGATTTTTTAGGGTTTGACATGTAATAGTTTTTGGGTTAAAATGGACTTATATAGATATTCTAGTTTCACCCCTGGTGGAACGGTATATCTTTGTCGGTAAGTCCTTTTAACTTGAGTTGTAAAGTTTCTGTCACTGAGCTCAATATATATCGCATACTACTTTTCAAAAAAAAAAAAATAGATTTTTTAGAAGGTTTAAATAGGTTACACTCTTTTAACTAGAATAAATAGAAAGCTAATTCGTATAAAACAAAATTTATTTATATATAACAGATACAAATATTTAATAAAATATTATATAAATTAGAAATACATACACTATTATATTTAAACAATTTTATGAGGAAATATTCATAATCTTTACAAATAATCACACCCATGACATTATTATCGGAAATAATATTGGCGTGAAATAGTGGACCCAAAATGTGAAAGCAGCTTTTTCTTGCTAATCCTAATGTATTGGCTGCAACGCACTCGGACACCTACAAAAAAAGGAAAAAAGGCAAAATCTAAATATGTCTGCTTTCGTCTTCTTCCTCCCTCCCACCTCTGTTCCCATTCTCAAATCAATCCCCCGCCATCCATGACTGATTACACACACACACACACCTCTTTCTCTCCACAAATTTTCTCTTTATTAAGTCTTCATTCATCCGCCAGTTTCCCTCGCCATTAATCATTACCTAAATCTGCATCTCTGTATCTTTTTCTTTCCAAGATAGATTTCACTACTGTTTTGTTTGTATTAAGATCCACCGCCAAGCTTTGAGCTACTTTATGATGAAATTTCCTAAGTTTATTTTGAAGAATAATTGTCAAATTTCCTAAGTTTAAGCGTACGAGTGTGTTTCAATTACATTAATTTAGGTTCTATCGAAGAAAATTCGTATATTGTAGTTCAAAAGTAGCAGGTTCTAGGGTTCTCAACTTATAATGGACCCCGGCATTAATCATTATCATAATCAACGACAGCAACATCCACAGCAGCAGCAACAAAACATGAACTCTGGTTTGACGCGATACAGATCAGCGCCGAGTTCCTACTTCTCGAATTTGATTAGCAGTGGTATGTATGAGGACGAAGATATCGATCCCTTTTTCAACACTCAGGTTTCAAGCCCTGAAACTGAACGGATTTTATCGAGACTCATGTCCGGCGGTGGCGGTGGCGGTGGCGGTGGCGGTGGCGGTGGCGATAATCCAAGCTCGCGTCATAATAATCTAGGTCAAATTCGGGGAAACGAACTGCAGTTTGTGGATTCTATGAAGCAGGAACTGACTTGTTCATCTCAGTTTCAGGAACAGCCACGGATGATATATCAAAACCACGCTCAATCTCAGGAAGTTGTTCATAACAATATTAACTCGGTTGTTTCTAGCTATATAGTTAATGATCGATTAATGGCGAATGGTCCTTCAACTAATCTACTTCGTCAAAGTAGTTCACCGGCTGGATTTTTCAAACACATTAATACCGAAGGTGGTACTTCCTATACATTATTTGATTCCAAATTTGATTTGTGCATTGCTCGTTATTCTTTTTCGGTTACTGTATGTTAAATCAATGGATGAATCTCAGCCTGTTAATGGGATTGTTTTTCAGATTCATCGATTTCTTCTGCAAACAGGTTGAAAAGAGGAATGGCTTCCTCATCAGGTTCACATTCATCTTCCAGATTACTTTCTCGTATCCCTGAAAATGATGGCAAAACCATGGCCCACAACAATGGTGACTATGTCTTTCCTGGTGGTTCTTGGGAAGAATCAGCAATGTTAACTGATAGCTTCCTAAATGAATTTGGAGAAAGTGGTTCATTAAGTACATCTGAAAATCAGGTAAATTAGGTAGTGTTTTGATATTGGGTATAATTGCTTAAATTTTAATTGATTCCATAACTGTAGATAATTATCTTGATGAACAGGGTGATGAAGGGAGAATTCATGCTCCCACTGGTTTGACTCATCAGCTAAGTCTGCCAACGAGTTCAACAGAGCTGTCGTTAACAGAAAAGCTATTACAGTTTCATGATAGTGTGCCTTTAAGAAGCAGGGCTAAAAGGGGTTGTGCTACTCATCCAAGAAGCATTGCTGAAAGGGTAAAGACTAAAAATTCATTCTTCTTAACCACAAAATACCCCGTTTTGTAAATCTATGCTTTTACTGGTTATTCGGAACTTCCACCTTTTGACAAAGATGATCAAAACATGGTTTTTTACATTTGTAGGTAAGGCGAACACGAATAAGTGAGCGAATGAAGAGACTTCAAGATCTTGTCCCAAACATGGACAAGGTATAATTCTCGATAATGCAATTCTCATCCTCAAATATTTAATAACAATGTTGCAAGATTAATGCCTTTGCTTTCTTATTTATATTTATGCAGCAAACAAGCACAGCAGACATGTTGGATTTGGCTGTCGATTATATCAAACAGCTTCAGAATCATGTTGAGGTATGCCCTTTTGATAAAAAAAGTCACTAATTTATGATTATCTCCCTTGTAGCCCGTTTTATATCACTGTTTTGTTTCACTGTTGTAATTTCAGACACTAACAGACCATCGCAAAAAGTGTAAATGTCCACGGAAATCAGGAACTATAACACAAGTTTAAGCATAGGTATGTCGATCCCCCCTTCTGTACATGATATATACATGGAAGTGGTTGAGGAAGGAGAAGAAACTTGTTCTAGTAATAAGATAGAAGTATGCAGATTAAGAAACTTTATTTGTTGTGTAACATTGAGCCAATTGTATAGTCGCTCTAAAGAAAATGTAATTAAGGCTGTCATAAAAAAATAAGATCCAAATGCAACCTCCTTGTTAATATTGCTAGTTTCATTGTTCAATGGAATACTTGATAGAGATGAAGCACTTAGATGTGATGTTAATGAAACAGGATAAAGTTGTGTTTGTAGTTAGATTCGAAGAATAATTTGATCTTTTGAGTTCAGTATGATTGTTGCTAGATCTGAAAGCACAAGATAATGATGTGATAATGAAATCCCAAAAAGAGTTGCTTATTCTGAAAAGGTTGTAGTTATCCTTTACTTAGACGAGGGAAACATGGACATCTTTGGTTTGTGGTTATCTACTTTGCCGGGGTGTTTATCTAGTTTTAGAAAGATGATCGGGCGAGTGGCGTTGGTAAGGAAATTGTTAGGCAATCGTGTAATGTGAAAGATAGGTCCCGGTTCCCTGTCCTTGAAGGAAGGGGGATAGAGATGGGAGGGGAAATCACAAGTTGGGTTTAGCAACAGTGACTTCCACTGCACTTATTGCCAATGGTGGTCTCGCATCATGAAGAAAAACCAAAAGAGAG
Organism: Pulicaria dysenterica; assembly: GCA_947179395.2. Lineage (NCBI taxonomy): Eukaryota > Viridiplantae > Streptophyta > Magnoliopsida > Asterales > Asteraceae > Pulicaria > Pulicaria dysenterica. The sequence continues at coordinate 61,317,069 of OX359295.1, forward strand.
AAAAAGAAGAATACCTTTATGTAGTGTTTTCTGAGCCACAGGTTTCCTTAGCAATAAGCCAAGAGAAAGTCAATTTACCTTGTGTTTTAAGGAAATTGTTAGGCAATCTTCAGATTCCTGATTGGGAAGTTATCGGTTTCCTCTTTAACCAATGTAAACGATTTTGAATACTACTCTCGTTCCTAACAATCCTGATTAGACTTGCATATACTTGAAACCAAAACATGATTTTATTCATATTGATGGTTTCGGTAGGTAGTTTTATAAATATAATTATAAAATTAAGATGCTTCTCAAACCCACAAGAGTACATTTCTTGTGACCCTGATCGTCATGTGTAGCCAAAGGAATTCGGTTTAAGGAGCAGTGCTGCATAGAGGAAGGAAAGAATCTTGTCTTGGTCTTGCCAAGAGCCCCACCTTTGATGGTGAAGTCTAGTTAGGGATAGAATTCGTCTTGAAATGCATATCTGTAGTATCGTCCCGACCCGTGTATATCTGTTACAATATGTGGTTTTTACAAGGTGAATAAATGGCATGTGTACATATACAAGCTTATCAAAATGGAATTCCAAGACTTCTTGATTAAGCATTTCATCTAACACATATTTCATCAAAAACTTTACTTTAAAGTTTAAACATGAGATTGAATTGAAAGTTTTCCAATTGCACAAAGTAGTAGAAAACAGCAAAAGCTTTACCATTGTAACCAAACCCACAGAATATTTACAAGTATTTGAATGTGACACATAAATAGATAATGGAAGAAGATAGAGTGAGTCAGCAGTCGCATAAAATCACTTGGTATGATGGGCCAAGGCTGCCCACTTACTAGTGTATTGTATGTACTATGTGCCTATGTAGCCTTTCATACGACTTATCCATTTCCCAACCATTCATCTTTTACTTTAAATTATATGTATGCATTGCATATTTAACGTAATATAATACCAATTTAACTATGAAAGTTTCCTTCAGCGAAACTCCCACACAACTTCTTTATATTTTTTATACCAAGGTTCTAATAACGTGAGACGTAACATGATGGTATGGTTAAACGTCAAACTTTGGACGCTAAACAATAATTATTTTATATAATTATAATTATGTATATAAAACTATACAAACAAAAATAAAAAACACATAGTTATAAGTTTTAACTGTATTTATAACTAAATAACTATATGTTGGGATTGGAAAACTCTTCTATTAACGACGGGAATAGAATTACAATAGGAGGAGTAACTCTCACACTCGACTATTACAAACAACCGACCATTTTTCTCTCTCGACTCTTACACTAAGAGGAGCTCACTTTTTCTTGGTACTTATTACAACTAATGAAGCTTCTATTTATAGACAAGCTAGCCACTACACCATTTAATGATTTCACATAACAAGGTAAATTAGTCTTTGGCCGATGCACTCTTTCTTCAACAAAGCAAGAGTTACTATTCATATGGTGGCTATGGTTGTTGAGCACTATTGAGGAGTCTAAAACAATACAACACTATATACATTCAACCTACATGATTTAATACTTTTAACACACCTATAAAACAACTAATAACAAATAAAAAATAAATAAAATCATATCAAGCTAATGTATACTAAGCCTTAGACCATATCATAGCAACGTATTCAAGCTTCAAACCTTAATGGAGTCAAAGCAAAAAGAGCCTTTTAGAACTATGTTTGATACACGTTGCACTTTTAAGACACCGATCTTTGTGAATATCAATAACTCATTTAAATTTCCCAGTCCAAAATTAATGGTTTTTCATATCTTCACTAATTAGTATTACCATCCAAATATATTTACTCCAAAAACTGAGATTCGTAATCATTGTATTTAAAAATCCAATTACCAATTTTGAACAAGAGAACAATGAGTCAAACAAAACGTTCATTCAACAGAACCTAGATCTAAGCTCTTTCACCACGAATTCTACGAGCAAGCTGGATGTCCTTTGGCATTATAGTAACTCTCTTTGCGTGAATCGCACACAGATTTGTGTCTTCGAAAAGTCCCACCAAGTAAGCCTCCGCGGCTTCCTGGAGAGCAGCAACAGCGGAGCTCTGGAAACGCAAATCAGTCTTGAAATCCTGAGCGATTTCCCTCACAAGCCTCTGGAACGGAAGTTTCCTGATTAGCAGCTCGGTGCTCTTCTGGTACTTTCTAATTTCCCTCAGGGCAACGGTTCCAGGCCTGAACCTATGCGGCTTCTTCACTCCTCCGGTGGCCGGAGCCGACTTTCTTGCCGCCTTGGTTGCGAGTTGCTTCCTTGGAGCCTTTCCTCCGGTTGATTTCCTAGCTGTTTGCTTTGTACGAGCCATTTTGCAGGAAATTAGATGTAGAAAACGTGAAGGTATTGAGTGATGTTGATGGTGGTGAATGGTGGATTTCAAAAGGGGTTTATTTGGGTTTTTATGAGAGGAACTTTCAGGTGAGCGGGATATTGTGAAAATTTTTGGAGATTCAAAGTTTTGTGGGAATGAAGTGAGCCGTCGGATTAACTTAAAATCGGACGCTCTTCAATCAAATTGACGCGGATCGAGATCCGTATTGCGATGTTTTCACCCTTTTAGACACTTTGAGTATCATTAGTTTTAAAATCTTGTTTATTACTTAATATTATATGAAAAAACAATTAATATAGATATCGTACTGTCTACATAAATGATATTATTTTAATATAGGTATTAAAAATATTAGACTGTGTCCAAAGTTAACATTTTAGATCTGGTAAAGAAGTTGTACTGGTGACCCACAGTCGCATGCCACAGTCAAGCGTGAATCGCGACTGTACGGGCACCAGTCAGCTAGATTTTTTCATTACAAAATTATCAAATACAAAGAAATGAAAAATTGAAATAATGGTGATAAATGGCGTCCACATTTAGTCTAACGGACTAACGGTGAAAACGTCGATACAAAAGAAAAGACATAAATTACGATAGAAACTTGGTATCATAATCTAAAGATACGTGATTGTATTTCTATTTCTAATGATGAATAAAACGTGGTACCAAACTTACCTGTGAAATCCCTTGAAATCCAACGAACCAAACATGTCTTAAATGATGAATAAAACCAAATTTACCTGATAATCTGTAAAAGAATGATACATTTTTAAAGTTGTCACTATTTTCAAATGACCTACAAATATAAGTGAAAATGCGACATAATTAAATTAAAACCGATACTTAGTTAATATTCTATAAGAATTCAACAAAACTTATGACGGCTAAACTGAAATAAAATGCAAACATTAAGAAGCCATTTTTACCTAAATGAAATATTAGAAATGTGTGATAAATTGGCAAGGAACTATTTGGTGAAAAAATAAAAATAAAATGATGATGAAATGTCTAATATAGAGTATAAAGCTCTACATAATAAGACCATGAGGTAAATATTCCTCGCTCTCTTTCTATATTTTTATCATATTAATGCTATATCACTCTTTTATCTGTATTACTTTCGATTTCTCAATATAAGGAATACATATCTTATATCCATTTATATATCTTATTATCTGTATTAAATAATCTTATAGGTGTTTTGACGTAAATAACACGAAGCTATAGTTGGAAACTATATCTTTTATTTTAATATGTGTTTGGCAAATAGACACTAGCTAGAGTTGAAAAGTGACAAGAAAATGACACATCATAAAGATAGGAGGAATTGTTAAACAATTAAAAAGGGTATTTACGTATTTTTGTATAGAAAAAACTTTCGGTTAGTTTAAAAAGTTAATTCTAGAAATTTTGTTTATAAAAAAAATTTACAGTTTTTCCATCTAAACAAGACTTGTAGTTTTTTTTTTCAATACAATAAAAACTACCTACTAAGAAAAGTTTTAAAAAGCTATTCCGAACGCATTCTAAATGTATGAAATGTAAAAGGGGAAAAGTGTAAAAAAAAATTATGAGAGAGAAGAAAGGAGAGGGAGAGCCGCATGCAAGGCCGGCTTTTGAGGAGAGGGAAAAGCAAGTAATGGTGTTATTTCTTCTCCATCCACTAGATCGACCTGCTTTCAGCCTTCATGCAGGAGACCCTTATCGGATGGTCTAGTTATGAAATCGTTGTGTTAATACGCAAACAATAGGAAAGATAATTTAGTAAAATGAGTCATTTATCTCTAGCAATTTATCTTCTTCATATGACAATTTCACAATTCATTCACTAAATCCTCAACAACTACAACTGTAACACCGCAAAAATACAAGCCATATTTTTTTTTTTTTTTTTTTTTTTTTTTTTTTAAATCACAGCGGAAGTAATACGTTATAAAACTAAAACGAAAATAACATTAAAATTAAAGCCAACACTGTACAAACATACAGTACTTCCTTTAGTGTTACAAAACATTTATAAAGTATGGCTCATCATTCTAAAACTCAAAATATCAGAGCTACGGTCAAACTTTCCCTGTACACAAAAGCTGCAACCTACCGTGCCCTCAAAACCTGAAACAGATAGTTAAGGTGGGGAATTAGCACAAAGCTAAGTGAATGAAAATCAAGCCACAAGCAATTAAAGCAGAACCACAACAATCACATGAACAGTTTATCTCAAATATCAAAGGACCGGCGACTCTGCCGAGCCTACGATCATTGTTGGCCATAACAATGATCTACCGATAGCCATTTGCTAACTGGCACAGTTAAACCCCCTCTGCTACAACAAATGCGACAGAGGATCTAAAACTGCCTAACCAGAAGCAACTGACCCAGCCCAAAACCACGCTTAGCTGACCTCTGCCACAAACATCATGAGCACAATTTCATGCCTTGATACTCATATCTTGGACACAATTTCAACAATCATCACATAGCCAATCAAACAATCATATCAGACTAAACAGTCTATCGCATGATTAATCGTATAAAATCCAAGTAACCATAACAGTTACAACTAAAACCACTGGTGAATTAAAGTCCACTCACCTGTGTTCTCCAACACCACACTCAGTATTCTAATTTCACTGAGCCTTCTCGTTTCCTGAAACACATCATAACTTAGTCAGTAATTGGGATTACATTCCAATTTACAAAAACGACAACTCTCATTAGCTACACGCAATAAAATTACAGAATCAACGTATGTATCACTACGCACGTAATGGAGTCACTACGTGCGTAGTGGACTCCACTTCGCACGTATTGATCTTCAAACTCACGAAGTGGCTAACCCACTTCGCACGCAATGGGCACTGGTACGCGCGGAGTGAACCTCACTTCGTGCGACCAAAACCCATCGGCATCATCTTCTTCAACATTCACTTCGCACGTAATGGAGTCACTACGCACGTAGTGGACTCCACTTCGCACGGCCAAAACACAACATTCAAGAACTTCCTAATCAAAACTCGACATAAACAACAAAACACACCTCTTGTTCGAAAACCAACCGTTAACCTCGCTAAAGAACACGAAAACAGAACCAAACTCAAGTATGAATGTGTGCAAAAAGGTTCTTTCTCTCTTCTCTCTTATACAGCCCAAACAAAATGAGAACAACACCCACAAATACTATATATATATGTCAAGACTGAACATATTACACTACACAGTGCAAATACTGATATCTAGCATACAGAAACTTAAATAAAGCGGTCCTACTCAAGTCAAAAACATGCAACGAGGTAATATTCGGGACCCTCGTATAAAAACGAATCATATGGTACCAATATCATATAAAATATTAAACTAATATTTTTACCTTTTTACCTCGCGGTCCAAATTAAATACCAAGCAAACCTCAAATAAATATATAAATAAATATCACATAATTATAAACAATCATATATACCAATATAAACAATTAAATAACTTACCACCGCCGAAACAACTAGGCCCTAAACGCGGGTGTTACAAATCTCTCCCCCTAAAGAAGATTCCGTCCCCGGAATCTCTTCGCGCTCAAATAGGCTAGGGTAGCGGTTCCTCATATCTGCCTCGGTCTCCCATGTTAAATCTGAACCCAAACTATGCTTCCACTTAATCAAAACCATAGGAATCTCTTTCCTCCGAAGCTTCGTTATTTTACGATCAACTATCTCAACTGGTTCTTCTATTAATCGCTTTTTCGAATCAACTTTCAGATCATGTACTGGAAGAATCTGACTTTCATCCTCAACATTACATTTACGTAAGTAACATACATTAAAAGTATCATGAATACCCGCTAACTCTGATGGAAGATCAAGAGTAACAGTCTGGTCATTGACTATCTGTCGTATGCGAAACGGACCAATGTATCGTGGAGCTAGTTTCCCACGTTTCCCAAAGCGAATAACCCCTTTCCACGGAGAAACTTTCAGATAAACCAACTCACCTTCAACAAACGTAACTGGTCTGCGACGTGGATCTGCGTACATCTTTTGTCTGTCTCTAGCAACTTTCAACTTTTCCCGAGCAATAGCAACTTTCTCAGCCGTCATTTGAACAATATCGGGACCCGCAAACTGTTTCTCACCTGCCTCTAACCAACATGTAGGAGTACGACAGCGACGACCGTATAACATCTCATAAGGTGGCATACCGATACTCGAGTGATAAGAATTATTATACGCAAATTCAATTAAAGGCAAATGTGAATCCCAAGACCCACCATATTCTAACACACAGGCACGTAACATATCCTCAAGTGTCTGAATAGTACGCTCACTCTGACCGTCTGTCTGAGGATGATAAGCTGTACTCAAATTAACACGCGTCCCCAATGCATGCTGTAAACTCCTCCAAAAGTTAGAAACAAATCTGGGATCTCGATCAGAAACAATAGAAAGAGGAATACCATGCCGTGACACAATCTCATCGATGTACAACTGAGCTAATCTGCTGAGTGACGCTGTCTCACTGGTGGCAAGAAAGTGAGCACTCTTCGTCAAACGGTCAACAATCACCCATATTTTATCATGTTTCCGCTGGGTACATGGAAGTTTGGATACAAAATCCATCGTGATGTGTTCCCATTTCCACTCTGGTATCTCCAGCTGTTTCAAAGACCCATAAGGTTTCTGGTGCTCTGCTTTGACCTGAGCACAAATATGACACGTTCCCACAAACTTTGCAACATCTGTCTTCATAGTAGGCCACCAATACAGCACTTTAAGATCGTTGTACATTTTCGTGCTACCAGGATGAACAGATAATCTTGACTTGTGAGCCTCTGCCAAAATCAAACCCCGAAGCTCTCCAAGCAATGGCACCCACACACGAGACTGATAAGTCTTCAATCCGCGCGAATCATTAATCAAATCATCTTTTCTCTTCATCATAATCTCTAACTTCAGATTTTCATCTTTTAAAGCTTCTAACTGAGCAGATTTAAGCCTATCTACTAAGTCAGAAACGATCTCAACTCGCATAAATAGAATATTATCACCAGCTCCCTTGCGGCTCAAAGCATCTGCTACAACATTTGCTTTCCCCGGGTGATATCGAATCTCACAATCATAATCCTTAATGAGTTCTAACCACCGTCTCTGCCGCATATTAAGTTCTTTCTGGGAAAATACATACTGCAGACTCTTATGATCAGTACAAATAACACATTTCGTACCATATAAGTAATGCCTCCACAGTTTCAACGCAAATACTACAGCTGCAAGTTCTAAATCATGGGTTGGATAATTCTTCTCGTGTGGTTTCAATTGCCGTGAAGCATAAGCAATAACCCGATCATGCTGCATTAAAACACAACCCAAACCTGCAAAGGAAGCGTCACAGTACACTACAAATTCATCAGAACCATCAGGTAGTGCAAGAATAGGAGCCTGACATAATAGTTGTTTCAACGTCTGAAAAGCTGTCTCCTGTTCATTATTCCACTTAAATGGCACATCTTTACGGGTTAATTTCGTTATAGGACTCGCAATTTTCGAAAAATCTTTAATAAATCTGCGATAATAACCCGCCAATCCCAGAAAACTTTTAATCTCAGATGATGTTTTAGGAGCACTCCAGTTCATAACTGCTTCAACTTTAGCCGGATCAACTTTAACCCCATCTTTACAGATAACATGCCCCAAAAATTGAATTTCCCGCATCCAGAACTCACATTTAGAAAATTTTGCAAAAAGTTGCTCCCGTTTTAAAGTTTCTAAAACTTGCCTCAAGTGAAGCTCGTGCTCGGACTCAGTTTTAGAATAAACCAAAATGTCATCGATAAATACAATCACGAATTTATCCAAAAACGGCCGACAGACCCGATTCATTAAATCCATAAATACAGCAGGGGCATTAGTTAAACCGAAAGGCATAACTAAAAACTCATAATGACCATATCTGGTACGGAAAGCGGTTTTAGGAACATCAGCTTCAGAAACACGTACCTGGTGATAACCCGAGCGCAGATCAATTTTAGAAAAATAAGAAGCACCCTGCAGCTGATCAAACAAATCATCAATTCTGGGTAAAGGGTATTTATTTTTAACCGTTCTCTTATTCAATTCCCTGTAGTCAATACACATACGCAAAGTGCCGTCTTTCTTTTTCACAAACAAAACCGGTGCACCCCACGGAGAAGAACTAGGACGAATAAAACCCCTATCTAGCAAATCCTGAATCTGTGTCATCATCTCGCGGATTTCAGAAGGAGCTAACCGGTAAGGAGCTTTAGCCACTGGGCTCGAACCTGGAATCAAATCAATCCTATATTCTACTTCACGAACCGGAGGCAACCCAGGTAATTCATCGGGAAACACTTCCGGGTATTCCGAAACCACCCGAATAACTGAAACAATCTGTTTCTCCTTTTTAACATCAACCACATGAGCAAGGTAGGATTCACACCCTTTGGCCAGAGATTTTCTAGCCTTCATATACGAGATAATAGGAAAAGCAGGTCTAACCCTCTCCCCGCGAGCCACTACGTATGACCCATCAGGTAAAGGAAATGAAATCAGTTTCCTATGGCATTTAATAACAGCTCGGTTCTGACTCAACCAATCCATACCCATAACAGCATCAAAACCAACTATAGGCATTAACAGAAAAGAAACAGGAAAGCATGTACCATCAATATCAATTTCAGCCCCAGACACAGCCGTTGTGACTGGAACCGTTTTACCATCAGCTATCTCTACTTCTAATGGAGCAGCAACATTTGAAGTAGGCAATTTCAATTTATCACAGAATGCCACAGAAATAAATGAACGATTGGCACCAGAATCAAATAACACACGTGCAGGTATAGAATTTATGAGAAACATACCCGTGATTACATCATCAGTAGCAGCAGCATCATCTACTGACATCCGGAATGCTCTACCCTCAGCTGACGGAGGGTTCTTCCTTTTCTGTCCTGAAGCGGACGAAGATCCCACAACCGATCCCGATACCGACCCAGTCCCCGATTTCTTACCCACACGGCACTCACCTGCTCTGTGCCCCTCCTTTTGACAATTCCAACAAACACTCCTCGGAAATCTACAATTCTTCAATTCATGCCCAAACTGACCACAACGAATACATCTGGCTGTCATTAGGGTACAAAGTCCATGATGAAAAGACTTACATTTATTACACCACGGGGCTCTCTGAGTAGACCCACCAGATGTAAGCCTACGATTCTGACTGCTCTGACTCTGACCCTGTCCTTGACGTTGACTTCCCTGACCTCCTTGAGTTCCCTGCCGATGCTGGGTATTAAAATACTCAAACCGGGATCTCTGTTGAGAAATTCTATCTTTATTCAACTTCTCCTTGGCTTGAGCATCACCCTCGGCTGACTTAGCTAGGGTAAAAGCTTGAGATAAAGTGCTAGCCCACCTAGTAGTACTCCTGTAATCTGGATGCAAAGCTCTCACAAAATGCTGAACTCTTGAAGCTTCGTCCGGAACCCACTGATGTGCAAATCGTAACTTCTCATTGAATTGCCTAATCAATTCATCCACAGACATATTATCGGTCATCTGCAAATCCATAAACTCCTTCTTGATTCGTTCCATCTCAAAAGATCCACAGTATTGCTCACAAACCTTTCCCTCAAATTGCTCCCAAGTAATACTACTCATCTGCTGCTTTGTAAAATGACCGGTAATCGAATCCCACCATACCATGGCATCTCCTTTGAGTCTTTGAGTAGCATATAATACCCGCACTTTCTCCTCGCATTCCGCAGTATCCAAAGCCTTGGTCATCTCCCTCAAACAATTCAAAGTTATATTGGGATCCGTACTACCGCTATACTCTGAAGGTCTACAATCCATGAATTGCTTAAATTTATTATGTTGACCTAATCCTGGGTAGGGGTAAGCTCCTGGTGCAGTAAATTGATAGATAATCGGCTGTTGTGCACCCTGTGAAGCAACATTAGAATATGGAACAGAAAATGGTACTGAAAGTGGTGGTGTTGTTGACACTGTAGCAACAGCTGCTGTTGGAATCGGTGTTTGAGAATTCTGTATCAACCTTCGCTGCTCAAAGTTGTGAACTGTTTCTCGAAGCTCCTGTAGTTCACTTTCAAGTTGAAATATATAGTCACTCTGAGTTGTATCTAATTCTCTACCCGAAGTGTTGACTATCACTGGATTCTCTAAAACTGGAATTGTAGAAGTTCCAGCCTGAGCAAGGGTCACCGGAATCTCGGTTGGGATCTCTTGACTTGCCATATCTATTACAATCACATCACCTCCAAACTTATTAGACAACCGTTAGTACACACACACAACAAATCCAAACACTCTAATTCCCCCACAGGAAAGGTTTGACCAACCTCGAGCCAAGATTTGGGAATTGAACACTCTAAACGTGCTCGCATGCCAAACCAGGGCTCTGATACCAAATTGTAACACCGCAAAAATACAAGCCATATTTTTTTTTTTTTTTTTTTTTTTTTTTTTAAATCACAGCGGAAGTAATACGTTATAAAACTAAAACGAAAATAACATTAAAATTAAAGCCAACACTGTACAAACATACAGTACTTCCTTTAGTGTTACAAAACATTTATAAAGTATGGCTCATCATTCTAAAACTCAAAATATCAGAGCTACGGTCAAACTTTCCCTGTACACAAAAGCTGCAACCTACCGTGCCCTCAAAACCTGAAACAGATAGTTAAGGTGGGGAATTAGCACAAAGCTAAGTGAATGAAAATCAAGCCACAAGCAATTAAAGCAGAACCACAACAATCACATGAACAGTTTATCTCAAATATCAAAGGACCGGCGACTCTGCCGAGCCTACGATCATTGTTGGCCATAACAATGATCTACCGATAGCCATTTGCTAACTGGCACAGTTAAACCCCCTCTGCTACAACAAATGCGACAGAGGATCTAAAACTGCCTAACCAGAAGCAACTGACCCAGCCCAAAACCACGCTTAGCTGACCTCTGCCACAAACATCATGAGCACAATTTCATGCCTTGATACTCATATCTTGGACACAATTTCAACAATCATCACATAGCCAATCAAACAATCATATCAGACTAAACAGTCTATCGCATGATTAATCGTATAAAATCCAAGTAACCATAACAGTTACAACTAAAACCACTGGTGAATTAAAGTCCACTCACCTGTGTTCTCCAACACCACACTCAGTATTCTAATTTCACTGAGCCTTCTCGTTTCCTGAAACACATCATAACTTAGTCAGTAATTGGGATTACATTCCAATTTACAAAAACGACAACTCTCATTAGCTACACGCAATAAAATTACAGAATCAACGTATGTATCACTACGCACGTAATGGAGTCACTACGTGCGTAGTGGACTCCACTTCGCACGTATTGATCTTCAAACTCACGAAGTGGCTAACCCACTTCGCACGCAATGGGCACTGGTACGCGCGGAGTGAACCTCACTTCGTGCGACCAAAACCCATCGGCATCATCTTCTTCAACATTCACTTCGCACGTAATGGAGTCACTACGCACGTAGTGGACTCCACTTCGCACGGCCAAAACACAACATTCAAGAACTTCCTAATCAAAACTCGACATAAACAACAAAACACACCTCTTGTTCGAAAACCAACCGTTAACCTCGCTAAAGAACACGAAAACAGAACCAAACTCAAGTATGAATGTGTGCAAAAAGGTTCTTTCTCTCTTCTCTCTTATACAGCCCAAACAAAATGAGAACAACACCCACAAATACTATATATATATGTCAAGACTGAACATATTACACTACACAGTGCAAATACTGATATCTAGCATACAGAAACTTAAATAAAGCGGTCCTACTCAAGTCAAAAACATGCAACGAGGTAATATTCGGGACCCTCGTATAAAAACGAATCATATGGTACCAATATCATATAAAATATTAAACTAATATTTTTACCTTTTTACCTCGCGGTCCAAATTAAATACCAAGCAAACCTCAAATAAATATATAAATAAATATCACATAATTATAAACAATCATATATACCAATATAAACAATTAAATAACTTACCACCGCCGAAACAACTAGGCCCTAAACGCGGGTGTTACAACAACCATTTAAAATGAGTCATTTTTACCAAACCTTTCTTTTTTAAATCTTCAATTCATTAAAAAAAATTGAAGACAGTGGTGGCAGTTAAAAGGAAAGCAAAACCCACCAACCACCGCCGCAGCCAATCGCCTCTAACAACCACCATCCCCGATAAAGATTTCTAGAAAATGAAGGAAATAGCTTAAAGACCGCCACTAACAACCACCACCCAGCTCCGCCACCAACCACCAACCACCAACACTGCCGCTGCCACCAACATGAACGCTGCCGTCACCTCCACCATTAAGGATGGACACTAACAAACACCACATGCCACCTCCGCCACCAGCTACCAACCACCAACACCGCATGCGACCGCCACCATTAACACGATCCCTGATGAATATATCCAGGAAATAACGGAAATAGCTTAAAGACCGCCACTAACAACCACCACACCCACCTTTGCCACCAACCACCAACGCCGCCGTCGCCACCACCATTAATGCCGCCACCACCTCCGCCATTAGCACTAGAATCAAATCTCTCAATTGACAAAAATAGTTAAAAGGAGTGGATGAGAGATAGAGAGAGTAGAGATATAAATAAGAGATGAACAATAGTGGTGAAGATGAGAGGTTTAAGAGGAGAGGGAGAAAGTTGTTAAAAAGACAAAAATATCTAACATTAAAAAGACAAAAATGTCCCTCTTAAATAAGTGACTAACGGCCAATTTAGACCGATGTTAACTTTAGAGACTATCTATGAGACTTGTATGCAATAGTAGAGACTGACCTAGTAATTTTTATAGGTAAGGACCTAATCAATGATTTTGTGCAAACCATATAGACGATTTCAGTAATGAACTCTTAGTAATATTGAATAGGCGATTGGAAGTGACTAAGCAATAGAAGTGTGCATGATTGACTTGTCTACTTTTTCTGTACAAGCGCTTGTTTGTACATGATGTTCATTATAACTGTTCTACTTAGATTGAAAATTAGAACATTGAATGCTAACTTCATTTCAATTCATCATACCATTTTCTTCCCTAGAAACTGGTTCACAGCAATGCAGCAGAACATACCATACGGAAACATAGTTAAGAACTTAAGATTCATAAATTTTATCCATCCCAGAAAATTATGTGAAGGGCAGCACAAATAAAAGAAAATGTGATCCATCCCAGAAAACTTCAGATATAAAACATCTTACAAGAATTGACCGACAATCTGACATGTTCTTCTATAGCTTATACTATAAGATCATTGTACCGAAAAAACTTTATTATCTAAAGACGCCATCTTCAAGATATCACATTCCTCTATATTTAACCCTCACACTAGCCGATTTACAGATTGAGGCTCTATCTATCATCTTTGCGAACTCTTCTCATCAATATCTCCTTTCTTGCCAAGGTGCTTTTGAGAAATCATTAATAAAGATGCTTCCTAAAACCAGCAAATTCCTACGTCAGCCTTTTCATAATTCCAACAAATAATACAACCACTAAAAGAGAAACAATATACAAGTGTATTATGAATATGCGCACCGCGGTTCCAGCAACAATGGTGTCATTAAGGGGATGAGGGGTGCAAGCGGTAACACTTCCAGATAATGGTACAAATACGTTTTGCAGACACTGAAACATCTCCTTGGGACTCCTTGACTCACTACAGCGAGGAAATACATTGAAACCTTAAGCTGTGAGTGAAAAAGAAAAGGTGTGTGAAGATACTTACTCATAATCTACATGGCATGGGGAGCTGGCGTCCGGATAAAAATCTAAAAGGTGAAGACCCGTGCTTGACATTGACCCAACTGCATAAATCTGCACATAGACCATACAACATTTGAAGATTGATAAGCCAATCATCCACAAATCGAATGATGGTCCAGGGATAATCCCTCTCTCAAAGGTTAAACCAATGAGCCAATCTCAAAGAGACTAAACCTAATATGTAATTCAGCCTACTAACAAAAGAGAGACTAACTCTATTTATATAGAAATGTGTAACAAACTAAGACCCAATTGTACCCTTTACCCCCTTTAAGTATTTCCTATCAGTGCTTTTGTTAATTATGACCAGTTTGAAGCAAGGTTATCAAGATCGGGATCTTACCCAAGATCGTTTTTGTCTTTGCAAGATCGGATCGTAAGATCGAGATCGGGATCTTAAGATCCTACCACAAGTCATTAGATTATTTTTAGTTTTTTTATATGCTATAATTTTTATCAAAAACCAATTATATAACATTTTTACGAGAGAAGTAATCATTAAATTTTAAAATAACATACATTAAACCATCCAAATTCTAAATATTAAGAGAATAGATCCACAATTTATTGATTTACATATCATAATAAAATTTAATAGGTGACTCTTAAACACAATCAACAAATCTAGAGCACACTATGCACAACATTAATTCCTTATTTTATAAAATATCTTCTTCTCGTGAACTTCTATTTCTTATAATAAAGAAAAATAAAACTGTGACGTATGTAAAGTACAAAACTTCGAACAATTATTTTTGACACAAGGTTGACCACTTAAAAATTAATAAAATATTAAAGTAAAATAAAAGTGATAATAAAAATGTAAAAAATAAACATGTAAAATAATAGTAGTATTAAGAAATGTAAAAAAAAAACAAAAAAAAAGGTGGGATCGTAGGATCGTATACGATCTTACGATCCTAAATACGATCCGGCGCGTTTTCGGTTGGTAGGATTGTATGATCCTACGATCAAAATCGCGATTTTGATAACCATGGTTTGAAGTTTAAAGAGTTGGCAGTCATTTTATATTTCCTACTTTTGATTAAAGATATTAACTTTTGGTGGAACTGTCATCCAAGAAACATCATAATGGATAACCAAATCAACCAGAATTTGATGTACGGAATTTAGCAGCGGTGTCATGGAGCTAAAATGGTTGAAGAATCACAACCATACTACCCATTCCCGCCAATGTGGGGTATGGGGAGGTAGGAGCGGACCGAGGAATTTTTTTGACCGGTAGTACCATATAATGCGAAAATAAAATTAAATAAAATTGAGGGTGTGGTTCGGGTTTTTTCTCGGGTTTCCGGTTAATCGGGTCGGATTAACGAGGTTTCGGCTGTTGTTCTGGTATTTTAGGGCCAAAATTTAGAACAAAACACAATTTATATGAAGCTATGGTAACTAAAATTCTATTGTAAAGGTAAACTAAAGTATTTTAAAGGTATAAATTGAAAGATTAAACTATTTCTTATCATTTTTTTTAGAAAGTTTCATTTTTCCTTTGATTTTAGTGGCATCACCGATAGCATCCCGAAAATTTAACGGTAGCACCGTCTAAAAAAATCGAAAATTAACACTACGAACCGTAAAATGACGGTCGTATCCCCACATAACCTAAGTCCGCCCCTGTAGGGAGGTAAGATGTAAACAGTCGTATACCTACAAACAAATGAAATTAATATCTTAATTGAAAAGAAACAGATATCAAATAATAAAAACAAAGGAAACATTTCCTACCGAGTGATTAGGTAGCCATGATGGTTTCCTCGGTGGGTATACAGGAATTACAGGATTCGATTCAGTCCTAATTTCATAGACAAACATTGTAAATGTTATAAATTATATTATTCCTACTAGCATACATGTCAATTGAACTACTAACTTTAGATTGCCATAATTATATAATGAAAAAGAATTTATAATGACAATAATAAAGAAAGCTTCAAAATCCATAAAGTGGCAGACAAAAGAAGAAAAAAAAACTCACAGCCAAGGAGGGGGAGGACAATGAATATGTGACACTTGAAAATTATGCATGTCAATAACACCGGACCTGATATTTCATAAAGACACTAAAATAAGTGACTTATGAAACACAAAAGAAAATAAACAACACTCTAATGAAGAAATTAATGGTATGTGTGTGTGTATATATATATTGGAGAGTTCATTCGAGGACCGTTGTTAGTGCGAAAACCGCGAGAACCGATCTCAGTCGTTCCTTGGATATTGGAAGTTCATGGATGGGAGAGCGTGGAGGGATAGAGTGTGGCAGGGTGCATGTGAGAAATTCATGGGTGGGCAATGACATTGAAAGAGGGGGAATTGGACGGCTTAGATTGGTTCTCGCACTAAAAATGGTTCTCGCATGAACTTTTTCATATATATATATATATATATATATATATATATATATATATATATATATATATATATAGGGGAGGGTTCCATTAAGAACCGATTTTAGTGCGAGAACCGCAAGAACCAATCTTAGCCGTTGATTTGATAAATGGAATTCATGGATGGAGAGCGTGGGGGGATCGAGTGTGGCAGGGTGTATGTGAGGAATTCATGGGTGGGCAATGACATTGAAAGAGGGGGAATTGGACGGCTCAGATTGGTTTCGCGGTTCTCGCATTAAAAATGGTTCTCGATGGAACTTCTTCCTATATATATATATATATATATATATATATATATATATATATATATATATATATATATATATATATGGGACGGTTCAAACGAGAACTGCGAGAACCAATCTTAGTCGTTGATTTGGTAAAGTGGAATTCATGGATGTGGAGCGTGGGAGAATCAAGTGTGGCAGGGTGTATGTGAGGAATTCATGGGTAGGTGATGACATTGAAGGAGAGGGAATTGAACGGCTCAGATTGGTTCTCACGGTTCTCGTACGAAAAACAGTTTTCGTTTGAACTTTTGCCTATATATATATATATATAAATATATATATATATATATATATATAGGGGAGGGTTCATGCGAGAACCGTTGTTAGTGCGAGAACCGCGAGAACCAATCTCGGCCGTTCCTTGGATATGGGAAGTTTCATGGATGGTGAGCGTGGAGGGATAGAGTGTGGCAGGGTGCATGTGAGGAATTCATGGATGGGCAATGACACTGAAAGAGGGGGAATTGGACGGTTCAGATTGGTTCTCGCGGTTCTCGCACTAAGAATGGTTCTCGCATGAACTTTTTTCTCTATATATATATATAGAATGACAAATTTATTTCGTGACTTACCAACCATCATCAAGATGGAATCCCAACTGATATGGACAAGATGGATTTATGTCAATCGACTGTATTTCCTTCGATAGAATATTTGATTGTGCCTGCACAATAAAACATAGAATATAAGAATATAAAGCCTAATTGATTAAATCAGGTTGAAAATAAAAACATGGTCACATAATAACTTTCATTTTTCCATACCTTTAGAGGCCCAATCTTATTCAGCATAGATGCTAGCTTTAACGATGTTAGAGGAGAGGAGTGTACCTGGTAGGACAGAAAAAAAGGAGGGGGGTGGGGGTTGGAAATTATACAAAATCAGAAAAGTAGGAGTAACAAAATAAAAGTGGCTCTATATATTATCATATGGATAAGAAAGAGCACCTCCTTGTGACTTTGAAAAGCAGCTGATGATCTTCCACCACGTAGATCCCATATATATATAAAGCCACTCTTACTAGCACCAATTACACACTGTTATATAAACATGACGTAAGTCTTGATAGAATTAATTCAAAGGAAGTTTCCACAAACAGAAATGTATAAAGTATAAACCATTTATATGCATATATTGTTGGCAAGTATATTATAAAAATGTTAAAATACTTGATCTCCGTCTAGCTGTATGCTGGTAATGCCGCTACTGGCATTCGTTGTAAGCCCACTTTGTGGAAGATTGCTCACTCTTCTGTCCCAGATACTTACAGCTCCACATGTGTCAGAAGCAAGTACCCTTTTAAACATATCATGAAAGATACATCCATTAAATTCAAGTTGAAACATACTACTAGGATTTTTATTATTATTCAACTTTTGGTATTTGTTTGTTTACAAACCTTGCATCATCTTCAAATAAGACTACATCAGACAAACCTTGGCGAACACCACGACCATGAACACAAACATTAGGCCTCTTTCTTAATACCTGCAGATTGATAAACAGGACAAACTGAAGGTATAAAGGATTCTCACTGCACAGAATTATGCTCGAAAAAGATTTCGAAAAATAAATTTGAACCCAGTTGTTTCAACATTCAACATAAATCATACAAAGTAACAAAGGTCTGCTAGAGGTTGGCAAGTGACTTGCTAAAGAATGACCATATGAGAACAGAAAGGGAAAACATACCTCGCTTGGTTCAGAAGAAACATACCCAATGTCAAAGATATGAACTTCATTATTGCCCAGGGATGCACATGCAACCTGAACGATATGCAGCTTAAATCTTAACCCAAACCCATTGACAACAATACAATATATAACAGCAAGACCAAAATCTGCATTTTTAAATAGAGTAACTGGTATATATAGTGAAAAAACCCATTGACAACAATACAATATATAATAGCAAGACCAAAAACTACATTTTTTAATAGAGTAACTGGTATATATATAGTGAAAAGATCATTTGAGAACCGCATTTTATTACGAGTACCATTTGTAACCGCTATTAATGCTCATTAATAGGGGTATTTTGGACTTTTATATAATTTTCTAACCATGAATTACGTTCAAGTGAGTTGTCATTAAAGATCGAGCATTGATTTTCCTGAAATGAGCCATTAATGCATCACTTGCTTATTTGTAGACCTGAAGAATTCCTAAACCATTAGATCATTTAACTCAAGGGCTGTAAATTAATCTTCAGTTTTTTGGTTTAAAAAGATGAGCTATTCAAGTTTTTTATGTTTTTCATATGAGAATTGCGAGAATCAATCTTCGCCCTTGATTAAAATAAAAGCTAATAATTTTGGTAGTTAATGATTGGCTTATTATTGAAGGGTATTTTGAGCAAATTAAGACACGCACATCAATGAGGTCCACCTGGACACAATTCACGATTGAGAAAAATATATAAATGACCAAAATACTCTTATAAAGTCATTAATGATGTTAAAAACAGTTCTCGCGGTTCTCATACGAAAAATAGTTAAAACAAGAACTGTTTTTCGTATGACAACTGCAAGAATTGTATTTAACGCCATTACTTACTCATTAATAAGGGTACTTTGGTAACCCAACCGTGAATTGCGTCCGGGTGAGCCGTCATAAATTTGCAAGACTTGATTTTTCCGAAATAACCCTCATTAATAAGCCGTTAATGAAGCATTAATGAGCCGTCAAAAAATTTTAGCCATTGATTAATATTAATCAAAGGCTAAGATTGGTTCTCGTACGAAAAAACAGTTCTCGTTTGAACAGTCCCCTATATATATAGTGAATGGTTATTATGAGAATGAATATTTAGGTGAGAACAAGAGAACAAATCTTAGCCATTAATTTAATCACCGCTCGCAGTTCATGGTCATCGCAATTCATGGTTGGGTTATGAATATAATGAGGGGGTAATTGTAAACCATCCGATCAAATCAAATGGAGGGTCATGATTAAGTCTCACATTCTCACCTAAATATATATTCTTATTTGAACCTATATATATATATATAGGGGAGGGTTCATGCAAGAACCGTTGTTAGTGCGAGAACCGCGAGAACCAATCTCAGCCATTCCTTGGATATGTGAAGTATCATGGATGGAGAGCGTGGAGGGATAGGGTGTGGCAGGGTGCATGTGAGGAATTCATGGGTGGGCAATGACATTGAAGGAGGAGGAATTGGACGGCTTAGATTGGTTCTCGCGGTTCTCGCGCTAACAACGGTTCTCGCATGAACTTTTGTCTATATATATATATATATATATATATATATATATATATATATATATATATATATATATATATATATGTATGTATGTATTAGAACTATTTTCCATTCAAGAGCTGCGAGAACTATTTCTAAAACTATTTATGACTAATATGACTCATTAATATGGGTATTTCGGTCATTTACATATTTACTCAACCCTAAATAACGTCCGGGTGGATGAGTCATAATTGATTCTCGTATGAAAAACAATTCTTGTTTGGACCCTCCCCTATACACACATAGTATAAAATGAATGCAAGTAAATAAAATGGCAATAAGAAGATAAGGAAGTAATAAAGGACCTCATCTTGGTTAGCTGGATTCCAGCGAATAGCATTGGCATTAGTAAATATAGATATGTGCAACAATTGTTTACTCACATCTTCCCTTGCGCCTATAACAAAAAAAAAAAGCGTAAAGAGGAAGGTAAAAAATTAATAGTTTAAAGTTGAAACAATACGATATTAAGGTAGCCCTTGTCATAATGCTACATGACTATGCCATATATCCTGTATCTAGAATATAATCGATGGTGTGGTCGGTGTAGAGATTAGAGAAGATGCTACACTAGTTTAATAATTTAACTCAAACGGGCATGACATGGTTAGAATTAGTAAACTACTTTATAAAACAAGTATTTTGCCCGCCCGATGGGACAACATACAAAAATATAACTTGAATGAGTTTTGCTTTGTCATTTAATGTAAAGTTGTACGAACAATGAATAATTGTTCCTCACTCTATAAGAACATGTATTAATGGTCATGGGTTAGAGCTAGACTTTAGAATTTAATCTTTAATCTACATTGTAACTATATTTTATTTTGCAACCGACCAATGGCTTAATTTTCATTCATTATAGAGCTTGTAACTGGTTGCTTTAAGATATTGTGATACATGCATGATATGTTGCACTACTTAACCTAAAATAGGTCTTAAAAGGTAACCTAAATGCATTATAGAGTAGTTGAGATTGGTAATAACTAACAACAACAACAAAAACAACATTACCCGATACCGTCAGAGCATAGTGGTAATAACTAACAACAACATCAACAAAAACAACACTACCAAACAAGAAGATGAAGCACATGAGGTGGCAATTACTTGGAAAATATTATAATACTTACTAGCATAACACCCCGTGTATAAACACGAGGGATGGTTAAAATAAATTTTAGATTTTTCTAGAGTTAAAAATTACTAACGATGTATATTAAAACAATTCTAAGCATATATATAAATATAAAATCTCTTTAAAGATGGGTGAATGTATTATTAGAAATTCATACATAACATCATATCATAATTTCTTTATAACCTAATTTAATTCCACTTGAATAACAGTTGTTATTGTTGCATTGTTGGTTGTTAGAAGAAATACTGACTTTATAACTTTGTAGGGTCAAGATGTGGTGCTTCCCTTTAAATATTTGTAACTGATCCTATATAGAATAATGTACCTTTATGTAATTGCAATTCCAGAATCTTTCATGTAAACCTGTTTCTGAATTATAGTAACACACACACATATAGTGTTATTATTGGTATGCCTGGTAGGTGTTGTAAGATATATAAGTCTAAAGTGCTTTATAGAGCTGTTGAATTAAGAGATACCCTTAAAAGAGATGACAAAGAATGCTGATTACTCGCTTCACAAGTATTATCCTAACTTGATTCGTATATAATATTGTAAAAGTTCTTGTTTTTTATTTAACAAAATATCAAGCGATTTAGTATTGCAATAACGAATGTCAAGAGCATTAATTGTATTCTCAACCAATACTGCTTTTTATATACTGGATATGTAAAAACGACACACATTTTTTATTAGTTTAACGAAGCAAGATATAAAATATGAAGCGGATAATATATGACTATTGAATAAGTTTATGAATTAACGTGAAACGTACTGTTAGATATGTCACTTAAAGGATGTGGTGTTCTTCCATTATTTGCACTTTATACTACTAAATTTTGAAAATGATTGCCGTCTATAGTTCTGACAAACCATATATTCTTGGTTTTTTCCTTAAAGACGGTCCAATTGAAGTTCTCTTTGTAGTTGATGAAGACTATTTTTTATTCTTTATAACTTAAAGTAAAACAATTAAGAAGATGAGTTTATTAGCAAATGTATACATGAACAAAAAAACATAAAACAGCTGCTATATGTGAATCGTAGCAGCTTCAATCGTGATTATTCCATGATCTCCATGATAGAAAACAAAAAAACAAAGAAAGAAGGTCCCAGAAATGAAATGTTATGGCGCCATTTTCAAAAATTGATTCCTAAAATAAGATAATATCATAAATAAGATTAAATTCAAAATTTTAATTTAATCATATTGGTATACGTGTTTACATTACTAACCACAAAAAATGTATCTATTAAATTATTTAAATAAATTTTTTTGTTAGAACATTTTAGTGTTAACAAACTAAATGATCTAAAAATGAAATCTTGAACAAGATGAAGGGCACAAGGTTTTTGACGTAAAAACACATAATTCTAAAAATATATGAGAAAATAAAGGGGCATAATTGGTTAAGAATTCTAAAAATAGGATTGTGATATCATAATCCTATTCTTTTAATATATATTAAAGATTACAGATTAAAGATAATCTACGTGTTTACATTAATAACTATGAAAAAATGTATGTATTAAATGATTTGAATAAATCTTTTTGTTAAAATATTTTAATGTTAACAAACTAAATTATCTAAAATATGAAAATTTAAAACAATATGCAAGGCTTGAAATTTTTGACAAACAACTAATTCTAAAGATATTTGAGAAATTAAAGGGGCATGATTGGTGAAAAATATTCTAAAAGTAGGATGATGACATCATAATCCTATTCTTTTAATATATATATTAGATATGAGATTAAGAGATTAGAGATTGGAGAATTAGAGAATTAGAGATTAGAGATAGAAATTACTATTATTTTTTATATAATTAGAAATTAGAAATAGGTTGATATATATACAATTGTGAATTGTGTATAAAGAAAAAATGTCTTATTTTACCATTATAGTCAATATTTCTTCTACTTATCAAGAGAAAAAAGATAAGCTTTAAATCTATATAACAATATATGAGTGTGCGATTGTGTGTGTTACACATAAAACAACTCAACTAACCAACATATCACAATGCAAAAGAAAGACGCTTCTCCTACTTATCCCTAACCCTTAACCTTAATCCTAGTTCTCCACGCATTCCTTTGGAGCTCATGTCCTCGGGGAGCTGTAAGTCCTCCATGTCGAGTCTCAACCTATATTCCCATCTCTTCAAGGGCGTCATCTTGTCCTAGTTCCGCTGACTAAAACTGCTTCGGCTCTCCTAACATGCTTTGTGTAACGTCTTCTCTTAATGTGAACCAATGCAATCTTCCTTTAATAGTTTTATCAACTTGGCTGTGATAGGTGTAACTCCTAACTCAACCTAAAAAGTTGTGTTTGGGATCATGTCTAGCAAAGTCTTGACATAAATCTACCTTAATATACTCATTTGTGCCACATCATCCTCATCTCTTGCGGTTTCTTCATCGCCCAACACTATGTCCCATAAAACAAGGCTGGTTTAACCGCTACTCCGTAAAATATTCGACTCAACTTCAAGGAACTTTCCTGTCACATAACACTCCGTGACACTCTCCACTTGACCCAAGCAGCACTAACATGGTGGGTCACATCTTCATCAATTCTACATGTCCTATCAAGAAAGGAACCTAAATACTTAAAATGACTCCAGAGGGATAGTTCATCTCTGTCATCACTACTTTCTTGACAAAAGTCACACCATAGGTAAACTGTCTTATCTCAGCTAATTCGAAGTCCTTTAGCTTCTAAAGCTGCTCTCCACTGTTCTATCTTGGAATTTAGCTTTGTTGGTGTCTCCGCGCTAACACAATGTCATCAAATCCTTTTCTATGTTTAGGATACATTTGACAGTTGATTCTCATGATAACTCTATATGTTATGAGAGGTAATATGTCTTTTAATTCCTTCCCGTACTCCTTAAACTTATTTTACTTAAAGCATTTGGAAAAATGTTACTAAAAGTCAAACCTCTCCACACTCCAAGTTAGGTTCATGCAAATTAATAGGAATCAAAACAGCAGATAGATCAAATAGAGCAGAGATTAAGAACAGATAATCGATTGTTATATTAGAAACTGAAATTGATAGGATTAAAAGAAGAACAAAGTAGATGAAGAACAAGTAATCAGTAGGAGATCAATAGATGAATCTCCCCTGCCTAAATCAGCGAAGAACCGACATTGGTATCTTCCTGCCCAAGCTCTGTAAGAGCCGAATCCCTAGTACAAAACTCTCGATACCCCTCTTTTGCCTCCTTCAGCTTTATATACAATTACTCCTAATAAAGCCTTTGGGCCTAACTGGGTTGGGCTTCACAAATATAGGTATTGGTTGGTATATTAGCATGTTCTCTATCAATACCGCCTCCATAAAACCAGGCTTGTCCTCAAGCCTGAAATTGGGCAGCCGACTTGGAATAGAGTAAGAATTCTTCATTGTGTCATCTTCATTAATTCGCAGCTGCCATGGAATCATCCATTGCTTCCATTGTTCTCTATACTTGGAACTTTGGAGGGATTTAGAATGCAGAGATCGACCTTGTTGCAAGCAGGACTTGCTGTTGGAAACTAGTTGCTCTATAGAGGAGGTAATACCCAATAGAATGCCTCTCAAATTCATCTGTTCTTTATCAGGCTGTAGTGTGATGCCTTGACTAATGGCTTTTAAAACAGTAGTGTTAGATGTTGAGAGAAACTTTAACCTTTCAAGAGCACATTCGAGAAGTCCATTATCATCTTTAGTCATTTCCCGCAACTCATAGATAATTTCTTCCTTAGTCCCACAATCATTACAATCTTCAACTGGTGTATCTGTAGTTATGTTGTTCGTCTCATTATGGTTATTAATAGGCCCATTTACATGCAAACAAGCATTAATGTCTTGTGTCCCAGAAGATGCATCAGGTTTCCCTTCATCAAGACAAATATCCTTCACATGAAAAGCACCCTCTTTGTAACATATTAACACTTCAAGCACAATAGATTCCATAACATATTTATCAAAATGGACTAATGAATTCCCCAACTTATTGTCTCCCAAATTCTGCTCTACAGTCAATGAAATCCCACTAAACTTGCACCAATAATACCCGCTTTTAATCGTGTCCTCTTCGGTGTTTGTCAATTGCCAAATTGAAGTTTGCTTATCTATATGGATGGTAGAATTTTGATTATGATCAGACTGTTTAAGGGATTTAGGAGGCTGGTGATCATGAATTATGCACAAGGCAACAACGAAGTTCACGTAATCTGGAGGTTTAAGAGGCTTACGACCCCATACAATATATCCAGTTCCATAGAATTTATTGTACAGAACATCACGTAGTTGGTGTGCTCCACAAAATTCTAGACATTTTGAATGAATTTTCAGCAGATAATAATTTGTTTGGTGCATCATTTCGTTTGAATGGTTTCCAACATGAGAATCTAGGGGTAATTTAGGTGTAAAAAAAGTAAGTTGTTTGACCTCTTTATTCATATGGTTACTGTCCAGAAACTCTTGACCATCAAAAGCATTCAAGATGTCATAGAAAACCATAGACCTCTTAATTGAATTTGGTACTAGCCTTCCATTGAACCACTTTCCTACACTTACAGCAAAAGAGACGGTTGATTGGTCAGATTCTTCGATCTCAACACAAGGTTTAGATGGCCTTTCTTCTCGAAATTCCTCCCTGAATTCTTGTGTCAAATTCTGCCTTCTATTTTCGTCAAACATGTCTACCTGGTGACTGTCGTCCTCTTCATCACGATAAGCTGATTTCCATGAGTGGGCTTGGACTGTTACACTTGAATCAGAATTAGGGGAGCAGACCTTCTTCGCCTTGGGTGTCGACCGGTCTCCACTCCAAGACTTCACCAATTCCACCTTGCGAGCCCAAAGCTTTGCTTCTGCATAGGTCGATGGAAGTAAGGCGTTTACCCAGGTGCGAATTTCATGTTGAAGGCCTCGCAAGAACAGGGTAAGCAATCGCTCCTCAGATTGATTGCAAATTTTGGCCGAATAGACTTCGAATTCCTTGATATACATTTCGACAGTTCCCTTTTGATTGGGGAATCCACGATTAGATGCAAAATAGTTGTTCCCGTTCGAGAGATTTGGACCCAGAAAAGTCGACTTCTGACCTGAATCATATTTCCCAGTAACTTGCGTTCTTTGTTTCTGGTTCTCCGACTTCATCATCCCCTTCGCTTGTGGTAGTTCTCTGAATCGTTGCTTCAGCAATTCTACAGAGATGGCGAGTTCTCTGATTTGAATGGTTAGGGATTCGTTTTTCTGGTTTTGAACGATTACCCTAGGCTGCATAATGTTGCTCATCCTCGATTTTGATTCCTCCACTGATTTTTTGTTTTCCCGGCAGAATAGAGCAGAGATTAAGAACAAATAATCGATTGTTATATTAGAAACTGAAATTGATAGGATTAAAAGAAGAACAAAGTAGATGAAGAACAAGTAATCAGTAGGAGATCAATAGATGAATCTCCCCTGCCTAAATCAGCGAAGAACCGACATTGGTATCTTCCTGCCCAAGCTCTGTAAGAGCCGAATCCCTAGTACAAAACTCTCGATACCCCTCTTTTGCCCTCCTTCAGCTTTATATACAATTACTCCTAATAAAGCCTTTGGGCCTAACTGGGTTGGGCTTCACAAATATAGGTATTGGTTGGTATATTAGCATGTTCTCTATCACAAATATTGAACAATTAACAAGGGAAACCATATATATCTCAACTTAATCACATGCATAGGTATGTCTGAAAAACAACTCATGTGGCAAAAACAAAGTGACATGAGTTGGTTCAAGTCAAGTAAAGTACTGAAGAAATGCTTTGCATGTATCATGTGGTTCACCTTTCATTGAAAAATCACTGTTCTTCTACCAATTTACTGATTAAAAATTATTGTATTACTACAAGGTTGAAAATTTTAATAGACATAGTTCAAAAACTTACCAGATCCATTACTCTGACAGTAAAGAGATTCAAATTCATGTATGGTCAAGCACCCGGATCTTGTCACGGATGCCAAATAGATTCCCTGAGAAAAAAATAGGTAACAAATATAATTTTTACTATTTTTAAAGGAGTTTTCCCCAGTTTAACCCGTGGCCGTTTCCGAAGCATCCCCATGGCCATCCCTAATTGAAACCTTCGGGACTTGAACCCTTGACCTCCCCTATGGGGGGCAAGTGGCTTACCCACTAGATCATTAGAAGATGGTTCAAGTCCCACCAAGTTTCAAATATAATTATTACTCCTGATCCTAAATCTGGAGAGAAAACTGAAATGAGACCTGAAATGGTCTTCCCTGGTCTCTCTAAACTAGTGATAATAAAACATAAACACGATGATTAATTAACTGCTAGATTCTAAGAAGATCAATATTAAAATCGAAACTTCCATGGTGGTGTTGATGAAACATAATATCACAGATTCTGTATTTGTCTAACCAATGAAGCAAATTTACCTTTGTGTCAAATTCCAAAGCAGAGACACACGAGCTGGATAATGATTTTAATAAAAGAAAAGGTGTTAGTGATTCTTTGAATTTGAACAAAAAAATAAGGAAGATTATCACTAAATAAAAGCAAGTTATGTTTCAAAATTAGTTATGTTTCAAAATTAGAATATCGCACATGGTTGTTTATTAATGGGATTACTCCTTCCAAGTTCCACCCTGTAAATATGAGTATACATACATGTATATAGAGTTCATTACATGCTTCCGTTTGTAGCATTTACCATCAAGTTAAATGCATCACACACATACTAACACGCGTGTGTGTATGAAGCATTTATCATCAAGTTAAAGGCATTACACGCACGTATGTGCGTAGGCTTTCATAGACAATGTGTGTATGTATAATTATATATTAGAAAAGGCAGACACTTGATGTAGAAGTAGAGTAATAAAACTGACTGTCTGCAGCCTCCTTCTATTATAGGTACAAAGTGGATCGCAAAATTCTGCAAGAAATGGCATTTATCTATAAGTCATCTCCTTGTGATTCTACTTCCTTAATCCCAAAATAAATTAATGAACCCAGCTTGTATAATTTAGGACCAAGGTAGTAGTATCTTAATCGTTTTCCTTGATTTGAAGAAAATGGAAAAGGATGCTAACACGGGGATGGGAATTATGAAAATGTCTCTTATGCGTTCCGCAAAGTGATCCATCGATGTAATAATCGTGAGGAAAGGCCCCAATCTCCCAAAGAAAACAAAACTAGGGTTAGCAATTTAGTGAAATAAAAGCATACTGATAGACCATCGAAACATACACCGCGATTCTTACCTCGGAATAAGATTGCATTAGCAACGGCGAGACGCCGCGACTATGATTGCGATGAGATTTTCCGTTCACTTCAGTGAGACTCCTTTTCCAGTGAGACCTTAGTTTCAGGTAGTAAACAGAATAGCGATTAGCGAAAGACTAAATCAGCCAAAACAACCAGAAATAAAAGAGCTTACCTTGAAATTGGCTTAGGGTTTTCACCGATCGGAGCGACTGGAATTGCATACTTCTCCATGGCGGATTATGTGAAATCAGTCGAGGTTTCGGGGTGACTGAAGCCAGTAATAGCAGTGAGATATATAGAGTTCCCGCCTTTTCCATAAATAAATATTTAATGCAAAAATTACGCCGGGTGACGTAAAACAATATTCGGGTAATCAGATTACAATATTACACCGTAAAATTAAACGGGTCAATGCCAAATAAATTTCAAAAATGATATATCCTCCTACTTTTTCCTCCTACTTCATCCTCCTACTCATCACAAAATGACATGTGGAGTCCACTAATTCTCTTTCTTCATCTCATCCATTGATTTTGACACTTGTTTTGATCTTGTGAGTAGAAGGATAAGTAGGAGAATGAAGTAGGAGGATATATCATTTCTCAATATGTTTCATATTTTTAGGATACAAGCATTTAATATTATATTTTCGAGTTTCAAAAAAAGGGAAAAACATGAAAGCAAATCCTTTTCTTTGGAATATTTTTATTTTTTAAATGATGTATTTCATAGCAAGACTAGGTTAAATTCTTTTTTAAATTTTTCCCCTTCATCCCTTTCATTAATTAAATGAAACCGAATAACATAAATTTTTTGGTTTCTTTCAAAAAAAATTTAAATCCCTCCTAAACAAAAGTTCGAGAACAGGGTGTAAAAAAAAGTTGATCAATTGATTCATCCTTTTTTCATAAATTGAAAAGAAGATGCATCGTATAACAAAAAGGTTTTTGAATCAGTGAACGCAATCGACTGGGTAATAACTTAGCTCATTAGCAATATAGTAAAATCAAACTGATTTCGGGTTTAAGCGGTGATCTAGAAACTTTAATAATTATCTTTAAAGTTATTGACAAAAGAATGCTTATGAATAATTCAATCAATATATTTCACATGTAAAATTTTTAAACAATATATTTTATAAAAATATAAATTTCACCTGTAAACTTTTTAAACAATATATTTTATTCATAAGCAATTTATACAAAGCTTATGAATAATTCAATCAATAAAATTATTTAGCTTTATCAAACAACCCATAACTAAATAATGAAATTATTGTGAATTTTTGTAGCAAAAAATAGCTTTATTTCATATAACCAAGTTTCAGTATTGTATCAAAAATGGGTTTATTTATTATTTAAATTGCAAGTTATCAAGTTTACCTCATAATCTACAATAAAAGGTAAATATCACAAGAACGTGACACTTTTAAAACTTGGTTACTATTTTCAGGGGATTGTACCTTGACTTTAAATAAGTATTTTAATGGTTGTTTTATATTTTAGTTAGTTAAAGAGGATATATGAGGTGTTATGTAAAAGTTAGAGTTAATGTACAAAAGAGATAGAATATTAAATGGTTTCGTGTAATGATTCCGTGGATATCCCCGTTAGTTGAAACGGGTTTGTGTGTGACAAGTTGTAAGTTGGAGAGAGGAACAAAATACCCGTGGTTTAATAATTAAAACCCCTAAGTCGGCTTCCTCTTCTCCTTATCTCCTGTAGACACACAATACACACACTAAACACACACACACATACTCAAATACGTTGGAACACCTACACACTCAAGCTCTCTCAACTTTGTGAAGAAGAAATCATCAAAAGTTTGTAAATTTCGATTGTGGCTACTGATTCAAGTGGTGAACTAGTGCTACTTCGTCATTCTAGTAAGTAATTCTTATTTAGAAACCTAGTTTAGTGTTCTTGAAGAACATACACCAAATTGATGGTGTGAATTGTGTTTTATGGTGGGTTTTGGTGTCTAATGTGTTTGTGAGCTTCTATTGATGTCAAGTAATGTATACAAACGATTGAATCTGTTTTCAATCGAGTTTTTGGTGTCAAAAATGGAGTTTTCGGGGATGTGCAGAAACAGGGACAAAGGTCTGCTGGTTGTGACATTCCTACGGGCGTAGGTTATGAGTCCTACGGCCGTAGGAGGCCTTGTGTATACACTACGGCCGTAGGCAAGGTCACTGCGGCCGTAGGATGTGTTTTTGTGTGGATTACCGTCTACGGACGATGAAACAGGGATTACGAGCGTAGGTACATAACCTACGGTCGTAGTTCACCAAAGAACAACTACTACGGGTGTAGAAGAGAGTTTCTACGGCTGTAGTACATTGTTTGTTAGAAGGAACCTCTGCGGGCGTAGTGACTGGATACTACGGCCGTAGGGAGGGTTTTTCATGTGTCCTACGGCCGTAGTACATATCCTCTGCGGCCGTAGAAGGTTGTCTTGTGTTGACAGCTTGTGTAACTTGTGTTCTGACCTGTGTGTGTTACGTGTAAGTGATAACCAAGCCTGAACCTTGTGTGTTAGGTGATTCGGACGACTCAGTGTGTTCTTGGGATTTCTCGGATTCATATCTGCCTCTTGTGATATCAAGGTGAGTACCGGTTTCCCATGAGGCTCAGTAAGTAGTGCTAACCCTTGTGTGTTTTTAATGTGTAATTGGTGCTCCCACATGTGTGTGCGTAAGGTATGTTATAACGTGATATGCCATGCTACAGTGTTATATTGACAGTGACTAAAAGTATGTAACGTGAATCATGTGGTAAGTGTATGTTATGATTAAGTTATACTCGCATGTTCTGTTCGCTAGTATGAACAGTATTTGTTGTGACTATATGCGCGCATGATATTGGATCCTGATTGGATCACTTATTGTTTGTGTATTTATGTCCGGACACTCGGGAAACTGCTTATAGTTTCCAACTCGGTTGAGGTCAGCTGGCTATATTGCGGCTGGATCCCTTGAGGGCCTAGATGGCTGGTTATTCGGGATCAACGGTGACTCGGTGGTGCACGCTGGGTCGTAGGTTCTGCAGGACCGCCGTTCCTTGACAAACAGTGGGGTCTTGGTTTGTAACTAAGGCCTAATTGAGCCCAGGTGGCTCCGCAACGTGCTCAGGGGGTTGCTCCTTGCTTCCCCACCAGCATGGATTGGTGTTGCTGATTTCTCAGTTGGATTCGTTGAGCGGGATTTGCAACCCCGCAAGATATGACTCCCTCTGATATGTTGGCACTCCACGATGTGATAGGATAGCCTTGTGTGCTTTTCCTGTGTTGTGATAGCATGCTTATTGATACTTATATGCAATCTGTACTCACTAGCTAATGTAGCTAACCGGTTCATGTTTTACCCTTTTACAGGTAAAGATTTAGGCAGCCTGGTGAGGCGGGTCCTTATTGGTACTTATAATTGCTTTCCGGGAACACTACCTTGTTATACTTTATATCTTGTGATCCGATGGTCGGTTAGTAGTACGGTAATACCGGTTTGTTTTGTTACTTGGCTTTTCACGTTTATAATCGCCAAGTTGGATAATAACACTTTATATTTTATAATTAGTGTTTAGTTTCTGCTGCACGTTTTGATAAGTATACTTAAAAAGTTTTAAATTATTACTGATTTTAAGCTCGTGAAACCCGGTGTTACACCAATTCCTAACCACAAAGTTTTAGGAAATCTGTTGTTCAGCCCTTAGAGTAAAGGATCTAATTCACTAAATGTTTCAAGCATGCTTAAACCCATATATTACATACGATTCACACGCTTCAATTTTTTTTAAATTAATTGTATTTTATTTTACTTTACTTTTAGTATTCCGAATTTAATAAAAAAATTAAAAATTAGATCGTAAATTTTTATATGTTGCGAACAAAATAAAATAATAAGATTAACAACAAATTTTCATTAAAATATAAAAAATTATATACAAAAAATACAACTGATAAAATAACATTGACAACTTATTTTCAACCCATATTTTTTTCTAATTGTGTCTTTTGTCCTCTTAATAATCTCGAAATCTTTGTCGGATTATTTTAGAAATTGTGACGCCTTTCAGAATTATTGTTCTTCCCGTAGAGTTGCGGTGAAGTGCACACATGTTGGGTACGTACATAGGTTGTGGCGTATCAAGTTGGAAAGCATTAAAACTCGGATTCGATTAACAATTTTTTGAGCCAGATGAGTTTAGGTTGCAGGGCCGGCCCTGGGCCTGGGCCACGGGGGCAGGCGCCCAGGGCCCGTAACTTTAAGGGGCCCACTAATATATGTATAAGCCTTTATATATGTACATGATAAAGCCCAGTAAATAAATAGAATAAGCCATAAATCTTGAGGAGGCCCAATCTGGAATACATCACAGAGCCGAAGAGGCGCGCTTCTTTTTTCTCATCGAGAAGGAAAAGGCGACCTTGGAAAAGGAAGAAGATAACCGACCGGCACCTTGGAAAATGAAGAAGATAATCAATCGAAAAGGAATACGATACGGATATCAATCTGTTCATCCTCAACAGGTCATCGCAAAATCTGAAAACAATCAAGCAATTGCCGAGTTCATCCCTTTAATCATCAAAACCAGAATTTTCTGAATTTTGTTCATCGAAAATGTTGTTGTTCGCCTTTTCATCCATCATCACATTGCTTGAATACAATCTGTAAGTTTCGGTTCTTTTATTTAGTTTCTTGTTACATATCGTGAAATTTAATTTAGAATCATCGATAACGACTCTCAATCAGAAAATTCTTGTTTTTTGTTTTAGGGTTTCTGGTTTGGCAATTAAAGATGGGGAGATGGACTCTGAATCAGAATTGCAATAGACCGGTTTCTTTACTTCTTGATCTTTCGGTTTGTTTGCCTAATTATGTTGCTAAACTTATAATGAGTTATTATGTTTTTTTGAACTGCTAAGTTATTATGTTTTTTTGAATTGCTAAAGAACATTTATTCTATCAGCAAAGTTTTACATATACTACACACGTAGTTACCACAATAACAAAAGAGATTTCAAGCAACTTTAATACTCTGATACAAACTGTGCTAAAATTTAGTGTTATGGCATCACCATTTGCTTATTTGATAATTTACTCCAATTAACTAAGGACCACAACTTCCATAGCCAAGCCATTGATCTAATAAAACTTCACTTGCCTTATGTTATTACTTGTTTTTGTGCTTTCTGATGAGTGAATTTGAGTTCAATTATCTCTGATCTGTCAAACTTTGAACTTGACTAATGACTATCCTTTGTGATTTGTGAAACTGCCATTTGTTATGCTACAAAAGTGCTAAATTAATAATTAGTTCATTGCTTGTAAGTTGTGAGTTTGTGACTGAAGTTTGATATTACTTGTTTGCTTGATTGTCTGTCTTAGCCTAAATCATGTTTCCTAATAAATATTTATCGGGTAACAAATAAACAAAGAAAATGTAGGAAATTGAAAAGGAAACGAAATCCCTACGAGGTTTGATCGATAAGTTTGTTAAAAAACAAGTTCTTAATGATTCGAATAAGAATGAAGTCAATGGGATGAATAGAGAATGAAGTCAATGTGAATGGAAATGAAGTTAATATGAAAATGATATGAACTTGAGTTATAATGATGATAACTTGAGTTTGTAATTGAAAGTTTGAAATTGCTTCTTTTACTTTAGGGCCCATTTTTAAGACTCCGCCCAGGGCCCAAAAAATAATCGGACCGGCCTTGTTAGGTTGTTAAACTATGTGTTCATCTTGTTTTACACATTCAACAAGGATTGATAAATAAAAAAAAAATGTAGGTTAGGCAGGGCAGTCAAACTAGTTGAAGGTAAATAAAAGGAGATGACAAGTTAATTATTACATCATTTGCTACTCCTGCAACCATTTGGCTGCTCTGCTCACAACACCAATGGATCCTCAGACATTATGCATGTATCATGTATGTATGTATCCGTGTTTTTATGCATGTATGGTATGTGTTTGCATTGTGATGCATTCTAGTGTAAACACTAGTTTTGTTTTGATCAAAAAAATAAGTTTTTATAATTGGAAGTGGTCCATGTTGACTTGAATGAGTCGTAGACTCGTAGGAGAAACATTTATTTCAAACGGTTCAATAGAGAAAAGAAAATTAGTAATTTTATATGTTATCTTGTGATAAATAAAACCGATTAAGAAAAACAATTAGTAGATTTTATATGTTATATTTTAATGAGTATGATAGATGAAAAAAATAGAAAAATATATGAAATTTGTTATTTCTAGAAGTCGTAAAGCATGTTCTGCGTCTACTACTTCTAGCGTTTACTCCAACTTCATTTTCATTTCTTTCTGAATCGAAAATTGAATCGAAGTTTCAATGGCGGACACCAACAACAACATTATCATGTTTCCATTCATGGCGCAAGGCCACCTCATCCCTTTCTTATCTTTATCTATTCAATTGGAACAAAAGGGCTACCAAATTACTTTCATAAACACCCCTCTCAACATCGCTAATCTTCGCCGTTCTCTTCCGCCGTCCTCCGCCGTCCGCCTCATTGAAATCCCCTTCAACCCCGCCGACCATGGTCTCCCTCCTCAATCGGAAAACACCGATTCTCTCCCTCCCAACCGAATTTACGAACTCCTTGTCGCCTCCACCGCTCTCAAACCCGCCTTCAGAAACATCCTTAAAAACCTCGTTGACGCCGGAGCTCCGCCGCTTTGTGTGGTGGCTGACTTTTTCTTTGGGTGGTCGGCGGCGGTGTCTCATGAGTTTGAAATCTTTCACGTCATCTTTAGTGGATCCGGTGGGTTTGGGTTAGCGTGCTATTTCTCTGCTTGGATTCATTTACCTCACAAAAATTGTGATTCCGGTGAGTTCACTTTGCCGGATTTTCAAGAAGCCGGTAAACTTCAGGTGACCCAGTTGACTCCAAGCCTTGTAGCCGCCACCGGCGACGACCCTTGGTCGGTATTCCAGAAAAAAAACCTCCCGGCATGGGGGGATGCTGATGGGTTCTTGTTTAACACAATCGAAAACCTAGATAAAGTCGGTTTATCGTACTTCAGAAGAAAATTCCAGCGACCGGTTTGGGCAATCGGCCCGATAAATTCATCTCTAAACGGCGCCGGAAAAAATGGCGGGACCAATAAAGATATATGCCTTCAATTTCTGAACTCAAAGCCACCATCCTCTGTTTTATACATTTCATTTGGATCACAAAACACAATCACTGCATCCCAAATGATGCAATTGGCTAAAGCATTAGACAAAAGTAAAAAAAGCTTCATCTGGGTAGTCCGGCCGCCTCTGGGATTCGACATAAACGCCGAGTTCAGAGCAGAGGAGTGGCTGCCGGAAAACTTTAAAAAACAGATAGAAGAAGAAAACAGAGGAGTAATTGTAGAAAAATGGGCACCTCAATTAGAGATCCTGTCTCATAAATCTGTAGGGGGGTTTATGACCCACTGCGGTTGGAATTCGGTACTGGAATCGCTCAGCTGTGGAGTGCCGTTGCTGGGGTGGCCGATGGGGGCGGAGCAGTTTTATAATGCGAAGATGATGGTGGAGATTGCAGAGGTTTGTGTGGAGGTTGCAAGAGGGATTAATTTTGAGGTGAGAAGTGAGGATTTGAGGGTGAAGATTGAGGAAGTGATGAGTGAAAATGGAAAAGGGAAGGCGATGAGGAAAAATGCCATTGAAATAAAGAAGATAATCGAGGAAGCAACAAGAGATGAGCAGGGTGTCAAGGGTTCTTCTGTGGCAGCCATGGAAAACTTCCTTCAAGCTCCATTGTTGATGAAAAGCAAGAGCAACACCAATACCATTAATTATTAATTAACTAATTAATTAATATATTTATAATAATATGTTTAGTCGTCACACGTGACGTCACAAGTCAAAGATGGGTTTTTATTTTTCAAGTTATTATATTTGGATTTTGATTTTGATTTTTTAGGGTTTAGGGTTATTATTGTTATTAGTTATTATTTATACTAAAGATAGTATAATATAGGTATTACAGTTCCTAAAATGGGTATATGAATTCAATTTTTTTTCTTCTCTCGTTCGATATTCATACCTAATTCTCCTATTCATTAAGGTTTTATATCCTTTCATCTTCACCACCACATCAACTACCATTATCACCAATCGCAAAAAGATAATCAGCCCAAACCCGTAACAAGTTAACAAACCATTGTCAAAATCGAAATCCAAACTAAAACCTATCATGAAATCATGGAAATAGGGTTTTTCGTGTTTATCCATCCTTAAAACCAACAAACGGAAACGCATAAACACACATAAAAACATACAAAAAAAACATACAAAAAAACATAACCCGTCACGGTAACACCTTGATTTTTAGAAATTTTCACCTTGCTTTTTATTAATTTTTTTAAAAATTAGCAGAAGCTTTGGCTATTTCATGCATTTAATTTAGCTTTTACAAAAGATTGACAAAAAATGTCCTAACTATTGGTCAGTTTACATAACCCTAAATTGATTACAAACAATTTTTGATGTTGTTGGTAGAGAGAGTGAGAGATTGCAGGTGATTGTGGTGGTGGTTTTATTGTAGAGAGAGGTGGTGGGGAGAGAGAATGGTGGAGTGAGAAACAGTGGAGCCGTGCAGGACTGCAGGTGAAGATGGCCTGAGGTGGTGGCCGGTAGGGTTTTGTGCACGTGCACCTCAAATAAAAAAGAGGTGTTTGAGTTTTTCAATTTTTTAATCTAAATCTTTTTAAACTAGCATAACAAGTAAAATAACTAAAATGCCCTTTGACTAAAAGTCAAAGTTAACTCTAATTAGGGTAAAGGACTATCATTGCAAAGAATAGGATGAAAAAATGATCATCCATGCACTTTCATTAACTAAATGACTTAATCTGCAATTTGAGAAAACTTTTAAGGATGAACAATCCTACTAACTCTAAAAAATTTATAAATGTTGGAAGTGACGAGTGACTTCACGGATTAAGAATAAAAATCTCGTCACATTGACTATAAAACATAGCAAAGCAACTACAAATAAAATTTTGAAAGCAAAGCATCTACAATAACCGAGCCAAATCAAGAGAAGAGAGTCGTCGGAACTAGAAGTGGTAGGCGACTTCACAGTTGGGAGAAGACAATCATGGAGGAGTAGAGTGGAATAAGGATGATCTATTTTGTAGGTTTAGTTACTTTAGAGGTATTAAGAGATAAGGCAAAAGTTCAAATGAAAACTACTTTTCGTGAGAGAATTACGAAGTTGTTTCTAACACCATTAATAAGTTAGTAACATGGGTATATTAGTCATTTATATATTTACCAAACTGTGAATTGCATCCTAGTTGATATGTCACTATTGGAGTCTTAATTTTACCAAAATACCTCTCATTAATGAGCTAATAACGAGTCATTAGAATTCTTAGCCATTGATTTATTTTAATCAAATATCAAGATTGGTTCTCGCAGTTCTCGTACGAAAAACAGTTCTCGTTTGTACGCTCCCCTAAAAATAATTCTACGTCTTATTCATTTAAAGATTTTAAGTGGAATTAATACCTTATTAAAAAAAACATTCCTTATATCTTAAAACCTATTATCCAATCAGATTAAGATGCTTTAAAATCTTCTTTAAACAACAAACGATCCCTTAGACATTTCAAACTCAAAATCAAATGAGCGGTATTAGAATATACTCAAACAGGGATTTAAACCTTTCATAAAGCCATTACTAATCACCACTAAGCATTATCAATGCATAACATAAGGTTTGAAAGCTTACAAAGTCAACTCTAGAAGTGCAAGGACTTTGCGCTCCGAGGTACCCTTTTGCACCATGGGAGAATCAGAATCTAAGCCATGTATAAGATTACCGCTTTTTCATGTCCAAAACACAACATAATGCACTTCAACTTAGACCAACTTAATAGAAGACTAGAGGAACACTTTTAGGCTTTCAAAAACTCATAAAAACGAGGTTTATTTCACATAATACTAACAAAATTTTAAAAATGTTCCACCAATGTCACTCATGAAAAATTTCACAATATGAAATAAAGGGATGAGTAACATTGATGAAACAGTTTTCAAACTTTATTACTATTTATGAATATTCTCCGCAAACTACCTCTTAATGACCACATATCAAATTCTCAATGACCACGAACATTGGGTCTTATGCCAAATCAAAGTTTGATCCTCAATTATTTCCAAAAAATCATGTAAAACGGCATTTTGTTCAACACAAACTCAAACTAACTCGAGTCAATAGCTTCATAGCAATAATCCTAGAAGTACTTGCATGCAATGACTCATTTATACTTGCTCATTTAACTCGTTTAAGCAACAATTCAGCTTAACACCTCAAATTACACACAAGAGCTACCACCGCTGTCCAAAGAGTTTGTATGTCCTGGGCGAAGTGAGCTACTAATGCCCCCTTCATATGACCTTTACTATGCACAAACGAGATATATAACATAGATGTATAAACAAAGAAGTAACCATAATTTTACTTAAAACATTTTAACTGTTACATGAAAGTTGAAAACTACCTAAAACTAGAAATTGAGTTTCGATACTTAAAATTGCTAAGCCATTCAATCTTTCTTGATTCATGATAATAGTTAAATAAAGCAACAAAGCAATCATCAGACTAGTTAAATCGAGCAACTAAGCATATAAAACAAAGAAGTCAATTAGACATAATACAAAATAAAACTCAAGCTTAGAAAAATAAAACCTGATAAAGCTTCAAAGCTTGTGCAACTTTGACTCTTAAAGGCAAATGTACTTTAATTAATTATGCAACATTTCAATAAACAAAACACAGTTAGCTTCATCAGAATACTAAGACCATGAGTTATACTCACCTTTCTTTTTTTCCTTACGCAATGCCACATCTACGCTTAAGATACAGTCTTAGTCATCAGTACTCCTTACATGAAATTAGTCGCTTTCTTGAAGATTTTTAATATTCGTCTGCGTTTTTTTATTTGAGAAAAGTTAGTTGACACATTAAAAGTGAAAACATAGTTGCAACTTACATGTTTTGATGGTAATATGTAAATGAATGATCCAACAAATCAAAACAATCTCATATGTTTACACTGACACCTCTGCATCTACATCTACATACAATGTGAGTTACAACATATGAGTGATCTGTAATGCAATTACTATTTTACTTTATATAACAATCTTCATTACAGTTATGCCAGTAATATTCTTGATCAAATGTGATCACAAAAAAAAAAGCAAAGACATAGTAGATCAATGAAACCAATCAAACTCGAGACAAAGCTTATATGAATTGTTTTGGGTTTGAAAACACCTCAAATTCACCAGAAGCACCCAACTTAGAAAGCTATAAACTTCAAAGGGGTCTAAGCAGATAACAAATTAAAGGGTTGCAAACAAGGCAAGTGGAGCTCAAGCTCGACGCGAATCGTTTTTTTTTTTTGGCTCACTGCCTAACAAATTATATTAGAACATTATTTTATTCGATCAGTTTAATAAGAAAATTGTAGCTTGCCAAATGAAAATATAAAAACAAGATCTGGACTTCACATAACTGTTTCAACTTCCAACCCAGTGTTTTCAACAAAACTTGAGAGAGAGAGGAGGGAGAGAGAGGGGGGGGGGAGAGATTCCATCAAAAAACATATTTTCTATAACTTTTATAAGTGTGAAATGTTTTATTTGATACAACAACAAATATAGAGGATGTAAAAAGTTATACATCACGCATATATTTAGAGAGAGTGAGAGAGGGAGATGTAAAAAACATAAACTATTTTGACTTGATGATTTCTCCCTTGAATGCAAGTGAGAGTGCACTGAGGCTACCTCCATTCTCCACCCCAACTCCAGGCATAACAATACTTCTACTCCCTACAAATCCATCTTCCCCGATCTTAATCTTCCCAAACTTCACCTTCCCACCATCTCCTTCATATATATGCCCAAACAGCAACGCCTCCCGCCCCACACATCCACCACCCTCAATCTCCACCATCTCTGGGTTCAACACCGCCCCCATGCTGTCCACGTAAACCCCTTGATTCAAATCAACCTCAGATCCCATCATTTTCATCCACAGTGTAAACATAAACGACCCTGTTACCATTTCCATAAAATATTCCCCTACCAACGTCCTAAATGCCTGCCATAGCGTGTCCATAAACACTTCTTTCCCCCAAATCAGCACACTCCCGCCATCTTTCTTCTTTCCCACCACTACCCATTTTGCCACAACACATGCTAACCCTGCCATCATCCCAGAACACACCCAAAACAGAGGCAGAAGCCACTGAATCGGGTACCCCGTTGTTTCTTTTATGTAAAACATTAAGTTTAGAGGACCCGAGATCAGTAATGCCATTAGGTAATAAGGCAAGAATGTCTGTAACAAAGGTTGACCAAACAGTGTCCATAAAGTTTGATACCGTGTTCTTGCTAGAGTCACTGTGGTTAACTTCTTGTTTTCTGTTGCTGCTGACATGGCTGCCATTGGACAACCAGACAGGTCTACTTTGACATCAGACTGTTCTATGAAACTCCTCCAGGCCTCCGGAAGTGGTTGACCATTTCTCAAATGTTGACATATTTCATATATCAATGAACGACCGTGATCGATTGAAGCACTTTGTGAGGCTGATGTGGCACGAACTACATCCACTTCGTTGCATCTGAGAAAAGGATTGAACTCCAATTCCTCTGATTGTTTTTGGGTGTTAATTTGGTCAATTGTAACCTCTCCCACATCGATATATGGGAACTCAGTCTCGTCCCATGGAGTTGTGCAGTCAAGGGCAATGTCGTTGATGACATCATCCTTAGGTACAGGTCGGAACTGTAACTGGAAAATATACCGAACCCCACCTGGTTGACCCACACGGGTTATAAAATCATCAGCAAGAAAAAGAGGTGGTCGTTTGTCATTAATGTCTCTTGGAATTGCACCTGTTTCAGGAGGAAGAATTCCAATGGGTTCAACCTTACCAGACTCTTCAGTGATCTTATCATCAAAAGGTCTCAACTTGAACTTTACATACATTTCACTTCCATCTTCAAACCGGAAAAGTCTGCATATATTTGAGAAGTAATGCAGGTTGGTGAATGAATCAGTGTTTCTAAGTGATGTCCATACGGCGTCACGCACATGTGGGACCCTTTTCACATGCTGCTCCCTTGCTGGCAACCCACAAACGAGCCACGTGGCGAAATCAGAGATAGTTCTCGAGTAGAATGCATTACCTGTTTTCAAAGTCAGGTCAAGGAGTGGGGTTTCGGTTTTGGTTGATAGTATTCTCACAGCTGCACCACGTGCATCGAGTCTTGCATCATCATCTGCACTTAAGCTATTGCTATGTCTGATAACGATAGGGTAACTCTTCCCGGGGTAAAAGATTTTGTGATTAGGGAAACCTTTGATGTCGTCATAAATCTTTAAAACTCCCTTACCACTGACTCCAATCCGATGGAAGTATCTTGATTTGACCTTAAGAGTAGTGGCAGCAAGATTAGCAGCTAAATTCCCAACAATCTTCTTGTATTTAACATCCATTTCTTCTATGCGTTCATCTAGATCATGCATGGTGTTCTTTATCATTACAGGAGTTTCAGACCCGATGTAAACACCACCCCTTTTGAGAATGAAATCAACTGGAGCAACTGAAAGGGCACCAAGAATGACGTCTCTTTGAACAACTGAACCAGGAAGCAGAACGCTTTGGCTTCCTACTACTGCATTATCCTCTACTTCGA
The DNA here is from genome assembly GCA_947179395.2 of Pulicaria dysenterica. NCBI lineage: Eukaryota > Viridiplantae > Streptophyta > Magnoliopsida > Asterales > Asteraceae > Pulicaria > Pulicaria dysenterica. The sequence continues at coordinate 61,359,423 of OX359295.1, forward strand.
TTTTCCCACTTTTAAACTCGTCTATTGAATAAAAACCAGCAATGATCCTGCTAAAGTCACCCAAATGAACACCGGCACCAATTGAAATCAGCTTTGGGTCAGAAACTGGGTTGATCGCTCTAATTGAACAATGGTTTCCAACCTTTGCACCCAACAGCCTCAGGTACACGCAGAAGGCTTCGGTTCCAGAGAGAAGTTTAGCAAATCTAAGATGGCATGCGATGTTGATTCGGTGGCGAAGCCATATTTTAAACGGGCTTTCCTCTTCTTTGTCAAGGAACCATGTCATGGTGCAGGTTAAGAAGCTGAGGATCAAACCATGAGCCAAGTAAGCAGAAGCTAATGTCATGGCAAAGGTCAGTGGGTGCACCGAGGTAGTCAAAATCATGGTAGCAAAGGCAATAATCGTGAAAGGAAGCCAGTGGAAAGCTCCAGCAAAACAGAGAAATGAGAAGTGTTTGAGAGATGGTGATTCTTGGTATAACGAGATGTAAAGGAAGTAAGCTATTGCAGATGAAAGAGAACTAAGAAACCCAACCACGTAAATACCCATCAGGTGATAGATGGGCTCAGTTTGAGTACCGTCTGCTGCAACCTGTGACCAAAACATTCACAAAATGTTAAACATTACCATTTTTCTAACCGTAAAAGAAGTCAAGATGGGTGAGCCATGCAGGTTAGGTAATGGGTCAAATGGATTTATGTTAAAACAACGGTGACTTTTAGGACGGACTGAAACATGTCGGGTCGCGTTGGCCCGAACCATGTTCCTCCATATTTCTAGATATCTTTTAACTACAAAAAGTAAAGAATTTGATTACAAAAACTATATAATTTCTATAATAATCATTTTAGAAACACCGTGGCCGAATTTTTACCCATTTGACTCATTTTTTAAAAGCTAATTTTTTTATTTGATCCATTGGGGATAAACACATACCCAAATTAAAACTTTCATTAGTAAATGGGCAAATGGCAGCCTGTACTAACCATAAAAGTTGAAGTGATAAATAGAGAAGTTAAAGTTTACCTTTTGAAGATATTTGCGCCGGCCTGATTTGAATACAGGCTTTCCAGTTTCTGTCTTCTGTAGAGTTCCTACTTTAGCCTCTTCCCCTATAATGCTTCCTTTCTGAATCACAGCATAAGGACCAACTTCAGACTTTTGTCCAATCCGGATTGAGAGAAAACTCAAAACTCCATTCTTCACTTCATGTCCTTGAATCAGCGCTCCTTCTGCAATCACAGCCTGGTCTCCTATAAAAACAAGAGCGGGGTCTGTAATATCGACTGTATCTAGCAAAACTGATCGACCAAGTCTTGCTCCAAACAACTCAAACCAGTATGACAAAAACACAGTCCCCCTCAAATGAACTGCCATGATCTTAGAAGAAATTTCTTGGGCCTTGTAAAGTGTCCACCACTTGACAAAATCCATGGACCAAATGGAAACCTCAGGAGTCAAAGCGTAATTTGGCTGGAGGAACGATTTACCAAGGAAAGCCACAGATATGCAAGTAGCAAATATGCAGAAGATCCAAGCAATAGGAGCCATTAGTAAAGAAGTAATGTAATCCATCCATGAATGTCCAAGAGAATTGAAGCTCATGAAGATGGAAACCGACAGATAAGCAGGAAGAGCAAGCATCAAGCAGATATACACAAGTGCACAAAATTGCAAGGTCCAGATACCCAACTGGTGAAGTGTTGAGACCTCCATCATGAAATCAAAACCAGTGTCGTATTCTGGAAGAACGGAAAAAGGATTAGACGTTTGGTTTGGTTGAGATTTCATTAAAAGATTTTCTGAGAAGCTTGCTAAGTCAGAGATACAGGTGGCTGTAAATACATCAACAGCTCCAACAGGAACCCCAAGGAAATCTGAAAGCTTTTGTGCAGCTCTAACCACACCAATCGAGTCGATCCCATAAGATGTTAAACTTTCGGTTGTCGATATCTTGCTAATAGAAATCCCTGTTTGCTCAGAAACTAAACCCAGTAAAAAATCTTCAATCTCTTTGTGACTCGGCCCGCCAGGTGGCAATGGGAGATTCGTCATGAGTCCAGGTCTAGGTGTATTCCCTTCCCTACATGTCCCAGTGGAGTAGGACCGCCTCAACCTTTTTTTGGTCACAATTGGTTCTGGTACAAGATTCAAAGTTCCATCAGCAAACTGCTTAAGGCATTCAAATCTTTTTATCTTCCCTGATGTAGTTTTGCTTATGGTTCGAGGCTTGATCAGCTTAACAGAAGCAATAGAAACACCATGTTCTTCTGCAACCCGGGCCTGAATTTGCTGAACTACTTCTTTGTTAACGGTTTTACCATCTCTTAGCTCTGCAATCACAACCAAACCAACTTGATCAGAAGCATCTGGAACCGATATCCCCTTTGCTGACAAGGTTTCCTCTGGGACCCCAATTACAGCACAACAACCGGGACGTAAAAGTTCAGAAGCATTTTCTACTGTTTTTTCAATGTCGGCCGAGTATATATTTCTTCCACCAACAATAATAAGATCTTTAATTCTTCCAGTGATGAATAAGTTTCCGTCTATTATCCTTCCCAAGTCCCCTGTCCTTGTATATATTTTTCCAGGACAGTTTGTGAGCAAATTTTTAAAAGTTTTCTGACTCAACTCTTCTGCGGCCCAGTACCCAATTCCTGCACTTGGGCTGTTAATCCATATCTCCCCTTCTTTCCCGGATTTATTGTGCTCTAAACCGGTTTCTGGATCAACTATTTTGATGTCAACATCTTCATCACTTTGACCAACATACCCACAACAGACTCTTCCTTGCCAATCTATTAAAAGAGGCTTCTTTTCTCCATATGCGCAACAAACATAGACACAATTTTCAGCCAAACCATAACCAGGAGCCATTACTTGTTGAGACAGGCCGAAAGGAGCAGTTAGCTGAACAAAACTCATGAGAGTTTTTTGCCTAACAGGTTCTGCAGCAACCATAAGGAACTTCATAGAAGATAGATCATAATCCAACACCTTATCTTTGACACTCTCTAACCTTCTAACCACAAGTTCAAATGCGAAATTCGGGCCAGCACTGTGAGTGGCTTGGTATTTGCTCATGGTTTGGAGCCACAATAGGGGATTCCTGATGAATGTCATTGGGGATAGAAGAATTGCAGATCCACCACTAACAAGAGACGTGAAAAGTCCACCAATTAGTCCCATGTCATGGTACTGAGGAAGCCAACTTACTAATACCGTTTTAGATGTGCTCCTGTATCTCTTTTTCATCAATTTCACATTATGAATTAGCCCACCATGAGTTATCATCACCCCTTTAGCATCACCCGTTGATCCAGAAGTAAATTGAAGAAAACAAAGATCATCCCCCTTTGGTTCCGAATCATTCTTAATGCATGCCATGTTAATGCTTTTGGCATTCTTCACAACTGAATCTGTATGTATCCATGGAAGATCAGGCCATTTTGCAGAGCTTTTCCCGCCTTTACTGGATAATGAGATCAAGTTCTTGACAGCACCAGCCCTTACAGCTCCATGGTAAAGCACAGTTGATAAAATTGCCTTTGCATTGCATGCTTTAGCAATATTTTCTAACTTCAAAAGTGCTTGGCCGCCTCTTTGAAGGGGATCAGGTGGAAGAACAGGAACCGGGAGTACCCGTGCTCTTAAGCAACCAAAGAAAGCATCTACAAAATCGAGCCCTGGAACATGGAGCAACAACACCCTATCTCCGGGACTGATAACGGGTTTTGAGCTTGTTAACAGCTTCTGAGCAATGCAAGAAGCATTGGCATGAAGTTCTCCATAAGTCCTCTTGTATGCCTCTTCACCTTCATCGTTAATCCAGGTGTAGAGTGTTTTCTCTCGAGTAATTTCATGAGTTCCCCAGTGCTTCAAATACCCATCAAGGCTACTCAAGTCAGGAAATGTAATTCCAGGATATTCATCCAACCATTCGGGGTTCCTGTCCCACCTCTTTGATAAAAGTGGAAACAATCTCTGCAAAGGAGAGCGAAATATAACTCCGAGTTAGTAACTGGTCCATATTACAGACTAAATGATAGTAATTATGTAATAACTAGAGTTTTTCAAATGGGCTTGTCAGGTTAAGTTGACCAGGGAAAAAACTTTTTGCTCATAAATTTCCAACTTTGTGTAAATTATAAAAGTTTTAGAATGAAAACCAAAACTATATTATTTCAGCAATAATATATTATATTGAAAATGATTTATGAGGATTTTAACACTTAGGATGAATTCCAACCCTTGCGAACCATTTGACCTGCATCCTTTTTAGCTACATCTTTTTACCTGTTCGATTAATTGAAGATAAAAATAGAACTCAATCCATTTATAAGTAAATAGGTCAAAATTGCCACCTCTAGCAATAGTGTTCCAATTCATAAATATCAAAATTTACCTTCACATATGGAAAATTTGGCAAAGGATTATCAGTCGCAAAGTGTTTGAGAATTAGATTCATAGCATAGGATGAATTTCTCTCTGTAAGTTCAAATGCAACAAGACCGCCTACATAGTAAGTGTTCTGCTGACCTTGAAGTTCATTCTCCATTTTGTTATAGAATCCTTCTTTCATATCTGTATTTTGACAAGTGTTTGTGATTGATATTTTATAATGGAGTTTACAAATGAAAATATTAACTTTTTAACTGTACCTTGGCTTGTAACATGTGGGAAATATTTAAACCTTCGCTGCAAAATTACATTCTCAACTTGACCCCCCATTCTGTTAACCACTTCAATTGCAAGTTGAGTGACCCTTGGTCCTTTAATATCAACAGCATTACCATAAGACCAGAAAAGATATATATCTGTATCAGCATAGAATCTCTGAAGAGCCACTGGATTGCCTATAGTTGCAGGGTCATCCATGAACTCAGCAAAGTAATAAAATCCTATTGGCAAATGATCCAGGCCTTTTATTTTCATGACAGTAGTATAGTAATCGATCGTCTGCACCTTACAGAATAGTTCCTTCTCAAGATCACTCAAATCCATGAATTCGTTATCAGTTTCTGTAGTTGCAAGAGAAAAACATTAGTTTCACATATAACACCAACACAAAATTTCGATAGATAGAAATCCATATCTGTATTACCTGCTGAGTTATAGGTTGGTGATCTGTAGATTTTTCCATTTGTAAAAGGGAAAGCCCCAGAAATGATGACTTTATCAAATTCCATAATTTTGACTTCCCCGTTACTATTTCTAGTGTTGACAGACACACTTGAGGAATTGCGTTTAATAGCTAAAACTTCAGTGTTGCATTGAACTTTTACAGGAAGAGAGTTACTTAAATTCTGCCAGAATCCCATGTACCCTCCCTTGAAACGTCTTATTTTACCAGCCATTGAAGTTCGTGTGAACTCATGAATGTAAGCATAAGGCATATCTTCAACAAAACCATACCCAGAAGCAGTATATCCATATGCCACTGATTTTGGAACATATTTCAGTCCTTTCCCCTCCAGAAAATCAGAAACTGGTTCCGAAGCAAGCTCACTAATGGCATGGACTCCATTTCGGCCTGAATTCTTTGCCTTATCCTACAAAATACAACGTTGAAATAGAAATTACATTCAGTTTCTGATAATCCAGTTGGAAGTGAATAACCAAATATGTTGGAATGATCAAAGATATTAACCTGGAGTTCTAAGGTCAATGAAATCACAGCTACATAATCATCAGCAACTTGAATGTCTTCATATTTCCCAGTTGAACTGTCTATGAGGGCTAGTTTATGTGAGTCCATTTCTTCCAGCTCAGACCCGAGTTCTTTTGCCAAGTGAAAAATAGTGGGAGTGCTATTTGCTGCGAGAACTTGGCCTCCAAGATCATATACTTTTCCTATAACGATAAAGTTAGGTACGTATAAACAAGATAACTAAATACCTACTTTAGCAAAATGTAATAGAGGTGTATCTTGCCTTCAATCTCAGCTGATTCACACATTCCACTGACCGTGTGGTACTTCTCTAAAAGGGTCACATCATTATACCCAAGCTTAGCAAGTGCATAAGCAGCTGATAAACCACTTGGACCACCTCCTAGAATGGCGATACTTGTGTTCACTGGCATACATGGATGCAAACTTGTAAATTTGTCTGCTACCGACTGCTTCAAGTCCATCTTCTATAATATGTTAGTCTTTCGATGTTGGTGCCTGTTCAGGTCAAGTGAAAAATAGGGACATGATTCTCTTTGTGCTAGATTAATTGACTCGGTCAGATTACTAAGGCTAACAATTATAATGATGGTAATGAAGAAAGATAATTGATATGAACTTTGGTTAAATAATAAGACAAGTCAAATTTTGTTATGTTATACACCCAGCCTAATATTGAAACCTTTATCCAATTAATCAATAATTAGAAGATGAACTAGGATTCATATCCAAAGAACATGCACGTAAGAACAAGAAAGACGAGGCTTCACATCAGACAAAAGTTGCGTAAAAAACAACGCTCTGGAATAAAACAATGGTTTTTTTTACAATTTTTTCATAACTTTCTTAAAGGGGTGCCTGCACCATTTTTATTCTATTGTCTTTCTAGCTAAAAAGACAATGACAAAATACAAAATAAGGGAAGAATACGTGTTCTTTTTTAGTTTTTAATACCCTGCCACCCAAAACAAAGAACAAGTTCTTGTTGATGTTTACAAAGAAATGCAGTTCTGATTTATCCAAAAAAATATGAACTTTTTGCCAATGCTTAATATAAATTTTAGTTTCATCAACATACATATATAAGACAAAAAAATTTGCATATAGTAGTGCCAAAACACGTAATAATTTGAATATAGAATCGTAAGGGGATGAGAAGAGTATGGACTAACCAGTTTCGTCAACTAAACTCAAGCCTGTGTGAGTAGATATTCCGATAAGGCATGAACAACAGAAGCTGTTACTTGGAACAGTAGTAGAAGCTTAAACATGTTGGTGTACACTTTAACTTCAAGATTTACTAGTTAATCCAATGAGTTAACTCCTGCAAACTACAGAAATTTCTTATGTGAACATTCTGTTGTACCAAAAAGAATTCTATAATCTGCAAAACCATTCTCTCTATCATTATGTGCCTTCTTTTCCTACAGCATAGTCTAACTTTATAAAAACTGTAGAAGGATCCTCTCATTGAGCAAGTGTATAAAAAAATTGAGTTCTAAATACTTCTTCATTGGAGGTCAGTCTCTCTCTCTTTATAACAAAGTTTAGGACAATCCCCTGTGTTTTTAGAATACGTACTTTATACCCCTCTGGTTCCAACTAAAATGTAAACAGTAGTAAAGCTTTCTGCTATAATTAATATCAACAAGTAATGAGTAAACCTTGCACACCTTTAGTTTTATAATTTTCTTGGATATATACAAAGTTTTCCTGATCGTTTTGTGTATTTCAATTCTTTTGGATAAATAGCTAGATCAAACTACCCAATGCATGGAATTTATTACGCGACAGCTAGCTCATATCTTGACCACGAATTAACATGTTACTGATCACGCGCTACATTCCGCAAATACTTCGAACTTAATTACTAAAGCAGTCTTAAACAAATGTTTTGCAACTGCCAAATGTATGAATCTAATAACGTGATCAACTTAAGTTGTGCAGTGACCAAATTGGGTTAACAAATATAAAGAGTACATCACATCACCAAGAATATCAAATTTCCAGTACAATGTTTGGATTAAGGAAGTTGAAGGTACTAATTTGCAATTTGTTGAACAACAAGGACTGCACCAGCACAAACAATAAACGAATATTTAAATATAAATTTGAAATACACCAAATATTAAAAAACAGTTCATTTACCAATTCAAATGCCTGATGCAACAAATGAGTAAAGATGATCAACCAAATTGGTCAGTGAAATACAAATTAACTAAAAAAATTCCACTATTTGGAATATAAAATGAGATTGATGATTTAACCAACCTGAGAGTCGTAATCAGGAAGCAAAGAAGACGACTGTAGCAATAGTAATAGAAGTTGGAAATGAGCGCCAAATGGCACAAGGAGAAGAGATAGAGATAGAGAGAGATTTGAGTGCAAATGCTGACCGGACCTCCACGAAACACAAATGATGATGAAATCATGTTGAGATTAGATATAAATAGCGACGGAAATAGAGAAATCCAAATAAAAAGCGACAAATGATCGGTAAATTCTAAAAGGCTGTTAGTCTAACGATGAGAGGTAAATCGGTTAAGGAATTTAGGTATATTGGCAGGAGATATTCCTGAAGTGGGCAGCCAGTCGATTCCCCGATGCCATTTGTGATCTCCGTCCAAGCTAATGAAGCTATTATTTATTTATTTATATTTCTCTAGGGTTTGATGATTTGGAAGAGAGATTGGATTACGTATGACTAATCAATCTATCTACAGTTTCTTGCTTTTTTTTTTCTTGATAACATATTATATAAATATAAATATAAATATGAGAAAATGATCCGTAATGTTAACATCACCTAACTTAGGTGATATTACACTCACAAATCATTTAAATGAGTATATACTGAAATGACTAAACTACCCTTCATTAAAGTAAATTGTGAGTGTAACATCACCTTAGTTGCGTAATGTTAACATTACGGATGATTTCCCCTATAAATATTCCATGAATTGAAATGGACCCGTTTGGAATAAAACTTGTGTGTCCTCTGTGAAGATCTATCTGGAGTTGGGAAAACCACTGTTTTACGAGATAAACTTATTCTATTCTTTTCAAGTAAATTTTTCTTAGAAAAACCGTTGTGTATATGTTTACGAGGAGATCGATTAGTAAAAAAGGGTTTGGGTTTGTAGTTTAACCGTATCAAAGGTATTTTTATATACTTATGGATTCTAGTTTCATTGTAAATTAAAATTTTAGTTAGTTTATGAGTAGATTTAGATTTTAGAGTGTACGTATATTCTACGGTTTAGAAAAAAATCAAGACTTGAAAGATGTGTGCAAGCTTTGATTTCTCGTTTCTCAATTCACAGGAATTAGATTTTTCGACCATTTTTAAAAGATGTGAAAATAAAAAAGGGCAAATTGCATTAAAACACAACGAATTTTATCTTAGTTACCAATATATACAATCAACTTTAAATTTTAAAAAATTATACAACCAACTTTTATAAACCTCACATTGTATGCAACTTGTTGTATACAATAGACGTTATGACAAAGTTTATTGTATATAATGATAACTAAACAAAAGAAACATAAAAAAGTTGTTTGCATACAAATAAAGTGTTATGAAGTTAATTGTATTATTTTTTAAAATTTAAAACTGATTATATACAATAGTAACTAAGACAAATGTTATTTTAATTAATTTAGTCTTACACCCATTTCTCGAGTTAGAAAAAGGTAAAAATGTATAGGAAGAGAAGAAAATCTTTTTATTCCAAATTCTCTTTTTTTTTTTTGAGGAAATACTTTAAGGTAAACAAAGTCAAAGTTTCTTCTTCTTAATCTCTCCATTTCTTTTTTATTCATTTCTCCACAGAATTGTGGATAAGAATAAAAAGGAATACTTTTTTTTTTAATTGATAATGACAACACATGTTTTTATAATTTACTTGCCACACTTTTCATAATTACTCTTTATTTAGTTTTAAACTTCCATACATAAAACAAGGTTACCATTTTAAAAAACTAAAATTAATTTATTATATTTATATCAACATCCCTTAAAGCTAAGGTTATCCAAATCCTTAATTTATTAGTACTATTATCACTACATTTTTGTGTAGGGTGATGTTTATCAATATTCAAAGTTTATGGCTAATTTAAGTTTGTGAGGTGTCAAAAATAAGTGTTACCTGAATTACACGAGCAATTTAATTGAGTTTCGGTAGATAAATTCGGTTATTCGGTTTACCAGTTATAAAGTTGATTCAGTTATTGGTTAGGTTATTTAAGATTTCGGTATATTCAAATACCTGATTAAATAATGTTTTTGCATATATAATTTGCATATGAGTTTGACTATTAATGGATAACTAAATATTATAGCTAATCATACATCATAATCAAACTCCCTACATCAATAATCATGAAATACCTGTAAAAGTTTACAAATCTTTGCCATTTCTCCTTATCCGAATATACTTAACCGAAAAACTTCGGATTATTCGGTTTTTATATTAATTAATATGGATAACAAGAAAGTAATTTACTTCGGATAGCGGTATAAAATTCGGGTTTCAGGTTTAACTGAATAATATATTGAGGTTTTAAAATATTTTTTTGAACATTATCTCTCGAAGCTGATATAAAAAAGATAAATCATAATTGTTAATAAATTAGTCATTATGTATCTTTTTATCATAAATATTAATAAAATTAAATATTTAAGGATTTGCTTTTCACTTCGGATAGCTGGTATAAAAATCGGGTTTCAGGTTTAACTGAATAATATTTCGAATTTTCAAAATATATTTTTAAACATTATCTCTCGAAGCTTTTATAAAAAGATAACCATAATTGTTAATAATTAGTCATTGTGTATATTTTCATCATAAATATTAATAAATTAGATATGTAAGGATTTGTTTTTCACTTCGGACAACGGGTATAAACATCGGGTTTCAGGTTTAACTGAATAGTATTGACTTTTTAAAAAAAAAATTAAACATTATCTCTCGAAGTTGTTATAAAAAGATAAACCATAATTATTAATAAATTAGTCATATTATATCGTTTTATTATATTAATAAATTAAATATATAAGGCTTTGCTTTTAACTCGCATTTGGGATGAGGGTATGCTAACTTAGAGTTTCATTATTTTTATATGATTGCTTTAAAATAAGGGTTACAACTTACAAGTTTACAACTCAAGAGTTGCAACTAATTACTCCATTAAACGAACAAAAAAAAACTCAAATAAAAAAATGCAAAAAGTCTTATTCGCTCGAAAACCGAATAAAACTTATCCGAACCGAACCCGAATAATTCAAAATTAAATACTTATACTGTTTGGTAAATGGTTATTTTTTTTAAAATGAACTATCCAAATAAATGAATAACCCAAAAACATGATAAAATAATTGAAAAACACCCATAGTTCAGGTGGTGGCGCATGAGACAAACTTTTCTTGAATTTCTAGTTTTGCTCCATTATTGATTGGTTTTCTTGGTTCTATATAATAAACTAGATTAGTGGCATATAACTACACGAGCGAAGAGTAATACTTAATACAAAATAGTAACCAAGATATATAATGAATAGTACGTTTTTATTTTTATATTGAAGACCAAATCAAAATTTATTTTTCAGTCTGTTTGTATACAACATTCATAATTTTTGAATTCGGGATATCATTATTGTGACTTGATAAGTACTTTCAAGTCTCTTCACTTATGATCATACTGGATATATGAATGTATAATTGGCCATGAAAGAAAATTGTTATTATAAAGAGAAGACCAACGTTAGCCAATGACTATCATTGGCTTTAACGAAATCCTTGGATGTGAATGAATTAGTTTCGTGGGTTTGTCTTGTTATAGTAAGATTTTAGATTGGGTTCCTTGCTGCAGTTTGTGTCTCGCAAGAGCCAGCAGGAAGAAGGTCTATTTGTTTTGTATTTTGCTATTTGTGGTATATATATATATAGGGGAGGGTTCATGCGAGAACCGTTGTTAGTGCGAGAACCGCGAGAACCAATATCGGTCGTTCCTTGGATATGGGAAGTTTCATGGATGGTGAGCGTGGAGGGATAGAATGTGGTAGGGTGCATGTGAGGAATTAATGGGTGGGCAATGACATTGAAGTAGGGGGAATTGGACGGCTCAGATTGGTTCTCGCGGTTCTCGCACTAAGAATGGTTCTCGCATGAACTTTTTCCTAAATATATATATATATATATATATATATATATATATATATATATATATATATATATATATATATCAATTAAAAAATTTTATATAGTCAAAACTTAATGCATAGTCCTAAGGGACTAATTTTAGCCTTTGAATCAGCCCCATCAATGGTCCAGATTGAATTTTAAAGTTTTGGACGGAGTGACATTTTCGTAATTAACATGTCATGATTTTACAATCATATGTGATTATATACTGAATCATATGTGATTAAATATTAAAAGTTTAAGACTATGTTTTTTAAATCAACTATATTAAACACAACTCATATATCTATATATATCTTGCCCTTAGTAAATTAATTCATATCTTGTATCATTGCATAAAACTTTTAATTGGTAGATATTTCACAGGGGTATCTCTCTCACTCACTCTCTCTCTCTCTCTCTCTCTCTCTCTATATATATATATATATATATAGGATCAATAAATCCCTTATACAGTTATACTTAAACAAAGCTTTTAAAGAGTAAATCTAGACCATTAGATCTATCAAATCAATGGTCAAGATCTACTAATAACATTATTGTAATTAAGTAAACTATTATAAGATTTAATTATAAAAGGATATGTATTATGAGAATCATTCACCCCTTAAATCACGCCCCTTATATTTAAGGTAACAGGTCCCGAAAATGATGAAACTCGCTGACTGCTATAACAGGTCCCGAAAATGGTAAAACTGATGAAACTTGTTGACTGTTGTAGGATATGAAAATAATGACGAAAATGATGAAACTTGTAGCTGTTATAGATATGAAAGTGATGACGAAAATGATGAAACTGACTGATTGTTATAGATATGAAAGTGTGAAGAAAACCTTGGGAACCAATCTCAGCCGTTCCTTGGATATGGGAAGTTTATGGATGTGAGAGCGTGGAGGGATAGAGTGTGGCAGAGTGCATGTGAGGAATTCATGGGTGGGCAATGACATTAAAAGAGGGGGAATTGGACGGCTCAGATTGGTTCTGATCACGGTTTTCGCACTAAGAATGATTCTCGCATGAACTTTTTCATATATATATATATATATATATATTATATATATAAATTCTATTAATTAGAAAGAGAAGCAATACGTCAAACGGTGTATGTATCCAGAAGCATTTCATTCCATATTATATAAAAACATAAATAAATGGTGATAGACGATAATCAATGAAATAACTTTACGAGATTAAGTCGGGTGGGTTGGATTTATCGCCGAAAATGATTTAAAATGAGATTTTACATGGATTCCTAGGAGATCACCAAGAAATTAACCACGAGGATATTTGGACAAGCAAAAGAATAACCCACACACACACACACACACACACACACACACACACACATATATATATATATATATATATATATATATATATATATATATATATATATATATATATATATAAAAGTTTAAACAAGAACTGTTTTTCATACGAGAACCGCGAGAACCAATTTAAGTATACACACACACACATATATATATATATATATATATATATATATATATATATATATATATGTGTGTGTGTGTGTGTGTTTGTTTTATTTAAATTTATATTCACTTTGTGCATAAAGATGTTATAAAAACACCCTATATGATTTCTAAAATATATTCTTAATTCAAAGATGATACAATATACTACAATTTGCATTTTTAAAAGCGTGAAATTATACTATCTAACAATTAGTAGGGGTAGAATGAAAAGTAACATTTTAAGTTACTATTTTTGTTTGCTTGGTGAAATTTGAAACTAAAACTGTATTTGTCGGGTTGGTTCATCTTTCACCTTTTATCCCTAGTGTACCATGTTCGATTATTTCTTACCATTTTTCTTGTTTATCCCCGATTTTCTTTAAATCTTCCTCATTTGTCCCATAATTGTATGTATGTGTATTTAGTTGTATGTATATAAAGGAGCTTAATCCCACTCATAATCCGGAGCTATTTAACCATTTTGTATAGCGTTAACATGTACACATTCAAGAAAAATATATAATGAGTAGATTTCATATATTATTATTTAATTAGTAATAAACATATAATTTTTCTTATTTAGTTAACGGGTATATATGTAGTACAAGTTATGGTCAACTGGGGGATCCAATGGCATCACTGTTTACGTTGTTATGATGTTCTCTGCCGTGCCAACCAACGACAAGCAGTGATCACAATGATAAGGATTAAGTTTCAATTAAAGTATAATAACTTTTAATAAATCCACCGATCCCTCCATCTTTTTTTAATTAAGTAAAGATGTTAATATTTTATTACCACTTTCATGACAAGATCTGATACTCTGTTGCTTTCTCAACCAAAAGCAAACGGCTTTATCGACTATAACATCTTTTAATTAATTCTTAAATGTTTGTTATAAATTAGTTATAACCGTCATCTTGAATAATTAGTTGAATATTATACAATACAATACATTGCTTTTGAGACTAGTCATTACTAAGTAAGTAGAGGTGTATCATGTAGATGTCGTAATAATATACATATTATTGTTGTTATTATTATTAGATTTAATAGATTAGAAAGACCAAGACTTTCAAATTAATATTTGTTATAAATGCTTATTATGTGTTGAATAATTCATTAATGTGGGTTCTTCAAGTCATCTTGATATCAAAATTAGATGCATATATCGTTACTCGTAACACTTTAGAGCGATAATGAACGCTAGAGATAATGTTTATATAACAAGCAAGTCATAAAGCTATTCTAACACGGTTTACAGAATCTTATGCTCGATATATATTGGGTTTTTGCGTAGTTAATTTCGGGTTATCTTCGGTATGTCAATGATATTATGTATTAAAAAGACTTGTTCAATTTTCTGATGGATATATTGAAGGGAATTGAAGATGGAAATGTTCTAGTTAGAGTAGTTAGTTTAGGTTACTTTCTTTTATTCTTTTGCAAGTTTGTGAGGTTACAACTCAAAATTATTTGCAACGAGAGGGGTAACCTATAACTTTTATTAAGTACATTACGAAATTACACCGTCTGATATAGGATAATAATCAACACGTCCTGCCATGTGTGGTGTTCTTTGTGTCTCATGTAGATGCTTATGAGTTACGTCAAGTGCGTTGTTTGGTCAACCACGGGTGTACCTGACTCTAATATCATATAAGTTTATGAGATTTCAACTCAAAACCAATTGTCAATGACAGGAGTAACTCAAAACCCTTATTAAGTATATTATAAAGTTACACTCGTCCAATATAAAAGTATGAAACAATACTCAAGGCCTCTTAGATCGGGCACAATTGAGTAAGATGTGTACAGTTCATCGTTCTGATATTTTTCCAAGCTATGAATGTATTACTTCACGATATGTTCTTTTTTTAAATATAATTATTCGATTTCTTTGAGAGTATGAAAACTATTTATGATTAATTGATCAGAGTCTATTAATCTTTTGAAATGTTAAACCCAATGGTGTAAGGACAATTGGGAAAAAGGAGGAAAATCACTTTAATATGTTTTATAATGAAGGTAGTTATTTATTTCATTGTTTTTTCACGATATTTTCTTATTTTAAGTTGGGTTTATCGAGTTATTAAGCGACAACTAATGATTTTACATGCTAGGAAAATCAAGACTATAATTTTTGAAAAAAACAAAGATTATATGTTCTTTTTTTATTTAAACTTGTCTTTCACCAAATGACTTCTAGCTCAACGGTATCTAGGTATTCAAGTCACGTTATGGACATAAGATATAGATTCAGAAGTAGATAGTATGTACGTGTATTCTGCTGTTAAAAAAATAAAAATAATAAGCTTGTCTTTCGATAGTAGAATATAATAATGAAATTCATTAAATTTTTAACTTTGATATGTATTTAATATGTAATGATTAATGCACAACTTTGTTTCACGACAATTAAGACTTGTATACTTTTACTAACCCGCCATCTTTTATTCTTAAACAAATTTAACGACACAATGATCCAAACAACCACTTTTTATTATGCTATGGCAAAAGGTTTAGGGCACAAATCATCATCCTGATAGGGTGATTTATCAGATGAAGTTGATAACATTTCATAATAAGTCACCCAGCAACCAGCTCGTTTTATCCAGCATCCAGATATCAAATCACCCTAAGTAAACAAAAAGCTTAAGCTATGAGCCTCTTGGAAGTTTTTCAAAATTGAAGTCATTTTATAAATGTTACAACTTTGCTCACCGCATTAAATCTGAATAGGTGCTTATTCTAACTAACGCTCAAGTTTACCTTCCCCTTGCAAGTTGGTCACGGTCTAGATTGTATCAGATTCCCACACAATGTTACAGACTTAACTTAAAAAACTGTCGACTAGTGTGGCAAAAACCGATCTGAACCCCGATTATGTACTAAAGAAGATCTGGCTGCATTTTCTAAAGCCGCATGCTGGGGACATACGTATCCCAAACATGAAAACATGAAACTTTAAGTATTGTTGGCTGAAATGATACCTCTATATGGCCGTCTTCACTTGAAACAAGTTTGAGCGTTCCTTGTTTGCAGCATGAACAACATCTTCAGATGCCACTGCTACAATCACACCTTTATCCTTGATAGCATCAATTACGCTTGCAAATTCCGTGAAGTCACTTGACCTTTTAGATTAAATCAAAGAGGATGATACATAAGCATGTGTTTGTTATCAGTTTTTTCTTAACATATATATACTTCCGAAATAAAAGTTGGGATTTTATATCACAAAAGGAAAAAGAAAAGGTAATAACAACAGCCTACGGGACCAACTGGTTATATTAGATTTAATAACTGCAATCTTGAAAGATTGTGAATTCTACCTTGTTGATAATATTTCTTCACGTCTTGCTTGCCTTTCTTCTTCTGAAACTCCTGATAAGTATTGCAACAAACTGCAAACAAGTGAACGACATTTGTATAGTGCAGGTGATACAGACGTAAAATAAAAGGAAATCCTTAAATTTTGAGATAAAGTAATAGATATCTCCTTCCAAAGTGTTTTTAGTTACACTTATAATCACTCCAGTTGGAATACTACTTCCACTATTAAGGTATAATTTGTGGAGAAAAGTTTGCTTGCAACTCTCACACATAGAAAGAAAGTAGAATGCATGGAAAAAGGAGCAACAAGAGCATACCTACTATAACCTTTGGCATTGGGTAGTTGGTAGGAATCTAGATCACCAATAGTCCCAATAATGGCTTTTTTAAGACTATCATCATTTATTTTGAGTTGACGTAGAAAATCCGACGTTCCTTCATATACATCTATTGTCTTCAACAAGTTAGGATCCCGGTATGATAGGAATGAGAAAACTCCTGTATAAAAGACAATAAATGTTAAAAACTTTAGAACAATAACAAATATAGAGGAGGCAACTTCGATCTATATATAGGTAATCAAAACCAATTTGGGTTATATATAACCTCGCAGGTCAAATGGACAAAACTTAACAATCAGATAGCATGAAAACAGGTTATAAAATAGGTTGAAAAACACCCAAAGTGTATTTAAAATGGATAAAACCTTTTTAAGTTTTTTCATTTAAGAAATTAAATTATAGCTGTAATAATACAGTTTTGTGATCATATCCGCCAACTAATTATTTATAATTATTAGAAAAATAGAAGACACGCAAGTGCTTGTGGGTCAAGTTGATCAGAACCCTTTAGACCTACATTAATACTCTCCCTGTTGGATTTGAGCCCATTTTTTTCTGTTTACCCAACCCGCTCGACCAGCCCATTGTGCTACAACTACACAAACATGAACCTTTCATGTAAGAGTGATATAGCTTGGTTTTACCTGAACGAGTATCCAAATCACAGAAGCCTCCAACTGCCCCTCCACTAACTCTAATGTTATCCCACAACCATGTATTGCTTATGTATTTAGATATAACATAAGCACTCCCCTTGAGTTGATAACCGGTTTCATATATATTAGCAGCTTTTCCAATACAATTTACCTGCAATCAGATTTCAAGCTTAACAAGGACAGGTGACAGAGCAAGAGGTGGCAATTTCGATGGTCGATCCGGATTATGTTTTATCACTAACGGGTAAAATAAAGAAAAAGGATTAGTTCGGAAAATCTTAAAACAATTTATCCATAAGTTCGATTTTTATTAAAAGAAAATAACTTCTGGTAAATATCTCGCAAAAAATCACCCATTTTGATCTGTTACCCACCTGTCTGACAGTCTGACTGCCCAATTTGCCACCTCTAACAGAAACCAATGACTGAGAAACACAAAGTAACCTGAGTAGGTATCATAAATGCCTCACTCTCTAACGAAAGTTGTGCACTAGAGGTAGACGATGTAAGTGGAGAAGTACTCGGAAGCAAATCAAGAAATTTTCTTACAAATGTCTCAGCCCTTTTAAGGTTTTTTCCATCAGAGGTGAGATTTACAAGGCAACCTTTCTTTGAGAGTAGGGTCTCTCGAATCTCTTCAAGGGACTTAGATATTTCAGACCACTCCTCTTCAATTTTCCCTTCAACATCTTTCAAGAATTCCAGATAACTGCGCTAGAAACTAATCAAAATGCATGTTTGCAAACTAAACCAAGACTATTGTATAATAAGAAACCTGGCCTAAAAAAGAAGTTCCCAGGCAAAGGAAAACAACAGAGGTGGCAATAAATATATTTATTTTTCTCTTTGGGGGTGGGGGTGACCCTTAAATTTTTTTTGGCCATTATTAATAAATAATCAATGAATTAACTAGGATTATAAATATAAAACTATTACAATAATAATCTAAATATATAAATAAAAAAATTTTGGAATTTGGAGGTTGTATGTATTAATACATAGAGTTTGCAACATTCAACCAGTTTGAGTGTTTTACATAAAAATAACCCAAATACATTAATAAGTAAATGGGTCAAAGTTGACCTCTCTAAAAAACAACATTGACATTTACAAGTTTGAGTGAATAATCATTATTTTATAGAGGTATGTTTCTTTTACAAAAATTTTGGTTTATATATATATGTTTTTCCTTGAAGTAGAGTTTAGGTATTTCACATTTAAAAAAACTTAGAACAGCCATGAATAAAGGTGCACATCTTTACACCCATAAAGTCGAACCTGATACCACCCATCTGTTCAACAATCCATCCTGCACGGTTTAGCTTTGCATTCAACCTTGCAGCTGCAAGAACATGACCACCGTCTCTTAAATCATTCTACAAAAAAAATATTTGTGAAATGAAACCACTTATGAGAAATAGTTGCGATAAACTGATAACATAAACTGTCCACAATTTCAATAAAAAATACCTCTAATTTAGCTTTGCTTTGCATGACAAACCGCTTGAAACGCTTTTGATTTGTAAATTCTGTTTCTTTAAGAATACGCATTATCTACAAACCAAAAGAAAGATCTATAAGCTATTTTAATTATATGCACTCAACAGAATTCAGTGTAATCATTATCTTTCCTTCTGCTTTAGTGATAGGATTGCATTCAACTACAAGGCCTATTAGAGGTCAAGGATATTCGCTGACTTTGTTATTATTTTTCTTATTTACTGTTGTCTGAATTTATTTCCAAAATACTTTGTTCATAACTTCATATCATAAATTTGAACAATACTGAACACGTCAAATACAGAAATCAATTCCTATATCTTCATTTCAACATATGAATCAACAACGTATAACTAAAATTGATAAAATACAATTATAAGACCAATGTATCATATTTAAACCTATGCATCTACCGTTCTATAAGACATAAAAAAAATATCGTTTACAATGAATTACAATAAAAATAAACAAATTGCACCATTTCTTTAATTGAAGTTTCAAGGCCAGGGGTTGCATCTAGCATTCACCCATTGTATTTTCCTTCATGTGCCAACACCTTATGTTCTATTCCTGTAATCATGAATTATAACCTTATAACATAAAAATGCTGATACTAAACCAAATTCCCTTGTTAAAAGTTACTCATGCTCTGTGTTGGTGGTCCATACCATACACGTTTTACTATTGAATGTATCTTTACTTCAAAACTTACCATCAGATATGCTGAACTTTCAACACTTACCTTTTGAGGTAATTAGGTTATATACAAAAATCAAGTTTTAAAAGTTTGCTATATCAATAATTAAGTCTTAGAGTAAGATACATTCCGGTATAGTTTGCCCTAAAATCATTGATGGTTCAAATGATAGTGTTATACTACAGAAGGAATAGCAAGTGTGTAGCTACCATCAAGGTCACCATCTTTTCCTTGCTTGAGAAGATATGGTATACTTATAGGGACTGAGGAACTGTATTAAATTTCAAGCACATGTTTTTTCAAACATAGGAATTGTATTGCTCCACGCCTCCACCCATCAGTCTTCTATGAAGAGAAAAACAAATTTGGTGGTAGCCATAGATTTACACTAGAAGGCAGAAGCAACAAGAAAATAATGACTATAAGTCTTTGAAGGTGTGCCTATGACCTCTACATTAACAAAAAAATCTATTAAAAGGCTAACAAGAATCCACCTAAGCTGTACAAACTCAAATTTCACCTTGTAACAGACAAAATGCCAAAAACAACCAAAATCAGGCAATATGACTCAATGAAGTTGAAGCCACAAGCAAACTTCAATTCTCATGCCATTAAAACAGACATACCAGGTTAAATAGATCCTCAGTGCTTGCAGACATGGCTTTGCATCGAACCATTAACTGGCTGACAGGATCCTTTGAGCCTTGCTTTGATGATGTGAAAGGATAAATAGATATTCCCCCTGTTTTCTCTCCAATCAACTGATTAAGTTGTATAAAGTTTAGGTCTTTTGTACCCATTTCAAGTAATGACCGACTGTTCAGGCAATATAGTAAAACCATGTTAACAATAGTGTGGCTTAAAATTGGCCATAAGCAAGAAGTATGACTGAGTATGACCTATTCCTTCTATAAATGATAACATGTGCGTATACATATGTACATGCATGTATAAACACACTAAATACTTATACCTCTATACATATGGTAATGTACAAGCAATCAGAACTGTTAAGAAGAGTATGTAGGCAAAGAAAACCACCAAAAAACAGATGACTTGTATCTGCAAATATAATGTTAATCTTTCAAAGACCTTGTTTGCGATGATGAACAGAACAAAACAAACAATGTGATAAACAACATGATCGACCTCAAAGTGAAGGATCAATTGTGAGAAAAATATAGCAATGGATCACTCCAAGAGAAGAAACCAAATGCAAAGAAATAGCTTAACTAGTTTAGCTTTGCACGCTTAAAACTTACAACAATACAAAAGTCCAAAATGGGACTTCAATAGAAACTATTTGTACGAAACCCACATAGAACATCTTACCAAAAAAGTGGAACCAGGGGAAGAAGCTCAGGCTTCAGTGAAGTCATATCAAATGCTACATCTGCGTACAGAACATCATTCGTGAAGAGGTCATGCTGCAATACTTTTACCCCATTGATATCCCCAACCTACAATCCCCAGTACCAAAGGTCTATTAAAGTAATCAAGCCATGGAACAAAGCATACAACATATGATGATTTTATATTACCTCTATTGGAATTTCCTTAGGTTTTCTGCGAATGTTTTGCAGAGACAAATTTGGAACAGCTTTTAGACCTTTTGGCGGGTTGAGTTGGAGATCACGTGTCACACGAGCTAACTCAGCAAGATCTTTTTCCGTCATACTTTCTCTAAGTTTTTCAAAGTTATACCTCTCTACTGATTCACATTCAGCAGCCTTCTCTGGATCAGGCTGATCACAGTATGTGGATACTCATTATCATTTGTATACTTTACAACTGAAAATCTGAGTTAAGTGAACAGTACCTGAACATCAACAACTGCACGATGAGGATTATTCAAAATGAGCTTTTCTATCAATTTAGTAGATAAAGCTTTTGATCCTTCCTTGTCTACTTTAGCTTTCAGAACTGGCATTGGCTGTTAGAAACAGAGCCAAATCAAACAAAGAACAGGGGTAAGGTCCGTAAGGAATAGCATTCTTGATTTTAAAGAATAAAACTAGTTCAATGAAACAACATGCAATATTAGCTTACAACAGATGGAAGCATTAGGGAAAGGCCGTGCGGAAATAATCCAGTATTGTTTCCTGGGAGAGAAGACTCGATTGAGTTTACTGAAGCATCCAAGACATCCGAGTAAAAACCTTCATGTACCAAAGAATTAAGTGCTGCCATTACATGACGTTCTTCAACTTTGGTCTCTTTAGAAACTTCCTTCAATCCAGGCTGAAGAAGAATTTTCTGGAGCTTTTCTTTATCCAGTCGTGTCTTGAAAGAAAACATGATTTCAAATTGAGCTCCAAAGATCCGCTGGCGTTTTAACCAGAAGAACTTTTTGCGCAATTCATGCCGTTTTGTTTCCATAACCAACATCTCCTTGTTGATTTTCATTTGAAATTGTTCTCTTGCCTTTTTATGAACATGTGGTGATTTGTTGACAGTGAACAACGAGCGTGTTGAAGGCAAACGGATCTTTCGCGTGTCAGGTGGAAGCTCCCAGTGAAGGTTTTTATCAATCGACTCGAAAGATCGAATCATTATCTGCATTTTCGTAGTAGAGTCGGATTTAGCTCTCCTCATTTCATGACGGACAATAACATTACCGGAACGACTTTTAATTAAGAATTTTCTGAGAGGAGAGGCCATGGTGGTTCACGGCGGCGCTCCGGGAGAAGCGGCGGTTGATACAGGGAGGAAATACCCTAAACCTCGTCTGGCCGGGGAGTGTAAGTGGATTTCGGCGTTTTAGCTATAGATCAACAAAACTATAAGAAAAACGCAAAAATAGTCCCTAAACTTCTTAGAACTCTATATAATGTCCTTCGTATTCATTATTTTTTATCCAAACAAAATAAAATATCAAATTACCATTTTTTAAGTCAAATTACTTTTCATTTATTGTTTAAAAAAATCTTTCTTGGCTGAAAGTGAACTTCATACCATACCCCAGCAATATCAATGTATAGACATATGTCTAAAAGTTAGTATATAACTTATTTTTACGTTACTTTATAACATTACTAGCATGGTACCCGCGTAATGCGGCGGTATCAAATAATTTCTACTTGATAATTTGTCTGTTTTCGGTTTTTTCGGTATTCATGTAATATGGTGACAACGAATAATCTTCCTTTGGTAACATGTGTATTGTATATATCTTTTTTTTATTTTTTTTATTTATCTATTTTCAATCAAACCTTTTATAATTTTTTATATATAAATTTTGAGAATAATTAAATAAGAAAAAAAGGTCTCTATTTATTAAATACCGTAAATTGCATGAAAATACAGAGCATAAATCAGTAATTTAAACCTATTTCAAATTAGGGTTTATTTTTCAAAAATGTATTAAAGATGCCTCAAATATTAATGTATGTATCCACCTTCAAAAAATGTTATTAAATAAGAAAAAATGTCTCTACTTATACTTTTTTTTGTTCTTTATGTAATTAATATATGTACAATAACAAAAATTAAAAGTTCAATACACACAATAATAGTAATATTTAGAATGATAATATCTCGTTGAAAATGATTCCCCGTTTAATTAATTCCATATTAATTTATAATGGTAATATTTAAATTTCCTTTTACCAATTTATTGAATTTGGCAAGTCATGTGGGTTTCCAAATTAGACACTTTTTAGTAGGAAGAATTGCTAAATCAATTCCTATATATGTATACCGTGTAATATATTAGCATTGAATAAATATTTTTTATTTTTAAGTAAAGGGCATAATAGTAATTTTAAGTGACTGAATTTTAAGAGTTTTAAGCAAAAATGCTTAAATGTTTTATATAATAGTAAAGATAATGATCAATTTTAGATCGATTCGTATATTACACAATATGTAAAAATTGAATAAACGCACATGTATTTTTTTATAACAGCAAACACACATCCACTAAACCTACTTCTAATTTACACCATTGTCCATACCATGACTTGAATCCACAACCTCTTGGGAGGGGTCATTACTTCATAACACCAGATGAGCTATTTAGCATTGAGAACCGGAATATGTAACACCCCAAAATGGGGCCTAGTTGTAAACTGTAGTACATGTAGCTTTAACAGTTGTACGTTGACTTTAATTGGTGTTTTGTTGCTAACTGTAGTATAAATGTTGCTAAATGGTGTCTTAAATGTGAATTGGTGTTTTAAACATGAATTGGTGTGAATTGGTGCTAATTGGTGTTAAATGGTGTTAACTGGTGTTAAATGTGGATAAAAATGTAGTATTATGAAAAGTGTCATAAGTTGACCATGTTGACAGATAGTTGAACGGTTTTGGTTAATGGTTCCAAAAATATCTCCGTTAGTTGAAACGGATAACCCTAAGTTGAGTTTTAAGTTGAATAGGAGAACGAAATACCCGAGATGGGGTATTAACTTGTTAAGTCGGTCTATATCCTCTTTCTTCTTTACTGGATAAGCTTAAAACACACATACACACACTACAAACACACACATATGTACGTACAAGCAAAGCCACACCCAAACCTTTGTGGATTTGAAGAGGAAAAACTAAGTTGGGTCAAGATTAGAGGCTGGATTCGTGTACTGAATCTGTTCTTGTGGAGTTTGATCATCATCTTTTGTAAGTTCTTGTTCATAAACCTTGTTCTTGAGTTTAGTGAAGAGGGAGACCCATTTGGATGGATTCAAGTGGGTTTTAATGTTGTTTTTGTGACCAAATCATGTTAGGAAGTTTATATATATGTTAGAAATGTTGTATAAACACTTGAATATGGATTCAAGTTGGATTTTGAGTCAAAAACCCGTAAAACAGCGTCTGTTTACGAACAGAGCAAGAACACGCTGTAAATATGGTTCCTACGGGCGTAGTATGATGTTACTACGGCCGTAGGGTGTTGTTTATGTTACTGCGGTCGTAGGAAATTGTTGCTACGGCCGTAGGATTGAATTTATGAGGATTACCACCTACGGGTGATGGAAACAAGACTACGGGCGTAGGATATGGTTACTACGGCCGTAGGTCATGGTTCTTTGGCAAGAGATCCTACGGGCGTAGTGCATATGTACTGCGGCCGTAGTGCATGTTGGAAAGTTGTTCTGCGGGCGTAGGAACATGTTCCTGCGGCCGTAGGAGGCTGTCAGAAGCCATGTTGACCTTTTGTTGAGACTGTTGTTAGTGCAGTCTGTTGTAGTGTATACTAAGGGGTGTTTATCTGTGTTTATTGGTGTTAGGTGACTCAGACGATTCTGTGTGCTCTTGGGATTCCCGATTGCATATCTGCCTCTTGTAGTTTCGAGGTGAGTACCGGTTTCCCATGAGTCTCAGTAGGTAAGTTATCTGTAGTACATGTTGACACATGATTGGTGTATTGATACGTGGAAATGGAGGTATGTTATGATAAAGTTGTACAAGCATGCTTAGTATTATTATTGTTGATATGAAAGATATTGTTGTGATTATATGCGCGCATGAACTGGATCCTTATTGGATCAACTAGTTGTTTATGAAGTTTTGTCCGGACACTGAATTGGAGAACACGGAGGTCAGTCAGGTAGACGGGTGTCAATACTTGGCTGGGTTCTCGGGTAGACGGGAGTTAGTACCCGGGCACTAACGGTACTCAAGTAGTATACGCTTGGGTGATGGTCCTGCAGGCCGCCGTTCCTCTAAGGAGTAAGGTTCCTTGATAGATGGGAACCAACATGATAGATAATTGGCGTAATATGTGGAATGCTTTTGGGTTGTTGAGCGGGGTTAGCTCCCCTGCAACATACGACTACTGCTGACACGTTTGTCACGTCACAATGTGATAGGATAGCCTTGTGTGCTGTTCTGATACATGATAGCCTGCTTATTGTTGCTTATGTGTAATTGGTGCTCACTAGCTAGTTGTAGCTAACGGTGCAAGATTTACTTTTTCGCAGGTTGATGCTAGAGGCCTGGTGAGGCGGGTACCGATGGTAGCTTTTGTTGTATATACCTTTTGGGGAACACCTTGTTGTTTTTGGATCCGGTGGTCGGTAATTAGTTGGTAACGCTTGTAGCTTTGAACTTGGCTAACCTTTTTGTTGTAATTAATTAGCCGAGTCAAACTGGTTGTTTTTGTAAATGGTGTTTAATTCCGCTGCAACACTTTTGATAATCGATGTTTAAAAAGTTTAAATTAACTCTAATTTTAAGCTCGTTAGGGGTGGCGTTACAGAATACATGGTCTATAGCTATTTAACATTCCATTTATTTTGCCAAGATGATGCTTTTTGAGTTTGTATCATTTTTTATCGGGTTAAAATCTTCTTATGTTTGATTAAAAATAATCTACCGTGTTCTCTCAAAATTATAAGAATGGATCCTACAAAAGGGACTCATTCTTAAATAAAATAAGGGACCCGTGTCATGTTTGTAAAAGACCATGATGAGTTATGTTTGACCGGACATGAGAGGATCTTAACTCTTTTTGGTCCTTTTGTCAACTCTACCACATTACTTAAACTTAGGTGCTACTTGTTTTTGAAGACATAAGTTGTCTTATGTCTTAATTTATGTCTGCAGGATAAGATGTGGTTTAGAAGGTCTTATGTCTGCGAATGTCAGAGAAGATAAGAATGTTTGTTTTTTCAATTTTAAAGAACGTCTTATTTACTATATTTTTCCAATTTTAAACTAAATCCAACAATTTAAGTAACATTATCAAACATTTAGGTTCAAGAACATTAATATCCAATATCTAAAACATTAATATCCAATATTCAAAACATTAAATTTAAAAAAATTAAAAAATTGTATACAATTTGCTTAACTAACATAACAAATTCATTAGAAGACTGCGGCGGTGGGTGGTCGGCGGCGGTGACAATGGCGGCGGCGGCGGTGACCGTGCGGCGGCGGCAATGGGTGGTGGACGGCAGCAGCGGTGACGGTGACAGTGGGTAATCAGCGGCGGCGGCAGTAGCAGTGGGTGGTCGACGGTGGTGACGTCAGCGGCAGCGGCAGCGGTGGGTGGTCGACGGCGGTGACGGCAGCGGCAGCGGTGGGTGGTCGGCGGCAATGACGTCAGCGATAGCGGTGGTGGTGGTTGGTCGGCGGCGGTGACGGTGGCCATGGGTGGTCGGCGGTGGTGACGTGATGGTGGGTGGTCGGCGGTGGCGGTGGCGGTGGGTGGTCGGCGGTGGTGACGGTGGCGGCGGCGGCGGTGGAGGTGGGTGGTTGGCGGTGGTGACGGCGGCGGCGGCGACGTTGGGTATAGAATAAGTGATTTTTTATCACTTCTTAAATAAGTGAAAATAAGATCTTATTCCTTTTTACATCTGATTTTTAACAAATAATCTTCTAATAAAATGTCTATATGCACACAGACATTTCTAAAAATAAGTACTTATTTAAAAAAAAAACAATTCATCTATCTATCTATATCCTATATAACTTAAGCACTTGAAAATCATATGTGACATGTGTAATCAATCTTCAAATTTGAAATCCAATGTAATTAGATAAAGGCTAAAATTTGATGTGGCACTCAATTAGGTGATTTTCATATCCCACATCGCTAGCTGAGACAAAACAAAGAGATCTCCATATATATATATATATATTTTATGATCCTACATTGCTTCTAAAAAACAAACCGAAGGATGTCCTTGCCTGTATTTAGGTCTCCCATCATCTTTTGAATTTAGTTAAAAAGTTTTAGTAAAAAACCGGTTTGATGCGGGTTGCTCCTGTTCAGCGGTTTAATTCCGGTTTTAGTGAAACCGACCGGTTCGCAGTTGCCCGGTTTAGTCACTACCTTTGAACCGGATTTATTCACGGCTCACGTTTGAGTCGGTTCAACCGGCCGGTCTGGCCACAAAAAAGAAGAACACCCTGGAAAACTTGAGTTTTTCATAAAAAAAGCCATCATGAAGCATACATGGTTCAATAGATCCGAGTTCTTTTAACTTGAATAGATTGTTGTATCCTCAAGGCAAATGCATACTCGCCCAATTTCTATCTTAGGAGACTGCAGTTGCAGGCCTCAATCAACCAAATTGAAATTCTCGAAATCTCGAACCAAGTAAGTGTTTTATTGTTGTTATATTTCAGCATAGATCTATCTGAGTAATTACATATTTTATATATGTTAATGTTGTGTTTGATTCATTGCTCTTACATTAGGTCTAAATCTGACGTGACACTCAATTAGGCGATTTTTTGTCCCGCATAAGAAGATACAAAGAGATACATATAAAACCAGTTGACTATGGACTTATGGACTCTTAAGTCTGAAAGAAGAAAACAAAAGAAAACCATATCCTACATCGCTAGCTGAGGGAATACAAGGACATCTCCATATATATATATACACACACACACACACACACATACGTGACACTCATTTGGGCGATTTTTTGTCCCACATAAGAAGATACAAAGAGATACATATAAAACCAGTTGACTATGGACTTATGGACTCTTAAGTCTGAAAGAAGAAAACAAAAGAAAACCATATCCTACATCGCTAGCTGAGGGAAAACAATGACATCTCCATATATATATAATGATCCCACATTGCTTCTAAGAAACAAACCGAAGGATGTCCTTGCCTATATTTAGGTCTTCCATCATCTTTTGATTTTAGTTAAAAATCTTTAGTAAGGGCCAGATCGATGCGGATTGCTCCGGTTTAGCCGTTTAATTCCGGTTTTAGTAAAACCGCCCGGTTCACAATTGCCCGGTTTAGTCGCTACCTTTGAACCGGATTTAATCACGGCTCACGGTTGAACCAGTTCAACCGGCCGGTCCGGTACGGTTTTCAGAACAGTGCAATTGGGTCAAACAAGATGAAACCGTGATATTTGGCCTATGTGAAAATTCTGAATTAATTTTTTATTTTATTAAAATAAATTCGGTTTTTTGGCAGTTCACATGGTTAATCAGTTAACTAACTGTTTACTGATTATTGTGTAAATATATATGTGTCCTACGTTCTAGGCAAAACAGAAAAGAAGAACACCCCTGAAAACTTGAGTTTTTCATACGAAAATCCATCATGAAGCATACATGGTTCGATAGATTCGAGTTCTTTTAACCCGAATTGATTGTTGTACCCTCAAGGCAGACGCATACCCGCGCAATTTGATGTAGGTATTGTTTCACAAACATATTTTAGGCAGCTGATCATCATTATTTTGTAAATATTTTTTTCATTCATTAACGAAGTTTGATAATACAACCGAATTAGAATGCACAAATTTTACACTTTATCAACAAAAGGAGATACGATGAGCTTATAGCTCAGATTTTGAATAACTTAGGTACTAACATATTCAACACTTAATAGACCAGAATTTCTAGAACTAGACACACTTGGCTATCATTGAAAGCGGCATATTTTAATGTTCGTATGTAGTTTTGTTTTCAATTACTATATTTTGTTGATTAAATCTTTGCAAATCTTTTATATATATACAAACTTAAGATGTGATGTGTCCTATGTGGCACTTGTGTTTGATCTCCAATTTTTTAATTAAGCTTTATTAGGCTACCTAAGATTCTGATGTGGCATCTAATTAGAAGAATTAAGTTATAAGAATACGACTGAAATGGGCCATTTAGGTCGTTGGGCCGTGCTTCAGTTGATGGATCTCTCACCGGATATTATTCAATGACCACGTTAGGTTAGGAACGGTCGGGGAAAAGGAAATCTTAACGTCTCCGACGTTTAGTTGTCGATGTATCTGGAACGTCTTCTATTCATTGACAGTCACTTGTGTCTCCATTGCCGTCAGGCATTACGGTTGCGGTGTTTAGTTGATTTCAAGATTTCAATTTCTATCGGTGCAATCAATTAGGTTTCCGGCGATTTTTAAGGTGCATCATGCGTGATTGAGAACGTTTTGTTATTACTGATTGTTGTGTGCGTTAAAATAAATGCTCAGCAGAACTTGAAAGGGTGTTTTACTACATTTAATCTCCTAGGCATGGTGTATATATTCATGAATGATGCCCTTTTCTTCACTTCAGTTCACGGTGATTGTACTGTGCATACGTTTGGTTAATGAAACGAATATAATGGCTTTTGGATCTCTCACTTTTGATCACAATTTCGCCTCAAAATGTCTTGGCATCATACGTTGATGAACATTTGATGTTTGATATCGATGACACTGGCCACCATCTCACCTCTGCCGCCATTCTCGGTTTGTAACACCCCCGGCCAAGGCGCTTACCGATCTCATACCGACGCTACCACCTACCGGGCATGTCAGGTTTGCAGCCCAATACACCCCAACCCTTCCCTCTGATCTCATACCAGAGTAGGTTGTTGCCATGGTTTGAACCCATGACCTTTTATACCACTCCTTCCAGAGTAAGCTAAATTAGAGGTATTTTTTATTGAAATTGTGGACAGTTTATGTTATCAGTTTATCGCAACTATTTCTCATAAGTGATATCACTCTGGAAGGAGTGGTATAAAAGGTCATGGGTTCAAACCATGACAACAACCTACTCTGGTATGAGATCAGAGGGAAGGGTTGGGGTGTATTGGGCTGCAAACCTGACATGCCCGGTAGGTGGTAACGCCGGTATGAGATCGGTAAGCGCCTTGGCCGGGGGTGTTACAAAAAAGTGCACTTTTTTGTAACACCCGGCGACGCCTACCGGTCTCATACCGGCGCTATCAACTCCCGCGTGTCAGGTCTGCAGCCCAATACACCCCAACCCTTCCCTCTGATATCACACCAGAGTAGGTTGTTGGTGAGACTTGAACCCAAGACCTCACCCTTTAATACCACTCCTACCAGAGTGATATCACCAATTAACATCCGTCCCACATCGGTTGGAGAGGGGAACGAAACATGCCTTATAAAGGGTGTGGATACCTCTCCTAGCATGAGGCCTTTTGGGTGGAGTGCTCCATACCAAAAACAAAACCGTGAGCCAGTGGGGCAAAGCGCAATATCATGCTACGGGGTTTGGGCTATTACAAATGGCATCAGAGCCAGGTTCCGGACCGATGTGCACAACGAGGACGTTGTGTCCGAAGGGGGGAGGATTGTAACATCCGTCCCACATCGGTTGGAGAGAGGAACGAAACATGCCTTATAAAGGGTGTGGATACCTCTCCTAGCATGAGGCCTTTTGGGTGGAGTGCTCCATACCAAAAACAAAACCGTGAGCCAGTGGGGCGAAGCGAACAATATCATGCTACGGGGTTTGGGCTGTTACACGGTTCGATGGTACCGTTTGGGCAAAGAGCTCTAAGTTTCCTCAGGTTGATCATTAATTTCTGATTTACATTTTCTGAGAATCTGATTTTAAATTGGGTTTCGAAACGATCTGGGTTTTAGGTTAATTCATTAGTGATTCAGCGGATCTGTGTAGTTTTAGGATTATTTCTGACTTACTTGCGTTTTGCTTTCAATTGCGTTGAATTAGGAAAAAGATGAATTGCTGACACTTGCTTCTGTCAAGAGTTCTGTGATTCTTATCGGTCAGAGATCTTTATAGGGAATTCAAAACCCAAATGCCGATGTGTTGGAAGATGAATCTCCTTCCTGCCTTTGGTGTTGGTAGGTACTAAATAAAATCTTGCCTTATACTGTTTTTGTAATAAGTTGCATTTACTGTATTAATAACTTGAGTTTCTATGGAATCGAGTGATTCTGAGTAATTTCTATGAACTAATTGATGCTATAGTATTATAGTTGTCTAATCAAATTTGTTTGGTGGTTTAGTATTAGTGATTTTGAGTACCATTTTAAGGGTGTGATTTCTCCAATCTCATGGTATATGATGTTGTGAAATTTAGGAAATGAGAGATTATGGTTTTGTTTGATATAATTGTTGCAGAATCATGCATGAAAGATGTTCGATGGAATGTCTGAAAGAAACTTCAAATGGATTCCGGCAAAATTCTGCAATCTTGTACTAATATCTTATTCCTCACCTAAGTTACATATTGTTGTGGGGGTTTGGCGATTGAGTTTGCCTGAAACTTAGTATGATAAAATAAATGAAACCTACTTTCTTTATTTGATGTTTGATGCGAGGGTGTTAATATGTAACTTGAATTTAGGTTTGGTTTCTATGGCATAATAACTTTTAGGTGAATGCTATAGCATATTTTGCTGAAGTTTCTTTTACATATCTTGTATTTAGTTTCTTTTACATAATTTGTTCTTAATTGGGCCATGAAGGATACTCAACGAATTTTGAAGATTGTTTTTAATTATTTGTTTCTTGAATTCTTGGATTTTGTTCACCAGGTACCATCTGTTGCTCCAATAAGTATTTTAACTCTTTTCATCTGGTGCGTACTATGAAGTACATCCCAACAAGCAGGCAGCTATTTCTAAATTACCAGGACAATCGCTGTTAATTCATGTTCATATATGGATCTTAGTCACGCACACTTACAAAGGATATGACCAAAATATGAGAGTGGCTGCCCTTTCTATGACAAAACCACCCCATTCCCATGCCCGGAAGCATCAGTTTCGACTTCAAGTACTTCATTAATGTGTGGTAGTGGCAAAGGTTCCCGCACCTGTCATCGCATGTTGCACCTTATGAAATGCTTGGTCGAGATATATTATTTTTTGTGCTTCATTTTTATGTAAATGTTCGCCGGTCTTAAAATATCCTTGCACTATGCTATGTGCTAGATACCTTTCTTAATGTTATTCTTTATTTTTGTTGCTCTTGTGCAGTATTCTTATGAGTTGCTTTTGTAATGTGTAAACAAGACTTTCAATGTGCATATTAATTTTCAAGGTAAGTTCTTATTACAGATTTTATAGTATGTTTGGGTCTTTTGTCAGTTGTGCTCTAAGTTGTAAAGCATCATATAGATAGTGCTCAGATTGTATATACTAAATACAATTTTGTCTAGCGATCAGATCTAAACTATTGCAATGCCAATTTAAGGTGTCGTTCTATACACAATTACACACAACAATAAGTTATTTTACCTTTCAACAACTTGATTCTTCAAACATGGGAAGTAGCAACATCATATTAATTTGACAACTAAGGAATTAACCCAAATAATTCATCAGGATATTTGTTGTTGCATTTGTGAACTTCTGGTCATAATAAAGTTCAGGTTTGTTTCTTCACAAGAAGCTTTTTGATGGATATGTAATGGCCCTTAAAATAATTGATATTTCCCGATGAAATTAGGTTTTATAGAATATTTTTGATACATTTCTCGGTTATATTATCTTCAAGCTCGTAGCATAGCTACGAGTAACTATGATTTTTTGGGTGCTCTTCTTTTTGGAAAAAACTACAAAGTACATAGCAAGCATTGGCTAATGTGAAATGTATTTTGGCACTATAATTCCTTTTAAACTATAACTATTAATATATTCGTATGGTAGTGCATGATATTTCGAAAAACACTTTGTGCCCTTTTGATATCTCATTGAACACATATAAATTGTTACAATACTTTTAAGATAAAGATTATTTAAAATATGTTATATTTCATATAAACCTTCTTTTCTACTCGCTATAAAAAATAACATTAATCTAAAACATTTAAACAATGTCGTAAATTTCAGACCCGTGTTGACACGGGCGTGAAACCTAGTTAAACTATTCAAATCATAGTTAGATAAATACAAACTCTTATTGCACAATAAGTAATATAAAGATTTACTTCAATATCTTCCTCTTGTTAGTGGAAATCTCGTGCTTCGGGGTTGTTGGCACAAGTATACGTATGAAAATTAAGTTTTCACAAAGTTTACATGTTGAACGCTGAGTTTTGATAATCGAGGTTGATGAAGATTTATTTCTTAATGAATTTTTAGTAGATAATTGTAAACTCGTTTGTTTGATATTATTATACATAATTAATGAATGTATATGAAATGTAAATACTCATATTTGGATTTAGGGTGGATCCAAACCATATTTTAAGTAAGAGACCAAACCGATTAATATTCATCATAATTAAGGAAAGAATTTTGCTACAACGTTTAAGTACAAATATTATTCTAGACGAATAAAGAATATATGTTCTTGCTACAACATGCGGTCTGCACCAGATGGAAGCCTTCGAAAGAAATTTGCAGGCATGGAAGGTTGTTTAGTCCGAAACTTTGGATGTCTCAACACATAAAACACGATCAGAAGTGCAACCACTTGAAATGGTATCACATACAACACGACTGCAGCTATCAAACAAAATGTCACAAACAATGCCGAGGCTCGCGGGTCTCGCCAACTCAACAAAGAGTGAAACCTTTCGCCCTGTGTCGCCAAGTCCCCAACCACAGTCTGAATCCTACCTCCAATGCTTCTTAAACGATCATACCTCATTCGAATGATATTTGATCCTTTAGAAGTCGGGAAAGTGTCGCACTCCTCATC
The DNA here is from genome assembly GCA_947179395.2 of Pulicaria dysenterica. Classification (NCBI taxonomy): domain Eukaryota; kingdom Viridiplantae; phylum Streptophyta; class Magnoliopsida; order Asterales; family Asteraceae; genus Pulicaria; species Pulicaria dysenterica. Next base: position 61,393,670 of record OX359295.1, read on the forward strand.
TAACTCTTCGGAGGTCACTGCATCCGCATACGATAATCTGATATCCATATGGGGCGGGTGCCTCGGTTTCCATCTGTATCTCCAAATCCCAACAACAAACAGGTACAAGAAAATAGTTGGCAAGATAAGTTGTGGAGTCACTATCAGTATCACAAAGAGTACATGAATCAGAAGTGTCGTGAGCGGATTTTTCCAATGGCAAATCATGTCGAACCATTTAATTAGCCCGACGAATCCACTAGCCACATTAACGATTCGGAAAAAGTTTGCTTTGCTCTTCCGCACACTCCATAGGTGTGACCCGACATCAAGCATGTAGTTAACCACTTCTTTCTTCAACGGTGGCTCAGCTCGGGCTAACCTAGTCGACACTATGTGAGTCGCGTGGTGCCTTAGTATATCAGTCTGACTCATCGATAACTGATGCACATAATGCATTTTAGGGAGTATTGGTTGTGAGTATTTGTGCAACATGTTTAAATACGATGTGCACGAAAACCTCACAGCCAATTGTAACTCGCCCGTTTTCTTTACACCTGAAGGGTGTAGAACAATGAGCGGGTACGAGTGTGTATATACTCGTTCAGTCTCTAATGTTGATAACCGGATCCTCACCTTCCCGATTTCTGAATCTTGATTCGGCCCGTGCAAGTACCCGTTGTGAAATGCACCAATTGTTATCACCGTACACGGGTCGAAAACTTCCCATGTGTATTGCTCGTTCCAAATCGGTGAGAAATTGTCGATAATTGTTCGTGTTCGAACCCATTTATTCCCGTATTTTGCTACACAGAAGGCATCCGTTGACCCCCGACCATCATGCGTGCCCATAGGTGACAAACCTTTTGCACTAATAATCCCCAATTCCAAAATCCCGATACTTGATTTCCATATCTGCTTCGCTGTGGGTCTTAAATCGCTACTGTAATTCGCCGATTCATCTAAAACGTGATACCCTCCGTCCAAACACACTCGTACATGAATTTTACTTGCGAATTTCACTTCCTTTTTCTCACCGTCAACCGTGGCGTGCTTCTCAAGGTTGAGCCACCGTGACTGAACGGCTTTATTGTCCCATCGTTTTTGAACGGTGTACAACGACAACAAACACTTCCCCAGTACCTCATCTTTATTACCTCGATCTTCAACGGTTAACATCAACGCCTCTTCGAAAGGCTCTGCTGCCACCAAAACTAAATCTTCGTTCCAACTAGGATTTACCGTCTTCACCGGAGAAATTTTGGTGCACGGCGCATAATTCCCCAACGTCGCCTTTACACACACCTCCAACCGCCTATTCCGGTCACTGGGGATCAAATCCTGACACTCGATTACATTAACTCGAACGTACCAAAGCTTCGGAGATAAATAAACTTTTCCCCTGATTTTCGATACGCCTTCTCTATTCACGGCGGCAGCATCGGAATGCCATGCCTCCGGGAAGCACTCGTCGGCCTGAGTTCCTTTCCACACAGCGAGCATGATCTCGCCATGTTTAAGTTTTTCCCCTTTTTTATCTTCTAATCTGTACCACTGTGGTGCGAGTGGGCTGTCCGGCGGGACTCTTTTTGGGACTTCGAAAAGCTCAAACGAGATTTTTCCGATGAAATCATCCATGACTACATCTTTGTTTTTAACGACGATTTCAACAACGGCTGCCTGAATTCGATCATGGGAGAAGGCGAAAACGTGGTCCCATTGTGGGTTAGAAGTCTTTTGGAAGTGTTTGGTGATTCCTTTGTAGTTTCCGAGCTTGACTTCGACGAAAGGGTCGCAACTTCCGGTAACATCTTTTGGGGGGAGTTCTTTGGCTTTGACAACTCGAACGTAGAGATATTCCATCTGTTCAACGAGATCATAGGTGCTGGTGAGCTTGTCGCCGGAGTAGTTGCCGGATCCGGCGATCTTTGGGGAGGTTTCTCTAATGGCAAATTCATCCGGCATTGAACGCTGCATGTTGAATCTTGATCAAAATTAAGGTACGTTGAAAATGTCAGGAGAGAATAATTAATTAAATGATTGGTGATATTTCTGGGATATTCATTTTGTTTCTTTGAAATGTTGCGGGATTTTTGGGGAAAAAAGACAACTTATTGCATGGAAAAGGGATAGATTTCAAAAATAATGTAATACTCAAGCTACTGCCAGCAAACTTTAACACAAGACAAGACAGTGTCAAAATGAAAAATGAAAAAAAAAATCATGAAAAATTCTTTATGTTCAGAAATCTAACATTTGAATTGGTTTAGGATATTATATAGAAAAACTGACGAGGTTGTAACTACCCAACAACTATTTAACAACTCTATGAGATTGGATTATTGGAACAATAAATTGTACTCTAACTCACGTTTTCATCTTAAAATTTATATTTTTTTAAATTATAATAATAATAACTAATAAGAATTAATAATAATAATAATAATAATAATAATAGTATAGAGTTTCAACTTTCACAAATAAATGAATATACAAAACCATATTTTAATATAATTGGATGAATAAATTTTTCGATGATAGTACGTCATGACAATGAGGCTTTATATTATTCTTTATATTCTTAATTATCCTTATATTAATAATATAAAAATAACTTTTAAAATCAAAAGAGAAGATAGAAGAAAAGGAATTAGTAAATTTTAAATTAGTAGATAGAAGAATGAAATAAGAAGATTTAGTAAAAAGAAATAGAATGTTTATTTAAAGTTTTTCATTGTCCAAAATTACTGATGTAGTCTCTTTTACAAATCAATTAATAATCAACAAAGTTATAACCTTGAAAATGATTGTTTGATTGATTGATCAATGTTACTTCCTTCATGCTTTATGTTATCATGCACGAAAGTGATTGTCTAATATCGTTAGGTAAGATCGATCATCTAATATACATGTGAAAATGGGCACTTATTATTTTTAGTAAAAACAAAATAGTATGACAATTACTTATACACTCCATAAGTTCACACCAAAATTTAAAGAAAACAAAAGAGAAAGAAACTAATTAAAATAGTTCGTATATTTGAAATAGATGTTAAAAAAAATTGTTACGAAAGATACAGAAATTGTGAGTTATAAAAGTAAAAGTACTATAGTGTATGTGTTTCCTGTTTACTATCCAAAAAGGTAAGGAACGAATAATGTGACATAGCAAAAATACACTTTTGACGACTTTTAACTTGTTCAACCTATTAAACCCGTTGAGGATTAAAATTTAAAAAGCAACTTAAACACATTTATTTATAAAATTGTCAAAATGACATGCTTATTGTGACACTGAATGACTGGACGTCCTTATCATAAATTCATAACAATAGTAATCTAAATTAAGCTTTCACGAAATAACTGCATCAAATGAAATTAATCTCTCTCCCACAAAGATACAAGCATTATTGAGTCTCTCATAAATTCTTGTAAGATTAATTAACAGCTAAAAAAATACATATATAATGCCTAAATGTCAATATGATGTAAAGCCTGATCAAATTAATAAATTAACCAAGAAAGGTGAAGTAGAAGCAAGCTGTGATGGTGAACAAAATAATCCCAATTGTCCAAAAATTTAAGAAAACCTATATATGATTGAGCAGCTTTCATGGGTCCAAAACCAACTGCTGGACTCAACCTACCATCACTGGCTCAGTCACCTTCTTTTTCTTTCTTTTGAATGCTTCAATCAACTTTGGCATTTTGCTAGAGAAAAGATAAACCTTCTTGTGGTTGAACATACCTTTGATTATGTATTAGGAAAGAATAAGTCCTGATTCAACTTATAACTTATTACTTATCAAGTAACTTTCAACAACATGAAAATTACAAGTTAGGTAGCCTAGCGGTATATGTTGGAAGGTGTTCCCCTTGGCCTATGGTCTTGGGTTCAAGTTCCGCTATGGACAAAAGATGTAAATTTAGAATTAGATTAGTTTGTGCGTGTGTTCTGCTGTTAAAAAAAAGGTGTCACATAAAATGTTTTCCTTAAGTAAAAGTGAAAATGCTGAAATGATTTAGACCTTATTACAGTAAACATTGATTAAATTTTTTGTAAGTTAGGTGTGTTTGGTTTAAGTCAGCCCACCTATCTCACCTTTGTCTATTTGCCCTTTGGATACATGTTATTTCTTGTATACTGTCGCTTATTTGAACATAAAAACAGCTAAGTATGATGACTAATTAAGGCGTGCCTAATTATAGTATCTACTAAAACAATATTATCTTATACATCTAAAGATTAATTTCCTTCATCTTATATCTTCATTTCACCTTTTCTTATGCAAGAATTTCCGTCTTCTTCGTATTAATTTTATACAGCTAAATCAACAATTTGTATTAGTATTTCCATCCAGAAGATGTGGGCAGTTAGTTACCTTTTTAAGTTGAGATTTACTCTGGAAACTGATGTGTGCAGATCACACCTAATTCTAGCTTTATTTGCTGACACTCAAAAGGTCATGCTTATGCAGTTCCAGATATGGAGATCAAACCCAGTGTAAGAGGTTTAACAAGATAAAATTAAAAAAACCGGGCCTACAAGAAAGTGAAAACATATATAGTTTTTAAAACCAATGACCGAAGAGAATTTGTTAGTTACGGTAAATGGATTACAATTGAAGAATTCAACATCTGCAAGTTATTGCTTATACAATCAAAATCCAATAAAACTTGGTCACAATTCATATAGTAAACCGATTTGGTTATTTAACGAATTAACCAATCATAATCGCATCTCCTTGAGAAGTGGTTTATTTAAATTTATTATTTAAAGACCCTGGAAAGATTATTGCCTAAAGTTTTTCACTTTCACAGATGCTCCATGCTTTGTTCCAGATTCAAGCATCGCATCCAAAACTGCAATGTCTCGTGCACCTTCAACATATGAGCAGCGAGGTTCCGCTTCATACTTGCTATCCTATGAAAGTAACAAACATGTCATGTTAAGGGTGAAAAGAAACCGAGCCACAAACTGAATTAACTAAAATTACTGACCCAAAATAACCAACCGGAGCACAAACCTGACTGTTTTTGGTTTAGGATTGACCTGAACTTTCAGTTCGGTTTATTAACTTAAACTGAGGCAATTTATATGCATCACTTAATTATTATATTTTCATAATTTTATCATTATGCAGCCAATTTCATAATTAGTTGACAGCCACATATAGACTAATTGAGACATCCAAATATCTCAACACAATCCCAAACAAATAGAGAAAAGAAATGAAGAAATAGTGCTAGTGGGCCCAATCGCAAATTCTTGGTCAATAACTGAACTAACCGAGACTGATTTATACTGTACGCAAATGATCAATCAACCAAAACCAGTCATTAACAGAACTTTTTAGTTATGGGCCATAACAGACCCAACCAGCCCATTTTCATTACAGTCATATTGCACAAATTCCAGAATCTTGAAAATTATAAAAACTCTATTCTACATTAGAGCCAATAAATCTACATAATAAATTCTTCAAGAGAGTAAAATTATCATAGTGGCTATTTGTGATACACTACCTGAAGATTAGCCCCAGATACATCACTTAGAAAAGCTTTCCACTCTTCAATCACACCACTGTATGGGTAAAAATTGCTATGTGTTTCTTTATTGACAGTAAATAGAGTAACCTAAAATATAGCATAAACTGTCAAAAGAAAGTATCTTCAGAAACCAAATGCATGGGGAAGTTAGAAAATTTGTGCATGTGGCTTCCAGGTAAGCAAAGTCTGCACATGTCAGCACTAAAATTGGTTTCACCAGTAAATTATGTATGTTTAAGACGACGGAAAGAGTAGGGCGATTTAAGCGCTACTAAAAGACTATCTTAATTCTGTATTACCACATAACCAGGTTTCTCATCTTTGTTTCCACGTTCTACTTGAACCGTCCCATTCAAGCCAACAACTCGCCACACAATCTGCAGTCACAAACACAACAAAAAACCAAATTTACAATTGAAAGCAAATAGATAATTTATGTGTCATAAATGGATTCAACTTGTAACCTTGGGATTTTTCGTGGAAACCAGTAGTACGAAAACTCCAGAACACCCATTCTCCAGTTGACTAGAAACACAATAATAAGATAAAATTAAAAAGAAAACTAGCTTCATAATATACAACCTTGAGAGGATCACAAATAAACATGATAAGAAATAACAATTTGAAGTTACAATAACGAAGAGATAATATCTGGTGGAGGCACGTCTGTATTAACATGAGATGTTGTAGCTGACACAGAAGCCATCTCGCATCCCACAAGCTTTTGGAGCAGATAAAAACAATGTTAGTACTTACTAGTTAGTATATCAATATTCATTTTCTATTTTAAAGTAATTAATATATTTTCTTCAAGAAGAAGGAAAATGGTAATAAAAAGCTACCATTCTTAAACCTGCAATGTAATGCACACCCATGTCCATAATGAATCCTCCCTGCCACATGCATTGAAGGTCAGTTTTTGGCACAACTTATGATTGGATAATTAAGGTATTGATAATTAAGATTAATGTGTTTCATCAGTATTAAAATATCTATTTCAACTCTATGAACCACAATAATCCTTTTGGAAAGTGCAATTACAATGGTATGTGTAATTATTATGGTTCAGATACCTTACAGCTAAATCTCGCCTCCATGAACTCGAAAAGTACGGATTTGAACTGTTCATGGACCCATCAACGATAAGTTGAACGCTCATCATGTCTCCAATTTCAGAAACCAACTTTCTGCTCTGTTAGGTCAACAATGATCATTTCTAGAAAAAGTGCATGTTTCTAAAATAAATGGCAACCAGATGGACAAACAAAAACACAAGTACCTCTACAAAGGCAGGCTCAAACCGGTAATTTTCAGCAACAGCCCATATTGGTTGAGCAGATGGAGTGTTGAAAAGAGAAGCATAGCTTGACAGTGCAGCTTCCACCTCACTGCATGCTAAATAGGGAAGTAAAAAGACAGTGAGGACCATGGTATACACATATATTACATTTTGCTCTATAGAAGTAAACCACATGGTTACTAATTCTGTATGTACTGATTTTATTTAGCAACATTAATTCAGTCATGTTCTGACAGTTTTTTCACTACATATTGCAAAAGAACCAGTCTTGGAGAAACAGGATGTAACTTACAAGCAGCAGCTGGTTTCTCTTCAATGATACAATCCCAGTGAGAAAATATGCAAGACAAAAAAACAGTGAGAAATGCCAAATTGCTGCACGGACAGATTAATAGAAAATCGACAAGATATTGGCACCAACATATTAGAAGCATGCAGCCATTTAAGTAGGAAATAATTACCTTGAAGAACATGCTTCCCTGCCTTCAGAAGTTTGAGAGACATATCTACCTGCATAAATTGCTCATTATATATAATTCAACCAATGCATCTTCTAATATATATAAAAGACTAATTTGAAAAAAATTATTAGATGATCTGGACCCTTTATTTAATCAAAGATTTAATCTTAGCCGTTAATTTTTTTAATTCCAAAATTTTGAATTTGACTTTTTTAGAGTCAAAGTATTTTAAATCCTATCCAAATATATTAATCCACATAATAATTTTAAACTTAGATCTATAGATTCTAATTATCTATATTTTTTAAATAATTATACCTAATTAACACTAATGTATAAACGTGCATATATTAAGGGGCTATTTTACTTTGGAAAATGACATCTTTAAATTACCCTACAAATTAACAACCGAAAAAATCGTTTTATCGTATTTGTTAGTTTAACTTTATTTAAATACTTAGACAAATTTTTATGTTTGTTTTCGTTTATGATAGCTTGATCTATATTAAATGATGAATATAGATTTCATCTTTTATTCTTCTAATATATAAAAGACTAATTTTATATATATTAAATGATGAATCATTTTATTTAAAAAATATCTAATCTTAACTATTCATTCACTTAAAATCATATATACCCTTTATAATATATCAAAATATCATAATTAACTAAATTCTTAGTTTTATCATTCTAAAATATTTTATAATCATTTTAATTCTTTTTTAATTGTAACCAATAATGTTTAACTTTATTTCACTTAATTATAAAAAATAAAGAAAGATTATATTAGAAATACAATCACGTCTATTCGTATTATGCTACCATGTTTTTGCCGTCAAGTCTGCCCTGTTGCTCAGGTCGATGTTTTCAACGGTGGTTAGAGTGTTGATGTTGTACGCCGTCATTTTTCTAACTTCTCATCTAATTTGCGTTTTATTATTATGTAATATGTGTTTATTAATATTTTATATTTATTGTCTTTTAAACCAAACAGTGTATCACACGGATATTAGTCTAGTTACATTATATTGCATTAAGGATTCAAGGAATAGTTCTTTATCATAGCTCATGAAATTGGTTTCTTGACAATTTGAGTCCATAAGGTCATAAAATGCAAACTTTTACAATAGTATACATTAATGTATATGTAGCTCAAATAACACCTAAGGAACTCTCTTTTTGCCATCAAACTCAGACCACCAACCATGTCATGGAAGGGCATAATACGAACTCTGGAATTAATCATTTAGCAAAATGTAGCTTATGATCATACTTTTTTATAAAATGTATATCCTAATCTTAGGTTTGTAGCATTATAACATATCATCAAATAACTCTGACGTAAAAGAACACTAATTACTTTTAAAAGGGGTCGCCTCTGACTGTCTGACATCGCAACTACATACATGCATGCATATATGTATTGAGGGCAAACAGTTTCGGTTTCTCATTTCCATGAGGTATATATCTTGCACCACTCAAACACACACACACACACATACACACAAACACGAATCAAAGAGAAATAAACCTGAATTTGACCAGCAAGAACAACAGCAACGGCTGAAATGTCTGAATCTCGAATAATTTCATCAATTCCATGATCCCCCCACTTACATTCCACATTGGGAAATACTTTCCGGGCAATCTCAACAGCCTCCTTTGCCGATTTCTACTACATGATTTCGTTGAATCATCATACCATTCAAAGTTACCAATAAATAAAACCAACGTTCTTCATTCTGAATACCTAAAAATGTAGAAATTACCTCGGTGCGGCTCCAAATAGCTTTAAGCGAGACGAGATTTGAGATCTCAGCGAGTACGGGGATGTATTGAGATTTGACAAAGATTCCAGCGCCTGCAATAGCGAGTTGGGGTGGATTTTGTGCCATGATTTCGAGTGATACTGCTGGTTGTTGAATTAACTTGCTTTGATCTCTGTGTCCATATCAATCATGGAAGATGGAAAACTTGATCAGTTGGTAGAAACTGATGATATGTATAAGTGCTGCCAAATTTTAGTTCAGCGGATTGGCATGGACTTGCCCAGTAGGCAGTAACAGTCTGCTGTTCCCAATTGGGCCTAGCCCATAAATAGTTAGTCTCTTAACATTCTTTTCTTTTCTTATAATAATATTAAATTAAAATAATTAAATGAAAGATATATCATTTTGGTACTTATTTATATTTTAACTACATTCTTTTTTGACCGGCAAATGGGGACACTTTCCCGTCTCTCCAGTGTGAGTTCGAATTGCTTGGTGGCGGGTTTTCAACCACTCCTCGTTATTTGGCTTAAACTACATGATAATCCATTCCGGTACGTAAAAGTTCAAACGAGAACTGTTTTTCGTACGAGAACTGCGAGAACCAATCTCAGTCGTCCAATTCCCCCTCCTTTAATGTCATTGTCCACCCATGAATTCCTCACATGTACCCTGCCACACTTGATCCCCTCCATGCTCTCCATCCATGAACTTCCTATATCCAAGGAACGACTGAGATTGGTTCTCGCAGTTCTCGTACGAAAAACAGCTCTCGTTTGAACCCTCCCATATATATATATATATATATATATATATATATATATATATATATATATATATATATATATATATATATATATATATAGAGAGAGAGAGAGAGAGAGAGGGGGGGGGGGTTCAAATGAGAACCTTAATTTAATTGAGAATGAGAGACTCAATCCTAGCCGTCCAATTCCCCCTCTTTAAATGTCATTGCCCCACCCATGTATTCCACTTACAAAATGAACGACTGAAATTGAGTCTCTCATTCTTAACTAATTTACCATTCTCATTTGAACCTTCCCATATATATATATATATGGGAGAGTTCATGCGAGAACCGTTGTTAGTGTGAGAACCGCGAGAACCAATCTCAGTCGTTCCTTGGATATGGGAAGTATCATGGATGGAGAGCGTGGAGGGATAGGGTGTGGCAGGGTGCATGTGAGGAATTCATGGATAGACAATGACATTGAGGTAGGGGAAATTGGACGGCTTAGAATGGTTCTCGCATGAACTTTTCTCTCTCTCTCTCTCTCTCTCTCTCTCTCTCTCTATATATATATATATATATATATATATATATATATATATATATATATATATATATATGGGAGGGTTCATGCGAGAACCGTTGTTAGTGCGAGAACCTCGAGAACCAATCTCGGTCGTTCCTTGGATATGGGAAGTTTCATGGATGGTAAGCGTGGAGGGATAGAGTGTGGCAGGGTGCATGTGAGGAATTCATGGGTGGGCAATGACATTAAAGGAGGGGGAATTGGACGGCTCAGATTGGTTCTCGCGGTTCTCGCAAGAACTTTATATATATATATATATATAGGGGAGGGTTCCATCGAGAACCAAAAAAAATGCGAGAACTGCGAGAACCGATCCCCATCTTTTTAAAACTAAAATATCTACCAAACGACAAGATATTAAATTATGAAAATTATACCAAATTAACGACAAAAATATGTTCTTTAATATGACATCTATATTGCTATATTTTTTTCAACAAAAAAAATTTGTTACATATATGTAACATACCTTATAGTACTGATCACATATATGTTAGTACTGATCACATATATGTTAGTACTGATTACATATATGTAACATACCTTATAGTGCTAGAAAAAAAACCCGGCAAAACGAATTTTTTTTGTTGAAAAAAATATAGCAATATGGATGTCATATTAAAAGAGCATATTTGGTATAATTTTCATAATTTAATATCTTGTCGTTTTGTAGATATTTTAAGGTTTAGATATGTTCTCGCAGTTCTCGCATTTTTTTTGGTTCTCGATGGAACCCTCCCCATATAGGGGAGGGTTAATGCGAGAACCGTTGTTAGTGCGAGAACCGCGAGAACCAATCTTGGCCGTTCCTTGGATATGGGAAGTATCATGGATGGAGAGCGTGGAGGGATAGGGTGTGGCATGGTGCATGTGAGGAATTAATGGGTGGGCAATGACATTGAAGGAGGGAGAATTGAACGGCTTAGATTTGTTCTCGCGGTTCTCGTACTAACAACGGTTCTCGCATGAACTTTTGTCTATATATATATACATATATCTACCTAATATATAAAAACACAATATACCCTCAAATTCTAACACGTGTCTAGTAAATAGGAACAACCTATTCACATATAGTACAACCATACTACATCATCTGCTTTCTGTCTCTCATCCCTGCTACATCATTTATTGATTTCTCCCCTGAATTGCATTCTATTACGATTTCACCTCCTTCAAATCCATTCACCTCCCTCAAATCCGTACAAAGAAAATAAAAAACTCGTTAACCCCTCAACTTGTTAATCTCTCTCTCCGGCCACCGGTCCCCTCAGCACCGTTGTCGACTCCTGCTCCGGCCATACTCGACGCCAGCCCCTCAACACCGTAAGAGAGTAGGTTGTTCTTTACAGTAAACGTAATCGATAGTGCGAGAGAGGGAGAGCACCTGCTGTGAGACAACGAGAAGACTTCGACCTGATGCTACTGTGCGATGGCGAGTGTAACACCGTATTTTTTTTTAAACACACTGCGGAAGCGATTAATATAAAACATACAAACTTGTTCATAAAACAAACAAGAACATACTGCCAACAAGTGTCAGTATATCAAAATAGTGTTACATAATTTCACAAATGGCTCTTCTAAAAATATATCAGAGTGGTGATCAAGCAACCCAAAACAATCACCTACTTCCAGTTCCAGAGCCTTACCAACTATACCCTGCAAAATGGATTTTAAGGTGGGGAATTAGCACAACGCTAAGTGAATGGAATATCAACAACAACTGATATCAACTATAGCAATTAATGATGAACTACAACATCAAATAATTTGTAACTCCAGAAGACCGGCGGTTCGGCCGAACCTGCAACCAAATGCCGGCCAAAGCATAGGTTTACCGATAGCCTCTTGCTACTTGGACAGTTAAACCCTTCCGATGCAACGAACGCATGAGAAGCTCAGTAACTGTTAACCAATAGCAAACATTGCCCAGCCCAAAACAACGATAGCTGACTTCTATCTTTTCTCATGTATGCATATTTATCTCAATTAATTAACACATAGCCAGTTAATCAATATATACCAGACCAACAGTCTATCTATGTATCAACCACATAAACAGTTGCAACCTTAACCGTTACAATTAATACCACCCGTGAGTTATCATTCCACTCACCTGTGTTCTTCAAACACCACGCTCAGTATTCTAATTTCACTGAGTCTTCTCGTCACCTGAGAAAACATTACAATCCAGTCAGTAATCGAATCCTCAATCTCATAAACCATGTATGAATATAACCACATCATACAACAATATACTGAATAGAATTCACATAACAATTTATCAGCAAAACACACAACTGAAAACAACATGCTTACGGCCGCAAGCACTATGCTTGCGCCCGCAAGCAACATTAATCTTGCAATCGCAAGTAAAACACTTGCCATCGCAAGTCACCTCACTTGAACATACTACTTGCGCCCGCATGTCATACCCTTGCGGTCGCAAGTGACCAACTGCTTGCGATCGCAAGCCATTCCTTGCGGCCGCAAGTAACTTCGAACAGCAGACCTGCACTTCATCTTCCTACTTCTGCCCAGCCGAACCAAACCCACAAATACCACATAATAAATTCTGGAAATCAATCCAAACACTTCTAAAACATGCATATAACTCATATAACATTTATACAACATCAACCACACATTTTAAACATCAAATCATGATTTTCTAAAAATCATCATCTTCATCATCTTCACCACCTTCATCAAGAACCTCCATTAATGGAGTTTTCATCTTTCAAGAATTAAACATAGCAATATCATCAAACTATGCTTCAAATCCATAAATAACTTCATATATAACATATACAAACATATATAACAACTCAAATCAACATAATCATGATTCTCCATTAAACCCATAAAAATCAAGAACATGTTTTCTTGCCAAAACAAGTCAAGAACAACTTAAAATCATGATCAATTACTAAAACTAACCTTATTATGTAAGCAAATCCAACATAAATGCAAGTCTTCAAGGATGGATCGTTAGCTCTTTGAGAGAAAATGAAGAACAAGAATATGAAAGCAAAATGAGAGTAATAAACTCTCTCAGTGGATAATAATGAGCCTAGTGCTCAATAATTGCACAACACACAGTACACGTATCTCACTTCTAGCATACAGTTAATTAATTAAGCAGCCCTACTTAATTAATTAAATATCAACGAGGTATTATCTAACACCCTCGTGTAAAAGCGAATACAATGGTACAAATACCATATCAATCAGATAATATAAATATTATCACTTAACTACACAGTAATTATTAATTCTAATAATTATCTACAAATAACAAATATAGCAAATAAACAAATAATAAAAATACTACATAATAAAAATTACCAGGCCGCAAACGAGGATGTTACAGCGAGGGCAGAGGGCAAAGTTCGACCAGTCGAGTTGTGAGTCAATTTCCATCGGTCTTCTTCTTTCAAGGTTAACTAAGGTATGATCGTGTGCCTCACGATTCTTTCTGTGTTTAAATATGCAATTCTGTTTATCACTGTAACTAAGGTCTATGGTCCTTTCGATGGTTTATTAGAATATAACAGAATGTTCTTTAATTAGTAATCGGAATTAAGTAACCCAAGGAACACCAATTGTGTACAAGTTTGTTAAATTAAGGTCTTAACATTAACAGATGTGTCGAGCAAAGTCAAAATCAGACTTCGGTTTTGAATGCACAGACCAATTAAAGAGTGTTAACTAAATCTGGAATTATCATGGTTATAGAGCGGATTGGAAACTTGAATTATATTTAGCTGTGTATAAATAATGGTACTGCTGCTTAGATTTTCCAGTTTGTTATAGGATTAAATGGTTTACTAGGAACTATAATCTGTATAAAAAAATGACTTTGTGATTACATGTAAATAATCACAGATGACTAACTATGAAACTTGAAATACATGGGATAAGTGGTGACTTAGCTCAACATACAACACCACCCTTATCTCTTGGGCTTAAAGCATGGTATAAACTGTTAGAAACACATCTGAATGCAGCAGTAACAATCAACTTGAGAAGAATCTTCAAGTAAAGTACTACTAGGACAGACTATCATTTAGAACTTAATGTAGTCATAGTTCTCCTAAAGCTATGTTGGTTAACCAATTGAAATGTATAATGTTTAGAAGAAAAGGTGTGTTTAAGACAACATAAGTAATGGTACCTTAATTAGGCTTAAGACATGTAAGTACAAAAAGTTAAATGCAAGAGTTTAGTTACATGAAGTAAGGAAAGTAGATAACCAAGTACACCTAAGACTAACAAGATTAATTAATAAATTAACGGGTAACTATTTTGGTTAGTATTATATAGATCGAGCAGAAGGGAAGTAGTACGATTTCCAGGTAGGCTTGGAGTTGGTTAAGGTACGGATTCGGGATCTTTTCTCCAAAATATGAAATATCGGTTTTAAAATTCCTATTATTCATTCAGCGTTGTTCCTTAAAAGTTTGATTTTTGAAAACTTGTTCTTTCGATATGTTTCTATTGTTGGATTAATGAGAATATTATAATATGTTAAGTGCGTTCAAAAAGTTTAATTCTTCTTTTTATTAAATACGTTCCACATGATGATTCTTAAAAATATTTGAGTATTATTTCAACTACAAATGTTTTTATAGAAGTTGTGGAACACAAAACTATATTTGGATACATATGTTGTTTTGGATATTTCCTGTTTTGATGCATCGAGCTATTTATCCATCTATGGGGGTACCATAGGCATATCATAACACTTTCTGGTGGCGGTGTGATCAGTCCACGGTATCTCCTAAGGGCTGGGCTCCGAGAGCTATTTGGTGGGGAGGCGTATGGGTTAACCCTAGATTGTACGTTATGTTATGTTATGGTGGATGGTAGTGTAGTGCCCGACACCCATCTCACATTTATAAGGTACATTTGGATTTGCAGGTTCAGTGTACAAATGTCTGGCATTTGTCATATCTGTCTGATGACGGTGTGCAAGTGTATGTGTTTCTGGTAGGGGCTCGATGTGATATGATATGTGATTTGGTATCCCTTTTGAAACCGACCTATGAAGTTTTCTTTTGGCTACTTACCTACTTAATAATCTTTGTATAGTCCAACTTTTGTAACATCACTTGGGTTGGTCAATTGGGTTATTATATATAAATGTTAAACTACAAACATCATATTTTCCGAATCAGACTTACAAAATGATGTATCATTCTTTGGGAATCAACGTAAAGCATCGTGGGCTGTGCGTAGCACGGCCTAAAAGACTCACTAGTATATATATATATATATATATATATATATATATATATATATATATATATATATATATATATATATGTTCTTTTCAATAAAGGAAATATGCTAGTGCATAAATTGTGCATCTTTGTCATAGTTTACTAGTTTGTTATTACTAGTAGTACAAGGACTTGATACGTAACTTTGTCTTATATATAAGCCTTATATATAACTCGTGATGTGAGACAACAGAAATGTTAACGATGGACGATTAATTGTGTTATCGACTTCTTTTTTTAAGAAACGAAATATTTATGAGGAAACAAAAAAAAATATCCTTTTACATGTTTTTTCATTATTGAGATGTTTTATTTCTTGTCTAGAAGTAAAAAAAATAAAAATCTGCTGTGATGTTAAACGTAAACAGTTATTTCAAAACTGAGTTTATACAAACTTTATTCGAAAAAGAAATCGTTACAATAAATAACTGGTAAATTTTTTTTATTAATTTCTAGAACTAGTTATTTATATGAGTTTTGATCATCAGAGTTTAACCACACTAATCACTCCTCAAATTAAAATCCAGGAAACTACAGGAGGCAGGTGTGAATTAAAATATCATAAATAGTATTGATATCACCTTACTAACCCCTATTTTGGACAAATCAAGTCTTAAAACATTAATAATAATCCACTTTAACGCAATTCATGACAAGAAAATATCAAAATATAGATAAATGATTTAAGCTTTTTCCTATATATATACAATATATATACTTATGTAAGTGTGTGTGTGTGTGTCTATATAGTTGATATCTACTATACATGTACCGATGTACGTATAACGCTTGGCCTAAGGAGAAATTACAAAAGATATTCGAATTCAAAACGGTGACTGTGATAGCAGACATCAATCAAAAGGAAGTAAGTAAACATCAATCAGAGAAAATAATCAATTGTTGAATGTTATGTAAATAGTAAATCTATCACAACACAGTGTTCACCTTTCAGGACTAAGGGACATGACCTTAACTCTTTATAAGAAGACGAGTAGACAACAAGTCCGAATTACATAAAACACAATCAAGAGAGAAAGTTGGTCGAATGAAATGTGTGAGAATCTCAAACATAAAAAGTGTATGAGATCCCATTCATAATATTCACTTATTCAGCACAATATGACTAGAAAAACAGGCCTTCGGTTAACTGAAGTCAGCACTGATTAAATTACTCTTCCTCTTCACCGCTAATTACATTGTCCGGTACTTTTGTCCAGTACATCACTTCCTCCCTCAGCCTGTTCACTTCAGTACTTAATGTTCTATCTGATAACCTCGTCAATGGTATAAAAAAAGACATCACAGAGCCATAGGAGAGAGAGAGAGAGAGAGAGTTTTAACTTGTAGAAATTGAGTAATCAAAGATGAAGATTTAATTTTGAAAAAACAGTTGTATGAAGATAAATCTATTTACCTAGTGGAAGAGCCTGAACACAAAGATGGGAGTATGGAATTCCATGAAGTTCTTTTGAGGCTCCAGTGACTGTAGGTATATGCTCTCTCTCGGTTCCTCTCTCACTCCACTTTGTGTTGCATATTCCATTGCCATCTCGTAATCCACCTGGGTCACCACCATCATGCATCAAACATTATTAAACAGAGTTCTCAACTCAACTTTCTCATCTGTCCTATGTATATAAACTTCCATTCATCCATCCACCCACGTAAAAGAACAATTGTACGAAAAATAGCTAAGAAACATTTCAATTATCTAAATTTTTCATATAATTTTTTTGAAAGAAAGAAAACTACTTACCTGCTCAACATGCTGAGCAAGCTTTTCGGTCAGGATTTCTTTTGTTATTAAACGACTTTTGACCTTGTCAAGTAACTCTGCATCCTCATCCTTGATCTCCAAGCGTTTTTTCTTTGCATGTAGCTGTGATGCCTCTTTTAATATTTCATAGATAGCACCTGTAGCATCACCAAGGTACCTACAACCAATGTTTATATGCAATCGAGTTATTGTTTTTGCTCAGTGAACAAATGTGTACTCATATTTGATATACATAAACGTTGTGAGATAAAAGGCGTTGAAACTAACTTGCTTAAATTTCTTTTCCTCTCTTGCTGCTCACGAGCCTGGATTTTCTTCACTATTTTTGACTTCAGCTGGGAGCAACATTGTTTAAGGGAAGTCTGGAAACATAGGTTGTTAACTTAAGGAAGCTTTAATATTTTTTTAAAACTAATATTAAGGCACACCCACCTTGACAGCAGAAGCAATCTCACTTATGTCATCTCCAATGTACTCCTTTCCAGTCCCTTTGAAAGGGATCTTTGTGCTTACAATGCTAACAAAAACGCCAATTTTATCTTGTGTCTGATTAATTTTGTAACTGTTCCAACTGAAAGAAAACAGAAACATGACAGTTACTGTTAAAATTTGGTAGGAATAGCCTAGCCTCAAGTTAAAAGTAAGCCAACAAATGCAGCAGAAAAATATAAATGTATAAAACTCTTACTTGATTCTCTTCATTGCAGTTCTGGTGACAACATCAGCACCTTGCTCAAACAGCAAAGGAATCCGATTTGCAAACCGGAAGACATTTAAACCCTAAAATAGTTTGATAAACAAATTTAGCAAGAAGTAAATGGTGAAACAAGGAGCTAATGTTACCATAAGCTGTTAGCTTAAGCAAAAAGCGAATGGTAAAAATTAATCTCAATCAAGCTATTGCTTTACTGTAAGTTTCTTTCTTCCAGTAGAAAAACATAAACATGAAAGAAGTTAGATGGATATTCATAGTTCTGCTCAACTAATGTCAGTTTTTTTGTTTCAAATTACAATGCAGGATCTGACACGACAAAAAGAAATCATATCACAGGATCACCCGTAAACTAGCAGTTAGCAATAAACTTACTTGCTTGACATCTTTTCCTCCCAGACTAACCCCAGCTTCCACAATGAACGGGTGCCCTTCAAATACTTGTGCACTGCAATTTGACAGTAGTTCCGAATGCATTTAATTCCATAATTTTGGGCATTTTGCACATGTTAGGTGCCACAGTAAAATTTCAGATATGATTAATACCTAGCACTGTATGTCGCAACCATGTCTGGGTGAAGTTCCTTTATGATGCCCAAGCGGAGGTTGTACTCCCCTGCAGGACTAAGACACTATTAAGAAGCATTGTTACTTATGGATTTCAACGAATTGAATACCAAATTATTCTTCAGAGCATAATAAAACGTAAATTCTTGAAAAAAGTAGCTAATTAAATAGCTAAACTCTTGAGTTTATAACCTAAAGTAAACAACACAGAACATCTTACATCACCGCTAGGATCATCAAACTTGGCTTGCCGAAACAGTTGATGAATGCGAACAATTTGTTGCGGAGTCAACGACTTGACTAGTGTTTTGGGGCTGAAATCTGGACCCATTTCTCCTGTAACATGATAAAATCACTTTTACAAAATCTGCTTGAAATATAACCATTACAAGAATTTAGCATAATATCCAAAACCCCACATGAGGCGAAGGTCATGCAATTAGTGAGATAAAAACAAAAGGAAGAAAAAACTAATGTAGATGACATTAAAGCCACAGAAAAATCTTCTGGTTAGCTTATGGAAATAAGACAGCCACTAAAACAACCGACCTCCAGCAACTTTAGTTAAAGAAGCAACTAAACTGCATAAACAACTTTACTTTGTATGCAGTGAATCTCTCTTGATGTAACAATAACTTGAGAGTTTAATCCAAACACTTGAAAACTACAACCTATGTCACTATACTGATAATTCAATACTAACGTTAGAGTTAGATCTGTGGTATAATATGAGCATGGAGATAGAGGAGCAATTCTGGAACAAACTAAGCTGAACCATTGTATAATTATCCTTTACTAACATCAAGTATTAACACCAATATGTGATGTGTTTTATCTGCTTTGCTTGTATTGAACATAGTTTCCAGGTTGTCTAACTGACTAACTGCATTAGGATAGTAGAAGTGTGTGGTAAAAAAATTTATACCGATTAATCTTTCAGCATGCGACTTCCCAATGTTAACAAATTCATGCTGGAGAAATTGCAAAAGGTTCTGTTTTGATGTTTCACCAATCAGGCGTTTGATGAGAAGCAAATCTACAGCTGATGGATGGTACTTTGTTTCGAGAGGAGCTTCAGGCATTACATCTGTCCTTCTTGCAAAGCTTATGCTGACATTTTTACTTCAAAATTCAAAGGAAACGAGCATTAACCGGACATGATAAGTAACAAAAGTACAAAATACTCCATTACCCAACAAGATTTAAAAAGAAACATGGACTGGATTGGCATACTAGAGAGAGGGCGTACTCTGATGTCTCGGATACAAATCGAAACATGAATTGGGCGTATGGAGTAATAACAGCCATTTGACGCATATAATGCAATATCTTGGACTGCAAACACATAATGAACTAGAAAATGTTATTTAAGGGATAATCACAAGCTATGGCCCATGATCTGAAACTATAGAAGACCTCTTTGTCTCAAGATGAGGTCATACATCGTATACAAACACTAATATGATTTATAAATTATCATATAACAAATAACTGAACAGAACCACCAAGCAATACATACACGATACGTTGTCCAGTTTCCCTCAATAACAACTTGGATCTCAGCTCCATGCCATTGAACCTTATCATCTCTCTTCTCATGTAAATGAATATGGGGGATGTTTCTGATAATGGAGGAATAGAATCAATATATCGTAGCACCAGTTTTATCACTAAAAAAGAATCTGATCAGCGTCTTATGAGCAATACTCTTTAGACCAGAACAATACCGATGAATATCTATATCCAGCCTGCAAAATGAAGTGTAATTTTGACCCTTCATTGATGAAGATATCTCGATAGGTAGTCCTGTACTCATCTTTGACCAAATTAATGCCTGAAAGAAACAAATATAGAACTACATATATCATTTTCATCACAAAATATATTTTCTCTTTTATCACCAGTAACAGGACTTATGATGTGGAAATTACCCTCAACACAATTGAAACAATGTTGGATTATCTATCTTTGTACAAACCTAACTAGTAGGTTTGCTGTCAAAGAAAAAACGGATGACTAAATTAACATACACACTTGCACACAAGTATGATTGGATAACCATCATATGCCTCATCTAGAGCGTACCATTTTTGCGCCAAGTCCGAATTTTCCACGTGTTTGTTTCAGCCCATATTTTGTCCCAGATAAAACTGCATGATCATTATATCTTAGAAAAGTAAACAGGACTAAGAGACAAAAATGTCGCTATGCCATCATGTCTTGCATAATCACAATAAAATAAAATAACACTTAGTATGAAACTAGATAACTAAACCTCGTCCAAACATGTTAGGGATATCATCATGGGGCATTCCTCTTCCATTATCCTACAAAGAAAAAAATGTAGGTCATCATCTGAACCGAACAAAAAATTTATGTACCTATAAACACATTGTATCACAAAATCTGAAGAATCTCAATGAAAAAAGAGGCTCTGAACAGAAGTGTGTCGGACCTTACAAGTCACCCTGTAAAATGAGGCCTCACCTCGACCCTTGATGGCCTTTGCAGGAGTCTGTTCTTTTACTTTCTTCCCAAGGGCGACATTTTTGGCCTGAATTTCTTGGAAACGAGCTTCTTTCGCAAGCCTTTTCTAATAGTAGAACAAAATTCAGGAGGATCAAAAACATAAATGAAATATTAAAACAAAATTAGGCTGAGACAACTTCTAACTGTTATAGCTGAGAAGATATTATGAGTTTGAGTTTTTCATACATATTCACTAACGTGTGTACATGATTCAACTAAGAATTAAAATGATTTCCAGTTTGATATAATACAGATTAATATGTTGTGTATTCTTCTAGTAGACTACCTTAACTCCAATTCGACTGATATAATATTCTTGTAAAACATATCAAACGTAACAATGGAACGTGTAACTTGTTCCTTTCAATCCTTAATGAAATCTCAACTGAGGCCTCATCATATATGCTTTATTCTTATAGACGTGGATTGAAATGGGTAGAAAATTTAAATTGAAATCCTGGTTTGAGACAACAGCTTAAAATTTTAACCTACCCCTGTATATATACATCAAGGGAAAAGTTCATGCGAGAACCATTCTTAGTGCGAGAACCGCGAGAACCAATCTGAGCCGTCCAATTCCCCCTCTTTCAGTGTCATTGCCCACCCATGAATTCCTCACAGTCACCCTGCCACACTCTATCCCTCCACGCTCACCATCCATGAAACTTCCCATATCCAAGGAACGGCCGAGATTGGTTCTCGCGGTTCTCGCACTAACAACGGTTCTCGCATGAACCCTCCCCTATACATCAATATATCAATCAATCCATTGTTGAAATCAAGAAAGTACAAACCTCACGAGCCTTGACCGTCTCAAAATCACCATATAGCGCCTCATCAATTCGCTCCCGGTCAATCAAACCAATCATGGAATTGAACTTGCTTTTGTTAATCTCCTCACTGTGATACCACAACAATGTGATAAATATAACTAGAGTGCATGGTTATGTGTTCATACCATGAAACAATGTACATACAGGTATATATACAAACACCTATTCACTTACATTGTTACTTCAACAAACGGAAGCTCAGCGATAGACTCTGCAGAATCAAGTGCATTTTCAACGAGTTCCCTGACAGTAGTGTAAAGGGATTTCCCTGGCTAATATCCATTAAAACAAACACAACTTCTTAGCTTAAATTCATATAGAATAAATACAAAAAAATGACATTTCTCAAAATCCTCCCATGAATTAATAAACCTGTACCCATGTCCAGATGCAAAATTCATTCAAATTGGTCTAAGGTTCTTTTGAACTTCCGTATTTTCACTTCACCCATAAAAAATAACTATAATTCATTGTAAAATAAACATATGCAGTGTTGAAAATTGAACTCACATTGTCAAATCCAGCAATATTTTTGTTCTCCGCAAAGAATTCAGCGGGAGATTCTGAACGAACCAAAATTAGTAATTGAAGTAGAATAAACGAAATATATATGTGGTTAGATAGATTGAAAGAGAGATACTGACTCTGCTTAAGAGCGCTTGCTTTAGGTTTCTTGGGAGTTTTGGATTTGCCTTTCTTAGCTTGTATAGGGCTTTCCTCACTACTGTCTCCGGCGTCCATAGAAGGAATTTTCCGATCAGCTAAAATTAGGGGTTTCGAGGGGCGGGAATTATATTAGCTGCCCGGAAAACATTTAACTCTGTAAGATGGCTGAGTAGCAGGGTTTTACTAAGGTGTTACGCGTCCGCACGGTGGAGATGGATCTAACGGCCTGTGTGAGCAGTTATAGAGGATGTGAGGTGGAAGAGAGCGTAGGTTATCTTGCGTCCGTACGTGTGTTGGTACAACTTTCATAGATAAATGGTACAACTCTACAAGCATACGTAACAACTTTCTTATGCATTGGTCATTGGGGGCTTGGGGCCGAAGGTTGGATGGTTTCATGGCCATGTGATTGTGAGCTATATATATAACCGCGAGAACCAATCTCAGTCGTTCCTTTGATATGGGAAGTATCATGGATGGAGAGCGTGGAGAGATAGAGTGTGGCAAGGTGCATGTGAGGAATTCATGAGTGGGCAACTGGGCAATGATATTGAAGGAGGGGGAATTGGACGGCTTAGATTGGTTCTCGCGGTTCTCGCGCTAACAACGGTTCTTGCATGAACTTTTGTCTATATATATATATATATATATATATATATATATATATATATATATATATATATAGGGAATGGTTCAAACGAGAACCGTTTTTTGTACGAGAACTGTGAGAACCAATCTCAACCGTTCCTTAGATATGGGAAGTTCATGGATGGAGAGCGTGGAGGGGATCAAGTGTGACAGGGTGCATGTGAGGAATTCATGGGTGGGCAATGACATTAAAGGAGGGGCAAATATGGAAATAGAAAAAACCCAGCGAAATTCTTTGATTAACTTCGTGTTTTGCCTAGATTCAAATCATTCCAGATTCTTTGAGTAACTTCATATTTGCCATGAATCAAAATATTTCATATTCAACAGATGCACAAATTAACAATTGATGAATGACTTCTGAATCACTAAATATGCACAAAAACAACAACAAATTCACAAAAAATGAAGTACAAATCCAGCTCTATTCGATGCACAACCCAAATCTGATTTGCAGGAGATGGGGCATTAGGGAGAGTGTAGAGGGTAAAAGGTCAATAATACCCTCATTCATAAAGGGTAAATCAAGGAGTTAACGGTGATTAGGATGGAGGGGTTAAAATTGGACCAAGATTGAAACAAATTGACAACCATGGGGATTGTGAGTGTAATTTTTGAACTTTAGGGACCATTGGTGGAAAATTTGGTACACCACATGGATCATTTGTGTAATTAACTCTTTAAATTAGAAAACATGATTAGAGAAAAGTGAAAAATGGGGGATATGGAGTTTTCTAATTTCCAGAAAATTAGAAAAGTGAAAACTCCTACTAGATTGTTTTGCAGATCCTCTGAGGTGATCTTGATGCTTCGGGCTGGGAATATGGACAGACCAAACTCTGATGTCAAGTTTTTGAAAGAGCCTGTTTTTGTATTATCACTGTATAGGGTCTTTGTACATCAAACAAGTGAAATCCTTTTGTATCTATTATGTAATTAAGATATTTATATGTAATTAGCTTCCGCGTGCAGTAAAATATATGTTTTAAAAAGTACAGTGTTACAAGTTGCACTTTTTTATAACACCCCCGGCCAAGGCGCTTACCGATCTCATACCGGCGCTACCACCTACCGGGCATGTCAGGTCTGCAGTCCAATACACCCCAACTCTTCCCTTTGATCATTATCCAGAGTAGATTGTTGGTGAGACTTGAACCCAAGAAAATGTGATTGTTTGCAGGGGAAGTTTAGGCTTATTTTGGTCTCAAAAATTAAATCTATTTTTCCAAAATTAGAATGATTTGGATGGAAATGGTTTTCTTTTTATTTCATCCTCTTATTAAACTCGAGAACATGATGTAAGAGAACAGTTTCCTTGCACAACCCAAATCTGATGCACATGAGACGACAGAACAGATGAACGGCGGCGGCAGTGGTGGTGCATCACATGGTCGGCGACTTTAAGCAAGATGCACAACTGATTCAGTCGATGCACAACCCGAATTGTTGATAAATATATACAAAAATTGATTCAGTCGATGCACAACCCTATAAGCAAACCTACAACGGTGGCGATTCAAACCTGCAACGGAGGAGAATCAAACCTGCAACAGCGGCTACGGCGGAGAATCAAAACTGCAACGGCGGCGACGGCGGAGAATCAAACCTGCAACGGCGGCGATTCACAAAAAACCGACTGCGAAATTTGCTGGATTAGGGTTGCTGGGATGCTACACAGGGGCGTCTCACAAAATGCGACGTCGAGATTTGCTTGATGCACGGCGGAGAAAGAAGCGTCGCATATGCGGTGGGCGGCGGAAAACGACGACTGGGTTTTCTAGAGGGGGCGGTATACGAAGCAAACCTAAAAAGAAAGACGTAGGGTTTTTTTCAGCGATGAGGAATGACGACAAGAGAGAAGAGGCTGCAGATCTGGATGTTGCCGGAGCAGGGAGCGCCGGACTGGGAGGGGCATCGACTGTGTATCTCGGCGACTATGGGCAGAGAAGAATACTCTCGATAGAATTAGGGTTTACGGGAATGGGGATAATGACAGACATGGGGGTAGTGTGGGTTAGGAGAGAGACTTTTTTTTAAATTCCAATTATACCCTTTTTTATTTTTTTAATATGTATGACATGTGTCAGACCCACGTTTCTCCTTACTATTTTTACTCTAAAACTCTTTTTATTTTATCTTGATTCTCTCTCTCTCTCTCTATATATATATATATATATTGGACTATTGGAGAAGTAATTTAGAATGGGCTGTTTTCTTATAAATAAATAAATAAAACGGGTGATCAGCTATAGTCGAACCTTTTTAAAAACCGATGACCGAAGTTGTTGTGTTTATTTATGGAAAATTGTTTTTAATTTTTTAAGAAAAAATTTCTAAAACATAGATGGAGTTTTCATTTTCAATTTTCTATAAAAAATTTAGGAAACTTGTTAGGTAAAACCGATGGATTGTTCATTTTTTATTTTAAATAAGAGTTAATTACACAAATGGTTCATGTGGTTTACCAAATTTCCCAGCAATTGTCCCTAAACTTCAAAAATTACACCCACAGTCCCGTGGTTGTCAATTTGTTTCAATCTTGGTCCAATTTTAACCTCTCCGTCCAAATTAACGTTAACCCCTCCATTTGTGAGGGTAAAACTGTCTTTTTACCCCTAAATTAATTAAAATTTATTAATGAAGATGAAGAACTACATGTACAGATCTGGACAACATGAAGTTGAAGAACAATAATATGAACAATAAACCAAGATCCAAAATCACATAATTGGTGTATGAACAAGAAACCAATACACATAATTTGTGTATAAACAAGAAACTAATACAAGTAATCTATGTATGAACAAGAATCAGAAGAAGAAAACCCCAAATTGAACCCTAAATATGATGAAGAACCTAAATAGGGAGAAACAGAAGATGAAATGCAAACGAAGTGGTCCAGATCTGATCTGAAATCGATTTCAGATCTGAAACAGAAGATAAAATGCAAACCCTAAATCGATTTCAGATCTGCAACAGAAGATAAAATGCAAACCCTAGATCGATTTCAAATATGCAACCATCAAACAAGAAGAAGAAAACCCAGAGCACCGTTAGCCTGCCACCACCGTCGGAGAACCATTGGCCGGCTACCACCCCGTCATCGAACACCTCTCCGCCGTCAACAATCACGCAACCACCATATGTTGACAGACGAACATCCACCATACCTTCACTGCCGACAAACTATACCCACTGCTCACAACACCACGATCGGTGACCTTGTTCAACCACCATCCTACAATCTTTGCTTCACCCCTCCGCCCGCCTCACGACTGTTCCGCCGCTAACCAGCATCAGCACCGCTCCTCCATCCATCGGCCCTCCATCGCAGCATCACCTCCGCTCCTCCATACTCGATAATGCTCTCAGTCGTAGGTTAAAATAAAAGAGAGATGCTTGGGGAGGGAGGACATTGATTTGCAGGAGATGGGGCATTAGGGAGAGTGTAGAGGGTAAAAGGTCAATAATACCCTCATTCATAAAGGGTAAATCAAGGAGTTAACGGTGATTAGGATGGAGGGGTTAAAATTGGACCAAGATTGAAACAAATTGACAACCATGGGGATTGTGAGTGTAATTTTTGAACTTTAGGGACCATTGGTGGAAAATTTGGTACACCACATGGATCATTTGTGTAATTAACTCTTTAAATTAGAAAACATGATTAGAGAAAAGTGAAAAATGGGGGATATGGAGTTTTCTAATTTCCAGAAAATTAGAAAAGTGAAAACTCCTACTAGATTGTTTTGCAGATCCTCTGAGGTGATCTTGATGCTTCGGGCTGGGAATATGGACAGACCAAACTCTGATGTCAAGTTTTTGAAAGAGCCTGTTTTTGTATTATCACTGTATAGGGTCTTTGTACATCAAACAAGTGAAATCCTTTTGTATCTATTATGTAATTAAGATATTTATATGTAATTAGCTTCCGCGTGCAGTAAAATATATGTTTTAAAAAGTACAGTGTTACAAGTTGCACTTTTTTATAACACCCCCGGCCAAGGCGCTTACCGATCTCATACCATGTGATGCACCACCACTGCCGCCGCCGTTCATCTGTTCTGTCGTCTCATGTGCATCAGATTTGGGTTGTGCAAGGAAACTGTTCTCTTACATCATGTTCTCGAGTTTAATAAGAGGATGAAATAAAAAGAAAACCATTTCCATCCAAATCATTCTAATTTTGGAAAAATAGATTTAATTTTTGAGACCAAAATAAGCCTAAACTTCCCCTGCAAACAAGTTGCACTTTTTTATAACACCCCCGGCCAAGGCGCTTACCGATCTCATACCGGCGCTACCACCTACCGGGCATGTCAGGTCTGCAGTCCAAAACAAGAAAAACCACAAAAAATCACATGGTTTGGTAAATGTGACTTACATTTATGGACAAGAATCAAAGGTCTCTTTTTCACAATGCAACTGTTATCGACTGATACATCATGAATCCTATTTACGAATATTTATAACCGTAAATCCTAATTATTATTGTGTCTAATGGCCCTCGGCCTCTTCCAATAACTTATCTTGTACCGTCAATAACTAGGATTTTGCACTTCATTCAGTCAGGCAAAGACTAATAGCTAGAGAAGCATACAAGAAACCATTGCTTACTAATGGATATATAGCTTGGCAAATTTGCAGCATGGAAAAACAAAACACAAGAAAATATCTATCAAAATTATATTTTTTAAAGAATAAGACGACAATCATCAAGTATAGGGATTGAAAGCAAAACAATAAAACAAAAAAGCCCTTCTAAAACAGTAAAACTTGTTTAAAATAATGAATGGACTTAAATGTCTGATAAGATGATGTATCTACCCAAAAAAAGACAATAATGTCATTATGTATATTTGAACCTTGATCTAAAAGAGAACATAATAAGGTAGGTCTGGATTTCGACAAGTGATCAACTACAAAATCAAAGAGTTTATTTCACTAACTAGTAAACAAGTTTGAAAATTGTTCCACTGAGATCATTGATGGGTTATTTCACAATGTAAATAAAATGGTGAGTGGCCTTGGTGAAACGTTTTTTAAACTTAATTACTATTCTATAAATTTTCCCCCCAAAATCTAAGTATAGTTGTAATAAAACCGTCATACAACTCATATATTTAGTAATTGCTATTAATTTCAATCACACAAAATAATAATTTAACGTGCAGAGACATATGGTACATAATTTTTATCAATAATTCACAATTATCGACTTTTAGAGGGTGTTTGTTTTAGCTTATCAAAGCCTTTTTTCCGAGCTTATATTTCATAAGCTCTTTTATCCGGCTTATTTTTTAGGAGTCCGGCTTATTTTTTTCTTATTCATAATAATCTCAAATGTCAAAAAATAAGTAAAAAAAAACTAGCTTATCAAAAATAAGTCCGGAAAATCAGTACTGCTATGACTTAGTAGAGAAAGGAAGGAACTTTCAATACTGCTAAACTTAGTAATTAGTAAATAAACTTGCAAATAATTTACCTTTTACATGTGGTTTTTTTATCACTATCTATTAACTAAGAAAAAAGAAACACCAGAAGATCTAAACCGAAAGCAAAATCACACAAAGGGACATAAATCGTATCAACAAATTTAGCGATCAAAAGTTAGTTTATACAATAAAAACCCATAAGAGATTTGTATATGCAGAACATGTTGGAAAGATCAGAAATAAAGAGGATTATGGGATTCTGTTTCTTCATCTTCTCTACATAAAGAAAGTACTACTAAACAATACATATGTGACTGGGCGAGTCATGTGAAGAGTTTGACAAATCACAATAGCTAAATCGCATTAATTTATGAATTAAATAACATATGTGTTAAATTCAAAACTTTCTACATTGAAATCTCCCTCCCTATCAAGAAAAAAAAGCTAAAAATCATCCAATTGGGTTGATCCCAATGGCTTGCACTTGAGTTTGAATCTCATCTCTTCTCTTGCTTGAATATAGTCTGAGTGAGTTAGCATTAGGGCTTTAACACGCAGACCAATAAAGAAGTGCTATAACTCAAAGAAAAATGAAAAAAGGAGATGCAAATAATCTATTTATTCTTGATCTCTACACATAACAATATTAAGATCTATGGATTGCTAGTTATGTGACGGGTTTGACTTGCTAGGCGGTCGCTTCCTCAAACTTTCCTCCATTGATGTTTGTAGCTCATTCATGGCTGCACCCTTGAGCTTAGATGGATCTGTAGAAAGCGTGGTGAGACCGAGAGATGAAGCTGCCATCAGTCTTCTAGGCTGAAATCTTTCTCTTGGGAATTTTGGGTTTTGATAGCCTAATGATGAAATTACCCTGAGATGAAAGAAGATCAAGAAAAAGATCAAGAACACTGCTTTGAAACTCATGGTTTCTGTGTGTTATGGGATTGAATTTTGATATTTAGAGATGGTATTTGGTAATGTTTAAGAAAAGAAGTTAGACTGTTTAGGAGAAAGCAAGGAAGTTACTCTTCACATGGAAGATCTCTTCTTAAAGAAGATGGAAATATATGGTTATTGGATGTGAGCTTGTGCTCAAATCTGACAAGACATGTGTGATTTGGCTTCTTCATATTTTGGAATAATAATAATAAAGAAGGAAAGTATACTAAGTTTTAAGATTACAAAATATATATATATATATATATGTTTTCTGCATTATATAAGCCTTCTAGATTCACCACTTTGTACCCTTTTCATATTACTTTTGGTTTGAATGTGTATGAAAGGATAGGACATTTTGAAAAGGGGTGTCTAGACAGATGCATTATAGTAATTGACTCTTTATTAACATAAATCTGCTATTACACAAGCCTAATTGAGTATCAATTACTAACAAAAGTGTCTAAAACCCAAAATTAATGGGTAGCTCATTGGAACCTTATACTATGTTCTAGAGATGAAAAAAATACTCATTTGGGGCTCGCCACCGTTTAAAATGATAATAAAAATTAGAGTAAATTACTGATTTGGTTCATGTGTTTTTATGAAAAATCACCAATTTAGTTCTTTATATATATTGAAAATTGATTGAGATGGTCTTTGAAGACTAATATTGTAACGAATTGAAAAACTTAAGGACCATCTCAATCAATTTTCAATATAAAGAAGTAAATTGATAATGTTTGATAAACCACAAACCAAATCAATAATTTACTCTAAAAATTACGGTAGAAGTACTACAAAATGTGAAATTGATACCATGACTAAAAAGATGTGTGTAATTAATTAGAGATAGGATGTTGGTTTGACCGGTGTGAAATAAGATATCTTTGTTTTATATTATAATAAGTTGGAAGGGAAGGAAAGTTTCAGGAGGTTATCATGTGAATCAGATTTGACTAATAGTGATATTACTCACAAGTCTGCATAAATGTGTATAGAATAATAAATAGCATGTGTGGTCATGTGACTGCAACACATGATACCAATTACCCTCCTCTCCCTCTCCCTCTCCCTCTTCCTCTTGTGTATTTTTTTAAATCCTGATTTCAGTAGTAACTAAAGAAGAAGATTCTCAAAAGTACAAACACCCACAGCTCAAAATAGCTGGGACCTGGGAGAGCTACATTTCCTTTGTAACCTGTTAATCTTGTGACACAACAGTAGAACAAGGTTATTCAATTAATTAATAATTACACATATTGTAAGGGAGTTGAGAGGTAAGTTGTTTCCAAGAGATTTGTAAGAGAGTGTTTCCTCCTTAAAAAGCCCTCACAAAATACAGCTTTTAAAAAAAAAACAATTTTTAATTTGTCGTAATTCATGTTCTATCTAGTATTACCGAATTCACTACCATATCTAACATCTAATATCTAAAAGACGATACCAAATTCTTACATGAACCTTTTTAATCAACAGACGCATAATGTCCAATACTATCTCGATCCAGTAGCCATGAGGATTTTTAATGAATATAGTGTTAGCTTGTGGACTAAAAATCATATGCACACATATGTATCTAAAGTAAAGTGTAGGGACTAAAATTGTCATTGTGTAGAATTTCTGGGTATGAACTGCCATAGTGATGGTTCTTTGGTAGTTACATACACAAAACTTATAAATTCAGGGTGTGGTCCCTGATTGTACACACTGAGATATACGATTTCTACCAAGATTACTGAATGTTCTTCACCGTCAAAGAACACATACGGAAATCATAAAGGCAAGTGTACAATTGGACAGATCATGATACCCAACAACATGGACACATGCATGTTTACTCAAACTTATAGATTAATTCAAACAAGAATCTGGATAGGCCATTTAGATACACATGAAATTCTAACATATAGTCCCTCATTATTCCTGCAAGAATTTTTTTGGTAATCAGCCAAATTTCCCACGATAAATAACTTATTAATCAATTGGGTAAGACTGTGCACATACTGTTGGTGCCAAAATAAGCTAAATTTACATTAACCAAATACCATTAAGGGGTGTAATCGAGCCGAGTCGGGCCGACACAGTGCCAAGCTCGAGCTCGACTCGATGCCAAAACTCGAAGCTCGAAACTCGACTCGAGCTCGGCCGAGCTTTAATTTTCAAGCTCGAGCTCGACTCGGAGACGTAACCGATACACTCGAGCTCGGCTCGACTAAAATCTAATTAAATAAAACACAACATTAATAAGTGTGTTAATCGAATCTCAAACCTGTATTTCACGCTTTCAAGTAGCAACATACATTTCAAAAATACAATTCACATCTAACAACACATCTCAAATACGAGTGTAAAGAAAAGAAAATTTCAATACAAAGAACAACACATAATCAGAGATATAAGTCTCGAAAAATCCAAAATACAAGTCTTCTTACAAATCAAGAAAACATTTTTTAACAATAAAAGATTGCAGGTGGCTGAATCACATCCATTTACACATATACAAATCCATTTAGATTACAGGTGGCTGAATCACTTCATTTACCCAAATACAAATTCTAGTCTGAAAACCCATTAAGGTAAAGCATAAGATTCTCTATTCCCAAGACTCACAAATCGACATACGAATACCAACATTCAGTTTAGAAATCAATAGATACTTTAACAAATCTAATGAACAAGCAAACAAGAGAACTATAAACACTTACCTAAATCGAAAAAAGACTGCTTGTTTTACTAAAGTTGTGCTTGATTTGAATAAGACAAGCTGTTGAAGATTAATGTAAACTCGACCTGTTGAAAACGGCGAAAAAACAACGACAAGGTAGGGGATGGGGACCGACTGCTCGAATATGAAGAACAACGAAGAAGAAGAGGGAATGGTGACGAAGTAGGGCCATAAGGGATGGGAAGAACAACAAATATGTAGGCTTGAATGTTCGATTTGAAAAAGAACAACGCAAAAAGCTCGAGTTTTGTGATCTATTCATGAGTTGGAAAGCCAAATCGATGAGTATTCATTGTTACCTCTTTGTGAGTTTGATGACGGCAGGAAGTTTGGGAAGGAGGAAATGGGATATAACACTTAAAACTTGATTTTGAGTAAGTATTTCGAGAAGGAGAATCGAGTTGCAGAACTCGATGGAAACTTTTACAACCCTCACCCCCTCACAACCAATCACATTTCAACAAATATTTTTTTATTTTAATGTATTAATAAAAAAATGGAGATAGTTATAAAGTAAGGTAACTTGAAAATTGGGTAAGAAGAAAGGTAAGGGATGAGAAATGATGTGGCGCTGATGTGGTATCGGGTAAGGGTTACCTTAAGGTAACCTATAACGCATAGCCTTAGGGTTTTTATTTCTCTCATATACTATGGCTACATATGTAGATTTTGTAAATACAAAGGGGTAAAATGGTAAATAAGCATAAGCTCGATTAGACTCGCGAGCCTGACGAGCTGCGTATTATGGAGCTCGAACTCGGCTCGGAACACTACTCGAGTAGCTCGAGCTCGAGCTTGACACGGTTCAGGTCGAGTCGATTTCGAATTTTTTTCGAGTCTATCTCGAGTAGCTCACGAGCTCTCGTCTCGATTACACCCCTACCATTTTACCACTGGTGGAATATGAAACTCAAATGAAAGTGGTCTGCATGTTATAGTAAATTCTGTAGGTGGTTTCATTGTAGTATATGATTCATATGACAAACCTTGAAGATTATTAATATATACAATACTCAATTGACATAACTGATGAGATTATGCTGCTAAAATTAACAGAAGCTGATTACGTCGTAACCTAGCCAGTCAATTAAAAAAACTCATAAAAATGGGATAAGGTCGTTCTCAAAAAAGAATTGGGGGGTTTAGACATAGGAAACATAAATACTTTTAATCTAGCCCTTCTTTTCGAATGGTGGTGGCGTTTTAAAGTGGATCGAAATTCTTTTTGGGTAAAAATCATCAAAAGTATTTATGGGTCGGTTGGCGGTTTGGGTCTTTCTCAAGAAGTAAAAGGTAGTGGAAGTTGGAAAAACATTTTAAAAATTGGTGAAGAGATTCAAAGTTTTGGATTACCAACTACAACTATACTCAAAGTTGAGATTGGTAATGGTCTAAGTACAAACCTTTGGAGAGACATTTGGCTAGGAAATTCGTGTTTGGCCACAACTTACCAAAGGTTGTTTGCAAAATTTGGTAAAGACAATATGCAGGCCGCATACATGGGTTCTTGGATTGACGATTGCTGGCATTGGCAAATTGGCGATCAGGCTCGTTTACGCGGAAGATCAGAGGAGGAATTCCAGTCATTATCTAATCAACCGAGATCGATCACTCTTACGGCAACAAAAAAAGATCGTTGGTACTATTCTGGTAATGTAGAAGGAGTTTACACTGTCAAATAGATGCGGGAGCTGCTGGATAAAAACACCATTTCACTCTCGGTCAAAATTAGTGCCAAAAAAGATCGGAAATTTCTCATGGAGACTCGATTCTAACAAGTTACCATCTTTGGTTAATCTTGACTCCAAAGGGATAAACCTTGACACCGTATTATGCCCAAGATGTAAAAATGATTGCGAAACGGCTAACCATGCTATTTTTTCTTGCCATAAAGTATTGGGGATTTGGGATTCAATACACAAATGGTGGGGTGTAACTCGGTCAAGTAGCTCAAATTTCAGCGATTTTCTATTCACAGGTTATAGTGGTTCATCATCTTGGCAAAAACTTTTATGGGGCCTTGTGGTAAGAACGACGGCATATTACATTTGGAAAAACAGGAATGAAATCGTCTTCAGAAATGCAGACTCTCAATGGATCGGCTTTGAAATTCAACTAATCTTATTTCAATGGTTGAAATTTCGTTCGTCAAAAGGCAAAAATCTACTTTGGTCTGACTGGTTTTCAAATCCTTCGACAATTGCAGACTTAAGATAAAGAGCTGCAACCTTCTACTTTAGCATCTGTGTAAAATTCATTCTGTTTTGGGCTCGTTTAATTCCTACGATTCATTAGTTTAGGTCCATTAGTTGGCATTGTAGTTACTTCTTGTATTGGGCTGTTTAACCCCCTAATTGGGTTCTATCATCCACATTTAGTGGGTTAACAGCTTCAGCTCTCGGCCCATTAAATACTCCTTGTATTGACATTGGGTCCTTCTTGTAAAAAATTTTGTTTTAGTAATATTATAATTTTTGCCTTTCAAAAAAGAAAAAAAAAACTAACTTCTATAATTAAAAAAATGTATATATATCACTAGGATTTTAAGCAAACTAATAAACAAACATTTAGTTTATTAAAAACAATACTTTAAATATTTGATTTTTTCGTAAATTTTTTATTCTATATATTTGAAAATACATTACATTGCTTTTATAAACAAATATATTATATTCTCTAGTAAGTTTTTAATTTTAAATGAGCAACATTGGAACTACGATAGTACGATCCCCTTGTTATGGACGGTCATTTCAGAGGCCGAAGATCACTAGAGTGACGGCGACAATGAATCTTAAGACACACAAAAATTCTAAACTAGACATAAGTGATGGATAATAGTGTTATGTGGTGGTGTGATGGATGTGGTGACAACTATGTTAAAGTGATAGTGGTGGTAGTATATAGGAGAGAGAGAGGGTACTAGAGAGATGGCTAAGATTAAAGATACAAATATATATTTATTAAAGAGTTAATTGCAACAATGGTCCTTTAACTATTTCATAATTACTAGTTTAGTTCTTTTTTTTTAAAGTTGCAAGGATTGTCCTTTAACTACCCAAAAGTTGCACTGATGGTCCTTATTAACGAAATCTGTTAGTTTGTTCTGTTAATTCCCCCCATATGCACTACACATGAGGGCATTTCTGTCATTTTAACTCTTTATTAATTTTTATTGGTTTTCAATATTAAATATATTTAACTATTTAAAAAAAATGAAAAAACCTCTATATCTCTCTCTCACTATGTCTCTCTATCTCCCTGGACTCTCACACTCTCCCTCTCTCCTCTCTCTCTCTACGCTGCCCACTGTATTTTCCGGCAACAAGTCGCTGCCACCGTTAGATGTAACACTCACCTCAGCCGCTGCCTTTGTCGGACATCGCCATTCCTCCGCCGCTACCTTTGTCAAACATCGCCACTAGGGATGGCAATGGTCATCCGATCCGATGATCATCCACCTGATCCGATCCATCAATGGTGGATATGGACGGAGTTAAATAGGTGAATATTGGATGTGGAGTGGGTATGGATGTTTAGTAGAGCGGATATGGATGACGATTATCCATCCATGGATGAATCCATTAACCCGAAATAATTTTTTTTAAAGTCAAATTCATGTATTAATTAAGTTTTTAAATGTATATATTTACTATATTTTCAACATTTATATAAATATAATACTTCATATATATAACTATGTATTTTTGTCAACAAAAAGCATAAATTATATGTATTTGTATGATATTTTCTTTGAGAAAAAGTTTTATTTCGACATCCAATGGATATCCATTTACCCGTCTGATCCGATGGATATGGATATGGACGGGTAAAATAATTATAAGTGGATATGGATATGGATATGGATGCTGAAAAAATAAATGGATATGGATGTGGATATGACCTAATCCGATCCATTGTCATCCCTAATCGCCACTACCTCTGCCGTTGCCTTAATCGGACATCGTCGCTGCCTTCATCTGACATCGCCACTACCATCGCCGGTGCTTCATCTCTCTCTCTCTCTCTCTCTTCAATCTGTGATTCAATTGATGATGGGGAGAGATATGATGTTTCAGATCTAAGGTTTCAAATCTAAGTTTAAGGTGAGTATGTTTTGTCCAGATCTAAATATTCTCTATCCCAAACCCAAATCTTCAAATCTTATTTTCTTTCGACTTCTTGTGTCTCCAGATCTTCAAATCTTATTTCTTTGGTGTTCTTTATTCAAATCCGATGATGTGTTGGTGTTGGTGGTGGTTCATGGTGATTTCGTGATGTCGGTGGTGGTTCATGGTGATTTTTTTGTACAAATCTGATGATGTTTATGAGGGATCATGGTGGTTCATGGTGATTTCGAAGACTGAGAGAGTGA
Source organism: Pulicaria dysenterica (assembly GCA_947179395.2). Classification (NCBI taxonomy): domain Eukaryota; kingdom Viridiplantae; phylum Streptophyta; class Magnoliopsida; order Asterales; family Asteraceae; genus Pulicaria; species Pulicaria dysenterica. The sequence continues at coordinate 61,430,566 of OX359295.1, forward strand.
TAGAGAGAGAGGAGAGAGGGAGAGTGTGAGAGACGAGAGTCTAGAGAGAGAGAGAGACGTAAGAGAGATAAAAAAGTCTTTCTCATTTTTTAAAAAGGTAAATATTATTTAATATTGAAAACTAATATAAAGAGGTAAAATGACAAAAATGCCCTCATGTGCAGTGCACATGAGAAGACTTAACAGAACAAAGTAACAGATTTCGTTAATAAGGACTATGAGTGCAACTTTTGGGTAGTTAAAGGATAATCTTTGCAATTTTTTGAGAAAAAGAACAAAACTCGTAATTATGAGATAGTTAAAGAACCATTGATGTAATTAATTCTTTTTCAAATTTAAATGTGAGAGAGAGAGTTAGAGAGAGGGGTGAGATGAGATAGAGATGTTTATTTATTAAATAAGAGTGAGAAGAGAGATATCATTTTTTTTTCTAAAAACATTTAATAATAAACTATAATTTGAAAATGTATAAAAAAGACATTGACAATTTAATAGTTGACAAGAACTAAAAACGTAACGTTTAGAATAAAATCGGTAAAAATAAAATGTAAGACTAAAAATAAAATAATTATAGGTGCATTCAAAATTCATTTCTGGGAGCAAGCGGGAAATAAAACCCCAGGCCAGCGCACGTAATATCATAAAGAGGGAAATCGTACTTCACTGCTTCTCTTGCAAGCTTCAACGTCGATATGAATAACCCAATCGACACCAACCCATCTCTCTAAACAAAACGATCGTGCTAGGGTTTTCTTCATTTCTCTATTTTGAATTCCGATACAAGTAACGATGGCGATACGCGGTGATCAGAAGAAGTGCCTTAAAGAGGAGGATGCAGAGGTTACTATTACAGGTCAGTCCGGTGATGATAACTTTACCGAGCGCAGAGTTATTCGTTCCGGCTATCTGTCGATCCAGAACTTTATTCGTGGTAAGTTTCGTTATTTACTTTTAAAGTATTCAAGTAGTCTGTATATATAATATACGTGCTGATTTCGTTTGTTAATGAGTTATATTAACCATGGTATAGATCAAAGAGACGAAATTGCAGCGTCCAGCCCGAAGAAATTCCTCTCCTTTATGAACGAAGTCGACGGAATGCATCACTACGGTATACTACCAAGCACTGCTGTTTTGTGATTATGATGTTGTTCTCAAATTTTGCAAGACTAGGGCTAACAACACAATGAACATCCATGCATAAACAACCATATATTTTTGTCTCTGTTTATCTTAACAGAATAAACTTCTTTGTGTTTTTGTTAGGAAAATAATCTCGTTTATGTATGTTTATTAAGTTGCTAATTCTAACAATCAAAAACATAATTTGTTACACTTGTTTGATTGTGTTACTTATTATAGCATATATTATTTGAACACTCGTGAACAAACATAATTGAGCTTTAACGAAGAGATTATGAACATTCACTATCATAAATAAGCTATTGAGTCCCTTGTTCATGTTTGTTAATCGTATAAAATGGAGACAGGATTGAATAAATGAACTTTCCATCAAAAGGTCTGTTGAACGTCTGATTTGTTTAAGGCCCATGTAAACTTACTTGGATTATTTGTTTAGAGCCTCCTTTATCTCCCTCTAGCATTTTACATTTTTTGATAAGGTCTGATTAGTATATCATACATGCAGCCAAACACTATAAATACAAATGTTATATAAGTAGTCTAGGATTCTTTGGCAAAGTTTAATCCTGAGCATGATCGATTATAATCATATCAATTAGCTTTATGTTACAATACAAAATTATCAAATAAAAACTGTAGTTGCCAAACTTGGGAGAATATGAGGGTGCAAAAGAGTAAGTTAGCTATTGAGGGATATTTATATACTTCATATCAGATTATCAGTGCATATTGTATTATTGTTTGGATGTCCATTTAGGCTCTGAGTTTTCTTGGTTGTTTGTCTACTGGTTACTTCAGGGAAAAACATTTTTTATAATCTTGGTGAATGTTAAGTCTTTTAAGTTATTTAATGATGCTTATATTGGGTGCAGTTAAAAAACCAAGAGAGCAAGTTTCTGATGCAGAGGCACTACGAGACCTTGCTAATACATTGGTTACTTCCATTAGGGTGCATAGCACCGGAAGTGTAACTCCATCGGTGTTTATCTCAAGTTTGCTCACACAATATGGGGAAAATGCTAGAATAGGAATGACTAAAAAGGTGCAGATCTCCTGGAAAGACATGGGTTTGCATGTTTCACCACTTTTCATGATTGGTAGGGGTTCATGCACAATGTGAGTTTGTGAACTTGACTCCAGATTACCGTACTGTGATCTGTTTCAGTTACAGTAGATTGTGTTAAATTTATCTTTAATTATATCATTTATGATTCTTGTTGAAGGCTTGGAGCTGTAACTCATGAATCTGAACTACCAAAGGTTGTAGTTGCTAGAAAACGTCGTAGGTCATCAGTGAAGGAAGAGAAGGTGAAACCAGAAGAGGTATGCGATGTTTAATTAGCTTTTGCTGATTCTGTGTGTGTTAATTGGCTCCGTATGTCAACGTTAAAGTTCTGCTTGACATTAATCATTTGGAAGTGTATATATTAATTTTCTCATTTACAGCTTGAGGACACTGTTTCTAAAGAGAAGAAAGAAACGGAGAAGATAATTGGCACCATGTTTAACATGTTGAAAACCAACACCAAAGTTCTTCTTGAAAATCTTGTTTTAAACAGGATTTCTTTTGCGCAAACCGTGGAGAATTTATTTGCTTTGTCCTTCTTGGTGAAGGATGGGAGAGTTGAAATAGCCGTGGATGATAAAGGCTCTCATCACGTCTGTATGTCACATTTCATATGTTACCAGTACTAGATTTTTTTCTTCTATTATTTTTTTGCAGAACTTTTTGTTTTTGTTTTTTTACTTTTGTAATATTTCTGTTTTCAGCTCCAAGGAATGCTCCTGCTTCTGGCATGATTATGTCGGGAAAGGTGGCATACTCTCATTTCATCTTTAGGTTTGACTTCAATGACTGGAAGGTACATACATTGTTTTTACATTTCATTGTAGTTAATCTTTTATGTTACTTTTTACTTAACACGGGGAGCAATCAAATTGAGAGATACAAAATGGACAATATTATCAAAGGCAATATAGACGAACTAAATGCGATACAATGTGGAAATTGCAGTTGATGAAGAATTTAGTGCCTGAAGATACTGAGCTCATGCCTCGTAGGACCAAGCTGAATCCTTGCGGTGGTTGTCAATCAGAAGCAGGTTTAAAAGAAAACAATATTCCAACTATAATGACATACCAACGTAAAAAGCACTATCAAGAAATCAAACAAAGCTGAAGAGTATCAGGAATTGGTATAATATTGAGTAATATGTGCTGAAGTAGCTGGAAGATGTAAATTTTGGTGTCCTTTTTGTGCAGATAACTGGTATGTAGAAAATACTAATCTTTTGGGTTATTAAAAGATGCAGGTGTTAATATATTAGGCATTCTTAGTTAGCTGTACAGTTATCTGCTACCAACATTAGCCACTGTTTCAGGTTTCTGTATAAGCATACGGCTTATAGAGAATTTGGAATTGTTTCTCGTCACAATGGAAGAAGATATGCCTGAAAATGGTCCCATGGACCGGGTCTGCTAATGGGTCAACAGGTCCTGGTCCATATAAATTACAGATCTCATAGGCTTGGTTGGGATTATTGGTCCTGATTTATCTTTGTGGGGTTTTCTTTTTGATTGCTTGTTTCTTTCTAGTCTATTGATTGTTATCCAAGTAGTTTTTACATGAACTATGTTACAATATTTATACTATATTATAAAGTATTTAGACCTTAAAACTCTTAAATTTTAAGTAAGTTGAAATGACCTTAATACCCCTATTAACCTTTTCATATAACTACAAAATAATTGAATTTGAATTAATTATAATTAAAGAAACTATATATATTGTTTTATATTAAAAAGTTACTCCTACGTAGGTTGGAAAAGTTAAAATTTAGTTTATGTTAATTAAGGTAACTATATATATAATCATTATTACAAAAATATTATCTATACTAGTTTAATACCCCGTGTATAAACACGGAGATTGTTGATGTGAATTTTAGATATTTATGGTGTGAAATCTTAATCTTAAGTATATAATAAATCTATATATCGATAACAAATCAACATTCATGAAAATCAAAAGATGAAGAAAGAAAATTGACAAACTCACAAATTTGAGCTGATAGTTGTTAGCCAGTTTAGAAAATAAAAAGAATAAAAATTCCAAGATAATATAAAACCATTTTTAAATAGAGGATTTTAATTGGTAAAAAATATTACAAAAATAATATGACAAAGTCATAAGCGTATTTTTTTTAAATATATTAAAGATAAAAATTAAATATTGGTTTATATAAAATAATAATCAGTATATGTTGAATAAAGTTTTATTTTAGGTGGATATAATGCAAAATGCCAAAATTGTAAGAATGCCAATTTGGTGCCTCTTAAAATTTTTAAATAAAAGTGAAAGATATAACCAATTTTTTTTAAATAGATCTCGTACATAATTTTATAGATGTAATTTGATATTTTTGAATATTTTAGAAGATAACAAATATTAGAAAAGTAATTTCAAATCTTAAAATAAAAAATAAGTTAGAGAAAAGAAGAATACAAAATAATCAATAATTCTTCTAAAAAGGTGGAAGGTTATCTGAAATAAAAACCAAATTAGAGAAAATAGAATTGACTACTACTATATATAAAGCTCACGATACTTTTAAATATTATAATCTTCAAACTAATTTTAAATAATTTAATTGGAAGATCCTAAAATCAAAATATTAAGTGAAGGGTAAGATTAAATATAAATTATTTAAAAATAATAAAACAAATATTACTTCATTAGAATTTTCATTAATTATCTAATTCACATTAGTTTAACTCTAAAAAGTCAAAATCAAAATTTTAGAATTAAAAGAATTAATGGCTAAGATTAAATCTTTTATTAAATAAAGGGTCTAGATCATCTAATAATTTTTTTCAAATTAGTCTTTTATATATATTAGAAGATTACTAATGATTTAAATGTAGTTATAGATGATACACCAAAATTAAAATAGATTGAATTTAAGATATTAAACTATTCAAATATTGGTTTTAGCTAAATTACATATCTTATATCTTATATACTTATTAAAAGAAAAGAGTGATGACATCATCATTCTATTTAAAATAAAGAGGTGATGACATCATCATTCTATTTTTGAAGCTTTTTTTAACAAATCAACCCCTTTAATTTAGTAACACTTATATTTTTGAAATACTTTTAACAAATCAACCGCTTTAATTTGTTAAGACTTAAGACTATGAAACAGGTTTAAGAAAATTAAATTTAAAATATTATCTTAACTAATTTGAAGATTAGTTTATTAAAATATTCAATTTAAAATCTATATTTTCAAATTTAACTCTTAGAATTAGGAGATCAATAACAAAATTGTGTATACTAACTAATCATTAGGTGTATCTAAACTAAAATGTGTTTCATACAATTCGTATTGAAGTTTTGAAAATTTGAATTTCAAGACATAATTTGAAGATTAAATAATATAATCTTAACTAATTAAAATATTATCCTAATTAATTTGAAGATTAGTTGTTAAAAGATTCAATTTAAAACCTCTATTTTCAAATTTAACCATTATAAATAAGAGATTAACAACAAAATCGTGTATTTAACTAATCACTAGGTGTATCTAAACTACAATGGTGTTCCATACAATTCGCATAGAAGTTTTGAAATTTTATATTTCAAAACATAATTCGAAGATTAAATAATATAATATTAACTGATTTGAAGATTAGTTTGTTAAAAGACTCAAATTAAAACCTCTATTTTCAAACTTAACCTTTATAAATAGGAGATTAACAACAAAATCGTGTATAATAACTAATCATTAGGTGTATCTACACAACAATGATGTTCCATACAATTCGCATAGAAGTTTCAACCTTTAAATTTCAAATAATAATTCGAAGATTAAATAATATAATCCTAACTGATTAAGATATTACCTAATTTGAAGATTAGTTTGTTAAAAGACTCTATATAAAACCTCTATTTTCAAATTTAACACTTATAAATAATAGATTAACAACAAAATCGTGTATCCTAACTAATCATTAGGTGTATATAAACTACAATGGTGCTCCATACAATTCCCATAGAAGTTTCAAACTTTTAAATTCCAAAACATAATTCGAAGATTGAATAATATAATCTTAACTAATTACAATATTATCCTAACTAATTTGAAGATCAGTTTGTTAAAAGATTCAATTTAAAACATTTATTTTCGAATTTAACTCTTGAAAATAGAAGATTAACAACAAAATCGTGTATCTTAACTAATCATTAAGTATATCATAACAAAATCAGTCTTAATAATATATATTTATATAAAACACGATATGACGTATCTTATTTATTTAAATTTGCTAATTTTTAAATAAATTATATATTTTAAATATGTTTAATAGTTTTAATACATCGTAGTAATATAAAAAATGAAAAAGTTTAAAAATACAATTAATCATACCCCGTGTTTATACACGGGATGCTTAGCTAGTTAGATTAAATATACAGTAGCCAATGACGTTTAGCCCATTTGGTAAGGCGTCTCTCTTCTTCGCAAGAGGTTGCGGGATCAAATCTCACTGGATGTAGTGGGTTAAGGGGTTTTTCCATAGGAGTTTCCTAGAAAGTGTCTCCATTTGCCGGTAAAAAAAAAGATTAATTATAAAGTAAAAGTAAATTATATTATTATAGCATTTTATGAACGCTATAAATTTGTAAAAAAGATAAATATAGAAAGATAAAATGGATTCCTGCTAAAGTTTACAAAATCAAATAAAATTGCAACCGATTGTTATAAAGAAACTATACTATATAAACAAATAAACTTGTAAAAAGTTAAACTTGGGATGTAATAATTTGCTATCGCAGCATTTTGCGGGTACGATACTAGTATCTAATAAATTTAAAACAGTATTAATGCATACTGAATTATAAGCTGGTGTAAAACTGTAAAAATCTAGTTGAACTCAAAATATTGGATATTGAAATAAGAAGGTTAATGTCAATGGCTCACTGCCATTTGGATCATGTCAACTTTTGACTTGGACCTTGAAAATATAATTCTACATATCACACTTTTGAGAAGAAAAAAAAACATCACTAGTTAGTTAAAAGACATGTGACAATTTAAAATAAACTAAACAAAGTTTTGGTCAATTAATCGGTTACAAAAAATTAAGAGATTTTAAAGGTCTGAAAGTAACATATAGATATACAGTTTTGTGTGTAGCTTAATTGCGAGAGGAGAGGGTAGATGTGATGCAAGAAATATGCTCATTTATTTATTGGATATCGCGATAGGAGAGGGTAGACGTGATGCAAGAAATGTGGTCATTTAATCATGATACCAAACGACGTGGATATTGTATTTCTTGTTCAAGTTATTAATAATTATCCTTACAAAAATAAACAATAAGGCATTTATTTATTGGTTATAATTAAAAAGCATTCAAAATAATTATAAATATTATAATATGATAATACTAAGAATTTGGTTAAATATGACATTTTAAAATAACATAATGGATATATATGATATTTATAATTATCATGAGCAAATACAATTTTAGAATTAAAGGAATTAATGGCTAAGATTTTTTTTTATTAAATGAAGGATCCGGATTATCTAATAATTTTTTAATATATATATATATATATATATATATATATATATATATATATATATATATATATATATATATATATATATGAAGAAGTTCCATTGAGAACCATTTTTAGTACGAGAATCGCGAGAACCAGTCTGTGTCGTCCAATTCTCCCTCTTTCAATGTCATTGTCCACCCATGAATTTCTCACATACACCCTGCCACACTTAATCCTCCCACGCTCTCCATCCATGAATTTCACTTATCAAATTAACGGCTAAGATTGGTTCTCGCGGTTCTGGCATTAAAATCGGTTCTCAATGGAACCATCCCCTATATATATATATATATATATATATATATATATATATATATATATATATATATAGAAATTGGATCATTAAAGAACCATGTGTTAACAAAGAACCTAAAGAACCAATATGGACCATTAGATCATCAAAATTAATGGATGAGATTTAACGATGGAAAAACTGTAATTATGATGTATTAATATAGAAAGAAAAGGGCAAACATGGAAAATCTCCCCTCCAACAACCCATGATTTAAAAAAAAAAAACCGTTCAAAAACTTTAAATTGTTATAACTTTTTAAGTTTTGTGAATTTTAACAAAAAAATTATACCAATCTTTTACTTTTTTAATCCTCTTTCAAACAAGATCACTCTTTTCATATTTTTCTAATTTTTTTTAACATGAAATTTTTGTTTGCATTTTTGACAATATGTAGTGTTTTGTACGGATTTTGCATTTTGGGTTTGAATGTGTAATTTTGCATTTTAGACTACATTTTCATTGAATTATGTTGGATTTGCATTTTGCATTTTCATAATTTTTGCATTTTGGAAGCATCTAGATGACCTGCATGTTTATATTTTACGTTTTCCGTTTTTTGCATTTTGTATTTAGAATGAACCCAGCTCAAAATGCAAAATTTGCATTAAAAAAAAAAGTTTTAGAAATATATCAAGCCTGGTCTTGTTTGAAAGAGGACAAAAACTGAAGCTAACGATATACTTTTTTTGCAAAAATTCTTAAAAACGAATAAGTTATAATCATTTAAATTTGAGTGGGTTTTTTTATTTATAAAGTTGATTTTTTTCTTTTTTTTTTTGTTATTTTTCAATTTTGCCCTTAATCAAAGTGTCACGTGTCATTACCAGGATGGTTCTTTAGAATCTATGTTTAAATGAGGTTCTATATATAACCTCACCCTATATATATATATAGGGTAGAGATCTGGTAAAAAAAAGTTATGGTACAAAATGTAAGGAGAAATCTCAGCCATGGTATTATTGACCAGTTTTCAAATCTCTCCTAGTTTCTGGTCGCCATTTTCATCTGCATTTACATTTTGTTTCAAAATATTGATTTGTTTATTGTTCACCAGATCTGTTTGATGCAGCGTAAATTAAATTAAGATGTATAAGAAACACATACCCAGATTCAAGCACAGAAGCACAAATCAACAAAACAACACATCTTATATCGGTGCACAAATCCATCAAATTGAACAGATTGATTTAAGAATAAATCGATACACAATCCTAAACATTACAAATGCACAGTTCAAGAAAACAGATCATTATTTGCTGAAATAAAAGAAAAAATGAACAAAATCAATGATGAAATACATAGGGTTTTGAAAAACCAATGGAGGTCACGGCTAAAAAAGCAAACCGAAACCCTAGCCAGCGGCAAGAAGCGAACCATAGCGATGAAGCAACCGGAAACCCTAGGCGGCGGCAAGAAGCAAAAAGATGGATAGATGGTGTCGTCTGTGCGGTCTGTGTATGGTGGGTCGTAACCCCCACACCTTGCTGTCACCGGCGATGAACAGTGAGCGGCATCAAACAAACTCGAAGAACAAGAGACGACGAGCGGTGATGTGCATCCGGAACCGCAACTGTGCATCTGCGAGCTGAATCGAAGGCATTTGTGCATCCAGTGGCGGTGGTGGTGTAGAGGCGGCGACTTCACAAGGGCAGCGGATGATGCACACAATCGGCGGAAGATTCATGATGGCGGCGCTGGGTCGATTTGGGTTTCATGAGGGTAAGGGAAGGTGGCCAGCGGAAATAAAAGAGGAATCTAGGGTTACGGATGGAAGATGGCGACCGGCGGCAGAGAACAGCGGCGTCGAGAGGAACTGCCGATGAACGTCGACGTCAAATCGATGATGAGGAGCGAGATGGGGAAGCGATGAATGCAGGGTTAAGAAAAAGCGATGGCGGTGGTTTCAAATTCTGGGGAAGCGATAAGGGTTTAAACATGGGAGAGATGATTAGGTTAGCAAATTTAGGATATATAAATATTTCCTAAATTACCCTTTTAACTAAAAGGACACATGGCACAATCTTCTTTCTTCTTACATTAAGTACCTTAATTTTTTTTACTTGAACTATATATATATATATATATATATATATATATATATATATATAGAGAGAGAGAGAGAGAGAGAGGAAGGATCTAGAGAGAACACCTCTTAATTGGAGAACAATGAAAACAATTCTCCACCATTCACCAAAAAGGGTAAAATAGGATTTTTGAGTGTTCTCCTCTCTCTTAAGAACTTTCCTTACATAAATTTGTTTACCTTGTTTAATTTAAAATCATTATATCTTTTGCATATATAATTATTAAAACAAAAAAATCATACCATTAAGTTCATCTTTAAATCCTCTTTAGTTTGATATCAGTTTTGATATATTTCGGTGGATGCAAATCAGATGCAAATATTAGATGCAACCCCAACATTAACATTTTTGAAGTAATCAACTCAAAAAAGTTTGTTGCATCAAAAATTTATAAAAAAGAACTTGGAAAAAGTAAAGCACTTTGATGTAAGACATAGATAACAAGTACAAAAATAAAAATAGATGCAATACACATAAATCATAAATTACTTAATTTAGATGTGATTGTACGAATCAAAATCAAATTCACCCCAATAAATTAGTATTTACTTTTGCATATACCAATTAAAAATGCACGAAAAGGTTCAATTGCATGTTTTTACTAATATTAAACAAAAAAAGGTAGAAAAAATATAGAAGTTAACATGCAATCAATCATTTTCAAACTATAATTTATATGCGATGAATAATATAAGAGATGCAAATGACCATTAAGAAAGATGCATCAGATCATTTTAAATCATAAACCACATGTAATAATAAACCGAATTAATGGCCTCAAAATTAACATTACTAAAAGTTAAAACCTATTGCAGTAACACCTAATATTCAAACAATACCTCATTCAAAACCAACATTCAAACTTATTATATATTAGTTACTAGTTATTACAAAATTCATACATGCCATTGCATAAAAAAATCAATGTATAATGGATAAAAATCCTATTACTTTATTATAATGGATTAAAAATCCCATTAAACCTCCATCGATTTATGGATTAAAAGATAATGTATAATGGATAGATTATAATGGATAAAAAAATAAAAAACCTACATAAACGATGATAACTGAATTAAAAAATTTGCGTATAACATTATTCAATGGATTAAAAAAAGAGAGATAAACCATGATTTGAGATCTAAGATGAAAGAGAAAAAGAGTTTTGTTCACAGATTTGGAAATAGGAGTATTTAAAGGGGAAAGAATTTTTGTTTTGGACAAAAATACCCTATTAGCTATTAATTGTAATTTAAGTAATAGAAAATGATAGAAAAATATACACCATTGATTAATATCATCTAAGGGCCATCAATTGTTCTCACAGTTCTCCAAATAAAAAGTGTTTTCATTTGATCCTGCCTACATATATATATAGACAAAAGTTTATGCGAGAACCGTTGTTAGCGCGAGAACCGCGAGAACCAATCTAAGCCGTCCAATTCCCCCTCCTTTAATGTCATTGCCCACCCATGAATTCCTCACATGCACCCTGCCACACTCTATCCCTCCACGCTCTCTATCCATGAAACTTCCCATATCCTAGGAACGGCTAAGATTGGTTCTCGCGGTTCTCGCACTAACAACGGTTCTCGAATGAACCCTCCCCTATATATATATATATATATATATATATTCAAACGAGAACTGTTTTTCGTATGAGAACTGCGAGAACCAATCTGAGCCGTCCAATTCCCCCTCCTTTAATGTCATTGCCCACAATGAATTCCTCACATGCACCCTGCAACACGCAAACACTTGATCCCCTCCACGCTCTCCATCCATGAACTTCCCATATTCAAGGAACGATTGAGATTGGTTCTCGCAGTTCTCGTACGAAAAACTGTTCTCGTTTGAACCGTCCCCTATATATATATTAGAAGATAATAATTTTGATTCAAAATGAATAGCTATACTATTCAAATTAGTATTTTATTAATACCTAGAGACTAAAGATTAATGAGGTTTATCTATGTTTCGAAGACTAACTAACGATATCACATTTTTCCCTTAAGGTAAAAATATATGGCAAGCAACAAATTGAATAGGAGTATTCCGTAGTACATATGTAATTAACAACGGTGCATGATTTGATGTATTGTTTAACTAACATTGAATTTCTAATGTTCAATCAAATAAACTTAACGCTCACTTTTGACGATATTAATGTTCAAGTTGTTGTATTATAACACTTAACATTATGATTACACGATAAGCACACGCCTTCTTGAAAATTATGGGTGGTTTAGAAGATAATACAAATCTAATATTAATAAAAGCGTATTAAATAATAATTAGACACGAATTAAATGAGAATTTAAAAAAATGACGACGTACGGTATCAATACTCTAACCAGCGGTGGAAATATCGACGCAAGCGGGAGGGGAGACTTGACGGCAGAAACATGGTAGCATGATAAGAAGAGATGTGATTGTATTTATGATATAATAATCAATCATTATTTTTACAATTAAAGGTAATAAAATTAAACGTTATTGGTTATAATTAAAAAGTAATTAAAATGATTATAAAATATTTTAGAATGATAAAATTAAGAAATTGGTCAAATATGATATTTTGAAATACTATAAAGGGTAAATATGATATTTGTAAATTAAGGTGAGCAAATACGATTTTATATGATATAATAAGAGCATATATGAAATTATCCTAATAAATTTTACTCTAAAAAGTCAAAATTATTTTTTTCATTTTAAGTGAATGAATGGTTAAGATTAAATATTTAAAAAAAAAAATAAACGGTTTAAATCATCTAATAAATTCTATCAAATTAGTTTTTTATATATATTAGAAGATAGAAGATACTTAGAGTAAGGTTATATACTTATTAATTTGTGATATAGATAGAGTTCAACTAATTATATATAAAAGTTGTTCATAAAATCGATTAGGTTACTTTTTGTTGACGAACAACCCCGAATGTATGTTTTAGGGTTCTATCTATTAACAAAATAGGTATGTTAGTAGAGTCTTTTCACTATCAAGAAATAAGATCTTAAATTCTTGCCTATTAATTATTATATCAGACACAACGTTAGGTTCGACGAGAAAGTTGCTCAAAACCATCCCCTCTACCAAAGTTCATCCTAATTCCTAATCATTTATTTTCTCAAAGGGAGGTGATGTGTAATTGTGTATGTCATACGTATTTTTTATACATAACAATTATTACTTTATAATTTTATATCTTTATAATTCTATTAACTAATTTTCTTATCTTTTTGTGTATTATAGTATAAACATATAGATTTTTTATGTATGGCAAAAATTATTATGTCAAAATCACCTTCCTTTTTATGCATTACAAGAATTAGTTATATAAAACAATTATGACATTTTTACCCATTTTTCTTCCCATCCACATGTTTAGTTATGGTGTTATCGTCAAAACACGGTACTTTTGTTATGTATAACTAATTTTTATTGTGCAAAAATCATCTTTCTTTCTTTAAGTGTGAATCTATTTAGATTTTTTGTAATTTTAAATTGACCAATCATGATGTGATATATGTTAGTGCATGACCTGCACAGTAAAATTATAATTTTTTTTTAAACGGCACATTAAAATTATAATTAATTAGTGTGATAAATTGATATGTAAAATAGAGGAGTAAATAGTAGAAGTTTTTCCTTAATCATATAATGTTATCTTCAAGTATTTACTTTCACGATTTCTACTTGATTACATTAAATTTGTATACAATTAAAATAGTTACATTTTTAAGTTTGTAACTATATTTGGGTAATTGAGTTATATGCACCAAAATGTATGGATCTATCCCCATATTAACATTTTGTGTAACAAATTAAAATTTGTCCCTAAAATAAAATGAACTATAAATCGAAGCAAACGACGATGGCGTATAAGGTAGCGTATGAAGCAAACAATGATGGCGTATGAAAACCCTAACCACCGTCGCCCACCACCATCAAATCGAAGATCTGCTAAATCGAAGCAGTGGTGGTGACAACCTAAATCGAACAAAACCCTAAATATTAAGTGGTGACAACCTAAATCGACGCAGTGGTGGTTGTAACCGGAGAAGACGGAGGCGGAGAGACGGTGGAGTGGTGGTCAAAGACTCGAAGGTGGAGAGACAGTGGAAAGTTGTAATCGTATGAAGCTTTGACCATGTACAGAACTTAACCCTCCTGCAATCTCATATAATAATAATAATAATAATAATAATAATAATAATAATAATGACAATAATTATAATAATAATAAAATTCTCCTACGTGGAGCCACGTAAGCATTTGAAATAAAATTGCCAACGGGTAACCGGAAACTTATGATCAAAGGTCACAATTGTATCAATTGTAAAATACGGATAGTTTTTTTTTTTTGGGAACAAATTTTAGTTTGTTGCGCATAATATTAATATGATGATAGTTTCATACATTTCGGTGCATATAACACATATAGAAACAGATATGATATTCTTTTTTTTACCGGAAAATGAAGACACTTCTCCGTCTCTCCAGTGTGTGTTCGAATTACTTTGTGGCGGATTTTCAACCGTCATTCATTATTTAGCTTTAATCAAAATTTAAACACCACACCTTTGACTTCGTGCAACAGGATTTAACAAATCTGAGATTCTAAAGTAAACATTACGGAGAGGAAGATATAATGATGAAAAAGTAGAATTATTTATGAAACTTTTTTGTACAGAAAAAACTTAAAACGTATTTTATAAAATAAAAAATACACCTAATATTTGGTAAAAGTGCAAGAGGTTGTGGTTGTTTCCGTGGTAGAGTGGTAGTGACATCATGACCGTCCATTTGATATGGATCTGGGGCTAGGCAATTGAATTTTGGCCACAGGGGTTGACGTGTGGAGATTTAAGCATCAACTTTCACGCGTGTAGTTCCGTGCATGCTTTTCGGTCCCACGCTCACTGAAAACCTTACAATCTTACATGTATTTTTGACAACTCAGCACCCTCTACAAAACTTACACATAAGCCCTTCATGAAATACATTAGTTACATTTTATTCCCTACACACGTTTCGTCTATATTCTACCGCTAAAGATATCAATGTTATAAATAACGTGAGACGTAATGTGATGATAGGGTCAAATTTCAAGTTTTGGAAATCATGGCGATGTCACTGTGTTTCACAAGGCGTGACGTAAGACGACATTTTGTATATAAATAATAATTGTGTATATAAAATTATACAAATAAATATATAAAACACATAATTATAGGTTTATAATGTAGTTAACCAATCTTTTTCTTTGTTTTCGTTATTTCTCACCATTCTTATAACTGAATAACTATATAATTACATGTAAAAGCATGTCAAGGTGGATCTTAGTGTACCACAAGCCTTATGCCCAAGCTTTGGATCACGGCGTGACGATATGGTCAAACCTCAAGCCTTGGTGGAGCAATGACGAAGCTAATGCGGGGTTTTTAAAGCCATGAAGGATATTGAAAGGTTTTTGACTTAACGACATTGAGACTTAATTAATGTTTTCATTTATTTTTTATTCTTAAACGTAAACGAAAAATATTTCCTGACTCATGTTTAAATTCTATATATGATGACGTATAGCCGAAGGTACCCAACCTTCGGAATGATGTACGAAGGACGAAGCACAGTTACCGTACAGATGCATTTAATACAGAATCGTACGGAGATTCGGCAGTCACTGATCAACCAATGGTTATCGTTTGCAGTCTTAGCATTAATTGCGGATAAAAGACTGAACATCCTTTTGACCGCTGGATAATAACCGGGTCAAACCCTAAACTCAGGTACTATATATATATATATATCTTACTCATTTACTACAGCATTTAAGACAATACCTACTACTAATCCTTCCAGAAAACCAAATACTTACTCTCACGCCGGAGCTTGGTCGCGGAACCAAAACCCGCGACGAGGCTATATCTTCTTGCAGTTACGAGATCAGTACCGGAGGACGGACGTAAGCTAAGTATCGGAACTTCTTAGTGTGTGTTAGTTACATCCGTTGTAGCAACAATATATTATACCACAAAATTACATTTATCAAAATTCCTTGTATATTAATATCATTTTGCTCTTAAGATGATTGTCTAAGTTAATAAGCAACCAACCATTAATATTGAATCAAAATCTTACCAAAACATTAAAGAAATTTCTTCATAATTAATTCACTAATTTGTTTTATAAGTTTCAAATATTCTTTAAAGCTTTTATAACTAACCTAATATACTTTTTTGTAACACTAAATCCTTAAATACAATTTTTTTTAAAAATTAATTAAAAATATCCTTTTGCAGCTGAAGTACGTCTTCGCGATAACTAGTTTATATTGATTCAAAATTATACAATTTCGAGATAACTACAAGATTTTCCAAAGGTTGGGTATGTTATTTTAAAAGAATCTATGTCTAATTCTGACAACTATTCTTTTATCAAGGTTCTTTCGTCATTTAGTAAAACCTCAGGGGCACGTAATTAAAGAATTCTTTATTTAAACCAGCTTCGCATTTTGTGAACGGTGACGAAGAAGCACTTCTTCGCACGCAGAGAGGAGATTGATCGAGTAACCGCTTCTACAAACTGCTTGATTCAAGTGAAAACTTACCAGGGCTCTGTGTCCCGATCGATTCAGGTAATATGCGTCCATCCTTGGTCATCAATGTATGTTGTTTGTACGAATTCCTTTTCGACTATTTCCTTTCAGAGAATCGATGGTTATCGCATATTTTTTTGTTGATTTAGCTGCATTATTGATTGATGAATTGATCTATCGATTTCAGCCCTCTGTGCTTTCGATTTGATATGTTTCGATCGTTATTGGTGGGTTTATCTGTGTTGCATGTCATTCTGTTTCCTGTTGTATAATGAATTACTCCAAATTTTATAATTTATGACTGCTTGCTTCGTTTTGTGCTCTTAGTTTTATTAAAAAATGAGGATGTAATCTATTGTACGTCTGTGTTCTGCCTAATAGTGTTTATAATTTTAACGATTACCGCTTATTTTAGATTTTTATATTGCTTTAATTCATGATAGATGACCTTTTAATTTTATTCGACAGTAAGTTCATATATACTGGAACCTTTGTAAGTTTATTTTAAGCCGATGCACTTTCAGTAAAGGTATAATTTGCAAATTACAGTCCGTTAGGTTTTCAATCCCAATCATCTCACTCTGTTTCTTATGTAAATTTGGGCATTTATCTCTGCTGCATGCAATTTTCTGTTTTTTCAGTTATTAATTACCGAAGAAATAGTTGATTTCTTATTTATGTCTGCGTCTTTTTAACTTTTGCTGTAATTTATTAAATTTGAGAGTACTATCATTGTCTTCTTGCTAATCTTATATACAAATTTTGCAATTACTCATTGGTTTATCTTTAGAGAATTATAAATTTTTTGGAGATTTCTTAAACTTATAGAAATGTGCTGATATCTTTGACAAATGGCAATTGCGTTGAATATACGCTTGAAAGTAATCCTGGTTGTCAATGTCACATGTATTCCAATCAGAGCTAATTGTTTGATGGTCGATATGTTAACATCTGTATATACATAAAATGTTGTTTAAAATCTTGAATCATACTCCATCGTTCCCTTATAGAGACTAAAGAGCTTTGATTTACTTTTTATTGCCAAAATCTGGTTGTTTTGTTTGTGTCATATTGTTCCTATCAAATGTCCCCTCACACACAAAGGTGTGAGTCAGTAGTGCTTTTTAAGTTTGCCCTGATCACCGACTTGAGAAAAGGCTCACTCTCACTCATGTGTGGTTTAGACCTATATTTGCTTATGGATTTACTTGATTTACAACATTCAACTTAACGTTATAAAGATTACATAGGGGTAAAACACATATATTATATGATCTCTTGCAGGTTAAAGAGTGTGGTCAACATTCAACAGGCGTTGGACCAACAAAATGGGAGCAGGAGGGTGCATGTCTGTCTCCAAAACCGAAACTGAGCAAAAGAAGAACCCACTTAAACGGGTCCCTTACACGAAACCTCCCTTCACCATCAGCGACCTCAAAAAAGCCATCCCTCCCAACTGTTTCCATCGTTCCCTAACCCGTTCCTTCTCATACGTCATCTCTGACCTCACAGTGACCTTCATCCTCTACCACCTTGCCACCACCTACTTCCACTATCTCCCAACCCCTTTCTCCACCCTTGCATGGCTGGCTTATTGGGTAGCCCAAGGCTGTGTGCTAACCGGAGTTTGGGTCATAGCCCATGAATGTGGTCACCATGCCTTTAGTGATTATCAATGGGTCGATGACACCATCGGCTTCATACTCCACTCGTCTCTACTTGTCCCCTACTTCTCATGGAAATACAGCCACCGCCGCCACCACTCCAACACCGCTTCACTTGAGCGCGATGAAGTCTTTGTCCCAAAACCCCGATCAAAGATGCCGTGGTACTCAAAATACTTAAACAACCCACCAGGCCGTATCATAAGTATACTTACCACTCTCACTCTAGGTTGGCCCTTGTACTTGGCTTTCAACGTATCTGGAAGGCCCTATGACCGGTTCGCGTGCCACTATGCACCCAATAGCCCTATATACAACGACCGAGAACGCCTCCAGATTTTTCTTTCTGACATCGGGATCATCACCATGTCATCCATCCTATATCGTGTTGCCTTGGTAAAAGGCTTAGCTTGGGTGATGTGTGTCTATGGGGTCCCCTTACTGATCGTGAATGGGTTTCTGGTGCTAATCACGTACCTACAACACACACACCCTTCGTTGCCTCACTATGATAACTCGGAGTGGGAGTGGCTGAAGGGTGCATTGGCAACAGTGGACCGTGACTATGGTGTGTTGAACAAGGTGTTCCATAACATCACAGACACACATGTGGTGCATCATCTATTCTCAACAATGCCTCATTATAATGCGATGGAAGCAACGAAAGCTGTGAGACCTTTGCTTGGTGAGTACTATCGATGCGACAGGACTCCGTTTTATGTTGCGATGTGGAGAGAGGCTAAGGAGTGCCTGTTTGTGGAGCCAGATGAGGGTGAAGGTGGTGTGTTTTGGTACAAGAATAAGATCATGTAGTGAGGCTGCTTAGTTTTAGGATGTTTATGAATAGCGGCAGTACGTGTCTTGGTTCTGTTTTGTGTGTATGTGTGGGAACCTGCAGGTGTTACGGTTCCTCATGTGTAGGATGAATGTAAGATAGAAAGTGTTGTATGTTTTTTAATTAATGTCAATGCAAATGACTTTAATTGTTATATGCTATTGTGGGATTGAGTATTTCTTTTATGCTAAACTCGATATGTGTTTCTAACACCCAGCTGAGACTTACTTTACTTTTTTAAAATTGTATTTTAAAAAACATAAAAGAAAGAAGTTATTAGACACAGAAGGCAATTCCTTCCAAACCACTCTTGGTGACTAATCTTTATCTTAATTTGGTTTAATATGGATCCTTGTTTTACCAGCTTCAGCATGCATCTCGATCTCCAGACTGAAGTTGTGACTATACATGCTTTTCTAAGATTCTCTCACACCCTCATTCTCTCTCTCTCTCTCTCTCTCTCATCTGGCTATAAAAAACTCGACAAGCTCCGGGTAAACTAAATCCGGCCAAGCTTCTACCACTCCACGCATATGCGAAAACCCAAATTTTGAAACACACAACCCAGATCTTCATCAAATACGTACACACGAAAACCATAAAGCCCAAAACTTCTGGTGACGATGATGATATTGGCTTTAGACGCTGGTGTGACATAGAAATACCAATGTTGATGAAGGCCGGCAGTGTATAATGGGTGAAGAATTGTGGCCTGAGGTGGCCTATTTGCCCACAAGTGCCACGGTCGTGAGAGAGCTTACTGAACATCAACATCCATATCACCATATCCATAAAGTGGTGATGTTGCCAACAACATTGTGGCCGGAGTTCAGTAGAGATAGCCCTTGAAGAGAGAGGTTATAGTTTAGGGGAGATTTCCATGTAAATTGTTATAGTTTTGGAGTTTCGTTTTTACAGCTCATGATGTATCAATGTGGAAAACCTTATTTATGTAAAATCCAGCGTGGAAGGCTTCCAACTTGCTGTAATTTGGGGAGTTGCAGTCGACTCTCGTTTTGTGGTCACATTCTTGGGTAATGCTCAATTGCAGTGCAGATAATTCAAGACGTTCAAAGATGGTGGGTGGGGGTGTTTAGGAACCTGCGTGACACTATGGTTGATTTGCTATCATGAAGTTTCAAACTGTAATTTAACAGATTGAGGTTAACAGCTTTCACCACTACGATTTACGCTCTATATTGGATAATGTGGAGACTTAGAGACGCCAAGGCTTCTCCTTCTTGAAACCAAACCTATATATATTGCCGCATTTCCGAAAATATATATTCTATTCAAACCGCACTATTTCTTAATTGCAATCACAGGAACACTTTATTTAACTTGACTATGTACTTTTAAATATAAAGACAAAAACTCTATTAAACGAAGGTGACAAAACAAAAATATCTTAATTATATATATGATTTCTTACTAAATTTTTTAATTTACATAAATAAAGTTTTTATAACGACAACCGTTTTTCGTACGAGAACCAATTATAACTATTGATTGAGATTTTATAGAGTTGTTAATTGATAACCTTAAACTAATCAAACTTATCCATAATTAATTAAGGGTCGTTTGAACATTTTTACATTATCCCCACATTTTATAAACTAATATATACATTAAACGGAGAGGTATTAAATTACGAAAATTATACCAAATTAACAAGAAAATTATACTCTTTAATTTGAGACCAGTCTTGATTTATATTTTTTTCAGTTTTTTTTGTGCACAGCTCGACATGTGCACATGTGCAAATTTTGCACTTGTGCATATGCACAGATTCACCTAGTTTTTTCAGCGCACATGTAGATATGCACATGTGCAAAATTTGCATTAGTGCACATGTCGACCTGAACCGGAAAAAAACACAGCAAACACGATTTTTTTTCAAAAATATATAGCAAGATAGGTCTCATATTAAAGAGCATAATTTTGTCGTTAATTTGGTATATTTTTCGTAATTTAACACATTTTCGTTTGATGGATATATTAGTTTTTAAACAGTGGGGGAAATGTAAAAATATTCATACTATTCTTTTCTATTTAGAATTAGATGATTGGCCAGAAATAATCTCGCAGTTCTTATACGAAAAACAGTTCTCGTTTGAACCACTCCCTTCATACCTATAACCATGTACAAATTAACTATATTTATAACCGAGAAAAAAAATAACTAAATCATGATAATTTCTGTACCTATAATTGTAGAATGAAGTCTTCAAAATTATAATTAAATGTAGGATAAAGTCTTCAAAATTACAATTCTATACGAATATAGATTTTGTCTATGATTAAAAAATGTGTCTAAAAATTCTTCATGCTTTCCTTGCTTGTATAGAAATAGAAATTGAGAAATAAGACGTAAAAAATTGATTTTAACACTTTTAATTGTAGACACTTTATTTTGTATGCATGAATAGATGCAAACATCTTGTTCTCCAATTATTATAAGTTTGTACTTTTCTATATTTGTTCACATTTAAATCTGCGATCATCATCTGGTACACGTCTATAAAATATAAATACTGAACTTGACAAAATTTGATGCCCTTCCAAAAAGATACGTGGTTCTTTGATTGAAATTGACAAATGTCACAAATCTAAAAAAATAATAACCACTAATTTAATCTATTTTACCAACAAAATTAAGAAAATTATACTGCATTAGTACGTTAACACAACTCATGAATTATACATGTCCTAAAACTCTCTTCATGTTCTACACACATACACAGTAAATATACAATACAAACAAGATCAAAGCAACTTCGAAAAGGGGAGACAGAGTGGTAGTAGTCTATTAACAAATTTACAAATTGATATTGCCCTGAATTGAACCATCACCATCATATCATCCCCTAGTAGAGACTAAAAGCCAAGACCAACCATGAGACACTGAAATTACCAAAGCAGCCGATGGCTGTGATTCCTGATAAGATGTCAAAAGGACCGACACCAACGCCAAGGGCCAGTCACAGCTAGCACCATATGCATTTATATAACTATGACCAAAGATGGAAGACCACGCGAGGTTTAAGGAGATGAGACAGGCTACAGGATCATGTTTTTTCTTTTCTTTTTTTTAAATCATAACCAGAAAACTGGCTAGGAAAAGATTATAGATCTTCCTGAGAGATTAAGGCGTACAATTCGTTCGCAATCCAGCTTGCTTCTGAAAGGTTCCTGATAGGTGCTGCAATCTCATTGGCCATTGTCATCAAAAGGTTCATGCAATCTGTAGTCATTCACATTCACAGATCTTGTGAATCCTTCTATTCATTAAGATTTACAAGTTGCAATGCATGTTTTGTAAGGGTTGCTCTCTCTCTCTCTCTCTCTCACACACAAGTAATCGCTTTTTTTTAAT
Source organism: Pulicaria dysenterica (assembly GCA_947179395.2). NCBI lineage: Eukaryota > Viridiplantae > Streptophyta > Magnoliopsida > Asterales > Asteraceae > Pulicaria > Pulicaria dysenterica. Next base: position 61,453,199 of record OX359295.1, read on the forward strand.
GAAGTAAGAAGGTTTTTTCAGAATTTTTTTAATTATAAAATTAATGTTTTATGCACACAAAAAAAAAGCCTCCTTTGGGGATTCCATTGGCAATTTCTTTTGTATATGTTTATTGACGGGTATTTATACATTGGATTAATTGTCAAAAATTTCATTAACATTATGCCCTAAACCCAGTCACGCAATGCACTTATTTTAGGACCAAGTACATCAGCAATGCTCAATCCCACCCAAGCAGCGTAGGACTACTACTTGCTAATTGTTAAAACATTTCACTGAACATAAGCTACTGTATGGCATGGTTTAACATTGTTAAGTTTAAGTAATATCAAAGAAAATGGCCAGAAAATGCTAACCTGGGAATTTGCTAAGATTAAGCAGAGACATTGCAGCAAGAATCTTGTGTTCTATCCATTCACTATTTTCTAGATTTTCTTTCAGTTTAGAGATCAGAAGCGAGAAGGCTGAGAGCTGGGATTCTGAATCAGGTAATGAAGCAAGTGAAGAACTGAACCACACAGCTGTTGTCAAGCCCACTTTTGCGATATCTTGGTGTCCACAACTTAAGCACTGGGAAAGTGAATCCAAAAACGACTTTTTCCCGTCGCCAAGAAGAGATGCTGACAATTTAGTCAACCACTCCTCAACAGCCTCTTCCTCCTCGTTATCCTATACGCCATAATCAATGTTAGAATTGTCCTGTATTATATTCTGACTTTCTGAGGTAGCGTTTCATATGCTGGAATAAGAGAAGAATGCAATGGTCCATGCCATTGGTGATTGGAACATATATTAAAAAAAGAGAAAGAAAAGAAAGCAATGTGTTTGTTTTGTTTCATGGAATGACATGGGCCACTCCTGAAGGAATGTGCTTCATTCCTTCACCTGATTATCATTCCACAGGCAGGAGGTGATATTTCCCCTTCATCATGGCATGAAAAGATAAGTTGCAAGCTAACTCAGTTTTACTTATGTAATTATTAATTAACATGTCTTTTTATAAATTCCAAATTTCTAACTAAATTACCTTTTAGACTCCAAAATAACTAGAATTTCTTTGAATTGATATTGTAATCTTAATTGAGGTTTTAATGAGCTTTAATTATCTTCAAAACTTGATTTATTTACCGAACATGATAATGAAGTGTAGTGATCCATTCCAAAACCATCCACATTTCATTAAAAAGTTAAATACCACTATAATTACATGAAGTAAAACACAATATGAACTTAATCCTGACCGTAATAAAATAACTATTTTTCTTAAGAACTTTGGAAAGAGAGAAAATTACCGGCAAAATGTCATCTTTGATTGTGATTTTGTCTTCAAGGAGATCTGATTCAGATCTATTATATAAACCGGCTTTCTCTAGGATACAATCCTCCGTGATTACCTTTCCAGAAAAAGAGATTCGTCCTCCCAGAATAAGGAGTGCTCTGCAACATGTTTCTCGGACCTTTTCATTAGAAAGACTGGCATCAAGAGCAGATGTAATCGTATCAACAGCTTCCTCTCTATATATACTGTACTTCTGTTGATCCACCTTTAAGTTGGAATATAGACATTGTAACAATCAAAAGCTTGCATTAAAATTTTACCACAAAAGAATTTTATATGAATGCTAAAAGCTCATTGGTGCAAGCTTTTAGTATCATTAGACAGTCACAATAAGCTTCATATAGTAACAGTTTTAGTTTTCTGTATCTCTATTAACTGAGAAGAGTCACTATAAATACACAAGGAAGACAAGAAAAAAGGAAACTGTTCTATGGAGAATCCCAGATTTCAAGGGATTATCTACCAATTGTGGGATCATAATTTGCTGATTTGCTCCCAATTCTCCTATATTAATTACATAATCTTTTACATTTTCCCACATGTAGAGTTGGCAAAAGACATGCAGAAAAGTTAAAGCGTTTTTATATATTTAAATATATACCATAAGGTCCAGGTGTAACAAAAGCACAGCAACCAATGATCTTTGCTCGGGTGAACAGTTCTGAAGAAAGAGTAGCAAAATGTGCATCGAGCTCACTATACTCTCCTTCTGCAAGCCACTCAAGAAAAAGCGGACATCTTTTCTCCTAAAGTGACAAACCATGAATAAAAGTAATCACTTTAACCAATATGAAGCAGGTAGCATACATTAACTTTGCAACGTGTATAGTATCATTTTCACAAGTTATAATTATCGAGTAACAATTGAAATACCTGCTCAGACAAATTAGATCAAAAAGCAGAAACACTGCATTCGTTCTTGATTTTACTCCCTTGCAGTGGAGTAGCTCAAGCAGACCCTGCTTTTCAATGTGTCTGGCTATATGATTTCTGCAACTAGAGTCTGCTTCAATACAGCGGGACAGCAATGCTGCTACACGTGTCTTTTCATCCAAATTTCCATATCCAAATCTTTGAATTAGAAACTGTAAACCCCCAAGAGCAAGTAGATGCTTAGCATTTGCTGTATTTTCCTCTTTACCAAATACAGTAAGCAGCTGCTCTAATATGAAAACCGCAGCTTCAGCCATATATTTTTGTTCCCCAGGGCTTCCCCAAGGTTGAGAAGCAGAGGCTAATATCTTCCTGGAGTGCTTTGATTTCCAGCCATCAATGACTCGCTTCAAAATAGAGTTGGTGAATGGAATAGTATGGCATTCCAATGTTTTCCCGGTTACAGGACATGTTGTGTTTCCCTTATTAAACCATTCCACGATAGCTGCATGCTCATAGGTTTGACCAGTCTCTATAGTCACGGGATCTTCAAAAAGAAGTCCAGTTAGAGGGCATATATAATCCTCAGGGGCATTCAAAAAAGAATGTCCTCCATTGGCATTTGTTTTTATTGGCTGCATCAAAGAAGAGAAAACTACAATTAGAATGAAAGATCAAAGCACGTTATATGATGGTTGTTTCGATATGATTACCGAGAAGTCGGGATGTTTCGCATCATCTACATGTGACAAGCAATTATTGTCAACAAGATCAACAGATCTCTCAGTTTGTTGCTGTCCAAAGACAAACTTTGCTAGCCTCTTGAGAGTAAGTTCATTGACTTTCGCAACTGGAAGTGATTGCAACATACTAGGGCTCTCCAGTCCTTCTAAGGCATTTGCTCTTTTCAATTCCAGTTCTTCTTGGGTTATTATTCCATCCTGCTATATTAAGAATATTATGAGCATGTAAACATTACTTTGCTAGATGTATATGCAAATGATAATGACAATTATGCAATATAAACTATAAATGGGAAATAGAGTAAATTGTGCTGCAACCATACAACTTCCAAACAAGACCCAAGATGGACGATGGAACAATTGACTTGGCCTTCTTGTGTTAGATGTGCGTTTTAAAAGTGAGTATGTGATATTGAATAACTAGAATCAGAGATAATTAGTTGTAATAAAATGGGTTGGAGGAGATGGGATTTGGATCTACTTCTGGTGTTTGAAGTTGTTATAGCCAGATAGTCAGCTGTTTTGACTGTTTCTGATTCACAAGTAATCACAACAACAACAATGCACCAATCGTGCCTTATAAGATGTAGAAAGTCATACATCTACCCAAGGATAAAGAACTTGCTTCTAAACAGACCTTCGGCTTATTGACTGTTTCTGATTATTTATGAAATCAACAGACAAGATGACCAAAAAGCACACAACTATGAAAGGGTGAGATAAGTGTTGCAATATGAGATTAAAGTGTCTCAAATTAGGTAATTTTACCTTGCCCTATGATAACGAGTTTTGTTATCCAGGCATCGAATTATTGCATGAATATTAACATAACAAGTCATAAGCAGCATCTCTTTATCCAGACATCTACTTATTGCCACTATAAATTTCAATAATTCGTTTCACAAGACAAATCTAAATACCCCCTAAATTTAGTTCGCTCGTGACATGAAAAGAAGCATAATGAGTAGTAAGAAATAACTCATGCCAACAAGCTAACCAATGAATCAGTATTGATATTAAACAGACCTGAAAGGGCTCCTCGTCCCTTTTAACATGTAAATCCTTATATTCGTCATCTTCTTCTAAAGGATATGTAAGCGTCCGTTTATCTTCCACAGACCCATCAAAGCTATAAATATCATCATCCGATCTCTGTGAATATTGATAAACTTCCACTTCAGCAGTTATTGGTTTGTGCATCCGGCCAAATACAGAATCATACAACTTCTTGCTGACCATAGGCTGGGATGAAAACGATGGGCTAGTAAACTCTGAACCACTTCCGTTCACACCCTCATGCTGAATTCCCTGAACCAAAACTGATGGAACACGAATACAAGGAACCAAGGGAGCTTCTACACCATCTGTGAGCCAATCCTTGTAGTACAATGCGAATTGGTACGTACCCGAGTCTAAAATTTCATAATAAACTTTTTTTAATTGCTTTAGCTTCCTTCTGTTGTGTGGGTCATCTTCTAGAGAATGAACTTCCTGATTGTACCACACTTCTAAATGTGATAAATGAGGGTAGAATACATTTTCCCACAACTCAACAACCAATGTGGTTCGGGCTGCAGATGGAGAATCACAAAAGATTTGCAAAAGATGTTTGGCTGATATGCGCTCTTTTTTCTGTAGCTGATATATCACACTTAAATACAAGTGACCACAAGCTGATAAAATGGAGTTGGGAAAACCAGATGTAAATCCATCTTTCAAATCATTTGCATTTAGACCTGTGATCACACTAAGCTGTAAAGAAGCTTTCTTCAACTCTTTTGCATTAGCACGATTCTCTGCAGCTCTTTCAACCGTTTCTATAGCTTGTTCAAGGTTGGATATAACTTTGCTTTCAGCAACTATCTCTTCTTCTAACTTTGAAAAATTAAGGGCAGCAAAGCAATTGTGATACATTGACGTCCTGAAATCCTGATCTTTTAGAAATCTTTTAATGTAAGCACTCAAAATGGATATCACTGCTTTGATGGCAACATCATCAAGAGCTACTTCAGGAACAGATTCGATCTCAGCTGGTCTGCGGGCCTTGCTATCACGAACAGTTTCTTTGTTGTGTGTATTATTTGATCGACTAGATGATGAACCAGGTTGGTTCCCAGCTTTCTGATAATTATCATAATCGTTAACATAACCATTATCAATCTGCACATCCTTCCCTGAGATGTTGTCATACTGCTTATTCATGCTAATTGGGGGGCTAAACACACTGTTTAGATATATATCTTTGTACCTTCCTTTATCCACCATTCCATCTTTGACTTTCCGAATACCTTGTTTGACCTCAGCTATCTCGTCAAGAGAGAATTGTTGTGATGACTCGATACTGCGTCTGGAAAGATCTCCCGTGTCTTGAGAACCTCTTCTAATGTGACTCTCCCTCCTTGCATTCCTTGACCCTCTGTCCACTTTTTCCCTTTGAAGAATATCTACTGATCTCCTACCCTTGACTCTATCGGTTATTGGAGATTCAACACGGATATCGTATCGACGGGTATCTGAATATGCCCTCTCTGTCTTTCTCAAACGATTTGGAATCCCAGATTTATGTTCGTTTAGAAGTGGGTGGGGTGGGATTCTTGTTGTTACAGGTCCAGATGAAGCTCTAGTCATTCTTTTTGAGCTACTGCTCTTGAAACCCTCCTCCGCGAGAAGATCCTCCAAAGACATTGCCATTTTGATACAAAATCCTGTTTGAACAAAGAATGCCAATTTATAAAATCCACTTGACTAGGAATATACATCTCAATTCATTTCTGCAATTGAACACATGCAGGACTTAAACCCATAATTCATAAAGATCTATTGATACAGCAGCTGAGGGAACTACAAAGTACTCTAACGGCCCCTGTTTTATATATCTAATTGTTTTCAGGATCATGTGATCACAAATTTTCCATTAACATTATTATGGCTTATACATATTTGAAGCTTCAATTGAGTGACTACCGTAATTATGCACTTATGCAGTAATCACAGTCCAAATAAAGAGTCGGTTGTATTAATTAAAGCATCAAACCTAAGAATGCATATGATCTCCTATAGACCTAAAAGAACAGCAACCATCGCAAACTAGATATGAAATTACTAGAAATTAACTGAAACATATAAAGAAAATAACTTCTTACTCTTCTAATTCCCTTAAACTGCCCAAGATATTCGTTATAAGTTGACTTGCATACATAAACAAGATAAATCTTAACATAAGATTAACTCCTGAAACAGCTATGATAATAGTATAATACCATGTTCTCTAATCTGCAACTATCCACTATAAACGTTCAAATTAAGTCGGGTCAAAGAATTTCAGTCAGTCAGGTATTTTCTCGAGCACGTGATGAGCATGTCAGAATTCGTACGAGAAAGAGAAAAAAAACGATGATTTAAACCCCTACCCTTATCTTAATCTTCTGGATATGAACTTGAACCGAACAAAACACAAAAACATAAAATCGATTCCAGCCTCAGAGAACTTACGATGATCGTCGGCGAAGTGCAAATTTGCAAGATGGGTAACAAGGGAAATGGTTTATTGGCGAGAAAATTTGAAGAAACGATTGAGTGAAGGCCATTGGCTAGTAGATATAAGAAATAGTAGTAAGGTAGAGGGAGGTAACAGAGGTTGCGACAAATGGAAGATGACAGGGTCAATTGAAGAAGAATCATGGTGAGCATTAGTTTATTCGGGTATATATATTTGCCGGCCGAATCAATGGCATGTTTTGAAGCTTATTGAAGGTTCCAAAACCGTCCTCGTGTCGGTCGATGTAGCATTGTTCGTAGAATGTCTCTCCGTTCGGCATCGGCATTAAATTGAATTGAATAGATCAAACCTCCGAGAAAACGTGGCTAACGTAGCGTAAGTACATGATATTGAACAATCAATGTCATAATAAATTTATAATAAAACATGTGTCATTACTAAATGATAGCATAATTTATTATTTTTACTAAAAATCATGTTTGTTATTTGATGATGTTTGAAATTTTTTTTTTCAAACGGCACTTGAGAACTTTTGAAAAAGAGTTTTAGTATGTTATTACCTAGCCTAAATAACTCAAATTTTATTAATAAGATCTAGTAAATTGTTAGAATTGTTATAGAGTGATTAAAAGAAAACAGTATGATTATAACATCACATTGACCAATCTAATGATTTACATTTGATACTGTATTTAATCCATGTAAAAAAGAATGGTTTGAATTTCATCTGTAGTCATTGAAACCGCAAATCGTTTCCTGATGTACATTAAATATGATGGGTTATTCACTTATACTTTAATAAAATACTATACAATTAGACATAGTAATATATTTAAGTAAACTTTTGAAACGGATTTAATTCATTGTCTTAACTAAATCATAAATATAGACATTAGAATTGATATTTACAAATAGAAAGTAGTTTTTTTAACACAATTAGAGAGTTAATTATGTTTTCTGGATGTGGCGGAAGGGAGGAAACGATGGTGGTGGTCTTGATGATATGTGGAGGTGGCCATAGTTAATTCAATTTTAGAAGGTTGCCTGAGGTGGGTAATGATGGGTGATGGTGATGGTGACGCTAGTGAGATGATAATGCCGTTCGTGGTGTGTTACACTAATAGGAAGAGATAGAGTGAGACAACGGAAAGAGAGATCTATTATGAATAAAAAAGAGTACAGAGAGTGAGGAAGATTTGACTTTCTTTTGTTTTTAAAAACATATTATAAATTAAAGAATGATTAAAAAGTAAGAGCAAGGACACAATAATCTTTTTAGTATAAGACTAAAACCTACAAAAAAAAGTTAGTTGTTTGAGATTATAACCATACAATTTATCAGTTAATACTAAAATCGTAAAAACCTAAGTTCATGGTCAATCCACACAATTGTATTAGAGTTTAATGAATTATTACATTAGCATTTCATTATTCATACAATTTTACCTATCAACATTCACACTCAATAACTATATTATAAAGTATTTAAGTCTTATCTTAACCTTTCAATTTATAAAAAATTTAAATTACTAATTAACCCTTATTTAACCCTATAAGGAAATCGTTATATGAAGTCAATTAAATTCTTAAATACTATAACTAAATAAAAAGCTAAATAAAAAGTCAAGTCATGCAAATTAATTTTCAACTTATTTGATATTAAATACATTTAAATGCTAAATAAAAAGTATCTTTATAAAAAAATAATTCAAAATTTTCGATCATAAACACATATTTACTTTAAGTATTAGAAAATATATATAACTAAAACTCATAAACCTATAACATGAAACCTAAATGTATAGATATTTTCGGATTTTTAAACGATTCTTGTAATCGAAACAAAAGATTTCTTGTAATCGAAACAAAAGATTTAATATAAAGTATATTTAGTATTCTTTTATTTATATTTTTATAAAAAAGAGATGTATTGTAAACGAAATTATTCGAGATGATCATAAGATAATAACACGTTTGTTCATAAATTGTTAGACAATAAATTTAAAATTTAATTTTAATTTTGTTTGGCTCCATTGCTTTTTTTTAAACAGCAAAGTTAGTTGTTAGTAAACCCCAAGTTAGAATTAAACTCCATTGCCAAATTTGAACCGTAGACCTGATTCGTTGTTTGGCTCCATTGCTTACGCTTGCTGGCTTTCGAACTAGGCAAGTAGCTTAAAGTTACAGCACACAGTCTTATCCCACCACCTCCACGCCTCCCTTCGAATCTCACCTTTTTCTCATGATATATCTCCTAGGGTTCGCTTCACTTGCTGAATCAAACCCACACGAAGCTAGTCTAGTCGAATGTAAGTTAATAGCATCAACTTATTTTGTTGATTTCCTCGTATTTTGCTGTTTTCGGTGTTTCTGTAGGCTTATGTTATTTCTTAATTATATTTGCAAACATTTAAGTTAAATTGTGGTGTTTGTTTGTTGATTTTGAAGTAGATTTCAAGTTTAATGTTCAAGAGTTGTTGCCGTAATTGAGTTGGTGATTTCAAAGTGGAAAAAAAATGATTTCGAGAGGTGGAGGTAGTGGTTCGTTGGATCAACAGCCACCGCCGTCTCCGCCGCATCGGTGGAACATGTGGACATAGACGGCGGGGAATCTCGGAGAATCGATACTTAACAGTGAGGTGGTGCCCTCGTCGTTGGTCGAGATTGGTCCCATTCTTCGTGTGGCTAATGAAGTCGAACCTAGTAACGCCAGGGCTGCTTATCTTTGTAAGTTTGTTGTTCCAGGCACAATTGTGTGTAAATGTTAGACCATGCGCATCGGTCTCCTGTGAGAGGGTGTGAGCGGCCCTCACGCGCGCGAACACCATCGCCTATGCGTGTGAGGGTGAGGCTCGTGAGCGGTTGCGTGAGTGTGGTCGCGGAGTGTGAGCCCAATTTTTTTTTTTTCAAACTAGCCGTTTAACCCAACGGTTACTTTTTTTTTTTTTTCTTTTTCCAACTCTATAAATACCATCTAAATCTTCACCTTCTTCACACCCACTCTTCATCTACTTCTTCACACAATTTCTTCATTGATCTATATGGACAAGGGAAAGGGCAAGCAAGCTTTCAAAACCCCACGACGGGTTTCAAAATCGCGAGGCACGAGCTCGCAACCGAGCCCCCCGGATATGTTTGCGATATCACCTCCACCACCAAATTACATCCAAGGCATGCAACAAATGCCTATGTATTCACCTATGTTTGCAAATCAATTCAACATGGGTTTTGCACAATTTCAAGGAGCACATCAAGGTTCATTTACACATCTTCTTCAAAATCAAATGTATCCGGATAACGAGGAGCTCGAGATGGAGAAGGAGGAGGAGGAAGAGGGTATTCCCGACACCCAACCCGACGAGATTATTCCCGAAACCCAACCCGAGGAGGCGGTCGAGACAACAAAAAAAGGCAAGAGAAAGACGGTGGCGTGGAGTTCCGCCGAAGAGGCTTTATTGGTTTTGGCGTGGCTTACGGTCTCCGAAAATTGTGTAACCGGCAACGCCCAAAGAGCACGTAAGTTTTTATAAACATAATCGTATTATTATTGTTATATAATCGTATTATTTTGTTATATAAATTTATTAATATAATCGTATTATTATTGTTATATAAATTTATTAATATAATCGTATTATTTTGTGTAGCCAGATTTTGGGGGAATGTGGCAAGTTGGTACAACTCAAAACGAAGGAACTTTGAGGAACGCACGAAAGACCAAATAACCGGCAAGTGGAACGACTTGAGGAAAAAAATAACACATTTCTGTGGAATATATAATAACTTCGTCAACAATGCCAGATCCGGATGGAGTGAGGCAGACATCCTAAAGAAAGCATACAAACAATATCGGGATGAGAATAAACCGCTTGCGTTTGCTCACGAGGAGGCATGGAGGGTGGTGAAAGACCATCCGAAATGGGCAAACGTGCCCTTGATGGATGACTCCCCGAGACCATCTAAAAGGAGCAAGTCTTCGGATCCATCAACCCCGCACACGGCATCTTCCAATGCCGGTATCAACATTGATTTGAACGTACAAGATGATGATGTGGATGATGATGATGTTCGCATCGAAGAACCGACACGCGCAATGGGGCGGGACAAAGGTAAACGTGCTATGAAAGGAAAAAGCACGGAAAAAAGCTCGGGTTTCATGGGTGTGATGTCGGACTTGAAGGAATACGTTGACAAGTTCAATACGGGGAACGAAAAATTACTCGGCGTGGAAGAAAATAAACTTCAAATACTGATAGAGGCGGCCGACGCGTTAAAGTTGAAAGCGGAGACACTGAGTCTGAGAGAAATGCGCAAACAACGCGAGTTTGTCTACTCCCGACACGATCATCTCACGGGCGAGGATTTGGAATCCATTCGTAGACAAAAAGAGGAAATTAAGAAAAAATACGGGTGGTAGTTTCTATTTTTCTTAATTATGTACGTTTTTTATTTTTGATAATTAAGTATTATCTTTTTATTATATTGTTTTAATAATTGATTTATGTTGTTTAAAATAAATATAAAAAAAATAGAAAATAGAAAAATGAAAACTGTGTGAAAGCATGTGATGGATGCAGGATTGTGTGAGAGGTTTGTGTGAAATGGTGGAAGAATGATGTGGCGCTGATGTGGCAGGCAAAAATCATGTGAAACTGTGTGAGTGTGTGTGACGGATGCTGATGGTCTTAACACTGTTTTTTTGGGTAAAGGCGACAACCTCAGGCCAAGAGATAACTCTAAAACAAAACTCGGTACATGTTTAGGTGTGTGTTTTGATAACAAGGATTCTCATTTTAACAAGACATTTAATCCAAAACACACACTTTAACAAGACAGTAAACCATGTCCCTCAAATTCCCCAACTGCCATGTCTCCACCACCTTCCTTGCATTGGATGTAGGCTTAAACTTGAGAGTGAGAAGTTTAAGCCTGGAACCTTTCTAAATAGATGAGAATTTTGTTCTTTCTACACATGATACACAGCTTCCGTTAGAGTAATTCTTCGGACAACACTCCATGATCCATTCCTCTTGGTATGCGAAACTGTATAGGTTCTATATCCATCATGTTGCTAGAATTAACCTCAATTGATACTTTTTGTTTATATTTATGCCAAATTTGTTCAGAGAAAGGACAAAGGGAAGTACAAGTGATCATGATCTTCCATTTGGTTTTGGCAGAACAAGCATAAAAGGGGGGCTGGGCGTTCCATCCACGTATTGATCCTGTGTAGATAACTTCTTCCCAATCACGAGGCACGAGCCATAACATAAACGCATGTTTCATTATTATACTCCAGACGTGCTTTGTCAATTAGTCTGTGTCCACTTTGTGAGACTCTTCAACCCAAGCCCTCCTTGAGATTTAGCAAGACATGCCACCTCCCAAGAAACTTTCACTTTACCCCTCCTATATCTCCTTGACACCAAAGAAAACCCCTTATCGCTTTCTCAATCTGCTTTATCACTGCAACTAGGAGCATGAATACCGTAGACCAATACACATGCATAGAGGAGAGAACGAACGTGATTAGCTGACGCTTTCTTGCAAGAGAGAGACTTATTGTTTCCAATCCTACTATCGATTATTGACTTTTTCAAGGATTTTGCAATCTTTTTTAACGGTCTAAATGTGATAAGAGGAACCCCCAAGGCCCAAGGTATCTTACCAGAAGAGTACCCTCTTCGAACTGCGTACTCTCTATAATTGCTCTTCATGTATTGTGGTTAACATTTGCAAAAAAAAAAAAAAAAAAAAAAAAAAAACGGTGTTCTTTTTGGGACAAGGGACTAGCACAGAGCAATTTTTAAGTTCATTTAAAGTTTCCTTCACGACCATAGCAAAAGCTGCATCACCATGACAATAAAGCATTAGATCATCATCAGCAAAACACAAGTTAGTAATTTTCTCATTATTGCATTTCGCATGGTATTTGAAATTCATTTTATTCTTCTATTTTTCGATGAAGCACGAGGATAAGCATTTCCATAACCAAGGTAAATAGTTATGGGGAAAGTGGGTCTTCTTGTCTTAACCCTATCTTCCCTTTGAATAACCCATACGGAGCTCCATTTATGTTAAAGAAATAAGAGGCTGTCATAGTTTGTTTTCGTAAGCCTCCTTGCATTCTTAATTATCAGTGTGTGTGTGTGTTATATATGAATGAAGAAAGCACAGTACGAAAAAATAAGAAAAACACAGAAATCGATTACATTGATAATGCAGTGTTTACATACATATATAGGCTTTGTTTTTGGCGGTTAATCACGCGCCAAAAACTGCCTAACGACAACTTCTAACATCTGTTTGGCAGTTGCAAATGGCCGTTAACATATTCCATTTGCCACTTAATTCGACCAAACCTTATTCAAGCTAACATAATACTATACTAATCGTTTTAAGATATTTACAAGTATCAACAACAAATACAATTAAAATAATTAAGTTTCTAACACTCCCCCCTAAAGAACCCCCCTGGTGATGACACGTAGCATATTGTTTAGGGGCAAAAATGAAAAATTGAAAAAAAAAGAAGTTCACGTTCTTTCTTAACCTTCCAGCGACTTGAGCATTTAAAAATAAAAACGCCCCATTTACTTTAAATGATCATAACTCGTTCGTTTTTAACAATTTTAACAAAAAAATTATACCGTTAGATTCTGTTTTTCGTCCTCTTTCAAACAAGACCGGACTTGATATATTTCTGAAACTTTTTTTTTTTTTTGAAATGCAAAGTTTGCATTTTGAGTTGGGTTCATTCAAACTCAAAATGCAAAATCCGTAGTTTGCATTTTGAGCTGGGTTCATTCAAGCCAAAATGCAAGCTTCTTAGATGCTTGATTCATTCAAGCCTAAATGTAAAATGCAAAATCCGTAATTTGCATTTTGAGCTGGGTAATTCAAACCATGCATAATGAAGAATGCAGAATGCAAAAAAAATGCAGAATGAAAGAATGCAAAATGCAAAACACATGCAGAATGAAGAAATGCAAAAAACATAAAGAATGCAAAATGCAAAAAACATGCAAAATGAAGAATGAATAATGCAGAAAGCAAAAATCATGCAGAATGCAAAAAAAATGCAAAATGCAGAATGCAGAATGCAAAATGCAAAAAACATGCAGAATGCAGAATGTAAATCCGTATAAACATGCAAAATGCAAAAAACGAAAAAAGCAAAATTTATGATCTGAGACGAACCATTTGCGACGACTGCAAGGTCATTAGCGACGACTTTGCTTATTTGTGACGACAGATTTAACTTCATCGTCGCTAATTTCTGATCTGAGACGAACCTTTTGCGACGACATTCAGCTCATTAGCGACGACATTCAACTCATTAGCGACGACATTCAGCTCTTAGCGACGAGCTGCTAAAATGCAAAAAAAGGGTGTTTTTTCTGTACAGTTGCCAAAATGCAAAAAAAAAATTCATTTTCAAATTTTTTTTAAAAAAGTATAGGAAGAGTGATCTTGTTTGAAAGATGATTAAAAAACTAAAAGAATGGTATAATTTTTTTGATTAAATTCACAAAACTTAAAAAGTTATGGCAATTTAAAGTTTTTGAGGGTTTTTTTTAAATCGTGGGTGTTGGGGGGGATAATTACATTTTTGCCTTATTCTTCCTAAATTAATACATAATAATTACAGTTTTGCCATCGATCAATCTCATCCATTGATATTGATGATCCAAAGGTCCAGATTGGTTTTTTAGGTTCTTTGTTTAACACATGGTTCTTTATTGATCCAATTTCTAGGAATATATATCTAAGTTCTTTACCATTATCTATAGTTATTAAATAATATAAATATTATCATAATTAAATTTTACACATGTCATCAATTACTTTTTTATGTTAACTAATTTTAATATAAAACTATTTTGGTTTTCAAGAAAGTGTCATAATGTGTTTTTCTTTCATTAGTACATAACAATTATATTTATAATATTTCAAAATTAAGGGTTGCATCATACTATTTTAAATCTAAATTGGTTGATCATGTGACGAAAATTTAACTTCTATAAAAACACCATTGTTAAAGCTACACATGAAATTTCAAGTCTAATAATGATTAATTTTGTCGTTTAAATACATTCTATATGTTATTTATATTTGAGAATTTATTTTGTATACACGTTAGTAATCTAAAAAATCTAATAAAATTTAAAAGTAATTTTAAGCAATTTCGTATTTATATATGAAGTGTTAAACTAGTTAACTTATAAAATAATGAGTTAATTACAAAATTCGTCCTTTTAGATAGGGGCCTTTTGCACGTTTAGTCCTTTAACCAAAACTCTTGCAAAAATAGTCCTTTAAATGAGAATTTGTTACATTACCCTAACAGAGGTTAAATTTGACTAACGATCAAAGGGCAATTTGGTCTTTTTACTCTTTATTCCTGTTACCAAACATTGTTAAAGGACCAATTTTGTAATTAACTCATGATTTTATGTAATCTTCAAGATATATCTTTATCATCTTTATGATATATCTTTATCATCTTCAAGAATTTACAATTTTTTTTTACTCAAGAACATCATATGAACAACCCAAATCAAGAATTTTAAACTTAACAAGAAACCAGCATTTTTAAAAAATATAAGATGAATAGATTTGAAATTCATATATGGAGTTTACCCAAATCTGTGAATTTTAAACATAACAAGAAACCATCATAAACTAAACTCATCTAATGCATATATGGCGTATCAGTCAAACAATCTTTTCAAAGAAGCAGATCTGAAGCAGTAGCGGAATGGGAGACTAACCACAGATCTGAAAATGGCCCCTGTAGACTACGAAGAGTGGGGCATGGATTCAGAGGAATGGGGGACTAACCACATATCTGAAAATGGCATGAACGACGGCTGAGACTCACGGCGGCGGCTGAAATCAGATCTGAAGCATCAGCGGTTGGCGAAGCTTTCTTCGGCGGCACCTACGGTTTTGTAGGGTGGTGGTTTCAGGAGTTGTCGGCGGTGAGGGCCCGGTGACTCACGACTGCCTTAGGGTTCTCTCTCTCTCTCTCTCTCGTTTTCTGCGATTTAGGTCTTTACTTTCACAATCAAGAACAGACCTGTGCGGTAGTGTGACGGTAGCAAACCAATTGTGGCCGGCGGTGGTGGAGTAGCCATGAAAGCTGAGCTATGTTCGAATGAGAAATATTGGAGGAGGAGGAATATCTGGGGGGAAATGAGTGAGTGAGATGTGTTTGGTAACCAAATGAGTGTTTGGTATTTAGTTTTAAAGTAATGGCTGTTTGGTAATAAGTATAATAGGAGAAATGTGTTTGGTTACAAGTATAACAAAGGAAAATACGAAAGTACCCCTGGGTTAACGGTCAAAATTAACGTCGTCTAAGCAAAGGACCTTTTTTGTAACAAATTCTCATTTAAAGGACTATTTTTACAAGATTTTGCTTAAAGAACTAAACGTGCAAAAGACCCCTATCTAAAAGGTCGAATTTTGTAATTAACTCTAAAATAATAACAAAAAGCAGAGTAATTGATTTCAAATAAACGGTAGAGATGTAAACGATGAAAAGGGTGTCAATTTTTATCCGTAGATCTAATAAATTCAGAGGACCAGTAATGGCATGCTCGTAAATCATGCTCGTAAATTATTAGCAACAATTCCAATTTTTATTTTTATTTTTATTTTGGCTCTCTCTCTCTCTCTCTCTCTCTCTCTCTCTCTCTCTCTCGAGCTTACGCTTGCTGCCTTTAGACTATCAGCATCCAACCCAACTTACCTAACCAAAAGCACCGCCACATCAGCTTCCACATCATCCTCCACCTTCAACCCTTTCTAACCTTACAACCCCACATCCAACCTAATTCAACCCCATTCAATTTTCTATTTAAAAAAAAAGAAAGAGAGATGAGAGCCGATCGGGTTGGTGGACTAGATGGGGTTGGAACCCGCCACCACCCAACCAGCGGCGATGGTGTTCCGGTCGGTTTCCAGGCTCCACATCAGCAGAAGCCGATGGCTTCAACCATGGATGCGGATGGTCTTAGAAGTAGCTTAAAGTTGCAGTACACACTCCTATCCCACCACCTCCACACCTCCCTTTGAATCTCACCTTTTTCACATTTTCTCTCTCCTAGGGTTTGCTTCAACCCACACGAAGCTACTCTAGTCGAATGTAAGTTCATAGCATCAACTTATTTTTTTGATTTCCTCGTCTTTTGCTGTTTTCGGTGTTTTTGTAGGCTCATGTTATTTCTTAGTTATATTTGCAAACATTAAAGTTAATTCGTGGTGTTTGTTTGTTAATTTTGAAGTAGATTTCAAGTTTAATGTTGAAGAGCGGTTGCCGTATTTGAGTTGGTGGTTTCAAAGTTCTAAAAATGACTTCGAGAGGTGGAGGTAGTTGTTCGTCGGATCAACAGACGCCGCCGCAGCGGCGGATCATGCGGACACAGACGGCGGGGAATCTCGGAGAATCGATATTTGACAGTGAGGTGGTGCCCTCGTCGTTTTTCGAGATTGCTCCCATTCTTCGTGTGGCTAACGAATTAGCGCCAGGGTCGCTTATCTTTGTAAGTTTGTTGTTCTAGGCACAATTGTGTGAAAAATGTTAACAATGTTGCAAACTTATTTAAGATTTACTTGGGGTTCAATCTCTTCCGTAGTGTTGAGGAAGCCTAGGTTGTAAATCGGTGAGAAGTCGTCATGCATTAATGAACAGGACCAGATATTTCAATTTCCCGGATATGTTAATTTCAAGTTGTTGTTAATGCTTAATCACTACGCATTAGCACAATGTAGCTATTCGAGATATTAAGGCTTTACGAAGCAGCTACTTTAAACAAATGTGATATACAGATACACATCGCCCCAATATAATACAATCACTACTCAGAACAATTAGACTTTACAAGGCAGTTGCTTTAAACACAGGTGAAATACAGTTGCACACCAGTCCAATACAATATAGTCGGTAAAATATGATCTGATTTACACACATCAAACAACAAAAAATTTGGAAGAGCGGTGACTAGGTAAGCTCGTAAAAGATGGGAAGAACGACGATTTAGGAGGCTCAAATGATCGAATTGATGAAGAACACGGAATAACACTTTAGCTTTCAGATTTATTTGTTGGCAAGCCAAATCGATCAGAAGTTATCTTTGTTCCTTTGAATTTGAGAACCTTTGAGTTTGGGATTGACAACAAAGAAATCCGGAAAGGGGAAGTGGAAGTGAAAAATGTCAGCTAGAGTTTCTTATTTCTTCTTATACACTATGGCAACATATGTACATTGTGTATATATAAGAGGGTAAATTGATAATTAACATAAGCTGATCAAGCTAGCGAGTCTCGTGAGCTGAATAGTGAATATTATGAAACTTGAATTCGACTCGATTACACCCTAGGAGGGGCGTAAGGGAGTTCCCGATATAGCCGTCTTACCCAAAATGTTACCCGATCCCTTTGGTCATGCGGTACACATTGTCTTACAACAAAATTCGTCCTGAAAGAGTCATTTAACTCAAGGGCTTTCATGTACTTTCGTAGGTACCACGTCAAATTGTATTCAAATGTTGTATCACAGTCTCTTAAAAATGGTCATTTTTTTTTGTTTTATAATTCATAAGATTGTATATTTAAAAGGTTAATTACACTAACATGTAGTGAAATATCCTTATTTTAACATTTTATATAATAAACTAAACTTTGAATAAAGTTTCCAAATTTCATATTATATGTAAGTAGATTAAAATACCAACGACTATTATAAAATTAAATTTTAAGCACTATTTTTTTAAACAAAAGAAAAATCAAGTACTTAATGAATGTCTCAAGTGTGATACATAAAAAAAATTATTCAGTTTTATACAATAAACAAAATACCACATAGATATAAATTCTTAAAAAACAAATAAGAATAAATTACATGAGATTCATTATAGAACTTTTTTATATACTATAATGCTTGTTAGTTGGATTGTCGTCGTTATCACAAATAAGAATTTTTATTCTGATCCTGCTTATAACACGTAAAAGTACAACGTGTATATATATATATGTAAAAATAGCTCACCTATCAAAGGGTTTATAGTCTAGTGGTATATGATGTTTAGGTGTCGTATAAGATTATGGAGACAGTGAGACACGATCAGCAATGGGTCAAAGGATCTCAAAAAGCTGCAAGACCTTGGAGCTGAAATGGGATTCGAATGGAAAAACAATGAGAACGGGAAAGAAGCAGGCCCAGGGGTAAAGAAACAGGTATAAAGATCCCATCGAGGTCAGTATCGTTAGATTACGAAATATGAATTTAATATCATTAAATATTAGAGGGATTGGTAGTGTGGGGAAAGTCTCATGGCTAAAAGAAATAGTGAGAACAAAAAAACCAAAAGTTTTAGGGCTTCAGGAAACTAAAAGTGCAAATATATCAGAGAGTTGGGTTGAAAACATCTGGGGGTCGTCTGAATTTGGTTTTGCAAAATATGATTCAAAAGGTAATTCAGGGGGCATTATAACCGTATGGGACTCATCCATTTTTAAAGTGTCAGCACCATTTGGTGAGGATGAATTCGTAGCTGTTGTGGGTAGTTGGAAAGGTATAGATGGAACTGTGTAATGTTTATCAACGTATACGGTACGCATAATGAGTCTAAGAAGAAAGTAGTCTGGGATAAAATCAGTAGCATTATAAACTCTATGGAGGCAGCTTGTTGTGTTTTTGGAGACTTTAATGAGGTTCGAAATGCGGATGAAAGAGCCAATAATAGAACAAATGCGAAGCTTCGGCAGAATTTGATAATTTCATCAAACAAGAGAACTTAATAGATGTCCCTTTAGGAGGAAGGAGGTTCACACGAATAAGCTCGGACGGGATCAAGATGAGTAAGTTGGATCGTTTTCTTGTATCAGAACAATTCTTTCAGGCTTGGGGATGTCTAGAAGCTGTGGCATTAGAGCGAAAGGTTTCAGATCATTGTCCTATAATGCTGAGTACAGATAATACAGATTTTGGTCCAAAACCATTTAGGTTTTTCGATCAATGGCTTGATGATAAGGATTGCGATCAAATAGTTATTACTGCATGGAATAAACCAGTGAAGTCATCATCCCCTGACCGTAAGTTTAGGGACAAATTAAAGAATGTGAAGGCTGACCTAAAATTGTGGGCAACTGGGAAGTTTGGATCATTGGATAAGGAGATCGATTCATTAAAACACAAGGCAATGGTATTGGAATTAAAAGCAGAGACACAGAAGCTATCTGACCAGGAAAGAAATATATGGCTGAATGTAAGAAGAAATTGGATGGAGAAAGAGTTGATAAAAGTGGGTATGATCAAACAAAAGGCAAGGACTCAATGGGACTTGGAAGGCGACGAAAACTCTAGATTCTTTCACGCACAGTTAAAAAAAAAGAACTAGTAGGAACAACATAACAGGTCTGCTGTCGGCTGGAAAGTGGGTTACAGAACCAGATCTAATAAAAAAAGAAGTGGTGGATTACTTCCAGTTAATATTTAAGTCGGAGCTTCGAAAAGATACACGGTTGGTGTTTAAAAGTCCGTTGTACAACAAATTATTGC
Organism: Pulicaria dysenterica; assembly: GCA_947179395.2. Classification (NCBI taxonomy): domain Eukaryota; kingdom Viridiplantae; phylum Streptophyta; class Magnoliopsida; order Asterales; family Asteraceae; genus Pulicaria; species Pulicaria dysenterica. Next base: position 61,473,220 of record OX359295.1, read on the forward strand.
CTGCAGAAGCGGAACAGTTAGAAGAGCCTTTCAGCGAGATCGAAGTTTTAGCTGCGGTAAGATCATGTGATAGCTCAAAGGCCCCTGGCCCGGATGGATTCAACTTCAAGTTTATAAAGAAATATTGGTGCATCATTAAAAATGATTTGATGGAGGCTTTGCACTACTTCTGGGAAAAAGGTGTAATTAATGAGGGATGTAACGCCTCATTCGTGACCCTGGTCCCTAAGGTGCAAGACCCCTTAACATTAAAAGACTTTAGTCTTTCCGTTACTACAAGATTCTGGCAAAAGTATTGGCAGGAAGATTAAAAGTAGACATGGGGAAGCTGGTGGGAGAGGAGCAGAGTGCATAGGAAGATACATCTTGGATAATATTCTGGTCGCAAACGAAACATTGGAGTCATTAAAAATCAGAAGGCAAAAAGCGTGGTTATGAAATTTGATATTAAAAAGGCTTTCGATAAAATAGAATGGGAGTTCTTAGAAGATTCTATGGTTGAAATGGGTTTCAGATGCAAGTGGATACAATTGATCAAATCATGTTTAAGGTCAAACTCAGTTTCTGTTTTGGTTAATGGTTCCCCTACAAAGGAGATCAAGATGTCTAGGGGTGTGAGGCAAGGTGACCCCCTAGCCCCATACTTATTTTTGTTGGCTGCAGAAGGAATTAATAGACGTGCAAACTGGCCTTACGAAATGGTGCCATCAAGGGAGTTCAGGTCGGGAAAGAAAATGTGAACGATCTACAATTACAATATGTTGACGATATGATTGTTTTCGGAGATTGGTTTAGGCGTAACATAGAGAATATACTGGCTATGATGATTTTTTTTCTGCCGCATCGGGTCTAAAGATTAATCTAACCAAAAGTTATTTATCTGGGTAGGGGTGAACAAAAATGACGTTAAGAGGATAGCAAATGAAGTAGGTTGTTTAGAAGGCTCCTTCCCTATTCATTACTTGGGGTTGCCTATCGGAGTCTCCATGAATAAAACGAAATATTGGGAGCCGGTGATAAAAAAGTTCGAAAGAAGATTAAGATTGGAAGGCCAAATCTTTGTCGTACGGTGGTCGGTTAACCTTGACAAAATCATTTCTGGGTAGTTTGCCATTATACTACTTCTCTCTATTCCGTGCCCAGGTGAGTGTGATTAAAAAATTAGAAAGTGTGCGTTGTAAATTTTTTTGGGGAGGGGGGAGGGAAAGTAAACCTGTGGTTTGGATTAAATGGCTAAACACTGTTGTCAATCGGGACTTGGGTGGGCTGGGTATTGGGTCGTTGAAAATATATAATTTAAGCTTAGTTGGAAAGTGGTGGTGGAGATTTCATAAGGAGGGTGGGGCTTCATGGGTTCGTATTATTAAAAGTATCTACGGGGCAAAGGGAGGGTTAGGCACTATAATTCAAAGAAGTCCAGTGTTAGGAGTGCTTGGGGTGGTGTTATCAAAGTGGGCTGTGAGCTAGAGAAATTAGGGATTAATTGGGTTAACTCTTTAAAAAGGAGGTGGGTAATGGGAAAGGTACTAGTTTTTGGAAAGACCGATGGGTGGGCAACTTTTCTTTGGCTGATAGATTTACGAGACTTGTTAAACTAGTGAAGAATGTAGAAGAGTTGGTGTGTGATAGAGGGTCGGTAGGAGATGATGGTCGATGGGCTTGGAACTGGGATTGGGCTAGGTGTCCGAGAGGTCGTGCTAATATTGAGTTGCAGGAGTTCTTGTCCATTTTAACAGGATTCACGACAAACCAATGGAAGGAAGATGTTTGGAGGTGGTCCCTAGCTGACGATGACATCTTTGAAGTAAAGAAACTACGCTCTATCTTGGAGTTTTAGATGATCGAAGAAGAGTTGGAACCCAACCCGCCTACAAGATGGTCAGCGCTCGTTCCAAGAAAGATATGCGTGTTCATTTGGAGGCTTATGAAAGGAAGGATTCCGGTCAGAGTTCTCCTGGATCAAAGGGGTTTGGATATACCATCTATCTTATGTCCAATTTGTGAGGATTGTATCGAGAATATTGACCATGTGTTGTTGATGTTGGAAATCAGAGAGTATATTTCTCACACCCATAAAGAAAAAAAACAGAAGAAGAAAGAATGGAACCTCACTGCAGTGTACGAAGCTGCAGGAGAACAAAAAACACAAATGGCTACATTTTAATATCTTCTCTTCTTACTTTTCATTAATAGTTAGATGACTATATATAGCCATTTACACATGCAACGTGGAGCTTAAGAGTAGGCACTATCAAGCCTAAAGAACCGGTATACTCAAACTACCCATTTCCTCCTCAACGTAAGCATGTATGAACCGGTCAACACTAATTAATATCTTACTAATAAACTATTAAATAAACATGACAAATAAATAAAAACAAATTACAAACGACCCGACCTGTGAGCTATGAATTTGTATAAACGATTAACCCAACAGTTGAGATGTCAAAATGCTAATGCTATCTAGAGGATGTTTTACAAGTGGCGGGAGGCAAACAATATGGATGCTATCGATGTCAAACAATTGGTGGAGGATACAGGAAATCGTTCCTGAAAGAAGGATTGGAAGAATACGTGGGAAGCAACAAAATGGGCGTTTTTATATCTTATCCGGTCGAACAGGAACAAAGTGGTATTTGGGAACTCCAAATCTGCAACGGCTCATGATTTATTCTTGGAATTCCAATGGCGTTCTTATCTTTGGATCAAAGCTAGGAAAAAAGACAAGAGAATTGATTGGGCTTACTGGGTCATGGATCTAAGAACAATATTTAGAAACTCAAGTCTAATCAGTTTTTTCATATGCTTGTATTTGGTTCTTCCTCTACTACTCGCAGAGGATCTGTATGTACAACAAACTTTGGGTGTTTTTTTTAATTAAATGCTTTGCCTTTTAAAAAAAAAGTGTGTGTTTAGTGGTTAAAAAAAAAAAGAAACAGGACACCTACAAAATTCTACCGGTAATAACACGTTGGTAAATTGTTAGAAAACAAAGACGTTGGTAATTTTAGTTTTAATTTTATTCGGCTCCATAGCTTGAAGTTGCAGCACACAGTCCTATCCCACCACCTCCACACCTCCCTTCGAATCTCACCTTTTTCTCATTATATATCTCCTAGGCTTCGCTTCACCTGCTGAATCAAACTCACACCAAGCTAGTCTAGCCGAATGTAAGTTAATAGCATCAACTTATTTTGTTGATTTCCTCGAATTTGGCTGTTTTCGGTGTTTCTGTAGGCTTATGTTATTTCTTAATTATATTTGCAAACGTACATTTAAGTTAATTTGTGGTGTTTGTTTGTTGATTTTGAAATAGATTTCAAGTTTAATGTTGAAGAGCTGTTGCCGTATCTGAGTCGGTGATTTCAAAGTGAAAAAAAATGATGTCGAAAGGTGGAGATAGTGGTTCGCCGCCGCTGCCGCCGCCGCCGCCGCCGCTGCGGCGGCCGTGGCCGTGGATTTTGCTGACAAAGACGGCGGGGAATATCGGAGAATCGATATTAAACAGTGAGGCGGTGCCGTCGTCGTTGGTGGAGATTGTTCCCATACTTGGTGTGGCTAATGAAGTGGAACCTAGTAACGCCAGGGTCGCTTATCTTTGTAAGTTTGCACTGCTTGTGGATGAGAGCACCAGGTTTGCTGTGGTTTTGTTTCTTCATGTTGTATTTCGATCTCTGATATCGTCTGTCTCTCCGCATGCAGGTCGATTTTATGCATTTGAGGAAGCCCATAGGTTGGATCCGACTGCTACCGGACTTGGTGTTCGTCAGTTCAAAACTGCCCTTCTTCAGCGGCTTGAAAGGGTATATGTTGCTTCATGACTCCTCGCTCTCTTTCTCTGTTCAAATCACGTACTGACGGATTCTATATATATATATATTTCCTTTTTGTTAGGAAGATAAAGCAACCTTGATTGGCGGGAGGATGATAAAGAGCGACTCACGTGAAATGCAGAGCTTTTATCAGCAGTACTTTACAAAATATTTGGAAGCTTTGCAAAGTGCTGCTGACAAGGTGGAAGAGCGGTGAGTGTTTCAAGACCCGATCGATCCAAGTGATTAGTGTCTTCAATTCGCTGCTTTTTGCATCTTTTATTTTCTATATTTGACTCGTAGCTAGGTTTGTTCAGTCCACAGCTTATGAAAACATACGAAACTGCTAAGGTTCTCTTTGAGGTTCTAAAGGCTGTTAATCCAACACAAATTGAGGAAGATGACCAAACTGCTAAGGTTCTCTTTAAGGTTCTCTTTTCACGCCTAGTAGCTCTATTGTAAACCTATGGCTAACTTCTTTTATGGACTCTCAAATAACTGTCACAGATTCTGGAAACACATGATAAAGGTGCATAGAAGACAGAGATCTATTTATCTCCCATACAATATATACCATCTCTTGATCCTAATAGTATCGATGAGGCCATCATGAAGCACCTCTTCCATTTTTAAGCCTATATATATATATATATAAACACACTCATACTTATACTTAACGAAATAAAGTTAAAAGGCTAAATTAAACTATTTGGAAACCTATCAAGGGTTGTAACTAAGCAATGTTTAGCAATAGACCATCAATAAGACCTAAGATAGACGTAGGAAGCAAATAAATTTGCAATAAGGTTGTTTGTTGTTTCCTTCATGATCTTGTGGATTAATGATAAAAAAGTTTATGGTTGAGAAAATTAGAATGTTAAAGTAGATGTGTTTGTTCTGCTTCACTTAACTCATGTTCGGTCTGAACCGTGTTTCGTGTCGGCTCAATTTCTTAGGAAAAGGAGGTTGCGTTTTTTTGAGGGAAAACTTTGTTAGATTATAGAACTCCTCAACTAATCCCATTATACGAGAACAATATAAATAGAGTACATGGTAAACCCTAATGCGCCTGAGGCCCTAATCTAGTAGACTCAATCTATTCACTAATAGCCCCCACAGTTTGAGCGGAAGATTACAAAGACTCAAACTGAATCCAAATTAAAACGCTAATAACAAATTACAACTCGATAAATAAATAAAACAAAGTTGTTGAAAATAATAATAATAATAAGTAAATAACAAAAGGACTTTTGAAATGGAGCGTGGCACATATTCCAAGCTTGGCAAATGGCTAGACTCTTCTTTTCTTTATGGCTTTCTTGATATTAGAAGGGGATGGATGACAGCCGGCAGAGGCCATGGCTGTTTTTTTTTTCTTTCTTTTTAATGATTTGAACAGGGTTTAGATAGAAGACAGAGAATAGAGTGTTTATTGTTTAGAGATATAGGGATAGGAAAAACAAAATGATTTAGAGAGAGGAGATATTATATAGAAATCAAAGAGGCGGATATTTAATGAGAGATATAGTTGGGAGAGAGATAGTAGCAAAGAAGGCAGAGAGTAGCAGAAAGGAAGCAAGCGGAGGCAGTGCTTGAGAAACACAAAAGGCCGATAGCTGTGCTCGGCGGCAAAGAGAGCAGATCTGGAAAAGACTGTGTTTCCGGCAAGGGCGGCGGCGGCACCGGAGGTTTTTTTTTATATTTATTATAGGGGAAGAGTTTCTTTAAATATATGAAGAACAAAGAGAGATAGTTGGGATGAGAAGAAGAAAAACAGATGAGAAGAAAGAGGTTTAGGAGAAGAAGAATGATAAGGAAAGGCTAGATTCAAGGAGGTTACCGGAGAAGATGAGAAGTCCGGCAAGGACGGCGCCGGAATATTTTAGGGTTCCGGCGGGAGGGATCTTTGTGGTAGAGCCTAGGCTCTGATACCATGTTAGATTATAGAACTCAACTAATTCCATTATACGAGAACAATATAAATAGAGTACATGGTAAACCCTAATGGGCCTGGGCCCTAATCTAGTAGACTCAATCTATTCACTAATAACTTCAGGTCATTTTTGGTTTTTTTTACATGAACTTTTCTAAACTTTTATAACATCTAAATATCAGAACTCATCAAAGAAAATTATAAGTTGGAGATTATTTCATTACAAATTAATTAAATATCCCAAGTATAGAGTCAAGTGATCCATGCTAAGGTTTGCTCATGCTTGTGGACAGTCACATTCTGCTTACGAAGCCGTTGGTGACACTAAACATCTTGCTCACGATGATGGTATGCGCATCTAACTAGCTGGTTGGTGTGTGAGAGTGGTGTACACCATCGCCCCACCCCTTTAATTTCCAAGTGAGGGGTTTATATGGTTGTTGGTAGAGATGGCAATATGGATCCAAATGCTAAAATCCGGGTCCATTTGTAACAAATACAAAAGCATGGATTGTTTTGGATCATGTTTTTTTTACAAATCGGCTTAAATGAGCCAAAGCTACAGTATTAATTTAAAATGGACATGTCAAATAGGCAGCCTGAAAATTAGGTAGCGGGTCTATTTGGACAATTACAGGCCTCTAATCCTACAATTCTCATAATCACAACTTCATTGGTTGGGGTCAGGCTTCAATTTCACAACAATGAAATCTTGGCCTTTTCCTTTTTGGTGTTACGGTTCAATGATTTGTGTTCTCTTCTTAATAACTAAATGAAATCAATGAATATTTGTGCAAAGGTGGGAAACTAATAATAATCAACTGCTTGTTTAAATTATAGCTTTTGATTTAAGTCTCCATCGTGTTCAACAATTGAAGCTAATGTTATTGTTTTCATGCTCATAACTAGATTTGAAATGTTCTTATGGAGAGCAAGAACTGATATTTTAAGAATAGTAGGTTTTTGGTGTTAAGGTTTAATCATGTTGGGTATTGCTTTTTCAATCCTATTCTTGAACTATTGGCCATATTGGGTATAGCTTCTTGAACTCGGTTTCATCCTATTTTTGGTCAGGTACATTGATTTTTAAGTTTTTTAAATCGGTAAGTTGAAACGGTCAGTTTTGACCCGAAACCGTTCGATACCTTTTTCAAAATTACCCGATTAAATCCGAGCCTGTTTTAACCCAAAAGCGTTCTTATGCGTTATGCAATCCAACCCAACTCGTCTGTTTTGCCACCTCTAGTTGTTGGTCACCCTGACTTCATGGGCGGACCTAAAGGTATTGGAGGGGGGTCACGGGACACCAGTCTTTTAACGGTTCGTTGTGTTAATTTTCGATTTTTTGAGACGGTGTAACCGGTAAATTTTGGCGGTGCTACCGGTGATGCCACCAAAATCAAAGGAAAAATATAACTTTAAAAAAAAATGATAAGAAATAGTTTAATCTTTCAATTTATACATTTAAAATACTTTAGTTTACCTTTAAAATAACATTTTAGTTAACATGACTTCATATAAATTGTGTTTTGTTTTAATTATGGCCCTAAAAGACCAGAACAACAGCCGAAAACCTCGTCAATCCGACCCGATTAACCGGAAACCCGAGAAAACATCCGAACCAGACCCTCAATTTTATTTAATTTTTTTTTCGCATTATATGATGTTACGGGTCAAAAAAAATTCTGGATCCGCCCCTGCCTGACTTTCCTCTTTCTTTCCCCCTTTATCTCTCTTCTTCTGTCTATCTCTCTTCTTTCTCTTTATTAAATTCTTTTAAAAAAAATTAAATAGAGAATGGTTGAGTGAGATTAATATGAGGATTAGTGGGATGAAGAGGGATGAGAGGAAAAAAATGATATGGCGCTGACGTGACAATAGAAAGAAGGGGGATTAATGCACATGGTGTGATGTGAATGACCATTCAAGTATATCATTTGTGAGATGGAGAGTAGAGCACTAGTGACATAAAAGCACAAAACCCTAAATTACGAACATAGCAACTCTATCATTGTCATTTTCATGTGTTATTTAACGACGATTTAGCGCCTTTTAATTTAATTACGGGGAAATGATTTGTGAAGTGTTGTTTCACTCACGGAACACTTAAAGCGATGACTATTTTATCCATTAGAGTTTTTTTGAATTATTTAAGTGTTATATGTGTGTGTAACAGTACCTAACATAGTTAATGTTAATTGTACAAGTCATTTCTTTTTGTATTACTTTTCTAACAACCAAATATCATTTTCACGTGTTGTTTTTCAATTTTTTAATAGCTTGAAATTTCAAATAACGACCCAACTTTGCTTTTGTTGTGATCATGTTAACCCACCTCATGCTAGAGTCAAGTTTTGTGTCATGTCAAAAAATATCAACCCTTGCTACAAGTATAAATATGAAAAACAGCTAAAACAATAATAACAGATAATTTTCACCCTCCAAACAATAGAGAATTGTAAAACCAAAGTGCAATACATTGCAAAGTAATATGTTTTGATTGTTGAATAGTTGTCCCACTCGCAACTACCATTTGAATTTGGACTTGTTTTAACACCAAAAAAATTATCACCAATTATACATCATGAAATGAAAAAAAACAAAAAAAACTTTTTGATGTAAATAAACTATAAAAGTGTGGAAAATAAAGGATATTTTTCACCAAAAATTAACATCTCAGAATTAACATTATTAAAAACCAAATGTAGATTTGTTGGTGCATAATTGTAAATCCCTAGTTCTTATCAATCCAATATATACATGTTTATTAATTCAAATGTGTTTTGATTAATTGTTTACATGTTTATATATTCTTAGTGATTCTATGTGAATATCTTAAGCTTACAAGTACTTAATCATGTGTTGATGTGAGTTTGGAAGTTTAAGTGTGTGTGAGAAATCACCACGTGCGAAGTTATGCTCACTACGTGCGTAGTGGAGCTCACTACGCGCGTAGTGAGTAGGTCGGTTTAAATCTAATTAATTATTATTAAAATAATCAGTACGCACGTACTGAACTAGCTACGTGCGCAGTGATGGGCATCACGTGCGTACTGAAGTTAATTACTCTATAAATACTTCCTAACCCCGCATTAGCGCGGGTAATCGACTGGGTAACCTACGTAACCGACGATACTTTACGGAAGTCTTTGCAATCGATCTGATAAGACCTTAAGCCTACAAAATCGCGACTTTAAGCCTCGTAAACAAATACTGTGTGTTTAATCCGAATCCAAGGGCAGCCTTAAGCATCTCTGTGTGAGTTCTTAGAGTGTGTTCTTGTTTCTACTCTGTGTTTTTCACTGTGTGATACTGTGTGCCGGACACCTAAGCAGATCTTAGAATCCTTAGGAGGTTTGGGAAATAGAATTCCGCGCTATTTCTCATCCTAGATCAGTCCTAGCATTAGGGTGTTTTAGTTTAGTTTAGAACTCCGTCCCCCAGCCGGTCCTACAAAGTGGTATCAGAGCCATGTGCTTTGATTGATCACTTTTCCTTTAGGATTTCGTGATCTAGGTGTCGATTAGGCCTGTGTGTTTGTCCTTTTCGTCGTTGTTAAACCGGTTAGTAGGTCGAAAATAGGTCGTTTTGCGTTAAAAAAAGGTCGTGTTTTTACGTTAACTGTTTGAGTTTTACTCGTGCGAAGTGTTTGCCTGTGCGTGCGTAGTGATACTTAGTCCGTGCGTAGTGTCGTTGATCCTCTAGAATCTTCCATAGGCTGTGTGTTCATTCTGTGCGTAGTAGCTATTCAACGCGTGCGTGGTAAATATATTACGTGCGTGTTGAGTCTGTGTGATAATTTTTCCTTTCAAAATATTTTAAGTACTCCGTGCGTAGTGGTTTCAATCCGTGCGTACAAGGTTCTTTGTTCGTGCGTATTACAGTCTGTGTGTTTTCAAGTCATTTCGTACGTAGGTCTTTCACTTCGTGCGTAGTGTTCTTCATTCCGTACGAAGTGTTCTAAAATGTCTGACATGAGTGCAATGGCTGCCAAACAAACAATAACCGCATTAAGTAACTTAATAATGGACAATGAACAGGGAGGCATTAATAAAGTACCCCGACTACTAACCATGGAAGACTACCCATTCTGGAAACCAAGGTTTGAGATCTTTATTGATGGAGTAGATCCTAGGTTACATCGTGCCATCTCTGCCGATTACGTTGTGCCAAAGGGAGAAGGGAACATTGAAGTTTCCTATGATCAAATGAGTGATGATCAACGTAAGGCGTATGATGCGGAGAAGAAAGCTTATTCCTATCTTATTCAAGCTATTCCGAATGAGATCTTTCATCAATTCCGACGATACAGAACATCACGTTCCTTGTGGAACGCCTTACAAAAGAGGAATGAGGGGAATGCATCTCTGAAGGAGCTAAAGGCATCTCAGTTAAGGAAGGAGTTTGATCACTTCACGTCATACGTAAATGAGAAACTTCCAGATCTGATCAACAGATACAACCATCTTCTCAGTGAAATGGATAGTCTGGGGGTGCAGATTTCCGAACGTCAACAAGTGGAGACTCTGTCTAAGGCACTACCAAAGAGCTGGAGGCCATTCATCATGATCTTGAAGAATGGTGAGGGATTTGAAGGAATGGACTTAAATGACTTCATCACCAAACTTAAAGAGCATGAACAAGAAGAGCAAAATCTAGACAGACTAAGCAGCTATGTGCAGAATCCATCGCTATACTGTTCTGGACCCATTGCTTCTCCAGCCACCTCATCCAATTCTCCGTTGCAGACAGCTTTTACTTCCAATGTCAGTCCTTCAAGCAAGTCTGTTTCTGAGACTCCAAGTGGACCACCTTATTCCGCTCCCTCAAGCAAAACGTCAATGCCTGCCTTAAACACTGAAAATTTCAAACATGGCAGCACTGAAGAAGTTAAGGAGCATATGGGAATGCTTAGTGCATTGGTCACTTCATACGATGATCTGCTCAAGGGAAAGATTGGGAACGCTTATCTGACACAGGAAGACTATGACCAAATTGACAACGATGAGATGGAACGTCAAGATATCTTATGGTCATATGCCAACCTGGTAAGGAGAGCTAAAGCCTTAGTGAAGAGAACGGGGATGCAGATTACAGCAACCAAAGATACGAAGCTGGGTTTTGACAAGTCAGCTGTAACCTGCTACAATTGTGGTGAAAAGGGTCATTTTGCACGTGAATGTGAAAAGCCAAAGAACTCAGGACCCAAGTATCCCTTCAGAACCTCTCCAGGCAAAACGTCAAATATCACTACACCTAAGAAGGATGAGTCACCTCATGAGGGATCATCCAAGGCAATGGTGGTAGTACAAAAGGATGAGGGGATTGACTGGTCAGTACACTTCCAAGATTCAGATACATTTGAAGTTGCTGAAACCAATCTGGCCAGTGTTCTAGATCTGAATGACGATTCTCAGTCTGAGGCAGACAGTGTACACGAGGTCAATGATGAAGAGTCTGTCCTGCCCACTGACGAGCAAAATGTGGCATCAACTTCTGAGCCAGCTGCCGAACCAACGCCAGTGCCTGTTCAACCTGAACCAGTAAATCAAAAGGCGTGCATGACTGGACAAGCTGATGTCAAAGTAAATCCTACACCTGGTCTTCCCTGTGTGTCGTGTAATGATTATGTGAAGACCATAGTATCCTTGAAATCTCAAGTCACTGAGCTCACCTCTAAACTGCATGAAAACTCTATCATTAAGGGTAGAGAAAAGACTTTAAAAGATAAAATTGAAAGTCAAAACAAACAGATTAGAGAACTAGAGGTAGCTTTGCTAAACAAACAGGATGCTATTGTTTTCTACATTAATCAGATTGATACTCTAAAACGGGAACTTGCTAGCTCCAAGGTCGATTATGATACTTTAAATCAGAAATTAAAAAGTTACTCAACTTCATCATATTTGTTTGAACACATAATCGACCGAAGACCACAAGGTTCTGTTCAGGAGAAAGACACGAAGACCTATTCGAAATGTCCACCACCAGTCTTAAACCAACTGGTGCAATCTGATGTCTTCGCTGAAGCTGACCAACTTGCTCCCAAAGTTGATACACCTTCTGCTTCAACTTCAAAACCAAATTTAAAAAAGAAGGAGAAAGTTGGTGAGCCTCAGAGAAAAGAGCCTAAACCAGAAGAAAAACCAGAACCAGGTATGCGAAAGCTTCTAGGCAGTTCTTCTGGTCAAGGTTCCTTAATGCAAAATGTTCAAGCTGCACTTCGAACCATTGAGAAGGAGGGTGCAAAGTCTCCTGCAACCCGTCCTTATGAAGAAGTCAAAATCTTACCTAAACAAAGTGGTTTAGGAGTGCACTCCAAAGGTAAAGTTGAACCGAAGGAGCCACATACACCTGCCAAATCTTACTCTAACCGGGTTTGCTATGTGTGCAGGAGACCTGGTCACCTCAGTTATGAGTGTGATCAACAGCCTCAGAGCTCTAGGGGGAAAGTTAATTCATCTGAACCTGCTCAGAAAAATAAAATGTTTAATCAATCAAATCAGAAATCAACTAATCCCCCTCAGCTCAAAAGGACAACTGGGGAAACTTCGTGTAAACCCAAGAGTCCTGAAGTAAGTGTGAAAGGGAAGGAGCCTATACATAAAGTCATTAACACTTCCAGTGTTTATCATAAGACTCCTCCCCGTTCAGACTTGCGATGGACAACAAAATCTGAACCTAAACCATCCAGTAGTCCAGATACCAATGTAGACTCCAAAGCTACTGGTGTGTGGATTAATGTGCAAGTTGTTGGAGAAGATGGGAAACCCATGACCATTCGGGCTTGGGTTCCCAATGCTAACTAACCCTTTACTTGTTTGTGCAGGGTGCTCGCCGGTATAACACGTGGATTGTTGATAGTGGAGCATCCAGGCACATGACAGGCGATCTGGGCCTTCTTTCAAACGTCAGAAAAATAAAAGGAGGGTATGTCAGTTTCGCTGGTGATAAGGGAGGTCATATCACAGCTCAAGGTTTCTTGTCTAATGGGAGAGTGAGCTTTGACAAAGTCAATTATGTCGAGCAGCTAGCAAACAATTTACTGTCAGTTTCCCAAATTTGTGATAAAGAGTTCAAAGTGATGTTCGATGACAAACAGTGCTATGTGCTAAAGATGGAGTACCAAATTCCCGAAGACATGATCTTAATGTCAACTCCAAGACACAATGACCTTTATGTCTTGGATATGTCCAATGCTTCGGTGAAAGATGTAGAACACCAATGTTTTCTTACAAAGGCCACTGAGAAGGATTCAGTGTTATGGCATAAGAGGATGTGTCATTTAAGCCTGAGAAAGATGAATCACTTAGTGCATCATGAGTTGGTCACGGGAGTCAACTTGAAGAGTTTCCATCTGCCAGACAAGTGCGTATCATGTAAAATGGGGAAGCAGACGAAGAAGCCCCACAAGTTGAAGAAGTATCACTCCATCTCAATTCCACTTGAACTACTTCACATGGATTTATTTGGTCCTGTGCGGTACAAGAGCATTCATGGAGATAGATATTGTCTGGTAGTGACTGATGACTACTCGCGGTTTTCCTGGGTTTTCTTCTTAAAAGAGAAGTCTGAGACATTCGAGACCTTAGAGGTCATGATCAACAAGTTAGAGACTATCTATAAGTTGAAGATCAGGAAGCTTCGCTCAGATAATGGAACCGAGTTCAGGAACCAGAAGATGGAAAAGCTGTGTAACGAAAAAGGTATCCAACATCAGTTCAGCGCCGCATACACTCCTCAAATGAATGGAGTGGCTGAGAGGAAGAATCGGACCTTAATAGAAGCAGCACGCACCATGCTTGCTGACTCTGCTTTGCCAGTACGGTTTTGGAACGAAGCTGTTGCAAATGCTTGTTACACACTTAACCGGGTCTTAGTGGTCAAACGATTAGGAAAGACATGTTATGAGCTGTTGAATAACCGGAAACCAAATCTTAGCCATCTTGAACCGTTTGGCGCTCCGTGCACTATGCTAAAACGGGAAGCAGAGGGAAAGTTCAGTTCCAAGGTTGAAAAAGGGTTTTTCTTGGGATACAGCATTCCGAACAAGAGGGTATACAACTTAACGTCTAATTGTGTGGAAGAGTGGTTTGAAGTGGATGTACAGAGACATTCTTCTACTCCAACAAAAACTGGTGATGCCTGGTTGTTTGACTATGATAATCTATTTGACTCATTCAACCTGCCACCAGTAGCCTTAGAAGAAGACATTGCAATACAAATGTTATATGATCTTCACAACTTTTCTGACACTGACCCGTCAAACATGCCCTCAAGTACTGTTATACCTATTCTAAGTAATGCTGAGTCTGATTCTGAAGATGAGCCGCATACTCCACCAGACAAGGGGTCGCAGGGTGAAAGTTCCTCCAATAATCAAACACTAACATTTGAAGAGACACCCGTGGTTACTAATCTGGAAACTAATGTAGAGGCTCAGTTGCAGAAATCAAGTAGAGTTGATAGAAACCATCCTCCTGCACAAATTATTGGCGATCCGAATTCTCATGTTCAAACCAGGAGGCAAGTGGCTACACTATCTGGGTCTACTTCTTCAGACTCACCGGGATTAAAGCTGATGCAAGACTTCTCGGATCTGGGTGCAAATTTGGTTCAGTCTGTAGATTTCACACAATGTCTATGTTCAGGATTTCTCTCCCAGATTGAACCAAAGGATCATCTTGAAGCTCTCAAGGATGACTCTTGGATTAATGCTATGCAAGAAGAGTTGCTTCAATTTCAGAAATTAAATGTATGGCGCTTAGTGAACAAACCCAAGGGAGCTAAATCTTTTGGCTGCAGATGGGTTCTGAAGTGCAAACGAGATGATCAGGGGGTGATTGTCACAAGGCAAGGCTCGTTGTTCAGGGGTTCAGACAAATTCCTGACATCGACTACACTGATGTGTTTGCTCCAGTCGCTCGGCTGGAAGCGATCCGCTTATTTCTCGCCTTTGCCTCGCACAAACGATTTAAAGTCTATCAGATGGATGTTAAAAGTGCGTTCCTGTATGGCGAAATTCAAGAGACAGTCTATGTGAATCAACCTCCGGGGTTTGTCGATCCGATCCATCCCGACAAAGTGTTCTTGCTGAATAAAGCGTTATATGGTCTTCATCAGGCACCTCGAGCATGGTATGAGACCCTCTCTCAATATCTGACTGATAATGGGTACCGGAGAGGAACCATCGACAAAACATTATTTATCAAAGGTGATGATAAAGATTTGATCTTGGTGCAAGTATATGTGGATGATATCATTTTCGGTTCTTCCGATCCGATTCTGTGTGAAGACTTTGCAAGGATTATGAAGGAAAAATTCGAAATGAGCTCCATGGGAGAGATGAAATTTTTTCTTGGACTTCAAGTGGAGCAGACCGAGGCCGGAATTTTCCTACATCAGTCGAAGTATGTTGCGGATATTCTTGCCCGATTCGAAATGTCTACTGAAAAGCCTGCTGTCACACCTCTTCCAGTCAATCACGGCATGTCTCCAGATACTGAGGGGGAGTTGGTGAATGACTCCCTATACCGAGCCATGATTGGATCTCTAATGTATCTCACTGCATCCAGGCCAGATATCATGTTTGCTACGTGTCTGATGGCAAGATACCAATCCAAGCCCAATGTCAAGCATCTGATGATTGTCAAACGGATTTTTCGCTATCTGAAGGATGCTCCCAATCTTGGACTGTGGTACCCATGTGACGACAACTTTGTGCTGACGGCCTACAGTGATTCTGATTATGGAGGATGCAAAAAGGACCACAAGTCTACATCTGGAGGTTGCCAATTTCTCGGATCACGTCTTGTCACATGGCAGTGTAAGAAGCAGACTGCAGTTGCGCTCTCTACGTGTGAAGCTGAATACATTTCGGCGGCAAGCTGCTGTTCTCAGGTCATCTGGATTCAACAACAATTGCGGGATTACGGTTTGAAATTCTCTACCACTCCCATTTTTGTTGATAATACTGCTGCTATTGCAATTACTAAGAATCCAGTACAACATTCTAAGACCAAACACATTGGTATCAAATACCATTTTATACGGGACTGCTGGGAAAAGAAATTAATCGATGTAATGTCTATTCAAACCGAATTTCAAAAAGCAGACCTGTATACTAAGGCATTTGATAAACCCCGCTTTCTATTCTTAGTGAATGAAAACGGGATGAAAACCAAGTGTGAGGTTGTCCCTGATGATTCGACTTAGTGTCCTTACTCGTATTTGTGACTGTGTGTCTATTTTCTGTGTGGTTATATCTCGTTTGTCTTTCAGTTAATTTTCTGTGTGTCTTTGCGTTTCTATTTTCTTAGTTCTTAGTTTCTTTAGTATTTTAGGGGGAAATTGTTCAGAAAACTTAGAAAATACAAAAAAATCAGAAAACTTAGAAAATACAAAAAAAATCAGAAAACTTAGAAAATAAAAAAAAAAAAAAAAAAAAAAAAAAAAAAAAAAAACCAGAAAACTTAAAATGAGAAGTTGATCCAACTCAAATGGAAAATGATGGTACACTGGCTTTCAATACAAAGTACGTCTAGTAAAATTATGACTGAAGGCATGTACATAATCTTGAGAAAACTGTCTGAAAATCTAATTGAATCAGATAAGAAACAGATAGTGTGTAAGACATATAAGGAAAGTCTAGACTGATAAATGGTTATGCATGTGGAAATCCATCAAAGATTCAAACTATCGAGACATTCCAAGTCTACAAGTCAATATCAGTTGAGACTAACTTAGTCTGGTGCATACACCTGTTACCATGCCAAATGTGCTTAGATGACAATGAGCAAAATGTAAAAGAGGGTGAAAAATTGACCCCAATCTGAGATGTCAAAAGAAATAGATATATTGATCTATCAATGTTGAATTGTCAAAGAGCATAAAATGCAGTGACAAAAGCTACATTGATCTATTAGTGGTGAATTGTCAAAGAGCATAAAATGCATTGACAAAAGCTCAGCAAGAAAAATGTCTAGAGAGGTGAAAAATTGACCTCCATGTCGAAGAGCATAAAATGCGTTGACAAAATCACAAAGCACATAAGCATGGTGACTGGGTAATCAAGTTGTGCATTCAACTGAGTATGTCAAAACACTGTGAGATTTTAAAAGGAGATAGTCTTAACCATGTACTCAGTTCTAGATAATCTGAAAATGTTGAAACAAAATCTGCCATTATCTGAGGAAAGTTAGGTTGACAGACAGAGCTTGAGAGAATATGTCTATGCCCAAGGTTCTGAAATGAATGACTACTGAGTATTGATGAGCTGGTACTGATTCCATACTGGAACCTTCTCACAAAAAGATTTAATTTCAGTAATTTAATTTCTGCAATTCCTTTTTGTTTTGGTTATTTTGTTCGTTAAGTTTTACCTCGTTAATAGTTTTTTTCTGCTTTCTTATTTTCCTTTTAATCAGAAAAATACAAAAAGATTTTTGGTGTTTTTCTTATCTCTGTTGGTATGTTTATTTTCTTTATATATAATTTCTTGTGTTTGCATGTGCTTAAATGTTTTTATCTGCATTGAAGTTACTAACAGCTGTGTGCTGAGTACATGATCATTGAGAAAAAGGCTAACTCTATGGGAAGAAGTGAGCTCACACGAAGTGAATCAATCCGTGCGGAGTGAATGATCAGGCCGTGCGAAATAGATTAATGCGTGCGAAGTGATATCAAACTCGCACGAGGTAAGAATCACTACGTGCGAAATGGTGAGTCACTTCGCATGGTCTTGTTGGATAACGTCATGCGAAGTGAATCCACTTCGCACGAAGTGAAACAGGGTATATATACTCGTCCCGTGCGTGTTATTCAGTACGCGTTAATATTCTCTAAAGTATATTTGCATTCTCTCTCGTTTGTGATTTTGATTCCTGTTAGAAAAGAGTTTTTCGATCCACGATTCTTGAACACCTCTGCTTCGTGAACATTCTGGTATAATTTTCGTCTCAATCCAACGGTTAGATCTGGAGTTATAGTCGATTTTGTGTTCGAAAGTCAAACAATCTTCAAAACTGAGATTTGAGATCTACACGTGTTAATTTGTTAGATTTGAGTGAAAAGGAACCTTAGTGGACTTAGTTAGATGACTTCTAGCCACTCTATCGAGACAAATACACTGAAAATCGAGGGTTTTGAGTCAAACACATCGTCAAACTGTTCTTTGTTGTTGACGATTGGCCGTGCGAAGTGAGTTCCAGCTCGCACGAACTGGGATTCACTCCGCACGTACTCAACTGTGGGGACGATGAAGCCGATGAGTTTCAGTCGCACGAAGCGAATTGCAATCCGTGCGTGGTGCATCCATCACGTGCGAAGTGAATTGTTTTTCAATTAAATTTAAAGTTTTTTTTTTCTCCAACCACTTCGCACGTAGGCTTCTCATCACGTGCGTGGTGGTGCTCAGTTCGCACGTGATAGAATGATAATTTTTTTATGAACGTTTATGTTAATCTGCAGATTTTAACTGTGTGTTACAATCAGTGGATGTGTCTCTAATGTGCATAATGTTCATTCTGCAGAATTTAAGCAATGGAACCCGCTCAATTGGAAAGCTCATCAGTTCCACCTGTGGCTGAAGCTGTTTCTGGAAGTCAACCTAAGACAGACCTGAAGGCCGGAGACATGCACAACATTAGGGCATGTGTATCTAAGAATAAATTGACCAAGGATTGTGATGAGATCATTGATTATTTGATGAGGTCGAGAATATATACAGCAATCACAACTACATGCACTGCTTACACCTCGCATCAGAAAGAATTCTGGAACACTGCGGCATATGATGAATCCCTAGGTGGGATTCGAGGGAAGGTGCAAAATAATGAAGTATTTTTGTCGGAAGGTATTCTGAATGAGCTGCTTGAGCTCGGGGATGATATTACAGACCCAATTCTGCTGAACAGTTGCCGTGTGAAGGGATGTTTGTTAAGGTGTGGATATACGGGGGAGATCCGTAATGAATCGGTTTTCAAAACCAAGCTCTGCCCCCCATATCGTTATCTGATGCATGTGATATCTCATTGTCTGGGCCCAAGGAGAACCGGACACGATCAGCTTAACCAAACGTTCTCCCATCTGTTTGTAGCCCTTGTGCTTAATGTCAAGTTTAACATTTCCAGGGCTATTTTCAATGGCTTAAAGGAGAATCTGACAAAGAAAGAGGGGCAATTCCTGATGTACCCCAGATTCCTACAAATAGTAATTGATGCTCAAGTGGAGGGTCTGGTGAAAGAGGACGGTGATCGAATCAAGCTGAAACATATGAATGAACAAACGGTAAGACAGATGAGCAGATATATCGGTACCTCGATTCCTCCTAAAAGGCGTCTAATCTGCCATTTGGGAAACCAGGCTTACAAAGCTCCGGAAAGGAAACATCTGTGGAGGAATGAGGGTTCAATCTCACAAGTGGAGAACATTGAGATAGTTTCTGATGATGAGGATGAGGAGCCTGAGATACAATGTCAGGGAGTTCGTGATCCCACTGGGGGAGAGGCTATCCCAGGAAGCCTAGAAGATATTAATGTTGATGATTTTTTCGAGGAAAGTGAGGAGGAGGAAAGTAGGAAAAGGAAGGAAAAGGCTGCAGTCGATGAGCCAGAAAAGAAGAAGAAGAAGGTATATAGGTTCAAGCCGCTGGTTGCTTCTTCAGAAGTCATTGTCAAACCATCCTCTGCAACCGCCGTTCCTGTCATCTCTGTCACTCAAGGTGCTGAGGGGTCCTCTCAGACCAGGTCACAGCTGCCTTCCCTATCCATGGAAGCAAACCTAAACAGACTCCAAGGCTACATGCTGGAGATGATCAAAGATGAAAGTAAAAGAAAGTTGGAGCTGGCAGAAGTCAAGCAGAGACTGATCGAGAAGGATGCTCAAATAGAAAATCTGCTAAAAAAGGATGCGCAGATGGAGGACTTGTTGATAAGAGATGCTGAGAGGATTGAAAGCTTAGAGAAGAGTAATGAGGAAAGAGCATTGATAATCAGCGAGCTTGTCAAGAAGAATGAAACGATGGAGCATATCTTGCTTGAATATACCTCGGAGTTTAAAAAGTTGAAAGATAAAGTTGAGAAACAGGATGAGGAGGTCCTAAGATTGAAAGAGGCCACGGAGTCCGAACAAGCATACACTTACTCTGGCGATGAGCAAGGTTGATTTGTGATCTTGTATTTATGATTTTATTGATGTATTCTGTGTGATGATAAACCTTTTGTACTGAAATGTTTATTTAATTATTATGAAATGAAATGGTCATGTTAACTTACACACATTTATGATTTCTTATTTCTGTGTGAAGATCCATTAATTGTTCAGCCATTGAAAGCTGATATTCCTCAGTCATCTCGTCTGCTGAGTGTTCAAGGGCAAATTGTTCCACAACATGAGTATGATGCAGAGGAAGGAGAAATACTTCCATTTCTGACAAAAGAACAAATTGCCGAACTTTTACAGATTCCTGTCGAAGATGTTATTCTAGAAGAGGTGGATGAAAGCTTTGTGCAACCATCTCAAGCTGAACAGGAACCTGTATTTGACACTGATGAGATTGAGATTGAGGATGAAACCGATCAACACTATCCTGGTCAACAAACAGACGACCTGCCTGACCTTGCCGATCTTTTCCGAAATGCAAATGCTGAAGAAGTCAACAAAAGAGCTGGAGTTAGAGAACAAGAAAATGTTGATTTTGATTTAGAAAAATATCTGGGTGATAGAAAATCTAAGCAAGAGGAAAGAGAAGCAAGACGTAAAAAGTATCAACGATTTATAGAACGTCAGGCAGGAAAAGAAAAAAGGTCTGAAAGCTCACCGGAGTATACCAAATTTTATCAGACTCTGGGCAAAAAGACGGATGGTGAGATTGTTGGTTGGTGCTACATGCCGGAATTCAATGTTTATGCAATCAAAAGAGAAAGGGGAGTTGAGTACTTCCAAAGGGCAAACGACATTCAAACATTGCCATTCTATGATATACGACAACTCGCTCGCCTGCCTCTTCTGGATTGTGACGATAATAGCATGGCAAAATGGTTCGAGACGCTGGTAAAGCGTGAGGCTCAATTTGGATGGAAAAACATAAAGCCTTACATACCAGGGGTCAAGATCCATCCAACCAGGATTGATCCACTGACAGGGAGGAGATTCAAGATACTCAACTGTAAAGCTCCCCGTTGTATGAAAAAGTTGCCATTAAGAACCATGCCGACTGGGTGGAATGCTAGGTTCAAGTGGTGGTACTTCAACGAGAAGACAACGGAGGCAGTGATTGTTTTAGACGACAACCTGTCAGGTGGAGAAACTGTAAAGGTATTCGATCCTATGTGGATCAGAAATTTTGGTAAAGACGACATCACTGTTCTGTACTACAACCCAATTCTGTACAAGCATCAATATATGGAGTTAGCGTTGCAGTTTCAGAAAGTCGTCAGAATTTGTTTTGCATTTGACATCTATGCTGGATCTGAAGAAGTAAAGTCTACAACTGTGTAATAGCTAGATTGTCAGTTTTGTTTACTTTGTGTATTTTGCTTAGTGCAATTTGTGTTGATAGAACTAGGTATTAGGGGGAGTTTGTTGGTGCATAATTGTAAATCCCTAGTTCTTATCAATCCAATATATACATGTTTATTAATTCAAATGTGTTTTGATTAATTGTTTACATGTTTATATATTCTTAGTGATTCTATGTGAATATCTTAAGCTTACAAGTACTTAATCATGTGTTGATGTGAGTTTGGAAGTTTAAGTGTGTGTGAGAAATCACCACGTGCGAAGTTATGCTCACTACGTGCGTAGTGGAGCTCACTACGCGCGTAGTGAGTAGGTCGGTTTAAATCTAATTAATTATTATTAAAATAATCAGTACGCACGTACTGAACTAGCTACGTGCGCAGTGATGGGCATCACGTGCGTACTGAAGTTAATTACTCTATAAATACTTCCTAACCCCGCATTAGCGCGGGTAATCGACTGGGTAACCTACGTAACCGACGATACTTTACGGAAGTCTTTGCAATCGATCTGATAAGACCTTAAGCCTACAAAATCGCGACTTTAAGCCTCGTAAACAAATACTGTGTGTTTAATCCGAATCCAAGGGCAGCCTTAAGCATCTCTGTGTGAGTTCTTAGAGTGTGTTCTTGTTTCTACTCTGTGTTTTTCACTGTGTGATACTGTGTGCCGGACATCTAAGCAGATCTTAGAATCCTTAGGAGGTTTGGGAAATAGAATTCCGCGCTATTTCTCATCCTAGATCAGTCCTAGCATTAGGGTGTTTTAGTTTAGTTTAGAACTCCGTCCCCCAGCCGGTCCTACAAGATTTATCAAACTTCCAAATAAAAGAGGGAATTTGACTTGATGTAGATCATCATTATTGAGCAAAATGTGCATGGTCGGCACTTTGTATTATTGACAAAATGAATTGTTGAAATCTTTTGATTTTAGTCTTCAATAGCGTTGTATTTTCCGTGAATGAATCAATTTTCATAACTTGATATATCATATCTCATATGTAAAAAATATACCGTTAAAAATGTAATAGATCCGTCCGTCATTGATATGTCTTGTTTTATCCAATTTTGATCGCCTTTTAGTTCTAAGTGTCATAACTCTTACGCTTAGTTCTTAGATAGACATTGTGTTATGCATAATTCATAAATGAACAAAATACTCAATAGTGATAAGTTTTGCTCGTCTTTTTTAAAATATGGTATGCTTGCAACTATATTTTCTTTGTATTTATAAGCATAACTCATTGAGTTATTGAAATCTACACATACAATGCTCTAAAAGAATACCTATATAAACACACACACATACAAAACATACATAAATTTAAAACCATTAGACTAAGATCAACTAATCTTGGCGGTGTAAATTGGCGTAGGATGATGATTAGATTCTTTAGACTCCTTGTCGTCTTGAAATTTTGTCCATCCACTATAGGATAATATAATACTATATATTAAAAGAGAAACAAGTAACACATAAAATTAATTTTTTTAATATAATGAAAATAATAGATATAATATGTGAATTGTGCAGAAGAAGATAGTAGGAAGAGAATAAAGTCGTTGGTTTTTATGAGCCAGTTTGACTATAAAATCGAAAATTTAATTTTTGGATTTCGTAAAGGTTACTAAACTGGGAAACTGTAATTAGCAAAATAGCCAGATTTACAAACAACAGAACATAAAATTTTTTAACGAATTCTTAGAAACCCAAAAGCGAATCTAGTCTGGTATGAATTATTCTAACCATGATAATCTACTCTTAAGAAAAAAGACAATTTTAACCCATTTGAACTCTAAGACTCGTTATAGATCATTCTAGCTATGAATCTAGTTCCAAAAACACCACATAATAAAAAAACGAAAGTAAAAACTTAACTTGTTCATGGAGGTTCACCAAGAAAACTCATCCCTCTTTTGAATCGAGCAAGTTCACAAGTTTAATACTAAAAATAAGGTTAAGACTAAGACTTTACACACTTGAATCATCAAACTTCTTTAAACTTGGACTCAATTTTTCACAAGTTCAACATCCTCTATTGCTCTCTCTCATTTCTCCATTCTTCGAGACAACCTAAACTAGACTTTAATTTTTATGAAGTCAAGTTTCTCACTTATATATTTATGCACTTTGCATATTTGACAACATTAGCCCCTTTCTATTTTTCATAACTTGACCACAAGAGTATCTCTAGCATATATTATTAAATATTATAAATTACAGCTTTAGTCACTTGATTCATTAATCATATAAACTCATTTGAATCTAACACTTTAATTATTTCATAAATACATGCATTAGGACATTGTCCTATCTATAAAATAGCAGAGTCAATCAGAAGTTTATCGTGAATTATTAAAGGGTTTTTTCGTAATGAATCTTGCATCTCGCAAATTAATACATTTGCCAAATTTCTCACGAGAAAATAAAAAACTCGAGAATTTGAAAAGATTGTGAAGGAGACTGATGATAATAATGCAAAGCGATGGAGCGGTGACAATGACAGATTTGGATACGGATAAGGAATGCCGGTGATCGGTAAAGTCGAACCAAAGCAACAAGAAGAAGAGGAATAAGGCATGTGCTAGTAACATCAATAGCTATTTAGGAAGGTGAATTGGATGTGGGGCCGTTGAAACTGTGAAGGAGACGAAGTAATGGGCAGGGGTGTCGTTGGCCTGTCATGACCATGATGTGGGGCATCCGTGCAACAGCAAGTAGTGGTGGTTGGTGATAGCTGTTAGAATATGCCCACTGATGCAAGTACACCATTTGAATCACTACCGATGATGTATGGGCCTATTGGGTCATACACCGGGGTCAAATCTGACAACAACTTAAAATAAAGGGATAAAAAATGACAAAAGACAAAAATTGACTTCGTAGGCTGGGTTAGCGCCGCTAACCATAAAGTGTTAGCGCCGCTAACACTTATGGGTTAGAGTCGCTACAGCTGCATGTGCTTTTACGTCAAGTCACCTGATAAGTCGCGTTAGCGTCGCTAACTATTACAGGTTAGCGCCGCTAAGTCTGGGTTAGCGCCACTAAAGTCAGACGTGACTTATTGTCAAATCACCTCTCCACCAAGCCAATGCATGTAAGTTTCTTAAACGATCTTGGCCGGCTTTGGGAGACTAAGTGTCGTCTAGAGGCTTATAAAAGAGAAATTTATTCCTCTCCTTAAGTCTTCTTGGCAACATACACTCTCTCATACATTGGTGATACTCTCAAGTGCTTCAAAGAGACTTGGTGAGTTCAAGGAGGTTTTAGTTCCAGAAATTTGATCCTAGCTCGTGGGTTGCTGTTCCTCAAGTGATTTTCTGGAGAGAAGAATCACCAAGGACTTGCTAGCTCAAGAGATTTGTGTGTTACAGGGGTATCACCCTTTAGTCGATTCGTTCAAGCTAGAAGGAGCAACTTCATCATCTTCATCAACATTTTTTGGAGCTTAGGAGCTGGTATAACCTCCTTATCTCTCTCTTTTGTTGCATTTCAACACATAGAGTTTGATCCATTTTGGGATTTCTTGTTTTGTGCTTTGTTAGCTTGTACATTGGGCTGTTTTTTGTTGTACCTTGCTTCCGCTGCTAGCCCACGAAATCCCAACAATAGCAAGGTGGTTGTCAACGAGGGACGTCTAGGAAATGAGAGAGGGTGTCAGGTTTAAAGGGCAATTGTCATCAGAGATGAATGTTGATGAAGGGAGAAAGGGAGACCCACTTTCGATTGAGAGAAAGATGTAAAAAACAATTTAAATGAACTTAAAAAGTCACGCGACTACTGCTGCTTTTATTTTTTACTCTATCTTTATATGTATTCCAGTTAGGGATGGCAGAAAACCCCCTATCCAATGAAGAACCCTTTTTCCGACTCCGATTTAACTGGGGAATCTCCGAGTTGACTGGAGACGGGGACGGGAATGGGGAATCCCTAAACATAAAAACGGGGATGGGCATGGATGGGGATACCCTTCGTGTAACACCCCAAAATGGGGCCTAGTTGTAAACTGTAGTATATGTAGCTTTAACAGTTGTACGTTGACTTTAATTGGTGTTTTGTTGCTAACTGTAGTATAAATGTTGTTAAATGGTGTCTTAAATGTTAATTGGTGTTTTAAACATGAATTGGTGCTAATTGGTGTTAAATGGTGTTAACTGGTGTTAAATGTGGATAAAAATGTAGTATTATGAAAAGTGTCATAAGTTGACCCTGTTGACAAATAGTTGAACGGTTTTGGATAATGGTTCCAAAAATATCTCCGTTAGTTGAAACGGATAACCCTAAGTTGTGTTTTAAGTTGAATAGGAGAACGAAATACCCGAGAGGGGGTATTGGGCACTTAAGTCGGCCTATAGACTCTTTCTTCTTTACTGGATAAGCTTAAAACACACATACACACACTACAAACACATACATGCGTACGTACGTGAAGACCTACACACACACACTTGAAGAAATTGAAAGAGAAATCAAGAGGGAAGATCTTTTGTTGTTGATTTCAGTAGAGATTCGAGATTATTAGACCTGTGTTCATCTTCTTCAAGTAAGATTTATTGTTCTAAACCTAGTTCTTCATGTCCTTGTGTGTGTGGTGTCAAAGTGAAGATTTAGAAGTGTTTTGATGTTGTTCTTGTGTCCAAATCATGTTAGTAAGTTAGTATATATGTTAGAAATGTTGTATAAACACTTGAATATGGATTCAAGTTGGATTTTGAGTCAAAAACTCGTAAAACAGCGTCTGTTTACGAACAGAGCAAGAACACGCTGTAAATATGGTTCCTACGGGCGTAGTATGATGTTACTACGGCCGTAGGGTGTTGTTTATGTTACTGCGGTCGTAGGAAATGGTTGCTACGGCCGTAGGATTGAAATTATGAGGATTACCACCTACGGGTGATGGAAACAAGACTACGGGCGTAGGATATGGTTGCTACGGCCGTAGTTACCCAAAGGATGCCACCTACGGGCGTAGTATATAGTTACTACGGCCGTAGGTCATGGTTCTTTGGCAAGAGATCCTACGGGCGTAGTGTATATATACTACGGCCGTAGTACGTGTTGGATGGGTGTCCTGCGGGCGTAGGAACATGTTCCTGCGGCCGTAGGAGGCTGTCAGAAGCCATGTTGACCTTTTGTTGAGACAGTTGTTAGTGTTGTCTGTTGTAGTGTGTACTAAGGGGTGTTTGTCCATGTTTATTGGTGTTAGGTGACTCGGACGATTCTGTGTGCTCTTGGGATTCCCGATTGCATATCTGCCTCTTGTAGTTTCGAGGTGAGTACCGGTTTCCCATGAGTCTCAGTAGGTAAGTTATCTGTAGTACATGTTGACACATGATTGGTGTATTGATACGTGGAAATGGAGGTATGTTATGATAAAGTTGTACAAGCATGCTTAGTATTATTATTGTTGATATGAAAGATATTGTTGTGATTATATGCGCGCATGAACTGGATCCTTATTGGATCAACTAGTTGTTTATGAAGTTTTGTCCGGACACTGAATTGGAGAACACGGAGGTCAGTCAGGTAGACGGGTGTCAATACTTGGCTGGGTTCTCGGGTAGACGGGAGTTAGTACCCGGGCACTAACGGTACTCAAGTAGTATACGCTTGGGTAATGGTCCTGCAGGCCGCCGTTCCTCTAAGGAGTAAGGTTCCTTGATAGATGGGAACCAACATGATAGATAATTGGCGTACTATGTGGAATGCTTTTGGGTTGTTGAGCGGGGTTAGCTCCCCTGCAACATACGACTACTGCTGACACGTTTGTCACGTCACAATATGATAGGATAGCCCTGTGTGCTGTTCTGATACATGATAGCCTGCTTATTGTTGCTTATGTGTAATTGGTGCTCACTAGCTAGTAGTAGCTAACGGTGCAAGATTTACTTTTTTCGCAGGTTGATGCTAGAGGCCTGGTGAGGCGGGTACCGATGGTAGCTTTTGTTGTATATACCTTTTGGGGAACACGTTGTTGTTTTTAGATCCGATGGTCGGTAACTAGTTGGTAACGCTTGTAGCTTTGAACTTGGCTAACCTTTTTGTTGTAATTAATTAGCCGAGTCAAACTGGTTGTTTTTGTAAATGGTGTTTAATTCCGCTGCAACACTTTTGATAATCGAAGTTTAAAAAGTTTAAATTAACTCTAATTTTAAGCTCGTTAGGGGTGGCGTTACACTTCGGTTCCCGAAACCCGTACCCGACAACGATTTTGCACACGTTATATATATAACTCTTTTAAGTCAAATTTATCACATACATATGCATTTGTTTCAAATTTAACTCTCTTACATTAAGATATATATATATATATGTGTGTGTGTGTGTGTGTAATTATCAATGAGATTTTTTTTGTATTTTGTTCGAACATACAAGATCGTTTCATACGATTTATTAAACATAGAGAACGAAAATAACCTAACACGGTGAAATTACTTATATATTTATTCGTAGAATCGTATTGAAATTATTATAAGCGTCTTTCATAAACATATATGTTAGAGAATCATCTATTTGATTGATAATCTTATGTGTATTATAGAATGATTTACTCCCTCCGTCCCAATTTAATTGTCCAGTTTTGACTTTTTAAGTCTTTATTTTTCAACTTTGACCTTAAGTATTTTTGTTTATATTATATAGTACTTGATGTAAAATATATGAATGGATTTTGTTTTAAATGTATATTCATTTCGTATAATTTTTATTAAGTAATATATAACACAAATAAAAATATATAAGGTCAACGTTAGAAAAAAAACTTAAAAAGCCAAAACTGGACAATTAAATTGGGACGGAGGGAGTAATAAATAAAATATGTCTTTTATCAAGAACATTATCTATCTTATAAAAGTATTGAAATACTTGATTAATTACATTCTGACGTGAACCGGTTGGAAAGGTCAAGTTATATTTGTAATTCTAGTTTTCAATAAAAATTCTCATGTACATTCTTTAGAAAAACCGATTTTGTATACAAAGAAAATCCTCGATTCCCCCTTGGGATCCTCAATACCAGGCGGGGACAGCGAAGGAGATGCAAGTCAATTTCCTCGTGAGGATAGGGACGGGGATAGGGACTAAGGGTGGGGAACGGGGATGGGGAAAGTGATATCCGACACCCCGACCCCGTTGTCATCCCTAATATTAATTAAAAATGTAACTTGGTATTATTTTATATAACCAATTTACTTTTATTTTTAAGGTATATAGATTGAAATATCCATATTATTAAGTTACCATTGAACTTTTTAAAGTATATAAGCTAAAAATTCAATTGAGTAAGTTTTTATTTAATTACAAGTTATTAGATTAAATACACATGTGATATACAAGTTGATTTTAAAAATAATATTAACTGTTAAAAAATAAAGCATTATAAACGTGAAAGAAACGAGAGTTTAGAAAAATAACGACACCATCAACACCAAGACCATCGATAGAAGCATTGATGCGAGGGGCCAAATGTGGTGATAGAAACGTGATATCGTAATATGAAGAGACGTAATTGTATTTTTCTACAAATTATCGATCATTATCGTTACAATGATAAATAATAAGTTGAAACAATTATTAGTATTGTTTAGTTTGAGGAAATAGTTAGTTCAAGCTATTAGAAAAAAAATACCGTGTTTAGTGTATAGTGTAGTCAATCTATATATTCAATTAATTTATATTGCCTTTCAAAAAATATTTAGAATAAAGTTTAACATGATAAAACTTAGAATTTGGTTAAATGTGATTTTTAAAATGTTATAAGAGATCAATATGATATTTATAAATCAGGGTAGAAAGATGCGATATTTTAATACTTAAGAAGGGTATATATTTAATTATCTATAATAATCTTGATTCAAATTAAAGAGCATTGATTTCTAAAAGTTAAAATCAAACTGAATTTTCAATTTGCATTAACGACTGAGATTAAGACTGTCTTATAAAAAAAATTAAAATTAGTCTTTTATTTGTATTTAGATGAGAAATGTTCAATATAGTTTATACTTTTTTATAGTCGTAAGGACTAATTTTAGTTTTTGGATCAGGCTCATAAATAGTCCAGATTTAATTTTAAAATTTTGGGCAGAGTGACGTTTTCGTAATTAGCATGTGATCTTTTACAATCACATGTTATTAGATATTAGAATTTCAGGACTATGTTTTTTTATATGAACTTTATTGAACATTATTCATATTTAGATACTATAATATATCTCATTGGGTTTTTCAAGTTTTTTTATAGTTATTTAAAAGAAAAATGATATATATTGTCAATAGCATCTAAGCTAGATGTTGTTATATATATATATATATATATATATATATATATATATATATATATCTTAAATCAGTTAAATACTCAAATAATCAAAACACTCATCATTTAATTGATATAACGCGTAGACAGACGTTCTCGTAGCTCATCAATTACTCAATAATCAATTTAGATTATAAAAACATACATTTCCTAAGCATTATACATATATACTTGCTACAAAGGTTTAGTCATTTTAGAAAT
The DNA here is from genome assembly GCA_947179395.2 of Pulicaria dysenterica. Lineage (NCBI taxonomy): Eukaryota > Viridiplantae > Streptophyta > Magnoliopsida > Asterales > Asteraceae > Pulicaria > Pulicaria dysenterica. Next base: position 61,502,999 of record OX359295.1, read on the forward strand.
AAAATCGTAGAATTTTAAAGCTAATGAACAAAACCGTTAAAAAAAACTTAAACACATGTACTACAAATGCAATTCTCTTAAAGTAATAACAAAAAGGAGAGTAATTGATTTCGAATCAACGGCAGAGATTTAAAGATACAAAAGGGTGCCGACTTTCATCCATAGATCTAATAAATTCAGAGGACCAATAATGGCACGTTCGTAAATTATTAGAAAACCAAGGCGGTGCGTCTATGCAGCTCTGCTTTAGCAACAGTAAATTCCAAATTTAATTTTAATTTTTATTTTGGCTCCATATCTCTCTTTTTCTCTTTCTCTCTCTATAGAGCTTACGCTTGCTGCCTTTCGAAGTAGCTTAAAGTTGCAGTACACACTCCTATCCCACCACCTCCACACCTCCCTTTGAATCTCACCTTTTTCTCATTTTCTCTCTCCTAGGGTTTGCTTCACTTGCTGAATCAAACCCACACGAAGCTACTCTAGTTGAATGTAAGTTAATAGCATCAACTTATATTTTTGATTTCCTCGTCTTTTGCTGTTTCCGGTGTTTTTGTAGGCTTATGTTATTTTTTAGTTATATTTGCAAACATTTAAGTTTATTCGTGGTGTTTGTTTGTTAATTTTGAAGTAGATTTCAAGTTTAATGTTGAAGAGCGGTTGCCGTATTTGAGTTGGTGATTTCAAAGTTTTAAAAATGACTTCGAGAGGTGGAGGTAGTGGTTCGTCGGATCAACCGACGCCGCCGCCGCAGCGGCGGATCATGCGGACACAGACGGCGGGGAATCTCGGAGAATCGATATTTGACAGTGAGGTGGTTCCCTCGTCGTTGGTCGAGATTGCTCCCATTCTTCGTGTGGCTAACGAAGTCGAGCATAGTAACCCCAGGGTCGCTTATCTTTGTAAGTTTCTTGTTCTAGGCACAATTGTGTGAATAATGTTAACAATGTGGCAAACTTATTTAAGTTTTATTTGGGGTTCAATCTCTTCCGTAGCGTTTACATTGTGACTATATGCTAAACCAAAGTCTTTTCGTTTATCCCATTTTCTTTCTTTTTCTTTCTGCTATAATGAATTACTAAGTCTTCTTTAGCTCCTGATAGTTTTATGCCTCGTTTGATGGCTAACACTTTATTGTGCCAAATGAAGTGCATCTTTTTTATAAACTCGGGTCTTCAACCACAAAAGCATTTTAAATGCATTTTATCATTATCATTGTTGCTATATTGGAATTTTACCAAGGGTAGTTGACAGGAATATATGGATTAACAGGATCAGATATTTCAATTTCTCAGATATGCTAATTTCAAGTTAGTGTTGATGCTAAATCACTATGCATTACAACAACGTAGCTATTCGAGATGTTATGGCATTACGAAGCAGTTACTTTAAACATTTAGACTTTACTAGGCTTTAAACACAAGTGTAATACAGTTGCACACCAGCCCAATACATTATAGTTATGACCGTCCATACGAGGTTCAGTACTTGTTTTCTTATCCATGGTTAATGTGTTAGAAATGTGAGGTTTTTTTCTTTCTTACGTGACCACTTCTCTTATAGGTTATTATGTGTTAATCATCAATTCACTCAAAATCTCACCTTGTTTTTTACTTCCTATTACCCTAGATGGTAGAGGAAGAAGCCATATCTGGCATCAAGCCATAATTATAATAGTACTCTTCCAAGTCACATTACCATGTAAGGTAAACATATGTCCAGACGAAGTTTCTCCCAAGTGATAAGATTCTTGTTTTCTTGCTTTTTGTGTCTTTGTTGCTGGGGACCCTTTGATATGGTATGGTATTTAGTTGCTCCACGAAGGGGTCAATGGTATGTAATGTTGTTAATTATTTAAATTGTTTTGTCTTTGATCTTTCTAAGTTTTGAGAAACTGTATTGATTTCGCTTTTAGGGCTTTGGTTGTAATTCATGCACTTTATTTGTCTGGGACATTCTTCATTTATGCTATGCATGGTTTATTATGCTAATGGCGGGCTGGTTGTGGATGAGAGCACCGGGTTTTGTCTTGTTTTTCTTTCAGGCTTTTGCTTGTTAGCATATGGAGTTTGTTTTGGTTTTCTTTTTTCATGTTCTATTTTTGTGATGTCTGTTTTTCCGCAGGTCGATTTTATGCATTTGAGAAAGCCCATAGGTTGGATCCCACTTCTAGTGGACGTGGTGTTCGTCAGTTCAAAACTGCCCTTCTTCAGCAGCTTGAAAGGGTACGTACTCTGAGTGGTGTTTTTGGTTGGTGGAAAATAACTTCTCTGATGATTTTGGTTGTCATTCACTTCATGACTCCACTCTTTTTCTGTGGATTGCTCAAATCAGTGATGGATTCTATTTCCTTTTTATTAGGAAAATGATCCAACCTTGATTGGGAGGATGAAAAAAAGCGACGCACGTGAAATGCAGAGCTTTTACCGACATTACTACTCAAAATATATCCAAGCTTTGCAAAGTGCTGCTGACAAGGCAGACCGGTGAGTGTTTGAAGACCCGAAGTGATTCTAAGCAGTGTCTTTGCTGCTTTTTGCATTTTTCTTTTTTTTCTTCTATATCTGACTCCTAGGTTTGTTCAGTGCACAGCTTACGAAAGCATATCAAACTGCTAATGTTCTCTTTGAGGTTCTTAAGGCTGTTAATCAAACACAATCAGTGGAAGTTGACAGGGAGGTGAGTGCAAAAGATAATTTCATTCTTGTTTTGTGAAGGATATTGATGAATAATAGTTTGGTTTTCTTTTACTCTTTAAGTTTCATGCCTAGTGGTAACCTAATAGTTTTATAGTAAAACCTTATGTCTAACTTACTTTATGAACTGTCAAATAACTGTCACAGATTCTGGAAACACATGATAAAGTTGCACAGAAGACAGAGATCTATCTCCCATACAATATACTACCTCTTGATCCTGATAGTGCCAATCAGGCCATCATGAAGTACCCTGAGGTATATTGGAACTCCCATAATTCACTCTATTCTTGTTTTCCATTACATTTCTTATAGTTTCTATAGTTCTCTTATAAATTGCTTGCTTGGTCTGCAGATTCAAGCTGCTGTTGTTGCTCTTCGTAACACGAGGGGTCTTCCATGGCCCAGGGAATACAAGAAGAAAAGTGAAGAAGACATCCTAGATTGGCTTCAAGCTATGTTTGGGTTTCAGGTAATATATGTTGCTATCATGTTGTAGTGTTGGTAATAAAAGTAGTGTAGTAACATATCAAATTCAGAAATTCACACCGAAAGTCATGAATAATAAATCCTTCTTGAACATGAAGCAGAGTTTATGTTTTCAGCACCATTCCGTTACTTGAACCTTTTCATTGCAGAAAGATAACGTGGCGAATCAACGGGAGCATCTGATTTTGTTGCTTGCGAATGTTCATATTCGTCAAATCCCTAAGCCTGATCAGCAGCCCAAGGTCAGTAACATATCAGATCACTGTGCAGTAATTTTCTGCATAAGATACTATTTCAAATCACTGTGATTTATTTTGAGCACTCTGTGATCTATAATTTGGTCCAGCTTTTGAAATGGATTGATATATAAAGTACTCTTTAGTGAAGCACTAGGCTACATAACTATCTAATGGTAGTAGTTACATTTACTGAACATGTCTTGGAAAGAAAAAAATTCATGTATATTCTTAGTTATGTTTTACCAAGCATATGCTTTATTCTTATTAGATTGAAGGATTTGGCTTTCATATACCTGTTTTTCTTCAAACTTTATGTCCGATAAATGATAATATGACAATCCGATAAATGATTATGTGACTTTTGGTTTGGAACAAATTCGGTTACATTATGGCATAGAAACAGCTCTTAAGCAGTTATTAAGTGGTTACATTTATGATATCATGCTCTTTAAGCACATGTAAGCAATGCACACATGAGCACACGAATGATTAGATTTATTTTTATGCTTCTCTATCTCATGTTTATTTTGCGTTCTGTGTATTTGTTTCGCTAGTTGGACGAACGTGCATTGAATGAAGTGATGAAGAAACTTTTCAAGAACTACAAGAAATGGTGCAAGTACTTGGACCGAAAGAGTAGTCTTTGGTGAGGCTTCACATGCATCCTTGTTTCAGCCTTAATATTCGGGATAATATGAAAACTAACTAACAGCAGGTGTATGGAAGCAACTAACTTTGGTCACAATGGATTAGCAAGCATGAAGTATTGACTTGTGTAGAAACACTTAAATGAATTTCTGTTCTTTCAAGTGAAGGAATGTGAACTTAACTTTATTGTACTAACGAGTTCGCTATTGTGCTAACAATAGGTTGCCAACAATACAGCAAGAAGTTCAACAACGTAAATTATTGTATATGGGCCTATATCTTCTGATTTGGGGGGAGGCTGCAAACTTGAGATTTATGCCTGAGTGCCTCTGCTACATCTATCATCATGTATGCTTCCTGTGGTGCATGATGTTTGTCTTATTTTTAGTTCGGGATAGTTAGACAAATATAATTACCTTTTATACGAGACCATTGTTCTTATAAAAGAAAGACCTTATTTTTCTTGTTTCTGATTTGTCACTTTTATTCTATTTAATCGGTTAATGTTCACAAATAGTTATTTAGAGAGGCACAGACTGATAGATTTGTGGACTGCTATATTTGGGTTAAAGTATACAGCCCAAATCCTCAGGACCTCGTCATTCCCCGGAGAGATAGAATGCCTTAATATGTCTTTCTGATGTCATTGAATTGATGGAGTTTCTCTGCTTGAATTCCCATGAGAAACTTTGTTTTGTTGGAATATTTCTTGCATAATTTGCATTGATGCTATTAATTAGTAATGACATTGAAGGTTGTCATATTTTTCAGATGGCTTTTGAACTTTACGGTATGCTAGCTGGTAATGTGAGTCCAATGACTGGTGAGAATGTAAAACCAGCTTATGGAGGAGACGAGGAAGCATTTTTGACAAAAGTGGTTACTCCTATCTATGATGTGATAGCAAAGGTATTTAAAAACGCTCTTTGTCTTACCTTGACCTAGAAGTTCTGTTTGCTTGCAATATCAGTTATTCATATACAACTACTGCTCAATAGGAAGCTGCATGGAGCAAAGTAGGAAAATCTAAACATTCCCAGTGGAGAAATTATGATGATCTAAATGAGTATTTCTGGTATGATATTCTTGGGGGTTAGAATATTAAGATATTGTGTAATATTATTACTAAGAAATGTTAAGCATTTCAGGTCGGTAGATTGTTTCCGGTTAGGCTGGCCAATGCGCGCTGATGCTGATTTTTTCTGCGTGCCAGGGAAATCATTAGAGTCTGAAAAACTTGGGGTAAGCTACAGCAGTAGCCTTATCTGCTAAATTCTTTTTTCATGATTCAGAAGTCAAGTGTTCATTGATTTCCTCCAAAAACCTGCAAGTTGTAGAAAACCTGCTCATCTTGTGGCCTAATGTTTGTCCAGATAGTTCTTATGAAAAACATGCTTCATTTGATAACATTAATTATGTTGGATGACTGAATTTCAGGAAGCCAAACCAGTTGGCAAACATCGACGGGCTGCTAAAGTCAATTTTGTCGAGATACGATCATATTGGCATGTTTTCAGAAGCTTTGACAGAATGTGGAGTTTCTTTATATTATGCTTACAGGTAACAGTTACTGTATTTAAGAACGTATATTATAAGTTATATTACTGCTATAAGTGTTTATATCTAGAAGCTATCTTAATTATCATGTCACTATGTCCGAGGAGACACAATTACTAACAAATTGTTTCTTTTTAGGCTATGATAATTGTTGCTTGGAATGGTGATGGGAACCCGACCTCGATATTTGATTCTGATGTTTTTAAGAAAGTACTGAGTGTTTTCATCACCGCTTCAATATTGAAGCTTGGTCAAGGTATGTCAAGCATTTGATAGTTAAAATCCTCTACGTCTTTATCAATTGATAATGATTGCTGATGCATTTCAAGCAAAAAATGTAACCATACCTGCTCAGGTCTATTCTTGCCAAAAAATGTCATAATGATACAAGTAATGTAATCTCCAACAAATAAGTATGTGTATTTTTGTTGTTGTTAATAATAGTGACTGCACTTATTTGTATGCAGCTGTCCTAGATGTTGTACTAAATTGGAAGGCAAGAGAATGCATGCCCTTTTATGTGAAGCTAAGATACCTTCTGAAGGTTTTATCAGCGGCAGCCTGGGTGATTATTTTACCAGTTACTTATGCTTATACATCAAAAGATCCAGCTGGATTTGCTCAAACCATTAAAGGCTGGTTTGGAAACAGCCAAGGTTCCCCATCATTGTTCATATTGGCGGTTGTTGTCTACTTGTCACCCAACATGCTTGCTGCTGTGTTGTTTCTGTTCCCATTCATACGCCGTTACCTTGAGAGTTCAGACTACAGAATTGTGATGCTCATGATGTGGTGGTCTCAGGTTTTCACATTTGATAACTTTTTCTCATTTATTCATCTTTTTTGAGATCCTATAACTCAATGTTTGTCTTGGAAATTTCTAACTTCTAACGTATGACATGTGTCAGCCTCGGCTTTATGTTGGGAGGGGTATGCACGAAAGCACGTTCTCACTTTTCAAGTAAGAATAGAAAATGAGTATACATATATGTGCTTGTGTGTGTGTGGGCATGTGCGTGCATGTATTTTCACTACCTTTTATACTTAAATTAATAACCACATTGCCCTGTAGATGACCACTTTTGATCTGAGATTTCAGGTACACAACCTTTTGGATTCTGCTCATTATTACGAAGCTGGCTTTCAGTTACTATTTAGAGGTTCTGTTCTCGTCTATATTTCAAGATTTGGTGTAATTGGTCTAAATTCAACCACATTATTCATGTGTTAGTCTTGTATGATCTTGGTATGGTATAGGGATGGGGTCTATTCTATAATTTCTAAGCATTGACAGTTATGTACTATCATTTCAGATAAAGCCGCTTGTGGGTCCTACAAAAGCAATCATGAGCGTTCATATCAATACTTATGCGTGGCATGAGTTCTTCCCCCAGGGTATACTGATATTAAATAAAAAATGAAAATATCTAATACCTTATATCTGTTTTCTGAAATTGAATTATGCGGTTTCACAGCAAAGAACAATATTGGTGTGGTGGTTGCACTCTGGGCTCCAATCATTCTTGTAGGATTACACATCTCTTCTCTAGTCATATGTTTCATTTAAATATCTTTCCGTGTAACTTTTAACACATTGAATATATGCAGGTGTATTTTATGGACACCCAAATCTGGTATGCTATATTCTCTACGTTATTCGGAGGTGTCTATGGAGCATTCCGTCGTCTTGGAGAGGTTTGTACTTGTACTTGGAATAATGACATTCACTGCTTCATCTTATGATCTAAATATGACGTCGTGTCGTCTGCAGATTCGAACTTTGGGAATGCTACGATCCCGTTTTGAGTCCTTGCCTGGTGCATTTAATGGATGCTTAATTCCACCTGAGAAAAGCGATACAGTGAAAAAGAAAGGTCTTAAAGCTACCTTGTCTCGCAACTATGATGCAGTAAGTTTATGACTTATTCAGATGAATCTGGATAATATCCACATCTAATCTCTCTCCTGTGATGTTGTACCCTGTAACACCATGGAATTTTGACAGCTTAATACATGGATGTCAAACTGAATGTTCTATTAATATTTATAATGGATGATGTTAGCGTGTATTGAGGCTACTGTTCTCGTTCTTGCTGCAGATCCCTTTACATAAAGGGAAAGAAGCTGCAAGATTTGCTCAATTATGGAACAAAATAATCACAAGTTTCCGAGAGGAAGATCTTATTAATGACAGGTAGTTATGAATAAGTTGTTGTAGAGTAGTGCGTTAAAGTTTTACATTCGTTTGTCTTTGAATCTAATTTATCACTTCAAGTTTTATCTAATGAAAGGCATCGTGGCTACAGGGAAATGAACCTCTTGCTTGTTCCATATTGGGCAGATAGGGAACTGGGCCTTATTCAGTGGCCTCCATTTCTGCTTGCTAGCATGGTATGTCTGTAACAGGAGACTATAAGATTTGTTACTCCTTTAACCTTATGAAATGACATTTATTGTTGATTTGTTTCATTAATTACTGGTTAGATCCCTATTGCATTGGATATGGCAAAAGACAGCAACGGCAAGGACCGTGAGCTGAAAAAGAGGATTGAAAATGACAATTATATGTCTTGCGCTGTTCGTGAATGTTATGCATCATTTCGCAATATTATTAAGTTTTTGGTTTGTGGCAGTCGTGAGAAAAAGTAAGTCCACTAGATTGTACAGCAAAGAAGATATACAAATTTCGTTTAACAAGTTCTATTATGAAACAAGATTTTGAGGGATGCATCATGCATCTGTACTTGTCTGATACACAACCTGGTATTCTTTCAGGGTTATCAATGATATATTTGAGGAAGTTGATAAACATATTGACGATGGCAACCTAGTGAGCGTTTTTAAAATGAGTGCTCTCCCTATCCTCTATGATCATGTTGTCAGGCTTATCAATTACCTGGTATGTATTTCAGTAGTTCTTTGAACCAATTTTTATGCTATTCAAGCAGCGCATGCGTATGGTGATAGTAAGCTAACACAATGTCGTTTGCCATTCAAAGTTAACAAATAAGCAGGAGGACCGGGATCAAGTTGTAATCCTTTTCCAGGATATGCATGAAGTTGTGACAAGAGACATAATGGAAGAACTCAAGTATAGCCTTTCGGAATATTAAACAATTGTGTCTATTTCACTTAATGTTATCTCTTAGATTGTGTCTTGTTTCTTTTTCTGTAGCTTGGATGGGCAAGGATATGAGGCGGATGAACAATACCAGTTATTTGCACCTGCCGGAGCAATCCGGTTCCCAACTCCAGAATCAGAAGCTTGGAAGGAGAAAGTAAATAACAAGAACTTATAGACATGTTGAGGTTTTAGTCGTGAATTTAGTTATATACTTCTCACATGGTGTCCATTTGCAGATCAATAGGTTGTACTTATTGCTTACAGTGAAGGAGTCTGCAATGGATGTGCCCTCAAACTTGGAAGCTAGAAGAAGAATATCCTTCTTCTCCAATTCACTGTTTATGGACATGCCCTCAGCCCCCAAAGTTCGCAATATGCTTTCGTTCTCGTAAGTCTTTTGGCTGGGTTCACATGTTGATAGCCTGCATATTCCTGATTCACTTTTTCAGTTTTTCCATGAAGCTTCTTAATCTTTAAAGTTGTTTAGAGCACTCTGGTAGTGTTAAAGAGTACTTATATAGTTATATTGGACACAGCTATATTCAAGGTTCTATGCAGCTTGTCTTTTGAACCTTTCTATACAAGTCTTACATGATCAATTTAAATCTTCTTCACAAGAACCACTTATCTGTATTTCTGAGTCACGGAGTCGGAAGTCGATTCATACATTATTCATTCAGTCACTTGTTCAATACGAGTTTTGATGACTCTGAAGTGTGGAGTCATTAGTTGGACTTGGCCTTCTTCAAGTCATACATTTAAAATACAATGGTTTGCAAAGATATTCCTACGCTAGGCTATTATATCTTGTTTTGTGCATAATATGTTCTTTCTGGCAGCGTACTCACCCCTTACTACACGGAGGAGGTTCTCTTTTCCTTGCATGATTTGGAAGTCCCAAACGAGGATGGGGTATCGATCCTCTTCTATCTGCAAAAGATTTTTCCAGGTTCGTCATATTCTACAAGGGTCTTACATGGTCACACAGCACCAGTATGTGTATATATACACACACAAACACACACACACACACACATATATATATATATATTACACTGATTGGTTGTAACCTACAGATGAGTGGACGAACTTTCTTGAGAGAATGAATTGTAACAGCGAAGATGACCTAAAAGGAGATGACAAATTAGAAGATCAACTGCGTCTTTGGGCTTCTTATAGAGGACAAACTTTGACGAAAACTGGTATATTTATGATCTAACTTGTCACCGTCTGAGTAACTAAATAGCACTTTTAACATGTTATAGAGTTTGTTGAACTAACCCTTCGTACATTATGCTAGTTAGGGGAATGATGTATTATCGCAAAGCCTTGGAGCTTCAGGCTTTCCTTGATATGGCTAAAGACGAAGGTATGTAGCTGTTTCTGACTGATCCTGGCGTTAAATTTGTTTTCTCTTGTGATTATAATGACTGTTTCAAGTTAACAGAAGATGATTTGGTTTTTTGTGATTCACTTGTGGGTTTTTGTTGTTTTGAGCAGATTTGATGGAAGGTTATAAGGCAATTGAATTGAACGAGGATCAGATGAAGGGAGAAAGGTCATTGTGGGCTCAGTGTCAAGCCGTAGCTGATATGAAGTTTACATATGTGGTGTCATGCCAACAATATGGCATTCAAAAGCGATCTGGTGATCTTCGTGCACAAAATGTTCTGAGACTAATGACAGAGTATCCATCTCTCCGTGTAGCTTACATAGATGAGGTTGAGGAGCCTAGCAAAGATGCAACTAAAAAGATAAACCACAAGGTTTATTACTCTGCTCTAGTCAAAGCTATGCCGAATTCTAATGCTTCCGAGACAGGCCAAAACTTGGATCAGGTAAAAACTGGGATTTCCACTTTAAGCATCTGCTTCTTTTTTATTTTGTTTGCAACAGTATATGCGGATTATATATTTCTGAGTTCTGACAGTATCTGAATGCACCCAAACTTTTGTTAAAAACAATTCCTTGAAACCACATGATAATTACATGCGCTGGTAGAAAGCTATCTGTAAAAAGGTTTACAGTTTTCGTTGTTCCGCTTGCAAGATTGAGCAGTTCTAAATGTGATTTTGCTACAGAGGTTGCTTTTTGTGGAGTCTTGATGATGTTGATCGAGATCCTAATGATATAATTATGGAATTATCTTGTCTCAATATTCAGTAAAAGAAAGACAACATTAAAGAAAACTATGCAATATTGCAACTTCAACTGCTTTGGATAAGTAGTTTGGTAACAGTAGTGGTTATCTCAATGTGCAGGTTATTTATAAGATAAAATTGCCTGGACCTGCAATATTGGGAGAAGGGAAGCCTGAGAATCAGAATCATGCTATTATTTTCACACGTGGAGAGGGCTTGCAGACAATAGACATGAACCAGGTTTGTTGTCAAACATCCACTTCTACGTTTAAATTGAAAAATTATATCTGCCTCCCTTAACTTAATTAAATCGTACCTCTGTAGGACAACTACATGGAAGAGGCCTTGAAAATGAGGAACTTGCTTCAAGAATTTCTTAAGAAGCATGATGATGTTAGGTACCCTACAATATTGGGACTTAGGGAGCATATTTTCACTGGAAGGTATGACAAAAGTTGTTAAGCTATGTTTCTTTCGTTTCTTCACTAAGCTCACCTTGCTACTTTCTCCTTGCAGTGTTTCTTCTCTTGCATGGTTTATGTCCAATCAAGAGACTAGTTTTGTAACGATTGGGCAGAGATTGTTGGCTAACCCTTTGAAGTAAGATATAAATCATTCTGTTGTCATCTTCATACCTCCATTGCATACATGTTTATTAATAGTCAACTACACTTGTTGATATCTCCAGGGTTCGTTTTCACTATGGTCATCCAGATGTTTTTGATAGGTTGTTCCACCTTACAAGAGGGGGTGTGAGCAAAGCCTCCAAGATCATAAACCTAAGCGAGGACATCTTTGCTGGTAATATCAAACTCCAATGTGTCTTTTGTTATGTTGTTTGTTTTGACTCGGCTAACCATTTCTTTGCTGTGTACAGGTTTTAATTCTACACTGCGTGAAGGCAATGTCACACATCATGAATATATACAAGTTGGTAAAGGGAGGGATGTTGGTCTAAATCAAATATCTCTGTTTGAGGCTAAAATAGCCAATGGGAATGGGGAACAAACACTTAGCCGTGACCTATACAGGCTTGGACATCGTTTCGACTTTTTCAGGATGTTGTCATGTTACTTCACAACAATCGGTTTCTACTTTAGTACTTTGGTAAAATGCTCACTGAAGTCATTCTCTTCATGTGGTAATATTAGAGGTGGCAAAACGAGTGGGTGGCTAATGTTGGGTTGGCCTGAATCACTAGTGTGTCAAATGCGATTACAAATGTGTATGATTTCAACAGTAATCTTATCTTTCCAAAAAAATGATTTAAAATTACACTGAGGCACTTCTAACCTATTTTCTTTTCAAAACTTTTATTCTATTTTTATTTTACTTTTTTAGCACTATAGAGATAACATATAACTCAAATCGATGCTTTTACTAGTAAATGGGTCGAGTTATGCCAGGTAATATCGTTACTTGTCTGAGTTCTCAGCTAATTACATTTTCCTTTTGCAGATCACTGTATTGACTGTGTACGTATTTCTTTACGGTCGGCTTTATCTAGTTCTTAGTGGACTTGAGCAAGGGCTTAGTACCCAACCTGCCATTCGGCACAATAAACCGCTTCAAGTTGCCCTTGCTTCACAATCTTTTGTGCAAATTGGATTCTTAATGGCATTACCTATGATGATGGAAATAGGTCTAGAACGAGGTTTCCGGACTGCGTTAAGTGAATTCATTCTTATGCAGTTGCAGCTTGCCCCTGTGTTTTTTACGTTTTCTCTAGGAACAAAGACCCACTACTATGGTAGGACATTGCTTCATGGAGGTGCAAAGTATAGGGCAACAGGTCGCGGGTTTGTTGTGTTTCATGCAAAGTTTGCTGAAAATTACCGTCTTTACTCTCGTAGTCATTTTGTCAAGGGAATTGAGCTTATGATCTTGCTACTTGTATACCAAATATTTGGTGAATCATATAGAGGAGCAGTTGCTTACCTTTTGATCACCATCTCAATATGGTTTATGGTTGGCACGTGGCTATTTGCTCCATTTCTTTTCAATCCATCTGGTTTTGAGTGGCAAAAGATTGTTGATGATTGGTCTGATTGGAATAAGTGGATTAGCAACCAGGGTGGTATTGGGGTTCCCCCCGAGAAGAGTTGGGAATCATGGTGGGAGGAGGAACAGGAACACCTACGTTATTCTGGAAAGCGTGGTGTTATAGTAGAAATATTATTATCATTACGTTTTTTCATTTATCAGTATGGGCTTGTTTATCATTTAAGTATGACAAAGCATCAGAAGAGTGTCCTGGTATGTTGTCGTCTGGCTCTTCTCTGTACTTTCTATTTTCTGACTTGAATATATAGTCACTAAATGGTTTTTTCTTGATTGATAACAGGTTTATGGCATATCATGGGTGGTCATTTTTGCCATTTTGTTGGTTGTGAAGGTGAGGAACTACTCCTTCATTTACACCTTCAGATTTTTTAGAGCTGATTTTAGCTGCAATTTTGTTGATCTTGGTTTTTGGCAAGATAATGATTTTTAAAAGCAAAGGGAGAGAACCGTTGGGCAAAGACTTTTGTTTTTAGTTTTCAAGTTCCATATATCAAGAAGTTTGGACCAAATAGAAAGTCGAAACTGGTTGTAACAATTTGTTGAAAACAAAAGCTAATTTATGAGGTTTTGCAAATGCTAATTACAAGTCCTAACATTCATATTGACGCTTTCATGGTTCATCAATTCATGAATAATCACATTCACTTTTTCGACCTGCCTCAAATCCAGTAAAACATGATCATATTTTTCAAATGTCAATTCTTTTAGCCTTCGTTTTGTTTTAGTATTTTGTTGTTTTTGGACAGAGTCTCTTGGAATGATTCTCCTATTGTGATGATTCCATAGTCATGGGTATTTTAGATATTCCACCATTAATCAAACACTTCTAATAATAGTGGGCAGTGCAGTTGATGGATGGGTGGGATGTTACAACTTACAAAGCTGCATATATCTTATAAGGTCAAATGTGATAACTAGAAATTGAATTTTTCTTCTTTCAATCTTCAGGCTATATCGTTTGGGCGGATGAAATTTAGTGCAAAATTTCAACTTGTTTTCCGGCTGATTAAAGGCGCGATCTTCATCATGTTTGTCTCTATTCTCGTGATCCTGATTGCACTCCCTCACATGACACTGCAAGACATTGTTGTGTGCATTCTTGCCTTTATGCCAACTGGCTGGGGTTTGTTACTGGTGAGTATGCCCTTCCCTATACATTTCTAGTTTTCTTGTGTGTTTATCACTTAATGTAGAACTCGGTCATTTCTGCTGTTGGCTTGTGGTTGGTATCAAAAAATCGCCTCCTATTTTGTTTTTGTGGATCCTTTTAGTAGTTAGTAGTTAGTAGTCAACAAATGTTAGGAGCTAGCTTTACAAGCATTCCTATGTTTTCTTCATTTTCGATCTTGTGAGTCCAAAAACACAGAAAGGAAATGGGAAAGTAAATTCTTTTCTTTCTTCAATCTTCTAAGCGACTTAGAATATTGGGGCTCCATTTGTTTGTACACTTTTCCTTGTCCGTTTTGTGGATCTAGTTATTTATGTGATAATGGTTCCACTTAGCAGAAGGGGAAATTACAGACACGTGTGTGTACTGAAATTTCCTTTTTTTCCCAGTGACCACCTTCAAAAGGTAACGGACTTATGTTAAAAGTGTGCTTGCTTCATGATTTCCCTTTGTTGAAAGTTTGAAAAGTTTGTTCCATTTAGCGTGAAAAAACATAATACCAGTATCCAATGTTCACTTTTAGTAAATGGGACCAGTGATCAGATCTTCATTCTTCTCAATCCTCGTACACCATATAAATAGGACTCGGAAAACAATGATATGTAAGTGAGACTTAGGTATGTTTTTCTTTGTTAAATTTCAGATTGCACAAGCATGCAAACCGGTAGTAAAGTCAGCTGGATTCTGGGGATCAGTGAGGACACTTGCTCGTGGGTATGAGATAGTGATGGGTCTACTTCTGTTCACTCCGGTTGCGTTTCTTGCATGGTTTCCTTTTGTTTCTGAATTCCAAACACGTATGCTCTTCAACCAAGCCTTCAGTAGAGGTCTGCAAATTTCTCGTATTCTTGGTGGGCATAGGAAAGACCGATCAGCAAGAAACAAAGAGTAATTTATTACAAAATGCAGCAACTGGTTCAACTCCATTTTGTGCTGCATTTTTTGGGTAGTTAGCTAGTTCTCTGTAATTGTGCATTATGTTACGAACACTTGTTAAACAGTGGATTAACCAGTGAGCCTATGTATCAATCTTAATTTAAAAACTTATCTGTTCAGCTTTTGGTGTTTTGATTCACATTTTATGCTCCTGGCCTGCTGCTAATTGTGCCTACAGCTTGTCAACTTCAAGAACCTTGATTCGTCTCTTTAGTTATGGATCACCCTCTTGTTAGAGTTTGATATTCAAATAATCAAAGAAGAAATGAGACTTAATTATTTCAAGATAGCCTAGCCGTAATGTGGACCGGATAGTCTCGCAAGACACTTTGATCTTCCCAAGAAAAAGAACATCTGGCCTAGGAACCTGATAGACTGAAAAAACAGATGAACAGGACTGAAATAGACTGGGACCGGCCTGGACCCTGCTGGTTGGTCCAGTATTTAGTCGTAGATTTTTTTTATAGATTTAAGGTTTCGGTCTTTTTTGGTCTGGTCTGTTTGTTGAACCGATCTTACCCCTAATCTGGCTGCGGGAATATTAACAGCTGTTAAGACATGTACGGTGTATGAAAACGTAACTTGAATATGAGAGGGAAAACCCCCCCTTTAAAGAAAAAAACAAGGATTATTGTTCTAGAACTTCTTGATTTGCAATGGCAAGTAGTTTTACCAATGCTTATATAACAATGTAAATGTTTATATTTTAATGATGTTGATGCATTGAGACTGAAATCTTCTGGAGATTAACAATCTAGTCTTTTTCTTCGAGTTGTAACGTGAAACACAAGTGGTTGAAGGCTTAATGATTTTTTGTATGTATGAGTGGAAATACTTATCTAATATAGGCGGTTAACCAACTACTTGTTATATGGTTCTGTTCTGCAGTATGATGGTCCAACATAGATTTTAGTTCGTTTGTCAAATTTAATTAAATCCATTGTCTATAACAAAATCACAAACTTTATTTACTAATAAGCTTATAATAAACTATAGAGTTAATTACACGGATGGTCCTTGTGGTTTGTCCATAATTACTGGTTTAGTCCTTTAAGTAGAAAAATTACGCCAATGGTCCCTACTGTGCGAGTTTTGTTACGCCCTTAGTCCTTTTTACTAACTGGCCGTCAATTTGTACCGTTAATGAGATTAAATCAGGGGCAAAATGGTCTTTTGCATGTCTGATACCATCCTGCATCCTTCATCACCTTCCTCCTCCCTCTTTCTCTCTCCGCTGTTGAATTCTCTCTCTCTCTCTCTCTCTCTCTCTCTCTCTCTCTCTTCCATTGTAAAAATGTTTGCCATCACAATTATTATGTACATTTGATTAGAAATTTCAATATTTCTGCTCTTCTTCTCCTTAATAGATTCTTGAAGCACCAAACGAGGATGAGGTTTCTCTGCTTCTGGAATTTTCTGGGTGAGCTTTTTACATATTCATATGAGCTTAAGTTTTTATTTCACTGGGTTAAAAGTCAATGCAGAGCTTCAAAGGTAATAAGTCAAAATGTTATGTTTTATCTGAAGATGCATTCTTGCATTTATACTGAACATGAATTATAAAAATTTCCGGTTTTGGCATCTTTAGCATATAACATCATTCACAAAGCTTGTTCCATTTATGATTAAAGGCTTTGTACCTGTTAGATACTAAAAGATATAATTTCTTAGCAGGACAACTTAAGCATGTAATTTCTTGAGTTGTCATTCCTTTTTAGTGCTTTCTCTGTCACACATGCAAAGGTTACAAAAAGCAAACAACATAGTTTTTCAATGCTTAGGTCGAATGGTGAAATAATTTTTCACATTCCCATATATCACACAATTCCAGTCACAATGTTCTTGATTGGCATCTTATCAAAGATACTAACAGCAGCTTGACTCAGCAACAACATCTCCGGCGTGTTTCCGGTGGATACATTTTTTAGTTCTGGTGAACTTGGATACATCTCCAACGTGTTTGTGTTGAAGTTGAAAATGGAATTTGGGAATGAGAATTTTAGAGAGAGAGAGAGAGGATGTTTGTACAAGTGGGGAAGATGATAACACATGAGAAGTAGGGACCAAGGGTGAAATTAAAAAACTATCAGGATGAAAATGACCAAAATACCCCTTGAAAAAGTCAACTAACGGTAAAATTTAACGGCCAGTTAGTAAAAGAACCAAGAGCGTAACAAAACTCGCACAATAGGGACCATTGACGTAATTTTTCTACTTAGAGGACTAAACCAGTAATTATGGACAAACCACAGGGACCATCCGTGTAATTAACTCTAAACTATAATATCATTATCATGGGCATGTTTTGAAAGATCTTAAAAGATTACAAAGGTTTAAATAAGATTAATTAGCTACCCAAAGTTGATCGAGTATTAGAATATATTAGACCCTAAACCCTAAGTATATAACAAAGTTGATCGAGTATTAGAATATTAGAATATTACAAAGTTGATCGAGTATTAGGGTAATCCACACTTGTATTAGAATATTAGACCAACGTTGTTTCAAGTATTCTCTAAATTCTTTTATGACTTCTAAAATTCTATACAACATTCTTCTTTTTTCTTTCTCCTTCGATTTAGGGTTCCTAATTGTTTGATTGCGGTCTTTAACATCGAAGGATAAATATTCCTCTTCATATAACAATATAAAAATATAATTAAGTATTAAAAACATAATAATCGTATATGTACACAATAACAAAATAATGGTAATAAGCAGGATTGGCCTGTAAAATTTTCATGTATAGAGAGAGTATCCTACCAGTGTCATGAAGGCTGATCACGGGTTTAGCTTTTCCTTGGATAACGCTTTCTGGGTCCATGCAGTCATAAGATGTGATAAAACATGCAGAACATATAGAAACCTTTTTAACAGAAATCATCACCCCAAAATCCTGTCAGTAAAATAGCCATGTCAATACCTAGTTTGAAATCTATTTGTCCTTGTATCATTTACAATGAAAGGATAAAACGACGGGTTAAATGCACAGAAGAACCTCTGACGTTTTGTTCGTTTTATAGTACAGGTTTAGTTTGGAACCTGCAATGGCAGCTGATGTGTGAATGCTAATATAGAATTCTTTTAAAGGTTTAGCAATGTAAATAGAAAAAAGTGGAAGGGCATGTTCATATAAAAACAACCTAGTGCTCAATCTGGGTTTGGAAACAGAAACGGGGCATTTGCTGGATTCTATTGCAAGTTTGTATTTCGTGTTTGCTCTCATAGGTTGTCTATATAATTGGCAAGAATATCAGAGTTTGCAGTTGAGATTGGCCGGCTTGAATAAAAAGTAAATTGCTTAAAATGTGAATTCACCTGAAGTATGTTGCTATCTTGTGCGTTTAACCCTAAAATGAAATGATAAATTGATCATAATGGAGTGCAAGAAATTAGGCCTTACCTTATGACATATATGATGGAAGCCATAGCACTCTTCTTTAGATGCCGTCAGCTTTTCATATGAAACTAGAGGGCACTTTGCCCAACTTGCTCACATCAGGATGCATTCTTCATTAGAAGCAGCACTTTTTAAAATTCTTGATCACTAGACTGTCATGATCAGATAGAGTGTGAACAGATACTTCTTGAAGTCACTTTGTATTAACATCTGATCCGCCTAAAAACAACAGGGACTAAACTTTGAACAGTTTAGCAACTGGCCTTTCTTTTTCTGTTACCTCTGTAGCTAGGCAACGAGGCTGCAAAATACCTAGAATTAGTAATCTCCCGGGGTATAGCAGCCCCAGATGATTTCAAGATTCCAATCAACTCCGGAAACAAATTCCTGTTCTCCTCATTAACAAACAAAATTGAATTACCCTCCTCTCCCATTCTAGATGCTCTACCAATCTGGTGAACATACTCTTTGATGGAATTTGGCATGTCAAATATGATAACCTGTCTTACATGCAACAGATCAATTCCTCGGCCCAGTAACCCAGTTGCTACAATCACGGAAAGATCTCCTAGTAAAAATGAACTTATAATTTCTCTCCTTTCTTTCATGTTCTTCTCTCCATGAATAGCCAGTGCTTTTAACCCAGTGGTGACAGTTATAGCCTCAGAAAGGAGATCTGCGCCATGTCTTGAGCCCACAAACACTATAACAGGTGGCTTGAAATGCTGTGTACTTGTCAATATATCAAAAAGCTTTTGCTTTTTTCGGTTGGACTCAACCCAGATAGCCACCTGCTTCACAGCCTGGTTCGGCTTGTTTAGCTTTCCAACAGTGATGATGTTGATCTCTTTTGCCAGTGAAGTTGCCATTTTCTCCACTTCGATTGGAACTGTTGCAGAATACAACAAGACTTGAGGTTGATACAGAGCCCTATGAATCTGCATCACCTGCTCACGAAAGCCCTTTTGTAACATGCAGTCCACTTCATCTATAACTAAAACTGAAACACTGTCTAGTTCAATGTTGTATTTGGTTAAAAGATCAATAAGCCTGCCAGGTGTACCAACTATCATTTCTATCCCACACTTCAAACGATGGATCTGTTTGGGCATTGCATCACCACCTACCACCAATGCCGTTTTAAAGGGCAAGCCCTTTCCAAGCACCTTAGCTTGTTCCTCAACCTGTATGCAAAGTTCCCTAGTTGGTGTCAGCACAATCACTAATGGTTTTTTCTGGTCAATATCCATCTGCTTTCTAATATTTGCACAATAAGAGATTGCGGGAACTAAATAAGACGCGGTTTTCCCTGAACCAGTCTCAGCAGAAACAAGAAGGCTTTGACCCTTCAAGGCAGCAGGAATTGCTTGCATTTGAACAGGTGTTGGGATCTCATAACCTGCATTTTCAATGTTCTGCAGGAGCTTCTGAGGAAGATTGCAATCAGCAAAAGATAACGCTGGAGGGGGAACACAGTTACCCTTTACAGCAATCTCAAACTTAGCCTTAATCAATTCCGTCTGGTTGGTGGTTAATAACCGAGTCTCTGATCTACAGTTACCATCTCTAACATAAATGCACTCATCGGTTGTCGGTAATCTTGTAGGAGGCAGTGTGAGACTAGTCGGCAACCTGGGCTGCTGAATTCTAAGCAAAAGTTTCTGCTTACATTCAAGGCTGCAGATATCATCATCAGTCTCATCACATATATATTCCCCATACCGACCACATTCTATGCATCTAGGTTCTTCAGGTAGAGCTTCTCTTTGTTGAACGCTATACCTTTTCACATCATCTGCTGCAGGAGACACTAATAAAGAAACGAGAATTAGTAAATGTGGCTGAGACAAAGAACAGGTATAAAACCAGAAACAAATATAACAGAAAAAGAAATAAATCCTATTAATTCACTTGATCAAGTTACAGCTCTGAAATTTGATAAGCAAACATTGAAACATAGTGACAAAGTTAAGATCAAATTTAATTTCTGAAATTAGGAAATCCAAGTTTTTCATGAAAATTTAAGTCGACAGTCATTATAAAATTATAGTCTTTCAACTAAATCGTTAAAGTGCATCTATAGTCATCAGACAACACTGAAAAATAGCTTTCGCGTCTATTTGTTGGAACTTGTGGGCTCAAAAATTCGATTTTATAGATTAAGAGTCCTAATTTGGTGTCAATTTCGTTGATCAACATACAAGTAACAGTAATGCCTAATGATGAATTACATCCAAAACAACAGAGAGTTCAATTGGAATTGATATAAAAGGCATACCTGAAGTTTCTACAGAATCTGGTGGTGTTAATATTCTTTGATCATCGTTTCCATTCTCCATTTCAGAAATTCTGAAGCGATAAGCGCCAATTACTACGAAAATTCGTGATAACTAGGGACACTTAAGTCGTAAACGTCGTAGACCAAAACCTATAAGCCAGTTGGAATGCAAGCAACCAATGATTAAGATTCTCGAACAAAGAGCGATAAAGAATACTAAATATTTTCAAAGTATTCAAATCATACAGAAGAAAATCAGAATGCAGTTGAGGAAGAAAACACAATTTCAAGATGTGCAAGAACCCTAGGCAAGAAAAGACTGGATTGGGATATTATGAAAGATAACGATGCACTTAATTAAGATTTAAAAGTCAAACTATGTCTAATTTTACTTATGGGTGAAACTATTTATCTTATTATATAAATCATTTAATATTCTCTCCTACTTAAATTTATAATATTCTTTTTCATACTTAAATTTAAAAGTTTTTATTATTTAATCAAAATAAGATCTAGACCTTTCATTCTATTTAAATTAACATATTCATTCATTTTTTATCACTTAATACTCTCTTCTAATTTACTTTAACTTTTTATTTATTTAAAATATTTACTCTCACAAAAACACAATTATCAACCTTAATCGATACAACTTTTACAATCTTATTAATTTTTTTATCCTTATTTCATAAATAGAAAAATTTTCTCCTTATTTTAATGTCTTTACAATTTATTTTAAAAATAAATAAAATAGTTTAGGCAAATAAAAGAAAATTTGAAAAAACGAACATTTTGCTCAATGAAACTTTTTTGTGACATTAAATCGCGAGAATTACATATCATTACATTCTTAAAAACGACATTACAAAACAAAAACTATTCACCACCGTAATATTACGCGAGTACGATGCTATTCATATAAAAGGTATCTATATTATATAGATTGTTTTAAAAAGTATATGTATTATTTCAATCGAAAAGTTGGAAATGATTTAAAAAAAATTAGTTTTAAAAACATATTATTCAAATTATAGATTAATTCGAAATTATTAATTCTTAGTAATTAGTTTATTATATAAAAAGTATCTATATTATATAGATTGTTTTAAAAAGTATATGTATTATTTCAATCGAAAAGCTGGAAATGATTTTAAAAAAATTAGTTTTAAAAACATATTATTCAAATTATAGATTAATTCGAAATTATTAATTCTTAGTAATTAGTTTATTATATAAAAAGTATCTATATAATATAGACTGTTTTAATAAGTAATCAATACTTAATGTATTCCAATGCTCGATGAACACGAGCTAAGCCCTTTAAAGCTCGAGCACAACTCATTAATATTTCGAGCTCATTTTTTAGGCTCGAACTCGAGTTACACATTAAAAACTTTGACTCGCTTACACCCTAAATTTAGGTTACTCTTGGCACAATAGACCCCCAAAGCGTAAAAAAGGAGAAATAGAATATGTGTTTCGTCTATGTGGCATGCAATATCATCCTCAAACATCATTTTCATATTTAAAGTATAAAAAAATGCACACTTCTCGGTTAAACAAACTCGTATTATAAAGGCGAGAGGAAAGAGAATAAATTTTTTTTAAACCTTTAAAATATGTGAAGTAAGAAAAATATAAGTATTTCCTAAGTCAAAGTATAAGAAAGAGAAGTAAAACATATATGATGTAATGCTTATGTGATATGAGATACGAGAGTATGCACACCATTGGCTCTTAAAATATGGCATAGTGTCTTTAAATCATGTTTCTTCTTCAAATAGATTGGAACTTCCACGAACCTAGCCTTAAACTATGTTCTCAAGTTTAACAACAGTATAAAAAAAGTGGTATTCCATCATTTCAGGTGGGAAAATAACAAGGTCGCCCATGCATCGATCATGGATCTTATGTTTTATATCGAACCTGTGAATCGTATTCCATTATTTCTATCATGTTTGAATTCTTCTTCGGTATGATCAATTACGAAACATTCAAAGCCTAAAACATTCCCATAAGATATTCGAAAGTAAATTAGATATTAAGGAGATGAAAGTAAAACTTCAATCTTGAAAACCTTCGCTTTTTATTAGATGACTTGTGACGACACATACCATTATATACCCAGTCCATCGTAGAATGATGGCACGTTGAAAACAATAGAACTGCAAAAATTATAGTGATGAGTAGCCATGGTAAACCATTTGAAAGAAGAAAAAGAAAAGGACAATTACAATGGTCTAAGCTCAATGCCTTGTACAACAAGGCCGCGAAAATTATAGTCGCTGTCTACATCCATGCCGTTCAAGGTAAGTTCTGTCCCAATAGTTCCAGTGGTATCGGTTGTACCTTCCCACAACTGAACTTCCATCCACCCATCCTTCCTTAGTTTTGGATGGCCTTTTATTTTGTGAGCTTTCAGTTCTCTATGAGAGTTTTCATCTCCAATAATTGCAATATGAGGAATGATTAAATAGACAGAACGTGGAAACTGGGCAGTTTGATTAAGCAATGCTATTGGACCCTCGACCAAAGAGTGGTTTGCAGGTGGTTTGTATACAAGATGGCATGAATAGGCTGTCTGCGGTGACAGCAGTTTGGACTTGACTTCAATATCAACTCTAAACTCATCTATGTCAGGAGACTCGGCCACTACTTTGAACCTGCAAAAGAGCAGAAAAAAATGGCGGGTTGAGTACAGGGCAAAAATTTTATATAAATGTTTGTCCAAATCTTTTCTTTAAAACATTATATGTGAGCTAACAGGGAGGACATAAGACTACCACTACAAATCTACAATACTAATTTAACTGTTCAAAAGACGGGATTAATATGTTGTATGCATTATAAGCACACTTAAAGGAATTCAAACTTGTTTGACCCGTTTCATCTGTAGCTTAATCTATAATTTTGCACATTGAACTCAATAAACTATATATTTGTCAACACCTTCATAAGTAATAAACTGAAGTTGCCACCCCCACATATCATGTACATCTAAAGTTGTGTGTAAATATTGGGGGGTTCTTTCAGTAAGGATGCAAAATAATGACAATACTTAACTAAATGATGATCCCCAGGCTACACAGCAAACAGCATTGATTAAAATCCCAATCTACTATGCATAAGGATTGAAGAAAGAAAGACAATACCTTGATTCTGGTAAAGACATCTGCATCCAATTCTCTCCTGGCAAAAATTCTGTTGCAGGGATCATAAGACGTTTCTTCATGCTTTTGCTAATGGAAAGCCACTTTTCAGTAATACAATTATATCTTGTTAGTAGTTCTAAAATGCTGTTCTTGAAAATAAATAAACCTTCAAAATGGCTTTCTATGATATTATATGAACAGGAATAAGGAAAAATTATAACAATCATTGAGAAAAGTTTCATGCATAATAACTAACTAGTTAAATTTTCATAAACATAAAACATGTCATCAAAAATACCGATAATTATTTCAGAAACTGCATCTCCTCATGTGTCCCATGCTTCTTAACTTTTGAAACTAGCTCACTTCACACCTACTAGTAGACATCCCCGCAAAGCGGTAGATAATAATTCTATTTTATTTTGATTATACAAGCCATTTGAAAATCCCAAAAATTCTATAAACTCAGATTACTTAAACTCGAAAAGTTCATGAGTTCTAGTTCTACGTACTTTATAATTAATTAATTTAAAAGTTCTATTATGTGATAGAGCATTTAAAATTTATTTTTAAAAGAGATTCCTTTCATTTAAGTTTTAACTTGTATTTAAAATCTTATAGGTTGAATTTAATTTGATTTATTAAATAATTATTTAGTATGGATGGTTTAGTAACAAAGATGGTATATAAGGATCTAATTAACTCTATTTAACGGTTTGCATGTAGTTCTATCTAAGGGGTAAATTAGTAATTTCAAATTGCTTAAAATTACAAAATCAAGACAATGGCCTACATGCTTTATAATATAGTATATAGGTAAATTTATTTATTCCATACCAAAAGGAGCCACTATAACATGATACAATTAGATAGGAGACTTCAACTTCAATCCTACTTCTAAAAATGTGTGTCAATTCGCGAGGGTAGAGAGTTGTACCTATGCTTACGTACATGCATACACACACATAATGTATGTATGCATGTACACACACACACACACATATATATATATATATATATATATATATATAGTAATGTGAAAATTAGAGATAGAACACGAAGATACCTTTTCACCATTGTCAATGAGGAATCCTTTGCGAAGAAGAAAGTAGAGTTCTTTCTTAGTTGTCCATTGTATGTTATGTGTTGACCACCTAATTAAGTCTGCATAGTCCGCCGGCAATTTTTGCTCCCAATTAATGCGTGAACTTGATGTGGGTTGCATATCCTCCGTATTTTTGCGCTCCAAATTTTCATGTGTCTCCTATAAAAAAATTACCCATACTTGATTATTTCATGTTTTGATCACAAAAGTGTTCCCATTTACCAAAAGAAATGTCTTATATTTACATAACTTTTCAATATGTATATGCTTTTCAGTAGACAAGATTTCCAACTCTAAAAAGACAAAGTTGTCCACACAATTTTTGACATACTTGAAACCTTATATCTTGATCTATTCAAAAGGAAGAAAAAAGAAAATCATCTTGTGAACTTACATTCTCCACGGGCCGAAATTCAATGCCTTCAATGAAACACATGGTGTTATGCCAATTCAATAGCAATGGAAAGATAGTAATGCTAAAATGATGTTCTTTTTTATCGCTTGTAAATTGATATAGTGGAATAACTAGCCATCCATCGTCTCTCATGTTTGCATTGCTTGAATATAAATAGTGTGTCTCATCTTCCAACTTGTATGTGCAGGATACATATGTCCCCACACCCTTTTGGACTTCATAATTTTGACAGCTAACTTTGAATACAAGATTAATGGTGTACGTGACATGTGGTGACAAGAATCGAGTCCACACTTTTACTTTAAAACCATTGTAAATGCATGTTACGACATTCGAAAACCTGCATATATCTCAACCACACACATCTAAAATGTTAAGCTTCATTCATCCATTAATTGCAAAAAGTAGTTCACACACCGACACACGCTATTTGGAAATTCGAACAAGTTACCATTTGAAAAAATCAATAAACAGATAAATAGATAACACCAATATGTTGAGATGTCATGTTAGATCAGATTCTGATAAATGGAGGCAAACTAGATAAAACATCTATAAGAAGAATTGTTAATCACATGCATGTACTTTCACAGGGATATCCATAACACTGTTTTCATCTAATTTTATTTATAATACCTAAGATATAGTGTAAGTACCCTCATTTAACACCCCCCCCCCCCTCTAATAAAAGTCTTTCATTTGTCTGGAGTTGATCATTTATGTCAAAAATTTTGATAAATGTTGGAGAAAACTGATTTAAATATGAGATTGAAAGTAATAGCATGTGATCATAATTCATAAAAGGAATAAAACTATAACTCTAGTCTATATGTATATTAATAATTGCTCAGAATCTGAATGAAAGAAGAGGCACTAAATTCACTAACCTTGAATCCTCTGCGACTGAACGTTCACCCCAAGATACACATTTTGTTGCAGATATCATTTCACAGATTTCTCCATTCTTATTTATTGAAAGCCACTGTTGAGTAAAACTATAAAAGTTTAGTATTATTAGAAAAGAAAATATATGATTAGTAAGTTGAAGATGAAAATTTAGATAATTGAAGATTTTGGTTTGATCCTTCTCTATTTAAACTCGTAATTGTATCCACCTTTTTGTATTTAGAACAATCGTTTCACAAAGAAGTGCATGCATATGTGTGCATATATTTCAAATTTATTTATAACACTCTTTTTTATAACGAAAAGGTTACAAAGTTGCTCCTACTTCCATTTTTGTATTCAGTTAAAGTGCTTAAAAGTTCATATATCAGATCATAAATTAAATGACTTTTGCCCCCAAAATAAGAGTTATAACTAATTAGAAATTTTGTCTCACCTTATTAAGACTCTGTTACAAACACATGGGCATTCTTCTAGCACAGTGAAATTTGAATTGGTCCCATGAAATTCAAGAACAAATAAAAGCAAAAACACATAGTACAAAAGCTAATTACCGTTGTGCCATCATCGACAAAGATCCCTTTCAAGAGAAGCCTAAAAAGTTGTTCCTGGGATCCATAAGACAAAGGAGGTACCGCTTGATTTGCAATCTTGATCATTTCTTCTAAATCTGCTTTTGTTTCAAGATTTTTATAAACCTCCTGTAACATATTGTGTGACCTCTTTTTAGTACACAAGTTTTATTAAAAACATATATATACTTCTACTAAGAAAACTTACTTGTTGTTCAAGTGCAACCTCAAGTTCTTTCACAGCCTCAGCCATGGTTGGTCGTTCTTCACGAGCTTTGTTGATGCATCGATAAGCAATGTGTGAAAATGTTTTCAAAGAACCTGATTCCATTTGTTCTTTTAGAGCAGGAAAGATAACTTCATCTAATCTGTTATCCTCATAGCATCTTCTCCACTTATTAACTAAAATCTGAGTTAAATGACCATTCTCATATTCAAAGCACAGTCTACCACACATCACTTCAAACAACACCACTCCAAAAGAGTACACATCAGACTCTTTTGACAGGAAACCCGTCTCAAAATACAAAGGATCACAATACCCCGGTGTACCAACTGCATTAGAGAAAAGATATGTTTGCAGCTGGTTAGCCGGGCCAGCCTTTGACAAACCAAAGTCTGAAACTTTAGGCGTCCATTTTTCATCCAAAAGAATGTTTGCACTTTTTATGTCCCTATGAATAACCCTTTGGTGTGTCTCAGTTGGATCATGTAAGAAACTAATTGCACGTGCAACCCCAACACATATCTTTAAACGTTGACTCCATGTGAGACTAGGATCACTTAGATAGCGATCAAAGCTTCCACGAGATGCATACTCGTACCCAAGAATCATTTCATCACCCTCGATACAAAAATGCATTAAAGATACCAAATTTTCATGCTTGTATTTGGAAAGCATCATTATTTCCTTGTAAAACTCAGGGTTTCCTTGCCCGAGTTTGCGATCTAAGCGCTTAAAAGCAAACATTTTTGGTCCGTTTGGGAGAGAGAGTTCTCCTTTGTACACCTGCCCGAACCCACCACGCCCGATTAACTTGTTGTGACCAAAGTTATCCGTGGCTGATTTTACATCTTGAAGTTGAATTTTAAGGTGATCAAACTCTTCCATGAAAGACATTATGTGGATCAAAGTGGGAAGAAGATAAAATATAAAAATAGTTGTAACTGGATGGACCTTGAAACACTACTACTGTATTGAATGGAATTACTAAAAAAAAAAAAAAAGACAAATTGGTTTAGTCTGTGATATCGCCGGTCAGGTGGTCTAACCAGAACTATAAATCACCGCTTCTTCCGAATAAAACTTAAGTGAAAATCTTCCTCAGAAATCAAAATTTAGGAGCAAATTGTTGAATCTTGTCCATGAATCAAAACTTCAGAGCCTATGAAAACTGAAACAGAAGAAGGGAGAAAAACCCGTAAATGTAAGTTTACAACCCAAAATCGAAAGCCAAACCCAGATTCAGTCCTAAACCCAGAGAGCAATATCTAAACCCAAGACAAAAGATACACGAACCATCGGCTTCGATGAAGAGGCGGCGATGATGGAAGAGGACATAAGTTGACCGACGAAACAGAGATTCTCTTACCAAGTCAGTTTTAACGACCTACTGTTTGTTCGGTAAAAAACTAAAAATGTCTTCGCTTATCTCTATCCGATCAAAACGAATTGATTATAACAAGGTACATAGGACCCGTGCGTTGCACCGGGGTGATATTTTAATAGTAGAATAACAAATAAAGTAATTATAAGACAAAATGTGCTTTCTAACCTAACAATTTCCGGTATATTAGAAGGTGTTCTTAACAATATTTATAGATGGATTTCTTAATATTATATTTTTCTTTAAAAGGAATAAGTTCCTCTATTGCAACTTCTATTTGTCGTAAACAATGTATTGTGTAATCTTTGAGATAAAGGTTTTACATTTATTTTCTATAATCTAGAAGCTAAAATCATCATAACTACAAAATGTGACTATTTGTAACCGAATTTTTGTATCAATCTAATTTATAACCAATAGTTTTGAATTATATCTTACATACCTTTGTGAAGGATATCAATTTCTAATATCATTATACATTAAGATATAACAATATCATCATTATTTATACAATAATGTTATAGATTGAGGGTTTAGTAAGGGTAAACCAATAGGATGTGTTAATAATTATTTTTTCTAATTATTTAATTCATATGTGTTTTATAAACCATGTTATTTACAAATTAATAGTCAAATATTAAGTTTCACCTGCCAACCTTGTATATAAGACTAAGCATATTACTTTTAACCCATATTAATATGGGTGAAAGTACAGGCAAACATGATATATACATGCATAATAATAATATACATATATATATATATATATATATATATATATATATATATATATATATATAATATAGATATATATGATCCAAAAGTAAACTAAATAAAAGAAAGAAACCTTTCTGCAGTACAATATATTTGAATCACAACAATCTAATATTGTACCTAATTAAGGCAATAAAAGTTATACCCATTTTCATTTTCTTGATTCCAGTAGAATAACCAACCTGCAAAAGTTCAAAGATCTGGAGTAATAGACATGATTTATGAAGCATTATTGAATTATATAACGTGGTTTTGAGCGAACCTCATCGCCCAGCCATCGTTACACACAAATCGACCATATACACACAGACGACCTTAAGTTCACAACCAAAAGCTAAAAAATAACAAAGATGGTTCCAGAGGAGCAAGAGAGAGAAATAAGGAAATAAAGAGAGGAGATAAAAAACCAAGAATTGAGTTCCTGGTGGCCGTTTTCTTGGAAGGTGGTCATACATTTTTACCAGATTCTTGAGTACTATATAAGAACACATTTTGCCTTCATATGAAACTAAACATATCCGCTGAAAAGTCTTGAGTAACACTGAGTAAACAAAACAAACACCAGCATAGATTAGAAATATGAAAAGTAAACCAACACACGCTTACATAAACAAAGAAAATGGGGGAGAGGCGAGAATGGAGGTGGCACCATGATAGCAGAGAAGAGGCCGATCGAGCATCAACAACTGGAGGTTAGAAAAGAGACTGTCTTTGGAGTGAAACAAAATTTTTTAGATGAACTTGCAAAGGGAAATAGTAAAACAGATGGATAAGCTGGTGATTGGAATTTAGGGGATGGAATTGATGATTGAGAGAAGATGGGAGGCATGGCCTGACAAACCAAACCTTTTGAAAATAGTCAAAGAAGCATCATGGTCATTAGACGAATTGGATGAAAGTAAAAGACCAACGTACCCTTGTTACTATTCACTTCAACTTCTTTGTAAATTGATTATAAGGGAAATAACTTTATAAGCGAAACTATTGATTTTAAAAATAGAAATATACTTCTTTTTATCAAATAAAATTAGGTAGTGTTTATGTTCTTCGTTTGTTTTAAAACAAGCATAGTTGATTTAAGGAGACAACTATTGGTGGAAAGAGTTTGTTAGACAGAATCTCTATTGGTGTTTTTAGAACCGAATTAGAAGTGACATCTATTCTTAGTAAATTGAGATAAGGGAGATTGCGTTGGTTTGGGCACGTTAAAAGAAGACAACTAACAGCGCCAGTTAGGATGGTGGAATCCATTATAGTTAATGGGACTAGGAGACGTGGTCGTCCTACATTGAGATGGGAAGATAGAATTAGAAGAGATCTACAGGAGTTTTCTCTCTCCGAGGACATGATCTCAGACAGGGCCTCTTGGAGAAAGAGGATTAAGATACTAGGATAAGTAGGCGCGAGTTTGAAAGCCTTGGGCTTAGGCTTAGTATTTTAGCTTAACTATTTGTTGGTTTTGTTTTTAAACCTTACTTTTAACCTTACCCAACTTAAAGTCAGAACTTTCTCTAAGTTCTAATCAGTGCGTCCATAGTCTATCTACTCCTTATTATAGTTCTTTTATTTCTTTTTTAGTTATCTTGTCTTATTTTTTATTTTTATTTTTTTTAACTTCCTTTTATTTCTATACTATTTTTTTCTTATTTTATTTATCCTTTAGTCATTTACTATTATTCTTTTTTTTATGCTTCTACTTAATTAGCTATATTTTTTATCTTTGTTCTTTTTGTATTGTTTTCTTATTAGCTAAGTATTTTACTTTTTATTGTCCTTTTTTTCTTTATTTTTTTTGCTCCGCCGGAGGTCTATCTCAGGAAGCAATCACTCTACCTACGGGTGGAGGTATGATTGTCTACTTTTTACCTTCCTCATACCCCGCTGTAGCGGAATTGGGTATTGTTGTTGTTGTTGTGATAGTTGATTTAAAAAAAACACGAAATTACCATTAAAACCATGTTCTCTTTTTAGAAATAAAAATAATATATTGTTTTTTTTAAGACACGTGGTTATTTTAGATAGAAGTTTTAACACTTAAATATTATATTTGAAGATGGTTTAATCCTATACTGTTTTGATAAATGTTTTAATATCTAAGCTTCTAACAATCACTGTGTTAGTCACTTCATTAAACATTCAAAAATGGTTTATATCAAACGTTTTAATCTTTAATTGTAATCCGTAAATAGTTTAAATCATAAAAATTCTCTTATCCTCAATAACGCATATATATATATATATATATATATATATATATATATATATATATATATATATTATTTTGGATTAATCAGTTACAAGCACTTGTATTTATACTCGGTTCCATTTCTTTGTTAGGAGTGTTTGACACTCATATGCTAGAGATAGGCACAAACTAGTGCTAACCAAGTTTTTATAAGAACTAAATTTTTATTGCATTAACATTTTAAGTACATCACAAATCTCTCCTTAAATCGTATCAAAACAACCTTCGTTAACATATATGTAACACCGGTTTTCACGCGCTTAAAATTAGGGAAAATTTTAGCTTTTTAACTTATCTAATAAAAGCCAGCAGCGGAAGTAACCAACGTTTTACAAAAGATAATAATGTTTATCTGACTTGGTAAAGTAAAAGTACAACACCATAAACCAAGTCCAAAATACCACCGCGTGTTACCCAGCTAAACCGACACGTACCGACCATCGGATCACATATAATTACAACGAACAGTGTTCCGCAAAAGATATTTACAACAAACTACCATCAAGCCCCGCCTCACGCAGGCCAACTACTTCGCATCTGCAAAAAGGTAAATTCAGGCACCGTTAGCTACAACTAGCTAGTGAGTACAGATTAACACATAAGCATCAATAAGCAGGTTATCCCAACTACGGGACAGCACATAAGGCTATCCTAACATACAGCGTCGCGCAAACGAGTCAGTAGGAATCATATCTTGCAGGGGGAAATCCCCGCTCAACGATTCAAACTGGGGACCATTAGCTACAACTATCCGCAATGCTGGGGGAGCGAAGAGCAGTCCACCAAACGCGTTACGAAGCTCGAAGCTCAGCAACTCGGATCTCAACGAAAGTTAAGATCCCAACTCACGTTAAGGAGCGGCGGTTTGCAAGACCACCCCCGCGTGCTGCACACCGGGTACCGTTGATCCCCGTTATTCCATCAAAGGGATCCAGCCTTCGGGAAGAAAGTTGACCTTAACCATGCCAACATCGTTCCGGACCAGTACAACATACAACTACAACCCGTAGAGGGTTCAACTATACGCATGCGATTCATAACCAACGTGTAAAGCAATTTAGCATGGCAACAATATACAACAACATGTATAACATACCTCATATACGCACGTGGGCGACATCAATAACATATGTCAACAAACAACAGACAACGCTACTTACCGAGACTCATGGGAAAACCGGTACTCACCTCGAGATTATAAGAGGCAAATATGAATTCGGGAATCCCAGGAGCACACGGAGTCGTCCGAATCACCTAACACATTAGGGTCAGGCTTAGACACCAAACAACGACAACCAACGAGACTTAAACCACAATACAACAAAGATGCCAACAAAATAATATCACCTGCGGTCGCAAGACACATACATGCGCCCGCAAGGGTCCTCTTAGACACCCCACTTGCGACCGCAAGGGTTTAACTTGCGACCGCAAGGGTCCTACCCAAACCACACCAGCTTGCGACCGCAAGGACATAGCCATATGACCGCAAGTGTGGTGTCTTGGGGGCTTACGATCGCAAGTTATGTACCTACGATCGCAAGTTATATTTCCATCGTCCTTAGACGGTAACCCACAACAACGACACCCTTACGATCGCAAGACCCATGCATGCGACCGCAAGAGACACCAGACGCACCATGCGACCGCAAAGGGAACACTTGCGATCGCAAGAACCCAAACATGCATGCGACCGCAAGGGTTCGAGAATATAACCTGCAACACGGGTTTTCTACAAATTTAATCGACTGAAACTCAACTTTAAACGTTTATACATTACTTTTAACATACATATGAACTTACAAACATCTTTTGGACACAAAATCAACACCAAAACACATTTGAATCCTATCAAATGGGTCATCTTCTACATGAAACTCAAGAACTAGGTTTAGACATGAAAACTTACTTGAAGGAGATGACAAGCTCAATAAGAACAGATTTGATACTCGATTTCAGCTTACAAACCCTTCACAAATTGATCTATCTTGGAATTTCTTCTTCAAAACAACAAGAACTCTAGTGTGTGTGTGTTCCCGTACGTAGGAGTGTGTTTTAGAAGCAACAGGGGATAAGAACTCCCCCCCTTAACCCGACCCAAGTGGGTTTAATACCCCACGAGGGTATTTCGTTCTCCTATTCAACTTAAAACACGACCTAGGCTTATCCGTTTCAACTAACGGAGATATTTTCGGAATCATTATTTGAAACCGTTCAACTATTTACCAACTTTATCTAATTTCCAACATTTTACCAACTTTAGTTATATAACCACGTGTACCAACAATTAACAACAATTAAGCAACAAAACAACTTAAACAACTTGGACAACATCAATGTACAACTGAACAAACACGAGGTACAACAAGTTACTACTAGGCCCTAAATTAGGGTGTTACAATATATCAACCTTACTAAATGTAAAAAAACATTACACTTGTCAACCAATTCCACCAAGACACGATATTTAAGACAACTAGAACAATTCAGGGGCTTAAGGGACACACCATTTAAAAAATAGAGCTAATCATGTTACAAAAGTCCAACAATAGTGAAGTGTTTTGAATGAACATATTAGCAATTGATAACAAAGAGCAACAATCAAGTTACAGCATCAATCGCGTTGGGAGAACAACAATCCAAATAACCTATGTAAATACTGAACAACAATCGTGAGTGATAAGCGATAATAGAATAGCAACCATGAGTGCAAAAAGTGTGGACAAAACAATAATTGGCTCCTTCAAATAATATAAAATATATCCACTTATAATACATGAAACCTCAATTTACTATTAACTCATCTTCTTGTTATTGTTTCTCAACCTTATACTTCTAGCGCTTCCATACGCAAATTAAGGCCATGAATGTTTTATTGTTCAAGAAGAAACTTTAATTTCTATTCTTGTAATCTCCTATTTTTCTCTATATCTATCTTGTCTTCAATTACGGCTATGTTTAATAAAAGATCGGTCTCGAAATTTCGGAGAACCAGTTAAAATAGCCCCTAAAACAATATTTTCAGTACTAAACAATATTTGCTCAATAAAAAACAACAATTTTATTGTTTCAAAAATCAAAGAGACAAAACACCAAATTTCAGTCATGCATAAATGAGCACTACATGTGATATTTCATTTGGATAAAAATGTTGGCTCCTAAAATGGTCATATTCACGGGCACCTCTTAAACCGACGCCGGCTCAATGGATGTTTTGTTTTCTTTGCTACACATGTGGTCTCTCTTTGTTTTATACGTTAATAGAACCTATCTTCGTAGCTTAACTTTGAGAAGTAATCCTTCTATCGTGGGTTGACCACAATCTTGGTTTAATCACCTCATATTCCCTAATTGTTGTGATTCTTTGAGATTTTTCGCACGAAAGAGTAGAATGACAGCTTTGATGTTTGCATTTCTAACTATTTGAATATGTTTCTACGTTAGATTGAAGCTTCTTTTGGATGTGATTTCCGAAATCTGGTTGATTAAAACACGCGTTGGTAAGTCTAATTCAAATATTTGCTCACTCGTATTCCATTAGATAACAACATTGTTGCTTGATTAAACTCACATTTCTATTACATTTTCTTTGCAAATCGTCTTTATTAGTGTAATAGGTTTTGCAAATTATTTCAGTTTGGTTTTACAAATTATTTGTTGTAATTCTAATAAAGTTTTTGTAATTTATAAAAATATATTTCATTTCATTACTTAGCAATGATTATGTGGCTAATATTTGATTTTGGTGATATGTTAAGTTTCCATTTTACTTTGTAATCATTATTTTCGTACCTTTATTTCATTGTTTTTTCATATCAATTAGTTGATATATCTTAGTTTACAACCGTATGAATTCCCATATCAGAATAGTTATCTGTTTCCATCTTAACCTTATTGTCTATTAAAGTTGTTTCCAAATTAACTTTTAATCTGGTAAAGATAGAGAGGTGATATATCCTCCTACTTATTCTTCTACTCACAACATCAATACAAACGTCAAAATTAATGGAGAAGGTAATAAAAGAAAACAAGTGAACTTCACATA
This sequence comes from Pulicaria dysenterica, assembly GCA_947179395.2. Classification (NCBI taxonomy): domain Eukaryota; kingdom Viridiplantae; phylum Streptophyta; class Magnoliopsida; order Asterales; family Asteraceae; genus Pulicaria; species Pulicaria dysenterica. Next base: position 61,538,557 of record OX359295.1, read on the forward strand.
TTATCTTGTAGTGAATAGAAAGATTAAGTAAATACTAAATAGGTCGAAAAATTAGAACGATAATATCATTTTTCGCAAAATAATACATGCTCCTACTTTTTCGTCTTAATTTGTACTTTTACTCGTGACAACAGAGGACAGTGAAAAGATAAGTAGAAGATATCAGATACACGTATCGTTTTTGGTTGGTTTATGGTTTCAGTTTCTCCAAGGTCAACACTCAATCTCCCCCTTTTCAAACCAGGTGGCAGAACACAACCCGATCACACCTCTTCTGTGATCACACCACTTTGCTTCGTTCTTCATCTTCCAGTGTCTGCTCTACTATCTCTACCAAATTCACTCGAAACTTCTGTAGTCGGACGTGACTTGCAAATACCGCTCTGCAGTTTTTAGATGTTGGTAAGCTGTTGTGTTTACACTATTACATGAGTAAATTTTTATGTTTATGCCTTTTCTGTTTGTCAATCTTGAAGTGGTGATCGGAGTCAGAGTGAAGAAAAGATGACGTCGAGAGGCGAAGACAGTAGCAGTTCGTGGGATCATTTTTTTTCGCCGTCGATGGAAGAGCTCCCGCCGCTCCCACCGCCGCCACTTCAGGGGTTACCGCCTCCGCCCCCAGCACCGCAGAGGTCACAGCCCACACCCCCGCTTCAGCGGCGGATCTTGCGGACACAGACTGCAGGGAGTCTAGGAGAGTCGGCATTTGATAGTGAAGTGCTGCCCTCGTCGTTGCTCGAAATCGCTCCCATTCTTCGTGTGGCTAATGAAGTCGAACCTAGTAACCCCAGGGTTGCTTATCTTTGTAAGTTTTTATTTTAATTTATTTGAAGGGGCGTTTGTATTAACTTGCCAAATTTTCAGGTTATTAAGCTCTATTAATTTAAAGCTATGACTAATATAAGTCCATAAGTTCGTTTATTGAGATCTTGTGTTAATGTAGGCAGTTTCAACCATTCCTATTTACTCCTTTTTATTTCCACCGATGCTAGTGGACATAGGGAATCATATCATGTCAATGACCATTCATCAAGTTTGTTGGTTAGACAAACTTGTATCAGTACTGATCTTGGTTCAAGTACTTAACAATGGAACCTCTATCCTCTCAAATTTGTTTTGAATAGAGCAAGGCTCGTGGAAGATATCTAGGTTGTAGAATCAATATGAAGTCACATACCGAGAAATAAGCGAAAAGATTTATAATTTAGTAGCAATGACAATTTCTCGTTAGCATTCAAGTTTATAGTTAAATCAAGTTGTTATACTTGACACTATATAGCCATAAAAATTTCTAATAAGCGACTCAAAGGAAACAGTGTTGAAAGTCATTTATGTCATACAAGGTTTGTTTTGCTCCTGACATGTAACTTGCAACCCTACTTGTGGGTGAAAACTCCCAAGTTTTTTTCTTGCTCTTTGTTCAGGCTTGTGTTTGTAAGCATATGCACTTTGTCATGCTTTTCAATTTTCTTGTCCTATTTCTTTGATGACGATTTTGGTACAGGTCGGTTTTATGCTTTTGAGAAATCCAATATATTGGACCCCACTTCCAGTGGACGTGGTGTTCGTCAATTCAAGACCTCCCTTCTTCAAGGGCTTGAAAGGGTAAGTACTCTCTAAACCGTGTTTTGCGTTTTTGTAGGAAACTAGTGGTTAGCTTACCCGCGCTTCGCGTCGGGGATTAATTACTTTTTAATCGTGTTTGATTACAGAAATTTATAAATTTGTATTTCAACAAAATAATGATATAAATCCAAATATAAAGCCTTTGCATTTTAAAGGATTTATGTGATTTATTTCATTCACGTTATTCAGTTATACTTAAATAGGTATAAAATCTTACACAATCAAGAACTGCCGAATATACATGACTTATTTTCTCAATAGAATTTTTCTAACTCAAAGTAGAGCATTTCTTATAACTTTATTCGAACCATGTCTCAAAAAGGCAAAACGTTATAATAAAATTTAATCTTTGATAAAATAAAATTATATCTCATGTAACTATCTTAATTTATATAGTATTTAATGTCAAAAGCTTATAGAAAAATTAGTTCTATACAAAATATATTTTAAAGTTATTTTACAGTCTTGTTATAAAAAATATGAGAAGTAAAAAGAATTATCTTTTCTAAAAACCTACATGCTTTAAGGTCATTTTGTAACATATATTAAACTTAAGGGTTATTATGGAAAGTTATAACATGTGAAAAAAATTAACATAATTAAAAAAACAAAAAATGTTAATGCAAGGAGTCGAAACCTGGTGCCCCAGGTCATGGACAAAGTCCCCTACCACTTCCTCCACGTTGGTTTTGGATAAATCTATGGACCATTAATTATATAACTATTTTGTTTTTAATTCACAAAAGGACAAATTCCTTTCCTTGTAATTGTATGGTAATCTAATAAGTTGACAGATGTGATGATGGCATGTCAGCCAGTTAACGATACTCCTCCCCTCTTGTTGTCTTCTGCATTTAGCATTTTAATCAATGAAAACTTGTATTTCATATCAACCAGGATAATGAACAAACGTTGCCGGGGAGAGTGAGAAGTGATGCTCGCGAAATGCAGAAGTTTTATCAGCATTATTACTCAAAGTACATCCAAGCTTTGCAAAGTGCTGCTGATAGCGCAGACCGGTGAGTGTCTTAAGACGCGAAGTCGATGTAAGCAGTATCCTCAATATTTTTTAATTTTTTACTTAACTCCTGTATTGGTTCAGTGCACAGCTGACTAAAGCATACGACACTGCTACTATTCTCTTTGAGGTTTTAAAGGCTGTTAATCAGACAGAAATGGTGGAAATTGAAGACAAGGTGGCTTCAAATGAAATTTTTATTTTTATCTTGTGAAGAATCTTTCCCGCACCATTGTCTTTGTTTTCTTTTGCTATATTGATTTATGCTTAGAGATGACCTTGTAGTAAAGCTATGTGACTGTTGAATGATAAAATGGGTGTCATGCTCTCACAGATGCTGGAAGCACATCTTGCAGTTGCAGAAAAGAGACAACTCTATCTCCCCTACAATATACTACCACTTGATCCTGATAGTGCCAATCAGACCATTATGAGATCCTCAGAGGTGTCTAGGGAATTTCCATCTAATCTTGACTTTCTGTACATTTCTTAGCTTTCTTCAAAATTGCTTACTTGGATTGTAGATTCAAGCTGCTGCTGTTGCTCTTCGTTATACAAGGGGACTTCCATGGCGCAGGGGATACAAGAGGAAAAAACAAGATGACATTCTAGATTGGCTTCAAGTTATGTTTGGGTTTCAGGTAACAAATTTGCAATGAACTTTTTTTGTACTGTTTTTCAACAGAAGTATGAATCCTGATTAACAACATGTACATGTTATTCCTCGAAGCTCACACGTCCAATGATATTAAATCCGTCTTAATGAAAGATATTGTGTTTTTAGCAGCATGATTACTGATTCAACCTTTTTATTTGCAGAAAGATAATGTGGCGAATCAAAGGGAGCACCTGATTTTATTGCTTGCAAATGTTCATATGCGTCAAATTCCAGAACCTGACCGGCAACCCAAGGTAGTAAATTTCTAATTAGATAAATTCTCACATATTTTAGCTTCTGTATGAACACATGAAAATCTTTGCTTTTAGGGTTTTCAAACAAGGACATTCCTTCAAATTCATGCCTTGGTCATGACAAATCAGTAATTGTAATTATAACCTGTCATTTTCTGAAACTTGAACTAGCTCTTATGTCAAGACTTGGTTGACTGTCTGTTTGTAATGTATTCTGTTGCAACATGATCTAGACTACTAAAAGAGGTATTGTACAGTTAATAATCCGGTTACAACATGATATTGTGTTTAATATGTATAAGCAAAGGGGAGTTTTGTTCTAAGGTCAAGCTTAGAACAGGTAACTTGCTGTTGCAAACATACCTGGAGAATCTTTTCTGGTTAATGAACAGAAAGTGTTTCGGTATTAATTGGAAAAGTTGAAAGCCATTCAAGGTTGTTAGGGATGTTCAATATTCGGGTCATAACCGTTTAAACCGAAAACCGAACCGATTAAAAAACCGAAAAACTTGAACCAAATTGGAATACGGTTTTCGGTTCGGTTTATAAACTGAAACCGATTATGGTAATCGGTCTTTGGTTCGGTTACGGTTTTGAAAACTACTAAACCGAAAAAACCGAATTACATATAAATAATTTTTATATTTATATTACTATCGTAAATTCATATATGTCGATATATTTATGTATACCATGCTAGAATTTGAAATAATACTCATTAATCTTTGTGATTAACCATGATCGTATCATCATTATAACCATGTCAACTTGTTTTCAAGAAACATGAAAACTTAAAAGTTAGTTTTCATAATCATTTAATTATCAATAGTTTATTCGATGAGCGTGAAATCGAGTAGACAACCGACCACACAAGTGAAAAATATTATATATCGGTTTCCATTCTAATAAGTTGATATGTATAAAGTTGTGAATAGCAAGTTATTAACAAATAAATTAAAAAATATGATTATGTAAGTATGTAAAATGATAAAATGAATTAAACCGAACCGAATAAACCGAAAAACCCGAAAACCGAACCGTTGAACACCCCTACAAATTACCATTAAGTTTTATTCGGTTTATTCGGTTAAAACCGAAAACCGAACGAATTCATAAACGGTTTTCGGTTCGGTTATGGTTTTACTTAAAAAATTTCAAAAAACGAATAAACCGAACCGAATAAACCGAAAAACCCGAAAACCGAACCGTTGAACACCCCTAAAGGTTGTGATTGGTAAATGCATGTCTTTAAATAGACCCACAAACAATCCCTAAAATCTTAAACGCCTAGGATACAATGTTACGAATCAAACTGGAAATCAGAAAGAAAGATGAAAAGGTAGAAAAATGACTTTGGAGAGGTTGATCGGCTCTCCTATAGTTTACTTTCAGGTGAACCAACACTCCCATGATATAAAAACTACCAATCAATTTCCGCATAGTAAAGTTACAACCTTAAAGCACCTATTTATTATGAATAAGATTAATCTAATCCTAAAACAACTCTAACTCTTAATGCTCAATTAAAATAAATCCTATCTATATAATAAATGCTAACTAATAGATCTTATCTAAATAATAATACATATCTTCAAATATTATATTATTAACAAATATCCGGATTATATCATTAGAACAACTTAACAAATTCGGAAATTCCTAATGGGGATCTAAATACCAATAAATTAATTAAACAATGTTAGAATATTATTCCTGAAGGATTAGAAGTGTAAATACATATAAAATATGTTTAGCTATTTCCATGTATAGCTCTCTCATATTTATATATTTTTGTAATCTTCGTTCTTTTTGTATCAATGAGAATTATCAATCTTCACAATTGCTCTCTGACTTTATATCAGAGCCATTGTGAAACCCTAATCCGCTGCACTCACCGTATTCTACCTTCGTGTATCTGATTCCGAGGGTAATCTTGGTGTATCTGATTTCGTATATCGATTTATTAAGTCGCTGGGTACTAAAGTCGATTGTCTGATCCTGGTATATCGATTGATTAAGTCGCTGGTTACTAAAGTCGATTGATTGATTAAGTCGCTGAATATTGCTGCTGCTTCTTCTCATCGCTTCATTTGTTCTGATTGCTTCTGTCGCTGATTAATAGTCTTGTGTTTATCGACTGATTTGGTGGGTTTTTGGTGAACGACGGTGCGTAACCCTGCTACTTAGGTTTGCGCCATTTGCTTCAAGCCGTTTGCTTCCAGCCATTTATTTCAAGCCATTTGCTGTTAACGCCATTTCAGCTTTTGCGCCATTTCTTTGTTTGTTTCAAGCCATTTGTTGTTTGTTTCAAGCCTTTTGCTGTTTAGTTGCGCTATATACGGTTCTGCCATTAATTGAGTAACATGGATGATGTTATTGATCCTCCAGCAACCACACAATCATTTATCACGGGAAGCTCGTCAATTACTTTGGATAAGCTGACTGGGTCAGCTAACTATGTCTCTGGTACAAGTACACAATCATGTACTACTACTGGAAACCAGTCCACTCAACAGTCTTCTGGGTCTTTTCATGCATTTGGGACTGATTATAGTCTAAGGAATTTAGCAACACAAACAATACATATGTCTGCAATCGAGTATGATGCATTTCTGAAGTATCAAGCAGCATAACAATCTATTCCTAGTGCCACAAGACACTCTGGTAACTACTCGGCCTTTGCTGTCCAAGGCCAGTCTATAGGCTCATGGATTGTTGATTCAGGTGCTATCGATCATTTGTGTGGTAACAAAGATCTTTTCTCTACTCTTACGTATTCAGATACTTTACCCCCTATTACTGTTGCAGATGGAAATAAGACATCAGTTAATGGAATTGGCAAAACCTAACCTATTTCATCATTGTCCTTAGACCCTGTTTTATATGTGCCTAAAAGCCCCTTTAATCTTTTATCTGTCAGTCGTATCACTAAAACTCACTCTTGTTCAATAACCTTTACACCTGATTCTGTTTTCTTACAGGACCTAAGCACAGGACGGATCATTGGTGAAGGGCATGAGTCACACGGACACTATTACTTAGGGGGATCTCGTCCATCCATTGCAGCAAGTGCGGTGTCTCCACACTATTACCATCATCTTTATGGTCACCCTTCTCTCTCTAAGTTGAAGAAGATCGTGCCAAGTTTGTCTCCATTATCATCCTTAGAGTGTGAGTCGTGTCAGTTAGGAAAACATACCCGCGGTGTTTATCCTAAACGAGCGAATAATAGAGTTGATTCTCCTTTTTCCCTGGTTCACACTGATGTGTGGGGTCATGGTAGAGTCTTTTAACTTTTGGTTTCAATTATTTTGTCACTTTTATTGATGATTATTCTCGTTCTACTTGGATATTCTTAATGAAACAACGTTCTGAATTATTTCCAATTTTCCAAGAATTTTGTGCTGAAATAAAAACCCAATTTGATGTAACCATTCGTACCTTGAGAAGTGATAACGCCCTTGAATATTTCTCCACACCCTTCAAAGAGTTTATGGCTTCCAAAGGCATGTTACATGAATCTTCATGTCCTAGAACTCCACAGCAAACTGGTGTGGCCGAAAGGAAAAATCGCCATCTAATTGAAACGACCCGCACCTTATTGTTGCATGCTAAACTCCCGTTAAAATTTTGGGTTGATACTGTTATGATTGCATGCTACCTAATCAATCGCATGCCATCATCAGTCTTACAAAATCAAACCCCATTCTCTGTTTTGTTTCCAAATCAAACCCCATATCACCTTCCTCTACATCCAATTGGCTCAGTGTGTTTTGTTCATTCTCTGGATCCTAGTAAAGATAAATTAGCTCCTAAGGCACTCAAATGTGTCTTTCTGGGTTATTCTCGGTTACAGAAGGGCTACAAGTGTTACTCTCCAAGCTTAAACAAATATTTCATGGTTGTAGATGTAACATTCTTTGATCATCAACTCTATTTTTTCGTTGATCAACAGGAGTCTTCCAACATTGATCAAGTCATTCCTCTTCCTGTCCTTACGTCATTACCCGCTGACAACCCGCCGAATCCTTCTACTACTGATCCTCCGAGTCCTTCTACTACTGATCCTCCGTTAAAAACCTATCAGCGACGTCCTCGCCCCACTGTTCCAACGGATGAACATGCAGATTCTCCTGACAATGGTACCTCTGACTCATCTTCTTCACCGATTGATCCACTGGCTTCGGTTCTGTCAGATGATCTACCTATTGCCCAACGGAAAGGTACAAGATCTACTGCAAATCCTTATCCCATATACAATTATGTCAATTATAATCGTTTATCAACGACATATTCTGCTTGTATTGCAAGTCTTGCCTCTGTTACTATTCCTAAGTGTGTAGGTGACGCTTTATCTCATATTCTCATCCCGCTTGGCGTCAGGCTATGGTTGATGAAATGACAGCCTTACACTCTAATGGAACATGGGAGTTGGTTCCGTTACCTCCGGGTAAATCAAAAGTTGGATGTCGTTGGATATTCACTTCAAAAGTCAGACCGGATGGCCAAATTGATCGATTAAAAGCCCGACTGGTGGCCAAAGGGTATACACAATTTTTTGGTCTTGATTATAGTGATACATTTTCTCTTGTTGCCAAATGACTAGTATCTGCATTCTTCTATCCATGGCCGCTATGCGTGATTGGCCTCTACACCAACTTGACATTAAAAACGCTTTCCTCCATGGTGATCTGCATGAAGAGGTTTATATGGAGCAACCTCCTGGATTTGTTGCTCAGGGGGAGTCCGGATTGGTTGGCAGACCTAAAACAATCTCCCAGAGGCTGGTTTGGGAGATTCAACTCTGTAGTGAAAGGGTTTGGAATGAAACAGAGTGAAGCGGCTCATTCAGTCTTCTATCACCTTTCAGGGACACGGTGTACCTATCTGGTAGTGTACGTCGACGGCATAGTTATCACCGGAAATGATCATGATGGGATACAACAACTTAAAGACCATCTTTTCAAGCATTTTCAAACAAAAGATATGGGCAATCTCAGGTACTTCCTAGGTATTGAAGTTGCAAAATCGAAAGATGGAATTTCAATATCCCAAAGGAAGTATGCTTTAGACATTCTGGAAGAAGCTTATCTAACGGATTGCAAGCCTGTTGAGTCTCCAATGGATCCTAATGTTAAACTTCTACCTGGACAGGGGGAGCTTTTAACAGATCAAGGGAAATATTGGAGACTGGTTGGTCGGCTTAATTATCTCACAGTAACTCGACCAGACATCTCTTTTGCTGTGAGTATAGTCAGTCAGTTTCTAAATGCTCCGTGTGGTACTCATTGGGAAGCCGTTTTACGGATCCTAAAATACATCAAAGGAGCTCCAGGAAAGGGTCATTTGTATGAAAATAAGGGGAACATGGAGGTACTTTGCTACACTGATGCAGACTATGGTGGTTGTCCTTTCAGTCGAAGGTCAACCTCAGGTTATTGTGTCCTCTTTGGGGGTAATCTAGTTTCTTGGAAAAGTAAGAAACAAAATGTGGTAGCAAGATCAAGTGCAGAAGCCGAGTATCGAGCAATGGCCAATGCAACATGTGAGCTCATATGGATCAAACAACTTCTTGAAGAACTAAAGTTTTGCAAGGTATCACCAATGAAGCTCATTTGTGACAATCAAGCTGCACTTCATATTGCCTCCAACCCAGTTTTCCATGAGAACAAAACATATCGAGATCGACTGTCACTTCATTAGAGAAAAACTGCTAGATGGATCAATCATCACAAAATTTGTTAATTCAATTGACCAACTAGCAGATGGTTTTACAAAGTCTCTAAGAGGCCCTCGTGTTGAATACATATATGGCAAGCTTGGAGCCTATGATATATACGCTCCAGCTTGAGGGGGAGTGTTAGAATATTATTCCTGAAGGATTAGAAGTGTAAATACATATAAAATAGGTTTAGCTATTTCCATGTATAGCTCTCTCATATTTATATATTTTTGTAATCTTCGTTCTTTTTGTATCAATGAGAATTATCAATCTTCACAATTGCTCTCTGACTTTACAAAATAGACCTACAAACAATCCCTAAAATCTTAAACGCCTAGGATACAATGTTACGAATCAAACTGGAAATCAGAAAGAAAGATGAAAAGGTAGAAAAATGACTTTGGAGAGGTTGATCGGCTCTCCTATAGTTTACTTTCAGGTGAACCAACACTCCCATGATATAAAAACTACCAATCAATTTCCGCATAGTAAAGTTACAACCTTAAAGCACCTATTTATTATGAATAAGATTAATCTAATCCTAAAACAACTCTAACTCTTAATGCTCAATTAAAATAAATCCTATCTATATAATAAATGCTAACTAATAGATCTTATCTAAATAATAATACATATCTTCAAATATTATATTATTAACAAATATCCGGATTATATCATTAGAACAACTTAACAAATTCGGAAATTCCTAATGGGGATCTAAATACCAATAAATTAATTAAACAATGTTAGAATATTATTCCTGAAGGATTAGAAGTGTAAATACATATAAAATATGTTTAGCTATTTCCATGTATAGCTCTCTCATATTTATATATTTTTGTAATCTTCGTTCTTTTTGTATCAATGAGAATTATCAATCTTCACAATTGCTCTCTGACTTTACAAAATAGACCCACAAACAATCCCTAAAATCTTAAACGCCTAGGATACAATGTTACGAATCAAATTGGAAATCAGAAAGAAAGATGAAAAGGTAGAAAAATGACTTTGGAGAGGTTGATCGGCTCTCCTATAGTTTACTTTCAGGTGAACCAACACTCCCATGATATAAAAACTACCAATCAATTTCCGCATAGTAAAGTTACAACCTTAAAGCACCTATTTATTATGAATAAGATTAATCTAATCCTAAAACAACTCTTAACTCTTAATGCTCAATTAAAATAAATCCTATCTATATAATAAATGCTAACTAATAGATCTTATCTAAATAATAATACATATCTTCAAATATTATATTATTAACAAATATCCGGATTATATCATTAGAACAACTTAACAAATTCGGAAATTCCTAATGTGGATCTAAATACCAATAAATTAATTAAACAATATCGAATGATTGTGAAAAATCAGTCAATCAAAAAGAAAAAAAATTGATTGGTGATAGCGACGGTGGATAGAGTAGTATTGAATGAAAGAATCACCCGCAGAGGAATCAAACATCACGTATGCCCTTAGATCCTGATACATGATGGTGGAGATTGAAGGCAGCGGAAAAACCAATGTTTCATGATGGCTCTGATACCGTGTGAAATCAGAGGTCATAAAAACACAGAGAAAGATGGGAGAATCATATTTCTCATTCCTGTGTAAAGAAAAAGGTACAAAAGACTATATGTACATAGCATATAAGTAAACTACAAATTTACATTTTGAGTCCCTAAGCTATACAATTCTAACAAAACATAAGAAAAGGAATAGACAATATATAATGGTCCCAAAATCTAATATGCAGGATCCAATCAGGACTCCATATCTGATCCGCCATCAATAACTTGCATGTAGGCATTAATAAGGTACTTGTATGTTGAGTAGTTTTCTTCTCACTTCAGTTTGTTTCTTTCTTTTGCCTTTTGGTCCTTTTATTTGTTAGTTGGATGATCGTGCCCTGAATGAAGTGATGAAGAAACTTCTCAAGAACTACAAAAAATGGTGCAAATACTTGGACAAGGAAACTAGTCTTCGGTGAGGCTTCATACGCATCCTTGACTCCTTGTTACAAACTTAATACTCTTGGAACTCAGGAAAGTGAGTAACAGCAGGTGTAGCTTTGGGTAAAATATTGATAATGACTGGTTAAGCGTGTTCTCTTCTATAAAGGGTTTGCAAAAATCTTGTTGTAATAACGTAGTTTTCTTTTGTGCCAACACTAGGCTGCCGACAGTACAGCCGGAAGTTCAACAGCGTAAATTATTATATATTGCCCTATATCTTCTTATCTGGGGGGAGGCTGCAAACTTGAGATTCATGCCCGAGTGCCTTTGCTATATCTTTCATCATGTATGCTTCTGTGGTAAAAGATATTTAGTTTTTTGGTCAACTCTAGACAGTTAGACATTTGTATCATAGCTGTCAACGTTTCAGTGTTTCACATTGTTACATAATAAAGTAAATATTATAAAAAGTTGAGCCTTCAATCTTCTTCAGCTACTGTTGATTGCATTAATCGTAGTGCTCTCTATGTTCCTGGGCATGTGAACGGCAATTCTACTCTAGTAATGATTTTTACAACTCTAAATGATAAAAGTAAGAACTAAGATTTATAACGTCTTTTTAATGTTGCAGGTAGCCAAGTAAATAATCTTTGTACAAGGCCATTAATGTTATGAGTAGAAACTGCTCTTTTTCTGTTCATATATTACTTTGATACTCTTTAAGTGGTTAAAGTGAAAAAACAAGTCCTTAACATTGGCATGAACTGCTAGATTTTTCTTGAGTTGACACTATTAATGATATATATGGTTCTCGTATTCTCTAGATGGCTTATGAAGTGTATGGTATTCTAGCTGGCAATGTCAGCCCCATGACTGGTGAGGATGTGAAACCAGCATACGGCGGGGATGAGGAAGCTTTCCTTAATAAAGTGGTTTGTCCTATTTATGAAGTAACTGCAAAGGTATGATCAATCACTCTATTTGTAACGTCTTATTTCGGAAGTTATTTCAATTCTTTTTATATATATGGCCTGTGTCCTAACTCCTATAGGAAGCTGCCAAGAGCAAAATTGGGAAATCAGAGCATTCCCGGTGGAGAAATTATGATGATCTAAATGAGTATTTCTGGTATGATTATTATTCTTTTAAGTGTGTTAATAGTCGCAATGCATCTGTAATTTTGTATTATCTATTATTGTCTCTAAGAAAACCCTGAGCATTTCAGGTCGGTAGATTGTTTCCAGCTGGGTTGGCCAATGCGTGATGGTGCTGATTTTTTCTGCGAGCCTGTGCAGCTACACAAGTTTGAAAAAAAGAGGGTAATCTGTAGCAGTAATACCTTATCTTTTTTTAAAGCAGCAGTAATACCTTATCCACTAATAAGAAGTCTTTTTATATTTAGAACTTGAGTTATTTTTCTGTAAAAATGAATCAACAAGGCCTTACAGTCGATATTTCATGTCTTCTCCCCACACTATATGTTCATAACAAGGGCCTGCATGTTATCAGGAATGTAGAAATCATTAAGTTATTTGAGTCCTACTGTAAGATGAACCAGAAATTCTTAGCGTTACATTTTCAGAAGGCCTCATTTGAAATCCACTAGACTGTATACAAAGTCCATATAGCTCCAGCATTAGTATAACTTCTGATGAAACCAATCATTTCGATTTTATTCTGGTGTTTGAGAAAACCTATTCATGTTTTATGGTGTAAAGTTTTTTAAGGTAGTGATAATCTGAATAATGTGGATGACTGTAATACTCAGGATAATAAACCACCCGATAAAGATCGATGGGTTGGGAAAGTTAATTTTGTTGAGATACGATCATATTGGCACATTTTCAGAAGCTTTGACAGAATGTGGAGTTTCTTTATATTGTGCTTACAGGTACATCTTTGTTATTTGATGATACTACTGTTGTTATTCATGTTGAAAAGTCAATATAATCATCATTTCATTTCTCACTGGCCTTAATAGCAACTTGTTTCTTTTTAAGGCTATGATTATTGTTGCTTGGAATGGTACTGGAAACACGACTGCAATTTTCGATTCCGTTGTTTTTAAGAAAGTGTTGGGTGTCTTTATAACTGCTTCCGTGTTAAACCTTGGTCAAGGTATGTCTAGCACTTGATTTTGGAAGTGTTATCCATCACCTTCTTCATTTCATGCTTAAAAAATCCCATAATATTGCTTTGATAGAACGATGAACTTATTTCTTTTGCAGCTGTTCTAGACATGGTACTGAATTGGAAGGCAAGACGATGCATGGCTTTCTATGTCAAGCTAAGGTACCTTTTGAAGGTTGTATCAGCTGCCACCTGGCTGGTAGTTCTAATGGTCACTTGGTCACATTCCTCATTATTGTTCAATTTGGCTGTTGTTGTCTACTTGGCACCAAACATGCTTGCTGCTGTGTTGTTTCTATTCCCCTTCATACAACGTTATCTTGAGAGTTCAGACCGCAGAATTATAATGCTCATGATTTGGTGGTCTCAGGTACAAACTTCAGATATCTTTTTATGTATTCCTCCTTTTTGAGGCCTACAGCTCGATTGTTAGTTAAGGAATTCTAACATGGAAATATGTGAAATATGACAGCCTCGGCTTTATGTTGGGAGGGAAATGCATGAAAGCACGTTCTCTGTTTTCAAGTAAGATTAAATTTATATGTAATAATCAAGAACGAGAGTGTTTCATACATGATCAATATTGATCTTAAAATTTCAGGTACACAACCTTCTGGATTTTGATTATTATTACGAAGCTGACAATCAGTTATTATTTAGAGGTCCTGTTCTCACCTGTATTAGCTAGCCAGAATGTTTAGTCTATATGCTAAGATCTTTGTGCATGTGTTAGTCCTTGTAGGATCTTGCTATGATATGCGAGAACACTTTTTATTTATCTTTTAGTTTTTGTACATTCACAATTGTAAGCTAACGTTGCAGATAGAGCCGCTTGTGCGTCCTACCAAAGTTATCATGAGCTTTTCAGCAAGGAACAATATTGGTGTGGTGGTTGCGCTCTGGGCTCCAATCATTCTTGTAGGATCACACATCTTCTGTTTAGTTCTATATATCATTACATTATTATTATTGTTATTTTGTAGTTGATCAGCTGTTAACACCTGGAATGTATGCAGGTGTATTTTATGGATACCCAAATCTGGTATGCCATATTCTCTACAATATTTGGAGGTGTCTATGGGGCATTCCAACGTCTAGGAGAGGTTTGTCAAATTCCTATTTAGTTGTGCTTTTAAGAATAAAGACATCTCACTGCTGTAAGTTATAATTTTAAAATTATATTGGTACAGATCCAAACTTTAGGGATGCTGCGGTCCCGTTTTCAGTCGCTACCTGGTGCTATTAATGCCTGCTTGGTTCCATCTGAGAAAAGAAAAAAAGGACAAGGGCTTAACCTTAACTTTGCTACTGTAGGTTTATGACTTGTTGAGATGGTTTCTTATTTTCTTTGATTAAAGAGAAAATATAATACTTCCTCCCTAAAATGTCCTCATTCTTCTTATTAGCATGTGCCAATATATTGCCGCTTTACCAATTTACCCTTCGCAAAGAAGTGAGTGATTGACTTATCAAATTATCGTGCGTGGATTTCATAGAAAACATTGCGTCATCTTCGTGAAATGTAAAAGACTTGCAAAATTGAGTCACAGTAGACAAAGAGTGCCAAGTATCTTGTCTTTTTCACATTTAGATTTTCACAATATCTCCTAAATTGCTCATTTAGCTTCTTTTGGCATTTTCTTAGAAACAATGATTAGCTTAAGTGACGAGAATGGTTCATAAAGTCGACCACTGTTTAGTAAACCTGTTAAACTATTTTGTCTTTGTTTTTTTGAAAGGATGACGCAGTCTGCCACTTCAAATATGCCACCAAATTTCGATTATATTTTATATAATGTCTTTCCACTAAGGGAAACATTATTCAGGACTAGGGTTATGCCAAACCTTATGAGGCTCTGAATATTTTTGGTTGACTGGAGTTAGTTGTAAATTAAGTGTTGAGGCTATGCTTCTTTTGATGGCTGCAGGTCCTCTCTAACAAAGAGAAAGAAGCTGCGAGATTTGCTCATATATGGAACACAATTATCACAAGTTTCCGAGAAGAAGATCTTATCAATGATAGGTAGTCTTTGATGAAGTTGGTTGAAGTATAATGTTCTTGCCTCTCAAAATCTATTCGGTTACTTTAACTATTATTTAATCATCTTCTTGGACTACAGGGAAATGAAACTCTTGCTTGTTCCATATTGGGCAGACCGAGACTTGGACCTTATACATTGGCCTCTTATTCTGCTTGCTGGGAAGGTAATTTTGTATTGCAGGAAACTTTAAGAGGATATCTAATCTTATCAACAAAGATCCACTTTAAAAACACTAAGGTGGTGTTTGGTTGGATGGATTGTTTTTTGAAGGAATTGGATTGTAGGAAGGAATTGGATTTTGAAGGATTTGAAATTTGAATCTAAATCCTTCCTCACTTCCCCACCACAAAACCCTAAACTAAACCTGCCACCACCATCCCACCACCATCGCCACCTTCATCACCACCTCACTGCTGTTGCCGCCGCCCCACTGCCGTCGCCACCACCTCACTGCCGTCGCCACCATCGCCACCTTCACCACCACCATCGAAGATAAGTCCTAGATTTCATGTCGAAAAGAAGAATGAAGAAGAGAAGAACGTCGCCGTCGAAGAGAAGAATGAAGAAGAGAAGAACGTCGCCGTCGAAGAGAAGAATGAAGAAGAGGTTACCTCGTTGTCGAAACCCTAGATCGCAGATCGCCACCACCTCACTGCCGTCGCTCTAGATCTTGGTCGCCGTCGAAGCTCTTGGTCGCCATCGCCCTTGGTCGATGTTGTATGAGTTCAAGTCGGGAATTTAGAATCCATAGGGTAAGGGAAGGATTTTAAAATCCATCAGATGGGGGAATGTTTTCCATCTTCCAAAACCCCTTTCCTTTTTTATTTTTGAACCAAACACATGATTTGGTTGGAATTGGATTCCAATTCCCACCAATTCCCAAGGAATCCATCCAACCAAACACTACCTAAGTTGAACCTGTAACTCTTTCTTGATTATTTTTGGAAGTTTATGAAAGGCATTTATATATATATATATATTTTTTAAAATATTGGATAGATCCCTATTGCATTGGATATAGCGAAAGATAGCTATGGCTATGACCGCGAGCTGAAAAAGAGGTTAATTATTGACAGTTATATGTATTGTGCTGTTCGCGAATGCTACACGTCACTCCGCACTATTATTAAGTTTTTGGTTCGTGGAACTTATGAGAAGGAGTAAGTTCCACTATAATCTCCAGTATAGAATATGTTTGAATTCTGTTCAGCAAATTTTTATTATGAAACAAGTTCAGTGATTTAGATCTTATGATTTTCAGTCTATTTATCTGTAGTATGTCACGGTTTTCCTTGTCAGGTTTATCAACAATATATTTTCTGTAATTGACAAACATATTGAAGAAGACAATCTAATGAGCGAATTCAATTTGAGTGCTCTTCCTACCCTCTATGACCACATTGTCAAGCTTATTAAGTACTTGGTATGCACTTAAGTTGCTTTCTGAAACATCTTTTTATGCTCTTTAAGCAACTTGTAGGGATATGCTAATACAATATGGTTTGCTATTAGTTAACAAATAAGCAGGAGGACAGGGATGCAGTTGTAATCCTTTTCCAGGATATGCTTGAAGTTATGCTAAAAGATATCATGGAGGATCAGTTGCCCAAGTAAAGACTTTTCCTGTAATTAACGTCTACTCCACGTTGTATTATATCTTACACGGTGTCTTGTTTCTTTTGTATAGTATGCATGCCCCAAGTTACGAGGGAACGTTTCGAGAGTACCAGTTATTTGCACATGCAGGAGCATACATGTTCCCAACTCCTGAATCAGAAACTTGGAAGGAGAAAGTAATTCTTGTTATAGAATATAATAGAGATTTTGTTAGTTTTAGTTCAAATTTAGTATATTCTCTTACATGGCGTCCATTTGCAGATCAGTAGGCTGTACTTATTGCTTACAGTGAAAGAGTCTGCTATGGACGTGCCTTCAAATGTCGAAGCTAGAAGACGGGTATCCTTCTTCTCCAATTCATTGTTTATGGACATGCCATTTGCCCCCAAAGTTCAGAATATGCTTTCATTCTCGTAAGTCTTTTGGTTGGGTCACATGAAGATGGCCTGCATATTTTTCATTCTCTCAAGTCCTCTAAGTGATTTTGAGCTTTTTTTACAGTGTGTTGGAGGTTTCTAAGTGCTTATCTCAGAAAGTAGCTAGTTTTAGAGTTTATGCAACTTGTCTTCTGGAGCTTTGGGTCTGGGTCTAACTTGAGTCATATCATATGATAAAGTGTGAAGTCGTTGATATCCTTTGTGTTTTACAAGTAGAGTTGTTGCATGAAAATAGTTTTTCTTACTTGGTTACTTGTGCTGGGCTGTTATATCTCGTATTGTGCATATAATATTTATTTCAGCGTACTCACGCCTTATTACTCGGAGGAGGTTCTCTTTTCATTGCAAGATTTGGACCAACAAAATGAGGATGGGATATCAATCCTCTTCTACTTACAGAAGATTTACCCAGGTGTGATATATTCTACAAGGGGCTTACACATCACCAGCTTGTGCATGTATGTCTATGCACATATATATCATAATATATGTAAGACTGACTGGTTGTCACCTACAGATGAGTGGAACAACTTTCTTGAGAGAATGAATTGCAACAGTGAAGATGACATAAAAGGAAGTGAGGAGTTAGAAGATCAACTACGTCTTTGGGCTTCTTATAGAGGACAAACTATGACCAGAACTGGTAAACCTTTTTTGACACAATCCAATCTATTAAATAGCACCTTTAACATCTTATCAATCTTGTTGGACTAACCCTCCTTATTTTATGCTAGTTAGGGGAATGATGTATTATCGCAAAGCCTTGGAGCTTCAGGCTTTCCTTGATATGGCTAAAGATGAAGGTATGTAGCAGTTTCCTGACTGATTCGGAGATGACTTTTGTCTTCTCTTGTTAACAGAAAGATAAATGGTGTTTTGCTATCCTTTTATGGGTTTTGAGCAGATTTGATGGAAGGGTATAAGGCGATAGAATTGAAAAAGGATCAGATCAAAGGAGAAAGGTCATCGTGGGCTCAATGTCGGGCAATAGCTGATACGAAGTTTACGTATGTGGTGTCATGCCATCGATATGGCATTCACAAACGATCTGGGGATCCTCGTGCACGAGATATTCTGAGGCTTTTGAGAGAGTACGCATTCAACTTGGATTTCGTGAACTTTAGTGATAGATATATACTTACAAATGGTTATGGCAGGTACCCATCTCTTCGTGTAGCCTACATTGATGAGGTTGAAGAGCGTAGCAGAGATACAAATAATACAATAAACCACAAGGTTTATTACTCTACTTTAGTCAAAGCTACACCAAGTTCTTATTCCCAGACGGGGCAAATCTTGGATCAGGTAAAAGTTAAGATTCCTCCCTTTTTAGTGTCTCTTTATCCTCCGTGAGTACAAAAATCGTCCCTATGGTTTGTACAAAATTTCACCTCTCATATCTAGCTTTTTGAAGTTACATGGATCATCCCTAATTTTAAAATGACTTTTTTACCCATTTGCTAAATTACAAGTTTTGGTCCCTAAAACAATTAATTATTATGTTTACTTAATTAAAAACACACTCGATCTTCTCTCATGTGCCATTGCCATATTCATGGTCAGCAGCCTTCACCAGTTTTTAGTAATTCAATAGGAATCTAGGAGTTGGCCGCATTTCTAAAGGTATCAGCCATGGGTAGGGATGGCAAAAAACCCCGTACCCGATGGAGAACCCGTTCTCCGACCCCGATTTGACTGGGGAATCCCCGAGTTGACCGGGATGGGGATGGGGACGGGGATTCCCCGAACTTAGAAACGGGGATGGGGGCGGGGATGGGGATACCTCGGTTCCCCAACCCCGACCCAGAACCCGCACACACACACACATATTATATATACCTATATATAATATTCTAAAGTCAAATTTCTCATATAAATATGCATTTGCGTCGAATATAACTTTTTTTTCGTTAATATGCATATTAATAAGATTGTTTTTTGTTTGAATATACATAATTGTTTCATTTGATTTATAAAACATAGAGAACAAAAAAACTAATATGATGATATTATTAATACAGTTTTTAGTAGAATCATCTATGAGTATTATAAGCATCTTTTATGAACACATATGTTAGAGAAATTATCTATTTGATCTATAATGTTATGTGTATAATAGAACGAATGAGTAAATATATCATGTCGTTTGTCAAGAACATTGCATATCTAACGAAACTATAATAATACTTGATTGATTACATTTTGATATGAACCGGTTGGAAGAGTTAAGTTAGATTTGTATACTAGTTATGTATGAAAATTCTCATGTATATCTATTTAAAAAAATATATTTTGTAGACGAAGAAAATCCCCGATTCCCCGCGGGGATCCCCGAAACCCAACGGGGATGGGGATGGGGATGCAAGTCAATTCCCCGGCGGGGATGGGGGCGGGGATGGGGACTGGGGGTGGGAAACGGGGATGGGGATGGAAAGAGCGTTCCCCGGTACCCCCGACCCCGTTGCCATCCCTAGCCATGGGTCATTTGTGGATATGAATCAAAGTGGTAATCAAATATAAAGATAAAATGATATAATAATCAACTATCGAGAGGTCGATTGTCTCTCCCACGATTTACTTTTGAGGGGTAAACTGACACTCCAATGAAATGAAAAACCACCAATCAGTTTATGCATAACGAATATTACAACCCTAATGGCATATTTATAATCAAAGATAATAATCTATTCCTAATATAACTCTTAACTCCTATTCTTTATCTAAAAATAATTCCTATCTAATTATATCAACTAAATAATAAAAGATAACAAACTTCTATATAGAATAATGGATCATATCATTACTCTGCCCCCAAACACACCTTGTCTTCAAGGTGTTGCCACTATTGAACCAAATTCCTAGATCCCATATATAATTATCTTTGTCTTGTAGCGCACGTCGTGATATATCCTATGGCTGTCCAGCATGGTCAACATGACATGCATCCATTGTTAGTTTTAATAATGGCCCATTACGTACTTCATAAAGAAGCACAAGCTCATAGTTTGGTATCCATTTTCCCATTTCATAATTCCTTCCTCTAAGTCACCGTCTTTTCTTGCCCTGAACGAAAACTATTGTTGGCACACCATTTCTCGTAGAGGGCAGCCCCGTGGTTTACAGCTTTAAACTTACCGTTGGCGGCACCTGTTTTCTCCTAGGATGACTGTATCAAGTATTAGTCTTCATGGAACATTAATAGAACCGTGCGGCTCGCTGGCTGGGTCACACCGACCTAGATAGGTGGTGCTTCTACTGGTCTCGGCTGCTAGGAATGTTGCATCCAATTTATCAGCAACTTAATTATCTCCACATGCCTCTTCTCCTATTCTTCCCTAAGCGATTCTATAGCCTTCTCCAGTTTCTCAAAATGATCCCTTGTTGCCTTGTACTGCACATGACCATTTTCAAGAGTTTTACGGTAAACCAGGTCGATTGCTGCAAACTGAGATACCACAGATTTTTGTGGTGAACAAGACGTTAACAGTGTTGCTGGATGAACAGTGTCTTCGTGAAGGGTAACTCAAATGAACAGTACTATTACTTTTTTTTTGCCTAGAATTGATGCTTTGAAACCAATTTGATATGAATTAGAGTGGTAATCAAATAGAAAAGATAAAATGATAGAATAACTGACTTTCAAGAGGTCGATCCTCTCCCACCGTTTACTTTCGAGGGGTAAACAACACTTCAATGAAATAAAAAGCACCAATCAATTCCTGCATAATGAATAATGGCATATATATAATCAAAGATAATAATCTTTTTTTAATATAACTCTAACTCCTAATCTTCATCTAAAAATATTTCCTATATGATTATATCAACTAAATAATAAAAGATAACAAACTTCTATATATAATAATGGACCATATCAATTGCACCCAAAGATCTCTCTCTCAAGAATTTTCCTCGAACAAAGTGAAAATCAACTCTCACATGCTTATTACGAGCATGGAAAACAGGACTAGTCGAGAGGTAGGTTGTACCTAGATTCTCACGCCGTAGGATAAGAGCCAAAGGTGAACAAACATTAAGTTCACGATGAAGAGCTTGCTGCATGTATGTTCAACTAATGTGTCAGCAAGAGCTTTGTATTCAGATTCGGTAGATTAATAAGAAACTATGTGACTGCTTGCAGACGGTCCCTGAGATAAGGCTAGAATCTAGATAGATGGCGAGTCCCTCCATGGACCAACGACCGTCTAGACAACTAGCCCAATTGGCATATGAGGAATACCTTTAGATTGGTGGAACCACTTTGCCATTTGGCATCGGCTAAAGCTTGAAAGTGGGCGTGGAAGCCTGCTGAATTAGCATACGATACTCAACATTTGCGGACTAATAGTTTTTGTTGAAGCGTGCGTGAATTGACACACTTCATTAACTAATAATGTGATTTCAAGGCTGTGAAAGAGTAGTGTATCAAAAGTTTGTACAGCACCAAGCACCCGTTTATATTTAAGTGGTGTTAATTTTTTTTCCACCCGACTACTTTGTTGAGTGTTGATCTTGAGAAGTGATTTTCTAGAAACCCTTTAGCACAATGTTCGGACAAATAGGGGGAGCATATATGCTTTTAAGGACAATGATACATCTCTCCCCCCTATGGATTCGGTGGGGGTATTTGAATTAATTAAGCCTTATCATTTTAATTAGTTATCTTTTATTGAGTCATGTTTATCTTTTATTTAGTTTCCTAAATTATAGGATTAGGAGTCTATAAAGGCCTAGGGCCGATTAGGGTTTGAGGAAGCTAGAATATTGTTTTTGTTTTGTCGTTTGTTTTCTTGTGAGACCTCAGGGTTTATCTATTCAAGCATCCATTCAAGCATCCGATTAAGGGTGCCTATTATAAATATTTTTCAATTATCAATTTGATTCATATCAAATTGGTATCAGAACTACATTCATCCTGAGTAAAAAAAAATCCCGACTTTACAGTTTACTCGACACTATTCATGGCGGAATTACAGTTCACAATATTTTTTTAGCAATCGATCAAATAGATTATAAACATGACTAAGATTGCGGATTTAGAGACAAATTGGCGTAGTTTAAGGCTGCCACGGTGGAACGACTTGATTAGCTGGAGAAGTCGGTGGAGGTGCTGCGTGAAGAAGCCAAGCAACGACATGTTGAATCCAAAAAAAGGCATATGGAGATGATGCAGATCTTATTGAAACAAGGCGACCAGAAACAACTTGCTGCACGAGCAACTGTTCCGCTGTGCGTTAGTGGTGCCTTGCCGGCCCCCATCCATAGCACCATCTACCAATTCATTGGTTCAACTAAGCCGCCAACTACCGTCCCAACACCTTCGATCTTTGATGAGGATGGGTTCCCGATTATCGGCGAGAGTAGCGCCACCCGGGGTTCAGAGAAGTTTGTAACGAGCCAAGGTACATTTTGGTCGGATCATGCGCATGTTAATACGGGTCTTATGGGAATGATGCCGTGGGGCACGGGGGAGGGTTTGGACCTTACGGGTTTGGGTGCTGGGGGATAATTATCATCGTCGTAATTAAAGATGCTTTTATTCGATGGGAGGATGTGTATGGTTGGGTCTATCGTATGGAGCGGTTTTTTGACATTCAGGGGTTTGTGACGACTGGGGAAAAGTTGCGCGCAACTGTGTTATGTATGGAGGGGCAAGCTTTAGCATGGTTCAGGTGGAGTGATAACCGGGATCCCTTCCGTCTCTATGAGATGCTCAAGAGTCGGCTCTTAGAGTAACCTTTATGAACAATTTTTGGGTATTAAACAGAGGGTACTGCCCGAATCCAACTGTGTCATGAAGTTAACCTTTTGAACAATTTTTAGGTGTTAAACAAAGGGTACCGCCCAGGAAACCTTAGCTGCTCAATTGGATGGGATTTCTGAACGGGTTATGGAGGGGATGTTCATAAAGGGATTGAAATCGGAACAACGTACATCCATCCGTCTGTTGCAACCATCGGGGCTAATCCAAGCCATCAAGTTGACAATCATGGCGGATGAAAACCAATCTCAGAGTGTGAAAGAACAAGGGAAAAAGAGGGGAAGATCCCACTGACTTGAATAACGGAAGGGGGACTATACACACATGAGCTACCGAACTCCGAGGTGCCACGAGCCAATACGAGCGGGACTCAAGCAACCGCTCCAACGGATGACAGAGGCAAAATTCGCCGATAAACGAGTCAAGGGGTTTTGTTTCCGTTGTGATGGGAAGTTTACACCTGGACATCATTGCCCGTAAAAGACGCTTCATGTTATGCTGATTGACGATAAAGACACTGATTTGGAAGACCGTCACCCACATACTGAGTAGTTATAAGTCCACAAGGTGGATAGTTATGAAGGGGTAATGATATGTCTTCCCCCTCCATGTTCTGCGATCAGGGTTTGAGGGAGGAAAAATATAGTTTTTGTTTTGTTGTTTGTTATCTTGGAGACATCCTGGTTCTTGAAGGTTTATCTATTCAAGCATCCGATTAAGGGTGCCTATTATCAATAATTTTTTATTATCAATTTGATTCATATCAGACAAGCAATAAGTTGAGGTTGTATTTTTTAGTCAACACACAAGAGGTAGCAATAAGAGATGATCCCAATGTGCAGGTTATTTATAGGATAAAATTGCCTGGACCTGCAATATTGGGAGAAGGAAAGTCTGAGACTCAGAATCATTCTATCATCTTCACACGTGGAGAGAGCTTGCAGACAATAGACATGAACCAGGTATGCCCTCACAATCTCACATTAACTTCTATTCCTATATGAATGAACAATGCTTTTGCCTCCCTCAATTTCAATCAAACATCCATACTTGTCTAGGACAACTACATGGAGGAGGCCTTAAAAATGAGGAATTTGCTTCAAGAATTTCTTAAAAAACATAATGGTGTGAGGTACCCCACGATACTGGGACTTAGGGAGCATATTTTCACTGGAAGGTATGCATAAATTATTGTATCGTCTTTTGTTTCTTTTTTTTGTTTGTTTTTAAGTTCATTATGCTATTTTCTTGTTCCAGTGTTTCTTCTCTTGCGTCTTTTATGTCTAATCAAGAGACAAGCTTTGTGACAATTGGTCGGAGATTGATGGCCAACCCTTTGAAGTAAGTTTTCCTCTTCATTCTACTGTTGCATACATGTTCTTATTAATCCTCAATTACACTTGTCGAATTATCCAGGGTTGGTTTTCACTATGGTCATCCAGATGTTTTTGATAGGCTGTTTCATCTTACAAGAGGGGGCGTGAGCAAAGCCTCCAAGATCATAAATCTTAGCGAGAACATATTTGCTGGTTTTTTTCTTAAACTCCAATGTCTCATGTTACGCTTATGATTTTGCATAATCTTACCATTTTCTCTGATTATGTACAGGTTTCAATTCTACACTGCGTGAAGGCAATATCACACATCATGACTACTTACAAGTTGGTAAAGGGAAGGATGTTGGTTTTAATCAAATTTCTATGTTTGAGGCAAGAATAGCCAACGGTAATGGGGAACAGACTCTTAGCCGTGACCTATACAGGCTTGGACATGGGTTCGACTTTTTCAGGATGTTATCGTGCTACTTTACTACAATTGGTTTCTACTTTAGTACCTTGGTAAATTGCTCGTTTCTCTTACATATGGTAATATTACATTTTACTCTGTTCTCAGCTTGTCACCCTTTCCTCTTGCAGATGACGGTATTAATTGTGTATGTATTCCTTTACGGCCGTCTTTATCTTGTTCTTAGTGGATTCGAGCACGAGCTTAGAGCCCAACCTGCCATTCAGAATAATATATCTCTTCAAGTGGTTTTTGCTTCACAATCTTTTGTGCAAATTGGATTTTTAATGGCCTTGCCTATGATGATGGAAATCAGTCTAGAAAGAGGTTTCTGGACTGCCTTAAGTGAATTCTTAATTATGCTACTAAATCTTGCACCTATGTTCTTCACATTTGTTATTGGAACAAAGGCTCACTACTATGGTAGGACCTTGCTACATGGAGTTACAATGTATAGGGCAACGGGTCGCGGGTTTGTCGTGTTTCATACAAAGTTTGCTGAAAACTACCGTCTTTACTCCCGTAGTCATTTCGTCAAGGGAATCGAGCTTATGATATTGCTTCTTGTTTGCCAAATGTTTGGCGAATCATACAGAGGAGCGGTTGCTTACCTCTTGATCACCGTCTCAATATGGTTTATGGTCATCACATGGCTACTTGCTCCATTTGTGTTCAATCCTTCGGGTTTTGAGTGGCAAAAGATTGCCGATGATTGGTCAGATTTTAATAAGTGGATTGGCAACCCGGGTGGCATTGGGGTTCCTCCTGAGAAGAGTTGGGAATCATGGTGGGAGGAGGAACAAGAACACCTGCGTTATTCTGGAAAGCGTGGTGTTATAATAGAGATACTGTTAGCACTACGTTTTCTCCTTTATCACTATGGGCTTGTTTCTCATTTACATATGATCAAGCATGAGCTGACTGTCCAGGTATGTGTTTATTGTTCTCTTTCCTATTCTGTGTTTTGTGACATTAAAACCATGTAGCTAACAGTTTGTTTTCATGTAAGACAGGTTTATGGCATATCATTTGGAATTCTTTTGGTGGTAAAGGTGAGGAATTACCTAACTGTTGATATAAATATAATCTTTTTTAGAATTTATTGTTTATTTTTAACTTTCTGGGTGTATATATATTAAAGTTGTTTTTAGTTGTAATTTGATAGGAATTAGACAAGTGGTGTTTTTAGAAGGGCAAAAACAGTAAAATAAGTTAGAAAGGAGAATCAATAAATAGAGGATAAGGAGTCGTAGTAGGCAGGCAGAAAAACATTATGTATTGGTTGTATTCTGCTCGTAGCCCTTGGCTATCGAGAGAGGGATTCTTCCCTAGACCAATCTTCTGATAGTGGTTGATTGGGGCTTATTTTCGTGTTCAATTTCAGTTTATTGTTCCTATTGCTATCTGTTCTAGTATCGATTTGTATCATTGGTTCGACCTTGCTGTCGACCTGCCGTTTTGCCATCTCCAATCTGTTCACATCAAATTGAAGCATCGATCTATACTACAATCCCGATTTCCATCATTGGTTGCCATTTCAACATGCTGAGTGCAGTTTGATTTCGTTTTTGGTGTGTTCTACTAGTTCGTGATTTCCGCTCTTCTACCTTCGCCTTCAATTTGTGGCTCCAAGTACAGTCACGTTTAGGTAAGTATCACTGATTCACGCTCAATTTCAGTAATCAGTCTGTTATTTTGTTGGTGCTGCGATTTGAGAACTATCGCTAGTCTTCGGTCGTTGATTTCTTTGCCATTTGGACCTGTCGATCTGTCGCTTTTGATTTTGGTTCTGCTATTCGACATTTCTGTGGGTGGATGTGCGATTTGAATTGCAACACCTTATTGTAATTAGTTTGCTGTCGTGATTTGATTGCTTGGTTCATCTTGTCTATTTCCATGGAAACTTGATCTGTTCAATCTCGTTTGGATCTTTACGAGGAGCACATTCAACGGCTCCAATATGATGTTTTTGAAATCAAATCAGCATTGAAGACCTTGGAGGTGGATCGAATTGAGGCTGCTGAATTTCGTAAAGTGATGATGGGCTGGATGAAACAGGGAAAGCGTTTTGCAACGGATTTGAATGGCGATCGGGATTCTGGATTTCTCTTCGATTCTGAGGGTGGAGGGAGTGGTTTTGGTGGTGGGGGTATAAGTGGCGGAATTGGTGGTGGTGGAGAGATTCCTCGAGGCGGTGCGGTTGTTGTTCCTTGGACGGTGAAGAAGGTGAAGCTGTTGGAATTTTATGGGTTTGATCTTGAGGGATGGATTCAGAAGGCCAATATGTTCTTTGACATTAATGGATTCTGAGGGTGTTTTTAAAAGGGCCAAAACAATAAAATAAGTTACAAAAGGAAAATTAATAATTAAAGGATCGGGAGTCGTAGTAGGCAGGTAGAAAAACATTTCGTATTGGCTGTATTCGGCTCGTAGCCCTTGGCTATCGAGAGAGGGATTCTTCCTGCACCAATCTTCCGATTGTGGTTGATTGGGGCTTATTATCGTGTTCAATTTCACTTTATTGTACGGTTGTACCTATTGCTATCTGTTCTAGAATCGATTTGTGTCATAATTATGCTCTGTCATATGCTCATAGGAAAATTGTTCATGCTGTCGATAAAGTCATAAAAAACGATTCTGGATTCTTTTCACCGAAATTCCCCCTTTTCCGGCTTCGATTAGCAAGCTTATATACGATGACATAGAGAATTGTTTTGCAAGGTGTGTTACCCTGTTTCCAGGGGTATCATCTCTTTTGCTTTTTGTACAAGTGAATATAAAGAAACTTTATATCTTAAACTTTTATTTCATCACAACTTAATACAGAGTTATTACCTATGCAGTTATCTCGCTAAAAAATCAAATATCGGTCAAGGACCGAGATTTGAAATAGCGGTTATCGTGGTGAGATATCGGTGGGATATTGGATTTTTATATTAGATTCTCCACTCATGAATTCCTTACATGCACCTTGCCACACTCTATCACTCTACGCTCTCCATCCATGAACTTCCCATATCCAAGGAATGGCTGAGATTGGTTCTCACGGTACTCGCACTAAAAACGGTTCTCAACTGAACCCTCCCCTATATATATAGATAGATAGATAGATAATCAAAATCATAAAAAATGTAACAAAAAGCATTAACTTCAAGTCAAAATAGTACAGAAGTTAAAGGGATACTGTTATATAGAAAAAAGAAAGAAGAAGACCTCTGTTTGTCGCGTGTACAAGAACGAAAAAAGGAAGGGAAGGTGTGTTAGTTCAAATTTAGGTTAAGAATATGCTATTAAAATGGACAGAAGAAAATCTCAGCCAAATCTCGGTCAAATCTTGGCTAATCTTGTCGAGAATATCGGTTCTGATATTTACAACCGAGATTTTCCCTATGTCCAAGAACCGAGATCTCGCCGAGATTAACTGCATAGGTTATTACATCAGCGGAAATGCGTTGGATAAATTTTTTACAAAAATACTAGTTTATCAGGATAACAACACTTCACTGGTCTTTGCACCTTGTTCCTTGAAATAAATACATGAATACATAAGCCTTAAGCTTAGTGAGTAGCTGTGATCATGATCAAACATTTTTCACAAATGCTTTGCCAAATCAAAGGCTAAAAAACAATGTTCTTGTAAACCATTTTCATGTATTAAAACATTTCTTTGAGATCTCATAGTTACATACTAAGTATGCCAAACTTCTCACAGGTTCCTAACCTCGGTAAGGACTATACTTCTCATAGGCTCTCTGACCAATTAGGTCCTTTTGCAAGACGTCCCTTCATTATGTCTCTCGTACATCGGATATCTTAATGATCATAACATGTATAAGAACTTTCATATATCACATGTAAATCTGATGTCATAAAACATATATATTTGCCACATAATTACATAATCATTTGGTAACTTTATGCAAAGAAAACATGACAATATATCATCTTAAATCTTGTTTCATGCATAAAACATTTATAGAGCACATGTGTATCCCGGTAAAGGGCACAACGTACTTACCTTGTTTAGGCCTTGCTTGCTTTGGGATTAAACATCTCTTAGCCTCAAATTACTACTAATCTTTTTGAGAGTATTTAGTTTTAGGGATGAAGAGAATGTCTTACCCGTGGCCTCTATATATATATAAGTGTCTTGCTATAGACAATTCGTTCACTTAGCTTTGGTTTGTCATTCTTCTAGCCTTGCCTTATCATCTTCTTAATTTTCAAGATTTGGACAACACTTGGATCTAGTTGTACAACCCTATTTAGAATTGATTTGTCATGTTTGTAGGCTTGATTTGTCATTAAAACTAGACTTGCTTTGTCATAGAAAATTTGTGGCTCATGTTGTACATTTGTAAGGAGCTTTGTAAGTTACTTGTTTGCTTACTTGCTAATCTGTATATTTTTTCTAACATATTAACATAATTAACATATCTTAAAGGTATTATTTACCTTGTTTTAGTCCTGATAATTTGTATAATAAGGACTCTTAGGTTACTTAGCTTTATACAATAGGAAATTTGGATGTTTATCCATATGTTTTTTATATAAAAAGGCTTATATATGATTATATCTGGGCTGAATATAGGGCTGTTACACAAAGCATCCATTGGCTTTTCTGGTTTGAGAAAGCTGAACCAAATAGAAAACTGGTGCTGCAGAAAAAATTTGGGTTTCTAGGAAATGAAAAACTATTTATAAAGTGTCGTAGATGGTACTTTTAAGTGGTAAACTTGGTTTTCGTACTTTCATTGTTCATAAATCTGATTTACCAATAGAAACTCTGTCCATTGTTTGACATTTACTTCACATAACATTTGACCTTTAATCAAACGCTTGTACTTCTCTCTTCATTGTTTGGGTATTCAAATGAAGTTTCTTTCAACAAAATAATGTACAAGATTCACATATCTTGTCAATAGTGATGGGTATTAGATATTTGACCATTAATCAAACGCTTGTACTAGACTTAATCTCATGTAATGTCGATTGCTAATTTTTGGGTTTATTATAAAGCTGAATGATCAAAGAACATGCAAATTCTAACGTTATATTTTCGGCTTTTCATCTTCCAGGTTTTATCAGTTGGACAAATGATGCTACATGAAAACTTTTTTCTTCTTTTCCGGTTAATCAAACTGGTGGTTATTTTTGTATCTATTCTCGTGATCTCGATGTCATTGCCCCATATGACACCGCAAGACATTGTTGTGTGCCTGCTTGCCTTCATTCCAGCCGGCTGGGGTCTACTACTGGTCAGTAAATATATCTACTTCTCAAAGTTTTCTTACATATGTACAACTCAATTATCTATAATTGTAGCTAGAATCCATCTTCTTAAGATTGTGAGTTGCTTCCTAATGTCTTTTTATACTTATAACGCTAAGAGCATGGGGTGTACCACATCAGCATAACCGACTTCATGCTTCAAGCATGCTTGAACCCGAGTACTACCCACGCTTCGCATGCTTCAAATGGTTTTTATTTTAATATATATATATATATATATATATATATATTTTATTTTTTTATTTTACTTTTATTAGACATTTAGTGTGTATTTCATATATTAATATATTAGAGGGATTAGAGTGTAATAATCTTTTTTATATATGTTATGAAAATGTAGAAAGAACTTTTATTGATCTGAATGAAAAAATGAAAAAAGGTAATACAAAATTGTGACTACTGCTGCTATTTATAATACATGGCAACAAAACAGGAAAAACAAACTAACGGAACAAAATAACAAACTAACAGAATCCATCAGCTGACAGCCTGACACATCAGCTGATGTCTTTAACATCAGCTGACAACTTGAAGCTGACTTCCTACTTATCTCTCAGCTCGAGAACCACTTACTCAGCTTGAGCTGATCGAATTAAAGTCACATTTAACAAATCTCCACCTTGACTTTAATTCTACTAAAGTACAAACCCAAACACTTCTACCTCCAGCTATCAATGTTTAGAAGATCTAAACAATGTCTAAACTTGTTCACCGACACTGGTTTAGTAAGTACATCAGCTGGATTGTCTTCCGTCTTCACTTTCAGCACTTTTATTCTTTTTTCTGAACGAATAAAATGATACCACACATCTATGTGCTTTGTTCTTTCATGATGCACTTGATCTTTGGCAAGACAAATCGCACTCATGCTATCACAAAACACAACAGCTTGATTTTGACTGAAACCAAGGTCTCCAAGTAAACCTTTCAGCCAAATACCCTCTTTGGCAGCTTCAGTTAATGCCATATACTCAGCCTCAGTTGTAGACAACGCAACCGATGGCTGTAAGGTCGCTTTCCATCTTACTACCGCCTCTCCAACAGTGAAAACATAACCTGTTAAAGATCTTCGAGAGTCCAGATCAGCTGCATAGTCTGAATCTGAATATCCAGCCACAAAACACTCTCTTTTTCCACCATAAATCAGACCCACATCAGCTGTACCTTTAAGATAACGAAAGATACACTTAACAGCAACCCAATGCTCCTTTCCCGGACTAACCATGTAGCGCGAAACAACACTCACAGCATGCGCTATGTCGGGTCTAGTGCAAACCATCACATACATCAGGCTCCCAACCGCACTAGAATAAGGAACTTTGCTCATATATACTACCTCAGCCTCCGTTTGAGGTGTCAAATCAGATGACAATCTGAAATTTGCTGATGAAGGTGTATTTAACGCCTTTGCTGAACTCATACCAAATCGAGAAAGCACTTTCTGAATATAACTTTTCTGTGACAAGAAAAGTTTACCATTTACTCTATCTCGAACAATCTCCATACCGAGAATCTTTTGAGCAGCACCTAAATCTTTCATGTCAAACTCTGAATTAAGAAGAACTTTCAGCTTCTTAACTTCCTCCACCTGTTCAGAAACATCCTCCTGTTGGCCATTATTAGCAGCTGAAACAGATTGATTTTTCACTCCATGAAGCATAGAATCTTCATCAAAAATCACATCTCTGCTGTGAATAACTTTTCTTTCTGCTGGTGACCAAATCCTATACCCTTTCACACCATTACCATAGCCCATGAACAACCCTTTCTTCGATCTTGGTTCCAACTTTCCTTCACTAACATGATAATAAGAAGGACATCCAAACACCCTTAGACCTGTATAATCAGCCGGCTGTCCCGACCAGATTTCAATCGGAGTTTTACACTAGATTGTTGTTGAGGGACTTCTATTAACCAAGTAACAAACGGTGTTCAACGCTTCTGCCCAAAAACTCCTATTTAGACCCGCATTTGACAGCAAACACCTAACCCGTTCCAGCAGTGTTCTATTCATACGTTCAGCCACCCCATTTTGTTGTGGCGTATGTCGAACCGTATGGTGTCTTGCAATTCCTTCATCCTTGCAAAATTGGTCAAACTCCCTTGAACAGAACTCCAAACCATTATCTGTTCTTAAACGTTTAATCTTCTTTCCAACTTGATTTTCTATAAGAACTTTCCATTGCTTGAACTTCTCAAATGATTCACTCTTGTGTTTCATAACAAACACCCACGTCATCCTTGAGTAATCATCTATAATTGACAAGAAGTATCGAGCACCACCAAGTGAAGGTACTTGAGAAGGACCCCAACAATCAGCATGTAAATAGTCCAACGTTGACTTTGTTCTATGAACACCTTTTGAAAAACTCACCCTCCTTTGGTTTCCAAATATGCAATGTTCACAAAGGCCTAACTCAGCCACTTTATGACCTCCAAGAAGCCCCCTTCTGCTGAGAATTACCATGCCTTTTCGCTTACATGACCCAGCCTCATATGCCATAGATGAGTTAAATCTGACTCCGTTTTGTCAGATTTTGAGGCTGTAGCAGCTGTCCAACAGCTGTGTGTCCTTCTAAAAAGTACAAGGTACTCCTCTTGATACCTTTCATGACCACCAACGCACCCTTGGTGACCTTGAGCACTCCACCTTCACTGCTGTACTTGAACCCTTTAGAGTCCAAAACTCCTAAAGAAATCAAGTTCTTCTTCAAGTTGGGTACATGACGAACATCAGTCAAAGTTCTCACCATTCCATCATGCATCTTGACGTTTATTGACCCAATTCCAACCACTTCACATGAAGTGTTGTCCCCCATTAACACATGCCCTGCTGAAACACTTTCATACGAATCAAACCAGCCCCTATTTGGTGTCATATGATAAGAACATCCCGAGTCAAGCACCCATTCATCTGACTGACTTTGCAAATCAGCAACACTTTGACAATCAGCAACTGAAAGTACCAAATCAGTCTCTGAATCTGAGTCATCCTTTGCAACAGCAGCCGATGCTTTGTCCTTCCGTTTAGGACACTCGTTTTTCCAATGACCTTGTTCTTTGCATATATGACACACATCTCTGGGATTCACCTTAGATCCTCTACTCTTGGATCTTGATCGACCTTTTCCTCTCCATTTTCCTTTCCCCTTATCTGATCGACTTCTTTCTCTGCCTCTATCACTATCAACAACAGATAAACCAGATGACTGACCTTCAGATCCATTCCCATTCCCAGAAGCCTTATGACGAAGCTCTCTTGAATGCAAACTCGATCGGACCTCTTCCAACGTAAGTGTATCTCTGCCCACCACAAAAGAATTAACAAAATTCTCATAAGACGGTGGCAAAGAAACCAACAGCACAAGAGCAGCATCTTCATCATCGATCTTGACTTCAACATTCTTCAAATCCATGAGAATAGAGTTCAGCTCATCAAGATGCTCTTTCAAAGCCATTCCTTCCTTCATACGCAGCGAAAACAGTCGTTGCTTCAACAGCAACTTATTCGTTAATGACTTTGTCATGTAAAGACTCTCTAATTTCAACCACAAAGACTCTGCAGTCTCTTCATCTGCTACTTCATATATCACTTCATCGGAGAGTGACAACAAGATGGTTGAATGAGCCTTTTCATCCTGTTGAGCATAATTAGACTCAGACATTTCATCTGGCCTTTTACCCGTCAAGGGAGTCCATATTCCCTGTTGTTTTAGGAGAGCCTTCATCTTGATTCTCCACAAACTGAAATTGTTTTTCCCAGTAAACTTATCAATCTTGATAAGTGAAGACATTCTTTAAAAATTTCAAGAACTGTACAGCTGCTGGTTATTAACTTGCTGTTGTCGAATTCCACAATCACAACACTATCACTGAATCTTGCAACTAATTCTTGAAAACAGAACCTTCAACTTCAATTCTCTTGCCCCAGACTTCAATCTTCAATCGATCAAATCAATTTCAATCAATCGATGATTCTTGTTACCCCAAAACACTTATCGATCACCAATTGCAGGTCACAAAACCCCAATCGATCCTTATTTCACGTTCCCCCAGACTCAATTGATCAAATCGCTCCACCTTAAATCGAATTCCCTTCGATTTCTTCCTGTCGACTTCCAATTGAAACGAATTTCAAGAACGACGTACGAAAATTGATTGCCCAGATGGCAATCGCACAAACTCAATTGAGTTTTGGAACAGTAATTGATCGATAATCTCAAGAATCAGAAAATGAAGTAATCTTGAACGATTGAATGCAAGAACTCGAAAGAAAATTCAAACCCTCAGAAGCGTGTTCTTCGTAACCACGCTCTGATACTAATTTGTTATGAAAATGTAGAAAGAACTTTTATTGATCTGAATGAAAAAATGAAAAAAGGTAATACAAAATTGTGACTACTGCTGCTATTTATAATACATGGCAGCAAAACAGGAAAAACAAACTAACGGAACAAAATAACAAACTAACAGAATCCATCAGCTGACAGCCTGACACATCAGCTGATGTCTTTAATATCAGCTGACAACTTGAAGCTGACTTCCTACTTATCTCTCAGCTCGAGAACCACTTACTCAGCTTGAGCTGACCGTTACTCAGCTTGAGCTGATCGAATTAAAGTCACATTTAACAATATATTATCCTATTGTAACCGAGATTATCATAATAATACACCTCATATTACGATACTGATTACCAAGTTTAACTTGGTATCAGAGCCAACCTGCGGCTAGGGCTCTGCCTCCTTAGCTAGCGCCGATAAGCCTACAGTGCCTATCGATTGATGATTTCAGCCCACAGTGCCTATCGATTGATGATTTCAGCCCACAGTGCCTAGCGATTGTTGATTCCACCTATTGATTGATTATTCCAGCACAACACAAGCAGACCATCGATCAATTATTTCTTCTGTTTTTCTATCGATTGTTGATTTGCATCCCACTGTGCCTATCGATTGATCAATTGATTGATTCCAGCCCATCGATGACTGTAGTAAAGACAACAATCGGGCATTGATAATCAAGAAACAGTGATTATCAAGAAACATTTAGTCCTGTAGTAAAGACAACAACCATCCGTGTGGTTCTCTCTTTGGCTGTCACTAGGCAGTGGTCTCTACGACAGCTGGATGTGCAAAATGCCTTCTTACATGGTAACCTCACTGAGACTGTTACTTACAACAACCCTCTGGTTTTGTTGACCCAGCAAAACCAGATCATGTTTGCCTGCTTCACAAATGTCTGTATGGATTAAAACAGGCTCCTCGGGCATTGTTTCATCGGTTGTCTACGACTCTTCATTCTCTTGGTTTTTAGGGTTCTAAAACGGATCCCTCACTGTTTATTTACTCTGATGGAGGCACTCTTTTGTATATGTTGGTCTATGTTGATGACATTATTTTGACTGGGAACAACCCCCAAGCTATTGAAAAAGTGGTTAAGAGTCTAAATGAACCCTTTGCTGTCAAGGATATAGGGCCCCTATCTTATTTTCTTGGTATTAAGGTTACAAATAAGGGTTCTGATATAGTTTTATCTCAGAGATTATATATCCTATGAACTTTTACAACGAGCAGGTTTGTCCCAGGCCAAGCCGGTTGCCTCTCCCATGACCACTAATGCGAAAGGCTCTCGGTGATAGTGCTCCCTTTGATAATCTTGTCTGGTATATGTCACATTGTCTCGGCCAGACATTACTTTTGCAGTCAACAAAGTTTGTCAATCTATGCATTCGCCTACCGAAAACCATTGGTCAGCAGTTAAAAGAATCCTTCGTTATTTGCAGGGCACTGCTGACTATGGTTTACGACTCATGCATGCTTCCAACAACACCCTCCATGCTTGTACTGATTCAGCCTACAACTCTCTCACGGATTTCTCGGATGCTGATTGGGCTGGTTGCCCAGACGACTGTCGATCCACGTGGGGATATGCTATATGTCTAGGTTCAAACCTAGTCTCATGGTCTGCACACAAACAAAGGACTGTCTCTCGGTCGTTGACAGAAGCCGAATACAAGGCCCTTGCTAATACTATTGCGGAACTTACATGGCTTCAAGAATGAAACTTACAATGAACCCATGTAGACAACTATTAATAAGAACATGGTAAACAACAAATTCCGGGTGATAATAAAAAAATCACACACAGAGAACAACATGGCTTTGACTTCCCAGCCTATTGACCCAATTTGTTCTTTAAAAAATGTAGCAACAGTTTCCAAGATTTCATTATGGAGTACATATACAAATATGTGGATACAAATTGACCAAAAGAACTAAAAAGGAATGAGCATCTGAAGGTAAGAAATCTGAAATTTTCAAAACCCCATCTAAGTGGACACACAAACACGCAGGTAAAGAGGAGAAATGAAGAAGAAGTAACCCGTAGCGGAGATACATATGCTAAAGCCAACGATTAAACTGCAGCTACAAAATGGAGGTCGATTTTGAGTCTGGCTTGGGAATATTTTCATATAACTATTCGCAAAATCTTGGTTAGGTATATAAAGAATTGTAGGATAGATTTACGAGTGTGTGAGGTTTGGGGTGGAGGGACGTAGGGTAAGGAAAAAGCATAGCAGAAGAATGGAGAGAAGTATGGTCTTGAAGATATGTCGGTAGCATGTAAAGATAGCAACCTTAAAAAATTTAGAAAACAGAGGTAAATAGGTTGTGTCAAGAATCGAACATTGCCTTCTTTATGTAAAAAAAAGTGGTGTTGTCCTTACCGGTAAACCAAGGAGGTGGAGTTGTAAAATAAGCAAACCAAAAATATCTATTATGATGAAGTACTGTGGATGAACAGTAACATTTGCCTTGCAAAATGTTAGTATTTAAATAAATGTAAGGGTCCATCTTGACCTAACTGGTTCATGATAGGAAATGAGTAGTTTAATACTTTAGGGGGTAAAGGGTAACTTTGGGTATAAGTTGTTAGTAGTCTAAATAAATAGAGGTTGTATCTCACAGTCACGTAGGCTGAATTTGATGTTTTAGTTGTTCAAGGTTTCTGTTTCGTATCATTGGTCCGACCTGCCAGTCGACCTGTCGTTTGCCATTTCCGATCGTTTCCTTTCAATTGCTTAACCGATCGTTTGGGTTGCTTCAATTTCGCGTACGTGTTATCACTTTGGGTTTTATCGCCGGGTTTTTAATCGCTACTTGTTGTTGCCGTTTTTGGACACTCACAATCGTTCTCTGTTATCGACCCTCGGAATCGATTTCAGCACTCAACTCAGCAATCGATTCCATCTCAGTCCCGTATACTGATTTCCGATTCTGATTATTCCGAGGGTTTCTGCTTCCGTTTTTTTTTAGCTCACGTATTTGCTACACTTTGATTTGGCAGCTATTGATTCACTAGTTGGGTTCAATTTGGGTTTCTGTTTGTGCACTCGCTGGGTTTTGGGTTCAATTTTGCGTTTCAGGGTTCTCGATCAGTCATGGAAACTCGCTCTGTTCAACAACGTTTGGATCAGCACGAAGAATCAATTCATCAGTTGCAAGCTGATGTGAAAGAACTCAAGGCAGGATTCGAAGCTGAACGGGCAGAGAATGCAGAATTTCGAAAAGTTATGTTGGCTTGGATGAAGCACCAGGACAAGCGAGCTGATACTGATTTACATGGTGATCCCATTTCAGGTATCTTCTTTGATTCTCCTGGCGAGGGCAGTGGTTCGGGATTGGGTGTTGGTTCTGGTCTGGGTGCTCCACCAGGTGGTGCTACCGGTTCGGGTGGTAGTGGTGTGACCCCTCATGGTGCAGCTTTGGTCCTGCCATGGGCTATGAAGAAGGTGAAGCTGCCTGAGTTTTATGGGTTCGATCCCCAGGGGTGGATCTAAAAGGCTAAACTGTTTTTCGACATCAATAATACTCCGGCAGATCATCGTGTTCGCTTGGCTCAACCGAGTATGGTTGGTGTCGCTCAGCATTGGTTCACCATTGTCAAACAGGTTCACGATTCTCTTACTTGGGATCAACTTCAAATTGAATTGTTACAACGATTTAGTGGTCTCGAAATTCAGAATCCGTTTGAACAGTTGGCTTCGATTAAGCAAACGGATTCCATTCACGACTACATCGATGATTTTGAGTATCTGTTGTCATTGGTTCCGCAATTACCGGAGTCACAAGCTATTGGCAATTTTGTTGCTGGGTTACGAGATGAAGTTAAGCGTTGGGTTCGGCTCCATCGTCCCCAGTCGCGTTTGGATGCCATGTACTTGGCTAAAGATGTAGAAGAAATGCTACGACCTTCCATGGGTAACGTCTCTCAGTCTCGTTTACGATATCATCATTTGGGTGGAGTTGGGGACAACTCTAATTGGGACAGGGGTGCGACGTTGGGTCAATCTTTGGTTTGCGACTTTGTGGGACATCTTCGGTGGAGGTGGGACTGAAGGGGGCTGATTCTCCACCTCTCTCTAGTCCTCGTCCCGTAGTGTCGACGCCTTCGGAGGGTTCACAAGGGTTATCTCGAGATCGGGGTGTACGTTCTTTGTCTCGAACTGAGTGGGAGGAAAGACGCAAGAAGGGATTATGTTTTCGTTGCGGTTAACAGTTTGATCCCGCTCACAAGTGTCAGGAGGGGCAATTACGGGTTCTGCTTTTAGGAGATGATGAATATGAGGCTAATGGAGGGAACCTTTACCAGTATGAGGAGTTGGGATCACCCGAGCCGACTATGCGGGACTTGAATGGTCCCAGTTCTTGAGCATCATGGGATCTATTTGGAAGCAAGTCTTGAGGACAAGCCTTTTTTGATGGAGGGAGTAGTGATAGGAAATGAGTAATGTAAATACTTTAGGGGGTAAAGGGTAACTTTGGGTATAAGTTGTTAGTAGTCTAAATAAATAAAGATTGTATCTCACAGTTTGAGAGATTTGGCTCACTGGTTTATACCTTTGAGAGAGGGCTGTGCCCCGGATCATACAGTCTGTGGATGTATTGACTTATCCCTATTTCTATTTCAGTTCAATAGCCATATGATTTTCATTTCTGTGAATCGATTGATGTTTTAGCTGTTCAAGGTTTCTGTTTAGTATCAGTTCATTTCTTATCTTTCAAGACGTTGCCATCTTGGGCTATTAGCGTGTTAGGTTTGACTTGAGCTTGATCTCCCGTTGTATTGACAAAGAACAAAAGCCTATAAAATATTGGAGAGCACATGAACGTGCAGAGGGTTGCACATAAATTTGTATGCAAATGGGTATTTGTTTATGCCATTTATAATAATGAACAAGGCCTTCTATCGAATAATCACAGAATTTTGACGATTACTTGCAAAAATACTCATTAATCTCATGTTTTTACAATAACTTCATTTTAATATATAGTAAAAAGTCTAGCAGTAAGTAAGATCCCCTTTTGTGATGGAAATGGCACCTATCTGAAATCAGTATGAACCAGTCTGAGTAGTTCATTCAGACTTGAAATGCTACATTTATAATTTTCAGATGATTAACCAAACATTTTTTTATTTAATTATTTCAGATTGCACAAGCATGCAAATGGGTAGTGAAGAGAGCTGGATTCTGGGAATCAGTGAGGACAGTTGCTCGTGGATATGAAAGAGTGATGGGTCTGCTTGTGTTCACCCCAGTTGCATTTCTTGCATGGTTACCTTTTGTTTCGGAAATCCAAATGCATATGTTGTTCCGCCAAGCTTTCAGCAGTGGTTTGCGAATATCTCGGATTGTTAAGGGGCATCAGAAAGATTGATCGGCAAGTGACCAAAATCAAAGAAGGAAATGCAGCAAGTGTTTGAAGTGCTTTTTGTTAAATTGTTCATCATGGAGAAGACAGAAATGTTATTGTATCATGTTGGGCTGTGCTCATTATACTTGCAACCTAATAGACCGAATAGAGTAATTTATTCTGTATATTATTGAAAATACAGAAACTTCACTCAAACATGTCTGTATAACGTTTACATATAATTATAAACAGGATAAAGTAATTTTTCCTGTATATTGAGTAGATAGAAACGTCACTCGAACATTAATGTATACCGTTTACATAAGATTATAATCCTGATCAAGTAATGTTTTTTCTTTTTTGTTTTAATTTATATAATATTACTTGTATTATAAACTAATATCGTATGTATGCTTGTGTACATGGTATGTATACACACGCTCAGATGCATTACAAAGACACCTGTTTCGTATCATCACTTTCATCACCGCTAACCGCTAACG
The DNA here is from genome assembly GCA_947179395.2 of Pulicaria dysenterica. NCBI lineage: Eukaryota > Viridiplantae > Streptophyta > Magnoliopsida > Asterales > Asteraceae > Pulicaria > Pulicaria dysenterica. The sequence continues at coordinate 61,579,058 of OX359295.1, forward strand.
CTGTCACAACCGATACTCCACCACCGGCTCACTTTCTTCTCCCCTTTTCTCCTCTTTCTCCTTCCCTTTATTGCGTTTGGTCCTCTTTCTCCTTCTCTTTCCCCTTTTCTCTGAAACGAGGACAAGGAAAATGAAACCGGATCATATAGCTTTTGTTCCAAGAAGTGAAACAAGAAGCAGCCACATCGGTTTGGTCCAAGAAGGATATAATTTTTAAAAATTTGTGGAATCTGATTATGGAATTTCATCCAGGATGGAACATTATGCATGTGTGATTGACGTACTTGGACGGGCTGGACGCCTGAAAGAGGCAGAGAAACTAGTTAGAGCAATGCCGTTTCTACCTAATGCAATGATGTGGAAAACTTTGTTGGGGGCTTGCAGATTATTTGGTGATGTTGACTTTGCAACAGAAGTGATCAGAACCTTACGACCATTGCACTTATGTTCTTTTATGTGATTTGTATGGTCATCTTAGGTTAGAGGTGTTCATAGAAACCGAAAAACCGAAACAAATCCGTTAAAACCGACAAAACTGAACAGATAAAATTGAAACCATTTCAGAACCGATGGTTCGGTTTTTAGTTTTAAAAGAACCCGATGGGTTCGGTTCGATTTCGGTTTTAACTCGAAACTGCCCTATTAAGAAACCGACCCATTAATATTTAATATGTCATATATATTATTTAATTTTATAGTTATTAAATAGAATTTAATGAATCATTAAATATTTCAAGGTCTAATTATTATGATTAATAATTTGTCACTCTCTTTATCGTTTACCTCTTGTTAGAGGTTGATATTCGAATAATTAAAGAAAAGAAACAAGACGTAAATATTCAAAGATGGCCCACTTTGATAAGACGTATATTTGAGGTATCCTGTCTAAGATGGGAAAAAAAACCACTTTAAAGAAGAAAAAAAAGAATTATTGTTCTAGAACTTCTAGACTTGAATTGCAAGTAATTTACCAATGCTTATATGACAATGTAAATGTTTATATTGTATCGGTGTTGATGCATTGAGACTGAAATTTTCTGGAGATTAACAAATCTTGTCTTTTTCTTCGAGTTTAAATCTCATAAGAGTTGTTTAGATATTGACGTGAAACACTAGTGGTTGAAGGCTTAATGATTTTTAATATGTATGAGTGAAAATACTTATCTTATATGGCCGGTTAACCAACCACTTTTTATATAATTTTGTTCTGCAGTATGTTGGTCCAACATAGATTTTAGTTCGTTTACCAAATCTAATTAAACCCATTGTATTATAAGAAAATCAGAAACTATATTTACTAATAAGCTTATAATAATCTATAAAATCATTATCATGGTCATGTTTTGAAAGATCTTAAAAGATTAATCATCTAGCCAAAGTTGATCGAAATGTTACCATTAAATGGCACAAGTTTTTGCCTTAAAAAAAAGATTATAGAGGACTAGAATCTCAACAAGGGGGGTTGACTATTGGAGTCTTATTTTTGGCAAGTGCGGGTGAGCATTTGGACCGGAAAACTGAATCGAACCGAAAACCAACTAGAACCGAACCGAACCAACACTGTATATAATCTTGGTTCGGTTTTCGGTTTTGTAATTTCATAATTTTCGGTTTCGGTCTAGTCAGTTTTGGACCACTCGGTTTCGGTTTTTCTTACCGAACCGAACCGAATTGTTTTGTTATATAGTTTGTACCTTTTTAGATTATATATATATAATACTGTATATACACCAGTTATAATATACAGTTCCTAAAAGATATTACTTGTGGGTGAAGATGATTTCTCGTTTTCCACATCTTTAAATCGAGTCGAGCCTTAGGCGGTGCTAATAACATCGTTGCTGCTTACTACCGAAGTGAATGTAAGCATAACCTATATCCAATTAATTGTCTTAATTTGTTGCTGACCATACATAAGACTACAAAAAAAGGTTTGATATCATGTAATGCCTACTACGCACACACATCACGATTGTAGCTTAAATGCATAAGCAAGGACACCGTTGTTTTTGTGATTTTTTAGAAATCAGATTAAATTAAAAAAGCATGTAGAAATGACTCCAACTTATTTCAAATTTTTTTGTTAATGGTGTAACACCGGCTTTCACGAGCTTAAAATTAGCGACGATTTAAACTTTTTAATTAAAAGCTAGCAGCGGAATAAACAACGTTTACAAAAGATTAGTAAAGTTCAACTGACTCGGCTGTTAATTTTCATCAAAAGAAATAAGCCAAGTACATAACTAACAGGTGTTACCAACTAGCGACAACCGACCACCGGATCACATAAACAACCACCAGTGTTCCCAAAAGATATTTACAACGACTACCATCAAGTTCCCGCCTCACAAGGCCAACTAATCAGCACCTGCAAAAAGGGAAATTCCTGCACCGTTAGCTACACTAGCTAGTGAGTACAGATTTACACATAAGTATCAACAAGCAGGTTATCACAACACAGGAACAGCACACAAGGCTATCCTATCACAACGCGGCGTGCCAACATGTCAGTAAGAGTCACATCTCGTAGGGTGGGAAACCCCGCTCAACAACTCCAACTGGGGGTATCAGCTACAACCAACCGCACGGGTGGGGGAGCGAAGAGTAGTCCACCCAACGCGTTTGTGCCAACTCAGATCTTGATCGTAAGCCAAGATCCCAACTCACGCTAAGGAACGGCGGTCCTGCAGAACCTGAGACACGGCGTGCACCACCAAGCCACCGTTGATCCCGAATTATCCATCTCGAGGGATCCAGCCTTGCGGCTGACCTTAACCATGCCAACTTCTGTCCGGACAAGTACAACAAGCAACAACTTACCCATATTGGGTCCAACACCACGCATGCGATTTACAATCACCATGTAACACAACTATCATGACAACTACATAGCAACTACATGGCAACTGCATGGCAACTACATGGCAGCTGCATGACAACTGCATGGCAACTACATGGCAACTGCATGGCAACTACATGGCAACTGTATGGCAACTTCATGGCAACTACATGACAACTGTATGGCAACTACATATCATATCACGTATACGTACGTGTACAACATCAACAACATATTTCAACTAACCACATACAACTCTACTTACTGAGCCTCATGGGGAAACCGGTACTCACCTGGAGTTTACAAGAGATAGATATAATGTCCGGAATCCACAGAGTCTTCAGACACACCTAACACAATCATGTGTAGGCTCAGTCAACGCTTAACAGTTACAACATTGGGTTCTACTTAAACATACAACAACAACCAAACAACAATGCTTCTGGAACACTGCTTACGGCCGCAAGGGTTCCTCCTTGCGCCCGCAAGGAGTACTTTTAAACAATCTTGGCTTTTGGCCGCAAGGACTACCCATTGTGTCCGCAAGCCCGATCCTTTGAATGCTTTTGGCCGCAAGCTACATGCTTACGCCCAAAAAGCCATTTACTTCGTCCTTAGACGGTAATCACATGAACACAACCCCTTGCGACCGCAAGGCCCATGCTTACGGCCGCAAGGCCTTAAAACATTACAATACAACAACACATGCTTGCGCCCGCAAGGTTCTACCCTTACGGCCGCAAGCAAGGGCGGCAGATCAGTCTCAGCTCTGTTCGAAGAACAAACCTGCAACTCGCCATTATACCCACTTTAATCGACTTATTTCCAATTTCAACTGTTCTTACATGTTTTCTAACACCTCTACAAGTGTTCTAACATAACTCTTACTTCAAATCATGACTTGCTACATGTGTTAACACAAATTAGCATCAACACCATCAAAACCCATGAACTAGGTTTTGTACTACAAAAACTTACCAACAGGGAGATAAAGAACAACTACTACGCTTGAATCCCTACTGGAAATCACCACAAATACAACTCCTCTTGATCTTCTTCTTGAAAATCCACAATAGCAAGTGTTTGAATGTTTGTACGTATGTGTGTACGTGTAGTTTGTGTGTGTTCTGTATCAACAGAGGCAACAAAAGGGATAAGAACATATAGGACCGACTTAAGTGGGTCTAATACCCCAACGCGGGTATTTCGTTCTCCTATTCAACTTAAAACGCAACTTAGGTTTATCCGTTTCAACTAACGGAGATATTTTTGGAACCATCATCTAAAACCATTCAACTATTTATCGACTTGGTCCACTTACAATACTTTTCACATAACCACATTTAAAACAACCAATAACAACAATTAACAACAAAACACATTGACTAAAGTCAATGTACAAGTCAACAACCGCAAGGTACAACTACTTACTACTAGGCCCTATTTTAGGGTGTTACAAATGGAGAAGCCAAAGCTCATGTAGAAATTCTCAAAGCCTTTGTTCCAATTCATTCTTTAATAAAAACTTAAATTTTGATCCTTATGTGTTTCAAGGACTGAAATCCCGAGCCGAGACCGAGACCGAGACCAAACCGGAACTGTATAGATACTATCGGTTCGGTTTTTAGTTTAAAAAATAACACATTTTCGGTTTCGGTGCATATCGGTCCGGCCCGGTTCCCGGACCACGCTCACCCCTACTTTAAAATTCACATCCCAAATACTAACCATCTCTCTAATTTTCTTCGTTCTACCCAATAATTACTACTTTCAATATTTTATAGTTTTTCACAACCCGCTTCATTGACCGAATCATCGGATTTTGTATCAACCGATGAGCTCATATGGCATGAAGACGAAGTATTTATAGGGTTGGTTCAAGAGGCGGCTGGCATAATTTTTGATAGCACCGCAGAGTCGTCAACAATTTTCATGTATCTAATCTCCTGACAATGAGGACGATTACATGTCTTTATTATTAATTATTTTCGATTTAGAGTTTTGTAATTTTTGTTTGCTAATAAAAAGTTTTATTAATGTTATAAAATTTTCATTTATATTATTTGTATATGTTAAATTTTATATAATATATATATATATATATAGGCAAAAGTTCAAACGAGAACTGTTTTTCGTACGAGAACGGCGAGAACTAATCTGGGCCGTCCAATTCCCCCTCCTTCAATGTCATTGCTCATCCATGAATTCCTCACATGCACCCTGCCACACTTGATCCCCTCCACTCTCTTCATCCATGAACTTCCCATATTCAAGGAACGGCTGAGATTGGTTCTCGCAGTTCTCGTACGAAAAACAGTTCTCGTTTGAACCCTCCCCTATATAGGGGAGGGTTCATACGAGAACCGTTGTTAGCGCGAGAACCGCGAGAACCAATCGCAGCCGTTCCTTGGATATGGGAAGTTCATGGATGGGAGAGCGTGGAGGGATAGAGTGCGACAGGGTGAATTCATAGGTGTGTAATGACATTGAAAAAGGAGGAATTGGACGGCTCAGATTGGTTCTCGCGGTTCTCGCACTAAGAATGGTTCTCGTATGAACTTTTTCATATATATATATATATATATTATTTTATATTTAATATTAAAATGTATAATAAAATATATTGAAAAAAAGTGTGGAAAAAATTGAATTAGTTTGAGATAAACTATATTTGTGTTTTAAATAAGAAAGAGAAGAAAGAAATAGTGATTTTACTAAAATAAGCAACAATATTATCAAATTCTCTAAAATAAGCAAAGAACTACAAAATTGTAAAAATATGCCAAATTTTCGCTAATAATTTTCGCTAATAACCAGATTTTCGCTAACCACTAAAAAAAAGACATGTGTTAATTTTTTTTTTTATAAAAAGTCAAATTACGCTAATAGTGGTCAAATTTAAGCGTAACACGTTGTACCAACGTTAATGATTTACCTGAAGAAATTAAGAGTTCATATAATCTCTCATCTTAAAACACGCGAGGCTATCTGGACGTCCGCAATATCTAGGGAGTGGGCGCATTCATGGAAAATGCTATCGGTTTTGAAGCTAAGTTCGTATGAACTTAGAAGACGACTTGTCACATTCGACAGGTTTGTCGAAGGAGCTCTAACTGCACGTGAGGGTGATATCTCTATTCACCCGAATAAGGTAGTATTTCATCGAGAAGGGGTTTGTAGTAAAAAATTTTTAACAAAGGTATTTGATTATGTGATTTCTCACAACGTTACTGAGTTTGAAGTGTCAATTAAACGCTACAAAAAAAACAAACCCTGGCCTGTTACTTTAAACAAAATAGCTCAATCGCTTTCAACTCTTAAATTACAAAGTGATTATGAAATTAAATGTATTTTTCTAGGCCCAACATCGGGACCATTTAGAAATCTTAAAAATTTGTTTATACAAAAAGGTAGTATTGACAATACTGATCCTTTTAGTGGATTTCCGTTTTTAGAAAAACTTAAATTAGTTAGGTGTAATATAAACACACCAGATAATATTTTAAACATAAATTCCGTTAATATATTAAAAATATCAATAACTTCATGGTTGTCTTTAAATTGTTGCAAGCTCAACACTCCTAAACTTCAAACTTTGGAGTTTGGGTTTTCTAACTTTCCAATTCTACAAAAGGAAGGTGTTGGATTTCCTCTTCTTGAGACGGTGGTTGTTAATCATAGCACATTAGTCGAGGAAATAACGGATTTTAATGATGTGATAAAGATTTTCAGAACTATTTCTAACGTGAAAACGTTATCGATTAATAAGCCTGTGGTGGGTCTACTGAGCAAATTTCTTGTTGAGCTGCGTAAAGCAGATTTGAAATGGCCACAGGTGGAATGCTTGAAGATAGATCTTTCAGAATATTATAGTAGGATTTTGTTGCTGCCACAAACTGTTGAACTACTTTTGCTGCGAAATACGAAAAATGTGCAGTCAATAACCATTCATCCATTGTGTGGTAGATGTAGAATTCGTTGTACCAGTATCTTTGGTCAATAATAACCCATGGTCATTACAGTCACTTTTATAATCAATGTTGTTAATGTATTGTTTCGTTTGTTTAACATTTGATTTAAGTTTTAGTTGATTTAAAATTAATAAATGTTTTTCATCATCATTAAATACAAACCACATCAAATCATTCTATAATATGATCAAAGAAAGTAGTAGCCATCCGAGTACGAAGTTTTGGAATTTCTTCACGAGCAGCTGCATGGACATCACTATCTGATAGCCTAAACCCCGATATCAATAACTCTATGAACCAACATACAAACACACCGCAGTCCTTGCCATTATCCTGCTGCGGTATGTTGTTGGCTACGCCCCAACATATTCCCTGATTAGGTGCTCGGCTTTCATGCTTATCATACCATTTTAGCGTATCAAGCATTTCATGTACATACGTACTAACAACTCGCACAAAGTCTGTCACCAAATTTTCGTCAAACAAATCTGTGTAACTGTATAAATAAAACACAAGTGTTACATAACAAGGTACACTTATGAAAAACTTTCAAAATTAACCGAACATTTTACAAATGTATACCTGTCGTAGTATGTAAGTTGTCATCTATTGATATTGAGCACGAACAACACCCAATGAAATTGTCTAATGTTCACCGGGAAATATATCTACAACAATTGACGAAAATTTAACTTATTTTTATTCCATTACCTTATATAAAAGCGCAATTTAAAATTTTGTACCGTATCGATATCGCTGAGATTGGGACGTCCATCTACTCCTGTGAGCTCTCTTTTTGGTTTTGTACGATTCTTTAAACTATCGTAAAACCAAGTGTTTGTGATAATGTAGTTTGAGTTTAGCTGTCTATTATTCATTAAGTAGTCGCACCAGGTATTAATATGCTGTACATTAGTAAAAATATTTAGTTATAAAATTTATTACTAACATGTATAAAATAAATAAGTAAGTATTTCTTACGTCACTATGTAACCAACCGCCCGAACCTTCATGAACACCCAATATGCGATCCCAGAATTTCTTATCACAATTTACCTCCGTGTTTATGCTTATTTTATTTATGAAACCGGGGTGTTGGGACTGGTACCACTTCAAAACATCACCATACGTAGTTGGCTTAGATTTCCTTCTAACATGTTCTTGTGTGTATGGTGAACGTAGAGCCGGAGCAGCTCTTGTTTGCCTTTGTTGCTTCCTACGCGCAATGGGTACCGTACCCGATGTCGGAGGCTCAGAACTGCTTATCGATATAATATTAGTCCCACCATAATGAACAGGCGTTGTATGCAGTTCACTTTTATCAGCCTCTTCAAATAGGTTCGACTGCGACTACATATACAAAGTATTAATAAAAGATTTATTTAAAATTTAATATTTATTTATAATATAAATATGATATTATTAAGCATACAAAATCTGGGTTGCCGAATATATTTGGCATTTCAACCTCCCTGTCATACGTGTTTGACGGGCCTGATGTCCCCCAAACGTCAAACATTTCATTATCACGTCCCTACAAAATAACACGTTCAAAATATTATATTCAAACATATTGTTGTCTATAAAATATATAGTATAAATTAATTGTGTAAGTCAAGGGATTGTAAACTGCGACTAAAAGACACAAGCAACGATTGTAATTCACATACTAAAAACTAAATGTAACTTATAAAGAATTAAACATACCTTGTACTGATTTTGTATGTCATTGAGCATCCCATTTAGCTCAGTCCGCTGTGAATCGAACGCTGTGTACATTACTTTAATTTCCTCTAGTTTAGCATCGGAGTTGCTAACACATGATGCCAAACCCTGGATGAAACGTTCTTCCATCTTATGCATCTGCTCCTCCACAGCTGCTATACGGTTAGCAATGTCCTTCATTGTCTGCAAAACAATGTCCCCGCTACCACGATCTATGGACCCCGCATTAGGGGGAGAACGATGCGGGGAGAAATCATGATGTGGCGGTGTCGGTATTCTATGTTCTACAGGTGACCGTTCCACAGCAATGCCATCACCACCTTCAAAAAAAGGTACGCTACCAATCCACCAATCTTGCGACAGCTCCATTTGGGTGGGAGTCATGGGCACTGGCGCATATACCGCCTATCGATATTCACAATAAAATTTGTCAGTGTGTATAAAAGTACAACACTTTTATATTAGACTATTACAACCACTTACATTTGCACAGTTGGTGAACAGCGCCTTCACCCCTTTAACATCCAATCGAGGAGCCAGCTTACCCAATGCTAGGCCTCTAGGTATCGACCTATCAGATACGATTAACCTTCTGAAAGCGGGGAAGGTCTCGTAAACCCAAGCCTAGGTATATAGAAACAAACTATATTGGAAAACAATTTAATAATATATGAATATTATTAAATCATTTATCAATGTATTAATATACCTTTAGGACCCATACAAACCCGTAAAGAGTGTAGCGGGGAACGCCTCCCGCCGCATGACGCGCGACTCGCTTCTCATCTATAGCATTATAAACCTGGTCATACGTGTATGACCAGATCAACGACCCCCATGGGAAGGCGTTCCACGCGTTCCAGTCCTCCAGCAGATGTATAACGCCAATATGGGCGAAAACGTCGTTGTGGTACCCCAAAATACCGAGGTATAACAACACTAGTAAAGCTACCCGCACCTTATCATCATCCCGTAGGTTCCCAAACTCGTTCGCATTCTCCCACAAAGCACGCACGTGGTGCACGTATAACCCGCTAAAAATCATTTCCGGGAAAACACGCCTCATAAAGGGTGTATCGGGGGTATGCTCCATAAAGTTTACGACCCCGAATTGAAGTCCTGTCAAAAGACAAAACTCTCGCCGCCCAAAAGTAATGTGGTGCCCACGCACATTGAAAATTAATGTTTCCATATCGTTTCTCTCGTTTACAATCTGTGTACATAACAGAGCGTGTATGACAATAGGATCGTTCTTGGGCCCCTTAACATTGAGAAACGGCTCGAAACAAGTCTGACGGAATAAATTTAAACTTTCAGGCCTTTGGCTTAGGCGTAGTTTGATTTCTCCACACACACTTAACTTGTTCCGACAAGTTAGGTTTGCTTTGTAGATTTCCTACAAAATAATGAGTTTATATGATTTTTATTACATGTCTTTGATATATGACTAAAATTTCAAAACCCTTAGTAATATTAGATTAACATGTGTATTATCTAAATAATTTTAAACGTTTATAACTATTTCACGTCTACATACATTTTTATAAACTTAAAAATTTTATTAATATTTAAACTTTTGTATCATGTCTAAATATATTTACAATAACTTAGTGCATAAATTTTTAAATATATTCTTTTTTAATCACGTTAAAATGTACTCTTATAGTTTTAACAAAAATCGTGTACCCTCAAGTCGATTTTGTTCAAAATATTAATTGGTTTTTTAATTAAATAGTATTATTTAAAGTTATTTTAATTAAAGATATTTATTTTTTTCAAAATATTAATTGTTTATACGTTAGTATTATTATTTAATAATTAAGTTTTACTTGATACTTATTTTTTTTAAACATTCAAGTGTGGTTAGATTTTTGAAAATTGATTTTGTTTAAAGATTTATGTGGAACTCGATTAAAAAATTGATTGTGTTTAACTTTATAATTTTTTTAATATTTCTATAACTAATAAGGATTTCTATTATCTTTCATTTCAAAATTTGATTTTATAATTTTATATTAATCTTGCTATTATTTTTATATAATTTATAAGGAATGCTTACTTTTTTATAGTTTATTTCTATCATATTTTGTATAGAATATAAGTTTATAAATATATTTTTTATGCAAAACAATAAACAAACATTAAATTTCATGTGATCTTACAATTAATACAAATTATACCTTCACTTAATCATAATAATATATTTTAAAAATGCATGTCAAAATAACAATTTAGTACGTGTTAAATATACTAAAAGAGTGTTTAAAGCAACAATTATCATCATACTTAACAATAATATTATTTTTAACTAATATAATCAAGAGATGATATGAAATATCACTTATTTAAACCATAAAAAGTTAACAATTTTAAAAATATATTATACATTATATCACTAAATATACATCATCTAAAAACATGTTAAACATACATAAAATATCACTACACTTCATGTCAACAAAATACATATTAATAAATGTTACACAATGTACCATATACACATAAAACTCATAATATACATGATGTAAAAAATTAATTTATAAATTAGAAAGTTTACCATTCTTTTTTACTATTTTGATAATCTCGCCGGAAATTAGTTTTCGCCGGAATACTTGTTCGCCGGAGGTGGTGGATGGTCGCCGGCCTTCTTTTCCGTCATAAATATTTGTCGCCCGAGGAGTTCGCCGGAGGTGGTGGCTGGTCGCCGGAGGTGGTGGTTGTTCGCCGGAGGAGGTGGCGGTTCGCCCGAGGAGTTGGCCGGAGGTGGTGACTGGTCGCCGGAAAATGTCGCCGGAGGTGGTCGCCGGAATTTGTGGTCCTTGAGAGAGAAATGTTACAACTTATTTATCCCACATTTTTACAAATCTATCTATTATATAATATTTATCTACCTACTTAATAAATAATATTTAATACTACTTTTTACATTTTTCAATAAACTTCTTTTCCCAATAATTTTCTCTTCCCAATAAAACTTCTTCCCAATAAAGCATCTTCCCAATGACATGACTACACATAATAGATTTGACTATTTACAAGAAAATTAAAAAAAAAATCGGATTAAAAAAAATATATATATTCATTATCGAATTTCATGAATTTAATTAACGAATTTCTAAAAAAAAAAAAAAAAAAAAAAAAAATTGGCCACGTGTCCGTATCTGGTTCATTAGCGAAAATGTAATGTTATTAGCGAAAAATTGGCCTTTTATTAGCGAAAATATTGGTTTTTAAAAAAAAAAATATATAAAAATTACACGTGTCGCAAGCATGTTCATTAGCGATTTTGACTTCTTTATTAGCGAAAATTGACTTCTTTATTAGCGAAAATCTGGAATATTTTCGAAATTTCGGTTTTGTATGCTTATTTTTGCTTTTGCTTATTTAATTTTGCTTATTTTGGTAATTAACTTTAATATAAAGCTGTGTTAAAAAAATTATAAATATGTACTAGTCAAAGTCTTAGTCACTTAATCAATCACGCGTATTTATAAATACAAAAACATATAAAATATAGATTCTTTAACCGTACACTCCATTTCATTTCATATTTATTGGAAGTCCACCCTCAATCTTCCCATTGTCATTTGTCAAACCGAGTTGCAGAACGCCAGGACACGGTTCCCACCTCATTTGTGATCCCAATTTTGACCCATTCGCTTTGTTCTTAATTCCATGGCTAAGGGTTTGCTCCAGGCGCAGTATCTGATCCATACAGAACTCCTGTAGTCGATCGTAACTTACAAGTATCATATTGTTCTGTTGAGTTCTTTGTATTGTTGTTTTTGGACGTTTGTAAGCTGCTGTGTTCACTGTTCACGTGCAAGTTTTACTGTTTATGCTTTCTTTGTACCTCGATTTTGGAGTGCAGTAAAATGACGTCGAGAGGCGAAGACAGTATTTCATGGGATTACTTTTTTCCGCCGTTGACGGAAGAGCTGCTACCTCCGCCGCCATTACCGCAAAAGTCAGCGCCCCCGCGGCAACGGCGGATCTTGCGGGCACAGACTGCATGGAATCTGGGAGAATCGGCATTTGATAGTGAAGTGCTGCCCTCGTCGTTGCTCGAGATTGCTCCCATACTTCGTGTGGCTAATGAAGTTGAACCTAGTAACCCCAGGGTTGCTTATCTTTGTAAGTTTCTTTTAAAACAAGTGTGCCCAGTTTTTCATCTTTACCCGAATCCTGATTAGTGAAGTAGTGGAGTGTGCTGTTTTTACGTTAACTATGTGACCATATGCAAAATCAAAGGGAAATTTTGCTTACAAAGACTTCCCAGTCCTAACCCATAGAGTCCTATGTCCCTTTCTCTTTACTCTTTTTGATTGAGTAGATTAGTTCGTAATTCAAGTATAGAGTTCTTGTATGGATTTAGGCAATTTTCAACCACCATAGTCTTCTGGAGATATATTATCGGTATAACTATTTCTATTTTTGCATTCCCATTGAAGCTAGTTGATGTAGGGAATCATATCATATCATATCAATGTCTTTCATCAAGTCTCTTGGTTCCAGTGTAGATAGTTATTGAAAACACCAAGTTCTTTCTTGCTAATTATTCAGGCTTGTGTTTGTAAGCTTATGCACTTTGTCAAACTCCATTTTTTTTCTTCTATTTCTTTAATAATGATTTTGATACAGGTCGGTTCTATGCATTTAAGAAATCCCATAGACTGGACCCCACTTCTAGTGGACGTGGTGTTCGTCAATTCAAAACTGCCCTTTTTCAGCGGCTTGAAAGGGTAAGTAATCTCTAATTGGTGTTTTGGGTAATTACTCAACTGATGTGACGGTGTGGGATGGGGGTCACATCACGAGATTCCTTCCATCTCTTTCTCTTTTGCATTTTAGCCTTCCAATCAATACAACAACATCACTGAATCCTGCCTGTGTGGGGTATGAGGTTGAGGTTAGTCTTCCCGTCAATGAAAACTTATATTTCATTTGAACCAGGACAATGATCCAACCTTGGCGGCAAGATTGAAAAAAAGTGATGCTCTTGAAATGCAGAGCTTTTATCAGCATTATTATTCAAAGTACATCCACGCTTTTCAAAGTGCTGCTGATAGTGCAGACCGGTAAGTGTTGTAGGATGCAAACTGGATTAAGCAGTTTCCTCACTTTCTTTTTCGCCTACTTAACTGCTATATTGGTTCAGTGCACAGCTGACAAAAGCATACGATACTGCTAGCATTCTCTTTGAGGTATTAAAGGCTGTTAATCTCACACAAGCATTGGAGATTGAAGACGAGGTGGTGTTCATATATGTATTATGAAGAGTTTTTCCTACACCATTTTTTGTTTTCCCTTTGTTATTTTGTTTTTTATGCTTAGGAATAACACAATAGTAAAGTTTTGTGGCTGTCGAATGATAAAGTGGGTGTCACCTTCCCACAGACGCTGGAAGCACATCTTACAATTGCAGAAAAGAGACAGATCTATCTCCCGTACAATATACTACCACTTGATCCTGATAGTGCCAATCACACCATTATGAGATCCCCAGAGGTATATTCGGAACTTCCATCTAATATCGTTTTTCTGTACATTCCTTGGCTTTCCTCAAAGTTGCTTACTTGGCTTGTAGATTCAAGCTGCTGTTGTTGCTCTTCGTTACACAAGGGGACTTCCATGGCGCAGGGAGTACAAGAGGAAAAAACACGATGACATTCTAGACTGGCTTCAAGTTATGTTTGGGTTTCAGGTAACACAGTTTGCCATGAACTTTTCATAGGTCGTTAATGGAAGTTTGACTATAGAATATCAACATATTTTTTCTTGACATTCACACTTAAAAACTTCCTGAATGATGGATATTGTGTTCTAACTTCTAAGTACCGTTGTAACCGATTCAAAATTTTATTTACAGAAAGATAATGTGGCGAATCAAAGGGAGCACTTGATTCTATTGCTTGCAAATGTTAATATGCGCCAAATTTCAGAACCTGATCCACAATCCAAGGTAATTCACCGATCAACCTGACAACCTCCTATAATAGCTAAAGCAGACAGTAACTTCCTATGTAGATGAATTCTCACATCTTTTAGCTTTTGCTTTACTTCTAGGGATTAACCAGTTCTGTATCTGGATTGATATATATGTACCATATAGAGCAACACTTGCAATTAGACTTGATTGTGGTACTGGTTATGTTTTCTACATATGGCTTACGACCTTACGTTCATTCTCGGTTATTATGTTTACCACAGATATGCATATTGAGTTGAAGGACTTAGTTTTCATTTTTCAAACAATGATATTCCTTCAAATTTCATGCCTATAACATGACAAAATAGTAATTGTGTAATCATTACCTCTCATTTTTTACAAAACTTGAACTAGCCAGTTACGTTCAGACTTATGTGATAGTGGGTTTGGAAAATATTCTGTTGCAACAGAATGTAGACCACCAAAAGAGCTCATGTACTAAATATTTGGTTTTCAACATCATCTTGTGTTTTATAACTATAGTATCAGGGAATTTCGTTGTCAGAATAAGCTTCGAAAAGGTAACTTGCAGTTCCTAACGCATGTGGGGAATCTTATCTGGTTGACATGGAGTAAACATAAAGTGTTTCTGGTATTAATTGGAACAGTCGAATGCCATATAAGGATGTAATTTGCAAACTTGTCATTAAATAGACCCACAAGAAGTCCCTAATTTCTAGAATTTCTAAGGTACAAGTATACAACTTAAGTCATGTAATGATGTATGATGAGAGTATTCTTACTACTTATACCATTAATGATGACTTTGAACACGTCTTCCTTAATATTGCATTGGGATTTTGGGTCCATAAGATGTATTGTTAGGTGTCATCATTTTTCTTGAGTGGCAAGCCGGAACCCGATTGTCATCATCTTTGAGAATGTTTCTACTAGCTAATAAGTCATTGCTCGTCTTCTTGTTCTCATCTTGTTCTTCCTATTCTTCCGTGTGTCAATATGTTTTCTAATTCGACACCGATTCGTGGTGTAGCCTGTTTATTGCCTGCCATAACACCTGTGTGTTGTCTGTTTATTAGTTGGTCTTTTGATCGTTTGTGGGGAGAGGTTGCTAGTTGAACAACTTCATCATTCATCAACACTCCATATTTTTAGAGGGATATGAAGTTTTGATTGACTTTTTTTCATAGTCAACATGAAGGGCACATGGTAGTTTCTACTTTGGTCCACAACTTGAGCCGTACAAGGGGATTCCATCTCAGCAGAAACTGAGAACGGGTAAGTTGCAGTTGCAAAAACACCCTAGGGAATCTTCTCGATTTGGTCGGTGAGGAACAATAGAAAGCGTCTTTGGTGGTATTACTTGAAAAATTCAAATGTTATTCTAGGCTACAAAGCTTCTTTAAGACCCACAAACAAGATCTGAAAATCCTAAACATCAGGATAGCTTCAAGATAAACAAAAGAAAAGAGAATAGTGTTATGATCCCACATCGGCCAAAAGTAAATTAAGTTGGTGGCTTATAAGTCTAGGTGTCCCCTCCCCTACAAGCTAGCTTTTGGGGGTGAGTTCTACGCTTGGGTTTTATGGCATGATACGAGCCTGATATGGGATGGGTTCGTATCAATTGGTATCAGAGTCATCCCCATCTTGCAAGGTTCCAACACTCAGAGTGGTGGTTTGGACCTGAAAAAGAAGGGTGTCAACCGTAACCAGCGTAACCGTGACCAACAAGGACATTTCCTTCAAGCATGACTGCATGAGGTATTTTTATGATCCCATATCGGCCAAAAGTAAATTAAGTTGATGGCTTATAAGTCTAGGTGTCCCCTCCCCCTACAAGCTAGCACCTGGGGGTGAGTTCTATACTTGGGTTTATGGCTTGATACAAGCCTAGTATGGGATGGGTTCGTATCAAATAGGTAATGTTTCTGATATGATCCGGATATTCTAGTTAGGATTTATTTTAGATAAGATTTATTACTTTGGTATGTTTTAAATATTGGATATGTTTATTATTCAGTTGTTATAATTAGATAGGATTTATTTTAGATAAGGATTAGTAGTTAGAGTTATTTTAGGAGTAGATTGTTATATTTCACTATAAATATGCCATTAGGGTTGTAATATTTATTATGCAGAAATTGATTGGTGGTTTTTATATCAATGGAGTGTTGGTTTACCTCTCGAAAGTAAACTGTAGGAGAGCCGATCGACCTCTCGAAAGTCGATTATTCTATCTTTTTATCTATTCTTTCTGATTTCCAGTTTGATTCATATCAGTTTCCTAAAACTAATGAGTAATGATGCCAGATCCGTTCTGGACTCCATATCAGAACCACAATCGAAACTAGCATGTAGGCAATGATAACAAAAGTACTTGTATGTTGAGTAGTGTTTTCTCACATCGGTTTTTTTATTTACTTTGCCTTTTGTTCCTCTCTTCTGTTAGCTGGATGATCATGCATTGAATGAAGTAATGAAGAAACTTCTAAAGAACTACAAAAAATGGTGCAAATACTTGAATAAGGAAAGTAGTCTTTGGTGAGGCTTCATACGCATCCTTGTTACAGTCATAATAATCTTGGAAAGTAGGAAACCGACTAACAGCAGGTGTATGGAAGCTGTTAGCTTCGGTTAAAATTGTGATAATGACCGGTTAAGTGCATTGCAATATCTTCTTGTACTAATTTTGTTCATTTGTGCTAAATCTAGGTTACCAGCGGTACATCCTGAAGTTCAACAGCGTAAATTATTATATATGGCCCTATATCTTCTTATATGGGGGGAGGCTGCAAATTTGAGATTCATGCCCGAGTGCCTTTGCTATATATATCATCATGTATGCTTCTTTACTACAAGAAGTTTAGTTTTGTTACCTTCTTTTCACATTTAGATTTATGTATTATTGCTGTCAATGTGTCCTTTAATATTGTTAATGAAATAAATATTTTAAAAGTTATAATCCTCCTATATATGTTACTTCTGCGTTCTACCTTCAATCTTCTTCAGCTACCATTGAGTGCATAAACTGATTTCCTTTTTTATGTTCCTGGGCATGTGAACAGTAGTGCTACTGTATTATTGATCTTTACTACTCTAGATGGTAACATTAAGAAGTAAAATCTTCTTTTTGATGTCGCAAGGATACTAGTATAAATATACTTTATATAGGGCCGTTAATCTTATGAATGGAAAACAGAAGTCTTTAAAATAGGCATGGACTCATAGATTTGTCTTGAACTGACACTATTAATGATATTCATGGTTCTCATATTGTCTAGATGTCTTATGAAGTATACGGTCTTCTTGCTGGCAACGTCAGTCCCATGACTGGTGAGGATGTGAAACCAGTATACGGAGGGGATGAGGAAGCTTTCCTGTATAAAGTGGTTTCTCCTATTTATGAAGTGATATCAAAGGTATATTTGTTCACTCTATTTGTAACGACTTTTATGGAAATTATTTATTTATTACCTCTGTCCTATAGGAAGCTGCTAGGAGCAAAACTGGGATATCAGAACATTCCCGTTGGAGAAATTATGATGATCTAAATGAGTATTTCTGGTATGATTTTTGTTATCTATTTTTTTGGAGTTAAAGTAGTTATACGTTTGCATTATGTTCTATTTTCTAAGACAACACTGAGCATTTCAGGTCGGTAGACTGTTTCCAGTTAGGTTGGCCAATGCGTGCTGGTGCTGATTTTTTCTGTGAGCCTACGAAGCTACACCAGTTTGAAAAAAAAGGGGTAATCTATAGCGGTGATACCTTGTCTACTCTGTAACAAAGTCTTTTCATATTTTGAACTTAAGTGATAAGTTATTTTTTCACAAACATGAATCAGCAAGGATTTGAAGGCAATATTTCATGTCTTCTCCCCACATTACATGTTTACCATAAGAGCCTGCATGTCCATCAGAGTGTAAAAAACAATAAGTTATTTGAATCCTACTGCAAGATTAATCGGTAATGCAGTCCAGTGATACCGGTTAATGTTATCTTTTTTAGCAACTCTTTATATATATATATATAGACTTTTAGTCCTCATTTAGAGACTGCAATTATTTGTCCATCCATGGTGCTAAAGACTGAAATTGGCGTGATACATGATCCAGTAGATTGTATAGAAAATCTACCTCATTGTAGCGCATGATCATAACTTTTAATGAAACCTATCTTTTCTGTCTTCACTCTGGTTTTTTGTGGTTCAAAGTATTTGAAGATAGTGATAACATGAATGATATGATATTCAGGATAATAAACCACCTGGTAAAGATCGATGGGTTGGGAAGGTCAATTTTGTCGAGATACGATCATATTGGCACATTTTCAGAAGCTTTGACAGAATGTGGAGTTTCTTTACATTGTGCTTACAGGTAAATTCATTCGTATTTGATACTATTATAGTATTATTATTGTAATATAATCTACATTCCATTTCTCATTGGCACTAACAACTTGTTGCTTTTTAAGGCTATGATTATTGTTGCTTGGAATGGTACTGGAAACATGACCGCAATGTTTGATCCCGTTGTTTTTGAGAAAGTGCTGAGTGTCTTTATAACTGCTTCCATATTGAACCTTGGTCAAGGTATGTTGAGCCCTTGATTTTGGAAGTGTTATCCATCATTTCCTGCATTTCATGCTGAAAGAAAAAAAAAATCCTGAAATTCTCTTTGATAAAGGGAGTGAACTTATTTGTTTTGCAGCTGTTCTAGACATGGTACTGAATTGGAAGGCAAGACAATGCATGAATTTCTATGTGAAGCTAAGATACCTTTTGAAGGTTGTATCAGCTGCCACCTGGGTAGTAATATTAATGGTTACATGGTCATGTT
This sequence comes from Pulicaria dysenterica, assembly GCA_947179395.2. Taxonomy (NCBI): domain Eukaryota; kingdom Viridiplantae; phylum Streptophyta; class Magnoliopsida; order Asterales; family Asteraceae; genus Pulicaria; species Pulicaria dysenterica. Next base: position 61,598,381 of record OX359295.1, read on the forward strand.
CCCCATTATTGTTCAATTTGGCCCTTGTTGTCTACTTGCTACCCAACATGCTTGCTGCTGTGTTATTTCTATTACCCTCCACACGGCGTTACCTTGATAGTTCAGACCACAGAATTGTGATGCTCATGATGTGGTGGTCTCACTCGCAGGTACAAACATCGAAATATATTCCTTGGTTCTGACTTTTAAGGTCTACAGCTCGATTATTGGTTAAGGAAATACTAACATCGGAATATAAAAATTATGACAGCCTTGGCTTTATGTTGGGACGGGGATGCATGAGAGCCTATTCTCTGTTTTCAAGTAAGATTATTTTTTATGTGATTAGTCGACAGTCAGGTTGTTCCATACATGATCAGTATTATTTTAAAATTTCAGGTACTCAACCTTTTGGGTTCTGATTATTTTCACGAAGCTGGCAATCAGTTATTATTTAGAGGTCTTGTTCTCACCAGTATTTCAAATTTTGTTCAAATTGGTGCCCTGTTATTGATCATGTCTGTGGCTCTCTCGTCAAGTTATAGTATTGATCAGCTGAAATATAGTCTAAATGCTAAGACTTTTGTGCATGTGTTAGTGCTTGTAGGATCTTGCTTCTATGATGTCGCAGAGCATTTTGTTTGTTTTGTAAAAGTTGACAATTGTAAACTAACATTGCAGATAAAGCCACTTGTGAGTCCTACAAGAGCTATCATGAGTTCTGCAGCAAGGAACAATATTGGTGTGGTGGTTGCACTCTGGGCTCCAATCATTCTAGTAGGATTAAATATCTTCTCTTTAGCTGTATATTTCACTAGAATTCTTTGCTGTGTAGCTGTTGACACCCAGGATGTATACAGGTGTATTATATGGACACCCAAATTTGGTATGCTATATTCTCTACAATATTTGGAGGTGTCTATGGGGCATTCCAGCGTCTTGGAGAGGTTTGTCAAATTCCATCTTAAGTTGTGCTTCTCTTCGGGATAAGACATCTCGCTGCTTTAATTTATAATCTTATTGTTGTATTGTTCCAGATTCAAACTTTAGGAATGCTGCAGTCCCGTTTTCAGTCATTACCTGGTGCGATTAATGCCTGCTTGATTCCTTTTGAGGAAAGAAAGAAAGGATTTAATCTTAACTTCGCTACAGTAGGTTTATGACTTGTTGAGATGGTCTCTTATGTAATCTCGAACATTGTTTTCTTTGATTAAAGAGGAACATAATACTTCCACCCTAAAATGTCTTCACTCTTCATATTAGCATGTCCCAACTATATTGCTGCTTTACCAGTCTACCCTTGGTAAAGATTAAAGAAGTGAGTTATTGATTTTCGATTCATCATACTCGGTTTTTTATAAAAAGCACACCATCACTTTTTGGAAGTGTAAAAGAAGCATCATTCAGTTTTTATTGGATTAATTTTTATATTTTTCCAATTTCTCAGAAATAATGCTTAGCTTGAAGCGAGAAGAATGAAATGGTTCATGAAGTTGACCATATGTTAATAAATCTGTAAAACATTTTCCAATCTTTTGTTGTTGTTGAATGGATGACGTATTCTGCTGCTTCAAACATTCCATATAACTCAGATAATATCCTTTCAACTTATGGAAGAATCATTTAGGCCCATGGGTACCATGGAATATGACAAACCTTATGAGGTTATGATTATTTTGGTTGACTGGATTTAGTTGTAAACCGAGTATTGAGGGTATGCTTCTATTGATTGCTGCAGGTCCCCTCTAAAGGGAAAGAAGCTGCAAGATTTGCTCAAATATGGAACAAAGTTATCACAAGTTTCCGACAGGAGGATCTTATAAATAATAGGTAATCAGTTGAATTTTACACGTCCTTGTCTCTCACAAACTGAATTTTCTGCTTTTATTATCATGTAACTAAAATTTTGTTGTGACTACAGGGAAATGAACCTCTTGCTTGTTCCTTATCAGGCAGACCAAGAGTTGGACCTTATACAGTGGCCTCTTATTCTGCTTGCTGGCAAGGTATTATTGTATTACAGGAAACTTTGATTTGACATCTAATCTTATCAACAAGATCTGTTTTAAATACACTCAGCTGAGCCTGTAACGAGTTCTTGATTTTCCGGATATGGTGTTTCTAAAAGTTATTTACTGTTTTCCAATTATTGGACAGATCCCTATTGCATTGAATATAGCGAAAGACAGCTATGGCTATGACCGAGAGCTCAAAAAGAGGTTAAGTACCGACAGTTATATGTGTTGTGCTGTTCGCGAATGCTACACATCAGTCCGCAATATTATTCAGTTTTTGGTTCGTGGCACGCGTGAGAAGGAGTAAGTTCATTATAGTCTCCAATAGAGCATATATTCAACAAGCTTACATTATAAATTACAAAATAAGTTCAAGTATTGAGATCTTATGATTGCATTCCATTTATTTGTAGCACGCCTTGGTTTTCCTTTCCAGGTTTATCAACACTATATTTTCTGTAATTCACGAACATATTGAAGAAGACAATCTAATGATCAAATTCAAAACGAGTGCTGTTCCTACCCTCTACAACCATATTATCAAGCTCATTGAGTACTTGGTATTAACTACAGTGGTTTTTTTAAACAACTTCTAATGCTCTCTATGCAGCTTATAGGCATATGCTAACACAATATGGTTTGCTATTCATAGTTAAGAAACGAGCTGGAGGACAGGGATTCAGTTGTATTTCTTTTCCAGGATATGCTTGAAGTCATGATAATAGACATTATGGAGGATCAGTTGCCGAAGTAAAGACTTTCTCTGTTATTAACGTCTATTCACCTTGTATTCATATCTTGTTTCTTTTTGTATAGTTTGCATGCGCCAGATTACGAGGGAGTGCATCAAGAATACCAGTTATTTGCACATGCAGGAGCAATACTGTTCCCAGTTCCTGAATCAGAAACTTGGAAGGACAAAGTAATATTAATATAAAATAATGAGACATTTTGAGGTTTTAGTTTCAAGTATAGTATTAATTCTTGTTAAGTGATGTCCTTTTGCAGATCAATAGGTTGTACTTACTGCTTACAGAGAGGGAGTCTGCTATGGATGTGCCATTAAACACCGAAGCAAGAAAGCGGATATCCTTCTTCTCCAATTCATTGTTTATGGACATGCCATTAGCCCCCAAAGTTCAGAATATGCTTTCATTCTCGTAAGTCTTTTGGTTGGGTCACATGAAGATGGCTTGGATATTTTTCCATGCTCTTAATCCTCTTAAGTTGTTTTAAGCTTTATTTTTCTTAGTGGGAAAATTACATAACAGTGCAACTACACATAAGGCCTTCCGTAGCACAAGACCCGCCCCAGTCAGTGAGTTCGTTCTCCAACGGCAAAGCAGCATGAACACCATAACATACACTCTACCCCAATAAACCCCTTCTCAGCGGCTCCCTCAACCTGGACACCCCTGCCCCACCCGACTCCCCTCTCTCTTTGCTCTTTCTCTATCTCTCTCTTCTTACTCTCTTGTCTCTCTTCCGTTCTCTCTCTCTCTCTCTCTCTAATGTAACTAAAAAATATTAAGTGGGGGAAAGATTAAGGTTAAAAAAGAATAGGGAAGGTAAGGCCTATACTAATGGTCTAAGGCCATCGGTATGGCATTACCCTTCTCTTTCCCTTCCCTCTTGTCACGTTAGCGCCACATCACCTTCCCTTCCCTTCCCTACAACCTTAGTGGCTTAGTTTTACCCTTCTCGATCTTAGTGTTTGTAAGTCTTCATGGTGGGGAACAACAAGATCGTTTTCTTGCCGCTTATGTTATGGTCTTATGTGTTAGTGTTAATATTTAGTATTTATCAGTATTTTAGTTTGAGCCCATTAGTTAGAAGTGGGCCAACCCTCTGGGCCTTAGGGTTTGTCTTGTATATATGTTTTGTTTTGTTTATTCCCTTGTTCAATCTGATTATCTGAATAGAAAGAAGAAGTTTCATGCTCTGATAACATGGTATCAGAGCAGGTTGTGCTCCCTGCTCTCTCGTTCCCGGCCATCAATTAAATCGATCCCTTAGAGGGTCTCGGTTATTCTCACCACCCCCATAAAGAAACTCAGCACCCTCCCGCGACCTTTAGTGTTAAGTCCGACCTCCGTCCGATCTTCCACGCGCCGACCACGTGCCGCCTGTCGCCGCCGCTCCCTATTCACGCGCCGGCGCGTGAGACTCCGTCCGGCGTCCGTTGACTTCCGTATTTCAGTATAGAGGTCGGTTTTACCTCCTGGCTCTATTTCCGGTGAGATTTTGGTCACTACTTTCGGTTGGTTATATGCATTCATCTGGGTTGCCTCTGTTCTGAAGAAAGATTTTGAGTCTGATTCTGCAAGTTATATAGATACATCTGGTACCATCTGTTGTACACTTATTATCTGTGTTTTGAGAAATCTCTAGCTGTTTGACCATCTGTGGTGTGCTTCTGTTTAATTTCTGAACTTTCTGTATCATGTGGAAGATGGCTATTGGGGATGATTCTGATGACAAACAGTCAGGTAGTGGTTCTCGTATACCTGATTTGATTCCAACAACTAATAGACTTACTGATAACAAGCTGAATGGTACCAACTATTTTGAGTGGAGTAAAACTGTTCGTCTGTATGTTCGAAGCATGGGGATGGGTTCCCATCTAACATCTGATCCTCCAGCTGATGATGACCGTAGTCGTGATTTGTGGTTACAAAATGATGCCCGTTTGTTCTTACAGATTATTAACTCTGTTGAGCCTTCTGTCTCAGCTCTGGTCAGTCATTGTGAATATGTGAAGGAGCTAATAGACTATCTTAACTTCTTGTATTCCGGACAAAGCAACATCTCTAGAATTTATAGTGTTTGCAAAGATTTTCATCGTGGAGAACAGCAAGAACTGTCTCTAACTTCTTATGTCATGGAGTTCAAGAAGACATATGAGGAACTGAATTCTCTTCTCCCATTGAGTGCTGATGTGAAGACTATGCAGACTCAAAGGGAACAAATAGCAGTGATTAGTTTCCTAACTGGTTTACGACCAGAGTTCGATTCCATCATATCTCAGTTCTTAAATGAATCTGAAATACCATCCCTTAAAGAAACATTTGCTCGGGTCCTTAGAAATGAGAATCTTAACACAGCTCTAGCTGGATATCGTGGTGGATATCGTGGTGGATCCCGTGGAGGATCTCGTGGAGGTTATAGGGGTGGTTCGAGAGGAGGTCACCAGGACCGAACTGTTGATCCACGTGAGCCTCATTTTGATTCCAGTAATGTTGAATGCCGCTACTGTCATGAAATGGGTCACACTAAATTTACTTGCAAGAAGCGCCTGGCAAGTAATCAGAGGAACTCATCTGCACACATTGCTAGTACACCTGATGACACAACCACAACACCCAAGGATGAATATACTTGTCGTCTTGGAACTGAGAATCCCTCTACTTCAACGGCTACATTTGCTGAGACAGGTAAATCTAGTAAATGTTTGGTATCTTCTGCCTACAAGTGGGTTATTGATTCAGGTGCCTCAGATCATATGACAGGTAATCATAATCTTCTCTCTGATTTTAATAAACACCGATCATCCAGTCAAGTCATTGTTGCTGATGGAACCATCTCCCAAGTTATTGGTTCTGGCACAATTAAACTTACCCCATCTGTCTCATTGTCATTTGTTCTGAGTTTACCTAACTTTTCGTTCAATCTATTGTCTGTGAGTAAAATTACTCGTAATTTGAATTGTAGCGTCTCATTTTTTCCCGATCATTGTGTCTTTCAGGATCTGTCGACGAAGAAGATTATTGGTAGAGGACGGGAATCTGATGGCCTATATATATTTGAACATCAACAACCATACTCCTTAACGTGCTCCAGTTCCTTATCTCCATTTGAAGTTCATTGTAGACTGGGTCATCCCTCCTTACAGAGTCTGAAGAAATTGTTTCCTGAATTTTCTTATTTATCTTCTCTTCAATGTGAGTCATGTCTGTTTGCTAAACATCAACGCGTTCATTTAGGTTCTAGGATAAACAAGAGGGCTGCGTCCCCATTTGAATTAGTACACTCTGATGTTTGGGGTCCATGTCCTGTAATGTCCAAAACCGGGTTTAGATATTTTGTAACTTTTGTTGATGACTTCTCTCGAACTACTTGGCTTTATTTAATGAAAAACCGCTCAGAAGTATTTACTCATTTTTGTTCCTTTTGTGCTGAAATTAAGACTCAGTTTAAAGTCTCTGTTAAGATCTTACGTAGTGATAATGCCAAAGAATACATGTCTCAGTCTGTTCAGTCCTACATGCTTCAAAATGGTATTCTCCATGAGTCTTCTTGTGTTGATACTCCAGCTCAGAATGGAGTTGCTGAGCGAAAGAATCGTCATCTTCTTGAGGTTGCTAGGGCTCTTTTATTCCAAATGACTGTTCCCAAGTCCTTTTGGGCTGATGCCGTTTCCACAGCTTGCTTCCTCATCAATCGACTGCCTTCCACCGTCTTGGATGGCAAAATCCCGTTCTCTGTCCTATTCCCTACGAAACCTTTGTTCCCTATAGATCCAAAGATTTTTGGCAGTACCTGTTTTGTTCGTGACACTCGACCATGTTTAACCAAACTCGATCCAAAGTCGTTGAAATGTGTCTTTCTCGGTTATTCTAGAATTCAAAAGGGTTATAGGTGTTTCTCTCCCACAATTAATCGGTACATTGTTTCTAGAGATGTTACCTTTCATGAAGATTTCCCATTCTTTCCTATGTATGATTCTTGTCATGAAAGAGATCCTAATGATGATGTATTGTTATACACTGTTCCTACTTCTGAGTCACCGGTCTCTTCTACATTACATCCAGAGGCTGCGAAACCGCCAATTGTTCATGTATATCATAGGCGTCAAAGATCTCCTGGTCCTGTACCCGTATCCTCTTTGCCTGCAGATCCGCATATCCATGAGTCTGAGTTGTCAGAGGACTCATCTCCTGATGTATCATCTCAAGAATCTGATCATGATGTTCCCATTGCGCTTCGGAAAGGTAAACGTTCATGTACTTACCCTATTGCTTCATTTGTTTCCTATGATAAGCTTTCAGTGTCCTCTCGTTCCTTGGTTTCTACTATTGATTATGTTTCCCTTCCGAAAACTGTCGGTGAGGCTTTGAACCATCCTGGGTGGCGAGATGCCATGATTGATGAAATGAATGCTCTTGATCATAATGGTACATGGACTTTGGTAGAGTTACCTGTTGACAAAAAGACTATTGGTTGTAAGTGGGTATTCACTGTGAAGGTTAATCCAGATGGATCTGTAGCTCGATTAGTTGCCAAAGGATATGCCCAGACTTATGGAGTTGACTACTCAGAAACATTTTCTCCTGTTGCCAAGCTATCATCTGTCCGTTTGTTTGTGTCTCTGGCTGCTACGTATAACTGGCCTCTTCATCAATTGGATGTGAAGAATGCATTCTTGCATGGGGATTTACACGAGGAAGTTTACATGGAGCAACCTCCGGGGTTCGTTGCTCAGGGGGAGTTTGGTAAAGTATGCAAATTACGAAAAGCCTTGTATGGGTTAAAGCAATCTCCTCGTGCCTGGTTTGGACGATTCAGTACTGTAGTGACCAAATTTGGCTTACAAAGGAGTTCCTATGATTACTCCGTGTTCTTTGCTTCGTATGACTCCGGATGTATTCTGTTAGTGGTATATGTTGATGATATAGTGGTTACTGGCAGTGACGAAAATGGAATTAAGAAATTGAAAGAATTCCTCTCATCTCAATTCCAAACTAAAGATCTTGGTCCATTGAAATACTTTCTGGGAATTGAGGTCTATCGTAATCACAAGGGAGTTTGTTTGTCTCAACGCAAATATTGCCCTGACATATTGAGTGATTCCGGTTTGGTCGAGGCAAAACCTTGTGAAGCTCCTATGATTCCAAATGTTAAGTTGACAGCGGATGATGGGGAACTTCTTGCAAATCCAGAAAAATATAGAAGGCTTGTGGGGAGATTGAATTACTTGACAATTACACGTCCAGATATTGCCTTTTCTGTGAGTGTGGTAAGCCAGTTTATGTCATCCCCAAGAACCACACATTGGGATGCTGTCTGTCACATTTTGAAATACCTCAAAGGTGCTCCTGGTTATGGCATCAAATACCAGAACAACGGCCATCATGTCATAGAGGGATTCACTGATGCTGATTATGGTGGAGATCCTACAAGCAGATGATCTACAACAGGCTATTGCGTTTTTGTAGGAGGTAATCTCGTTTCTAGGAAGAGCAAGAAACAAAATGTAGTCTCTCGTTCGAGTGCTGAATCCGAGTATAGAGCTATGGCTCAAGCGACCTGTGAACTTATATGGTTACGAAACCTTCTTGATGAAATCGGATTTCCTCGGTTAAAGCCAATGAACCTATGGTGTGATAATCAAGCGGCTATTCATATCGCCAACGATCCAGTATTTCATGAAAGAACCAAGCACATAGAAGTGGATTGTCATTTTACCCGAGAAAAGATAGATGATGGAATGATTGCAACCTCTCATGTAAGAACAGGAGGCCAGTTAGCTGATGGTTTTACTAAAGCATTACCTGGAAATAGAGTACAACACATTTGTAACAAGCTGGGCATGATTAACATATATGCTCCAGCTTGAGGGGGAGTGTTAGTGTTAATATTTAGTATATATCAGTATTTTAGTTTGAGCCCATTAGTTAGAAGTGGGCCAACCCTCTGGGCCTTAGGGTTTGTCTTGTATATATGTTTTGTTTTGTTTATTCCCTTGTTCAATCTGATTATCTGAATAGAAAGAAGAAGTTTCATGCTCTGATAACATTATGGAAGGGAATGAATCCATAATACCCTCTCTTTAGGGAACATTTGCTCGTGTACTTCGAAATGATAATCTTCGATCTTATCAAAGTGGGATATCGTGGCGGTTTTTGAGGAGTCTCTTGGAGTTCATAGAGGGGGCCTTAGAGGAGGTCATAGTAACCAAGCGACAAATTCAGAAGTTTCTACTCCACAATCCTGAAAATGTTGAATGCTACTACTGAAATTACCTTGGTCATACCACATACAAATGTAAGGAATGGTAGGCCAAAAATCATAGGAGCTTATGTGCACATGTTGCACTTACAACGGTTAGTATGCTCTTTCTAGGAACTATGAACTCCATTATGGCATTTGCTGAAACAAGTAACTCTAATAAATTCTTATTATCTTGTGCCTCCAAATGTGTCCTATCGGTACTTCAAATCATATGACGAATAAAGTACTCCCTCCTCCAATTTTAGTAAACATTCATTCTCGTCTCATGTCACATTTGCCGATGGATTTGCTTCATTATCTTCGGTCTTGAGCTTACCTTAATCTCCATTTAACTTATTATGTCTGGGCAAAATTACTCATGGTTTGAATTGTAATGTCTCGTTCTTTGTATTTCAGACTTTGTCGTCGAAGAAGAATATTGGTAGAGGACGTGTTCCTATACGCCGTCTTCGTTTGAAATTCATTGTAGACTAAGTCATCCTTCCTTACAAAGTTTAAAAGAGTTGTGTCTTGAATTTTCTCGTTCATTGTCCTTACAATGTGACCCATGTCAGTTTGCCAAACATTAGCATGTTTATTAGGTTCTAGGGTCAACAAGCGGGCTGCATCCCAATTTGAAATAGTCCATTCTGATTTAAGTCCATGTATTGACGTGTTTTAAGCTAGGTTCATATATTTTCTGACGTTTGTTGATGCTACTCTCAAACTACTTGGCTTTATTTCTTGAAAAACGGCCAGAAGTGTTTACTCATTTTTGTTCCTTTTATGCGGGTGGATTAGATCCACTTTTATTAGTGGGCCTTTTTTAGTCTTTTAACGATTTTTTGATCCTTTATTTAGATAATCGAAATTTATAATTAATTAGTCAATGGTGGTTGTGTGGCACTGTTAATTAAGTGTCAAGTAGTTAATGTTTTTAAGCATTAGTATTGGGATATTTAAATAATTAGTGAGTTGGTCAGCCACCTAGTTAATAAGTAACTAGAAATTCTTCAAATTACTAAACTAGTGATTAACTTGTCTGACTATCACGGGATTAATATATAAATTAGTGATTTAACTTTAATTTTAGGCTTTTGAGGTTCTTATTTATTGCTTTGAATTAAAAAATTAAATTGCATTTGGATACTCTTTGAATTTTGGGTTTACTGTTTGCATTTGGACGTTGTTTTAGACCTATCAACAGGATATTTTTTTTAATATTTCCACTCTTTTATATCCATGTGCACATGTACAGATAGGTGCACATGCTGGAAAAAAGCAAGTGTTATCTGCAGCTGTGCACATGTGCACATATCATATGCTAAGTTGGAAAAACCCCCCAACAAAAACGAGTTTCTCAAAAATATATATCAAGACCGGTGTCGAATTAAAAAACATAATTTTCTTGTTATTTTGGTATAGTTTTTGTATTTGAAAACCTAATCGTTTGGTAGATATTTTTAGTTTTAAGAATGTGGGGTAAATTTTTCAAGATCAAAATTGCCCTTTGCGTATTTACAAATATTACCCCCAATTCATGTTTTGTTTAAATAGCAATCGTCTTGAACCATTGATCTTCAAGATCAATGGCCTAGATCGTTACTCGTACGAAAATAGTTGCTGTTTGTACCCTCCCTGTATGTATATATATATATATATATATATATATATATATGTGTGTGTGTGTGTGTGTGTGTGTGTGTGTATAAAGGGAAAGGTTCAAATGGGAACTTTTGAATTAGTGAGGATGGTTATGAAACAACTATGAGAAAAAGGTGATTCATCTTTGTTAATTTGTTATCTTGATTGTCGCCGGAGAGAGACGAGTGTGAGGAGAGAGAGTGATTTAGGAGTTAGAGAAAAACAAAAACAATATATTATTTTATTTAAATAAGATGAAATGACCAAAATACCCTCACAATAAAAGACAACTAACACCAAATTTGGATGTCTGTTAGTGTAAAGGACGAAACAAGTAACAAAAATGAAACCTTAGGGACATGTAACATAATTTTTGATTTTAAAGGACCAAACCAGTAACTTGGGTTAAACCACAGGGACCATTTGAGTAATTTACTCTATTATTATTAATAGAAAATCAAGTGTTGCCTGAAAATTTTACTTAAAAATTTTTAAAAATGTTACCGGCTCAAGAGGTCATCAACAACTCATATTGCCTTAATTGAACCAAAATACATAGTTCGTGTACCTGATTAGAAATATATAAAGAGGGTTGCATAAATTGAAAAAATAGGCAAAAAGAGTTGCACTGTTATGTAGTTTTTCCTTTTCTTTTTAAAATATATAGTGTGCTTGTCATAGGTTTTTAAGTGGTTAAATCGGAAAATAGCTAGTTTTAGAGTTATGCAACCTGCCTCTAGATTTGTGGGTATGGGTGTAAGGCTCATAGCATATGCTGAAGTGTGTAGATGTAGACAAAATTTGTGTTTTTCAAGTGGGTTGGATGAAAAATAACTTGTTCGTTTGGTGGACCGTTATACCTTGTGTTGTGCATATTTTTCAGCGTACTCACGCCTTATTACTCGGAGGATGTTCTCTTTTCATTGCAAGATCTGGAAGTTGGGAACGAGGATGGAATATCAATCCTCTTCTATTTACAAAAGATTTACCCAGGTGTGGTGCTTTTACATGACACCAACTTAATGTGCTTGTGTGTGTGGTATTAATACTGACTGGCGACGACCAACAGATGAGTGGAAAAACTTTACAGAGAGAATGGGTTGCTACAGCATAGATGACATGTTAGAAAATGATGAATCAAAGGAGCAACTACGTCTTTGGGCTTCCTATAGAGGACAAACCTTGACTAGGACTGGTAAAATTTGACCTGAGTTAACACTGTCCAACTCATACAATTAGGACCATTAACATCTTATTCATTTAGTTGGACTAATTTCTTGTTGTAATTACTACTAGTTAGGGGAATGATGTATTATCGCGAAGCCTTGGAGCTTCAGGCTTTCCTAGATATGGCTAAAGACGAAGGTAGGTTGCCATTATTCGGAGATGAGTGATAATTTTTGTCTATATAAAATGATCACTTCAGGTTAATAAAAAGATAATTTGGTGTTTTGCTATTCTGTTATGGGTTTTGAGCAGATTTGATGGAAGGGTATAAGGTGACTAAGGGAGATAGGTCCTTGTGGGCTCAGTGTCAAGCAGTAGCTGATATGAAATTTACATTTGTGGTGTCATGCCTTCAATATGGCATTCAAAAACGATCTGGGGATCCACGTGCACGAGATATTCTTAGGCTTTTGACAGAGTATGCATTCAGCTTGGACTTTGTGAATTTCTAGTGATAGATAGATCCCTTACGAATGGTCTTATCAGGTACCCATCTCTCCGTGTAGCCTTCATCGACGAGGTTGAAGAGCGTAGCAGTGATACAAATAATACAATAAACCACAAGGTTTATTACTCTACTCTAGTCAAAGCCATGCCAAGTTCTTATTCCCAGACGGGTCAAATCTTGGATCAGGTAAAAGCTTTGAATTTCCCCTTTTTTAGTGTCAACTTTTTCCTATGTACTACCATGGTGGGTTTGTGTGTGTGTGTGTATATATTTATGTGTGTGTGTATAGGGAAAAGTTCTTATTGCGAGTACCGCAAGAACTATTGTGGAACAATCAATAATTACCGTGTCTTAATCAATTAATTTAAATATAAAAGGGCATAAATGTCATTAAGTAAATTTGTTAAGGTGGCGCCGTATCTCATCGGAACCAACGTTGAAATTAATTACCTTTCACAAGATAATATCTTTCACTTAATAATTTAACTGTTTGATATTTAAATTTTCGTACTCGTGTCATAATCTTACTTTTCTTTCTCAGACCCATCTTTTAATTAGTGGTACATTTACTTTAGTTAATAATAGAATAGAATTACGGATATTTCAATTCATTACAGTCTTTTTTTTAGATGAAAAGAAAATATAAAGACTATAAGTTGTTACTTTATTTTGCTCTATTATTAGTTTGTAAATCATGTATTATAGATTCAGCTTTTGTTATTCTAAACTTTTAACTTGTTAGTAATTTAAATTGTTTGTTTGTTCAATATTTATAAATGTTACCTAAATATCCCTGGTTTTAAAGATATCTAAATAATCTATTATATGATTTTGGGTAAATGATTTTTAAACATTTATCTTTTGATTTTAAATCACCCATAACATATGGTGTGATTTGTGACTTTTATTTTTTGATTTTATGAGCACCAAGTGTTTGATGAAATGTCTCAATAAGTCTAGAAAGTGATTTTATTCAACAAGTTTGTTACAATGTCATATTAGCTATACTGAATAATTTTAAGTTGAAAAAATGTATATAAGTAAGTTATTAAATTTTTATTTTTAAAATTAAAAAGAAACCATGCTTTTTGAACCAAAACCTGTTTTATAAATTAAAAGAAGAAAGGGGGAACAAACATGGAAAGTAAATAATCATACTTTGAATTTACAATAAACATAGTTGTAACAACCAAGAAAAGTCAATCCGTGTGCTTGTAGTTGATTGATTTTTTATTTCTATTTGCACATTTGCATGTGCACACATGCATGTAGGTGTACATGTGTACGTGCATATATGCACGAGATGTACACGTGCACGGTGCATATATACACCCACTGTGCTAAAAAAAACTAGTAGTATGATCAGGTTGTGCACATATGCACTGTGCATATGTGACTTTACTGAATGTGCTGGAAAAAAAACTACTGTAATATGCACATGTAAACCTATCGGCACTTGTGCTCGAAAAAAAGCGAATGGTACATGCACATGTGCACATATCTGATGTTGTGCTGGAAAAAACCCCAACAAAAACGATTTCTTTTTCTTTAAAAAAAGCGAGTGGTACTTCTACATGTGCATGTGCGTATGCATATCTGCATGAGATGCACACGTGCCAGACGCACCTATGCAGTATGAACAAATGGTGCACATATGCACCCGTGCTTGAAAAAAGTGAGTGTTATATGCACATGCGCACACATCTCATGCTGTGCTAGAAAAAGAAACCCGGCAAAGACAAAAAAAATTCTTTGAAAAAGTATAGCAATATGGATGTCATATGAAAGAACATATTTTCTTGTTAATTTGGTATAATTTTCGTTTTTTTTAATGCCTTTGCGTTTGGTAGATATCTTAGTTTTAAGAAAGTGGGGGTAAGTGGTCCCCCTCTTTATTTAGGCAATTTGCCTAAAATACCCCTCCAGCCTTTATGGAATGTGGAAATGACAGCTGTGTTTTTAATTAATTACATGTTTGTCATAACTAATAGTCTAATATTAACCTTTGATTAATTATGATCAATGGCTACAAACGGTTCTCTAATCTGGATGGCCTGTTAAGTTTTATAAAATGACTTTTTTTTTGTGCCTTTTTGCCAAATTACAAACTTTGGTCCCTAAAAAATGTCTATAAATCATTCAAATTTCTAGGATATTTATATCTGAAACAAACATGAAAAAATAGAAATAAATATGCACACCGATCCACAAAGAAAGGGAAGGGGCTGACAAGGGTATAAGGGTTGATTCTGGATGCTGAATCATTAGGTGTCACATTGCATAAAGAATCGCTCAGCAGTCAGCATCTCATTCTTCATTCAGAGCTCTCATTTTCTATTAACAAACACGCTGACCGAAGTCTAACAAACACATCTTTAGTTTTATTAAAATTTGGCTTCACATAATCTGATTTTCAAGTGATCATCATGTATTCATGATTCAAATTTTTTCTACCATCATTGATAATGAATATCAACAGCGTATAAGTGTCGATAATGAAAAATCTTGGAAGCTTATAATTTGATAGTTGTCCGTTGCTTCCAGACCTTGGTTCATCCTCATTTTAATATTTTGTCATTTATGGCTCTGGAGGCGTTATGCATGCTTTCAGATGATGTAATGTAATGTTATCTATGCATATATGATTATGTGTATCCCTGTTTATAATACATTATCAACATTTTAATTATCTCTAAAATATGGAGGTTTATAACATTATTTCTTAATTGCACTAACAATACTGTGTGTACAGCATTGTAAATTGTTACTAACAACTGCTTTGTTGACCTTGAGAAGTAATTCGTCAAGAACCCTTTAACACAATGTTTAGTCGGGTTGGGCCGTGGGGGACAAAATTGCTTTAAAGGATAGAAGTAATAAGTCGCCGTTGTAGTTTTTAGTCAAAACAAAAGTAACAGATAATAGATTTGATCTCAATATGCAGGTTATCTATAGGATAAAATTGCCTGGACCTGCAATATTGGGAGAAGGAAGGCCTGAGAATCAGAATCATGCTATCATCTTCACACGTGGAGAGAGCTTACAGACAATAGACATGAACCAGGTTTGGCGTCAAACTTTACTTTTGTTCCTATATATGAATGAAACAATCCTTTTAACTTCAACTTGAAATCCGTGTGTAGGACAGTTACATGGAGGAGGCCTTAAAAATCAGGAATTTGCTTCAAGAATTTCTTATAAAGCATGATGGCGTGAGGTACCCTACGATACTGGGAGTTAGGGAGCATATTTTCACTGGAAGGTAGGGCATTCATTATTATATCATGTTGTGTTTCTTTTGATTGTTTGTTTCTAAGCTTTTTATGCTATTTTATTGTCACAGTGTTTCTTCTCTTGCATCCTTTGTGTCTAATGAAGAGACAAGCTTGGGTACAATTGGTCGGAGATTTATGGCCAACCCTTTGAAGTAAACTCCCCTCTTCATGCTACTGTTGCATACATTTTCTTTTATTAATGGTCAACTACACTGGTTGATTTCTCCAGGGTTCGTTTTCACTATGGTCATCCAGATGTTTTTGATAGACTGTTTCACCTTACAAGAGGTGGTGTGAGCAAAGCCTCCAAGGTCATAAATATCAGCGGGCATATATTTGCTGGTAATTTT
This sequence comes from Pulicaria dysenterica, assembly GCA_947179395.2. Classification (NCBI taxonomy): domain Eukaryota; kingdom Viridiplantae; phylum Streptophyta; class Magnoliopsida; order Asterales; family Asteraceae; genus Pulicaria; species Pulicaria dysenterica. The sequence goes on from OX359295.1 coordinate 61,614,309, forward strand.
TAAACTCCAATGTTTCATTATACTGATTATTTCGCATGAGCTTACATTTCTCTGTTTGTGTACAGGTTTCAATTCTACACTGCGTGAAGGCAATGTCACACATCACGACTACATTCAAGTTGGTAAGGGGAGGGATGTTGGTCTTAATCAAATATCGATGTTTGAGGCATTAGCAGCCAACGGTAACGGGGAACAGACTATTAGCCGTGACCTGTACAGGCTTGGACATGGTCTCGACTTTTTCAGGATGTTGTCGTGTTACTTTACTACGATTGGTTTCTATTTTAGCACCTTGGTAATTTGCTCGTTCTTCTCATATTGTAATATCAACTTTACTCTGTTCTCACACTTTCCTCTTGCAGATTGCTGTATTGATTGTGTATGTATTCCTTTATGGGCGTCTTTATCTTGTTCTTAGTGGACTCGTGCGTGAGCTTAGAACTCAACCTGCCATACAGAATAATGCATCTCTTCAAGTGGTTTTTGCTTCACTATCTTTTATGCAAATTGGATTCTTAATGGCCTTGCCTATGATGATGGAAATTAGTCTAGAAAGAGGTTTGTGGACCGCGTTAAGTGAATTCATAAGTATGCTAATAAATCTTTCACCTATGTACTTCACATTTTTGCTTGGAACAAAGACTCACTACTATGGTAGGACATTGCTACATGGAGTTGTAAAGTACAGGGCAACGGGTCGCGGGTTTGTCGTGTTTCATACAAAGTTTGCTGAAAACTACCGTCTTTACTCCCGTAGTCATTTCGTCAAGGGAATCGAGCTTATGATATTGCTTCTTGTTTGCCAAATTTTTGGTGAATCATATAGAGGAGCAGTTGCTTACCTTTTGATCACCATCTCAATATGGTTTATGGTCATCACGTGGCTACTTGCTCCATTTGTGTTCAATCCCTCAGGTTTTGAGTGGCAAAAGATTGTGGATGATTGGTCCGATTGGAATAAGTGGATTGGCAACCCGGGTGGTGCTGGGGTGCCTCCTGAGAAGAGTTGGGAATCATGGTGGGAGGAGGAACAAGAACACCTACGTTACTCTGGAAGGCGTGGTGTTATAATAGAGATATTGTTATCATTACGTTTTCTCCTTTATCACTATGGGCTTGTTTCTCATTTAAATATGACAAAGCCTGAGGTATGTGTTTGTTACTTTCATTCCTTTTCTGTATTTCTCCACATTCCAAAGATGTTGCTAACAGTTATCCTTTCGTTGACCACAGATTTATGGCATATCATTTGGAATTTTTTTGGTGGTTAAGGTGAGGATACCTTGCTGTTGGTATAGATGGCAGTTTTTTAAGAAGATATTATTTTTTTTTAACTTTCTGGGTATATTAGATTTTTTTTAGTTGTAATTATGGTCGTCATTTGCTAATAGGGAAATTACGCTTCTATATGGATCGTTTGGCAAGTCATCCACTTCTGGCTTTCTCTGGTTTTTAGAAAGTTAAACCAAATAGAAAAATGGTGTTGCAATCAGTTCGGGTTTCAAAGAGATGATACTATTTTATGAAATTTCGTAGATGATACTTTTAGTTGTAAACTTGATTTCATGGTTCATAAAACCGATTTATGGATAGAAACTCTCCATATTTTGACATGTACTTTACAAAATATTGTAGCTTATTACCCAAATGAGGCAAAGTTGGAATTATTAGTGCATGGATTGAAGAAATAATGATTTTTATTTTTTTAGGCTATTCAAATGAAGTTTATTTTAACAAAGTAATGCATAAGATTCACACATCTTGTCAATTGTGATGGGTATTAGATATATGACTTGTTAGTCAAAGGCTTGTACTAAACTTAATTACATTTAGGGAGTTAATTGCTAAATTTTTTGTGGGGTTGATAGAATATTATAAAGCTGAAATGATAAAGAACATGCATATTCTAACATTATGTTTCGGCTTTCCATCTTCCAGGTTTTATCAGTTGGAGAAATGAGGTTAAGTGATAACTTTAATCTCCTTTTCCGGTTAATCAAAGTGGTGGTTGTTTTTGTATCTATTCCCATGATCTTAATGTCACTGCCCCATATGACACCGCAAGACATTGTTGTGTGCCTTCTTGCCTTCATTCCAGCCGGCTGGGGTTTACTACTGGTCAGTTCAAATTTCCCTTCCCTAAATATTTCTACTTCTCGTTGAACTCAATAAGACAAACATAAAGTTCACAAATTCAAGATCACAATTAATGTTGAAATCCATCCCTAAAATAAAAAAATCATACCCAAAACCCAATAATCTTCATTGTTATCCTAATTTAACCTAAAATCAAAGACCCTGCTTTGACACAAAAAAGTAAAACCTACAAAAACATTTGTGCCTGCAAGAGATGGGATCTGCCCCTAGCTTGTGTCAGAAGCTGCCACCTGCAGACTAGTAACCAATGCTGATGTGATGTCAGTGACAGGTTCATGTTTTCTACGTAGGTTAAGCTTAGCTATTACAAATCTAATATTGCCTTGGCAAAAATAGTTTTTTTTTTTAACTCTGCAAGAATTATCAATAAAAGATTGTAGGACATGACTTGCATACCCTAAATTTGTAAATCCTTCTAGATCCACCCCTGACCTAACTGGTTAATTTTTTTATCTTTCAAGACATTGCCATCTTGAGCTACTAGCTAGGATCTAGGTTTGAGTTTCAGCTTGATCTCTCATGACTTTCTGATTAGAAATCAGTGGTAGAATACTTCAAGATCAGTCTGTATTTGGAAAGAGCAAAAGCTTATAAAGTTATTGGAGAGCACATGAGCGATCAGAAGTAGAGAGGTTGCACATAAATATGTATTCAAACGGGTATTTGTTTATGCCATTGAACCAAGATTAATTTTTCCGAGTTTCTAATTTTTTGTGGGTTAAAAAATTAAGATTCTTGTTTTTAGGTTAAAGTAGGATAAAGACGATGATTTTTGGGTTTTGGGTCTTGATTTATGGTTAATTTTAGAGCTTGATTTTTAGAATAATTATATTCTTGATTTATAATGTCTGTGAAAATTTGTTTGTATTCTTGAGAGTTCTTGAGTTTTATGAGTTTCGGTTAAAAGCTAGATTAGAATTCAAGAGTTTCGGTTAAAAAGTCTAGCAGCAAGTAAGATCAGGTTTTGTGATGGAAGTGGCACCTATCTGAAATCAGTGTGATCCAATTCAGACTTGAAATGCTACATTCATAGTTTTCAGATTCAAGATCAAAACTAAACCTTTATTTTCCTTTTTTTTTTTAATTCAATTTATTTCAGATTGCACAAGCATGCAAACCGGTAGTGAAGGTAGCTGGATTCTGGGGATCGGTGAGGACAGTTGCTCGTGGATATGAAAGAGTGATGGGTCTGCTTGTGTTCACCCCTGTTGCATTTCTTGCATGGTTACCTTTTGTTTCGGATATCCAAACACATATGTTGTTCAGCCAAGCTTTCAGCCGTGGTTTGCGAATATCTCGGATTCTTATGGGATAGGAAAGATTAATTGGCAAGAGCAGCAACTGTTTGAAGGGCTTTTTGGTAAATTGCTCATCATAAGAAGACAGAAATGTTTTGTATCATCCTGATATCTCTCAGGCTTTGGTTCTCCTGGGCTGCTCATTATAGTTGCAACCTAATAAACCAGATAAAGTAATTTTTTCCATCTCATTGGAAAAGGCGGAAAGGTTACACGAACATTAATGTATAACGTTTACCTATAATTATAAACCTGATTAAGTAAACTTTTTTTTTTGCATGGTTTCATCCTGTTACGGGTTGATTTATATTTTTTATTTTTATATTAACAAAAGGTAAAGGATGTATGATGCAGCAACATCTAAGAAGTTTAAAACCTAGTCAACTAGATGGTTTAGCCCCACGGAGTCACGTGGATTGAAGAAACCAGAAAGGAACACCCACACTCAGTTTAATTTTTCTTTTTAGCTTATGAAGTGAATAGAAACAGATGATACAAATTGTTTAAATATATCTCTACAGATCATGTTCAAATTTGATCACCAGAGCATGGTTATACATAATTCAATGCTTCAATTCTTCTATATTTCATACCATATCAGCGCTATATTAGTTATACCGTATTTTCTTTATATATCATTCAACCTATGAAATACTCATACTTCATAGGTTTAAAAGAAAAAACCTTCATTCTCCTCCTTTCTCTCTTCCGAAAAAGAAACGCTGAGAAGCAAGTCAAATCTCGATACTTCAAGCATGGGGGTGGGGTGGAAGGCAATACCGAGTGCCACGTAGGCTGTATTGAGTACTTGCTTCACCCACACCCCATGCTCTTATAAGTAGATTAACTTTATTAAGTTATGTTTTGAACAAACAGATTGATAAACATATGATAACTAATACTTCTTAATTTTGAAATCTTAAGGATTATATTAAAGTATAATCTAAGCAGAATTTCTAATTGCTAGTACATAAAACCCAAATTGTAAATCCTGACGAATATATAATCACCTCATTAGCATCAAAAGAGTTTATTATGTCAACTAAAGAGATAATTGATTTAGGGATTTAGAAACATAATTACCTCATAAAAGAGATTATACCTCACTAATTGGTTGTAGATAGATATTCTCATATCTTAAATAAAAAATATCACATAAAAAGGATTACTAATTTAGCGATTTATAACATAAAAATTAATCATAAATATATTCCCTCGTATAGTGTTAGCAAGAAAATACCTATTTGAAAAAAAAAAATGTCATTATGTTTTGATTTACACAAAATAAAAAAATAGTAAATAATTTTCCGTAAATATATAATTATATATATGCAATCACTATACGTAACAACTTATCAAATAAAAACTTTATACATATGCAACTAAATATATTTATTAAATATAAATATATAACTTACACAAATAACCTCTATGTTTTTTCATATAGCCCCATAATGAAATCCACGGTGAAAGTCAAATTTAGCAAAACTAAAATAGCAATAAATGAAGTAGAGGCCTCCGATTGGCCGATTAAGAAAATAGTGACTTGATAAGTTTACTTTTCATAAGTAATCAAAAATCATGATTGATAGAAAAGTCAAAATTGAAAAAAGTTAAGGATTTTTATTAGTTGAATTAGAGATAATTAAACAAAATGAAATTTAGAATTTTAAGTTTTAACAATTTATTTTAATTAAAATTAAAACTAACAAGAAGCTAGTTAATATATCGAAGCTTCATAGAAATTGATACCCAATACAAAAAGTGAAACCAACAGATTTATTAAAAATAGCAAGCCATATGAGAACAAAAACCTAATTAAATTCGACACTAGCCTACCTCGATCTAAACACAAGAAACAAAAACCACGAACAAACACAAACTAACAATGGTCTCATCAACCAACCAAGTGGTCGTGATGCCAGATTTTGAATAAGGTTTAGTGGGCTTCCTCAAACTTATGGGAACCATGAATCTCGAACTCAACCTCTAAATCTCTAGCGTGGCCCACGAACCACGAAACCACCAATGAGAACAACCGGAAAAGGGTATAGATGATGATTTGTACACAATAACTTTTTGTTGTACACAACATAAAGTGATTGTTTAGACCATTATACATTTAAATTTGTTGATAAGAATAATAGGTAGTAGATTGATAGTCATAATTATTATGTATGGCAAAAACTTGTTATAAACAAATCTCACCCATTAATATATGCGAGTAACTTTGACTTTTAGAAGATACATCAATGAGTTTTAATCATGCATTAGAATTTAGAAACCCTGAAAGTCGATAGTAATGATCCAAATAAATTATCAAGTAGTATCAGATATATTAAGAAGTGTAATTGAAAAGTAAAAAGTCATAAAGTTGCAAAATAAGTCTTTTAAATGAGTTTTCACACACCATTGGTCCTTTGATCGTTAACTTTAATAAAAAGATGTTAAACTTTCTAAAAGAAAATTTTACCCTTGTAAATCCGGTACTTTATACACTTAAATCCTAAACCTTATTTTATCATTTGAATCCAAACCCTCCATATTCAATTCAAGCATCCTCCTTTCCTCTAGACAATCCCTTAATCAACCCACCGCTACCACTGGATCATCGCCGAACCTCCACCGCCACCGAACCATCGACGGACTGCCGTCTCTACTAGACCACATCACCATAGACTGTGACAACTATGAGACCACCACCATAAACCCTCATACCCTTATTGATCACAATACTCTCTCTCTCTCTCTCTGTCTCTCTCTACTGCAAAGGGCTCTACCGATGCAGATATGTTGCCTTTGTTCGTCAATGGAGAACTTGTCGGTGATGGAAACTCGACGTCGTCGGTTGCATCGACATCTTGCCTTCATTATTCTTTTTTCCATTTTCTCAGATCTGTTGTGTGTTTATGTGTGAGAGAGATCAATCAGATCTCGCGTGTTATCTTGTATGTGTGTGAGAGAGACCTGTGTGTGCTTGATTTTGTGTAAGAGAATATTATACCCCGAAGAATATATAGGCTTAATAAAAAAATTAATTTATTTATTAATCTTGTACCTACTAGAAATTTCATCACCAACCTTATAAGCCCGTTGAAACTCGTTAATCGCTGGTTACGTGAACTATGTGGGTCTTAAGAGAGTGTGGGCGGTTCTAGTGCGTATGAAAAACCACTTTTTCATATCCAAATCTCATATTTAATTATTTACGTGGCTATAAGTCAACGATTATCGAAAAACTTTAAAACTGGAATCATAAGTTTTTAAGATTGAAAACATAGAGTTGTGTTCAATATAGTCCATAGAAAAAACATAGTCCTAAATTTTAATATTTAATCACATGTGATTCAATATAAAATCACATGTGATTCACTATACAATCACATGTGATGGTAAAATCATTACATGTTAATTACGAAAATGCCACTCCGCCCAAATTTTTAAAATTATCTGGAGGATTGATGGGGCTGATCCAAGGGCTAAGATTAGTCTCTCAGGACTATACAATAAGTATGGACTATATTGAACATTTCTCTGAAAACATAACCCTAAACCGACGAAAAACCAAAAACCAACTAAAAATCCCAAATATGTTTTCAACATTTTATATTCTTTTTAGAATCTTTTTTCTAAGAATTTTTTTGTCACGAACTGAATTTTTGATTTTCTAAAACCGAAATTTCTTATTTTAATTCCGGCTTTACATCAAAAGTTCAATCCAAATTAACGGAATCGTCCTCGTCACTGCTGTTATTGCTTTTTAGATTTTGGAATTGGACGGTAGTTGGTTGCTGTTCGATGCACTTTCCCCGTTTTCTATGTGTTGTAAGTTCCAGCTTGTTTGACTGACTGCACATCACATTTAACTTGAAAAAGTTAAGCGACTTTTCTAACAACTCATTCATGAATCCTGACGATTTGGTCCAGAAGTTGATATCTCTGTTAGAACCAGGGGCGGACCTAAGGGTTAGGGGGGGCACGGGACATCGGTCTTTTGACGGTTCCTAGTGTTAATTTTCGATTTTTTGAGACGGTGCTACCGGTAAATTTTCGGGGGTGCACCCGGTGATACCACCAAAATCAAAGGAAAGATGATACTTTTTTTAAAAAAATGATAAAAATAGGTTAATCTTTCAATTTATATCTTTAAAATAGAATTTTAGTTCATAATTTCATATAAATTGTGTTTTTATTTTAAATTTTGGCTCTAAAATACTAGAATAACCGCCGAAATCGCGTTAATTCGACCCGATTAACCGAAAACCCGAAAAAAAACCCGAACCACAGTGTCAATTTTATTTAATTTTATTTCCGCATTATATGGTGCTACCGGTCAAAAAAAATTCTGGGTCCGACCCTGGTTAGAACTCGAACTCTAATTATTATTATATTCTATAATGACCCGATGAAGGCCAGACGCTTGCTCGTGAATGAGGCGATTATGCAGCATTATCAAGGCTTCCAAGTCTGCTTTGTCTGCCACTGAGACGACCCATTGTCAGATAATCAAGCTAGGAAATATCGGCGATACACTACTACTAACAACCTGTTAGGCTGTTATGTGAAAAACAGGGAATTAAGAAATGCCCTCAAGCTGTTCGACGAAATTCCTCTAAAAGACGCTGTTTCTTGGAACTCGTTAATCGCTGGTTACGTGAACTATGGGGTTCTTGAGAGAGCGTGGGCGGTTCTAGTGCGTATGAAAGATTGCGGGTTCTGCTTTGATGGGTACACCTTTGGCAGTATACTGAAGAGTGTTGCTTCTAATGATTGTCTCTCTGCTGGGCAGCAAGTGCATGCCTGTATAGTTAAAACAGGTTATGAGGAAAGTGTGTACTCAGGGAGTGCTCTTTTCGACATGTACTCAAAATGTGGTAGAGTGGCGGATGCACATAAGTGTTTTAACTACATGCCTGATCGAAACTCTGTCTCATGGAATGCTCTTATTTCAGGATATGTAGAAGCTGGCGATCATTTAAATTCATTCTGGTTATTTAAGTCCATGTGCAGGGAAGGTGTGAGGCTTGATGATGGCACATTTTCTCCTCTTCTGACGTTGTTCGATAGCCCAGAATTTTATAAACTAACAATGCAAGTTCACTGTGCCATCATAAAAAATGGCATTTCATCCTACACTTCTGTACTTAATGCCACAATCAGCGCTTACTCTGAGTGTGGGTCAATCAATGATGCCAAGGAGGTCTTTGATGGTGCAAGTGGTGAGAGGGACGTTGTCTCTTGGAATGCAATGCTGGAATCTTGCTTGAAACATGACAAACGGCCCATTGCATTCAACCTTTTTTATAAAATGCAAATGTTCGGATTTGAACCAGATATTTATACATATACTAGCATGATAAGTTCTTGCTTTGAAAAAGAAGTCTGGAATCAAGGACAATCTTTACACGCATTGGTAGTTAAAAGGGGAATTGAACATGTGACACCAATATCTAATTCATTGATGTGTATGTATAGTGGATATACCAGCACCAATATGGAATATGCAATAAGAATTTTCGAAAACATGGAATTTAAAGACCAAGTGTCATGGAACTCAATGTTAACAGGACTCTCACAACACGGATTTAGTGAGAACGCACTGAAAGTTTTTCAAATAATGCAATCGGGGAATTTAGGGATGGATTATTACGCCTTTTCTGCAGTCCTTAGATCTTGTTCAGATCTGGCAACCCTACAGTTGGGTCAACAGATTCATTCTTTGGCACTTAGATCAGGTTTTGAATCTAATGAATTTGTGACCAGTTCTTTGGTAGTTATGTACTCTAAGTGTGGGATCATTGAGGATGCTAGAATATCCTTTGAGACTTCCTATAAGCAGAACTCAGTTGCTTGGAACTCAATCATGTTTGCCTATGCCCAACATGACCAAGGTCATGTTGCCTGGATCTTTTCTCTGAAACGAGGACAAGGAAAGTGAATCCGGATCATATAACTTTTGTTGCAGTTCTAATAGCATGCAGCCACATCGGTTTGGTCCAAGAAGGATATAATTTTTTAAAATTTATGGAATCTGATTATGGAATTTCACCCCGGATGGAACATTATGCGTGTGTGATTGACCTACTTGGGCGTGCTGGACGCCTAAAAGAGGCAGAGAAACTAGTTAGAGCAATGCCGTTTCAACCTAATGCAATGGTGTGGAAAACTTTGTTGGGGGCTTGCAGAATGCAGATTATGTGGTGATGTTGAATTAGCAACAGAAGTGGCAAACTTATTATTGGAATCAGAACCTTACGAGCATTGCACTTATGTTCTTTTATGTGAGTTGTATGGTCATCTTATAGGTGGTGGGATGAAATTGCTGTCTTGAAAAGAACCATGAAAGAGAAGGGGGTCAAGAAGGTACCAGGTTGGAGTTGGATAGAGGTTCAGAACCAGCTGCATGCCTTTAATGCTGATGACCATTCACATACTCGAAACCAGGATATACACCAAATGCTCAAAAAATTAATGGAGGATACTGCTGATATAGAAAAAACTTATAATTTGGATGATTTTATGGATTATTTTGATGATGGTTACTCTATAGAATGCTAGAGTCTCTACTCCAGAACATTGGATCGAATCATGATCACCGCAAGACTCTTTAGGATCTTAATTAGGTTCTAATACATTTTATACATACGAGTTTCAAAACAATTTTCCATCTGGCCTTGACTTGTTACCTGGTAAGTTTCATATGATTGTGTAAAAATACACGTAATGAGGTATAGAGCTTCTGACCTAGAAAGTCTTTGGACAGATTATAGTGATTTTAAGTAATTATACATACATGTGAAATTAATATATTAGTATGTTAATTTTGTGTATAGTTATAGTGAATTCAAATAGTTATACATAAGATTAACGTGTGAATATAATGTATTATGATGTGGATTCAAGTGTAAAAACTAATAAACATAATTGTAATATGGATGATTTAGTTAAGATCCAGAACTAAAGCATTCAACTTGAAGGTGTTCCATCTTGCAAGTTGCATTTACTAATCAACTTACTTATGCAAGAGCGTAGCATGTAGAAAGGCGAAAATCAAGCTTATTCTCATCTCTTTCTTTATGAATCCAATTCTGAACTGGATGATCATTCATCTTTAGTTATGTAAAGTAAGAAAAAAAATTTAAAAAAGATAACAATATGAATGTGAAATAAAGAAAATGAAATGCTGAAATTTTAAAATAATGCTTTTAACCTAAAATTTTTAAATGAAGCTACTTTAGTTTAGATTTTAAAAAAATCTAAAAAAATTCAATGCAGGTTTGTTCCATTGTTGCCCCTGTAATTTGATTAAACTGATTTATGCACACGATTCAAATTTGTAATATTTGCGAAAACGCCATAGTGTTTTACACTTTTACAGCCATTGATCTAAACAATCATATGCCAGAGATGTATTCTCAGGTTCTTAGTGTCGAATATGCTTTAATTGTGACTTTTCATAAGACTCCGAGTTATCTTTTTTTAGGTTGCAGATCATCAGAGACCAGAGAAAATGTCTGCTGATGGAGAGTGCTATGAATGGGAGTATGAAGATACGGTCTGCTGCTAGCAGCCAGGATATATCAATATCTCCTGTGTGGGGAGATATGCACAACATGAAAGAGTTTAAGTCAAGGTAACCTTTAATATCTTATTGGTTATGAGTTATACAATCGTATGTAAAGAGAGGATTAAAAGTTGTTATATATATACATCTTCTAGCAGATAGTCGCTGTATCAAAGAAGAATCAAAGTTTAAAACGATTAGAATCACTTAGAATACAATTAGTGATGGTAACCATCAGTTGATAGTTAGGTTGATTTATATTGGGTATAAAATATGCATAAAAGCTGATAGTGGATTAGGAATAGTGGAGATTAAGGGGTTGGCAATGCCTACTAGCTTCATGATAAGGTTGAGTTTGCTTCGACTCGTGGTAATCAGTATATATTTTATACAATCTGACAGAGCTAAGCCACTATTAGTTGACTAAACTATATATATTTAAGCAATATTAAAACCTGCAGTGCTTCAATTTTTATGCAGATTTCTGATTGCAGGGGTTACTCTAATATGCAGCCGCCCTACATCACAGCACTACAGTTTACAATGCTTTGTCAGTCAGTATGCACTTTTATCTAATAAATTATTTTATGAAGTGTTGACCAATTAGTGATGACTTCAAGTCAAGACAATAGCCTACTTGAAAAATGCACTGTGTTTGCGAGTCATTTTCGACCAAAGAAAAGGTTCACATCAGGTTCTCATTTTTGTATTTTAGAGAAACCGATGCTTGGTTTTGTTTCGTCCAAAAGAGCTAAAGACTTCTAGAACCGAAACTGGGTGAACTTTCATTTTTCTTAACTTAATGAAATGCAAGGTTTGAAAACTGAAAAGTTTGTGTTTGGTTCTACTATCATCCTCTAGGGATTGAAGCATGTATATTTCCTAAAGTTATTGATATAAAATGTTTATAAGCTCTGAAAAGAAAAATCAATGGAAATCTTAATTGAATGGATTATCATGGTATGGAATAATTACATTTGTTTAATCGCGTGGAGTTTTCGTTAGCTATTTCTTCATGGAATAGGATGTAATGATGTATTATTACAACCTATCCATTTTATGTCTTCAAAAATAGTTTCCAAACATTAATATTAAATTTTGCTATTTTCATTTGATACAAAAATATTTATTTTATTATAATCTTGTTACGATTCTCTTGATCATTTAATTTAATTGCCTAGTTATTTGTTCTTGTAAGCAAATAAAATTTAGTAGTTTATTAAATCAAAATTTGCACGTGTATTCTCAACGCACATACTATAATAGTTAATAAGAAACCACTATCCTAATCAAATGATAAAACAATGAAATTTACATATATTTACAAATTATGAATTATGACTATCAGGTGACATTTGATTCATGAATTTCATAGGATTTCATGAGATCTGCTTTTAAAATATCACGAATCCCATGTTTGGTTGAACATTAAATAATAGGGATTTGGAATTACAATCCCATGATTGCGGGATTTCTAAATCAATTGGGTGAGGAAAGTGTTTCAAAATCCTTCAGACTTGAGATTCCAAATCTACACCATCTTCAGCGCTGTTGCTTATCAACGTTCACCATATTCGACTTTGTTGCTTATCAACATTCACCATTGCCAGTGTTGTTGCTTAACAACATTCACCATCGTCAACCTTAATTGTTGTCCTTATCAACGTTCATTGCCATAATCATCCTTCACTGTTGTTATGCTTATCAACATTAACCATCATCACACCATTGTTGTTCGGCCTTCGCTACCATAACCGATGTTGATGTTTGACCTTCACCATCTCCAATCACTAGCCCTAGTAGACCAACACCATCATTGATGTTCGACCTTCACCATCATCTGCCCTAAGCCCTAATCGACAAACACTTTGACCTTCAGCATCATCAACCCTAATCAACCTCACCAGCCCTAATCGCTGCCTAATTGACCGATACCAACGTCTGTTGCTTGGCCTAATTTCTTTTCAAATCTCATTGTCATTTTATGTGAACCAAACAGGAGATGGGATTGGATTTGAAATCCCAATCTATTTGAAATCCTTGTATTGCTCACTCCATGAATCAAACACCCCATTTAAGCTCATTTTGAAAAAGAACTTTAAAGTTGGATAAATATATATTAAGTATGCGAATATGTTTTAAATAAGTTCCCGCATGGTAGCCTAGCGGATTGAGATAGGGTCCATTAGAACATGCTCGTTAACTCTAGTTGCAAGATCGGCGTGAAATCAGTTGGTGGAGGCTCCCAAAGGGTGGGTTACTTTTTTTTATATTTCAAAACAACAACAACTATACTCAATCCTGTTACGACGGGGTACGAGGGAGGTAAAATGTAGACAATCATACCTCTACGCATAGGTAGAGAGATTGCTTCCCGAGAAAGACCTCCGACTTTTTTTATATTTCGAATAAACATATATTACTTTTATATACAACTTATGATAAGTATGTCTAAGTTTGAATCAAACTTTATTTAGACCAAATTCATTTTTGTTTCTATTTATTAAATTAATTTATATAGATGTTGAATCTAGCATATCAAACAACATATTTGAGTGACTCACACCATTATTACATGTCAACCAAACACGGTAATACAATTTTTATAGCCTGTTTTATTACTTTGTCTTTATCCATTACATTCTTTTGTCAGTTCTCGGTTTTAACACTTTCCAATTTTCAGTCACTTCATAATGGTTGTAAAGCTGCATTTTAATGAATTATATATTGTCCAACTATCACGTGCCATTGGGTATAAATTAAGTGATTCTGCAGCTATAATTTGCATACCATTTTGTCTTCAAAAATTATCTCACTTACTTTTGTACCCATGAAGACCTCAAGCAACATTAGCTTTGCATGGTTTATAACCATCTCAATGTTATGTTTGCTTGCAAATTCCCAACTAACAACAAATTTCTACTCAAAGTCATGCCCTAATCTTCTCACCATTGTACGTAAACAAGTTATGAATGCGATTAAAACTGAAACAAGAATGGCAGCTTCTTTGCTTCGCCTTCACTTCCATGATTGCTTTGTGAACGTAAGTCATGTTCTAGTTGACTTAATGCTTATAAAATGATTATCTTAAGAATGTCTTGCTTTAGCATTTGCAACTATTTGTGTAGTTGCATTTAGATCTTGTTTTTCTATCTGAATTTTTGCTGTAAATTGTTGAACCACGTAGATACTTTCTTGCAATTCTCAATGTGTGTGTGTGTATGATTATCCATCCTTAACATACCTTACAAGTAATTTTAGGGTTGTGATGCATCGATTTTACTGGATGGAAACGATGGAGAGAAGACTGCTTTCCCAAACAATAATTCAGCTAGGGGATATGAGGTGGTGGATGCGATTAAAAGTGCTGTGGAGAGCTCATGCAGTGGAGTTGTTTCTTGTGCTGATATTCTGGCCATAGCTGCCCGTGATTCGGTTCTCTTGGTGAGTATTAAAACAAAATATAAACATATAAAGAGTTGTGTTCAATATAGTCCATATAAAAAAACATAGTTTCGTTCCTGAAAATTTAATATTTAATCACATGTGATTCAGTATACAATCACATGTGATTATTAAAACATCACATGTGAATTACGAAAATGTCACTTCGTCTAAAATTTTAAAATTCAATCTGGACCATTGATGGGGCTGATCCAAAGGCTAAAATTAGTCCCTCGGGACTATGGATAAATTATGGACTATATTGAACCTTTCTCAACATATAAAATCAAATTCAGACCCGAGAATTAACCAAAAGCGTTTTGCAGAGTGGAGGGCAAAAATGGGATGTCTTGCTAGGAAGAAGAGATGGACTTGTGGCAAACCAGACTGGAGCTAATACTATGTTACCCGCACCCTTCGAGACAGTTGGTAATATCACCCTCAAGTTTGAAGCAGTAGGCCTCAATCTCACAGATGTTGTGGCCCTTTCAGGTTCCTTTTTAATGTTTGAAAGATCTCTTTTTATGCACAAGTTTCTTTTCTTTTTCTCTGATAGAACTATTTAGTATAATATTGAATTTTTAATGATGCAGGTGCACATACAATCGGGTTAGCAAGTTGTGCTGCATTTGGAAACAGATTATTCAACTTCTCAGGAACAAATGGTCCCGATAGTACGATGATGGATGCCAATATGGTATCTGGTCTGCAGAGACTATGTCCAATCAATGGAGATGGTAGTCGAACCACACCTCTTGACTGGAACTCAACTGACCTTTTTGACACACATTACTTCCAAAACTTGATCAATGGACGGGGACTTCTTGAGTCTGATCAATTCCTATATTCGAGTGATCAAGCCATCTCTACTACAAAACCTATTGTTGAGCTCTACAGCAGCAACTCACAGCTTTTCTTCAATGATTTTGCCAAATCCATGATCAAAATGGGCAACATACAACCACTCACAGGATCAGCTGGTGAGATTCGCAAGAACTGCAGGGTTGTTAATTCATAGATATGTCCCTTTTTAAGATTCTGTATAACTTGTTGTAAAATCCATAAACCTTAGGAGGATCTAAATGCAAATTATGAATAAGTTGTTGGTCATTTTAGTGTAACCGGTTCATTTAGTGTAATGGAATTTATACGTGTGTTTCAAAACTTTGTTTTAAAACGAGTATAGAGAGTGTGGAGTACACATTTGTATTAGTCTAAGCTCGTCTCGGTAATATTTGCCCCTTGAACGAAAAACGGGGGTCCCGTTGGTTTTGTATGTTGCCCATTATTTGAGTATAGGGTTTATAATGAAAAATTCTTAACTTTTTAGTGGTATTATTATAAACTCTAAAACTTTGTAACTCCCGTTTTGAGTTTGAAATTCAATTTCGGATGAACAGTTTTGGGATACAGAACATTTCGAAACTCACCATATTCTCTCTGGTTTTGATTTTCATCTTTGCCTAAGATCAAGATTGTTGCTTTTACAATTATCCCAATTCCACACAGGGTCGAAATATCGAATTTGGAAAGTGAAAATCATGATTATGAAGGAATCCGGTTTACTGATCTAACAAAAGACCATTAGCATCCATCACACCCTTCACACAGCCACATCAGCATCACATCAGCGCCACATCATTCCCTCATCTCATCACACAAACCCTGCATCCATCACATGCTTCACATCACAAAAAAAAACAAAAAAACAAAAAAAAAACCCCTCTCTCTCTCTCACGAATCTCCCTCACTCACGTGATGATGATCACGGTATGTGACCGTGAGGCCTCTTCACAAATATAGGCGATGGTGCTCACATGCGTGAGGAGCTCTCACGAGCACCCTCACGGCTCCGATGCGGATAGCCTAAGTGCTTACATGGACTCTACTTTTCACTTAACACCCTGGATTTTGGCTAAATTTTACTTATCCCCCTTTCTGGTGGAAAAAGACAAAACTACCCGTTTCAATTTCGTATGCATGGATGTTTACAACCCGTTTGTGTTTCATAAACACAATTACATTCCATATAAGCAACAATATGCAACATTAAGTAGATTTTTGGATACCCGTTTATTATTGTTTCAGATGATTATTTTTTTTTGGTTATATCAAAAGTGAAACAATTTTAAAAAGGGCATTGTGCACACCAAAAAACAGTTTTATTCATGTTACACAACAATGAAGTACAAGAACTCAATTTCTTCGGATGGGAGTATTAAGTAAATGTCTAACAACCAAGTCCGGTTCGTGTGTCCTTACACGTGTTTCAAGAAAGACCTTTGACCCGTCCAGTTTCAGTGTCAAGATCAATGTCATAGAAGCAAGGTCGTGTAGGAAGTCCAGGCATTGTGCTCATTGTCCCAACCAACGGGTATATGAATCCAGCACCAATGCTTGCCCTAACATCCCTAATTGGCAACACGAATCCTGTTGGGGCGCCCTTTGCTGATGCATTATCAGAAAATGAGTACTGGGTTTTCGCCATACAGATTGGCAACCCCGAAAATCCTTGTTTGGTATACATCTCAATCTGTTTCTCCGCCTTTTGGGTCAAAAAACAATAATATAAAGTCAAACATGTGGTTAATCATAAAAGTCTTTTGATAGAAGCTAATACTAATCACTTGGTTAAAAGTAAAATAAGTAACTAGCAGTAATCTGATTGCAATTTGTTCGCAAATTTTGAAAGAATATAGGAAATTATAAACACGAGTGAAGAGTTGGTTGTATACCTGTTCTGAGTATTCAACACCACTAGCACCATATGATCTTGCTATGGCTTCTATCTTCTCTTTGATGCTTATGTCCAAAGGATACAGGAACTTGAAAGGCTGTGTGGCATCTTCACAAGCTTTCTGAACTGCAATGCCAAGGTCAACCTGGGACAGAGTGGACATTTCATGGCAAGTTAACAACATTGTAGACATAAACATTGTCAAGTGGTTCTTGCTCATTCTTGTTACTTTGCATTTTTAAGTACAATATTTGTTTGCATTCTGAAAAAATGACCAAAAAAGACATCTTGTGAAAGAAAGAAAAAAACGTATTGCAAGACCAGAGTACTGTGGAGTGTAATTAGTTAGAATCTGAATCCAAACAACCCCTAAAGTAAAGATCACTAACCGCTCCTTTTCCACCATGTGCATGATGAGTGCAAAGAACAGCATCAAAGGCACCAGCTGCAAGTGCAGCATTCTTGACAGCAGCTATTTCTGCATCAGTATCAGTAGCAAATTTGTTCACAGCCACAACAACATTCACACCATAAGCCTTTGTGTTCTCAATGTGTCTAGCCAGGTTCACACACCCAGCTTCCACGAGAGCCACGTTTTCCGTAACATAAGCTCGGTCAAGTGGCTTTCCAGCAGTAACCTGTGGCCCACCACCGTGCATTTTAAGAGCCCTAATAGTCGCCACAATAATAGCACACTGAGGTTTCAAACCACTATATCGACACTTAATGTTCATAAACTTCTCAGTTCCTATATCAGAACCAAATCCTGCTTCTGTAACAACATACCCACCGGGCCCCACTAGCTTTAACGCGATCTTGTCAGCCACTATAGACGAGTTCCCATGAGCAATATTGGCAAATGGCCCTGCATGAACAAGAACCGGGGTGCCTTCAAGAGTCTGCATTAAGGTTGGGTTAATGGCATCTTTCATGAGCACGGTCAATGCTCCCCCAAGCCCAAGATCATCAGCTGTCACTGGATCACCAGCTTTGCTGTTACCAATGACCATTTTCCCGAGGCGTTCTCTCATGTCAGATAAAGATGTTGTGAGGGCTAAAACCGCCATTATCTCACTAGCAACAGAAATGTCGAAACCTGTTTCTCTCACCATTCCTTTCTCATCTGGGCCTTGACCCACGGTGATTATTCTCAAAAAACGATCATTTACATCCATGACCCTCCTCCAAGTGATGCTGTCGGGGTCAATGTCAAGTCTGGCAAATTTGTTGACTTCGTCTGGGGTCAAATCCTCGGGTCTGGTTTTGTTGATATTAAGTTTTTTTAAGCGTCTAAACATAATATCATTGAAGGTGCGGATACCTTCTTTGTTTGGTGGACACAAGCGATTGAAAAGGGGTGTGTCCTTTTGTGTGTTCTCGTGGAAGATTCTTGTGTCAATAGCTGCGGCTAGAAGGTTGTTTGCAGCAGTGATTGCATGGATGTCACCCGTCAAATGAAGATTGAACTCATCCATAGGGATGACTTGACTGTAACCACCACCCGCTGCACCGCCTTTAATCCCGAATGTTGGCCCTTGTGATGGTTGTCTGAGAGTGGTGACAACCTAACAACACAAGAGACGATCAAGAATTTGATTATGAACATTTAAATTTAGAACAAGCAAACAAGAAACCAAATCACTAGTGTGTTTGTGGTTACAGACTTACAGATATGATCAAAATTTCAAAAGAATAAGGAGGAGGAGACAAAAGGACACAATAAATGAAATAAAAACATCAAACTAAGACATTATTTGTTACAATCAGCACATTCTCTTTGGAAACCCTAAACTGCATTCTTAAAGGCATCCATAAGAACAGATATGTTGAAATTAATGATCAAGATTTATTCACACAGGGACTGAAATCCGTATGAGATCCATAACAGGAGGAAAGAACATCGAAGTTAACTAAAATTGTTACCTTTTTATCAAGAAAAGCTCCCAAAGCTTGACAAAGACCAACAGTAGTAGTAGATTTGCCTTCTCCAAGAGGAGTTGGAGTGATTCCTCCAACAACAACGTAGTACCCATCTTGTCTTTCTTTAAGTTCATCAATCACAGATAACAAAACCTAAAAAAGTTTTACATTCCCAAATCAGTAAAGACAAAAAAGAATCTTAAAAGATCACATACCAAATGATCAGACACCAAAATGACAAAAAAAGGCCTAATATTTTCATATACACAGATCATCACAGACTACAAATTCTAGTATTTAAACCGCTCAGAAAAGATCAGTAATTTCACTGATGATAGGAAATGAAACCTATTACTTTTCAATGAAATTTTGATGCCATTTATAGTATTCCATTTGGGTTTTCTCTAAAAATAATTTCTAAAAATCTAGTTTAATTAAAAAAAGAGGCCAATCTGTCATCCAGAATCAACGGTAGCTTTGGAAGTCAGAGGGATATAGACTATAGTATAGTATTTATTGAAGTTCATTAATCGCATACGTAAATCATCACACCAGTCACGCAATCCCTCTGTAGATAGAATCAGTTTGACTTTTAACTTGTAACCTAAATAGTATCCAAACCCAAAACTGATATATTCCTAGCAACTTTTTTGTGTTATATCAAAATCTGTTGAAGTAAAAGAGGCCACTTTGACAACCAAATTCAGTTTTTAACTTTCGTAATTAGAGATGGATGAAATCATAGATCTGTTACTTCACAACCCAGTATTCGTTCAATCTACATCAGTAGCAAAGTAAAGGTAATTTATAATTTACAGCAAAAAGCGCAAACCTTGGCCTTGTATTTTCCGTAAAGATCATAATGATCAGGGTTAAGGTTAAGATCTTTAGCTATCTCCGAGATGTGTAGAGGAAGAACAGAGTTTGCAATGTCTATATCTGCTGGAACAGGAGACACCACTTGCAGATTTCTTGAACTCATCTCTTGTTCTTCAAGATAAAGGTAAAGAGGGCTTCTACCCACAAAGAACTTGGAATGTTTTCTAGGTTATAATCTTTTCTTTTCTTTTTTGTAGAAAAATTAAATTAGATGTCCATTTCTTTCTGGGATATACTGGTGAGTGAGTCGAGAATTGTGAATAAGGTTTGATTCGATGAATGAACACAGAAGTGCGGACCTTATCGGGCTTATTAGTCAGTGATAGGTGGAGCCCCTTGCATAATTCCCTGTGAATTTCTGCAGAAAACAATATTAAATCTTTCATGGAGATTCGTGTCTTTTTTGTCTATGAGAATTACAAACGTGTCTTTCTATTTATTTTTGTTTTTTAACAGCGACTATAATTATATTAGAAAACATTAGTAGCCAATGGGGTTTAAAAATTTTGATATCCTGAAGTGTGTCACGGTTCACTCTTTTTATATATTAGTTATGTTATATTAATTAACTAGTTTAACACCCCGTGTATAAACACGGAAGATAATTAAAATAAATTTTAAATATTTTTTATATTGAAAATACTAACATATATGGTAAAACATTTGTAATCATACAAAAAATATCACAATAATGAACGTCACAAACATTATTTTTTTTAAATTATTGACCAATATGCATGCGTGAAGGTTTTTGATGTAAAAAACTAATTTAAAAACATTTAAGAAAATAAATGAATATGATTATTGAAAAATATTTAAAAAGAAGATAATGACATCATAATACTATTCTTTTAAAAGAAAAAATTAAAGATTAAATATAATTTTTATATTATTTTAATTAATTAGTCAAATTTGTTATTTATATTGTTATCATTGGATGGGTATAAGAATGCCTTTTAATTCGTAATCTTGTTTAATATTTGTTTAATTTATATTGGTGGAAAATCAATATATATATATAAGAGGCTTACCAATTTTCCTAAAATAACTAAAATTGAGACTTGATTAACCAATCAAAACCTTCAATTTTAAAATTATTCAATTTCAAAAACAATTTTGGAAAGTTAATCTCGATGGAATTCAATTAATAATCAATTAGGAGGGAGTTATATGAAAATTGTGAGGGGGCTTTATAAAACATGGAATGGGCTTTTTAAGGAAAATGTAAGGGGGCTTTATAAAAATTGTATACTAATGTAATTAACTATAGGTTGTTTATAAATTATGTTTAGTAACTTGTGATATATTTTGTTTCGAGAAAAAATAATTATATATTTACGACCGTCTCATTTTTATCTACGTTTTGGTATAAATTTTATTGTAATATGACACTTTTTTTAAAATTACTATATTCTTAATTTTTTGTTATCCATTAATAGTAGTGGGTATTTGAAAGATTAATGACATCGAATTTCAAATCTATATCAATTGGGAGGAGGCTGAATAAAAATTATGAGGGGGTTTTATAAAACATGTGAGGGGTTTTTAAAAAAATTGAGAGGGTTTTATAAAAATTGTATATTAATATAATTAATTATACGGTGTTTATACATTATGTTTAGTAACTTGTGATATATTTAGTTTAGAGAAAAAAATAATTATATATTTATGATCATCTCATTTTTATCTACGTTTTGGTATAAATTTTATTGTAATATGATACTTTTTAAAAAATAGTATATTCTTAATTTTTTGTTATCCATTAATAGTAGTACTTCAAAAACAATTAGTTATTGTTTTTTGTTAAAATTCTAATATGTAAATGTTTGGTGATATTTTATTATTTTTATCTGAAATTTTCTGAAACACTTTTACACTTATTATACCTTTTATAATTTCATACCATCGAATTTATATTTTTTTAAACATCCCCGTGTTTTTACACGGGGTAATAAACTAGTATTTAAAAATAAGATGATGATCTCAATTAAGGGTTATCTTTTAATTTATATTAGTTTGACTCTAAAAAGTCAAAATCAAAATTTTAAAATTAAAGGAATTAACGATCAAGATTAAATCTTTTATTAAATGAAGGGTCCAGATCATCTAATAATTTTTTTCAAATTAGTCTTTTATATATATTAGAAGATTACAAGTTTTAAATATATGTTATGATCGATATATCACATTACCAAGGGTTTAAATAAATCATATTATTTCTAATTCCAAATTTTGTAATTTTGTCTAGGTTGTCTCTTAAACTATCTCTATATTCATATATTTGATAAAGTGTTATTAGATTTTTAAAATTACAAATTTTTCTCTAATTTATGTTACCAAAAATAGGGTGATGTTAGAGAAAGATAATTGTTGTAATCATATCATCTCGTCGTGATGGATGTTCCGCTTCTAGTGTAATAACACAAGAATGAAAAGAATTTGGTTATTTGATAATCTTAAAACATAGATGTCAACCGATAGATGATGTTAAGAAGAGGAAAATTCTATATCATGTTATAAAGAATCAAACTCTTACGTACTCTTTGTTTTTCAATCATCATGAAGTACATAGACATAGGCATGAACATGTATTAGAATGTTTATTCACTTATAGTTGGATTCTATAAGCACATTTATCATTTGGATATTTTAGAATAATAAGCTATATTATTATATCAAAATGTAGTGATATCTCATAGGCATGACCATGTATTGTGTTTTGTATTAAAATGTTTAATCATTGAATAACTTCGCTATCCTAGAATTGTCTATAAGTGGTTATGATTGTAGATAGCTATGACTAAGACGAATGTGAATCAATTGGTCGAATTTCATGGAGGTAAAAGCGGCAGATGATTGCAGCCAAATTTATAGATGTTTATTTGAGTATAAACATTGGACTTAACCGATATCAAGATTGCTTCATGGACTAGTGTCATAAGTGACTCTTGAAAATTGTAATATATTTGATTATTTGTATACATAGACCTCGGATGCATATGGAGACCCATATACGAGCAGTGTTATGTTTTGATGAGGTCAAATGTTGTTCTTTGACCAGACAGTTATATAGGATATCATTAGGTATGATACAAAACACATATCAATGGGTTTATAGCCGTTAATGAATAATATTGTGTAGAATTAGGTTTAAATTTCGAAAGTATATTTATTTAGCCGTTAAAAAAATGATACATAACACATGAGAGGCATATCTAATCAAGTTGGAATTTGTTCCTTGCAATTGAATGAGATAATGATATCAAGAGAGTTCTAGTATAGTTAAACATTATATGAGATTGATGAATATCTTTGTCTCATATTCATCAATATATCAATAACAAAATGATACATACCTTAGTACCTTACATGTAACATCGATTTTGTATCCAGTGTGCTAAATGATATTGACCAATGCATGGTTTGAACGGTGCAACTTCATTCATTGTTGTGTATACGTATTGACATATTGCTAAACGTTTATCACCATTTATGACAGGCGTATGTTGAATTCTACTCAAATGAGAGATTGTTCATTCTATATATTAAAAAGCGATGATGTCGGTAGTACTAATTAAACATATAAAGTCACACAAAAAACAAATGAATACCAATTAAGTATTTAAATAAGATTTAATAAATTTTGTCAATTAATCTGAATATATATTGTTGGTGTTATATCATTATATGAAATAATAATCTTACAAGGATATTAACATGCATATATGAATATTACAATATAAAAGTATATGCTGTTAATAAGATGCATGTATATATGTATATACTTTATACATTGTTACCAACTTAACATTGTTTTAATTAAAAGATGTAAAAGTAATATGTTTTAAATATGTCTTCTTTCACTAATCACCTCTTTTGTAACAAATTATTTTTCTCCTTGATTTTTTCTCAAGACAGTAACTTCTACACATAATTACAGAGAATGTGTAATAATTCTGACTTCTGAGGAATGATTGTTTATCCTTAGACAAAAAAAATACCGTCCTTTCTTAACATTTTATTAAAGCTTATCTGTGCACGATATCTTTACTTTATACATACTAAATATACATGTTTGAACATTATTACCTTTAGACTGCTAAATGATCAAAGGAAATAAGAAAAAACATAAAGAAAAAAAAAAGAAAAAAACCTAACATATATAATCATCATAGTGGAGATGGTTCAAACATGAACTGTTCTTTGTACGAGAACCAATCTTAGCCTTTGATCAATATTAATCAATGACTAAGATTTTTTTGCGGCTAATTAATGCTTCATTAATGAGAGTTACTTCGGGAAAATCAAGCCTCACAAATTAATGACAGTTCACCCGGACGTAATTCACGGTTGGGTAAATATATAAATTACCAAAAATACCCCTATTTATGAGTCTTTAATGGGGATGTTAAAATATTTTTAACACGAAAAACAGTTCTCGTTTAAACTTTTGTCTTATCATAGTTTATGTTAGTATAATTTATGCTAAAGTCTTAAACCAAAAAAGTAGTGGTCAAGGGGACTATGCCCATATTACTATATCTATCAATTCACAAAGTAATGGGGCAATTTATCATGAGATATTAAAGGACAGTTTAGTCCTTTTGTCCTTAAATACGTGAGTTATTTGTTTCTCCAAAATTTCGTGATTAATTGATTCGGCGAGATTTTTTCTTAAGAAATAGAGTTAAAGTTGTATAAGTGCTATACAAATTTTTTTTTTTTTTTGAAATTTATGGTAAAGAAACAAAAATAGAAATATTTTTAAAGTTAATCTAGTATCATTAGATGAATATTTTAGTGATTTGTGAAAAATAAAAATAGAAATAAAACAAATATTATAATACTCATGTAATGCCTTAATGTGCCACTTGTCAATATATACATAAGCCAACTTATAGTTGCAACTTTTATGTATTTCAAATTCTCATGAGATTTAATCATCTCATGTATCATGATATAGATGTGAGTTTACAAAAATACCATTCATTTTCTTATGATAAATTACCATATCACTAAAGGGCTTAGTGCTGCCAATTAAGTGATGGTTTTAATATGAAATGTCCATTCATATTTTGCTGATGTTTGTTGAATATTCGAGTGTTTGTAATCATCTCTTATATGATATTACATGTTCAACAGTTATATTTTTAATGAAATTTAAACTTGTTTAGTTATAAAAGAAAATGTTTTTATAACAATGATCAAACCATAAATATATAGTGAATTAAAACAAAACTAAATTATAAAGATGTTGTTCGGCGGTCAATGGTGACTATAATGAGGATGGTGAACGAGGGCATATATAGTTGATATTACTAGAGAAGAATGTCACATATGTAGAGGAGCAGAGGAACGGATGTTAGATCGATGTGAACCGATGAAAGAAGAGACGGGTAGCTATAAAAGAATCAAGCATAATATCTATTAAGTGGTTATTTTATCCACGATTTGTATAAATTTTTTAAGAGGTTTTCAAATATTAATGAGAAAAAAAACAAACACTTTTCACAAATTAAGATCTCTTACTGATCAATCAGATTAAGATTATTAAAACATTTTTAAAAAACAAATGTACCCTAAGTATCGATCAAACAAGCTGAATGATTAGTGTTGAAGTTGATGTTGAAGCCAATAGTTAAAGTCTTGTTAATGCTAACATTAAGTGTTTGTTGAACCTAAGTCTTTAACACACGCATCCTCTAATTGTTTAGCACATGTTGAGACATTTATACATGAAATTGCAAAATTTTGTATGTTCCAAAAATATCATTCAATTACACTTTAAGAAATATGATTTTAATTTTTAAAAATCATAATCACAACTCAATATTTATCTATAATTTTCATACTTAACTTTTAATTATATTTCAATTCAGTATGCATAAAACGCGATTACTATTAAAATTCAAATCACATTTTATTATTTTCATACACAACCCAATATGATAACCTCTGTTCACGCTCACGATGTTACTAGCACGGCTCAGCTTCTTTCCATGCTAAGTGAACTAAGCACAGGAGAAGCCTACAGGAAAAGTTCTGCTTCCAACTACCGATGGGGGAGAGCTTGGACGTATAGCAAGATTGAATAAGAGATATGGCACATAATCTTTAAACTTTTTGCTTATGTAATGGGGGACAGTCAGAACAAGATGATTATTTTCGGTTTCGGGATCAATGATTTCGAAATTCGCCGATCATAGGTAAGCGGGTCAAGCAAGGGTTGGTCGAGCTGACTTTCGTTTCCTCTCCAAAGGTCAACAAGATAGGGGGCTTTTAAATAAATAACTTCAGAAACCGATCCCCAAGCCTAAATTGAAGTAATGTACACCTGCCACGGGGCACTCCATACAGAGCAAACAAGTCTTAGGGTACAATGCCAGTTCAAGCTACCTTCTGGATGGAGCAAGAAAAGGTATGCGCAGGCGCAGTAGTTCAAGGCGGACCATGAGAGGTCATTTTTTATGTACGGAATAGGCTAGAGGGAATCGAATACTCGACTTAGACACATGGGGGCCATAGTTTTGTCCAAACTATTGATTCTTTTCAAGTCATCGAGTGCCAGCCGCATAGAGGAATGCCATCAACTAGGGCGCTATTGGCCACTAACCACTCGCTCGCCGGACGCTCGGGCTCCGCGTTTCAAGTTCGTTATCCTAACCGTATCCTCTGCTCCCGGTAATCTAAACTAAATACTAAATAAAGGCGCATACGCGGGAAGGGGGCCTTACTACTTCTTCGTTCAGGGGAGGGGGGGGGAGAGAAAGGGGCGGCTATCTAGAGGGAGTCGTTTCAGTTGTATGCCACGAGGTCCCTATGGACAAGGGGATGAGTGAATCATCGCTTATCGATCGTCTTTCATTTGGATAGTGAGTTGTTGCTTACTATATAAATTCATATAGGCAACAACAACTACTAAGAAATGCTAGGGAAAAAGCCGACTTTAGCCTTATAGATAGACTTAGGGTATGAAGACAAGGCCTAAGGTCAATCTTCATTCTATCAAGCATTGACCTCGGTGTTCAAACCAATGAAGTCTTTATCTCTCGAATTGGCGCTCTTGAGTTTGCAAAACGATTATGGGTCCGTGGAGGATAAATAAAGTCACCTAAGTTCTTGCTAGGCAACAAGAACCCGCTAGTTTGCTCGTAAGGCAGCTAGCAAGATAGACAAGACGGCATTGGTTGAACTGTACTTCGCGAGGCACAAAAGATGCTGGCTAGCTCTAAGGAGGAAAGTCAACCCTGATCTCATTTTCCTCATCTGGGAGAGGAAATGTCCAAATGGTCTTCAACGTCGTCTATGGAAACTTCTTCGCCAATAAATTCCTATTGTGCCGGCCGTCGGAAATCGCCAGTTGGCTTGGTCCAACCAAGAAAGACACCATTGGGAGACTTCGAATAAACTGGATTCTATGTCTTCAATAAGTATTTGACCGAATAATTCAAGGAAGGGCGCACCGCAGGGAGGGTCTTTTTAAGTGGATGACTCGGCGGGCTGTCGGGGGGGGGGGACTTCTTTGAGAAAAAGAACTTGAATAACTTCGTTTTCTGAAAGAGTCGTCATTTAGGAGGGCTATGTCATTTACAAGCCCGGCGTATTTCGGATGCGAAACAGCCTCTATTGGCTTCTAATCAACGTTTGCTTACTCTTTCGAGTAAGGACTGAGGTTCGGCAAAAGGAAATGAAACGGGCAAAATGACGTGAGAGAAAGAACCTCTCAGTACGATTATCATCTAAGTTGCACGGAAACCGATACGGCACCGGGAAACGGATACGGAACGGATACGGGAAACGGCAAAACTAAAAAATTCAAGATACGGATACGGCATAGATACGGCAAATATAAAATGTAAATATATATATATATATATATATATATATATATATATATTAAAGAAATTCCAAAATAGATATATATTAATGTAAAGTGTAACTCATAAATCATTTCTATTAATAATCATACGAATATTAAGTCTTAAATATATAAATTTTGAAGTTTTATAGAAATTGTTTAATATATATAACTCATAAAATCAGACTTAAACAAATAAATATATTCACAACAGTCTGTGAAGTACTGAGGTGGCTCAATTCTACACACTGTGGTATATAATATACTAATATATATACACTGTGATGTCTATCCTCTATAACTTAGTCGGTGACTAGAGTCTACACACAATCGATATATACTCTGTATTTCTATACTCTCTAGTTCAATTTCAATAATCAATACTCTATCGGAACCAAAACGATAAGAAATCAAGAAGCATAGAAACAAAATGTGATGGTCAATTACTGAGTCGGTGAGACAGCCAAAGAAATCGTGTTCTTCATTTCTCGGAATCACGAATTGGTTGGATGCTGGAACGAAAGATCATACTGACGTTAATGTATAGTCGCTTAGGAATGGTGATCGACTGAAGGAAACGTCATGGAAACTTGAAGAAAACGTTGATAGAAACGTTTCTGGAAATCGCGAAACGTTACCTGCCGTATCGGAGGAGTATCCGTTTCCTTGAAGTATCTGAAACGGGAACGGCAGTTGGTTTGGCGTTTCCGTGCATCATAGATTATCATTCTCTTCTATATAAATGTATTTTACTCGCTCGTTTAGTTTTTTAAATTAATCATTTCCTCCATAACGGTCAAATTTCTAACAGTTTATAATTTTGGTGAAAAAATGTATAGACGACGAAGGAGATTTGTAATTTTACAGCATATTATTATTATTTGATTATTTGATGATTTGATAGAGAAGAGATTAGTTGTGTTGGTGAGGGATAAGGAATAGGTTAAAGTTGATGATAACAGAGCAAGGCGTGCGCAAATTTGTCGTAAAAAGCCAAAACTAACTTCAAAACAAGACAAAAGGAAGCAACCATAACATCTGCATTTCAAAACCCATTGCTACTCTTAGCTGTTTAACATTCATCATAAATCCCAATATTTATTTCCATCTCAACCATCCTCTTCTACTCTAGCTCTCTTCCTTACACAAACATTGAATGAATCCTGGGATTTCAAGATTACCCAAATCTCTCAGCATCATCACTTCAATTCTGCTCATCACATCTGTCTCATCTATTTATAACCTAATTTCGTTGCCTCGTATAGCGATTTCAGAACAAACCCCCAATTACTCATGGGTTTCCTGATTTTGGCTTCTAGGTACTAATTCTCATCTGGGCTTTGCTGTTCTTGGTCAGTACTTACTTCTTAGCTATCTTTATGAACTTCTTCTTTTCAGGATTTGTTTTATCTGAGGAAATTGATTTGGGTTTGAAGATGAAAGAAATAAATGCGAAATTTCTATGGCTCAAAGACGACTTTTTTTTAACGATTTCTTTGTCTAGATGAAAGAAATGAACTTCCTTTTTTTTCCCTTTTTTCAAGATTGAAGTTGTCTGGTGAATCACTTGACTCATACGTTTGATTAAGGTTTTATGGTGGCTAGAAAGTACTGTTGTGTTAAATACTTAAATAGGTGTGTGAAATCTGCTAAATATGTAAGGATTGAGTTTAGGGCATGCTTTTGATGCCATAACAAGTAGATTTCTTTTCTTCCTGCTTTCAGTTTACATCTTCCATGAAATAAAAAAGGAAATGCTGCATGAACTTGATATTTTTTGGTTAAATTTCGATTGTCAGAAAGCAAGAAAATGGCTCCTGGAGGTAATGTTTACCAAGATGTCACTGAATCCCGTGCTGCACGAGTTGAATACAGTGTCAAGTCTGCAAATATAGAAGGAAGAGTAGGCCTGCGATTATGCAATTCTTCTGGTGGAAGTAGGCCTGGAATGGCATCAAACAGTGCTGTACACGAGCTACTCGAGTGCCCTGTGTGTCTAAACATAATGTGTCCACCCATTCATCAGGTACATTATGCACCAATTACTTGTATGATAATGTGAAACACAGATATGAATGTATCATAATTATGACCTTTTTATGCAGTGTCCAAATGGGCACACTATATGCGTTGTTTGCAAAACTAAAGTGCAAAACATTTGCCCGATATGTCGGCAAGAGCTTGGGAATATAAGGTGTTTGGCACTGGAGAAAGTTGCAGAGTCCATTGAGTTGCCTTGCAGGTACCACTCTTATGGTTGCCAAGATATATTGGCGTATCATAGCAGGATGAAGCACGAGGAAAGTTGCGAGTATCGGGGGTATAATTGTCCTTATGCAGGTGCAGAATGTCCAGTCACTGGTGATATTCCATTCCTTGTGGCGCATTTGAAGGCCGATCATAATGTTGATATGCATGATGGCTCTAGCTTTAACCACCGATATGTGAAGCCTAATCCTCACGAAATCGAGAATGCAACTTGGATGTTGACAGTAAGATCTCTCCCAAATATGTATATACACAATTACACATACAGACATGTATTATTATCAGAAATAGCAACATATTTTCATCTATGATTATTATTTTGTTAAAACGATAGTGACCATTAGGTAAATTACATTGCTATTATAGATGAAGAATGAAATTATATTAGTCTGATTGGTAAAAGAATATGAAAGTATGTTGCTATTTCAGATTATTTTTAAATATGTTGCTATTTAGTAATTTGCTTGTTTGCACGATCAACCCTATCAAAAACTATAGGGCTGATAATGTAATTGGTTAAAATACATGGAACTAAAGAGTTACTTCTCATAAGGACTAAGAGGATTTAAAACGGCCTGTGCTTATTCGCCTTTCAGTTTACTAGATTAAATGCCGTATGCTACACACGCCTACACGGGTTAGTTTAAAAATGATAATTAATATAAAAATATATAATAATTATAAAACACGTAATAAATGAGAGTTTAAAAAAATGGTGACAAACGGTGTCAATACCCATACCGCGGTGCAAGTATCGGCGCGAGGGGGAGCGTGATGGCAGAAACGTATTATGATACGAAAATAAGTGGTTGTGTTTCTTGTACAAGTTATCAATCATTAAAGTTACAATTAGAAGTAATAAAATTAAGTATTTATTTTATAACTAAAAACAACTTAAACTGATTATAACATATTTTAAAATGATAAAACTAAGACTTTGGTTAAATTTAATGTTATAAAGGGTAAATGGGGAGGGTTATTGTGAGAATGGATATTTCTGTAAGAATGGGAGAAGAAATTTTAGCCATCAATTAGATATTGATTTATTAGATCAGAAGGTCGCGATTCACCTATTGCAATTCATGGACGTTGGAATTCATGGTTGGGTAATGAATAAAATGAAGGCACAAATGTAAAACATCAATCAAATCAAATGAAGGACCAGGATTAAGTCTCGTATTCTTACCTAATTATCCATTCTCATTTGAACCTCCACAAGGATAAATATAGTATTCATAAATTAAGGTGGGAAGATAACATATTTTAAAGATTTAAGAAGGGGCATATATGAAACTATCTCTAAGAGTTTTGATTCAAATTAAAGAACTTTGAATCTTAAAAGTCAAGATCAAATTTCTATATAAATGAACACTTGAGATTTAATTTACCAAAACAAACTGATAGGATTGTTTAATAGAGATTACCTAAATTAGTCTTTTATTCATCTTTAGAGCTGAGCTTTTGTAAAAACAGCTTATACTGTTACACAGCACAAAGGTTATAGCAGTTAGATTGCACAATAAGCTAATAAGTTGTGCAAATAATAAACTAACCCAAGTTTGGATGCAGGTTTTCAACTGCTTTGGATACCAATTCTGCTTGCATTTTGAAGCATTTCATTTGGGTACATCACCAGTTTACATGGCATTCTTGCGTTTCATGGGGGACGAAAATGATGCCAACAAATTCAGCTACAGCCTGGAGGTGGGAGGAAATGGCAGGAAGATAAAATGGCAAGGAATTCCGAGAAGCATTCGTGACAGTCACAAGACGGTTCGTGACAGTCTTGATGGGTTGATCATAACAAGGAATATAGCATTGTTCTTTTCGGGTGCTGAGAGGCAAGAACTGAAGCTCAAAGTGTCGGGCCGGATTTGGAAAGAACAGTCTTAGAGTTAAGAACTTCAAACTTCAGTGTGACCTTTTTTTCAAAAGCATAGGAGGCTTCTTTAAAGAGTAGAGTTTAAACTTGGCAACTGCAAGGGATTATGTTCATTCACATTTTACCTGAGAGTAATGAAATGATTTATAAGCATCACTTTTTACTGAATGACTGTCCTTGCTACTCATTAATTGCTGTTATTACAATATTATAAAGAATTCTGAAGAAATTGAGAAATAACAAAAGTGAACATAGCAACAAAACAAAGGTGTAAAGCAGATGGAGTCTGGAGAGGATATAACAAAAGAGTAGCAGGTTTAGACAAGTAATCAATTAAACCAATTTTGCCTTTAGATACATGTAATTATGTTGGTATTTCAAACATAAGATAATAAAGCAATTACCAAAAAAAATGTTTAAAATGTTTAAAATATAGTTCAAAGATATATAAAACTATATGTTCAAAAAAAATGCTTTTGTAGTGGATAACAGAGAATACTTTTGGACTCTTAATTAATTTAAGGGTTTATTTGGTAACGGATACAGGAGATTATATGAGTTTGAGATTTCAGTTTTTATAATCTCCAGGCTTCTAGCCTTATTCGGGTGTTAAATCTTGGCTCTTGCAGATATTATTAAAAACGTAATCTCTTAAAATAAAAGTCTTTCTAAGTAGCTTATTGATCGGGCTTGGAATTATCATTTAATAAGATTACAATAATACCCTCATGCTAAATTTTTTCTTATCCGTAGTTTTTTAAGTCGCCCATGCGATCACTATAAGTTTCTTAATTATTTATTATTTATTATTATTATTATATTACATGTGTGTACGTCTACAACAATGAATTGATTATCAATCTTCTAATATATATAAAAGACTAATTTGAAAAAAGTTATTAGATAATCTGGACCCTTCATTTAATAAAAGATTTAATCGTAGCCATTAATTCTTTTAATTCTAAAATTTTGATTTTAACTTTTAAGAGTCAAACTAATGTGAATTAGATAAAGATAACCCTTAATTATATCAATGAAAAATATAAAAATTATATCTTTTCTTAATATATATTAAAAAATAGACTAATGATATGATTATTATATAGTTAGAATAATTGAATAATTTAGATAAATTAAGCCTACGGTTATTAAAGTTTTTAAGTTTAGATATTAGTTTAAATTTGAATTAGTTATATTTATCTATGAATTGAATTAATTTTAAAAAGTTAGATATATACGATATTAAAATTAGAAATAAGTTTAGATTTAAATTAATTATATTTATCTATCTAAATAATTAATTTTATTATTTAATAATATAATATTACAAATTGGACTTACTTATCGCTGGTTATGCCATTTTGGCATTGACGTTGTATGTTGTCATTTTTACCACATTTTTTCGTCTTTTCTATGTATTTAATATCGTTTATTAGTGTTTAATATTTATTACTTTTTATAAATCATCCCGTGTGTTACACGGACATTTAAAATAGTAATAATAATAATAATATAACAATAATAATAATAATTCTAATAATAATAAATAGTAACAAAATCTATATATATATATATATATATATATATATATATATCTTCTAATATATATAAAAGACTAACTTCAAAAAAATTATTAGATGATTTAGACCCTTCATTTAATAATAGATTTAATCTTAGCCGTTAATTTCTTTGATTCAAAAATTTTGATTTTGACTTTTTAAAGTCAAACTAATATGAATTAGATAAAGATAACCCTTAATTAAATCAATAATAAATATCAATAAATTATAAACAATTAAATAACTAAACAATCGTATATTAAATCTATTAATTGGATAAACATCATCACTAATTGATTTATTGTTGTTAGTTAATTAAATCTTATTTGTGCAACTAAATATTTTAAAATATTATATTAACTAAATTATTAACTTTATCATTTAAAATATATTATAATAAGTTCAAAGTATTTATAAATTATCACCAATAAATGTTTGACCATATTGCTTCTACTTGTAACAATAATGATTGATGATTTGTATAAAAAATACAATAACGTTTCGTATATTAATATCACGTTTTCCATCCATTACGCGATGCTTCAACCGCTGGTTTAGGTTTTGACGTTTTTTGTCACCATTTTGTAAAAGTCTTATTTCTTTCGCTAATAATTAGTTTTTATCAATTTTTAGACCAACCAGTTATATATTAAAAGACATTAATGAAAATCCCCTATTTCAAAAATGATTTCAAATTATTTCAGAATTTTTTTAGAAAGGCATGATGTGATCGTTAAATTATTTTTAGAATATTTTTTACCAATCAAAATCACATATTTCAAGTTACTCTTGGAAGTTTTACTCACTAATCAACTCTGTTTATTTCCTAAAATCTAAAAACTATCGGTGTAAAATTGTAAGTCGGTTTTCTTACTTCATCATATTCTGATTTTCATGAATGTTTCTTGATTTGTTATCGATATATGAATTTATTATACATTCAAGATTTAACACCATAAATGTTTAAAATTCACATCAACAATCCCCGTGTATAAACACGGGGTATTAAACTAGTTTATTATTATATATGTATGTAAGTGTATTGCTCTTTATATTAGATGGTTTATTGTTATAAAAATGATTTGCATATAGACATATTTATTCTTCTTTTTTATAATCGAATATATATTAAATGGTTTATTCGGCTGGCAATCTGGGTCGGGTTCGTGTTATTGGGTTCGTGTCAGTTTCGAGTCGACCCAATTCCGACCCATTTATTTTCGTGTCGGGTTCGAGTCGTGCCACTTTTTCCCGTGTCGGGTTCGGGTCGTGTTTCTTGTCAACCCATTTCGGTCAAAAGTATTTGACTGGTATATTTTTTATTTTCGATTATGGTTTTCCGATACGGTTTTCGGGTACGGTTTTCGATTACGGTTTTTGATTATAGGTTTTCGAGTACGGTTTTCGTCATAAATTTTTTGAATTCCTTCTCTATTTCCAATTTTCTCTACTAACTAGTGATTAAAATATTGAATATCAATACAATTTAATAGCTTTAATACAAAAGTACTAACTAGTGAACATACCATGAACTAAAATAACCTAAAGGAAATTATCCAATTTCAAAAAGTAAGTCTTTTTTCTTTTTTCCGTTGTATTCTCGGAAGAAATATCGGGTTGGGTGGGTTCCAAAGGGTATTGATTTAACTCATCAGCACTATAATATTGTTTGGTTTAAATCTTACTAAGTTGACAAACGCTAAAGTAACAAAAGTAAAACAATATAGTCAAAACAACAAATAGCAAATGATGTAATATTGTTTAAGTTTAAATCTTTTATTATTTATTTAAGTTTTTAGCTTTTAAAGTTTTTGTACTTTTGTTTATCGGATTTTATTGCCTAAAATGTCACTTTCTCATTTCAATTCACAATTTTTTTTAATTTAATTTTAAGTATTAAAGAAAATTTTATAAATTTTAGTTTTACCCTTATACGGGTCACTTTCGGGTTGTCGGGTTGACCCTAACCCAACCCATTTATTTTAGTGTCAACTTCGTGTCGACCTGGTTTTGACCCATTTCGGGTTCGTGTCACTTTTTTCGTGTCATGTTCGGGTCGTGTTTCGTGTCGGGTCAGGAATTGCAAGCATTATACTACTGATTTTTAATAAATTATTCACGTTGTTAGTGTATATTGCATGTAGACATGTTTATGAATGTGTGTTTTTCTTTTTAGTTTTAATCGCCTTGAATTATTTGATGTTCATTGTCATGAAATAAGATTGTAAGTTTAATATGGAACTCGCAACATTTTAGCAGAACATGAATTATTTATTACGAACATTTTAATTTTGTATTCACGTAATGGTAAATTTTTATTGTTAATTTTGAGATATGTTCGAACATCATATTCAATTATTTGTATACTATTTAATTTCTTATATGTGTGAGGTGGATTTCATATGCTCTTTTACGTAATTTTATAATTTCAACTTCAGTTTAAGTTCCGGCCTCTGTACCAGCCCCAGCTAATTTCGACATACACATCCTAATTATATGGCAGAGAATTTGTCACGTTTCATGTTCTATTTACGAGCATAAGGGTAGATTAGGAATAGAAAAAGACATTTTCACTTGCTCATGTTCACATGTCCCTCCCTATTTCTTTCACCTCTATCTCTTTACACTTTTCTCTCTCTTCAGTGTTTCGAGTTCTCCCGACAGAAACACCATGGGTAGTCGAACTTCATGAGCTAACTCTCGAAATGATGAGGTATCATTGATTCATCTTTGTCTACTTTAGATTTTGGTTCAAGCAAGAATCACTATTTTAGGGTTTCTTTCACAAATTTGTGTGGACGCAGTCATAGTGATGTTCTTAATGTTTGGCGACCATCATGATGTTCTTCATTATAATTGAGGTGCACCTTTTAGAATACATTGGTTTCATTAGATTTGAAGCTATGTTACCATGTGATAGATACAACTAACAGAACTGATTCACATCTAATGATTTAAAAACACATAATTATTATAATTTAAATATAGGATAAATTAGATTTTAAAACAGATGTGAGATTGTGAGAATGTGATTTGGCGTAAGAAAGCTCTTTGATGACGAGATCCCATTTTTGCCCATGTTTTCTATTGTTTACGAAAAATATGTTCCCGATTTTTGCCCATATGCTCTCTTTTTAAATAACATTGATTTTTGCCATCTTTATGAAACCGATCGGGTAGATCAAGAAAACAACAATTGCATCTACCGTGTCTAACGAGTCGGTTTGACTTGAGAGATTCTTTGACGACCCACATGACTTTCCAAAACTTGTAATGTGATGCTTTTTTTTTTCCACAAAATCCACCCCAACTTCTAAAATAAGCTGTTATAATAACACATGGGTTCGACCACACCTGTCATTAACGTATCAAAGGCTTAACTAGACATGATCCTTCATCATGAGCTTAGAGGACTTAATAAATCCAAATCCTATTAGCATATAAATACAATAGTCAGGACCAACCGTTTTAGGACTCTCGGCTAATCCAATATGGACCTACCCAAAACTGGGTTCAGCTCTGACCAGTCTTTGAGTGGTTCACGACTCAAAATTTCTCAATCACTCGGTTGCTTATGAACCTGTGCAAATGAAAAACAAGGAGTAAGAGCACAAGACACTTGGCAAAAAGCAGTACAAACTTTCAAATAAAATAAAATGTTAGACAAACAGACATGAGAATAATTTAAATTCTCACATCAATTACATACGGTTAAAAACAAGACAAATGGCTTCCGAGTAATCATCAAACAGCATACCATGGTTATCATGACACAGTTCTTCCATAGCAGATGCAAGCAAGATACAAGTTTTTCGCCCACTTCTCCTGCAAGTTTTGAACCCAAACACATGTAACAACTAAAAAACACATCCACAGAATTACATATTACACACTTCAACTATGAATAAAGGTGGATGTTTAATTAGGTCAAAAAATCAGAACTGAATTTCTGTCCATATCTATTTTGGCGATCGTACTTTCAAAAACATCATTTAAGGGTCTAAAGTTTGAAAAACACGTTTTGAGACCTCAAATACCAGAAAGCCATATTACCATCGCTAGACGCCATCTATACCAAAAGGTTTAAATATTTTAACTATTTTTCCTGCTTTCCACATCATAATCAGTTACCAGTTGAGGACCATACCAGTAACAAGGTTCCTTTTATGCTATTAAACCCAAGTACAAGCCCCCTCTGGAGGCAGGATCCAAAAATAAAATCCGACACAAAGTATTACTTTTTTACTGCACTTTAATTATTTCACACTCCCTCTATCCCTATTCCCTAGACAAATACAATATTACTTTTTGGTTGCACTTTAATCCATAATCATCTTTTTTTCCCTGGGTAATTAATACTCCATTTTATGAAAATTGGAACACAACATCCTTTGCTCCCATAGATTAAGAGAACATCAGATTGTTAGCCAATGTTTAATATAACCTCCAAGGATAACAAAATTATAAGTCTCAAGGACAGAACCAAAATTAGTAATACATTGTAATAACCAAAGTTGAGAGAAATGTTAGTGCTCAACTTTATCAATATTGAGAGGAACTTTAGTTATCTGACTAATAGTTAATCAGAACATAAATCTGGCAAAATGTCCCATTGAGACCAACAGAGTATTTAAATCATAGTTACTAGGATCACTCCCCCAATACTATGAAATTCATGTGATCCTTTTTTGGGTACAATAGCATTCTAAACACTAAAAAATTCGTGACTGGCTGACTGCCCAATTGGTTTTAATTTCAATCCTAACTCATAAGGGAACGCGATTAAATTGGGAAAATACTATGTTCCGAATATTGAGATTGACTTCTGAAAGTTTAGGACTTGGAATTGTATAGGTTGGAAACCAAATCGAAGATACAGACGACCTCGGAACCCAAAATCACAAATCGACTCTGATACAGCCGAACTTGGGAAACGAATCGACTTTTATCAACTTGTTTTCTACAATACTTACTTCCACAGTTCCACTTTTTCAAATTATCAGTTTTTCAATTCTTCTCCTTTGTGGAGCGGTCAATTCAATAAAAGAAATTTAATATGGTATTTGGTAAAAAGAAGTATTAATCTTTTGGTATTTAGTATTTAGTATACTTTTATTAATAATATTATTAAATATGTTAGTGATATATGGTACATCGTACCATGTTACATGGGAATACCGATGTTTAAAGATTACCGATCCTCCATCTCATTTTCGTTCCACATACCGGAGCAAACTCAGTTCCGTGCAACTATGATTTAAATTATAAGATGAGGAGGGTACCTTAACATGTGTGCTTGGAAACTGTGATGTGCGTAAAGTTTCCTGTGTCTCATCACCAGGCTTGCGACGGGGAACACTCAAAATAAGTGCAGTTTGATCCCATGTTGCAGCTGTAGAAGTAATACGATAACCATTATCCCATCGCCTATGGATGCCCTCACTTGGATAAAGAAAATCAAGCTCCACCACCTACAAAACATATGGCATTTCTCAGAGAATGCAGCTTGCAAGAAATAGAGAATATGTTCTACTTCCTACTTAACATTGTAATGCGTAGTTACGATCATATGAAAAAGGCATACAATCTCATTAGCTGTTTAAAATGGAGTGTAAGTGCAACCTGATCACTGAAGCCAGCATTGCGAGACATGACAATACCCCAACGAGTACCCGCGGTGGCCATGGAGGTCACAGAAAACCCTTCTCTCCATTTTTTGTTTATCCACTTGAAAGGGAAGGAGTCACTTACTTTGTAAGACTGTTGAGAATACTGGGTCCCTGCAGAAAAAACTTCGTATTTATAATCCAAAGTTGGTGCATAAAATAAAACGGACACCTAATAAAGTAATAAAGCAAAGTTTATTAAAACAAACCTTTCGACATAACCACAAGAGAGCTTCCATTGTTAGCACCAGCAATGGAACTGATGTAAAAATTCTTCTCCCATTGTTCCATAATCCACTCCTACAACACAAATCCGAATATAAAAATAAATAACTGTTTCACATGTGCTTTAAGACCATGCAGGCTGTAAAGGGCATCTACCTTGTGCAAAAAGAAAGGAGACAGCTCATAAACTTGGTTGGTGAAGCCAGTCCCAGCATCCATTATTAGAGCCCACAAGTTTGAACAAGAAGCCACAGAACTTATAAGTAAACCATCAGCATTTCCTCTCTCAACATGTTGGCTCAATCTTGCATCTGCAACGTTGTAATGATACCTTATGCAGAATAAACAAGAAGCGCTTATAAGAGATCAATTGGTTACATAACATTTTAATATGCAACTATTAAGAAAAAAGTAAGACACATTTAAAAAATAAAACCATCAACCTCTGTTTCATTGGTAGCCTGGCATTGTAAATTGAAATCCACTGTGTCGCAGGAACTCCCATACGGATTTTCTTCGCAGGCTGTCCCTCATCTTCCTCATCAAGATTCAATCTTCCCCGTTTTTGACCAACTTGAAATATGATCTAAAATAAATTGGAAACAGAAATGTTAGATAAGTTTCTCATGAAATAATATTAAGAGCATATTTGGATCACCTTTTGAGCACCATCTGTGTTAATTGGCCTTATGGCAGGGTTGGGACCAATCAGTCCCTCAAACAAAGAAATTAGCTTGGAATAGTTCGGCTCTTCATCAAACTTCATATTCACAACTATCTCCAGAAATTGCTTTACAGGCGCGGGGCAGAAGCAGCACAACATTTCAGGAGATGTGGCCATTTTCTTCTTACAAACTAGAAATGATTTATTGTCACCCTAATAAACAACAGCATAAGATTACCCCAAACCTTAAACATACAGAACTGATTAGCAATCTCATATGAAAATACAATATTTTGATGAATAAAGAAATACCTGATAACCTTGCCATGGAAGCCTGCCACGGTGAAGAAATATGAGCGTATATGCAAGAGATTCTAGATCGTCTCTTCTACTAGCAGTCCTACCCAGGTGTGCATGAACACTAGCATACCTAACAGTTCCCCTGCAATGACCATCACAAGAATATGTTTGTGCTCAAATAATATTAACTATCTTAAAAAAATAAAACAAAAAAGTTTCTTTCAAGCCATTAGTAATTTGAATTTCACCTGAACATGTCGGGTCGCTGATCATAATCAACATGCCGACCATTACCACTCTCTCGCCACTTTGTTGCTGCGTTTCATGCATCAATAAAAGCATTAAAGAGGAGCCCAGTAATTAACAAAAGCCATTTCTGAAAACGAATGTAATTTCTTACCCAACCCCAGGTCAACCAGAAATAATTTCTTTTCTTGAGACGTTGATGGCTGGCCAAGCAAAAAGTTCTCTGGCTTTACATCCCCATGCACATAACTAAGAAACAGAATTAATTTAGCATAATGGTATGAAAAAAATAAAACAGAACTAAATGTTGCAGTGAATAAGAAAAAGATCTCAATTTGAGAAAAAATTACATATATAGATATACACCACACAAATACATACACACATATATACACACACATACATATACACAGACATATCACATATACATATATATACAAGTCGTTGTGAGTGTAACTGTGTATGAGCTGGATATCATACCCTCTTGCATGCATCTTCTCCAAAATTGATAAAGCCTCCACAGCTATACAAGATACCATTTCAGCTGACATCCTACAAATTTGACGTAGTCAACAAAAAACAAACATGGGTCAAAGC
This sequence comes from Pulicaria dysenterica, assembly GCA_947179395.2. Classification (NCBI taxonomy): domain Eukaryota; kingdom Viridiplantae; phylum Streptophyta; class Magnoliopsida; order Asterales; family Asteraceae; genus Pulicaria; species Pulicaria dysenterica. The sequence continues at coordinate 61,655,573 of OX359295.1, forward strand.
ATAAAAAAAGGAGGAGCAACGTGAGAAGAAAAATATAGCAATGTCAAATCCAACAAAACTTAAAAACTAAAACAAAGTTATTTCACTACCTCTCAACATACCAAAGTAAAACCACATAATATAAGAGAAAGAAAATAACTTCTTTTAATGTCAACAAGATAAAAAAACTCACGATTGCCCTGAAGAATTCCATACATCCCATAGACTAGGCCCAAGCATGTCCATGACCTGGAAGAGTGAGAAAGACATATTAACAGGCTAACAGCCATTTGTTATAATGTTATATAGCTTTCCATACAGATGCAAAGGAAATTGACTATCATACCATTACATAGTACTCTCCTTGTCTTCCTTTATAATGCACTTTAGGCACACCATGACTACCGCCTAGGGTGCTGTTTGACCAAAAGGAACATCTATGTTACTTCTAGTTCCCAGAAAAAGAACAATGTTTATTTTGACTACAAAAGTTCATGAAAACAACACGTACTTGTAAACTTGCCACTCATATGGAGGGCCATAACTGCAGCCTTTGCTATTTCTGTGCTCAAATTTAAGAGCTACCTGTTACAAAGAGAATTAAAAAAATAAGCAGGATTATATCTGGTTTCAGAAAGTACAAGACTCTTGTAGCATACTAATTTGATTGCTTTGTACAACATTGCTTACCTCCGTAGCCCCTGGACCGGATATCCGATCAGTTCCACCAGAAACACGGTGACCTACAAATACCTGACCGAATCCACCTTTGCCTAACTTCCTCTCAACCTTATATTGAGGTGATCCGCCTACTTGAACCTGAAAATCAACCAACAAATGATAAAAGATATTAGCTCGACCTATATTCAAATGATCGCATGTGATATTCAGATATCTTGGCAAACAATTCTCCAAGAATTCCTTCTAAACTTGTAGGTTTGAGTTCACATTAGATCAGAACTAACCTCAATAGCAACCTAAATAAAAATGAAAGCCGGAAACAGTTTGCCCTTTCCACTTTGCACTGTATTATATTCATGTTATTGTGGGTGATTAAGGTATCAATAGCGCAAAACTTGGCTATTGATGTACTAATAGTGACTCCAAAAGTATGGATCACTTCAAACTTTCCAAGGGGCATGAATAGGTTGTGGAAAATGTGGAGCATGAGCCAAACAGCATAAATCCTTTCTAAAACTAATCACAATAGTAATGAAAATTAATTATATTTATGCTATCTTGCCCATTCTGCTTCTTTAAACTATAAGCAAGCGCAGACAAAAGAGAGGATAAAAAACAAAATAAAGAAAAAATAATCAGACAGATCGTCAGTGGCCTTGAATGGATCATGGATAGCTAATACCGTGAATAAAAATTTTCCAAAAAGCGGTTAGTAATTAATTTGATTCCTTGACACCACCATGCACCTAGCTTTACACAACTACTATGGATATACATTCAGAAAAAAGAAATTCATACCACAAAGAAGCATGTGTATTTATGCAAGTAATTAAGAATTATTTCTTTCTTGAGGCCATGCAAACAAGAACAAAACTTTTAAACTTCTTAAAACACAAAAGAAAAAGAAAGAGAGGGTTTGTACCATATCAGGAAAAGGGGCAGTATTCCCTTCTTCCTCCTGGCCGGTAACCTTATTAGCACTCAAACCACCGCTAGCATCCGCCATCTGTACTTCTTTGACTTCTCGCTCTTCGTCCTCTTTATCTTCCTCTTCCTTCTTAGTCGCCGCAGCCTCCCGATCCGCCGCTGCTCGAGTTTTGACGTAATTACCTACTAAATGCTCTGATCGCTTGTTCCCTACTACTACCTTCGGCGTGCTGACACCTCTCTTTTTGTCGACTACAGGAGAAGCAGGGGCACGGCGTACTCCACTGCGCAGCTCCGGCATTCTCTACCCATAAAATCGACGCGTGAAAACAATAACCTACTAACTTCTGAATCTACCATCGTCAATGATCAAACCCTAAGCATAATCAATTATTTCCGAGCAATTAAGAAAACTCAAACCGAGAGGCTGACTCCTGCACGTAGTCGACGATATTTTCCAAAGAAAATATATGATCGGTGATTTTGAAGATTATGGACACAGGTTTGTTGTATGTATTATTTAGGTCAAAATCAGGGGAGATAGGAAGGGGGGAAACGACTGTTCTTCGTTCCGTAAAGATAATTTTGTTCCGTAGAAGAACAATTTATAAAACTATTTAACAATTATTTTAAACTTTCTCCTTTGATGTCTCTTTAAAATTAGGGTTAGACCATCCCGTCCGTTATGCGGGGGGCGGGCTGGTTAGCGCTACCATGCTGGTAACTAGTCAACACCATCGCATCTCATACTAGCTTGCGTTGGTTCACTCTAACCGGTCTGTGAACCAACAATCTCTCATGCAGTCATTCAATATCTCTCTGACTCTCTGGATTGTACTCTCTTTTTTGTTTATTTCTCGCTCTCCTTTTTCTTCTCTCCTCTCTTCTATCTCTTCTATTATTCATATTTTTAAATAAAAAAGTTATGTAAGATGAATATAGGGATAAGATAGAATGAAATTGAAGAGAACATTTATTTGATGCTAATGTGTAATGGTGAACACTCTGTGGTTAAGATCTATCCCTCAATGAAAACCCTTCGCTCAAGCTCAATATCTCTGATTTTCCCTTCGCTTAAGATCATCTTTCTCTCTCTCTGTTTAAGATCTATCATCCACCCCCCCCCCCCCCCCGGGTTTGCATCACTGACCACCCTCGCGTGACCACTCTCCGCTCAAGATGTGATCTCTAGCATCGAGACAAAGGGTGAGATACCTCATTATTTGTCTTCTTTCTCTCTCTTAACTCTCTCTGACCAAGTCATCTACCTCACTCTAACTATCTTCTCTCTCATCACCACCGCAAAGGGGTGCAAATGATGACTCGGATTATGGTGGCAACAACGGATTTTGGTGGATTTATGGTTTGATTATGGGTTGTTCATTTTTTTGTTCTTAATTTGGAGTTGGCAATTCTTTGTTCTTGATTTAAAATCTATTAAAGACGATTGATAGGAAACGAGCTTTTTAATTGCCCGCGCGATGCGTTGGGATAAAATCACAATAATATATTAGCTTCTTACATGTATTTGTCTTTTTTTAAACAGTCACTTAACATTTGCTAAATTTCAGTATTATTACACAAAAGTCATTCAAAACTTGCATCAACAACAAAAACGACGTAGAATAAAAGAATTTCACTTTTTCAAAATGACAGTAAAAAACTCTCTACAATTTTAAAAATAAAATAAAACTGAAATTTTATTATTTTCATAGTATGTGTTACGAATTATTAAACGTTAAATAAACACTACCACTCTCAACTTACTTTATCTCTAATCTGATTTCTTCTAACTTTTATTAAATAATATTTAACTTTTTCAGTTTTGTTTTCAAATGCTTTTTTCGTGTCATTATAATATTAAAATATAAAATATACTCCTCATCGATGACTCACATAACAAACACAATCATTTCTTTTCTTATCATGATACTACGTTTATGTCATCACGTTTGTCTTCCCTCTCGCTCTAACATTTTTACGCTTTCTAGTATTCATACCGTTTATCGACATTTTTATCGCTTTATGATTATTTAATATCTTTTTATTAGTATTTAATATTTATTGTTGTTTAAATTAGCCCGTGTATCTCACGAACATTCAATCTGTTTACTAAGATTAATTATGCAAAAGAAATATGTTACAACATTTAAAAATGTTATCTATTATTATTAGTTTTATAGATTTTCTTATATGAAAAATATGTTATTGTAAATTAACCACTTATTTTCTTCGGTTTAAATATTTAATAACAAAATATCATGAGATGAAAAACATATGAGATGAATGACATGTCATGAGATAAAAGCATATTTACATACATACCCCTCAAAATATCATGAGATGAAAAAACATATGAGATGAATGACATGTCATGAGATAAAAGCATATTTACAAACATACCCCTCAAAATCTCATGAGATGAAGGCCCTTTTGTTTGTTGATTGATATATATAAAAATTTGAATGAGAGATAGCGGTGGCTTGATAGGTTGCCACAATAGTGGAAAGTGTGGCCAGAAATGGTAAGATAATTAGGATGTGGCCGGAGGTGGTGAGATCTTGGTTTCCAACGGTGGTAGTGGTGAGCGATGACATATGAAGGTGGTAGAATTAAGTGTTAATTAATTGTTTATAGAAATAATTAGTGTTTTATTTATTTTTAATTACTCAATTATAATTTATAAATAATAATTAAAAATTTTAATGGATAAAAATTAAAGTTTAAGAACAATAATAAAGAGATAAGGGCATTTGACCAACATTAAAACGCAATAAAAACAACAAGGATCAATGTTGTAATTTTTAAAGTATGAGGACTAAAAGTGAAATTTCGTACAAACCACATTGACCAGCAATGTAATTAACTCATAAATTTTTTGAATAATGTATATTGAAAATTTTGATATCTGTATATCATTTAAAATTTATGTAAAATTAATAGGAGCTATATTAGACCGTGGATATTTTATTTCTCTTTCATTTATTGATAAAAGTTATTTTTTTGTGAATCATAGATTATACTTGATCTTACATTATTTTTTATGTAATTCAAACAGTTTAAATTCATGTCTATTGTACCTAGGCTCTTTAAGAAAGTCTCTCGGTTTGTTTCAAAGTAAAAGGTATAACAACACCGGAGTCTAATATCCATCTAATTTATCGAAATTTATAAAAATATCACTTTAAGAACTTTCTATGTAGAAAATTTGATATATAGTTATATAAATATGTTGATTTTTGATCGGTCATGTTAGTTTCATTTTGAACAGCAAAAAAATATAACACTAACACAAAAGTGAATGATCCAAACCAACGCCATCTTCGGCAAGATATCAAACATATGGCCAACAAAACAGAAAAAAAACCCAGCAAAGCTACACAATGAACCGTAAGAACAATGAACTAAAGCCTAAAGGAATGAAACTGGCCTTATAACAAGAAAGTTGTGACGGAGTAAACCTTCAAATACGATATATGATCAACCCAAGAACTCTCGTAACAGAAGCAGCTAGAAATTGACATAAACACGCCACCAAAGGGATATAATGTGGCTACGAAACCTTTACTCACAACACCACCATCACGCAAGGATCTGGGAAAACTAATCAATCCAACCACGACCAGCAACTCCAAAGTTTTGTGCTTGGGTGACAATTTAAATTTCCCTTAACATCCCCGATTATAAACATTTTTATCTTGAAAGATAACTTAGGTCCTGTTTGTTTCACCGTAATGCAAATGAATGGAAATGATTTTAATTTCATCCATGTTAGTTATGGAATGACATTCCTCTACATAAAAGAATATTAATATTTAAAAGAAATTAATTTCTTTCCAAATAATGTTACCAAACGCAATATACAACGGAATTTGATTTCAATTCCATTACATTTCTTCACTTTACAGTGAAACAAACTGGACCTTAGTTTCTTTCGCTCCAAACTTTTTACAAGAAGAGAATTATGTTTGTTTTGTTATATTTTAAAACCTCTTTTTCATATCATCAAACAGTAAGACCCTAACCCCGACTATCAGCGCATGACCCAAACACAGATTTGAAGGAATCAAAAGAATGAACTAAAGGAAATATAAGTAGCCATGTGAAAAATTTTGAAAAGAATCAAACCCGGAGGTAGAAACCATTATTGAAGGAAGCATGAATCAAAGGAAGACTTGAACCTTATGCATGGATGAAAACCACAAAGATAAAAATTAAGTAATCAAAGCATTAATCCTCGGTAAGCATGAATCGTCAATGGAGTGTGAAGAAATAATTGAACCCTAAGCATGAATCGTAATAGCTACAACTTTGAACCAGATATTGATACACATTCTGACTAGAATCAAAGCAGGTGAAGAAACAGGATGTTGTTGATCAAGGTTATCGAAGCAGGCAAAGGCATGACGGATGTGTAGCTACAGATCGATGATCATCCCAAAAAGAGGAAACATCTATTTATGTCACATCTCTTCCAACACTAGTTAAAAGGATATAAAAAAATCTTTCTCCGAATTTAAAAAACTAACAATATAATATAATATAATCTTTAATAGACAAAATGAGGGGAAAAAGATGTTTTAAGAAGAATGAACAAAACCAACGATATCATTAATATCAGCTAGGTTTATGTATGGATTTGTGTGGAGTAATTCTCATATATCAATCACGGGCAGCTTTAATAGTGCATCATTTAATTTAAAGTGCAGAAAATTAACTGATTATAATTAGTTTCAAGATTAAATAAAGTAGATCAAAAAATTAAGTTACTATCAAGAAAAATATATCAATTTTTTACTACTCGATTACATTTTTGAGGAAGCCATCAACACGTACGTCCTCCTTATTTGTTCATTTGATTTCTACCAAAACGTCAAACACAAGTGCTAGTTTTGTGAAAGGAAGGGAAGGAGTGGGAAGGGATGAGATAAGAAATTGTGTTATTGAGATTTTTTTAGGAGGGGAAGAAAAAGGTTTGGAGGGATTGAGAGGGACAATTTTGCTAATTTTGTGAGTAAAATCCTTTCTCCTAATTTTTGGGATGATTGGGAGGGGGAGTTTTTCCATCCTTTACTTTCCTCTCCTCCCTTTTCATTCTTTCTCTTCCCCTTCTTAAAATAACTTGAGAACGGGCCATATAAGAGCAATTTACTGAAACCTTGATTGATTGTGGGGATCTCGTATTATCTAATTTATGATGTTGATCAATTTTATATGCTTTAACTTCCTTTTTTATGGCAAGAGATAAGTATTGAGTAAGCATGGCCGAAGGACGTCACCTTCTTTCCATAGCTTCCTTGCTTTCAGATGATGATCACTTCATATATGCCAACCCCCACAAGGTATTCTAATCCCTTTACTTTGTGGGCAATTCTTAGGCCCTGTTTGTTTCACCGTAATGCGAAGGAATGGAAATGATATTAATTTCATCCATGTTAGTTACGTAATGGCATTCCTCTTCCTAAAGTAATATTAACATTTCAAAGAACTTAATTCCTTTCAAAATAATGTTACCAAACGCAATATACAACGGAATTTGATTTCAATTCCATTACATTCATTCACATTACGGTGAAACAAACTGGACCTTAGTGTGAATTTGATCAAACAATCGTCTAAAATGTAGAATGTTTTCCTCTTAATTTTGTGGGATTGTCAAATTCGAAGGGAGAGTGCTCATGGAGAAACTGTATGCTGCAACAACGTCAGTGCTCTATTTGATGAACTACCAACACCACATTTGGTTGTTAAAATAACGTCTTTCCTGCTGCCCTCCTCACAGATAATGAGTATGCTAGAGCTGAAAATTGAAGTTCTAAGATATGGTCCATCAGTATAATGAGTTTGTTGGTATGTATGTCACAAATGAGTATCATGATATATAACACCATCGTTTAAGCATCAAAACTTTCAAAAAGAATTCCCCCCATCCACGTCAAAAACTTGAATTCTGAATCACATTATAGGTTTTGCGTATGTTACAACTTGTAAAGATTCATGTGAATGGGTAAAAGTTTGAAAAGAGCAGACTGCCAATGAGGATGTAGGCTGCACAGTAGCCCCAAATCAAGTATCCCCAGCCCTTGTGAGTTCCAGGAGATACCAATACATACGATGCAAACCAATATATAAGGGGGCTCGATGACAAGAACCGTGTAGCAACCTGTAACAATTCATATTGTTAACACATATATTACAGTGTTCAAAAAGTCATACACATACACATGTATTATAAAATATAGGACTGACCTGAACATGCATGACAAAAAATGCTGTGGCCACCATGAACCCTAAGTGTAAAATAAACGGTATGATGATAACTGAAAGTTTTCCTAACTTGTCCATTGATACATTGTCAGCAGTGAGCATGTTAGAACCCGCTTCCTTGGTAATATGCTTTCTTCTTCTTAGAGCCTGATCTTCTATTTTAACAGTGATGATCAAAAGAAATTTTAAAACTTTATGTAAAGCGAGTAACTTGCAAACTTAAAAGCAGCATTCATGTTTCAGATTCATACCTCGACTTACTGTTGATGTTTCTGTCTCCAACAAAGAATTGTTTTCTATATTCTCATAGATTTTTGGAGTAACTTGGAAACCGAGTGAAAAGAAGACCTTTGGATGTAGCTTCACATAATGAGTAATTGAGCATAGTGCAATGGAAAGTATTGGTGATGCAAGAAGGAAATTTGGCAACTGTCTGAACTGGAAATATCGTAGAAAACCAACTCCCCTGACATCAAAACAGATTATGAACATTAATTTCAGCATTCATAAGATTATCTTCATCTATGCTAGACAGTACTGATTAAAACATAAACATACCAGTAATGACTTTGAATGAAATTGTATAGGAAAGGAATATTTGCTTTACACCAGGGCCTCAAGCTATCCATATAGTGTTCATCACACAGGTTGTAGTATCCGTATGCTTGAAAAGCGACGAATGGAACAAAAATAAATATGCAACGCAAAATTCCAGATGTAAGAACCTGAAACGCTAACTGCATAAGACAATATAATATTAGAAATTATTTATCAAGAAGAAAGGGGAATGACGTTCAAGAATTACAAAAAACATGTAACTACTATATATGCTTACAAATGGGCTCTTTTGAGAAAATACGGCATCATAAGCTCGATGCATAGTCTGGAAACCGATATACCCTGCATTTAGCACCCCATTTGACCTAGCACATCCAGAGAAAGCAAGCCACAGTGTTGCCAAATTATTTGCATCCGACATCAGAAAGTACAGTCCTCCAATCGATAATAGTGCATACAGACTCTCAGAGTAACTACAAAAGCAAAGTACTAGTTTCAGATGATAATCATAAGTTAAAGTTTTAAACATTATAGAAGGAAGTAAAGAATAATACATGGACGAATAGAATATAGATGCTGGGTTGAAGCAAAACAAGATTGACGCTCTCAATGATGCCTCTGAGTCCTTCAGAATAATAACAGAAAGCCTTTAGCGATAGAAAACAAGAAAACTGTCAGGGAAAGAACACGTGTAATGATTATAAGTCCAATAACATCTTGGACTCCTAAATAGGTTGACAACATTACCAGATCATTGATACTATGTCAAATAGAATTTCTAAATCAATCATAAAACACACACACAGAGAGAAAACAAAGGGTGTTTGATGTAAGGTCAAGACAATTACCTGTAGAGAAACAGTGCAGAAAAAACAAACGAGATGTTGCAAAGAATATATCCAGACAATGCCAACACAGCTCTATGTCCAATAACTGGAATTAATGGCCGAAGAACTGCAAATTTATTACTTATTAGTGACATAGCTTTCAGAAGATGTATAGCATCAACTAAAAACTATGTACAGAAACAATTCACACGTAAGATGATTAACGTAAAGAAACACGTATCAGTTGAACTGTTATGACTGGTACTTCTAGAAAAGAGGGAGTTGGCATCATGGGAGTGATTAACATTGCTTCACAAGCCCAGACCCAGCAGGGGAGCCCACACCATTCTAGGCCAAGCAGAATTACCACATGGTTGTTTAATTTTGTAACCAAGTAGCAAACAAAGAGGAGGAACACGCTAGACCTGTGTTATTTTGCTGTAAAATGTAGGTTTTGCCACTTGGCACACAATCCTATGTTTATTATCAAATTCGACCTAGCAGCCAAAGGGAAATGATATGAAGAATTTAAATTTATCTCATTAGGCAAAAGTTCAAACGAGAACTGTTTTTCGTACGAGAACCGCGAGAACCAATCTGAGCCATCTAATTCCCCCTCCTTCAATGTCATTGCCCACCCATGAATTCATCACATGCACCCTGCCAAACTTGATCCCCCCACGCTCCACATCCATGAGTTCCACTTTATCAAATCAACGGCTAAGATTGGTTCTCGCAGTTCTCGTACGAAAAATAGTTCTCGTTTGAACCGTCCCCTATCTCATTAATTGCTTCCTTTAAGTAGCATAATCAATTTCTAGTGTGTGGGTACATTGAAACTGGTTCTATTTTCCAGCTTTAGACCCATCGTCTTATACCCTGATGTGCAACACCTTGATGTGAACAGGGTGCAACCCTATTCATGAGTTTTTTTAGCTCAGGACAGGAAAGATTTGTAAGGAAAACCAGAAAAGTTTTCTCAAGTTTCACTTAACCATGGAAAGGATAATAAAGGAAGGGATTAGAGGGAGAGTTTAGGCTTATTTTGCCTCAAGTCTTAGCCTTCAAACAATGAGAGGAGTTGGAAGGAAAGAATTTCCTTCCCTATCCTTTCTTTTCCTCTCCTTAACCTCGAGGACAGAGAGTTGGCAAACACTCATACATCAAACAAACAACAAAAGACAGTAACTTCTAAAACTCTATGCCAAACATCCTCTGAAACTCGATATTTTCTATATCGCAATACCAAATAGAAACTTCTCTTGCACATAAATACACATCTTAGCTCCTACTTATGTTGCTTTTACTGAGCTATAATTCTAAAACTATAAAAAGCTAAATTGAAGAAACTAACCTGCCCCGGAGAAAAATGAAATGCAGAAAGGAAGGAGAGGCAAGAAAGCATAGGTCTGCTCATATTCGTAACCACATTGAGCTATTCGAACGAAGTACACGCTGTCCCATACGATTCCGTTTTCGATAGCTGCGGCGATGCGAGGAAATAAGATTAACTGTTCGTGGTGGTCGTCGCTAGTGCTTGAAGAGAGACAGTTAGGGTTTATTGAAGCAGAGGTATCGTAAGGGTTGAGAATTGATCTCCAGATGAGTGTTAGAGTTAATACAACGATTCTAGACACAATTGCTGATCGAACAACGAACCTTGCATTGGAATTATTAGATGCCTCGTTCATCAATGACGATCTTATCGTCATCACATTTGTAGTTCGTTTGTTCGAGAGATTGTAGATGCCTGATTCCGATCAGTTTTTCATTTGCTGGTTAAGATCACAGTCCTCGTTGATTAGCTCAGTCCCGATCGCTACAGACTATTCGATTTTTTCGAATTGTACTATCTAGTCTGAATCTATAACAAGCAATCGTAATAGCAATTAGGTATTCGAAAAGAAACCTGATCGAGATTCAGCTATACATTTTATACATAGGGGGTGTTCGTTTGGTCTTTTTTTCGGATTTTTTTTTCATAACCTTTTTTTTCCGGCTTATTATTCATAAGTCCGGCTATTTTCTTCTTATAACTTATAATAAGCTTAAAAATACAAAATAAACCTGCAAAAACTAGCTTATAAAAAATAAACCTTAAATAAGTTGAAACAAACACCCCATAATGCACAAATCCAACCGGAGTCAAATTTAGAATAAGCATAAAGCGTTAGAAATACCAATTAGGTATATAAGAAAACCATGGAATATATGTATTAACCAGACCTAATCGGGAATTAAAATATCTACGGATATCCACAAACTTGCAATAACAGTGTGTTCTCTGGTTTTAATTGGAGATATAAGAAAGATTTAGAGAGAAATAAAAAAATTGTGTTTCAGAGTTATTTATAGAAAAGAAGGAAAATCATTATGAAAAAAAGTTTGGTTAACTTTGTTTTCTAAACTATACTTTTAAAAGTGGTAGGATTTGAAAAGAAAGTAAAAGAAAATTTTTATAATTTTAGTAAATGACTAAATTATCCATAATCATAATAAATAATTATAAAAGCAAGGGTATTCATGTAAAATGACCCCTTTTATTTCTTTTATCTCCTTTCGGGAACACAAACTTATTTATTTTCTCTTCAATTTCATTTCATTTATATCCAACTCGGAACACGGAAAACAAAATCATTATCCTTTCTTTTCTCTTGTTAATTCTCTTTTTTCTTTCTTTCTTTAAAGTAACTCTTGAGCACAACCTAAGGTTTGAAATTCGCGTTTTGTTACGAATTTGAATTACTAATATAGTTTAGATTATTGACCTGATGAAGATAGGCACAATGTGTTAATCTACTAAAAAAAATCTCATCAACACTATCTAATTATAATAATAACTTTGGTGATAACATATTATCAAATTCTTTTTTAAAGTTAAGAAAAATCGAGCAATCACCCATAAGATTTAGATGTAATTTTTAGTTTTTATAAAAAAGTTATATTACTTCAAAGAGATAATGAAATAAAAAGATAATGAAATAAAAGACATTTAATAATAAAATGAAAAACTTAAACTGTGTGCTAAATCCAATATGTTAGAATATTACATATTATTGAATTGTAAAATAAAATATAAGGAACTATCAATTATGAGAGTGTTAATTAAGGATAAGGATGCAAAATACATTGGATTATATTAAATTTGAAAGAATGAAAGAAAAATAATGAAAAGAAAAATATATTATTAGAAGGAAAAGGAAATAACACTTGGAAAAAAACAAAAGAATTATACTGGTGTAGGGCTTGAACACTATATTTAAAGGATGGACACAATGGAAATAAAGGCTTTAGTCAGCGGAGCTGTAAAATATATGAGAAATATTTTAAACAACAATAATATATACTACAATGAAAAGTCTTATTATAGCAAAACCCATCTATAAACAGTGTTTTTGTGCATGATAAGATCTTCACAAATGTAATATTTATAATATAATCTTTTATATATGTATATGTAAGATGTAAATAGGTTTATTGAACCTAAATATAAAGATAGATATAGAATTTCTTATGGTCAAAATTTGAAACTCATGTTTAGCAATTGAAATATCAATCTACTTTGAAATCTCGGACCCATATCAACCACATAGGGGGAAAAGAAGAGCGAAATCAATGTGCGACAAACTATATGGCTATGAATTAGAAATTGAGGCGTCTAAGAGATAGTGGAGACAGCTGGTCTCATCTTTGATCATTGGGTCTCCTCTTACCCTTATTGATTACTAGTTAATTAACTTGTTTTAGTTACTTAGAATCACTTGCTTACTTGAACCATATGTTTATTGGTTACTTTAAATCTTTATCACTTTATATCAACTACCAAGTTTGTTGGTGTCACTTATATGAAATCTTGAAACACTTGAAAATTATTTAAATAGTTTGATAAGTAGTTAAATAGCTTAGTAGTTATTTACTATATTAGTTAAATTGGTTACTTAAGTTATTTGATATTAAGTTAATTGATGTGTTTACTTGAATAGCTAAATAATTTGATATGAAGTTGATCGGTTCGTTTACCTAATACTTCAATCACTTTATAATTAATTAATAAATCATATTTTTCCAAAATGCATATATCTTGTATTGAAAAAATAAATGAAATAGAAGAATTTGAAAACTTAAAACGATCTCAAAGAAGGTCTCACGGACAAGTTTATAAAAAATTTAAAAACCCAAATAATTGTAAGTTTCTTATTCAACATTTTTATATACGGTTTAGTTTATAAAAGTGTATTGAAATGTCACTTTTTGCTATTGTATATACCCAACTTTCAAAACTACCATGTAACTAATATTCTGTCATTTTTTATTTAATTTAATATGCCTTAAATGCCACTTGTATAGCCATGTCAGTAATTTTTGTCATATCACATTTACCTCTTATAATTTAAACATTTTCATTTAATTCCAAGATGAAGATGATGAAGAACACCATAAACCCATGAAGAACACTACATTTGTGAACTCAAAATCTGTGAAATAAAAAATCTATGAAATCAAAATAACCGAAACCTGATGAAGAATCAAGAACCCTTAAATAAAAGATTGAAACCCTAAAACAATCAAGAACAACTAATGAAGAAGAATTTTTAATCTTGAACAACAAATAGAAGAACAATCTAAACAATCAAACTCCTAAAACACAAATAGATGAAATCGAAGAACCATACAGATGAAGTACACAAACAATCAAAGTACATAAACAATCGAAGTACACAAACCTATTTAAAGGAAAAAAACCCGAACGAAGAAAATCATATTTAGCCCAAAATCGAAACCCATGTTGAAATCTCTGGACATGATTGATTTTGGAAACACCCCAGATCTGAATCGTTTTTAGGGTTCTTTAAGTGATTAAACCGAACATGATGGATTTTAGAAACCACAAAGCTTGAAGAAGCGCCCCAAACCCCCACATGTGAATCGTATGAATAAAGTCATCGATGGTGTTCTTAAAGAAACGGCGCACAAACCACGGAGCTTGAAGAAACGCCCCAAGACCCCTTTTGATTATCATCGTATGAAGAAACATATAATGAATCTGGGTTCTTGAAGAAACACTCCAAACCCCCAAATATCGTATAAAAAACAACTCGTAATTCTTGGTTCTTGATGAAACAAATCTTATGAACAGTCGATGATGAAGTACTTGGCAATGGTGGCTGCCATGGAGTTCTTGTCAATGGTGACCTTTAAAAGCGTCTATGATGAAGTCCAGATCGATGGTAGTCGTTTGTATCCAATTATTATTATTATTATTATTATTATTATTATTATTATTATTATTATTATTATTATTATTATTATCATTATTCTATTTTCAATTATTTCAAAACACAGAAATAAAATGTCATCACCCAAGTTAGACGGACATGTCATCAAAACCGGCTCCACGTCAGCGGGTAACCTAATATACCATGTTGGATATCATTTAGTAGTTATATAAGTAAAAAAAAGTATTGGGCACGCTTTCCATGCTAACAAGAAGGGGCGGACCCAGGAATTTTTTTAACCGGTAGCACCATATAATGCGAAAATAAAATTAAATAAAATTGAGGGTGCGGTTCGGGTTTTTTTTCTCGGGTTTCCGGTTAATCGGGTCGGATTAACGAGGTTTCGGCTGTTGTTATGGTATTTCAGGGCCAAAATTTAAAACAAAACACAATTTATATGAATTAATGTTAACTAAAATGCTATTTTAAAGGTAAGCTAAAATATTTTAAAAATATAAATTGAAAGATTAAACTATTTCTTATCATTTTTTTCAAAAAGTTTCATTTTTCCTTTGATTTTGGTAGCACCCCGAAAATTTACCGGTAACACCGTCTAAAAAATTGAAATTTAACACTACGAATCGTAAAAAGACCGGTGTCCCGTGACCCCTCCCCACATAACATAGGTCCGCCTCAGCTAACAAGACAAGAGTGGAGGGGGCCTGCCATTGGGGAACGTGTCACCGGCAGCGGCTAAGGCTTTGGTCGGTGACAAAACCAACTTTCCTTGACGAAAAAGAGAAAAGAAATTACATGTCAATTTTCTAGTGGACGGCAACAAGAAAGGCCATCTTTAATAAAATATTCAAAAAATTAAAGTTAATTCGATCAATTCACTTTATATGCCCTACAGTTTCATACTTTCACTCGAGTGTATTAACTATTAACTAACTAAACCACAAATAACTTCATAAATTAATTCCAATCAGAACGATATAAGTACATATGTAACTATAAATCACTTTACTGATTAAAAATTATAATAATAATACTAGTAGAATAATAAACAGTGTGGGGATCAACATCTCTTAAAAGATTTATGCAATTTGAAAGAGGACCACTATAATTATATATAAAATCCCATAAATCATCTCAACTCCCAACCATTTCTCTCCTCTTGCACCATCACTTTTCATGTCACCACTTGATCCATTTTTCCCATTGCTTGCATTACCTTCCAAAATCAATACAAACTATCAAAATCTCCCATGCATCAAATTCTAATTAATTTCATATTAATAACTACATTTAGTATTAGTAATAAATATCACATGTGCATTTAATTTCAAAGCACTTGATATTGCGTCGTGCCAATCGTTCAATAAAATCATGCATTACAGTGGGGTTTTAAAATAATTAAAATATAAAACTATCATTCAAACATAAATAATTAATATAATGTGTAGAAAGAATTTTTAATATTATTTTTCATATTGCATCTAACATAACTATTTAATACTATTTTCTTTTTGAACAGCAGACTTTCATTTATCAAATGGCAAATATGCTTTAGTTTTTACAAACACAAATGACACACTCATAGGCATCATGAATTGTACAACAAAGATAGAACTCACTAGACATAACAAAACTTCGAACCTAAACTATTTAATACTATTAATCTTTACAATCTAAACAAAGTTCTAGCTCTCATGAAACTATTAATATTTGGAAGAAAGAAAGCGGCCTTTTTGGAAGAAAGAAAAAGAAGCATAAGGGGCAAAAAGCCAAAAACATATTCGAAAACAGGAACTTTTAACTCTATTCAATCTCATTTTACTTACCGCACATAGTTTATTGAAAAAAATAATCAAAATTCAAAAATCAATTACCATGACAGTAATTACTTCCTGATAATTATTATATATAATAATTCGGGATTAAATGGCTTAGATGCTAATTTATTTAATTGTTCTTTGAAGCCTAAAAGATATATTTAGTATTCTTTTACTGCGGAATAGACACAATTCTAACATGTTTTTAAATCTATATTTTTTGTTTGTATGAGACTAGAACCCATATTAAAAAAAACACCATTCTATCATTTTTATATCGCTATGTTATAACTAGCAGTTAATCTTTATAACAAAAATGTCTTAAATAAAGTTTTGACAATTCGCTAAATATTTAAAGTAACTTTGACCAAAGTGATTGAGCAAATATATCTTATACATGGCAAAGTTATAAATGTTAATCAACTTTATTTAAATGATAGTAATGAATGAATATTTACAAAAATAAGAAATATATATGTGTTACCTATTGGAGATACGGTGGTGGTGTTACTTGTTTGAATGTTTCTACCATAATCTTCAAAAATCTTAGCTTCTGGGGAGCCGGGTGGCAAGTTCATAAGCACTGGGAAGGAATAATGCAAATCGATTAAAAGAAAAATAAAAAAAGAAATCATTTTGCAAATTAGCATTTTTGAGAAACGAATAGGAGTCCCACAAATACTACGAATCAATAGATTGGTCATTGATAACACAACTTACTAGGACACTCGGTGATGTTGGAGGGTGTGTGACACGAATCGGGCAGGCCCAATGCGAGGGTCGCGTTGAACTTGAGCCCAAGGTTGGGATCATCGCGGTCCTTGATCAAGATGCATAAGCAAACCCGTTTCTTTTGCAAGACCGGTTTGAGGCCAGCGCAACAGTCCATGGTTGGAGCCTTGGCTTGACCACTCACATAAGGAAGGCAAGTGGCTAACCCAATAAGTGTGTCTCCACACTCTTGTTTGTCTTTGTCAAAGTCTCCCTTGGATAAACTTACAAGCACCAACATCATGGCTAGCCATGGAAGCACAATTCTTGAACCCATTTCAAAGATATGATTGGTTGGATGGTTTTTCTCTCTCTTTGGGGGGTGTTCAAACAGGGTTGCTTGTTGGGTGTCCTTTTATGCTATGATAGGAGTGTTAATTAGTAATTGTTGGGGTGAAAATATGGGCATAAAAGGAAGGAAACAAACAATTAATGAGTTGGCAAAGTTAATATTGTTTGTTATAATATGTTTAATATTTAATATTAATATTTAAATATCTGTTATTTGAAGAAAAAAGGACTAAGGAACCCGTGAAAGAAAAAGAGGCAAGTCGCGTGTCTTGTTATGTGGATGTATTTGGCCCCGTGATTATATCGTCATTTATGCTCCTAACCAAGTTTGTCGGGCATTTTATTAATTTCTTGTAATGCTCCTTATCTTTTATATATAGAAATACATATATATAATTGTGTTTGTGCCACGTATCTTACTATTCTAATCTTATCTTATCTTACTATTCTAATAAAGGACTAAATATTTGTCACGTGTCGTCGTTATAAAGGCCCCAATTTTTTACGTGGCAGACTCCTACGCTAGGAAACTTTATTTTCCCGCCCATCCAATCCCCCCAAGATGATTTGTTTTCCAGCCCACCCAAGGTAATTTCTAATTTTTATATTCTATTTTATTTTTCATCTTATTTATATATTAAAAAAATTTGAAGTCTTTTTATAAAATTTTAGGATTTATTTATTTTTTAAACTAACCCGTGTAATACACGGGTTTTAACCTAGTATACCATATATACTAATATGACTGGATCAAATATTTGGAGGATGAATTCGTTTGAAAATGATAATTGATAAATATGAAAAAATTTAGATTAAATAAATTATAAACTTTAAAAGAGATGTGAATTAAAGAAAATGCCTACAGGGTGACGTCAACACCCAGACCCAGACTACATGTGGAACCATCGGGGGGGGGGGGGGGGGGGGGTGGCGTGACAACACAAAACAGAAACATGGTCTCATAACACAAATAAATGTGATTGTATATTTTATAAAAGTTACTGATCGTAATTGTTACAATTAGGAGTAATAAGATAATATATTTATTGGTTATAATTTAAAATAATTTAATTATAAAATATGGTTTATTATAGGATTGGATCGCCCAGACAATAATATCAAATACACATCAAACCAAAACTCGTTATTTTAAAAGCTTTTCAAGTCAAAACAGAAACATGGTCTCATAACACAAATAAATGTGATTGTATATTTTATAAAAGTTACTGATCGTAATTGTTACAATTAGGAGTAATAAAATAATATATTTATTGGTTATAATTTAAAATAATTTAATTATAAAATATGGTTTATTATAGGATTGGATCGCCCAGACAATAATATCAAATACACATCAAACCAAAACTCGTTATTTTAAAAGCTTTTCAAGTCAAAACAGAAACATGGTCTCATAACACAAATAAATGTGATTGTATATTTTATAAAAGTTACTGATCGTAATTGTTACAATTAGGAGTAATAAGATAATATATTTATTGGTTATAATTTAAAATAATTTAATTATAAAATATGGTTTATTATAGGATTGGATCGCCCAGACAATAATATCAAATACACATAAAACCAAAACTCGTTATTTTAAAAGCTTTTCAAGTCAAACTAAATTTTGGAATGTGTTTATTTATATGATTAGATCAACCATCAATCTTACGACCCCATCAATAATCCACAATACAACATCAATCTTAATTCTAGATGATCTTATATCAATCTCACACGATTTTGACTAGTGAGATCGTAAGATGTTACGATCCTACAATTTTGATCGGGATCATAATAGAACTAAATCAATATCACAAAAGTATACGACACAAAAAATTCATTGCTGGTGGGTAATTTGTAAGAGGAAAATTTGAAACTATGATGTATCGTATATTATTGTATTGTTTTTTACTTTCAAGGAAATAAATTAAGTATACTTCAATCGTTTGGTTTGTTAATAAATATTTGAATAAAAGTTACAACGACAATAATATAACATTACATTATAATGATAATATTAATCACAATAATAACAAATTGATAGTTTTGGATAAAAGCTGGATCATGTTATAACTACTACAAATCATTATGTAATACTAAAGACTTTTAGATAAAAGCCGGAATCATGTTGTAAATTGTAATATCTACTAAGAATCTTTATGTAATATTTAATACTTCACATCACTCCGTGTTTTCTTATTTTACTAAAAAAATTCATTGTTAAAATAATACAAAAGATACATTATAACAACAATCATATGATTTTTATAATATGAAAAATCTAGTAGGTCATATGTATAATGTATTAAAACTTAAAAGTAAAAAAAAAATATTTGTTTCTACTATATCCTCACACCTCATATTTATAATTCACATACTTTTGGATTCCACTTATTCTCTTTGTTCATAACCTCCATTGATTATAACATATGTCTTAATCTAGTGAGTAAAAGGATAAACAAAAACATAAACGGAACATTGCCTTAATCTCTTGAAGCCCCTATCTTAAGGTACCAAAAACCTAAATAGAGGTGAAGATGGAAGGCCCAACGCTTCCCTAATTATTGTTGAAACCCCCGATATCTTCATGCCCTAATTTTTTATTGGAATACAGGCGATGAAGATGGACGGGACGTTACAATGGGTAACATAGATAGTAGGTAAGCCTTAGGAGATAGATTGAATATTGTTCGGAGTAGCCTGATTGAAGATGAAGATAAGCCATTTTATTTTCAAAAATGAAATGTGGAGTAGTAAGGAGCGGTTGACCGGAAAAATGAAAAAAGAAAGTATATAAAAACACCACATGACATAATAATATGAGTTGTTTATTAGATTATTCGTAATACATTTTATTTTCTTTTTCTTTATTTTGTCATGTCAATGTCACATCACTATTCTTTTTTTTTTTCACATACCTTAATTGTTTCTTTTATGGATTATATTTAATCAAACATTAGAAAATCTTAGCTATTCTTTCATTTTCTTTCTCAATCTTTCACCTGTTTTTTTTAATTTTCTTAATATAATTTTGTTTTAAATTAATAACTAATAATAAAAAACAAAAAGTCTCTAACATTAATTTAACTAAAAATAATATCTAAACTACATAGTAAAATTAAAATTTACATAGAAAACAATATATTAAGAAAATCTAGAACACTAGTCGTCTCCGGTCGTTTTCATTAAAACTAAAAATTGTGTGATCTTTTTATTCGAGAATCATATTATGTAATATTTATAGTATATTGTGAGAAATGTTCAATATAGTCTATATTTAATCCATAGTCCTGAGGGACTAATCTTAGCTTTTGGATTAGCCCTATCAATGGTCCAGATTGAATTTTAAAATTATGGGCAGAGTGACATTTTCGTAATTAATATGTTATGTTTTTACATTCACATGTGATATATATTGAATCACATGTGATATATATTGAATCACATGTGATTGAATATTAAAATTTCAGAACTATGTTTTTTATATTGACTTTATTGAACACAACTTAGTATATGGTATTTCTTAGTTTTTCAGAGACCATAATCGTACGAGATTGTGAAGTACGTACTAACATTGTTTAAACACACCAAAAACCCGCTCAACGTCATTCCTTACCAATTATTGCACGAACTTGAACGGTTTCTTTTTGTGGCCATGTGAGCATGTAAAACTCCTCTTTAAAATTCCAGGGACATGGAATGGGAGATGTGACTTTGCAACACTATGTGGGCCTTTCACATAGCTTTTTCAAACTAGACATCAAAATCACTCAAATTAAAACACTTGCCACTAGATTTACATAGTTGTGACATAGCATAATTGTATTGTATCAATCACTCAAATTAAAACACTTGCCACTAGATTTACATAGTTGTGCCATAGCATAATTGTATTGTATCAATCACTCAAATTAAAACACTTGCCACTAGATTTACCTAGTTGTGCCATAGCATAATTGTATTCAACCAACAACTCCCACTAGTTTGATAGTAGGCTAGTAGCATCTATCTCTTATGCATTTATCATTATCAAAAAGTACTTTTAAATCTTAAAATCTAATACGATAAATACTTATAATCATCGTATTTTTTATTAACCACTAAAAATCACGAAATTACGAAACCGTGAAATTCAATATGAGTCATCCATTTGTTCTTAGTAATATGGTTTTTTTATGAAAATGGTAAAATGATAATGTAAGCTCCGAATTGATTTTCTAAATGTATTCAATATCAATACTACCACGATTACCATGATCACCATTAGCGACCACACCTTGTCCGTTGTCACGACACTTTAATGAACGATTACTATCATGTTGTACATGTGCAACCTTTATGTATAAAACCCATAAATGTGACATACTCAAAAGCATAGTCATGCTTTTTATGAGCTAAGTAGTATTAGTTTTCCACTATCACCAATAAAGACTTACGTACACACACATTAAAAAGTATCCCGGACAACGGACGGGTATAACACTAGTTATCTCAGTTTATTCAAATAACCTCATTTATTTTAAAAGTATAACCAAAATAACTATAGTCTAAGAGTATGGGGTGTTACCTTGATATAGTGTGAGATATTAGTTTTTGTTTTTGAATAAAAAGTTGATTTACCACGAGAGACGAAGATAAATAACATCAAGAAGATGATGATGACAAAGTCGTTTTTAGTTCTTCTACGTGAGAGAGATGAAGAGATTTTTAACTTTAAAATCTTATATTTCTAAGGCCATCCATAATGACTCACCCGCCCCCAATCTGGTCAACCATTACGCCATGGTGGGAACCCGCCGTGTGATGGTCAATCGTCTAGTTGGACACAAATGTTTGTGCGTGGCTACTTTGGCGAGAATATGATATATGACGATGAAATGTTTATGTGACGCCGTGACGGGATATAAGAACGAATAGTTGATGATTTCGAGAAAGAGTTTTGATATTTCAAGAGTGTGTGAGATGCAAGAGGTCGGGAGATTTCTCTGCTATAAAAGTGTACTTCCTTTATTCGACAATTGGCATACACCATGGGTGCCGATTCTCTTGACGAGCACTTGAGGATGTCGGAGAAAACATTAAGGGATTGCCTACATAAATTCTACAAAGGTATTATTGTTGGGTTCTAACTTCAAACTGTCAAAACACCTTGTGAATCAGATTTTGAATCACACAAGTTTAAACAAAAAATAAAATCTTTATTTCATAATATTGTATAAAAATTGAAACTTTATATACAAAACACAATGAAATGGATTTTAAACCGAATAAAGATTTAACCTTAACTGTAATATTTGTTTATCTCAAAGTTAGAATTTAAACAAGAAATAAACAATAACGTTAGAAACTTTTTACTTCGGAAGCTCAAGCATTAGTCAACCAGTAATAATGTCAACCGAGATCCTTCTAGCTGGAAGTTACCAACACGAACTCAACTTGTATTAGTTCAACAAACGAGAACCGAAACCCCCTATGGGTGTTTGGTTGAATACATAAGAGGGAGAGAAGGAGTTTTAAATAAATTAACTTAACCATTATTTATGAAGATTATTAATCCTATATATACTATAATAACTATATAATTAAGGATATGTATTATCCATAATAAATAAGATATGATTTGATCACTAAGTTTTGAATTTCAAATACATCTTTAATTCTTTATTATTATGATACTCGATATATATATATATATATATATATATATATATATATATATATATATATATATATATATATATATATATATACAAGGGTTCATGCGAAAAGGGTCTTATTTGCGAAAAATGCGAGAAGAGATCTTAACCATTAAATTTGTTAATCAATGGTTATAAATAATGATGGCAATATTGTAAATAATTAAACATAAAATAGTATTAAATAATAATAAAAAGGGTACATTTGTCAAATAACACACCTCACACCTCACTCCTCTCTCCTCTATCTTTCTCTCTCTCCCCCTTTTACCCGTATAACCCTTCCTCTCCCATCATTCTTCAAAAAAAAAAAAACCTAGACACTCTTCTCTTTCCCCTCGCCGGCGGCGACAAGCCATATTCCCGATCTCCTCTTTGCTATCGCCGGTGGCAACAGGTATTTGAATATATGTTAATTGGGGTTGTACACGGTTGAACACCACCATAGGTATTTGAATACTCAATGTATTTGAATACATGCTCATCCTCTATGTTACAGTGGGTATTTGGATATATGTTAATTGGGGTTGAACACCACTGTTGAAGATCAAATATATATTAAATGTTAATCACTAGTTTTTTTTATTTTTTTATATTCAGTTTGTTGGTTTTTAATATATGTTAATTGGGGTTGAATCTAAGTTACAATTTTGGTATATACTCTTGAACATCATTTAGTGTTGTTAGATAAATAGGTTTTTGAATCTAAGTCTCAGGAGGAAATTGGTCTTGTGCAGTATTGAATACTGTTGTGAATTACTGTTATAAATTCAATATTGAATGCTGTAAATTTATCTTAAAACCGGTATAATTTAACTGTGTTCATTATCGCACACATAATTTAAACAAGAAGCAGTAAAATTTACAATATTGAAAATTATGTAAATCGTTGTATTCATTAGTAAACACAATACACCCTAACGAAAATTTGAAAGTTGTGTTCAGCAATTTACACCGTATTTAATAATAAAATAGAAGTAAATTCTATAAATTTGGGAAATAAATTAATTAGAAAAAGAAAATTTTAATAAGAAGAGATAAGGATGAGTATTTTAAAAAAATCCTGGAGAAAATAAAGAGGAGAAAAAATAGGACTTGGTTAACTAAAAATAAATTAAAAAACTAAAGAAAGTGGTAAAAGACCTTATTAACCTTTTGAATTAATAAATAAATAACAAAGAACTAGTGGCCCAAATCGCTTCTCGCGCTTTTCGCATGAACCCTCCCCTATATATATATATATATATATATATATAGAGAGAGAGAGAGAGAGAGAGAGAGAGAGAGGGTTTTTGCGAAAAGTGTCTTATTTGCGAAAAATGCGAGAAGCAATCTCAACCACTTATTGCTATTTGATCTTGTGGTATAGATTAATCATGTTTTTTATTTTTTATTTATTTAAAAGGGCATAATGGTAAAACAAAAAAATTCTTTTTCCAATCTATATTTCTCTCTCCAATTTTTAATAAAAAACAAAATAAATTAAAAAAATTAATAGATAATAATTAATTTAACAGAATTCATCGCTGAACACACCCAAAGTTAGTTACTAGTTTTTCATCATTATTTGAGTTCGATAATGCACACAGCCAAAACTGTTAAAACCTTAAGATAAATTTACAATATTCAGCATTGAACACAATCAAAGATATACAAGTTTTTAAATTAATTTACAATATTTGATATTGAACACAGTCATGATATACAAGATTTATGAAAACTTACAATATCAATATTGAACACAATCAATGATATACAAATTTCATGATAACATTTACGATATCTATTACTGAATACAGCCAAATTTCTATTAAACCTAGATCAGACAATTCACAAATTAATAACATATTAAAAACTAATATAAAAACTGTATGTGAAGTGTGAACAATGCGTAAAAAACAAGAAAAAAAAATTTCAGATTCACCAACCTATTTTCATCTAACCACCATAAAACATTTTCATCAAACCTTACAAAAACATTTGGTCAGATTTATCGGTCTGCAAAGAAAAAAAATGTATTTATGGATCTGTTGCAGATCGAGAAGCATATTAACAACAGAAAACAACAAGGAGATGATCGGCGATGGGGAAGAAGGGTGTAAAGGACGGTGGCCAGTGAGGGTGTACTCACGGCGAGGATGTAGGGCCAGCGAGGGTATAGGGCGCCGATGAAACCCTAAATCGACGGTGGTTTGGTGCTGGAGGGTGGCAGCGGCGTCAGGCGGCGGCGGTGGTTAGATGCTTGAGGGTGGCAGCGACGAAATCCTAAACGTGGACCTCGATGGCGACCTCGGCGGCGGTGGACCTCGATGGCAACCTCGGTTGCGGTTGACCTCGATGACGACCTTGGCGGCGGTGGACCTCGATGGGAACTCGGTGGCTGTGGACCTCGCAAAGCTGGGCAGAAAAGTTTAGGGTTTTTGAATTTTGAAAGAAAAAAAAAATATAAGGTATGTATAAGGGAGGGACCGACGAGAGCGGGAGGGGGAATAGGGTTGTTAAATGTCAATATTACCCTTTTCTAGATTAATAAAATACCAATAAATTTACTTATAATTACAATCTTGCCATATATGATGATAGCCATTGATTAATTAACTGTGGTCCAGATTACTTCTCGCACTTTTCACAAATAAAGTATTTTTCGTATGAACCTTTGTCTCTCTCTCTCTCTCTATATATATATATATATAATATTTTAGGTCATAGTAATAACAATAGTTAATCCAGTAAACTAAATGATTTAAACTAAATATGTAATTTCTTTTTCGAGCATCTTAATTAATTATGTATATACACATTGTACGCTGCACATGAAACCAAACACGACTTTTCTGACATACTTTGTAGCATAGATTGTACTTATTAGGCTTCAGAAAATTGTTTGGTAGAATGAAGAGATCAGTATATGAGAGGTGATCATGAACATCTGAAAATAATGCTAGTGGCGGTAGCATCCCATGATCTATCGACCTAACATGCATTTTTGGAGTTTCCGATTTCAACAACGACATTTATGTTCTCAATCAACCATTTTTATTCAACAATGTCTGAAGAAAGAGGCGGATAAATAGTATATTTCAAGGCTTAAAAATGTCACGCATGAAAATATATTTAATAATAAATTCAAATTAAAGTTAAATTGAATCTAATTTTCAATAAAAAAAATAAAAACTGAACCCAACTTTTTTTGTTATCAAACGGATATCGGGATATGCAGATGGGTGTTAATTCCATTAAATCTGTAAGCTTGCATATTCAAATACCCCTTGAATCTTGATCACTCATCTGGGATTTTAGCTAAAATTCAGAACAATCTTCTAATAATAATATATATATAAAAGACTAGTTTGATCAAATTTATTAGACGATATCAACCATTAATTTTATAAAATATTTAATCTTGACCATCCATTAACTTAAAATCAAAAAATTAATTTTGACTTTTTAGAGTCAAATTTGTTAGAGATAATTTCATATTTACACTTATTAAATCATAATAAATTGTATTTGTCTATCTTAATTTATAAATATCATATTTAAGCTTTATAATATTTCAAAATATTATATTTAACCAAATTCTTAGTTTTATTCATTCTAAAGTATTTTATAATAATTTACATTTCTTTTTAATTATAATCAATAACACTTAACTTTATTACATTTAATTGTAAAAATAATGATTGACGATTTATTTAAAAAATACAATCACGTCTCTTCGTATCATGCTACCATGTCTCTGCCGTCAAATCTGTCCTCCTGCTCGCGTCGATGTTTCCACCACTGGTTAGAGTGTTGACGTGGTACGTCGTATTTTTTAAAATTATCATTTTATTCACGTTTTATAATTATTTAATACGTTTTTATTAATATTTAATACTTATTTTTTAAACCAACTCGTGTATCATACGGGTATCTAGTCTAATAAAATAATAAAGAACAAGAAAGATTGTCCTTTCATTTGATATTATTAAAATCAAATTATAAGCATGAGAACCAAAGAAAGCATGAAATTGATTCCATTTTAACTTTTTGTCAATAATTCTAATTATTGACGGTTTTCAGATCTTGATAGATTTTAATTTCTTTATAACACTAAAGAAATTGAATTACATTTCTTAAATATTATCTTTTAATATATATAAAAGACTAATTAGATAAAATTTATTAGACGATCTGAACCGTTTATTTAATAAAATATTTAATCTTAACCATTTATTCATTTAAAATCAAAAAATCAATTTTGACTTTTTAAAATCAAACTACCACATATATATTTTATTTAAATTGGTCTAGAAGATTGACTTAAGCAACAAATTTTGATATTAGAAACTCACGTCTAATTAAGTGATAAACTTAGTCCGAATTTTCCGAACTAGGATTCAATTAAGAGAGGTCATTTCTAGACAATAGATTACTTCGTACATTGTAAGTATAGATATTAAATAAAACATAATACAACATGACATAAATAGATTACTTCGTACATTATAAGTATAGATATATTAAATAAAACATAATATACAACATGACATAATAATACTATAATAGTATGTTATGTATCAAATAAAATCTATTTATTTATATATTCTAATCTTCTAATAATATAAATAAAAGGCTAACTTGATAATATTTATTAAATGATCTTAATCATTTATTTTAAAAATTATTTAATCTTGACTATTCTTTCACTTAAAATCAAAGAATCAATTTTAACTTTTTAGAGTCAAAATTATTAAAGATAATTTCATATATATACCCTTATTAAATTATATAAAATCGTATTTATCCATCTTAACTTACAAATATCATATTTACCCTTTATAATATTTCAAAATATCATATCTAACCAAATTCTTAGTTTTATCATTTTAAAATATTTTATAATCATTTAAATTCCTTTTTAATTATAACGGATAACGTTTAACTTTATTAGCCTTAATTGTAACAATAATGATTGATGTCACATATAAAAATACAATCATGTCTCTTCATATTTTGAACTACGTTTATGCCGTCAAGTCTTTCTTTCCACTCGCGTCGATGTTTCCACCGTTGGTTAGAGTGTCGATGTCGTACGTCGTAATTTTTTTAATTCTCATTTATTTTGTGTTTTATTATTATTATTTAATACGTTTTTTCTTATGTTTAATATTTATTATCTTTTATACCAACTCGTGTATCACACAGACATTTAGTCTAGTTTTTATTATATAAGGTTTAGTTATTAAAATAATATTTAAATGTTTAGTATTTTCTTTAAATTTAGTTGAATTCTAAACTAGTAATTTTAAATTATACATAGAGACTAAGATTTTAGGATTGATGGTTCTAGAAATAAAACACGTTTTTAATTTCGTCAATACTCACTCGGTCACCAAATCAAAAGTCACGGCGGTGCGGAGATAACGTCACTTACCAATAAATACATCCATCGCCACACCACCACCACCGATTCATCATCCACAACAACAATGGCCGCAAAAGCTACCCTACTACTCATTACCCTAATCACCGTAATCTTCACGACCCCTGCTCTCGCCGGCGATCAACCTACGGTCTACCAGATCCTTGAAAAGTACGGTCTCCCTAGCGGCCTTTTGCCCGATTCCGTCAAATCCTACTCTCTCTCCCCCGATGATGGAAGTTTCGTCGTCGAGCTCGAACAACCGTGCTACATCCAGTTTGACTACCTTGTTTACTACGACACTAAGATCACCGGGAAGCTCAACGTCGGATCGATTACAGATTTGGATGGAATCCAAGTGAAGAGGTTTTTGTTCTGGTTTAGTGTCGATGAAATTAGGGTTGACTTGCCAAGCTCGGATAATATCTACTTCACTGTTGGGATTATCAATAAGAAGCTTGACATCGATCAGTTTGAGACGGTTCGATCTTGTACAGATAACGCCCTTGCCTCTTGTGGACAATCAAATCGTATTTTTCAGGTATATCATTCACTAATTCATTTCAAATAGCGATATTTTAATTAACAGCATTATTATTATCTAATTTCTAAGATTCAAGGGAAAACTAATCTGATAGGTAGGTTGATTAGGAAGATGACAAAATCGAAAATCATATAGTTTTTGTTAAATAATCCCATTAGGGACTACTTTGGTTGTTATACTGAACACGCAGCAAATGTGCAAAATTTCTAATCGGGAGCTTCTTGACGCAATTCTACTGTCAGCACTTTTGTCCGAGTGTTTCTATTCAAATCGCTGTCCCTTGTGCAGCTACAATTTTTGGTTGAATCTTGGAGTGGGGCTAAACTTAACATTTTGGGAACATTTAGACCTAACCTGCTATTTGGCATAAGAACCCTAACCTAAACTCAACCTCATTTTGTGGTTAGTCTTGTTTTGGTTACCTCACTCTGTGGTTAATCTTCACTTTGGTTCATTCAACTGTTAATAAGCAGAACAGGTAAAAAAAATATACATATGTATTGGTCTATAACAATAAATCACTAATATTAGCCAATCAATCACAATAATACTGACATGGAAAACATCAACCCATGGGCAAAAGGTTGTTGGTTTAAAACATCGTTTGCTTTGCTGTAATAAATAAAAGGTTGTTCAATGTGTTCCAAGAGTGTTTGGTCCATGAGAGACTCTTTGTCGCTGTTTTATCTGTATGTGGATATGCAAATTATAACTTAACTCAACCCTCATGCTTCATGGCTAAATCTGTATTCATTTTGTTCTTCTTACAGCTTTCAACTACTGCTGATGAGGTGGAAATGCTGATCACAGAGTAGACCTAACACGGGCAGCATGTTCTACACGGGAAAGCGGATAATAAGAGTTGTATGTTTGTATCCTGTATTTTCAAGGTCAGAAGCCACTGGGCCGGGCCAACAGTCGAGCCTCGTTGAGCCTCTGTATAAGTATAACAATTTAGAAACTTTTGGAATGTCGGAACCTGTACTAAGAAGTGTATAATATCGTGTCTAATATCGTATCATCAGCTTTCCCCTACGGAATGACTATAATATCAATGTGTTTTAGCAACTCATGAATGTGTTTTGCCGTTTTATTGCTGTGAAAGTTGCCAATTATCTTCATGAGGCAAATGAAGAACAAATGTTCTTTGTGTACAAGAGTGTTGCACAAATTGAGCTAGTTGTTTAAAGTTTGCTTAAACCACTTTGTTAATTTTTCTAGGGTCACGATTAGTTAGAATAAACAATCAAGACACAAGTCAAAATCTGTAGTCAACACAGAATTCAATTACGCATGCTACCAAGATCTCAAAACAGGGCAAAAACAGTCTTACAAAATCAGTTTTATAAGATTCATGCTTTTCTCAGCATTGGCTACTTGCATTGCATTAAACTTTTGTACAAAACCTGAAGAATTAGCCAATAACCATGATGCCCTCATCTTAAGTTTCTTGATACTACCTCATTGTGTTCTTATTTCCAGCCATTGAATCAAACTCCACATCACACACAGAAAACAGATTCTTCTTCAACAATCAATGTCAAGGGTTTGTCAAGCTTGAAGCACTTGACAGTGCACAATGTGGCTCTTCAGACTGTTTCGGCCCGATAAACTTGACCATAAATTTGTGAACAATGTTTTAATCTGACCTTTTCCAGCTATGTTCTCCCAAAGCTGAGGATTACTCTCCACTTCTTTATTCGGGCTTGATATATCAACCAAACTGAGACTCATATTATTTCTAATGATACACAACTTCCCGTTCAAAGAAACAAGAGCCGCAGCCTCTAAAGCACGCGAACTCCCTAAATGAACCTTACTATCAATAAATCTTTTCCAAGAACTCGACTCTTCTTCGTAAACCCTAATCTTGCATCCATCACGACAATCCAAAGCATAAAGCTGCCCATTCATAGAGATACTCGGGTTTCTCCAACCACCAATCATACCATTGGTAATGGACCCCCATGTGTTGGATTCTGGGCTATATGCTTCACTAAGGACCTCCCGGTGGGCCCCGAGCCCTTTCAAGAACCACTTTCCGTTATGCACCACGCCTATAAACGGCACCATAGCTGTGCTCATATCTGATATGAAGTTCCATCTGTGTTTATTGGGATCATAAACTTCTGCAGACCGAAGGGTGCGGTGAATCCCTTCACATTCACCACCCGCCACATAAAGACAGTTGTTAATCACACATGCACCAAAGAAATGCCTCTTTCGAAGCATATCAGGAGCTCTATGCCATTTGTTTGTTCTGGCACTGTAGAAAATAACCCGTCTCATAGAACCCTTAAGTGGGTCTTTACCTCCGAATAGATAAAGATGACACCCGCTTAAAACTGCACAGCCAAACCCGAGTGCATAACCATATTCTACAGGGACAGGTGGAAGTGGTTGCCATAGTTGGTAAATGGGGTCAAAAGCATGCCAAGAAATCCGTCCATCACGGTCTCTTTTGAAGACGTAAACCCATTCTTCTGCCATTCCAAGACTCTTTCTAAGGGAATAGAAGTAATTACCAGAGAGAAGCCTGAACCATCTTTTGCAAACTAACCTAAGCTTGTTATGCTCGGCTCGTGGGACCCGGATTAGACAAGCAATGGCTAGGTCGTCTGGGAGCCCAGGTAGGAGAGGTGGCTGAACCCTGGTTCGTTCCCTTCGCCCACTCTTGGACTTGTGTGCACGGGGGTTTATATCAGGCTGGATGCAAAGTTTTGACCCAGGGACGAATTTTCTGGCTCCAGCTACTGTTTTTAAACCTGCATCAACTCTGCAGTAGCAAGAAACTGACTCTACCTGAACCATTTATCCATGTTAGGGTGCAAGAAATCACCATAATTATGCAAGAATTAATATAAAGAAGGCTGATACCATTTACAGTATACATCACACACAATAAGTTTACCCATCATACAGTCCAGTTTTGTGTTTATTCACACAAAAAGGAGTGTTTCACATAGTCTTGCTGTCTTGTTCAATAATTCGTCAAATATCCAGAATTATGTTTAGAGGAGGAAAAAGAAGAAATCATCAAGAGCCAAACGACACCATCATGTACTTTGTAAGTATTGATAATAGAAGATTACGACATTTCTAAGGCAAATCTGACAAAGAACTTCAAAATAAAATAAAAAACCTTATTTTGATGCTGTAAGTTTCTTGAACATTCAGTAATAAACATAGTTACTATTCAAGAGAGCAAAATGAGTAAAACAGTTCATAAATTTCCCCAAGTTTAGCTTCAAAATCCTGGCTTTCAGTATTAATTTACAGAATAATTGAGTTACATTCATGAATAACATGATTAAGAACAATTAGTCTGCTAAACAATAGCTATCTGAGAGCTTAAATCTTATCAAACAAAATGCTGATGGATTATACTCGCAAATAGCTTAATGAAGCAGACAAAAGCTCACCACAAACAGGCATTTTGCAGTACTCGAATAGGCATGCTTAAGAAATCCATAAACAAAGCCAGTTGAGGATGAACTTTTTATCCCCAAATTGCCATGAAAAAAAACCCACATAATTGAGTATAAATTAGCAAAAACCCACATAATGACTTTTGGGTAATGTCAACGTTTCTTCAAGTTTTCAATCAATTTCATCTGGGTATCTCTATACATCACTCAATAAACCAATATATTCGATGAAGAAACAATTATCTTACATGCAATTGTTTAAAATTAAAAATAAAATAAAATCCGGAAACAGATGCTCATTTCATCAAGATTTCATCCGAGTACAATCGAAACACTCGCGCAACAAAAAAGCTGTATAGAATTGGTCAAAGAATATAAAGGACTCACCAGTGGTGCTTGAACTCGAAAACCCCTTTGCTGAACAGTGGAAGACCGTTCGAATTGAGCTAATTCAGCCATCTAAATCACAATTGCAGCAATTTCATACGATTAAATAATGTTTTCTTCTTCTACAAACACATAAATCAACAAATCAAGGATTTAGGACTACTATCTGTCGTAGATCAAGGGGGGAAAAAAGGAGAGACCGGCAATCTTGAAATCCGATCCCAGGACTACAATATTCGAGAAAGAATCCACCGGATCAAAGAAATCGTCTTTCAAAATTTATACGAAAAATGCGAGGTGAGGAGTGTGTGTGCGTCGATGCTGAAAAGTTGAAGATTTGAAGCAAATTGAAAACACAAAAAACGGGAGAGGTGAAGAGTAATGTGATGAAGCGAGAGATCACAGACACAATTGGGCTGGAGTCGTGTTGATTTTGTTGTTAATTATGGTAGGTAATGGAGCAATAAATTGAATAAGGATGGAATTTATGAATTAATTAAGAAAATGATAATAAAAAGAATGATTTTGTAGTGATTGGTTAATGAATTGTAGGCTTCAAAAGGTTAAAAGTTCAACTTGGTAGGTCAACGAAAGTTTGGACCTTTTCAAATCCTTATTTTTTGTTGTATAAATATAATAACACCGCAAACTAATTTATAATAATGTATTATGTATTATATATTCTACATTTTTTCCCTATTATATTGTCTATCTCTACAATTTACGTTTTAACGTTTCAAGTTTTATTATTATTATTATTTTATTATTATTATTATACTAAAAGGCTTCAATTGTATAATGTTTATTAGGTTTTTTATAAGGTTATTGTCTCATCTCTTATAGTAAATAAAATATTAGTTTTTTTAAGAGAAATTAAATATCCTCCTATTTTGTGTTCCTACTTCATCCTCCTACTCATCATATGATGACATGTGTACTTAACTAATTATCTTTCTTCACCTTCTCCCTTGATTTTGACATTTTTCTTGATCAAATAAGTAGGATAAAACATTAGGAGGATATATAATTTCTCTTTTTTTAAGTATGATTAAGTTGTGTTTGTTCCACTATTAAAAGAAGTCTAAGATTTTTAACACTTAATTTTCTATGTATCCAACATATTATCCTTTACAGACATATAGCATATGACACTGATAAGACGGATAATATGGATTATTTTAGTTATTAAATCAAAATAAAATAAAATTCATTTTAATCGGTATTTATTTATTCATATATCACATATGTTATCCTTTCATTGTAAAGACCCAACATCAAATAATAAAAACCCTTTAGATGCAAATATCTCTCGACAAATTTCTAGGTATGTGATTTGAGGGTAACCATTCTATTTATCACAGAATTTTTGCAATTTAAGAGTTTCAAAGTTTTTTTTTAATTCTTGAGATATGAGGATTTCAAATATTTGTTATTGCTAACATAATCGAAATGCGGAACAACTTTATTCTTGTTCTTGCGCTCAAAGGTTTCCTTAAAGATGAGATGTTTTCACATATTTGTTATTGCGATATGAGGGTTTCAAAGATGTGCATCTATTCTCGCGACTTAAGAATTTAAAAGATGTTATCACATGTCTGTTTTCGCAAGCATAGCCGAAATAGGAACAATCCATTTTCATTTTTTATACTAATTCTTAATTTATAATTCCATTTAATCATCGTCACAAAAGTCTTTACTCACCAACAAATTTTATTCATATACAAATTAATCTTTTTCTATCCAATATGTATAGTATATTCTTGTAATACGCATAATGATTTTGTTGTATGAAAAAAAAATTGTTTTTTCTCTGTCAAGTATTCGTTTTAATATGTTTTATAAGAGATGTAGTCACGCCATTTTATTAATTTTGATATTTGTGTTGCTTTTTTAAGTAAAATAAAATATAGTAAATAAAGTAAAAAAATATATCACCTTGCTAGTTATATTTTTTTTTCAAATATATATTATATTCTATATATATTGACTTTATGCCAACAACTGTGTATTATTTCAATAATAAATTACCTATATAAATAAAGGTTGATGACTTTGCATGATTAACTTGTCTAGCTTATTAAAATCATCATTTCACTTATAGTATTAATACACTTACTATAGTTTAATTTAATTATTTGTTCTGGTCGAATCCTTTCAAGTCTTGCTTACGTTCATGTTTCTTCTCTAAATATATTATCGACTAAGGATGGGTACGTCTGTATATATATAGGGGAGGGTTCATGCGAGAACCGCGAGAACCAATCTCAGTCGTTCCTTGGATATGGGAAGTTAAACGGATGGAGAGCGTGGAGGGATAGAGTGTGACATAGTGCATGTGAGAAATTCATGGGTGGGCAATGACATTGAAGGAGGGGGAATTGGACGTTTTAGATTGGTTCTCACGGTTCTCGCACTAAGAATGGTTCTCGCATGAACTTTTTCATATATATATATATATATATATAGGAAGAAGTTCCATTGAGAACCACAAGAACCAATCTGAGCCGTCCAATTCCCCCTCTTTCAATGTCATTGTCCACCCATGAATTTCTCACATACACCCTGCCACACTTGATCCCCCCACGCTTTACATCCAGGAATTCCACTTATCAAATCAACGGCTAATATTGGTTCTCGCACTAAAATCGGTTCTCAATAGAACCCTCCCCTATATATATATAGGCAAAAGTTCAAACGAGAACTGTTTTTCGTACGAGAATTGCGAGAATCAATTCGAGATGTCCAATTTCTCTCTTTTAATGTCATCATCCACCCATGAATTCCTCACATGCACCATGCCACACTTGATCCTCCCACGCTCTACATCCATAAATTCCACTTATCAAATCAATGGCTAAAATTGGTTCTCGTACGAAAAACAGTTCTCGTTTGAACCCTCCTATATATATATATAGGCAAAAGTTCAAACGAGAACTGTTTTTCGTACGAGAACTGCGAGAACCAATCTAAGCTGTCCAAATCCCCCTCCTTTAATGTCATTGCCCACCCATGAATTCCGCACATGCACCCTGCCACACTTGATCCCCTCCACGTTCTCCATCCATGAACTTCCCATATCCAAGGAACGGCTGAGATTGGTTCACGCAGTTCTCGTACGAAAAATAGTTCTCGTTTGAACCCTCCCCTATATATATATATATATATATATATATATATATATATATATATATATATATATATATATATATATATAATTTTACTTCACCCGATTTAACAAAATATAGGTGTTGCTAATTAAATTAACATAAAAAACACCCTAAATCTTAAATTAAAACTAAAGATTAAGTTTCTATAATTTGGAGTATTTTAACATTATTAATTTTAATCTCATGTAATTAAATTAAATCCCTTAGAGACTTATAGCCGTATACAAGTTATTTAAAAAGTAATTTTAGAATTTTTACAACATATCTATATTCGAGTATTTGATATTAGTTCTGAAAACTAATTCCCTATTTTTATTTAAGATAGCTCCTTACAATTTACTTAAAAAATAATATGTAAGCATTAGAATTTATAATTTTTTTACTTTTTTCATAATTTAGATTGTTTTATAAATTTTGATAATTTAGATTTTATTTTTTACTATACGAGTAATTATTTTTTCGTCTTAATTTGTAGTATTTATAGAAAATATGTAAATTGAAGACAACAAAATTTCCAACGTAACTACATGATAAGCAATTAATATACCATACATTTACAAGGAAAATAACATGGTTCTAAATAAATAACAAAATTGGCGCTAATTTAACAAAACGGCCTGTAGATCAGCTGGGTAAGGCGTGCGTGAGTAAGGGAAAGGCGGTATGTAGATCAGCAGGTCGTCGGTTCGACTCTTACCATGTTTATATTTTTCTTACATTAATTTCTATCAAATTTTTCAATACTAACCCTCTGTCTTTTCTCATGTTCCAATAATAACCTCATATTATTTATAAATTACAATAAAAACACCTAACTTTAATATAATTTATAAAAAAACTTTAAAAATATAGTTTTTAGGAAATAAATGTTTTAGTACGAGTTATAAAGTAACTTTACACGGTTTTTTTTACGATACATATATATTACAATAACTTTTTGTTTCTTTTTCGGACATATTCAATAACTAAGATCAATTCTAAAAACATGTATACATTTAATATGCCCATATACGCTTACATAATACATCTTATGTACACGAGCAAATTATAACTTTCTTTTAATAACGAAAAAAACCAAACCCTAAAATTATGAACCCTTTAAAATACAAACAAACATGAAAATTGAAATTCAAAACTTCATATATCTAAATAGCACAACTATTGAAAAGGTTGTGATCATTGTTCAGGCTTATTTCAATGACTCTCAACGACAATCAACAAAGGATGACATTGTTTACATATTTTACGTAGTTTCAAGATACATGGAAGCTAAATCACTTTTAAAGAATTCAAGTGATTCAACTATTTTAAGTTTCATACCTAAATCCAATTTACCATATTTATGCAAGTGGTTTAAGTATATATTTTTTTTGATGAATAATCTAACCAAACTCGATTAAAAATTAATTAATCTCCGACGCAAAGCGCAGGTAAGCTAACTACTAGTGTATATATATGTCATGTCTGGAATAAAAAAACTCCAAAAATAATATTTTTTATATTTTATTATTATTGATTTTTGTTATATGGACAACAAGACTCTTAGACTCGTTTAATTATTAACAAAATATTTGCTACATTCTAACTAAATTATAGAAAAAGAAATCTAGAAAATCGTTGTATTAATACTCATATCCAAAAATATAATTTTTATTGCAAGGTAAAGGAATCTAGAACTTAGTTAATTTGATTAATAATGCTATCTATAACTCTAATTATTATCTGAACGATGTTTTTTTAAGTAAATTAGAGGTGTATTTTAACCAATTACTTATAATATTTACCGTAACTAGAAGAATACATTATCTACTAATGAATACATATTGTTATTGTTGTTGAAGAACTTAAAATCATAGTTTTTTAGTTTTATGAAATATAACTACGGACCACTCAAAACTATTGATCGATAAAAGTATACAAAGAAAACGAAAAAGAAAGAAAAAAGTATTTTAAAACTTAACCATTGGTTGACTATTATGTCAACAGCTGCATTGAGCCGGTGACAACCCATTTGACAAAGTCAATGACTTTTTTTTACAATTACCATCTTATTATAGAAAAATAAATAATATAATAATAATAAATATTTAATATTATAATGATGTCGTTTTCATTGAAGGGCGTTTAAGTAAATTCTTATAACCAATCTTTATTAGTTCTTATCAAACATTGCCGTCTAAAACAATAAACAAAGACGGTCCCATTTGAAATGAAAATATAAATCATCAATTTTATTTTCTTTTTCTTTTTATAAGACAGAAACCTTTTGTATTAAACTAGTGGTAGCGTGTCCACGTTTCGCGTCGGGAAGTAATTTTTTTTTAATCGTGTTTGATTAGATTATTCACTTAATGCTATTTACTAAAAGCCCAAAAAAAAAAAGATTTGAAACCACATACGCAAAAATGGTAAATTAAATTTAGATTTGAAACTTAAAAACAATTGACTCGTTTGAATTTTTTATAAGTAATTTAGTTTAATGTATCTTGAAACTATGTAAAATATCTAAACAATGAGAGTCTATTTCACTACTTTTTTTTAACAGAAAATTAAACACGCACACACACCCACAAAATCTAATCCTAAATCTACTTCATTGTCCATAACAGATACCACTGGGCTACAAGCCTATTTTACCATAACAAATGTGACTTGGATTTTGTAGAATGACAAGTACTCGTATAACAAAAGAACTACATAAACTTAACATAAAAAAATAAAATCCACACCTTAAGGCCCTATTAAAACCAACATCCAAGGTCATCATTTTGTTCAATATCATAAAAAGAACACTAAATAATGACAATATACATCTATAGGAATATAACAAAAATTAAATAATAGTTTATACTAATAGTAAATGATAGAACAACCCACTAAAAACATGTTAGAAAAAAGGGAAAATTACCATTTTTGCTAACATACTATTTAATTTTTTCCAATTTTACCAACATTCTTTTTATTTTATCAATTACACCATTACACTTTCAATATTTTTCTAATTTTACCAACATTCTTTTTATTTTATCAATTACACCATTACACTTTCAATATTTTTCCAATAAACACAAGGTTTACCCCTACTAAGCGGTAAGACTGTCAACTTGGGTCGGGTTCGTGTTATTGGGTTCGTGTCAGTTTCGTGTCGACCCAATTTCGACCTATTTATTTTCGTGTCAGGTTCGGGTCGTGTCACTTTTTTCGTGTCGGGTTTGGGTCGTGTTTTGTGTCAACCGATTTCGGTCAAAAGTATTTGACTAGTTAACAATTAGATAAACATCAAGCTACAAAAGTTAATATAAGAAATTTATATATCGTAAATAAGAGCCTTAACTATAAACCTTTGCAAATTTACTTTAGTACGTGATTTCCGTAATTCTAAATTGCATAGTTTATTTTTTAAAAAAAGTTAATATAAGAAATTTATATATCGTAAATAAGAGTCTTAACTATAAACCTTTGCAAATTTACTTTAGTACGTGATTTCCGTAATTCTAAATTGCATAGTTTATTTTTTTTAAATATTACTGCAAAGTTTTTTTTCTCCATTTTCATATAATTTTAAGAATTTCTTTTCATTTATGGTTTATATAATGTTTAATCCAAAACCGTATTTGAAACCCATAATCGAAAACCGTAATTGATAACCGTACCAGAAACCCGTATTCGAAAACCATAATCGAAAATCAAAAAAATACTAGTCAAATACTTTTGACCGAAATGGGTTGACACGAAACACGACCCAAACCCGACACGAAAAAGTGACACGACCCGAACCTGACACGAAAATGAATAGGTCGAAATTGGGTCGACAAGAAACTGACCCGAACTCGAACAACACGAACACAATAACACGAACCCGACCCAAATTGTCAGCCTTAGTAGGTAAACCTTGTGTTTATTGGAAAAATATTGAAAATGTAATGGTGTAATTGATAAAATAAAAAGAATGTTGATAAAATTGGAAAAATATTGAAAGTGTAATGGTGTAATTGATAAAATAAAAAGAATGTTGATAAAATTGGAAAAAGGTGAATAATATGTTGGCAAAAATGGTAATTTTCCCTAGAAAAAATTTAAAATAAGGAAACTAAATGAGCCATGAGTCGAACTCGAGACTCTTCCAATATATACAACGCAACTACCACTCCTGCTATATTTCCTTTTTTAACTTATTTGGAATTAGATATATATAGCCCTCTCGTCTTTTGATATAGAATACGACAAACATTTTTCCTTCTATTTGTATGTATTTATAATAATCAACGAAGTTACAAACACAAATATCGTATTATTCTTTTTGAGAAATGTTCAATATAGTCCATACTTATTGCATAGTCCTGAGGGACTAATCTTAGCCCTTGGATCATCCCCATCAATGGTCCAGATTGAATTTTAAAATTTTGGATTGAGTGGCATTTTCGTAATTAACATGTAATGATTTTACCATCACATGTGATTGTATAGTGAATCACACGTGATTTTATATTGAATCACATGTGATTAAATATTAAAATTTAGGACTATGTTTTTTATATGGACTATATTGAACACAACTCTATTCTATTTAATAAAGATTAACGCATATATAGAAGTTCTAATGAGTATTAGAAATTACATAAGAATGAAGGTTTTGATCTCAGTCGTCTAATTCTCCTTTTTTTAATTTCATTGTCCACCGATTATTTCATCACATAAATCATGCCACACTTTATCCCCACGTTTTATATTTATGAATTCCATTTACAAAATAAACATCGAAAGAAGAAAATATATTTATTATTGCTAAGACGCATGAAATTAGTCTTAATTGTTAGATTATGTGCAGAGATAATTAATGGGCACATTGTATCCAATGTTATAAGAGACTAAAGGGTCACACCGCTGCACACCCAATTCGGAACAGTTGGATTTCACCTTTATTCTGTGTGGAAATAATTAATCAGTTAGATTAATTATTAAAGAGTAAGAGGAAATTATTAATCAGTTAGATTAATTATTAAGGATAATTAATCAGTTGGATTAATCATCAAGAAGAGAGAAATAAATAATTAATCAGTTTGTATTAATTATTAGAAAGGAATAAATAACAAATAGTTATTTATTATTTAAAGAGAATTAAATATTAAGTTTTAATATTTAACGGACAGTTGATTGATAGTTAATCAATTAACTAGTAAAGTCCAGGGGGTCAATATGAGAAGAGTTGAAAGTTTAATTAAAACCAGCGGGCTTTTAATTAAACGGGCTTAGGTCCAAGTTAATCCTTATAAATATATCCTTAAGGCTTAAGGATTAAGGTGTGTGTTACACAAGGGACTAAACCTAGCCGTCACTCTCCCTCACTCTATCGATCTCGGCTCTCTCTCTCCCGATCGATCTCTCTCTCGTCGCAAGCTCTCTCTCGGCTCTCTCTCTTGCCGTCGAACAAAGAAGAACACCGCAAGGGTGTTTGCGTTTTTGGTGATCGACGCAAGTGGACACACACACACATTCTCGATTTCGAAAATTGAAGGCTTGGTGATCCAGGAGCGGTCTAGCAGCCAGTTCCAGTGAGGTGCAGTAGTGGTGGACTATCTTTAGCAATCCTAAAGGTTTTGTTCAGGTATAATTCTATAACCTTATCTATGGGTTGTTTGTTAAGAAACTATGTTGATCATGTAAAAGTTTTAAAGATCCTAACCCTTTTTTGGGGTTTAGAGGGTTGTGTTCAATCCAGTTCCGCTTTTAGGATTGAACCAGTGGAATCAAACCCAGGATTGACCAGTTTGTGTCTTAGGTGGTTTGGTCAGGTTCAAAACCCTTTATTAATAATTATTAATTAGCGAGCAATTTGACAAGAGTACTTGTAAAAATGTTTATTCTTTAGTTTAAATTAAAATGTTCTCCATTGTTGAATTTTAAGAAGAAAGAAAGAATAAAAAAGAAGAACCTTTCAGTTGAATTTCAACGTATGTTATACCTCTCCCAAGTATTCAAGGGTACGTACATTCTGCTTTTTTAAGATGTTGCCGGCGGTTTGCGATTATTATCTTTTATTAATCAAATTTATTAACTATCCTAAAGTCAAAGTCAAACACTTCTTTTATGATGGTGATTTTCTACTTTGATTTAGCTTTTTATGCATGGTAATTATATCCGTTTTTAAAAGTAATTTTTTGCTACATTGCATCCTTCCGCTAAACAACGTCGTGATGGGAGGTGGATGTGATGGATACCATGACCAGATCTAGTAGGGTGACTTTTTTCTTTTTGATTTTTTGTTATTAAAATTTGATTGGTGAATTGTAACTTATGTTCAATATAGTTAAGTGTCTCTTTCTTTTGTATTGAAACTTTCCCGTCTTTCAAAACAATTGTTGAGTTATGTAGGTTCGCGAATTTTAATATAGCATGTTGCGGTCACTACAGATAGTGTGTTATGAGAAATATAGCGGAAATGTGACAATATAATGCTTGATATGCCCGTGCGACACTACGTGGTGTCACATGATAAATGTGAATTCTCTTACAATAGTTTATTGTAAAAGGTTCCTTAGA
Organism: Pulicaria dysenterica; assembly: GCA_947179395.2. Taxonomy (NCBI): domain Eukaryota; kingdom Viridiplantae; phylum Streptophyta; class Magnoliopsida; order Asterales; family Asteraceae; genus Pulicaria; species Pulicaria dysenterica. Next base: position 61,698,097 of record OX359295.1, read on the forward strand.
TATGGTCAAAGCCATATATATATATATATATATATATATATATATATATATATATATATATATATATATATATATATATATATATATATATATATATATATATAGGGTAGGGATCCGGTAAAAAAAAAGTTATGGTACTTAATGTAAGAAGAAATCTGGACCACAAGATTAAGTCAAAATTCAAAAAAAAACCCATCATTTTAACCAAATTTTCGGTATTAAAAAAAATTAAAAAGGTTAATATGGTAATTTGAAAAATCAGAAATAAATAAGGCCGAGTAAAACGTGAGTCCCAAACCACAATGATATTTTATTCACTGGTTACAACCCCTGATGCACAACCAAAATCAACAACCGAACCGAAGAACTGATGCAAACAATACTAACCTTTGATTCATAAGTTACATTTTGATGCATAAAAATACAATCATTTTGATGCACAGGCTACAACCATTTGATGCATGGTTCCTCTACAGAATTGATTTACAAACAAAAACCGAAAATGATGATGAACAACCAAAATCAAATCTTTGATTCACAAAATACATTTGATGCATAAAGTACAACCATTTAGATACACAGGTTACAACCATTTAATGCACAATAAACACCATTTGATTAACAGAATAGAACCTCCTCTGATTCACAAAATGCACAACAAAGAGATACGAAAACAACTGATGTACAAACCGAAATTAATGATGGATGCACGGTGGTGGGAGGCAGTCGATGAACCTTGACCAGAGCACAATCTTTACGGCGGCGATTTCACAGGGGGTAGCGGCGGTGAAGGAACCCCTTCGGCGTAATATGCATCGCGACTCGGCGTGTATCGGTGATGAACCCTAATCTGGGGAACGGAGGACATCGAAGAAACCCTAATCTGGGCGGCGAACAGCGGTGAACAACTGGGCGACGAACATCTGGGCCAATTATGGCGGCGGCGTCTATGGCGGATTAGGTTTTCGTGAGACCGATTAGGTTTTCGGCCATGGCAGTGCGAACGGAGAGAGGCTATGTGAGAAGGGAGAGCAGCAGCCGACGATGTGCACAGTCTCCCATGTGCAGGGAGCGGCGGAGGAGGGCGTATCGATTGTGTTTTGAGGGGTGCGGCGATTGTAGGGCACAAACGTGAAGGAGACGCAGGGAGATGGAGGCGGAGGATGCGTGGTATGTGTAGAGTTTTCTTTTAGCGATGGCAGGAGATGGGAGAACGTGGGTATAGGTAGTGGGGTACAAGAGAGAGAAATAATATGATACTTCCTATTTTACCCTTTTATATTTTTTAAATTAAAAGGACACGTGTCGTCATCAGGTTTCTCCTTACTTTTTGTACCATAAATTTTTTTTTACTTGAACCTAATTCTATATATATATATATATATAGGGAAGTTCCATTAAGAACAAAAAAAAAATGCGAGAACTGCAAGAACCGATCTAAACCGTAAAATATCTACCAAACGACAAGATATTAAATTATGAAAAGTATACAAAATATGCTCTTTTAATATGATATCCATATTGCTATATTTTTTTCAACAAAAAAAATTCGTTTTTGCCGGGTTTTTTTTCTAGCACTATAAAGTATGTTACATATATGTAATCAATACTATAAGGTATGTTACATATATGTAACGAATTTTTTTGTTGAAAAAAATATAGCAATATGGATGTCATATTAAAGAACATATTTTTGTCGTTAATTTGGTATAATTTTCATAATTTAATATCTTGGCGTTTGGTAGATATTTTAGTTTTAAAAAAATGGGGATCGGTTCTCACAATTCTCGCATTTTTTTTTGTTCTCGATGGAACCCTCCCCTATATATATATATATATATATATATATATATATATATATATATATATATATATATATATATATATATTTATATATATATATATAGGGGATGGTTCATGCGAGAACCGTTGTTAGTGCGAGAACCGCGAGAACCAATCTCAACCGTTCCTTGGATATGGGAAGTATCCAAGGAACATATTAAAGAACATATTTTTGTCGTTAATTTGGTATAATTTTCATAATTTAATATCTTGGCGTTTAGTAGATATTTTAGTTTTAAAAAAATGGGGATCGGTTCTCACAATTCTAGCATTTTTTTTTGTTCTCGATGGAACCCTCCCCTATATATATATATATATATATATATATATATAGGGGATGGTTCATGCGAGAACCGTTGTTAGTACGAGAACCGCGAGAACCAATCTCAACCGTTCCTTGGATAATGGAGGTATCATGGATGGAGAGCGTGGAGGGATAGGGTGTGGCAGGGTGCATGTGAGGAATTCATGGGTGGGCAATGACATTGAAGGAGGGAGAATTTGACGGCTTATATTGGTTCTCGCGGTTCTCGCGCTAACAACGGTTCTCGCATGAACTTTTGTCTATATATATATATATATATATATAGGGGAGGGTTCCATTGAGAACCGATAAAAATGCGAGAACCAATCTTAGCGGTTGATTTGATAAGTGGAATTCATGGATGGAGAGCGTGGGGGGATCGAGTGTGGCAGGGTGTATGTGAGGAATTCATGGGTGGGCAATGACATTGAAAGAGGGGGAATTAGATGGCTCAGATTGGTTCTCGCGGTTCTCGCAATAAAAATGGTTCTCGATGGAACTTCTTCCTATATATATATATATATATATATATATATATATATATATATATATATATATATATATATATATATAAGTTCTAGCATCCAGCCATCCACTTATGCTATAGCTTTAACTAGTCAGCTAGAATACTAAAGTTCAATTCTATAAATTTAATTTATTATAGAAAGATGGAAATTTATTAAATCTACTTAGAAGGAACGCTTTGTATATATACTTGTAACTTATAAAGACTTAGAGACTCACTTACTACAAGATGGAATAATATGACAAAGGATATATTAAACTAAGGGTGTGGGAGTGGGTCAATGATCCTTTGTCCTTGCCTTTTTGGTTGTGTATGAGACTACAAGTACTTCAAAGTACCAACTTTAAGAAAAGGTTCACGATATGTTTGATTTCTCAAGTATTCTTCTTTTTGGATATTATTGTCTTTGGGAAGTTAAATTCTAGTATCACTAACGGGGATTACGAAATGTTTTAATTACTTTTCGGGTTTACGTGTAACTTTAAACAATCATAAATTATCTGACATCAGGGTTTATATTTAAGACGGATGATGTCTTGGCAACCGCTCATTAAAAAGGTCAATTAAAACTGAATTAAAAAATTGGAATGTTAGTCTTTTGGGTGGTAAACTTACATTGTACAAGTTGATTATTGTCTTTCATTAATATTAAGTTGGGCTGTTTGGTTATGCTAAGTTGTCTGTTTATTTATAAGTAGATCATGTGTGGTGGTAATTTTTCAAGTGTTGATATTGTCTGCTGGTGGTGATATCATTTGCCTATGGTTTTGTTTGATGTTATGTAAATTGGTTGTCTGTTGGCTGTCAAATGAAAAGGTTACTACTCAACAAAGTTGGGCCAAGTCAAAATAATTAATTTATAAAAGATAGAGACAGACAGTTATTGGGGAATCCTATTATTATTTCTATCAAAATGGAAAATTATTTCAAAGCCCAACTTCAATATTTGGGCCTTGATTCGGTAGCAAAAGCAGTCTGGCTGTCTGGTGATTGGATAAAATCAAGGGAGCTTTTTTTGATGACTCAGTCCACAAGCCATCAAAGTTAGGTTATCGACTTTTTATTATAATTTTTAAATAATATAAATATAAGAAAAATATTTTATTTATGAAATAAGAAGAGAAAAAAATTAATAAGATTTTAAGAATTTTGTTGATATGGTGAATAGTTGTGTTGATATGGGAGAGATTATTAGTGGGAGTATATATTTTTGGGTTAAAATAAATTAAGAAAGAGATTGAAATGGTAAAAAATTGGATGAATAAGATTAATTTTGATAAAATAAATGGTCAAAATGTTGTCTTGATTGAAATTTAAGAACTCTTAAAATAGAGGATAAGATAATGTTAAATGATTTATATAGTAGTATAGATTTTTTGGGTGATGTATTTACTAAATTTCTTGAACTGAACTCGTTTCTAACGGCTATCATTTATAAATTTTCGGTTTAGTACTTGATATCAATATATGAATAATCCTGGTTTTATAATTTCGAGTTTAGTCCGGTTTAGGTAAAGGTAAGCACATTTTTTGTTTAACTTTTTGGCTTTAATGCTATATGCTATGACATATATGATCCTATATACTTATCTGAATATTTGTGCTTTATTTATTATAATTATCTTCTAATATAAATAAAAGACTAAATTTGATAAATTTTATTAGACGATCTGAACCGTTTATTTAAAAAATATTTAATTTTGACCATTCATTCATTTTAAATCAAAAAATCAGTTTTGACTTTTTAGAGTCAAAATTATTAGAGAAATTTCATATATACCCTTATTAAATCATATAAAACCGTATCTGTCCATCTTAATTTATAAATATCATATTTACCCTTTATAACATTTTAAAATATCATATTTAACCAAATTTTTAGTTTTATAATTCTAAAATATTATATAATAATTTTAAATTCCTTTTTGTTTTATTACCTTAATTGTAACAATAATGATTGATGACTTATATAAAAAATACATTTACGTCTCTTCGTATCATGAACTACGATTTTGCCGTCAAGTCTGCCTTTCCACTCGTGTCAATGTTTCCACTGTTGGTTAGAGTGTTGATGTCGTATGTCGCCATTTTTTTAAATTCTTATTTAATTCGCGTTTTACATAATTTAATACAATTTTATTAATATTTATTATTTATTATCTTATAAATCAACACGTGTATCACACGAGCATTTAGACTAATATTTATACAAGTTATTAACCGCATTACAATTAAATTTCAATATTTACGTTATTCTTAGTATTTAAAAGATATTCTATACACTTATTATTATAATAAGTTGATTTTTTTTCCTTTTTGTTATTACAATTTTATAATCTGGCCACAGTTGACGCAGCCACCGAAGTCATGCTTACCAAATGTAGTGTTCTTTGTTTTTCTTATCAAAGAAATAATTTGTTTGCAACAATAGACATATAATGATTTGAACGTCACTCACTTTTTATAAATCATATTTACTATAAATCTATCTAGTTTATTATTATTACTAGTTTAATACCCCGTGTATAAACACGGGGAGGATTATAATAAATTTTAAACGTTTTCTCCTATTAAACAATACTAACATGTATAGTAAACAATTGTAAATCATACAAAACGTATCACAACAATGAATGTCACGAGCATTATTTATATGTTCTACGAATATTGTTTATTATATATTAGATATGAATAAACGATAAATATTTTTAATTAGGTTTTATGAAACAATATAATAAAATATGAAACATATAATATATTACTATTTTGCGCTGTAAGCTGTTAGTCATTTTAGAAAATAAATAAGAATGATTAGTGAAATTTTTTTTAATAATAATTTGAATATATTTTGAAATAGAGGGTTTTAACTAATAAAAGATATTCTAAAAATAGTTTAATGATATTATAATCTTATTCTTTTAATATATAAGTGTATCACCACGTATAAACACTTGAGATGTTTGAAATAAGGTATAATTTTTTATGGTGTGAAATTGTTAGAGGTATAATTAAATAACTGTAAAACTTACATATGAAGTGTTTATCAGATGTCATTTCTTCCTTTTTGTTGAAGGTTCCGAACGAAGGTCTCTTTATAGATGATGAAGAATGTTGTTTATTCTCCATAATTGATATCTAAGAGAATGAAAGAAAATGAGAACAATAGGATCTTTAATGTCAAAGTAAAGAAATAACAAAAATAAGGTTTAAACATGTAATCGTAGTTATATATAGCTGATTATATACTTATATTAAAACTAAACCATACAAATAAAGATAAAATTGAAAAATTGTTTTCATATTTAATGTAACAAATATACCCACCTAAAAATATAAAAATTTTGAAAAATAAAATATAAATATATACGTATATTTAGGTAAAACTTGAATAAATTATACAAATACTAATATTAATCCAAATATATAATATCTCACGTGGGGGTGTGGAAACTTGAAATAATCTATTACAAATATTAATATTAATTCAATCATTGATTTAATTAAGAGTTATTTTTATCTAATTCATATTAGTTTGACTTTAAAAAGTCAAAATTAAAATTTTAGAATTAAAAGAATTAACGGCTAAGATTAAATCTTTTATTAAATGAAGGGTCTAGATCGTCTAATAATTTTTTTCAAATTAGTCTTTTATATATATTAGAAGATTATTATTATTATTATTATTATTATTATTATTATTATTATTATTATTATTTTGTTTTATTGTAATTTTTTTAGTATAAATGAAATATTTTTGGAGTTTAGTCCACACGTAGTTTTTTTTTTTTTGAACGGCATGTTAGTAGTAATGAAAGTTTGTTGTAATTGTTTTTTTAACAATAAACTTGAACCCACAACCTTTTGAAAGGGACATCACCTCAAAACACCAAATATCATTGGGCTACAAACTCTTTGGTGTTTGTCATAATTGTCTGCCTTACCAACATATAATTATTTCATAACTAACAGTCCTATTAATGACTATCATAACTACACTAACCGCCTCATTATCACTCATTTTCATTTGAATATTCAATTTTAATGGTAGTATTTGAAAAAAAGGTAAACAAGACGAGCAACTAGCCATTCGGACAACGAGCATGGCCTGGTAGATGACGAGGTTCGATGAGACACATTTGTGATGACGAGCTCAATGTTTAGACAAGATACTCTTCTTCTATTTTACTAAGATTAGATAATAAAAGGAAATTGAGAAAAAGAAATGAAAAGGTAGAATTAGATAATAAAAGGAAATTGAAAAAAAAGAAAATAAAAACACAAGGCGTTATGTCAAACTGTCAAAGAGTCAACTGCAAACCAAACACTCACCAAAAAATTTAGAAAACGACTTCATTAAACCCGATCGTCTATCCATCTCAACTAATTTTATTAAAAAAATATTATTTCTTTCATTTTAAAGTTAAAATTTAATCAAATTACTTTCAATACGTAATTCAGAGTTCGAAAATAAAGATTGTACCAATTTTAGCTTACACTTTGCCTACCGTAGTATAACTTAAATTAAATATTTTCACAATGCATATAATATTTATTATTAATAATAAATATTTAAGTTAAAGCATACAAAAAGGATGAATGAATATATGGAATAGTTGTAAACGAGGACGACTTCTCACAAAAGGGGATTGCTTCTTGAACGTGACTGTCGTATTTAATTTACACCGCCATTTAATACAATCTTTTTTTTTTAATTATAAAGATTTATTTATTTTATTTTGTAAAAAATAAATAAATAATTAGCACTTGAATCCCCTACTTTTATGGTGCTTCCAACGTGCATTTCCACCATGCAACAACACGTTGACGCTCAACCTATCATTATTTTTAACCAAAAATTATATACCTACATTTTAAGGTATTACCGTTTATTTAGATTGCAATATATTATAAAATTATATAATCTAAATCTGATTGGACTCGCCCTTTTCCCATTCTAACTTTGAATTATTTGGCCATTTGCTCTTATTGATAAAATTAATAAAATAAATACGGGTAAAATGCGCGAAAATACAACAAACTATGTTTATATTGCCATTATATACAACCAACTTCATTTTTTATCAAAAAATACAAACAACTTTAAATTTGTGTCATTGTATGCAAGTGGTAACCTGATTATCAGGTTACCTGTTTTTTTACTTGAATTTTGAATTTTTTTTATTATGATATTTATGTTCTTGGTGGTGTTCTTCATATGTTCTTCATTTCTTTGAAACATATTATAGATGAAGTTCTAAATAATCCATTACATCCAATTCCGAACTCTAACATTGTTATGGAGCCTGATCGTCCATTAGAACCTCCATTAACGTGAAATCGTGCTAAACAGAAAAGACCCTAATTAGGGTTCAGGCGCCATTTTCAGGAATTAAGGGGCGAAACGAAGGTGTTAAGGGTAGAGCTGGACATGATTCAACTAGTTTTGATGAGAGAAACACGCCTATTGTCTCGGTTTCTTCATTAGAGGTCTCAAAAAAAAGATTTTGGTACCAAAAACCCCCTGTCGAGTTCGACTGTGTCAGGTCAGCCGTTTTTGTTCAATTCTTCTCATCCAGAGGGTGTTAGGGATCAAGAACAGGTTCATAAGAGTCGTAATGATATTCCCCAGGGTCCTATCACATCAAACCACACAAATTTTGATGGATTAGGGTCGATTTTGGGCTTGTTTCGTCTGTACACTCACAGCCGCCGCAAGGGGCATGTGCAACGGCCGTGACTGGTTTTCAAGGTGGTGGTGGGACTAATGGTGGTCGGTTTCATGTTCCTAACATCTCTATGGGTCCAATTAATGCAACAAACACGCTCATGGGGGTTGATTCAGGGGCTTTCTTACAAGGATCAAAATTAACAATGATGATTTGGTGTTTGAGGTTGCGATGGTGACTGCTAAGATCGAATTTTTGATGATTCCTCCATTGAGATCTGAGTTTCTTGCATAAAACTATATTTTAAAATTTAAATTCTTTAAAAAATAGTTTTAACCGGTTGGTAACCTACAATATCAGGGTAACTGCATACAATGACACAAATTTGTAAGTTGTTTGTATTTTTTGATAAATTTGAAGTTGGTTATATACAATGGTAATATAGGCTAGTTTGTTGTATTTTCACGCATTTTGCCCAATAAATACAGTTTAAAAAAACTAATCATGTCTTATAATAAATAAGTAAATAAATAAATATTTCTACTCAGAATTATATTAATTGTAGCTAGGCCATGACCATTTAAACACATAATGAAGGTACGCATACCACATATACAATCAACGTGTATGTAAAGTATTTCAACACTATATATTTATTAATTTATATCTTAAAAATGAAACCGTTGACATTTTATAACGTATGCAGCTTTCATAATATATTATATTTAATATCATAATTAATATATAAAACTAAAGATTCACATTACTTTGAAAAATGACACTTAATCCCCGATTAATTTAATTCTTTTGCAATTTGATCCCCTCTTTACGTTGCAGCACGTTGACTTTAATATGTATGTGAAACTAATATTTTAAATTCCAACCACACCAAATACCCATTTCTCCTGTTTACACCCCACAAAAATATGTCTTCCAACATCACCACCATTTCATTTCATTCACCTTCTTCTCCATCATATCCCCTTCGATACCATTTTCCCGATCAGATCACCAAAACAAGACAAAAACATGAACAACACGACCGACCCGAATTCTAGCGGGTTTCTCGGGTCAGAAAACATCAGTGGCTTCGGATACGGTATCGGGATTTCAGTCGGTATGCTTTTGCTTATCACAACAATCACTGTCGCATCTTACTTCTGCAACAGAACCACACAATCTTCAGCATCACCATCAGCAGCGCAAATCCGAGCTCAAAGGAATACCCTGGCTCGAGCCCTGGGCCAATCCGATTCCACCCATTGCGTGGTTGAAGTGGGCCTTGATGACGACACGATCTTTAGCTATCCCGCTATGCTTTTCAAAGATGCTAAGATCAATAAGTCGGATTCGGGCTTCTCTACGTGTTGTTCAATTTGTTTGGGTGATTACAAAGGAAGTGATATGGTTCGACAGCTTCCTGATTGTGGACACCTTTTTCATGTCAAGTGTGTTGACCCGTGGTTGCGATTGAACCCCACATGCCCGAATTGTCGAACATCTCCGATCCCAACGCCACTCTCGACCCCTCTGGCCGAGGTGGTTCCGCTTGCAATGAGACGGGATTGATTGATTAGTTGGTTCGTTTTAGTTTGATCAGATTTGTACGTACGTTCGACTGGATTGAAAATTTTAAGGATTATATATATATAGTGTTGTCTTGTAAGCTTACATTTTCTTTAGTTATGATATAGTGTAGATCTTGTAGAATTTAATGCAATTGGAATGCATAAAATTGAATTGTTGTGTATATTTTGCTGTTAGGTTATTTAACCTTAGCTAAACCTTCTTCCGATTGTTTTATTCGATCTTCTAAAGTAAAAAAAAAAAAAAATTTGTAAATTTTAAACGGTAACCAGCCTTTCTTTTTTTAACAAAAGAATAAGTGTTCATTATTAGGTTATACGAAGTTTGCCTGGTCATATGTAGATTTTATGGGTTTGAACTTATGTGATGAAAAAAAAAAAAAAAAAGAAGACCATTCTCCTCTGAAGACCCAAATATAACTCCAGTTTAAATAATGAAGGCTTTGAAGGCTAAAACGGCATTCTATCTTTGAAGGTTTTCTTAATTTATTCACTTCTTCTCATTATGTTTTTCATGATAATTTACTCTGCTGCCAATACCTTGATTGATATTTTATTCTCTATTTTGTAATTCTGCATTTGCATCGTTATAGTTTGAATGTAAATGTTGTTTTTGATTATATCAAAACCAAACCATCAAAGAATCTAGAAACTAGAAGAAATGGTAGTAACCTATTTCACAATCTAGTTTATAATATTGAATTTTACAAAATTTATATAACAAATAACCTTTTTTTATCGGAATCGTGAGTCATGACTCATGAGTTTGTATTGAGCAATTATTTTTGTTATTGAATTATTGAATCACAAATAATGAGTTAACGTCGTTGTATTAAATCCTTATTAGTTAATTTACATTATCCGAGATATAGTTTTAGTTTTTTTTTTTAACGAACTTTTATTATTTATTTATTTTATAAAATAATCAAACCTTTTACATTATTCATATATTATTGTTATCATTAGTATAGAAGCTCCTGTTATTAAGAATGCTAGGTTAAGAGATAGTCATATAGTAGCCTAGTAGTAGTAGGTCTATTAAGCCACGAAAATACAGGATAAAAAAGCCCAAGAATTAGGCGACAAACTGGGCTTTACATTAATAAACAGTAACTGCATAAATAAAACGCTACGGGTTGACCTGTTTAGTTTAGGTAAGGTCAAATGGTCAGTAAAGGATGTAGAAGCCCACAACTTGGCCCAGTAGAGGAAATTGACTGGGCCTGGTCTACGGTTTATAAAGTTAGCCCAGAAGGCAATAATCAGTACAGTAAGGTCCTGTTACCTGTGTTCTGTGTATGTTGGCGTAAATTAATTTCAAACAGCTTTTTCATCGGGCCATTTGTAACATTTTATTGTACACAATTACCCGAAGAAATTCATAAAATGTTACAGTAAGTACACATTATCGAATATTAATCATTTGATAGTTGTAGTTTTGTTGTGCTTATGGAAATTACGATCTCTATTATTATAAACTTTATTATGAGTTAGTAAAGAGAATTATAGAACCAAATAAAAATACGTTATTTATTTTTTATAAACTTTATATAATATAAAGTAAGAAGCTACCTATTAGAATTTATAAGTTGAACAGTAAACCTGTAAATGATCTTAGATAACCTAATAATGTAACACCTTTTAAACTTAAATGATTACATGTTATAGTATTAACCTTTCTATTAATTAATTTTCTAAGAACAAAGTAAATTTTATAAATGTGATTTGCGCACAAAACTATTGTAACAAATACAATAATAATGATTTTTATGCTTTTTTTTCACATGTATAAGAGTATACTAGTTTAAATAACAATTTTTTTTTATAAAAGTTATGTACGACTAACTATCAATATGTTTATGCACATATTACCTATCTATATTATATTCTAACATAAATACTATACATTAAACACCATTATAGATTCTCAATAAGAGCATTAGTTGTGTTTGATGAACACAAAGGGTGGGTTATGTGGCACAACGACCCTGCAGGGAGCGTCCCCTCCCCACCCCTTCACCAACCGCAACTTCCTAGTAGCCCTCCTCCCCACATGCATTCCTAAGTGATGTAGCACTAATGTCACAAAAAAAGAAAAAGATAGAACCCTGTAAAATCATTATCCTAACTAGAACCCTTTTTTTTTTTTTTGAAGATTGGGATCATAAGATCTTATTAAAGTGTTCTTTTTTTAGTAAGTGTTCTAAATCATACCAAAAACTAATTTTTTGAGATAAATACAGAATCTCACAAAATCAATAAACAATGTAATTGATATTATATTAAAAAGATAACATTTATCAATGTTGTTTCCACTATTCAAAAGTTATAGCTTATGAATAGTGTTTGTTTTTTTACTTTTACAATATTTTTTTTATCTTAGGAACAGTGTTTAGTTTTTTTTCCTTTTAACTTACAATTCATCTAGATATATGGTTATTCATTTACGGTGAACATAGTTTTTTTTAACTTCTAAGAAGTCAAGTGTTTGATAAAAGGATCTTATATTTTCTTTATTAGTGCTTATTCGGTGTTTGATAAAAAGTCCAACTTACCCAAATGTGTTCAATGTTATATGGTCTACCAAAGAAGTCAAAGATGTAATACTAAGCTGTTTCGTAATAAAAAACGTAAATTTCTTTTTTTGACATGTAATTTTTACCAAAAATTCTCCTATCAATTTATGTTACATATATAACGACTTATTTTACTTAACTTATATCGTTATATGTGTTAACCCCTTAGGCATGCCTCGCCCCCGCAACGCGGGGCTAAAAAACCTTGTATATAACAATTTGCAGGAAAATGAATAGTGTAGTTTTTGTCTTTTTGTGCGTAAATTATTATATATATTTTTACTTATCTGATTATAACAACAAGGTGTTGTACAGCATAGTGGTAAAGCGCAGTGTAAGCCGTGGGTTTGATTACCTAGAGGTCTAGAGTTCGACTCCTGTTGGATACGAATTGCAGCTTTTTATTTATTTTATGGTTGTACAATACATTTTGTTTTTTAAAATTTTAAGATTTTTTCTATTTAATTAGTAATTCCATTCTTCAAAGATAATTTTTTTTTTTACTTTTCTAACCTTTTAGAGTTATTTATTTATGTTTGTAAAAGTTAATCTATTTTATAGTTTTTTTCTTTTGTTTAGTATTTCTACTTAATTTTAGATTTTATTGTTGTGTTCTGTTTATATTTTAACATTCTAATTTAAAACCGCTCTATACGTTATTAGAAACCCGCCGCAACGCGCGGGTTAAGGAGAAACTCGTTTCCAATTAACTTGTAGGAAGCCTAAAGAAAAATAAATAAACAATAATGCTAATTACTTAATCATCTTAAAGTGGGTTACTGACAGATAATCTAGAAAATATGAGAACGGACTTGAATTCATTTTTTACTAGGTACAAACATCATGAATGATAGGGGGAGTATATGAGACAACCGCGGAAACAGTTAGATCGCATAAATTAGAATATAGCTCGACTTTCTTGAGAAATATCTTAAAGGCGGAAAATCCCTTTTGAATAAGCTAATACCTACCAGAGTTGATTTATATACATCTTCTCATACATAACCAGAAATATATATTTTAATATTCCCTTGAATACGTAGTTGATAAAAGTGGTGAATGGATTTATAGGAATATAAAAGTCATGATTTTATATATGATAAAAAAATATAATTTATGTAAATCACCAGTCAATATTATTTCTATTGTTGCAAACATGCATCTTCACCCACACAAAAAGCATCCGCAATTAAAAGAAAGAGTGATACTATCTATCCCCCCTCCCCTCTCATACATATATGTCAAATCACTTAAACACAATTTTCGAAGTAGCTTTTTTCCTCACATACATCACATCAAGGGGGATAAATATATTTTAAAGGGGGGATATATATAATCACCCTAAAAGAAAACATATACTCCTTTTAGTGATCCTAGAATTCTATGTACGATCTTAGAATCTTACGTACGATCCTACGATTTAATGTGTGAATTTTTAAGTTGATAGGATAATATAATCCTGAGATAAGATCGCCATTTTAGTAACTTCGCCGGTTTGGGCCTTTTATTAAATTACCTTAACAAAAACCCATTTCAAAACAAATACACTAATATTTTAACTTTAAAAATACACATGCCCAATTATTAAAGAGCATTTAATAAATTTGATCATAAATAATAAAAATTATACATATTTCCAACAATTTATTTCTTTTTTAGTATATAAATTTTGTGAATTTGTTTAGTATTTCCAATTATTTAATTAACATTTTGTTGTATTATTTTCAGTACCAAAGATACCTTCAAGGTGGGTGATGAATATGCGTTGTTAGTAAGTCTTTGACCAATATTCTCATAAAATGACAAAAGAAGGGACGAAGTCAAACAAGAATTCAATCTTGTTATCATGTGAAAAGGAATATATTTGTACAATAAAAAAAGGAAGATAACTTTGTCTCTGCTTAAGAAAATGATTTAATTTGTATGTTTGTGTGTAGGGTTTTCATATAGAACTTGTACATTGTGCAATAACGCTTGAACAAAAATGCATTATTCTATAAGCAAACTACCTTGGATGCTAATCGCCTAATCAGCAGCTATTGGATCAGATTTTAGGTCTTCAGCAAAACTAAAGCTAAACCATTGATTTCTGAATGAACCAGAATAAACCTAAACCAGAATTTGAATCCAAAACTCTAGATCTGAATTAGTTCTAATTATTAAATTACCAATTTATAAAACCAAGAAAATTTGAAATCAATTTCAAGTTCAACGAATTTTTATATAGTATCGGATTATTTATGTAATTAAGTTATCAAAAGTTTGATTTTTTCATACTAATATATTTTATAATTAAATTAAGAATAAGGAACAAAAAGAAAGAGAAAAGTATTTGAAAAACAAAGAAAATGAATAAGAGATTATGTTACCTACTCAAAACATCAGTTTGGGTTATTAAAAATGAAAAGTAAAAGTTGCAATACATAAACATTTGGAAATACAACCTTTTGAAATGCATAAAGTTTCATTGAGACAAGCAAAAAAGGTTAAAACTTTACAGCAAAGACATGTCTAGAGCCAAAAAAACTGAATCACATGCATATGCTAACCCAAAACAATCCTCACAGATGCGCACCAGAATCCTCAATAGACCAATTGCTATCAATTTGGAAATTGAAAACAGAAAGTGGGTTATGATTAAGACAAATGGAATCAGACCACACATTTTGGAAGACAAAAAGAAAACAAAAAAGTTGACCAAAATTCCATGTCATCAGTAAACCAACAAGAATCACATGTTTACCCAAGACACCAGTTACCACCTTGAGAACTGGAGTCAGAAAGTGAGTTCAAATCAATGCAGATAAAATCAAACCAGTTGTTATGAAAAAATGAATTTGACAAAAATAAAAAAATCAAATCTTTATATTCAAAGAATTATCATGTAGTAAACCTGAAACCATCAACACAAATGCAGAATCCTCAAACACCAATTTCCATTCATTTGGGAATTGGGTTCAAGTCAAGACAATTTGAATCAAATATTCAAGCAACAAAACTGGAAGCCAGAAAGAATTTTGGCCACAAAAGTCAACATCTTCATTTGCAAAGATGGATTAGAGACTACACAGTTGGGTTTCCCTTTCACTTTCCATCCCAAGAGTCTTTAACATAAAAACTATGAACACAGTCAAGAAAAACAACTTGTAGAAACAAAGCTACTTTGCCTTTAAACCTAAAACTCCTAACACTCACATTGGCCTATGTGAAACTATCCTAATGTAGCAACCAGGTTTGCTGAGTCGTCAACTGCTGGTGGTGAGATGGCGGTGGGTGGGACCAGGTCAGGATTCAAGGCGGCAGGTGGTGGTTGTAACTGAGTGTAGTGAAACTCAATCTGTAGCCTGTGATGAACCGGTGTAGAAGAAAGTAAACCTTTTTTCATATCTGCTTGTAGTTCTCTTATAGGGATGGCTGCCAAGAAGCTTTTGAGATACTGCTTACAAGATTCTTTTCCCTCGCATATAACCTCATTTTCACTCGAACTCTTGGCCGATTCCACAGTTTCTGTAGTTGACTCTGTTGCAGAACCATCAGAACTGGAATCAGAAGCAGGAAGTTGATAAATTGTTGTGTTGCGATCAAATTTTAGGATATAAGCTTGATTGCACCCCTCAAAAAGCCTCTCTCCTAAAGTGTCAATAATATAATATGCATCAGAGTCAACTTTCAAGACGAAAAAGTGGTCATTCCAGCTCACTATGTATATTCGTGTTTCACCCTTAGTTGGAAGATCCGACTCACGGCTAATCTCATCCCACATACTATCAAATGACATTGCACCATGCAAAAAGTCAAAACTACCCTCTTCGACTTCTTCAGGGTGAAAAAACCCTATAAAAGATTTCCCGGGAACGACCCCTAGAGGGCGTACATTGGCTTCTAGAACGGTTTCAAGATCAAAGTGCTTGTCAGGAAACCTGGCCCTGTAAGTTTCGTTTTCACAAAGATTACGCCACTCTAACGAACCTTCTCGAATCAAAGAGTCAAGCTGGGACTTAATAGGCATGTGATCATGGTTATTTTGGAACCAATCAGCTATCACGGCAACAAGGGCGGTGCATGCACTCTCTCCAGCGGCTCGTTCGTCTCGTTGATCGATTGAAGCAAAGAAAACTTGTGTTTGAAGCTTCATACAACTGTCACGGCTGATTATATCCCTGTGTTCCCAATTTCCAACAGCAAAGTTATCATCACCAAATTCAGATATTGAAGATCGTTCATTCAGCATATGCCACTGTCAGTAGCTCAAAGAAAATGAAAACATGTTAAAAAGGGAGAAACTTTTTTTGGGTGTTAAGGAGCGAAAGCACAAAAGGTTTTAGTTTTACCCCAAGAGAGTCATCAGAGCAGAGCTGGCGGCGGTCAAAGTCAATGTCATCACCACCTTCTTCAGCATACGCTTTCTTTAAAAGCGGTTCCCCTTTAGCTTTTGGTGACCTCAAGTTCAGTTTGCGTTTCTTCCATGGAAAGATGCCACGTTTTGGATTTGGAATCACATATGGTTCAGAAACAGAAGCATTTGAATCATCATTTTGAGAGCAGCCCACATCAGATTTCCTATGACTGTAATAAACACTGTCTTCATAAAGAGACCCTGTAGTACAATTAGCATACGCCAATGTACCATAGCTAAATGATTTCCTGAAAGTAGCATCGTCTTCTTTGACTTCATTTGACTCTCCTTCTTCAGATTCCTCAAGTGATTCAGAGTCAAAACGGTAGGAGGAATAATCTCCCTCCTCACTTCTGCTCTCATTATCATCCTCACGAGAGGTTTTCTTTCCTCGCCTAATTGAAACATATTCTGTAAAGATCTTGACTTTTCTCAGTCCAGCTTTAAGTGCAGAAAGCTCGTCTTTCTCTCCTGAAGGACTTTCTGATGTTTGACCTTGACTTTGTGTCGGTTCTGCCGGTTCTTGGTCAGGTATAAACTCCATCATACTAAGTTGTATCTGCATAACCAGCCTCAATATTACAAACCCACTAAAAGAAAAAATCATGCAACATTAGTTTAGATTTAATAATTTCCCCATTCTTTAACTTTTCATATAAATTGATGGTATTGATTTACAACCACAAGATACTTATTTTCTGTTTTTTCTTCAAGGGTATTATAAGGGTACTGCATATCTTATTATATGTACATTAACCTTTCTGAAAAGTTTCAAAGGATAACTTATGTATTTCCCCATTACCGACATTACAAATTAATTGATGGTATTGCTTCAAGTCCACGTCTCTTTCGTTTGTCTCCATTCAAGGACATTGTATGTATCACTTTCCTAAAACCATATAGCTAGACATTAAGATTCTCATGGGATAGGTAAAGTATTTCCATAACGGGAGATTGTGATCCGTTCTCTTAAAGTTTCGGTTTTTAAGAAATAACGCTGCGATTTTGTGGGACCTACAGGCATATCACACCAAACAGCTGAAAGTTATGAAATGCTATCATTTAAAGTCCCCGAGTAAGTTGATTTATATTGTTGGGACCTTCTCATTTAGGCATCACCGCATCAGAGATCTTAAAAGCGAATTTATTGCGCCTATCAAGTACGTAAATGCTAATATATAAAGCTCACATACATGAAGGGTGGGGCGAGGCTCGGTTGCTCCACAAGAAATGGTGAGAGGAATGGTGAGGTCAAGATCCTTTTCTTCAGCAGCAGAAGCAAATTCTGCAAGATTCAAAGACGCCGTTCCAATAACAGGAACTTTGTTCTTTGGTCCTGGGCTTAATCCCTGGATTAAAAAAAAGATTTATACAAACCTATTAGTAAATAATATCACCAAGATTGTATATCGAGATTTTCCAAGCAAACCCTCTTGAGAAACCACTAAGGGGGTATTTGGCATTGCCTTTTAAAGTGGTTATCTTATTATTTATGGGTCAAAAACTTTGTTCAGGAGTAGAAGCCACATAATTGACTCTGAGAATATAACTATTCAGGGATCACTAGATGTGAATCCTTGCATAATTATAATTTCACAAAATCTCTAACAAGTACTTATATGGATATGACAACTGCAAACAGCAGAACACATACAAATACTACCTCCTGCAACCCATTTTGTTACAACCGATTTTCTGCTTCTGATTATTGCATATCACATAATTACTTTAAAAGGGCACCGACAAAACCACCACAACGATATGAAAATGTAAAAGGGAGGAACCTTGTAGCACCACTGCCGTGTTTTTAGTGAAAGGATATTAAAAGAAAAAGAAAACGTAGGTGCAAATACTTCCTTCAACGCCTCATGAGAAACCTCAAACATAGGTACATCAAGGTCATGTGTTTTGTAAGAAGATATAAAATTGCAAGAGGGTAAATGTCGTTTATCATGAAAACTGCAAAACTCATGAGGAAGGTTCAGGTATTTATGATTAAAATTTGCGGCGCGCTTAGGTATGCAATAAATCCATTTCTTGAAAACACATCATCTAGTTTAATGAGACGTTGAATACATAAATATAGCACACAACACACCGGTTGGATTTACTTAACATCAACAATGCGACAATATAGGACACGTATAATACGACAAAATAGGACGCATAAAGCGACAATCAATAGTCAGCGTCATACGTTAACATATCCAGAAATTTCATAACGACACCAGTGGACCAATCATATTTATGCAAAACTAAGGCTTTGACATCACAAAATAAACCAGTAATTATTGAAATAACTATTACGAGATAGGACATCAACATTAAGCAACGGTCAAAATTAGTATAGTCTGCATTTCTTTGTTCTTTTAAGTACTCCATTTGACCCAAGAAAGAGCTATATATACTTATATAGTCTTGTCAAAAGAAAGCAGAATCAATCTGAAGATTATCAGAACTTATATCTAACTCATTTGACATTGAAATTCAAAGTGCATCTCTTGCATTAGCAGAAGCAGCTACCAGAATTTCATGTAACAGGCAACATACACAAATGCAATAGGAATCAGCATCAAATACAGGAGCAATCAAACCCTAATTGAGGCACCCAATTCCAAATGTGTATGTGTAATTATAAGATATAGGCATGTGTATGTAATTATGTATGTGTACATAAATAGCAAAACAAAATTAAAAAAATAAAATAAAAATTAAGAAAGGGCCAGTTTTTTGAGAAGGGAATGAAAACTCAAGTAATATATTGTTGCAGTTGAATGTAATTTACATGAAATAAATTCAAGAAACATGAAAAGGGACATAAATAAAACAGTAATTAACCTAAAGCAAGAATAATGAAAGCAATTAAAAAGGGGGATATCAAGAAACTCACATTCAAGACGGTAAAACCAATCTCCCAATGATTGAAAGCATTGTCTTTAGAACCAGAAAGGGTGCAGATTGTATGAAACTCTTCATCCCATTCAACGACACCGTTTGGGTCGACAACTTTCTCCTCCCTTGTAAAATTCCTCTTCACTGTTCTTCTAAAAGAACTCAAGGAGATCTTGGGGCCCTTCCACCTGATTTCCACAGCCCTATGGTTTTCCTTCCCTGTGTCCGCATGCACAGGATCGCAAATTCCCCCTTCCATCTTCTTCACCACCAGTTTCACCTTGAATTTCTTGGACAGGAGCGGCGGCCATGGCCTCCATTTGATCACATTCACCACCATTTTTTTCCGGCTGACAAGATTGTAATTTGTATGTGTGAGAGAGAGAGAAAGTGGGTGTGTGTGAGTTCTAGAGAGAGAAAGAGAGAGAGGTTGAAATCTTACATAAGTTATTGATTTGGGTACTTTCTTTCGGATCTTTGAAGAAAATTTTCAAGAAACAAAGAAAGATTCAATGTGGGTTTTTTCTTGCTTTTGATGAATGGATTTTGTCTCCGTAGAAAGCTCAAATATTTTTTGAGAGAGAAATGAATATGCCGTTATTTTAGAGAAATATGGAGAAAGGAAAGCTAGAGAGAGAAAGTTTAGAGAGAGAGAGAGAGAGGGGGAGGTGTGCAAGTGCACCTGCGCGAGTGTGTGAATTAAGGTCAAAGAAAACACACACGTAGGTTTAAGGGGTATGGTTAAGTAAACGATTTACGACCAAAATAAACGGCGAGCATAACGTGAGTTAAGTTCCGTCAAGGTTAGCTATAAGTCAACTCAACCGGATCACCAAGTAATTTACTTTCATGATTTCCAATTTTAAAGAGAATTTATTATGTAGTTGGTTATTTAATAGGATATATCCTTGTAGTAATATTATCTATTATTTTTAAAAAAATAATATGTACTTCTATTATTTTTTTAATTTTATAATCCTAGTTATCACAAGATGACATATAAAGTTTACTAGTTATCTTTCTTTATCTCCTTTATATTTTTTAATTTTAAAGAGAGAATTTATTTTTTTATTTTTTTGAAAAGCATACAAATTTATCTGAATTAATAACTTGAACCAACAATCATACAAGAGAGTATGCATCTAATTACACCACTCAACAAGAAGTAGAGTGGAATGATGCAACAACTACAGTCTACAAATTATATAACAGAGGGAATGACTGAAATAAATACTTCGGACTTTTATTCCATCTTAACGTTACCATATTTTGCTCCAGGTAGAATGGGTTCGCAAGCTAGCCATGCCACGATAGCTCCTTACCTTCTTTGCACGGTATTTTAACCACTGAAATAGCATAAGTTGTGTTTCAAATATGACGCTATCCGACCCATTTCTGGAGTTAGAAAAGATTACCCTATTACTTATTTTCTATGTGAAATATGCAGCCACTCTTATGATGATTGCCCAAATCTTAAGCTGCCATTGGACAAGAATACCATTAGCTTGCACTTCAAGCTCTTTGAAGTGTCGACCGCCTTTGAACGGCACACCCCACCACCGGTGTATGTACAGCCATACTGTTTTCAAAATTGGACATGAGAAGATGGCATGACTGACACTTTCCATGTTGTCTTCACATCTTGGACACGGTGTAGCAAAATAATCCCCCTGTTGACTAGATTACCGAAAGTCTTTCACGATCAACCCGTCAGGCAAAGATACAAATCTTTTAGGGAATCAACTTTGACCAGAAGGTCTCTTCCTGTAGCCTTCGATATGCTGCCAAGATCTCCTCGATTGCATCTCTCATCCATTTGAATGAGTATTTGTTTTCCGTCTGAGAGTAAATAGAATTTATTATATAGTAGGTTTTTTATAATATTTAATAGGATATATGTTTTTAGTAATACTATCTAGTATCGTTTTATACTCACAAACAATTAATAAGAAACATGTTAGTTATTTAATCATTTACTAAGTTAATTTTTTTAAATGTGAAACTAAATGTGTAGCTAGAATCCATTAAATCAAACAAAATCTAGTTATACATAGAAATAAAATAACTATTTTGCATTTTAGTTATGTTTCACATTTCTTCCTCCATCTTTATTAATATTAAAGTTAATTGTTTAATTTTTGTTACGAGAACAGTCATTTATATTTATATGTAGTTATCTCTGTTAATTCAAGAGTATTATGTCTTTTTACCATTTTAAGTTTATTCTAAATAATGTTTTATTTTTTATAATAAAAATGATCACATTCTCTCTCCCTCTTATCTATGACTTCCCTTCTCTTACTCACTATACTTACTCCATCTCTTAAAAACGAAAATGGCAACCCCATACACCACCATTTCCACCACCACTACACTCTATAGCCACCACTACACTTCACCACAACCACTTTACCTCAACCTCCCTCATGGAAACGAAACCTACCATATGCCATTCTCTATTTCACTCTCATCCTTGTCTCTCTCTCTCTCTTCCTACCAACACCGTCACTAGACACCCCTTACCATCATTAAGCGGCGTTGAAACACTAATCGCATGAAACAAAACCCCACTATAGAATTGTAGGTTTGTGGCTGGTGCTGGTGGTGGTATGTTTGGTGGAGATGGTGGTTGGCGGTGACGCTAAAGACCCTAAATACAATTCTACTGTTCTCTCTCTATAAACACTATTTCTCTCTTGGTTCACTTTCCTCTCATTCCTTTAAAAAACACTACCTCCCACCATTGTTTGAGCACCACCACCCACCGTCTTTTCTAGTATTGTATTCACATCTCAGATCAACCACCCACCACCATTGATTGATGGCTTATTTGAGTGGTGTTCTTCTCAAATTTTTCTTATTTAAATATCATTAAAAATAAAGCAAATAATCAATTTATTAGTAAAATACTTAAACCAAGTTAGCTCCATTGCCTTTTTGAAACAACCACCCTTTTTATAGCTTCGTCTCTCCATCGTTTTTTTCTTCAATTGTCCCCCATGAAGTTATTTAAAACTACGATGGAGTTATTTAAAAAAAAAGCGACGGGGACAATAAGAAAAACGATGGAGTCATGAGGACAATTGAAGAAAAAAACGATGGTGAAAGGATGTTACAAAAAAAAACGATGGGATTGAATTGATTTACATATTTTCTTATTAGTAACTTGATTATCTAGTTACCTTTTAGTTCTATTTAAATAAAAAAATAAATTTTATCTAGAGTTTATCATTAAACTTGCTACAACAAGTTAATTACACATAAATGAACAATTTTAAAACTTGAATGGTTTTTGATGTATAAAAAAAATACTAGTGACTTTAGTAAAACTAAAATAAAACATAATTACTATTATATAAATTTAATCAAATTATTATAATAATTATTATTATAACAATTATAAAACACAAAAATCAATACCCTTATACCTTGTTCTCTCCTTTTTTTCTCTTTCACTTTCACTGTTCACAACCATTGTCAATTATTTTTCTCTCGCACTTTTTTGTTTGTACTCTAATTTGGTTTTTAAGTAGGTTTTAATGCTTAGGAAACAATATTACAGCATAATGCCAAATTGTGCAACAAAATGTGATAATATGGACCATCAATGTAATTTCAAATATATAAGAGTTTAGTTCATTAAAACGTATTCGACTTGTCACATTTTGTTATTGTGTGTATTGGACTTTAAAACTTTCTATTGTACGTATCAAACATTTAATTTGTCGCTATTGTGTATATTAAAATTCTTATTGTATGTATTAAATTTATACCAAATTTTCCTTGTTTATATATCCAAAATACATACAGTAGCAACAAAATAAAATTTTGATACACAAAATAAAAACTTTTAATATTTGATACATAAATAGCAAAAGTTAAACTAAACATAAAATATAAAAGTAAAATTCGTAATTTAAGGTTAACCGCAAGAACCCTTATGTAATTAGGTCTTTTTAAAATCACATTACAAGGAAACAAATCGATATAAGTCTTTTTAGGTTTGAAATAATGACTTTAACTACACCTAAGAAAAAAAACTATACCTTATTTGATTCCACAAATATACTAATGTGACTATTTTTTTTTATATTAACAATAAACTACAAAAATATCCACGTTCTTCGTACATAGATATCAAGGATAAATTTATCTTATAAAGAGTCGTCATGTTTCGGGGGAGATTGTTTAATAAATAAATCAGTTGACTAAAAATAGGATGCCAGTAGACATTTGATATTCTTCTATTTTATTATCAAATCGATCTGTCACACAAAGTTTAGTAAACATATAAATTGTATACTTGTATATTTTTCGTAAAATATGATGATAACAAATAACAAATACATTACTAGATGTTTCTCAAATTTGATTTTCTAATTTCAATTGATATCATGTTCTCTATTAACGACAAAACTCACACACTCACTAAACATACTCTTAAATCTACTCTATTGTCTACCATCGAATTTGAACCCACCAATTAATATCATGTTATTGGCAAGTTAGACCTATACATAGAAAATTTTATAAATTTATTGAGTAAATAATTACACTTTTACTTAGGAACCAGGATGTCAAAATGAAGTATAAACCGACTTCACCGACACTATTTTCAAATTTGTTCAATCAATGCAAATTTTCTAAAAAAAGAGGATCGTCATAAATAATTATAAGTGAGTACAAAGAAGTTGCAAATACGAGCAAAGTTAATGAATAGTGATGTCATATTATACACTGCTTAAAAAGGAGGAAGAGGGGAGGCACATTTTACACTAATTTAGATTTAATTTATTATATGGTTTTAACTAATCATTTAACAAATCAAATATTAATTATGCAATTAAAACCATCACTTTAATAAAAATTAAAATAGAATTTCGACTTTATTTAATCCAAGTTCAATTGTACTTTTTTTGTTAATAGATTTATTTTTGGCTTTAATATGAATATAATTTTTATAGTGTTGATTTTATATTTTCATATATGTCATTCTTAGATATTAAGATATCGTATTTGTTTATCTTAATTTTTAAATATCATACTTATATTTATAATATTTCAAAATATTTTATTTAACCAGATTTTTAGTTTTATCTTTTTTAGAATATTTTCTTAAAATTATTTTTATAAACAAAAAAACTTAAATTTATTGTCTCTGATGGTTATAATAATGATCGATTACTTATACAAGAAATACAATCACGTCTCCCGTATCATGATATCACGTTTTTGTCATCACATCTGTCTCTCACTCGCGTTGATACTTCCACCATTGGTTTTGGTGTTGACTTTGTCTGTCACAATTTTTAATATCTCATTTCTTTCGTATCTTATATTTATTTAATACTAGTGAATAAATTTAAGAGAAAAGATGACTTGCTATTGCAGGTCAAAATCAAAAAAATGAGTATAATAACACATTGTTTACAAGTTATATGGGCAGATGTGTAAAAAAAATTAATGTGTCATATCGGAATATGAGGGAAAACACCTTTATCTATAGTGACTTTAACCCTATATTCTTTTTTGCCATAGCGGAAGACGTTTTTCCCTTTATTGATTAGGTCATGCCTTCGGTTCATGGTTGCCTAGTTTATATATTTCCTAGTTTATATATTTCAGAAGTGTTTAAAGTTTACACACTATATATCTTTTGTTAGCTACAATGTTTTCTACCAGTTCTTATAAGTTATAGCTATATATTCGGTATATATTAATTCAAATGTATAACACATTATGACAATAATTTTTTTTAGAAGGACAAACTACATAAAACAGTACTACAAGTTATACTTAATTTACCATGGTTTTATCGTTTACATAAACTATACTTTTTCAATATCAATACAATGAATGACTTGATTAGTAGGTGTCAAATCACCTACTATATATATATTTTTTTAAATTTTCTAAAGGTTCCTTGATCTTGAGTATTATATAGTAGTCAATTGTGTATTGTTATTTGATAATAATTAGATATTGTTATCTTTCGTAATCTATAACAATTCCTGTTAGAAATATATACAATATGTAGGATATTTAGAATTAACGGCTTTGAAAAGCAAATTATGTTGTAAAGTACATTTTTCTTAAACTATATTTCTACTTTTTGGATGGGTTACAAAAAACCAATTTAAGGGATAATCGGATTATATTTTTCTGTACAACCGAGTATATAATTTCGTCTTTGTTCTTTTATTTATTATCATTCGTATAGTTATTTTGGTACCACTAACCGTTAATATTATGTATATGAACATATGTGTGTTGAAGACTTAGCTTCAACATCAACATCAGCAAGACACCAATACCAACACTCAGCTTCTACACCTAGTTTTCACACCAGCAAGCGAGGCTGCGCGCCATCACATATTGCTTGCTTTAGCGAACAATGTTCTAGGATGAAACAAGTCACCTTAGCGTTTTATGTGTAGTGGGACTGCCTTGACCAAGATTTTGGCTTGCCAGTGGGACTGCGACAAAGTAATTTGCCCTTATAACCTCGCTAAGGGCGCAATATTGGCCCTAGTTTTGGAACAAAAACCTTGTCATGACTTATATAATTGTATATTTCGTATCACCTATCATTTAAATTTTAAAATTTTAGACTATTATGTAATGTGAAAATTGTTAGTTTAAATGAATGAACTTTTTTATATTTATCAGTCTTGTATCAATTTTTAAATTATTTATAAATTAATGTATTTAAGTTTGATAATTGATTGCGATAAAAAGAATAAAAAAAGGAGGAAAAACATTATGAAGAGAAAGAACACTATAGTACAAAGGGGATATTTTTTTTTTGAACGGCAAAAAGGCACAAGAAACATGCTACGGCATTGCCATCACATGAACTTGCAACCCACATATATTATAACTAAAAGCTAGCCAGCGACTAGCAAAGAGAACAACAAAGAAAGAAAATACAACCAAAAATCACCAATAGAGCTGACAGACAACAGACTAAAGAAAAAGCAACCAGCAAACTACGATGAGAAACATGAAGCAGGCGACGTGACCCAGCTGCTCCAATCCATTCTCGCCTTGACCTTACTCATGCGATGCTTAGCCCAGAAGAAGGTATATGCCTGGACGAGGTTGAACACCTGTTCCTCGTTACCTCGTTTAGCTGAAAATATGATCTCGTTCCTTTGTTTCCACACTAGCCACAGAAAAACGTAAATGACACAAGTGAAACCTATCGAGCAGACTTTGTTGACTCCCAAACTGAAGCCCCATTTAAGCAAGTTTCCTATATCATCGAACACCTTAACATCCAACTTCCACCAATCACAGATATATACAAGAATTTTCCTACTAAACGAGCAAAGAGTAAACAGATGGGTCTCAGATTCGTCAGCTAATCCACACAACGGGCATGAACATGAAAGAAGGATGACCCCACGTTTTTGCAAATTCACCTTCGTGGGCAGCCGCTTGAGGGCGGCTCGCCACGCATGAATGTTCACTTTTAAGGGAACCCATTTGCTCCAATGAAAATCCAAATCACATACCTTAATTAAAGTAAGGTCGTCAAGTGCATACCTTAACGAGGATACAGAGAACACACCAGCAGGTTCCAATGCCCATACATGACTTGATGATTCAAAAAAATTCTGAAACCATTCATTAAAGGGAGCATTGGCCTTTTGAAGATCCTTTAAAACTTTCAAGATATTTCTCCAAACCCCGGGTACTTTACCCTTAGCATTCGTGCCCGTGATACCGCCGTTTTCACCATGTATAGCTTGAATTACCCCCTTCCACAGCCCTCCATATGATGTTTTAAACTTCCATAACCACTTGACTAGAAGCCCGATGTTAAGGGATTTAAGGCTCCCAATTCCTAGCCCCCCATTTTGTTTGCTATTAAGGATCAAGTTCCAATCAACCCAATGAATTTTCCTTTCTCCCTGTTTATTGCCCCAGAAAAAACTAGATCGAATACATTCCAGCTTTTTAAGTACCTTTCCAGGAGCTCTAAAAATCGAGAAGAAGTAGGAGCCCAGGCTACCGAGCACAGATTTCAGAAGTGTTAGTTTACCACCAGAAGAAAGTGTTTTGGACTTCCAGTTCGAGAGCTTTTTGTAGAATTTGTCCAAAACAGGAGCCCAGTTATCCATTCTATTCATGGACGCGCCTATCGGGAACCCCAGATAATTAAATGGAAGCTCTCCAATTCTGCAATGGACTTTGGCAGCCAGCTCTACAATATTGTTATGCGCGACACCAACTCCAATCAAACTACTTTTCCGGAAATTGATCTTCAAACCTGAAGATAGATAAAAACAACGCAAACTACGAATAAGATTAAAGAGATTAGACTCCGACCAATTACCCAGAACGATGGTATCATCGGCAAATTGTAGGTGAGAAAGTAATGGGCCGTTGCGAGGTAGTTGAATCCCGTGAAAGACACCGCGGTCCGTGGCTTCCTTCATCATAACGTTGAAGGCTTCGGCGGCGATAACAAAGAGGAGAGGAGCCAATGGGTCCCCTTGCCTCACACCCTTACCCATATTAAATTCCGCCGTTGGGGCTCCATTAATGAGAACAGAAATCGAAGCCGAAGACAAGCATCCATTAATCCACGAACGCCATTTAAAACCAAAGCCCATCTGAACCATGACATCGTCCAAAAAGTCCCAATAGATTGAGTCAAAGGCCTTTTCGAAGTCGACCTTAAAGAGCAACAGGTCCCTATTATGGTTCTTCACCCACGAAATCACCTCACTAATAATCAGCGGCCCGTCGAGAATACTTCTGTTGTGGATGAAAGCTGTCTGTTCTGGACCAACTATGGAATCAATAACGAGACTCAATCGGATTGCTAGAATTTTAGCGATAATCTTGTACAAACTATTGAGCAAGCTAATGGGTCTGTACTCGTTAAAATGCAAAGGAGAGTCGACCTTTGGGATCAACGCGACAAAAGATGAATTGCATCCTGAGTCAAAAACTCCAGCCTCACCGAAGTGCTTAACTGCCTCGAAAAGATCAATTTTGATAATCTCCCATAAAGATTTGAAAAAAGCAATAGTAAATCCGTCCGGGCCCGGGGCCTTTTCTGACCCAAGTTCCCACACGGCTGCTTTAATTTCGTCCAACGAGAAATCATATTCCAACAGATTAATTTGGTCCGGGCTCAAGGTTTTGAATTTGCTGCTACGAAAAGTTATATCCCCTTATCGGAGGAACTTATAGCTGTAGTCTGTAGATATTATTTTCCCAATAGTAAAAAAAAGGAAAAATTGACGCGAAGATGACATGACGAAAATAAAGGGAGTATAATGGATAATCATAATCTTGATATATTTATGAATAGTTATTCTATTTTCAAACAAATTAAAATAATTCTTACAGAAACAGAAAAACCCGTCTCTGTTCCTCCTTCCCTCCCTTCCAATTTCCGGACATCCCTATCAGCCATTGCAGCATACACAAAGCTTCGAATGGAAAATACAAGGCAAATTCTTTCCCGGAACAAACCCCCTTAAATAATTAGAAAACTTACGCCATAAATTTTTGTATTTGTTTAGGTTTTGCATGGAGACCTAACAAAACCTTATAAACTTCTCATATTGTGGATAATATCCACCAATCTTGTGTAATTTTCATCAAATTTGCATCTTGTACGCCTAATAATTTCCCTTTAGAATCTACATTGTTCGGTAATGGGATGCTTATGTTTGTGAAATTAAAATTAGGGTTTTTGGTGATCCATTAGGGGTAAAGTTGAGTTCTTTACGATCTGTTGGTTTATTTCATTGTTCATACAAAAATGGTTTATTGTAATTAGTATATTTAGGGTTTCTCTGTTTTCAGAGTTACGCACGTTATCTGTTTGTTTATATTCTCCTTACGTCCTGCTGTCTGTGAAAAGGGGTAGTAATTAGAACTTGAAACTGAGAATTTACAAATGAGATTTTACAGTCAATAGCCTACAACTTTAAATTGATTATAGATGGGAAATATTTGTGGAGCATCAAGGTGCTTGAATCATGGATTCTTTAGATCAATATGGCATTCATTATGGTGGTCTAGATCAGATATGATTCAATACGAAAAAAGAAGAGCAAGAAACCATCATCATCATCAAGTCAAAAACCACAAAGTTGCTAGACCTGTTCAAAATACACCTCCGCGAGTCGTTTGTGTACCAAAGGAAGACCATAAACCAGCTCAACCCATAATTAAAGAACACGGGAAACAATCTGGGAAAGTTGTAATAGTGAAGCAGCAGAGCAAATCAACACAAAACAATGCGCAAAATAGTGCCAAAATTCCAAACCATAAGAGGAGAAAATCGAGTGCGGGGCTTCTGGTAGATAAAGTATTCAAAACTAAAACCGGGTGTTTGAAAGATCGCTATACCATGGGTTTAAAACTGGGTCATGGACAATTTGGTACAACTTCTGTATGCATAGATAAGAAAACTGGGAAACAATTTGCTTGCAAATCGATTGCAAAGAGGAAATTAGTGACGGATGATGATTTGGAGGATGTTAGGAGGGAAGTAGAAATTATGCATCATTTATCTGGACATCCTAATGTGGTTTCCATTGAAGGGGCTTATGAAGATGCTTATGAAGTTCATTTGGTTATGGAACTTTGCGGTGGAGGTGAACTCTTTGACAGAATTGCTCAAAAGGGGCATTATTCAGAACGAAAAGCAGCTGATCTTCTTAGAACAATTGCTAGTGTCATTGAGGCATGCCATTCTTTAGGAGTTATGCACCGAGATCTTAAGCCTGAGAATTTTCTATTTGTTGATAGGGAAGAAGATTCACCTCTTAAGACCATAGATTTTGGATTATCTGCTTTCTTTAAACCAGGTTGCTTTACGATCTTCTTTACTTTGCAATTATTTGTAGATTTCATGCATGTTTTAGTTGATGTGTTAAGGTCTAAATTGCAGGTGAAATTTTTACGGATATAGTAGGCAGCCCTTATTATGTTGCACCAGAGGTTTTGCTAAAGCATTATGGTTCTGAAATAGACATTTGGAGTGCTGGTGTGATCCTTTATATTCTTCTTTCTGGGGTGCCACCTTTTTGGGGAGGTGCAACACAGATTGCTTGTAATTTTGTCGATTTGTTTGAATTTTGGTCACCCTTATTGTTTATTTTGGTTTCAGAAACACAGAATGATGTATTTCGGGAGATTTTGGAGGGCGATCTTGACTTTTCCTTTAGTCCATGGCATGCCATTTCTCCAAGTGCTAAAGATTTGATAAAGAGAATGCTTCTTAGAGACCGCAGTAGGAGGATAACCGCTCATGAAGTTCTTCGTACGTGTACTTGTTTTTCTAAATTTTTTTTATCTATGTTGCTGATTTCATATTTCTGTAGGCCACCCATGGATCAGTGTAGATGGTGTTGCACCAGACAAGCCTCTTGATCCTGCAGTCTTGACTCGGTTAACACAGTTTTCTGCCATGAACAAGCTCAAGAAAATGGCTTTAAAGGTATGAACTTTAAGCGTTTTCTTGCATAAACATTAATGACATTTTAAACCCGTTTTACCTGCTGGCTGCAGGTGATTGCATCAGAACTCTCTGAAGAAGAAATTGCTGGACTAAAGCAAATGTTTAAGATGATTGATACAGACAACAGTGGATATATTACTTTTGATGAACTTAAGGATGGACTGAAAAGGTTTGGTGCTAATCTTGACGAATCTAACATCCGCGATCTAATGCAATCTGTAAGTATGTGTATAATATATATACATATATTAAATATGTTTTACACCTAAATTTAAAAAGTTAATTTCAGTTTATTATCGACAAATATGTTGTTTTTTCTAACAGGCAGATATTGATAACAGTGGTACTATTGACTATGATGAATTTGTAGCAGCAACATTGCATTTTACCAAAGTTGATAGGGAGGATCGTTTATTTGCTGCGTTTTGTTACTTTGACAAAGATGGCAGCGGTTATATTACCCGTGATGAACTTCAGCGAGCCTGCAAGGAGTTTGGAGTTGATGATATCCATTTGGAAGAAATTATCAAAGAAGTTGATGAGAATAATGCAAGTCTTTAGATATCCATACAACATTCATTTCCTTGGTTTTTGCAGAATAATAATTAAAAGTTATAAATAGAAAAAATAAGAATAATTAAAAAGGTTTCTCAAACTTAAAACTACTCTGAAATGATCTTGTTGTGGTTGTTTAATTTGCAGGATGATCGTATAGATTACAGTGAGTTTGTTGCAATGATGCACAAAGGAACGGCCACTTTGGCAAGGAACCGAACCAAGAATAATTTTATCATAGGATTCAAGGAGCCGTTGCCAGCTTTATGAGTTGTAGCATTAGACGATTTTTTTTCATATACATTTTATATGTGATTATGCGTAAGTATATGTATTTACAGAAGAATAGAAATCAGAGAGGGCGGGTTAAATATGAAGATTTGTGATGTAAATTATATAAAAGAATTTATATCTGATACAGCTAGCTTGAATTACAGAATGTAAGATTTCCTTAATACATTTGATTGCGCTTTCATCTAATTAGTATGTCTTTTTGAGTTCATCTAATTATGCAAAACAGATAGCATATTTAATTATGTTTAGCCGAGATTGATCGAAGGTACTGCAGGTGTTAAGTTGATTACACAAAACACATACATCTGATTCTGCACATGTGTTTGTGATGTAAATTAATGATGGAACACAATGTATTAATTGGTTTTGGTTTTTGTACCTCTGTTCAAGAACAACATGTGCATTTGTTTCTCTTCTGGTTTTTTAACCCTTTTTTTGTTATTTTTTTTTTCTGTTTTTGGGGGTGGGGGGCCGTTTTTCTTTTATATGATGCCCTTGCCCATGTTGACTACATGCATGTATTATCTTACAACAACAGTTGAACACAAAATGACAAAATGCATAGGATCCATAATTCCAAATCTTAATCATGTGTGTATATATGTACATATATATATATAAAATATATGACATGACCAGTTAGTGTTGTAAAAAAATGATATATTGAACGTATGCAAACTTAGTTGTATCCTTTCTTTACTGTTTTATAGCCACAAATTAATTGATAGATATGATTATTTGATATATAATTGATAGGTTTTCTTTTAAAATAATTTCTTGAAGCAATTTCAACTTTTTGTTAATAATATGATTTTGTTCTTGTTATTCTTTATATCTTGTTCACACATGACTATTGTTGTTATTTGTTTGTTTCTTTTTATAGAAACAAAAGTTACAAATTCAATGTACAAGAAAAGCACATAAATACAATAATGCATATAATTTAACATACGATCAGCTACGAATAGATAAGCTATGAAATGCGTAAAGATCAGAAAGAACATCAACGGTGAAAACACTCTCCTAGGTCGATACTGACACGAAAGCTTGGGAAGTTAATGTGTACCAAAAATGCATTCGTACACGAATGATAAGATTGAAAGCAATTACCATGTATGCACTAATGAGAAAGCTTATGAATATTATGGAGAGATGATTAAAATGTCACATATCTTTATTTATTTTTAATTTTTAAAACTACCTAAACACGTACTTCTAATTCTACACGTATTTTCTAAACCTCTATACAATTTATTTCAAAGTATAAGATTTATTTTAAATATATAAAAAATGATTAATTTGATTATATATTAGATGGCTAATTTAGCTTATATGAGCTGGCAGCACATGGGTGTACACCAGACATATACACCAACCAATAATTTGATTTAATTATGAATCCATGAACCAAAATTGCTCAGCTCAAACTCAAAAGGGTATTTCTTTTAGTTATGGGAACATATTTACTTCCCCTTGTAGTACAGTTATACTTTTCCCCATCGCTTTGAATCTACTTGTACTTTATGTAGTAAAATTTGTCCTCATGGTTAAATAAGATATTTACCAGCAATCACCCTAGGGGCAAACTCGTCAATTCATAATGAGGTTTACCAATTTGCTTCAGGCCCCACCATCTTCACACCCCACTGAAAACCTTCCTCACACACAGATCAAGACGCCATTTTTATAGCAGCATTTGAATTTCAAGGCAGAATATTTGTTTTCTTCTTCAGAATTCAGAAGCACGAATCGAATTCTCAAAACTCTTAGTCAAAAGAGGTACGTCTGTGTGTTTAGTACTAAAGCTTTACATTTTTTTGTAGAATTGGTTTTGATTTATACAGTCTTTTGACGGCTTTCAACACGTGGGTTACTGGGTTTACTCTGTTTTTCCCACTTTCGATGCTCAATTTCGTTGATCTCGTATTTAATTACTGCTTTCAGTATTATTTACTGTAATTCTAGTACGAAAGTGAGTGTTGATGCCTGATGTCAGTTTGTCTAGGCTGAAAATGACAACAGTTGCATTAAAATTTCACGAATCTATGAATTTCAAGGATTATAAACTTAAAGAACTGAATTTGGATCTGGGTTTTGGTTATTCTTGTTCAATTTTTAAGGGTTCAGTCGGAATCACGAAAGTAGAATCAGTAGATGTTTAAACGGGTTATAATTCCCTATGCAAGGATTTGGTGGCTTCAAATTTTATGATCCGTTAGTTTCCTTAGCAAAATGATTTTAAATTTGTGTATTTTACGATCAAAATCCAACAGAGATGGAGTCTTGCAACGGTGTTCATGTGGAAGATGAAAATGGTGTTCTGAACATCGAAACCAATGAGGTGGATCATGAAAAAACCCTGAATGAAGTCGAATTATCAAGATTGGAAATGAGTGAATCTACCGAGGATGTTAATGGTACTGAAATCCCTAATTCAGTTGATGTTACTACTAATGTGGATGCTTCAAAGAACAATAAAGTGGCAAAAAATGGTCCTAAAAGCAGTCTGATAGCTCGTAAGCCGAAAGCCCATTTGACTCAAAGTTTATCTTTCCCTGCAAAACCCCGAAACCATAATTCCATGAGTAGCATGGATGGGCACCCTGTGAAGCCACGAGCCGCATTGTCAAATGCAAATGCCATGAATTCTGCAAACAGAAGAGCTTCCACTGGTATGAAAACAAAGGAATCAGGTTCAACTAATGGTGGTGCATCTACCCGTAGAGCTTCTTTGAATTCGGTTCCGGGTGTTCATGTGGCACGGGTAAATACTAAATCCACTATATGTTTTCTTGGTAGCTTTTAGCTTGTCATGTTTTTCATACTTATTGGTGTTTGCTTGTTTGTTTTAGCCTAAGAAGTTGAATGGAAGTGAAGAGGCCCCTCCTTCTGCAGACCCCTTGTATGTTGATTTAAAAGATTTTGACTTTTTTGTGAATGCCCTTTTGCTAATGCTTGTACTTTTGGGCTCTTTTATGTATATGCATTTCAAGATTTTGATCTTTCTTTTGTGGATATCTTCATGATTAGAAGTGTCGCCCCCAGTGGGCAGCACAAGAACAGCGTGGTGGGCTTTTCTTCTAGGTTGGAAGAGCGAGCTGAAAAGCGAAAAGAGGTACTTCTTTAGACATCTATATGTTAGTTTCATTTCTTTTGTTGGCATGACTTGTATCTCAATCAAGTGTTCTTTTTGTGCACTAGTTCTTTTCAAAGATAGAGGAGAAGATTCATGCAAAAGAAGCAGAGAAAACCAATTTGCAAGAAAAGTCAAAGGTTTTGGCTGGTGAATTCTATAGTGAATGAAAGAATGTGTGGAATTTGGACACTTGGTGAAAAAGAATGTATCTTTAACTTTTTAAGTTGCTAATGCAGGAAACCCAAGAGGCAGAGATCAAACAGTTGAGGAAGAGCTTGATGTTTAAAGCTGCACCAATGCCAAAATTTTATAAAGAACCGCCTCCAAAAGTTGACTTGAAAAAGGTATTTAGTATCTGTAACATCCTTGTTTTCATTATTCATCAGACTTTCCATGCAAACATTCATGTATTGAGACCTTTATAACATTGATCAACTTATGCTTTCTATAATTATCATACATAGGACATCTTTGCATCAATAAACTTATTGACCATAAAACACAGTGGTCATATTTCAGGTTTTTATATAACCTTGGTGACCATAAATTGGTTTCTCATAGTAAGCATGTTTCTCAAGAAATCAACTTCGCATTTAACGTCTCATAACAAATTTTCTTGGCATCATAATCAAATTATCATATCTGCAGTATTTTATTTATTTGAGCGCCTAACAGTATTTCACAGCTATAATGCTTATCTGCAGTTACTATCTTATTGCCACTTTTGTTTATATGTTGATCATATCTATGTGTAGCAATTAAATATAGATCTAAATGTTTACGCGATCTCATTTATGTATAATCTGTGTCTCAAGATACCAACAACACGGCCAAAATCTCCCAAGCTTGGCAGGAACAAGAGCAATGTGGCTGCAACCAGCAATGGGACTGCGGTTAGCCCACCTGTCACTAGGAACAAAACCGAGTCACCTACTGCCAATGCAACAAACGGTGACAAAGACACTGTTGGTTCCAAAAAACTGATCAGAAAATCTCAATCCAAAACTCCAGCCTCTAAAACTGAAGTCAAACCTGGAAAGTCAATGGAAAAGCATTTACAAGAAGAAGAGAAAGCATGCATCGAACAATCCCCGTCTCCAAATCCTACTGAAGTTGAAGGTTAAACTACTCGAAAATTTGTTTAATATCTGTATCTAATAGAGTTCTTTTTCTGTTTCTCAAGTTGTTAAGGTTCCTGTGTTGTGAATAGCGACCCCGTGAAGTTACTTTATATGATGTTTGTATGAATTTTTTCCTCTTTAAATTTGAAGTATTATAATTTGCAGAAACTGCATGATTCTTGTGGGACTGAAAATGCATTATTTATCATATTCTTACTCCTTTTCAATCAATAAAGAGACTTTTTCTTTCTTGGATTATGTTTATATGTATCCAAATATGTATTTGTTTCGCATTGCATAGTAACAAAATAATCACACTAAATTGAAGTTTTTGAAAGAGTTGTTGAAAAATAAAGATGCAGATTTATAAATAGTTCAAGGACTATGCATGTGTATATGTTGTAATTCACTTTTTATATTTAGGGTGACATGTTGTTTGGATACAGTAATCAAAATCTGTATGAATTTAGCAATATGATAGAATGAAACACAGCCCAGGTATATTATAGATTATAGACCAAGTGGGTATAAAGGACAACTAGTTTTATGAGTATCATCCATAAAACTCCCTCTAAACCATCAATGCTTTTAAGGCTATCAAACCCAAACCCACAACCCAAACAGTCAAACATCTCCTAATAAAATATTCAAAGAAATGGTCAAATTAAGTTGTAAAATGAAGCAAAAAAGAAAGAAAGAACAAAAGCCAGCTAAGACCTGGTTGGTGTCATCTTGGTATTATTCAATGATTAACCTACCAAATATACATTCAACCAAAATAATGATCATGTAACATCTCATCAAGTACTAGTGGAAAATTTTAAATGTTTTTAACAAGTATTGAAAACATATCTAACAAAGAAATTAAAACATATGTCAACGTAGAAGGTACAAGTTAAAAATAAAAATTAAAAAAAAGAAGCATTTATGTGTCACGTAGGGCTGTCTAAAAATATCTGAAGTTATCCGGATCAAGGTAAAACATAAAGTTTAAAGATGATATAAACCTTAACCCGATTCTAAATTATTAAAGATAAATAAATAAATTTGTGTTTGGATCTATTAATTAGTTCCTGTTACACATAACACACCCCCCAAAATTCTAAGATTGTAAAAGTGGTCTATCTTTGAGTTATAAGATTGTAAAGTAGAACTATCTAAATCCTAACCAGGTGAAAAGGAAATTATGAATGTCATGTTTGATATCAGCAAACTCCTAATACAACCCCCCGCATATTCCTTCGATTTTTTTATTTTATGATGACGATTGTCGAAGTTTTGCCTTTTTTATAATGTTCAAGACATTGAATCCTTTTACATGATTATCTCATCATCAATTTACAAAAGTCAACTTGTCACAAGATAATAATGTTATTTTCCGTATTAGAGAGAGAAATTTAAAATTTGTAATAATTATGGTATTATATATATTTTGAATGGTGAAAAACTTTGGTGTTACTGAGTTAAAATAACTCGCAAACTACTCGGAATCGACTTGAAAAATACTTAGAATTGACTCAATATAAACATAATCATCATAATTTCTATGCGAGTCGAGCCAGACCCAACACAAAAGTATCGTTTTGAGTATTACTAATGTTGGTTAATATTATTATTTAATATACTCTTTTTGGTAACCAAGTCGAACTCGAAAATATCGGTTAGCTCGTCATGCTAGAGCTTGAAATATATGCTCGATTGAGCTCGAGCCTAAGTTTCTTAATTGAGCTCGAGCTTGGTTGAAAGAATGTATCATAATAAAATATAACGACC
This sequence comes from Pulicaria dysenterica, assembly GCA_947179395.2. NCBI lineage: Eukaryota > Viridiplantae > Streptophyta > Magnoliopsida > Asterales > Asteraceae > Pulicaria > Pulicaria dysenterica. Next base: position 61,736,255 of record OX359295.1, read on the forward strand.
AAATAGCAAAAATAAAAGTGTATCTTCTTTCAAGAAAACAAAGACTAACGATTTATCATTTCTTATTGTATACTTGTTAAATGTGAGTGACTGAATTCTAATCCCATTCTAAACAAAAAAGTATTGAGGCTTTGTGCTGGCCTTTATCTTATGAGAAATCTTGCAACATCCCTCTAAAAACTAGTTTATAGTTGGGTGGTGATGACTAATATAATTAGAAAAAAGACTAACATGACAGGATACGATATTACACCGTCTATTTAAAATCAGGGTTGGTGGTTCTAAGGTCTTTTTCACGATTAAGTATAACCTTTAATTGGTTAAGTCTGAGTATATAATTGACTTCAATTAGATATAATAAATGTGAAAATGACAAGCGTGTTGATGTCCAACACTAAAATATTCTCATGTACGTACAGAAATTTAACAAATTCCATTTACCTATTTTTGTTGATCTTCATTTAAGTAGTTAATTTATGATTCTATACTATTTTGTAATAGCTAAAATACGTTGGTTTTTCGTTTGATATATTAAAAAATACCTGTTGATGTTATTAGGGCATTTTTAAATGGGTAAAGTTATTCTCTCTCTCTCTCTCTCTCTCTCTATATATATATATATATATATATATATATATATATATATATATATATATATATATTGAACAGCCAAACTCATAGTAGTATAAGTACACAATGATAACATCACACTCACTTAACCAAAATAATACATATCAACCTCACACACTATATCTTCGTACTCTTCATAAGGCCATAGCAACCAACTCAGCAGCACAATATAGAGACAACAACATCTATGGCAACACCAATACCGCACACAACATCATGACAAAGAATCATGCTTCCGTTAGATATCTCCGACTAGGACCGAATTAGAATACATGCCAGCAGCACAGGACTACTCATCACTAGCATAGTATAGCACAAAGCAGCAAACATAGTCTTCCATAAACTAACCAGACATAGTCACGAAGCAATCATCATATCCAGCACAGCTACTGTCATAGTTGCTTATTGAAGCTCACAAAATCAGGGAAATAAGCAACATCTAACGAAAGAACTCTGGAGCTCAACAGGGTAGTACTAACTAAAACAAGGGCAACACATCGTACTCACCCCACTCACAAATAGAACATAAACTACTACAAGCCTACACCTACAACAAGAACTCTGAGGCTCGAATGGTTAAAGCAGGGAAAGGCACCCGAAACAACACCTCTAACCTCCAACCCTCCGTACCACCATATACACACCATAACCTCCACTCTTGTGCACCAAAACCTAAAATGGCCCCAACCACACCAGCCCCTACCCACAACACCTTCCACATCCAGCCCACCCCCCCCCCCCCCCCAAATTTTGATACCGCACAAACACAAAACTCTGAGGATTGAAAAAAGGATTTGCGTTAGCTAACACTAGATGGCCTAGCAAATCAGCAAGGATTGAGATGCCCCCCCTTATCACACCTTGGCTACAAAGAGTGGCACTATAACGTAACCCCAAAACTAATCTATGACCATGGCTACTAAGCGAAAGAAAGCAAACGTGAAGTGTGTGCATATCTCGGTGCCACCCTATACCGCCATTTAAGAAAGTGTAGCCACAGCCACTAAACCTACCATCACCACCCTTGTACCACCTTCCCAAAACACCCAGGTTTGAAACCCTGCAGATCCCATAGGTGTAACATAACAACTAGGCCCAGTAACGAGCCTTATGCCAACAAACACAAAACATAACCCACCCAATATGAGGGAACCACCGAACCACCACACATCCCGTACACCCTATATGGCCTAAAAGCACACAACAATGACCTCCAAACCAAAACCCACACATACCGGACTATGCTCAGACCCACCCCCCAACCCTACATACCCTCCACATTCCAGAGCACACCACACCAGACTCTGCATACGCTGAAACAGTGACCACTCACACCAACACACACCCTCAGACTCCGTAGACCCAGACTCCCACGACTGCTATACCATAGAATTACCATCCACTCACTACCTTGCCATTCATAGATCCATCATGCTTGACCCCTTGAAACCTGCACACGAAAGCATCTTTTAATATTTGCTATTATGTGTATTAAATTTTAAAATCTTTTATTATGTGTATGGAACTTAAGAATTAATTTATCGCTCTTGTCACATCCATAATCAAAAGTCAAAGGCTAATCCAATAATTTCGAAATCAACTTAAAACCATGGTGGAATGTATTAGTATCCAATAACTTTGAACTTATAAGGTGACTCAAATGTCCTTCATCTTTCCATGTGGAAAGAGTTGTTACATACTGTATGTATAAAACTTAATTCCTATTATATGCATTAAACGTAAACTATTTTTCTTTTTTGTAGTCAAAATATATACAATAAAATAAAATAAAAGTTTGATATCCATAATAGAAACTTTTGAAGTTTAATATACAGTTACATACAATAACAAAACATATAAAGGTAGAAGCATTTCTATGAAGGTTGCTCTTGATCTAAATCCCTAATCTACATTAGCTTTGATATGCATGACATTGGCTATCATCATTTTGGTGAGTTTATGTTTAAAAAATAACAAAAGTTTTACAATTCTTTTCAAAATGAATGATGTTTTTTACGGCTTTCAGAATTATGGTAACCGGGTTCTGAAATCCTGGTTTCTCAAAGGGAGAAGCCGAGTTTCAAATCCCGGTTTATATATAACCTGTCTTGACATTGTTACTGTAAAAAAGCTAAAACTAGATTGATTTCCCCTTTTAAAAACCTACTTCTAAAACAAATGACTTCCACATTGTTTTCCACCATGAAGCAAAAACAAGAAATAGAGTGTTCGGCATCAAGATTGTAAGTATGAACAATAGATGGAAGTAAAAAGCTACTAACGTGAGTAGGGATGGCAATGGATCGGATTTGGATCGGATTAGGTCATATCCACATCCATATCCATTTATTTTTTCAGCATCCATATCTATATCCACTTAAAATTATTTCATCCGTCCATAACATAATATAACTATAATCAAAACGAAAAACATACTTTATAATTATATAATATTATAATTTTGAATATATATATATATGTTCAGTATCTATATAAATGTTGAAAATATAGTAAATATATACATTTAAAAACTTAGTTAATATATAAATTTGACTTAGAAAAATTTAATTTCGGATTAATGGATTCATCCATGGATGGATAATCGTCATCCATATCCGCTCCACTAAACATCCATATCCGCTCCACATCCAATATTCACCCATTAACTCCGTCCATATCCACCATTGATGGATCGGATGGATGATCATCGGATCGGATGACCATTGCCATCCCTAAACGTGAGTGTTTTCAGTTCGTGTAAAACAAAACCATAAAAACCAAATACTAAAACTTTTCAGGTGTCCATGAATCATGTTGATAGTAAAAGCAAGTTTGCAGGTGAAGCAATGTGTTTGATGAAGAATTAACACTACAACAAACAGCACCTTTTACGACGGCAAAATCTGTCGCAAAATCTTGTTTGCGATGGATTTGCGACGGATAACAGCGGTCCCAAAAAGCCTCGTCGGAAAACCAAGTTGCGACAGGTTTGCGACGGAAAAATTTGTTACGGATTTGCGTCGGTCATTTTGCGTCAGACTTGCGTCGGATTTGCGTCGACCTAAATTTCGGTGACGTTTTTGCGACGGGTTTGCGACAGTCAACAAGTATAATAAATAATATAACTCATCTTTGTTGTTGCCTTTTTTACGACTTGTTACCTATAAATGCAAAATACGATTTCAAGGTCCGTCACAAAAGTGTGAAATTTACGACGGTTTGGTGACGGACATTAACTTGTTTTTTTATATTTTAATTGTTTTTTCGTATAATAAACTCGTATATCCTCTAATACACGTATAAAAAACTCGTATATCTTCTAATACGCTATTATATAACTTTAGAAACATATAAATTTTTTTATAAATATTATTTGCCCGAGTCGGACGTGTCGTTGTATGAAAACCAATATATCAACTTTAGTAAATCTTATATAAATATATGAAAATGCACACGAGCGTGTGTATAAAAAAACATATAAAACATATTATTTGATCAAACAGTCAACAAGTATAATAAATAATGTGACTCGTGTTTGTTGGTGCCTTTTTTACGACTTTTTACCTAAAATGCAAAATACGAATTCAAGGTCCGTCGCAAATCCATCACAAGAGTGTGAAATTTGCAATGGATTTATGACGGACATTAACTTTTTTTTATATTTTAATTGTTTTTTCGTATAACAAACTCGTATATCCTCTAATACACTATTATATAACTTTACAAACATATAAAAAAATTTATAAAAATCATTTGCCCGAGTCGGACGTGTCGTTGTATGAAAAATAATATTTCAACATTAGTAATTCTTATTTAAATATATGAAAATGCACACGAGCGAGCGTGTGTATAGAAAAACATATAAAACCTATTACTTGACCAAACTGTCAAAAAGTATACTAAATAATATGACTCGTGTTTTGTTGGTGCCGTTTTTATGACTTTTTTCACCTAAAAATGCAAAATACGAATTCAAGGTCCGTCGCAAATCCGTCACAAAAGTGTGAAATTTGCGACGGATTTGTGACGGACATTAACTTGTTTTTTTTATATTTTAATTTTTTTCGTATAACAAACTCGAATATCACTATTATACGACTTTACAAACATATAAAAAATTAAAAAAAAAATCATTTGCCCTAGTCGGACGTGTCGTTGTATGAAAAAAAACAATATTTCAACATTTGTAAATCTTATATAAATATATGAAAAGTTACACGAGCGTGTGTATAGAAAACATATAAAACCTCTTATTTGACCAAATCGTCAACAAGTATATAATAATTAATATAACTCGTGTTTGTTGTTGTTTTTTTACGAATTTTTAGCTAAAAATGCAAAATACGAATTTAAGGTCCGTCGCAAATCCGTCACAAAAGTGTGAAATTTGCGACGGATTTGTGACAGACTATTTATATATATAAATTTTATTATCATGTATATATTTTTGCGTCGGATTTGCGTCCATTTTATCTATCGCAAACCTGTCCGTCGCTATTTTGTCACTAATTTTGCGTCGCAAAAATGCCTGTCGCTATTCCATCACTAATTCTTACCACATGTTTGTGATGGATTTATGCCTTGAAGTTTATCGCAAATCCGTCGCAATAGGCGGTTTGTGTAATGGCGATTTCAAGAAAAGGGAGCAAAATTAAACCGAGATTGAGGAGCTGGTTTCATCCTTGACAAGCCACGATTTGAAAACCCGGTTACCATGTTTCTGAAAGTTTTAAAAAACATCATCACTTTTAAATTTATTTTTAATAAATGTGTTATTTTTTAAATAAATATCCCTATTGATGTGGCAATTGTATCCACCACTAGGGGTGTTCAACAATTTAGTTTTCGTTTCTTTTTATTTCGACAGTTCAGTTTATTCGGGTTTTTATTTTTTATTTTTTTTGCTAAAACCGTAATCGAATCAAAACCATTTACATGAGTGTCATAACCTAACTAAATTCCAATTCAATTCAGTTTTCGGTTATACCTATTAAAACCGTATTAGGAACAAAAGCCTATTTTTGTTAGCATTCCATTATTTTAGCAATCCATTTTGATTCTCTTAGCAACCCAACAATATTACATGAAAGACGAACCATTTTAATTATCAAATACTTATTGGCCACACAAAAAATTACAAGTTACAAGTCTTTAAACTGGGCATCCAAATACCCAAAATCAAAAGGTAATGCTCAAATAGCTAGCTACTAACTAATAATGACCAACAACAACAACAACAACGATACCCAAAATCCCGCTAAAGCGGGGTATGGGAGAGGTGGGATGTAGACAATCGTACCTCTACCCATAGGTAGAGAGATTGCTTCCTGAACAAAGACCTCCAGCTGCGAAGAAACAAGACATAAATAAAAAATAGATAAATAAAATAAAAACAAACAAATAATAAAAATAATAAAAAAACATAAAATATTAATAATAAAAATAATAATAAAAAATAATAGTAATAATAAAAATACTAATAATAAAAATAATACTACATAAATACAACCTGAAAAACAACCTACAAAAAAGGGCACAACCTACACCTAAAAAAGAAAACAGTAAAAACCCAAAAACAAAAACCATCTAAGGTTCAGAACCTAAGTATGCTATAAACCTAAGAAAAGAAAGTCGAAACAAAATCCAAAACCCTATGAAGCCAAGCGCATTCTCTCTGTTACCTACTCCTGGATCCTAATCTTCCTTCTCCATGAGGGCCTATCTGAGATCATGTCCACCGAGAGAGATAACTCCCGCAAATCCGCTTTAACTCTATCTTCCCACCTCAGAAAAGGCCGCCCACGCCTCCTAGTGCCCTCCACTGTAAGCGATTCAGCTCTCCTAACTGGTGCTGTTGGAAGCCTCCTTTTAACGTGACCGAACCACCTCAGTCTCCCTTCTCTAAGCTTGTAGACAATAGATGTCACTCGTAATTCGTTTCTAAAAACACCCACCGGGATTTTATCTAACAACGTCTTCCCACACATCCATCTGAGCATCCTCATCTCCGCCACTTCTAGCTTCTCCGCTTGCGCCTTTTTCAAGGGCCAACACTCTGATCCATATAACATGGCGGGTCTAACAGCTAGTCTGTAGAATTTCCCCTTAAGCCTAGGCGGAACTTTCTTGTCACAAAGCACTCCTGACGCCGCTCTCCACTTCCGCCATCCTGCCTGAATACGGTTGGCGACATCTTCCTCTATCCTACCCGTTCTGTGTAATAAGGATCCTAAGTATCTGAAAGACTCCTGGGGTCTCAACACGTGTTCCCCTATGCGGATATCTAGACTATCCTCGATATCTGTCTTGCTAAAATGACAAAAAAGATACTCAGTCTTACCTCTACTAATTCTAAGTCCCGAGTTCTCTAACGCAACCCTCCACTGTTCTAATCTTCTGTTTATCTCCTCCTTTGAATCAGACACCAAGACAATATCATCTGCGAATATCATACACCAAGGGATGTCTCCTTGAATCCTTCTCGTCAGCTGGTCAAGAATGATTGCGAAGATGAAAGGGCTAAGTGCAGACCCTTGGTGAAGGCCACGTAAAACCTGGAAGTACTCGCTATCTCCAACCGGAGTGCTGACACACGACAAAGTTCCCTCATACATGTCTTTCAAGACCTTAATATATCTCCCAGGGATGTTCCTATCCTTTAAAGCTCTCCAAATAAGCTCCCTAGGGACACTATCATAAGCTTTTTCTAGATCTAAGAACACCATATGCAAATCACGTTGTTTTTCCCTATGCTTTTCCATGATGCTTCTAATCAAGTGGACTGCTTCTATCGACGACCTCCCTGGCATAAACCCGAATTGGTTGTCTGATACTTTAGTTTCCCGTCTTAACCTATTTTCTATGACCCTCTCCCACAACTTCATAGTATGGCTAAGGAGTTTGATACCCCGATAATTTTCACAAACTTGGGCATCTCCCTTGTTCTTAAAAATTGGGATAACCACACTCTTTCTCCATTCATCTGGCATCCTAGCAGTTCTGAGAATCAGGTTAAAAAGGTTTGTAAGCCAGTTGATGCCCTGCTCTCCAAGACACCTCCACACTTCAATAGGGATTTGATCAGGTCCTGCTGCTTTTCCACTTCCCATCTTTCGAAGCGCACTTCTAACTTCCCCTTGAGATATCCTAGTACCATAACAGTTGTTCTGAAAGCTACCTCCCTCCTCTGTGCTCGCTCCACTACCCCTCATATCTATCCCTGTCTCCTGATTAAAGAGATGAAGAAAGTACTCGCCCCATCTACTCCTAATTTCCTCATCCTTTGAAATTACATTGCCTCTGTCATCCTTAATACACTTGATACTCCCTAAATCTCTATTCCTCCTCTCCCTGGCTTTAGCTAACTTGAAGATCTCATTTTGCCCTTCTTTAGAATCTATTCTATTGTATAAGTCTACAAAAGCTCTTTCTTTCGCCTGAGCTACAGCTTTCTTCGCTTCTCTTTTTGCTTCTTTATAGATATTCAAAGCTCTACTCCTATCTTCTTCTACACCTTCCCTCACTAATGCTAACTCTTTGAAGCAGGCTTGTTTTCTTTTAATCTTGACCTGGACCTCAATGTTAAACCACCACGATTCCCTATGAACTCGGGTCTTACCTGAAGTATATCCTAGTGTAGCTTTAGCTACCTCTCTAATCGTCTGGGCCATGCGGTTCCATGCCGAATTTGCATCCCTCGGAAAGGTTTTACTAACTTCTTCAGCTACTCTACTTCTAAAGTCCTCTTTTCCAGCTCCATATAAGTTTCTCCATAAAATTCTAGGTTTACCCACTAATCTATCTCTTACAACTTTGTTCCTGAAAATGATGTCTAACACTAGTAAACGATGTTGTGAAAGGCCAGCCTCACGTGGGAGGACCTTACAGTCTTTGCAATTCCTAAGATCTCTCTTACGCACAAGAAGGTAGTCAATTTGCGTGCTATGTCCACCACTACGGTAGGTGATCAAATGTGTTTCCCTTTTCTTGAAGAAAGAGTTTGTGATGGCCATGCCATGTGCAGACGCAAACTCAAGTAAAAAACGCCCTTCTTCATTTCTCGCCCCATATCCAAAGCCTCCATGTACCCCTGGGTATCCATCTTCTCCAGCACCTATATGTCCATTAAAGTCACCTCCTATATACAAAAGTTGCTCATCTGGGATCCCCCTCACAAGATCATCTAGGGACTTCCAAAAGCTAATCTTATCTGACTCACCTAAACCCACCTGAGGTGCATAAGCACTTACTACATGGACTACCGCTGCACCTAGGACCACTTTAATAGCTATAATCCTATCATTACACCGCTTCACCTCTACTACATTGCCTTTAACTCTATCTGATAGAACAATTCCTACACCATTCTTGGCAATGCTCGATCCTGAATACCAAAGCTTATACCCAATCCCCTCTCTGGAGCGGTTACCCTTCCACTTAGTCTCTTGAAAACACGCGATATCTACCCTACGTTCTCTTAAGCAATCCACTAACTCCAGAAACTTACCTGTTAAAGTACCTACATTCCAGCTACCAATTCTTAGTCTATACCCTTTGTCAATAGAGCTGCTCCTTCTAGAAACCCTAACCCCCCTCGACTCCTGGGACGTGGCACATGATCTCAGCTGTCTAACATGATACCTAGGCTCTATATTAAAGTCGAAAGCTAAAGTATACTAGGAAAAAGATACAAATAAAAACAAAGACAAAAGTACCGCTAAAAAACTGAGATACCAATAAAAATAAGAGTGTGTACTAGAAAGACTAAATAAAAACAACTACGCTTAGTCGAAAAAACAAATATAAAAAAAAATAGATACAAGTATATAGGAGAAAATATATATATATAAAACAATCAAAGAGTTAAAAAACCTATTAAAAAACTACACACTTATCGCTAACCAGTAAAAAATTTAAGTACTAATCTTCCAACTAAAAAGTTAAGAGAGATTAAAAAAAAATCCTGGCTACCAAAAGGCAGAGGGAAATATACGAAAAAGAAGAAAGAAAAAAACAGAGTTGAAGGGTTTTACCTCGCCGGCGGTCTACTGACTTGACCTGACCGGCGTAATGGGGAAGTGTGAAATTGATCGGCGGGAAACAGGTAGCCTACGCTTTTAAAGCTTCCTTTCCGTTTCAAACTGGTTGGCGGTAGGTTGAGCGGCGAGGAGCCGAATTCGCTGCCGGAGACACCTCAAAAAATTTGCCGTCCAAATCTATTCTCCGCAAACCTTCTCCTTCTTCCGTTATGCACCTGTGGAAAAACCCAAAAAGCAAGACAAAGGTCGAGACAAAAATAAAACAACAGGTAGATCCGGGCGGCGGAGGTAGCCTGAGACAGTAAGGGGGCGGCGGTCTGGCAGGTAAAACCGGGAGACGGCTGTACTTTTGGCTGCGAGTGACCGGTTGAGCGGCGAGGAGCCGGTGGGCGGCGAGGAGCCGGTGGGCGGCGAGAAGCCTGAGCGTGGCGAGAAGTCGGAGCAGGAACGGTAATAATTCTAGAGAGAGAAAGCGGCGAATTAATCGTCTATGTAAAGATTAATAATGACCAAATGTCCAAATCCAACTATCCAAGTCTTCAAGGCTTCAACATAGCCTCATACCAACATACCAACTATCAACTTACCAAGACTTGACTAATTGCTGAACCTTTCGCCAGAACACTTGAAACAACATCTTGTGCTTTACTCATATAAATTCTTCCACTGCGAGGAGAAGTACTGCTGTTGCCCTCTGCATAAGGTGAGTTTTCTGGAGCCACGCTTACTGTGTTATCTACTTCACCAACATTGCGGCGATTTAACTAACTTTCAGTGTAGTTTTTTGTGTGATATGTAGGTACGAAGAGCAATTTGCTGTAGGTTTTTCTAGAGGAGGTGGCTAAAATTATGTGTGTGTGTGTGAGTGTAGAAGGTCTTTTGGTTAAAAGAGTGTTTGTGTTCAAAGGTTTTCTTGATGTTTGGGGTGTCCACGACACGGGGGTTTGGGTGGAGGTTATAAGGGTGGTGATGTTAGGTTAGAGGCTATGGCTTCATCTTGTTGCTGGTGTATATGGTGGCACTAATTTTGTGCACACACTGTTCACGCTTGTTTTCCTACGATCAGTAGCCATGGTCATAGGTTAGTTTTGGGGTTTATGTGTGCAGGAGGTTGCACCTTGTAGCCAAGGGGTGATAAGGGGGGCACTTTGATCCCTTTTGATCTGCTAGGTTTTTTCACGTGCCGCCTTAGCAGATCCATCTTTCATAGCTCCATTGTTTTGTATATATAGGTCACTGTGTTTTACCCACCATGATTCTATGTTTCGGGCCTTACGCTTATGAACGCCTTGTGTTGGGGAAGGTTTGGGTTGGAGTTATAAGGGAGGAGCTGGTTGGCTAGTGGCTGTGGCAAAGGTTTCCCTTGACGATGTTATTCGGTGGCTCTGTTTTATGCACACACTGCACTTCGTGTTTCTCCCTTCCGTGTTTTGCCATGGTTATAGGTTAGTAGGGGTTGTGTTTGGTGGTGCAGGAGGCTTGCACTTTTTGTTCCCTAGGTGGGATAAGGGGGGCATTTCAATCCCTTCCGTTTGTGAAGCCATCTTTCTAAGTGCTTGGCAAACCCGTTTTTTCAAGTCCGCCCCAGATTTTGTTTGGTTATGTTGTTTCATGCAGGTGGAAAGTGGGATCATCTTGAGAAGGTCTATCACAGTGACAAAATGTGTGGATCTGTGAAAATGAAATATCAGCTACTGTTTGCACTCTTACGATAGTCACTGTGGCATATCTACCATGGGTCTAAGCGCTTTATGATGGTCGATTTGTGAGTGGACGCTTTGGTTAGGTCACATCTTAATACCTCTATGGGCGTTGATTGGGAAAGGTTTGGGTTGGGGTTACAAGGGTGGAGTTGGTAGGCTAGTGGCTGTGGCAAAGGTTCCTTGTTGGTGTTATCCGGTGGCACTGTTTTCTTGCACACACAACACTTCGTGTTTTCCTTCTCGTATTTTGCCATGGTTATAGGCTAGTAGGGGTTGTGTTGGTTGTGCAGGAGGTGTGCACTTATTGTATCCTAGGTGTGATAAGGGAGGCATGTCAATCCCTTTGGTTTGCGAAGCCATCTTTCTAAGTGTTTGGCAAACCCGTTTTTATCAAGCCCCAGACTTTGTTTGTTTTATTTAGTCATGCAGGTGGAATGATGGTACCTCCTAAGATGGATTATGCTTTTGACACGCTATGTGGATCTCTGATGATGGTATTTCAGACACTGCTACGGCTTCCCCGTTTTATGGTTCCCCATATTGAGCTGTTGACATTGAGCTCTGCTACTGTTTATATTCTAGAGATGAGGGTTATTGTTGGGATTTTGATATTGATGCTGAGCATATCGTGCGAACGGTCTCGAGCTTATATTGTTCTTATAATCTATGGAGCTGCGACGGGTTAATGGTGTAGGAAAAATTTAGATATGTTGCGGAGTGGTGTTGTGCTTTAATTATAGATAGTATGTGAGTGTATTATACTATTCCAGTGTGTATCGAACCTATTTTGAGTTAATTGTTATTTATTCGGCTGTTAAAAAAAAAACTTACCAAAACTTGAAATTCAACCATACAAATATAATGCATGTCTCTAAAGTTAAATACTCGTCATCCAAACCTTCACAAATCTTCATTTTTCATCTAATAAAATAAAGGTTTAACAAGATATTAGAATTAGTCATAAAAACAATCTTAACTCTTAAGTAAAATGATCAATATTCATCTCATGTCTAGGAAAACAATAAAAAGCATAAATAAATACATATTTTATATGTAATACTGCTTAAAATTAGGCAAAATACTTAATATAAAAACATCAATGATTACCATCTTCAACTTTTTCAAGGTCTTCAATACGCTCTTCCACATTGACGGGAACGTTACTCGAGCGGATCCTATATTGAGTCTTGACAACATATTAGAGCTTCTATAGTTTGAAGAGTTATAAAAAGACAATGTAGCGGCGGAGTTCATACTGTTCTTGGTTCAGGGTTGAGTGTTCAGAACTTCCTTCCGATGGAGTGGAGAAGATGGCAACTAATTTAAAACTGGAAAAAAATTTAAACGATTATAACTGTAATGCACTATTAATTTAAAATTTAAGCGATCAAGTTTTATATTTAAGCTATGTCAAACATAACCAATATGATTTTAATACGTCATTTTGTTCAAATACAAATTGGACCAAGTTTTATATATCACACCGTGTCTAATGTAATCATTTAGAACACATCAAACGTGGAGTGTGAGACTCTTCTTCATTTATGCTATCAGATTCATATTTAAATACAAAGGCTTCATAATTTGATCGAAGGTTGTAACCTCAAACGGCCCCGGCCTCTATTAACGACCTGTTCTCATGTTGTTTTTAAGGAAGGAAAAGAAAAAATTTAAAAGGAAACCTCTCTATAAGATGTTTTTGATTTTCATTTAAAGAAGGAAAGTTAAGTAAATAGAGGGATTTGGATGAGGAGTTTATTTAGTTTGATCTTCAATCTATCCTCCCATATATGGGATGATTTGAAAGGAAATGATTTCCCATCATATCCTTTCCTTTCCCTGTTTATGAAACTCAACACAGGGTTGTAATAAACCGACTTCACTACATAGCACTGCTTCATGAATCGTAAGTTCGCGAGTTACAATCGAAGGTTGTAACCTCAAACATCCCCAATTATTTCCACCATGACCACTACCATCATGAATCTACAAGGCTACAGTCATCGCCATTGATGTTGCAAATCACTCCCCTTATATATTAAAATAATTGTTTCAAATTTATATTTTTTTTTTCGTACTACTTCATCCTCCCACTCACCATAAAATAACATATTGAATCCATTAGTTATCTTTACCCATACTCAATTGATTTTGACACTTGTTTTCATCTTGTGAGTAAGATGATAAGTCAGAGGATGAAGTAGGAGGATATGTCACACCTCTAATTATTTTATAAGCCCCCAAAACAATATACATTGGAGATTTGATGACAAAGATCTGAAGTCATATTGTAGTCGTGATGAAACTGCACTTACATATGATGGACAATTAGATTTTGATGCAAATGAACTTTATACGGAATTAAAGCTATTTGTCATGTTTTTATCCAGTGAAACTATTAAACCTAATGATGTGTTAAGATATTTTAAACAAGTCGATTGTTTTCCTAATCAATTATTGCGTATAAAGCTTGTTAACTATTTCGATAATGTTGACATACGCCTAAACAAGTTTCTTAAAACTTAAGTCATTGAATTTTTATTTACTATTTAGAATGTCACAAGAAAAACTTAATTGATTGAAAATGATAACTATTAAAACGGTCTTTTGAAGGGTATCGATTATAAGAGTTGATTTAAAGCTTTGCTTCTAGTAATATTAGAAGAAATCCAGGATTCATATAATTATATAGTATAAAATATTTATACTATCGTTCTCTTGTTTTAATTATTGATATAACAAATATCAAAGTTTCACTAAATTTTTATTCATACATAATTACATACGTATATAAAAGTAGCTGACTTTTCTTATTCGCGTAGTTTCTTAAAAAATGACAAGACGACCCTGTTACTTATAAATTAAAATTTGCAAATCTATTTGTAAGGAAAAGACACAATGCAAACCTCAACCACCATGTTTCTTAATTGTTATTCTACTGATTACATAAAAAGACCAAACCACCGACAATCAATTATATATAGTACCCTATATTATTATTTTAACAACATAAAAACAAAACAGTGTTATTAACTAATATTATTAGTAATGGCCAATAAATAAAGTTGAACTAACTTTTTCATTACTCTTTACAGAAGTAAACGTTGAATGTGTTAGAACACAGAAATTATAATTTTTTCACAATAAATAGTCTCCATTTATGATTAATTAATATAAAAAATTAAAATCAATCTTCAGATTGATATTCTTTAATTCGGAAAAGAATCGTGGAACAACATTTGCAGGTTTGGGCAAATACAATTTCCGCTAAAATCAGACATAAATACATAAAAAAATCACTTTTTACTAATTACAGTATTTATATAACACCATTAAAAAGAAAATAAAATTTTGAAAATTATTGTAAAAAAATAAAAGAAAAGAAGAGAAAGTTTGTGCTCATGTGAGGGGGATCTGATTCTCTGGGGAAACTTCCTTCAATGCCAAACTGCACCATTCGCTTCCCTTTATGTCCTATTTACCACACAGTTTTCCTAAAATTTAAACTGCCAATTTCAATAATAATTAATTAATCAAATTATTCCATGTATCTTAATAAAGACATAAATTTTTTATTTTTATATTTTTATATTTAATAAATTAATACCCACCTTTTTTTTGCATAATATATATGTATGTATATATCAATAGCAACTTGTAAAATGTCCAAATGCTCCAGCAACCGAACATGCTACTTCCAATAATTTTCCTGCATTTACCAAAATAAATAAATAAATATAAAACTCTTTTGTTGCGTAAATAGAGATTGATAAATGTGCATTAGAATTTTATGCTTTATTTTATATATATATATATATATATATATATATATATATATATATATATATATATATATAAAGTCCCTTAAAAAATCTGTCCTTGATCATTAAGCAATAATTAAAGGACCACACTCATTTACTTGGAGTTCAAACATACTTAATAATCAAGACTTTTTTATAGGTAGAGTTACCTACAATCAAAAGTGGCATAAAACCTCTACAATTAATCATTTTGTACCTTCTTTCTTAAAAATTGTACTTCAACTTAAACCACAAAATAAAATTATAAGCATATTTTGTTTTATTTACAAAAGAACGAGTCCTTAGGTTCTTTTTATTGATATAGGAGATTACTAAATGTAACAGCAATTAAATTAGGTACTATTTGAATTCCAAACCAACTAGTATTTATTTCCTTTTAGAAAAAGAAATAAATTTAAAAAAGTTTTTAAATTGGGTATTTATAATGAAAATGTCTTTCAAAAAAAGAAAAAGAAAAGGTTTACCAAAAATACGATGCTTGTCTAAAAAGCTCCCTTACCAAATTTTGTGCATAACACATGCTATTGAAAATGTTGCAAAATTGTGTGGTAATATATTTTTTGGTATATGCTCTTTCCATTGTAAAACATAATATGCCTGGCTGAGTTGTATCTTACGCAGTGAGAATTGTACAAGGTGGCCTCCTCTTTTCTAAAGTCTAAAATGAGTGCAATAGACGCGGAGGAATAATTCCATGTGACCCACCCCCCACAAATGACACTACACCACTTAATATTAACCAATGATATCTTAGCCTAGTGGTTAAGAGTGAGAGAGAGACAAAATCTTTTAGGAGGTCCAGGGTTCAAACCATTGACAATGGAGTTTAATTCTAACTTGGGGTTTATTGACTTACTAACAATTAACTTTGCCGTTAAAAAAAAAAACAACCACTTAATATTATACCGACCACCGGTCACCGGAAAATTTTCTTACCACAGTTTCCATTAATTAAGGGCATTTAATATAAGAATTAAGGGTAAATTAACTGGAAAGCTACCTCTTCTTTGCTTAGCAACGACCTTCGGCGCCGTCGCCGGTGAAATCTTGCTAGACGGTTTTTCTGTCGTCTCTTCCACCGGAAATAATACCCCGTCAATACCCTGCACCGATATCCTCCCGTCGGTGTAGATATCCGGGTCAAATAGATACGCTGATCCCTCACCCTGGCCGAATTTAACCGAACCGTCAGCCTCCTCCGCCACCACCTTATGCGGCAGTCGGAGTGTATCATACTGAACCTTACCGAACCGCCGTACCGAATTATACATACTCTCTTCGGTTTGATATTCCGGTATCAGATGATAGTACATTATCTGCTCCGGTGCACCAGGATCACTCAATTGGTCGGTGGTGAGTTTAGCCATGGCTTCGTCGTTAGGTGCCAACACCGTTAAAACATAACCCTCCGACACTAACCTCCCCATCTCCGTCGCTAACGACGTTAAATTGACCAAAATGTCTGCTAGTTCGTTGTATCCACCGTAATGTAAAAGGGTTTGGATGAAATCCTTTACCTGGCTCTCACCGTCGAAGTGGTGGCGTGGGCCTCCGGGTCCCGGAGCCGGTGCCGGAGCTAAGGAAGGACCAGGCGCCATTGCATCGTATATAGGGAGAACCGGTGGAGCACCTGCCGGAACCGGACCAGCCGGTTTTTTCAAGCGGTGGGTTCTGGGATCCACAACCGGAGCACCTTCTGGTAAAACCGCAGAAATGGAAGCCAAACTTCTTCTCCGGTTAAAATCTTCTTGCACAGATCGAGGCACCAACAAGCGCTCAATCCCGTGGATCAATCCGTCGGGTCGGATAACATCATCAGGTCGGGTCACCCTGGCAAGACCACCCACTATTTTCTCGCCGGAATTCCCGCGAGTCAACGGCAAATGGTTATCCGCTTGATCGACACAAAGCGTTTTATGATGAGCTACAGCTCCAACATCCTCACCCGGCCATTCATTCGACCCGACCCGAGATGGAATGATATGAAACAGCAACAGCTTCTGTAGCGATTTCAGATTCCCAGGCTCGAGTAAAAACCGCTTGAACTCAGGATCCATCTGTCTCTCAAGAGCTTCATTGTTGGGTGCGAAAATGGTGATGTTGTGATTGGAAACTGCCTGTTCGAGTGTCTGTAGAAGAAGAGCTTTCTCCACGAGTTCCGATAGCTCAGTGTAGTGTGAATCCAGAAGCGCCACGAGAACGGAGTTGGAATTGATCTGGGTAGAATTTGATTTAGAAGTTTGATGCGGCAATGCAGTCGCATTAATGGTTGTAGTAACAACTATCAATAAAATAATCTTTAATGCATCATAGTTCAGAGAACCCATGATGCTAAACCGTGAAAAAGATCAAAATGGAAAGATCAAAGAAGAACACAAGAATCAGATGATGATGATTTGGAGATTGGTATTATTGAATTTAAGTTTCTCTCCAGAACTAGAGAATAGTTGTTTGTTTCTCTCTCTAGGTATTGAGGAAGGGAAGATGGGTTTTTAGTTTGGGAATAAAAGAGAGGGGGAGACAAGACAGATGGTTGAAGGAAAGAGAAGGTGAAAGAACGATGTCGTTTTATGTGTTAGGAAGAAGCCACAGCCTGGATGTGGGGACCACACGGGTGCTGCCTCCCTCGGCTTGGCTTGGCTTGGCTTGGCTCCGGCCGGCTTTACCAATAAGTCAATTACACCCTTCTAATCATTTAAAACAACTTTTCTGATAAGTTTATTAGTCAAATCTTTCGTTTTCTTTTTCTTTTCTTTTTCTTTTCTTTTATTTTAAGTATGATTGTATGCCACCGTCAAGGGCTCAAGGCCTCAATCTCAATTCGCAAACCACTCCCAGTTTATGGTCATTTTAGTTTTATTTCTCTTTCAATTTACTTTTATATTAACACTTATTTATAATAAATAAAAATTATTATAATTGTTAAAATAAAACTATTAAAGCTGAAATTCATTATTCAACTAATTCCACCCTTACATCCATAAAAAAGAGTTGCTTTATGTACAATAACAAGATACAAATGAGTTATATCAGTTCTAATATACGAAAATTTTGATATCTAAACTGCCAGATGACTCATATCTGAATTTTACGTGTATATTTATACACGAATAATTTTGAATGCCCTAACTCAACCCACTTAACTCGAAGCTTATTCTGATCGATTGAATTTTTTATATCTAACTATTTTTTACACCGTATAAGGTGATAAGAGCTACTCTTGCTTCAATTAAACAAAAGTATTTTTACATATTTAGTTCCAATATTCAGCTGTTAATAAATTTATAATAATCATATAATATACATTCATAATCAGGGGACATAATAACATTTAAATAATAATTAATGAGTATTTTATTGTTAATTTATAGTAATGTCGGTAGACCAAGAGAAAAAACTTGATCAATAATTACTAGAGATCATCACATATATTTGAGAAAAGAACGAAGGAAATTGCATAGTGAGTTAGGTGTGATTACCTAAAAGATCTAAAAAGAATAAAAATTAAGTGACATTTTTATATGATATAAAAGAGAGAGGTTGAGTAGTGGTGTCTAGTGAGTAATGGAGTTGTAAGAGTAGGAAAATAATTTGCATCTTGACAATTAAATCTTCACCAACCCTTTTAAATCTACATCACCAAATAATTCAAGAAATGGCTTTTAATGGAATTTAATATCTTCTCTTTCTTTTAAATAAGAGTATTTACTTTTTTTCAGCTGGAAAAAAACATTTTTAACCAACAAAAAACTACTATAATAAAACATGATATTGAATGATAATACGCGATTAAGCTCGGGCAATGTACATGATATTGAATAATGATACGAGATCAAGCTCAGACAATGCACATGCGATTGAATGAGAATATGTGATCAAACTTTGGCAATGTACCGCAATATTTTTTATTTTTTTATCTTATATTTTGTTATTTGAAAAAATTACAATTTGATACACTCGTTACCAACATCACGAGCTCGTGGATAACTAGCCTTCCACAAACATGAAGCTATGGTAAAACTCGTGATGGAGGATGTTAGCTCTAAAACATGCTCGTTGTTACGGATGCTCTAAGAGAAGTGGATTTTATCAAAGTATTATAGGAATTAGTCTCATAAGTCATATCAATTTTTTATGATTATACTTATATCATTATTTAATTATAATTTTCTTACTCAATTACATCAACTTCTTTAATACATATTACAAATTAAACAATAAATCATGTTTCTCACAATGTCATGCACTCATGCGATCGGCAATAACACCATTGACCACTTATGTACATGCATTTCCATGTGATAATTTAATTTATTATATAAAAATAATATTGAAAGTTGATAATTTAATTTAGTCAAAACTAATTAATTCGATGAGAGTCGTCCTAATTAATCAAATCATCCAACATCGATCGTTGTACGTACTGTTAATTACACCATTCAACAAAACTCATCCAATCCATCGAGTGATCCGCAGATTAATTAATTATGCTGCTCTTTGCATAAAAGTCTTCTCTCACGTGTGTTGTTTATTTCTTTTATTGGGTTATATCATGCATTTTTATTTTTGAATATATTTAATTAATGTTAACCAGCTTAATATATGTGTTGCATATAAGAGTTTTTAGATAGTTTCAATAAATTTTTAACTAATATTAACTAGCTTTAACGTCCTATGTATAAACACAATAATAATTAAATTTTAAAGATTTATGATGTAAAAGAGTACTAATATTTATAGTAAAACAATTATAAACATACATAAAAATATAATGGTTGCATAGATAGTTCAAAATTATATAAAATCTATCTTTTTTTAACCGAGACCTAAGTGTACTAAACAACTTTTTTCTAATAATTACAATAATCGGGTATGAGACTTTCTGATCTTAAAAATGATCAAGTATAAGAGATCGAAGCGAGGTAGAAGGATTGTTACTAATACATTAGATATATCCTTTGGTCTTAAATATAATGTTGTTTTAACAATTTCCTTTGATATGCCAGGTAACTCATTTTTTCTAGAGATCCATGCTCAAATAGTCAACTTCACATAAAACTATTAATTCATTAACCATTTTAAATAATAAAATGTAACACCGTACTTTTAAAATAACTTTAATACGCGTGCGGAAGCTAATTACATATAATTACATTTAAAACCCAAAGTTAAATACAAACTTTCACTGGTTTATAGTTACAAAATCGCCACTACGGTGTTAATTACAAAATAGGCTTTAACAAAATTCTTGGACATCAGAGTAGTGGTCTGTCCATATTCTCAGCCTTCTGTATTCACAAACTCACTCAGGAGTAGCTGCAAAACAAACTGGAGGGGAATTAGCACAAAGCTAAGTGAGTGAACCACATCTAAGCACATACAAGACAATCATTCTAAACACATATAGCTCATCAAGTCAAAGAGAACCGGCGGTGTTGCAACAACTCACAACCAAGGTCGGCTACCAAAACCAAGGTGCACTGTTACAACCACCCACAACCAAGGTCGGCCACCAAAACCAAGGTCTACCGATAGCCCTGCTAACATGGACAACAGTACCAGCACCCTTGAGTGCAACAAATCACTACAAGAAATTAGGGTGTTTACCCACACACATTATGTGTGGGTAGAACATTCATATATGTGAGTAATTATCTTTACCCACACATAAGATAAGTGTAACCATGTGTGGGCTCATGCTTGTAGGTAAAGATATTTACCCACACATACATTATGTGTGTATATAGATAATACGCTATACTTACACATATATGTGTGTTTAAAAGTAATAAATATGTGTAGGTAGAAGTGTTACAGTTTGTTTGTATGATGACGTGGCAAATGACGTGGAAAAACGCTACAAATGTTAGTGACACATGTCTTTCGATATGTGTAGGTATATGTTTTTTATATGTAGATAATAGTTATAGTTGTGTTGGTAAAATCATTTTTTGTGTAAGCAATAACCACAATATATGTAGGTAATAATATTCACACATATGTATATAAATACAAAATGCGTATGAGAAAATGAATACATATGTAGCAAAAACACTATATTAAATAAAAATACATAACATTATAGTTTCAACTACAAAAACCAAAATATCAATCACTTGACTAAAATACTAAACAAATAATATAGAAACTAGACTAATGTGTCACAAAAATGCTAAACGTTCGCAAATAATCCTAAATATTCATTCTAGATCATCAAACTCATCACTACTACACAAGACTCAACATGAAACCATCCGAACAAAGTGCGATTAGATGTATTATCTTGAGATTGTCTCGACGGAGGCAATATATTTTTCTCGATCTTAATATTTTTGCATAGTTCCAACGATTCCTTCTATGATACGAACTTGATCCACCAATTGATTGTAGCAACGATGATTTCACTCGATAGTACCAGTAGTCCAACGTGCAATGGGATCTCAACCCCATTCACACAAACAAAACTCTTTCCAAGTATTTTCTCCATAATAGTTGTCACTTATTGAGTCCACTGAATTTTCATTGCTCGGCTTCAATATTTCTTCCTATTGAAGCAAGAAATAACACAAGAATAATAAATAAAAATACCATAGACAACAAGATTAACACGCACAAAACATAAACTCGTAGACATTAAAAGCACGCATATATAGAAGAACAACGAAATAAACCTACAACTCATACCTGAGATTGGATTTGGTTGATTGCATTAGACTTGAGGCTTCCCAAATTTGCATTATCTGGGAAAGAAGCTATATTATATTTAAAGTCAAGAAGATTAAACAAATCTAAGTAATCATATCTATAAGTAAAAAGTTTCAAGGGATTCGAATAACTTATTTTGAAGTATACAAACAACACAAACCAAAAGAAACAAGGCTCGTGAGAAGTCAACTAATTAATATCTAATATTTGCTTCTCCTACCCTAAGGCTAAGCAATTTGTGTTAGATCTCAATATATAAAGAATCTACATCCAACTACATTTTACAATGTTAATTTAGCTTAACTTTTGCACAACAAGAAACATATATATAAAGCATCACACACAACTAAGAGAATTGCCAAAAAGGTTAAGTACTAAACATACTATTTCAAATATATATTTATAAGCCAATTCCACAATTCTAATTCAAAATTAATAAGCTGACAAAAAATTTATCCTTTGACAAATTAAGAATTTATAAGCGAATTCCAATATCAATGCATAGAGAATGAGACAACTTCTAGAAATAGCATCTGATTGTTTAGTTCATTATAAAGTAAAAACCAAATCCGCTATATGGAAAATACTCAACCACAATTGAGGATCTCCTTTTCGTTGAAATGAAAACAACAAAAATGGACTTTGATTAAGAATTCATTTATTAAAAAAACACTATCTTGATGTCTAAAAACCAATGAGTAAAGCATCCCTAACTACACAAGTAAACATTAATCATATACAAGACCACTAAACCATCAATTTCTTACATCCAGTACTTCTTTGCGAACAGCTTCCATTAGCAATTTGAATATTTAATTGAAGCCTGCATTATCTAAAATATTGATTTGTTTCTATACTCTGTTTTTTTATTTCTTAGATGTTATTCAACTACAATCAATGATTCACATAACTACACATATACATTACAATAGAGTATAGAAGAAACAAAAACATGGTGATTGATGTAACACAAGAGGAGAAGAAACTTTGACATCGAGTCATCAAGTACTTACCGAAAGTATGAACGAAATTGAATCAACGCACACCAAACCGTAGATAAAATGAGAATAAATAGTGTTCTTCGGAATCAAAATGAAGCTGATCGATAGTACTCCTTGGTCCTCTGTCGTTGTATATAGATTAAAAACCGTCTTCCGCCATTTCGTACGTGATATACTCCGTCTCCTATTTTCTAGCAACTTCAAAAATTTTCTAGCAACTTCAAATTGCGCGCCTTTTATGTGGCTGTTTTAAATAGAAGATTTTTAATTTAAATATTCACTTCAGTTTTTTACAAAAAGTTCGACTTAATTTTTTTTACAAATTCTATTGATGGATATTATGCTAGGAAATAAGTATTTATTACCCACACCAATATAACATTTATAATTATGTGTGGATATTATATATTCCACCTCATACACGAAGGAAAAAAATGTACAAAAATACCTATTTTATTTACATACATATTTATATATAATTTTTAGGTATTGATAAACCTAAACAATTACCCACACATACAATCAAGTTTATCATTTGTGTGGATAATTTACCAACACATTCCAAATAATTCATAACAAGTGTGGGTAATAAACATGCCG
The DNA here is from genome assembly GCA_947179395.2 of Pulicaria dysenterica. Lineage (NCBI taxonomy): Eukaryota > Viridiplantae > Streptophyta > Magnoliopsida > Asterales > Asteraceae > Pulicaria > Pulicaria dysenterica. Next base: position 61,759,753 of record OX359295.1, read on the forward strand.
CCAATTTCTGATTTTAGAGGTAGATTTTCCCTCCAAAATAAAGTGTTAGTAAAATGTATTACTCGCACATAAAAAGTGTTGAATGTTATCAAAACATGAAATTCTCAATTACTCACACATATACGAAATATGTGTGGGTAACTACCCACACATTAAAATATGTGACTAATCTATGTGTGGGTAAACATCACAATTTCTTGTAGTGAATGCAACTCAAGATCAGATACTGTAAATCCCCAAGCAAACAGGCCCAGCCGCCCAGCTAAAGCTGATCTCCCATCAAACAATAATCATGTATACATATCAATTAAGAGCAAAGCAACTTTTAGCATATCCTATCCCGCATATCCGAAGATATGAATCCACTCACCACAGTCTGCACTGTAGAATCTCACTCAGTTGTCTAAATTCACTGAGTCTTCTCCGATCCTGAGATTGAAGTAACCCAAGTCAATATTCAATTCATAATACTGATTCAATAATAAATATCATATTTATTCATGTTCTCATATATATACATTTATACATATATTCAACATACATAAACCCCAAACAGATATACAAATCATGTTTATCTTTAAATCATCAAATCCGATAATGTCCAAATCCGATCATTTCAAATCCGAGCAACGGCGGATTCCGAGTAAAAGTCCAATTCCGATAAAATCACAATCCGATAAGGGCACAATCCGATTAAATGTTTAAATCCGATAATCCAAGATTCCGATAAAAGAGTTAGGGCCAAATCCGATAAACATGAAATCCGGTAAAGGTACAATCCGATAAAAAGTTAGGGCCAAATCTGAGTAACTTCTATCGGATTCCGATACTTCTATCGGATTCCGAGTCATTCAACTACAATTCCGACAGAATCATAACTTCATGCATAAATCTATTTCTAACTTCAATCTTACTGATTTCATGCATACAAGTTATATATGTTTCCAGAAATCATTCTAAACATATAATGAACATATTCTATCATCACAATCTAACATACATTCATCCTATGATCATCAAATCATCAAAACAATCGGTATTCATATATATATATATATATATATATATATATATATATATATCAAACCCGAATGCATATAACATATAACAACTATAAATCAGTAATCGAACCTTGATAGTGATATGAAATCAGAAACCTAATTGCATGCAAGACTAGAAGATTAATTGATGAATGCTTCTTCTTTCTTTCTTATTCGGCCAAGAGCAACAAGAACACACCCACACACACTCTTAGTTCAACTTCACAAGTAAAGAGGTATGGGCTTGGGTTGCTTACTCATATACTCCACCATACCCCATTATTTTATTTTAATTATCATTTTCTAACTAAAAATAATAAAAACAATAAAACAAATAATACAACCAATTAATAAATATCCCATAATGGCAAGTAATACCCAAGATAATATAACTCCCAAGATTAATTAACTTAATTACCTTAATTAACCTAGACCGGCAAAGAGGGTGTTACATAAAAGATGATGCTTAATTAATGGAAAAATTCTTATAATAAAATGATATCACTTCTTATTTTCTTGTAACATATCTTAAAGATTAAAAATTATATAAAGATTATAATAGATGTATTGTTTATATTAAAGTAATTTTATACTTATAATTGTAACTAATGTGTTATTAAACACAACTAACTTAAATAAACTAAAACATGATTTTTGTGTTTCATAGTGAAGATCATCTTATATAAAGGAAACCATATCTTCAGTTATTAGTTTTTCATATATAGTGGTGTTCATCATAAATCGAACCCCTGTTTTTTAAAATCAATGTTGTTGACTAAACACAAACACTTAAAACAAAGTCAACCAGCTATTTCAACACATTTAAGAAACTAGCATGCAAGATTTGGAACCCAAATCACATTTTAAATTTGAACACATGGTGTGGTCAATTTCTTTGAACACACACAAAAGAAAACACATTGTTAAGACTTAAGAAGATTGTAACACCGCTATTTTTATTTTAAACCATGCGAAAGCGAAAACAAACAACTACAAACCTATTCACATAGGTAGTATAAATATTAAGTAATTAAACTGATACCAAATATTTGTATCCCAAACTCGGCGTTACATAGTTTACAACAGGCTCGACCGACACAAAATATCAGAGTGCAGTTCAAACATTCCCAAAAGCAAACACAACAACCGGCCAACAGCCAAACTTACCGCAACCTGCAAAGGGAGAGTTTATGTGGGGGATTAGCATAAAGCTAAGTGATGGAGATTTAACAAACGAACAGCAGCAGTTACAACAAGTAACGACATACAATCAGATCACATAATTGTCATCAAACAATTATCACCCAGGTCATGCAATCAGGGATATCCAGAGGACCGGCGGTGTTGCAACACCTTCAACCAAATGCCGGCCTAGCATAGGTTTACCGATAGCGTAATGCTACTCAGATCAGTTAATCATTTCTAAACACATCAGAAACCTTTAACTGAATTTGATAGCAAACAAGCGCCCAGCCTACAAAACTGTCGCGGCTGACCTCCTTCAAACAACTCAAAGTGTCCAACATCACAGTTGTCCCCGATTACAAAGCACGTATACAAATCAATTCATATTCTCAAAACATAATTCAACGATTACTATCATATATCAAGAATCATCAAATTATCGTGCTGAACATTCTGCTCATAGAATCTGGCATAAAACATTGCAACCGTAACCGTTACAACTAGCACAATTCGTGAGTTAAAAGTCCACTCACCTGCGTCCTTGCCAATCCAAGATCCACACTCAGTTGTCTCATATCACTGAGTCTTTGAGTTCCCTGAGAGCACAATATAAACAAGTCAATAACTCAAATCATAGTTAACTCCAAAAGTCAAACCAATTCACCACCAAGTCAAAGCTTATTCATTTAGAATATCCATGTAAGTCATAAGCAGTATGTAGCAGTCAACGAAATATTCATAAGTGTCAACTATTTCCAATTATTCCGCAAATGGGTCAAAAACCCAACCCGTTAGACTTCATAATACCAAACCAGCTTGAAACATATCAAATAAATAACAATTAATAATCAATTAATAAAAACAATTAAATATAAATTATACACAAATAGTTTACCATATACGCGTAAACTACCAGGCCCATTGAGAGGATGTTACAAAGATCGATAAAGAAACAAATCGGTACATATCTTCTATAAGACACAAATTGATACTTATAATTAAACAAGCATACACGCACAGTTTCTCAATAACAAAAAAAATTCAAGAACGTATACACACAAACATAAATCGGTGCATGTTTTTAAACATTCGATCATACACAAGAAACTAAAAACACAAGCTCAAGCCATAAGCTACTTGAAAAAACTTTTACTTTGGAGGTTATGTTTTTTAATAATCCCCTCACCCAAATAAGACCTGAGGGCTGGAAATTATAAAAACTAGAATCTCAAGCCCCTATAATCCCCTATAAATCCGTCGCCAAACATATCCATAGATGATAGATATAAACCAAATCAAATCAGTTTGAAGAAATCAACACATGCTGATCATGTTGTTGGTTGTGACTTGACTAACAAAAATCCTCTTTCCCTTTTTAAAAGAAAACATTAATTATCAATATAATTAATTTCTAATTAAAGAAGGAAACATGTATTTTTTATCAAGCCAGAGCACGAAATTTGTCTTTTAATTACTCTCTCTCTCTCTATATATATATATAGATAGATAGATAGAGAGAGGGTGGTTCATGTGAGAATTGAAGTACTTTTGTTGCGAAAAGTGCGAGAAGCCATTTTAACAGTTAGATTATATAATCAACGGCTAAGATTAATTATGACATTTGTGTAATTAACTCTTTTTTTGCAACGATTAATTAGTCAGTAAGCATATATGCACAGAAAAGATATTAACTGTTTAACTCAAAACATAAGTTGACTAATAATATTTACTATATTTAATATGGTCATCCTTTTATAAAAGGCGACATTATTGCATTTTACTATAAGATTGATAATAATATTATACATTATATACTAACATAATAGTTATTAAGCATACAGTTCTAAATAAGGGTTTAGTTTCAAAAAGTGTATCGAACTTGTCACTTTTTGCTATTGTGTATACCCAACTCTCAAAACTACCATTTAGTATATCCAACTTTCTAAAATTACCATTTTATACACTTAATTACCTGTTCAACAGATTATGATGATGTGACACAGGTTTTGGTGATGTGGCATTGAACTTAAATGGTGACATGTAATTCTTCATATAAAAATAATTGAAAATATAATAATAATAATAATAATAATAATAACTAATAATAATAATGTTAATAATAAATAACTGCAACATCGACATCTGCTAGAAGCACATTCATCGATCTTCATCCTCCGGTCACTGCACCCTCCGGCCACTGCATCCTCCGGCGACTGCACCATCTCCGGCGACTACACCATCACCTCACCACCGACTACACCATTGATCTGCACCAACTCCGACAAATTTGGGTTTCTTCGTTCAACGACTTCTTCATAGTTTTGGACTTCACCGTTGACTGCATCATCACCACCGCTGCTCTGCTTCACTGTCAACTGCACCATCACCACCATGGCTCAAGACTTCACCATCGCGATTAGGGGGTTTCGAAATGAGGTTTCTTCACGAATCTATTCTTCACAAATCAAAATGGGGTTTCTTCAAGGATCTGTTCAGAAATCTGTTCAAACAAAATGGGGTTGCTTCTAGATCTGAAATATGCTTCCAAGTAAGGGTTCTTCATCGTTCAAAGATCTGTTCATCATTCAGAGATATGTTCATCATCTGTTGGTTCAATCGATTCGGAACTGTTCATCTTCAACAGTAATGTTCTTCGATTTAATGTTTAAATCTGGGTTTAATGTTTAGCTATGTTTTTGTACGAAAAACAGTTCTCGTTTGAACCGTTCCATATATATAGGCAAAGTTTCAAACGAGAACTGTTTTTCATACGAGAACTGCGAGATTCAATCTGAGTCGTTCAATTCATCCTCTTTCAATGTCATTGCCCACCCATGTATTCCTCACATGCCACACTTGATCCCCTCACGCTCCACATCCATGAGTTCCACTTTATCAAATCAACGGCTAAAATTGGTTCTCTCAGTTCTCCTACGAAAAACGAGAATTGTTTTTCGTACGAGAACTGCGAGAATCAATATGAGCCGTCCAATTCCCCCTCTTTCAATGTCATTGCCCACCCATGAATTTCTCACATGCTACACTTGATCCCCTCACGCTCCACATCCATGAGTTCCACTTTATCAAATCAACGACTAAGATTGGTTCTCTCAGTTCTCCTACGAAAAACAGTTCTCGTTTGAACCGTTATATATATATATATATATATATGGCAATGATCTACGTATAGCATTAGTTTTATGATTAAGTATATGTATAACTTTGGATCCAAATCTTGACTTTCAATGTACTGAATATATTTATATCACGAATTAGTTGGTCTAGTAGCTTTAAAGTCAATATATTTATTTACTTATTTATAACAACTGCCCACGATAGATGGTATTTGTTAGTTCTTACCCCACAGGAGATATGAGGTAATCCATATATAAAATATTTTATATTTAGTATACACTTTATAATTTTGACAGTTATTTAAACATGTAAAGACTAAATATTTAAATCTTATAACTTCAATTCTGATCTAGATAATAAATTATAAATAGTTATAATCAATACTGCAAATAATAATAACTCTATCCATGTCTTCAAATTTTTAGTTTATTACACTTTGATAAATTTAGAAATATTAATATTTTTATCTTATCAGACTTCAATAATTTGACTTAAGAATTCATGACAAGATCTCGATTCAATTCCTTATAAAACAAGTATTTAAATTAACAAGTTCTAGAATTTTATTAGTGAGTTCATTAAATTAAAACTGTATAACTAATTGTGATATTTAACGAAATCTATTATTTACTGAATATCATATAATTAAGCAATACGTAATTGTTTAAGCTAATAAAATTATGTATATGACCCTTTTTTTACATCATATTACTGTAACACCCCAAAATGAGGCCTAGTTGTAAACAGTTATACATGTAGCTTTAATAGTTGTACTTTGACTTTAAGTGGTGTTTTGTTGTTAAATGTAGTAAACATGTTGTTAAATGGTGTCTTAAATGTTAATTGGTGTTTTAAACGTGAATTGGTGTTAAATGGTGTTAACTGGTGTTAAATGTGGATAAAAATGTAGTAATATAAAAAGTGTCATAAGTTGACCAAGTAGACAAATAGTTGAACGGTTTTGGATATTGGTTCCGTAGATATCCTCGTTAGTTGTAACGGGTTAGTGTGTATCAAGTTGTAAGTTGGAAAGGGGAACAAAATACCTCGTTGGTGATAATGGTCCACCCAAAGGCGGTTCACCCTTATTTGACTCCTTTGAGTCAAACACACAACACACTCATACGTACATACTAGAGAAACACACACACGTTCTTAGCTTGTGGAGCTTTTGAAGGGGAATCAAGGAAATCAGTAGCAAGGAAGGTTGAATCAGTGTTTCAAGTGCTCAACTTGTTGTTTCTTCATCTTGTTTGTAAGTATTTTCCTTGAAGAACCCTAGTTTGTGTTTATGAAGAAGATAGCCATTTTTAATGGTGTGTAATCAATCCAAATGGTTAGTTTTGGTGACTAATGTGTTTGTAAGCTTCAATGGATGTTAAATGAAGTGTGTAAATGTTTGAAGATGAGTTTTGGTTGAGTTAAAGGTCAAAAACATGTGTTACAGGTCTGATTCGCGAACAGGGACGAAGTCTGCTGTGCAGACCCTTCCTACCCCCGTAGGGAAAAGTTCCTACCCCCGTAGGGAAAAGTTACTACCCCCGTAGGAAAAAGTTCCTACCCCCGTAGGGGGATGTTTTTCAGATTTGTAGAAATTTAGTCCCTACCCTCGTAGGAGAATGTTCCTACGGCCGTAGGAGGGTGTTTTTCAGGATTATTGAAATTAAGCCTTCTGTGGCCGTAGGAAAAGGTTTCTGCGGCCGTAGGAGTGTGTTTTTATGTAGTTTACCACCTACGGGTGATGGAACGAAGCCTACGGGCGTGGGTACATAACCTACGACCTTAGGAACCCAAAGAACTACTTCTGCGGGTGTAGGGGATGTTCTCTATGGCCGTAGTAGTGTTGTTTGGTCTTCTGCGGCCGTAGGCCTTATCTTCAGCGGCCGTAGGACCCTGTCCAATGTTGTTAGAATTGTGACGCGTATTTTAACGAAGTATTTTGAATGTTAAGCGATAACCCAATGTTGTGTGATATGTTAGGCGTTCTTGAAGAACCGGAAGGCGTTGATCGTTGTGTTAGCTAATCGTGAACTTAAGGTGAGTACCGGTTTCCCATGAGTCTCGGTAGGTAAGCTGTCTGTTGTACATGATGATGTGTAATTGGTGTATGATACATGAAAGAATGTTGTGATAGAAACATACAGTGTGTTTATGAAAGAAAATGTAGACTGTGATAGAGATATACAGTATGCTAAGAAAGAGTCGTACTTGCATGTTGTCTATATGTATGAAAGAGTATAGTTGTGATAGAAACCATGTGGTAATTGTATGCTATGATAGAATTGTATTAATATGTTGGTTATCAACATGAAAGATGTTAACTGGTGTGATTATATGCGCGCATGAAAGATACGTGTGTTTGTTATTGTGTCCGGACACTAAACGATAGAACATGGAGGTCGGTCAGGTAGACGGGTGTTAATACCTGGCTGGGTTCTCGGGTAGACGGGTGTTAGTACCTGGGAACTAACGGTACTCAAGTAGTATACGCTTGGGTGATGGTCCTGCAGGCCGCCGTTCCTCTAAGGAGTAAGGTTCCTTGACAGATGGGAACCAACATGATAGACAGAGTGTACCAGGTGGACTGCTATTCGCTTTCCCACTGGTGCAATTGGTTGTAGCTGATTTCCCGGCTAGGATTGTTAAGCGGGGCTCGCTACCCTGCAATATGCGACTCCTACGGGTATGATTGGTGCACCACGATGTGATAGGATAGCCTTGTGTGCTTTCCTGGTTTTCGACTGCATGCTTATTGATACTTATGTGTAATATGTACTCACTAGCTAGTGTAGCTAACCGGTTCTTGATTTATCCTTTTTACAGGTAATGATTAGGCAGCCTGGTGAGACGGGTGCTTGTGGGTAATTGTATTTAACTCTTCTGGAACACTCTGTTGTTATTTATATCTGTGATCCGATGGTCGGTTTATAGTATGGTAACACCGGTTCGTTGTAAGACTTGGTTTTAATGTTTATATTTTTATAACCAGTGTTTAGTTTCCGCTGCACGTCTTTGATAAATATACTTAAAAAGTTTAAATTATTCTGATTTTAAGCTCGTGAAACCCGGTGTTACAATTAGGTATCAGAGCCTAAGTTTGAGGAAATCGGGCACTTGTAAAAGTATTCGATCTCAAACTCGGGCCCGACCATCGTTAAGTGTTCCTTGCGGGATGATTGGGGTTGAGAATGAGTGTTGTATGATTGTTATATGTTGTGAACTAACTGGTGATGTTGATAGATTGAGAATAAGTCGTGTGTTACATACTTGTTCCTTTAACAGTAGTAGATTAACATGTCGAGTCAGCAAGCTAGTGTTGAACAAAATGTCGGGCAAGTAAGGGATGAGATGGCTCGTCTCCATATTGAGGTAGAAGATGTAGCTTCTAGTCGCCATTCTGAAGAACTGAGGTATAATCAAGAGAGAGAGGCTTATGTTCGACGTTTGGAAGTGGAGCTGCGAGTGACCAAAGACATGTTGTTTCATTCGATTGAGAGGGAAGATGTTAAGTATAATGTTTTCCAGGATTTTCTTTCCTGTGAACCTCCTAGTTTTAACGATAGTGATGACCCTTCTGTTGCTACTCGCTGGCTTCGAGAGATGGAGCGGATTTTTGAGTTATGCGACTGTGCACCAAAATATCGCGTGGAGTACGCGATACACATGTTGAAGGACAAGGCTACTTCATGGTGGAATGCTGTGGAAGCCTCTGTCAGTAAGAAAGTGTTGAGTACTTTGACTTGGGAACAATTTCGCGAGAAGTTGATGATAAAGTATTGCACTGATTTTGATGAAGAGTATATGGAGCGGGAAATTAATAAGCTCCAAAAAGGGAGGCAATCCATGAGAGATTTGATCTGTGCTTTTAAAGATAAAATGGAGTTTGTTCCACGGTTACTGCCAAATGAAGATGCTAAGATACAGAAATTTGCAAGCATGTTGTCGATCGGACATCGTGTCTGTGTTAAAACCGCTATTAGTCTGAAACAAGCCTTTCAGCTAGCACTGCAGATTGAAGAAGAGTGTCTTCACTATAAACGAATTCATAAAAATGAAAGTAAGAAAAGGAAGTCTCGGTCTCCCTCTAAACCTGGTCCTTCAAAAGGACAGCCCTCTGCGGTTTAGAAACCTAGTTCCTTTAAGAAGCCGAAGTTTGATGGTTCTTGGTGTCCAGGATGCCACGCTTATCATGTCGATGATTGTACTGAAGCCACTGTTAGATGTTATAAGTGTGGAGAATTAGGACACGTGGCGAGAATGTGTAAGTTTAAACGAGGTGTGTGCTACTGGTGCCGCAAACCGGGACATGAAGTTGTTGATTGTACCGTGGGTAAAAAGTGTGAAAGCTAGTGGAACGTCGTCTAGCCAGAAAATATAGGAGTTTCTTATGACAAGGAAAGTTAGCTGGAGGAGTAGTTATAAGTGTTTTCTTTAGTAGTTTTGTTGTAACTGTGTTAGTAAGTTCGCGAGTCAGAAATTTTGTTTGTAATGTTGTAAATTGGTGGTTTGTAAGATGTCGTAAGTATTTGTTCTATGTATACTGACTCGTTAAAAGTAAGGTTTGTTAATATCAAGTAGTATTAGTTGTTGGTTATGTTAATGAAATTGTTATTGATAGTGACGAGTTTAGATATACCTTTGTCTAGATTTGTGAAGACGATAAGAAAACGGTATTCGTGTTACCTGGTTGTTTAAATATGAAAGATAAATTAAGAAGGAATACGTAATACCATGAATAATTAAATTTGTCGTTGTATGGAGATTGAATTTGGTGATAAGTGGACAAATAATAAATAGTGAAACTATAGTTAGTTGCGTTCTCTTAAGCTGTTGTTACTGTTGATGCGATTAGTTTCCTTATTCTCGTTAGTTTGTATGTGTCGTGGAAATTAAAAAGGGAGTAAGTGTAAACATGGCAGATTAAAATAAACGACTAAGACACATGAGTTCTTGTCAATGCAAAGGTAGAAGTAATTAAGAAGAGAATTGTGAAAATGTAATCGGAATGATATTAAGTGAAACCTGAGTAGTTTATTAAGAAAGAAATAAGAGACACTATTCGAGAAGAATTCGACGCATTGGGAGAAGAACCAAATGAGGAAAACAAGAAAATGAAAAATGCAAACCGAAACTGGAGGATCTCGACATAGAGTTGTGTGCGAGATATGTGGAAAGGGGTCATGCTAGAGAGTGGTTAGGTAAATACTGTTATGAGTGTAGACAGTATGAGCACGACTTTTCGGAGTGTCCTAACTAGTGGGAAGTGTTGTGTAAGTTTTGAAAGGATAGTAGAGTTTTGATTAAGTAGGTAAGATTGAAGTATCGTGTAACCTTGAGATAGTCGCATGTAGTTTCTTGTAGTCAAGTGAGACGTGTATAAGTAAGATATGTGTACATGTTGTGTACTGTAACCTCGTAGTTAGAAAATGAATAGAGAATTGTGTTGTTAGTTTAATGTCAAATGCGGTTGTTGCTAAATGCAACATCATATTTTGTATGGGAGGCATTGTCGTACTCCCACATGTTGGTTAGAGCACGGTAAAAAGCAGTTGCCAGACCTGAAATTGTGCAGATTACAGCAGATAAAGTGAAGATAGCGCGGGAGAAGCTCAAAGTAGCCCTTACCAGACAGAAAGTATATGCAGATCCTAAACGCAGACCAGTTGCATTCCAGGAGGGCGATCGGGTGTTCCTGAAAGTTTCTCCTTGGAAATGTGTTATTCGTTTTGGTAGAAAGGGGAAGTTGAGTCCGAGATACATTGGTCCATTCCGGATCGTTTGCAAGGTAAATGATCAGAATGTTACGTTAGAGTTGCCTCCAGAGCTATCTGGAATTCACAACACGTTCAACGTGTGTTATCTGCGTAAGTGCAAAGTGGAGGAGGACCATATTCTGCCTCTGCAAGAATGGAAGGTTAACGCATCAAAGCGCCTAGTCGAAGAACCTGTTGAGATACTTGGTTCAAAAACCAAGAAGTTGCGTTGAAAGATGATCAAACTTGTGTTAGTTTAATGGAAGCATAACCTGGGTTCGAATATGACCTGGGAGACGGAAGACGACATGAAAGTTAGATACCCTCACTTGTTTGTAGACGATCAGATTCCGAGGACGGAATCTTCTTAAGGGGTGTAGATTTGTAACACCCCAAAATGGGGCCTAGTTGTAAACAGTTGTACATGTAGCTTTAATAGTTGTACTTTGACTTTAAGTGGTGTTTTGTTGTTAAATGTAGTAAACATGTTGTTAAATGGTGTCTTAAATGTTAATTGGTGTTTTAAACGTGAATTGGTGTTAAATGGTGTTAACTGGTGTTAAATGTGGATAAAAATGTAGTAATATAAAAAGTGTCATAAGTTGACCAAGTAGACAAATAGTTGAACGGTTTTGGATATTGGTTCCGTAGATATCCTCGTTAGTTGTAACGGGTTAGTGTGTATCAAGTTGTAAGTTGGAAAGGGGAACAAAATACCTCGTTGGTGATAATGGTCCACCCAAAGGCGGTTCACCCTTATTTGACTCCTTTGAGTCAAACACACAACACACTCATACGTACATACTAGAGAAACACACACACGTTCTTAGCTTGTGGAGCTTTTGAAGGGGAATCAAGGAAATCAGTAGCAAGGAAGGTTGAATCAGTGTTTCAAGTGCTCAACTTGTTGTTTCTTCATCTTGTTTGTAAGTATTTTCCTTGAAGAACCCTAGTTTGTGTTTATGAAGAAGATAGCCATTTTTAATGGTGTGTAATCAATCCAAATGGTTAGTTTTGGTGACTAATGTGTTTGTAAGCTTCAATGGATGTTAAATGAAGTGTGTAAATGTTTGAAGATGAGTTTTGGTTGAGTTAAAGGTCAAAAACATGTGTTACAGGTCTGATTCGCGAACAGGGACGAAGTCTGCTGTGCAGACCCTTCCTACCCCCGTAGGGAAAAGTTCCTACCCCCGTAGGGAAAAGTTACTACCCCCGTAGGAAAAAGTTCCTACCCCCGTAGGGGGATGTTTTTCAGATTTGTAGAAATTTAGTCCCTACCCTCGTAGGAGAATGTTCCTACGGCCGTAGGAGGGTGTTTTTCAGGATTATTGAAATTAAGCCTTCTGTGGCCGTAGGAAAAGGTTTCTGCGGCCGTAGGAGTGTGTTTTTATGTAGTTTACCACCTACGGGTGATGGAACGAAGCCTACGGGCGTGGGTACATAACCTACGACCTTAGGAACCCAAAGAACTACTTCTGCGGGTGTAGGGGATGTTCTCTATGGCCGTAGTAGTGTTGTTTGGTCTTCTGCGGCCGTAGGCCTTATCTTCAGCGGCCGTAGGACCCTGTCCAATGTTGTTAGAATTGTGACGCGTATTTTAACGAAGTATTTTGAATGTTAAGCGATAACCCAATGTTGTGTGATATGTTAGGCGTTCTTGAAGAACCGGAAGGCGTTGATCGTTGTGTTAGCTAATCGTGAACTTAAGGTGAGTACCGGTTTCCCATGAGTCTCGGTAGGTAAGCTGTCTGTTGTACATGATGATGTGTAATTGGTGTATGATACATGAAAGAATGTTGTGATAGAAACATACAGTGTGTTTATGAAAGAAAATGTAGACTGTGATAGAGATATACAGTATGCTAAGAAAGAGTCGTACTTGCATGTTGTCTATATGTATGAAAGAGTATAGTTGTGATAGAAACCATGTGGTAATTGTATGCTATGATAGAATTGTATTAATATGTTGGTTATCAACATGAAAGATGTTAACTGGTGTGATTATATGCGCGCATGAAAGATACGTGTGTTTGTTATTGTGTCCGGACACTAAACGATAGAACATGGAGGTCGGTCAGGTAGACGGGTGTTAATACCTGGCTGGGTTCTCGGGTAGACGGGTGTTAGTACCTGGGAACTAACGGTACTCAAGTAGTATACGCTTGGGTGATGGTCCTGCAGGCCGCCGTTCCTCTAAGGAGTAAGGTTCCTTGACAGATGGGAACCAACATGATAGACAGAGTGTACCAGGTGGACTGCTATTCGCTTTCCCACTGGTGCAATTGGTTGTAGCTGATTTCCCGGCTAGGATTGTTGAGCGGGGCTCGCTACCCTGCAATATGCGACTCCTACGGGTATGATTGGTGCACCACGATGTGATAGTATAGCCTTGTGTGCTTTCCTGGTTTTCGACTGCATGCTTATTGATACTTATGTGTAATATGTACTCACTAGCTAGTGTAGCTAACCGGTTCTTGATTTATCCTTTTTACAGGTAATGATTAGGCAGCCTGGTGAGACGGGTGCTTGTGGGTAATTGTATTTAACTCTTCTGGAACACTCTGTTGTTATTTATATCTGTGATCCGATGGTCGGTTTATAGTATGGTAACACCGGTTCGTTGTAAGACTTGGTTTTAATGTTTATATTTTTATAACCAGTGTTTAGTTTCCGCTGCACGTCTTTGATAAATATACTTAAAAAGTTTAAATTATTCTGATTTTAAGCTCGTGAAACCCGGTGTTACAATTAGGTATCAGAGCCTAAGTTTGAGGAAATCGGGCACTTGTAAAAGTATTCGATCTCAAACTCGGGCCCGACCATCGTTAAGTGTTCCTTGCGGGATGATTGGGGTTGAGAATGAGTGTTGTATGATTGTTATATGTTGTGAACTAACTGGTGATGTTGATAGATTGATAATAAGTCGTGTGTTACATACTTGTTCCTTTAACAGTAGTAGATTAACATGTCGAGTCAGCAAGCTAGTGTTGAACAAAATGTCGGGCAAGTAAGGGATGAGATGGCTCGTCTCCATATTGAGGTAGAAGATGTAGCTTCTAGTCGCCATTCTGAAGAACTGAGGTATAATCAAGAGAGAGAGGCTTATGTTCGACGTTTGGAAGTGGAGCTGCGAGTGACCAAAGACATGTTGTTTCATTCGATTGAGAGGGAAGATGTTAAGTATAATGTTTTCCAGGATTTTCTTTCCTGTGAACCTCCTAGTTTTAACGATAGTGATGACCCTTCTGTTGCTACTCGCTGGCTTCGAGAGATGGAGCGGATTTTTGAGTTATGCGACTGTGCACCAAAATATCGCGTGGAGTACGCGATACACATGTTGAAGGACAAGGCTACTTCATGGTGGAATGCTGTGGAAGCCTCTGTCAGTAAGAAAGTGTTGAGTACTTTGACTTGGGAACAATTTCGCGAGAAGTTGATGATAAAGTATTGCACTGATTTTGATGAAGAGTATATGGAGCGGGAAATTAATAAGCTCCAAAAAGGGAGGCAATCCATGAGAGATTTGATCTGTGCTTTTAAAGATAAAATGGAGTTTGTTCCACGGTTACTGCCAAATGAAGATGCTAAGATACAGAAATTTGCAAGCATGTTGTCGATCGGACATCGTGTCTGTGTTAAAACCGCTATTAGTCTGAAACAAGCCTTTCAGCTAGCACTGCAGATTGAAGAAGAGTGTATTCACTATAAACGAATTCATAAAAATGAAAGTAAGAAAAGGAAGTCTCGGTCTCCCTCTAAACCTGGTCCTTCAAAAGGACAGCCCTCTGCGGTTTAGAAACCTAGTTCCTTTAAGAAGCCGAAGTTTGATGGTTCTTGGTGTCCAGGATGCCACGCTTATCATGTCGATGATTGTACTGAAGCCACTGTTAGATGTTATAAGTGTGGAGAATTAGGACACGTGGCGAGAATGTGTAAGTTTAAACGAGGTGTGTGCTACTGGTGCCGCAAACCGGGACATGAAGTTGTTGATTGTACCGTGGGTAAAAAGTGTGAAAGCTAGTGGAACGTCGTCTAGCCAGAAAATATAGGAGTTTCTTATGACAAGGAAAGTTAGCTGGAGGAGTAGTTATAAGTGTTTTCTTTAGTAGTTTTGTTGTAACTGTGTTAGTAAGTTCGCGAGTCAGAAATTTTGTTTGTAATGTTGTAAATTGGTGGTTTGTAAGATGTCGTAAGTATTTGTTCTATGTATACTGACTCGTTAAAAGTAAGGTTTGTTAATATCAAGTAGTATTAGTTGTTGGTTATGTTAATGAAATTGTTATTGATAGTGACGAGTTTAGATATACCTTTGTCTAGATTTGTGAAGACGATAAGAAAACGGTATTCGTGTTACCTGGTTGTTTAAATATGAAAGATAAATTAAGAAGGAATACGTAATACCATGAATAATTAAATTTGTCGTTGTATGGAGATTGAATTTGGTGATAAGTGGACAAATAATAAATAGTGAAACTATAGTTAGTTGCGTTCTCTTAAGCTGTTGTTACTGTTGATGCGATTAGTTTCCTTATTCTCGTTAGTTTGTATGTGTCGTGGAAATTAAAAAGGGAGTAAGTGTAAACATGGCAGATTAAAATAAACGACTAAGACACATGAGTTCTTGTCAATGCAAAGGTAGAAGTAATTAAGAAGAGAATTGTGAAAATGTAATCGGAATGATATTAAGTGAAACCTGAGTAGTTTATTAAGAAAGAAATAAGAGACACTATTCGAGAAGAATTCGACGCATTGGGAGAAGAACCAAATGAGGAAAACAAGAAAATGAAAAATGCAAACCGAAACTGGAGGATCTCGACATAGAGTTGTGTGCGAGATATGTGGAAAGGGGTCATGCTAGAGAGTGGTTAGGTAAATACTGTTATGAGTGTAGACAGTATGAGCACGACTTTTCGGAGTGTCCTAACTAGTGGGAAGTGTTGTGTAAGTTTTGAAAGGATAGTAGAGTTTTGATTAAGTAGGTAAGATTGAAGTATCGTGTAACCTTGAGATAGTCGCATGTAGTTTCTTGTAGTCAAGTGAGACGTGTATAAGTAAGATATGTGTACATGTTGTGTACTGTAACCTCGTAGTTAGAAAATGAATAGAGAATTGTGTTGTTAGTTTAATGTCAAGTGCGGTTGTTGCTAAATGCAACATCATATTTTGTATGGGAGGCATTGTCGTACTCCCACATGTTGGTTAGAGCACGGTAAAAAGCAGTTGCCAGACCTGAAATTGTGCAGATTACAGCAGATAAAGTGAAGATAGCGCGGGAGAAGCTCAAAGTAGCCCTTACCAGACAGAAAGTATATGCAGATCCTAAACGCAGACCAGTTGCATTCCAGGAGGGCGATCGGGTGTTCCTGAAAGTTTCTCCTTGGGAGATGTACCAGGTGGACTGCTATTCGCTTTCCCACTGGTGCAATTGGTTGTAGCTGATTTCCCGGCTAGGATTGTTGAGCGGGGCTCGCTACCCTGCAATATGCGACTCCTACGGGTATGATTGGTGCACCACGATGTGATAGGATAGCCTTGTGTGCTTTCCTGGTTTTCGACTGCATGCTTATTGATACTTATGTGTAATTTGTACTCACTAGCTAGTGTAGCTAACCGGTTCATGATTTATCCTTTTTACAGGTAATGATTAGGCAGCCTGGTGAGACGGGTGCTTGTGGGTAATTGTATTTAACTCTTCTGGAACACTCTGTTGTTATTTATATCTGTGATCCGATGGTCGGTTTATAGTATGGTAACACCGGTTCGTTGTAAGACTTGGTTTTAATGTTTATATTTTTATAACCAGTGTTTAGTTTCCGCTGCACGTCTTTGATAAATATACTTAAAAAGTTTAAATTATTCTGATTTTAAGCTCGTGAAACCCGGTGTTACAATTACTGAGTGATGTGGTTTGAGAGAGGTAAAAGACAACAAATACGAAAGTGAATAAAATGTAATTTAATAAAACAGAAACCACACATAATACAAGAAACGAGGTCTTTAAAATATCATCACTAATGTCTCTAATTGTCGCCACTAATATCTTTTACGCTAACATTTCGCTGCTATTTAGTTGTCTCGATTGATTTGAAGCTTCCGTCATTGATCTTGGTGTTTGATATAATCTGTTACCATTTTTTAAAATATAATTAATTAATTAATAATTAATATATAATTATTATTTTTTAAACTTACTTGTGTATTATACAAATATTTAGTTTAAAAAACTACAAAAATAAGATTTATATCAATTTACTTTTCTGTATAAAACGTAAAAACCAACCAACAAATCCCGCCCGCTAATTAAGAGGTAAAAATATAAGAAATAGTGAAAGTTTAGCGATCGATCACTATCCTTCAACTGCTTTGATGATTCACATCGATGAATTAAATAATTCTGTGTCACCTTATTCTTTACCTTTGTACAAAGCAAACCATCTTTCACTTTCTTTTCTTTTTCCTTTTTTAAAAATACACTAACACGATATTCTTATATTAAAACAAAAAAAAAGTCATTGCTATTTTGTTAATCTAGACTGTACACTATATATCATTAAGTTAAGTTCCTAATATTTATGTTTTTAACTAGATATATATTATGCTAATTATATAAGTGTATATATATATATATATAAATATATATATATATATATATATATATATATATATATATAAATATATATATATATATATATATATATAAATATATATATATATATATATATATATATATATATATATATATATATATATATATATATATATATATATATATATATATATATATATATATATATATATATATATATATATATATATATATATATATATATATATATAGGATAGGGTTATTATAAGAGGCGTAAGAGGTAACATGGACCGTTGGATGCACAGGAAAAGTCAACAAAATCACCTCAAAATTGATGAGATCAGGTCAAAATTAGATGAGACGGAGGGGTAAAATAGGGAGAATAAAAATTAACACACGGAACAATGGTTATGGAAAGAACGGTAATTTAGGACGTGGGTTAGAAAATTGATGCACAAGCTATGGAAATTTGGAAATCGATGAACTATCTCTACGAATCTGATCCAAATTTGAAGCAAACATTCTTCCAAAATTGATGAATATGTATTTATAAACAAGAATTTAAAGCATATTAGATTCAGAAAAACAAAAAAACAATTTGATGAATATGTTTTTGCAACAAGTTTGAACCCATTAATCAGAACTAAAAGCATATAATCTCCATCTTCTATTCTTCTCAACATCATATTTGCATCAAAATTGAAAATTTTCTACAAAGGGTAACGATGCATCAAAATATTCGACCAACAATTTGCATCAAAATTGATCTCAAAATTTATACACAAAGTAAGAAATGATGAACAAACAAGAAAATGATGAAACATTATACATAACAGAGGAATTAATCTCAAAGAATAGTTGATGGTTATAAGAAAATTATTCTCAATAATGATGAATTATTATAGATATTGATTGATGATTGATGAAAATAATTGTTGATACAACAACGAAAGTAAATAAAAAACAAATTAATGAACAACGCTAAGCAACAAACAAGCTTAAGCAAATTGATGAACTAGAACCAAAATGATATAGATTATAAAAAGTGATACAAATTTAAATCACAATCCAAACCTGCAACTATATTATCCATTATTGATGAATATGCATACAAAAACAAGAAATAAAATGGATACAATTTATCAATTTACATTGAACATAGAGGATTTACAATCTAATCTTGTAGCAAGTATATTCTCACCCAAAATTGATAAATATGTATACTAAAACAAGAAAAAAACTCACTGGCATTCAGAAAAACAAAAACACATAGATTTAATAACACATATTCAACAACCAAAACCTTGACATATAATCAGAAATTAACTTAAAGTAGAATATTTCAGAATGATACATGAGAATTTTATAAAGGGTTAAAGTTGCGCAATAGCATGAAACTTGTCTCAATGTTCCAATATGGTACTTAAAGTATTTTTTTACTCATATGATCATTAAACTTGTAAGAAACGTGCTAATATGCCCATTTTTTAACCCGTAACTAGCTTAGCCGGTAATCCATGATTTTAAACTTATTTTCAAGAGTAAGGATAAGGTAGGAATCTTGTCATATTGTTCCAATATGGTATTTAAAGTTTTTTTTTTTCGTTTGTACACATCTAACGTCTTTCAAAAACTTTATTTTTTCTCCATTTTTTACTTTAATAACTCTATTTTTTCTTTGTAGATGACAAGTTCAGTTTCCTTGTCATCCAAAAGTTGTTTGTAGTCTTGTAATCTTGATTGTAATTCTCATTGACTAATTAGGAGTATTTTCACAAATTTCGGTAGAGCTATTACACAGACTACAAACGATTTTTGGATGACAAGAAAACTGAACTTGTCATGTACAAAGAAAAGGTAGAGTTATTTAAGTAAAAAATGGAGGAAAAACGAAGTTTTTGGAAGATGTTTAGACGTGTACAAACGAAAAAAACTTTAAGTACCATATTGGAACAATATGACAAGATTCCTACCTTGTCCCAACTCTTGAAAATAAGTTTAAAATCATGGATTATCGGCTAAGCCGATTACTGGTTAAAAAATGGGCATATTAGCACGTTTCTTACAAGTTTAATTGTCATATGAGTAAAAAAAATACTTTAAGTACCATATTGGAACATTGAGACAAGTTTCATGCTATTATGCAACTTTAACCCTTTTATAAATGATGAGCACTGATTAACACTTGAATACACGTCTCGATGAACTAAAAATAGTATTCAATAAAGGTTGTAAATCATTTGCGGAGAAAAATCTTAGAAGCTAAATCGCTAGTTGTGATTCCGATACGGCGAAGCTAAGAGCATGGCTGCTGTGTCTCAATCATTGATGTGGAAATCGTCGTTGATAGATGTTGGTGGCTGCCGGGTATCAATCGCACAAGGGTTGTGATACAAGAGTGCTTATCTTCATCACCGTTGAAGCCTACGGATACCAGGGGACGTCGGAAATGACATGAGTGTGGATGCGAGAGGAAGGTGTCGGGCGATAATCAAGCGACAACACTATTGTCGCCAATTTTGAACTTGTTCTTGTTTAGGGTTCTTAAATGAGTGGGAAGGGTCTCAAGATTCAGAAAGAAAGGGATAGTATTTTGTGAATTAGATTCCCTAAAATACCCTTTTAGTAATATAGCCACGTGTCAGCTTTAACTTGCCTCTTACACTTCTTACCAAAAAACACATCTTACTTGATCATCTTCCTATATATATATATATATATATATATATATATATATATATATATATATATATAGGAGGGTTCATGCGAGAACCGTTGTTAGTGCGAGAACCGCGAGAACCAATCTCGGTCGTTCCTTAGATATGGGAGGGTTCATGGATGGAGAGCGTGGAGGGATAGAGTGTGGCAGGGTGCATGTGAGGAATTCATGGGTGGGCAATGACATTGAAGGAGGGGGAATTGGACGGCTCAGATTGGTTCTCGCGGTTCTCGCACTAAGAATGGTTCTCGCATGAACTTTTTCCTATATATATATATATATATATATAGGGGAGGGTTCATGCGAGAACCGTTGTTAGTGCGAGAATCGCGAGAACCGATGTCAGCCATTCCTTGGATATGGGAAGTATCATGGATGGAGAGCGTGGAGGGATAGTGTGTGGCAGGGTGCATGTGAGGAATTCATGGGTGGGCAATGACATTGAAGGAGGGGGAATTGGACGGCTTAGATTGGTTCTCGCGCTAACAACGGTTCTCACATGAACTTTTGTCTATATATATGTGTGTGTGTGTGTGTGTGTGTATGCTCATTGGTGGCTGTTTATTGAGAGAGTTTTAAAGAGTATGGTTTTCATGATCTAATAATATTCACTTATAAATAAAAAGATCCATTACAACTAGAGGTGTCAAAATGGATGAGCTAGTTAGATTAAGTAGCGGGTCTGAAAGGATTCTAGTCAAATTTCAAAATGAGTTTGTGTCAAACCAGGATCAAGTCAAAACGGTTTTTATTAAAGAAGAAAGATAACAACAAAAAAAAAAGACCAGGAGATTGTTAATTAATCAAAATTGCCTATAAACCTATATAATAAACTATAAAGAAACTCATAACATCCAAATATGTAGTCCTCCAATACTTTTGAAATTGAATTAAAAAATATATGTACAGTTTAGAGGGAGAAATATTTAAATAAGAATGAAAAATTAATTGAGAATGAGAGACTAAATGTTAGCAGTTAAAAAGAGGAGTTGAAACTTGAAACAAAACAAAAGGTGTTTGGTAGGTGAGATGTATCTTGAGACATTAAAGTGTGTGAATCAAATCAGCTATTTTGATGTTAAAAAAAAGGTGTTGTAGTGTATATTGGAAGAAAAATGATATTATAATGTGTTTAATAAAGGTTATTGAATACTTAACTCGTAATCAATTTGGTTTTGAGTTGAAAACCCATAAACTTATATGATATAAGAGTCATCAGGTTCACCTGTAATTTGACAAACGGTCACACGCACTTCACGTAACTCATAAATATCTACGTGTCAAACGTAAAGAATATAAATATGAAAGAATGTGTTAAATATTGTTATACGTAGAACATATGTGACATTGCAACATGTTTAATTAAAGTTCTAAGTTAATTCACTGATAATTAATTAATTTTAAATTAAAACACAGACTTACAATAATAATGTGTGTGAAATTGTAGTAAAAGACAAAAAGCACGTGTAGTTAACCTTAATTTGGAATTGATAATACGATTTTTATTAGAATGCCTTCAGCGGCGGATTCACGAAGCTTCGGGTTTCTGCAGAAAGACGGCTGGCGTTAAACCAAGCCATATAAGCCGAGCTAAGAACCAACACTTAGCTGGAAGGCAACCTGTTACTGTCGTTATATTTATTTAATTATTTATTTATGACAGTGTATTTTGTTTTTGTTTTTGTTCCTTACAAATCTTTTTTCTGATTTTATTGGGAGCAAACTCCAAAACTCACCGCTTTCTAAATAATTTGCGCTCTATTTCTTGACTTGGCGGCATAATTTAGTTTCAAACTCTTTTATTTTGTTCTGAGAAAGCTTTTATTCGTGAATTAAAAAAGAAAACAAAAATGCCATTTTAATTATGTTACAAGCTAATTAAACATATATATTTTTTAAATAAATCAATTTTATAAGTATAGCAATTATCTTTTATTTTGAAATAATAATAATATATATGATCATGTGGGGTTTTGATAATTATATATTGTATCTACTAAGTCTCAATCTTTAAGACTTATGTTTTAATAAAATTCCTTGTTTTTTAAAAATATGATCGTCAAAGTTGAAACTCATGACAATCAATATTGTAGGTGAAACTAGTTTTAGTGTCAAAGACCGATGTAAAAGTAAAACTAGACACTAAAGATATAATTTTAATATATGTTATATATTCTAAACAATATAATATGAAACACCTGCTCAGAAAATACTAGAGATGGAACCGATTTAAGTAAACTCGAACTACAACTATTCGAGTAGGCTATTGAGTCGAACATCGGCTCGTAAAGCTTTGTACGCCTTATCAAGCTTGTGTCATCCACATTTCTATCCCTTTTTATATGTATATTTACATAACATCATAAATTCTACTCATGTTGAATATAGCCGGGCTCAAAAGTATCGATTATTTTATTAGCTAATTCATATTATTATATGATATACTAGTTATCAAAATTGGATTTGAGGCAAGCTCGAGGGTGTCATCTAGCTCCAAGCTTGAGCTTCTATATAAAGACTCAATTGAGCTGAAATTACTAGCTTCAACTTCTCTAATCGAATTGAACTCGAAACTGACACCGTGTCATCTAAACTAAACTTAGAATTCATTTATCTGTTTGTTTTATCTTGAGTATATAAACGAATTAAAAAGTAATTAAATAGTTATAAAAACTACAACAACTAGGGTATCAAAGCATATGTACATATACAAGTTCATTAAATTCATGATTGTCAATCTCAATTAAAATGTTTAATTAGATTTTAAAAAAAATCTAAAATGAACATTGTCAGGATTCACGCACTTACGAATTCATTGTATGCATTTTTTTAAATCTGAATGAATATGTATTTCTAAGTATCTATATACATGTATTTTCTAGATATTTACCAACTCAAATTTCTTAAGAAACCCACAAAGAAAAACTCCAATTAAGATACATAATTACGAATTTAGAGAATTTTTAAGTGTTTATGATTGATTACTAGCTTCAATTCTAAGGTTTTAAGGATATTAGAACTCTTGTTGAAACTTTTACAAACACACACCAGGTTAATATGTATATTATGTCTTTCATTGATAATAATATTTATGTTATGACATAATTAAATACTTAATTCTTTGGCATAAAACAATTGAAGAATTAAGTTGGATTATTGATTTCTAACTTTCGCCACTATAGAATATAGATACACAATTCCTACATTTGGTTTTGACACATAAAATATGTTCAAGACTACGAGTTTCGAGCAGATGAGTCTGAATAAAGCTCCAGTGAAATACCAAAGTGGTTGATCTAGCGTGACAGCACATACAACTATGGATCTTGTAATTAGGAAACGGATGTCAAATCTGTATTGAGAAAACCGTGTTAAATATGCATGGTGAATTTTTATATGGTTCATATTAATGTATGCCGGATGCCTTACCGTCAAAGATTAAGGAAAGAGATTGCGATCAAAAAACGGGGACAGCTCTCCAACTTGGGAGATCAATTGTTCACATCACATTGACATTGTCGATGGAGGAATTTGAATGGAAAAAAAATATATATTCTGACAGCATAGTCCCATCTAATTAGTTTCACATGGGGCATGCTGTAAATTCTTCTGAATTATGCATGAGCAAGTATATTTATGCCCACTATCTATGAATTTAGATACTATATATATGTATACTTGTAAGTATGTAATAATAATTGCTCTATATATGAAACATAAAGTAACAGACAGTGATGTATATGTTTCCAAGGAAGATGAATGTGAGGGATGATTTAGTAACAGAAGAGTTTAGGTTAATAACATTGTATTTTATATATATTCTTAATGTTTTTATTAATTTAAGGTTTAAAAGGTTAATTATCAACAATCATTACTTAAATTGAAGATAGAAATCATAATCATAAGCATAGTATTATTGATATAAAAGGCGATGGTTGCTTCTCGTAAGGGGATCCAAAGACTAAAAACTAGTGACCAATACATTCCTTTCTTTTCTTTCATTCAATGATTAAAGTGGGTTATTATTATTTTATCTTAACTTAAGGTCATTTCATTAAATTATTTCCTTTTATTATATTACGACAAAGATTATATCAATGATATTTTGATCTTCCCTTTACACCTTCCATTTGCCGATGGTTTGCTTTTGCTTGTAATTAAAGCACTCATAGAGTGTACTTTGCATATACACACCACACACGAACAAATAATAATTTTCAATTAATTAATAATTCTAAATCACATGTTAGAACCTGGAGGAAAAAGAGTGATTCTGTAATCATATGTAAATCTGGACAGCTCAAAAGATCATGTAGACACTATTCGAATATGATTTTTTGACCATATACTTCTTATTACCAAATATAAGATTAATCAATTCAATTAAATATTGATTTATCTCATAACTAAGAGATGCCGATTTTATGGTAATTGTCTGCAAAATATTCCAGAAAACAATTTTCGTAACATTTTCTTCATTAAAGAACATTTTCGGTGGGTCAAACCAAAATAAAACTCGTTTTATACAAGTGTGCACTCCACACCTCCTAACTTTTCTAAAATCAAGATATGAACTCCATTAGAAATATGTAAACTCCACTATACTAAAAGAACCAAATAACACTAAAATCACCAACATCACATACAACCAACATCAATTGAAGTTTGAAGCAAAGCAAGTCTTTTTATTGTTAAAGATTGGTGATTTAGACGATTGATGAAAATAATGACATCTTTTTAATAACCATGTCTAGTTAACACACACATCTTTAAGCCGATAACTCAGTTTTAACAATAACACTTGATCAATGGTTTTCTTAGAATTGCAATGTATAATCACATACCTAATTTAGTTTAACAGTTTGATGGTTGGTAAATGACAAAAATACCATTCAACCTTTCTGAAAATGATGGAGATTGTGAAGCAAATATAATAACATACAGATTCATATCTTTCGACTTTTCATGAGAAATGGAACTTATATGTTTAAATTTGGAGGAGCACCTACACCATCATCATCATCATCATCAAAGATTATAACTACTCCTAGGTTGTTAAAAGCGCATCAACGTCTAGATAAGAATGGAACAATTTTTAACTTAACGATAATTTCTGTCATTTAACATGTCTTAACTATATATCAAAAGTAGAACAAATGACTAACCTTCAAGCAATTTAACTAATTTTTTGTTGTGTACAAAAGAACGAAATGTTTTTCTTGTAAATATGCAAAGAAAACAATTTGAACCAGGGAAGAAGCTACGATTTTGGTATAGCACATTAACTCTAGATTCTCATGAAACAATTTTAAGCTTAGCGGTAGTTCTGTTTTTTAACATGTCTTAACTATATATCAAAAGGAGATCAAGCATTTGATAAAAGTTCAAGCAAATTTAACTAAATTTTTTGTTATGTACAAATAACCATATGTTTTGCTTGTGAATATGCGAAGAAAACAATTTGAACGTACAACAACAATTTAGGACAAAGTTAGCCATGTACAATGGTCAATGGTGTATTAATTTTTCTTCAAGTTGTTAAAGATTCACCATTTAACGAACTACCATATTATTTTGTCATTCTAGTAAGAACAAGAATGATGGTCAAATCAGTCTACATTTTTATTAAAAAATGAGATTTGAAATATTTGTGAGATTGTACCCAAGTGAAAGTATATATATTTTTGTAATGTAGTATCACCTCTCAATGTTGATATTGACAAGTGACAACACATCATCTCCATGTATTTAATTACCCTAAGTTTTATGCAAATTTGTATTTTCGTGATAAAAGACCAGCCCGTAATTGAGCAGGCTTTAAAGTCATTGTTGCCGACTTTAAAAATAGCTATTCATGGATCGGCCCAGTTATAGAACTTAGGTATCAGGCCCACTTTATCTCGGATGTCTTGACTAGACATGGGCCCTGAGGACCGACCGGACCGGTCCAAGAAAGACCGCCCGAACCGAACCGGTCCAAGACCGGACCGAGACCGAAAATGACGTAAGCGGTCCGAACCGGTCCAAGACCGGACCGAGACCGAAAATGACGTAAGCGGTCCGAACCGAACCGGTCCAAAACGGTCCAAGACCGGTCCAAGACCGAACCGGTCCAAACTCGGTCCGAACCGGTCCAAGACCGGTCCAATGCCCAACGGTCGAAGTTCAAAATGCAACGGCTCTTTTTTCGGTCCAAACCGGTCCAGAACCGGTCCGAGCCGGTCCGAACCGGTCCCCAACGGCTAGTTTCCGATTTTTTTTTTTTTTTTTTTTCAATTCTTCCTATAAATACCCACATTTGGTTGCCATTTTTCTCCTACACCTTCTCTAAACCACTTATTCTCTCATTCTTTCTTCTTTCTCTCAAGATTTGCTTATAATTTGCAATTTTTCCAATTCAAGGATTTGTTTATAATTTGCTTCAAGAATCAAGGATTTGCTTATAATTTTTTGATTTGCTTCAAGAATCAAGATTATAAAAAATGGCGGGTGAAGGATCTAGCAATTTGAACGCGGGTCGAAGTGATTTCAATATAAATCTCCCGTACGAAGAAGTTCCAAAAACAAATCGAGTTGCGGAAATTTGGAAGGATTTTGTGCAACTCAAACAAAATAACAAAAAATATGCGAAGTGTACGCATTGTGGAGGAATATTATCCGGCTCTAATTCTTCTCTCGCTCGGCATTTAGTAAGTATTCTTTTTTATATTTAAGTTTAGTTTATTTAAATACTAGTTTTTTTATATTTAAGTTTAGTTTATTTAAATACTAGTTTTTTTATATTTAAGTTTAGTTTATTTAAATACTTATTATATTTGTGAATTTAAAATTATAGGAATTCATGAAATTGAAAATATAGGAATTTATGAAATTGAAAATATTGGTGGACAACTTATTATATTTGTGAATTTAAAATTATAGGAATTTATGAAATTGAAAATATAGGAATTCATGAAATTGAAATTATAGGAATTCATGAGCCTAAAACAATTTGATGTAGTTCTAGTTATTCATAACTTAGTTATTCATTCTAATCGTAATACTAGTAGATATAACCCGGAGAGTGGTGTCTAGAATAGTCACGATCGGCTTGTGGTTGTTGGATTTTCCGAAAGGTTTTAAACCGAAAGGATCCTGCCCCCCGACTGACCTGCCTGGCCACTCTTTGCTTGGTAGTCAAACGTATTACTTTAGAATCAATAACTATAGTTTAATACTTGAATTAAATACATGAACTTGGTTAAATATAGTTTAGTACTTGAATTAAATACATGACCTTAGTTAAATATAGTTTACATTACTTGAACTTAGTTTATTCTAATATAAACTTTAAAAAATTAGACTAAATGCTTGGTGCGACAAGCCGCTGAGGTTGAGAGTCAAACTCAAGTTGATGGTCAAACATGGCGTTTCGATGCCGCTTTAGCTCAGGAATTAAGCATGCAGTTAACAATACAAGAAGCATTACAATTTGACTTCTTCTCCCGCCCAAGAGTCACAACTTTTATCAAAAAAGCTTTACAACCTCATTATTCCTCTGTAAGTCGAAGAACTCTTAAACGTAGAGCTATGACAAAATGGAAAATAATATATCAAGACTTAAAGGAATTCTTTACTAGATTCGATGGTAGAGTTTCTATAACCACCGATATTTGGACCGCTCCACATACAACCCATTATTCATTTATTTGTGTTACGATACATTGGGTAGACCCTAATACATGGCTTATGCAAAAACGTATTATTGCTTTTGAAAACTTTCCTCACCCGCATGGAGGTGAACAAATTTACGATATTTTATTAAGGATTTTTAACGGTTTTGGAATAAAAGAAAAAATACTTTCAATCACCCTAGATAATGCTAGCAACAATACAAACGCTATGGGACGATTGAAACGGGTTTTAAACCCAATATGTGACGGGGAATTTTTGCATGTACGTTGTTGTTGTCATATTTTCAACCTCGCGGTCCAAAAAGGTTTGGGGGCTATGGAAACTTGTCTTTTGAAATTTAGAAGATTAAATGAGACAATTTTTAAAAGCGGACCAGTCGCGTTCGAAAAATATGAACATTTTTGTAAAACAAAAAGAAGAAGATGTTTGAGACCTCTCATAGATATGCCCGTGAGATGGAACTCGACTTATAAAATGATAGGGCGTTTGATACAAAATAAGGATTTACTTACCGAATATCATCGAGAACACCTACCCCAATTATATGAAGTACTTACGGAAACTGATTGGATTATTTTAGAAGAATTACACATCGGTTTGGGAGTTTTGTATCAAGCCACAATAATGCTATCACAAACATATTTTCCATCATCTCACTCCGCTATGATAGGTGTTTGTGAAATTTTAAGAACATTAAAGGCTTTTGGTTCTTTGGATCAAAGGTGGGATATGATTACCAACGAAATGTGTGAAAGTCTTATAAAATATTTTAAAGAGTTTCCAACAATTTTTTTGATTGCTTCGGCATTAAACCCTCTTGTTAATTTTAAGGGTGTAACGGAATCTTTAACTACAATCGGGGAAGCATTGGGTCAATCTCCAGATGAGATTACGATAAGTATATCCAAATTTGAAAATAGTGTTAAACAATTATATATGATTTATGATAATGAATGTGCACCACGGGGACAACTTGCTTCCACCCCGAGGTCTTCGACTTCACAAGCATCGGCTTCTCGGCCAAACACTACTTTTAGCATTGGATCGTCTTGGCTTCAAAATGTATCTCAATCAAAACGTACACGAGTTCAATCGTCTTTAGACGAACTTTCCATTTATAAAGAAACTGATTACAGTAGTTATATTGGCACCGAAGATTTTACACAATTTGATGTATTAAAATGGTGGCAAGAAAGAGAAAACATTGGTCAATTTAAGATCCTAGCCCGTATGGCTAGGGACGTACTAACCGTCCAAGCTAGTAGCGTAGCTTCGGAATGTTGTTTTTCTCTTAGTGGCAGGATTTTAAGTGCACGACGGTGTATGTTGAAGGCCGAGTCGGTGCAAATGGCCGTGATGCTTAAGGACTACTATGATTCTATGGAAAGATGTCAAAACGATGCAGATCTCGAAGAAGGCTTAACTAATTTGGAGGAAGCGATTATGGAAGACGATTACAACAGGGACTTCGCATCGGGAACATCAAACACTAACACTGAAGCTGAAACTGAAGAACCCGAACCCGGCGAAGAATACGTTGACGACACTCAAAATAGAATGAACGCGGGTTCATCATCCAACGTCCACTCGAACGAAGTCGCCTATTATGGGCATGTGCCATATACCGACGATAGTTACAACTATTGGAATTTCAATTCCGACTATCCATTTTAGTAGTTGTCTCTTTATATTTTGTGACGTTATTTCT
The DNA here is from genome assembly GCA_947179395.2 of Pulicaria dysenterica. NCBI lineage: Eukaryota > Viridiplantae > Streptophyta > Magnoliopsida > Asterales > Asteraceae > Pulicaria > Pulicaria dysenterica. The sequence continues at coordinate 61,789,553 of OX359295.1, forward strand.
TTCGAACAATATGTATTTTTCGGGTCTCTAACTTGGGGTGATGGCAATGCCGAAGCTCCATTGCTAGAGTTCCCTTTTCTTGTTAAAAAAATAAATTAAGTTTCAACAATATGTAATTTTATTTTGTAATTGTATCGCAATGTTTTTTATATGTTTTTATTAACTTGCAATTATATATGTTTATATTTTATAGTTTATAACTTGCAATTTTTTTAAATTAACAAGTCACTTTTTTTTTCAAACAAAAAAACGAATCGAAAACCGGAAAATTTTAAACCGAAACTAAAAAAAACCCGGAAATATCTAAACCGAACCGGAAAAATACCCGAACGAAAAACGGACCGGTCCAGGACCGAAGTCGGACCGGTCCGGACTTGGACCGGTCCGGAAGTGGTCTAGGACCGCCCGAAGACCGAATTTATCGAAATGGTCTTACGCGAAGACCGGTCCGCCGAGGACCGGACCGGCTCAGGACCGACTAGGTCCGGACCGGACCGGACCGGCTGTGGTCCAGGACCGGTCCAGGACCGATTTTGCCCATGTCTAGTCTTGACTCTTGAGTTATATCCAACTTACAAGAGTTTGGTCAGTTCTTTCTTTCCCCAACAACGAGAGATCAAGAAAAAAAAACTATATTAGTTGCTTATTTAACGGTGTGTTTGGTAAAAGTAGTTGATAGCCGAAGTTCAAGTCGAAAACTAAAAGTTAAGAGTTTTTTGTTGTATGTATTTGATAAATAAAAAAAACTAATAGCTAGAACTGAAGAGTGGAAAATAACCGAAAAAACTAATCTATAAAAAAGAATAGAAATAGGCAAGATTATAAAGTTTCAAAATAGTATTTGGGCAGTTGGTTTTCAAAAAGATTTTTCAAGTAACTTTTTATTTAGAGCGTTTTGGTTTAAATAAAAGTTTTTAATTTTTACATTTGATTAAAGTTTGTAGTTTTTTTTTTTTGGAAAAACACCTACCAGCTTTCAAAGTTGTTTATCAAACACATCCTTTGCCTCACACATTTAGAAATAAGTGTTAACTATGAAATTACCGATATAAGCATAGTAAGATAAAAATTCAAATGAGAACTGATATTGGTGCGAAAATCAATTGTAAGTTGTAACACTATTAACAGGGGTATACTGGTTATTTACATATTTATCCAACCTTGAATTGCGTTCGATGGATCATTATTAATGAGTGAGATTTGATTTTTTTTTAAATCACCTCATTAATACGTTATTGATAAGTACATTAATTAGTAATTAATAAGCAATCAACATTACTAATTATTAGTTTCTTTCTAAGAGTCAAAAGTATAACATGTAGTTTTTGTATTAAAATTCATTCTTGTTTAAATACTCACCAGCTTAGTACTAACTAATAAATAAGGAGTCGTTTTTAATTTGTAAGATCATGAGTAGTGGTCCTCTTAGTGCAACTCAACCCAAATGACATTATTTTTTTTCTTTTCTCCCTCTTATCTAAAAGAGTTAATTGTCCAAATGGTCCTTTAACTTAGGGGTTTTTGCCATTTTAGTCCTTTAACTTTAAAAGTGGTAAGGATCGTCCTTAAACTGCCATTTTCATGCCAATTTGGTCCTTTATAACGTTAGTCGTTAACTTTCTCCGTTAAAATATGTAAAATGACCAATTTACCCCTGTATTTATATTTTATTGCTTTATTTTTAATTTTTACTTATTTTATAAATTAATTAATAATTAAAAGTCAAAGTCAACCCATCAAATCTGTGTCAAAGTTGATAGTCAAAGTTAATCTCTTTCTTTCTCTCTCTCATACACCACCCACCACCCACCACCACCACCAACACCACCACCATCTCTTTCTTTGAACACATAGTTACCAGGCCCACCACCCCCACATATCCAAACAACCCCCGGCCATCTACCTCCGGCCAACAACCTCAGGCCACCCACACAACCACCATTTTGAACACCCACCCACCATCTCATACACACACATTTTCAAAAAAAAAAAACAAACACATACAAAAAATTCAGATCTCAAAAACAAGAATAAGAATTAGGTTTTTCTTGGCGGCGGCGACTGTGGTTTTTAGGGTTTAGATTTCTTTGCGTCGGCGGCGACGGGGAACGAGGTGGTTGTTTATTATCTTTGAAACGCACCACCACCGTTTATGAAAAACACATACCCACAACCACCGCTCAAAGACGTTGATGGGTGAGGCCTGTTCTAGGTTAGCGAGGAGAGAGAGGGAGAGCAGAGGAGAGAGAGAGAGACCAGGAAGTATTCTGGTTTAGAGAGAGAGAGAGAGAGAGTAGATCTAGGGTTTTTAGAGGTGGTTGACGGCGGAGGTGTTCACCGGAGATGAAGGCGACGGAGCAGGTCTTAGTGAGTTGGAGGAGGATGGTGACGGTAGAGAGAGAGAGAGAGAGGCAGAGAGAGAGAGTGTGTGTAGTGTTTGGTGGTGTTAGTGGTGGAGGAGGAGGAGGAATACGGCAGTGGTGGTGGAGGAGGAGGAGGAGGAATACGGTGGTTGTGGTGGTGGAGTTCACCGGAGATGATGGTGACGGTAGAGAGAGAGAGGCAGAGAGAGAGAGAGTGCCGTGGTCAACAACATCCATACCAAAATGTCAAAATTTCTGATTTCTTTAATAAGAAAAAGAAAAAAAATTACTAAAAGAAAAAAATATTATTAAAAGATAATTAAATATTAAAAATTGTAAAAAGACAAAAATACCCCTGACTTAACAGACCAAACAAACGGCAAACGTTATTAAGGACCAAATTGGCATGAAAATGACAGTTTAAGGACGATCCTTACCACTTTTAAAGTTAAAGGACTAAAATGGCAAAAACCCCTAAGTTAAAGGACCATTTGGACAATTAACTCTATCTAAAACCCTAGTAGCATCTAACTCAAACTACCATATATTTTCTTTCCTTACTCTCTTTTACAGTACAAAAAATAAAGGGATAATTTCTATCGATCAAACCACTTAAATATGCCCTTATTAAACACTTAAATATCTTATTTACCCATCTTAAATTTAAAATATCTTATATTCCCTTATTAAACTTCATAATATCTTATTTACCCAAATCATCATTTTTATCAATTTTTAATTATTTTATAATCAATTTAAATCATTTATAATTATTTAGAAAATGAAAAAGACCATATTACCCTCTAGCTTCAAAATCAAGTTGATACTCCTCCCGATCGTTATACACGTATGTTTCTCCTCACCCATCAATCAAACCAGCGAGACGCTCCTCCATTCGCCGCCGCCGCACTGCCTCCTTCACCGCCGCCGGCGACTGTAGTCACCGCCGTACACTCTCTTCTTCCCGATTCCTCTTCGACGGATCCAGGTTTTGATTATTGTTTTTGCTTTCTGTTGGTTTTCTATAAATCGACAGATTAATTTTACCTTTTCAGCAAGCGGTAATAGGCTTGCAGATGATTGCAAAATGGAAACTACACCAGCCAAAATTTTAAGTCCCGATTCATTGAGATAAGCTTCAGATCTTGTTACTAGGTTTCCAATTGCATAGTTCTCTCTCGTTTCAAGATACTCTGCCACACATCTGACCATCGCAATGTTTTCGGTTGATAATTTGAAATTTACTCCATAACAAAATTTTGCTGCAAGTAATAACAAGAGCATACAGATATCATACCTTGTGTAATATGTTGTCAATAGAACAGGGATGCAATTAACGTTGGATCATAATAATATATTACCCTTAAAAATCGTTTCTTCATAGGTGGATGATGCACTAGGAAGCTCAATAGCTTAATGTCTGTTCTAGATCTGTTAAGCATATAAAAATAAAATGATAATCTCTCTGCAAATTATCTTGTTTGAACAAGATTGTTTGTGCATTTAATTTCAAGCAGAAGGGTCATGTTTGTGCTCATTATCTGAGCTTCCATTTCCTATTAAAGTATATACATCTCAATGCTTAGTAAATTAAGACCTTGTGTTCTTGTTCTTCAACTACGACATCAGTTCTTGAAGCCCAGAAGTTTGTGTTCTTCAATCTTGGATACTGCTTTACGTTATTAAGTCGTGGATTTTGCATTTATCTATGAATTTATGCAAAAATATACTGCAAAACTATTTCACAGTAATTGTAATTAAGCATGCTGAGTTTGAATCTTTATAGCGTGGGTCTATCCTTTTGAAGATAAATAAGTGTTTTGGACCTTATCTTTGTCATACAGATGTCATACCTTGTGTAATGAAAGCAAAACACCTCCTACATGAACTGTAACAGCACTTGGGATCTCCTTACATTGAATAAAAGTCCTTTCAAGATTCTCTTGTGTGTCCATAATCAAATTAAACTACGGGCTTGTTCATAATTGTGTGTATAGAGTTGTAGTAAAAAATTGTGTGAGCGAGTTTTTAAAATATATTAAAAATTAAAATATAAACTAGGATAAATATGATATTTATGATGTTTAGTAAGGGTATAGGAGATATTTTATAAAGAGATTTAAAAGAGGGGTATAATAGTCATTTAATCATCTTTTATAATTTAAATTCATTTAAATGATTAATAATTGATAAAAATGATGTTTTGGGCAAATAAGATATTATGAAGTTTAATAAGGGTATATAGGATATTTTAAATTTAAGGTGGGTAAATAAGATATTTTGATGTTTAATAAGGGTATATAAGAAATTATCCCAAAAATAAAAATAAAAAGAGAAGGCAATCGTGTATGGACGGGTGGGAGAAACCGAGCCTCAACCCGAATAGGAGGTGTATTGGTGTTCTTGAAGGAACACAGCCCACCCGATGGTTAACCCGAAGCATGCGAGAGAGGCGCTACACTGCTACGGACCAGTGACGGACCCAGGATTTCTGGGGACCGGTAGCACCATATAATGCGAGAATAAAATTAAATAAGTTTGAGGGTCTGGTTCAGGTTTTTTTTCGGGTTTCCGATTAATCGGGTCGGATTAACGAGGTTTCGGCTGTTTTTCTTGTATTTTAAGGCCAAATTTTAAAACAAAACACAATTTATATGAAGACCTGTTAACTAAAACGCTATTTTAAAGGTAAATTAAAGTATTTTAAAGGTATAAACTGAAAGATTAAACTATTTCTTATCATTTTTTTATAAAAAGTTTCTTTTTTCCTTTGATTTTGGTGGCATCACCGGTGCACCTCGAAAATTTACCGGTAGCATCGTCTCAAAAAGTCGAAAATTAACACTGCGAACCGTCAAAGGACCGGTGACGCTTGACCCCCCCCCCCCCCCCAAAGGGCAGGTCCGCCCCTGCTACGGACAACTTAACATCATCCTTCATTGACAAAAGGATTCATCCAAGTGTGAAATTTATAAAAATCCAAACACATTATAAATTCAATGGTATAAACTATCAATATCTTTTATAATAAGTTAGAAATTGATTTTAATTAAAATTATTAGACGAAAGTATTACTTTAAACCGTAAGGTATTATAGTTTAACTCTCAAGCCCTTATATACTGCGTTGTTATCTTTCAATATTCTCTTTATCTTGTTCGTGAATTTGGATGTTGTTTGAAAGGAGCCTTGCCATAAAAGACAAAATTATTAATGTTGACAATAGCATATCAAAATATGATATCTTTTATTCTCGACCCCTTCTTTAGACAAAACATTAATTACATTGATTTTTAAATAAACATACTTTTTTTCTTAAATACTTATTTTATGTATTTTTCAGTTATTTAAACATTAGTAGCTGTCATATGATCGTAATGATATGATTGTGACACATGATCAAATACTATTATCAACTATATATATAGAAAAATAATACATCCTTTTTTAATTTCCTTTGTATATATCACCTCTTATACATCTATGACATGTGAGATGTTATATATTTATGTTAAAAAAAACTTGATGCTGGGATAGGAATGGTAACGGGGCGGATTCGGGGTGGGGATTGGTCCCCCGTCCCCGCTTAAAAAACCGCAGGTATTTAAACGGGGATCCCCGTCGGTAACCGAGGAAAACCGCGGGGAAACGGGTATCCCCGTTTAATATATAACATGTAATTAAATTGGTAATTTTCACCGCAGAGATACCCGTTAAAGTAAAAATGTGATTTTTCACTACAGGGATCGTCACCGTTAACATTTAACCACTAGTTTTAGAAAACAATTATACTAAATAATACAACATTTTAAAGAATATAAATGCATCCAAAATATCAAAACGAAACAATTCAAATAACGACAACGATTAAAATTGGGTTGTATGAAAGTGTAAAAAGATTTGTATATTTTCTATTTAAAATTAAATTTATGCATATATATATATATATATAAAATATAAAATTATAATCGGGGCTGTAATTGGGTAATGGGCGGGGAGTATCAAACCCGTCCCCGTCCCCATCCCCGTTTATGTCGGTTTTCGGTTTTCGCCGTTAGTTTCGGTTTTTTTTGCCATCGGGTTTTGTTGGAATTCTGATAAAAAGAATGATCAGAGGATCTACCAGTAACAGGTAACAATTTAGCTCGTTCTTTTCCGATATTAATCATGAAGAGTTTCATTGAATTTAAGGGGTTTGGGCTCGAAAGATAAAAGGGATTGGGTTAGGCAAATCTGTTTAAAGGAGAAACCGGATATGATGGGAATTCAAGAAACCAAAGTAACTTCTTTGGATGAGCTTGCAATTAGATACATTTGGGGGAGGGATGAAGTAGATTTTGTTGTGAAAAAGTCCTTGGGTAAGTCAGGAGGATTACTAACTATGTGGAATAAAAATGTTTTCACTAAACATCAGTGCATAGAAGGAGATGGATTTTTAGCTGTAATTGGAGAATGGCTGAATATAGAAGGTAAAGTAGGATGCATTAATGTATATGGTCCAAGAGGGGATAAAGAAAAAGTTGTTCTGTGGGATAAAATTAGTTCAATAATTGGGAATAGAGAGATAAAATGGTGCCTTTGGGGTGATTTCAACGAAGTAAGGGACGGTGAAGATAGATTGAATACAATTCTTAACAAAAGAGGTTCGGAGGTATTCAACAAATTTATTGAAGAACAAGGGTTGATTGACATCCCTTTAGGAGGAAGAAAATACACAAGGATTAGTGATGATGGCAGAAAATTTAGCAAGTTCGATCGATTCCTAGTTTCTGAAGAGTTTCATGGCAGCGTTATAGGGTTGGGATCAAAGACATTGGACAGAAAATTCTCTGACCATTTTCCAATTTTACTAGAAGATACAATAGTGAAATTTGGCCCAATTCCTTTCAGACTTTTCGATGTGTGGATGGAAGAAAAAGACTTTGATGAAGTGGTAAAAAATGCGTGGAATGAAATGGTTACCTCAAAGGCCCCTGACAGAAGATTCAGAGATAAGCTAAAGAATATCAAAAATGCTCTTCGCAAATGGAGTCGGGATAGATTTGGAAATATTGATTTAGATTTAGAAAAAAAGAAAGCTGAGGTGGATGCTTGGGAGATTGAAGCGGAAGCAAGAATTTTAGAAGATAGTGATGTCGAAAAGTGGAAAGCTGCCAGGGAGGGATGGTTGGAATTAGACAGAAAAAAGACGAGAATGTTAAAACAAGAATCTAGAATCAGATGGGCGGCGGAAGGGGACGAGAACTCAAAGTATTTTCATTCGTATATTAATAGAAAGGACAGAAGGAATTCGTTAAAAGGGCTGGTACTGAATGCTAATTGGACTGAGGATCCAGATGTTATCAAGAAAGGTATTAACGAATTTTTTCAGAGGCATTTTGAGGAACCGATGGTGGACAGACCTTATTTTGAGAGTGCAAATTTCAGCAGATTATCGTCTCATGAAGCTTCTAGTTTGGAGGTTGCTTTTACAGAGGAAGAAGTCTGGATGGCGGTAAAGAGTTGTGGGAGTTCAAAGGCCCCGGGCCCGGACGGTTTTAATTTTAAAATTCTTAAAAAGATTTTGGAATTTGATTAAGGAGGATCTGATGGTGAGCTTACAGTGGTTTTGGGAAAAAGGTTGCATCAGCGAGGGGTGTAACTCATCTTTCATCGCGTTAATTCCAAAGAATTTAAATCCGGTAAGTTTAAACGAGTTCATGCCGATTAGTTTGGTGGGGTCATATTACAAGATCATTTCGAAAATATTAGCTTCTCGGATACAATCGGTTATACATAAGGTGATTGGAGAGGAACAAAATGCGTTCATAAAAGACAGATTCATTTTGGATGGCGTTATAATCGCTAATGAGACAATTGACTTCATAAAGAGGAATAGAAGAAAAGCTATTATTTTCAAGGTGGACTACGAGAAGGCTTATGATAGTGTGTGTTGGGAGTTTTTGTTTGACACGATGAGGGCAATGGGATTTGGCGATAAATGGATCAGCTGGATACGAGCTTGCTTACAGTCCTCAAAGGTCTCAGTTTTGGTCAATGGGTCACCCACTGCAGAATTCAAAGTGACTAGGGGTTTGCGTCAAGGCGACCCATTGTCACCTTTCCTGTTTGTAATAGTGGGGGAGGCCTTAAATGTAGCTATAAAGGAGTCAATTTCAAAGAAAAAGTTTGAAGGTATAGAAGTTGGAAAGAAAGAAAAGACATTGGTTTCACATCTTCAATACGCAGACGACATAATCTTCTTCGGCAAAGGTGAGGCGAGTAATCTTTCTAATTTATTATTGACGATAAAATGTTTTGAATTGGCGGCTGGTCTTAGAATAAATTTGATCAAAAGTAAGTTGTATGGTTTAGGCTTCTCTAATCAGGAGTTAAAAGAATGGGCTGACGGCATTGGATGTGGGTCAGAAGATTTGCCTCTAAAATACTTGGGTTTACATATAGGTACGAAGATGGGTAGAGTTGATGGATGGGTAGATGTGAAGGATAAAGTTTCAAAGAAATTAGCAAGGTGGAAGTCTAAAGTTTTGTCGATAGGAGGAAGGTTAACCTTATTGAGTTCAGTTTTGAGTAGTGTGCCTCTGTATGATGTTTCGTGCCCCTAAGCAAGTGTTAAAAGATCTTGAGAGTGTTAGAAGAGAGTTTTTTTGGGGTTCGAGGGAGGGGGGTAAGAACTATTCTTGTAGAGTTAATGGGAGACAACTTTAAATGGGTTGGGTAAGGGGGGGCTTAACATTGGTTCCCTTTTTGCAGCAAACACAACATTGTTGTGTAAATGGTGGTGGCGACTGTTTGCAAATGAGAAGACTCTTTGGATTCGGATCATTAAAGGCATTTATGGTGAAAATGGTGGGATACTTCCAAATGAATCAAATGCAGCTCTACAGGGTTCTACTTGGGGAAACATTGTTAAAGCAGGAAGGAATCTTAGTAAAATTGGAATCGACCTTTTGTCTTCTTTTGGAAAAAAACTGGGAGATGGTTCTTCGATAAAGTTTTGGCAAGACAGGTGGCTGGGTCCGTTCAGATTGTGTGATGAGTTCCAAAGACTTTATCGGCTCGAGTCAAACAAACATGTTACGATTAAAGAAAGAGGTTCGTTTGAAGGGAATCGCTGGGTTTGGAAGTGGGGATGGTTGAGAGCTATTACAGGAAGAGATAACGGAGAATTAGAAAGGTTAATCAACAAAATAGGCGACTGCAGTCCCATGGAAGGCTCGGCTGATTCACTTATATGGTGGTTGAATAATGAAGACAGATTTTCAGTAAAAGCTATGAGAGGTATAATTGACTCAAAATACTTAACATTTTATGCTAATGTTCCGGTTACGCAGTGGTGTAAGTTGGTCCCAAAAAAAGTTGCTATTTTTATTTGGAAGTTGAGGCATGGTAAAATTCCTGTGAGATCTAAATTAGACTCTATTGGGATAGATTTAGATACAGTTTTGTGTCCGAGATGTGGAAATAATGTAGAAGATATCAATCATGCTTTGGTAAATTGCGTGGATGTTCGGGAAGTTTGGGATATGGTTTTTAAAATGCTGGGGGATCTATGCTCATAACATCAGCACTGTGGAAGACCTGTTGGGCTTTGAAGGTCTGGATGGATGGGTTGGGGAGACTAAAATAAAATGGTTGGCTGCGAAATGGTGCTTCTTGTATCAAATTTGGAGGAATAGAAACAAACAAGGTAGTCTTTGAAGGTAGGAAGATGAAACTAAAAATGGAATTCACAGCTTTCCAACAGCAAACTTTCTTTTGGCTTTGGCATAGGTCCGACAAGAAAATTGGGTCATGTGCAGATTGGATTACTGCACCAGCAGGGTTGTGAAGCTCGATTGTAAGTGGACATAAAAGGGAGGTGATAGTGTTGGTATAATAGGTTTTCAGTTCGATCATTTATCGATGCTTTTGTATTTTGATTATGTTAGTTTTTCTGCAGAGAGCAGTTCTTGAAAGTTTGCTGCTTGCAAACTCAAATTTGTGGTTTGTACAACTTTGGTTTTTTTCTTGGTAATGGTATATTTCTTTGCCTTTCCAAAAAAAAAACAAAAAAAACAAATTGACTATGAATAAAATAACTCAAGTGATATGATTTTATAATTAAATGTTACATATTCTTTTTCTTTTTTAAATATACTCATAATTTACATCTTTGTTTATGATGTGAATAGTCTTGTTTTACCTTACTCAAAATTATGGCTGTAAATGAACAGAACGTTCGTGAACCATTCGTGTAATTGTTCGGCGGGAAGTTCGTTTATGTTCGTTTGTTTAATAAACGAACGAACATGAACAATATTTTCCGTTTGTTTTATTAAACGAACGAACACGAACATAGCTCTCGTTCGTTCATTTATGTTCGTGAACGTTCGGTTATCCGTTCGTTTATGTTCGTTTATATTTTATATAAATATATGCATTTATATTATATGTGTGTGTTTAGATACAGTGTTCATTTGTGTTTAGTAATATTTGATTTGTATTTTAGTGTATGTTCATCCGTTTACGTTTGTTTATCACATAAATGAACGAACAAAAATGTACACGAATTAACAAATCCTTAAACAATCGAACACACATGCTCGTTCGTGTTCGTTTATTTGTTCGGCTAAAATTAAACGAACGAACATGACACAGATTTCCGTTCGTTTATCCGTTCGTGTTCGTTTATCTGTTCGGCTAAAGTTAAACGAACGAACACGAACAAGCCCCGTTCGTGTTCGTTCGGTTCATTTACAGGACTACTCAAAATCAAATAGTTATGAATAAAGTAACTTAAAGTATTTATTAAATACATTACAATGTCGTCTAGTATAGAACTATACTCAACAACAAATTCTCCAAACTTAATATTGTAGATATTTGCATATTAGTTACTGAGTAGACAAAAAAGCTAAAATCAACGCACATATAATTTCACTCGTTGAAGAATGTCAGTTTTAAAAGGCTATTGATACATATCAATGACTTAAACTAAAGAAAAAAAGACATAATCAACTGTAACAATAAGAAGGACATCCACTAGGTAATATTTGGAAAATCATATTTTTTTTAACTAAATTTTTCTATTTTATGCTCATATTCACTAACAATGTATTCTCGAATTATTTTTCGGAAAAAAAAAGGACAGGAAGGAAAGGAAACAATTAGTGGTGTATGTTTAAAAAAATTTTAAGGATGAAAAGGGAGGGGAAAGAATTAAGAAATGACTATTTGGTTAAAAAACCATCCTCTTAAATATGCTATAATTTAAAAGGAAAGGGTTCCCCTTATTTTTCTTCATTTTCCTTTCAACTTAAGAATGCAAACTAGTCTTTCTCATTTCCTTCCCTTTTTTCCCTTCAATTTCATTCCGTTCTTTTTTTTTCATTAAAAAACTCAAGAACATAGTGTAAATGCTAACATGTGAAATCCGTTACGGTGACACAATATTTAAAGCAATATGTAATTATGTCTTATGAAAACATTACTTGGTAAAATTTAGCGGGGCAAAAACTATTTATGATAAACATTATGTACCACTAAAATGTTAGTATGCCTTGCAATGTATGTTAATCCGAATCTTATCCTTTACAACCCAAAAACTACCATAATCTTACGTCACTTTTTATTTTATTACTAGAGAGAAGAGTGAAGAGAGATGAGAGAGACAAAGAGAATAGATAAGGGCTGAAGATCGGGTTCCTGGAAAGGCCAAACCAATCAGGTGAGTTGGGAGGGGGTGTTAGTTTTGACTTGAAATTAGTGGTACATTATTTGAAACTAGAATTAATTGGAAAGCTCGATGATTGCTGGTTTTAGTTATTGATTAATTAAAGGTAATGGATAAAGGATTAATTGGCTTGAAATTCAAATTGGATCCTATCTAGAAGCTTGGAATTTGAATCGCTCGATTCAAATAAGATAAAGATATGGTTAAAATTTGAATGGTGTTTGGATAAAATTTGAAACTCAAATTTCAAATTTTGGTGTTTATCATTGTTTAGTCGAATTGTATTAGGATTATAATTTCTAGTTTGTTTGTTAATTATATCGTGGCTAGGTTTCATTCAATCTATATATCTTTGACGTAACATCTTGTAAACAGTTTCAGTTAATAAAAAAATCTATGGTTTCTACTCGTGGACGTAGAGCGTGACCTTGAGGACCAAACCACGTTATATCTTGATTTTTGTTATCCGCATCTTTAATGGGTTCTTGTTAAGGTTTCAAGTTCAGTCATTACAAGGTGTGTTTTGATTTTTACAGGGAGCGTACGAGTGATACAGCTCAACCTCGATGAACAAGAAGCCGAGCCCGAAGGGTTCAGGGGTGACCATTGGAACGGCCTAAGTGTAAGCAACCGAGTGGTATGTAGGAGGAGCACACGACCGATTCAATTTAAAATCCTCTTTTTATTTATTGTTTATGTTTTTGTTGTAGAGAATATTAGCCTTTTTTGGGAGCGGATGATTCCAATCGAGTCGAATCTGTGTAAGGGAGGAAGGGAGGGGTACTTTGAACCAAATGTAGCTTTATCAATTAATTAAGGAATTCAAAGCTTTTGTAGATTTTTCTTGCAAATTCAACCACTATTTGTCTTGTTTTCCATGTGTTAATAAGAATCAACTAGGCATCTATAGAATTAATGTATTGCATATTCTACTCTCACTTGAGAAACCCAATGACTTACAACTTGAAATCTTTCTTGTACCACACATCTTGTTTTAGATTCTAACGCATAAATAGACTAAACTATAGTCAGAATTCCACAAAATATTGTATAATTAAATAAATACTTGTTTAAATTATAATTTTTATACTTAAAATTTCAAATATAACAAGACGTGATTTGAGAAATCTTACCTGTTAGAGGGCTCGGAGTGGGGTTGGGGTGGGCACGAGGGGGTGGGGGGTGTCGCCATATTGCGCCGTTGTCACATGGCTGTCCACACAACCGTTCCGTGGTAGAGGGCTAGAGGGGGTGCAAACTACGTGGTGTTGAGCTGTGAGTGGGTACCTTTTTTTATTGGTAATTGGGTAGTAAGTGGGTCTCAAAATTTGGTATGGTGGAGAATAATCATTACGAAGCTGCATGCTAAGAGTGAAAAGTTGACATGGAGGTTTGGTGGATATGGGGAAAGGTATTCATTATCATTATTCTAATTCCTTTTGTAGCGGATAGCCTGAAGCGATTGGGTGACCCTCGGGTAGCTAAGGGACACTGGTAAGCTACCTTATTTGTGTACGCCACTCAACTCCCCACACCCAACGACTCCCGGCCGGTTTATTTTTTATTTTTTTTAAATATAATCTTTATTCAACTGCTATAAAAATATCTTTTTTTTCTCTTCTCTCCCTTATAAATACATCACTCAAAAACTTTAAAATTTGCATCCCAAATTTTATATTTCTTTTTATCTCTCTTGTTCTCTTGTACTACAAAAAATATTTAGTTTTTTACAATATGGATTCACCACAAATCCACTTCATCGACTGCATCATCATCCTCCATATCAACCTACAAGCTCATCGAGCAGGAAACAAAAAATTTTATAGGGTTGTTTCGAGTAACGGCAAACTTGATTTATGGTAGAACTGCATAACTTTCAGCAAAATTAAGAAGTGAGAACATAGAAAAATATTGTGTAGCTGCAAACAATCGACTTATAAATGGCTACTTTGGCGATAACATGTTTATTCAATAAATATTTTTAGACGGATGTTCTGGATGAGCAGACAAGTATTCGAACAAATAGTTGATGATTTAAAAGGGGAGTCTCCGTATTATAAACAAAAGTCAAACATATTTTACTCATCCAACTTTATGTCAACGAAGATGACTAGAGTTATAGATGCTTTTATTATTTATTTTTTCGATTTGTAGTTTTGTAATTTTTATTTTCTCATAGTAACGTTTTATTAATGTTATGAGTTCTTTTAATTATTTGTTATATTTTTATTTTTATACAATTTATAAATATTTTTTTTTTGAAAAGCAATATTTTTTTTTTATAGTTAATTGTATAAATAAATAAATTTAGAAAAAATGAAAAAGATTTGGTTAGGTTTTGTTAGGTTATACTATGTATTTTAAGAAAGAAAGGAGAGGAAAAAACTAATGTAACGATAATGTTACACCGACGTCAATTAAAACCGGAGTCACCGGAAGAGAAAGGCGATTGCGGATTGAAGGTTGTACGTATGGACGAAAAGCACAAAAGGAAGGTAAGTAATGAACATAAAACGAATAGAGCTGAAAAAAAGGTCCAGCGGATAAGTACAAAATGAACATAAAAGCTACCTTTGACCACATTTATGCCACTATTATTAATCATCTATTCTACACCACGAATCTTTTCTTTATTACTCCCTCCATCAACTTGTCTTCTACTACCCTCCAAAAATACAATTTATTTATTTATTATTATATCTTTCTAATAAATTCCCCTATATTAGTCTTATATATAACCAACAATTAACGTTTATAACAATTTGACTTTCTTAATTGCCTAGGATTGCCTTATACTCAATGATTTCTATGTTTTATTGTTCTATGCTAATCTAGCCTTTTCTCCCGATCACGATTGGTCGGCAACAAAAACAAAAACAAAAACAAAAAAACGCCAATTCTCCATGAATTGAAAGTAGATGGGGTCATAAAGGTGGCAGGCTAGTGGTAATATTTGGTCTTCATGAGTAAAAGTACTTGAAAGGAGGAATCAAATTGTCTTTTGTGGTCGTAGGGTTCACTCATGATGACTCAAGAACATTTACAAAACAACTCGGATTAAAAAACAAAAGAAGCATGAATGGATGAGGTTTAAAAAAGATAGAACAAACACACATGTACTTCGGAGTTGTTTATGTTTCAGGGTGTAGAAAGATACGTTACTAGTTCAAATGAAAAACGGCAAAACGAGTGTAGTTATTTTTTACTCTTATTTTGCCAATAAAAGAATGCCTACCACATATACTATTTCTATTTATAAAAATAAAAAAGTAATACAAAATTTCTCAGCAAATTTTCTGGGAAAAAATTACATCATTTCAATTGGACACAATAAAGAGTAATTCAGAAAAGAAAAAACTCTATTTTTTTTTTCATTTTAAATCCAAAATCTGGATTTTGCCCTTTTTTTGAACTCCACAAAACTGAAAGAATGTTGCATGGATGGGGGTAAATATGTACATTTAAAGGTCAATAGTACGGTCTTTTCGCCTACAAGCATAAACAGCAGACGAGGTTCACGACGTCGTACGACGGTTCAGTCAACCCGTTGTGAGAGGCTTCTCCAGAACCCGGTTCCGTAAAACTTCCCCCACATCTCATTTTCGAACTCCATAAACTCTTCGTCGGCGTTCATCGATTTCATCACGAATCGCTCCGCCGCCACCGCTGCTGGATGGAGCGTAAACTCCGCCCCGTCGATGCTTATCCGGTGGGCCGTGCTGCCAATATCTCCTACGCCGCCACGGCCATTACTCTGGATCAACAACCCTTTCTTCATAAGCCGCCGCCGCCGCTTCTTCCTTAAAGCCTTCCGGTACAAACCCGCCGGAACCTTGTACACGGCTAACACTATGAAATTGACCACGGTGCAAGGGAAACAGCAGACGACCGCTGCACATTCAGCCGTCGTACCTCCGGCGACCTCTGCTAACCGGTGACTGTTACGGGATGAACCCTCCTCTGGATCCAACAAAAACTGCCGGCGTTCCAACGGAGACTGATGAAACACGATCTGTTGTCTTGTCATATCCGCCTTCAATTTAATCAAGATCCACCGATTGAATAACCTTTTCTCCAGAGAAATTAAATCAAGAAATTATGCACCGTCCGATGAACGAGTTATACGACGCTAGAATCGACAGGATAGCGAGTATTCCGGGCCATATGGGTCTTCGTCGCCGGGATTAATCGGGATGAATAAACTCACGACGACGAACCAAATCCAATTCGTGAAAAGATAAATTGATATAAGAATTGATGGAGAAAGATTGAAGGCTAATACAAATCTGATCTCCTTAATCGTCGGAAACTATATTATTTATCTGCGAATTCGCCGGAACCTACTGCGACTTCTGATCAATTCCTTCTCTCTCTCTCTCTCTCTAACATTTTCTCTCTCTACAAGCCGTATATATAAGAGAGGCGAAGGGGTGATGTCAGTTCTGACTAGATGTGGGTCCAGCGTATATATAGTGTGTTAAAGTGGTGTTTGTGAAGAATGGTTGGTGTTACCGATGTTACGTAACCGAAGGGGGTTCATTAACTAATACAAAATTCCTTTTATTTCATCTCTTAAATCACCTCTAAATGAAATAAAACCAAACGGATGAACCCGACGTGAAGAAGAAACGATTTGATTTTTCAAAGGAGGCTAAACACATACTTATCTAATTTTAGATCCATGTGTTTATATTACAACTTGAACTTATAATTTCAAGTTTGGGAAAAATCTTATCCAAATTTTAATACTGTTATACTAAAGCCTTTTATTAATATATAATTTGATGTTTTAATTTTTAAAAATTCTAGAAAAAAACCAATAACTAAAAAGTATATACTACTAGATTAAGTAATCATGTGATATGCGAGTTAATTTGAAAAATAAAAGTGTTTAAAAAATAGAGACATACAGTGTCAATATCCTAGCCGGATAGCAGTGAAAGCATTGACATGAAGGAAAAGACGGATGTAACAACATAAACGTGGTATTATGATACGAATATATATGATTGTATCTCTTATTCAAAATTATCAATCATTATTATTAGAATTATCGTCATCTTCTAGAGTTTTTGAATGAAGTAAATGTAAGGAGAGGAAAAAAGAGGAAAAAAAATGGAATGATGAAAAAACTTCTTCTAATATCTCAAAAGTGGGAAAAAGTTTTAAAATAAAAAAATGGTAAATTTGTGTCTTCCTATCATTCACAACCCTGTTCGCTTCCTAAAAAAATTCAACAACACAATTTCATCTATTGTTCCTTAGCAATCCTTGCCTTGATCTACTTAAAATAACTCCAGAACATACCATAAGAGCAACAGTGTCTCGTCTTTATTAATTATAGCATTGTACATGCGCAATGCGGCGGTGATGACAATAGTTTCTGCTCAATAAATGTTCAATTTCAATAATGTATAGTATGACATGTGTGAAATACGAACATATCATTTTTCTTTCTTTTTTCAGTTTTCTTTATATATGTTTTCCAATCAGTCTTTTTATTAATAATTATAAGAGTTTCTGAATAACAATAAAATAATAAAAATAATATTATTAATAAATAATTAAAGAAAAAAGATCTATTGTTAAAAATTGTATTAGTTTAAGTGATTTAACCAAAATTAGATTAATTAAATAGTTTTTGCCATGTTTACTAATTTATTAAAGTAACACTTGCCATAAAGTAGTTGAGGTAATTAAGGATGATTGCTTAGACTATTGCTTTAAGTGTTTGTATCTTATGCATAAAAGTATGTACTACTTAAAATTAAGTAGTCTTAAAAATTTTAAGCGAAAGAATGTTAAATGCTTTATAATGTAGTATAGATAATTGGAAAAAATTTAAAACATATAATTATAGAATATTTAAAAAAAACTAAAAATTTGGTTAAATATAATACTTTTAAATGTTATAAAATGTACGTATGATGTATATATTTGTAAATTATAGTGAACAGATAAAAATATTTTTGTATTTAAGGACATATTAAGTATCCTCTAATATTTTTCTTTTAAAATTAAAATTATATTTGAATTTTTTTATCAAAACAGTCAGAGTTACATTTTAATTTGTAAATGGGTACCGGAGAGTTCATCAAGATTGTTTACTATATTTTATTAATGTTACATTAGAAGAATAAATATAGATACGATATATGTGTATATATGATTTGGTTATCTTGTATTTTGGTTGGTGTGTCTAAATTGGATCTCTTTATCCGGTTAATGATGCCCGATTTTCCTTTGAGTGAGTTGGTGACTTTTTTTTTTTTTTGAACGGCAAAGTTAGTTGTTAGTAAGTTAGTAAATCCCAAGTTAGAATTAAACTCCATTGCCAAGGTTCGAACCCTGGACCTCCTAGAAGGTTTTGCCTCCCCCTCCCCCTTAACCACTAGGCTAAGAGATCATTGGTTGGTGACTTTACTTCGTAGTTGTATATCCTCATGTTCATGATATAGTTTTTTTTTCTTTTACCGGTATATGGAGATATTTCCTTGCCTCTTCAGTATGAGTTCGAATTATTTGGTGACGGGTTTTCAACTGCCCCTCGTTATTGGGCTTTAAACCAGGTTCAAGCACCACACATTCACTCCATGGAGGAAACCTCTAAGAAAAAAAAACCCCAACCCACAGCATGCAGCATGATTTGATCCCGTTCATGATATAGTTAATGATGTGGTTTTGTTAGGTTTAGAACTGCTTGTGAAGTAGTGGGTGCCCTTATTTTTGTTAGGCTTTGTTATTTTAGTATTATTGGAATCGGAGAGAAATGTTTCAACTTTCAAGTATAAATTAAATGAAAATGGTGGTACTATTTCTATATGTCTATTTGGATTTATTTCTTTTTATATATCATATATGTTATGTTAATTAATTATAATTTTTAATACAAATTATATTCACATATATTAATTACATTAGAGTTAAATTAAACTATTAAATAGGTTTAAATAGTTTCACGCAAACAAGGACCTAAAGATGAGAAAAAATACAAGATGAATAAGAGAAAGCAGAACGTACTTTGGAGATGTAGGTGTAGGTGTGTGTAAGTGTTAATTACGGGATTTTATGTAAATATTTATAGAAGTTAGTTGTGTTGTGAATTTTCTGGTACTTTAGATTTTAGAATACACTTCTACACTGGTATATGCATGGGCGGACCTATATAGGTTTTGATAGTGGCACGTGTTACCGGTCAAATTTTCAAGCATAGGGAAAATTTGATATTTTTGAGTTGGTGCCACCAGTCAATTTTTGGGTGCTACTTGTGACTTTATACCACAAAAACTAAATGAAAAATGAGTTTTTTTATAACAAAATGATAAATTATAGTTTAATATTTGATTTATACTTTTAAAATGTTTTAGTTTACTTTAAAAATAAAACTTTATATAAATTGTGTTTTGTTTTAGATTTTAGACATAATATACTGGAAAAAAATCTTAATTGCTTTTATTTTTGTCGTTATATTGTGTCAATAGTCCCCAAAAATCCTAAGTCCACCCTAGAAATATGTATGTATGTATGTATGTTTGTTTGTTTTATAGAAAGTGTTTCATATACCTAGCTTATCCATGTGGTATATAATATTGCACTTACTTTTGTATTTCTATATTCATGGCATGGCTCGAATGTTATTACAATAACTTTCTAATACTTTAAACATTTTCTTTTGTATCTCTACATTCATAATATGATTTATTTCGAGCTTTTAACCATTCAAACATGATAATACTCCTCGACTCATTTACATGAATAGTTGAAAGTAACAAAAACTTAAATGCGAGAATTATAAAAATGACGGAGGAGGTGGATGAATGAGGCAGTAAGTAAATGATATGGGCACGTGTCCAACAATTTGGAAGGTAGAGGCACGGGAGTGTGGTAGTGTTTAGTCAAAGGTGTAGGAGTGGTTCCCACGTACACCACCGAAAGAAAGTCTGCAACAATTCATACGGACTTGGAATTAATATTTGTTTATCACAGGCTCTCTTTAGTCTTTTACTAACTGTTATTATAAAATAACGTATTTAGTTTATAAAAATGTATTTATTTATGCACATTTTGCTATTGTATGTAGTAAATTCTCAAACTTATCGTTTGATGTATTAAACTTTTAAACTTTTTCTATTTTATATATTAAGTAACCTATTCTTCAGGTTGTAGGTAATAAATTAATTTTTTATTTATTAATAAATCAACATCATTTTTCATATATGCCACATAGGTAATTCCTAAGAACATTCATCCTCTTATGAAGAACATTCATAACAAGAAGAACATTTAAGAACTTTCATCAAACAAAACGCAGATTTATTCTAATAGAATTTTGTTCTAGAACATATATGAACAAAAACAAAATCGAACAATTTAGTGAAATCATTTGTGTTATGGAACATAATCGAAGCAATTATAACCCTAAATCAAGAACAAGAACTTAGAAGAACTCTGCTTGTGTTATTAATTACACCAAAATCAAATCATCAGAATGCATAAATCAGAAGATGAAACCCTTGAATCGAAACCCATATATGAAACAAACATACTGATTATGAACCCATATCTGAAATCGAATCATAAGAATGTATAAACCCGGATCTATTACTTGTGGAACGAACAAGATGATTTTGAATCACAAACAAAATGCTTTTGAACTTACCTTCGTCTGCATTCCAGGTTTGGTTTGAGGTTTTCGAACCCAGAAATGCGTCAGCTAAACCTTCATATCTATTCCATGTTTTGGGTTTAGGGTTTTCGAACCCGGATCTGCCTCAACTAAACCCATATATGCGTCAATGGAAACTTGAATCGTCAGACTATTCCATATCAGATATGGAAGCTTGAAGCATCAATGGAAGCTTGGATCTGCATCAATCGAAACCCCAATATCCCTTCGATTTCTTTGGGCCGAACTCTTCCATATCATATATATGTTCTTCCCCCCTTTTCTTCTTCTCATTACTTGTTATTATTATTATTATTATATTTTTTATTTTCAATTATTTTAAAACAAGAAATATACATGTAGGTATCCAAGTCAGGTGTCATGTCACTAAAACTTGCTCTACATCAGTTTGTAACCTGTTATAGCAGGTTTGGTACACGAAATGTTAAGTTTGAAAATGATTGATACATCAAATGGTAAGTTTGAAAGTCCAGTACATACAATAGCAAAGGATGTAAAGTTGGATACACTTTTATAAATCAAAACCTAAAATAATTATATTAAAAATAATTACTTATATGGTGCGAAATGTGTTATTTGTACTGATCATAAGAGTCTGCAGTATGTATTTTCCCAGAAAGAACTTAATATGCGGCAGAGACGGTGGTTAGAACTCATTAAGGATTATGATTGTGAGATTCGATATCACCCGGGGAAAGCAAATGTTGTAGCAGATGCTTTGAGCCGCAAGGGAGCTGGTGATAGTATTCGATTTATGCGAGTTGAGATCGTTTCTGACTTAGTGGATAGGCTTAAATCTGCTCAGTTAGAAGTTTTAAAAGATGAAAATCTGAAGTTAGAGATTATGATGAAGAGAAAAGATAATTTGATTAATGATTCGCGCGGATTGAAGACTTATCAGTCTCGTGTGTGGGTGCCATTGTTTGGAGAGCTTCGGGGTTTGATTTTGGCAGAGGCTCACAAGTCAAGATTGTCTGTTCATCCTGGTAGCACGAAAATGTACAACGATCTTAAAGTGCTGTATTGGTGGCCTACTATGAAGACAGATGTTGCAAAGTTTGTGGGAATGTGTCATATTTGTGCTCAGGTCAAAGCAGAGCACCAGAAACCTTACGGGTCTTTGAAACAGTTGGAGATACCAGAGTGGAAATGGGAACACATCACGATGGATTTTGTATCCAAACTTCCATGTACCCAGCGGAAACATGATAAAATTTGGGTGATTGTTGACCGTTTGACGAAGAGTGCTCACTTTCTTGCCACCAGTGAGACAGCTTCACTCAGCAGATTAGCTCAGTTGTACATCGATGAGATTGTATCACGGCACGGTATTCCTCTTTCTATTGTTTCTGATCGAGATCCCAGATTTGTTTATAGCTTTTGGAGGAGTTTACATCATGCATTGGGGACGCGTGTTAATTTGAGTACAGCTTATCATCCTCAGACAGACGGTCAGAGTGAGCGTACTATTCAGACACTTGAGGATATGTTACGCGCCTGTGTGTTAGAATATGGTGGATCTTGGGATTCACACTTGCCTTTGATTGAATTTGCGTATAATAATTCTTATCACTCGAGTATCGGTATGCCACCTTATGAGATGTTATACGGTCGTCGTTGTCGTACTCCTACTTGTTGGTTAGAGGCAGGTGAGAAACAGTTTGCGGGTCCCGATATTGTTCAGATGACGGCTGAGAAAGTTGCTATTGCTCGGGAAAAGTTGAAAGTTGCCAGAGACAGACAAAAGATGTACGCAGATCCACGCCGCAGACCAGTTACGTTTGTTGAAGGTGAGTTGGTTTATCTGAAAGTTTCTCCGTGGAAAGGGGTTATTCGCTTTGGGAAACGTGGGAAACTAGCTCCACGATACATTGGTCCGTTTCGCATACGACAGATAGTCAACGACCAGACTGTTACTCTTGATCTTCCACCAGAGTTAGCGGGTATTCATGATACTTTTAATGTCTGTTACTTACGTAAATGTAATGTTGAGGATGAAAGTCAGATTCTCCCAGTACATAATCTGAAAGTTGATTCGAAAAAGCGATTAATAGAAGAACCAGTTGAGATAGTTGATCGTAAAACAACGAAGCTTCGGAGGAAAGAGATTCCTATGGTTTTGATTAAATGGAAGCATAGTTTGGGTTCAGATTTAACATGGGAGACTGAGGCAGACATGAGGAACCGTTACCCTAGCCTATTTGAGCGCGATGAGATTCCGGGGACGGAATCTTCTTTAGGGGGAGAGATTTGTAACACCCGCGTTTAGGGCCTAGTTGTTTCGGCGGTGGTAAGTTATTTAATTGTTTATATTAGTATATTTGATTGTTAATAATTATTTGCTATTTATTTATATATTTATTTGATACCTACTTGGTATTTAAATTGGACCGCGAGGTAAGAGGTAAAAATATTAGTTTAATATTTTTATATGTTATTGATATCATCTGATTTGGTTTTACACGAGGGTTCCAAATAATACCTCATTGCATGTTTATGACTTGAGTAGGACCGCTTTATTTAGGTTTCTGTATCTCAGATATCAGTATTTGCACTGTGTAGTGTAATATTTTCAGTCTTGACCTATATATATAGCATTTGGTATGTTTGTTCTCATTTGGTTTTGGCTGCATAAGAGAAGAGAGAAAGAACCTTTATCACACATTCACAACTTGAGTCTGTAGTTCTGTTTTCGAGTTCTAAAGCGAGGGTTAACGTTTGGTTTTCGAGCAAGAGGTGTGTTTTGTTGTTTATGTCGAGTTTTGATTAGGAAGTTCTTGAATGTTGGATGTTGGCCGTGCGAAGTGGAGTTCACTACGTGCGTAGTGACTCTATTACGTGCGTAGTGCTCATGGAAGAAGATGAAGTCGATGAGTTTTGGTCGCACGGAGTGTAGTCAACTACGTGCGTACCAGTGCCCATTGCGTGCGAAGTGGGTTAGCCACTTCGTGAGTTTGTAGTTCAATACGTGCGAAGTGGAGTCCACTACGTGCGTAGTGACTCCATTACGTGCGTAGTGATTCTGCCGATAATTCTGTAATTTTATTGCTTGTAGCCAATGAGAGTTGTCGCTTTTGTAAATTAGAATGTAATCCCAATTACTGACTAAGTTATGATGTGTTTCAGGAAACGAGAAGGCTCAGTGAAATTAGAATACTGAGTGTGGTGTTGGAGAACACAGGTGAGTGGACTTTAATGCACCAGTGGTTTTAGTTGTAACTGTTATGGTTACTTGGATTTTATGCGATTAATCATGCGATAGACTGTTTAGTCTGATATGATTGTTTGATTGGTTATGTGATGATTATTGAAATTGTGTCCAAGATATGAGTATCAAGGCATGAAATTGTGCTCATAATGTTTGTGACAGAGGTCAGCTAAGCGTGGTTTTGGGCTGGGTCAGTTGCTTCTGGTTAGGTAGTTTTAGATCCTCTGTTGCATTTGTTGTAGCAGAGGGAGTTTAACTGTGCCAGTTAGCAGATGGCTATCGGTAGATCATTGCTATGGCCAGCATTGGTCGTAGGCTCGGCAGAGCCGCCGGTCCTTTGATATTTGAGATAAACTGTTCTTGTGATTGTTGTGGTTCTGCTTTAATTGCTTGTGGCTTGATTTTCATTCACTTAGCTTTGTGCTAATTCCCCACCCTAACTCTCTGTTTCAGGTTTTGAGGGCACGGTAGGTTGCAGCTTTTGTGTACAGGGAAAGTTTGACCGTAGCTCTAATATTTTGGGTTTTAGAATGATGAGCCATACTTTATGAAATGTTTTGTAACACTAAAGGAAGTACTGTATGTTTGTAAAGTGTTGTTTTTAACTTTTAATGTTATTTTTTTTTTAGTTTTATAACGTATTACTTCCGCTGTGATTTAAAAAAAAAAAATATATGGCTTGTATTTTTGCGGTGTTACAGAAATGATGAAAATACCCTCATGTGCAAGGCACATGAGGGGCTTTAACGGAAAAGTTAATTGCCGTTTGACTAAAGGACTAAAAGTGTTACAAAATATCAACCATAGGGACGATTTCTGTACTTTTTGATTATAAAGGACCAAAAGTGTTACTTTTTACAAACCACAGAACGATTTTTGTAATTTACTCTTAAATTTATGAAATACATATGCTTTTTACAAGAGTGTTATTTAGAATACTCTTTCACCCTTTTGTTTTCTCTATATTTATCTCCTCCCTATTCAAACAATTAAGTACCGAGAAACATTCATTGCTTTGGTACCAAAAAGATAGGGCTTGGTGTTCAGTTCCGAAGCTTAATATGCCATATAAGCATATCAAAAGAATGATGCTTCCTTTAATCTTATAAAAGGACCTTTAGTGATATAAGGAGTTAAGGACCATAACATTGACGGAGATGCTCCAACAGGTTTGTAAGTTTTTTTTGTGTTTTTTAAGGATTTAGTTCTTAAAATACATATAATTTTACATATTTTGTGATAACCTATTGTTAAAACCTATCATTTAATTAATCATTGGCCTTGATATTAATTATTTAGTATATTAAAAAAAATATTGAATAGGTAAATGTCATCTTCCCAATATTTGAGAGACAACTTTCAACGACTTTTTAATGAGACATGATTGTCAATAGTGGTGTTTTTAAAACAAATAAAGGTTTTTATCAGGGACGACAAGTATGTGGAATTAGAGAGGATGATTTGCTGTTATGTTTACTGGCAAAAAGTCTTCAAGATTGTGGAATAATGGAGATAGATGATCTCAACGAATTACACAAGTTGACGAAGTCGCTAGTGAGGGTAAGATGGCTGGTGATAACCTACTATTGTAAGTTAGAGGACACTAAACTTTAACTAACATATGTTTAGTACATCAAATGAAATATTTTAAGTTGAATACACACAATAACAAAATATTTATGCTTAGATGAAGTATGGGTGATTATTATTTGAATGTGATTTGTCAAAACCAGAATTCAAACCAGATCGAATTCGAATGATCTGATTTAAATGGGTTTGTTTGGTTTTTGAATTGGTTTTGAACACAATTTCAAAGTTTACATTGATGTTCAAAACAAATTTTGAATCGGTAAAAAAAATTCATCATCCGACTTTTATCTCGTGTGTGTGTATATACCTATATGTGTGTGTTGTTTATACTCCTATTTTATATTTCCTTGTTTGATCATTAAGTTTTTTGTTGCACTTCAAAAATATTGTTTTTAAAAAACTTATGAAAACTTTAGAAATCGTTTCCTAAACTATTGTAGTATTGTTAAAGGTTTAAACTTCAATTAAATTATATTTAAACTTTAAATAGTGAAACAAATCTACGTAATTGGTTTATGTAGAAAAATGCCAAGGGCATAAGAACAACTTGATTCGAAAAACTTGAAAGACCCAAAACCGTTTCGATAAACAGCCATAGTGAATCCTTTTTATTTAACAGTGTAATATCTTCAATAAAAATAAAAACTTCGTATTTCTTCTAGTACAAGAGAAAGATTTACTATTCACACTACAAATAAATAACTGTCAAAATGTGATAGTTTAGGGCGACTTTAATCTCAAACCACTAACTTTGATATAACATTTTGAAATCAAAATGTTTTGGTTTTTACTGGTTTTGATTTTGGAGGGTTTGTTCAATTAATAATTTTTGTTTGTAAATTGAAACCACCTCTTTTATATGTCTAGAATTTGACATGAATAAGAAGAGCTTGTTATTTATCAATTATCACTATGGTTCTATATATAATATATAATTTTCTATAAGATATACAGCAATAAAAGCGATTGAAAATGAGGGGGAAATAAGAATAAATTCATAAAATCAATACAATTTACAAACACCTAAATTGAAACCTTCGAGTATTGTATAAGGCTTTAAGCAAGTTATCTTTAAAGATTTTAGTGGGGTGGAAAACCCACTCTTTGGGCCTCCGCTGACCTGTATATATCATCAGCATAAATCATAATTAAATATTTGAAAGGCAGATAATGTAATTATTATTAATTATTATTATAGATATATAATAAGAATAATACGTGCTGCTGCTTTCAACATTCAATTATCAAACATTTATATTATGGTACACGTAATCGGTCATTAACTCATTATCACTAGCTTTTTACTAGTTTTCTTTGTTTTAATAAAATGATTATCATTTGCTATTGTTTATAAAAATAAAAAACAAAAACAAAAAATCACTATCACTAAAAACGGATAATAGTATCTCAGCCGAATATGTGATGGTCCTGGCGAGAAAAGGGTAAATCGATAGCATCAAATCAAAATTAAACGACAATTATATAAGCGACACATAAAGTGTCTTCAAATTTAATGCCGGTAGTGCATAGTCGCCATTGAGTGTTTAAAATAATTCGAATTTTTATATTCGTTTTTAATATCCAAAAATCTGATTCGAAATTATATAAAAATTGCGAATTTTTAGATTTGGATAATAATTTTTAAAAGTTTCGGGCATCCGATATCCAAAAGGAATGTTCAGTTGATCAAAGATATGCTCGGTAATGAAAGTGAGTTTAGTTGATCAAATGAATGCTTATCTTATCAATCTCTATGCTCAGCTGATTTATAAGTTGCTCGTCTGGTCATATATAACGATTGACTCAACATACATAGCTAAAGTAGGCTAAGGGTACTTAGCTGATCTTTTGGGTACTTGGTTGATCTCTTGTTAACTCATCTGATATTCTTGGTCACTAAACTGATGAAGCAATATTCATGAATTGATGGTCTTCATTTTGTTTCTTGCACAACTTATCTCAATTGAAGGTGTTAGCTCATTCATCCAGTCCACTTAGCTTATCTTACTATTAATTTCTAACTTAACAAATTAAATGTCTAATCTTAACAACAAAACATTTCTTATATTTTTTATATTTAATATTTTTATATTGTTTATTTATTCAATTTTTTTAACATATATAGTTTTATATATGTATTTTTTTTATTTTTAGCATATTTGAGCTATTTATTGTGATAAAATCTAAAATATGGTTATTTAGTAATTGTATTCTTTTTAAATTTATATAAAAAATATAAGAATTTGAAAATGATGACATTTTGGGTATCTGCTATCAGAATTCAGAATTTCGAATATCCAAAATCTGACATCCAAAATTTTGATTACAGTTGTGGATACTGAAAACCAACTATTTAAATTTTCAGATATCCACTTTTAAACATCAAATTTATCTTGCTTCATCTAAAAGACAAGTAAAATAAAAGGTTCAAATAATAATATGATTATGAAGTGAAAGTCGTAAAAATTTCTTTAGACCGTCCAGATTATTATAAAGCACGTAAATATTAACAAAAACTATTCTGCTTAGTGATCAAGGCAATTTAATATAATTATAATTATGTTTTTTTATAATATGTTAATAATAAATGTTTATTATAAATAAATAAATAAGTGATTTGAATTGGTTAGATTACCGGTTTAACATTTTTTTAAATAAAATTTGGGTCAAAGTTTATTATTGTTATTGGCTTATAGCTATATGAAACATAATAAAACAAAAAGCACACATAACTCAATGATCTGCCAACGTCTCCGCTATTGTCTTGCACCGTCGCCTGACAACGTTTTTGACCATATCTATAATCAATTCTTCAATTCATATGTGTGTACCGAGCCTCTTGTTTTTGAGGGATTTGTAAAGTAGCTTTAAAAAAGTTTTAGATTAAATTTGACGAAGAATGTTCAATATAATTGATATTTGATTCATAGTTATAAGAGATTAATTTTAGTTTTTAGATCAATGACATCAATGGTTTAGATTGTATTTCAAAATTTTGGACGGAGAGATATTTTCTCAATTCACATGTGATGTTTTTACAAATCACATGTGATTGTATGCTGAATCAACTGTGATTGGATATTAAAATTTTAAGAACTGTTTTTCACATTGACTTTATTAAACCCAACTCTAAACCTAACCCATTAAAATTATAGTTGTCTGTTATAAGCAATAAAAGTTATAAAAGTTTCAACTCATTTAATAAGAGTAATACACAAATCATATAAACGAAGAATCGTAATTGGTATTACACGTATATCTTAGACATGGGCCCCGAGGACCGACCGGACCGGTCCAACGAAGACCACAAAAGTCGAGCCGGTCCAAGACCGAAAGTGAGAGAAACGGTCCGAACCGGTCCAAGACCGGTCCAGAACCCGAACCGGTCCAAAACGGTCCAAGACCGGTCCAGGACCGAACCGGTCCAAAACGGTCCAAGACCGGTCTAGGACCGAACCGGTCCAAGAGTTCAACGGGTATTTTTTGAAAAAAACGGTAAAAAACCGGTCCAAACCGGTCCCAACGGTTAGTTTTTCAATTTTTTTTTTTTTTTTTTACCGAAAATTTCCCTATAAATACCCCATTTTTTTAAATTAACAAGTCACTTTTTTTTCAAACAAAAAAACGAATCGAAAACCGGAAAATTTTAAACCGAAACTAAAAAAAAATCCGGAAATGTCTAAACCGAACCGGAAAATACCCGAACGAAAAATGGACCGGTCCAGGACCGAAGTCGGACCGGTCCGGACTTGGACCGGTCCGGAAGTGGTCTAGGACCGCCCGAAGACCGAATTTATCGAAATGGTCTTACGCGAAGACCGGTCCGCCGAGGACCGGACCGGCCCGACCGACTAGGTCCGGACCGGACCGGACCGGCTGTGGTCCAGGACCGGTCCAGGACCGATTTTGCCCATCTCTACTATATCTTACCAAGTGGGCTACGAATTACAGACTAAAATAGCATAAGCCCATTTAATCCAGTGGTCTTAGAGGATTAGCATTTGCGATGGGCCGACATAATGTGGTTTCAAACTTCCAAAGTCTATTACTTAAGAGTAACCGAGTAAGTATAGCTATTTAAGTGCCTAAATATAAGTTGTATATACAAAATTGATTATTTAATATTAATAATTACTTTTCTTTTCATATTATGGTTAACAAAAATAAAATAAAATATATATTACAGAAACATACAAAAAGTTTCTTTACCTGTTGTCAAATTCATTCATTCATATTGGTTTCATAAAGTTTGGATGATCCAATCAATAAAGTTCATAATTCTTAAAAGCCTTTGGTCTAGCGATATCTACGATGTATCTTAATTCAATTGGCGTATATATATCAATATATTAATATATTCAATGTAGAAATGAAAACTTGTTTTAAATAGGGTTAAAACCATTAAATAACGGTCTACTTTCCCCATTTTTCTATTGTGGCACGTCATGTTTTTTTTACACATTTGGCCAGTAAACTTATAAAAAACGTGTTAATGTGCCCATTTTGGTGTATTGCAGGTCATCTTCTTCCCCAATTTCCTTCATTTCGAAAACAAACTTTGGAGCCAAAATTCTCCATGTACACTTAACGAAAATCAATGATTATTGACTCTATGAAAAGGTAATCGAGTTATCTATCAATTAGTACAAAAAAAAAGAACAAAAGCGAGTTTAAAATGTGTCAATTTTTCGAAATACTGTAACGGTGTCGAATAGGATCATTATCGACTTTAATTAGCAATAACTTGGCCTACACTTGATGGTTTTTCATTAATTTGGTGTCCATTGAAAGGTTAAAAGATTATCTACGACAATCTATAAAAAGAATGATGTAAAATGATCAAGAATCGACCAAAAAAATAGTATTTTTTTCTGCCCTGTTTTCGAACAAAAAACCCAATAAAGTCGAGACTTTGAGCTCGAAATTCTCCCTCTATACTTGACGAAAATTCATGATTTTGGTGTCGTTTGAAAGGTATTATGATAAATTACAATATTCTACAAAAAAAATCACACAAAACGATCAAAAATCGACCAAAAAATCGCAAAAAACGGGTTGCAGGTTGCAGGTCACGAAATGGCCACATCAACACGGTTTTGATAAGTTTACTGGCCAAATGTGTAAAAAAAAACATGACGTACCACAATGGAAAAATGGGAAAAGTAGATCGTTATTTTATGCCTTTAACCCTTTTAATATATCATGTAAAGTAAAGAATTTAATTTTCTTTTCTTTTCCTTTTCAAATTTAAATGTGAATTTGGACAATTCATGATATATTCTTCAAACTCAAAAGTACTCCACATTAACCAAACTTGACACAAGAGCTACACATATTAAGACAATAAAATAAATGCAAAATACATAATTTTCCCTATCATTGATATCCCATCACTCGCCATCATTCATGTTAATTAATGAAGAAGAAAAGATTTTAATTTATTGCATATATAAGGAATTTCTGTAGTTTATGATCCCTTTATACATAACCTGCCAGTTGAGAGGCATCGTCTTCCTGCATTTCTTCTTATTATTATTAATATCATCCCCGCCATTATCTAAAACTGAAGGATCTTGTGTCCACTCTCTCGGTTCTTGTTTTTTAGCCATTAATTCTTTATTAAAAAATCTCACCTTCTTCTTCGTCTGAACCTTGCATGAACCTGCATGTCATAATTAATGCAACCCACATACAACACCTTTAATACAAATTTAAAAATAAATAATTAAAAATTAATATAAAAATCAATATATACCCAATTCAAATTCCATCTTTCTCATAAAATCGGATAGAAGACGTTTATGGAATTGATGAGCAAGAATCGCGACGCTTCCAGAAACAACAAAAACCGTCATCAACCCTGTTCGTACACCTTCCTTATCCATCTTTTTTTTTTTTTTTATATATCTTGGGTCGACGTCTAAACCTGCAAAAATGGGAATGGATGGGGTTTAAAGAAATAAATTTTAGGGAAACCCATGATAGTGAATTCAAGAAAATGCATTCATATGGAGGTTAAGACAAATTTGAAGAAGAAAATAGAGGTTTATAAGGGATGATGATAAAAATGTGGGGCTGAGGTTCTAAAAACCATTAGTTTTTGTTTTTTTTTGATGTTTTATTTTATTAATTAAAAAAATACGCAAAAGCTATTTTTTATTTTAGTGGTAATTTTATCCGCGATTTAAAAAATAATACTATGTTCGAGCGTTAGAGGGAGCGGTGGGGGGTTGATCACCCCCGTCACTTTAATTTGATGCCATCCCGCACCTCATTTGATCATTGGTGTGATCAACCCAATTAGTGGTAATATAACATTTATTGTCTTATTGAAGAAAAGTAAAGTCGGTTTTATATGATGATAAATTAATCAGAGTTCATTGTTGTTTGTGCATTTAATCAACAATCAAAATTTCTATCAGTTTAATAGACTGTTTTGTGTGTGAGACTGGCATAATCATTTATAACATTATTAGCAACTCGTTAATAAGAGTTTTTTGATAATTTATATACTTATTTGTGAATTGTGTCCTGCTGACCATGATTAACGAGCGAGACTTGTTTTTTTTCAAATAACTTCATTAATGCATCATTAACGAGCGTATTAATGAGTCATTCATGGGTCTTACCATTATTATCTATCGATTTATATTAATCAATGATCAATATTGGTTCTTGCACGAAAAATTATTCTTGTTTAAACCCTCCCTTATATGTGTGAGAGAGAAAGAGATAGAGGATGTGTATCTGATGAGAGAGACAACGATTGTGTGTTGAAACTAAGACCACTAGTAGTGGATTAGTCATGGGGCTATAACGAGCTCCTCGTCTATCGTCACCTTCTTGTTATCCACCATGGTGCAGTGGCGGATGTAAATGAAGAGAAGGGTATGCAAGTGCATACCCTTAAAGAAAATCTTTTATTGTTGAATAACAAAAAATAATAACTTAATATTAAAAGAAATAGTAAGAGTGCTTACCCTCAGAAATTGTGTATACACCCTCGTTAAAAAATTATAAAATGTGTGGTGCTTTGTACTTTATCATGGTATGGAGAGAGGAGAGTTAGGAACAACCACTTTATTAATTATTATTTTAGTTTTATTTTTATGTTTTAGAGTATGTTTTATATTAGTAAATATAGAAATGACTTAATTACACTCTATTAAAATGGTTTGTAAGTAAAAATCACCTAAGTTAAGTCATTTTAATATTATGGATCATTTCCTCTCTGTATATACGGAAATGTATTAAGAGCATTTATAGATACCCTCAAACAATTCTTGGAGACAAATCAAAAAAATCCGACCTGAAAACCCGAACATATAATCCAACCTAGAAACCAAAATTTTGGTACATATACGAAATATTTCATATAATGCATACCCTTAAACAAATGTCTAGATCCACCACTGCCATGGTGAGTTTGTTTTTTGGCTCGTCATGAGCTTGACAATCATTTTATCGTGTATCCTGTCGAAATGCCATTAATTGAACCACTTTTTTTAGAAATACGAGATGATAAAATCATATAAGTAAATTGATTCATTCATTGACAAGAAAAAGAAACAGCGTAAAATATGCTAAGCTTGAAAAACTTTGAATTTTCTTGCTCGTTTTAGTTAAAAAGATAGCTCTTTTTGATTAATTTTCTTATAAATGTTATGTCATTGATTTTTTTAAATTTACTTTTCACTCTTTTTACGAGAACAACTCATTTAATAGGATACAACCATATTTTCCAAGTATACCATTACCAGGAACCATGAAACTTATTTGGACACCATATGGTTTGTAAGAAATTTTACTATCAGACTTGAGTTTCTCAAAATTAAGGTTGTATAAAGTTAACACACATTGATTAGATTAGTATGGTTATTTCATGAATCTTGTGCTTAATTTGTGATTTTAGTGTGACTGGTTCATTCAGCGTAATGGAATTTATACGTGTATTTCAAGGGGATTAAACTTTGTTCTAAAACAAGTATGAAGACTGTGGAGTAAATGATTGTATTAGTATAAGCTCATCCTAGCCTGAACGAAAAACGGAGGTCCACCGGAATTTATTGATTTTTAAGGGATTACATTGTAAATCCTTAAACTTGATAACTTCCGTTTTTCAGATTTTGTTCAAAATTCGGATGAACATTTTGAACATTAAACAATTTCGAAACCCGGCCTCCATATTTCTCTCTGGTTTTGATCTTCATCCAAAGATCAAGATTGTTGCTTTTACAATCATCCCAATTCGAATTTCGTGATACCAAGACACACATGCTCGAAATATAGAATTTGAAAAGTGAAAATCACGATTGCAATAGGAATCCGCTTTATTGCTCTAACATGTCGGTTATCCCTTTTGTCAAGGGTAGTTACAATCTAAATACATAAGTTTCTTTAAACGAAGTCTTGACACTCGTCCTATTATTTATGTTTTCAAAAGTCTTTTGCTCACTTATTAATAATACATCAGACCCTTGATTTATCGGTGCACATGCATCAGAAGAAAATTTAAAAGTTGTTAATTTTTTGTTTGTTCTTCCCGCCAGTACTGGATTGAAAGTTGATCATATTGGTTTGTCCTCGAGAATCTCTCATACATTTAGAAGCAAGCGCAAACGAAGCTACATAGTTTTATACTATAAAATGTCTACCTCATATTATTTGCCAAAAATGTCTACCTGATCATATTTGCAACTTCTCTAACCGATAATGTCGTTGAATTTACCAACCTTACTATACATATCTCGCCACTAGTCAATAATCGGTCTTTTGTTCTTGGTAAGGATAAGACGGTATTTAAGACGTACAGAATGATTTAACGAGGCAGCATTGAAGATGTGCATAATAATGTACCAAAACGAATGGTAACCTGCCATCAAGCTAATAATATTTTGTTTTTATCACTTTATCGGGTTTTCAAAGTACAAAACTGGAAAGAAAATTTTATAAATTTCTTGAGTTGGCGGTTGAGGTTGATGAATCGGTAGCTGAAGTTGACGAATTGAAGGTTGAATTTGTCATAACAACATTTGCATTTGTTGAAATTCAGTTGTAATTAATTGCGGTAAAAATTATGGTGGACGAAAACTAGTTTTGAAAATTGTTAGGAAAGTGAGATTGTGATTGATAAATCAAGCTACCTATATGATGCAACAGCTCACAGTTCTCTCATAAATCAAGCTACCTATAATTTAGCATGACAATGCAGAGGTCATCAGGAATAAATATAGATTTCGAGATGTGTTGCTCTTCGTTATGACCATTCAATTAAAAGAAAATCAATTGGGGAAAATTATATATGATCTGTTTCAAACAATTAAACAATGCAATCAAAACTGTTAAACTATATGTTTTGCTTGATGCAAGTACAGTAATGTATCAAAATCATGTTACCGGATCGATCCGGAAAACCTCGTTTCATCCTTCATGAATTCATGTTAACTATGAAGACCGATCTACGTACAGGCATCAAATTCAAATTGGAAAAAGAAAAAGTCGCAACGAAATGTAGCAGAGTCGAGCATGAATCAAAACAAACCATTAGCTAGGGTAAATAATAAAGAAGCATAATAAGATTTACCGCCGGCGAAGAAAAGTGCGGCGGGTTGTTGTACGTGGCATAGATAGATAGATACATGCATCTGAGGAGAAGCGGAGCGTTGTAAGTGAGGGGTGTGATCATGTAGCGGTGAAATAGAAGACAGGCTGGAGGGCAAGGTGGAGGAGCATGAAGAAAGCACATGATGCTGAGATAAACGCCACAACATACACCAGTCGAAGAGCCATGGCCGCCCAACGTCGATCGGAAGCTACCTTAATTAGCTAGATCTCAGATCAGATCTCGCCGGAGAGAGTGTGTGTGTGTGTGTGTTTGTGTGTGTTTGTTTGAAATTTGAAAAGTGAGGGGAAGGGAGGGGGAGTGTGTGGATTGAGTCGGTTGGGGTAAACCATACACGTGTCATACAGTTGAGGATGTACCGGGTCTCAGCGTCACGTTCGACACTTGAACCATTCTATTCTATTCTTAGCCTTCACGTTTCTCCAACTTTCTATCTTGGACTTAAGGCTCTGGTACAGAGTTCGAGGGAAACTCTACTCTTTCTTTCTTTTTTTAATTTATAATTTCTCCCTTTACTAAATTTCATATTTCATTTTCTTATCCACCTTAATAGAAAGACGAGTAGAATTTCTTTTTTAGAAAAAAACAATATATTTTCTTCCTTTTATTTCTATTTTATCTTTTTATCTATTTAGTTTTTAATATTTGTAATGTATTACTTTTTTTTCTTATATTACTTTAACACTTATCATAATCAAATATAAATAAGATAATAAGTAGAAACAAAAAAGTAAAAGAATATATCATTTTTTATTTTTTAAACAACTAAATTTCATTTTAACCTTCCTACGTACCCCATCATTCTACACGTTTTATTTATTGAGACGAGGCTTTGATGGTAGGAAAGATTTAGTAGACTAACATAAAACATTTTTTAATGCTATTCAATTCTTTTGATTATAATTTTTTTGAAAAAGTTATTGAATTATACGGGGTTAGTTTTTGGGCATATTGTATTAAAATACAATGAACTTTATCTTAGTTACCAATATATATAATCAACTTTATTTTTTTAAAATAATACAACCAACTTTTATAATCCTCATATTGTATGCAACTTGTTATATAATATGAAAGTTATAACAAAGTTCATTATATAAAATGGTAACTAAACAACACACATAAAAAAGTTGTTTGCATACAATGAGAGGATTTTAAAAGTTAATTGTATTATTTTAAAATTTTAAAGTTGAATATATACAATGATAACTAAGTTAAAGTTTATTGTATTTTTATGCAGTTTCCCCTTTATTTATTTTTTTGGCACCGTACTCTATTTAGTTAATAGACTCTAATCAATATTTTACAAATTTTGATTAGACGGTGAACTTTCTCTCAAATTTATAGGTTATATTTGGATAAATAGGATGTAGAATAAGATGTTATTAACAATACATATCATCAATCAATATATCTATATCTATATATAAAAGACATGCAAATTTTCTAAAAATAATCATTAAATCAATCTTAATTAACCAATAGGAACCCTCAATTGCAAAATTAATCCATTATCAAAAACAATTTTGGCAAGATTCGGAATTTTAAATCAATTGCAAAATTGATCGATTCAATTTTATATCAATTGGAGGGGTTTAATAAAAATTGTGAGGGGGAATTTATAAAACATGTGAGAGACTTTTAAGAAAATATGAGAGTGTTATATAAAAATTGTAAATTAATGTAATTAATTATGAGCTATTTATAAATTATGTTTAATAGCTTGTGATATAATTTGTTTAGATAAAAAATAATTATATATTTACGACCGTCTCATTTTTATTTACGTTTTGGTGTAAATTTTATTGTAAAATGACACATTTTTAAAATTAGTATATTCTTAATTTTTTGTTATCCATTAATAGTAGTGGGTATTCCTAAATGAAAATGATTTAATCAGATACAAAACTTTTGGTTAAGTTTTAAAGAAGACAATTTCCTCTAATGTTGTGTTTTGCTATGACGATTAACAAAAGTCAAGTACAGTCACTTTCAGAAGTCGGTTTATTTCTCATATGTTGCCGTTGCACGTGTTAGAAGTAAAAAAAAATAAAAGTTTTCGGTGATATTTCATTTATTGCATTATTTTTATTTGAAAATTTTAATATCTAAAATACACTTCCGAAATACCCGTGCGTGCACGGGTCAATAAACTAGTATATATATAAGAGGCTTACCAATTTTCCTAAAATAACTAAAATTGAGACTTAATTAACCAATCAAAACCTTCAATTTTAAAATTATTCAATTTCAAAAACAATTTTGGAAAGTTAATCTCGATGGAATTCAATTAATAATCAATTAGGAGGGGGTTATATGAAAATTGTGAGGGGCTTTATAAAACATGGAATGGGCTTTTTAAGGAAAATGTAAGGGGGATTTATAAAAATTGTATACTAATGTAATTAATTATAGGTTGTTTATAAATTATGTTTAGTAACTTGTGATATATTTTGTTTCGAGAAAAAATAATTATATATTTACGACCGTCTCATTTTTATCTACGTTTTGGTATAAATTTTATTGTAATATGACACTTTTTTTAAAATTACTATATTCTTAATTTTTTGTTATCCATTAATAGTAGTGGGTATTTGAAAGATTAATGACATTGAATTTCAAATCTATATCAATTGGGAGGAGCCTGAATAAAAATTATGAGGGGGTTTTATAAAACATGTGAGGGGTTTTTAAAAAAATTGAGAGGGTTTTATAAAAATTGTATATTAATATAATTAATTATACGGTGTTTATACATTATGTTTAGTAACTTGTGATATATTTAGTTTAGAGAAAAAAAAAATTATATATTTATGATCATCTCATTTTATCTACGTTTTGGTATAAATTTTATTGTAATATGATACTTTTTAAAAATTAGTATATTCTTAATTTTTTGTTATCCATTAATAGTAGTACTTCAAAAACAATTAGTTATTGTTTTTTGTTAAAATTCTGATATGTAAATGTTTGGTGATATTTTATTATTTTTATCTGAAAATTTCTGAAACACTTTTACACTTATTATACCTCTTATAATTTCATACCATCAAATTTTATATTTTTTTAAACATCCCCGTGTTTTTACACGGGGTAATAAACTAGTATATATATATATATATATATATATATATATATATATATATATATATATATATATATTTAACAATTTTCATTGCAAATTTAATGTCTCTAACTCAGATTCATAACTACATATAAGAAATCAACAGTGATACTGAAACATTGACCATAAAAATAAAGATTCTTGTTATGTAGAAATTATTTTATAACAATAATCCTCTAACGTAGCAAGTATTAATATGATACCTATGGATGAAAAGGTATTTGTTTCAACGTTTGCTTTAGCATTTTAATTAATTTGCATACACTCTAATGTAATAACAAAACTATAGAAATGTTTGAACATTACTATCCTAATATTTATTCCGCTGTTGATGTTATCAGGGAAACCTAATATTTGCATATATAAAAAACTCATTGATCACCGACATTGAATCTTTGCTTGAGGAGGGAGAGATTTGTATTATTTCAAATTTTCAAGTAAGAAGGTACTCTAGAAAATTTCGTTTGGTGGAATACAACTCAAAAATTAGTTTATACAAACACACATTTATTAAAATTTTGGATGATTTTCATACTGATCATGATGGGTTCTACTTGCTTGATTTTAAAGACGTGATTGAAAAAACTATAAAGTCAACGACTGTATTTGGTATAATATTCTCTATATCTAATTTAATTACATCATATTCAACTCCTTTTTGCAAAAATGATGAAGTTTATCAATTATCATTTATCCTGATCTGATCGACAGTGTAATTTCTTCTAGTGACATAAAGTCACTCGATTAAAGAAACATGAAAGCCGAATCTTGAATATTAGTATACGAAATGAGATGTAATATGTTTACTATCCATATTAAACTGTTATTATTAAGTTGTAATGTTTACGTATTTTTTTATCAAGTATCATCTATTATTTTACATATGTTTTTATACTCCATTAAATTGTCATTTGTTATTTTACATATGTTTTTATACTCCATTAAATTGTCATCTATTATTTTACATAGTTTTATACTCCATTAACAGAACGAGGTTATATCCCGTGCTTTATGAGATACATATGCTTTTAAAGTTCCACCAATACATTCAGGAAAACCAGAATTCAAAAGTTCTTATTTTCATATTTACTATCTCAACATTCTGGCAAAGTAAGATTGTTTCATGGGTTAGTGTAAATGTAATCGTTTCTCCATCTAATAGGACAAAAGGAATATATACATGTATATATTTGTTTTACCTATTTCAGAAAAAACCTATACCATCCACAAACACTTTCCCATACGTGACATCTCTCTATATACATCAACATAATTTTCAAGATTTTCTTTATCCTTATTTTATAGTTAAGATCATTTTTCTTTTAAAAAATCTATTTAAAAAATCAACAAAAAATTAATAAGAAAAAGAGAAATAGATGGAAACATGTTTTTCAATAAAAAATTATTTAACGTCACAACATTATACATATACCATTCTAGTATTTATAAAAACATGTATAGAATGCATATGTGAATCATGGCCCAACCCTTATTTTCAAATTTTTATTAAAAAAAGCAAGTGAATGCTCAAACTGTTTCAACTTTCACCTATTAACCTTTTCGACCTTTTTTATTCTATGGTTCTATAACATAATATATGCTTCATTTGATGTATATGAAGATCTCATCGAAAGACCACTTTAAGCTCGAAAATTCGTAAAAATCTTAAAAGGTTCATTTTGACATACAATTTTTGAAATTATAATGTTTTCTTAATTAACTTTACCCTATTTTTCTATCCAAGATAGTTAGGCTGACATGCATTGATTATCTTATAACAATTTAATTTAAAAATACTGGAATATTGTTAATGTTCCTAATTTGATTTATGTTGATTTTTTAATAAAAAAGAAGTACCGTCGAGTGGTCGAATGTTGCATTTTCAACCATTGGAAATTGAAGCTATACATGTTTGTTATATAGTTATGGAAACAATATTTACAAGTATGTCAAGATTAATGTGTGAAAAAAAAATCTTTTTAATAACATTTATTGTAAGGTGTAGGGCAAAATCCAAATTTCCTTTTTTGTTTCAAAGTTCGCTAATTGAGTAATTTCCAACTAACCGAGGTTTTTATTTAGATCCCTTTTTGCTTTTAGATTGCATTAAGTATGCTTTTCTTTTTTATTAAGGCGTTTTCCCAGTTCCTAAGTATGCTGTCTAAGCAGTTTTAGTTGTAAACGTTTTGAAACAATCCCTAACTAAACCTTGATTGAAGTTTCAAAATTTTGATCTTTTAACCCATCCTATACGGGGCAATGAGTATTGTCTATTAGACTACCAAGATGATGATCGACTTTTTTGTTTTAACATGATCTGGTCATTATTCTCTAAGCATCTAATTCTCTGTTTTAGTATCTAACAAAAACTAAAACTTCCAAGAAACATGTAATGAATCGACCAGAATATATATGCGTGAATTAGACATGTACAAATATGACTAGTTGTTATTCTTGCCAAAACTAACTTGTGTCTTGTGCAGTATTTTGACATACATAATTTTTAAAATTTGCTACATATATCATTCATCGTCCTCACATGCAATGCAATAATGACACATACATCACCCTCACAATGAGACTATGGACTGCTACTGGAATTAGTACTCAGTCTCAGGCTCTCAGCCTAAGCAATTTTGATAATCTTTAGCAAACTACAAGTGAAAGGGCATAGGAATTTTCTTCTATTTAACGTAAACACAAACATAATTAACATAATCACGCAACTTATTGTTTTTCTTGATCTTGTTATTTCTACTACTGAAATTGAAATCAAATTCCGTTGTATATTGCATTTAATTGGTAACATTATTTGGAAATGAATAAAAATTTTAGAAGTATTAATATTCATTTAGGTAGAGGAATGTCATTTTATAACTAACATGGATAGAATTAAAATCATTTCCATTTTTTCATATTACGGTGAAACAAACAGAACCTTAGTCAAGTTTATTGTCTAAAAATTTAAGCAAGATGCAAGAAATCAATAGCTCGTTGTCTTCTCCTTGCAATTTGAATTTTTATTTCTGTTCTTGAATTGTTGATAGGGGTGAAAATGGACACCGCCAGAATACATCAATGTGACGATGCCAAGCGTTAGGTGTGTTCATTGGTGATCAACAAATATCGTTGAAACCAAAAGGCAATCAAACATATATAGATAACTTAAATACCTATTCACAGTCATTCGATGAATTCTATCAAAATTGTTCCAATTCTTATACACAACAGTCATAATACGAATCAGCATCCTCAAGAACCAAAATTATCAAACTGCAGCCTCACAACATATCAGAAAATGCATATGGCTTCCTAATTGTTCAAGATATGAGCTTACTGTGCAGTCATACCTTACCCTACAGGTTTGATATTCTTTCCGAAATCACTCTCTTCCATCATATCCACAAATTCGCTGTAATCAATCCTCCCATCCTGAAACAACAATAACCGGGTCAAGCTACTTCAATAATGAACAAACTGGTGACTGAAAAGTGAAAATTTTGAAAGGGAAGATGTCTACATTGTCCTTATCAATTTCATCCATGACTTCATCAAGAGGTATATCACCCAAACCGAATTTCTCGCACGCTTGGTGGAGTTCCTCTGTAGTGATATATCCACTGCCATCTTTATCAAAATATGAAAAAGCAGCAAACAAGTGATCCTCCTTCTGGACTTTATTCAAGTGTAGCATTGCTGCTATAAACTCACTGTAGTCTATAGTACCATTGTTGTCAATATCTGCCTGCAATGCTGGAATCAGTGCATTATAACAAGATGCAAGTTATGTATTCTGATTGCAAATGTTAATTACCGCTTCCATTAGCCGTGTCATTTCTGCATCTTTTAAATTCACGCCCACTCTTTCTAAGCCTTCTTTTAATTCCTCTAATGTGATTTGATTACTGCCATCTGCATCCATCATCTTAAACATTTCTTTGAGTCCAGCAATTTCCTCTTCAGATAAACTCATAGCAATAACCTGCAATCTGGTACTATAAGAAGAAAAACTAATATATGTCATAACATAAAACAGAAGTGTTTCAATTACTTACGTTTATAGCTATTTTCTTGATTTTGTTCATAGCAGAGAACTGCTTCAAACGAGAAAGAACAGCAGAATCAAGAGGCTTGTCTGGTGCTACACCGTCAGTCTGAATCCAAGGGTGGTCTAGGAATCGCAAAAGTTAGAGCATAATGAAAAGAATTTGTGATCAAATTATTGATACTCACTTAGAACTTCATGTGCTGTCATTCTCTTTGTGACATCTCGTATAAGCATTCCTCTAATAAGATCTTTTGCGCTTTCGGATATACTCGGCCATGGTTCTGATTCGAGGTCAAGTTCACCATGCAACACCTGGTCATATACCCCTTCTTCCGTTTCTGATTCAGATCACAGTTCAATCAGTTTCTACCAAAACTGAATCAATATATTATAAAACATTAGTAATGTATATGTTGCTATTTCTTGAGGTAGCAGTGTAAAAAGAATATCACCATCCCAGAATGGAGGAACACCACAGAGTAAGATATATATGATAACCCCAGCACTCCAAACATCACATCCTTGATCATATCGTTTTTTCAGGACTTCTGGTGCCATGTAGTAAGCACTCCCAACAGTATCATAGAACATTTCACCTAAATTCATATACATTTCATTATAATGAATTGATTTCTTCACAAACATCATAGAAATTACCTGGCTTGAAGAACACAGAAAGCCCAAAATCAATTGATTTTAATGGTGCGTCTTCTTCCTCATTAACAAACAGAAAGTTCTCAGGCTTCAAGTCTCTATGGATAACTCCTAAACTATGGCAAGCTGCCACAACCTCAACAATGACCCGCGAAAGATCAGCGGCTTTCTTCTCTGTATAATGTCCACGTTCTATGATCCGATCAAACAGTTCGCCACCAGCACAGAGCTCCATAATTACATAAACAGAAACAGCGTCTTCATAAGCACCAACAATTGATATCACATGAGGGTGCCCTGCCATGTGATGCATTATCTGTATCTCCCTCCTAACATCCTCTATATCTTCCTCTATTGTTAATCTTCTTTTAGCGATGGTTTTACAGGCGTACTCGTTTCCGGTACTATTCTCCACACATAAATACGTCGTCCCGAATTGCCCGTGTCCTAATTCCCTACCCAATGTGTAAAGCTCCTTCATGTTCCCTGTTTTCGTTTGTAAGACTCTATCGAATCCAGCACCACCGGCTTCCGATGGTACGTCGGAACCCTTGGCGTTGTGAGTCTTCCGGCTTTTCCTGTTGCTCCGAGGGCGTGTTTTCCGACCACCCCCTGTGATTGTTTGGAAGAAACCGGTTTTGGTGGGACCAGCGAACTTGTTTCCCATTGTGTTAACGATGTGCAGATGTACATGGAATTATGAAATCACAGATGGAGTACGAGAATTCCTTAGCTGATGATGAATCTCGGACGCTTTCGCGTTCTCCAACGTGAGTTCTTATTGAATATGGAATTCCCGAATTCAATGGGGAAGAAGGCATGATAGAAGCCGTCGATTTATTGTGTAGAAATTGAAACGCTAATTTTTCTCGACAAAGTGGGGAATTGAGAGATGACAATTACGAGAAGAATTGAAAAGAAAATGACGGAGGAAAACAGGAACTATCCTTGGACTATCTTTTAAGTTGTATTTTTAACCCTTTCAATATTTGTGTTACATAGGCAGTCCTTCAACAAAAATGTAATTGATGCCTCGTGTGCCATACATAAACTTCATTAATTATGGACTATCTATGGCTTTATTGCATCATTGTCCATATCAAAAGTTCATAAACCTCTATAGTTTTTGGACTTCTGAAAGAAAAAATTATAACTTATTTAGTAATGGACATACAAAATGTAGATCTAATGTTCAAAGTACAAGGTGTACCAAATAAACGCAAAGTTTGACTTCCCATGACATGAGTTCAATTTGCAAATGGGTAATTCTATATAGCCCCCCCTTGATATTCTAGTTGGCCCATGTGAGGGGATGACATGCATTGAAATTT
This sequence comes from Pulicaria dysenterica, assembly GCA_947179395.2. Taxonomy (NCBI): domain Eukaryota; kingdom Viridiplantae; phylum Streptophyta; class Magnoliopsida; order Asterales; family Asteraceae; genus Pulicaria; species Pulicaria dysenterica. The sequence goes on from OX359295.1 coordinate 61,833,892, forward strand.
GTAAATAATTGATTTGATGTGTATGATATGTGAAAGGAGGGAAGCTAAATAGTATCATCCTTTGCAAATATTACAAAACAAAACTAAAAGTAAGGTTATTCATATCATTGTCATTTATGGTTGGTACAACCGTATAAGTTAAGTTATCATCTTAAGAGTTTGTGCAACACAAAACTTGTTTGTTGTTGTACAATAAAGGCCAAAGTCAACAAGTCATTATCGATATCGTCAATAGAATGAATAGAGAACGAGTATTCACCATATCTTTATGGACAAAGTTTCAAAATGATTCTAATTTCTCTTAACATACTCCAAGTGGTGAATACAAGATTTTTAATGATTGGTTATATCATATAACGACATATATAAAACAAAATAAAATTTAGGTTTTTTTCTGGATTTTTCGGGTTTCGGTTACTTGGGTCAGTTTAATTAGGTTTTTTTTATTGTTAAATAGTTAACTAGATGTCAACAATTGTCCTAAAAATTAAGACTGGTTCGTTTTTAACCAAATTTGTATTATTATTATTAACAGCTCAATTACCGAATATTTATTACAAACAAAAAATGTTTATTGAACACAAACCCTGCTTGGGCAAAGTTTTGCTCCTTGCTTCATGCTCCTGGGCTAAACATTCCACTAGATGTCACTCTAAAAACCCACATGCGAGTGGTTACTTCATCTTAAGTTAGTTGGTGAGGTGATTTAAAGTTTTTATTCACTGTTTCTTTTTATTCTTGAAAGCTTGAAGTTCCATTCTAGTTCTAAAGTTGACAAACCTTCCTCTCTAGCTCGGCGGCGTAATCCCTTCTTCTTTACCCAGCGTCCTGCCTCGCTGCTCTCAGCGTCCTGCCTACGTGTAAGTGAAGGTGAGATTGGAGGTGTATGTGGGTAGGTGTTGATGAGACAAACGATTACGCACATTGAAGCAGTGAAAACCAAGGTTTAATAGATAGATGGAAGGAGATACAGAAGACGGATGGACGGAGGTGCGCAGACGTAAGAATGTTTCAAGCAAGACGACTACTTTCTTCATCACAAACTTCCCAGAAGACTGGAATGCAGGAAGACTAAGGAAGGCCTTTGAAAGCTTTGGGAAACTCGTGGATACATACGTTGCATGGAAGAAGAACAAAGCAGGGAGAAACTTTGATTTTTTAAGGTTCGCAGATGTGCGTAATCCAATATCATTTGAAAAACTACTAGACGGGGTCCCAGTGGGTGGTTTCAGGGCGAAGGTCAACATAGCAAAATTCAACAAAGAAGAGGTTAAGTTTGAGTCTGTAAGAAAGAGTACTGGACAAGTGCACAGACAGGTTTTATGCTCTCAGGCATTACTAAACGGGAAATCATTTGCTGAAGAGGTCAAAGGAGCCAAAACTTCATCCACCATCCCCATGGTTAAACTGTCCACGAACGCGAAAATTCGAGACTGGATGCAGACGACTTTGGTTGGGAGAGCAGTCTCGTATGATAAACTCCGGCACATTGAATCATTAAAAACAGCAGAAGGTTGTAATGAGATTAAAAGTATCAGATATTTAGGAGGGCTGCATGTCTTACTGGATTTTTCATCGGTAGATCAAGGGCTTTCATTTAAAAACAACAACAAGGAGATATGGAACAACTGGTTAGTTGATGTAGAAAACTGGAAGCATGGTTTCAAGGTAGAAGAAAGGATAGCATTGATCAATATAATAGGGGTTCCACCACAAGGATGGTCAAGTGATTCGTTCACAGAGATAGCAAAATTATGGGGGCAGGTCATTAAAAAAGAGGAATGCAAACAAGAGCAACTGAACTTGGAAATGGGGAGAGTTGGGATTCTTACAGCACAGAAAGGGAGAATTGAAGCTTGCTGCAAAATCGATATTGACAACTATTTGTACGACGTCATGATCTCGGAGGATACAGGGGGTTTGTCGAACTTAATTCCATCCTGTTTTTTTTTACTCGTCTTACTCCATGGACGCAGAAGATGGTAACGATTTGGAGAATGGTTTCCAAAAAGAAGAAAGTGGTTGCGTCGGAGACAAGGAAAAAAGACCGGCGACGGTATCGGAGGAAGTTGAAGAGACTCCATTCTCACCGGAAAGGAAGGAAGATTTTGCAGAAACTGAAACGTCAAATATCTTAGGAAGTCATGTCCCTGACACATTGGATATCCAACAGCCTTCTAGGGAACATATGCAGGAGCAGACAAATATGATTAATATGTTTAATAACATTAATGATTACTATAATATGGATGGACCTAATAATGATCCTAATGGGGCCCAGGCGAAATTAAACATTTCTTTCAATTTGGATAGGCCCAAAGGAAAGTCAATGGAGGACCATATGGCCCATGAGAATATGGATAATGGAAACAGCAAAGCCAGTGTAGATCATCTGGGCCATAGTGAAGCCCAGGAAGGGGACCACGAAAAAAAACAAAAAACAGTAACAAACACAGTAAAAGACGTATACGGGGTTTTGACCTAAACAAGTTGGCTGGATCTCATCCCAGCCATAGGGTTTCGTCTCTCTCAGAAGCAACCACAAAATCCAGACGTCGTTGTTCATCCACCGATTCTACAGGGGTCAACGAAAATTCGTCTAACTCTTCGGAGGTTAAGGACACAATGGAAATTGGGAGATTGGTAGGCTTCGATATGGAAGGATGCAGTCCCGAGGTTAGGAAATTAATCTCTAGAACAGGTGAAGAAAGAGTTCCTCGATGAAGATTATATCCATCAATATTAATGGGGTGGCTTCCATTGTGAAGCAAAATTGGATAAAGAACTTATGCTTCTCGAATAAAGTGGATTTATTGGGCATACAAGAATCAAAGAACACGAATACAAACTCAAACATCGCTAAAGTATATTGGGGTTGCAAGCCGATGGAGTTCGAAGCCATTAACGCATCAGGTAGGTCGGGTGGAATAATTTCAATATGGGACCCAATGGTGTTCTCAAAATCAAACTCGATAAAGGGAGAGGGTTTCTTAGCCATTTGGGGGAACTGGAAGAGAGTAGAAAATCCTTGTGGGTTCATTAATGTCTACACCCCGCAACACCAACAAGACAAGAATTGTCTCTGGAGGAAGATCTTGCAGGTGCTAGATGCTTTTCCAGACTTCAACTGGGTTGTTTTTGGAGACTTCAATGAAGTCAGGAATGCAAACGAAAGGAAAGGGTCGAGGTTCTCACTAACAGGGGCGACTGCATTCAACAGTTTCATCAACGAGGGTTTGTTAACCGAAATAAAAAATGGTGGCAGACGATTTTCAAGATATAGTAAAGATGGGACAACGTTAAGTAAGCTTGACAGATTTTTGGTTTCTACAAAATTTCTGGACGTATGGCCTAACGCAAACTCGATCATTCTCCCTCGCGGGTATTCTGATCATTGTCCGGTAATTTTTCTATCTGACTCGATTGAGTTTGGTTCCTCTTATTTCAAACTCTCTAATACATGGATGGGGATTAAATCTTTTGATATTTTGATAAAGTCCTCTTGGAACTCTTTACATGTTGGTAGTAGTTTATCCCCTCTGATGGCATTTGTTTGTAAATTAAAAGCTTTAAAAAGGAAAATTATTGTTTAGAGGGATGATTATAACAAGAAAACTAAAGGTAAACAGATTGAACTTAAGAAAAAAGTGGGAGAATTAGGTCTAAAAGCTGAAAATTCTTCATTATCTTCGGTTGAGATCATATTGAGGCAAGAGATTGATTTAGAAATCCAGGAGATGGAGAGGATAAAAGTATTAGAATTGAAACAAAAAGCTAAAATTAAATGGGCAGTGGATGGGGATGAAAATTCCCAATTCTTCCATGGGATGATTAATCAAAGGAAAAGAAGTAATCAAGTTCATGGCATACTGATGAACGACTGTTGGGTTACTGACCCAGTGTCGATCAAGGAGGCGGCCATGGTATTTTTCGAAAACAAATTTGCTAATGATGCAGGTAAAAGACCTTCATTGAGAAGTGGCTTGTTCAACCGTCTCTCGAATGAAGAACAGAGATCTCTCGAAAACCCATTCACGGAACTGGAAGTTAAGCAAGCTGTATGGGAATGTGGGGGAGAGAAAACACCCGGGCTTGATGGTTTCACGATGCAATTTTTTAAGACCTACTGGAAGGTGATGAAAGGGGATCTCTTGAAGGCTCTTAAAGTTTTTGAGGATCATGCTTCTCTCGAAAAGGCGAGTAATGCCTCTTTTATTGCTTTAATTCCTAAATGCGATGATCCATTAGAATTTGCGGATTTCAGGCCAATCAGTTTGATTGGTTCTTTTTATAAAATTATTGCAAAACTCTTGGCTAATAGATTGAAACATGTTATCGGGCAGATCATAGGTCAAGAACAAACAAGATTTATAAAAGGCAGGAATATTTTGGATGGCCCGCTGATTGTAAGTGAGATCATTGCATGGACAAGAAACACGAAAAGAAATGTTTTTCTATTGAAAGTAGATTTTAACAAAGCATTTGATTCTGTTTCTTGTGATTTTTTGGATGAGGTGATGGAGCAAATGAATTTTGGAATGAAATGGAGGACATGGATAAAAGAATGCCTTTCCTCACCTTCCGTTTCTGTTTTGCTCAATGGTTCGGCTTCTTCTGAATTCAAAATGAACAAAGGGATTCGACAGGGAGATCCAATGGCGCCTTTTCTCTTTCTTATAGCGGCGGAAGGGCTTAGTGTGGCTCTCAAAGAGACCAAACGAAAAGGTATTTTTCACGGGATAAAATTACCTAACGGAGGTCCGGAAATTTCTCACCTCCAATATGAGGATGACACACTTTTTATTGGGGAATGGTCTTTCACTAATATCCTTAACCTCACCCGAATCCTAAGGTGTTTTTATCTATCGTCTGGGCTAAGAGTGAACTTTCACAAAAGCAGTCTTCTTGGGGTGGGGATAGATGTATCGGAAATATCCAAAGCAGCAGAATTGATCAATTGCAAAGTGGGTGAGATTCCAATTTCTTATTTAGGTGTTCCTATTGGGATCTCGATGAATAAGATTTCTGCATGGGCTCCGATCATAGACAAATTTCATAAAAAACTCTCAAAGTGGAAGGCTAATTCTCTATCAGCGGGAGGAAGACTAACTCTTTGTAAAAGTGTAGTCGGAAGTCTAGGGATTTATTTTTTCTCCCTGTTTAAAGCTCCTAAAAAAGTCCTACAAAAATTGGAAAGCTTTAGAGCGAATTTTTTTTGGGGCGCATCTCAGGACCAAAAAAAGATTTCATGGGTTGCTTGGGATAAGGTTCTGGCTACTAAAGAGTATGGAGGGTTGGGAATAGGGAGTTTGAAAGCGCAAAACGTTAGTTTGTTGTGCAAGTGGTGTGGAGATTTAAAAAAGAAAACAGTACACTTTGGAAACAGGTTATTCAAGCTCTTCACGGTCCTGCTGGAGGTTTATTTCCTTCTGTTAACTACGGGAAATTCTCGGGTCTATGGAGGAATATATTAAAGATTAATAAAGATTGTGCGAAACTGAATATATGCCTTAATAATCATTTTCAGATCTCGATGGGAGATGAAATTAATGATGGGATTTGGAGATGGGCGCTGGATTAATCTGGAGGATACACCACAGCCTCTCTTAGATACCCCTTCGACGAGTCTTTCCTGCCAAAAGAAACACACGTAGTCTTCAAATGGAATAAATTCATCCCTGGGAAATTAAATGTTCATGCATGGCGGATTAGTTGTAGAAGACTGCCTACCAAATTGAATCTCAGCAAAAGAGGAATTTATTGCATAAATGATTTATGCAGCTTATGTGGAGAAGAAACAGAAGATGAAGAGCACATGTTTTGTCGATGCTCCTGGGCTGTAAACGTTCTGAAGTTAATAGGCTATTGGTGGGGTTTCTCTAATATACATAATACAAGCTTGGAAAATCTATTCCGATGGGGAGATTCGATGGGACTAAAAGGAGCTAAAAGTAATTCATTTTCAGCTGTGATATTAACTTTCTTTTGGATTCTATGGGGCTGCAGAAACGAGATAATTTTCCGAAGCAGGGAGGTGGAAACACCATCGAAGGCTTTTTGTAACATTCAAAGGTTCTTTTTTTTTTTGTTGAAACATAGGATGTTTAAAGATAAGTTTGATTTTTCATGGGCTAACTGGTGTTTAATGCCCATATCGTGTATAACTTGATGTACTCATTCTCTACCATCTTGCTGGAATTTATTAATATAGTTTGGGTATCTAGTTTTGAGGTGATGACCATACCGAAGCTCCAATTCTAGTGTTCCCGTTTTTGCCGGAAAAAAAAAAGTTCTAAAGTTGACATGCAGTATTGTCATTCCCACCAAAGTTAGTTAAGCTCTCTCTTAGGAGTAAATATCTGGTTCTCGATATGTGGGTAGCTGCATTGTCTTTGATGCATTTTCTTTCCACGTATGTAATTCTTGGAATGTAATAATTTACATTTTCATGTTTTGTCGTTTCAATCATCATTTAGATTTCATAGGTTGATGAGTTGTGGGACGCTTAGTGGTGTTAAGCAGTTCAATCCTCAGGCTGTGCTGTCTGCAAACCAGAATACAAACTGCTCAAAACTCCACAGCTAAAACGTTACATTCTTGGGTGCATCCACGATGTTCTTTACCCACTTCAGATATTAAGTTCATCTGTGAAACTAGAGGGTATGCTAGCTATATGGTCTTGCTTGCCTTTCTTCTTTTCTCTATCACTAAATTGTCATCGGTATCATATATGTTTAACTTAAGCAAAACTGGTTCATAGGGCAAATGGATTTCTTGAGCAAACGTCAATTGGCATGGGAGACCTCATTACGTAGCCTTTATGTCATGCTGAGGAAGAACATTTGTAGCATCTTTTATGGTATGTTTTCTTCAATTACTTTTGCAGCATTTTTCTGTAATGCAACAAGAAGTATCGATTTGTTGAAGTTGAAACTGAACCACTATAGACTGGCTAGTATCAGCTATATGTTGGTTGTAGCATGTGTTCCCTCTTTATAACACTTTCAGGAAGATTTTGCAACTTTAGTTCCACTTCAAAGACCTTATTTGAGCATTCTAAGATGACTACAATGTGCTGTACATCCTACCTGAACATCTACTTCTTTTCAGTCTTGAACATGTTGGAATTAGTTTGAGACTTTGCCATGGCAATATCTTTGACATGGAAAATTGATTGTATATTCATACATTTTATGTTGAGATTCTTGTGTTTTGTTTTAGTCAAACACCAGAAGAGTAGACAATTTCAAACCAATTCATCATATCCACAGGATCATATTTGTATCTACAATGCAATAAAAACATGCACAAGCAAATTTCCATATTACATTCATGCGTTGAGCTATATTTCATAAAAAAAACCTTACAAGCCAGCAATATCCTACGACTATATATGTATCCACATTTTTTTTCAACGCTAACCCATTAGAAATTTCAAATTTCAACAAATCCAAACAATAACACCTCACCCAGAAGAAAATAGTTGGAAAGAATATTAAAGATCAAACCGTGTGATGTAGATGTAGATGAACCAGGTCATAAGTCCAAACCAAAAGATCAAAAGTGCTTGAGACTAATATTTCAAGAATCGCGTTCTTGAAAGACACCTCCATTGCCCTATCTGAGGTCTTTTGTCTACCAGCATTCGCAAGCCTGCATTATTGGTTGACATACCAAACGTGTATCTGAAAAAAGATATAAAACTTCTCGTTTGAGCTAAAGAAAAAAACACTTGCAGCCAATGAAAAGATAATGAAAGAAGATGATTATCAACTTACTTGCTTCGACGTGCTCTTCTCCACCAAAAAAGGAATGAAGCAATCCACTGACACAAGGGATCAATTAATATTATAAGTAGAATTTGATGAGAATGAAACAGTAAAGAAAGCAAGTTCTCATGTACTATCATATAAACAAAACATAAAAACCAAAAAACTCAAAAAAAAATTTAAGAAAAAGAAAAAAAAAGATAGCACACAATCTTGACTTTTAGCAAAAGAAGCGTGCCACATAATAGGGCCAAACTGGGTAAGCTGTACATTTACCTGGAAAAACCTGTTGTCTTTTCCTTTCTTGAATATTGTAAAATCCTACGGTTCTAAGCATGATAATTATACTATAATACGTCAAGGATAATCCAACTTTGAAGTATAATGATTCTATAAATATTTGAATGCAAATTTGGATGACTTTTGACCTCTTTAACACGCTCATATAAGATTAATATTTATAACTTAGCCCATTTGATCGGTTTACCCATCAACGGGTCAGAATTGCCATCTCTAAGAAATAATCAACAAATATGTATACAAAATTCTGTGGAAAGGTCCCCAGAATCAATTATATAAGCATTTTACTGAACCATATGGTCAATCAATGACAAGAGCGCCTAATTTGGGAAAAACATGTATCATGTACCAAATGAGAAGGCCTTCTCCAACATTCTGCTTATAAGGTAAAGGCAACAAAAATGATAAGCAAAACTAGATTTAGATGGTTGAAAGATACAGATCAGAATAAGGTAAAAATAGGTAGCAATCTGATTGAAGGACATATGAACAATCAACTACATTCTAATGGTGAGCTAAACAATCTACAGTGGGCATATAAGATTTGAGATGACACAACTAGAAAAGATCATAACCAAATATTAACAACTAAAACTAATAACAAATTAAGAAATCAAATAAAACCCTCAACTTGACACTGACAGATAAATTACCTTGAACAGCATGAAAAACGAAAAGTTCCCAAACACGGACTGCTTCTTAACAGGCAGATTGCTTGGTGGTGACATGTCTTTATACAAATGCTGAGCTATTTCCTTCAACAATACCAACTGTGCTTTATCAGTCCTCATGGAGATTAGTGCCTGCTTCATTGATTCCCTGTCCACCTCCAGTGCATGAAGCCTTGCGTATAACTTCTTTACCTCTGTATCCTCAATATTTTGAGTATTATTAACATCATATATCCCATGATTAACCTTGGGATCATTATCAAAAGATGGCACGTTATGAATAGAATCAACGGTATATATTCTGTCACTCATGTCATCTCCAGATTCTGATGCACTATCCACCTTCTTGAGTTCAGGATAAGCAGAAATTAATTCTTCTTTAGCTCCAATAAATGATCCACGACTATCAGACGGTGGTGAATTACCAATAATGATCTTCTCTTGCACTGGACTATGCTTAGGGCTTTTCTCCAACTCATTGATTCTTTCTTCTATATCTTTCAAAGAACGTGGGGATTCACCGGATGCATACTTTTCTATATCAAATGTTTCATTAGCAAGCTCTGGGTCAACATGATTTTCAATCAGATTGCATCTTAGAGGAGGGTAATTGTATGCTGGTAGCTCAAATTGGTTCTCACTATTGTTACGTGTTAACCCACCATTCTCCCCGTCTGCTTCAGACTCTGTGAGACCATAACTCATCATTCTGTGTTTATACGCATGCACCTCAAAACTCAAAGCTTCTATGGTTTGTTCTCTCTTGTACAAACAATCCTCTAATGCCATAATCTCTTGTTGGTCATGAGCCATTTTTTCCTCAGAAAACCGTTTGAATTGGCGGGCCTCCATCTGGACTTCAGCCTTCTCACTCTGTAACCTCAAGATCATTGACATCGCCTCATTGGCGGCTGATGAAGCAGCGTTTCTTTCTTCATCTAACTCAACTGATAAATCTTGAATGATTTCTTGTTGACTGTTGACCATTTCCCGTAAAGCAGCACATTCGTTTCCGATGTCAACACGAGCCACATCAGGATTCGAAAGACCAGGTATGAACAACACTTCATCATCATCTCTCTCGTCAAGCTTTCTCTTCACAGAACGACTCCAGAACCCAGACTCGTCAAGCTTTGCAGAACAACAATCACATCCACAATCACACCATTTGATCACTGTAGCCGCAGGCTGCTCACTTTCTGATTCCATATTCTATAGCAAATGCTCATCCAATAGATCAAAGAATTTGGTGCACCAATAGTTTCTGAACCACCTAACCCCTCAGATGAAATCGTTTACAATTCGATACAAAAATCCTGCCCTACTAATCAAATCAGTAATCTTTGCATACAGAAGTAAACGAAAGAAGGACCCTGTATAATCAGACCTTGAATCAAAACATGTAGCAATCACGAATTCACGATCAAGATATACAATACAATCGAGCGTAAGTTTGTAACTACAAAATTTAGGTCAGAACATGGACATCTTGTTGGTGAAAGTGAAATACAGTATAATTGCATATATGCCGATAAATTATAGACCTAATTGAAGAGAACAGCGGGGTTACCTTGAACGAATTTGTAGTGGAAATCAAGGGCCCGTAGGGGGCTCAGTCCATTTGGATGAGCAGACACGAAATTTCCCGGAAGAAAAGAGAAATTTCCAAAAATAATACGTAAAGATTGAAGGATGTTTGAGAAAATCGTGGAAAATTGGTTGGGGGGGAGATTGGGAATGGTGAAGCGATTGTGAAATGAAACCCTAGAATTTTAATTTTTGTACTTGTTATCAAAAGAAAAAAAAAGAACTTTTGGATATTCGGAAAAAAGCACATTGATATTTATTATTTCAGATGAGATGGATATATTTAATTTAAAGATATATATAATAAATATCTAGAAAGTAGTCGTGGGACCGGAAATAGGTGATTTTTTGTACGTGGATTAGCTGTCGGCCGTCGGAAACTAACTTTTCATATTAGTTTGTTTTTCACAAAACCACTAGACTCGTGTTTGTTTGGTGGGATGCTATTAAAAAATTAAAAAGTATATATAGGCATGGGCGAAAGTATCTATAAATACCTTTACATTTAAAAACATTTAAATAAATAAACGTTAAAATATCTAAGCATACTTCTCATTTAAAAGTGTTTTTTAGTGTGAAATCACATAAGATATATATTACTAAAGCATATATAAAAAAATATAACACTATGAATTTTCTTTGACGTACATGGTTATGTAAACAGTACAATACTGCTTTGTAAAGATTTGGGTTTTATAAATTTTGGATCATAACAAATTTTAGTCAACTTTGTAACCCCAAAACCTAGTCAATTCTAATCCTTTGTAGACTTCTTAAATATAATTTTTTTTTTGTTTGTTTTTGTAGAATATTGGCTTAATTTAATTTGGCTGCCAAACTTGACCGGTACCTGTTTTAAATTGTAATCCATCATCCTAATTAATATACAGGTGGGCTTGTTCATTCCTTGTAAACATCAATTATGAATTCAAGCAAAAATATATGAGCATTGTTTTTTAATCAAACCTCAAACATGACCATAACTATTTGGTTCAATTCAACATCATTAACAGAATCATAGAAAGTTCAGTCCCCCTGTTTGGATATAGAGATGTTCATTCTTATGTACAACAGACAGAAAAACACTATTCTGCATCAGCGTTCATAGTACACGTCTACAGGAGGAGCCCGAGGCCAAATTTAGTTTCTTACTTTTGTTACAACATAACACATAAAAAAGAGAGGGCAACCATCTTTAAACATACAACACTTTGTAAGAAGTAGACCGAGTGAACCGGCGACAATTAAACTTGGCTCTTCATTCTCTCCCTGAACTCCATTTGGATCGTTTTACTGATACCTTATAAGCAAATATGAGGTGGAATAAGCTTTCCTGGATTCATAATACCATTTGGATCCAATGCAGCTTTTATCTTCTTCATTGTTCTCAAGTTCTCTTTTCCAAGTTCCTTTTCAAGATACTGCATACGTAATCACCGTTGAGGGGCAGTTTAGACATTTAACTAAAAGTCTTGTTGTTAGACTGAGTTCTGCTAAAATAATGGTATATGCTTACTTACTTTCAATTTCCCAGTACCCACACCATGTTCTCCAGTACATGTACCTGATAGTCCACATGTTATAAAATCAAATGTAAATTAGAGCTAGAGATAGATTGAACAAATTCATGAACAAATGCAGGCAGAGCAGCACCTTCCATTGATAAGGCAGCATGAACCATAAAATGGTTCAATCTTTCAGCTTCCTTACGCTGTTCTTCGTCGGCTGGATTGAACAAAATCACTGTGTGAAAATTACCATCACCAGCATGAGCAAGCACCATGCTGTTAGAATTTAGTATAACCAAGTTAATACGTTAAAATTTTAACAGTTTGTTATCAAGTCAAGTTGCTAAGTATACAGAGATATATGCACGAAACATACCATGTCAGCGGTGAAGCGTCTATTTCTTTTTTAGTTTTTGAAATTATTTCTGCGAGATGTGATAAGGGAACACATACATCCTGGAAAGAGATTAGGCATAAGTACTTGCTATTATATATCTCCCACCAAAAAATATATAAAAAAGAACGAGAGAGAGAGGAGGGAATATTTTTCATGCATCAAAGGAGATTTAGTTTTTAAATTTTGGACTTTCTGGTCAACCTTAACATGTTTCAAATCCACAAGAAATTAATTTCCAGAAGAAGAATATGATTAGCATGAATCAAGATAGAGGAGTTATTTGACAGTGCAAGGTATGGTGGAAGAGAAAGATAAGAAAAACAAGTTATAGACTAACCGTTGTCATTGCTTCATAACTGGGTGCCATTGCTAAGCATGCATAAAGAGCCTCTTTCCTTATCTACAAGACAAGGGAGTGGGAGCAACAAAAGAAAAAAAATTAGATAGCCAAAGTGAAACTTAAAAAGATTAATATACACCAAAAAGATCAAAACAATAGCAAGTTACAGGACAGGTCAACATCATTCTTACCAATTAGATGAGTTATATTTTATAGTCCCAAATTAACAACTTTAAAGTCTGGTAGAAGGAGCTAATATAGTACTAGCTTGATTCAGTAGTAGCTAATACTGCTCTGGTTCGACAAGAACAACTTCATGGCATGACAAAGCCCACACATAACAAATTAACATCAACTCACCTTCCAAAGTTCCTTTTTGGCTTCTGGGTCTTCTGCGAAAACAAAATCTGAGCCACTATGCTCAGATACGATCTTCTGAACTATAAGTGTTTGCTCACGTGTATATGCTTCTGTAAAATAATAAAATTAATATGCCCGACATTAGCAGTCTTTCTTGTCATAAGAATTTGAAAACATAAAGTATCAGCAACTCTCATTTGTTTATGTAAATAGTTCTAAGAGCAAGCATAACTAGTCTTTCCCATTGCATTGATATGATAGAACATAAAAATGTTCTCATACGGTCAAATATGCTATTACTAAGAAGGAAAAAGAGAATCACCTGTGCCAATAAATTCAAACATCAAAGTTGGAAACTCTGGCAGATCTTTCCCATTGGCAAGATTGACAGCCTTCATTTGAACCTCATCTAACAGCTCCACCCTTGACACCTACCAAAAAACAGATCCATTTGGTTTTAATATATTTTATAGATTAACATTATCAGAATTCTTGTCTTAAAAAGAAAAAAAGGAAAAGAGAACAAATCGGAATCGTATAAGATTCAACAGAAGAAGACATTGAAAGTTGTTAAAACAGAAAAAAGCATACTTGTATGCCAGACAACATAGCTGCTATTGCAACATCAGCTGCATCTTTGATGGTAGGGAAATTGCACATTGCAACCTGCAAGGAGATCATACTCAACAGTGTGTTAGCAGACATAATATGATGGCATCATGGCAAGCAGAGATCTTTGGTGAATCATATGAGGATTTAGCATTAAGTTCATCATAAATTCTTAATGAACTTACTATTGAATGTTCTGGAATTTTTTGCAGGCGCAGTGTAATTTCTGTTATTACACCCAAGGTGCCTTCACTGCCGATCATCAGACGAGTAAGATCATACCTGTAACATGCCACTTTAAACATGAAAAAAGACCAACACTAAATATCCTTTCGGACGATATTTAATTGAATTAATGACACAAATCATAATGCATCTTTTTCTTGTTTCATTGCTCTCTATTAATCTTTTATATATTTTCTTAGAAACACGGGTGATGAGAATTTCAACCTACCCAGCAGCGCTTTTCCGAGCACGAGATCCTGTCTTGACAACCTCTCCATTTGCTAAGGCAGCCTAAACAGGAAGAAGATAGTAATGGTATCATACCAAGATGACCTCATTAAAGGAAAATGACAGGAAAATACAAACCTTGAGACTGATGACATTGTCACGCATGGTTCCATACCTACATACTAAAAGAATAAGTGCAAACTCAAACTCAAATACTTAATAAGCAAAAATCATAAATTGGTGTTAAGGGAATCATATCTGCTATAAGTTCATTATGTCTACCTAACAGCTAAAGAACCAGAACAACGTGTCCCACACATCCCTCCAATGGTTGCTCCAGGTCCTGTCCAATACAAACGACGTATACATTTCAATCACCGAATTCAAAAAAATTGAAATGTTGAATATTAATGGAGTGTATGAGATCAAAAGTTCACATATACATATAGATCACAGAATTAACATTTTCCTTAAAATTAGTAACAATTATTTAAAAAGAACTATAGAATTCCACAACAAGTGTGATGTAGAAACTCACCGGGGTCAAGAGGAAAGAATAGACCATGAGGAGCTAGATACTCATTAAGCTCCATCCATCCAATACCAGGCTCAACAACAACATCCATGTCCTCAACATGCAATGCTTTAACATTCTATAAGCCAATAATTACAGTAACAATGAGTAGTCCGCAAAGGAAAATTAAATATTTTTATGATGAGTCTTCTTAGTTAATTCATTAAAAAAAACATATATTTCACAAGAACAAAACACAAGATGAAAGATGAAGGTAGAAAGAAGTTTCAGTTTTAAGGTTACAACTTCACAGACTACCCTTTTTTTTGTGTGTGTGTCTAGCAGAACTCACCAATCACTAACCTACTCCAAAATCTACACCTTGTCTACTATGGGACTTGAACCCAAGACCTTGGGATACACACTACTGTATCTGTATATGTATACATTTATAATCAACCAACAATGGCATAAGGATGGTCATGTACCATAAATATCAACAAGAAAGTGTGTTTTATACCTTCATTAGGGTCATGTCAATGCAAACACCTCCATTAGGAGATAAAGTGTGACCTTCAATTGATGTAGCTCCGCCATATGGTACAATAGGGACCTGAATATGGAATATCAAATAGCTCTTAGTAGCATAAAATAAAAAAACAGATAAAAACTGAGAAATAAAAACTAATATATGTTGTTAATTTAATCCTATGCAAGTAACTTTAAAACATGATGTGTGTTCATTCATGAATCAACATAAGGGACCAGACCTTATGTTTGTTACAAGATTGGACAATCTTAGACACATCATCTTCAGACCTGCACTCATAAAAAAGGTTTCAAATGTGATGGATTAGATAACAAAATCACTATTAACTAATAATTTAGAAAAATGAAGGCCAGAAGGGTAATTCAAAAGCATTACATTTAACTTGATATGAAATTTGAAACCAGAATCTTTTGGTACCTTGGAAACACAACAACATCAGGGATATTAACTGCTTTGTGAAAACTGTATTGTGGTTTCCCATGGAAGTATCTCTCGTCATGATCCAATGTCATATTATCCTGTCAAATGAACATAAAAACTCATCCTCATGTTGCTGGAGAGTTCATTAATGAATAAAATACTGTTTTCTTGTTCCAAACAAAGAGGCATAATTTGATAATTAGGGCTAGACTCTCGTTTAGTTTCCAAAGTGGTATGAGCTAATTCACAAACTTTTTACAAGTTCGCCTAACTTTTATAACAAGAAGTGTCTATGTTGAAAAAGAAATGATTCTTGCTCTAGCAAAAATACAGGAAAACCGCTAAGCTTGGCAAATGTGACTGATGTTGGACAAAAGGTCAAGCTTTATGTTTCTGCAAATTGATTAACATACATCATTGTTGCAACTATAGTGTTTTCGGTGCTTTAATGTTGGTGATTTTAGTGTCACCGGTTTCATTTAGTGTAATGGATTTTATACGTGTGTTTCAAGGGGATTGAACTTTGTTCTAAAACAAGTATGGAGAGTGTGGAGTACACACTTGTATTAGTCTAAGTCGGTCCCGGTAATATTTAGGGGACGAAGCCCCCTGAACGCAAAACGGGGGTCCCGTTTTGAGTTTGAAATCCAATTCGGATTGGCAGTTTTGAGACGCACAGAACATACGAAGCATACACTTTCTCTCTGGTTCTGATCAATTTTCTGTGCCAAGAAATTTGATTTTGTACTTCTATAATTATCCCAATTCGGATTTCGTGATACCAGGCACATACGGTCGAAATATTGAATTTGGACAGTGATTCACACGATTGTAGAAGAAATCCGGTTTACAATTTCAAACATGTAAGAAGATGCATTTTCAGTTTGCAGAAGTAAATGAGTATAATAAATACCCATGCCTAAATGAACAGCTGGTATAAAATGTTACGAAATGCATAAAAAAATAACTAGGGTTTCTAGTAATCCAAACATGTAGCAGAGAGACAAATCTTGAAACAGTATAAATGCAAATTCATATGCCTTTCAGAACTTCTATTCTGTTAATGAATATAATAGTACTTGACATATGGCCTTGAGTTCACTGATGAGCTCGGGCGGGACAGGCTTATAAGTGCCCTTGACAACATGCTCCGTGCTATCTTTGCCCCCAATTCGTCCACCTCTGAAACCCGTCGGAAAGATTCAAGATTTTAAAACCCCATTTCAATCAGACCCACACAAACAACCCCCATGTACGTGTCAGAAAATTAGTTAATGAAATGACGATGATGAAAAGAAATACCTTTGTTGGAGATTAGGGGCGTCACATAGAGATGGATTTTTGTGTAATTGGAGTGCAAGGGAGCCACCGGAGACGGCGAGAACAATCGGAAGCAAAGAAGTCATCCATGACTGATTGCTGTTTGAGTTGATTAAAATGGTGTTCTCAAACAGTGGTGATCGAGATTGAGATTGGGGTGTGTGGTTGGAAGAAGTGAAGGACTTTTGAAAGACTCTGATGGGTTTAGAAGAAGATCGCAAACGAGAAAGCCAGCCGGAGAATGCCATTGCAATTTTTGGAGATTAACTTGTATGTGAGATAGGGGGTCAATTTTACACCATGAGTCCATGACTAGTATTATTTAATAAAGTTGCGTCACGACAACGATTTCGGAATGCTTTATTTTTTTAAGTTTATATCAAGAGGAAACGAGTATATATCGATTTTTTTTTAAATGCATAGCATAATTTTGCTAAAATACATTACCTTTTGTGTAAAAAATTTATTAGGATGTTGCTGATTTTGAATGTTATGAAGGCAGACTAAATTATTATTCACCTACATCACTTGTTTGAAAGTGGGTCAAACCCTCATATGTTTTCCTGCTTTGAAACTTTAAAAAAACCACCACACTATTAAACCCCACTATTAAATTGAGGCTGTCAGTAAGTTTACGAATGAAATTTACTATTTTGTTATTTACATGGGGAAACTACGCATTTTAGAGTGTTTTGAATTGAGTTATTATTACTTTGGAGTTTGATTGCTTCGTTTGAAAATTGCAAGGCTTGAGAGACTTCACCAAGTACGTCTTGAACTTTATAGATGTTTAATTTTGAGAAAAGGTATTAAAAATCTATATTTTGATGTTGGTTAGAAATGGTCAAATACTTCAAATTTGGGGTTTTTATTTGAGAGACTAAAATGGATGTTCAAACTAAGTTTTGTGTGTGGTACCATTGCATTCTCATGTGTTGATAATTGAAATGTTAAGACAAAATGTACCGATACTAGAAAAACCTCATTTGTTCGAACACGGCTTCACCGGACCAATAACTAGGAATCATGAATCTTAATGGTCCTCAAATGATGAATCTCCAAAGAAAAATTGAGTACATAATATGATATCGAATGCACTTTGTGAATGATAATTAAGATGTCTTTAAATGTTTTTGAATTACTTTATTGCGTATATACTGTAAAGTTGTTATGTGCATACATAGTCTAGACTATAGTCCTATTGCTTATATTATTGTCTTAGTAACCCTTTTGTTAAGTAACTAAAACTTATTATTATAGTAGATTACATTTTTCACTCTTGACGTTTTAATTAATGCATTCATAGGTCATCATGACATAAAACCATAGAAACATATAAGGCAAAAGAACAAACACTTGATATTCATTAAGCAAAGAACAAACTTGTTCTATTCCATCTCAACAAAACAAACATTAGAAATAAATGATGACATCCAAAGAGAAAAACAAGCATTCTATTAGGGGCATACAAATGACAATTAATACAATAAGAATGGAGAAAGTTGACCTTACAATAGTCAAGTGATTGTTATTTATATTGTTTGAAAGGAACAAACTGCGTATAAAAATGTAAGCACCGAAAAGAAGACAACTTTGCACGTAAAAGAACCCTATTTATAAACAATGGTCATCGTTCATGAGTAGCAAAGGTATTCATGTATGTGTCTATGTATGTAATTCTAACACGATGAAAATATATTTAATTGGTATTTAAGGTGGTGGCATGATGTTCGAACTTTAACACGCTAACTATGCAAAATCAGGTCTTGACTGACTAGACCAAATGACCGATTGAACCACCATCGAAACCGAATTAGATATAGTCGTTATGATTGATATTTGGTTTAGATTTTCTATATTTTCTGGTTCCTGTTTCAGGACGGTTTATAAGCCAAAAATTAAAGCACAACTAGAGACCGGTATTTACCCTCTCCAAAAAAAAAAAAGATTTTAAATCTGTAAATTGTACTTAACACGTCTTGATATTTCCATATCTGCGTGTTTATTACGCTGCGACAAAATCGACGCCTGTTTTTTCTTCTTTCCCCGCCCTAAATCGGGGCGCCTAGATCCGCTGAATCGATACAAAGGGTTTCAGTCCAAGTAGTGCAAAAGGGGACAGAAGCCATGTGATCATAGGGTCGCATAAAATCCCTTCGTCGATATCGTCTTCTTCGATCAACTTCAACTTGGAATTTGTGCATAATACAGGTATGGGCTACGATAATCCCAATGTACGAATGGAAGAGCTTATTTCGTTAGGTTGTTTTCACTTTTACTTCACAGACTTTTGTTGTCGTTTTCTCATTGAAGATGGAATTCGTGTCCTTCACTCTGTTCAACACATCGGGAAATATGATTCGGGCAAATAGGCAAAATGCTACATTTTGACTCTCGATGATAACTTAGTTGATTGTCATCTGAATTTGAATTGATATGACTTTTATTTAGTTATATTTTAGGAAAACATGGGAATTCAAGTGAAGTTCATAACGACTTGCATTGATTGAATGATGTTGGTGTTTAAATGGGATTAACAATTGTTGTTTTGTAGTATGCTTTGTCATATGAGTTGAAGATCAACTTAAAATCATGATCTTTTCTAGCATGGTTTATGTCACATGAATTGAAGACTGTGATCAGATGATATACGACATAGCCTAGCTCTAAAATCTTTGCATTGCGTGTATTTAAAATGCAGTTTGTATGAAGTGTCACTATAATTATGCATTTAGTTTGATTGATACCAATATGGTTTAGACATATTGTGGAATCACGAATTCACAGAAAATTACATCTTCATTTGTTTGACCATTATCATGACTTTCATATCTTGCTCTAAAGTTTCGTTTGTTAAACAGACCATACAACTATGAGAAGGTGATCACTGATCATATTACAGTGTCGCCTGCTGCAGGGTGCATGTGTAGACCCTAGTTGTATTTAGGTAGTATCAGTGGTTTATATCAACAGGTTAAAATCATGATGTAATCAAAATAACTAATTCCTTAAACAACTGAAGTTGCAAGAAGTAAAAGAACAATATTCATAACAAATAGGATGTGCTTATTGGCCTTTAAAACAAATGCAGCCAGTATTAAGTAATAAGTATTGTCAGTGTGAAGTTAATTAGATATGTGGTTGATTGAATTATGACATATTACTCCTAAACAGCACAACACTATCAAAGTCAGTTTATTGTGATTAAGATTTAGCTTTTGTTTTGTTTGCTAAAGGTTGTTGCATCACCCATTATTAAGTAACTTATAGAACATACTGCCTCAATATAGAAACATGGATCTGTTAGCAAGCCACTAAGCCTCTTCCAACTTTATGATAATATGTAGCTCGGTAATTATTTTATCGTCCACGTTTAAGGTGTTAACTACAGTGACTCTTCAGTATTGGCTATTAACTTGGTATGTGTTGGACCTGTTGGTTGTATTGTTTAGTCCTAAAGATAGGGTCATAGGGATCTGTCAGATGTAAGAAGAACACACACTTAGGCATGGCCAAAGGATAAAAAAAGATGTACATAGGCACAAACTCTAAAACATACAATTGTATAGTTTTAAGAACATTCTATTATGTTTCATCTCAGGATCATGATCCTGTTGCATATGTCTCCACATACTTTATTTATAGAGGATCCTGATCATATCATAAGTGATAAATACCTTTAAAACTAATAAATCAAGATTTGACTAGTTATATGCACCGTTTAATCATTTTCATCACTTAGATTGGTCTGCTACTTTTCATGTACCTTTTCAATAGTTTGATCAATAACTGCAAGGATTTCAAATGGTTAACAGGTTAGTTATTGAAACCATTTGTCTATGTCTACACTCAAATAAATGCCGTTTAAATGTATTCCAAAGGCAGGTATAAGTTGCGCAACTCTCTTAAACTAAGTGAAGCAACATGCTCAGATTCTAACAGTAAATTATGCATAGTTATTTAACAGCATCATTTTCTTATCTCAACTGTTCAGTTATATAAGTGCTGCTTGCACCATATAACTATTATTAAATTCAGTGTGTGAATTCTAACTGATTATTCAGGGGATTCTGATATATGGATATGGTTTCCATCTTATATTAGGCAACAAGTTTTTTCCATTGATGTATGGTCTATTTATGAAACAGGTAAATGGCGAAATCAAAACCTAAGCAACTTCCAAACAAAAAGTTTACTGTAAATGATCACCCTGACATGGAAGAATGTGTACAAGATGGGTGGGTTGTTGTCAAAAAACAAAATGTTACCATCTTGATCCCACCTTTACCTGTCACTGAACAACACATAACACCTAACCTGGGAGAAATTCCATCACTGCCTATTGTGCCTACTGAAGAAGCCAATCATGTTGCACCCCAACCGGACCCACCTATCACTATAGAGAAAACCATGCCATTGGCCACAACAAAACCTGTCCCAACGTTTTCCAACCCACCAGAGTCGAACCTTAGGTCCAAGGCGGGAAACCCACATAACTATGTACCCATTTGCCGTAAAAAACTTGGAATTTGCAGCGGCCTGAAAGCTGGAAAACACACTGGAAATATGCTCAATGGGCACATGTTGGTGAATCCAAAGATGAGAGCTTTGAATCTTGAGAGAAAGCTTCAGAGAGCAGGTGGGCTGAACAGTTGGCTGGTGTCTCTTGGGCTTGGCCAGTTTGTAAAGATATTTAGGTGCAAGCGTGTTGGCAAGGTGCAGTTGGTGAATTTGACCATGAAGAAGCTGAAAGATATGGGTGCAGATGCAGTTGGGCCAAGGAGAAAGTTGATGCATGCTATCGACTGCCTTTGGTAAACTGATGTGTGGGAAACTGTTATTAACAAAAACACATATTGTTAGTATAGTGTCGTATGACTAACTATTCCTGATATTTTGTTTGAACAAATAAGATATATATTAACAAATTCCTTTGTGTATCATCTCTTCTATGCATTTTCAATAGTTTTTTCCTGTTTTCCCATTACATTCAGTCATGTAGATTCATTAAGCATGAGTTTTTACGTCTTACAAGTTTAAATGGCATTGAAAAGTGGTTTGGTTTTTCACTTGTAAAGACAGAGTTGCTTCTTAGATCATGTGGATACTTTTATTGGTTGTATGAGTGCTGATGTGGCTACCCTTCTGAATTTGTGATAGATAGGGGCGATTTCATTTCTTTATCTTTTAATTAACTTGGGGCTTTTAGAATTTTTTTCAAAAGTAATTTAACTTTTTAAAAAATTAGTAAAAATAGGTGTGTTTTTTTTTATTTTCAAAAGTAAGGTATTTGGGAATCCTATTCCTGGTTTCTTCCCATTTATCTAGTCAAGTCAAATCAGTCATAAGAAGTTAAATGCTTTTGCAGGAAACCGAGGTTCCCATTCTCGGTTCCTTTGTCACATTCAAACACCACCATTCACTTTTGTCAGCGCTGATGTCGATGGCATAAAGTAACCGAGATTTCCATTCTCGGTTCCTTTAATACCTGCCAACTAACCCTAGACAACTTTAATTCTTGCTCATTACTCTCCACCCAACCTCCGAGAGTTTTCTATTTAACACCCAGCCACTTTTTCTTCTTTTCCTCATCATTCACCATAAAAAAAAAAATTTGAGTTTCTTTCTTCTTCTCTACATTTAGTTAAGCTTTGATTTTTATTTTGTTAAAATGGCGAGTATGAGAGTTACTTCTGGTCCAGTGAACACAGAACAAAAAGTTCTGTCAGCTCTTCTCACGTTTAATGCTTGATCATTTGATGAATTGTGAAACAAACCATATGCTCTGTGTTCACTCTTTAAAAATAACAAGTCCTTGTTCATTGGACCAGAAGTAACTCTCATACTCGCCATTTTAACAAAATAAAAATCAAAGCTTAACTAAATGTAGAGAAGAAGAAAGAAACTCAAAAAAAATTTATGGTGAATGATGAGGAAAAGAAGAAGTGGCTGGGTGTTAAATAGAAAACTCTCGGAGGTTGGGTGGAGAGTAATGAGCAAGAATTAAAGTTGTCTATGGTTAGGTGGCAGGTATTAAAGGAACCGGGAATGGGAATCTCGGTTACTTTATGCCATCGACATCAGCGCTGACAAAAGTGAATGGTGGTGTTTGAATGTGACAAAGGAACCGAGAATGGGAACCTCGGTTTCCTGCAAAAGCATTTAACTTCTTATGACTGATTTGACTTGACTAGATAAATGGGAAGAAACCGGGAATAGGATTCCCAAATACCTTACTTTTGAAAATAAAAAAAAACACACATATTTTTGCTAATTTTTTAAAAAGTTAAATTACTTTTGAAAAAAATTCGAGCTTTTAAGCTATTGTTCACTAATCCTGCATCTGGTTGTTTCTGTCTTCCAATTTCAATAGCTTGGAAATTTGATCCGTTGAAAATCAGGACTAACCGAGGGAAAATTTGCAAATAAACCCCAGCGGGCAAATTTTGTATCACAGGATAAACACCCTTTGCCTATCAGAAACATTCCCAATTCTCCATTTAGTGCTTCAGTTTTCACATAAAGTTCTCGCTTTAACAACACAAAAGGCGGACAAGTTTTTTTTTTACTAATATAATTCATCTGTGGAAGCATTATGCGTCATTGAAGGCTGGGGAGACCGTTTGACATTGATTTGTTTATTTATAGCTGAATTGGTAACTTATGATCTTTGCTTCATATAAATGCTGTTTTTACTATTAGCTGGTCCTGCCTATAGTTTGTTCTGTTTTCTTTGTTTTCCTTTTATGTTAATGTGCATCTTGTAGTAATTTAAATTTCTGGTGTAACAGGGACATAAAATCGATGCTGCTGTAAGAACTCCTGGGTCGTGGAAATACTTTCTGAGGGAGTTAATCACAAAATTTGGCCTTGATGAGAATTCGTCACGGTTTAAGATGGTTGATCATGCTTACAGAAGCAATTCTTACTGAGAAGGTTAGAGAGGTTGGAGTACTTAGCATCAAGTAGGAATCCAGTCATCCACATTTGGCTCTTAGAATCCTACCTGGCCTCTTCATATTGTGTTTTCCATCTCGGTCAATTGGGTGCTGATTTGGTGTTCTCAAGGAGTTGATTTGCTGTGTTTCTAAATCAACTAGATTAGAAGGCGTGTTGCATGTTCCAGGGTGTTCAAGAATCAAAAATCACAATTTAAGGTAACCTAATATTCACACTATCACGATGTTATAAATGTGGCTTACTTGAATGCCAATTGCATACGTGACTGGATAATTATGTGGACGACCGGTTCTAATGGAAAAAGAAAGAAAAGATGTCGAGTTTCAAATTAAACGATTTTAATGTAGACAGGGAATTGGTATCAGTATCAATGTTAGACATACTGATTGAAGAGTAGTCATTGATTTTATTTGCACAAACGCCATTTTTTGTTAAAAAATCGAAGCTGCAATTTTATATTTTGTTGAAAAAAGGTGATATGCCGCAATAAGTTTCAAAACGGTTAGTTTTAAAACTTAAGGAAAATTAAAACAATTGAAAATAGTTTTAAAACCGAGAAATAAAACGGTTAGTCCTTTTGTAACGTTTAATCAGAAAACCAGTTTGATTCTGCTTCAATTTTGGACCATGTTAGACTGGAAACATGTTCTTTTTAGAACTAAGACGGAAAGACCAGACCATACAACTGGTTTAGGCTTGCTTCGGGCCGATTCTGGTTTAGGCTACCATTTTTATTGACATGGAGCAAACTTTGGACACCCCTACTTCTAAATTGTCACGTTGAATGTTTTAACATGTTTTTATGTGGGACTTGTTAGATATGAAGCAGACATAGACATAAGTCAAATATTCATAACATGATTCATACTTTTGAGTTTGACTTTGTCCTATTCACTCTCTTGGGTAACTGTGTTAATAGTTGATACCTAAAGGATGCAAAAAGCACCAACCCAAACATATAAACAGCTTGAAACAATGCATCTGTAACTTAAAGTAGTTTTGTCATAAAGTTTGATCATGGAATTGAAAAAGAAGACAAATTATTGACCTCAAATTACATCATCAAATGATGGAATGAGAAAGTAAAAGAAGAAGAAAGCATTGGTCAAATTGAATTAGCAATTAGAGAGGCATCTTGATAAGCAATAGGGCAAAAAAAAAGCTAGAAGAAATGGAAATGGCTACCTATGAGAAGATTCCATTCATGAAATAAACAAATGTAAGAAGAGAAAAGAAAGTTATATTAATAGAACATCATATGGTGGAGCACTATGAGTGAACATTCATATGCCTACACCACTTTTTGCATAATTATTAATTAAGAGCATCTTTCAAGATTGATATCATTTTTGGGTGTTTTCTTTCAATCCTTTTCAGGGTGTGCATCATGTTTGTATTAGAAGGTAATGCTTTTCCCACTCATCACACCTTTGATTCAAATCCAATTTCATGTCCTTTTGTACTTGATGTATGTATGTATAGGTGTCCATCACACAAGCTTTCACTCACATTCATTCAATATATGTAAAATATCCTGATAATTAAAGATATGATGTAACTATATATTGCTCCTCCTGTAAAATTGACCATTGAATGACTACTAGTATATATACCCATAAAAAGTTATTTATTTGTTAATTTAAAATATGTGAAAGAAATCCATAGCTTTTTTCTATTGTATTATAAAGTACTACATCGTCCAACTCTTCAAATATATGAACGTTGTTACATGATTAACGATGTCGACACTATTCAGCTTTGATTTTCCTATTGTTTATTACGAGTATTACTACAAAATAATATATGTATTCTTGCAGTTAAGGTCCCCTTCCTATATAAGAACGACAAGTGGTTGCGTACTCTAAATATGGAATCGTGTGTCTTGAAACATACATATGTATGTGTAACACCACTTTTCTAAAATAGCTTTTAAAACTCTATTGCTTAAAATTAACACTTTTAAAAGAACAGGGTTTGCGGAAACAAGCTTTCAACACTTTAGTGCTAACAGTCTCACAAAAGTAGTGCTAAAAGTACTCTGTTTAAAAACTTGGAGTTATCCAACTCTGCAAAGCACTGGGGCCTTACCCTTGCTGGAAACTGATTACTTGCAAACACAACATACTAAAACGTAAGCTTTCGCTTAGTGAGCATACAAACTGATCAAATAAAGACTTTAAACATGAGTAACTCTTCTGGGGATGTTTCACATCCAAGCTGAACACCTGCAAAACTGTTTAAACTATTAACTGGTCCAGGGTATGATCACACCTCGCGCGTAATCAAATCCCTGACACTCTGTTTAGGTATAAGGATCTCAATATACCCCTATCTCTGTACTGAACAATATATCTGAGTGCTATTAAACTTTGAAACAATAGTCTTAACTCATTACATAAACATATCATAACACATATATCATATTGTTCACCTTGTGCATATATGTATACTGATCATACTAAATACTACAACATAGTGCTACTGAATCTCACATAATTAATCACATATCAAGCATACAATTGATATACTAGTCACTTAATGCATATGCATATGCTAATCTGATTAAAGGTAAGTACACCCACCTTAGCAACAATTAAACAGCTATTCTCTATCACCGAAACGTCAACTCTTATTGCATACAAGCAATAAACAATACTACTGTAACATCTGTACTCAACTTACGAAAGATACTGGTCAAATAACTAAACTGAATTCTGAAAGGCTGCTTGCCATCGCAAGCAAAACCTATGCGACCGCAAGGTCCTTAACCAACATCCTTACGGTCGCAAGTGAAGTCCAATGCGACCGCAAGAGACCTAAACCTTCAAATATCTAAAACACTGTCTTACGGTCGCAAGTACTCTTACTTACGGCCGCAAGGGACAAAACAACCAAAATCCTGAAACACTGTCTTGCGATCGCAAGGGATAACCCATGCGATCGCATGAACAGTCGGCACAACAGACTCATCTGCTCTGTTCGAACAACAACTGTATATCCGGGTTTTTCACATGAAATCAATTGAAACTCAGATTCAACCATTTCTACTACTTCTCTAACATGTAGGAATTACTAAAGCATCTAAACAACATCAAAACACATTACAAACATGCTACTAACAAGGATTCAACCCTTGAATCCCCTTCTTAACTTACAACTCAAAATAAACATGTAAACCATATGCACTTGAGCTTTCTGATGTCTAAAAGATCGATTAGGCTATGAATCTTCAACACTTCTGGATCAAATCATCAAACAAAGCTTGGGGTTGAGTGTGTGTGTGTGTGTGTCGTATGTGTGTGTTTTTGGTTCCTGTTGGTTTGACTTCAAATGAGTCAAACAAGACTCATATAAATCCAAACTTTCAAACAATGGCAAAACAACCCCTGGACTTAATTACTTTGCACACTTGACAACTTTAGCCCTTCTAGTTTTAAATCACATAAACACATAAAAGGGCAACTTGCTAAACACACATAACACTTAACACGACAATTGATATCAACTCACATTTAGGAAATTATGAACTTTGGGGCGTTACAGTATGTGAGGACCGGAAATCTTTAAAGGCGAAGTAAAACGGGTAACTAATAGTTGGTTCTTATTCCTTCACAAACATATAATAGGAGGGATAACATTCAAACAAATCAATAAAAAGGTGTGTAGTAATCTATTTTCTTGAAACTGTGGTGCAAGTGTGACAAAGACCTTACACCCACATATCAATTTCCCTTTATCTAGCTAATAGTGTTAGTTGTGGCCATTAGAACAAATACTATCAAGCATGAATGATGCAAGTTGGTATTAACTAATCATACTTTTAGTTTGGAATACTCTTTTGCTCATAAAGTTTACGTATATATTACATCAATTTTGGTTATTTAACTCGATTGTTGCAACTAAATAATATTCTGAAAATTTTAAAGTCCAATAATGTACACGAGAAAAGTAAATATACTATCGCCAGAAAAATACATACATAAGTAACATTGACTTTAGTTATAATTATAAGATAACAAATATTATTTTGAGTTCATTTCTACAAAATTGACAAGATTTGGGCCTACCATTTTGCCTAGTGGACCGAATATGAACACCAAACAATATTAACTGCATCATAAATTTTTTTTTACCATTGCTAAACTACTCTATTTTTTCATTAACGGATCTTGAACTTATAACCTAAGTGACGACTCTATTTTAGCCGTTAGTTAATGAGGCATTACATCGAAAACTTTAGACTACAACCTGACGACTCTGAGATAATTGCTACTCTTTTAGGTACTTTTTATAAATTATTGATTTTAGTTTGTTACATAATTTAGTATGTATAACTAATTATTTATTTTTTTAGTGAATTCTTAACCATAACGGCTAAAATATGTATGGATCATAATTTTGTTACATCAAAATCTTACACAATATAACAAAAGGTTATGTAATACAAGTGGCGGTTATAACTTAAATTAACTAATCTTCTCTCTCTTATTCAAGTGGTGGTTATATTTTAAAAAGAAATAATGGATATAAAGGACGAGTTGTGTTCAATATAGTCCACGTAAAAAATATAGTCCTAAATTTTAATATTTAATTACATGTGATTTAATATAAAATCACATGTGATTCACTATACAATCACATGTGATGGTAAAATTATTACATTATAATTACGAAAATGTCACTCCGTCAAAATTTTTAAAATTCAATCTAGACCATTGATGGGGCTGATCCAAAAGCTAAGATTAATCACTTGAAACTAGACAATAAGTATGGACTATATTAAATATTTCTCTAGGGTCGAAAGACTACCCGCCGGATAGTAAAGAGAAAGAGAGTACCGATATTACCGATGTCACCCGAAAAACCTCATGGGGTTTCATAAAAAGACAAGAATCTGCATTCATTCCCCATCACCCCACACCACATCACTGTATATGATGCTGTTCTCCCCCTTTTTGTCCTTTCCTAATTAACTTTACTTGGGGGATTTTTTATTGTTTTTTTCTTCATATCATTTTTTATTTTTATTTTATACATTAAATACAGTTTGTCGTTTTCATACCCACAATTTTCTAACCATATGTTAGCTAAAACCATATAATCAACTATATTACCAATTTTATTTCTATTATTACGTAAGTTAGCTCGATTAGCGACATTTGGCATGTACCCAAAACTCTAAAAACAAATTTATCAAACATAATATAACACTAAATTTGATTTTAATTCCATTTAATTTTGCGAAACAAATCTGATGTAACTTTTGCTTGAATTATTATTGTATGCAACCATCTTTTTTTCTTTAAAAGCAATAAAATCAACTTTTATAACTATTTCGTTGTATGCTAACAACGTTTTTCATTTATTGGTTTTAGTTACCACTGTATACAATAAACTGTCTTATTTTCATTGTATACAATAACTTGCATACAATTGAAGGATAATGAAAGATGATTTTATTATTTTTTTTAATAAAAATTCATTGTATATAATAGTAACTAAAACAAAATTATTTTTGTGTTATTTACCCAATCAAAAAGTGTTTGCTTTCATGTATAGACTTTTTTTTAGTTTACGGGGTTTATTAAACCAAAATTTAAGTAACTTTACATAAGTTATCATTGTATACAACAAACTTTGTTTGTTATCAATAAATAAAATCAACTTTCATACTTTTTTTCATTACTAGCAAGTCGTTTTATAAATTTATTACAAAGTTCTTTCATTTCATTGTTTACAAAAAAGATAAAAATGACACAAAAAAAAATTTGTTTGCATACAATGAGAAAATTATGAAAATTACTTAGATTTATTGATAAAAAATAAATATCATTGTATACAATAATAACTTATACAAAATTCACCGTATTTTAGTGCAATAAGCCCTATTTCTTATTAAATGCAAAAGCAGCTATTATATGCTTATATGTATTTAGAAATGATTATTATGTTATCTAACAGTCTTTTAGAATACTTATTTTTACAAAGTAGTTTTTTAGAATACTTAACATATAAAAAAGGAAAAAAAACCAAAAAATTTAATCATGTTATTAAAAACTAAGAAGAATGATAAGTACAGTTACTGAGACGGTGGATAAGAATAAAAAAAGAAATTATAGTTTTAAAAATAATAATCACAACTTATGTTTTTATAATTAATATTTATAAATTTTAACTTAATTATGTTTCAACATTCTATACATAAAAATAAATTACCATTTTTAAAAAGTAATATCAATATTTTTTATTATTATCCATACGCCCTCTAAAAACAAAAAAGCTAAAAGATTAAATTTGATACTTCTCATTATAAAAGACTAAATCCTGCATGTTTTATATTTCTCATTATATTCATTAGTCATGATATTTAATAACGATATATATAAAGCTACTAAATGTGAAATATTGCGACACATATAATATACGATACACATAATAAAGTATTTTATTTTTGTGTAACACTTTATATACTTTGATTTGTGTGTTATATGTTTTCCACCTTTTATTATATTTGTTTATATATATTTTTATGAGTTAATTACAAAGATGGTCCCTGTGTTCTTGTCCAAATTTCACATTTAGTCCTTTAAAATCGAAAATTACACTAATAGTCCTTATGGTTGACGTTTTCTTTCACTTTTAGTCCTTTAGACTAACTGGTGTTAAAGTTGACCGTTAGTCAAAGGGTATTTTCGTCTTTTTCCATTTTATCCTTGTTACCAAACAAGTTTTCCCTATTAAAACTATTTCCAAACATAAATTATTTAATCCCCCTCTATTAACCCCCTCTCTTATCTCTCATTTTCTCTCTCAAATTAAAAAACAAATCTGCCCTCCACCCTAGACCACTCACCACTGCCGCCGCCGTCCACCCTAAACCACCGCCGCCGTCCACTCCATATGGTAGACAACAGCCACCACACTAGGGCCGACGTCCACCACCACCGCTCATCCACCA
The DNA here is from genome assembly GCA_947179395.2 of Pulicaria dysenterica. Lineage (NCBI taxonomy): Eukaryota > Viridiplantae > Streptophyta > Magnoliopsida > Asterales > Asteraceae > Pulicaria > Pulicaria dysenterica. Next base: position 61,864,608 of record OX359295.1, read on the forward strand.
CCACCTTATTCTCTCTCTTCTCTCTTCTCTCTTCTCTCCTCTCACTTCGACAGCCGGCCACCACCGCACGAACACCCATTTCTGAAAACCCTCACCGCCGCAGATTTGTACCAACACCCATTTCTGAAAACCCTCGCCGCCGTCCACTCCATAGGGTACACCAACATCGCAGATCTGAAAAACCCTTCTCGCCGCATTTCTGAAAACCCTCGCCGCCGCAGATCTGCACCAACACCACCGCAGATCTGGAAAACCGTCGCCGCAGATCTGGAAACCAACACTACCCTTGTCGCCGAATTTCTGTAATATTATCTTCATGTCTCTCTCATCCTTGTCTCTCTCATCCTCTCTTATTTTGAAGCTATTTTATGTGGCAACAGTAGTGGTGGTGAAGTGGCGGTGGTGTTCGCGTTGGTCTTGGGAGTGCGAGAGTGAGAGAGAGGGCGGTGGTGGTGGCTGGTGGCGGTGCTCGAAAGGTTGTGGTGGGGGTTGTGATGATTAAGAGGGAGAGGGAGAGGGAGAGGGAGAGGGAGAGTGAACTGAGAATGTGAGAGAGTACGTAGAGAGAGGGGGAGAGAGAGTGTAAAGAGGGAGGAGGAGAGAGTAATTAATTATTAGTTAATCTTAATAAAAAGTTAACTAATAATTAATTGGCAAAGAGAAAGAAAGAGGATAGAGGATGTTTGGTAACAAGGATAAGATGGAAAAAGACGAAAATACCCTTTGACTAACGGTCAACTTTAACACCAGTTAGGCTAAAGGACTAAAAGTGAAACAAAACGTTAACCATAAGGACTATCAGTGTAATTTTTGATTTTAAAGGACTAAATGTGAAATTTTGGTAAGACCACAGGGACCATCTTTGTAATTAACTCTATTTTTATTATATGTAGAAAGAAGGACCCACCTGGAGGACACATCACCCAGACAAAATTTTAGATCCTACATTACATGTACGTTTATGCCTGCAACTTCTTTCTTTCCAATGCATTGCACTCTTGTACACTTTCTTCTTCAACCCCTCCGCCGTTTCCACCACCGCCGCCGGCGTTCATGGCTCATTCTTTCTACCCAAAATCCACCACCTCTATAACCTCACCTTCATGCACCCTCCTCTTCATCTTCATCCTCTGCATTATTACTATCTACACCATCCACCACCACAACCACCCTCCACCGCCGCTACCACCTCCCTTCACCACCTTCCAAAACCCACACTTAATCTCTACCTTCCTTAACTCCGCCTCCAACTACACCATCTCTAACTATCTCCGCCACCTTACCCTCCATCCCCATCTGGCCGGCACCCCACCATCATCCTCCGCTGCTGATTACGTCAAAACCCAATTCCAATCCCTCCATCTTCAAACCCACGTCACCAATTACTCTGTATTGTTATCGTACCATGTATCATCATCACTCATCGCGCACTTTAGCAACAGCGCCACCGCCGTTCCGCTTCCCCTGGCCGAACAGGGGATTAATTCTGACTCCGAAGTCGTTAAACCATACCACGCTTACTCCCCGTCGGGGTCGGCGTACGGCAAGGCGGTTTATGTCTACCATGGCAGGGAGGAGGACTATCGTGCGCTGGCGGCTGTTGGGGTGGACGTTACGGGTTGTGTAGCTGTTGTGAAGAGAGGCGGCGGGATTTCGAGGAATGCAGTGACGAAGAAGGCTGCGGAGAAAGGGGTGGCGGCGGTGGTTATGTTTACCGACGGTACGGGTGATGGGGTGGAGAGGGGAACGGTGTTGGATGGTGTTGGGGACCCACTGACACCCGGGTGGGCTGCAATTAGTGGCGATGTAGAGCGGTTAAGGGTGGAGGATGGTGAGGTTATGAAGAGGTTTCCGTCGGTGGCGTCAATGCCCGTGTCAGCGGAGACGGCGGAGCTGATATTGGGGTCGCTTGAGGGGGCCAAGGTATGGAGGGATGGTGACCGAGTGGGCAAGTTTGACAGGGTTGGCCCTGGACCAACTTTCTTGAACTTCACATATCAGGTTTGATTTTGACTATCATATGGACCACTTGAAACACTACTTATTCTATTTTTATTTCACTTTCAACTATATTTTGTCTAATGTTGATTTTATCATTTCATACAATGTTTCTGATTGTTGGAATGTTGGTTGGTTGTTTGATCAATAAATTCGACATATTTGAGGTTATATCTTTCTATGTTTGCTGTTGTACTAATTGCTATGAACATAACTAGAAACTTCTATTGAGGGGTGCTTTTGACCTCTACCAACTTTAAATTGATTGATAATCATATGCAAGTTGGAAACTTTTGATTATTTCATATATGCGGATTCGGTTTATTTACTGGTTTAGAAAATTCTTGTGTAGGGGGAGAATAAGATGGCAACAATCCAAAATGTATTTGGTGTCATAAAGGGATCAGAAGAGGCAGACCGGGTGGTGGTGCTTGGCAACCACAGAGATGCGTGGACTTATGGAGCTGTTGACCCAAATAGCGGGACCGCTACGCTGATTGATATAGCGCGTAGGTATTCTCTAATGATGCGTATGGGGTGGAATCCTCAAAGAACAATTTATCTATGCAGTTGGGATGCAGAAGAGTTTGGGATGGTAGGTAATATTCTACTTAGCTAGTAACTGATAACTGAAATGTAACATGGATTCCTGACTGCTTCCATCCTGGATCAAGAAAATCTTGATTTTGTTGACTGGTTAGTTATCATACAAGAAACATCAAGAATTCTTGAATCTAGGAACCGTCAATTAGTTGTTCCACAAAAATGGTGTCTTTGTTACAAGCTGGGTAATTTAACCGGTAATTTGTTTATGGGTTCAGATCGGATCTACTGAATGGGTTGAGCAAAATCTTGTAAACTTGGGCTCCAAGGCAGTGGCGTATATCAATGTGGATTGTGCGGTTCAAGGGCCTGGATTTTTTGCTGCTACAACACCTCAACTAGATGATATTCTAATTGAGGTTACTAAGAAGGTATGAAGAAGTTATTGAAGGGTATTCTAGATCTTTTACTAATAGGCAAACATTTGTATTACTGAACTTAGATTATGTATCCAGTTGGCTCATTGCATCTTCTGTTATAAAATATCAGGTTATAGATCCCGACTTCTCGGGTTCAACGCTCTTTGAGAGATGGAGAACAGCTACTGCAGGCCCTCCCTTGGTATGTTTAGTGAAACATCTTCTATGATAATTAATAGACCAAATGCAGTTCATGACTTGCTCGTGCTTCTAAATCACTATGCATAGTTAAATGTTGAGTTTAAATATGCATAACAAGTTTCTTTTTGTGGAAATGTAGATCCAGAGACTAAGTGACGTTTTTTCCGACTTTTCTCCATTTTTGCATCATGCGGGAGTTCCTTCTATCGATCTTTACTATGGCAAAGGTACGTCTTTTATGTCTATAGTGTCCTCCAACTGTGAGTCTATGAGAAGTTGTAATTTGGTCAGTCTATATTTTCAAGAAAAAAAGTAACTATTGCCTCTCCAAGAAACTGAGGGATTAAAAGCATTTACCTGTTATTTTGTGGATAGAACGGTTGAATCTTATGGGTTGAAGTAATTTACATGATTATATATTCGAATCTGTTTCAACCATTCAGGATGTTTTATAGTTTGCTAATCTTCTTTGTGAACATTATATTTCTAGATTTCCCGGTTTACCACACTGCTTTTGACTCGTATGACTGGATGGTTAAGTTTGCAGATCCGTTCTTCCACCGTCATGTTGCTGGTTAGCTTGTTTTCTGATCTATCTGTGACCCATTGAAATCCTAAATTTATCGTCATTATGTAATTGATATTTTATTCTTTTAATATATCACCTTAGTTGCTGGTGTGTGGGGACTGCTTGCACTCCACTTCGCCGATGATCCTATCCTGCCTTTCAACTATTTTTCATATGCAGCTCAGTTGCAGGTATGATGAGTCTTTCCTACACATCTCATAAAAAAAGCAATACTTTTACTTGTCTTTTATTTTGACGAAAAAGTTTGTCTAGTTGTGAAATGTCTGAAGTAGCCTCGGTCAATTTTGAATTCAGCTTATTTTGTGATCAACTGATCATGAATGATTATGTTGATTTGCAGAACCACACACACTCGTTGTACAAGTTGCTGGAAGTTGATGTTTCTTTGCTTCCTATAACATCCGCCATTCAAGAACTTGCAGATGCAGCTAAACAAGTTGAAGAAGAAATGAAGGTTTTTCTTTTACTTGTGTCTCGATCTAGTGAATGGTGCTAGGGTACTTTTTTTTTTACTTTTGAAGTTTACCGTACATCTAAATTTGTTTTGCAGAAAATAAGGGAGGAAGAAATCGAAGGTCGTTTTTCAGCTTTGAAGAGTCGCATGTTGAATGATCGTTTGATGTTTGCAGAACGGGGTTTCTTGGATTCGGATGGGATTCAAGGAAGACAATGGTTCAAGCATCTTGTAAGGGCTATTTCTCACTCTATCTCTATATATATACACACACACACACATACATATACATATACATATACATATACTCCCATCATATATGTATACAAACATACATGTTAGTGATTTTGCTGTGATCATGTGATACCCGAGTTAATTTGGGTTGCATAATTGTTTTTGGAAAGTGTTTTCATGCACGGTCTAAGAAATATCCAAGCTCCCTGTTTGATAACTATAATTTTTCTGACAATACATGAATGTAAAAAATATTGCGTCTATAGTACGCTTAAAAAAATGACAAAAATCACAAGATATGGTTGGTTGTTGACAGAAGTGAATGTCATGAACAACTTGCTATGTTGATAACAGGCTATTTAAGTAATTATTCTATAAAAGTTATTCTTAAATAATGTTGAATAGGTAGACTAAATGACAGAATGTTATCCTAGATTCATAGACCTATAGGTCGATGAAATTCTTAGCAAAATTTCTAAATTACCCTTGTGGTGTAGGTATATGGACCGGCTAGCGAGAGTAAACTGGGATTCTTTCCAGGAGTTGCAGATGCTATTTATGAGTCAAAAGGGCAGGCAGTGATCCAACATGAAATCTGGAGGGTTGCTAGGGCCATCCAAAGGGCTGCCAGTGCTTTGAAAGGTGAACTAACCTGATACTGTGATGTATATAGATTTCTCTAACATGATCTAGGAGTTCTTTACCTTTTCGTCCTTGAGAGGAATATACCGAAGGAATGTTAATTTACCGAAGTGGTTTTTTTTGAGAAATGGTTCGCCCAAAGATAGTAATAACCCATATTGCTTTTTGACCATTGTGTGCTTTTTGTGTGGTCCAAGTGAATTATATTGATAAAAGAGTTAATTTGTACACCACCTCAAGATACAATATGAATATCAAATGGTACAGCAGCAAGCAAATGTTCTGTTTCCTAATGTGTAGTCTCAGCGCTTCCCATGACATGAAGATACGATACGAAAGAGACCATTTAATCTACCCAAGAGTCTCCACCCACTCGCTAACCACTTCACAAAAAAACACAACATTCCCTTATTGAATAAATATCAGAGGGTCTGCAAGAGACGACGAAGTGGATCATAACATTAATTGCGAATACAAGAATGTTATGATGTACGGGTGAGGTTGGATTCGTATAAACATGATCAAATTCAACAGTGTCTTTCATAATCTGGACTTGATCATATTTTATCCTAAATGTCTTGAGAACATGAAAAACCGTAGATATATCAATATCAAAAGTGGTATCAAGATCAATAACGTCTAATATCACCATTCGACAACTGAAGATTAAGAGGACTGCCAAAAAGAGCCAACAAGCAAAGCACCTTCATTTTATCACAGAATCGGAGCTTCGAGAAGAACCAACGGCTCTTTCCATTCTTTTCCTTAGAATCAGAAGTCAGGTCACGATAAGACTAAACCCATTAAAATTTGGTTCTGTACTTCTGTGTTCTGTATGAATCTTGATATTGCTTTATTTATAAATTTTAAGGTTATATCTGGAAATGATTCTGAAAAATGATTAACGAGCATCAAATGTTTGTTTGGTTGATTCAAAAGACGATTTGTAGAACTATCAAATATGAAACTTTAGTTGATTCAAAAGACGATTTGTAGAACTATCAAATATGAAACTTTACCATAACCACTTTCATAGCATCAACAAATCCATTTTCATTACTTATGTTTCGTGATAGTCACCCGAGATTCACCACAACCCAAGGATGAAAACAAAATTGCTGAAGACTTTGATAATCTTTTGTGGTGTTCAAGTAGAAAATGAAGGTGAAAGCATGAATAAGCTCCAACAAAAATGTACAAGGGGCCTAGTTTAATTATGAAATTTATATCTATTTTTGTCCTAAATAATGTTAGGAAATAAATATAAATATATATATAAACTTCAAGTTAAAATTGAAGCCACTTGGGACAAGATAATAGATTATATGAAGTGAGAGCAGTAGAATAGAATTGTAACTTTTTATACAAAACTTATGCCTCCCAACAATTTTACACAAACCCCTCCTCATCTCCAACTCCAACTCCATCCCACAAAGAAAGGAAAACGACTGTTTTTAGGCACCCAGCTTATAATAGCTGCTGCTGCTGCTCGTAAAGTTTCAACACTCATTAAACAAAATCTTCCTCCTATGTACTACACTACTAATTTACTGCTACCTGGATTACACAGGGAACCACCACACAACAAACACCCATACTAACCCATCCCCCCACCTCGGTCCAGAAACAATTAGCAGCAATCAACAAAACCAACAATGGAATCCACATATAAATGTTCTTTTGACAATCAACAAAAACCATTGTTGCATTGCCTTTTAATTCTCCATATTTTCAATTGCTTTACGTTCACTCTGCTGTTCTAGTTGTATATTTTCACTGGCTTCTCAAACGTGTGACGATTCTGCATATTTTTTTTCAAAGAAACAAACATGAAAACTGCATTAGAAAGCTCCTTCAAACAAAGATAATGCAATGGCCAACAGTTTTGTTTGCACCAGACTGTGGACTACCAGATTCTAGGAAAAGAAAACTGGTTACCTGATTTGCTGTAAAGGACCTTTTCGGAGTGGTGTCTGAGTGTTCTAGCCCAAGGTACTGCTCCCAAGCACCATAAACATCTCTTCTCTGTGACAAACCAGACTCAAAACATATGTCAACTAGTGATCAAGGTAGTACAAAGAATGAACAAGTATCAATTAAAAAAAAAAAAAGATATGAAATGAACCTGAAAACGGCTAGATACAACATCTGAATCTTGTAGATACTCAGGACGTCCCAAAGATAAAAAGGCAAACTTCCACTGATATATACAAGGTAAAAAGGCATGTGCATGTCAACTGTCACCATGGCTGGCCTTAACACAAGTAATTTTATAAAAGCATCACAAACTAATTACCTTAGAAAACTCCTCATCAGGGACTTCCAATTTCCTTTGAATACGGACTTTAACATCTGCTAAAGTTTCGGTTTCATGAACTATCAGAAAGAAAGGCTCCCCAAAGTTCTGCACTTGCTGTTAATGAAAACAAAAACAGTAAATCCACAGTTCAACAGAAGCAACTCCAAATAGGTAAGTAGTTGAATAGACAAAGTGCTCATATGTACCATCTGGTTCTGTGCAGCCTCTTTGGTGAAATGATAAACATGAATCAACCGATCCTGGGGTCCAAGGTTCTTCTCTTCTTCGGGAATCTAAGATAAGATAATAAATGTAATTGTATGGTTCTAAATCAAGTTTCTCTTCTACAACCAACTACTTGAAAAAAAAACAAGTTTATGTCAGATAACTAGATATGTTGGAACATGGAATACATGGCTGGAATTGTAAGATATGACTTGTGTTTATTTGTTTGTTATAGAACTTCAGCATTTCGCACATTCAAAGGAATTCACCTCTAACCCCAAAAAAAACATAAAAGATAGAAGCCAGCTTACTTCCTCAGCGCGTAATGTCCAGTATTGATCATTTATATTCTCAATCTTCTCGGTCAGCGGAAATATCTGCAAGGATATGAAAAACAAAAAGAGCCTCAAGTCATGCTTAAAGTTGCACAAATTTAAACTAAAATCCTGAACTGCCCATTTTGCTATAAACTGAAACAGAATAGATTAAAACATGTTGTTAATCTGATGCAATACCTTGTATATCTTGTGATAGAATACTTCAAGCAGTCTAAGTTCAGCATTTGGATGAGATAAATTAACCTGTTTAAACATGTATTTGTAAAAGATCGTAGATGATAAGATAACTTGTGAATTACAGTTGGCCCAGGAATCCAAAGTATACCTTTGTCTTTATTTCATTGAGAACATCTCCGACAGTGCTCTGCTTTGGCAACCTTATATTGTGAATTACAGGCTGCAAATCAACAAAAATTTAGAACCCAAACATTATGCTCACAATATATTGACAAAACAGAGACAGTTGTAACTCTTCTTTGCACAAAAAAGATGAAATTAAGTAAGATACCTCTTCCTTTGTTGCATGGTGGAAAGCAACCTTCAAAGTTTTCAGACATTGTAACTCGGGCAGAGGGATGTCTAACACTTCATAATAGAGGATATCAGAGACCTGAACCCAAACAAGAAAAAGGATAATCCAAAATGTTTCATCAATACCAAACTCGCTTGGTGAAAAATACATAAATACATTCAAAAAAAGGTTTAATAATGTCTAAAATATAGGAACCTGATTGTAGTGAACCAGCATGTCTAGCAGATGTTCTGCAACCCGATATTTAATGGGATGGGGTTTTGGTTGCTGAGAATAGCAATTATGAGGAGTAAGTCTGATTTTTGCAGGATCATCTAGATGAAGTTTCCCAGCAACTCTCTCCACCACATCATCATATGTATGCTGCTTTGACCTATTGTAATTCATTTTGAAATTATATTGGTCAAATAGTAACAGTACCTTGATCATTTAATAAGAATAATCCGGTACAAGGTTTGTATATAGAAAAGCTCAACTCACAGTTCAAGACAAAAATCATCCTCCTTAGGTCTATCCAGAGATCGAAAATGAACTATCTGCCAGAAATAAATCATAATGGCATGAGAAGAGATAATTTCCAAATAGAGAAACCAGCAGATGCTTCAGTTTTGAGACGGCCAGCCAACTTATAGCATTCAGAATAAAGGATAGCGCACCTGACGATTTTTCACATATTCTAGAAATGAAGGGACATCAGGATATCGGAATTTCTCCTCAGCCTTAGCCTGAGGGAGTTTTTGAAAGCAAATAATATCTCCATCTTCGATCTAAAAAAAAGAATGAATTTCCTATAAATGTTACCGCCACTACACATATATGCAGAAAAAACCCCTTTCAAAGATATAAAGGTTAAGACAAGCACCTGGCTAGATCTAAATGAGGTCCTTTTGTCAAGACGTTCACACATGACACCTGGCTCAAACTTTATTTCCTGAATGATGACGGGAAACAGCATAGTTAGAAACTCAAACTAGTAGTGGAAGTTGACAGAATATTGAGTAAACATACCTCATAGAGTTCAATTTCTTCATCTGGGCTGAATCCAGCTCTCTCATTTAACTTTGATATAATTTCAGTTGGTTTACCGGAACTCTTTACAAAAAACCTACCAACGTACCTGGATAAAGAATAAGTTAATAGTTACTCAAGGGCCCTCCCATTGTCACATAGTACAAGGACATTTCAAAATAACAATCATGCTTAGATGCTCAATCTATCCATAAGTAAAGTATATTAAGGTGTCTAGATTCACATGTAGGGCTCTGAGTTTGTGAGAGCCTACATACATACCCACATGATCATGTTATTTATGAAATTCTCATCTAGTCTTTTCTCTTAAATCATCAAAACTCGAAGTGAAGATCATGAAAAAATAAAACCCATCTAAAGAAGCCAAATAGCCAAATATAGGACAAATTAACAATTTAACATCTTAAAAAGGTACCGAAGTTCTTCCTTCTCAGGATCATAAAGCTTGAAGAAGAGAAGTATATCTTCTTTGCTTTTGTCAGGGGGTGGAAGAGGATGCAAATCCTGAAAACAGAATGTAATTTTAGTACAACTACGTGATAAAACGTGAAGCAGCTTCACAGAACGGTGAAAGACAAGACAATGTTACCGGTCCAATCTCTATCTCCAAAAACAACTTGAGTTCGGCATTGTGGTTCTTATTGGAAACCTCCCTCAATTGCCCAACCTGCAGTCCACATGGTGGTTGACAGTTACAATAACTTAACTGAAGAATATTTCAACGTATTTTTTCAGTAGAGTCAAAACAGAAGTAAATTGATCATCATATTACTTGGAAGTCAGAACACTCAATGGGATTTATCATGAAATCATACATGCTGCATTATCTGACTAAAGGGAATCTCACATATCCATGCATCCAATAACTTCAAATAGATATTAATCTTACAAATTACTTCCACTAAAACAATCATTATGGAGCATATTATGTATCTTGAAGCATTCACATGCATAAAACTTGGTGTTTTATTTCAAAGCATCGCAATGAACGAAGATTGATTACCATATTTACAGATAAAATGATGCAATTATCACATCAAGATTTGACCGCCAACAGTTAAGTAGTTTATTAGATCATAGCCAATGATAGTTTCTACATTTGACCAAAATGCCATGATAGCCAAGTGTATCAAACACATAGCATAAAAAGGTAAAGCATATTTTATTTTTCGTATATACATTTATTCTGAGGCATTACAATTTTTCATACAAAGAATAGTACATAAAAGATTATGATCTTGCAATCCTTGCAAGCAATGAAACAACTGAAAGCAACAGTTGGTCACGCTGTATAAAAGAAGTTAGCAAGTAGAGGAAGTATACAGATTGTGTTTCCTCCAGTGCTGTTAAAGGCCGATTGGGACGGTATGTGTGGTTCTGCCTCTTTGCCCATATCCAGAACCGTTGAAATTGAACAGGGACACCAAATTCTTTGGCAACCTCCTCCTGCAGACCATGTATAAAATAAGCCAAATGCACGAATGACTATAAGCAGCATATGGCACAATATGCTGTAGTTTAGACAAGCTTGTCAACATTACATGAATACATGCAACAAGTAAGCACATGTCTATGCCACCTAAAGGAATAAATTATTTGAAGTGTGCCAATGGTTAAAAATGGTAAAGCAGTGATAAAATGCATCAAGGATACTTCATAGGCTGCCAAACTAGCAATAACAAATACCTTAAAAAGGTTAAATGGCATTTGTTTCTGTATACGAAAGTTATGCACTTTGTCATGGTCGACAAGATCAAAATATATATCCTTGCCAATCTGTTCTAACAGGTCTGCATCACGAGCAACCTAGACATGTCAATCAATGATATTAGTATTATGAATTAAAGAACAAAGAAGATTCATTCAGGAACCTGAGATGAATCCACCAAAAATCATCTACCACCTTGATAATAGTGTAGAGATGAGCCTGCGCCTTGTATCTTCTCTTGTCTTCCTTCTCTTCTTGTTCTTTCTTCAACCTTATCTGGACAAGAATGGTTTACAAGCTCAGGTTTGAATTGTATGAGCCAAAACATTCAAATAATGTGAAACTAATTTGAACTTCTTAAGTGTTTTTACCCTAAGATGTTCCGCAATATCTTTCTCATCAACGTCACAAATAATCTTCTCCTTGTCGCTTTCACGTATATAGACAAGCATGTAGGCATTTGAGTATTTTGTAAATTTAAAAGGAGCATTATTGTAGCCAGGATTTGTCTGTGGTAGCTGTTAAAAGACATAAAAAAAGATTAATATGTAGTCGTATAAATGAAAACACTAGAAAAAGCAACGCATTACCTCTTCCTCACCACCATACTGCTCATCTAACGCCCTCTTGATATCTTCCTTTGTAACCCTTTCATCATCAAACTTGAACCTAATTGCAATGATTATTATGAGTACCCCACACATATGAAAGCTATCGAAATAGAAGTGCAATAAAAAAACATACACAACACTGGAATATAAATAAAGAGCTCACCATTCGTCTGAAACAGTTGGCCTGATAAACGCATAATAGTGTCCACCATGCACACCACCACTATGCACCAATACACTGTCAAGACGCAACACGTAAATTAAAGAGTTAATACAGAGGAACCTTCATCTTATCTAAAAGAAGTTGAACACAGATAATGATGGAGCTACTAATGTTCAGATAAGTTAAATCACTCAAATGATATTTGTAAATGTGCTCTCCTCTAATGAGAAGGTTTTATAAGTTATTTGCACGCCAATGTGAAGATGGAAGATAAAATCTTTTGAATTGAGCGCAAAGTCAAGGGTACCTCAAAAAGAAGAGAGGCAACCGAGAAACAGGATAGAAAACTTTATGAACTCAAAGCTAATTTTTTTACAAAAGATAAACCAGACCAGTAGCAAGTCAACTCAGACACCATTATAAGATACATTAAGGCACATTTAATACCTATGAAGTGTATAAAGATTCCGGACACTCTTATCCGCATCAGGAGATAGATATTTGCCATTCTCCCGGTCAAGATCAAGCTCCAGCGGAAATTCGTAACGATCATTTATCTGCATAATAAAACAGAACAGGTTGATCTGAAAGCACTAAAGTAGCTCCCTTGAAGAATAAAGGAACTCATCCCCCAACCCGCACGGCCCCACCCCAAAAGAAGAAGAAAAAGAAGAGAGAGAGAGAGAGAGAGAGAGAGAGAGAGAGAGAGAGAAATGAATGATGAAAGATAATACATATTAAAACTAATATTTTAAGAGACAAGGACATAAAAAGAGCCACATGCATTGTAAAATGTGGAAAAAAATTCTCAATACTTACCTTTACCATTGTATCCCTTGTGAAATCATATTCAAAACGCTTTAGCTGAAGTTGAAGAACAGGTGGGAAATCAATAAACAAGACACCCTTCTTAGCATCCTGGACAGAAACAAACATATTAAATTCAGTAAAAACAACAAATGAAATAATATATAATGAGTAAGGCATAAGCAGATTCAACTATGCATGAGAGACCCATTTTTTAAAACATACTACAGGAATAATAGGTTTTCACACTGCTACATTTTCAGTGGTGATAATAGTGAGGTATTGATCCAACCCGTGGACCTATTGGTTCAGACTCAATAAGCACAACATTAATGCAACCGCATTCTAGAGCAAAAGTAAGCAGCATCTGCAACAAATAAAGACAAGCTTTCTGTGCAATGAAATTTTAGAACTAGAAGCAACAAGCATTAACCAATGTTTAACCTGTAACCCATATGCTTCAGCATGGTATTTATTATCACCCTCAAGCCGTTCCACTTCAACATACTTGTCAAAAGAAGCATAAACATCCCGACAGCCTTTCACATCAAGTTGAAGATCTGATATAAACGTTATGTTAAGATTAACGGGATCACCTAATAAAGGCAGCCAACAGACTCAAGCTAGACCAGACTGTTACAAGTACCAAATGCTTTACAGCATATTCAATACCATAAAATGATTCTTTTCTTGTCGACTTGAAGTTCACATTGATGCATTCAATGTAATTCATATGGTGTCCTTCAAATAACTTCTGTATTGTCCCTTCCACAACTGTCCCCTGATCCACCAACAATCGAAAGTCAGAAAAAAATGAACGGCGAAGTCAGAAGATTTCAAGAAAACAAGTCAACCTTCATCTTATCTTCAAGTTTCTCACACAAGACCCTATTGAGTTCTTGGACATCATGCTGCATGAAAGAATCATATGTGTCCCATCCAAAAGATTTCGTCAATTCTTTTGTGGCAACACTGGTTTCATTGTATTGGAGCTTATAGAATAAGCTCTGTAGAGCCAGAGGAATACTTCCTGAAGGCATATCATTTTCTGTTGTCGGCATATGATAGACAGCCTGATATTAGAAATTCAAATGAGATTAAGTAATACATGTCATAATAACAGAAATAACAAGTCATACCTTTCTAAAGTAAGGGATATGGTACAAGGTTTGGAGAAGAGAGTTCATGTAACATGTTGCTCCTTGGTTCTTAAGACCAACATAACCTGTCTCTTTCTTTGAGTCATATGTCCAATAGTCGATCACTTTCCGTACAGCAACATCAGCTTCAATAATGCACCTATCATTTATAAGAAACCCTCTACTTGGGTCATATAGATCACTAAGAGCCATGAAGGATGTGAACCCCCAATCACTCTCCCTTGCATGGAACTGATGCTGTGTGTCTGTCAATTATATTGATAACAGTATCAGTTGCTAAACTAGGTTTAATTATCCCAACATGACCTGTCTCTTCAATTGAGGAAACACATAAACCAATCATCCTGCTAATATATTAGTATATTACATAGAAAATGCATCTATGTCAAGCATCAAGTCTTACAGAAGTTAGAACTGAACACCCATAAAAATAACATCCAACGAACAAAGGATTAAGTTTTGAAATAGAAGGTACAACTTGAACACAAGCATGATCCCTATGACCTTAAGTCTGTTAAACTAGCAGTTGCAGTTCAATGACTAAAAAATGATATTCCTAAGCCCCAACGAAATGTATTTTTGATCCATCGATTATCCTGCCCACAAATTTCTATCACAAAGGCCAAAGGGGTAATGCTCACTCTGGGAGTGTATTGCATAATATCCACACAGACCACACAACACAGAAATGTCATCCTTTCGGACACATATGCACCGTAAAATAAATCTGCCTGTATTCACACAGGACATCATGAAGTCTGTTGCCTAAATCTAGCAAAGCATGTTAAAAAACCAAACACACCCTCAACTTCAATTTTCTTAAGATGATAAAATAAGCCTTAATTTTTTGTAAAAGAACCCATTTCGCTTCATATTTTATATTTCCTGAAATCAACAATAATAATAATAAAGATATTAATAAGCATCATAACATTTATTATTGTTATTAGTATTATTTATCATTACCATTATCAAGAAATAACTTCACAAAAAACGTACATTGCATTACCCGAACTATGCAACCTCATCTTCATTTGGCCAACTAGACTTTAATGCTGAGCTGTTACACATGCTCTTACACACTCTAAATCTTTCTTGTAGAACTTATTTTGTATTTTGGTTTTCATTTATTAAGTTAGTCATTGGAAATGTGTTATCATTTTATATCATGTTGCAATGCAAGGGCAATCCTTAATAATAAACATGTATGTATTTGTAATTATATGTGTGAGAGAGATATATAGAGAGAAAGAGAGTTGTTCCGTGCATGAATAAAGTAACAAGCTTGTACATCAATAGTGTCGTTCCACTCCCACACTCTCCTTTAATAGTGTGTTGTTCGCACGTTAATACGATGTTAGTTCTTCATAATGTCACTTATAAAGGGGTGTACCTTATGCTACATTATTTGTATGTGTTGAGTAATGTCCTACATTAGACGAAATAGTGACTTTGTAATGAGTTTATAAGGGTCCTGGGCTACTCCTCTCATAACCAATTGGTTTTGAGTTGGAACCCCACAAACTTACATGGTATCAGAGCAAGGTTCACCCACTCCACGTAACCCATAAGTATCCACGTGTTAGGCGCGAGAAAAAAAAGAATGCCACACGTGAGGGGGCGTGTTGAGTAATGTCCCACATTGGACGAAAGAGTGACTTTGTAATGAGTTTATAAGGGTCCTGGGCTACTCCTCTCATAACCAATTGGTTTTGAGTTGGAACCCCACAAACTTACAGTATGATCGCACTAGCAATAAATAGATATGAAATTCAATACTAAAGTTACAACGTCCATGTTTGTTCTTCATTTTCTAATACAAAACTAGTGACACGTCAACAAATTGTATAGATCAACACTGAAGGGGTAAACATGCAGTTCTTAAGTTTTATGTCAGTTTGGTGAGCAATTCATACTTCATAGGGAAAAAGAATTAAAGATTGAACTTCATGCATTTTCTGTCAGGAGCTCTTCAAACTGCTTTATTACAGATCTAGATAAAAATCATGAACAAACACATCAAACCCTAATGTGGGTCCGTGAGGTAGAATCGATAGATCTCTATATGTCTATGAATTAATCTAGTTAATATTTTGTAGCTCTGTTGCTACTTGGGTGACATCACTTTCCACAGCAGCATATTTTAGCTCTTCAACAACCCTCAAGTAAATGATTAAACAGACCCTCTGCATTATAATTTCAGTACGTTACCAAGACATATAGCACATATGTGGAGACACTAAAGCGTAAAACTCTGTAATTCGAAGACATGTAATTTAGGTATCCTGATCTCATGTTATATATCTTCATTTTCCCACTTTAGTCCTATTAGGAGTGGCGTCTATTGTAGAGAAGGAAGATTGTGTTGGTTTAATGGTTTGGAGACATTAAGAGGAGACTTCCAACAGCGCCTGTTAGAGGTGGAAACTAACGTAGTTAACGGAACGAGGAGGCATGGACAGTTGGACACCCATCACTGAAGTGGGAAGATAGATTATAGACTGATTTGCAGGAGCTTTCCCTCTCTGATGACATGATCTCATATAGGCTTTCTTGGAGAAAGAAAATTAGGATTGACGGCTAGTATGGTACGAAAGTTGCAACCAGTGCCTAGGATAGGGTTAGAGTTGGTTAGTAAGTATAGATATATATTTATATTGCGTGAGTGGGTGGGTGTTAAGTATGGTTAATTATTATCCGTTACTATTAATCTCACTAGGTAACTACGTATATACTTATAGTTTCCCCATTCTAATCACTTGTTCAACTATACTTATGATATAAATAGCAGTAATAATGATAACAATAAATTGAATAGATAGGTCTTGTTATCTATAACTTTTTGAATAAATAAGTCATTTTTATCTATAATAAGTATCATTTAATATTAATAAATTAAAATTATATAAAGAAAGAACAGATAAATAAATTAATAAAATCTTTCCCAATAACAACTTATTTTGGTGTTGATATTTTGTTTAGTTATTTATGATTTATTTACTTAATAACTTTCCTTTTATTCTTATATTTTATTATTTTCCAATGTATGTAGTTATCTACATACTTTCATTTATGTAGTTTTCTATCTATCTTTTTTCTACTATTTATTTGATTGTTTGTTTGTTTTCTTTCTGCCGGAGGTCTCTTGGGAAGCAATCTCTCTGGCTCTCTGCTAAAGAGTGGAGGTATGACTATTTACATCTTACCTCCCTCATACCCCGCTCAGGCAAGATTGGGTCTTGCTGTTGTTGTTGTTGTTGTAAGCCAATCCTATTGGGTAGAGTATTTTTAGAAATGGATCAAGAATGTCGAGAAAGAAAATACAATATTTTATTATGTCATTGTACTGTAAACATTATACACTAGCAAAATCCCTTGAAATATATGATAGGGTAATAGTAGCAAAATTTGTGAATGCAGCAACTCCAGAGTGTTCTTAACTAGGTTCTAAATTTACCATTAATAAATAGTAATGTCATTAAACATATTCCAAGCTCTAAATAAACATAATAATTCTTCAGTAACCCCAAAGATACTAGTCATCCCTTAGATAGGAGAGGGTTTTGATGCAGCTTATAACTATGAGTTTTCCTGTATCAACTATCAAAGCTAGACCATATAAAAGCTTAAAGTCTCCACAACAAACAATACAGGCATGCAACATACCTTTTTTTATGGTAAATTTGGTGTGAATTTGATTAACAACTGCCAAGCTGAATTGTGCATATCTACTCCAACCATAAGGCAAGGATGAAGAATCAGCTACATCTAAGTACATGGACAAATGGTCCACATTGTTTCCCTTTGGAAATATTAGTACACGCCTGTCAAAAATGTAAGCACAGCCTGACAAATGGACCTCATTGTTTCCCTTACGAAGTAAGAATGTAATGGATATGCATAAATAAACCAAAACCATACAGACACAGCTACTAGTTACCATTTATATCCACCAACCACAAAGACATCAGAATAGAGCTTTTTGTTGGTCTGACGAGAGAAATTCTCAATAGTCCATGTAAACCTCGATGCCTGTGGTTCCTCAGCTGCTTGATTCTCTGTTGTGCTGGCAACTTCTGCTTGCCCCGCAACTAATAGATCCAAAATTAATGAAATCAACACTTAAATAATCACGTAAGATCATGAATGAAGCCAAAAAAAAGATTGTTCTCGGATTTCCTTAATTGAAGAAAATGAGAGGATTTGGAGAGGAAGTTAAACTGGTTTTTCCTTTGTAAAGTGGGAGGATTTCGAAGGAAATAATTTCTCTTCCTTCCGTTTCCTTCCCTCTCATTTTAAAGCTAATGAACGCAGCTTTTCATTCATATCATTGTAATGATACGGATCGAAAGAGTCGAGGTGGAAGCATAAATAACTTAAGTAAATACATAAAGCAAAGCAATAACCTTCCATAGGCTGTGGGGCTTCAACGGGCGGAGTACCGTCGAAAGCAACAGGACCTTGCACCGGTTGAGGCCCGTCCTCTAGCTCCGTGTGCGGCACAAGCATCTCCTCGTCTTCTTGCTGTCGAATAGAAAGAAAACACGGACACCAAATACCAAAACATTCTATCAACTATCTAAAAATTCATCCAAGAAAATACCCGGTTATCCTACGAAACCAAAATAAAAACCCTAAATTTACTCTCTAATTGCCAATTGAACTACATTAACACACACTCCCCCTCGTCAATTACAAACCCTAGCAGGATCACAAAACCAAACCAAAAATATAGAATGTCAAAGAAACTAAAACACGACAGAACAGAAAGGCTTCACACCTATTTAGATGAACATAACTACAGGAACTAAAACTTCCGAATATGTAAAGAAATAGAGAGACATACATCTAGAGGTTGTGGAGTGACCATAGTCATTGTTCCGGGGTAAAGACCGTCCGATCAGCGGTAGTTTGTAGAGAGAAAAAGTGATGAGAGAGAGAGAGAGAGAGAGATGACAATGGCGACTGATACGCCCTAAAAATGTGTGCGGAAGAAGGAAGGCAGCCTCGCTATTGTCCTGTGCACCGATGAGGGGGGGTAAGGATACGTTGGGGTTTTTTGCAAATACGCGGGGGTAATTTTGGTATGTTGTTAGTGGAAGCGAGACAGGACTCCTGTGTGATCGGTTGTGTAAATCGCGGTTACTTTGTGCGTCGACGAAGATAAAATGCCCCCGACCCGACTATTTTCGATCGGCGCATGGGTAAGTTTACTTTTTTGTGTTTAACCTTATTAGTTTTTTAACTTCTAAGTTTTTTACTTTTTAAATTAGTAAAAAAAGTATTTGAAGTAACTTATAATTTATAAGTTAATAAGTTATTTTTTAAAAAGTGTTTGACTTAATTTATTATTATAAAATAACTAATAAATATATGCATATATTTGAGAGAGAGAAGATGTTGGGAAAAGTAAGGGCATATATGCAAAAGTAAAAAAATAAGCTCATATAAAAAAATACGTTATTTTCACTTGGATTATCAAAATTAACTTATTTTTTACTCAAAATAAGCTAATAAGCTAAGTTAAACACCATATTTTTCATAAACTCCTAAAATAAGCTAGAACAAACACCCCCTCGGATCTAGTAGCTTAGAAATTTCTAGGATATCTTCAGGTTCGGTATCATGTTAAGGAACCCCCTTGATATATAAGCAATATATTTATGGGTAGTTGATTCATACAGCTAGTTATATCCAATTTAGATAGGTAGTGTACTCATAACTCACTTAAATCACTAAATAGTCAAATTATATATATGTCTCTCATTGAAATTTGTAGTAAGTGCAGCAACACATAAGTAAGATGCTGCTAGTTGCATAAATCATTTACTTGGATATATATATATATATATATATATATATATATATATATAACGATAAAATTTATTTTAGAATCGATTTTATTACGAGAATCATTTTCCATCGCATATATATATATATATATATATATATATATAACGATAAAATTTATTTTAGAATCGATTTTATTACGAGAATCATTTTCCATCGCTTGTCTTAATCACTAAAATTAAATTAAAAATGACACAATTGTCATTATGTAAATTTGTTATGAGCGCCGATTTTTGTAGTTGACTTCGTATTGCATTGTCCATATCAAATTAGTTAGATTTTTTTCTAGCGCCCATTTTTTTAACTATTTTTTCTTTTTCACTTATAGCAATAATTACTTTTTTTTTTCTTTACCTCTTTTTCTATTTATTAATCACAATTTTTGATATTTTTTTGGAATTTTTTAAGTTATATAATAAGTACTTATAACCCATTTTTTTTTGTTGGTGTTCGTTGTTGGTTTATATGTATATGGGCATGTGCATCTAGGCGCACATAAACATATGAACATGTGCATCTATCTCTAACTGTACTTAAATAAAACCTATTTTATGTGCACATATGCACCTATGCCGAAACAAACCCCATTATTATGGTGTAAAGTCCCATTTTTATTTATAAAAACATCCATATGAATAGTGTAACTTTGAAGTCCAATTTAATAAAAATCTAAATCAGAAGCATGTACTATAAATTTATATTGAATTCATATACAAAAATCTACACTTGAATTGTAAACATTTATAAAAATAATGGGGGCAAACAACTGGCTTGTTTAATACCTGTAAAAATATAATTTAAACAATAATGAGCTAAAAACTCAGTAAGTAACCTCAACCCATAATCCCATATCCATAATTAATGATATTATTCTCATATTGTTGGTTTCTCTATATTATTTTCCGTAACCCCATAGCTTAGTTCATATAACAGTTAAAATCATTATTTGTATCAAGTTACTAATCTTTATTATTCTGATATATTATCCATATTTATATTGGTATATATTTGTCTCCAAATTCCTTATTATGTACTATGCCTTGTATATTTATATCATTGTATCTCTTCCATATTAACCATAATCATAATGTTCGTGTAGTTGTATCCTTTTTCATATCAATACTTCATATAAGTGACTCCATAGCTCATTATGCACATTTTTAAATCATCACTTATAGTTATATACATAATCATCCATATAACATCCTTCCCATAATTGTTCTAATAATAATTACTATAAAGATTTAATTGTGTTCATATTTGAGTTGTTTATATGTTATAATGTCTTTACCTTTATAAATAGTCCCTTTATTGAACCATAACCACATCGTATCCGTAATATAATTGAATCTACACAGTAACCATATATCAATACTCACTTATACACTTATTTATATGAGTACATATTATTCCTCTGTCTATAATTATACACTATAACGTTCTTTGTAATTTCGTAACTATACCCTAAGTATATTAGTATTCATAATCCTTGGGCACTATAACTGTATTTCTATATCCCTATATCAGTACTTACACTCATATATATGTTTATACGTAGTATTTACATATAATTGTAACATTATACCCATACTCACATCATTGTGGGTTCTATATATAAAATATCTCCATAACTATTCTCATATATGTATGAATGCACTATAATTATATCAATAACATTATATATAGTTGTGTATTTGTATAACTTTAAATAAATCCGTATAAGGTTGCATCAATATAAATATCCATAAAGTATCAATATGAACCTGTAATGTCCTATTTGTTTTCATATCCATATGACACTAACATCCATCTTTAATACTTAATTATCAGTCAATCATTCCTCAGATCTGTATCTATAATAAATCTTAACATCTCACTTGTTTATTTATAACACTTATATCTCTATTTGTTAATGTTTCATAATATAAACATGTACTAAACTTCACGTTTTCAAGTTAACATATTAATCTTACTTCGACTACCTGGTGTATATGTTCCATCCTATGATAAACATAATAAAACAATCAATACTCAATAAAGGAAGCATCCTATTTCACTGCCCGGACAGACGCGTCATGTCGCATAAACAGTGCCTGTAGGCTGTAGCAGGGTTCTTTCAGCACTATTCATCCATCTCCAAACTTTTTTAATTAAATTCCCAGCTGCTATGTAACCATTTATAAACTCTTATAACTTCATAATATGTCAATTAACATTCATTAAACCCATATATACAATCAAATCAAACTTCAATTGAATTTAATCTTTCTTGATCCATTAAGAACCCTAATCTCAATTCTACTAAATTTTCATATTTAATTCACTAGCTTGGGCTTAAATCAACAGTTGGAAACATGTAAAAATAGTTTCCTAACTTTAAAAATCTTTTCTTAAATGTATTCTAAGATTACCCCATTAATTAATACTATAAATCTTCAAGAACAAAGAAGGTTGATGTGTATACTTACATTCTTTTAACTTGAATCCATAACTATCTCTTGATTTTGATTATTGGGATTAGGTCCTTAATTCTTAGATGTCAGCCCTCCTCTTTTCTTTTCTTTTTTTTCTTCCAGATACCTCCATAGAACAATAATGGATTAATGGTGTGTATGTAGTCTGCGTAAGTGTGTGTGTGGTGTGTTTATCGCTTCGTCTCCTACGCATTCAACAGCTCCACATCCATTCCTCTCGTCTCGATGTTCATCCTTTTTTCGTTGAAGATCTGGCCGGTATCGGTCACTAACTTTTTTCGTCTCGATCTTCAACCCTTTTCAATTTCTCGAGTTTTTCAATCTCTCGAGATGCAAGCGTAACACGAAAACAACCTTTAATTTCTCACGATAAATAGCCGATTCCTGTTGCTATTTGATATATAGATTGGATAAAAAGAAAAAGATGGAGGGAGGGAGATCGATTAAGTGTCTGTTTCGGAAGTTAAGACGTGGAACGAAAAAACTGACGTGTCTATTTCGGAGTGCGTCGATGCCACGTGGATAATTGTTGCTGAGGATATACATACGTACAACAGGCTAACTTGCGAACTGAAGCGGCCGGAGAGAGAGAGTAAGTTGGAGAAAATGGATGCATCAAGTACGGTGGCGGTAGAATCATCGGTGGCTCAGGCGGCGCCGCTACTTCAAGTACAGGAAGAGAAGACAATAATGAAGGTATTGGTAGCTATAGACGAGAGTGAAAGGAGTTTGTATGCTCTACAGTGGGCGCTTGAAAATATTTTTCTCCGGCGAAACCACAGCGAGACCGGAGATCCAGGCCCGTCCATGCTCACGGTGGTTCATGTCCAACCTCCTTTCCAACCGCCCTACACTGCCGTCCCTATTGGTCCTGGTAAATTCTTAACCTAGCTAGCTAATTTTGGTAAATCATTTTTGGATTTGGATTACAATTTATTGTTATTAAATACAGTAGTAATAGATAAGTTGTTGTAGATTCATAATTATTCACTTGATTATATCTATATTATTTTATAAAACATACAATATTCTTTCTCATTTTTAATTTAAAAGTTTTTAATTATATACTATATCAATTTGCAAACTAAAAGAGCAATTTCTCATATATATTGAAGGGTAGATTTGTAAATTTAAATTAACTCATAATAAATTAAGTTTCTCATGATTTTTTGTGACACCACAACCACAAAATGTCACAATTTATATATTTTTTTTAATCTCCAATAGATGATTCTCTCTTTCTATCTATCTCTTTATATATATATATATATATATATATATATATATATATATATATATATATATATATATCTATGGAGGATTCATTTGAGAACCATTTTTAGTGCGAGAACCAATCGTAACCATTCATTTAGTAAGTAGAATTCATGGATGGAGAGCGTTGAGTGAGAAGAGTGTGACAATATGCATGTGAGGAATTCATATGTGAGCAATCAAATTAAAGAAAGGGAATTTGACAGTCAAGATTGGTTCTCGCACTAAAAATGGTTCTCAAATAAACTTCTATATATATATATATATATATATAATTTATAATTCTTCTTCTCTTTCTAAAGCAAACTCCAGTCAAGCAAAAAGAAGCCAACAATCTCCGGTTTTTCACTTTCAGTCCACAATATTGCTAGATTTTATTTTCAGTTATTGTTTGCATTATCATTTCAACTTCGTTGTTGATGGGTGGCAGTGCGGTAAGTTGCGATGGCGGTGCGTTTTTGAAATGGATAAAAAAGAAAAACTCTCATGTGGATTTGGGCATGCCATTTATATTTTTGCTTTGGGTTTTGTTTGAGTTTTTGAAACTAATTATGGCAGCAAGTTGTGGCAGTGGTTTGATGTGGTGGTGATGGGTTGTAGACTACTCTTGAAAAATATTAAATTTACGATGCACTCTATTAACCTTATACATAATTTCATTTTCATTTGTCTATTTTACGTTTCAAGCAACTAAACCGTATACTTTTGGATTGCACATATTTGTTCACAATAAAATATTTGTGGATATATAATGGATTCACTTTGTAATAATTTGTTTAAGAAAAAGCATAAATGGTTTTTCATGTTGAAAATAATTTGAATTATTATGTAGCATATCTTTTTGAAAAATAAAACAAATACATATAAAAGATAAATATATTAATATATCTTTACCCGCGCAATGCGCGGGCATATAAATAACTTGTTTTCAATCAATTTTTCATTATAACCATTCATTTTATCTTGATTAATCACATCTGTCCAATTACTAACCTTCTAAAATATATTAAAATTTCCTAAAAATTAACATTAATTCTCTATTTAGTATGAACATCCTTCTAAATAAATCAAAGTTATATTAAATTTGTTACATGCATTAAATAGTATAAATTATAATCGTCGTTGCATTGCGCGGGTACTCTACTAGTCATAAATTAATGTATGAACATGCGATCATGTCTTATATTTTAGTTATTATTAATTATATTTTTAAGTGAACTGAAATGTAATCATTTTACAATTTTATGTAATAGACTGTACTTTATTGATATCAATACTCTAAAAATTATATTTTTTACGATTAATACAACAAAGTCCTTGAATGGCCGGTCACATTGTATGTAATTTGATCATATTTCGGTGCACTTAACCAATATTATTATTATTATATAAATATAAATATACACGCACACGGCCGTGACTTATATATACATACGGCAGTTGTATTTGCAACACCGGCAGTGATGGATTCTATGAAAAGGGCACAAGATGAAAGTGCATCTGAAGTTGCTTCCCGTGCCTCTAAACTATGCGAACAACACAAGGTTAGTAGCTACCTAGCCAGATATATATATATATATATATATATATATATATATATATATATATATATATATATATATATATATATATATATATATATATAGGTGAGGATCAAGTAAAAGGTATATTAACGTAAAAATGGTAAGAGGCAATAAAAAATCATTTTTATTGATTAAAACTAGTTCTTCATCGATTTCTTTTTGATGAATCCAACATATTCATCACTTTTTACACACGAAAAGAGATTTTTAAATACAGATTTTGAAACCAAATTTTTGGAATAATTTGGTGATGAACAAAATGCTTTCATCTAAAAAGTGATGTATATGTTGGATTCATAAAAAAGAAATCGATGAAGAACTAGTTTTAATCAATAAAGATGATGAACTAACAATTATCAGTTGATGTATATACTGAAAAACTATCACTAATCATCCCTCTTACACTTTGTACTTTAATTTACCTTTTATATGATCTTATCCCTATATATATATATATAGGTAAAAGTTCAAACGAGAACTGTTTTCCGTACGAGAACTGCGAGAACCAATCTGAGCCGTCCAATTCCCCCTCCTTTAATGTCATTGTCCACCCATGAATTCCTCACATGCACCCTGCCACACTTGATCCCCTCCACGCTCTCCATCCATGAACTTTCCATATCCAAGGAACGGCTGAGATTGGTTCTCGCAGTTCTCGTACGAAAAACAGTTCTCGTTTGAACCCTCCCCTATATATATATATATATAGTTTATTTTATATAACAAATAGCTCGGTGCCTTGATCAAACATTATTATATAATAATAATAATAATAATAATAATAATAATAATAATAATAATAATAATAATAATAATAATAATAATAATTAATAAAACGTAGCATGCAATTCTCATGCATATACTTAATAATTTGCATAAAAATATACAGTGAGTTTATTAATTAATTTGAACGTACGTACAGATGAAAGCAGATATAATGGTGATGAGAGGGAACCCAAAAGAAATGATAGTTGAAGCTGCA
Organism: Pulicaria dysenterica; assembly: GCA_947179395.2. Taxonomy (NCBI): domain Eukaryota; kingdom Viridiplantae; phylum Streptophyta; class Magnoliopsida; order Asterales; family Asteraceae; genus Pulicaria; species Pulicaria dysenterica. The sequence goes on from OX359295.1 coordinate 61,890,721, forward strand.
GAGGATATGAATATTGATCTTCTAGTTGTTGGAAGTAGAGGCCTTGGCCAAATCAAAAGGTACCTACGTAACCTATGTATTAAAACTGATTAGATTATTAGTTAATTACAAATTGGTGTTGATCACATATGCTTGTTGCAGGGCATTCTTGGGAAGTGTTAGTGATTATTGTGTACATCACGCCAAATGCCCGGTTCTTATAGTAAGGCCAACAAAGTAACTCACTCCAATCTCTTTCTCTCTCTCACTCTCTCTCTCTCTCTCTCTATATATATATATATATTTGATATTATTATAAATAATAAAATAATGCGTTTTGGTTATATATGTAGTGTAGTAGTAAAGGGTCAGTAATAATGCAATAAAAACAGAAAATATGTGATGTATATTTGACTGTAAACGAATAATAATAATAATGTTGAGTTGTATATATGTGTAGTTTAATTAATTAATTAACGCTGTATATTGATTTGTACATAGATGATTAGATGATAGATTAACATGGTTGGATAAGTTTTGAAAACTGAAGTTATTGTAAATTCGATGGGCCAGCCCAGCGGTACCAACTACTAAACGGGCCTTGCAACTTGCAAGATTGTATAAATATACATATAATAATAGATAGAATACTGTTACAGTCTCATACACCATCACTTGGGCTTATAAGAGACGGCCCACTTTTATCAACTCTTTCACGTCTGTTCATCATATACACTTTTGTTTGACAAGTAGAGATAAAATAAATTCATTTCGTATAAATCATGATAAAGTTCAACCAAATATGTGAATTTGAGACTTGTTTATAAAACTATCTATGACTTATTTTCATAAGTTTTTTTGGTTAGTTGAATATTTATATAATCATGAGTTACGATCGGGTGAGTTGTCATTAATTTGCGATACATAATTTTTTCAAAATGTCTATTATTAAAGTTTCATTAATGTGTTAGTTAATTTATTAATCATTAACGAGTCAAAAAAAAATTCTAGATAATTGATTAATTTCATTAGTTAAAAGACAAATTTTGATGCTCACACGAAAAATAGTTTCTCGTTGAAATCGTTTCCTCCTAATACATTCATTAAATTTAATATAGGCAACTAAGCTAATTATTATCACTTATAAACTAATCAATTTAAATAACTGAATCATTTCCCCATATATATATATATATATAGGGGAGGGTTCCATCGAGAACAAAAAAAATGCGAGAACTGCGAGAACCGATCACCATCTTTTTAAAACTAAAATATCTACCAAACGACAAGATATTAAATTATGAAAATTATACCAAATTAACAACAAAAATATGTTCTTTAATATGACATCCATATTACTATATTTTTTTAACAAAAAAAATTTGTTACATATATGTAACATACCTTATAGTACTGATCACATATATGTTAGTACTGATTACATATATGTAACATACCTTATAGTGCTAGAAAAAAAACCCGGCAAAAACGAATTTTTTTGTTGAAAAAACTATAGCAATATGGATGTCATATTAAAAGAGCATATTTGGTATAATTTTCATAATTTAATATCTTGTCATTTGGAAGATATTTTACGGTTTAAATCGGTTCTCGCAGTTCTCGAATTTTTTTTGGTTCTCGATGGAACCCTCCCATATATATATACATACATACATATAATAATATATATATGTATATATATATATATATAGGGGAGGGTTCAAACGAGAATTGCGAGAACCAATCTCAACCATTCCTTGAATATGGGAAGTTCATGGATGGAGAGCGTGGAGGGATCAAGTGTGGCAGGGTGCATGTGAGGAATTCATGGGTGGGCAATGACGTTAAATGAGGAGAAATTGGATGGCTCAGATTGGTCTCGCAGTTCTCGGACGAAAAACAGTTCTCGTTTAAACTTTTGCCTATATATATATGTGCGAGTGTTCAAATAAGAATAATAAATTAAGTGAGAATTGAAGACTCAATTTCAGCCGTTCATTTTGTAAGTGTAATTTATTGATGGAGAGCGTGGAGGACTGGAGGGATAGATTGGTTCTCCATCCACGAATTCCACTTATCAAACCAACGGCTAAGATTAGTTCTTGCGGTTCTTGCACTAAAATCGGTTTTCAAAGGAACCCTATATATATATATATATATATATATATATATATATATATATATATATATATATATATATATATATATATATATATATATATATGGGTAGGGATCTAGTAAAAAGAAAGTTATGGTACTAAATGTAAGGAGATATCTCAACCATTAGATCTCACTAAAAGTCAAACAAAAAAAGTCACAAAAACCTTTTAAATTCAGAATTAAAAAAAAAAGAAAAGGGAAAAATAGACAATCAACCAACAACAAATACGCAACAGTTATATTTTAAAAAAAAGTCACGGGGATTTTAACGCCAGCCGTGTATGGTGCACCGACCGGCAACTGTGCACTAACCGGCGATGTGTATCGACGGCGACAGTGGTATCAACGGCAATAGTGCATCGATTGTGCATCCGGCGACTGTGCATCAACGGCGGCTGTGCACCAACTGTTAGATTATGAGCAGAGATAATTAATAGGCATGTTGTATCCAATGTTATAAGAGACTAAAGGGTCACACTGCTACACACCCAATTCAGAACAGTTGGATTTCACCTTTTGTCTGTGTGGAAATAACTAATCAGTTAGATTAATTATTAAAGAGAAAGAGTAAATAATTAATCTGTTAGATTAATTATTAAAGAGATAAACGAATAATTAATCAGTAGTATTAATTATTGAGAGATATAAATAATTATTCAGTCTAGATTAATTATTAGAAAGGAATAAATAATAAATAGTTATTTATTATTTAAAAAGAATTAAATATTAAGTTTTAATATTTAACGGACCAGTTAATTAATAGTTAATTAATTAACTAGTAAAGTCCAGGGGGTCAAAAAGAGAAGAGTTGAAAGTTTAATTAAAACCAGTGGGCTTTTAATTAAACGGGCTTAGGTCCAAGTTAATCCTTATAAATATATGTTAACGCTTAAGGATTAAGAAAAGTGACACAAGGGATTAACCCTAGCCACCACTCTCCTTCTCTCTCTCGATCTCGCTCTCTCTCTCTCGGTCGACACACTCTCTCTCGGCTCTCTCTCTCACTTCGACGACCAAGAAGAAACACCAAGGGTGTTTCTCGGTTTCGAGGTCGACGCATGCAAGCACACACACACAAGGTTTTCGATTGCTTGAAGCCTTGGTGATCCATGAGCGGTCTAGCAGCCAGTTCAATCGGAGGTGTAGTAGTGGTGGACTATCTTTAGCAATCCTAAAGGTTTTGTTCAGGTATAATCTTACAACCTTATCTATGGATTGTTTGTTAAGAAACTATGTTGATCATTTAAAGTTTTAAAGATCCTAACCCTTTTGGGATTTAGAGGGTTGTGTTCAATCCAGTTCCGCTTTTAGGATTGAACCAGTGGAATCAAACCCAGGTTTGACCAGTTTGTGTCATATGGTGGTTTGGTCAGGTTCAAAACCCTTCACCAACGGCGACAGTGGTATCAACGGCAACAGTGCATCGATTGTGTATCCGGCGACTGTGCATTGACGGCGGCTGTGCACCGACGGCAACAATGGAAAGAGATGGAGAGATCGTGGTGCAAAGACGACGGTGCTAAGAAAAAGTCGGCGGTGGCGGGCCTATCGAGAAAACCAAAACCCTAGATGGTGGTCCGATGCACACATCAACCTTTGCAGGATCATCAGATGTGACGATGTCACAGAGGCGGTGGTGGTCGTTAACGTCACAGAGGTGGTTGTAATCGGCCGACCCTAGGAGTAGTTTAGCAATAATCGATTATTGATGCACCACAGCGGCGATAGGTTACGGGATCTGAGGGGGGAAAATTAAGGAGTGGATCGGCGGCAGGAATGAGGCAACGATGGTCTTTATTTTTCAAAGATAATTAGAGATGATCCATGGCGACGGTAGAGGCTTAGCAGGCGACGGTTGAAGGCTTCAAGGAGGCTTCGATGGAGGCTTCAAGAAAGGAGGCGGCTGTAACATCTTTAAGCTAGGGTTTGACGAGGGAAAGAGAGTGTGGAAAAAACGTGTGAAAGACAAAACAATTGAAAACTACTTATTTTACCCTTTAAGAAGGAAGGACACGTGTCATTCCCAAAACTCTCCTTACATTTAGTACGTTAAGGTTTTTTTTACTTGAACATAATTCATATATATATATATATATATATATATATATATAGAGAGAGAGAGAGAATGGATCAATATAGAACCACTACTTAAATATAGAACCTAATGAACTAATTCTGACCATTAAATTCTTAGATTAAGGGCTGAGATCAAATCCCATTTGTTTCCATAATTCAAAACCCATTACCATAAAATATAATAGCAAAAGGGTATTTTAGGTACTTAAAAAAAAGTTAAGCCCCACCACCACATATCAGATTGTATGTTTTGAAATCCATACAACTCTCTTTCTTTCTTTCTCCTTCACATATCCATCAAATTTCTCTCTCCAGTAGCCAACAATCTCCGGTGAATAGCTTCTCTCTCCGACGAAAGTTACGATCATAGTTCTTATCGCCAACAGACAATATACCTACTACCTCACACTCGTAGATCTCTCTCTGACGAAATCTACATACGTCGATGAAGACCCACCAGTTCCACAAATAGGTTTTTCTTCTGATGAGCATGAATCAACAGCAGATTTGCATTTTGGGCGTTTTTCTTGTCAAGAACTTCATCTGGAAGTGGAAGTTGAAGATAAGTGGGATAATTTCTACTTGCAAACAACGTGTTCTTTCACCATCAAACATGTATGTTAGTATGCTAACTAAACTAGTAAAAGTTGTTAGTAACTTTTTTAGATTAGTAGGTTATACACCATCTGTTCCTTCATTATCTCTTTTACAATGGATAGGTCTGGATATTTTTGCATCTCAGTTTTTTGCATTTTCAGTATGGAACTTTGGGAAAGCATATCATGTTAAGATGTTGTTGCTTTTGCATTTTCGATGTGAAATATAGTCGTTTTTTGCATTTCCAGATTGTTGTTTGTTTGCATTTTTTATGTAAAAAGACAAATTTAAAAAAATTTGCATTTCCAAGTGTATTTTCCAGTTTGATCTTGTTTTCATTTTCAGTAATGGATATTGGTTTTTGCATTTCAAATTATGTGAAAATATTGTTGCTTTGCCTTTTCAGAATGTTGTTTGTTGCTTTGCATTTTTAGAATTTGTATTTGCATATAATGTGAAGATGTTATTGCTTAATTTGCATTTTCAGATTGTAGTTGTTTGCATTTCATCTAGGTTTCATTTCTAGTTAGTTTTTTAGTTTCTTCGCATTTCATCTGGTTAGTTTGTTTGCATTTCATCTGGGTTTCATTTTAGACTGTACAGATAAATAAACATGCAAATTTCATTGAAAAGTGTATTTTGATTATTGTGTTCAACTGTTTCTTATGATATTGTAAAGTGTTGTGAATGGAATTTGCATTTTGGGTTTGAATATGTAATTTGTATTTTGGGCTGTTTTTTGCATTAAATCAGATTGTGAAATGTAGATAAGAGTTGTTGGTTTGCATTTTCATTTGCTAATTTAGTGACAACCATGTATGTTATTGCTTAATTTGCATTTTCGATATGATGTGAAGATGTTATTGCTTAACTTGCATTTTCGATATGAAAATGTTATGTGAAAATATTGTTGCTTTGCATTTTCAGATTGTAGTTTGTTTGCATTTCATCTAGGTTTCATTTCCAGTTAGTTTTTTAGTTTGTTTGTATTTCATCTGGTTAATTTGTTTGCATTTCATTTGGGTTTCATTTCAGATTGTACAGATAAATAAACATGCAAATTTCACTGAAAAGTGCAGAGATTGTTTGTATAATTTATACCAATCTTGTATAAAAATATATAGTTTATACTAATATGCAAAGAGATTCAGAATGTTTATCATTTTCTTTGAGATTTAGCATTTTCAGTTTTTAATTATAGAAATGCAGAGATATTGGAATTACAACACTTTGTTTTAGTCTGAATCTGTATTTTGATATCTGGGTTTTGATGTTGTTACTTGCATTTTCAAAGAAGGTTTTTTGATTTGTGAGTCTTTGATATTATTTCTTGCATTATCAACATGTAACTTCTTAAAAATGCATATCATGTTTTAGGTTTTGATGTTTTAAAAATGTATATCATGTATGTAACTTTAATAATACATATGCTATGAAGATGTTGTTTCTTAAATCAGAGAAAAAGTTTTAATTTCTGGGTTTTTATCTTGTTTTTTGCATTTTCAGTATGTTGGTATTTTTTTAGTGGATTGTATCAAGGTTGTGCATTTTAGTTGGATGCATTTTCGTTATTTGCATTTTGGTTTTTGAATGTGGGTTGGATATGCATTTCCAGTTCTTTGAAACATTTTGGTTTTTTACATTTCTAGTTCTTATCATTTTCATCTGGGTTTTATTTTAGTTATCATCTTCATTTTGGTTGCATTTTTGTTATAATCTTCATTTGGGTAGCATTTTGGTTATCATTTTCATATGTGTATTTTGCATTTTGTATCTCTTTACTTCACTAGTTCTTTTTTTTTCTTTTTCTAAGTCACCTGCATTTTTCTCCAGACGATTTTGCATTTTCGTAGTTGTATATTCAAACTTCTTTCTTTCAAACCATTTGCATTTTCGCGGCTACATATTCAAAATTCTTTCTTTCAAACTATTTTGCATTTTCGTTTTTTACATTTTGGTATTTTGAAAATGAAACCCAGATGAACATGCAAAATTTGAAACATTTGCATTTTCAAAAATAAAAAAAGTTTCAGAAATATATCAGGTCTAGTCTTGTTTGAAAGAGGACGAAAAACTGAATCTAATGATCTAATTTGCTTGCTTAAATTCTAAAAAACAAAGAAGTTATGATAATTTAAATGTTTGAGTGTGTTTCTTTTTTAAAAAATTTGTTTGTCTGGAGTTTGAAGCTGGGGAGCGCGTAAGTGAAGTTTTTGACTTAATTTTCCAGTTTTGCCCTTATTCCTTCTTGCCACGTGTCACCACCTAAGGAGGTTTTTTAGGTTCTATGTATAAGAGTGGTTATCTAAAAATGCTCCCACGTTATAACCATATAGAAACCTAAACCTAATCTCTAAAGCAAAAACGCCGCCCACCCCTGCAACCCACGTCTGTCTCACTCACGTATGTCGACTGTTTCATCGCCGCATCCCTCACGTCGTCGTCGTGAAACCTCCGCCTCCCTCACTGACCGCGCCTGAAACACCACGTTTCATCTTCTTCGATGCACGAACCAACAAAACCCTTACTAGAACCACCGCCTCTCTGCTTGCCGCCGCCTGCCGACTGTGCATCTTGTTCTTTCAATGTTCCCGGATACACAATCGATGAATGTTCCCCCGGATGCACCGTAGCCAGTCGACGATGGATGCACATCGGAGATGGATGCACGTCAGCGATGGATGCACGTCGGTGTCGAAGTCCATTGTCGTCGATGGATGAACGCCGGCGATTATGATCCGTTCACCGGATGCACGTCGGGGGTGGGTTCACTGGATGGCGTCGATCGGAGAGAGAGAGAGGACGAAGTGACCGGCGGTTTTTTTGGTTTTGTTGATGATTTACCAATTTAACCTTTTTCAATTTTTTAAATTTCGAATTTTAATGTTTTTATTGACTTTTTTTTGTTGACTCTGTACTTGATCCTATGATCAGGATCTCTCCTTACATTTAGTACTTTAACTTTTTTTTACTAGATCTCTACCCTATATATATATATATATATATATATATATATATATATATATATATATATATATATATATATATATATATATATATATATATATATAGGGGAGGGTTCCATTGAAAACCGATTTTAGTGCGAGAACCAATCTTAGCCGTTGATTTGATAAGTGGAATTCATGGATGGAGAGCGTGAGGGGATCAAGTGTGGCAGGGTGTATGTGAGGAATTCATGGGTGGGCAATGACATTGAAAGAGGGGGAATTGGACGGCTCAGATTGGTTCTCGCGGTTCTCGCATTAAAAATGGTTCTCGATGAAACTTCTTCCTATATATATATATAGGGGAGGGTTCATGCGAGAACCGTTGTTAGTGCGAGAACTGCGAGAACCAATCTCAGCCGTTCCTTGGATATGGGAAGTATCATGGATGGAGAGCGTGGAGGGATAGAGTGTGGCAGGGTGCATGTGAGGAATTCATGGGTGGGCAATGACATTGAAAGAGGGGGAATTTGACGGCATAGATTGGTTCTCGCGGTTCTCGCGCTAACAACGGTTCTCGCATGAACTTTTGTCTCTCTCTCTCTCTCTCTCTCTCTATATATATATATATATATATATATATATATATATATATATATATATATATATATAGGGTGTGGTTAAACAAAGAACCTCCCTTAAACAAAGAACCTAAAGAACCTCCCTGGTAATGACATGTGACACATTGTTTAGGGCAAAAAAGGAAATTAAAAAAAAAAACAATCGGCGCCTACAGCACCACAACCAAAACCCACAACAAACTTAAAAAAAAACCCCATTTACTTTAAATAATCATAACTCGTTCGTTCTTAACAATTTTAACATAAAAATTATACCGTTAGATTTAGTTTTTTGTCCTCTTTCAAACAAGACCGGACTTGATATATTTCTGAAACTTTTTTTTTTTTGAAATGCAAAGTTTGCATTTTGAGTTGGGTTCATTCAAACTCAAAATGCAAAATCTGAAGTTTGCATTTTGAGCTGGGTTCATTCAAGCTCAAAATGCAAAATCTGTAGTTTGCATTTTGAGCTGGGTAATTCAAGCCTAAATGCAAAATCCGTAGTTTGCATTTTGAGCTGGGTAATTCAAGCCTAAATGCAAAATCCGTAGTTTGCATTTTGAGCTGGGCAATTCAAGCCTAAATGCAAACTCCGTTGTTTGCATTTTGAGCTGGGTTCATTCAAGCCTAAATGCAAAATACGTAGGTTGCATTTTGAGCTGTGTTCATTGAAACCTAAATACAAAATGCAAAAAACGAAAACGTACATGCTGCCTAAATGCAAACAAAATTTTCATGTTAAAAAAATTTTAGAAAAATATGGGAAGAGTGATTTTGTTTGAAAGAGGATTAAAAAACTAAAAGATTGGTATAATTTTTTTGTTCAAATTCACAAAATTTAAAAAGTTATGACAATTTAAAAATTTTGGCGGTTTTTTTTTTTAAATCGAGTTTGTTGGGGGAGGAGGGGAGATTTTTCATGTTTACCCTTTTCTTCCTTAATTAATACATAATAATTACAGTTTTGCCACCAATCAATCTCATCCATTGATTTTGATGATCCAAAGGTCCAGATTGGTTCTTTAGGTTCTTTTTTTAACACATGGTTCTTTATTGATTCAATTTCTATATATATATATATATATATATATATATATATATATATATATATATATATATATATATATATATATATATATATATATATTTAAGAGACTATATTCACCGTGTGCCCCATCTAAGTATCTAATTATGAGTCATGAAGGATTACCCGAATAACCTGTCTCTTAAGATGGCTGTGATTTTTACAACTAGTTAATTAATGTAACTTGCACGTCCTTTTTAAAAACAATTAAATATGAGCTACGAAGGTAGATGTAGGGTATGTTTGTTAAACTTTTTAAATAAACATGCTACTTAGCTACATAGACTAATCCTTAATTTTCGATCTGCTTAAATAAGTTTTACATAAACGACATTAATAAGCTCGTTTAATATAATTTATTCCTATTGTATTTATTCCATATATAGAGAGAGAGAGATAGAGAGAGAGGAAGTTCATTTGATAATCGATTTTAGTGTTAGTATCGCGAAAACTAATTTTAATCATTGATTTGATAAGTGAGATATTTGGATGTAGACGTGGGTGATCAAGTATAACAGAGTGTATGTGATAAATTCATAGGTGAGTGATAACATTAAATGAAGGGAAATTTGACAGCTCATATTGGTTCTCGGAATAAAAATGGTTCTCAGATAACATTTTTCACACACACACACACAAACACACACACACACACACGTATCGCATCTGCACAACGCGACAACATCAAATATTTTCTAACTCGATAGCTTATGCGTTTTCGGTATTCACGTACTATAACGACAACTTTTGGTAACATGTCTATTTTTCATTATCTTTTTTTTCATTTTTTTTCTTAATCAACTCTGTTATTATATTTAAAATAAACTTTGGAACAATTAAATAAGAAAAAAAGTCTACTTATAAATAGGGTGTTTATTATAATGTTTTTTTAATAATTAAGTTAATATTTATTGATTTGATTTTTCTTAAATATGGAAGGTTTAATTATTAAGGTGGAGTATAAGAATCTTATTAACTCTGTTTAATAGTTATTTCATATAATAGCTTTCATTTAGTTTGTATGACGGTAATTTAGTAATTTCAATTTACTTAAAATTTAAGAGATTAAACAAAAGACTTAAATGATTTATAATATGGTATGAATATATATTATTGAGAGAATAAATATTAAGGTGAAAATGTGAGAACAACTAACTATCAATTATATTTTGATCTATTAGATCTAACGGTTGCAATTCACCTGTTGCAATTCATGATCGTCGCAACTTATGTTTTGATAATGAATAAAATGATATGACAGATGTAGACCATTGATCAAACTAAATAAAGAGTTAAGATTAAGTTTCTCATTAGCACCTAAATATACATTATATAGGGAACGGTTCAAACGAGAACTGTTTTTCGTACAAGAATTGCGAAAACCAATCTTAGCCCTTGATTAAAAATAATCAATTGCTAAGATTTTTTGGCGACTTATTAATTTTTCATTAATGTCTTATTAATGACGTGTTAATGAGAGTTATTTCGAGAAAATCAAGTCTCACAAATTAATGACGGCTCACCTAGATGGAATTCATGGTTGCGTGTATATATAAATTACCAAAATATTCTTATTAATGAGTAATTAATTACGTTAAAAACAGTTCTCGCAATTTTCGTACCAAAACAATTATCGGTTGAACTTCCGCGTATGTGTGTGTGTGTGTGTGTGTATATATATATATATATATATATATATATATATATATATATATATATATATATATATATATATATATAGGCAAAAGTTCAAACGAGAACTGTTTTTCGTACGAGAACCGCGAGAACGAATCTGAGCCGTTCAATTCCCCTTCTTTAATGTCATTGCTCACCCATGAATTTATCACATGTATCCTGCCACATTTGATTCCCCACATTTCACATCCACGAGTTCCACTTTATCAAATCAACGACTAAGATTGGTTCTTGCAGTTCTCGTACGAAAAACAGTTATCTTTTGAATCATCCCATATATATATATATATATATATATATATATATATATATATATATATATATATATATATATATATATATATATATATATATATATATATATATATATATATATATATATATATATATATATATATATATATATATATAGACAATGCATATATGTTGATACAAATTAAAATTGAATTTGTCTTAAAAAAACATAGAAATTTAAAATTAGACAATGCTTGAATTTATAAATAACATGCATGCCTATATATAAATATATTTGACCATTATTATTATTTTTAATTGTAAAAAGTAAATCAAAGTCGATATTCATACGCAAACCTCAATTATTAAACTCATGTGCTCGATCGCATATAGAATTATATCACATCGCTATCTAAATAGTAATGGCCGGGACTATTCACTTCACAATATTAACTTACGACGAACAACAAGTGGAAAAGGTATAAAAAAGTATTCGTTATTAATATCTGTCGACTAGTCTAATATCATTTCTAATCTATATTATATTATATATTTATATTATATTATATTTATATATGCACCCATCCGATTTTATATTATTTTATTTTATTTTCCATTTAGATTCCTAGCTCTTCCAAGGTATCCTACCTACCATTGTTTTTTCCCCTTAATCTACAAACTAAATTTATCTACTTCTCCATCGGCTGTTTGAATATCTAGCCAGTATCTTGTTTTTAACAGGAATATACGTGTTAACTGATAGTTTGATGTAGAAAGATCACTTTGTCTCTATATTATAATATTCTTAATTTTTTTAATATCAGAATACACACATTAATCTATTCTTAATCTATACCTTTTATTCATAGCTGCGGGACATAAACTAACGACCATAGGTTAAAGAAAACACTTTCTAACACCACATACCGCTAGGCTAATACTCTGTGTATAAGCACGAGAATTTGTTAATGTAAATTTTAAACATTTATGATGTAAAAACTTATTCATATAATAAATCTATACATATCAATAATAAATCAAAAAGCTTTCATGAAAATATGAAGATGAAAAAAGATAATTGATTCACTCACAGTGCGCTGAAAGTTGTTAGTGAAATTAAGAATTGACATGAGTCCAGTAGTTATTGGTGAAAAATGCCGAAGACATTTGCGATAATAGTTGAATCATGAATTAGGGTTTTGTTAAAGAATGCTTTTAAATCAAATCACATTAAGAAGAGACAGGTAACACGTTTCTACTCAGGATTCACGTCCAACTCAAAATTCATGTCTTAAGGCTTTTGACATGAGAAACTTTTCAAAGTGGGTGTTTAGTAGAAAAAATTATAACTCGTTGAATGATGACATCATAACACTTTTTATATATATTAAAGTTAAAGATGATATGTGCAACTACAAACGCTTATGATAGATTTTTCTACATTCACAAACACTTAAATAAGTATAAACTGAAATGACTAACACACCACTTATTTAAATTATTTGTGAGTATGAAAAGTGCGATAAAATATATTGTGTGAGGTTATTGAATTGTATTGTGTGATCTGTTTTAGTTAGTAGTTGATGTCAGTGTGTATTTAAACCACTATGTGATGAATGAAATCAGGCTGTTTTTTAAAAAAAAAAATCCTCTTTGTTTATTAGATTATGGGTATACTAACCTACCTGGAGTAACCATTTGGTACATATCCGCAAAAGTTGTAATAAAATAAATCCAACAAAACCTAATAGCTAGCATGAACAAGATAAAAATAATATTATGTATACATGTATAAAATTGCATAATATGATTATCGAAGGCTATAAAAACTAAATATACACATATGAAAGGGATCGAATAGAAATAACCGGTTGATGTGGATGCCTTTGACCTGTAAGATACATACGTGTATCTCTATATATATATCTCATGAGTCATCACGAGCCAATTATAATATAAACTAAATTTATTTTGTTACTGTTACGAGAAAGTTATGGTTAAAATATATATTTAGGTATGAATGAGAGAATAAATTTTAGCCATTAATTATATGTTGATTTGTTAGATTTAACGATCGCAGTTTAATACCTGTTGCAATTTATGATTGAGTAATAAATATTAGAAGTGTCAATATAGATTATCCTATCAAATCAAATTAAAGATCATAATTAAATATCTTATTCTCATCTACATATATATTCTCATTTTAACTCCTCACTTTACCTATATATATCTTAATGATTTCTTGAATCGAAGCTCAATCTGCCCATAACCATACATATTTCATAGTATAAAAATTAAAATTTAATTTTGATGATAGTACACTTTCTTTACATCTATCTATACAAATATACAAATACATAGATGGTTTAATTTGAACATGATACTAGGTGGGTATGCATATATAGGTTTCTCTCTCTTGATTAATAACAAAACCTCGAGAGGGTTTTTAAGCAATTAATTATACATACATACATATATTATTATATATCACCCATTATACAATTTCTTCATTTTGTTTTACATTTATGATTCTTGTGTCATCAGGGATTTGCGTTAAAGAGATCAAAATTTTATTGGTGAATTGTTTTGTTGTTACTTTTCAACTTTATACATAGGATTTCATACATCAAATAGTTTATACCGACTAAAATTGGTTTTCTTTTATGAACAAGTTACATAATTGGTTTTCGAAGGATACTCTTTAAAACGTCATCACTCCTTACACAAAACTAGCATCGTACCCGTGTAATGCTACGACGTCAAATAGTTTCTGTTTTCCAACATGTCATTTTCAAGAATGTAATAATATGTTATTAGCGCAATTCAATGTTACGAAAAAGTTTTGAACAACATTTTCGTTTTTATCCAATTTTTCTTATATATGTATCAACTATTTTAAATAAATTCTAAAAAACATTAAAAAAGAAAAAAAAATTATATTTATGAAATAAGAAGAGAGAAGTTGATAAGATTTTGGAAATTATGTTGATGTGTGTAACACCGGGTTTCACAAGCTTAAAATTAGCGTAAATTAAAACTTTTAAACTTATTTACACAAAAGGTTTGCAGTGAAACAAACCACTGTTTACATACTAAGTACTGTTTATAGACTTGGCGATCAAGAACAACAAATCAAGCCAAGTCCCAATAATCAAGCCAGTGTTACCACTACGCACTGACCATCGTTACAAAGTATAAGAGTTAACAAACAAGTGTTCCAAAAGATATATATATATATATATATATATATATATATATAGGGGAGGGTTCAAACGAGAACTGCTTTTCGTACGAGAACTGCGAGAACCAATCTTGGCCGTTCCTTGGATATGGGAGGTTCATGGATGGAGAGCGTGGAGGGGATCAAGTGTGGTAGGGTGCATATGAGGAATTTATGGGTGGGCAATGACATTAAAGGAGGGGGAATTGGATGACTCAGATTGGTTCTCGCAGTTCTCGTTTGAACTTTTGCCTATATATATATATATATATATATATATATATATATATATATATAATAACACTACCCAAAGCAACCCGCCTCGCGAGGCCATCCGATCACTAACCTGCGAAAAGAAAAATATCACGAAACATTAGCTACACTAGCTAGTGAGTACAGATTTCACATAAGCACCTATAAGCATGCTATCACGTCACAATATGGCACACAGAGCTAAGCTATCACATAGCGGTGTGCCGACATGTCAGCGGGATCATATCTTGCGAGGTAGCTAGCCTGGCTCAACGATCCGAGCTGGGGCATCAGTCACAACCAACCGCATCGGTGGGGGAGCGAAGAGCAGCCCGCCATCACGTTTGAGCCACTAGGACTCTGTTTGGATCTAATCATAGACCAAGATCCTCACTGTATGTCTAGGAACGGCGGCCTGTAGAACCTTTAACCTGGAAAACCCATCGAGTACCGTTGATCCCGAAAAACACTCAAGGATCCAACCGCATTAGCAAACTGACCTCAACCCCTGCGTCTGTCCGAACAAGAATCATAAACATGTTTGACCCATATGGTCCACAATACACATGCGTATCACATATCACAATTTATATCATTGTGTCACTATATCACTATATCACTGTATCACTATATATACACATGGCACATAGCAATAGGCAACTGATAGCCCTACTTACTGAGTCTCATGGGAAACCGGTACTCACCTCGAGATTACAAGAGGCATATATGAATTCGGCAATTCCAAGAACACACGGAGTCGTCCGAATCACCTAACACATTAGGTTTAGATTTGGTTATCACATACACATAGCGCATGTAGGCTTAAAACACAATTCACAAACTGTCAGCACTGGACAGGCTCCTACGGCCGCATAGGACATGTCCTACGGCCGCATGACACATGCCAAACCCATCCTACGGCAGTAGGGATAATTCCCTGCGCCCGCAGAGGTTCTTTCCAATGAATCATGCCCTACGGCAGCATGAACCTATTCCTACGCCCGCAGGAGCTATTCTTTGGTGACCTACGACCGTAAGTTATGTATCTACGCCCGTAGACCTTGTTCCATCGTCCGTAGACGGTAATCCACACAAAAACACATCCTACGGCCACAGAGACCCTACCTACGGCCGCAGGAAACACAAAAGGCCTCCTACGGCCGCATGAAGTATGTCCTGCGCCCGTAGAAAGTACCTGCACAGCAGGCCTTCGTCCCTGTTCGTAACACAGACCTGCATATCACGTTTTTAACCTCTTTTTCGACCAAAACTCAGTTTTAATCACTTGTTCACTTCATTTGACATCCATGGACACTTAAGAACACATTAGACATAATAATTAACACATAGAACACCATTTTGAACCATCAAAGTGGTGTTTCTCGTTCAACACATAAAAACTAGGGTTCTTGACACAAATCACTTACAAAGATGAAGATGGAAGGCTTCAAGGACAGATTTAAACAACTGAGATCACTTGTATCAGTTTGATTCTTGAGTCCTTCTTCAAAATAGTGAGAGCAAGTGTGTATGTGTGTTTTCTTGAACGTACGTATGTGTGTGTTGTTTGTTTGACTCAAAGGAGTCAAATACAACTTGAACCGCCATAAGGTGGATAATTATCACAAGTGGGTGTTTTGTTCCACTTTTCAACTTACAACTTAACACACACCATCCCGTTTTAACCAACGGGGATATCTACGGAATTATTACGCGAATCCGTATAATACGACATCACTTTTAGACACGTTTGACACTTTTCACATAATCACATTAATTAACACAATATACGTTAGTCACACAAAACACTTAATCAATTCACTTAAAGTCACTATACAAACGCGAGAACACAAGGTACAAGCCTACACTGCTAGGCCTTTTCTCAGGGTGTTACAATGTGGGTGTATAATTGTAATTGTGTTTGTGTGAGGGAGTGTGTTACTAAAAAAGTATATTTTAAATGAATAAAAACATAAAGTAAATTATGAAACTAAAATGGTTAAAAATTAAGTGGATGAGATTAATTTAAATAAAAAGAATGATGAATATGTATTATTGATTGAATTTTAAAAAGTTTCAAGATTAAGAGGAAAGAGAGTGTATAATTTATATAGTAATATAAATAAGATAACTAAAGTATATCGTTAGATAATTCATAATTGTCTGTTACATCTGCATCCTTATATAAATAATCATATTTTGTGGCACATGACATGATCACCTATATATTATACTTTGTAATAAGATATAAAATAAATGTAGCATGCATGCATGGTAGTAGTTCCTTAATTAATGTTAAACTACTTTAAGGCAATTATTACTTTAATAAATCATTAAACATCACAAAAATTATTTAAATTATCTCATTATGGCTAAATTACTTACATGAATACAATTTTAAGGCTATAATATATTTTTCTCTAATTATTCAATAATAATATCTTTTAGTTGTTTTTCAAAATTTATTTTAACAACTAATAAAATGGTTGATTGCAAAAAAAGTAAAGAAATTAGAAAAGGTAGAAAATACATGGATAAAGTTGACTAACATCGCATTTCACATACCATACCCTACTTTTTAAATCAAACATGTTATTGAGCACAAAGTATATATTGTCATCGCCGCCGCATTATGCGGGTGCAATGCTAGTATATATATATATATAGAGAGAGAGTGTGTAATGTTTCAAAAAAATTAATTTTCTCATTAATTATTAAAGAATAGGAAGAGAAATAAAACTTGAATTTTTTCTATTCCCTCTCACGTTGCCAGCCACCCTGCACACCTTTTTTAAAATCACTTTGAACCCATTTCTTATAATTTAAATAACATAAAGATAATAAACTCTAAATAAAAAGTATATTAATACATAAGCTAGCTCAGATTTTTTACCTCCTCAATTATCTTATATATCAATTCACAAATTTTTTAGGCAAATTATCTTGAGATAATAAAGGGTAATTTATTAATTTCCTAAAATTTCATAAGAATTTGATAATATCACGATATTTTATTTCTAATTAAATTAATGTGACTAGAAGATGTAGGATACATGTTTTCTATTCCTAGGTATCTATATAATTATATTTATTATATTTTCTTTGTGTTGTATAACAAAGAATAAGTATTTGAGGATACATAACTTTTAAAATATATAGCTAATCTTAATTTTCGATAAGTGTAATTATTTATAAAAAAATGTTTGCTGAAAATAATATATAACTTAAGTTGCATAATAGTTGGAAAAAAGAATTTAATGATTTTTGTGCAACAACATATAAAATTTCATTACTATTATATTATTATATTTTATTTAAGAAAACATATCAGATGAACGTCTAAAGCTAATGTATTATTTTGTTTTCTATCTGAAGCAACTCTCGGCAAAAGAAAACTCGTTTTAAATTAATCTTGATATATCTTCATCAACAAAAGATTCTCGGATGCATAGACCCTATGCTTAAATATAGTCTCTAACACCCTGTTCTCGAGTTTTTTTAGGAAGGAAAGGAAATGATTTGTAAGGAAAAAATTAAAAACTGTGTTCTTGAGTTTCACTTAAGTAAGAAAAAGAAAGGAAAGGGAGAGGTTTGGAGGGGGAATGTAGGCTTAATTTGTTGTCAAAACTATCCTTTTAAAATTGGGATGATTTGGAAGGATAGAAAATCCTTTCCTTTCTTATCCTTTCATCTCTCACTTAAACTCGAGAACATGGTGTAAAGTCCAAATCTATAATTAACATTAGTTTTATTAAATTAATAATCAAGATCTAATAATGACATTAATGTAATTAATTAAATAAAGATAAGATTTAATTATACAAATAAAAGTATTATTGGAATTCTCACCCCATAAATCACGTTCCTTCCTTTTTTTCCCCTAGTGTCCTTGCCCAGCCAAAAAAGATGATTTTTCTTCCAATAGAAAATGATAACAATTTAAAGTTAAAAATGATAACATTCTACAAATAAATATGATAACAATATACAATATTCAAAATAATAACATTAACCAGATAAAAATGATAAAAATAGACTTCTTTTAGTTGAAAATGATATAAACATACATGTTTCCAGATGAAAAAGATAACAATTTCCAATTGAAAAGTTGAAAATTATAACATTTACTAGATGAAATGATAACAATATACAAAATTCAAAATGATAACATTAATTAGCCAGATGAAATGATAAAAATAGACTACTTCTAGACGAAAATTATATAAATACACATGTTTTCAGTCGAAGATGATATAATTACACTCCTTTCAGCCAAAATAATATAAATACACATGTTTGCAGGTAAAAATAATATAATTTCACATGATTTAATATGATAATATTTTGGTTTCATTTTCATATGGTTTGTGTTTTAAAAATAAAATTTTCAGAAATATGAGAAGAGTATTTTGTTTGAAAGAGGATAAAAAACAAGTTGATTGGTATAATTTTTTTACTTAAATTATCAAAATTGAAATAGTTATAGCAATTTACAAATTTAAGGGGTAAACATAAAAATAAAAAAGAAAGTTGAGGGAATTCTTGAGGAGGCGTATTAGTTTCAATTTGTAGTGCTACCAATTCCTATTTTGCCATTTTAAATGATTGATTGAGATTTGAAATTTAGGAACTATGTTTAAGAGTGAAACTATAAATTGCCTTACCCTATTTATATGTGTGTGCGCGCGCGTGTGTATATATATATATATATATATATATATTATAGGGTTTAGTTTATGAAAATATATCCAACTTGTCATCTTTTGTTATTATGCATATTCATCTTTAAAACTTAGCATTTAATAGATTGGACTCTCAAAACTTACCATTTAATATACCAAACCTTCTATAGCAGGTTACATGGTGATGTGACACCCGTTTTGCTACGTGGCGAATGATGTGGCAAGTGACATTGCATTTCAAAAATAAAAATAAAAATTTATTTTAATAATAATAAGAATAAGATGAAAAGGTTTCAGATCCATGTACTATTTTATTTGCGACAATGTTCACGCGATTATGGATCCTTAAGATTTAAAATGGATTATGGTTCATTTGCTTTAGGTTCAAAGGTATGAAGGTTTTCAGATCAATGTTCTGATTATGTGCATGTAGGTTGTTCAGACATGTCTATTCCTCAAAGATGTATGAAGGTTGTTTAGATCCATCCTTGATTTAGTGTATCGATTTCCTGGGTTTGAAGTTAGAAATGGTCGATTTGTTGGGTTTGTCGATTTAGGGTTTTCTCATCTCTTTACCATCTCCTGCTGGGTTTCTCGATTTGCTGGGTTCTTGTTCCTCTTTATTCGACTTGAGGTTTTATCGATTTGTGTTTCCATATCCATTTACCAAACACAAGTAAGTATAGTGTATCTTTATGATCTTGTTCGGATTAATTTAGGAGTTTTGTTCTTCTTGTTTGACTTTAGGGTTTTTGTTTTCTTTTTCAAACCAGAGCTAGGTTTTGTATTGTTCTTCTTGTTCGTACCTGTTAATCGGATTCATATGTATGTTTGATTTGAATTTTAGCTTGTTGTAAACTTCCAGATATATGGTTTTAATCTCCATTTGTGTTGTTAGATTTTTCTTGTTTAATCGGTCTCTTGTTCGTACCTTTTAGGGTTTTTATATTGTTCTTCTTGTGTTGGTTTGATATTTAGCTTCATCTATAACATTTCTTCAACATGTTCTTCATTTTTTCAAATAATAAAGAAAAACTGATGTGACTATGAGTTAGTTAGTGACGTGACATAAAAAATGAACAAAAAAAATTAGAAAATTACTTATTATCTAATTAATAGGTAATCGGATAAAAATGATAGATTTTGGGAGTCCATTACATTAAACGACAAATTTCGAAGTTCAAAAAGTACAATAGCAAGATTAGACAAGTTGAATGTATTTTCTGAAACAAACCCCACATATATATATATATATATATAAGAAAAAGTTCATGCGAGAATCATTCTTAATGCGAGAACCACGAGAACCAATCTAAGCCGTCCAATTCCCCCTCTTTCAATGTCATTGCCCAGCCATTAATTCCTCACATGCACCCTGCCACACTTTATCCCTTCACGCTCACCATCCATGAAACTTCCCATATCCAAGGAACGGCCGAGATTTGTTCTCGCGGTTCTCGCACTAACAACGGTTCTCGCATGAATCCATTTCAATATATATATATATATATATATATATATATATATATATATATATATATATATATATATATATATATATATATATATATATAAAAATAGCATCAATAAAAAACCCCTTAAACAAAAACCCTAAGGTCTCATTCCTGGCCATTAGATCGATCAAATCAATGATTCAGATCTATAATGACATTATTGTAAATAAGTAAACAATTATAAGATTTAATTTTAGAAGGAAGGGTATTATGGTCAAAGACCCCTTTCTTTTATCAAAAACCCACGCATGTTCCAGCCATCTCAACAACTCCCATTTTTTTATTTTTTTTACCCCTTAGATTTTTAAATGACCATAACTATTTCAATTTTTTGAATTTGAGCAAAAAAATTATACAATCTTCTCATTTTTAATCCTCTTTCAAACCAGACCACTCTTCCTATATTTCTGAATTTTTTTTTTACGAAAATGACGAAAATGATAAAAATATTTATCATTTTCGTATATTGCAAAAAGTATCAGCTTGTTCAGTGAAAAAAAAGCATCATTTTCAGTCATTGCAAAATATAATCATGTAAAGTAAAAAAATCAGCATTTTCATATCAACACATAGTATACAAAAGATGTACACCGAAATAGATAATTTTCGTTTATTGGAAAAAGTATTCAGCATGTACATTGAAATTTTATCATTTTCATAATATCAAACCATGTACAATGAAAAAAAATCATTTTAATATCATCGCAAATAGTATCAGAATGTACATTGAAAAGTTTATTATTTTCGTTCATCATATGGTATCATCATGTACATTGAAAGTTCATCATTCTCATTCATTACACATATCATTTTCGTTCATCACAGGTTAAAAATTACAGAGGGCAGGAAAATGATGAAAACAACGAATTTTATCATTTTCGGCTGTCCCTTATATTCACGTAATAGAAGGTGACGAAAATGATGAATTTTAGTCATTTTCATCATTTTCGTGTCCCCCCTATATATCACATAAACAGCAGGTCCCGAAAATGATGAAATTTATCATTTTCGTGCCCCTTATATATCATGTAACAGCAGGTGACGAAAATGATAAAAATTTCGTCATTTTTCATCATTTTCGTGTCCCCTTATATGTCACTTAAACAGCAGGTCCGAAAATGATAAAAATTTCGTCATTTTAATCATTTTCGTGTCCCCTTATATATCATGTAACAACAAGTGACGAAAATGTTAAAAATGACAAAATTTATCATTTTCGGGACCTGTTATTAGGTAATATAACAGCAGGTGGTGAAAATGATTAATTTCGTCATTTTCATCATTTTCGTGTCCTCTTATATGTCACTTAAACAGCAGGTCCGAAAATGATAAAAATTTCGTCATTTTAATCATTTTCGTGTCCCTTTATATATCATGTAACAATAAGTGACGAAAATGATAAAAATGACAAAATTTATCATTTTCGGGACCTGCTATTAGGTGATATAACAGCAGGTGGCGAAAATGATTAATTTCGTCATTTTCATCATTTTCGTGTCCTCTTATATGTCACTTAAACAGCAGGTCCGAAAATGATAAAAATTTCGTTATTTTAATCATTTTCGTGTCCCCTTATATATCATGTAACAACAAGTGACGAAAATGATAAAAATGACAAAATTTATCATTTTCGGGACCTGCTATTAGGTGATATAACAGCAGGTGACGAAAATGATTAATTTCGTCATTTTTTTTATCATTTTCGTCGAATTTTTTTTTCCAGAAATATAGGAAGAGTGGTCTCGTTTGAAAGAGGATTAAAAAATGAGAAGATTGGTATAATTTTTTTGCTCAAATTCAAAAAATTGAGATAGTTATGATCATTTAAAGATTTGAGTCGTAAAAAAAATAAAAAAATGGGGGTTGTTGAGATGGCTGGAACATGGCGTGAGTTTTTGTTCAAAATTCAAATTTCCCATCTTGCCCTTTTAGATGAGTGGCTGAGATTGAAACTTTGGGGTCTTTGTTTAAGGGGGGGTTTCTATTGAACCTCACCCTATATATATATATATATATATATATATATATATATATATATATATAGACAAAAGTTAATGCGAGAACTGTTGTTAGCGCGAGAACCGCGAGAACCAATCTAAGCCGTCCAATTTCCCCTCCTTCAATGTCATTGCCCACCCATGAATTCCTCACATGCACCCTGCCACACTCTATCCCTCCACGCTCTCCATCCATGATACTTCCCATATCCAAGGAACGGCTGAGATTGGTTCTCGCGGTTCTCGCACTAACAACGGCTCTCGCATGAACCCTCCACTATATATATATATATA
Source organism: Pulicaria dysenterica (assembly GCA_947179395.2). NCBI lineage: Eukaryota > Viridiplantae > Streptophyta > Magnoliopsida > Asterales > Asteraceae > Pulicaria > Pulicaria dysenterica. The sequence goes on from OX359295.1 coordinate 61,914,073, forward strand.
TAGGGGGGATCCATCGAGAACCATAAATCTTGCGAGAACTGCGAGAACCGATCTACACCGTAGATTTAATTGATCAATGGTTAAGAAACAAGGAGTGGCAAATTTGTAAATACATGTGCACTGATTCTTTTTAGAAAAAACACGGAGGGGCATGGATGTAATTTGATAAATAGGATTTAATTGAAAAAAGAAAAGAAAAAATATATAAACCCACCTCATTTAATGAGATACAGAAAGAGGGGAACGGAATCACACTTCCACGATACGCTAGGGCTCAAAAGTTCCAAAGATCGGCGGTGAAGTTCCGACATCTTCTCCAAAATCGACGGTGAGGTTCCGGCGATATCTTTGAGCAAATCGACGGTGTAGTTCCGACGATCTCTTGTGCAAATCGACGGTGAAAGTTACGAAGATCTCTTGTTCAAATCGATGGTATTGCATTTCTCACTCTATCCTTCTTCCCGCTTTTGCATTACACTCCATCCTACAAAAATATCATCAATCATCATTCAGATCTTACAAAAAAATAACAATTATACGTTTTATTTGTTTCTCCTTGTAATTTCTCTGCAATATACGGCCAAATAAACATGATGTTTACTAATTTTGCAATTATCACCATTAAAACATCACCACATTTTCAGTTATCAGCTAACTTATATGTAACAATTTTGAAAATTAGATATAGGATCCTAAGTTATATATATAGTTAGCATGGTGAACCTAATCAATATTTTATATGAATCTGCCATAGATTATGCTAATGACAATAATAAAGAGATGGTTTATAGTTGTTAATGTCATCAAATATGCACATTACATAACATTTTATATACATGATTGTTTGCTTTTATGGTAATAAACTCATATGAAGTATATTGTATTAGAAATGTTTTATGTATTTATTAATTATTAATATCATGTTGAAACATGTTTTACCTTTCCGGTTATCTGGCTGTACATGGCAATCAGATCTTGTACTGTGGACTCAAAATATGTTGTTGCATCGTAACTCTGAGGGAGATGAATTACAAAAATTAAGATTTAATTGCATTCGAAGGTTGATGTTTGTTGTTTTGATTGCAGGTTTGAAGTTCATTAAAAACAACTGGCTTTGCTATGAAAGAAGGTATGGTTAAATCATCTGCCTTCTGTTTTAAATCATCTTATGTTAGTACTGATTACATAAGAGCATCATAGTGTGTCGGTTACATATATTACATAAGAGCATCATAGTGTCTTGATTACATATATGTTAGTACTATTACATAAGAGCATCATAGTGTCTTGATTACATATATGCTGATTACATAAGAGCAACATAGTGTGTCGATTACATATATGTTAGTATTGATTACATAAGAGCAACATAGTGTGTCCATTTCATATATTACATAAGAGCATCATAGTGTGTTGATTACATATATGTTAGTACTATTACATAAGAGCATCATAGTGTCTCGATTACATATATGCTGATTACATAAAAGCAACATAGGGTGTCAATTACATATATGTTAGTTTTTTTTACATAAGAGCAACATAGTGTGTCGATTACATATATGTTAGTATTGATTACATAAGAGCAACATAGTGTGTCGATTACATATATGTTAGTATTGATTACATAAGAGCAACATAGTGTGTCCATTACATATATTACATAAGAGCATCATAGTGTGTTGATTACATATATGTTAGTACTATTACATAAGAGCATCATAGTGTCTCGATTACATATATGCTGATTACATAAGAGCAACATAGGGTGTCAATTACATATATGTTAGTATTGTTTACATAAGAGCAACATAGTGTGTCGATTACATATATGTTAGTATTGATTACATAAGAGCAACATAGTGTGTCCATTACATATATTACATAAGAGCATCATAGTGTGTTGATTACATATATGTTAGTACTATTACATAAGAGCATCATAGTGTCTCGATTACATATATGCTGATTACATAAGAGCAACATAGGGTGTCAATTACATATATGTTAGTATTGTTTACATAAGAGCAACATAGTGTGTCGATTACATATATGTTAGTATTGATTACATAAGAGCAACATAGTGTGTCAAATACATATATATTAGTATTGATTATATAAGAGCAACATAGTGTGTCGATTACATATATGTTAGTACAATACTAAGAATCTAGAGGTCGATGCTAAAATGCATGTGTATCTTATTATCCGATATATACAAGTGATCGATACTATTATAGTATTGATTACATAAGACGAGTTCTGTGATTATGGCCCAAATCTAAAATAAAGATTTGATTGTACAACTATATTGGTATATACATGTTGCTTTGATTGTACAACCTGATCTAAAAACAAAATCAAAATTATTTCAGGTGTGCGTAAGAGTGGTAGACTTGCTGAACTATACACCTTTTTAAAATTCAAGAATACAAAAGATGATCCAATAACATTGGATTTTGATGATGATGAATTGAACAAAGAATCTGAAGAAGAAGGTAGATCATATGATGACTTTGTAAAAGAAGGTGATAGTGATAGCGTACAAGAAGGTGCTGAATCAGAAGAATCAGAAGAGGAGCAAGAAAGTGAGGATAGGGTCAATGAAGATGAAATTGTTTCCCCTGTTGGAATTGATTTTGAAGAAACTAGTGAAGATAACGATAGTGTTGAAAATGATCAGAATGAAGACATTGAGACACCGATAGGTATGAGTTAAAGTATATTGTTAAATAGTGATACATAATAAAAAATAGTTATGATAAAGTCTAAAATATATATATATAATGACAGATACTCCTGTGAAGATTGCAAAGCCGAAGATAGTAGGTCGTTTTGGTATGCATTTTGATAATCAAAATAATACTTATTGATATATTTAATGAATTTTAGTATAACGTGTAAACTTTTTTGTATACAGCTGGAAAGCAGCCAACTGGGAAGGAGAAAACAAAAATATTCCCAACAAACAACGTAGCATTAGATACCCCACTTAGAAAGATGATCAAAAAATATGTGCAAAAGGTTTCCAAAAAAAGTATTAACTCTATTTTCGTAAATACTTGTAGCATTAGAAACTCAGTCTCATGATATATCTAGTACATATGCTCTTATATATACACAACCTGTGTATATACATATATATATATATATATATATATATATATATATATATATATATATATATATATATATATATATATATATATCAGTACTATATATGACAGCGAGAATTGAAGCTTCTGAGTTTAACAAACTAAATTAACACTTGTTACACCCAACTTTATAACTTCACTGTATGTTACAATTATATGTGATTACGAAAATGATACATACAGATTTACTGATCTTAAGTAATTTGAATTTTGATATTGATATAACCTATCCAATTTAGAATGTATGTTACAATTATATGCGATTATGGAAAATCTGCATCTAATTTTGGTAAATACTTGCAGCATATGTGAAAAAAATGTAACTTCTTATCAAATTAACTCGCGCACATGTATAGGTACTAGTACACAAGGAGTGCGGTCGTCAGAAAGGCAGAAAGCATTATATGGTAAACCTAAGGATGATACTGTTGTAGTTAAAAAACGAAAGAGGAAGGGTATATCGATACAAGCAGATGATGAAGCTGAAACTTCAAACGATGTGAAAAAAAGGAAAATGAAGGGGAAAGCAAAAGTAGAGGATGAGGGAGTAAAGATTAGAAAGAAAAACACGGCTGTTAAAAAAGTTAAAAAATCTTTACGCACACGATGCTCACCAAAAGCTTTGTTCATAGCCATACAAAACCTAACAAAAGAACAAAAGAAGGTCGTATCAGAGATAGGTTTTGGACCAATGCTAGGAATGCAACTTGATGGTGTGACTGCTAAACTTGGGTATTATGTGGTGGTCAATTTTGACCAAGATAGTCTGATAATTAAGCTGGAGAAAGGAATAATACAAGTTAGTGAGTTTAATCCATGAAATGTTGGGAATACCAACTGGAGGGGTGAACATACATGATCTGAAGGACGTTAGAGGTGAAGATAAAAGAACAACAAAATGTAGGTTGAGGTATGGAGCATTTGTATCAGCGAGCGAATTGGTCAACAATATACTATCTGGTGAGGTTGATTGGAACTTTGTTCTTGATTTCCTAATGTTGTTTGCGTACACAATGGGAGAGTGCAACAAGACAGGATGGTGCAAAACTAACGTGATACGATACTTGCGTCCTAATATGAAGATAGATAGCATTGATTGGTGCAAGTACGTAGCATCTTGCATGCTCCAATGTAAAAACAATTGGAATCGTAAAGACCCAACGAGTTTTTTCCTTGGTCCAATATCAGTTCTCGCGGTAAGATTTAATTCAAGGATGTATTCTTTTTAAATAAAAGTGTTACACAACTACAATAACATGTATTGCATATGTTTATAAAAGTGTATAATAGTACTATAATGTTAATGAATTCTGAATGCAGCTTGTGTACTTGGATGGTACATTCTGTGAAAAATATGATGTGGCACGTAGACGACCAGCAGTGTTGGGATGGACTCTAGAAAAGATGAGAAGAAGGGAGGATGTGGAAATAAAGAATGGTGGTTTGGGTCTGTGTAAAAAACAGCCTAAGTTGTCGTGGGTTAGCAAAAAAAGTGCTTCTGGTGAGGATTCAAAAACAAGCACAGATAAGGGCAAAGAAGATGCAAGCACGAGCCGTAAGATGCCCGAAACAATTGATGTAAGTATTCTGAAAATTTAATTCACTAGCTCCATGGAATAAAAACTTCTGGTGAGGTATTTCCCTACATTTCAAGTGGGGTTCTACGGGTTCAGGTTAACCCAAATACCCTTAAATGATTCATTAAATCATATATACATACTAATTACTGTGCATTTATGTTATGTAGTCAGTCATTTATAGATCAGTATTCTTTAGCTGGTTTGGATTTGAAAACATGTGCACATTTATTAACCCATCTATAGCACAACCCCATATCCTTAGGTTTTTAAAGTCATAGAGTCCTTATATCCGAGCATGCATGCATCTGCACACTTAAACATTTTTGATGAAACATGGTTATATCGCCTAGAAATTTCATATTATTCAAACTGTAGCTTATATAGTTGTAGCACTGTAGCTTATGTCTTTTACTCTTCGCTCATATTTGTATATGTCATGCGGGCTTGCGCCCCTCCTGTTTTCTAAATTTTTAACTTTGATGGCGATTTAGTTGGCATATAATTACCCCTATTCAGCTATTTTCTTTAGCTATAAGTGTACTGCTAGCATAAAAAATGACATATCTATATTTTAGAAGACGGTAACAGTAAGATTTTAACTATTTTGTCTGATGAAGTTTGTTAATGTCCTATGCAATTTCAGTTTATGATAATTATATGCAAAAAAATTTATTATTTGTAGGATTATGAGAAAACGTTGGGGAAAATTCTACGAAAAATTAACAACCATGTAGAAGAATTTGAGACAACTTACAAAAAAGGGATGGCAACGTTTGAGAATTCTGAGGCATTAAAACTCGTCAAAAAACAGTTTGATGAAGTTATCAAAACGAACAATGCCATGCAGGAGACTGAAACTCCTAGGAAGATGACAGAGGTTGAAACAGTGGTGAACATTGGTACAGAGAGTGCATTTGGGTTTGTAGACCCAGAAAATGATTTTTGGACGACTCCAGAGGTCGAAAAAGCTTATGAGGAGGCAACAAGGAATGTTCAAAGTTCTGACAAAAACAACACTGCCAACAAGGAATGCACACCTAGTTTTAGTCTTGGGTTATCACAAGAAATTCAATGTCCCACAACGTCCCATCTTGTTCCGATAGGTAATGTAGAACCAATAAAGGCAGTACCACCCGCAGATACAGGTCATGAAATGGTAACACGTGGTTCAAAACGACTTTTAAACATTTCAAATGCGATGAAATCACCATATGTCTGCAGAATAATCGACGAAAAGAAATGCATCACCGCTGAAGAACGTAGGATATGTAACTACGTATTTGTCTCAAATGAAATTGATACGTAAGTTTTGTGAGATTTACAAATATTTTATTAACGTATTTTTTTTATGTGACGCACTACACTAATGTATATTTTACAACTCTCCCTGTGCATAAAAAACCCCCACAGTGAACACGTTTTTGAGACAGGATACGGGTACAAGTTACTTAGAGACGTTATGGCAACAATCAAGCCTGGCGAGTGGGTAAATAGTAATGTGATCGGCTGTTGGACAAAGATTTTGAACATTGAAGAAAAATATAGGAGTCCAAGCTCACCACGAAGGCTTTTTTGTCACACTACAATGATTGTAAGTCTAAAAAATAACGATTACATTTTGTTTATAAAGAAAAACATACCATCATTACATAAAAGCATCTTAGTGTGTCGATTTCATGATTACATATATGTTAGTAGTGATTACATAAGAGCATCTTCTATGTGTTTGACTACATATACGTTAGTACTGATTAAACAAGAGCATCATAGTGTGTTAACTTACATATATGTTAGTACTGATTACACGAGAGTATCTTTTATGTGTTGATTACATATATGTTAATACTCATTACATAAGAGCATCTTCTATGTTTCGATTACATATATGTTATTACTTATTAAGAGCATCACAGAGTGTCCATTTCATGATTACATATTTGTTAGTACTGATTACATAAGAGCATCATAGCGTGTTGATTACATATACTACTGATTTGAACGATTTAACAAAAGGATTATATCGATCAGTTAGGGTTTTAAGCGTATTATAGTACTGATTTGGTTCATTACTTTTACCTTGTAAATGCCTTTTGGTTTTTGGACTGGTGGATGCTATGATTATTGTGTTTGTTGGTTTTTTTGGTGAACTTCAACTTGTTTGACAATATTTATACTACAAATGTATACAAATGTATTCAAATGTATAATTAATTACATTTTTGTTGCATTGGATTTAGAAAAAAATGTAAAAATAATTCATGTATATTTTGTAGTCCGATGCTATGTTTGACGATGTAAAGCTGACGGATGAAGTGTTGCAAATGTACAAGACCAACATGTTGGCAGTGGTGAATGGATTTGAGGATCAACTCAACTTGCGGAATCAAGATATGGTGATGATAAAAAAACAGAAAAAGTAAAATACAAAAGATAATGAAAATATATGTAACTAACGTTTGTACCCATTTTAACGATGCAGGTGTTCTTCCCGATGATTGCTGTGAAGCACTATTACACCATCTGTTTTGACATAAAAAACCGGAACATAGACCTGATTGATAACAGAGTGTATGAGGAAGATGTGTTGGATAACTACGATGTGTTTCCGGATTTTATGGTAAGTTATTTTTCATACTTTTTACATGCAAACAATTCTCTCTTGATGTATACGTGCTGATAAATATTATTAAACGACAATTAAACAAACATAGATTAGCATAACTATTTACATGATATTTAAAAAGGCTTGTTGAGGTAAAATTTGGAAGGAGTATATTTATATACATAGACACATGCATACAAAAATCTTGTTGTTTGCTGACTAGTTACTTGGACCACTCAACCTGTGCATGTTATCTGCTTATGAAACATCTTTGCTATTTTCTTATAGTCTACATTCTTGATATATAGCTATAGTTTTTGAAAAATTAAACAAGAAAACTTTTAATGTTAAAAATTATGATTTATTGACAGTTTTAAAAATATTTACTTAACAATTAAACAAACATGAATTCATGAAACACCCTCGTTATATATAGTTATTATGTTAAAAGCGCGACTGTTTTTATGTGTAGAAATCGCTTTTTGTGGCGTACCTGAAGATGGTCGAACATCCGGCAGCTGATGAAATAGATCAACAAGATATACAGATATTAAACATGTCATGGAGATCTGTTCGAAACCAAATAGATTATGGGATTTTTATTATGCGACATCTAGAAACGTATATGGGAGATGAAGGGCGAGGTTGGCAGTGTGGTCTAGATGAGAGTGAAAGGGTACAAAAAGGAATATTGAACAAGCTGAGGTACAAATACACATCGAAGATACTGGTGTCTGAAATGAATCTGCTACGTGAAGAAGTGATAAGGAAGGCAGAAGATTATGACAAAGAGAAGAAATCATCCAAAGATAACAAAATAGAGAAAGTTGATAAGGGTAAGGGGGTAAAGAAGTAGAGTGTTAGGCTTTATTGTTTAGATTGTTAATAAGTACATATGGTTGAATGTCCAAAATACAGATTAGTATTTGTTTTGTCTATGGTCATAAGTAGGAATGGTTTTCCTTGCTTATGCCATAGAGGTTGGATTTCCTTGCTTATGTCTTGTTAAGGATTGATGACCTTTTAGTATGCCCTTGTGATGTTACACATGTGTAACCTGTGTTGCATGTATGCTTTTGTTATAAAAAGTTGCGTATGTGTTACCTCTATGTTACATATTTGCACATGTTCTGTACAAAAAAATTATGCATTTAGATAGAGAAATGTCTAATTAGCATCCCCATTTTCCAGTAAAAAAGAAGAGTTATTATATTTAGACAAAATTTACCAAAACCGGGTCTGATGTGATCCTTATTTTCCACCTTTAGTAGGTATAATACAAATTTACTTTGTCGTCTATTAAACCTCCATTAGTAGAGAGGATACTAAAATAAGTTATATTCTAAGATTTTGAACTGATCAATATGTAAACAAAGAATCATATCGTTGAAAATCAAACGTGATCAGATTGATATTGTAATATACATTCTCAAATCCACAAACAAAAATGCTAAAAAAGAGCACTATATATTTAGAATGAAACATGCAAAATCATAGTGTGTCGATTACAAAAAATGAGTGTTGATTATGTGTTATTACTTTTTACATAAGGGCATTATAGTTTGTCGATTACATATATGTTAGTACTCATTACGTAAGAGAATCATAGTGTGTCGATTACAAAAAGTGTTAGTGTTGTTCAAAATATGTTTAAAATATAGTATAATAATATGTTGAACAACGCATACTTATCTACACATGTATCTAGTGTTGCATATGTGTTATCTATGTTGCACATGTGTTATCTATGTTTGCATAATTGCATCGATGGGTATGCTGTTATTTCTTTTTGTGTGTGTGTGTGTGTTTGGGGTGGGTTATGCCATTGGGTACGTAATATGACTTGATATAATTTGCACATATGAAACATACTTTCACATACAAAAAGCACTTGATATAATTTGCATATATGCAGCATCACCTTCTGAACAAAAAGTTAGAAAAACCCAAAATTGTTTTGCATATATAAAAAACGTGACCTCCAAAAAATGTTCCATACGCAAAGACAAGTTCAAAACATGACCTCTAAAAAATGTTCCATACGTAAACTTATTAGCCTAAACGATACAAAAAATGTAGAAAAACACATAGAATTTCAATAACAGGTAATGAAAATAATGCTCAATCAACATCCATGAAAACATCATCCAAGATCTCATCTTCCATCCCCAACTTTGTCACAAACTCTGAATCTGACTGTGACTCCTCAAGATCCTTTGAACCTGTTATTGTAGGACAATTCCTGGAATCATGTTTACGAACGTATTTTCCGCATGTATGACACTTTCGTTTCTTTTTTTTCTTACATGCATGAACAACTTTTTCTCCTGGGCCAATTAATCTCTTTTGTGTTCCACAACCTTTGTTCCTGATACCTTGAGGGACTTTAATCACAACCTTCTTTGGTGGTTTAACACCAAGCAATGTTTCCATCACCTCCTCACTCGTCTTTGGCGTCGGATCATTTGGGATGATGCTAAACACTTTATTCTTCAATTCATTCAACTTGTGTATGAAGGCTGAAAATTTTTCGGTATTAGACCTCAAACGTGCAACACATGATTCTAGAATATCAAACGCTTCATTCGCGAAATTTTCGTTCTCGTAATTGTTTTGGCCCTCTTTGTTTCTTTTCATACGTATCTCAGGGGGAATCACGTCCCTTCTCCACCTTTTAAGGACATACAAATCTGGTATGTGTGAGAAATTATAATCATTAAGCACAAAAAAGATATGCCGGCACAAATAACCATGTCTTGTGAAATGCTTACAACTACAAACAACAGTATTATCTTCTTTGTTCAAAACCACCTACAGAAAAAAATATTAAAATTGTAAATGCAATACGAGCATAAGGAATAATACACATAAAAACGAAAAAAAATATAAAAAATATACCTTAAATTCAGCAACAAAAGCCCCATGTTTATTTTTGTGCCTTATTGTGCACACTTAAGAATTACCATCAGTTACCACACATTTTTGGCTACACGTGTATAATCTTTTTACTATCTCTTTCTGGACAAGGTTAAACAATGACCGAGTATACACATTTGCAGCAAATCTCTCAATAGGCAAATGCGTCTTCCATAATGGAAGTGTATTCGTCGTTGCATTATCAAGTAGTTTTTGGTTATACCTTTGTTTCTCCATCGCGGTTTCAAAACATATCATAAACTGCACAAGACTATTCCCACAGCTAGAATAAAGGCGAAAAAACGAGTTTTCAGATTGAACGAGATGTGGTCTTCATTAAACAACACATAGGTATCTCTCTAAAAAAAGCAGGTATCCATCTTTCCCTTAACTCAAACATATCTGAAAGCCACCGATTATCATGCAAATTATACCGAGAGATCAATGATGCCCATTCCTCTTCAAATCTGGAAGGTGTCATAAAGACGTTCCATACTAACTTATGCAAATGTTTCTTCATATTAGAATTTTGTAACAAATCGCCACTAATCTGAAAAAGACAAAACATACTACATCTATAAGTAATTGAATCTATAAAGAATGTATCATTATGGATAAAAAATGGACACAATCAAAACATATTGCCTATGTGCAACTTAGTTATACCATGCAAAAAAATAAAACAAATAAAATACGAAACACCAACACTACCTTTGCTGGTAACTTGTTCATTATGTGCCACATGCACAACCTATGAGTAGATTCAGGAAACACAGAAAGGATAGCTTGTCGCATTGCAGGGTCTTGGTCAGTCAGCACAAGTCTAGGTTGTTTACCATGTGCTTTCAAAAAAGCTTCTAGCAACCATTTGTAGGAATCTATAGACTCGGACCTCAACAGACCAGCTCCAAAAGTAACACACTTGTTATGGTTGTCAACACCAGTAAAAGGGACAAAAATCATGTTGTACCTTGATAAAAAAAACACAAAAATACTTACTTTGTTAGTTTCATACGTCGCATCAAAAAACAAAGAAACTTTTATATGCAATGATCATTAAAAAATGAAAAAAAACATAAATACACCTAAATAACATTACAAAACACCTACTTGTTAGTTCCATACGTCGCATCAAAAGCAAGAACGTCACCAAAAATGTCGTAGCTACATTTCGCAGTTTCATCAGCCCAAAATAAGGACGTCAACTCGTTGTTCACAACCTGATACTCAAATGAATAATCGGGGACACATGTCTTGTGAGTGTTTAACTTGTCAACTAACATTTGAGCATCCTTATCACCGATAAATCTATTCATGTCACGTCTAAAGTTTTTAAAGTCCACAACTGTTCCACGAACATTAATGTATCCTCCTTGTAACAAAGATCTAAGTCTGTGAGCCTTCGTAGGCCCAATATTCGAAGTAGACACTTTGTGTATAAATGTTTGATCAGCAAACGTCAACTTTCTGCGAGTATTTGATAAGTCCGCATTGCTATCATCGAACAAAGAATGATTGTGCTTCTCAACAAACTTTTTCACTATGTATGTACCAGAACCATTCACCTCCCCAACCCCAATGCAAGCTTTGCAATCAGTAACAAAAAAACTGGTATTGCGCTGTTCTTTGGGTTTATGATCTGGTTTAAGTGAATCTTCTACTTTGTTTCGTGCTTTACCGGCTCTGTTACATACCACATACCGATTTGTAATACTAACTTGGTTCCTTTTAATCGTTGAAATACGAGTATCAAAGCCCGCCTTCTTTGCATATTCATCATACATTTTTTTAGCATCCTCAAAACTAACAAACATAGCACCAACTTTGGGCTTTAAATCATCAGAAACAATTGGGATCCAATGTTTTGTTGCATTAGGTGTCTCAATGACATTACTTAAGAATGTTTTGTGACCTATAAAAAGAAATTTGAAAACAATTATAATAACACAAATAAAAATGCAACTAAAATAACTTGTAGTTATTCTTGTACTCTTATAACACATACATTACAGCTAAAAAAAAGACACAAAATTGATCCGAAATAACTACAAAACTGATCGATAAACTACATGAATCAAGATTCAAAGAATGTCGTGGTTAGCTTAGAAAGATGAGTGCTTTATGTTTATGAGTTCATGCTGACAACTACAAGAAATGGAGCAAAGAATGTCAAATTGCAAGAAAAGGCCAACATATATGTTATAAAATAAAGTCAAAAGAAACAATGGGTCACAGTTGGAATGATGGACAAATGCTATATAAAGCATCAAGAAACACAAAAAACAGTAATCCCTAATGCACAACCTATTGCAATGCTCAAATATACCATTCTTTCCGGGTGAAGAATTCACATTGAAATCAGATTCCATATCGACATTGTTGTTTGGAGTTACATTACCGATACCTTCTTCACCAATTTGTATCGAAGAAGACAACACCTCCATCTTTGATGCTGAAAAATCAAACAACAAAAATAGAACATGAGAAATACATAATCAACAACCAAAAACAGAAACAAAAACAAATACATCGATACACATAGGAGCCCTAATCAATAAAAATTTCTGCTATGTTCATACAGCACATGAATCCAGATTAAAAAACAATCAAAATCTAAGAAATCAGAAGCAAAAAAATCAAAATCGAGATTAAAAACCGAAAAACGAACCTGCACAACAGTTAATTTGCAAAAACGAACCTACATCAATGAATGTGAAAAAAAAGAGTTTATCACTGAAATTGTGCTCTGTTCATACAGCACATGAATCCAGATTATAAAAAACAATCGAAATCTAAGAAATCAGAAGCAACAACATCAAAATCGAGATTAAAAACCGAAAAACGAACCTGCACAACAGTTAATTTCCAAAAAACGAACCTACATCAACGAATGTGAAAAAAAATAGTTCATCACTGAAATTGTGGTCTGTTCATACAACACATGAATCAAGATTAAAAAAAATAGAAATCTAAGAAATCAGAAGCACTAAACCAAAATTGAGATTAAAAACCAAAAAACTAACCTGCACAACAGTGAATTGGAAAACGATATGTGATTGATTGCAGCGAACAGAGACTCGACGACCAGAGATAAAATGTCGACTATTGGGGCATGCTTCTCGATGATTAACTACGAATTAGGGGAAGAAAGAATAGCTACGAATTAGGAGAAGAAAGATCAAAATCTGGAAAGGATAATCTGTGAATATGGAATGTTGAATGTCAAAAGAATCTCGAATCACGTTTGAAACCTTATAACAGACAATATGATCAAAAATGACATAAAAGCCCTTTCATAATTAAATCAATATATATTTAATTAAAAAAAGGAGAGCTTAGATGGACGGTGTAGATCGGTTCTCGCAGTTCTCGCAATATTTATGGTTCTCGATGGAACTTCCCTCTATATATATATATATATATATATATATATATATATATAAGTCATGATTAAAATTTTTAAATCCATTTCAATATCATGGATCGAGTGATCATTAGTGAAAATTGAATGCTTTAATTATCTTAAGTATAACATATATATTTTCAGAAATTAACAAAACAATTTAAGCAATTTTTTTGGGGGGGACAATGTAAGCTATAATTATCGACAATCAACAATTAATTTGACAAACTTGCAGATTATGAATATAAAACAATATTCCAATTTGGAATCCATAAGGCATAAGCAATACTAAATTACCTACACACATGAGCACACAAGACTTGTTCCAAGTTCGGGTATAATAAATAATTAATTAATGTAGTGATTGTCTGTTAATTAATGGACAATTAACCCCAGCTAATATTATTATTAAATAAACAAACAAACAAGAGGGCTAACTTCCACAAGTAATATATACCATTCTTCGCAAGGTATCTTAATTAATTACATACTAATATACTATAGATGCTCAAGAATATCGACGACTAAATTATACCGCATCTCTTTTTAATTTGTATGTCAGAAAGTGAAGGTGCTATTGAATTGAAAAAGTTGCTCAACTTGTGGAGATCGATGAAACCTTTATAAGAATATTCTTATTATATGTACGTTACATCATATTTGATAATTCAACTATGTTTATATATAAAAATGTATTATTGTAAGGTTTTGATTTCAAACCATAAAACTAGGATTGGATGTTTAATTTGATATTGAAATAGGTTTTGCTTTTAGATAACGACCGGGCACGTATTTACATAATTACATATCGTTTTTATGTGTTTTAATGTGTTTGTATAAATATCTATCAAACTTTGTCACTTTAATGTCAGGATTAGCATTATAGAAGTGCAACAATAACTTTCATTTTATACATGTAAAGTCATTGATGTTTCAATCTACCTGTCAATATAGTACACGGTGCCAATATTGTCTATAAACTTGTTAAATCTATAGATTTTCAATAAATATTATAATTCTCACTGAAAAATGGCGTTTAAGCTAAAAATATGGCCAACAAATGTCCCTTGGTTCAATATAAGCTTACAAATACTGGTTTTTGTAAGTAAAACTCGTCACATTAATGATGATTTAGTTCACTTTAATGTCAGATAGAACTAGTTTCCAGAAGAATATGATCGGAAAAAAAATCTATGTAAATAACACAAAATCAACAATAGTAATACTTAGTCTTGCGTTAGCGGTGTATGAGGAAGGTAAAATGTAGACAAACATATCTCTATTCATAGGTAGATATACTGTTTTTTTTTAAGATTTCTGACATTGAGAGACGGAAGGAAAAGAAAAACGATTATAAAGTTCACTAAAAGATATAAAATGAAAAAAAAGTAGAAAAGTAAATTAATAAGAAAATAAGAATAATCATAAAACAAAATTAAAAAAATAAAGATAATATAAAAGAGAAGGAAACGAGGTTATCTTACTACTATATAATGCATTTATTTTTCTCTCTCTTCAAATTTTAAGACTACTTAAATTTAAGTAGTCCAAACACTTATGCACAATGTACAACCTTCAAATCACCCTTATTTTCATCTAAATTAATATCATCCACTCAATTTTTAACTATTTCACTCTCTTAATTTACTTTAACTTTTTATTTATTTAGAATATACTCTTCCACTAACACATATTTTCACACAAACATAATTATCCACTCACATCAATATTATTTTCAAATTTTATTAACTTTTCTATCCTTATTTCATAAATATAAATATTTGTTTTTATTTTAATGATTTTAGAATTTATTTTTAAAATTAAAAAAATAGATGCTACAAATATAAGAAAATTTGAAAAAAAACGAACATGTGGAAAACTTTTTTATGACATTAAATTACGCGAATAACACATAATTACATTTTTGAAAACGACATTCGCCAAGCATAAACTATTGTCACCGCAGCATTGCGCGGGTACGCTGCTAGTATAATAAACACACATACACGTCAAGATATATACGAAAATAACATCGATCTGTCCTATTTAATATAAGCGTACGCTTCTATTCTACTCCCTCTGTCCCATTTTTATTGTCCAGTATTGACTTTTTAAAGTCTTTCTTTTTCAACTTTGACCTTAAATATTTTCTTGTTTGTGTTATATAATATTTGATACAAAATATATGAATGCATTGTGTTTTAAATGTAAAATTCATTGATATAATCTTCATGAGGTATTATATAACCGAAACAAAAATATTTAAGGTCAAAGTTGGAAAAGAAACACTTTAAAAAGTCAATACTAGACAATAAAAATGGGACGGAGGGAGTATCTATTATTGTTGTTAAAACTTATTTAATCGACATTCTTAGTATTCTTTACATATAAAGTTACTTTTTTAAGAAAGATTATAAAATCGATCTCCGTAAATAACATAAATTTAATAAGAGTGAAAAATGTCGCTAAATGTTGCTTGCCAGAGATGCTAAGTAGCCAAAATTGGTGATACATATTGGTACATGATTTCTTTTAGATAGGGATGAACTAATAAATTAGCAATTTGTTAAAAAAAATTTGGGTTTAGTTACAATAATTATATCAAACTTGTCACTTTTTCCTATTTTATATACCTATCTTTCAAAACTATCATTTAACGTATCTAACTCTCAAAAACTACCATTTAATACATTATAACCTGTGATGTGACAAAGGTCATGAGTGATGTGGCAAGGGTCATGGGTGACATGACTTTTCTCTATTAACGTATCTAACTCTCAAAAACTACCATTTAATACATCATCTGCTCCCAACATCATCGGCCATCACCGTCTTCAACAGCTCCGGCTCCTTCACCACCGCCTTCAACAACTACGATCGTTTCAGATATGGACTTCGAGAACCCAAATCTACTTTGCCATTCAAGAATACCATTCCAGTTGGGATCTCAATGAAGAACACCATCGTTCCAGATCTACCATTAGAGAACACCATCGTTCCAGATCTACTTTGCCATTCAAGAACACCATTCGAGTTGAGGTTTCTTCCATTTTTGAACACTGATTGAGTTCTTGCTCCATCTTCACGAATCAGTTCAAGGTAAGTTTAGGGTTTTCATCTAATGAGGTCGTTCTTCACGAATCTGTTTATGAGTATCTTCGTTTATGTGTTTTGAAACAAGATTTAGGGTTTCTGTTCTTCGTTTATGTGTTTTGAAACAAGATTTTGTGTTTCTGTTCTTCGTTTATCTGTTTTGATCTGTGCTCTTCGTTGTTTCTGGTTTGAAACGAGATTTAGGGTTTCTATTCTTCGTTTAGGGGTTTAAAATGAGATTCATGTTCTTCGTTTATGGGTTTTCGTCTGTGTTCTTCGTTTATAGGATACGGTTTTGAAACGAGATTATGTGTTTGTTTTTGGTTCAGATCTGTTTTTCATGATGTTCTGCATGGTGTTCTTCATAATGTTCTTGATGTTCTTCATAAAAGTTTAAAAAATAATTAAAAGTGACATGACATCCCACATGGAATTTTAAGAAATAAAAAAAAATCACCTGTTAGCTGTTGTGTAGGTAACATGATGCATAATTTGGTAGTTATAAATAATAGTTCAGTACACTAAATAATAGTTTTGAGAGTTGTGTTGGGTATACACAATAGCAAAAAATGACAAGTTCGTTACAATTTTCGAAACTAAACCCCAAAATGTATGAAAAAAACGTCATTGTAACTCTTAATTTTATTTGAGTTCATGAGGGTTGAGTTTTATTTTAGAAAACTATAATTCTATAAAAATGTATGAAAAAAAAAGGTTTAGTAAGGATTACAAATTTACGTAAGTGTTTATGGATTGCAATTACAACAATAATATCAATTCAAATGTGTCAATTAATTGGATTCCTTATGTATGGTAACTTATATAAGACTAATAGAATATGTTATTTTTGTTTTATATCGAGTTTGAGAAATCCGTTGGTGTGGGGTTTTGTTTGAACTCTATTCGTTAATTGTTATTAATCCGTCTTAAAATGTTTCATAAAGAGTTAGGTGTGTAGCATCTTAATTAGGGTCTTACTTTATTGATGCATCTTCATCCACATTTATGATGTAGTTCACAAATTTTGGCAAGTTAATGTTTGAGTGAAAGCCAAGTCAAGTTAATTTATTGTAATCGAAGTATTTATCTCATTAATAATAACGTTGTGGTATTGTTTTTAAATAAAAACTCTTCTAGTTAGTTAAAAAAATAATATATAAAATCATACGATACAATGATATATATACACATTGGAGATTTTATAAAGAATAATTTTTGTAAGTAAACTGTTCGAACTCTCAAGTTAGAACTTATTATAAGACGGCGTATTTGTAGAGAGTAATATTATGGATTATGTTGCATACTGAAGGTGGGGACTAATAGTGTGAGTGTAAGAAACAAATGTCCAAATTATCATGAGAGACACCAAAGAGGAGGCTGAAGAACAAATCTTGTCTTATCCAATGAGGATGTATCATATTGTGATGATGTACAAATCTTTGATATTTTGTTGTTTGTATCAGGTTTGCTTAGTTTCTAAGGTAATTGTTAGTCCTGGTGTAAACATGTACCCTGAGGACTTAGCATTGTGAACAATTTTTATCATATACGTAAGTCGCATACAATAATCCTTTCTAAAATTTATATATAAAATAAAGTTAATTATATATATTGATAATTTCTACAATATTTGTTATATTTTCATGCACTATATCCTATATTAAAAGTAGTTATGATCAAGTATTCGCTAATTGTGCAACAAAAGAGAAGGATATAATTAACTATTTCATTTTTCACATAAACGAAAACATATAAATTAATGTAAAATAGAAAGAAAAAGGGAAATCTGAAATCTGGTATTTGGAATTAATGAAAGAAAAAAAAAGCCTAATGTGTTTAATTAATTAAGAAATTAAGAGGTGAATGTTGATGGGAAAAATGAAGCATTATGAGAGAATGGACCATCATATATGTCCTTGTCAATCTCCCGTCATTATTAATCAATTGATGCCAACGCACGTATAATTAATAAAGTAATCGATAAATTATTTTATTAAACTTGAAGCTTGTTCGAGTTTATTTAATATTTAGCCATTTTTGTCAACTTTTTTTGGCTTCTAGAATTTAATAATTTTTTTGAATTATTCATGTAGTTTGTCTAACCCTACTTCTACTCAACTTTCTTAATCTACACTTTGGCATATATAGCGCCAGACCATGCAACCCCTAGACCCCCACCCCCACCCCCACCCCACACCCCCGGTGGCGTAAAAAAAGGTCCATCTGTAACTTCGTTCATGCCTAATATATTCGGGTATGTATTGCGATAGTGTGTTTGTGGCATGCACCTATATATAAATTAACTTCATTAATTTATATATATATATATATATATATATACACTTCGAATTGGTCAAAAACCATGCATATTCCTTGAAGATTAAATTTCCATGTAACACCATACCTCCGGAGTACTTTAAACTATCTATTTCCTGGCCGGTTAGTGTGTTCTTGGCATATTGTTGATCTCCGAATATTGAAGATTTAACGGCATGTACGTACGTACGTACTCATCTTAGCATATGTACTGTCGGTTGTGTCGTGTGAAATACATGATCCCTAATTAATCTCTACAGACACAAAACCCTTTTTGCTTGGTCGATCAACATATCGCCCTTAATTAAGCTGATCTCATCATCTCAGCTCCTCGATCTATATCTATATCTTGCGTCTTGATCAGTTTGTGTTGTTGGGTCGGCGCGCGGTGTTTGTGTGGGGAGTTGAATTTGAAGTTTCTAATTATAGTTAAATGAATGGATCTAAAGGCGGCTTCTTCATTCAAAGGCTTGTTCTTCATGATAACATTTACCTTGATTATTTTAAAACTTATCTTCTTTTTTGTAACAACTATACCTTCAACCTCCAATTTCATGTTACATGATCATCATTTTGATATGAAACCACCATTGACCTTTGATGCTCAGTACTCTTCTTCACATGAAATCTTTGATCCTCTTAACTCATCCAGCCGCCATAGCCAGCTGCCGGATGATGACGTTGTTCGGGTCATGCATGAAGAACACCCGCCCGCCGATGATGTCGACAGGTTTGATCAATTGCCTCCGCCTGGATATGGCGGTGATAACTCTCCGGAGGAGAGTGGTCCTCCTCCGTCGCAAACAGGAGGTGGAGAATCACTTCTCATTCCAAATACAAGTCAAGCAGTCGTGGGTCAACGCTCAGCTACGCCATCAAAAGGTATAATACTACGTCATCTCTATCAAGTACAGAGGATATATGGTATTTTCCTCACATGCTTATTTTAGTTCATTAATTTAGTGTTTTAAAGGTATTATAATTTATATCTGTAGGGGATACTACATTTTTTAATATTAATTTTATAGAAAATAAACATATAGTTCTTCTTTAATTCTTGAAATATTACTGAATTAAAACATAAAATTTAAACAACAGGATTTGAAAATTCAAATTCACAAAATATTATATCGTAATTTTCGGTAGGAATTTTCGACTGTTTAAGTCAAGTACGCGAAGGTAATTTGATTATTCAATGTTATGTTTCAACAACTTACGGCTATAGGTTTTGATGGCCATTAAATAAGCATATAAATACAATATATTTTTTTATTTAATTTAATTATTTATAACATACGTACATCTCTAAAGTTACTTATGGCCGGGACGCATTATTACACACTATTTTAAGAGTATAGCACCATTACTTGATACAAAAGGAAAGAATATAATGTTTATAAATAATAAGTTCCTAAAATATAAAAATAAATACAAACAATATATTATACTAGTATTTAAAGGGACCCATCTTGAATGATGCTTATAGAAAAATACATATCATTTAGGACAAATTTTATAAAGGAAGTCCAACACCATACATACCGGCCTTATTTCTAGTTTGTATGTAGTTCATGTCCAGTTGTCCACTATATTATTCAGCCACCTTCAAAAGATCACATTTAATTTCCTTTGTGTGGATTTGCATTTTAATTTGCCACTTATCAGTGTCCACATTTTATCATACACCTTTGGCCCATTGGGCTTGGAGGGCCTACATTACTAATGGGCCCAAATTACTTGAACTCTTCCTAACTTTGAAATCTTCTTTGACACTTTCAGTAAAGCCTGTGAATCACAAAGAAGTGTACCATGACAAAGCTACATTCTTGGAGAACTACATTCAAATGAACAAATCCTTGAAAATATACATTTACCCGCATGCGAAAACCGACCCCTTTGCCAACGTTCTCTTACCCGACAACCACGGTTCACCAGGAGGAAACTATGCTAGTGAAAGCTACTTCAAAATCGCTCTCTCAATGAGCCATTTTGTTACACAAGATCCATCTGAAGCAGACCTCTTTTTCTTGCCTTTTTCCATTGCAAGTATGAGACATGACAAAAGAATTGGAGTTGGTGGCATCAAAGACTTTATCAAAGACTACGTTTATAGTATCAGTCACAAGTACCCGTTTTGGAACCGCACAGGTGGCGCTGATCATTTCTATGTCGCGTGTCATTCTATTGGGAAAACCGCAATGGAAAAAGCACCCCAAGTTAGTATCAATGCGATTCAAGTTGTTTGTTCTTCGAGTTATTTCTTGCAAGGCTACACTGCACACAAAGATGCATCAATACCACAGATATGGCCCAGACCAGGAATCCGCCCTACCCGTCACCCCTCCAAAAGGTTTTCTTGCTTATATAATTATCTTTTAATGCAACAACTTTATATAGCAGAAGACATTCAAACATATCACCATTTCTTAAAGTGGATGTTTTATTATAGCAGATTATCTGATTTTTTAAGTGGATGTTGCAGGGAAATGCTTGCTTTTTATGCAGGAGCCATGAACTCAAGGGTGCGTGCATCGTTGGTTCAGACATGGATGAATGATACGGAGATTAGAGTTCACCAAAACCGTCTTAAAACCCCTTACTCAGAGTCACTTCTTGGAAGCAAGTTTTGCCTACACGCAAAAGGGTTTGAAGTCAACACGGCTCGTATAGGGGATGCAATTTACTATGGTTGTGTCCCTGTAGTCTTGGCCGACCATTATGATCTGCCATTTGTGGATATCTTGGATTGGAGTAGCTTCTCGGTTGTTGTTTCAACGGCAGATATTGAATCCCTGAAGAAAATACTCAGAAAGATTGTTGATTCTGATGACTACATAAAGTTGCAGAAGAATGTAGTGAAGGTGCAAAAGCATTTTCAGTGGCATCAAAAGCCAGTAGATTTTGATACATTTTATATGGTAATGTATGAATTATGGCTAAGGAGAAGTTCCATTAGGATTAATCTATTCAACTAAGGCATACTAAGATTGGATAGACTGTACAAGATACCTTTTACTAGTTAATGGTTCATAATTAAATGATATCAAAGACTTCATTTTTCGATTTTAATACAATATGATTATATTAATTTATATTTTTCAAGATCATAACTTTGTTGCTTTCATACAATATATAAATGAAATACTGTAACTGGATGAACCAAAGAACATAAAAGAACAGCAGAACCTAAATAAAACTCCATATATATGTAACCAGCTCAAGTCCTTTGCTTCGATAGTCTTTCACATACTCGACTAAAATATTTGAACCCTCCATTAACTGTTCATCATAAGCCATTTTCTTTGTAGTATCTTGTCATCTTTCTTGCAGATTCATATTCACTTCAGCAACTCATAATTCTCCATTTGTGACTCTACATGTAACAGCTTTTCCTCAACAGTTCAAGCCATGGTCATCCATATATACACAGAGTTCCAATCCTGCCTTCTTTCTTCTTTCATCTGTTTCACAAAAAAATTCCAAAATCCCAAATCTATCCCTTCCTGTCTAAGACTTTCAAACCCATATAACCCACATTTTGATGTTATATTAATGAAACAGAAATCTGGAGTCTAATTACAGAAATTTTGAAATTGATCGACAATGCCAAACCCTGAACAGAAATTTTATTGACGAGGAGTCTAATTACAGATATAGCCAAAAATAGAGAGGTAGATCTTGAAGAATTTAGACTCTGAAGAACATGAACAAGAAGTAAACAACCTCAGACACATAAAAAAGAAAAACATTCCGCATTAAAAACATTCCATTGCCGGGAATCGAACCCGGGTCTCCTGGGTGAAAGCCAGATATCCTAACCGCTGGACGACAATGGAAGGATGTCTTTTGTAGCAATTAGTATTACAAGAAGTTTAATTAACTTTAATTTGCTGCACGCGCAGGCCGGCACGTTAATCTCTACGTATTCTTGTTTCACATTTCGTCTCCAAATGAATGGATGGTTTTTAACATTTATATATATTTTCTCTAGTCTTTTATATTATAACTAGTTTAATACCCCGTGTATAAACACGGGGATTGTTGATGTGAATTGTAAACATTTATGGTGTGAAATCTTAAATGTATAATAAATCCATATATCGATAACAAATCAAGAAACATTCATGAAAATCAGAATATGATCAAGAAAGAAAATTGACTTATAGATTTGCACCTATAGTTGTTAGCTTTTAGGAAATAAACAGTTTGATTAGTGGGTAAAATTTCCTAAAATAATTTAAAATCATTTCGAAATAGGGGATTTTGATTGGTAAAAAAATATTCTAAAAATAATTTAATTATCACATAAGCCTAGTCTCTTAATATATAAAGGGTTGGTTTAAAAATTGATAAAAACTAATCGTTAGTAAAAATACTAAATAATTATAAAATGCGAAAGAAATAAGACTTTTACAAAATGGTGACAAACAACGTCAATACCCAACCCAGCAGTTGAAGCATCGACGTAATGGTGGGAAAACGTGATATTATGATACGAAACGTGATATTATTTTTTATACAAATCATTGATCATTATTGTTACAAATAGAAACAATATGGTCAAACATTTATTGGTGATAATGTACATATACTTTGAACATATTATAATATATTTAAATGATAGAACTAATTATTTGGTTAAATATGATATTTTGAAATATTAAGATTGCATAAATTGGCAATAAAATTAATTAATGATGTTTATCCAATTAAATAGATTTAGTTAGCTAATATGAGGTGTGATTTGCATGGTGTATCTATTGTACGTACATAAATATACATAAATATTAGTTTGATGTTTATCTAATTATATAGATAAGTTAGCTAATAATAATTTGTTTAATTGTTTATAAAAATAAATATCTCTACTGTAATTAACTGCATATTTGATATTTGTCTAATTAACCTAAGAACTTGTACACCGTAGTTATATAATATATACATCTATTTTTAATTTAATAATTATTATCATTTATCTTTTAATATATATAAAAGACTAATTTGAAAAAGATTATTAGATAATCTAGACCCTTCATTTAAGAAAAGATTTAATTTTAGCCGTTAATTTCTTTAGTTCTAAGATTTTGATTTTGACTTTTTAGAGTCAAACTAATATGAATTAAATAAAGATAACCTTTAATTAAATCAATGTTAAGTATCAAACTAATATTTATGTATATTAAGTTAAATCATCTAATTACTGCTTTTATATATAAAAGGCATACTAAAAATTGAAATCAACATGTAAAATAAAAAATAAAAATATACATGATCTTTACTGCTTTTAATGTAAAAAAATATTTGCATGGTCACCCGATCTTTTTACTGCTTTTAATGTAAAAAAATAAAAAATAAAAGGCATACTAAAAATTGAAATCAACATGTAAAATATCAAATCTGTTGTTATGAAATTAAGTTAAATCATCTAATTATTATTATTATTATCTTTAGTAAAACACTACATTTGCAAAGACCCAGAAATGGACTCAAAAATTAGGTGTTGGAGGTTGTCTGGCCGACGACGAGAAGTCCTTCCCATGAAATACCTTGGTGCTCAATTGGCGTCGAGTATCTCATCGATGTACACCTGACTAGTTTGATACAGGAAATCCAAAGTTAGCCAATACATATTAATCATTAAAAACCGATGACTTGTTAGCCACTACATGTCCACTAATAAAAGATATTAAGAAACGTAGGTTTGTTAAAATTGCCATTGTTTGCATTTATCCATGTTAAAATTTTCATCTTTATTGCTTTTTAGTAACTTGTTGGATCTTAAATATGTTCTCACAGCCCACGTTTCTTTTTACATTACTGTTTAATTGCATCTTAGCAAGTTTCTTGTTCTTTAATTTTTATAATTGTTTCTATTAGTTTCTTTTATATTTTGTTCTATTTTCATAGACTCTTGTTCTATTTATGTTTTAGTACATACATTACTTTATTGTATGCATTAGTTTTAAACATATGCATTATTTTTTGAAACTTGAAAGTATATGTAATGGATGCATTTGTTTAAGAATTACTCTTAAATGAGTAGGTTTTGTGGTATTCATATAACGTATGCACCGCATTGAAATGTGTAAATTATTGTGTTTTAAAAGTATTAGTGTTTTGTTGATTGGATGTAACACTTTCAATTTTCAAATGTATGCATCAATGTGTTTTTAAATGTATACACAGAGATACTTGTGACCATATGTGATAAGAGATGAAGAAGTTCAATTGTACCAGGTTGTGAAGAAGCGAACCATCACACTAGGTATGTATGAACTTTTAGTGTATTTATTTTCTTGTTCTACCCTTTTCCATCATATACCACTTCTTCTACGTACTCCCTTTTCTTTCCTTCTTATACGACTAGTACAAACTATTTGAAAACCAATATTGATGCATGAAAATGATAACTAAAATGCTACATTATTTTCATGTGGGTTGCATTTTGGTTATCAGCTTCATCTGGATTGTATTTTGGTCGTCATTTTCATCTGGGTTGCATTTTGGTTATCATCTTAATCCGGGTTGCATTTTGGTCATCATTTTATTCAGGGTTGCATTTTTAAAATAAAATTTTCATAAAATATGGGAAGAGTGGTCTTGATTAAAAGAGAATTAAAAAAATAAGTAGATTTGTACAATTTGTTTGCTCAAATTCTCAAAATTAAATTAGTTATTGTAAATTGAAAGTTTAAAGGGTAATATATATTTTTTAAAACAGAACTTGGAGAAATAGGAAGAGATGAGGCAAGTCGGTTAAGATTAAATTTGTCAATTCTCATTTTACCCTTCTAAATAATTAACTGAGATTTGAACTTTAGATTCTATATTAATGAGTGGTTCTATAGAACCTAATATATATAGGAAAATTAAATTGAGAACCAGTTTTATTGCTCAAACCTCCTCAATATAGTCAACTTCATCTATAATTTCATTAATTTCATGATTATGCAACATATTAGAGTGTCAAAAAGTGAAGAAAATCGCAAATATATAAAAAACATTCAACGAGCGTTGCATATATAAGACATTTTTTTCTCATTATTCTTCAATCTAAATATTATGAAAATTCATAAAACACTTTAATAAAGCTTTTTGTGTACAACCTTGTGGATGTATCTTACTTTGGTTATTGTAGTATCCTACTCACAAGTCTAAGTTCTAAGTTAAATATTTATTTTAATTTTTAGGCAATTTGGTTAACCAATTGGATTCAATCTAGTCCATGGTTCTTTTATCGGAATCAATTTATTCGATTTATACACATAGGGAGGGTTCAAACGAGAACTGCAAGAACCAATCTTAGTCATTGATTTGATAAGTGGAATACATGGATGTAGAGCGTAAGAGATCAAGTGTGGCAGAGTACATGTGATTAATTCATTCATGAATGATGACATTAAAGGAAGAGGAATTTGAATTGTGCCAATTTTAAAACCAGAAAGCTTCTCATAAACAATGGTGGCCATGGAAAGTTACTGATTCAATTGTTTTATTCATATTACACTTTGGACAATATTTGGTGCTGAAGACTTAAATTAACGATCAATCTCCCACAAAAATATCACTCAAAACCCAAAACACTCATTAGCTTCACAATCACAAATTCTTCCTAGGCTTAGTTGTGAGCCCAAACCCAAATGCGAACAATGGATCGTAATGTGCATCACCAACGTTCATCGGGAGCTGATCAACAGACTTGAACCAAGTACGTGCAAGCTTCCCTGTAAAACCATAGTCACCAAACAAGACATCTGTCACGCCTTGACCTTCGGTTCCCGGAAGCCAAGCAGCCACTAGAGCATCTATGGTTTCAAGATATGGCTGCACCACCACGGGCCGCCCACTGATCAAGACCACCACACATTTAACTGAACCGCATACGTTCTTGATGGTGCTTGGCCCAGGCTCTGGGATTGTCAGATTCATGCTGTCACCAAATGTCTCGGCATACGGGTGCTCTCCTACCACCACAATTGCATAGTCGAATTTGTTAGACTTCACAAAATCCCCACTTGGGTTCTCATTGTAGACAACTTCAGTTTTTGGGTCAACAGCCTTTTTCACTGCAGAGAGGATTGTGGTGCCTGCAATATCCTCAAGATTTTAGTTTAAGATTATTACGAAATCAAATCTTTAAATTTAAGATTTTAGAAACAATAAATGCTTCAGTTAAAGCTTTCGGTTCAGCTCAAAATCAGAGGTTTAAATCAAGATTTAATCAAAGAATGATTTGAGAGTGTTTCAAGATTGTAACTGTACCATCAGTAATATCTCCTGAAAGCCCTTGCCACTCGATTGTCCATCCACCACATTGATAACCAAGATTATCAGCATGAGCCCCTGCAACTAGTATCTTCGACGCCTTTTTAGGAAGTGGTAACAATGGCTTCTTTAAAGATTTACCGTTTTTCAGTAACACAAGTGTTTTTCTAACAGCTTCCCTAGCCAGATCTCTATGCTCCTGTTCACTTATGAATTCACAAATCAAATAAAGATTATATCAAAGAAATAAAAAGTTAAGAGTTAGGTTACCTGGCTTCCAAGGTACTTCGCCATGCTGTAATCAGCCAGCGGGTGCTCAAACAGACCCATTGTGAATTTGACCCGTAGAATCCTCTTAACCGCATCATCTACACGGCTCATGGATATGACCCGGTTTTTTACTAGGTCAGTTAGACCATCAATGAACTCGGTGTAGTTGTATGGCACCATGAACTGCATACATACAACCAACATGTTAGGTTCTTGTCTTTTTTTATATAACCAAGAACAAGAAAAAAAAACATACCATATCAATGCCAGTATTCATCCCGGTAATAATTGAATAAGTATAGTTAGCATGTTCAGGAGTAGTGATTCTGTCAATCCCTTGCCAATCTGATATAACAAAACCCTGAAGTCAAAGTCAAAGAAAACTTCATGAGTTGCTTGATATGTTCAAGAGAACAGGCAATAAGATGCGACCGGAAAAGCGGATCTCTACCTTAAATTTGAGCTTGTTCTTGAGGAAATCTGTAACAAGGAAACGGTTGGCATGCATTTTGACCCCATTCCAGCTAGAATATGAAGTCATAATGGTAGACACACCCTTGACAACCGCATCATAGTATGCTGGCATGTGTATGCTGAAGAGCCCTTTGGCATCTATGATCGTGTTGCCTTCATTTGTGCCAAAGTGAGTCCCTCCATCTCCCAAATAATGCTTAGCGCATGATGCTATCTTATCTCTGTGCATAATGGAATCGACAAGAATTAGGAACAAATAAAGATCTTAATGTACTAGATGTATAATGTAACTTAAAAAACACCATTCAGTTTAGGCAAAAGGGGCATTCAAAATCATTCATAGATCAGCAACAAGTAAGCATGACCTCATGGCCAACAATTCAATCATGAAAACAGATCATTTGTCTTGTTGTGTGAATCTTCTACTTCTCTTGTTTTTTCTAGTTCCTATTTCAAGATTTTAGCAAGTGGATCACGTCTTCCGAAGCATTTAAGATCACTTGATTAGAATATATAATATATTGACCAATCAAGGTCAAACTTATCTATCATGATAAAGACTACAAGATCTACTTTTTAAAGAGAGAAAAAAACAACAATATTACTTCCCAATTAAACACAAACTCAATAAAACTTTTTTGACTTACAATTATATGTCTAAAACATCCTCTGACCTATGCAGTTGAGGAAACTTATAAACCCGAATTTATCTCGTCTATATCTTGTACTGATTGCTAAAATATAACAGTGAATTTTGCCAATGAGTCTTAAAAAGAAAAGACACGATGCATTCTCATAAACAAAACCGGAAAGTGTTCCACTTTTGGGATGGAGGAAATACTAGATAAAAAGAAAAAGCGAATCTTTCTGTAACCAAACATAATGTGCTCATATGTCTGCCTTTCACACTTGTGGACCATCTCTCAATTTATGAGGCTCAATTCATTTGTATTATTTTCCACCCCATGGATCCCAGGCTTCACTTCATCTTATATGAACCAAAAAAGAACCAAAGTCACTTAAATGGGCGGTCCCGGATATGAAAATTTCAGTTACCCGAAACCAAAAGACCTTGATTAAGACCATAAAATTTGAAGACTACATAATCTACAATCTGAATTTCAGCAAACAACCTTGTTTGAACTTGAAATTGTTACTGACATCAGATTAAAGATTCAAGGTTTTGTATAAATACACATGTTTGGTATACAGTTATGACTGAAAAGGTAAATGAACTTACTGTCCACCGAGGAAAGGAACACCCTTTCTTGAACCAGCAGGGATTTCTCCTTGTAAACCTGGTATAATTTCAGTCATTAGCTTAACAATCTTGGGATCTTCACTATAACTTTCGAAGCAACGACCCCATCTTGGATCTCTGCAGACCTGTTTAGCAAAAAAACATAATTTATCCAAAAAGATTGCATTTTTTTCTATAATGGCAGTAAAAATATGCAGTAATTTTTATAAAACCTACTGCGATACAAGGTGCAAAAGCATATTGTATGCCAGTGGCTCTAACTTCAAGTGCAGTGGCAGCTCCAATCTTCTTAACCAGAACAGGATCTCTGTTCACATAAAATTAACAATTATTAAACCACATGATCAGTTACAGAATGCCTGTACAAAGCTCAACTTGTTGCACATGGGGTGTCATAGCCCCATAAGGGTTTAAATGCTTAATAATTGAATTCAATCTTCTATCTAAGATTTATGTCTCACATGCTGTCCATGAAGGTACTGTACAAGCACCCATTGCATTCTATCCAGATGCAAGGGAATTGGTCATAAAAATTGATGATCTTGAGTCTCATCCAAAAATGTGGTTTGCATTAAAATCAATATTAAGGCTGCAATGACTTGCATAATAAGCAGTGAAAGTTGCACATTTACAAAGATACCCAGTATTTTGGTTCTTGATTAAGCCTAATAAAGGATAAAGTAAGTGATATAGAACATGCCTGGTAACTCCAAGACCAACATTGTGAGGAAAGATTGTAGCTTTGTAAACATTGTTATGGCCATGAACAGCATCAATCCCATAAATCAATGGTATCCCCAATCGGGTCGATAAGGCACCCTTTTGGTAATCATTGACCATGTCAACCCATGTTTTTGTGGATGCTTGTTTGGCTGGAACACTCCCTCCACCACTCAAAACACTCCCTGCAAAACCACATAATGAAGTTCAACAAACACCAGAAAAAAACAAATAAAAAAAGACTATGATTTGAGAGTAAGATTGAATCTTGTACCTATTAAATACTTCTTTATGACCTCATTGGATGCAACTTTTTTATCAATTTGGGTCATCTGGCCAATCTTTTCCTCCAATGTCATTCTTTTCATCAAGTCTTTGATCCGAACACCGATTGGTTGCTTTGGGTCTTTGTATTTTAAGTAGTCTGCATCAGCCATTGAAGCCCAGCAACATATCACCGTAATTAGCAGAACTGAGAATTTCCTCCCGATGTTCTTGACCCCCATTACAAATGGGAGTACGTGTGTTCTTCCTGAATAGAGTTTTGGATTAGGTTAAAGAAGACAAATAGTTAGGTGAAAATCTCTTATTTACAATAACTAGATTTCAAAGAATGCAAACAAGATTGGGTCCCATTTGACTTGCAGAAGTCATAATAAGCCAGTTTTAAACTTCAAATTGAACACAGGTTGTCTTATTATAGTTAAAAACCTGAATAAAGGCACTAATCTGTACAACACATTTTATTATAAATTTTTTGTTAAAATACAACAATAATAAAATGTACAGGGAAGATTTGAATCTGAAAATTTTAATGGAGATCAAGATTAAGAAATGTAATATGTACCAAACGGATCCCAAAACATGTTCACTGAAATCAACTATAAAGTTCAAAACTTTATCAAGATTCTGATATGATTTGAGATGAAATGAGCTGTTACAGAAGCACAAGATGCAAACACAGAAGTTGAACAGATTAAAGACAAGCATTTAATGTGAGTAGCCATGAAGATCAAGGAAAAAAGAGAGGCGAATCAAGACACCATTAAGACATTTTTTGAGCATTTAGAAGTTTCATTGGCACTACTATTTACAGATCTACAGAAACTAGAAGGAATTTAATTTTACTTACAGGAGAGAGAGAGAGAGAGAGAGAGAGAGAGAGAGAGAGAGAGAGAGAGAGTTTGTGTGTGTACACAGTACTGTTTTGTAGAAGATTAGAAGCATGGATATTTATAGAAGTTTTTATCATTTTGATTGTATTTTTTTACGTGACGTTTCGAAGATTAGCATTTTATGGCCCACTTTTTATCTATTTTCGTCCCTTTTTTTAGTTTTTTATGCTTAACTTCCAATTAAACGAGCGAACTGACGAACAAAGATCACCACTTAGACTACACGTTATGTCTAACCCGATTCCATCGGGTAGGCTAGAGTAACAAAAGGAACACCAAAACTTGGTTTTGGGTTCGCACATCGGGTTCCATTATCGAGTCCTCCAACCCGAGGCATTCTCCCCCACTCCCCACCCCCCCTCCAACGACGGTTACTTTCTTTTTCTTTTTTTTTTCTTTTTTTATAATTTAATTAAAAATACCTTACCATCCAACATTTATTTTTATCTTAATTTTATACCCTTTAACACTCATTCTCTCTACCTCTTTCACACCATTCTCTCTACCTATTTCATACCTAATTTTTTTTGTAATGGATTTACCAAACGAGACATTAACTTCTAGTTTTGATTTTTTTGTTATGTATTTTTTTATTTTAAAAGTTTAGATTTTTTTAAGTTTAAATTATGTAATCATGATTTTTAGTATTGTTTGCATTTTAAATTAATTAAAGTAATGAATTATATTATTTATATAATTAGTTATTTGTTAAAATAAAAAAAGAATAAAAAAGTGAAAAAATATTGGGTAAGAGAAGAGAATGTATAACTTGATATTGGGTAAAGGAGAAAGGTAAGGGAGGGAGAATGATGTGGAGCTGATGTGGCAGCAGGTAAGCCTTACCTGCATGTAAGGTATAACGTCCAGCCTTAAAGAGAGTATGTCTGAATATTTAAGCTGCTTTCGTTCTCAGAAAAATTCTTTATCTTTTCAGAATTTTATCTAAAAAAAATCAAAAATTAGAAAACATATTACACATTTTTTTAAAAAAACAGAAATCTTTCCCATTTTCCTAAACTACTCAATTTTTTCAAAAGTTCAAACCTTTTCATACAACTTTTCTAATTAATCACTTTAACCAAATATATTTTTCATTTTTTTCTGAAAAAAGAAAACTCTATCTCTTTTTCTAAAAAGTTTTCTATTTTTATCAGAAAATAAAAACTTTACTATTTTTCAAAGAAAAAGTGAAAACGAAAAATAAAAAAGTTTTCTTTTACTAAATGTAGTCTTAGTCTTTTGTTGAAATTATATATGGATCTCGTTTATATGTATAAGAAAAAATTAACTATCGTTTAAAAGTAATATAAATAAATTTAAAATTAAGAAAAAATTTATGAAATCATCAAAGAATTAAGACTCATAATTGTAAATTGATAAACAAATAAAATTACAAAAAACAACCTTATTGGAATTTTAAAATTTTAGTAAACTATTAAACGTTTAAAATAAACTTACCAAACATCTTACTAGAAATTCTTTTTAACAAGGTTATACAAGATCATCATTTTTTTTTCTGTAAGATCGATATATAATTAACATAAAGTATATGCGTGTTTCTGATTTTAAAAAATAGGTAAGAGAGGAATTGTATTAGTTGGATACAAACATCCAAACGACCTTTAAAAAAAATAGGAAATAATACATGTGTTATACTCACAAACTCTTTTAAATGAAGGGTATTTTAGATATATTAATGTTTACATAATTACATTTAATTAATTATTTAATGAGATTGTAAGTGCAAATCACCTTTAATAGGTGATGTTAACATCATATATCATTTCCCAAAAAAAAAAAAAAAGATTATCGATGATGGCACATTAGAGTTTGAGGGTGTAGTGGTTACATACCACTTTTTATCATTGTTCGTTCACTTTGATTCAGTTATTCGTTAAAACTAAGTTATTAAACAATCATACATGATACAGTTAATACTTATTTATAGTTGATTGGTTATGGTTATAGATGGTTCAATTATTCGATTAATGAAAAAGGTTCAGTTAAATTTAGGATATGTTCGGTATAGAGCTTTTTGAAGCTTATTAGAGCTGGTAGCTTTTTATTTTAAAAGAAAAAGCTACAAGTCATGTTTGGATGAAAAAGCTGAAAGCTTTTTTTAAACAAAAAAAGCTTTAAAACAAAAAGCTTCTTAAAGTAGCTTTTAAAACTAGCTGAAAGTTTTTTATATACCAAATTACCTAAATACCCTCTTTAATTGTTAATTCATCCTATTTTATAATTTGTCGTTTTTGTCATTTTATACTATTAAGCTCAACTACCAGCTAATTTTCCGAACACATATATAAATAAAATAAACAGCTTTCAGCTCCAGCTACCAACTACCAGCTTCCAGCTAGGGGTGTTCATTTTCGGATATCCGGATTTTCGGATATCCGAAATTTTCGGATAGTGGATTTCAGTATCCGAATCCGAATCCGAAATTTCGGATATCCGAATTTCGGATATCCGAAATTTCGGATTCGGATATCGGATATCCGAAATATCCGAAAATTTCAAAAAATATATTTTTTATATAATTTTTAAAAAATATATAATTACTAAATAACCATATTTTAAACTTTAATCACCAAAAATAGCTCAAATATGTTTCAAAATAAAAAAAAACATGTATATAAAAATATATATGTTAAGAAAACTATATAAATAAACATATAAAAAATAAAAAAAATAAAAAATAAAAAATATTTTTCGGATATCGGATATCCGAATATCCGAAACTTCCAAAAAACACTATCCGAATCCGAATCCGAAAATTCGGATATCCGAATTTCGGGTATCCGAAATTTCGGATATCCGAATTTTCGGATAATTTCGGATCGGATTTTCGGATAATTGATTCGGATGTTCGGATTCGGATTATTTTGAACACCCCTACTTCCAGCTATCAGCTAACAGCTTCTAGCTACAGCTACAGCTACCAGCTACTTCCGTCAAACATACCCTTAATTTCAGTTACATTGTTAACCGTTTAAGTTTGACAAAATAACGAATAAACTTGATGTATATTTTTCGGAAAACATGTATCTCAAATATATTTGATATCTTTAGAGCTATTTCTAATAAAGAATAAGAAATATTAATTTGATATTTGTAAATTATCATCATTATTCCGGGTGTTTACTAATAGGATAAAATTGAATTACCGAACCGAAAATATTGGATCGGACTATTTGGTTTGGATATTTCGGATTTTTGGATCGGATTATATCAAAACCAAATAGTTACTATGAATTTTTGTTTGGTTCTGGTTACTATAATTTAAACCGAATAAACTGAACAAACCGAATAAGAATATATAAGAATATATATATATATATATATATATATATATATATATATATATATATATATATATGTAACACTAGTAAAACAAAGTGATACATACGTGTCATTTCTATGTTTATTAACAACTTATTATTTTTAATTATATATTTATAAAGCCACTACTCCCACTAGTTATTGTAATTCGGACAACTATATTGTAACATTAATAGTATATGAATGGAATCTAGTTTTTAAATTATCTCAACTTTTTAAACATGTATTTATATTACATTGAAAACCGAATTATAAAAACCGATCCAACCGAATTGTAATTTAGATGGTTTGGCTCGGATCTTAAGATTGTTTAAATGGATCGGAACGCACTTTTCAAAACCGAAATCCAATTGGATTTACTCAATCGGATAGGATTAAACCGATCCGTCCGAACGTACACCCTTAATCATTATATATATATATATATATATATATATATATATATATATATATATATATATATATATACATAAAAAGTGATTATTATATATTGGTGTAGAAGTATTTTGAAATAGCAAAGAGTGCACTATTATCTAGGACAAACATAAGTAGTAAATGTATGCAACTATATCTCGACTTTGCAACATCAGAAACAAATACCAGCTATACATAACGAAACAAATACAACTAGAAAGAGTTCAATACACAAGGAAGAAATAGTGAAAAACCCCCTACATTTGTCCTTAATATAAGAGAAAAGAGTGTACAAGGCTTCAAAGCATCACGTGTTTTAAGTTATATCAGCGTCATATCAGTATAGTTCATTTAATGCTACATTGATGTTTAAACTCTCATACTACCCATTTTTTACACGATTTAAACTTTTTTATTTTAAATTAATTATATATTATTTTATTTTAAGTTTTATCATTATAAAATTTAATATAAAATTATATTATATGCGAAAAAATAAAAAATAAGATTAATAACTAGTTTTCATTAAAATAAAAAAAAGAGTACATAAAAAATAAGACTAATAACTAATTTCATTAAAAAAAAACTAATTTTTCTCTAATCGCGTCTTTTGCCCGTTGAACAATCTCGAAATCCTCACCTTCGAAACCTTCATCGGATTGTATTAAAAATTGTAACGCTTCTCGGATTTCTTTTCCTTCTTCTAAACGCAGTTTCTGTTATTTTTGCTCAAGAGCTTCGCGTTGTACTCGTCCATTGAATGTCAAAGCCACCGAAATCCTTAAGTAATTGGTTAAATCTTTGAGCAATTGAACTTCCGTTAAAAGACGGAGTTGGTTGACGGTTTTTTGATCGAGATGAGTTTAGGGAATATATTTTGAATGAGAGAAAGTGTAAAAACTGTAGGAGTTACTAAAATGTAAAAAATATAGAGTGAAAGAGTAGAAGTATGGTGTAAATGGTTAAGAATAAGGTATTTATATATAAAGTGGGTACATTTTTTTTGGGCTTTTCATGGTCAATTGACCGTTTGAAACTCTCTCTCTCTCTCTCTCTCTCTCTCTCTCTCTCTCTCTCTCTCTCTCTCTCTCTCTCTCTCTCTCTCTCTCTCTCTCTACACGGCATTGAAGTGCCGCTGGAAGTTCAAAATCTCGGTACCCATCATAGAGGGTGGTGTTCCCTCTCGGTACCAATGGTACACATCAGCTCGCCGAAGCGTCGCCGATGATAAACAAATCGCTCTAAATAGTTAGGTTCTAGCATGGTCAGATCATTTTTTACTTAAACTAAAGATAACTATAACTCTTTTAGCTAGGAAATTTACCATGGAATAGGCTTGCTGTTCAGTTGTTGTAGAGATAAAATATTCACAAATTATGTAAATTTAAACCTTAAAGGCTATAAAAACCCTAAATTAATATACTAAAGGCAACAAAAAACACCTTGTAGAAAAGAGGACAATATGCTCTAGGTGAGTGTGACAATGCTGAAGCATTTTCAAGTTTAACATTTTGTTGTTTAAAAAAAAGAAAAGAGAGGACAAGATAAACGAAGTAAACAGATTAAGTAAATGTTGGACATAAGATTGAAGCATTAGAGCAAGTTCAAACAATTTTGATAGAGAGATCTTCTTTAATTATTAGCTAATTTTTTTAATGTTTGTTAATTTGAGTTATTAGCCGTTACATTTTTCTATGCTAGGCTTCAAATTTTATTAATTTTTGTAATGTTTGTCTATAACTTTGATCATCGATTATGTTCACCTTCAGAAAATTCTTTTAGTGTTTTAGAAAATTTTCCAAAAAAATATAAATCCTAAAATTGTAGAATTAATTTGTTTACGCACTTTTTAAAGAAAACTAGAAAATTAAAACCGAAACCTAAAAATAAATGTCCTACTAAGTTTCATAGAAAATGAAAGTGTCACCATTTTATTTAAACATGTTTTCCCCTTTATTTAAAAAAAGAAAACTCCAACTCTTTATCCTAATATATTTTCCATTTGTCTTGCAAAAGTTAGAATCTATAATAATTTTTACCGAATGATCAAACTACACCAAGAATGAGCAAATTAAAAACACATTTGGTGCGAACGAAACCCGTCCCAAACAAGAACCAAGTCAGTTTACATATTATTGGGTCGATTCACAGTTCACATATATCCCTTATTTCGATTTTCGGTTTTACAATGTTTGGTTTTCTACCCGGAACCGCAACCAATTAGGAACAAACGTTGGGTCAAGATTTTTATATTGAAACATTTTCGATTTTGGTTTATTTCGAGTTTGGAACCTTGGTATCTTGTTTTGCAATTCAAATTAAAATCATTAAAATCGAAGATAACTTTAAATTCGGAGTTCCTTTTGTATATTGAGTATTTTTATGACCGTTAGGAGGAGAATACAAATCTAGCCGCCTCTAAAACATGCCAATGTACGACTATTTGATATTTAAATACTATAAATTTTGAACATATATATTACTGTTATACACGTTGATTTATCCATGATAAATTCTACAATCCTAAACAATATACGAGATTTATCCATTAAATAATTCTTTTGGAAAGGATAAGGTAATGATTTTTTAACAAAAATCCCTAGCCTTGTAGGAAACTTAATTGATATAAATAAGTTTTTGTTTGTTCGCGTGTTACGCCGGGATAAAAATAAATTAATACATTATTTTATTATGTGCATCTAAAGTATTTAAAAAAAACATAATTGTAACGAATTTTTCTTGTTGTTGCATGAAAATCATTAAAATCGTTTTTTTAGGGCAAAATGCGCGAAAATACAACAAACTATATCGAAATTGCCATTTTATACAACCAACTTCATTTTTTATCAAAAAATACGACAAACTTTAAATTTTTGTTCATTGTATGCAAGATTACCTGCTATTGGAGGTCACCCTATACCAACCGGTTTCCGGCAACTATTTCCAGATTCCGGCAATTATTTCCAGATTCTGGCGACTAATTTTTTAACTTTTTAAATTTTTTTTAATTTGTGAGTTATCTTGATCAAGGTTTATATGCTACAAAAGAATTAAAGTTGAAAAAGTTTTCTCTCTCTACAACTTCTCTCTCACCATTGCTCTTCCTCTCCATTTTTTCCGGCACCTCGCCGCCTCCTAGACCACCACCCACCGTTGACTCCCGTCACCTCCGCCTCTCGCCACATCATAGCAGATCTGGGTTTCGCAAGGTCGGTGACGGTGAGATCTGGATTGCTTATGTAGATCTGGATTTCGAAGAGGGTCGCGGTGCAGATCTGGGTTTCGCAAGGTCGGCGACGGCGAGATCTGGATTGCTTATGCAGATCTGGGTTTCGAAGAGGGTCGTGGTGCAGATCAGTGTTTCTCTTGTTGAAGGTTAGAATTTAGGGTTTCTTTTGTTGATTTGAGGTGGTTGTTCGAATTTAGAGTTTTCGAATGGAGATGCAGTTGTGGTGGGTTAATGGTGACGGCGGTGGTGGCGTTTGAAGGATTGAGAGCGCGATGGTGGTCGGTTGAAGGTGACGGTGGTGGTGGCGTTTGAAGTGACGGCGGTAGTGGTGGGTTGAAGGTGACGGCGGTGGTGGTGTGTTCCACATCAGGTTCAACAGCTTCATCTTTTTCATCTTGTTCAGGGTTTGCATTCATGTGGTTATTGTTCAAGATTTGTTGCTTAAAGATCTGTAATTGTTTGCTTTAGTTATCAACTGATTTTGTTTTGATTTGTTCTTCCTCACTTTAGTTATCAATTGATTTTGTTTGATTTGTTCTTCCTCACTAACTTGATTGTTCTTCATCAACAACTAAGAAAGTTTGAAGAATACCTTGAAGAACACTAAGAACACATGAATATCTTAATTAAAAAAATTCAAAAAAAAAAAGAAATTACCGGTAACCTGATAATCAGGTTACCAGTTGCATACAATGAACAAAAATTTGAAGTTTGTCGTATTTTTTGATAAAAAATGAAGTTATTTGTATACAATGGCAATTTCGATATAGTTTGTTGTATTTTCGCGCAATTTGCCCTTTTTTTAAGACAAAAACAACTTAAGTTTTAAAATTTTTGACTAATTATTTTAGCTACACAATTAGTAACTGTGAAACTGTTTTTAAAATTATGTCACATGGTATATATTTAACGTAGATATTTTATTTAGAAAAATACAAACCGATAATATAATAAAATTGAATAGCTAAGATTCATTTTTAATTTTACTATAAAAATAAATAAAATAATTAGAAATTGATAAGAAAATAACATTAAATCCTTTTATCTAATTTTCATATATTTCTTATAATAAAAAACAAAAAAACTTCTTTTTGCCTTTATTTCACACTATTACAGCATCGTCTACCATCCTACCTACCACTACAAATCATTCATACTAC
The DNA here is from genome assembly GCA_947179395.2 of Pulicaria dysenterica. Lineage (NCBI taxonomy): Eukaryota > Viridiplantae > Streptophyta > Magnoliopsida > Asterales > Asteraceae > Pulicaria > Pulicaria dysenterica. Next base: position 61,953,448 of record OX359295.1, read on the forward strand.
TTGGCCGGCTTCCCTAGGAAAACACCTTAGCTTCCCTAAGATGTTCTCCTCAAAATTGACATCGGCATCGTCGTTTCCAACCAATACAAATGATTCTAACACTCCTTAATATTTTACAACAACGACGGATAACGATTATTTATGACGACTATCCCTCATTACAAATTATATATCACTTTTTAATTAAAATAAAAATAAAAAAGAAATTTTTTGTTGTAATTATGATATATTAAAATGGACAAAAGGAAGAAAAGAGAAATGGGGTGATATATATATATGTGTGTGTGTGTGTGTGTGTGAAATACCCCCTACAAAAGCAGAAGTTATCCAATTAAGTAAATGCTACATAAGATTGAAGCATTAGATAAAGTTCAAAACAAAATTTTTGATAGAGAGATCTTCTATATTTTTAATGTTTATTAATTTGAATTAGCACTTTCATTTTTTATGCTTATCGGTTATACTTCAAACGTTATTAATTTAACTAAGATCGAATTGCATGCAGCAAAATGTAATAAAGTGTGTTTATTTCGATATTTATGTAACAAACTTAACTTTATTAATATTAGTACATTAAAGATTAAAAATTAACGATTAATGCAATATGACAAGGATTTAATAGTCACCTTTAATTGTTTTTCTTATTTTTGTTGCCATTTATATTTTTATTATTATTATTATTATTATTATTATTATTATTATTATTATTATTATTATTATTATTATTATTATTTCTTTAAAGATTTAAACGTTATATAATATAACATTTACTAGGATTGATTTGATATTATGAACATCTAAAGAATAGTAATATAATATAAAACAGACAAAATAATCAAAATATGCTTCAGCTCAGACAGTAAGATTCAACTATTCATGCAATTTGTCACGTGTTCGAGTCTTGCCACTTGTATTTTTCCTTTTTATGTTCCAACGCTATTCAATTTATATGGCAGCTACACGTTAACTATATATATGATTACATAGTATTTTTTTTTCTATTATTATAAAATTACGATAATTACTTTTATATTTTATTTGTTTTTTCTTATATAATTTTTTAGTTTTTTTATATAATAAATAAATGTTTAAACAAAGTTAAAATTTTTATTTCTTTAATGAAAGAATCAGAACTGTTTCGGTAGAGTTTTTTTTCTTTCTGAAAATTTTCTTTGTTTTGCATAAAAGTTAAATGTTATATTGAATGTAAAACGGAAAATCAATTCTGAATATTTTAATACAAACACCAAAGGGTGTGAATGCACTACTAATTCTTTAAAATAAAATTCCACCATACATAATATCAAGTATTTGTATTTAAATGTTAGTTTTTATATTCTTTCCGTTGTAACACGCGTGTCAAAATTACATAGTTAATTATTAGAAGATGAAGATTTACAGTAGAAATCGAGATGGTTAATCTTTAACAAGGCAAAATCGATGAACAACATTAAACGTAAAACCCAAACCCGCAATTAAAAATATGAACATAAACCCAAATATATTAGGTGAATCCATAAACACGTTAGTAATCAAGATGAAAAGAACAGAAGCAAACACAAAAACCAACACCCAAATATTCTTCAAATGAAAAACAAAATCAAATACACAAACCGGATTGAAACTCAGATCTGAAGATCTAGAACACAAACCGAAATCAAGATCATAAATACAATCTTTGTAGCCCATATATTGAACCCATAATCGAACATGAAAATTTTCGATTTAACTTCGTGGTTTCGAAAATTTACAATCCGATTTTGACCCGTTTCGAATTCGTGTTATTTTTTAGAAAAAAAAATATCAACCTTATGTGACGAGAGAGGTGTCTTGGAAATATAATAAAATTTGACATATATAAATACTATGATTATAAATTAAAAACATTTATTTTTAATATTGATGTGTGTTTGGTGTTTTAGTTGATGCGGGAGAGGTCTTGAAAATATAATAAAATCTGACACATATGAATACTATGATTATTTAAAACAACTGTTAGTTTTATTATTGATGTGTGCCTTTTTTTGTAATGCGAGAGAGGTCTTGAATATATAATAAAATTTTACATATGTGAATACTATGATTATGAGGTCTTGAAAATATAATAAAATTTGACATATATAAATACTATGATTATAAAAAGATTAAAAAAACTGTTAGTTTATTAGTTTCGTGGGTGGACAATGACATTAAAGGAGAGGGAATTGAACGGCTTAGATTAGTTCTCGCAGTTCTCGTACGAAAAACAGTTCTCGTTTGAACTTTTGCATATATATATATATATATATATATTAGGGATTCTGTAAAAAGAGAATTAAGGTACAAAGAGTAAGGAGAAATCTCAGTCATTCATTTTTTCTGTAACTGTTCCTATAAATTTGGTTTTTTTCTTTTTGTTTTAATTAAAAAAAAATTATAGAAAGGGTACAATAGTCTTTTATGTATTTACCACCTCCTAAAATTTGGTAATCCAAAATCAACGATTAAATCAAACAATTCAATATTAAAAAATTAACAATTAACAGATCCTGAATATCCAGAATAACTGATGCATAAGAATAACAGATCCAGATTTATTTTGATGCACAATCCTCCTTTTCAACAATTACGAGAATCTAAACAACTAAACTGTTGCATACAACAGAAAACATAAGATACACAATCCTATGAATCGAATTACTCACCAAAACAGCTAATAGACAGACGCACCGATGCACAGACGCACAGATGCACAAATGAGAATCTGATGCACCTCTGTTGACTATGATGAACCACGATGGAGATCTTCTTCAAGATCTGATGCATAAAAAACGGAATACACAAAAGAATCGTTGCTTCAAACCAGTCCTCGTCGGCGAAGAAGCAATCCACGGTGATGGTCTGTGTGCGGTGGGAAGCAGCAAATCGAAACCCTAGATGGCGGCAATAAGGAAAACGGCCTAAAAATCGATGGTGGCAACAGGAACCCAACAACGATCTTGAAGCAAGCAGCGGCGGCGGCGACAATACACAAACCAGTGGCCTATAAATCGATGGTGGCGACGGGAAGGAATCAGAGATGCACAGGGCCTGGAATCGATGGGTTTCTTGCACTGTCTTCACGCGACGTCGACGGCGACGGGAAGGGACAGAGGCGACGGCGACGGGAAGGAACAGGAATGAAGGCGGCGAACAGCGACTGTGGTTTAAGGAATCGACAGGGCTGCTGCGATTAGGGTTCTATGAGAGAGAATCGATTTTGGTTGGGGCTTGAACGTGGGAATGAAAGGTGAAGGAGTGATAATAAAAATATATAAAATACTTATTTTAACCTTTTGTTAGTGTCACACGTGTCATCTTCTGATTTCTCCTTACTCTTTTTACTAAACTCTTTTTATTTGATCTTATATATATATTGTTGTGATGCGAGAGAAGTCTTAAAAATATAATAAAATTTGACCATCGAAATAAAAATAATTTTTCTTTTTAGAACCGCGTACTCTAAGTTTTTTCTCAAAAAAACAACAAACAATGTTTAAATTCTAGAATTTTCGAGAACAATGGCTTTTCTAGATGAAAATTACTTTTTCTAGACATTTCTTTTCTTGACAAAATTCTTTTTTCATGCATAATTTTAATATTTCGTGTAGCGCGCAATTACATATTAAATGTGCTATATAATTGTATTTAGGCTATAGAGATTTATATAATTATATGTAACGTGTGTTACTTTAATATGTTATATATGTTTGTTATTTTTCAGTATTTTCTTTGAAAAAAGATTACCATAGCAACGCATATATGTGTTAAAAAACCTCGTTATAAAACCAATAAAGAGGTGAACATAGTAAGAGGCTAGAAAAAGAATTATGTAGCTGTCACTTACGTATTTGGGCTTGAATATGTACGAAGGTAAGTGTTATTTGATAGTTGAAGTAGCTTGAATCAGCCGATGGTTAAATCGATAATTGGTTTAAATATATATACTACTTTTAGGGCCACAAGGAATGGATTACAAAGGGAATGTTGTCGGGTTTGTTGACTAGGCAAAAGCTTGTGGAGTTTCATTTTATGAACTTCTCACTACAACGATTTCACGTATCAACAAAAAAGCATCAACGATGGTCGCTAAAACCCTTGAAATCGCCAACAAACCTCGCGGTGGTGGCTATATAAACATTAGAGGAACAAAATACCAAGTGCCAATGGTGGCAAGAGGGTACAATATGGAGGTTGCAGCCAAATAGATGATGGGGCATTTCGATTGAAACCGACAAAGGGAAAGGACTACTTTAGGATTTTGTCTTTGTTCGTGAAATCTCATATCTATTGTAAAAACCAATAATACCTCTATATTAATTATGACACATATCATCTTTACAATCTCTCTTACCCATCTTATCAATAAATGAGAGAGAGATAGTGTTAAAGAGAATGAGAGATGACCGGATAGATAGAGAGAGGATGAGAGATAGAGAGGGAAGTGATAGAAAATATGTGTCTCTTGTGTTTATATATTAAAAAAAAGGATCTTTGAAAAAAAAGTCAAAAGAAAAAGTTATTTGGAAAAATTATAATAGGAAATGAGTGTTTAGTAACAAGGAAAAGTAGGTAATTGATCAAAATATCCTTTGACTAACGGTTAAACTTAACTGAAGTTCGTATGAAAGGACTAAAAGTGAAACAAAATGACAAGCACAGTAACTATTTTCATAATTATAAATTAAAGTAACAAAAGTGAAATTCTACAATAACTACATGGATCATTTATGTAATTAACTCCTTTTCCTATTACAAAATCATTTATTTAGATAATTATAAGAATCTTAGGAATATTATAAGACTCTACGTATGTTAATTACATTTTTCATGTTTAACTAAGGATTCTAATAAATACAATTAACAATAAATAATAATAATAATAATATATAATATATAAAAAATAAATAGTATTTATCTAAAGAAATGTTTTATCTTGTTAGAACAACATGATGGAATGTTAGGACCATTTGATTACGAAATCTCCAAGTACACCAGAAATATACATATAAGTCGACATCAAGATACACATTTACTTAAATTTTCACGTTTTATCTTGAAAATATCACTCTATTTAAAAGCGAAATTATAAATATTTTATATGTTTAATAATATATATAATATGTTCAATGAATTATTTCCATAAAAACTAAAAGATCAAAATAATCCTAATCCTAATCCTAATCCTATCCTAATATATACTAAATAAATGACCTAGCTAATACGAATTAATATCTACTAATTAATACCCCTAAAACTTTTAAAATAAACTTCTAATTCCTTGGTATAGGATCAGTTGTGAGCCCATATCCGAACGGGTACAATGGGTCATAATGCGGGTCGCCAACATTCATCGGAAGCTGATCAACAGTCTTGAACCAAGTATGCGCCAGTTTACCCGTAAAACCATAGTCACCAAACAAAACATCGGTTACACCTTGGCCTTCACTCCCCGGAAGCCATGCAGCCACCAATGCATCCATGCTAGAAACATAAGGTTCGATCACAACGGGCCTTCCAGACATTAGAACCACCACACACTTCACCAACCCACATACATTCATGATGCTCGTTGGCCCAGGTTCAGGTATCGTTAGGTTGGCGCTATCTCCAGCTGACTCTGAGTACGGATACTCGCCACTCACCACAATCGCATACGAGAAATTATTGGACTTGATGAATTCAGTAGTCGGGTTCTCAACGTACACAACTTCGGTTGTCGGGTCAACCGCGTTTTTCACAGCAGATAAAATGGTCGTACCTGTTGTTAACATCAAGAAAGACAGTTGGGTTTTCCTCTATTCAGAAAAAGATTGAATCTTTAATTTCTTTTTTTACTCAAATTCTATAGACCAAATCTTGAATAGTTTTGTTCAAGAATACAGATGGTGAATGCTTAATTATATACATACCTTTTGTAATGTTACCACTTTTCCCATGCCATTCAATGGTCCAGCCACCACACTGATTACCAATGTTATCAGCATGAGTACCTGCTACCAAGATTCTTGTCGATTTTTTCGGTAGGGGTAGCATTGGCTCATCAACACATTTTCCGTTCTTTAGCAAGACTAAGGATTTCCTTACCGCCTCCCTAGCCAGATCTCGATGATCCTGTTTGAAAAGCCAAAAAGAAAAGATGTCAAATTATCGGTTTCACATATTGCTCGATTATATATACGAAGAAGATAGACTTTGTTTATATATATGATGATGATTTGAACCTGTTGGCCGAGGTATTTCGCCATGCTTAGATCAGTTAACGGGTTTTCAAACAGGCCCATCACGAACTTCACGCGTAAGATTCTTTTTACTGCATCATCAATCCGACTCATTGGGATGAAATTTTTGTTCACAAGGTAGGTCAAGCCATCTATGAATTCAGAGTAGTTGTATCCAACCATGATCTGCAACAATTAATTAATTTAATTTGAAATAAAAAAAATAATTAACCCAGAATTAAGTGTTATGTTTGCATATATAAAATTGTATATATTCCAACAAACCATGTCTATGCCAGCGCCAACGCTTTCTTGAATAGACCAAGTGTAATTAGCATGAGGTGGGTCTGTCATCTTATCAATACCTTCAAAATCTGATATCACAAATCCCTGCAAAACATCCAATCCAAGAAATTATTTAAAAACTAAATCTTTATATGAAAATAAAATCAAGATTTTGATACAGATCGATTGAAGAAAAAACGAGTGATCTAACTCTGAATTTAAGAGTGTTCTTGAGAAATCCAGTTATAAGATCTCTATTTCTATGCATTTTGATTCCATTCCAGCTCGAGTAAGAAACCATAATGGTAGTAACACCCTTTCGGATGGCGTCATAATAAGGCGGCATATGAATGCTCAATAAACCATGAAAATCTGTGACTGTATTGTTTTCGTTGATGCCTTTTGTCGTTCCACCATCTCCAACGAAGTGTTTAGCACAAGCTGCAATCTTCTCTCTGTCAAAACAAAACAGTACGTTAATCAAATACGAAAAAATTAAAGATTTGATCAAATAAAAAAACAATATTACTAATCAAGACTTACTGTCCACCAACAAAAGGAACCCCTTTTCGACCAACACTAGGGATGTCTCCTTGAAGTCCTGGAATGATCTCAGTCATTGCTCGAACAATATTAGGATCCTCACTAAAACTTTCAAAACATCGACCCCATCTTGGATCTCTGCATACCTGTTAATGGGTACACCAAAGAAAGTGTTTAAAATTCGATTATCCGTAATCAATCTTTAATTTTGTGAAATTTAAATGATGACTTACAGCAACACAAGGTGCAAATGCATAGTTAATCCCGGTTGCTCGAACTTCTAGAGCAGTTGCAGCTCCAATTTTCTTGACCAATTCAGTGTCCCTATTCAAGATTTTGAAAGAAAATCAATTATAATTAAGCAAATAGTTAATCTTTATCTTTAAATAATCAAATGGTACCATGCATAAACTTAAAAGAAATATGGGTTAATTACCTTGTTACTCCAAGGGCAATATTATGTGGGAAAATAGTGGCATTATAAACATTACTATTGCCATGAACAGCATCAATCCCGTAGATCATTGGTATGCCTAAACGAGTAGACAACGATCCTCTTTGGAAGTCGTTTACCATATTAATCCATGTCTCCGGTGATGCCTCTTTAGCCGGAACACTACCTCCACCGCTCAGTAAACTCCCTGCACAAATTTAATTTAATTTATTATGATCAAGGCAAGTATTGATTTGAATTGGGATTATATATATATATATAAGAGGTAAATTCACCTATGAAGTAATTCTTCATTACATCAGGTGTGGCTACGGATCTATCAATCTGTGTCATTTGACCAATTTTTTCTTCTAAAGTCATTCGATCAATCAAGTCATTGATTCGAACGTTTAATGGCTGTTTGGGGTCTTTGTATTTCATGACATCAGATTCAGCACACATCACCAGAATCATTAAAACAAATAGTACTGAAAGCTTCGCCATATCGATATATATATCTTCACCACTTGAATCACAATCTGCAATTGAACATTAAACAGAATCATTAGATAATTCAAACACGTATATATATAAATGAAGGAGATGATCAAAACACAAACGTTTGACCATCAATTAAAACACAAGGTAGGAGGTTACATGATCGGAGTATGTTTTTGAATTGGAGGAATCTTGGAATGAATTATGCAGGAAAAAACAAAGACGTGGTGTTCTTAATTTATAGAGAATGAATTGTTGGGAGGGTTTTAGGATTCTTTGAGAAGGGTTTAAGGATAATGATCGACACCATCTATCATTAGATTGCCGCAAAATCTAATCTTGATCATTATATCTTCTTTTAATTTTATTATTATATATATTATATGTTTTATGAACCTTGATATATACTTACTTTTATTTTTTTACATAATTCAAGTTAAATAATTAGGTCGCTATGATAACTAATAATAGTAAATGTATGGAAATTATTTTTGACATTTAGGATATTTTATTTGGAAAACAAGAAACAGTTGTAAATTTATCTTATCTCTTTTTTTTAATTCAAATAAGTATTCAAGAAAAAGTAGAAAAGGAAACCTTTTGATTTTGGATAAAGTTTCATCTAATAAAGATCTAACCCAATCGTGAAGATCGTATCACCGTGTTAAATAGTCAATGATCAAATCATCATCCTTAATTACCCGAAAATGAGAATTAAAGTATGAGTTAATTACATAATAATTATACCTCTTACGGTTTTCATTTATACTGTGTTAATGAGTTAAACGTAGTTTTAATATGAAAAACCTCAAAAATCTTCTTTTTAGTTGCTTTTTATTAGTTTAATATTTAATTAGTTGAGTTATAATCAAAATTATACTTGTTCTTTTTGTGTTCGACAATCGGACTTATCAAAACTATACTATACTATGATTAGATTATCTTCAATGTCGTCGACCACTTCTGACGACTTGCCTTCTCAATTCCGATCTAGCTCAACGGTAGATCAACCACTCCCTTCGTCATCGACTCCTTCTGTCCCAGCTCAAACCACTCAATCTAGATTCCAGGTTCGAAAGCAATGTCTTCTCTTTCTGAATTTCTGATTTCATACTCGGTTAAGCCATATATATACGGATTTTGCACACATTGTGTTGGTTCATCTCTTGTCTATGAAATGAAAAAGGTTTTAGGCTAATATCTTGCAGACATTGTATTTATTCATACTCGGTTTAGACAATTAATTTGATATAATGTATACATCTTTTGAGAATTGCCCTAAAAATTAAATTTTTTGTTGTTTTTGATTGGGTTAATTAAGTAGTGGTTGTTGTGGATTTCATTATTGATAGATAACATATAGTTATTTTGGCTCAAACAAATTATTTGTAGTATAAGAAAACAAGGATTGAGTTTTATGTGCATCTTTTTATTTGCAACATCAAACTATGTGTGCAAAAGCTAACTTGTCATGTTTTTAATTGTAATAAATCTCGAGTATGATTTGTTTTTGTAGTTTGATTAGAGTTGTTAGTTTGACCATTGGGTTGTGATTGATTAGTGTTTGTAGTTTGACCATTATATTATGATTGATTAGTGTATGTAGTTTGACTATTGTGTTATGACTGATTAGTGTTTGTGGTTTGATCATTATGTTGTGATTAATTAGTGTTTGTAGTTTGATTAGTGTTTGTAGTTTGACAATTTTATTGTGATTGATTAGTGTTTTTAGTTTGACCATTGTGTTGTGATTGATGTGTTTGTAGTTTAACTATTTGGTTTTTCATTTATTTCTATGCTATTTTTATTATTTAGTTTTTCACACTCAATGTATAATTGGAAAATTGGTGTTTCGATTAAATGGCATACATATATAATAGTGACAACCTATTTAAAAGTTAGCCATATTTAGATTCATGTAGTTCAATTGTATGAATTCTTATTTTTAATTCGATTTTTTGCGAGTAACTTAGTATGTATGTATGGTTTCTTGATTTTTGTTACTATAGGTGGAGAGGGTGACGATTCTGGCCGATTGTTGACTAACAATAAGAAGGAAAAAAATGAGAGAAAAGACAATAAGTACTACCTTTTTATGTATACTATTATTTCACTATAAATTATAGTGTTTGCATGTTCACAATCTTTGTTGAACACTTGAACTTACTAAAATCGTTACTTGAAAGTTTTGTTAAACTTGTTAGTCATGTTAGTTGAGAATTACAACACGTTTGTGTTTCATTATGTTGACTTGATCTATGTTTTTGTTTGGTTTTAAAACAATCATTAATATTTTGTTTATGAATTATGATAAGATGGATTATAGTTGATTTTGCTAAGATGTTTGTTAGACACAATTAATATAAAAAGTTAACTTATTAGAAAATACTTAATTATTACGTATCAAAATAGTTATGATGATTAATAAGAGACGATAGTCCTTCACATGGGAGAGAAAGAGGGAGGTTTGTTTTTGTTTTATTTTTTATTTTTAAATAACGATTTAGAAATTAATTAAAATGTAAGAAAGAACAAAAAATGAGGACATGGACATTTTGATCTTTTTAGTTTAAGTAGAGACCAGGGCATAATAGATTTTATATTTTGGGACCAAATCTGTAAAATTAAAAATTTAAGGACCAAAACTGTAAAAACTCTCAAACCACAAGTGCCGCGGTTTCGAAAAATTCACACTTATTTTTTTCAATCATTGCAACGGAAAGTTAATTATCATCGCTAATTGTCAACAGATATAAACTGTCAACATTAAAACCATTACGTTACCAAGCAGTAAACCGTCATTAAAATATTTTGTTTACAACCGTTTAAAGAAACAACCACAAGTTGGCAATAAATTAAAACAAACATCAAGTTTCACTACCCGTTGTGCCCATTCTCACAAGGCCGCATGCTCATATGCTACCTGTCTAGATCTATAAAACCTTACATAAACATATACACATTTGTATCTGAAGTATTAGTGAAAAGAACATAACCCAGTAAATCAGTATATACACCCGGGCTATTTATATAAACGCAAAGAGAGGAGCGTCATCCGGTAGATGCTTCTCTAACAGTGTACGTAAATATATTAATTTTATAAGCCCACCACCTTTATGACTAGGCTCCCGTGAAAAACCGAACAATTCAAACACTTGTCATATGCATTCTCAAAACTCCATTTCTTTTCCCGTTATTGCTTTACCCTCGATTTGTAAACCGCACATTACATGTACATCTTAAAGGGTAACAGTCCAATTGGTAGGCGAAATGTGTGAATTTCGAGACGCCATCTCTCTACAAGTGCAATTAAAAGAACGTGGTCAATTACCACAGTCAAAGACAACACTGAACACGGCTGCACGTATGAAGTTCATCACCCTCGGCTGGATTGATTGATATTTGATAATTGATCATAATTTCTGATCAGCTCTTCTCACCTTCAATGTATGGTCATTTGATACGTTGTCAAACAAAGAATACGCTATTTGTTCCTCTCTAAACCATAAGTGTAATAAAAATATATTTCTTTCGAACGATTTTTTAAATTTTTGAGAAAAAAAATCCAACATCCTTGAGTGTTATTACTCGGGGGGAAATTACACTTTACATACTTTAAAATCCATAATGAAAACACCTGATTGCAGTAATCTCGATTAGCCATGCTAGTGTTCATTTCGACCAACAATTTGCAGCAATATTGTGTTATAAGGCTTGTGCAGTTTGTTGAACTACACATATTTACAGGAAATTAGTCAATTTACCAAACCAACAAAGTCTTGCATAATGAAAAAAATATGTCACTTGCATAAAGCGTGATTGAATACATTCGATTCACATTTGAATTGACATGTGCACATAACAAAATTAATAAAACAATCACTTTGCACAATGAATACCAAAACCTAAAATGGTAAAAGTTACCCCTTTATGCTATTTACAACCTCAAAGTTACCCAAACAGAGGTTCAATAACCAAGTCTAAGGAACTTTTTATTAACAAATTGGATGTAAATATAGATTTCTACTTCAGGAAGGTATCTACAGTTGATGTACAGAAGCAAAACAAGAAAATGATCATCCATTGGTTAAGTTATGAAATTACCTACCATTACTTCTAAAACTGGTTCTGAACAACCTTCACACTGCTATAAAACCGCTTCAGATCCTTCATAGCCTTCTCTTCTATCTGAATTGAGCGTATAGAAGATGCTGCTGCAACCTCTGGCTTGAACCATCGGTTCAGACCAGCTGAATCTGATGGTGAACCCTGCCCACTGTTCACAGCGAACCCAGTGGTTCTTGTTTTTGGACTATGTGATAATGTCTGTTGTTTTTTCTCCTGAATATGCATAAGACAAATACAGTCAAGTACTCTGTGACAATAAAGATCAAGATTTGCAAACTTCAAGAAATGGAAATTTTGTCACCTCTTGCAACTGGATGCTTTTAAGAGACGGTCGACAACTAAGAGGTGGTGTTCCTGAAGAAACCCATGGAGGTGTGCTTCTTTCGGGTTCAGGCACCTGATGGGTCAGATTCAGACCCATGGGGATTGGGTTTGATGGCAAAAATGAGCTTAGTGGAAGTTTTCCACCTGTTTTCACATCAGGTAAAACTTCCAACTGATCTTTCTTTCTAGCAACAGCCTTACTTTCCACGGTTTTTCCTTGCTCATCTTGTATCTCGCGAAGAGAAGTGGGTCCCTTTGAAATATTGATGCCACCCCATGCAGGGCTCTCACTTTTGGGTGTAACTGGAGGAGGTGTGACGATCTTGGGGGTGTCATCAAGGGCGCCACTTAAAAACAGAGAGAGTCCACCTTTCCTGTTTTTCTTCTTAGACGATCCAGGTGATGGTGAATTCTTACTTTTTGAGCATGAAAGATCTTTCTTCAAGTTATCAAAGGGCCCCTCAGTGACTGGATTGACTATTTTACCCATATTATTAATCTCCTTTTCCTATAAAATTTCAATAAATACATTAAGTATACCCTTGTTTTATGTATGGTAATGACACGTTGCCACACTAACTGCAAGTGCATCATAGAGTACAGGATGACTAGATGACATAAATTATCACTTACCATTTACGTAAGGGATAGGGAGATCATTAAGAATGTTGTTTTCTAAACATCATCATCTGATCGGTTTCCAAGTTTCATAAGGTAAGACACACTTTTATGTATTATAATGCATGTTGTATATACCATTAGTTATCAACGACTCGTGTAGATCAAGGGACAAGGAGAATACTAAAACTCCGGTTTTCATGAAGTTACCTTCTGGTCAATCTGGGAAGCCTCAGAAGGCGCGGAGAAACCCTTTACTGTACTTAGCTTAGCATCAGATTCATAGCTACCATGCACCTCTTCCATGTGTGTGTGTTTTCTTCTGCTCTTTTTCCTGTGTTTCTTGCTACCATCGTTTTTCTGACCAAGAGGAGAAGTTGACTTCGCCTGAATAGTCTCAATGGGAACACCAAGCTCAACGAGCGACTTCTCCAACACTGGACGTGTCTGAAGCTTTGCAGTCTGCTGGCTATCGAGATCATAACCCTTGCATCGCTTTTCCTCCAATATCTCAATTTGTTGCAATTTTTTTCTTAAAGCCCGAATTTGTTTCCCAATTTCTTGATTTCCAACATCATATGGTTGCAGAAAGCTATCAAATCTTTTGTTTTTTTCATTCTGTGAATCCATCATTTCACCATTGTTATTATCACGTGTCCTGAAAAACTCGTTCTCGCTATCATCCTCTTCACTGTTGATAACAGCAGGAAAAGTGGCTGTTGGGGTTGGAAGCCGGCGATGGCTCCATGCTTCATGAGATTTTAGATCCAGTGACTTCTCAAGGTTCCCTAGAATATCAAGTGAAGCACTAGCAAATGCATGTGTTGAGACAGTAAAAATGTAGTCAAGATTACGTATTACAATCTCCTGCAAAAGTTACCAAGACTTGTATTAGAATACTGAAAACAGGATGCAAGAACTTATCATTGAATGCAGAGTAGATGCTGCCAGATGGGTGCGTAGGTAACAGGCCACAATTGGGTTCAGGTTAAAAAATGACCCGTCTAGGACAAGACACAACCCAACCCGTTTATATGTGAATTGGTTGAAACAGCCGCCAACAAGTAATAAGAATAAAAATATACATGTAAGGTCAAAATGAGTATATCACAAAATACCTCACAATGCTTCCTCAAATCATGTGCCTCTAGTGAATCTGCGATTTCAAGAAGTTGTAAAGCACTTCTTGGCTCTACCAAATGCTCGGCTGCAACTTTCTCACAAAGACTTTTCAAAGTTGGTATTAGCTTCTTCTCGCTATTACCCTTTTGTAAAGTTGATGTATTTTCATCAAGTTCGTTGTCATTATAAGCAAAGTCTTCATCAAACTCAGATAGATCATCACTTAATTTAGTCTTTAAACGCTGAGGGCTATCAGATGCCCCCACACTATATGGAGGATGATAAAGAGAACTGATCACCAATAGATGTGTCTCTCCAACTGCAACTGAAGTAGCTCTTTTGACACCATGTAATCGAGTTACAGTTGGTAATTCATCTTTTCTTTTCTTTGCATCCCACATATAAACATCACCAGAAGCAGTAACTCCAGCCGTCCAATATTTTCCAGCAGAAACGCTAACCATAGTTTCCCCACAAAGTGAATACAGCTACATCAAAGAAACAAATAAAGATACTTCAAAACTAAATATACTCGTTTGATGAACAAGATAGACAAGACAATGATGATGACGACAAACCTGTTGACACCGAAGATCTGGATCAGAAGATACCCAATAAAACAACGCACCATCATGGGTTAGAGCCATGCTATGCATCATCCCTGCAGCAATTGAGACCACGTGAAGCCGTTCTGAACGGTGAAACCTTAAAGGACTGTTTCCACTTTTCTTTATAACCCTTGCAACAACTACACGCCTTGGAGTTACAAGCCGGTGACCCCAAGTAAACACCTGCTAGCAAATACGAATCAAAAATCGTAACTTTGTTATATATTCTTCTTATTTATTTAAAGGAATTACCTCCCCATCGGCTCCTAGAACCATGGTATGATACTTGGCAGCAGTTACATGAATAAAAACTTTTCCTTTCAAGTATTCAACGAGCCTCGGGGTGTAATTAGAACCCGAATTGGAAGTTCCATAACCGAGTTGACCTTCTTTATTGCAGCCCCAAGTGAAAACCTCGCCGGAATCAGAAACTACAGCTGTATGTTTGTTTGCTGCAGCAACAGCAACTATTTTTGACTTTAACGAGCTAACCCTTCGTGGTGTTGCTTGGGTATCAACAGAAGTATAACCAAGCTGACCCTCTGCAAATTATCATAATCTTTATATGAAGATATTATTGAGTTGTCTTCTATGGAAAAAGGTAGTTATTTAACTATATATTTGATACAACTTGACAGAGTATTCAGGGCAATTACCTCGGTTGGAACCCCAGGTGAAGACCTCACCACCTTCTGTGGCTGCAACAGTATGATGTTTAGCTGCTGCAATTGCTTTGACACGGCGAGCTCCTAACCCTGATGTTACCTGTCTAGGAGTTATGACTGCTGCCTGACCGCTGGAGGAAAAAAAAATGATAAAACTGATTCAGCTTGATTACATTGTTTACACCTGTTCTATAATTTGTTGGGTCCCATCTCAACCTTTCAGTAAGTGAGTATTTGTGTTCTAGAACTGATTATTGGGACTTTAAATCACAATAATAAGTTTTCAATGTTTGGATAAACAGTCTCTGCTTCTAATTCTCAGTGACATGATCAGATTTCGAAAATAAGTTTCATAAGAGCTGTGAAAAGACTGATCTATATCTCCCTTCTTTTAACCTGGTTAAAAAAACTTCAATTTCCGTTTCATATTATACTTTTCTCCATACAATGTCATTTTTGGACATCTTATTAATTAACTTCTTGAACAATAAAGATTCGCCAAACATATAAGCATCAGAATATAACTTCAAACAACATATGCATATCCAAACACTGTTTGTTACCATCAATTATATTACAGCTGCTTATCTGGTTCTGATTATTCATATCACATAATCACTTTCAGAACATGCATCCAAAAAAACCCTATACCAACTGATAATCTAATTCTGATTATTCAGTATTCACATAATCACCTTCATAATGCACATCCAAAGATTCTTTAAATGGGTGCCACAATCAGATCATACATAGCAAAATAAATGTACTGAATGTCTGAAAGTAATACAACTAACCTAAAATGGTATCACCATTCAAACGTACTAACAAAAATTGGCTATCCAGATTGTAAATTTTCTAAAATTCCACTCACACAAAACTCATCATGAAAAGTTACATAATATATTACCTATGGATGTCGAAATCAGGGTGGCCAAGACGACCACCTCGTCCAAATCCCCAAGAGTAAACTTCACCATTAGCACTGACCGCAACACTATGAAACTTGGCTGAAGAAATCAACTTGATAAATGACCCATGGAGTGAATCAACCTTGCAAGGCAACTTCTGTATGTGAGCATTTCCAGTCCCTAGTTGATAATTTACACCACTTCCCCAACTGTACAACTCCGTCACTACTGAACATATATAGTAATAATAAGAGTATGCTTTCAGCCAATTGTTTCAATGTTAATTACAAGCATGCTTGTTACAGTACCTGAATCATCTCCATTGCCACTAGCCTGCAACACAGGACCAGATAGAAGATCGATAGGTGTCCGTGACTTAGAGTCCTCTATTGAAAACGATGCTTCAGATTTAATAAGGACACTAGCCACAGCCAAATGACCAAAATGTAGAGCCCGGTGAAGGCTACTCCATCCAGATTCACCATCCTAACACAACAGTTTCAGAAAAAGATAAATAACATAAAGTAAGGTAAAAAATCTTACCATATGTCTAATTAAACCATGTGTGTTTGCATACAGAGTGGTCAGACTTCTGCTTTGGTAACAATCTACGTTTTCAACCATAAAAAGATAACCAACTTCCAAAATTTTCAGTTGAGTGCCACAATGGAAAAAAGTAGACGTGGTGACACAGAGAGACGTCATATGTCATGTGTATCACTTGACATGGTAACCTCCTCAGATTACATTTAATAGAAATCTTTAAGTTTGATGGTTTCTCAAGAGGAAATATACATGGTTACACAAGGAAACCAAACCATACTAAGTTACCTTTTTATGCAATAACCTCATTTAACTACATAAAAGTTACATGTATGGTAGTCAAATATCTAAGAGATCAGAAGAGAGATGTACCCTAGCATTAGGGTCTGCACCGGCTGCTAATAGTCGTTTAATGATTGGTACGTTATTTCTCCATGTAGCAATATGAAGAACTGCAAGTCCAAAAGCATTTCTTGAATTGATATTTCCACCATTTTTCTTCAGTAATGCCAAGGCTGAATCTACATCAACCACAGACCCACCTTGCACCGCCAGCCATAAATCTTTGGAGGGCCCACTTGTTGAGAACTTACGACCGGGGGTTTGCTGGTTCTGTCTTTGACTGTGAATAAAGTTTTTCTGCTCCATCACTAGCCACAACCCTTACCACACCACTACTTTTAATAGAGAACAATATACTTTTTAACTTGCAATAAGTAGGAGAATGTTAATTATTAGAGTTTAGATTGGAACTGCAAAACGCCATTTAACCGTCACAATGTCATCTTTACCATAAATGCAGACCAATTTAATCAACCTCGCACAAACGCCCCCATCACATGTTCTGAAGATCCAGCAAGAAGTTAGGAGACAACAGAGAGCATTACAGATCACCTGCCAGTAAGAAAATGATCAGAAATCAAACGAATATACTAAAAACTTGTAGGATATAAAAGACGACTGCTTTAGTCTTTTAGACTGGTTTCAATAACAAAATGTAAGAGGAAGTCATTACCCATATATTCTATAATTAACTCCATTGATTCTTTAAACAATAATGTGTGTGAAGGAGAATATAGCAGTGACATAAGACATAAATTTGTTTCTTGATTTATATATATATATTTTGAATACCAAATAATCATTAATGGAGTTGTACAAACTTTCCTAACTGGCTTGGACCAGGCAAGATGCAGGGTTTGAAATCATTAGAGATGGCCAATTTGCAATGTTACATTTCTAGGATATCAAAATCAAATGCACGAGATACATTCATTATAATAGAACCTTCGGGTGGTTGTGTGCATCAGTGACATTAAAATTATGAGACCAACAAGAATATAAGCTACAAGCTCCATGGAACCATAGTGTATTAATTAGTGAATTATACACGTCCGCACAATGCAGCACTTACAGAAATAAGGTAGCTTCAAAATTACAGCATATAAAAGTTGACTCTCAAGTTTTAAGGGAGCATAGTTTTGATCTCAATCTAGACTTGCCCAAAATTTCAACAGGCACTCAGCTTACAGAACTCTTATCATCTCGAGAAATTAGGGTTTTCTCCGGTGACGATTGTCCCCATAAGCACGTAAGTAAAAAGCAAGAAATTTAGATAAAAACAGATCTTCGCTAGATAAAAATTGTCATAAAAAGATCGATCCAACACCAAACTGAAAATATATGATCCTTAATTTACAATGTGTGTACATTAATGCTTCGAGTGCTGATATACGCATCAAAACAAACCAGATAATGAATCAGTGTTAATAATAGTGAATATAATGCGGATCAACATTAAGAAAGGTATCTTTTGTTTTCTTCGAAAATTCATATAAGCCCAACAGAGGTCAACATGAACACAGAAGAAAAATGACGCAGAAACTCATAATTTATGCAAAAGATTTAACATTTGCGATCAAAATCAAAACAGAACGAGCAAACTGTTACAAATGGCAAATACGGAAGTAACCCTAATCCAACTTGAACCAAAATCACGGAAATAAAGCGATACTCGTTGAAGATATGGATGGAGGAACGCATAATTACCTTAAAGAACAAGTCAAGTTCGATCTAGAGAATCAAAAAGAAGCAAAACCCAATTCCAGAAACGCGAAAAGACTCTCTGTTTCTCCCTATCTTTCGGTCCCTGGAATGCGTAAGATTTTGGAGAAATATAGGGTATGGCAGATGAGAGATATGGGATCGGTTGGGAGAATATGCCCAAACGCAGAGAAGAGGGAGAAGGGGGTAGGGAAAGGGGCGATTATGGAAATTCACATGAAGGAAATCGTTGAATAGACGAAAAAACAACGAGACGATTATCTAGGAATTGACGGTGGTACGCTACCATGAACGGTGGGTCCGAAGACATATGTGGCCACGTAATCGCGATCTGCAGATTTAACACGTGGAAGGAGGTACGTTCAACACCTTTTTTTTTTTTAACAGCAATGTGAATATATAAATAGAAGCTAGCAAGTTACTAGATGATAAAATACATTACATAAGAGATTCTTATAAGGGATCAATACACCAATTTAACCAAATAAGTTTTCTATGCAAGTTTCCTTTTGTGTTCAACCAAATAAAAGGAAGGCTATACAACCTCTCAACTAGAGACATGACGATGGTGTCTTTTTCCTTAAAGATCTTATTGTTCCTGTGTGACCATAGTAGCCAGCTATAAGCATAGATCACGGACGAAAAAGCTTCTTGTCGGACGCCTTTAAATCCCAAAGAAGATCCCCATGTAATAAGAGATGATATTGTCTCCGGTAAATCCGATTGTATTCGCCACCAATTACGTATGTATAATAGCAAAGACTTGGCAATATCACACCGCAAGAAAATATGTTCCTCTGTTTCAAAACTTGCACCACAAAAAACACATCCAAGGCTATCTAGTTGCAATCCCCTAATTAGAAGATTCCAACGGGTAGGTAGCCTTAGGTGTAGGAGACGCCAAACCATAATGTTAACCTTACTTGGAACAGATTTTTTCCAAAACATTTGAACTACATTTGAGGACGGGAGAGTGTTTTCATCAACAAAACGCTGGAGAGATGAGCGGTGATAATAATACTAATTTATATGATAATTTTTACACACAAATTTAATTTTCACACACAAATTACACTAATTTTTACACCTATTAACATGATAATTTTTACACTAATTTCTTTTTAACTTTTTCTTTTAATTTTCACACACAAATTTAATAAATTAAAAGAATAAATAGAAGGATTTATCAAGAAGATAGAAACCCTCCTCTCACTTTTAAGCGAGCGAAGTGATGTGGTAAATTAGTACTATTATCATGGTTTACAACCCATTGACACTTCATATGTGGCACGTGGTAATAAATGGTAACTCATACATCACACTCACCCCATTATATGTAATGTGACACACAATCATCGCATTAAATATGTTTTTATATCAAAACGGTCATATGTCGCCCCTAATGAGTTTCCAGAGCACCTCTTTTCTTGCTTGCCTTTTCACATGGCTTAGTTGGTGCCGGAGAGTATTGTTGTTTAAATAGTTTTTAGCTGTTTATTTGCTGAAAATTGTTGTTGCTAACAAATATTTGTGTCTAGTGGTATAAAGTAATAGAATGTGTTCCCCTTGATCTATAGTCGTAAGTTTAAGTCCTCTTGTGGACAAAAGTTGTATATTTAGAAGTGTATTAGTGTGTGTTCTGTCGTTCAAAAAATATTTATGCAAAAAAGTTGGTAACCGGCCACGCAAGAAACCCTCCTAATGAAGACCAATGTGAGGAGACATTATTGGCTCATCCAACGGATCTAACTAGTGGACCGTCCACGGATTTGAACCAGAATCGATTTGTATATGTGCAAACTAACTCTGCCCTATTACCAACGTGGCCACAAGCCAAAGGCATTGAATAAAGGTTGGAAGATGAATTTGACATTGGGGTTGATGGGTGCTTGAGTTATTGAAGCACTCGAAATTTTCATACTGATGTGAGATTTAAGATTGGTAATTTCGTAGAAGAATTTAATGTTGTGTTGAGTTAAGAATAGTATTAAAAATGTTGCGAGTAATTTGAAATGGAAAATGTTGCACATATGGTGGTGTGGTATTGAGTGTTTTTAAAACGATTAAACGTGAACCTATTATTATATCAATTTTATAAGTAGTCCTAGCCAATAGCCATTATGAAAAGAAAAAGCATTTAAGTGTCGAAAATAGCATTTGGGGAAGTGTCCCCATTTATGAATAAAAAAAATAAATTAAATGTCAAAAATAGCATAAGGGCAATCAAGGTTGATGGATCACATCGACATCACACAACAACTAAAGTGGTATGACGTCATGGCTATCGGTTGTGATGGGAGTGATCAACACCCCAAACCGGGGCCTCCTATACAAGAAGTAGTACATATAGTATGTCCTTGTTAGACAAAAAATAACATCAAACAAGAGCCTTAAGCGTTATTATCACCAATTGATTATTTGCAACCGTTTTCAACCAATATAGTCCGAAATCATACCATGAAGTGAACTCAAACTTTGAACAATTATATTTTATTAACTTATCAACAATATTTGTATTTATTTACTTTAAGTAATAAGAAAGACACTGTTATTATAATTTAGAGTAAATTACTGAAATGGTCCATGTGGTTTGCACAAAATTACTGGTTTGGTCATTTATAAGCAAAAATTACATCAGAGGTCCCTGTGGTTGACATTTTGTTACTGAAGTGATCCTTTTTACTAACAGACATTAAAAGTGGGTGTTAGTTGTTTTTTAGTCTAGGGGTATTTTAGTCTTTTTACACTACAGGGGCCATTTTAGTAATAAACCACATGAACCATTTCAGTCATTTGCAAACCCAAGGACCATTTAAGTCATTAATTTTTTTTATAATATATATTTCTTAAATTTCTTTTGTTTTGTTTTTTTAGTTTCCTTTATACTTTTTTTCATTTATTTTTGTTGTTATTTCTTATGTTCTTAATTTTTTTTTATTATTCGTTAAATAATATTACCAAAAATTTTAGGAATTCACTTTTTTATTTCATTGCTTTTTTTATCTCTTTGTGGAGATTCTTTTGATTTTTTCTTTTACACCTGTAAGTATTATTTTAAGAAATCATTTTCTTCGTTTGATTATTATTTTTTTTATCTTGTTATATTTTACTATTCTAAATCATTTTTTTACTTGACCATTATGTTTCATTTTGACAATTATTTTTTAATTTTCTTTTAAGAATTATCTTTTTTCATTTATAAAAAACATGTGTTATAATCTTTTATTAAAATATCAGTTGATTTTAATAAACTTAATAATCCTATATATCAAAAAAGAGGGTCAATCTTGTAGGATTGAAATGACAATTTTTTTTTTGAACAGCGAAATGACAAATATTATAACTAAATAACCTTAGAAATTAATCTTAAATTTACTGGACAACATATGATAATAAGTAAGTTAATTTTTTTTTAATTAGATAATGAGCACATAAATTATAAACATTCTAATTTTTTTTGCATGGTACATAAAACCAAATTTTTTCTTCTTTTTTTTCGCTACGGGAGAAAAAAAAAATTTAGGTTGTATTTAATTTATAATATTTATGTGTTTTTTATTTAAAGAGTCTAAACCAGACTAAAAAATAATAACCTAAAAGATATAAGCTAACATTATTATTTTTTAGTGTGGCTGAGACTCTTTTAATAAAAAAATACTTAAATATTATAAATTAAATACAATATAAACAAAAATTTTATCCCGAAAAAAATTAGAATGTTTATAGTTTATGTTTTCATTATCTAATTAAAAAGAAGAAATGAAATTAACTTACTTATTATCACTTGTTGTTCAGTAAATTTAAGATTAATTCTTAAGGTTATTTAATTATAATATTTATTATTTCAATCATACAAGATTGACCCTCTTTTTTAATATATAGGATTATTAAGTTTATTGAAATCAACTAATATTTTAGTAAAAGATTATAACATATGTTTTTTATGAATCAAAAAAGAGAATTCTTAAAAGAAAACCAAAAAATAATGGTCAAAATAAAACGATTTTGAATAGTAAAATATAACAAAATAAAAAAAATAATAATTAAGCCAAGAAAATGATTTCTTAAAATAATTTTTAAAAGTATAAAAAAATAAAAAGAATCTTCACAAAGAGATAAAAAAAAGCAATGAAAAATAAAAAAGAGAATTCTTAAGATGTTTGGTAATATTTATTTAACTAATAATTAAAAAAAAATTAAGAACATAAGAAATAACAACAAAAATAAATGAAAAATATATAAAGTAAACTAAAAAAACAAAACAAAAGAATTTTAAGAAATATATATCATAAAAAAAGAGTTAATTACTAAAATGGTCCTTGTGGTTTGTAAATGACTGAAATTGTCTCTATGGTTTATTACTAAAATGGTCCCTGTAGTGCAGAAAGACTAAAATAGCCATGCAATAAAAGACAACTAACACCAACTTTTAACGTCTGTTAGTAAAAAGGACCATTTCAGTAACAAAATGTCAACCACAGGGACCTCTGGCGTAATTTTTGCTTATAAAGGGCCAAACCAATAATTTCGTGCAAACCACGGGAACCATTTCAGTAATTATTCTACAATTTATTATGCACAAAAAAATGTGGATAGAAAGCAGAATTGCATCAACCAACCGAATTTAAAATGGACTTAACATCATTACTTATGTCTTGGCACTTTGGCAGTGGCACACTTAAAAAATTACAGTACCCTCAAGAATATTACAGCAAACAATTAACTAATAAACGAATCACAAAACTAACTGTCCATAAACACACTAGAAACATATACTAGAAGACAGGAGAAGAAGATATATCCAATTCTGCACACCAACCCTTACAAATCTAGTTACACACTCTCAATAATCATTCTGATGATTGAGAACCCCAACTTATAATCCAGCTGTCTATTAACTCTGCTTATGCAGCAATTGGTGAATCCTGCAAACCCAAATTTCCACAAATTATGGCTAAGTATGTTTAATTAATGAAAAGGTTTGACCCATAACATCAAATCATGATTCTGTTAGTTTTTAACAACTAATATCAACAATTTCTCTCAAAGGCGAGATTAAATAAATAAGGTGATTCAACTGTTGAAAGAATCCAAAATTAATGAACACCCAGACATATAGTGATCCTGTAATGAGGTCAGGAGTCATCTAATCTGTCCATTTTTATTATAAATATAAACATACCTTTGCAGCTAAGTTTGACACCGCCAAGTTCCATTTTTGTCGAGTTTTTGTTCCTGCAACTTGCCCCGCCTTTGCCACTTTACCAAAAGCTCCATTCAGCCAAGCTGCTCCAGCAGTCACATACCTAAAGACAGATCAACAGGGCCAAGTGGAGGTTTGATCAATAATGCAAAAATAGTATTTGAAGTTTAACTAATTAAAAGCATGGCCTAAGAAAATTGAGTTGCAATCATGAACAAAAGTATTAAACACTCCTTGATTACAACAAGATAGGGAAATGTTGTCATACCAGATCAGTATCATTAATCATAAATGATAATGATTATAATAGGCAACTAGTAATCAACTATTCAAAATGAGATACTCCAATTTCTTGATACTTCCAAAAAGAAAGGACTTGCAACTTATATAATGTGAAGGGAGAATATGTTAACTAGTACCGTCCTACTTAACTGTGGGGAATCTTGCAGAAGACTAGGTGACTAGGTGGCGTTTAAATTACCACTATACCCACCATCCTGTGGGTGTATTTGTAGTTGTACAAAGCCAACCATTTGTAAATTACTTCACAAAAGAAGGGTGAAGAAACCCCCAAGGGAGGGGAGGGAAATGAAGCTACAAACCTGCTTGATTTGACAGCTGATCCTGTGTCGTTTAGTTTCCTCTCGGCTGCCAATAGGGCGGCCATTGTTTTGTCAGACACTTGAAGCCTTTGATCCACGGACTTAACTTTCTCATTTACAACTGCGACACCAACATTAATTTTTTCTGTAAGCCTTACTCTCTTGTCTAGGGAATTCACCCTGGCAGATGCATTGGCTCTTAACTGATGCTTCTCATCAAATGCTTTAGCTTTGTTCAAGGCATCTTGTCTAATTGCTGAACCTTTCGCCAGAACACTTGAAACAACATCTTGTGCTTTACTCATATAAATCCTTCCACTGCGAGGAGAAGTACTGCTGTTGCCCTGTAACATGTATAATTAAGGAAAGAACTATATGAAAGCCAAGGAAATATCATTTGAGGTTACTTGTTCAAAGAATATTAGAATTCTGTATTTACAGAGCATGGAATGGTTGTCTAATAGACTCACAAAAGCATATACTATTATGACAGTGTAAGCTAAGCTCCTTGGAATATGAATCATTTAAGACTTTTTTAGGAATTCCTAAGGCAAATTAGCCCTTTATTTTCAGTTCTGTTGGTAAAAATGACATCCTCTAATCTTTAGAATAAATGAGATAAAACTGTAAGACCATGAAAGCATCGTAAGAACTGGAAGTTAGCTAAAGTCATGTTTGTAAGCTATTACCTCTGCATAAGGTGAGTTTTCTGGAGCCACGCTTACTGTGTTATCTACTTCACCAACTTCCTGCAAGAAGTGACATTGCAACATAAGTTCAAATACGATAGAAGAATAAAACTAAGTACCCATGAATAACCGTACCTGCAGCTCGGTTTTTGGTACATAATTTTCTGCAGGCGTAATGCTAACAATCTGATCCACTATGGTTGCTCCCTGGAAACATTACATAAAACATATAACTTCTAATTATCATGAATGGTATGCTAATCATCTGCTTAGTATAAAATTACAACAAAAATTGTAGCTACAACTTCCATGTTCAAATTAACCTCAACAATATATGCCCATACAAGAATATCAACAAATATTGATTTGTTAGCATGCCCGAAACTCCGCTCGTTCTTTGTACTTATTGTTCTTGTTTCTCATATAATAGATTATCATGAAAAATTGAAAAAGGTACATGCATCCAGTCACAGCACTATATGGAGGCAAAATTAAAGATGGCATATATCTTTTGTAGGCTTCTCACCATAAAGCAAGTGGACTCCATCTTGACAACTCTTCAGAATCCCGAGACATTATTCAATAATTACTGCAATCTAATCTTCATCTATTGGTCGAGTTGGAGTTGCTAAAAGCTTAAAGTTTATTAAAGCTTGATGGCATTAAGTGGAACCTTTTGCATAATAAAGTCATGTAACAACCCGTTAGTTGTTTACCAATTAAGATAGCCATTATCCCACCTATAAGGATTGGGTCGTTCCTAGTACATAGATATACGTTCTTTGTATTTCAAGCAATATCCCAGCCTCGAACGACAAATTATTAAATTGTTATATGTCCATTATGCATTCTTTTCGACTGGTGAACATGTGAACTAGGATAAGCATCAATACCATGAAATTAGCACGGAAAGCTAAGTTGAGGAATTGTGGATCCATCAATCGTCTTTCGGTATTGTCATACAAGACCGGCAACATTTTTCCACATGGAAGCAAACATAGTATGGAAGAATAAAAGGTAAACATTAAATAGAAATGTTAAAATATGACAAGATTTCTCAGGCAACATAAAATACCCAATATGGATCAACTAAAATCCAAGAACTCAAAGTCAGCTAGTCAGCACGTAAAGCATGACCAAAAAGTGTTAAAAAATAATCAATAGCCAACTAATTAGTGAAACAATGATAACTAATAGCTAATAAAAAGAATTCTAGTTTCATCCAGCACAAAGACAAACAGAAGGCCAATCAACGAAATAAAAAATCAATTTTGGAATATTGCTTATGTAATGCAAAGTAGGACCCAAGAGTCTCCGCTGGACAAAGTGGAATGAAAATACAGTCACAATTCATTTGTCGTAGTTTGTTGACCAGAATAGTTGAAAGTTTACAGAAAATTATTGGAAATTCCAAAAGTCCAATATATTGCAATAGATCTTTTTATGTATATAAAAAATCAAGCATAAGCAAGCATATAATCCTCTGAGCAAATTTCAGCGCGTAATCCATATATGCATAATAATATTGGATATAAGAAGGAATTTTTCAACACAGATCTCTCCCTTTGTCCAAAAACTAGATCATGTTATAATTGAAATCGAATTTACCTTTGACTAAATAAAACTTAACACAGTCTCTCCCTCCATTCAATCTAGATTTTTTGAACATTGTACCCTTAAGGCCTTAACTAAATACACATAAACATATGACTCTCATTGCAATCTTGACCCAGAAAGGGCAAAATCCAGAAACATAAAAATCTTCAAAATGCAGAAACTGAAGTTGGACCCTTTGGTTGGATTTTTTTCTTTTTTTCTTTTTTTTTCTTGGGTTTGAAGGGAGGTGAAACTTTTATAAAATAGGCAGTACTTCCTTGTTCTGCAATAGTCCTACTCTTTTTACTTTCCCAGTCAAACAAAGTATATCAATTTTGGAATTGGTAACATATATATTTTTCCAGAAAAACCCCTAATAATTGCATGAAAGATTACTGTGAATGCTATAAATAAATACCCAAACAAAAAAAACAATCTATGTCATGACCCTAAAAAGAATAATTACTATAATTTACGTAAATAAAAATTTGACATTCATAATCAAATAGCACAATTAACAGAGGAGGAAGTATCGGCCACAAACAGCTGGCGCATGAAATCATAAGAAATCATACCACCAGATGACATCTAGCATATGCCTGTGTTTTAATTGCTTCATTAAAATTTGCTAACTCGAGCAGCATACGTAATTAATCTCTACTTGAACAGAAAATTGAAAACAACTAGATTGAGGAATTACCGATAGCAATAATGCAATTTCAAGTGCCTTTGGATCTTTAAACGTTACAAAGGCAGTCTTCTTTTGTTCTGAATCACTGCAATCATCAAGAATATCGAATGAGAAAACCTGTATTATATCATTAAACAACTTAAAATCAATTTAAACTTGATATATAAGTTACGAACCGGCAGATCTCAACGTGCTCGATGTCACCGGAAAAAGAGAAAAACTCGTGAATTTCTCTCTCGGTAGCTAGATCTGAAAGATGCCCTACTTGTACTGTTCTTGTCTGCAACAAATTTCAAACACATAACTTTTCAATAGTCATGACAAATTACTCGTAGAAATTCCAAATTTAGATGGATATATGAACGAAGGAGTTCAAACTCACCTGCATTTTACTTGCAAGGCACAAGACACGCTATAGAGCTGTATGAAAAGTTATGGAGGAGAGAGAGGGAGGAGGGAGGAGGGAGGATGTAATTACGCAATTAACAGATAAGCTGTGAAGATGATGATGAATTGCGATTATATTTTTCCTTTTCCTCGAAATTTATTTATTATAAATAAAGTTAGGGTTTGAAATACTTTGAAGGCACAAAGATTCTTGCTGATGTGTTGCTTTCTCTATTCACTTCATCTTCTCAACCCCTCTCATTTTCCCCGTATTTACGAAATACTCCCTTCGGATTTGAATAGATCTCTTTTCAATTGTAAATTTTTAGAAGAGTATATTAAATTTGTTTATTTTTTCTAGTGTGTTTTGCATTAAATTTCATATTTATATCTTATGCTTTTAAAATTATGATAATGAACTTTGTACTTTACAACTTAACATCCATTATGATTTTAGTCCAAATTTATTTGAATTTCAAAAGTTACCTCTCTTTATTCTTAACTAAGATTTGTTACCCGCGCTTCGCTACGGGATTATGAAATATCTATATTTTCTATACACGTTAGAATCTTTTTATTCATCATGTTAGTTTTATTAAATATTTTTTGTATCCAAAAATTCATGGGATGTCTTATTTTATTTATATTCACTAACGTACAAAAATCTATACAATTCAGATAAATATGAAAAAAAATGATATATACAATAGAGCAACCATAGTAAAACAAAGTAATAATAAATAAATAAATACTAAAAACTGATAAATATTAAATTAATAAAAACTTTCATGGATATATATTATTTTTAAACCATAAAAACTGAATTTTTAAGCATTACGATTTTATTCTAAACGACTAATTATTTCTACTTTTAATAAAAATCTAATAACCTATTTAAACAAATATTTAACTAAAATAGAAAAAGCAGCAAAAATTATGACTAATTCACTTTAGTTTGATTAAAATAGTAATAATTTATTAAATTTAATATTCGAGTAAAAAAACAACATAACGCAAAAATTAAAATTATACTCGACTTGATACATATTTAGGTTTAAAAAAAGCAACAAAAAAAAGGCATATAAAAATGAGGAACACCAAGGTGATTGTGCCTATCCATTAGGCTATGACTGTCATTAACTAATTATAGAGCCCATATTATATATATATTGTGTAATTACAGAAAAAGATAAAAATGACACTATTCATTATCTTAGTAAATGTTATATAGTATAATTTCTCATATTTTTTTAAGTTATATTCATTTAAAAAATTATTAATAAATAATTAAATAATACTAAATTACTAAATAATATAAAAGTTAATTTATTCTTATATCATCAGCTCATTACCACCATCAAACAAAACCAATAATCGATTTGAATCAAGGATCAAGAATCAACATCATATATGAAACCCAAAGAGAGATTGTTGGTAGATAAATATATGTCGAGAATCAAAATCAAATATACCCCAAATTAATATATTTAACAATTGTGGATAACTTAATGTGCGCCTATTACTTTTCGTACATGGGAATTTCTAAAATGCATCGGGTTCAGTATATTTATTAAGTTTTACAAAATGAATCCAAATTGTTTTGTAGAGCAGATGGTTAGCAACATGACATTTATGCTATAGGTCCGGTGTTCGATTCCCTATTCTTCACTTTTCCACTCTAATTTTTTTCCTAGCTTTCCATTCCTTTTTCTTTCTTTTTCTTATTTCATTAATTACTTTATAACCACTACCTTTTTAATAACAAGATTTAAGTTTTTATTTCTTCTCAAAACATATTGATTTTTTATATTTTTAATAAAATTGTTTTTAATAAAAGATATGGCTTTTTTATAATTATAGGCTTGCTTTTAGTTTCATGTTTTTTTTATTTTTGTAAGAATATTTTGTTTTTATTTTTTAAATAATTATTCTAATACAACATATTTGGTTTTTATTTTTTCAAAAACAGTCCTTTTAATAAAGTGACACAAATTTGTAATGTTAACATTACCTAACTTAAGTTATGTTACACTCACAAGCCATTTAAATTAGTAAATACTGAAATGACTAAATTACCTTTTATTGTTTTATTAAAATGATTTATGAGTGTAACGATAACTTAAGAAATGTTAACATAACGGATGATTTTCCCTTTACCCGTAACGAAGTGTGGGCTCACTCACTTGTTAATAATCAAACTCGGATATGAAACCCAGATTCAATCATCAAAATCACACCCTTCATCGCCTCCCTCCACTAAACCATCGCCAGCGTCACTACATCCTTCCTTTGAAACCAGCGCCTCCTTCCTCTGAAACTACCACCATCCTCACTTCCTCCGTCCACTAAAACAACATTCAAACTCGTCTGAAACCACCTCTATCTTCACAGCCTTTCTCCACAGAAATCACCATCTCATCATCATATCTGCTACCACGATACCACCACCACCCATGATAGATTGTGTGTAGAGATAATGTACATGTTGTAACATCCTCTCAATGGGCCTGGTAGTTTACGCATATATGGTAAACTATTTGTGTATAATTTATATTTAATTATTTTTATTGATTGATTATTAATTGTTATTTATTCGATATGATAGGATAATTTTAATTGAAACGTGAGATAAAAAGGTGAAACATTAATTTTAATGTTTTTATGTAATATTGATGTTATATGATTTGGTTTTACACGAGGGTTCTAAATAATACCTCGTTGCATGCTATTGACTTGAAAAGGACCGCTTTAATTAGGTTTCTGTATCTCAGAAATCAGTATTTGCACTATGTAGTGTAAATCTTATATGTTTTAACCCTTTATATAGTCTTTGTTCATGACATTGTTTTCTTTTCGATTCTGGCTGCATAAGAGAAGAGAAAAGCCTCAATTGTGCACCTACACCCATATACTTTTACTTGATTCTGTTTTCGAGCTTAAAACGAGAGTTAACGTCTGGATTTCGATCAAGATATAGATTCTGTAGCAAGAGGTGAGGCTGTGTTGTGTATGTCGAGTTTTGGTTAAGAAGTTCTTGAAAATTTGAGTTTTAGCCGTGCGAAGTGAAGTCCATTCCGTGCGTAGTGGCTCCACTTCGTACGAAGTGCATGATGAAGAAGATGAAGTCGATGAGTTTTGGTCGCACGTGGTGTGGTCCACTCCGTTCGTACCAGTGTCCTTTGCGTGCGTAGTGTGTGAAACATGTTAAGTGTATTTGAGTTCTCTACGTGCGTAGTTTGTCCAGCCCGTGCGTAGTGCGTTCAGCACGTGCGCAGTGAATCCACCCCGTGCGTAGTGACTCGGATGTTAATTCAGTTTGTTGTTGTACGATGTTGAGATATTCATGCATGATTTAGGATATATATATGAATGATTTAGATGATGAAACATGTTATGTTAAGAATTGTATGTTGCTTATGATCTGTGTGATTAACTTAAATGAGTTAAGTTCTGACTATATGATATATATGAGAGGGTTTACTAATGATGCTTCAAGATTGGATTCTATATGCTAATTGCATGCTTAATTCGTGAAATGATGTTAGATAGCCTGAGTGTATGATCCGTTGATTTCTATATGTCTCATATGATTTATGAAGCATTCCTAAATGGTATTTGATATGTTTCAAGCTGATTTGGTATTATGAAGTCTAACGGGTTTGGGTTTTGATCCATTTGCGGAATAATTGGAAATAGTTGACACTTATGAATATTTCGTTGACCGCTACATACTGCTTATGACTCATATGGATATTCTAAATGAATAAGCTTTGACTTGGTGGTGAATTGGTTTGACTTTTGGAGTTAACTATGATTTGAGTTATTGACTTGTTTATATTGTGTTCTCAGGGAACTCAAAGACTCAGTGATATGAGACAACTGAGTGTGGATCTTGGATTGGCAAGGACGCAGGTGAGTGGACTTTTAACTCATGAATTTGTGCTAGTTGTAACGGTTACGGTTGCAATGTTTTATGCTAGATTCTATGAGCAGTATGTTCAGCACGATAATTTGATGATTCTTGATATATGATAGTAATCGCAGAATTATGTTTTGAGAATATGAATTGATCTGTATACGTGCTTTGTAATCGGGGACAACTGTGATGTTGGACACTTTGAGTTGTTTGAAGGAGGTCAGCCGCGACAGTTTTGTAGGCTGGGCGCTTGTTTGCTATCAAATTCAGTTAAAGGTTTCTGATGTGTTTAGAAATGATTAACTGATCTGAGTAGCATTACGCTATCGGTAAACCTATGCTAGGCCGGCATTTGGTTGAAGGTGTTGCAACACCGCCGGTCCTCTGGATATCCCTGATTGCATGACCTGGGTGATAATTGTTTGATGACAATTATGTGAATTGATTGTATGTCGTTACTTGTTGTAACTGATGCTGTTCGTTTGTTAAATCTCCATCACTTAGCTTTGTGCTAATCCCCCACATAAACTCTCCCTTTGCAGGTTGCGGTAAGTTTGGCTGTTGGCCGGTTGTTGTGTTTGCTTTTGGGAATGTTTGAACTGCACTCTGATATTTTGTGTCGGTCGAGCCTGTTGTAAATTATGTAACGCCGAGTTTGGGGATACAAATGTTTTAGTGTCAGTTTAATTACTTAATATTTATACTACCTATGTGAATAGGTTTGTAGTTGTTTGTATTCGCTTCCGCATGGTTAAAAAAAAAATAGCGGTGTTACAATTTGGTATCAGAGCCCTGGTTTGGGATGCGTGCACAGTTAGAGTGTCCAATTCCCAAATCTTGGCTCGAGTCTGGTCAAACATTCCTTGTTTGTGTGGGGATTAGAGTGATTGGAGTTTGTTTCGTGTTGTGATTAGTATGTTTGTACTAACGGTTTACCTAATAAGTGGCGAGATGTTGTGATTGTCACAGATGACTGACAAAGAAGTCCCGACAGAGATTCCTGTAACCCTGGCACCAGCAGAATTATCATCAACTCCTAATGTGGAAACATCTACTTATATAGTGATTTCCGGTACTAAATCTGAACTTGATCTGCTTGAGTATATTTCTAAATTGGAAAGTGAGACACAGAGATTAAAAGATACTGTTAGAGGATTAGAACAACGGATTCTTATACTAAATGAACAAGTTAAGACCTCTTCGACAGTTGTTCCTCCGGTTACCTTTCCGTTTGCTTCTGCATCACAATGGACACAACCACAGTTTGATTATCCAGCTGTACCTCCGGGAGTATATCCTTATCCATATATGAGATGTATCTCTCCATCCTTTTTCCGTTCGGCAACCGAGAATGCACCACCACCAACAGTTTGCGGCAGTAGTGGCGCGAAGCAACAGCGACAGCGCAATTGGGAGCCCCTTTGCGACGGCAGTTTGTTGCGGGTATTATTTCAGGCGGTCTAGCAGTCAGGTTCACGGGTGCAGTAGCTGTGTATCCCTATAGCAGTCCGAGGGTATAATTTCTCTAAGCCTTTTTACTATGTATATATATATATATATATATATATATATATATATATATATATATATATATATATATATATATATATATATAGGGGAGGGTTCCATCGAGAACCAACAAAAATGCGGGAACTGCGAGAACTGATCCCTATCGTTTTAAAACTAGAATATCTACCAAACGGAAAGATATTAAATTATGAAAATTATACCAAATTAACGACAAAAATATGCTCTTTAATATGACATCTATATTGCTACATTTTTTTCAACAAAAAAATTCGTTACATATACGTAACATACCTTATAGTACTGATTACAAATATGTTAAGTACTGATTACATATATGTAACATACCTTATAGTGATAGAAAAAAAACCCGGCAAAAACGAATTTTTTTTGTTGAAAAAAATATAACAATGTGAATGTCATGTTAAAGAGCATATTTGGTATAATTTTCATAATTTAATATCTTGTCGTTTGGTAGATATTTTACGGTTTAGATCGGTTCTCGCAGTTCTCGCATTTTTTTTTGTTCTCGATGGAACTTCCCTCTCTCTCTCTCTCTATATATATATATATGTATATGTATATATATATATGTATATATGTATATGTATATATGTATATGTATATTGTTAATATGAATGACTATCTGTTTTGTTTCACTAGTTGATCCATTTGTGATATTTGGGATTGATTTTATTCCGCTGTGCATGTTGTACCTTGTAAATCCCAACAACAACAACCCCCGCGAAAAATCACACAAACATCACAAAATAAATAACAAAACCAAACATTAAAGACACAAAATGGACTCCAACAAAAATATGAAGTGAGAAATTGTATCAATTCAAACTTAGATCTATAAAGATTGTAAATCATTGAAAAATCAAAACCCATTCCAATCAAGTATGGCACCAGTGGTTCTATTTTTGTGTGTTGCGGTGGTGATTTGAGCCTTTATCGGTCGCTTATATATCTAGAAAGAGAAATCGATGAAAATATCATCAAACCATCAACGTGCATGGGTGTTCTCAAGTGAGGGAGAAAATGTGGTGTTCTTCTATAAATGAAGAGTATATCATCAGAGGCAGAAGGGCAAGTTTGCCCGTAGTGTCTCTGGTGAGAAAAAACATGTCGGTGGCGATCTAGATAAAAAAAATTAACAAATAAAATAATTAAGTATAAGGATAACACATCGGTGGATCACCTCAACTAATGAAAATATGGTTTAAATAATGTTTTGTCATGTATTATTTGTGAATTCTACGCGTAATTAAGAAACCTTCATTGTTAAATTTGCATGTTCATCACTACCAGATGATATTAAAAACCAAAATTTACATCTTTCATATGATTAATTAAATTGTACAACATATTACCCTATATTTTCTCATAGGTATTTTAACACAAGTCGCATGTTGTTTCATAAATATCTATACTACTATATAAATATTTTAAAATTCTCTCCTTTTAAATTTTAAGAGTTCTTAAAATTTAATCAAGACAAAATCTTGACTATTCATTCTATCTTACTTAATTACATCCACGTAATCTTTAACCATTTAATTTTCTCTCCTAATTAACTTTAACTTATTTTATCTATACCCTCTCACATAAACACATTAATTATTAAGCTACATAAACATAATTTTTAAAATCTTATTCACTTCTCTCCTTATTCAATCAATATAAATATTTTTCATTATTTTATTGGTTTTTTGGATTTTATTTTTAAAATTAATAAAATAGTTAGATACAAATAAATATTTTTTTAAAAATAGATATGTTATTGTAAAAAAAAATTCTTGACATTGAATCGCGTGAATAACATATCATTACATTTTTTAAAGCAATATGTTGTAAAATAGATTCTATTTACCCGCCGCAACATTGCACGGGTACGATGCTAGTAAAATAATATATAAGATATCTTTTCCCCAAAATAAACATTTTTAATCTCGTGTGATTGGAACTTGGAACACCCAATAATTTCGTGTGTCGTATGTTTTTTATATGAGATAAACTTAATCATCTATAACAAACATTCAATAATTGTAGAGGGATTATTGTAACAAATTCATAAAGTTTTTAACTGTTAGCTAATTAAATTATACATTAAAATATATGTTGAATCAAACATTAACTTTCTTTTTTCCTATTCTCCTTTTTTACCTCACATGGATGCTATAATTCCATATGAGAAAAAAAATTCAACTTGCAACTACATGTCCCTTCACTATTATTACATGACAGCACAAACAACTAAACAAGCAACACCATTTACAACAAGTTGGTAGCAGTCACATCTTTACCCCAAATTCAAACAAGCAATTTCTTGAATAATCGGTTATGGTTGCCAATTGCCATATATACGAGACATATGAAAGAGTGGGAGATGAGTAAAGATCTATTAACCAGATAGAAGAGTTCATTTTCACAAAGCTTCGGTTAGTGCCATTTGTTTGATCTGACTTACTTTGTTGTTGACTTTCTTGTTGACTAATGTTAGACGAAAAGTAACTTTATAATCTACTTAATAAGGGTCATGGGCTACTTCTCTTATAAACAACTTGTTTTGAGTTGAAACTCCACAAACTTACATGGTATCAGAGCATGGTTCACTCGTTGTTCGTCAAAGGCCACACGGACTCCACGTAACCCAAAAGTATCCACGTCTTGGGCCGAAAAAGAAAAGAACCTCACACGTGAGAGGACGTGTTGGTTAATTACCACATCGTATTAGAAAGTGAGTTTTTAATCTACTTAATAAGAATCACATACTACTAGTTGGAACCTATTCACTCTCTCTCGAGATTGTTTGGTTGTTTTATTCCTCTTTTCAACGGCTAACGGAAAAAGATTATGAGGATTATTTGTATTTTTTTTATTTTAATTTTGGCTATGTTGGTAAAGTATTTTCTTGTCTTTCCAAAAAACAAAAAACGAAAAATATTAAATGTGTATTTATTAACCGATGTATGTATACATGAAGCTAAAATTTGATCTTTAGCTTATCCTCACATGATTCATGATTGCTTTTTGTGTTTGCTGTGTTGATATTCAACTATCCGAGGGGCCAGTTTTGGATTATGGTTGTCATTTACTCGCCATATAATTAAATAAATGCTATGTGGGACCAAAGTTGGTTAATCAAATTAAGTATTGATTAGAATCCGAAGTTATCTTAGACCAGAGATTAATATATCTTTTTATTAAATTCTTTCAGTTTATCCTTTTTAATCATTTTCTGAAAGAAATTTTCTATTTTAATAATTTAATAGGTTCTTTTGGGTAAATCAGGTTATGCTATAATGTATATTCAATTATTTTCATAACTTTTTTTATACTCTTTTAATACCCACTAAAAGTTGAACTTTGATGGTTTATCTTATTATAATGAAATGATTAATCTATATTTCAATTTTTATATATTCTTGTATCCTCTACATAAGTATGAGCTATATTAAATATTTCTCATAAAATATTTTTTTTTGAAAGGCAAATACTATATATAACAAATAAATATTACAAGTCAAAACCCACTTACCTCCACAAGTAGTGAGAGCAAGCAAGTATTGAGTTGTTAATATCCTAAATGAGACCTAAATGAAAGATTTAGTATACTAACAACCCTACGACACCAAACCTCCACTAACCTGTTACAAATATTGTCTTATATCAATATCATATGGATTGTTTAACCACTGAGAACACAACTGATTAAACACTAAACCTCTCTTAATTCTTGCCTTAATCCATTGAAAGCTTAGAGCTTGGGTTTCAAAGCTCAGCCCACCAATTTTTTTGTTGCCATTGAATACCAGATCATTTCTATTCTTCCAAATACCATAAGTAGTTATCCTTATTACCGCTTGCCAGACCATGATTAAGTATGACGACAGGAATCCTTGGGCCGCTGAATCTACTTGTGAAAGGTTTTGGATATCCACAAGGGGTATCCTCCACCAGTTGAAAACGAAACTCCAGATGTGAGCTATATTAACGCATTGAAACAGGGCATGTTCTACTGTTTCTACTTCCAGAGAGCATCTCGGGCACAGGGAAGAAGGAATGTCAATACCTTTATCAACCAAATTAATCCTAACTGGGATTTTTCCAAGCTCCACTCTCCACGAAAAGATGTTGACCTTTTTGGGTAAGATTTTTGACCAGAATGTTTTCGGGTAGATGATCGTTCCAGTCGTAAGTACTGCATCCAGAAACTGTCGCATGTTCTTAACTGAGAAGACCCCGTTGACGTTATCTTTCCACAACCACTTGTCTTCTAAATGGGGTTGGATTTCCACCGTGTGAAGCTTTAGCATCATTTCTTCGAACTCCGCAGCAACTCGACCGATTAAACGCCCATTTATCTTCAAGTCCCAACTCCAATTGTTTGCTTCGAATGAACCCATCTCTGTGATAACCTTGTCTTCTGAAGTTGCTTTATGGAACACTCTCGGGTAGGAATCTACAAAAGAACAATTGTCTAACCAAACATCTTTCCAGAATTTGACACTTTTCCCATTTCCAATCACCACTTTTTGAAGGTTTTAGGTAAGGATTCCTTTCTTAGCTAGTACATTACCAGCTGACACAATCCCCCCCCCCCCCCCACATCCTGTAACTACTTAACTTTGAATGTTGGTTCAACCCCCCATCCCAACCATGAATACTACGAATGACCCTTACCCATAAAGATTTCGACTCGACTCGGAAACGCCACCACCATTTAAGTAAAAGGCTCAAATTAAAATTTTTAAGATTTCCCAGTCCCAAACCCCCCTCATCCTGATTGAGCACCACCTGATCCCACTTTACCCAGTTGATTTTCTTTTCCTTTAAATTTCCCCCCCAAAAGAATTGTTTACGAATCCTATCTAACAATAAAAGGATACCGGATGGAGCACGGAACATAGACAAGTAGTATACTGGCAAGCTTGAGAGAACCGATTTAGAAAACGTCCATCTACCCCCGATCGATAAACTTTTACTTTTCCACCCCGCTAACTGGAAAATTTCAAAGATATGGACTTACATTTTGTTACCACTACCTTCAATCGTTCATTTTAAATATTAATTTTCATTTTTTAATTATTTCACTATTACGATAATAATAATAATAAATTATTATTATTATTATTTTCATTTATTACTGTTATTATTATTATTTCAACTATTTTTTCTAGATTTCCTTAAACAAAGGTAACTGATTCATCATAGTTAATATGGTTTTAAATAGATGAAGGTAACTCTAATTTGAAGGCAGCTTGTTAAGCATGTTCCCGGAGTAATTTATATTTGTGTTCAATCACAAGCAACTTGGTTAATACAGGGTCAAATTTGGGCGATCATAATTCTATGCCATCGTTTATTATAATTATAATGTTCTTTATAATCTTTATTCAAAGCCGCTCTATCTCTTGGCTTACACGACACACGCTGACACACACAGCCGCTCAACTAGTTCAATAGTCAAAAAGCTCTCATCAATCCATGTTATAACAGTTAAATAATATTGAAGACACTGAATGAATGCAACCTAATCCATTATTTCAATTTAAAACCATTAAAACTCCGAGTTTTTAACCAAAACGTGGTTCCTTAAAAAAGTATTTTCCAAATTAGGGGTTTTTTAAAAATATTTACCAAAATAATGTTAGTATACCCAAACACCACCCTAACTTCCACCCAAAAACACTACTCTCTCCCAAACTCCCTTCTACAGTAAAAAGCTTTTCCAAATCCCAAATCCCTCTCACAAAAAAGGGCACCACCCTGCCGCCGGCCACCACTGCTACCCCGTCCACCAACAATGACACCTCTCTCTCCTCTTCTTCCCTCTCCTTTGTATTGCATACAGATGCAGCTACTAGATTGGAACAAGGAGTGGTTTTCCTTGAAGTGTTTGAGGCGGCGGTGGTTTTCCTTCAAGGGTTCGAGGCGACGGTGGTTTTTCTCGATGAGTGAGAGGGTTTGAGGTGGCGGGTTTGTCATCGACGAGTTAGAATGTTTCTCGGCGGCGGGTTTGAGGCGGTGGTTTTTCTCGACGAGTGACAGTGTTTGAGGCGGCGGGTTTGTCATCGACGAGTTGGAGGCTTTCTCGGCGGTGGTTTTTCTTCAAGGGTTTGAGGCGGACACTAAACTGCCGGCGGTGGTTTTTCTTCAAGGAGTGTAAGGCGGTAGTGGTAGCCGGCGACGAGTATCGGGCTGCAGTGATGGCCGGCGACGAGTATCAGGCTGCAGTGGTGGCCGGCGACGAGTGTCCAGCGGCAGTGGTGGCCGGCTGCAGGTTGGTGCCATTTTTAGTGAGAGATTTGGGATTTGGGAATGGTTTTAACTGAAGAAAGGAGTTGGGAGAGTTTAGTATGTTTGGGAGGGAGTTAAGTAGTGTTTGGATATACTAGCATTATTTTGGTAAATATTTTTAAAACACCCCTAATTTGGTAAATACTTTTTTAAGGAGCCCTATTTTGGTTAAAAACTCTAAAACTCCTGATTCCGTGTGTGTTTTGTTCTCGGTCGATTCTAGGCGAGCATTCTAGGGGATTGTGCCCTAAATGGGTGTAAAATGTAAATACCGCTCACGCCCAATACTCTTTTATGTCCCGTTCTCGAGTTATTTTTTGGAAGGAAATGGAGGGGAAGGGAAGGAAATCTTTAGTTTCATGTGTTTCCCTTCTTTTTCTTCCCTTCCCCTCTCCTTTCTTAAAAAACTTAAGAACACGGCGTTAATCCAAATATTGTAGGTCCAACAACCAAACTATTTTCCAACTAATGTAAGCTCACTAACATTCCCTTCAAAAACTTTAATAACCAATATAAGCCCAATACAAATCCTTTTATTATTTAAAATCATGATAATAAATAATATTACATTTTTTTAATATTATCTGTAAACAAATATTACATCCACTCATAATAATTATTCGAGTTAAAACTGGACAAACTTATATTTTAATTTCAAATATGTAAAACCTAAATTAAAAAAAAATAGCAACTTAATTATTTTCGT
Organism: Pulicaria dysenterica; assembly: GCA_947179395.2. NCBI lineage: Eukaryota > Viridiplantae > Streptophyta > Magnoliopsida > Asterales > Asteraceae > Pulicaria > Pulicaria dysenterica. The sequence goes on from OX359295.1 coordinate 61,994,049, forward strand.
TAATAGAATATATATAACGTAAGTGTTGTCTAATTATCTTAACTATACAAGAAGCTAACGCTGAGTTAATCTCGATGTTACTAGCTCCTCCTTTTAAGTGGTTTACATGCCAATGGAGTTTAGCCCATCTGGTAAGGTGCCCCCCTTTCTTGCAAGAGGTTGGGGGATGCAGTGGGTTGGGGTTTTTTCCTTAGGGGTTTTCTCCATGGAATGAAGGTGGAGTGCTTGAACCTTGGTTAAAGCCAAATAACGAGGGGTGGTTGAAAACCCGACACCAAACAATTCGAACAGACACTGAAGAGACGGGGAAGTGTCCCCATTTGCTGGTTAAAAAAAAAGTGGTTTAAATTAAAGTTTTTTTATTTCAATAATTATCATTGATCATTTCATATTTCAACACGGATGTTATTATTTGAATTTTCTCCTTTTCATATATCATACACTCACATACACCACATCAAAGAATTCAATTTTAATTATATTAAAATAGAATCACCCTTTCAACACCAAAACTTTTGGTTCATTTTAATGTCCATCCATTGACACTTAAATATCTATCTGTCCAAATGCATGCATCCATCTTTCTTCCTGGGTGGGTATACAACACATACGTACAAGTGAACCTTAGATGTTTAATTTGAGTTCCATATTTCATTTAAGTTAACAACGTCCATGATTCATACACAATAGAAATTGTTCATACAGAATACATTCTGTATTTTCAACTTATATTGTGTGTCATATACTTGTACCTGTTGTATATGGACACTTTTTGCTGTATACGAATCATCTCCCTTGTAATAATAAAGTAAATGCTACAACAGTACATAAAATATATCATTACAATAAGGACATGATCGGTCCAAATATATATGAGGTTCTGGACAGCAATTAAAAAAAGGGTCCTATATAAAAGCATTTTTTTTTTGAAAGGCAAAGAGGGAAGACTAAACGAGGAGCTTCGGCATGGCCATCACCCCCCGCCTAGCAACCCAAATATAAAAGCATTAAAATATAATAAAAATAATAAATAAAATATAAACTGGATTTTAGACTTTTGTTTCTTATCGCTTTTAACATTCATTTATAATATATATCTATTAAATAAAAGCCAAATGCTTAGCCTCCAGTTTAATAATGATATTTGGTTTTAGTTATGGTAAGATAAAAAAAAACTTCTTGATTTATAGAAGTTTATCTGAATGTTTGATTGCGTTTTTAGTTAGAAGGGTTAACAAAAAAGAAGGGTGAAGAATTAAGGTTAATTAACATATTAAATTTGAATGTTACTTTGTGATTTTCAATGCATTTTTTTTATTTCCTTTTCATCTTCATTCACTTCACAATTGCACTAACGTTTGTTTTATCACGATATATATAGGTTTTAAAAAGGGAGGTGGAGTCATTTTGCCTGATCTCATTCGCTCACCACCTGTTGGGTAAAATGCCTACTCGTACTTGGGATCAATGTGGAGTCTTTTTGCTTCTATTGAATCACCTGCACTTCCAATCGTAAAGTTTATGCATGAAGAGTTATCAGAAAATCATATGCTCCATTGGATCTTGTAAGCTGGGTTTATTTATTTAGTTTATATCTGTCTGTGAAAACTCTGGTCATGGCTTTTGGAGTACTAATGCAAAATTGATCTTTGATATTAGATCAAAAGCTTGCTGCTCTTGTTGTCTGTATGTCATTGGTTACTTGCGAGTAGCTAGTTCTATCATCTATTTATAATGTTAGCACACATAAAAGAGAAAGTTCCCAAATGAGTTCAAGACTTAAGATATTGATCATGATGCTGGTTTTAAATTTTATTCAATATCTAATGTGCATCAGCATCATATCGGGCATAGTTGGTTCGTCTAACAAGCTTATGTCCTTTTATCTTAAAACATAATCTGCACTATAACAAAAAATTTACACATAAAAACTTGATCTTATGTCTACAAGAAAACAGCTTACACTTCCAGAAGTACATAATCTTTATACACACTGCGAAAAACAGCGTTCATGGAGATTTTAAGATCCCTGGTTACAGAAATAGATCAAGAATTTTACAATATAACAATCATGTACCTTTAGGACTAATATAAGAATGAACAGTTTATGAATTTTTGCTATCACTCTATTAAGAAAACAAACTCTTCGATCATCACAAATCCAACCTTGGGTTGGGTTAATTTAAGTAGTAATCAATGGTGCAGCAGATTGATCAAAACTATCACGATGTGTTTTTGCTCGAGTGCTCCTTTTCTTAATTGAGCCAGACTCATTGTTTGATCGGCCATCACTTTTGTTTGCAAATGCTGGTGCAACTTTGTTGCTGATATGTGCAAGTTCATCACTATTGGCACCTCCTTGAATTAGAACTCTTGTAATCCCTGAGTAGTTCAATATTTCTGCAATTTGCATAGGTGTAACACCTTTATTGGTTCTTGCATCCACGTCAGCACCCTTCTTAACTAGCAACTCGAGCACATCTACATGTCCAGATTCAACTGCACAATGCAAGGCTGTGTAACCATCTTCATCTCTTGCATTGATGTCAACTCCTTTCTCAATCAAGAACCTGACCACCTCAACCCGACCCTTGAACGAGGCCCGGTGCAAAACCGTCCACCCGTGCTGGTCCAGTCCATTGACCAGAGCTCCTCTTTCAAGAACCCTATTGATGGTCCTGACTTCACCTTTGCTTGCAGCTAAACACAACTTATCACCAAGCCCAAGTGCATCAAAAAGCTTTGTAACTCCTTGTTCGGCTGCCACATCAAATGCTGTTTTTCCAGATTGATTTCTGATGTCTTTGTACGCCCCCTTTTGTAATAGAAGCTTCACCATGTAATCATCTCCATGAGCTGTAGCTATATGCAACGCGGTGTCACCGTCACTGAAATTACGGATATCGGTCCGTGCGCCGCTAGCTAGCAGCAGGCGTGCACAATCCCGTCTCCGCTCCATCACCGCCATGTGTAAAGCGGTATTCCCATCTTTTGTAAGCATGTTCACATTAGCTCCTTTAAGTAAAAGGAGTCTTAGAACATCCACATGGCCGCCTTGAGCCGCTAGGTGAATAGGGCCTAGTGTGGATATCTCTGATCTCTCTGTACTCGCTCGATGAGCGAGTAAGAGCTCCACAATCAAAGTTTCACCCGAGGCTGCTGCAGCCTGAAGCGGGGTTGAACCTAAGCTGTTACGAGCCTCTATATCTGGTTCGAACTCGAGTAGTAACTGGACCAGGTCAGCGCGGCTTTGACTAATCGCCAAGTGAAGCAAGGTTTGACCTTCATCGTCAACAGAGTCAACTGCTCGCCAGCTAGGATCACCCTTCTCTAGAACATCTCTGATTTCATCCATGGATCCATCCTTCACAAGACTAGCCATCACTACTGAGCCAACAAACATGACCCTAATACCACTATCAACAAACACTTGCTTCTTCCTTGCAGTAAACCAATCATTAGGAACCGAGTCATGAGTCGATGAAGGGTTCTTAACGGCTGCACCAGGAACCACGACACTGTGCAACAAGAAAGAGTCGTCACAGTAAGGAATCGACCTCGGGAGACCCGAGTTCTGCTGGAAGTCATAAGTGATCTCAACAGTCAAAGTGGTCAAAGGGGATATAATCCCCGACTGTGGGCGAACCGTGTAACGAGCCTTGTTCACCGGTTGCAGCCGGAAAGCCACAGGCATGGTGTACATAACATTTTTCAAAGTCAATTCGCCACAGCACTTTTGACCAGGTTCGATCCTTATGACAACCACATTAGACGGCTCTAAACTGATCAATCTGTCCATGATCGATCTCTAGCTGGTGGTTGGTTCTTTTACTGCTGCTGCTTTTGGTTTTATGAATTGAAAATGGAAGTGTTGGTATGAACAGCAGCAAGATCCATGAGCAGGAATCGGAGGCAGCAAGAAACAAGGCTGGATTGTAGTACTTATAGAAAGAAGGCTAAAAGAGTGCCGGCGATTACAAAGATATGCCAATTGGTGGTGTGAATAACAAAGTGGACTTAGTCTATTATAATTGGTTCGACTTGTATAACTTCAAAGATGGTAGTTTGTACTTGTTCTTTTATGTCTCTATCATGGTGTGTTTGTGTCTTAAAAACATACAAAAACTACTTAGGATTTAGAAACCACATTTGGCGACATTGTGTTTTATATTTACTACACAAACAACCGGTTTGCAATTGTAGATGCTTTTTGTCTCTCTCAATCCTTACTTTACCGGTTTATCCTTAAAAAAAGGTAATTCTTTTATTTCACTAACTGCAAGAAGATTGTATGATCTGTGTTTTCAAGTGTCGATTAATAAACGAATCAATCAGCACAGAATAATGATGATTTTGAGAGTATAGAAAATATGTAAACAATACGGCCAAGAACACAGACAAACGTACAATGAAAGCTTTAATTAGAATTAGAGTTAAAAGCATGATATTACTTTTAATTACTTATTATATATATATATATATATATATATATATATATATATATATATATATATATATATATATATATATATATATATATATATATATCTTTTGGTTTCCTTCATGATTTAGTCTCTCGCGTAAAGAGAAATAAATATGTATATTTTAAAGTGTGTGTGACTAGGTAATGATGGTTTTGTTTATAAAATTATGTGGGAGTTAGTGTGTTATGATTGTGAGACAATTAATTGTCTAATATTGTGACGTGACTTGAAATCATTTCTTCAATAGCAGTCAGTTATATATGTCTAAGAATCTTTATATAATAATTCTCTTGCTAGACTTGTAAACTGCTGAAATCAGAAATTTTGATTTTTGATTTTATCTTTTATTATTAGAATTTTGAAGTATGTAGCGGAAGACTTGATGTCGTTTAAAAGACTTTAAATATTTTTTTAAATATAATTTTGATTGCGTAGAAAATAGCTCCTGCATGTAAATATTGTATTCTCCAAATTAAAGATTTCAGAAAAAAAAAATGTAACTCTATTTTGTTATAGAATATAAAACTAGTTGCATGTTATTGATATATACTTTTTCTGTTGTTCCTATTCACTCTCTCTTTAGATAATGTGCGCATTGAGCTTAAGAAGAAAGACATTGGAGAGTTCTAGACTTCTAGGGATAATATACTCAGAAATATATTATAATTGGTTCTGGTTAGAATTGAGATTATAAGAGTTCGGCTCGATTGCTCAATAAACTTTCATGAATCATGATCAAGCCTCGTCTTGTTTTAAACATAATTCAGAAAATGGCTTGAGCTCGATTTAAACACACATATTAATATGAAAACTATTTTTAATGACCAAATATATGTAAAAATGTATGAAACACTAAAACTAATATATTTTTATAAGGAAAACCTTGAAGAGGACATTTTTAGTAATTTAAGTTGTAACATGATTCATAATATTCTCTCATGTTTAGGTCTAACATGATTTATAATATTCTCTCACAAACACTAAAGTGGATCTTTAATCTTAGTCAATAATGAGTCTCCTTTGTAACAAACATGATATATCATCAAGGGCGAATGTATATGTATCTCTCCTAGGTCCTAGGACCTACCTAAGGTTTTAAAAAATTCTCAAAGGTATATAGAAAAAGTTAGGATTTCTTTTTAAAAATTAAGAGGACCTATCTTTTTATTTCATGGATTTAAAGAAATGTGTGTTGTGTACTAAAACTTGGTAAATAAAATAATAATATAATATATAGGAAAAAGTAATTTAGGCTTTACACCCTACGCCTGACTGTCAGGTCAAATTTTGACAATTTAGATATGAGAATCTTAAAATTTATAAACATATTTCATTATAGAGATGTGATATATCCTTCTACTTTGACCTCCTCTTTATACTCCTACTCACAAGATCAATACAAGTGTCAAAATTAATAGAGGAAGTGAGGAAATAAAATTAATAAACTCAACATGTCATATTGTGGAGATACGAGGATGAAGTAGGAATTGAACATAAAGTATGAGGATATATCATTTTTCTCCATTATATTGTTTATTTTGGTTTCATGTTATTTGTTTTAGTATTAGGTTTATATTGTTTTTGCTATATTTTTATTATTGTAAATGACTAGATGAATATATTGTTAAATCTATTTAAATCTAATATAAAAACCAAGATGGATCAAATTAATATGTAAAATATGTATAATTAAATGCAAAAGCTTTAATATAACTATAATGGATATATGTTTATATTTGATTTTAACGTGACGACACAAGTATTGTTAACTCTTTTATTTTATTCGAGATTGACCTAGTTAGCGAACCCCGTGGTTTTCTATCCTAGATTCGCCCCTGTGGATCATGTTTGTGAGGAAACATTATAGATCATGTTTGATCAACACATGAAAGGATCTTAACCCAGTAAAACTAATATTTGTATATTTTTTTAAGAAATACTATATATAATTTTTTTTCTCCAAAAAAATGGAGTGTATATATCTTAGTTGTTGAATATGATTATACCTTGCTGCGTTCCCGTATATTCCATGGCACCTGATTAAGCTATTAATAAAAAATGGAGTATATGTATATCTTAGTTGGATGAAGATGTCATCTAGTTATATAATTTAGTTAAGACTTAGAGGCATCGTCAAAAGGGAAACCTTAGGTTTGCCAATTTGTAGTATTTTAACATGATAATGAGCTAGCAAGTCATATTGCTTTTTTTTATTATTTTATAAAAGGTTATTGTTGATCTTGTTTCGAATATGCTATGAAGTTACGTACAACTGATATAGGTGTTATTTATTTGTTTGAATGAGTATGATCATGTCTAAAGGATAAAAACTAGTTTGATGTTTCAATGTTCATTTATATCTGTGTTTTTTTATATAAAGTTCTGCATATTTGTATATAACTAAAACAACCCGGCCACATGATTTTGTAAGAGCATAACAAGCATGAATAGCATTTTATGAATAAAGTAATAACATTTGAACCACAAATATATAGTTTTGAAAGCATAAAGCTTATCGGATATTTTTAAATTCTAGTTCAATTAAAAGTAATTAAATGTAAATAAAAAACAATTATCTCTGATATCTTTACGAATAAGAGTAATAGGTGTTAAGAAACTAAGATAAATTATTGTTGTTTGTACTGAAACTATTAAAGAAAAGGTATAACCAAAGCAAAAAAGTTACTAGGAATTAAAGTATTTGATAAAGTCACTTAATTTTATTATATTTTCGTTAAAGTTGTTAACACATCATTGTAGTGATGACAATGCTAATAAACAACAATTGTGTCACATTCCCCGGCATTAGTCAGACGTAAAACAAGTGGAATAGGAAAAATTAAAATTTGTTGGGTTACAACTAATGAGTTAAGTTATTTATAATTTATCTGAGTTTGAATCGTTAACATCTTAAGGGTGTGTTTGATTGGACGGAAAGGAATGACAAAGGAATGGAATGGGCAAAAGAATGGAATAGTTCATTACCATTCCATCTGCATGTTTGGTTGTTTCTCGGAATGGAATGAATCATTACTGCAGTATGCTTGGTAAAGAAAAATAGACATTGGAATGGAATAAAATAAATAAACAATGACCAAAATGCCCCTGAATTAAAAAATATATATAACTTAAATTTAAATAATTTAATATATAAATATTTATTTTATATACATTTTACACATCTTAAAAAAATTGATACATATCAAAACTACGAGAGTCATTCCAGCTTCTATTAATATGTTTACATTTTTTTCAATTTCATATATTGACATCGTCCTCCTCCTCCCCTATTCTTTTTTGTTATTATCTTTTTAACAATGTTTTTAAGTTGTTTTCCTTTAAGTATATGTTTACAAGATGTTTATTTGAGATTTTGAGTATTAAGTATAAATCACGTTTTGAAAGTATAAATATTAATATAGTTTGAAGTTTGGTAACTTGGTTGTGACTTGTAGATTTATAAAAGGTATAGAAAATTAATATTATTATTTATTGGGTACCATGTTATATGATACATCGTACCAAAGCGATCCGGAATGAGCCTACCCTCCTCCGTATCGAATTTTAGAAATTAGCGAAGGGTGTTCCCGATCCGTGTCCCGTACCGGAGCGTTCCGCGATCTATGTGACTATGAGCAAAACCATATAAAAAATTATATATAAGAGTACCACGTCAATTAAGAATGGGAGAAATGACATGTTGGTCATTTTATATCCCATTACCAAGGGAATGAACAAAGAAAGAGAGTTGAGGAAGGAATGAAATAGAAGGAATGACATTACTTTTGTAATGCTTTATTCCATTCCCTAGTAGTAAACAAACATGTTATTAGTAAAGGAATGAAATGAGTGTTTTCATTCCCACACTTATTCCTTCATAACAAACATTGCCTAAATAAATTAAGTCTTAATGAGTTCGAGTATAGACAAAGGTTTTTTAGTAAACGACTCCGATTTTGACTAAAGATTGAGATTGTTTACGCTTGAGAGTCTAAACGGACTTCATATACATTTTTAATATATTTCATTATTTATATTTTATATACATTTTTTTAATAAAAAATTAAGATAATACCACAAGCTATGCCTAGATAGGGACGGTAATGAGACTGTATGGGATCAATATTGGTCATTCTAGTCACATACGCTGTTATAAAACCATGTTCTATACCCGGTCTCGTCCCGTCGGGTATTTCATTACCATATAACAATCGGATTCGATCCCCATGAGCATCGGTATCTCATTTATATTCTTAGTCAATTAAAATCTTTTTAGATATAATTTATTTTCCTACAACCTCATGCGAATCACATCAAACAACGAGATAGTTTTTTAACTTTCCTTTTCTAGCAACATTAGCATTCAACAAGTTCGACGTTTAACAGATGCAATACAATCACCATACAAACTTTAAACCATCCAATTTTCAGATAATTTAATTCAAATTGTTACATGAAAACGAAACTACATTTTTCACGAAATGTTAGAGAGAAGTAGAGACTATTAATCTTCTAATTTCTATTATTTTATATACTAATAAAATTGTAATATATATTATATTAATAATAAAATTATAAAAATATAAATGTTCGGGATAAGGTAATGGAGTAGGTTAACTACCAATCATTTAAAGAAAATATAGCCTTGCATGGAGGCCTCTTTTTTTACTAAAATGAGAAAAGGAAGACCAAGGGCGTAAAGCCAAGTCTTGGCTAAGACTTCAGGATGGGTATGAGTTGAAGTAATGGGATATTCTTTTGCCAGGAGATATGTAAAAGTAGTTGATCTACCTGACTCCGCGATTCCTGAGGGGAGGTTGGGACCCTAATGATCTGAACCCTTTCTTGTGGTATATGAAGAAGAAGCTTTCGCGGAAAAAAATTTAGTCTTAACACGGAAGGTAGTGACAATTTCTTATATAAAACCCTAGCACTCTACTGGTGAATCCTATAACACCTAAAGTTGTGTTATCTCATGAACGACATGATGACAAGGTATTGAGTTTAGCATAAAAAGGCAAGTAGTGGATCTTTATTATCAATGATAGAGGAGACAGTTAAAGCATCAGTCTCAACATCAACAGAAGAAAAGGATGGACTAACCGTCGTTCAAGAGAGCACTTGAAGGCTCAAACTTTTTGCTAGCTTCGAAACATGGGCCGAAGGAAAGAGGAAGACCAAACAAAGTCACGGGCAAAACAAAGAAAATTATGTAAAAAAAAAGATTCAACTTAGCTTTTAGCTCGCTTAATGTAGGTTGCTTGCAACCTTAACTATCCCAAACCCACGGCATCTCTAGAAGAAATCACATACCCCGTCCAATAACCATTTATCCGTTCCAAAAGTTCCGGGTTCGCGTATTCCCATCGGTGTCGGTTGTTTTTGCCATCCCTAAGACTAAACAAGCCTTTATGAACCGAGCTTCATACATCCTAAACAAGTCGAGCTCGATTTTCAAATATTTTAAACAAGCCGAGCTCGAGCTCTGATATCGCGATTTTTAGTTATATTTTTAATGCGATATTTAATTATTTTTAATAGAAATCATGGAAAATATGTTTTATATATGTTTAATATCTTTAATTATTATTTTTTAGGTTTAAAATCGGATTAGTGGTGATAAGGATGAAAAAAATGGATAAAATCCGAGATAAGCATAAAAGATTTGAAAAAGTCAAAATCTGGCTGAAGTCTGTTTGTAGCGGCTCTATCTCTTGGTTAGCGGCGCTAACTCCGGCGTAGCGGCTCTATCTCCCAGTTTACAGCCTATATATTGATTTAAATGCTTCATTCGGGATTTAGCTATTCCAGCCGACTTTTCCACCACAAAACCTTCTGGAAACACCATTAAAGTGTAGAGAAAGCTTGGAGCAAGGGCTTGGAACTCAATAGTGAAGATCGTTCGGCTTTTTACGGTTTTTTCGTATTCTCTTCATCATGTTCTTGTTTGTTCTTGATTTCTAGAATTTTATCATGATTGTTAGAGGCTAGATCTTTTGTTTTCCTCCCTAGAGGAGATGAAACTCATGTAATGGTTTATTGATTCATGGCTTTGATACTTAATTCATGTTTAATTCTTGTTTAAACTTAATCTTAGTTCATCCATGCTTAGTAATCTGTTTTGGTTGTTTATAAACTGAGTTTTGTGTTTTAAAAGACCATTTAATTCATAAAGCTTTGATCTTGATTGTCTAGGACCAATAGATGATTCAAGAGATAGTGATTGATCAAATCCTAGTGTTAACCAACTTTAAATGGATGATTTTGCATGTGATTAAGCATATAATGACCCTTTATATGTTAGTGGTGTTTTGTTGATCATATGAAGCATTAAAGGTTAAGTCTTTACTTGGTAATCGAATTAATCGGCTAATTATCCCTTTTAATCGCGCTTTTGACCATAAAGGTTATTAATTGGTGTAATTAGACGGTTATAACCGGACCAACGTTTTAACTAATTTAGGAATCAATGCATGATTATTCTAAGTATCTTTAGCTCATCTTGCCATGAATTAATTGCCATGAAAAAGGTTGAATTGAATTTAGGGAGGGAACATCTTCATATATATATATATATATATATATATATATATATATATTTAATTCTCCAAGTTATTCGCTTTCTTGTCTTTCTTGCATGCTTTAGTGATTTTCTAGGGTTTGTAGTGCTTTAGTTGGTTGAAAGTTCATATCTTTTACCATAAAATCCCCCTTTATTTTATTGCATTAGTTTAGTTTAGTTTAATATTTAAATTAATATAATTTTATCAAATCATACCTGTTCCCCTTGAGTTCGACACCCGTACTTATTTTCTATACTATAATACGATTAGGTCCTCTTGCCTATTTGTGTTGTAGTCGTACTAAATAATCACGGATTTTATAAATAAAAAACTGGTACGCTTTACGCACATCAAGTTCGGTTCTAAAAGGTCCCAAGCGAGCTTGACTTGATAAATACCATGTTCAAGCTCGACTAAGCTTGTTTACATCCATAGGAATCAATAAGTATTTGGTTAAATAGTATCAAACGAACTGTCTTGTTCATATATCGAGCTCGGTTCAACTTGAGTGTAAAAAGTCCTAAACGAGCACAATTGGATAAATACTGTGTTCGGACTCGGTTCCGCATGTTCACATCCTTTGAAACTAATAACTACCTGGTTGAATAGTATCAAATGAAATATCTAATTCATTTGAAAATGATATATTCTCATACTTTCTTTCAACTTCATCCTTATACTCACCATAAGTTAACATGTAAAATCCACTAATTTTCTTTTATCACCTCATTAATTAATTTTAACTCTTGTATTGATTATGTGATTAAAAGAATACACAGAAAAATAATAATAGAAGGATATATCAGTGTCCAATTCATATCTTACGAGTTTAGATTTCTTTAACAAAGTAAATGTATAGTTTCCATTCCTCTACAAATTTTGAATATCGTTCTCATACAAATTGTAAATCATAATTTTTTTGAATTACAAACGTATAATATGAAGAAAATTTCGACTTCCTCAATCATTCGTCTACTTCATATTTCTAGCTGTAAATTATTATTTTTTTTCGACATTTATCTTAATGTATATTAAAAAAATTGTAACCTTTCAAACAAGAATTTTATTTTCCTAGATAATGACAATTATGTTTTTTAGTTTTAGGGGAGCGACAAATATGTTATAATATATTGTGTCTTGGTGTATACAACGTATGCGTGCCTCAAGTATTAGGACTTTTGACATTTATTCCTTTAAGTGATAAGTTTATAAAATTATTTTTTAATGAAAATCTAATCTATCTAATCTAATATAAATAAAAGACTAATTTAATAAAATTTATTAAATGATTAAATTATTATTTTTTTTAAAATTTTTAACCATTCATTCATTTAAGAATAAAAAAATCAATTTTGACTTTATAGAGTCAAATTTATTAGAGAAAATTTCATATATACCCTTATTAAAGAATATAAAATTGTATTTACCCACATAAATTTATAAATATCATATTTACTCCTTATTATATTTTAGAGAATATCATATATACACGTTATAATATTTCAAAATATCATATTTACCCTTTATAATATTTTAAAATATCATATCTAACCAAATTCTTAAGTTTTATCATTCTAAATATTTTATAATCATTTATTTTTTTATTACAACCAATAACTTTTAACTTTATTACCCTTAATTCTAACAATAATTATTGATAACCTATATAAGAATTACAATTACGTCTTTTCATATTATGATACTACGTTTATGCCGTCAAGTATGCCCTCCCACTCATGTCGATGTTTCAGCCGCGCTCTTAAAGTGTTAATGTCGTTAATCGTCGTTTTTTTAATTCTCATTTAATTCACGTCTTATTAATTTTTAATATGTTTTTATTTATATTTAATATTTATTATCTCATAAACCAACCCGTGTATCACACATATATTTAGTCTAGTAATATTCTAAAAGGCTAAAAAGAAAAACATTCTAGATAATTATAACCTATTTATATTTAAAAAAAATTAATTTAAATTTAAATTAAGATTATCAAAAAAAGTTTCATGTATAGGATTAAAAAATTTAATAATATTATGTCTAGTAAGATTGTGAATGATAAGAAGAAGGTTGTTAGGAAGTGAGAGAAAAGCGAGTTATGTAGCGCTAGATATGTTAAAAGAAAAAAAAAGTTATAATTGATGGCTTAATGAAAGTGTTCTGATTGCACTTAAAATGAGTTATGATAAATCTGCATGGAATATAAAAGTACGTATCTACCCTTATACCATACACAATGAGTAATATAGAGATGGTGTTGATGGATGAAATTGTAAGAATCATTTCCCATTGTATTTCTTAATTTAGTCGGTTTAAATATGGTTGTCACGTATTCTATATCATGTTGTTCCGTTTTATTTTTAGTTGTAGCATAGGATAAGAAAATAATCATAACTGACCATGACGAGACGTGATCCTGTGTTGAAACAAGAGAGTGTCTTTGACCCCGTTATGTTTTCACATATAATTTTAGGGCAGTGATATATACACGGATGATTTTTAACCATCCACGGCATCTCTATACATAAAGACCATTTTGCCCCTTATTTCAATTTAATGACAAAGTCAAATTTCACTGCTACAAAGAGAAAACCTCCCCGCAAAGCTGAAAACCCAAACGACCAAAAGTCTGCCGTTCGCCGTCTTCTTCCAAATAGTCACCACGAGCCACACTACCGCCTTTGTCTCGATGAGATGAAGTACACCAAAAATCGCCGGAGCCAAAGCTGTCACCGGCCGCCTCAACCACCATTGCCCTAGTCAACGCTTTCCGATCACTACGGTGTTCTTGCCGCCTACAGCCGCCACTGCCAACCGTCACGCTCCGCCGCCACCACCTTTGCCGCCGCCATTTCTGCTTTATCTCGTCCTTTTCTTGCCACCGTATTGGTGAAAAACAAAGAGAAGTCGCGAGGCCTTTCAAGCCAAAATCCGAATACGATCGTCCTTGTTGCTCCGTTCGGAACTCCGTTCATCAATTAGTTTTGGTAAGCTATTGATTTCATTTCCAGCCGCTGTTGCTTCTATTTTCGTTCACCGTTGCTTCTTCCACCGTACGACACCGGAAGAATTAGCAACCGAGAAACATGAAATAGTAACTATTGCATCGGCTATTAAAGTGAGTAACAAACCATAACTAGAGTGGAAAAACGATGCGTGACGACGGTGGGAGATTCAAGTTATCGGCAAAGTCATGTTTCAGTTTCAATTTGGTGGGTGTGGAGAGTGGAAGGAGGCTTCTTTTTTCTCTCTCTTCATGTAACTAAATCACTTAATCAGCAGGAAAAAACATAAAGTAGGGGCATAATGGTAAAATTGATTATGATTTATGTGGATGAATAAATTACATCCGTGGAAATATCACTCTCCTTATAGGTTATAAATAACACATCAAGAGTTTGTGTTCAATAAAGTCCATGTTTTTTGTGAACCCACCGTTGGATCATCGCGATTTTGGTGAGGGTGATCAGTTTTAACTCCCCTACAAGACTATGGAGCCTGATCGTCCTCACGATCCTCCATTAACGAGAAATTGAGCAAAACAGAAAATCCGACCACCATGGCCGCCGCTGCAAAATCCGACCACCACGGCCGAAGTTAATGGTGGTGGTGCACATGGTTCAACTCGGTTTGATGAGAGGAGTTCAGATCTGGTCTCGGATTCGTCATTGGATGCTTCAAAAAAAGATTTTGATGCTAAAAACAGCCCTGTTCGAGTTTATGTCACAGATCCGGCGCCGACGAGGCCAAATTCGCCGGCTACCGGAGTTGTTCAGGGCGGGGATGGTGATGGTTCAACTCGGTTTGGTCCAAGGAACTCAGAATGGCCTCGGTTTCCTCTAAAAGTTCCTCGAAAAAAGATTTTGATGCGAAAAACGGAGGTGGTGGTCGGCGGCGGAGGTGGTGGTGGCAGCAGTGTGCAATCACATGTGATTGTGTCGCCGGAGGCGATGGTCGGTGGTGGTGGTTGGCGGTGTGCAATCACATGTGAGTATGGCTTCAATCACATGTGATTGCGTCGCCCGAGGTGGTGGTCGGCGGCGGTGGTGACGGTGGTCGGCGGTGTGCAATCACATGTGATTGCGGCGGCCGGATGTGGTGGTCGGCGGTTGTGATGGTGGCCGGAGGTGCTGGTGGGCGGTGGAGGTGGAGCGCAGTGGTGGAGGTGGCTTGAGTGGTGCTGGCGGTGGTGGTGGTGGTTGTGTATTCAATCACATGTGATTGTGGTTATGGTGGTGGTTGTGAGGTTGAGTTTGATCATTTGACTTTTTTTTTTATCCAATGGCTGAGATTTGTCTTTTAGGACTACACAAAAAATTTGGACTAGATTGAACATTTCTTAACACATCAATATACTTTTATACCGCATTGTTTAACACTAAGTTGATACATGCACCATTCCATATTAAATTTTCATCATTAATGTTTTTATCTAGTATGTTTATTATTAACTGATGAGAATCTTTAACGATGAATCGTTTTTTTGTTTTAGTATTAGATTTTTTTTCATTGTTTAATTGTATATATGTTTTAATATACATTTTTTATATACTAAACTAAATCAAATGCATACAAGTGAAGAAGAGGCACAAGATTCTATAACCAATTTGAATTTGAGTGAAACGAGGGGCTGATTGCCGGCGCAAATTGCGACGGAAAGATAGAACATTAACAAAATGATTATTGATAAATCATATACATTTCATCTTAGACCAGGAGCATCGGCTCCGTGAGGGTGCTCGTGAGAGCTCTTCACATGCTGTGAAACCATCGCCGGCACCATGTGAGGGACGGGTCACGGTCACATATGTGACCACCGTCGAGTGCGTGAGGGAGAAATGTGAGGGAAGCTTTTTTTTTCTTTTTTTTTGTGATGTGAAACATGAGATGGATGCGGGGTTTGTGTGATGGGATGGGGGAATGGTAGGGGAATAATATGGCGCTGATATGGATGTGTGAAGCATGTGATGGATGTTGAGATATGGAAATTTCCAAGTGAAGTTTGGTTTTGCTTCCATCTCATAAGTTAAAATCAAGTTCTATTACTTTTTGTGTTTAAAAACATCATCTAAGTGAAAGTTGGTAAATTATAAGTAATTAGCACTGTCACACCCCGCCAAGGCGGAAACGCGAAGTGTGACGGAGAGGATCGTCATAACACATTGATAAGTTAATAGAGAAATTACTAATATGCAATTATTTCCAACGTGTCACGACGTTCCCCTGACACAAGAGGGGACTTGTGTCGCGTTAAGTCGGTATTCACGACACCAAGACAAAAGTAATAAACACACATAAGTAAAACCCACAACCGGGTCAAGTTTACGGGACAACAAGCCCGGACGTAAAGTTCCAAGTAGTACTAAGAATTTAACTCATAATAAGTAATTAAATGTTCATGCAATTGTCAAGTCCAGCTAAGTCCAACTACGATTCGCCTAAACTCCTTAAGCATTGCTATTGGTATTACCTGAAAATGGACACTCGAAAACATCAACATAATGTTGGTGAGCTCGTAGGTTTATAAAAATAGTATAGTTGCCGTGTAAAGTGTTTAAGTAGGACAAATTTGCACGTATAGCATGTTAAGCGTGTGGACATTTGTATCCAACATCTGAACCACAAGGTTCAATAGGAATCAATAGGAATCAAATCATAGTCTTCCAAACAGTTATTATCGCATACCCAGCTGGAGCATAAACCGTTGGCTCATAGGAATATAGGAATCAATAGTCATCAACCAACAACAAGTGTTCTATGCATATACGTCACGTAAGTTGTCCAAAAGAAATAAGAAATAGTTATCACGGCATAAAAGTTTAAAAGAGAGTTTGAGTGTCATTTTCCTATCTGTCACACCCCGCCAAGGCGGAAACGCGAAGTGTGACGGAAATGATCGTCATAACACATTGATATAACAATAGAGAAATTACTAATATGCAATTATTTCCAACGTGTCACGACGTTCCCCTGACACAAGAGGGGACTTGTGTCGCGTTAAGTCGGTATTCACGACACCAAGACAAAAGTAATAAACACACATAAGTAAAACCCACAACCCGGGTCAAGTTTACGGGACAACAAGCCCGGATGTAAAGTTCCAAGTAGTACTAAGAATTTAACTCATAATAAGTAATTAAATGTTCATGCAATTGTCAAGTCCAGCTAAGTCCAACTACGATTCGCCTAAACTCCTTAAGCATTGCTATTGGTATTACCTGAAAATGGACACTCGAAAACATCAACATAATGTTGGTGAGCTCGTAGGTTTCTAAAAATAGTATAGTTGCCGTGTAAAGTGTTTAAGTAGGACAAATTTGCACGTATAGCATGTTAAGCGTGTGGACATTTGTATCCAACATCTGAACCACAAGGTTCAATAGGAATCAATAGGAATCTAATCATAGTCTTCCAAACAGTTATTATCGCATACCCAGCTGGAGCATAAACCGTTGGCTCATAGGAATATAAGAATCAATAGTCATCAACCAACAACAAGTGTTCTATGCATATACGTCACGTAAGTTGTCCAAAAGAAATAAGAAATAGTTATCACGGCATAAAAGTTTAAAAGAGAGTTTGAGTGTCATTTTCCCCCGAAAAAACATAGTAAAAAGGGGCCACGAGTACTCACCTTAGTCTCAAACGAAATTAACCTCGCAAGGAATGGGTACGGGATCTACAACAAATATATATTGCACATAAGTATTGTATCTACGTATTTGAACTCCCTAATGTAGCCTAAAGGCTTGTGAAGTGCTTGAAATCGGGTTTTAATCGTAGTAATAGTGTTTAACTTGTTTGTATGATATGGTTAGTGACCAAGGGAAATCATGTACATCCATGAACTCATAATTACATCCTCATGGTGAGAGTGTATGGAGTGCTTAGTTACAACTTTATCGTGGGCGTGCATGAGCTCATTAGTAATAATTTTGGTGTGTTATGGGCGATTATTGACATGGGCGGACCTAAAGGTAGTGGGGAGGGGTCACGGGACACCGGTCTTTTGACGGTTCGTATTGTTAATTTTTTTGATTTTTTTGTTGAGACGGTGCTACCGGTCAACGAAATTCCTGGGTCTGCCCCTGGTTATTGACAAAAGTCTATGATAGTAAATGGTGGTTATTGGTTCTACCGAGTCATTGTAATATCATAATGAATTCGGTCTCGTAGATAAGCATAATAGAAATATCGGATACTTATGAAAATATAATAGAATAAGATATCCTCGTAGAGGTCTTTAAGTTTCATGATAATTAGTAAAGTCGTTTGATAGAGGCTATGAAGAAGGGAGTGGCTCTTTAAATTAGAGAAGGTCTCGCAAAAGCACAACCGGTGTTTGGCCAATTACGTCGGGTTTGGGATTAATGGCCCGTATGTTGACCATGTGTTTAATAATATGTTATAGATTGTTGTGATTTTATTCTTACTTGGATTCTTGGGTTACTTCTAGCTTTCTGGGACACCATGTGAGTTCATCAGGTTTTCAAAACCGAGTACTAAGACATATGGTATTCTTATAAAGATGTAAGAGTAATCTACTTAGTTTGCTTAACATGTGTGTAAGTGATAGAATTAATGTCCGACATCATTATATGGATTATAGTTGTTCATTACACTTGACTTGGTTTGATCGATTAATTGAGTCTCACAGGCAACCTATTCCTACCTACAACCTTAGTTTGTTTCACAGGATGCTTCATAATACTTTAAGCGTCCTTGTGCTAGGTATGTGTGCATGGCGGTGATCAGGCGCAATGCATCTATACTTATCACAACTTCCCTTAAAGCACCATTGTTTATCCCGACCCAACAACTTATGCTGGTCCGTAAACCTACTATCATAAATTACTACACTACTTCCTATAGGGTTAGGTAGTTATGAACACTTAGTATGCATGATACGGAACCATATAGTCATTCGAATTACCGACCCTACTCTAACGCAACAATCAAACAAGAACATGCAATAAAGCTAGATCGGAATTCTAAGTCTATATGATTGTAACCACACGCATTATAAACATTCACAAAAACCCTTCCCTCTACCTAATATACCACATATAACATGGGAATATGAACAAGTAGTCATTCAAGGGATTCACGTATGACTGGCATGCCCAACAAGGGGTGTCACAAAATAATTTAAAGCTTCTGTGGTTCACCCGTAGGGGTATACAAATAGTATGTATTGTATTTCATAGGAATAAGGCATTGTATCAACATATGACATTCCAACTCGAAAGTAATTCTTGAGAATAACACCACTTTACTTATAGGTTAATACTTTTGCCACATACAAGAGGCTTCCACATATGCTTGATTTTGTATAGAAATGTGTAATCAAGTAAAGCGTGTTGTATAACACTAGGTATAAATACACGTTGTAGTTAGTAATCCGATCATAGCCTTCTATTCATGTATCAAGTTTTAAAGGATTCACGCCGAGAAAGGAAATAATTCACCAAAGAAGTAACTACTAGTAAAAACAAAATATAATGCAACTAGTTTAATGCCCGTGTAAACACACGGGTAGCTATAATTAGAATTTAAATTTTATATTGACTTAGTTAAATATATGATAGTTTTATATGAAAGAAAAATGGAATATGCGTATTTCTTAAAAATTTAAAGAATTTATATAATTTTTAGCGTCATTTAAAATCAAATTATCTCAAGTTTATGAACGATATAAATCAAGTGTGAGTTTTTGAGTTAGTGGGAAGATGTTGCAATAGTAGAAGAACTTGAAAAACTCGCTTGAATAATATATCACGATATAAACTTAAATTACTGAAATACCCCTTAAATTCTCATGATAAATTGGTAAAATATGTTGCAATTTGATATATAGTATAATAGGAATTTCTAATTAAATTGATGAAAGTTAAATTATTATTTAAATTTAAAAAAAAAAAAAAAAAAAAAAAAACTTAAGTTCAAACAATATGTGTATGATATGCAAAATTATAATTTTTGTTCCTGTTTCGAATATCAAGTTGATAATTTACATATATTTTGTTAAGAAAATTTCCTTTATGAATTATTTTTAAATATTGCTACTTATTCATCGTTTTATTTGTTTTTTATGAAACAAATTTTTTTTCTCATATATTTTTTTTCAATATAATAAATTAGCACCTCGTCACCTCATCATTATCATTAAAAGGGAAGATAAACCAAAGTAAAGATTGGAAAAAGTATAATTTTCTTCTTTTACCAAACCTTTGCCAAAAAAGAACCATTCTCATTTGTTTATCTATGCACCAGATACATTAAATTGGATGAAATACTTAAAAAAAAATGATAGTGGGCCTTGAGCTATAGCTTTCCACCACACTCCACCGCCTCCTACAACAGTCTCTCGCCTCTCGCACACACTTGGTTTTTCTCTCTTTAGCCACCAGAAACCACTTGAGAATAAAATCTACAATTCTCATATTATGCCACCGGCACCGACATCTCCTCCACGTTCTCATGGCCACCTCTTCCCGACATCAAGTTCATAAATTTCAACAGGCACCCGCCTGAAAAGAAACTCGACGGCCACCGCCTGAAAAGAAATTACCCACACATCCAGATTGAATAGATGAAGAGAAAAGAATTAGAAAGAGGAAAAAGATTAACTAAATCAATCGATAGAACATTGAATCTTCAAAGAAGTCATCTAAAGTATCGATCCTTATAATCAATCGATTTGAAGCACCGGGAAAAAAAGACTATATACGCTCGATCTCAAGAGAGAAGCCACGGTATATGAGATAAAACTTATAATGAACTGATTGAGAGACGGCATATCCATATGTCGCACTGCTTATGAACGTATGACGGAGAGACCAAAGAGAAACACTTTCCGTTGCGAAGAACTAACCTAATGACAAAAAGTTGAGGGAAAGCCGGAAAGAAGAAAGACAGAGTCAAAGAGAGGCATATATCACGAGAATTTGAGAAAAGAATTATCACGACAATTTTACAACATTACCCCTAAATATATTGTGAGATATTGGTAACTTCCTATTCCAATTGATACATAATACAATGACATATCATAATTCCAAATGTCAATTTTTTATGTCTTAATTAAACATCTATGTTTAAATGTTAGTTTTTCTTATTTTGTTTATTATACTATAAGTCCATAACACACGCGTAGGAAAAAACTCATTTTGATTAGTTTTGTAAATTAAAATGATTTAATATGGGTAGGATATATATCTATCAACATCATCATAATAATTTTTTGATATTTATAAAAAATTAAAACAGAGAATATGTTAGGTATTTAATTATTTATTTATTTAATCGTTTATAAATGTGGTGTTTTTAATTACATACATTAAAAAAAAACGTTTAAAAATAAAATATAGTAATAGAAAGTGAAAAAACAAAAAAGTTGATCGCAGTCCCCCTCCCTCCGTCGGCACTCAACCTTTTTCCCCTGCCCTAAAAAAAGTGAAATTTGCTGAGACAAAAACACACATTCCCGTTTACAAAGAATTCCTAAACCCTAACCGCCTAACGTTTCTCCCCACCAAAACCCCTCTCATATAATGGCCAGATTAAAACCCTAATCCAGCACAGATTTATTTCATTTACATTCAGATATGGATCCATCGATCACCCAAGAAGCCCAAACCCAAACACCATCAGCAAAAGCAGAAGCATTGAAGCACTTTTCTTCTTCAACAAAAACCCCTTCTTTCCCCTCTTCAATTTCAAAGTTATCTGGGTCTTCAAGAGGCATTCCATGCAATAAAGATTTTCATTTCTACTTCAACTTTGAAGAATTTAAGAATCCAATTCAGGAAATCGCTTTAAACTCCCAATCGATTCTTGAAACAATCGGGTCATCGGTGGAGCAGATATGGGGTAAAAAAGAGATGATGTTTCCTGCTAGTGATCTTGATGATGATGATGAAGCTTATGAGTGGTTAGTTAATTTTAATGACGAGTTGTTTGAAAGATTCGATGCGTCTATTGATGAGCTTAAGAAGATCAGAAGTAAAGAAGAGGAAACAGGTGTTAGGGTTATGAATTTAGTTAATAGCGATGGGTTTCAGTTGGTTCAAGGCAGAAAAAAGAAAGGGGTCGAGAAAGATTTAGTTAACAATAGCAATACAAGCAGTAGTTGTGATAATAATCTTGATAATTCTTCGTCTGTGAAGGTTGTTTCCAGAGATAGTAATGCAATGGGAACACCAAAGGCGAAAATTCCGTTTCATATAGCATCAATTCGGAGGCCACAGGATGAGTATAAGATATTAGTTAACAATTCTAATCAGCCATTTGAGCATGTTTGGCTGGAGAGAAGTGAAGATGGATCCAAGTTGATACACCCATTGGTGAGTTAATTCTATTATCCTATCTTTAGTTTTGCTTCAATTTTAAGTTTCCCAACTGAGTAGAAGCACATTTTGTACTTTATGTATGACCTTGAGTGGAAGTTTAGTGATTTAGCTTGATCTTGAAAATCTGTTCTTAGCATGGGCCTTTCTGGTTAGCTATTCACTTATACTGTGTATGAATTGAAGATGTTAATACAGGTCTTCAAATCTAGTTTTGAGAGTGATTATATGGAGATTGCTCTTTACTTGTGCATGAACATGAGTCAAGGCCTAATGGATGTGATAGCTGTTTTTCTTTTAAAAAGAATGTCTTCCAATTGAATTAGCTGTTCAATATATTTCAGTTAGTGGTTCTCATTGATATCATGTGAGAAGCAATAAGAAGTATTATTGTGGTTTCTAATTTTCAGTTCAATTTTAGTTCTTTTAAGTGATTGCATGAATGAAAGAATCACACACCATACTCAATGCACTTTGGCCTGTTGTGCTTGAAGATCAGTAAAAGTCTAGCGAATCTGTTTGATATTTACTTTTTTTATTTCTTACAAAAATGTCAGTCCTTATTCGTTTGAGCACTTTAACATTTTAATCTGTAGTTTCTGTTGTTTCCTGCAAGAAATTATCTTATCTATATATTTACTTTGATTAGAGGTTTTCAATGTGATTCAATGAAAGAAAGAATGGTAGAGTACATCAGAGTGCTTTTTAACCCTTGTCTCATCATGAGTAGGAATGAGCCTTGAATTTTTGTTCTTAATTTTTTTGGCACTTGCTCATTTTAGCCTTTTAGCATTTTCATTTTGTGGGCCTTATTGAATTTTTTGTGAGATATGAAGATGGTGTTATGGTTCCACTTATTTACTGCAAAGAAGTATAAATGGGTCCTACAAAATAATAAGATTTGAAGGATCTCTTATGCATTTTTTCCTTCTCATCTATCTGTAGGAGAAACTTTCAGTCTTGGATTTCGTTGATAAGACGGTAACTGATGTAGAGCCTGTGAAACCGCCTCCGGTTGAAAGTACATCATTCAAGCTTGTACAAGATGTAAAAGATTTGAAGGAGCTAGCTGCTAAGTTACATGATGCCGATGAATTTGCGGTAATTTTTTATAAACAAATTTTTATAGGTTGATGCGGTCTATATTTCTTACTTTTAAGGCATGGCTTTGTTTTATCATACATTCATACTTAGGGTATATGAAGTGCACTTAGGTCTAACCATCACGGGTAAGGCACTGGCACCCCATAGGGGA
This sequence comes from Pulicaria dysenterica, assembly GCA_947179395.2. Lineage (NCBI taxonomy): Eukaryota > Viridiplantae > Streptophyta > Magnoliopsida > Asterales > Asteraceae > Pulicaria > Pulicaria dysenterica. Next base: position 62,017,699 of record OX359295.1, read on the forward strand.
GGTCCAAGGTTCTAATCCTGTGAGGGTTTTAATTATGGATCGCCAGAGGTGGTAAGTAAATGGCCATGATAACGGTTAGGCAGTGTATATCAGAGCAAACCAGAAAAAACTCCTTAAAAAGCCCTCTTAATGATGACCAAATAGAGAAATTTCTGTTTTAACTGCTTATTTATAAATTTGTACAAATTATTAGTTGTCATATTGGTAACTTTACATCGAACATTTGAACCTTGCTCAAAACTGCAATTCTCTATAGTTCTATTTGTACAGGATATAAGACATTGTTGGATTCCCTTTTGGGTGCAATACTTCTATGAAGGGGGTGTTTGGATGTGCATTTTAAAAGTGATCATGCGATACTAATACTTAGAATCCTGTAATTAGCCATAATGAAACATGTTGTATGAAAGAGTATCTGGATGTGAATATGTGATTTTTCTCATTTTCTATATGAAGCCGTAATAAACAGATAATCAATTTTGAATATATATAAAATTAATACATAAGATGATGAAAAAAGACATTCTTGTGAATAAATAAGATGCTAAAAGCCTCTTAGTTAGGTTAAAAGAAGGATTAACTACGCCATCGAATGAAAATAATTATCAGAGCTGATTATTATCTCATATTCAGTATTTATTTGTTCAACTAAAAACGATACTTGCGACTAAAAGCTGCAATAATGAAGGAGTCAGTTTCAAAACTCAAACCAAACACCCGTAAAGTGTATGAATGTTATGATGTTCAAATAAATTGGTTTTCTTAAATGTATATATGTATTGTACTATTGTTATATTTTAAGTCTTGATACTCTTTCATGCATAAACATTTGTTCATGGAACTACTTGTTAGTATCTTCTTGCTGATGATTTGGGCTCAATTATTCCAATACGTGTTCTACATATGGTTAATATCATCATGTGATGGTGTTTAGGTTGATTTGGAACACAATCAATATCGATCCTTTCAAGGGTTGACTTGCTTGATGCAAATATCTACTAGGACAGAAGATTTTATCGTGGATACCTTGAAATTACGGGTTCAAATTGGCCCGTATCTGAGAGAGGTTTTCAAAGATCCTACCAAGAGAAAGGTGATTTTTTTTCTTGATAATATTCTAGCATACTTTGTTGCAAATATGCTCACAAACCTTTATAACTCTACAATCTATCAGGTTATGCATGGAGCTGATCGGGATATTATATGGCTGCAACGTGATTTTGGTATATATGTTTGCAATATGTTTGATACTGGACAGGTTATCTTTCATCTCTCTGACTACTACCTTTTTGTTGACTACACTTTACTCATTTTTACTTCTTTATATATGTTTGCACTTTGCAGTATGTATATGTCTTATAATTTATGTATTATATTTCTTCCTGGAGTTGATCTGATGTGGTGGATTTTAAATTGCATAGGCCTCAAAGGTGTTAAAGTTGGAGAGAAATTCTCTAGAGTATCTATTGAGACATTTTTGTGATGTTGCTGCAAATAAAGAGTATGTCTGTTTTTTCCATTTGCACATAAGACATAACAAATAATTTCTAGTTTTCTTTCTATTGAAGTTCTAATTTCTTGCAGATACCAAAATGCAGACTGGCGATTGCGGCCACTAACTGATGAAATGTTAAGGTAGTAGTTGTTTGGTACGATCCCCCCCCCCCCTAACCTACATTTTCTTCATGTTTATGTGGGCATTCTTTTTATATTTCTATAGATATGGTAGAGAAGACACGCATTATCTTCTCTATATATACGATCTTATGAAAAGAAGGTTGCTTTCATCATCATCAGATCCAAACTGCCCTGAAGCACCTCTTGTAGAGGTAATTAGGCTTCAATCTTTGTTGTATAATATATGAAAAGTAAACGATTTTTTTGGCTCCTTATTTCGTTTAATATTGTTGGTTTCAGGTATACCAACGCAGTTACGATCTTTGTATGCAGCTCTATCAGAAAGAGATTCTGACTGAGAATTCATATCTGAACATATATGGGTAGTTCCCTTTATACGATTTTTAAACTTTACAAATTAATTTGATACATTTATAGATCACTTTTTTGAAATTGTTTCATCTACATTATAGTTCATTATGATAGTTTACTTAGAAAGGGCACTCGTTTTGCTGATTCAGGTTGCATGCTGCAGATCTCAGTGGTCAGCAACTTGCCATTGTTGCAGTAAGTCATTGCTTTTTATCTTCTATGAAAAGATACAAGAAATAGTTTTTTCAGGGTTTTTTTAATAAAATGCAGGGACTTTTTGAGTGGAGAGACATTATTGCTCGCTCAGAAGATGAAAGTACTGGTTATATACTGCCAAACAAAGCTCTTATTGAAATTGGTAATTCAGTTATTGTTTTGTTTTTTCTTTCGTTTTTTTACTGTTAAGTGCTAACATTAACTTGTTAAATTTATCTATCCTTTTCTATCTTTAAAGCAAGGCAAATGCCAGTTACTCCTGGAAAATTGCGTCATGTTTTGAAGTCAAGGCATCCGTACATTGAGCGCAACCTTGGTTCTGTTGTTGGCATCATTAGGCATTCAATGCTAAACGCCGTTGCGTTTGAATCTGTCGCCAAGAAATTGAAGGAAGAACACATCGAAATGGTGAAATTTCTTGAATTTTTATAGTTTGGCTTCAAATTTTTGATCTTAATAAGAACCCACAAAAAAGAAGCAAAACCTGATATAAAGATGTAAACTGCTATTTGATATAAATGATGTTTTTGGTGGTAAATTTTGCAGATGGCTGCAAGAAATGCTAAAAATGCTAATGGTGAAGAAGCAGGAGAAGGTGCAGGAAATGAGAGTATCAGTAATGCTGCAGAAGGCGACTCTTTTGAAAATGAAGTTGGAAACTTCATTGCTGGAGTGAACCAAAACAAGAAATTGGATGGCTCTTCTGTATGTATTAAAAGGAAGCATGCTGAAAGTCGCCAAATGTTCATTTTTTAGTACATAGAACTAGTAAATGATTTTATTCAAAATATTAAGTTATTATGATAATTAATATAATTTTTCTAATAATATTTAACTAAAAAAAGTAAAATGTTTGGGCAAAAGGTGTTAAGGATCAACCTGACCCGTTAACACTACCCGCCTGACACGCTCATTTGGCCACCTTTACTCCCACCCAGTCATATTGTTCCTTTTTTATAAGATGTTCTTTTTGTATACAGGGTCCCAGAGTAAGCATCGAGGTACAGAAGAAGCCAAGTCGTGCCTTTGGAGCCATGTTAGCAGGAAAAAGAAAGTTTAATCCCGAATCAAAGGTGATTTAAAAATCTGTCAAAACTTGTCATTCTTTGGAGTATTTTTTTAATTTGATATTTAGTCAAACATTTTGTCAAAATTACATTTGTTGACAGGCAGCAGAAGAGATTAAAGTTGACCAGATCAAATCTTCTGTGTACCTCCCATTTCGTTCTTTTCCTGATAAAACTGAGCCTTCACCAACTCCTGTGATAGAATCCACTAAACCTCAAGAAAATCCAGTTTTGCCCCCAACAACAAGCTCTGAACCAGAAAAAGATGTTATTTTGCTGGAATCTGATTCAGATGTCGGGGAGGAGGAAACACCAGCCAATGATGAGGCTGGCGAGCAGAAAACAGAAGATGAAAACAATGTGATATTGTTGGATTCTGATTCTTGCTCTGGTGAAGAAATAGATGAAGATGAAGGGAACATGTCACTGTCAGATCTTTCATCAAGCTTCCAGAAGTGTGTACAGACTGCTAATGAGAAGAGACAGTCGAACCCGGAGGTTGAGGGTTCAGGGGGGCTAGTCAAGGTGACACCTTTCGACTATGCAGCGGCTAGGAAAGAAGTGAAGTTCGGGGAAGATGGTGCAAATGGGCCAGGAGGGGAGGATGGTGATGGTAATAAGGGTAAAAGTGAAAGGAAGAAGAAGGGTGGTGGCAGTCGTAAGGATGCTGGTGGTGAAAGGAGTGGTGATTTCCAGCTGGGTAGGCGGCGTCAGGCTTTTCCGGCGACTGGCAATCGGAGTTCAACTTTCCGGTGAAGGCTGTGATGGTAGGCGGCATGTTTGATTTATGTGTAGGGAACAGTTTTAAGAATTTTCACCAAAGAAAACTTGAATGTCAATTGTCAAAAGAACAAACATCATAATAGTTTTTAACGGAATATTTTTTATCAGCCATCATCAATTTTTGGTTTCATGATTTGTGATCCGATGGTACATGCTCTAAAGCTCGAAATCGTTTGCAGTTGGTACTGGTTTGTACGTGACCGGTTTTAGCCTTTATAGGTTTTATCATGTTAGTCCAATTGGCCATTATATTAAATGTTATTATAAAGAGTTCCTTAATGAATCTAGAAATTCATATGAAAGTAAAGTTAGAAAGTATTGCATTTGGTCTCGAATGTTGGAAGTGACTGAAGCTGTGATTGAAGTGATTATGAGTATGAATTTTGATTTTTGACTACTGCCCTTGTTCTATTAAAGATGATATGATTAGTTTTTTTTTTTTGAAAAGCAAAGAAATATTATTAATAGATTGATATGATTATGAGTATAAATGTTGACTTTTTTAAAGATTTTCTTAACCAAACAAGTGTTTTAAGCTTTTATTTTAATTTTCTGCAAATGTCTTTCTTTTGGAGTATTTAGAGTTCGGTCATACTCCATCACTCCTATCATGTTGTAACGTCAATTTTTTACTTTTACTACCCAGTATCTTAGACTGCCCGCATCGGACCGCGAGGGAGGGTCGTGAGACCCCATCACGAGGAGCCACACCATCGCCCCCCTGTGTGAGGGGCTGCTCGCGCTCACGTGTGTGAGCCGGGTCGCGCAAGTGACAGAGGAATGGGGAGAGGGTTGTAGCCGTTGGGGGTAGCCGTTGGGTCCATTTCAATTTTTTTTAATCCATTTATCTCCTATAAATATAACCTCTTTTCTTTAATTTTTTTACACATATTTTTTCTACATTCTTCTCTCAAACTTCTATATTCTCCTCTTTAAACATTTATATACATACAAACATCTCATCTGATTCGTCGGATTATTATGACGAGGATTTCGAGATTAATCAAGCGGAGGCAGATTTTCTCTCCGTTTATCGTCAAACGAGAACCAATTTGTTTATTGGAATGTCCAATGCAGTTTTGGATGTGTTGCGTGAGTATGATGAAGTTAGCTCGAGTCAATCAACAAGACGGCGAGGCCCGGATCAAGTTAGAGACCGTGAAGCTGCACACGAGCAACTTGTAGCAGATTATTTTGCGAACAACTGCAACTACAACGACGAATCGTTTAGGCGACGTTTCCGCATGAGCAGACGACTATATTATTTGAATTTATATTGTTTTTTAATATTTTTTATAGTTATTATGTTTTAATTATATTGTTTAAAAAAAAGAAAAAGAAAAAGGATGTGAAAGGTGTGATGGATGCAGGGGTTTGTGTGATGTGATGAGAAAATGGTGGGATGCTGATGTGGCGTTGATGTGGCTGTGTGAAGAGTATGATGGATATGGATAGTCTTAGTAATGACTTTTCATCAGTTAACCTGGTACCATATTAGTCCATTTGAAATTTTAAAAAACCAATACAGCAAAGAAGAGATACTATTATTATATATAATATACATTTAGGAGGAAAAATGTTTGTCTTTTAGTGTTTTGATGTTTTTTTGTCTTTTAGTGTCTTTTGTATTTGTTGGAATCTAGAGGGGGGTGAATAGTTTCTTTAACTTAGTTTACCAATTTTTCACAAATAAAAATTTGTAAGTTGTGTTAAAAATATTTTTCTTGAAGTTTATAACACAACAAATATATATACTTGAAATAAAGAGAGTAAGGGTAGAGAGATATCACCAATTAGTAGACAAGAGATTTATAGTGGTTCATGCAAGTGTTAACAAACTTACACTACATCCACTCATTGGCCTCACCCACCAAGAGTTTGCTCCACTAGCTTCTCTCTTTGAAGGTAGAGATAAACCTTTTACACTTCTCTTTTTCACTTGCAAGAATTAACACTTCAAACTTGCAAGTAAGGTAAAGATAACCTTGCTTCACTCTAATTCTATAGGCTAGAGTTGATCCTTACTTCTCTCTAATTCTAAAGGCTAGAGATTATCCTTACTTCACTCTAATTTGAAAGGATAGAGTTGATCCTTACACTATTACAAAATGTATAGAAAGATGATGTAGTGTTTAAGCTTTGAAAGCTTTGCTCTTGCTTGATTCTTGATCTTGAATGATAGATGAATTATCAAAGAATATGAGCTCACAAGATAAGAATATATGTTATGTGTTTTTTCTTGTGCAAGAGATGCTAAAAAATAAGGTTTGAGTTGGTTTAAATAAGGAAAAAGGTGAAAGTCCAAAAGCTGTCCAGAACCCTCACGGTCGATCCACAGTCGACCGTGGCTAAAACCGTGAGACACCTGAACTTTCTTGTTCTTTGCAATATAGACGTTGGACTTTATTTAAAACCACACTAAACTCATTTTTACCATAAAAATCAACTGAAAAGTATATGTTCAAAAGGTTGGTTGATCCCATACTCTTAAAGTTTGAATTTAAACACATATATGGAAGTTTGGAAACCAATACACAAAGCATGTTGGAATTTTACCTCTTTGGGAGATTCATTTTCCAAATATGGTTGTGTATTGTTTCAAATTAAGATTGTGTTTGGTATTTGCTAAAATGGAAAGCTCTTAGATTTAATCAACCAACACCAATAAGTTTATAAAAATTTTATCCATTTTTATAAAAGTTTTTATAAAAATAATTTTATAAAAACTTAAACTTATTTAATTATTTTATTTGTAAGCTCATATAATTCGAACTCTTGTTTGTAGATATCTTCGTCATCGGCTTTGAAGATGTCATCTTCACTTGTTGAGTACGAGTTCGGTTGACTTGAAGAATAACAACATTTAAGAGTTGTGAGCTGAGCAGCGACGGTTGATTCACGGTCGACCGTGGTATCGACCGTGAATGTTGATTTATCTTGATTTCTTCTTTTCTTGTTGAATTGAAGTTTTTTACTTGTTTGTACTTCACTTGATCATCAATTTGAGGCTTGTTAATTTTCTTTAAGAATATATATATGAACATATGAATAATTTTGATAAGCAATAGTATCACATGTGTATATTTTTATCATCATCAAAACAAGGAGTGCACTTTTAAATGTATGACCATGTATGCACCAACAGTATTATATTATTATTGTTATTATTATTAGAGTGGTGATATATCCTCCTGCTTCATCCTTATTCAATTGAGAAGGCAAGAAAAAGAGAATTTGTGAAATCCAAGTGTAATAATTTGGTGAGTAAGAGGATAAAGTAGGAGAAAAAAATAGGAGGATATATCGTTTTTCTTATTTTTATTATTATTAAATTTATTAATATTATTATTATTAAATAAAATAAAATTTATTATTATTATTACGATTATTATTATTATTACTATTATTATTATTATTATTATTATTATTATTATTATTATTATTATTATTATTATTATTATTATTATGTTATTGATTACTAATAACCACTTCGAAAATAACCTCTTTAAAGATGATTAGAGGAATATATAAAAAGTATTGCTATATTATTATAATTAATATTATTATTATTATTATTATTATTATTATTATTATTATTATTGTTATTATACTTATTATTATTATTATTATTACTATTATTATTATTAATTACCATTACTATTATTACTATTATTATTATTATTTCTATTATTATTATTATTGTTATTACTGTCACTATAATAATAATAATAATAATTATTATTATTATTAATTATTAATTATTATTAGTATTAATATTATTATTATTAATATTATTATAACTACTGTTATTATTATAATTATTAGTATTATTATTATACTATTATTATTATTATTATTATTATTATTATTATTAGTAGTAGTAGTAGTAGTAGTAGTAAATAGACATGTATTTTCTACTTCATCTCTTATTCTCAAAACCTATCAAATTAGGTAAATAACACCCGCCGCAACGCGCGGATTTATAACACCTTGTTAAGTTACAAATCCAAAATAAGTGTTGTTGGTGTATACTTCATCTCACATACACATATCATATGAATATATCAATCTTTTCATAACTCCCCATTGTATTGTTGGCCCCACATAGCACAACCACACATGCTCTTCAGGTAGTGAAAATCTCCACGCAATTTAATTTCCATTAAGTCTTAATATTCTCTGTGCCATCGTCGTTCATAACATCACGTTAACTTTTTTTCTTTTACCACTTAACTCCATAGTATCATTCTTAATCAACCGCACTCTAGAACTAACCAATTAAAGTTTAAAAAAAGAAGGAAAGGTAGAGAGAGAGACACGCACACACAACTGGGCCTCCACCTTGACCACGCCCCACCTACTTCCACGATGGCCACCCCCCACCATCATAACCACGACGCAGTGGTTTGGTTCCGGTGACAATTATGATGTCAAAATCTCAGCCCTCATCCCAATCCATCCTCTCTTATTGTAGTTGCAAAACTTTTCCTAAAAAATCATTAGAATCATATGAATTTTAGGGTTGAAAACAAGTATGCATTATTGTTATTTGAGAAGGGATGATGTAAGACTAGTTGCAACTGGATTCTTAAGATTTGTAAATGTTTGTATGTTGTATAAGTTTTACTTTGAGACTTGTGACTATAATATGTAATAATATGTAGGTTTATATGCTGGTAATACATGAGCACATACATGTAGTTTCTTAAGTGATAACTTGATTACTAAGGTCCCGTTTGTTTTACCATAATGTAAATGAAGGTAAATGATTTTAATTCCATTCATGTTAGTTATGGAATGACATTCCTCTACCTAAAGAAATGTTATTACTTCAGAGAATTTGATTCCTTTCCAGATAATGTTACCAAATGCAATATGCAACGGAATTTGATTTCAATTCCATTACATTCCTTCACATTACGGTGAAACAAACTGGACCTAAGTGATCACCACTCTAGTCACCAAGTAATCACACTCCGGTCAGTTTAAAGTGGCTACTATCACGGTTGTTTTTGTTTATGTGTAAAGTTGATGTCAAAAAGAGTAATGTCTAGTTTGTTTCATCGTAATGTGAAGGAATGTAATAGGATTGAAATCAAATTCCATTGTATATTGTGTTTGGTAACATTAATTATTTGGAAAGGAATTAAATTCTTTGAAGTATTAATATTCCTTTAGGTAGAGGAATGTCATTCCATAACTAACATGGATGAAATTAAAATCATTTACATTCCTTTCCATTACGATGAAACAAATGGACCTTAAATGTGTCTTGAATTTCAATGTGATGACATGATTAAATAGATATCCGATATGGTAGTTGTATGTTAGATAGTGTGATATATAAAAAAACTTACTTGACTTGATATTGTTTGAAACATGATAAAGGATCATACCCTGGTCCCTTACTAAGGCATACATAATGATGTCTTGATCACATTTGAAAATTCACTATTTAGTATACTAATTTTATATTATATATGCAAGTTTTTAAGTGTTAAATAAAATCTAAATATCAATCTAATCAAGTATATATTATTTATTTGGATAATTATATAATTTATATAGCACTCTCATATTGAGTCTAATAATGGACTTAAGTTTTATAGGTTAAAATGTAATTGTTGACATTTATTGAAGTTTTAATTAGAAAGTTTAGTTGATTCCCGGCGTGTTGGTGGTTGAGTCGTGCTAACCTTACTTGCGTTAGTTACGTATGAAATATAATGTTTAATGAATATGGTTATGATCAAGATGGTATTTCTTACTATCCTCGTTGGTAAGCTAAAATGACCTGATTATAGGGCAATGGACCCAAATTTAGAGTAGTTTCGAATGTTCGTTATCATATAACTATATATATGATCCCTATAACAAAAATATACTACTATGTAGATATAGTTTATAACCAAATGAATAAACAAGGTTAATGGTTACTCGGTGTATGTTTATGCTAGTACTCATTAGCTTTTATAGCTAAACCCCTTATAGTTTGTATATTTTTCCAGACGTTTACGCATGATTTTGTTGGGGGTTACTTATTGATGCTGGGAAACTTATTGTTCGTTAGCAGGTATGATCGTTGGTCAGTATTGATGCCGGTAATACCCATTTGTAACTTGAGAACCCAGTTAGTGTTATATTAAAAAATTGAAATGCTTGATAAGACTTCCGCTATTTTGTTTAACAAAGTGATGGATTGTAAGTTTAATAAAAGTAAAAACTTGATCCGAAAATTACGAAGTTACAAATAGCTCAAAAGTACCTTATTCAAATTCAATTATTCTAAATGTAGAATCACTTTAAACATCATTTAATATACATGTTATTTGGAAAATTATTTGACTGCATGCTAACTGAATTGATATATGCTCAACTAAATTATTCAAAGACTCGATATAAAATTGGTTGTAAATGTAATATCTTCTTATATATTCTAATTAAAAGAAAATGGTTTCTCCCTCTTCCTAAAAATTCTCCACCAATCACAACCCTTGATTTAAAAAAAAATTTAAAAATCAAAAAATGATGTCCCAAAAATCATTAAGAAATTGGAAGGGGGGCATTGTGAAAATTCTGAGGGATTTTTATAAAATATGTTAGGGGCTTGTATGAAATTGTGAGGGTTTTTTTATAAAACTTGTATATTAATATAATTAATTATAGGTTGTTTATAAAATATGTTTAATAACTTATTATATAATTTGTTTAGAGAAATAATAACTATATATTTGCGACCGTCTCATTTTTATCTACGTTTTGATATAAATTTTATTGTAATATGACACTTTTTTTAAAGTGGTATATTTTTAATTGTTTGTTATCCATTAATAGTAGTGGGTATGTTATTCATAAAACAATTTATATATTTTTTATATTTATTCTATCTACGTATCATAGTCGATATAATAACTGATTCCTCGGTCTTTAGATAAAAAGTATTAAAATGATTCTTTTTAAAAATTTTGTTTTATTTAAGATAAATTTATATAAAAATAGATAACATTTAAAACAGACAAATGTGCATTAATCAATATAAAAAATTAATGAATCATATATATATAAGCAACTATTAAAAATAAAACTATTAAAAGAAAATGGTTACTTACATCATCAACCCTTTCCCTAAAAAAATCTCCACCAATCATAGCCCTTGATTTAAAAAAAATTAAAGAAAATCAATAATATATTAGTCATATTACGTCACATTCCATCAAATCCCTTAAGGGAATTTTTTTATAACAAACTTCTATGTGTTTGTTGATCGTGGATAAGATAATAATATATATATATTTAATTTTGAATTGAATACATATTTCTAATTGACGTGTATTTAATTGGTTTAAAATTTCTCCACTTTGTTAGGTAAGGAAGTTACTTTTAGAATTAGATTTAAAAAATTTTAGAATGTGATTTAAATGGAATAATAATTGATAGATTAAGTTTGAAAATATAAACAAAAAGGAAAAGGAAGTAGGCGATGAGATATACACGGATAATATAACAACCATTTGAATTTGAATTTAATTGAAAATTCAACCACAGGCCTGTAATTTACGATATTGTTTAAATGTTTACACGGGCGTGAGTTTACAAATTCGTTGATTTTGTGTGCAATTCATTTAGTAAACGCGAGGTAGTGAGTTCACAAATCAACTGTGAAAGATATCTTTGATATCTTATGATATCAAAAAAGGAAAAAAAAAACATTCAGTAGATTAAAAAAAAATCGTGAATTGGGACAACAATTATACAAGTATGAAAAATACCCAAGTTAGATATGCGATTAGCCCATTTCAAATTAAATAACTTAGTTTGTGTGTGCGTTAAATTACTAATAAGACCATAAATGTTGTTTATAAAGAGTATCTACAAAAAGTATTATGATAATCTTATGTATATCAAACTTCTGTAATGTTTATCATTTCTTACGAGATTTTATATTCATATATATATGTTTTCTAATTTTTTAACGTGTTAATATTTTTAAAACTATATAAATTTAAAATTGTCTTATATCATCCCCGTGTTGATACACATGTCGCTTATAAACAACATTAACTATAATATTATAGTTATGGTTTTACCATACGAGATAAAGCTCCATCACGAGAAACACATTAATATTATACTAAAACTTTTAGACGTGTAATGTAACTTTATATTTCTTAAAAAAGTATTTATAAGAAGTACTAAAAAGACACGTTTTCACTCATGGACAGTTATATGTGACAGTTTCTTGAGTGAAGAGTAAAAAGAGGTTAAAAGTTTTAATTTGCGATGATTAATGAAACCCTACAAATAAAACTATGAATGTTATTTATAAAGAGGTTTTAAAGAAAATCTAATGATAATCTTATGTATGAATTTCAAAATTCTGTAATGATTATTCATGTTTTACGAGATTTTATATTCATATCTATGCTTTGTAATTATTTTTACTATACGTCATAATATTCTTTAAAACTATATAAATTTAAAATTGACTTATATTATCCCGTATTAATACACGGGTTGTTTAGCTAATACTGTTTATAAGAGTTTTGAGTGCAGAATCAAAATTAATAATAAAAATATTATTTGAACCTTATAGCGATTTCTTATAGAAAAAGATACGACTACTTATTAAGGTCATGTATGCGGTAGCCCTTTACCTAGTATGATATGTTGATATTTTGTTTTGTGATTCGAAAAACTTACCGTGTAAATAAGATAATAGAATGCTTAATTTAAAGGAGCTATTATACTATCCTTACATTTACCACGAAAAAACATATTATGATATAATTATATTCCAGTCACAACTATTGAAGTCTTTTGGTAGGTTGGCAATCTTTGACTTCCTTACAAATGTTTGTCGCGAGTTCTATCCTCCGTATTTACTTCTTTTTATAAACCTTTTGTAGGAAAGCACATGATCTAAAATTGATTTTTTTACGGTCGTTTAATTTATTTTAGATTAGAAGTTTTCTTTCAATGTACCTTTTTACATTGATTTTGTTTTTCTTTCTTAAAACATATTTTTATATCTTTTTACTTGCTATAGTTTAGATTTTTAATTTTCTTTTATATTTTTATTTGTTTTTTACTGCGTTATTATATGTTGTATACAATATATGTACTATTTATTAATGAGCTTGAAGGAAGGGTTCATTCGAGAACCGTTGTTAGTGCAAGAACCGCGAGAACCAATCTTAATCGTTCTGGATATGGGAAGTTCATGGATGGAGAGCGTGGAGGGACAGAGTGTGACATGGTGCATGTAAGAAATTCATGAGTGGGCAGTGACATTAAAGGAGGGAAAATTGGACAGCTCAGACTAATTCTCACGATTCTCGCACTAACAACGGTTCTCAAATGAACTTCTTTCTATGAGCTTTATAACTACGTTAAAAACTACATTAAAAAAATAAAAATTAAAAGTTTGTTTTTGTATTCTAACAAGTAAATATTCCCATTCTTCGCGGTTGGATTAATAAAATTACTATTTCGTTTACTTTTAATTTACATATCTTCAGTTATTTTATTAAATGTGTTTAAATGACTCTATAAATAACAATTTAAAAGTTTTTAGAATTTCACCTTCAACTTACATAACTAATATGCTAAAGACTGGATTGTTTTTCATATAACAAACAAAATAACTAAAATAATATTGTTTTATAGAAAATGATAAAAATTTTTTTGACTCATTTAAAATTTTAAAGCAGTCGTGTAAGACGTTTGATTTTTTTCTTTGCATATAAACTTATGGGTCATATGTTTAATAGTAATTTTAGTGGTAACTTAATAAACGAATAAAGACAACAAAAGATTTCAAAGTTTTTAACATTATATTCTTGACTATTGAAATAAAATATATAATTTTGTTCATAAAATCCTATGAAATCACATATTTGTTTTTATAAAATTTGTTATTAGTAATAGTAATGACATCCTACTAACATAAAATAAATCACATAAACACTTGTTTCTGAAAGTTAAGCATATATTATTATTAAGAAAAACTAAATTTGTTGACATAAGAAAGAAAAAAATTAAAATTAATTCTTCTATTTTACCAAATGTTATTAAGAAAAAAATACCATGACAAATATAGAAAGGAGAAAAAAAGGGTTGAAAAGAAAATAATTGAAAAAAGAAGGATGTCAACAAAAAACGAAGAGTGGAAAGGAAACACGAAGAATAGAAGAGTAGAAAACATGTAATAAGATTCGAGCAAGGGTCTGTTGGGTACGTAAAAGTCTAAAATGCTAACTGCTTCATCTAACAAGCATTTAGTAAATGTTTCCAATACTTATTAGAGTACCAGCATCAATCACATCCTTCACACAGTCACATTAGCGCCACATCAACATCTTACCATTTTCTCATCACATCACATCACACAAATCCCTGCATCCATCACACCCTTCACATCCTTTTTCTTTTTTTTCTTTTTTTTAAACAATATAATTAAAACATAATAATTATAAAAAACATTAAATAACAATATAAATTCAAATAGTATTTTATAAATTTCAAATTACATAAAAAACATAACTATATTAATTTAAATAAAAAATACTAGTTAACGTCATCGTTCCATCTCGGTAGCCGATTAATTTAAATAAAAAATACTAGCTTCACGGTCTCTAACTTGATCCGGGTCTCGCCGTCTTGTTGATTGACTCGAGCTAACTTCATCATACTTACGCAACACATCCAAAACCGCATTGGACATTCCAATAAACAAATTGGTTCTCATTTGACGATAAACGGAGAGAAAATCTACCTCCGCTTGATCAATCTCGAAATCCTCGTCATAATAATCCGACGAATCAGATGACATGTTTGTATGTATATAAATGTTTAAAGAGGAGAATATAGATGTTTGAGAGGAGAATGTAGGAAAAATATGTGTGAAAAAATTAAATAAAAGAGGTTATATTTATAGGAAGGGAAGAATTAAAAAAAAAAATGTTTGTGTGTAACGGCTACCCCACCCCAACGGTCACCTTTTCCCTCTTCACGCAAGCGAGCCGGCTCACAGATGTGAGCGTGAGCGGTGGCTCACGCACACCGGCGATGGTGTGCGGAGCTCGTGAAGGCCGCTCACACACCCCATCCGCGATGGATGCGGGTAGTCTATATAATAGTTAAAGGCGCAAGTTAGCATAGTACATTTTATAGCGCATGTTAAGCTCTTGAGAATAGTATCTATACTATATTATAAAATATTTAACTTTTTCTCTCTTAAAAATTTGAAAACTACTTAATTTTATGTAGTACAATTTTTTTTGCTTAAAATACAAACAATTAAAGCAATAACCTAACCAATCATTTCCTTGATTATCTCAACTAATTTAAGGCAATTATTACTTTAATAAATCATTAAACATCACAAAAATTATTTAATTTATCTCATTATGGCTAAATTACTTACATTAATACAATTTTAAGGCTATAATATCTATTTCTCTAATTATTCAATAATAATATTTTTTAGTTATTTTTCAAAAACTATTTTAACTACTAATAAAATGGTTGATGATTGTAAAAAAAAGTAAAGAAATCAGAAAAGGTAGAAAATACATGGATAGATTGACTAACATTGCATTTCACATACCATACCCTAATTTTTAAACCAAACATGTTATAAAGTACAAACTATTGTCATCGCCGCTGCATTACGCGGGTACAATGCTAGTATATTTAAAATTAGAATTACTTTCATCAATCATTTTAAAACAATTATGTTTATAAAAATGACTTATATATGTTTAATATTTTCTCACCAAAATTTATATTACACTATTTACTGTAAATATAAGGTTAAGATAATTTTCGTCTACCGTAGTTTTATAGCAAAGTTTATATTAATTTAACAATGAAACTTGACATAAATATGAGCTTTAATTCGAAGATTAATAAATTATTCTTTAGAAACCTGTTACAATGTTTATTCGAGTTAAACAATTAATTTTACATGCCTTTTGTTTGTCTTTTAAACTTTTAAATATATAACATCTTACGAAAATATGACTATATGTTTGTAAACATCTTATTTATATGTACATTTCGACATAAGTTTTGTCGTAATACGATATTTATTTTAAAAATGTAGTTTTCAAATAAAGTATAGTTTGTCATAATTA
This sequence comes from Pulicaria dysenterica, assembly GCA_947179395.2. NCBI lineage: Eukaryota > Viridiplantae > Streptophyta > Magnoliopsida > Asterales > Asteraceae > Pulicaria > Pulicaria dysenterica. The sequence goes on from OX359295.1 coordinate 62,033,891, forward strand.
GCATATTACGTTATTATTCAAGGGTTGGTGGTGTTTCTTGGTTCTCAACAAACAATATACATCTAAACGTATATGAGAGAACACACTATTCGTAATATGAAAAGTAAAAGTAAAACCAATATAAAATTGAACATCCTAAAATGTTTGGTTTTTTTTGTCAAACTTATAAGAGATAAATCGTTAGACGTAATATGAAAATAAAATTTAAATCAGTTTGAATTTCAACATCCTAAATATTTAAGTTTCTCTTTTATTTTAAATTTTACTTTAAATATTTATGTTTATGTTTAAAACATGAAATGATTTCAATTTGAACCAAATAACCCATTATTAGTGTAAAAATCTATTTTTTCCAGCTTTAGTTTAAATAGGGCGAACTTAAATCAACTCTTTGTAAGGTAAAAATGAGGTGAAAACAGAAAATATATCTTTCACGGCTAATGGACTACAGGACTAGTCTTAAAGTTTCTAAACCATGCAGAAAGTATAAAGAGGCAAATGTCATTATTTGAAAGAAAAAGCCTCAAGTGTAACATTTTAATCTCTCTGTTTCTCCCTTTAATCAGTTGGATTTCTGTCCTTCGCTATGGCTGTAGAAGGAGGGGGAACTTTATCGGAGCTGTATCAGAGATCTAGGCGTTTGCTGTTAAAAACTAGAGATGATTTGGAGAGGCTCGAGCGGTTGGCCTCTGCCGTCGACTCGCCGGAACTATCAGTTGCCGTCCGGCGGGATATCTCTCAAATCCAAACCCTTTGTTCCGAGATGGACGGGCTCTGGCGATCTGTTGCATCAAAGCCCCAGAGAGATCTTTGGAAGAGGTTCGTTTAAAATTCTTTATCGTTTTCTGTGGCTATCTCTTACACGATGTGCGATCTGAATTTTCGTTACCTTTTGTTCTCGTCGATCGACATCGAAGCTAACGTCAAATTAGCAGGAAAAGTGTAAACTAGCTGTACAATCATCATGCTTCTGTGCCAAATTTCTACTTCACGAACTCAGAACGTAGAGAAACTATAAATTAATGGTCTGAATTGAAAACTTACATTGTAATGAAGAAAACACAGATTGCTGATAACTATTAAAGTAAGAAACTGTAGGACGTTGGTTGTAAAATTTCAATTTTATCTCAATATATGATTTGATAAGATGGTGGAATCTGGCAGAAAAGTGGAGCAAGTAGCCGAAGAGGCTGATTCTTTGAGAGAAAGTTTAGATCGGTATATGCAGCGGCAGCAGAGAAGGATGCAAGAAGCGCAGGAGAGGGCAGAATTGCTTGGAAGAGCTGTATGTAAACTACTAGTTTACTGTGTTACACTGTTAACGCTTTTGAGGAATATGTTAGTTCCATAAATTGTCAGTATTTTTAATTGATTTATGCCTTTGCTTTAACTTTTCTTTAGAATGGCGAATCATCTCATATTTTGCGAATTTTTGATGAGGAAGCACAAGCAATGCAGTCTGCGCGTAACTCCTCTCGGATGTTGGAGGAGGCAACTGCAACTGGAACAGCCATACTTGCTAAATACTCTGAACAAAGGGAGCGCTTGAAGGTTTCTCTAGTCAAATATTTTATGTATTTATAGTTTAATGCACATAATACTTTATCTCTCCTCTAATTAGTTTAATGTAAATGCAACTGTAGCAGTTCATGTATTCTTCCTGAAACAAAGTTCAACTGCATTGCTTATATGTCATATCTTATTATGTTTCAATAATTTAGAAGGAACTAACTGATTCTGCTACTCTCCTACTTATAATGTGACAAAGAAAACCACAATTTATTGTTCTTGCCATGTTTTCCTGCTATGTAATTACTTTGTGTCTTCATTATTGAATGTCCTGCATCGAGTTTTTTTTACATTCTAATATGGATGATCATTTCTTAAGCTTCTAAATTCTTTATCTTTCTTCGAGTATAGACTGTAAAATTTGCCTGCTTGGATATTAAACAAGATTTGCATTCTGTTTGTTATTATATTTCAATTAGATTTTTAAGGATATTTCAATGTTCATCTCCCCCATCTTTGATAGCAAACAATATTATGGCAGTCTGGCACTTCCACTTTGTGGGAGATGTTCATGAGAAAACCATCAGGAGCATAGCAGATAAGAAATCAAACACCACAAATATACAGTTAATATTATCGTTTGTATTAAAGATGTCAAGTGTATGGTTCTCCATTCCAAATTGGTTGTTCTCAATCTACTTATAGAACTGATAAAAATTTTGTTTGCTAGCACCAATGATAGCTTGAGAAGAAAGCTTAGTGTTGAAATATTGCCATGAACACAATAATAATAATACAACATATATTTCATTATTATCTCTTCTGGTCCATATAAATTGTGAACTGTTTTTTATCTGAAGGTGGCAGTCAGATTCACATTGACTATAAAGCTAGTCTCTTATCTTCCTTTAATTGATACTTTGAGCCCTCAGACTAAGAATTCACACTTTCACAGTGTGCTCACTCTTTATGGTAAATGCAAATAGCAAATTAGCAATTAGCAAATAGCAAGGGGACTGAAAATACGAGTATTTCACATCTTAAGGTTTGTATACTGTAACTTTCCTTCAAAGCTTCAGTGGAAATTGCATTTAGCTGAACTTTCTAGTGTATATTCCTTCTCTCTCATTTTGCCTCTGTTCTATTGCATGAGTACGTGGATGAATACATGTTCAAGAACTACCATGTGGCATAAAAGCCGATCAATGTTAAATTAATCCAATCTGTCTTATTTTGTCAAACCTAAATGAGTTCTATTGACCTTGTTTTCAATATGGATTTAGACTCGAGCTGCTTGTGCATATGACGAACACTTAACTATACTCAAACTTTTGTGCAGGGAGCTCAACGGAAAGCGCTGGATGTGCTCAACACACTGGGGCTATCGAATTCTGTGTTGAGGATCATTGAGAGGCGGAATCGAGTTGATCAATGGATTAAATATGCAGGCATGATCCTAACAATCATCATAGTAATTGCTTTCTTGCGGTGGACGAGGTGATCTGTTCTTGGTTGCTGGAAATAGTCTTTTTGGTGTATTCCCCTCTTATACTTGCCTTTTTTTACCCGAGATGGATTTTTTGGTTGTTAAAGACCAAATTTATACGACTTTCATTAGCTTATTATTAATCGAAGAATGTGAATCGTGTCATTAATGGTGGATATTTGTGCAACTGGATGCCTTTTTCGACAAATATCTCTCGAATCTATCGACACTTATAAGCCAGGTTATGTTTCTTCCAGAATCAATCCTTAAGCTCCATTATCATCATGTATGATGTAGCTCCATATTTAAGTCAACGACATCTTATCCATAGGCTGGAGGTCTTTAAGAAAGTAATTGATTTATCAATTATAGAGAATCATGAGTGTTTATATCTTATTTTCCTTATATCCTGAGCCCGTGCAGACAGGATTGGACAGGATACTGGCTGTGTTCCTCTTTTACAATATTTACATTTAATCTCAACCTCTCTCTTTCTAAATCATGTTTTGTTTAGCTTTGCTGCAAATTTACCTTCATAATAAGATATGATGGTAACTTCTAAAATACTTCATTAAAAAAAGCGTGTATAAGTGTACAAAAAAGAGATACAAATTGCTCAAAATTCCCCAGGTAACAAAAATTTCTAGAAACACATATTTCAAATTTAATGTTAGTAGTACACAGCAGAATTAGTCTTAAACAGTCGGAACGTAGTATCTGTTATAACAGGTTTTGGGTTTTGGAGTTATTTATTTGGACGGGAGTGAAAAAAAGCCAAACAATCTTTAAGTCCAATAATCATTTTAAGTTATAAGTTTTAAAGAGACTCGGATTCAATCACTGGACTAACATCTTTTTGATGGTTAGAGACTTAAAGAGTATAGAAAATGGACATGAAAACAGTTAAGAGTGCATATATTAACACACAGATAGACTCTTCTGACAACTTGGTAAAAGTAAAAACTCTGTTTTTAAGGATTAGTCTAAGGGCCAAAGAGAATCGAGTATGGAGGAGTTACATTTGGTGGCCTTTTCAATGTGACCTTTCTTCCACAACGCAGACTCGGCTAGCCTTGGATTACCAGGTGGGAGCATAATAGGATCAGAAGTATCTGGGTCCATTCGACCGTGGTTAGTTGACATTAACTAATATTTATTGCTGTTTAAAAACGACGACTACATGTAGCTGTTACCGTGGAAGAATGACAACTTCCAATATTTATTACCATGGATCAAAGAGGGGATTCAAGGTCTACTTATGTGCGAGTGAGAGAGGAGATCTCTTTTTTATTTTCTTACAAATGTAATGTTATTCAATAAAATCAGTTAGAAATTAAAGAAAACCGTATAAATTAAGCGAGAAGGAAATTTAGTCATTTTAAGTTTGTAAGAACTAATGATGAAAGAAAGTCGGTCGGAAAGGTTTGTACAAGTTTTCCGTTTTCGTATATTGAGGCTAAAGCCACAAAAACAAAGTGTGTCCTCTATTAACGCTGGAGTGCCAAACATTTGGCTTGGATGTAATTGGCTAACAAGTATAGTTATGACCTTTTTTGAAACGTCCCCTTCAAGTCTTGACTTCTCTTATAAGACGAGTGTTCTAACCTCTAGGCACTCAGATGATAGCTTACCATAAAAACTATTACATCTCTATAGAACCACAAGCAAACGCTGTACCCGGTAGGCAATCATGTGATATTTAATTGTTCGTCAAAGTGTATATAATTGTACACATTTTGCTATTACATGTATCGAACATCAAAAGTTTCGTGTATGAACTTTTAATTTGTTGATATTGTATGTACTTTATTACATAAAAAGGAAAAATGTATAACTTATGTACACATAATAAGAAGTTTAAAACACATAATATCGACGTATTAAATGTTCGATACGCACTATAAAAATTCATAAAGTTCAACACATAATAATGAAAAAAATTTAAACATATACATTATGAAAATCTATATCCCAAACATTACAATTTTTTATTTTATAAAACGAAGTATCTAAGTTCACGAAGAGTAATAAATACAAAACAAGTCGTATATACGGAACCTATTAACTAATCTCTACATCTGATTGAAATTACGACTACATATTCGATTTATACAATCTACATATTTCATCAGAAACTACATATTCGATTTATATAAGCTGTATATTCAATCATACTTTAAACAATTAATCGTTTGAAAACTGATATTAGTTTTATAATTTCCTCGTATAATATTGGTTTCTTTAAATAAGTTTTCAAAATAAGTACATACCGTGTAAAGCTTACCCGAGACGCAACACCCGTCGCACGCGGCGGCATGCATCCCGTACAAATACACATACGTACGTGTCGGAGAGTTCGATGACGGAGAAACAGCCATGACTACCACTCGTCCTACTCATACTTCAACTGTTTTGCTCTTCTGCATTGCCTATGCTTTCCTTTGGCATCAACTCTGCTTTGATCACAACTTGCCTGCGTTTAACGGTACGCACTTCGCCATTGATGATTTCCGTCCTCTGTTTATCTGAAGAATCATTTTGCATTGTTATATTATGAGTGAGTTTTAATGACCGATATAATCAGTTTTGGGTTGGGGTACCATTTCGTTTGCTGGTAGCTGATTAGAGTTTGATCGAAGATATTGAATATCTCGTAAGATGTTTAATCTAAGGTATTTGTTGCAATATTTTCTTATGCATTTGCATAATTGATGTTTTTTGGATTTTAGAAAAGGCTGAAAGTTGCGGCGGAGGACATGTAGAGAAGCTTAGTAATGGGCTTCTTATTTCGATACTGTAGCTTGCCCTTTGGCACCATAGTGGGTGTAGGTGCTCCAAGTTTGATTGTGGTAGTTATTTTGCTTCTTGAGAAGGTTTTGAATCTAGGGTTTTAGTGATATCACATTTTAGGGTGTTCTTTTACTTGACCTTCATCAACAGTTTTGTAAGGATTTGAGTGCCATTTATATAAGTTTGGTTCAATGGTTAATTTGTTTCTAAAATTGTTTAACTTAATGTTTCCTTGCTATATTTTTAACTTTTGTATATCACTCATAATGTGTGGTGATGGCTTCTCCAAGTTTTTTACATGCTGACAAACTGAATCAATCATTCTTCCGAATCGTGGATTGTTGAATCTGCTAATACAGTGGCTAAAGTTCAGAATTTGGTAATTTTATTCAATGTGTATTTTAGATACTAACGACTCTGATCTCTTGAAATTACAGGCATTGATGTCAGAAATCCAATTATTGATGTCACTCCAGCACCAATTAATGTCCCTTATGTAGGATTCAAAGATGTCCATTCATGTGCACGTACAGCTGTATCTGGTGTATCCCGATTTAATCTTCAACACTATGCAAGCATGTATAATATCACATTGGCCCCTTCCATATTGATCCCTAAGAAATGGCTCAACAAGATTCAAGTTTGCTTTCATAGGTAATAGGTTCGAGTTTCATTCGTGATAATAGTTATTTAGAACTTGCTTTTTTGTTTTCCCATGGCAACAACTCCAAATATACTCTTAAATTTTTGCAGGAATTCTTCACTGGGAATGTGCCAGTGTGAAAAGGAAGATTGGAGATATCTTCAGAACGGGATATGGATTTCCACTATGTCGCCTTATGAGCAGAAGTATGTTGATGTTAAATTTGGCGACAGAGTTACTGGTTCCGTAACTGTCACTCTCGAAGAAGGTTAGCTGTTTATCTCTGCTGTTTTCACAATCTATTTACTAAATCTGTTTAGTTGTTGATTATGACATGTAATTTGGTGATTGTATTAACGTGCAGTGCAACAAAGGTGGCGTTACATATTGCTTGCTGTAGGCGTTATTTTACTGTTTTTGGCACCTGTTGTCAGTGAATGGGTTCCCTTTTACTATACCAGTTCTATGGTTATTGGAATACTCACCGTTGTTCTCATAATTCTTTATCAGGTATATGTTTCTCTTTCACTAACCATGAGATTGACTGATTGACCATTCATATGCACCATTATAATATGATCTAACGTAGTTATCCAAGAACAAGTCCAGCCACTACTTAAACATGATATTATAGGTGGCAATTTCAAGCCATTTACATAGAAATGAGGTAAATTAGGGTTGTATTTGATTGATAACGGGTCAATTGGGTTGAGACATTAAATATAAAGAATCATCTAAGATATCAAAAAGGCAATAGTCGACAAACCTGTATTCAAAAATCATTTTCTTCGAAAGAAATAATGTTACTTTTATTTAAGGGATTCAATAACAACAGCCGTAAGGGCAAGTTATAATATCTAAACCGGTAAACATTTAAAGTATAATCCTTAATCACCTTGAGGGACATTATTTGGTGCTTCACGCTTTGTTTTCGAGTTTTTTAAGGAAGGAAAGTGGAGGGAAGGAAAGTGAAGGAAAAGCAAGGGAAAAAAAAGAGATGATATGGTTGTGTTCTTGAATGGAAGTAAATGAAAGGAAATGAAAGGAAAGGAAGGGGGGGACCTTTTCTTTCCAAATCATCCCATATTTGAGAGGATGATTTTCAAACAAATAACCCCTACTTCCCCTCCCTTTCCCTCCTTAAAAGAACTTGAGAACACATAACACTAATGGTTTCCTTCCCTTCCCCTTCCTTTCCTTCCAAAAGATAACTCGAGAACACAGTGTCAATCTGGGTACACCACATTCACTGGAGCTTAAGGACATCAATTGTGATATTGGTGGAGTTTCAATCGAGAGCTTCAACTAACTTGAGGTGGTTATGGTTAAGATCCACTAATTTATGCATGTCTTCGTTCTTTTTGACATATGTGGCTCTCTGGTTTCTGAAAGTTATTTGCTATTAATACTATGGTTGTTCTTGAACAGGCAAGGATATTACTACCAACTGGTAGGAGAAACTTCTTTTACCTTGGTATAATGTGCTCAATGGTAAGTGTTTTTTTTCACATGCATGTTGCCTCACTTCTGATGCATAGGGCATACATCTTTCTCGTGATAATATTTAATATTTTCTTATGCTGTAAAATTTCATTATTTTCCTCTGAAAAAATATCCAGCTGTATTGATTCTTTACCATACACATTTGGTTTTGCTTATAACAAAAAAAGGATGCATACAAGTTACCATGTGCATACATTCAATTGGTTATTTATAATGTCATATTCAGGTTTAATCCACCCCGAGCCATTAAATTACTCAAATAACTGTATATATCACTCTACCAGTGCACCTGAAATTGGAAAAGAAAATGATCTTTTTTAAATCCCCGTACTGGAATCTTTAGCTTCATTTCTATACTTTGCTTTCTTAACTTCTTGCTCTTTATAATTTCTATAAATAACCGAATCACCAATAACTTCGCATAAGTTCGCTGAAGTTTTGTCATGGTTTTTAAAATATGTATATATGTTACCTTGTCTACTTTTAATTTCATATTATTTCTTCAGATTGGAGCTGGATCTTTTGTGGTGCATCACCTCTCAGCATTCCTCAAGTCATTTCTGGAAAACTTCGGGTTAAGTACAGAAATCCAGAACCTAGTAAGTCCTTTCTTTCCACATTCTTGGTTACTTTGCAATAAAAATGTGTTATCTTGCTTGTTTTTTTATCATCATGGTGTTGTAGACTACAAAAATCTAGTTTCAAAATTGAGCTGCATCATTTAATTGTACTAACACCTCTTATTATAATGTTTGAATGATTGTTTATTATTTACTGAATACAAGACTATAAATAGAGGAGTGTACAACATGGAAAGACTAAAGAGAGTAATACAAGGAGAAATTAACTATCCTAAATATAGAAAATATACAAATGTAAATTAGCTAGCTAGGATGAAGGAAACAGATGATAGACTAGCATGAATTCAGGCTTTGATTAGGTATTCCTTATACGCCCCCGCAAGATGGAGGATCCGTCGGAGACTCCAATCTTGGAGCGGTTCCGGAGGAAAGGTGCCCTTGATAACGGTTTTGTGAGCATATCCGCAAGTTGATCTTGGGAACTAACATGAAGAACCCGTAAGTTGCCTGCCGAGACTTGTTCGCGTACAAAGTGATAGTCAAGTGCCACATGCTTCATTCGAGAGTGATAAACAGGATTAGCACAGAGGTATGTTGCACCTGAGTTGTCGCAGAATAGTGTTGGAGGCTTGGTGATGGTAAGGCCAAGTTCAAATAGTAAATTTTTTGTCCATGTAAGTTCAGCTGAAGCATTCGCTAAGGCTTTGTATTCGGCTTCTGTTGAGGAGCGAGATACTGACTTTTGGCGAGCGGACTTCCACGAGATAATGTTGTTTCCAAGATAAATAAGATATGCAGTGGTAGAGCGACCAGCATCATGTACACCACCCCAGTCCGAATCGGAGAAGGCTGAGAGATCAAGAGAGGAGTTTCGGTTGAGGAAGAGACCATGGTGTATGGTACCCTTTAGGTAGCGAAGGACACGTTTTAGAGATTGCCAATGTGTTTGACGTGGGTTGTGCATAAATTGGGAGAGTTTGTTTACGGCAAAGGAGATGTCCGGCCTTGTGAAGGCGAGATATTGAAGTGACCCAACTAGTTTGCGATATGGTGTAGAATCAACCTCGGGTGAGGTGTCGGAAACAGATAGGACCTCAGTGGTACCGAGAGGAGTAGAAACATCTTTGGCACCATTCATGTTGAATTGTTGGAGGATATCCTGGATGTATCGATGTTGTGACAGAAATAGACCGGTTGGTGTGGGAATAACTTCAACACCAAGAAAGTGATGAAGCATACCAAGGTCTTTGATGGAAAATTTTTTACTTAAGGCATTAACAAATCGATTGAGGAAGGATGTGTTGTTACTCGTAAGGACAATGTCATCAACATAAACCATGAAATAGCAAGTGACACATTGGTTTTGATATATGAAAAGTGATGCATCGGCTAAAGATTTTCGAAATCCAAAATCAAGAAGGAACTTGGTGAGCTCAATATACCAAGCCCGAGGAGCTTGCTATAAGCCATAAAGAGATTTTTTGAGCTTGCATATGTAATGAGGAAATTCAGGGTTGACATATCCTGGTGGTTGGGTCATGTAGACATCCTCGTGTAGAGTGCCATGCAAAAATGCATTGTTAACATCAAGTTGCCGTAATGGCCAATTTTTCACGAGAGCAATGGAAAGAATGGTACGAATGGTGATGGGTTTGGTAACAGGACTGAACGTATCGAAGTAGTCCTTCCCGGGTTGTTGGTGAAAGCCTTTGGCCACGAGTCGTGCTTTATATTTTTCAATAGAGCCATCGGGTTTGCGTTTGATGCGGAAAACCCATTTACATCCAATCGGAGTGTGAGAGTTAGAAGGGACAAGTTCCCATGTTTGGTTTTGGAGAAGTGCATTAAACTCCAAATCCATAGCATGGCGCCACTGTGGATCTTTAAATGCTTGAGTATGAGTGGTGGGTTCAAGACTAGGTGGTAATGGATGAAGAGTAGTGTGGTTCACAAGGTTTGAGTTGTAATATTTTGGGTTGGGTTTGCGAGATCGGTATGGACGATCAGAGGCGACAGGTGGATTAGTTGTTTCGGAGGTGGTGTTAGATGGTGGAGGGCTTGTAGAGTGAGAGGGAGTAGTGGTGTTAGAGGGCGTAGTGGTGATTGGAGCCGGTGGTGGGGAGGAAGAGGTAGAGGATGAGATAGTTGGATCGGTTGCATTTGTTGTGGAGGCTGTGTTGGTCGCTGGAGTAGAGGACGAGGCGGTGGTTGGTGTAGTTGAGTGAGAGGGTGTGGAAGGGAGGTCGGTGTGGATGTGAGATGATGGCGGGTGAGTTGTTTGAGTGATGGGGTGAGATGGTTGGGCCATGAGAGGTGAAGTTGTTTGAGGAAGTTGTTGGGCCGTGTGAGGTGGATTGGGTTGAGAAGGTAATTGCGGATTGGTGGAATATGTAGGTGGTGTGGAGAAGATATCGGGTGTAGGTAGAGGGTCGGGTGAGGGTCCGTGTGAGGAGAAAGGGAAAATGTGGTCGATAAACTCCACATGACGGGAGTGATAGAGGCGGTGGGTTTGAGGATCATAACATTTGTAGGCGGATTTAGACGAAGAATATCCAAGGAATATGCATTTCGTCGAGCGGGGGTGAATTTTAGACTTAGCATAGGGACGAAGCCAAGGAAAACATAGGCACCCAAAGGGTTTTAGTTTGGTATACGTAGGTGGAGTGTTGTATAATTTTTCAAATGGTGATTTGAAGTCTAAAATTTTGGTTGGTAAGCGGTTGATAAGGTGAACCGCCGTTTGAAAGGCATGAGACCAAAACGAGAGCGGTAAGTTGGCATGATGCAAAAGTGACAACCCGGTTTCAACGATGTGTCGATGTCGACGTTCCGCCACTCCATTTTGTTCCGGAGTATGTGGAGGAGTGGTAAAGTGAGAAATACCATTTTGTTGAAGGTAAGAGGTGAGACCAATGTATTCTCCCCCGTTGTCCGAGAAAAGAGAGATAAGGGGAGTTTGAAAAAATTTCTCGACAAGTGTTTTAAAGATTGGAAATAATGCGGAGACATCTGATTTTCTTTTAATGGGATAAAGCCATGTATATTTGGAGAAAAAATCAACAAAGATGACATAGTATTGATATCCATCGTTAGAGATTTTGACCGGTCCCCAGACATCGGAGTAGACAAGTTCAAGTGGTTTAGACACTTTAAATGAGTTTTCTCCAAATGGTAGTTTATGACTTTTATTCAAGGAACATGCATCACAATGAAAAATTTTATTCGACACATTATTGTAAACAAGTCCTAAATTATTTAGTAAACGCTTTAGAACTTTGATAGACGGGTGTCCGAGTGTATGATGCCATGAGAGAAGAGTGCCGGAAGTCTTGGTGCTTGAGTTGAATTGCAAACGAGGTTGAGTAGGAGAGGCATAGTATACATCATTAATGTTCACCCCCCGCATGAGTCGCGCCCCCGTGCGAAGATCCTTGACAAAAAAATGGTAAGGAAAAAATTCAACAGAAACTTGATTAGTCTTGCAAAGTTTAGCAACCGAGATGAGATGATTACGTAAACGCGGAACAAGTAGGACATTAGATAAATTTAAAAAGCGGGATGGAGTTTGAATCGATGCATGACCGATATGAGAGATGGAGAGGGTATTACCATTGCCGAGAATGATCTCATCAGGTCCTCCATATTCGGATAGGTTGTGCAAAAATGCTTGGTCAGAGGTCGCATGATTAGAGGCTCCACTATCAAACATGAGCGAAGATGCATGTTGTGAGGAGTTGGCCATGGAAACGTTAACGGTCGGTTTCGTTGGTGCTTGAGCCAAAGCAAGATTATTGTGTTGCAAAAACCTTGCAAACTTTCGATAATCCTTGGTTTCGTGACCTGGAATATTGCAAAATTGACAGAAAAAATTATTACGATTAGTTCTAAAATGTGACAATTGACCACTATTTCCATGGTTAGTATTTCGTGGGCCAAAGGTATTGGGCCTAGATTGGTTTCTGGTGGCTGAATTGGGCCTTGTGAAGTTGCCCCGTTGCGTGAGATTAACAGTAGTAATTGGTTCAGTAGGTTTGGCCTCCAACAAAGACCTTTCATGATCAACCAGCTTCTCATAGAGATCTGAGAAGGCAATGGTAGTGTCTCGAGTCTTTAGAGCAGCGGCAATCTCCTTGTAGTCGTCACCGAGGTGAGCGAGAATGTGAACGGTAAGGTCATCATCATCAATTGGTTTCTGCGCCAAGGCCAATTCATCAGCAATAGCCTTCATCTCGTGGAGATAATCAGCAACAGGTCTGCTTCCTTTGTTGGTTGTGGTGAGTTTCGTGCGCAAAGAGATGATTCTGGATCTGGAGACACTCGCAATAGCTTTCAGTGAGACGGGTGAAGAGTTGACGGGACGTTTCGGCTGAGGAAACGAGTGGCTGGATGGTGTCGGAGCAGCTCCCAAGCAACGCTCCAAGGAGGACTTGATCCTGACGGTACCAGGTACGGTAAGCAGAGTTTGGTTTTCCATCTATGGTTTTCGGTGGTGGTTCGGTTAAGCCATCCACGAACTGTTCGAGTTCGAGTCCAGTGAGGGTGGAGAGGACCTGCTTTCGCCAAGAGGGAAAATTATGTGCGGTAAGTTTGATGGGAAAATTGGTTGTTGTGGAGAGTTGGATGACTGTTGTGGATGTAGCCATTCAGCAGCAGGAGGGTAGGAGGCAGTTGGGATCGGAAAAGAACTCAGGGGAGTCACAGGGCTCTTGATACCATATAATGTTTGAATGATTGTTTATTATTTACTGAATACAAGACTATAAATAGAGGAGTGTACAACATGGAAAGAGAGTAATACAAGGAGAAATTAACTATCCTAAATATAGAAAATATACAAATGTAAATTAGCTAGCTAGGATGAAGGAAACAGATGATAGACTAGCATGAATTCAGGCTTTGATTAGGTATTCCTTATACTTATTACATAGTTATCAAAACAGAATATTACAGAACTTGCATGTAATTAAAATTTGGACAATTGCTTTATCTTCTTGATTTGTATTTAAAGTTTTATCTCTGCATCTTCTTGATTTGTTTTAAAGTTTTATCTCTGCATGATTTCTACCGCCTATATTTTCCTTGAAAACTAATTTTGTGTTTAGTACTTTTAATCTTATAGGTATGTTGTTTTGTTGGGCTTGGAATCTTGCTCTTAGGCGCTGCTCTTGGATATTGGCTGCTTAGGAGATATTTTATTTCGGAATATGGTGAAGTTTACGTTGGCATAGCTGCATTTGTCAAATGGTCCATGCGTATTGTTGCAGTCACATGTATATTCCTGGTGGGTTGTTTTGTTCATTAATAAAACATATACATGCAAAGATAGTTTTGGTTATGACTTTCTAATATTCCACATCTGATGTTCTGTTCACTTAGTTTGTTGATATCTCATTTATTAACGTTTTTTTATAGTTTTTTCTTTCATTCAGTTGTGTTTTCTTAGATTCTGTTAATTTGTATTCATTCTATAAAATATATTGTTTATTATGGTCTTTAAATTTATGTTTAAGCAATTAAGCCTGCGTTTTCAATTATTCATTTTGTTAATTCAGTAATGCCTACACACATTCTGAGGTTTCCATCTCTTTTTCAGAGCACCAATGACAATCCTTTGGCAATTGTGGCGGTGGGGTCTTCTTTGGTACTATTTCATGTGACAGCTAAGATGAAGTGGCTCTACCATCAGTAAGTTCTATATTGCTACTCTTTCTTGCCTTGCCTGTCTGATATAGTGATTCGAGTGCTGGAAATTGTATCACAATAATCTGATTTGGGTACATTCAAATTTCCTAATAGGAGTATACAAAGCATTATATTGTGGGTCCCGTTTGTATATTGAATAACAATTGAATATTTGAATATGTGATATGGTATGAGATATAAAGACGGGACCCGCAAGATATAAACAGTGGAACAAAAGCAAACATGTATAAATGGAAAGATTGAAAATTGTTATTAACTTATTTATCTGTAGTAATGAATTGTTGATATATGACCACTGTGGTACTATGATTTCATTTAGGCCTCAATTGTATTCTGGAAGGAGGAATCTGTGTGCTAAGAGCAAAAACACAACTCCAAAGCATGGACATGCTGTATTTTTTAGCCGGTCCAAAAAGATTAGTCCTTTGGGAAGCCCTTCTAGTGGCCTGATAAATTCTTTCAGATGGTCCAAATCCTCCGTAAAAGGTAAAAATCACTACCTTCTGAAATATATGTGAATCAACAACAACAACAACGATACCCAATCCCGCTAAAGCGGGGTATGGGGGAGGTGGGATGTAGACAATCGTACCTCTACCCGTAGGTAGAGAGATTGCTTCCTGAACAAAGACCTCCGGCTGCGTAGAAACATAAAACAATAACAATATATGAAAAAAAATGTTAAAAATAATAATGAATAAAAAAAAAAATAAACAGATAAACAACCTGAAATATATGTGAATATTATACTTAAATACATTACATTCACACACCCTTGACCCAGTTATTTGTAAATGGGTTATTTTAGGTTATGTTTTATATACAAAACAGGTAAAATCAAAACATTTACCTGTTCTTGGTTTAATTTCTATATTTGGGCTTGAAGGCATGGTCTCCCCATCAATGAATACTAACTCGACTAGAAGCCGACGTGACTATTACTCAACATTTCACAAGACCCCCAACAGGAAGAAGTTTTCAGAGGAAGAATGGGAGGAATTCACAGAAGAATCTACAAGACAATCGGTATCTGAGCTGGCATCTTCTCCTGAATTCACTGATTGGATCATTGATAATGCTGATAGAATCATACTTCTTCCTGAAGGCAGTTCAGATGGAAGTGAATCAACTAGTGCTACTACAGACGAGTATGTGCAACAAAGTGGGTATAGACTGGGTTTTTTCAACTGGTAAATCTGTTAGTGAAGCAATTCATGATCCCATAAGCGATGACACAGATAGTGAGTTTTACCAAGTTATTGGTTTTTTTACCTCGACTCACTAGTAAAAATATCTGATATTTACCAGTAGTGTAATAGGATTTTTACAAGGTTTGTATAGTTTCTAGTCATAGTTTTTATTTTTAATGAATTTGGTTGTATGCAAAAAATTTGTGGAAAATGGTAAATCATTGACTTTGAAAATCAATTTGAGGGGTCATTGGTATTTCAAATTCAAGATCTACACGCATTTCTTTATATTTTTGTATTTGTAAAGTTTTTCTATTACCGTTTCTTCTCTAAAATATATCTATTTTGTTCTCTTTAACTTTTGTTTGGTTAAAGAAAACTAGCAAATTAATTATTTATATACTATCTTAATAATGTCACTCATAGTCATACTATCATATCGGTTTTTCAGTCTATGACATAATCATGACTAAACTCCACATTATCATCAATTTCCATATATGTATACATATTGTTGCTCGTTTGAGCTCGCCATGGGCCTGACGAGGAAGAGAATGGTGAGCAGACTACGAGTGAGGCATAGTGGGTGACGAGTTGCATGAGCAGTGGGAGGTCATGACGAGCTCATCATGTGTCTCACTACAGGTTGTCTAATTAAATATTTGGTAATAACATTTTTAAAAAACCATATTCTATTCGGATTAAATTCTTACATATATGATATTAAACCACAAATTAGAGATCGAATAAATAAAATCTTTTTAAATAATATTTTAATTTTAAGTGTTAAATATTTTTTTAACGTGTCATATAAGAAGACCAAAGCTATTTTTAAAATGATAAATTGCATTAAAACATAATGAACTCTTTCTTAATTACCATTATATAGAACCAACTTGATTTTCTTAAGCATAATATAACAACTTTCGTAACTCTCATATTGTACATAACTTGTTGTACACTATGGACGTTATAACAAAATTCAATGTATACAATGATGACTAAACAACACATAAAAAAGTAGTTTGCATACAATAAGGGAATTATGAAAATTAATTATAATATTATTAAAAATTATAAGTTAGTTGTATACAATGAATACTATGACAAAGTTTATTTCATATAATTTGCTCTTTTTAAAACTATATAGTTAAAAGATTAAAAAGTGTTAAACTGAAAATAGGTGTATAGTTTAGAAGTTAAGCCGGATGTTATATAAATATAAAATAATAATAGTTAGAATTAAGCACTATTACAAACACAAGTAGTCTTATTTATAATACAAATGTGAATTATTAAAGGTATCAATAATTCACATACAGAAACAAGTGTGAATTATTAAAGGTATCAATAATTCACGTACAGACAAATAAGGTAAAACAGACTTTTATAGAAGCAACCCATTCATTCACAGTATGGATTTATAGAAAGGAAAACCGTTGTGCATTAGATGAGGTGATGAAGGTTGGCTTTGACTTTGGTGAAAAGGTTGACCAACATAACAATATTCAAGCCCATTGTTTTAAGACGTACAATAGTAATTCTTTTTTACAAGAATCCGAATCCGAATATAATATAAGATAATTACAGGTCATGTTTTAATGTTTTACGCAAGATAACTTGATTAGATAATATAATAATCGATTAATGAGAAATTTAGGATTATAAAACTATTAAATATAGAGGTTTTGTAAGAAACACGTAATTTTATAGTGGATCGATGACCCCGCAAGGTTAGCGACAAAGCGTAACCAAGATTCATATCCATTGGCTGGCAATATCAATTATCACTTTCCTGCCCGGGACCAACATATGAATTTAGGTCCATACTTCCATAAAGCTTTCATTTTTAACATGTTAATAAATTTTATTTAATTCATTCATCTACAATAATGTAACTTTCTTTAAATATTATAATATGATCAATATACTTGATTATTATTCATACCTCTTTTCTAAAAGACAACTTCTATGTATTTTTTTGTGTGCGTGTTCTCATTAACGCTCAGATAACATCTCAGTTGTGTGTCCATATATCCCTCTCATAGACATCTCATATTTATCTATCATTTGTTTTTTTTTTATCAAATCTATAATTTCCATCAGAGGTGGACTAAATAATATTATTTAAAGATTGCATGAATATAGTTAGGAATATACATGCGCGCATACAAAAGTGAGTAATCTTGTTCGTCTGATGATAATCTAACGGTTATATACATATTCTCTAGAAAAGATGTATATAAGCATGCTATTTGAAATCATAATAATTAGAATAACTAAGCATGCTTTGTTGGACATTTAAAAGCGGTCAAACCAACTTTTATAGAAGCAACACATTCATAGTTTGGATTCAAAGAAAAGAAAGCCACTGTTTCATGGGATGAGGTGATGACGGTTGGCTTTGACTTTGGTGGCACTCCATCAGAAGGTTGACCAACATAACAATATTCAAGGCCGTTGTTTTAAGACAGTAGTACGTATTTATTTTGGCAAAAAATTTAAAAAATAAAAAATGGGAATATAATATAAGATAATTACAGGTCATGTTTTAATGTTTCACGCAAGATAACTTGATTAAACTTATTATATAATAATTGATTAACGAGAAATTTAGGATTATAAAACTATAAAATATAGAGGTTTTGTAAGAAGCACGTAATATTATATTGGATTGATGACCCCGCAAGGTTAGCCAGCCGTAACCAAGATTCATCCCCACTGCACTCGCTGGCAATATCCTCCTTATTACTACTTTCCTGCCCGGGACCAAGATACTGAATTTGCTTCCATACGTCCATAAAGTTTTCATTTTTATATCATTCATTCATTCAATATTCACAATAATATTATCTTTCTTTAAATATAATAATTAATACAATCAATATACTCGATTGTTATTCATGATACTTCTTTCAGAAAAAACGACTTCCAAGTAATATTTGTATGCGTGTTTCCTCTTCTTTACATTTTTTATTTTTTATCCAACAGATAGAAAAATAAGAACGCTTACTAATTGTTCTCATTAACACTTGGTAAACATCTCGCTATGTAATTGCTCTCCTAGACATTTCATCTCTCATTTGTATTCGGCACTAATTCGTTTCAAACTTAACAAGGTTAAAGATTTACTCAATCACCTATCAAATCTATAATTTGCACCAGAGGCGGACTAAAAAATGTTATTTAGAAATTGCATATATATAGCTAAGAATGATGTCCCCTACAAAAAACAAACAAATTTCGACAAAATGTGAACCTATATAAGAACACTCGAGAGGTTGCACATGCTATCTCGGACTTCATCTACATACCATGTTCACTCATGATCGATTTGCATTTCAATGGTTTATCCTAAAAGAATAAAACATAACAGATATAAACACGTACTTCTAGATAAGTTAAAAAACTAACCAACTTAGTTTTAAATTCCAAAAAATATAGATACAAAATTGAGTATTCCCGCTTGTGTGATAATAATCTAACGGTTAAATACATGTTCTTTAAAAAAAATTAGAATATCAACTTTGATATAAACCATTTAATAATAACTTACACGATTTATCGTCTCTTGATATATCATGAGCTCGGTTGGTGAAGAATCCCAAAATAACTTACCAAACAAAGTTGAAAAATTCTTGAATCCATAATTATTGTATGTGTGAAATGACCTATAAACAATCATTCACTTCCTACTTTATAATAATAATAAAGTGATGAAAAGGCAACATGCGAGATTAAAAATGAATGAACGTGAGTGAGAGCTACATGTAGTCATGTACATATACGCATATACGTATACTTAATGTATTCATAGTTTAAATAAATAAAAATTTTTAATTAAGATAAAAACTACTGAGATTCCGGACCGCCGGAAATGGGCCCGGTTCACCCAATAAGAACAGAGCATCGAAAGCAGAGCATAAAAGAAGACAAACCATCCTGACATCCTCCCTCTATCATCGATAAGCTACGCAACGCAAGGCTCGCTTTGATTGCGTCTCGGGATCCTTCGAATCTGCCTGCCAGCCAATCCATCCCTTATCGGGGGAAGGATTGAATCTTTTGGAATCTTTCTTGAATCTAACATAGAGCTAGATCTTTGTTCTCATTTCTACGCTGGCAGCTTTTCTAGATTCCGTGACGAACACCTGAACAAAACCCATATTCTGTTGATAATTGGGGGTTGATTTCGAGACCTAATTATTAGTTGTCGAGATTCTGTTGTTTATTTGATGGGTTTTGATGCGGAGTCAAATCAAAGGGCTAATGGTGGTGCAGCAAAGTCGGGGTTTAGAAGTTTGGTGAGAAGGAAAAGGGTCGATTCGATTCATTCAAAGTCATCAGACACGGGCCATCATCAATTGGCTAAGGAATTATCGATTCTTCATCTAATTGCCATAGGTAACAAAAGCAAAACAGAGAATTCTGTTTTTTTATCATAGTTTAAGCTTTGAATTGTTTACTTGTTTAGATTAAATCTTTTATGATTTAGTTAGTTTGATTTTGTTTAGCTTCATATTGATATATGCGTAGTTCTAATAGTGATCTCTAACTTTCTGACGAGGATGGTGTTGTTTTCCTTCTAAAGATTAATTATCAGCCTGCTATTTGATTTTGATTAAATATATGGATCATAGCATGGTAGCAATTCATCAACAGAAACCAGCGAGTATATTATGTTTTGCTGTTCCTCTTTATAACAAGGTTGAATACTGCTAGATGAACATATTATGTTTTGCTAAATGATATGCATCTGGCTAAAAACATTCATGAAACCTAGGAGTTTGATTTTTAATATTAATTAATTCCAAAGAGCACGACATTAACTTTGTGATGATGAAATTTATCAGGTGTTGGCTCAACAATTGGAGCTGGGGTTTACATTCTTGTGGGCACGGTCGCTAGAGAGCATTCTGGTCCTGCTCTAGCCTTTTCTTTCCTAATAGCTGGAATAGCTGCTGCTCTTTCTGCCTTTTGTTATGCTGAGCTAGCAAGTCGTTGCCCTTCAGCTGGAAGTGCGTATCATTATTCTTACATCTGTGTTGGAGAAGGGTATGTGCGATACTGTATATCACTTTATAATACTATTTTAACCAGTTATCAGGAGCTTGTTAGCTGCAATATTTGCTCATATTGTGGTATCTTTGGATGCTGATATTACTATATGTAATTGTTCAGTCTTGCTTGGATAATCGGCTGGGCTTTGATTTTGGAATATACAATTGGAGGATCTGCGGTCGCTCGTGGCATTTCTCCTAATCTGGTGCATGCATTTTTACATTATACTTGCTCATGAGTGTTGTCGTCTATTAAATTCAAATTACATGCAAGTATGCTAATTTCCAACTTGATTGTTTTTCTGAAATCAAATATTCTGTTCTTTCTTCAGGCATTACTTTTTGGAGGCCCGGATAGTCTTCCAGCTTTTCTGGCCCGACACACAATTCCCAGCCTTGGTATTGTGGTTGACCCGTGTGCAGCGATATTGGTGTTTGTTGTTACTGGGCTATTATGTGTGGGAATCAAGGAGGTAGTCATTATACCCTTGTATTTATATTTTATTTTCTTCAGAAATCTCTTAAGTTGTGTTGAAACTATTCTTAAGCCTGTTTGTTTTATGTGGCAGAGCACTTTTGTGCAATCAGTTGTGACAATTGCAAACATATGTGCCATGATTTTTGTGATTGTAGCCGGTGGATATCTAGGGTTCAAGAGCGGATGGGTTGGCTATAAACTTTCTTCTGGGTAATTGGCATTACAGTTGTACACTTGCCTGTTCAGCAACAAAATCAGTTTCTTACATTATGCATATCTTTTTTATTGTGTATTAGATACTTCCCGTTTGGAGTAGATGGGATGCTTGCTGGTGCTTCTACAGTCTTTTTTTCATACATAGGATTTGATTCAGTTGCCAGTACAGCAGAAGAGGTACATAGTTTAATCAAATGTTCAACTTTCTGTCAATATCTAAAATACTTTTTGACGAAGACAAATAAAACCGAACCTTATGGATCCCAGACTGATTGGTCTTAGCTTGAATCTTTCTAACTAATAGTGTATGTGTGAATAGTTACAAGCGCCCGGGGATATAGGAAAATGATTACAGTTTATTTATGAAACTTTATCTGAAGAAATTTATGAACTTTACAGGTGAAGAATCCTCAAAGGGATTTACCTTTGGGAATTGGGGCTGCACTATCTATTTGCTGCATGTTATATATGTTGGTCTCTGCGGTTATTGTGGGTCTAGTACCCTATTATGCAATGGATCCCGACACCCCTATCTCTTCTGCATTTGCAAGCCAGGGTATTCAATGGGCTGCGTAAGTAACTCTTTCATTTCATTATATTTCTCAGCCTCATATTGATAGTTCTACTAACATTTTGGTTAGAAACAAAGTGTGAAGTTATATGTTCAAGATTTTGTTGTTTATCCCCAATAAAGGCCTATGTATTTTTAACTTCACAGGTATATTATAACTATAGGCGCTGTAACTGCCCTCTGCTCGACGTTGATGGGTTCCCTACTGCCTCAGGTGAACATGTTTTATTGGTTATGAAATACAACTCAAATGTCTAACTATAGTTATTTTATATTATAAGATGTCACTTGACTCATAATATGTGCAATTATGTAATGTTTATTTATTTTTTATTTTTTCTTACTGAGATTTTTGGTCTTGAAGCCTCGAATCTTGATGGCAATGGCTAGAGATGGTTTGCTCCCATCCTTTTTTTCAGAAGTAAATTCGCGCACTCAAGTTCCTGTTAAGAGCACAATTCTGACTGGTGTCATTGCTGCAACCTTGGCATTTTCTATGGATGTCGAGCAGTTGGCAGGGATGGTATGTGGCATTTTTATTTTTCTTTTAAATATAATTTTCTGTGTACGTCTACTGCTATTCCTGTCCTCAGAAGGATAATTTCTAGTTTTGACTCATCAAATTATTAATGGGTAGATTTGGGTATATTTTTATCTCACAAGCGTTGGACAGCATAAAGTTCCCCCAAAGTCTAATTTTATTGTGCAACCCTCTAAATCAATTTGTTCAAAATTTTATATAATAGTTATTGTGATAATCTTGTTTCTGTAGTCATAATTAGCACATATGGAAAACAAGGGCGTGATAAATCTTTTATGGAGTTTAATAATTGATTCTCTGTGTTGCAGGTTAGTGTAGGTACACTTCTTGCATTCACAATGGTGGCAATTTCGGTTCTGATACTTCGATATGTTCCACCAGATGAGGTCCCACTTCCATCTTCACTACAGGCAGCGATAGACTCGGTTTCTTTGCGTTATAGCAATACTTTTAGTACCCAAGAAACTGATGTTGAGATCAGCACAGCTCAAAGTGGTGCTTCTGGGGAGAAAAATAAACTTTTGCCAAAGAAAGGAGAAATAGCAGCTGAATATCCTCTAATTGCTAAAGTAGCAGCTCAAGGTTTCTAATCCAATTTCCTAATCATTCATTCATACACATGATCTTCCATTACCCAGAGTTTTAAGGGTTCATGAAGTTTTGTGAATTTTGCAGCCATATTTAATGAAAAAAAGAGAAGAACAATCGCAGGGTGGACTATAATGCTTACTTGTATTGGAGCATTGATTCTTACATATACAGCCTCAAATATTGGTATTCCTAGGTTGGTTGATTTCCTTTTTGTATGTTATTCAATCTTAATTATATACGCTAAACCTGACAAAAAAACATTTTGGATATGGGTTAGAAAATCCTAAAATTGAAGACTGTTATTTACTGTTGTATATAAGTTCTGTATAATGACCACCAAGAATTGGTGATGATCAAGTAGATGTGGAAATTTTGACTTATTACTTGTTAACGGGTTGTGTTATATGTAAAGCAAGTCAAATGAGGAGAACGGGTCAAATTGGTTAAAAGCCGCCAAAGTCTATTTTTAATGCATACCGAACTCCTAAATTGTTTTGAACAATTAGATTTTTGTTCTAATGATATTGATTTTATTATCACAGTAAACACATTGATTATATATAGATAATAGAGTTTTTGAAGGTCACCACAACCCAACCCACCTGTTTTGACCCGTTATATAACCTAGCCATGTTGGCACCATTATGATCAAGACGTTTGAGGTTTATCAGCATTCATTGTTTTTTGTTGCTTCTATGACCAGTTACTTTCGGTTGACACTATGTGGAATTGGTGGAGTTCTGTTATTATTTGGTCTAGTTGTGCTCACTTCTATAGAGCAGGATGATGCCAGACACAACTTTGGGCACACAGGGGGTAATATATCTATTAATGAACATTTACTTGTTGAATTTGATATGTTACTTGAATTTTGTTTGTAGATATTCATTATTTTCTACTTGTAGTCGACTTTCCATGGAAGATTAAACACTGCAAATAGATTCTAAAATGAACTTTTGTTCTCATCAGGTTTCATATGTCCATGGGTTCCTCTCCTGCCTATCCTTTCTATTCTCATCAATATGTACTTGCTGCTAAATCTTGGGTGAGTTTTGTCATCTAGTATTCATCATCCTCCTAAGTTTTCCTAAAAAGTCAACATTTGCGTTTTGAAAGTCAAACACTTAACTAGGCCTAATCTTTTGTGTTCTCTTGGCAAATTAAAACATATTTTTGGAAGATTTCTTCACTCCTAATGGGAGTGACTGATGAATATTTATCCCATATACAAAACAACGTTGTGGGATCCTTAGAGATTATCATTGTCATACTACAGTTCTTGTAATGATATCTAACACATGATTTATTATAAAGTCAATAAACAAAACACAAGAAAAGAAAAGTTTGTGGGCTAGCCCAACCGAACCTGACCCAACCTCTATTCAACCCACACTAGAATAGTAAAATCTACCTATTACCCGGCCAAGCCTTTTTTCCACCTTTAACAGGGTGGCAAAATTTCAGCTATCTCATATGAAGCATTTTGTATGAAAATCATAGGGCGGATACTTGGATGCGAGTATCGATATGGCTGGTGATAGGAGTATTTGTATATCTGATCTATGGGCGGAACCACAGTTCGCTGCAACATGCAGTTTATGTGCCTGCATCACATGTGGATGAAATCTACAAGAGCAGTGCAGAATCTTTGCCCTCTCAATAGGCCACAAAATGGGACAATAAGGAACAAGATCAAACTTAGATTGTTTGTCACTAAATCGCTTAAGCTACTTGTATTATATGTGCCACAGTTAACCATGAAGGGATGTGTCCATTTGATGTAAATATATATATATATATATATATATATATATATATATATATATATATATATATATATATATTCAGCTATATATATGTATTGAATTTTTAGGTTTTGGGAATTCCAGATTTAAATGTGTAATATTGCTTCTTAATATTCCCACATCTATTTATTGCAGGATGAGATGCATCATCTTGTTTCTATTTAATTTGCTGTTAATACATGTAGTGTTTCTCATCCCAAAAGAATTGTAATGCATAATTCTGATCTGTAATCTTTTTTATTTGTTTATCTTTTATAAAAGTTTTAGGATTCTGCACTGCTCTGATCTGATCTAATCTAGCTACATTTGAAGCTGAATATGTAAAAATAAGTGATTTAAAACAAGTGGGCATTATGATCTTCTCTGTTATATTTCTTCCCGTACGCTATTACAATTTACACTGCAAAATTTCACCCAACTTTTCTAGTAAAACAAAACAAGTAAAACATTTGCGTATAAGGTACTTATCTTGTGCTAATCGGAATTACGAGATAGTCCTTTGCCGTCAATCATTTCAATATCACTTTGAAACAAACTTAAGAACCATTGTCAATGTTTCTTGTTCTCAATGTTAACCGGTCTAGGCTTGACACTGTCATTTTTAGCAAAATGCAATTGATACCCATTTTACAATGGCATAATTAATTTGTTACACAATACACCAATTGTCCTATATTCTCATAAAGCTCCAAAGTCTAGGCTTCATATGTTTTCACTTTTATGTAGAATTATATACAGGAAAACCACATTCATTGGAGGTTCTTCTACTTCATTCACCACATCAATATCATTTTCAAAAGTAACTTCATCAAAACGCTCTTCATTATTACAATTATTCATAAGCGAGTTAGAGTCAGACAATTGAAATAAGAAAGGACCCTTAACATCATTGTGATCGTGTTCGTATTAACACTCAATTTGGCCACCACTTTTAATGCAATAATCAGCAAAGATGTTAATAGCATTGGCACTGTTAATATCTTTACAACCATCAAAAATATCTTTTCTGGGATGACAGTTGGTAAAGTTTATCGCAACCAAGTTCCATGTTGACCATCGTTTCTTGAAGAGCAAGTCATATGACACACACTACATCAGTTTCTTCAATGTTAACAAGAGCATCTCTTCATGACATATAGGTTGATCCTTAGTCAAACCCCCTAAAGTGGCAATACACGGTGACAAACTCTTCTCTAGAAAAAGAAGCCATTACCTCAAAAACATCAATACTTTAGTTACATAATTGACTTACATTAATGTAGACCAGTGCAAAAGTACTACTGTTTGACACATTGGCTTACATACTTGAATCAAACGAAAAACCAATGCTCTACAACAAAATCAACTTACATGTTTGAAGAAAATGCTGAACTGGCACAATGGAACTAATGCTTGCTTCGTCAAACCAATGCAATTGAGAGGTTAATTGGCAAATTCAAAGTAGTGCAATCAAACCATTTGAACCATTCCAAATTTCCAACTAGTGCTTTAATCGAGAGTTGGAGGTTTACAATGAAACTAGCTGAATCATTGTAATTGTCAAAGTTCATACACAGTGATCTAGGGTTTAACCGAGAGGTTATATGATATGTTTTATTCAGGAATTGTGACTCGATCAATAGAAAGTTTCCCAGTTGAGACGGTAGCAAGTCATTAGGGTTTAGGTTAGGGATAATGATGATCAAGTAAAATTAGATTAAATCTTATATGAATTAGTAAAAATGATATAGGGATTACTACGTTCATTATAAGAGTTTAGGAATCAACCACTTTTTGACGAGAAGTTTAAGGGTTAAACCATAAATTTACCCTAAAAGGTCATGTTTTGGTTCTATTATCTGACAACAATGGATTCAAAAGTATCAGCACATAAAAATTGCAGTAATTTGAATGGACATACTTGGCAAATAACTTCTTAAAAGGGCTTCCAAATCCCATCGCAACAAAACTTTCAGATCCTTCAGGTAGAAGACGATACATACAGAAAACACAGGGGAGGGGTGCAAAAGGCCTTCTTAACAAAGACAATTGGAACTCGAAAATCAGAAGCTGAGATTGATGAAGCAATACTGCATTGAAACATGTCAAGTTTATATAGCATATGTTGGTTGGCCTCAACCAAATGCTGCTATTAGGAAGCCTTTGTAAATGCTCATGAACTTGGCTACAAATGCTGCAAACAAGTCAGAAAATGAAATATTAACAGACTTATTTCAGAGACTGTGTAAAAAATAAAAATAAAAACATTCATTTATTCGTATGGTAAACTCCCCTTTTCTCAATAAAAGTTGAGACATTTCCTTTTTTGGAGTATGTTTTAACATTGAGTTGCATATTCAACCCTTATCCTCATAATGGTTGACAAACAATTGACTTCAATTAAATTATTTAAGATATTTGGAGAAGAGTGGAAACATTTATATTGTACGATGTTAACAAGTCAACCATTGCAATTTCCATCAGATGTATAGAGTATTTCTTATTCTTGAATATGTGCATATTATTCATGTCAAATATTATCATAAACATAAACTAATTGTGTTGTACAAGTATTTCAGAAAGGAAACTGCAATTATGTTAATGATGACACTGAGGGAAGATGAAAAATAGAAGCTTTATTGATGCACAATTACTGGGGCAAAACACTATGAAATTTTAAGAAGAGTGTAAAAAGTACCTTCAATGTGAAAAATGGCTTTCTGTCCAAGACGCATCCTATGTTCCTGAGAGAAAGAAGAGAAAAAACAACATTGGAGAAATTACATACTCCTTTATCCCATAAAATAACTGAATTCTACTTCAAAAGGTTCTTAAACTGTCAAATAGGCAAATAGCAATAGCCAGTACTACCGTTTTAAAAGCTGTAACCTAAATATAGTTAAAGAAAAAATATTTAATACCAGCTAGCATAAGTACCCTTCAATGAAGACAAGAAAGAGGAATTTGTGGACTGTGGACCCAAAATGAATAATAAAAAAAGGTGAAGAGAAAAATTGCCACATATTTAGAATAAAATTTCCAAAAAAATAAAACATTACTAGTTTCATATCATATCCCAATACGAGTCTTGAGGTTTTAAGATTCTTAAACGAGACATTAGCATGAACTTACATAATATGCAGCCCAATGACAGACCTCATGCTTCAGTTCTGAATCTAGTTTCTTCAGCAATTCAAAAAGTAGTCTCTGAAACAACCAAAAAATTCTGCTTCAATAACAGCTAGTTTTAGAAAAAGAACATGAAATAAGAAGTAATTATTTGTCAATAAATTATAACCTTTAATATAATTTCAGGAGGGATACAATTCACAAGTAATTCATACAACTTTCCTCGAACCTGGAACAACCTATATCAACAAATTTTCATGACAATAAGTAAATGACAGAATATATATAGTGTAAAAAGTCGATGCATAAAATGAAGAGAATTAGAGAAACTTGAAAAATATCACAATCATGAAGAAATGAGATATGAACCTTTTAGGGCTCTGCTCTTTCATAATGTCAGATGCTATCTCAGATACATATTCTTCCCAATCCATTGGGGGAATTACTTGATTATTGCTAAAAGGATATCTATGTGATAAAATCTCGCATTAGCATTGCCTTCAAGAACAGCACAAGAAAGCCAAAAATATCAATAAATAAATAATAATAACAATTTAGCACTGATCTTAACTGTTGGACACGACAAGTCTCAAGTGACAATATCGCCCTCCTTAAACTCCGACCTGATTTTCCTGCTATGCGAGCAGCAAATCCAGGAGGAAGCTGTAACCCCTCCTTCTTACCGATAAATTCCAGAACCTTCACAATCTGAAATACAAGTTCAAGCAGGTTGGTTAAACGGAAAATTCACAGTTATTTTTCATATCTACATACAACGCTAATTGGAGATTAACTTGCAAGAATAAACATTCTGAATTTGTAACTCAGAAATAACAGTTGTTGAATACTAATTAAAAATCCAATAAATCCATGAGCATTTCTTATAGAAACAAATCCCTATTTAAATTCAAACACTACATGCAACTTGTTTCAGTTTAGTGAACTAACTACAGCAGTCGGCTGAAACTATTATTTAAAAGAAACAGTGATGCTGACCTGCTCTTCATTTGGTGCATTTATTCTCACATTAAGACAACGAGATCGCACTGCTTCAGTAACTTTCGATGAACTGTCACAGCATAGGATCAAACGGCAGGAAGCACTGTATTTCTCCATTGTTCTCCTCAAAGAATGTTGTGCTTCTCTTGAAAGTTTATCAACCTCGTTCAGCACCAACACTTAATACAGCATGTGCCAGAAATAAAGCAAGTAAGACAAGATTACAAACAGATAAAACAACAAACTATGGGCTCTCTTCTGGTATTAATCGGGTAAATTTTGAACTAGGAATATTTCAAGCCAACCTTTGAAACCCTTCTTTCCTTTGGTGTCGATTGGTCTGTTTTTTGCCATCTCTTTGATAATTTCTTGAACAATATACCGATCCTGAAACCCAGCATCACTCGGGTTCAGCTCCACATGGTGGGTGCTGGATAGAGTTGTGAGTTCCAAATCAATAGTTCTACTTCCAGCCTGCAGAAGAACATAAAGAATACTATAAGCCACAACAGATGAGCCTTAAAAATTGTTGCTGGGATGAAGGAATTACGTTCAGCACTTGAGGTCAAACCTAGTACTTCACGAGATCCAAAATTGCATCAGATTTTGCCAACAAAAACTAAGGTATGTATTCTTGTATTAGAAAGAATTTCAAAATATTTTCATCTGGCTATCAAAATTTCTCAACTTAAAGAGCTCAAAACACATATGAGATAGAAAATTAGGCACGTTCGAGTTTAAGGCCAAAATGTGTCTCTCTACTGGAACAGACTTAGTGTGGAAATCAACTTATCAAATATCAACAAAAAACAAAATTGCCACTGATGAACTAACTGTTTGCTACATTAGACCCCTTTATCAACTTCTCATAGGCTGCTGTATGTATTACTTGCATAATCAAGTGTAAAACATAATATATACAGGAGATACTTACATCAATCTTCCAGTTTTTGTTCTCCACTTTCACCTGTAAATTAATCAAATTCAGAAAGAAAGAAAGAAAGAAATAGATATTCGTTTTCAATCTAACGAACTATAATATCCCATACAGAAATCAAAGAAATACGAATTCAGAAAGACCTTCTCGGCACTAGCCCCAAACATCTGTCTGAGAAGGGCCATGATTAGGGTTTTCTTGCCAGAACCCGGTGGCCCGTAGAACAAAAGATGTGGGCAATCTTGCTCGGTGACCTAATGCAAAAGGAAGAAAATCGAAACATTGTAAACGAAAAACCCTAGCTATGAGAAAAAAAATCGAAATTTCAGAAAGTAAGCTAGTAGGGTACCAATTTCTTGAGATTTTGAGCGACATCTTCGTGTACAAGAACCTTGTCTAGGGTTTTTGGTCTGTACTTGTCGACCCAAAGCATCCTGAAAGATGAGGGAAAATGTGTGTGCGGGTGTGAAGAACTGGCGGGAAATGATCAGAAGAAGCAGCCAAGCAGGTACCAAAAACTCCAGAAGCTCTGTTGTTGGATTCATTTTAACGGGCCCTGCAGAATGGGCCGACGCGATATACAACTTACATATGATGATAAATTACTCTAATAATCTCAAATTCTCAAGGATATACTCCTTTTTGTTAAATATTATTATAAAAGATATATGTTTTTTTCTTTTTTTACTGTCGTATCATTTGAGATCATAGCTAGAGTAGTAGCGAGCTTGTCTACAATCAACTACAATTGAGTGTTAATTTTTTTTCTTTCGTGCGGTTGTGGGTGTCTCCCAATGAATAACAAACACCAATAAGTCTAGAAGACAATTTCAGGCTCGATACTAGAGAGATGTGTATGAACTTATGCATGTGGAAATTACAATTTAATCTGTGACTTTACATGACAATTGAACACATACTTGCAAATGTATTTTTTGAAAAACTGTTATCTTTGGTTGTTACAGTATACTTGCATTTAGGCATGCTCCAAGTTGAATCTTGATTGGAGTCATGATTGAGCATAAGTCACATGAGGATATTTCAGATTGGTTATACGCTTTTCGTATTTTCTATAAATAATTGTATTTTAGCCATTCAACCTTTGTACTTTATTAAGTTATACATAAGTTGAAAAAGGTGTGTTTACACTTTTCATTTAAACTATAAGGCCCTGTTTGTTTCACTGTTATGCGAATGAATGGAAATGATTTTAATTCCACCCATGTTAGTTACGTAATGACATTCCTCTACCTAAAGTAATATTAACACTTCGAAGAACTTAATTCCTTTTAATAATGTTACCAAACACAATATACAGCGGAATTTGATTTCAATTTCATTACATTCCTTCACATTACGGTGAAACAAACTGGACCTAAAAATGAAAAAGGAAAAATACTTGTAAAGTCTTTTGTATATACACACTCAAATCATGTGAAAAACATCTCATTTTATGATAAAAAAGTTGTAAATCAACTTTCACTCGTTCAAAATAATTTTTCCGTGAAATTTTTTATTTTTTAATCTTGAAAAGTATTATGAAAAACATTTCAAAAATATCTTTTCAACTTCTGCTAGAGGAAATTCAACAAATTAAATGCCATAAATAAAGAAGCAAATTACTATTGTGTTTTTCACAAATAATTTATATAGCTAGATGAATAAAGAGTATAAGTTGTTATATACATCCACATAGAAGTTTATGACACTCTTTTAAAAGGGTGGAAATTGGTTTTCCATCTGAATCATTTGATCTACGCAACAACATTGGCTTTTGATTTTGAGACTCATATACAAAGAAGAACCCAGATTGTAGTTACAAACACGAAAAAAATAGAGAAGGTTGAACCATGATCAAATTTTGAATCATAATTTGACCGGTCCTCATGCCTAAACCAACATCGGTCCCAACCGGACCTAATACGACAGGTATTTAGGAGCAGATTTGGGCCACACTTACCCGAGTCATCTAACGAAGAAGACGTGGCCCAAAGGAACCTTAAACATCTGTGATATGCATCAGAATGAAGGGTCTCTCCCACTTTCAGTCCATAGCCTCAGGTTTCCATGTTTTTACTCAAACACGCACTAGTACAGGTGCAGGTACAAATTGAGCACGGTTCCGAGAAAAGATATAACAACAATGCTGCAACACTAGTGCAACAATTTTAATTCAATGCAACATAGCAACAAACAGCCTCAAGTGATTACTATTGTTTCTGGGATAAAGAGATCATAAACTAAGTTCTACAAGACAGCCCAGCAATAGTCACGCAATACCTATAACATATTCGGACAAAAAATTATGTTAAAGTTACTGATAACATACATGGTTGATGCAAAACCTCATTTGGAGGACTTGTATCCAGCTGGTTTATAGTACAGTTTTCCGAGTATTTCCTCCCAGCAATTCCTCCGAAGAATAAACAAATGTCTTACTTTGCAGAACAAGAAGGGACCATGAATGATCTTGTTACCACATTGGTCATGAACATAAAGGAAGGTACTCCAAGTTAGTATAAGAGTCCCAATTGCTGCCTCCAGGCTGTGATGAGACAAATTGAACTTCTGGCAAGAAAAACAATAATTCATCAGTCTTTCATTAACATAATAAGGACTCTGCATGTTATTAGTTAGGAAATTTTTTTGCATCATCTCAGCAGTTATTATGTCGCTGTTCCTCATTGTTTCATTGTGCTCACTACAAATTTCATTATTTTGCCATTCGTACTGTTACTTCAGATCTTTGCTAAGCTGTCAAACACATCCTTAAAATTTACCAGCCTAGTCAAAGACAACAATTTTTATATATCACAGGGAATGGTAAGCTCTAATCTATAGCTCGGAAAAAGCTTAAATGAGCCAAGCCTGTATAAGCTAATATTCCACATTATAGTAATATACATTTTCTTAATTAACTGAAATTTTATTTGGAGGGTGAATTTAACCTTGCAGAAATTGATGATTTATAACTCTCTTCTATAGCACGTCATCTTACACCATAGCTTTCTAGTCAAAACATAAAAATTACTTTTTTTACCGCCATGAAACTTTTATCCAACTTGAGCCTCTCCATTAACTAGTGTACTTCCACTATCACTTGATGCAACAGTATCAGGTTTGCTGCTGCTCGTTTTTGGCTCATTTTTGCGGGACCCAACATATCTCTTGGTAAATGTACCTTCAGGGCTTTTATCCATATCACCCTTTGGCGTGCTTGAGCTTTGTCTAGGTTTACTTTTGTCTGTATTTTTTTGTGGGGCTCCACTGTCCTTTGAATCACCAGAAGTACGCTGATTTTCATCAGTTTTATTAGTACCCTGATCTGGAAGCAGTGCTTTTCGGCTTAAACGAAGTTGTCCTTTTTCATTGATCTGTAGATTACAAATGAGATCATTATTATTATCTTTACTAGTCAAAGAACACCTTGAACCATGTCCCAACCAAGACATTGCAATACCCAAAGGATGCAATTGCAATATCCAAAGGATGAATAAGTATCATATTTCTTAAATGTGAACCGACATGTTACTTTCAAGATAAGTTCTGTTCTATTTAAGATGATTAAGCCACATAAGTCTATCTCGATTTATAACAAACAAAAAGAAATAAGGCACATAAGTCATCCCACAAGGCTGCCGTATACAATTTAAATACATACAAAGGAAGAAACTCAAACCTCAATGAGCTTGACGTCAACAAGGTCTCCTGCCTTGAAAGCCTGAAAAAAAAAATGCATATATGCCATAATTGATTGAAAGTATACAGAATGATAATAAAGGTAATAAGCCTTACATCATCTGGTTTTGACAGCCAATCTGGACTTAACTCACTAATATGACAAAGTCCCTGAAATGGAGTTAAAATTTGTTCTAATTTTCAGATATGCCAAAAAAAAAGAACTAAAAGTATTAATAAATCATAATATACATTACAAGCATGCCATGCGAAACCATAAGGTCATGATTGATACTTCGAATAGAAGTTATACCTCTCGGCCTGGTACTATCTCAACAAAAACTCCATAAGGAACAATAGACGTGATTTTACAATTCCTGATCACAGAACAGCACAGAATTAAATATATGTGTGTAAGTTTATAAAGGAGCAGCTATCACCCACAAACTTATTTTGATAGGAAAACATAATCCTAAGTAACTAAGGTAAAACAACTAAAAATAAAAATTTTAATCTAATGCAGGCCAATAGATCAGGAGTTGTTACTTTCACACAGAAAGAAAGATACCTATATATATCACCAACAACTGGAACCATTGTCAAGTTACTAATAATAGCTCTAGTCTTTTCTAAGCTTTCCCAATCTCTTGAAGTAATTTTGACCTGTAAAAGTCGATGATATGTGTGAAACTACAAGAACAGCAGCATAAAGATGATAACATGTTTAGCTTACTGTTCCATTATCTTGAGTGTCGATAGACTCCACACCAGTTTCTTCAATAATACTCTTGACCTTCTTACCCCCAGAACCAATAATAACATTAACTTTCTCAGGTTTAACCTACAACAGTTAAATTTTTTTTTTTGAGCAACAGGGATATTTCAAGCATAGCAGACAATAAAGGAGGTGAGAGATGACAACTAACCTTCATAACAAGAATAAGTGGGGCATATTTAGAAAGCTTCTTTGATGGGGGAGGTGAACATTTCAACATCTCAGCTGAAAAATGAAATATGTTTCATGCAAACTAAAAAGAAAAAGTAAAATATGTATGAAAGATAGTGTGTGTGTAAAGTATGTTGATGTTGTGTGTTTGGATTTACCAAGAATACGCTTTCGCCCTTCCTTTGCTTGTAGTAAAGCCTGCTCCATTATTGACAAAGTAATTCCTCCTACCTATAACGTAGAAAGGCATATTGTTCAGATAAAACCACCAACATCCACTAATTTATTGACAACCGAGAAATAAAGAAAGTAGTGCACATATATAACCTTTATATCCATTTGGAATGCAGTTACTCCATCATCATTCCCAGCAACCTGCATAGTTTAAGGTTGGTAATCTCAACATTTGTGTAGCTCAAAAAGTAGGTCAAATGAGTATAGAGAACTCCTTCCATCCCATGAAAATTTCAAGTTTGTGGATAAAAAAGAAACCATTGCTCCAAACAGTATGCATTCAAAAATAAAGAACTTAGGAACCACTATTTAGAAGAACTCAAGTAGCTTCTTATAAAAGAAGGGTTTAAAATTTATATGGGGGAGGAAGTATAATATTGGGCCTGAGGCTATAACCCATTCAAGTAAATACCTTAAAGTCCATATCTCCAGAAGCATCCTCAGCGCCGGTGATGTCAGATAGAATAAGTGGGGTTCCATCTCCCCCAAATTCCTTTGTTTCCAGAACCATGCCCATTGCTATACCCGCAATAGAGCTCTTTAATGGTACTCCAGCATCTTGTAATGCTAGGCATCCCCCACAAACTGATGCCATACTATCCACATCATCATACAGAAAGAAAATGGAAATACAGATATCAAAAAATGTCTTGAAATAATTGTCAGATACAGAAAATCATAACGGGAATTTTTCGTTGAACACCAAGTGAACTAATGGACGGATAAGTGTAAAGGAATTTCTTAGAGGTGGCAGGTCCAGGAGGTTGGTCTTGACTCAAATTGGGTTCAGACTGGAACAGGTCTTTTTTTATTAAGGCTGGGTTACGCCTGTGAACAGGTCACGTTTTGATCTAGATCTAGATCCGGTTCATTTATAAAAATCCAACAGATTAAACAGGTGTGATCCGATAGGTCCACCCATTTAAGTGGGTCGATCCACTTAATTAAATAATACATGTTTAAGTTGTTTATTTTGTGTTATATATTCATTAGTTCTCACACGTACATACATACGTGTGTGTCTGTATCTTTTACTTCATGTATATTTATTTAACTTCTATATTTAACTTTGTATCTAAAAAGAAGTGATTCCTCAGAGGCTTAGATCCCTCGTCCAAAATACAGCATTCGACCACTATTACCCATGTCCCTACAGTCGCCAGCGCCACACGGTCCACACCATGTTTCTGCCCCTGCTTTCTTATTCACTCAAACTCCAGATCTGGCCATGAGAACAAAAGACCATAATTGGCTTGTGTATGGATTTAAAATCAAAACCAGATCTGTGTGACTGCCCACGATTGCAGCACAGGGAGGGGCGGTGGTGGTTGCCGACTGCTTGGAAAATCTTTAAAAATTGAAAAATGACTTTTTATTTAAGGCTACACTTTTAAAATAAACGAAAAATTAATAAATCAAAACAATTAATTACAAACATTATAAATTACTCTTTATATATAAATGGACAGGTCATGATCCATCTAATAACATTAGTTGAATCATGAGTCAGATCATGATCCTTTTATTTGGTTCATGGGCCAAACTCGACCCATTGACCAGACAGCTCATTGGGTTAACCCATTAAAACCTCTTTTTTCCGTTTCCTAAAGTTTTCCCACAGATAAGTAATGTTTAAATTATGATTATAAAAGCACTCCTATTATAAAATAATAATCCAACGTTTTAAAAAAAGATTTAGGGGCTTGTATGCAATAAAATTAAACTTCGGAGAACTTTGAAACCATAACCCGATTAATGATTTTTTCATTTTAATTTCGACCCATTTGACAAAAAACACAACCCGAATCAACCTATCCATAAGAAAATGGGTCAAAATGGCCATCTCCGGTATTTCCTACAGTACACCAAAATAAGTGTCACACCTTGATGATCCATTACTTTCTGTTATGGTGCTCTCAACACGTATAGTATACGGAAAATCGTCTTCAGAAGGCAGAACCGGTTCTAGGGCCCTTTCCGCAAGGGTACCATGACCAATTTCTCTTCTACTGGGTGCTCCAATTCTCCCAGCTTCCCCAACACAAGAGGGTGGGAATGTATACTGTAAAATCAACAAAAGAGTCCAGGTAAAGCTGCGAAATCACCACCAAACAGAATCCGGATTTATTATTATCAAAGTAATTGAAAAACAGCAAACACTAAAACAAATGAAACTTCGATTTCACATTCGGTCCCTGTATAATTAATCTTAACATTTCCTTCTTTAAGTTCTCAACATAGTCAAAGTGCTGTCCTGCCATCGAGTGTTTTCTTTTTCTAATAGTATTTGCTGGTCCCAAAAATTCTAATATATACATTTTTAAGACTATACTAATCTCAAAACTTGGCCCATCTACTGATTAGTTTTTGCCGGTTAAAGAAGTGAGTGGATACTTATATAAACCTCGTATATACATTTACTGAAGTTGTCTAGGTAGAGGTAGTAAAAGCACTTTTACACAGCACAATTTGGAAATATAGAAACTAAACTACTATCAAAGTGCAAAAGAAGGTTCAGCAAAGATCCAAAAACATAGTCACACCTGAAGATAAAACCTTTTCACGTCTTCTACACCCGCAAGGTTGTCTATTCTTTGTGCCATCTGTTTATCACCAAGGGTAACCACCGCTAACGACTGTAACACAAGACAATAAATTAAGAGGACCAAGGAGATAAATTAGACTATCAATTTTGTTTTCTTAATATTATTATTGTTCTTTTTGCAGGAAACCAGTTACTCGAAAGTAATTCTCCTATACTTGTAGTCACAAATCTCTAATTGTAATGTTTGAGAAACGTTTCTTGCTGGAAATGAGAAGCTAATATTAATTATTCAAAATCACCAATCCATACATATGTTATACTTGCTACTCTGCCATGAAAATTTTCAACAACAGAAACAGCACAAACCTGTGTTTCCCCACGTGTGAAAAGAGCACTTCCATGTGCTCTAGGAAGTAACCCACATTCTGCATCAATAACACGTATCTCCTCCGAAGTTCTGCCATCACTTCTTTTCCCTCCCTTAATGAAGAATACAAACATAAGAAGACGGTCAACATGCTAATATAGAAATGAATCCAATTCGTTTAGTAACTAACTTCTTAATGGAGAAAATAAAAACTTCCATAAACCATTATTAAGATCAAAATGTAGAAAATAGTATCCGTCTTATCAATGTTTCAGTCTCTCTCTTAGTCATAAGTGATAATATACATACCTCCACTATCCGCTTTCGCAGATATTTGGATGTAACGCTTTTGAACACCAACTTCACATCTACCTCAGAATAAAACTACATGGGAAAGAGAATATATCATCAACAGGCATTCCAGTCACTTGTACTCCATAAATCTTAAGAATATCGTGGAGGTGATAAACTAACAAAAAAGGTAAAATGGAGTCTATAAATTAAAAATTGATACGAGATAAATTAAGCAACATTCAACTACAGAATTGTTTGTTTCTGAACATCTCATCATGTTGATCATTCAGCAACGAATGCCATAATGCAAGCAAGCTTATTGTACTGAACCATTCAGCAACCTTGGGTGTTGATCCTTTCAAGCGGAGTGGCAACTTCAAATCCTTTACTTATGAATGAATTGATTTGGGTTGTGTTTTATCTCAAACCGTTGAAATGATAGGATAAAGAAACAGCTATGATTCAAATGGGTCAAACAGGTTGAAGCTCACCCCAAAGCCATTTTTAGTGCATACAAGCTGCTAAAATGGGATTATAGATTATTATTGTTCTTTTATCATAACTAATTCCTTAGTTACGTATAAAATAATATAACACTATAGCAAAAAAGTGTTTGCGAGTGAAACCAACCTGATCCATACCCGCTACCACCACCGCTTTTCAAGATCAATTTTTTAATTGTGGCTATATGAACATAATTAAGGAAGAGAGGAATGATACCGCGGGAACTGGTTTTTTAAATACCGGCTTTATCTGAACATCGCCTTCGTCAAATTCACCATCAACAACAAATTCTTCCTCCTCATCTTCATCCTCCAACATGTCTGGAGTTATTTCAGCACCAATAGAAGTTTCAGTTTTGCTGACATAACCCTCCTCAGTAAGTATACTCAGAACTTTCTCCTCTAATAATGAGAGGGCTTTTCTTCTTGGTACTTTGCTTTTAAGTTGCAGTACTGTCACTAACTCATTACCAGCAATTTCCTGCATTTATATATTTGTGAACTGAAGATGAAAGAACAAAAAAAAAACATCTATAAAATCCAAAAAGGTGAAAAAAACATGTAGAATATCCTACATGAAGGTAACGCTTTATTTTCAACATTAGGAACACTTTGATGCAAGTTGATCATTTGTAAAACAAGATAACGTATTTAAAAAGATGAAAAGAGACACATACTTCTACATGCTTATACAGCTCAGGTGGAGGTAACTTAATTGAATCAAGCATTTTGGGTTTCCCACACTTCTTTACCAGATTGTCAATCTCTCTGCATATGGCTCGTACAGCATCCTGATGCGAAAAAAGTTTTAGCACTTATAAAAAAACACACATGACCACCAGTCCACTATGAACAATTAAATAACAACCTGACCAACTTCTATCGCTTGAATCAACTTCTCTTCAGGAAGAAAGTCACAGTAACCCTGCAATAAATAAGTCCAGAAACACAAAATTGTAGTCTCAGAATAAGTACCAAGCTGATTATCGGGCTTCAAACATCTGTAAATTGAAGGACAGTTAAATACTTAAATGATACAAATAACTTATTTAGTGTACTAAGATCAGGCATAGTGTACTGACAATAAGAGAAGAGCAGTTACAACCTCTATCATCAATATCCCGGTTTCTGAGCCAGCTAATAGTAAGTCCAGTTTTGAATCTTCCATCTCCACGGTTGTTGGATTTACAACAAACTTATCACCAATTAAACCAACTCGAACTCCAGCTATGGTGTTTGTATTTGGCACTTCTGAGAGAGCTCTGTTTGGTACATAATGTGGCAATAACTGTAACTAAGCAGCTAAAATCAAAATGACCTATGAGACCCTCTAAGAGCAACAAAGCTTAATTTGTTTATAAATTTTACACTGCAATTCCAGCTGCTGTGACAGCCAGAGAATCTGGGGAGTGCAAACCATCGTAGCTCAAAACCTGCAAATAAATGTGTTTAAGGATTCTTAACAATTGGAACACCAAGTACAAAAGAGGTGGGTTGCAGTTGTCATAAGGTAATATAAACCAACGGGAAGCAACAAAAAGCTTGATTAAAATTCAATATAAAATTATAAGTTACAGCACTGACTATCACATTCTTCTTTTTCTTTGGTTTCTAATATACAGTAATATGTGCAGTTTTCCAAATACGCTTGTTCCATGATACTCATTTTTTCCGCGTATTAGAAAATAGAAAGCTTCTGGGTATCCAGATTTTTTACAAAGGTAGGAAGTTTTAAGATTTTACCATATAAAACTAGAAAAGTCAACCAACCAGTCTAACAGAGGGTTAAGAACATGTACATTGAGAGATAAGCTATATGACAGAACCAATAATAATCATCATAGTATCAGCTACAAGCCTTAAAAAACCGCATAAGCTAGCTCAATGTTATATTAACAAGAAGAAGAATGCTAAGGTTAACAAGATAAATGTCTAAGAAAACTGATACTTCAATCTTTGAAAAGTACATACCCAAGATAGTATTTGAGTTTCATGGTAGAAGCCCTTTAGCATGGTTGGCCGCAATGGCCTATCAATTAATCTACAAATAAGTACCTGTATTGCAGTAATAAATACCATTCAGAGTATGTAATAAACGTAAATTCATGATGGCAATTATACAATGATATAGGATTGACTGAACCTACATACTAAATCAGTAGGTAAGTAATCCCTATCATTCACCCCAAAAAAGCCCCAAAATATCAGTCACTTTTACACAAAATGATTGTTATTCAGGAAAGTATACTGTATACCTGTGTCAAAATCAACCCAATAGACTCGTAACTACTGAAAGTAGCATATTCAGGTACCAAATCTTGACGTGTAAAATAAATAAGACACAAGTAATATACTAATATCTCAATTGGTGACACTTAAATCTTCTGGTTGAGTGCTTTCTATTTATATTTGTTGCAATTTATAAACAGACTTATATTTTTTGTTTAACAAGAAAATCAGAACGCATTTGGCAAAACTATCTTTTTTTCAAATGGTGAGATGAA
Organism: Pulicaria dysenterica; assembly: GCA_947179395.2. Taxonomy (NCBI): domain Eukaryota; kingdom Viridiplantae; phylum Streptophyta; class Magnoliopsida; order Asterales; family Asteraceae; genus Pulicaria; species Pulicaria dysenterica. The sequence goes on from OX359295.1 coordinate 62,074,673, forward strand.
AACTTTACAGTAATAACTATAAACCATTATATGGAAGATCTAAGAACAGACTAATACCTCATGGTCCTTAGTCCTTCCCTCCCGCTTAAAGAATCCTCCACTGGGAAAGAGAATTATAAATCAAAACATTTGTATGTGAAGGATTATAACTGTTAACAGTACTTTAGGCATTACTAGTAAATTGGTCGGTAAGAAAATCATGTAAGCATGATACTTGCCTAGTTCTACCTGCTGCTGAAAAACGCTCTTGATAATTTACAGACATAGGGAAAAAGTCAGAAGGCTCACTTGGAACATCAGACAAACAGACAGTTGTGTAGACAATCTGCATATTCAAGAAAATCCATTCTTTAGAGATAAATCTATAGTGAACAGAATAACTCCAAGATTAATTAAAATATTAGCAATATTGGAACACGGCATCATGAATTATGCAGGAAAACTTATCATAAACAAGAACAGAAACAAACTATCATAAACTTGCATTTCCAAAATGTACATGGCCTATTGTAAAAAGGCATTGTTTCTGCAATCCGAAACAGGACATGGTACGAGGCAAACATACATCTTATGTATTTCCATGAAAACTTACAGTTTCTCCATCTCTCACGATAACAGATCCACTAGCTTGCCTTCCTATTTGACCAGTCTCAACTATTATCTGCAGAAGTATATACACAAACCACATCTAGTAAGAAGAATAGGAAATAACAATGCACTTTCAAGGATGTACTAAATATGAGCAATCAATAAAAAAGAATAAGAGCTGCTGGTAAGCTTCCAATATATTATTGTCATCATGCCTATAACATTATAAAAAGATTATTTATAGCTGCTAAACAATGTATAATCCGGAAAGAAAGGAGATAAAAACTAGTAAAGAAGAAAAAGAGCAGGAAATAAAAGCAGGAGTTACAAAGATCAATGCTTGGCCCCCCTCAAACAACCAAAAAACTTTTTATTGTTAGAATTTTACATATTCCAGGCGAATAGGCGATTGAGGGTTTAAGTATATAAAGACATGTGTCTGTAAGACAAAATCCCCATTCTGCTTTCCATTTCCCGACTCCTGCTCAAAACATCACTGCAATGACTACAAGATATCAATAAAAATTTGCTTTGTGCTTCCTTGTCAAGGGCGTATATGCGTCTCCAAAAATTCAGGTAATTTAGCACCCAGCAACAACAGTTATCACTAGCAGCTTAAAGAAACTTTGCAATAGCTAGAGTTCTATGTACTAAAACCACATACATTTCTACCAATCTTCACCCCCCCCCCCCCTCTCTCCTTTTTTTTCTCTCTTCCCAAACAAAAAACATCAAAATCTTTCAAAAATGAAAATTTGAGCTTGTTGTGCCTATGCCACCCCTACTAGAATGTGACTATCTCCAACAATATATACACAAAACACAAAGCAGTTGCGGCCTTGGGTGCTCTAAAATGTAACTATCTCCATATCGTTCCCGCGGTTATCCAAAACCCTATCCTATTCAAAATTAAGTTAAGAATCAGAATTGCAACCGATGACTTACGTGTCTGTCTCCGACGGGAATTTTAACGGTGTGGCGATTTGGAAAAAAAGGTCTAGCTTCTTTTTCAGGAGCTGTGGCACCATCAGACTCTCGGTTTAGAGCCCGTATTTTGAACCGATTTGAGGTTATATTTCTCGATAAAAGAAAAGCACAAACAGACGGGCCATATTGGGGTTTTACAACGGGGAAGAAGGAGATAGAAGATTTGCTGTGTCTGCCGGATGTGGAAGTCGCAAATTGGTAACAAGGCCCGCCGGCTCCATGAAAGCTACTGCTTACTAGCATTTCGATAGCAAATTAGTGTGTGAAGACGATGGTGATGAGACAGACTCTTATCCGTTGTTGCTGGCGCGCGACATTTACAGAGAATATACTACTAACTCGGCCCGGTTCGATTCTTGCACGGTTTTCGTCTTCTTGACCCTTCTCCTTTGGGCCATCTCATGACTTTTTAACAAGAAGAGCGTAGTCAAAATAGGCCCAGTCGGTAGCCTTTTCAGCTTTTCTTAAACTCCTAAGGCTTTGGCTACTTATAAAAGATTTTTAATTTTGCGATTCCTTCTAGTCTTTTTGGGTATAGTCTCAAGGTGGTCTTATCTTTTTTGTCCGGTCATTCTTATTTTAATTAGTCAAGTAATATGTATGAAGTTGTCAACTGTTTCTTCAAGTACGGCATCGGACTAGATTAATCCGGTATAAGGGTCTTTTCATTTTATTTTTCTCGGTTCGATAAAACCATTTAATATCAAATAAACTTGTCACAATAAAATATAGATTACACTTTGCTATTGAAAACAATATAATTATAAAAAAAAGTTAAATAATATATTAAATTTAGCTGGGAATTAAGACCAATGTTCATATATTAGGCTTTTGGGATTGCATTTTAAGAGCATGGGATGTATCCAATGTTCTCATCTCTCCTCTTTTCTCTCTTTCTCTCTCCTCTCCTTCTCTCTTCTCACTTTCCGTAACTAAATGCCGAGAATTTTGAAAATTTGCAGTACCAATGCTTGCGGGGTGTTCCAAGCGATACCTCAACACCACCTAAGCATGCTGAGGACATGCCGACTAGTACACCGTATGCTCTAATGGTCATTGAATTTGGATTGCATATCAATGATCACAGATTTGTTTCGATTCTTACATCCGGATTTCAATTTTTATAGCTTCGGTTCATATTCTTTAAGAAAATATATTAAAAAAGAATTAGAGCTTTTTGTTGTTAATTTAAATATTAACAAAGTATCTGTAAACAATAAAATTAATAACTAGAAAAAACGAATTATGCTTAATTATAAAAGATATAGGTATGTTATCCCAATTCACCATAGATTTATTGAAACTTTCCCTCTTGCACACTTCACATATCTTCCCATAATACTTAGATCTCCATTAACTTTGAACATATGTATATCCGATGAATAAAATGATTGGTTGAAAATTTTAACGCAAATTCTTCATTTTAAACATGTCTTGATTTCTAATAAACTTTTTTTTCTTTTAATCAATTCACCTATTTCCACACACACTTCACTCTCTTTCTAAAAAACCTCTTCTTTTTCTCCCTCTAAAAGCAAGGTTTTATCAATCTTTTTTATTTACATATGGTTTTATCACCTGTATCGAGCTTCTTGCAAAATAATAACTAGAATGAATTTCTAGAATGATCTATAGTACCATATTCAAGCTTGATAAGTATCATATTCAAATTTTACTCGACTTGTTTATATCTCTAACAAGTTGTTAGGATATAACTTAAAATTGCTTGAGGATATTTGAAACTGAAAAAACAAGATACTCGACGAACTCCTCGGCATGGAGACATCAAAGATTGAATTTTTGGTTTTTGTCAGAGGCTCCACGTTGTGGGCCCTTGATCCACGGGTATGGAGCTGGTGTCTTCAGCCCAAAGTCATTTTGATCTTGTGCACAGCAGCGTTTTACTAATTTTGGTGAAGTTTTTCTAATTAAAATTAGGTTACTTGTTTAGTTATAAATATCAAGCTAGGGATTCTTGCATTCTATCTTTGTGGTTCATATGCATCTTTGAGGTGACCTCATGTAAACACTTTAGTCATAATAAAGAAGTCTCTAGTTCCTGCTCGTGGATATAGGTCGTGATCTTGACCGAACCACGTTACATCTTAGTGTCGTGTTTATCTTATTTTTGTAATCCGTATCATATAACGAGCTCTCATTAAAGTTTCAAGTTCAATCCTTACAATGTGATGTTTTAATCTTATACAAGTACCAACAAAACAATTAACAATAAGCTAATTATCAAAAACAATGTGCTACTCGGCTTCATAACCTATAATCTATGGATATTATGTACATCTTAGTAGTGGTTTGATTAAACTAACTACTACTAAAGCCTAAGTATCGATTATATCCTCACCAAAATAGAAATAAAAATATACAAACGTACTGTATAACATTTAATAAAGATACCGAACCCCTAAAGGAGTTGTCATTCATGCAACGTACAAATGAATTACTTTCCTTAATTTCATGATGGAAAGATTCAATATTAATGTGTTCTCAGCCGTTCTTGCCATTTTGAGAAAAAGCCCAAAAGATGAAGCTTCTTAGAAGTTTCTCACAATTTAAAATTACAAAACATAAATAGATTAATTACTATATATTGTGTTTTTTGAATTATCTTTATTTAATCTTTTGTGTGTTGAAATCAGATTTACACTTTAAAAATTCCATTAACAATCAATCTTTCATGTTCTCATAGGACCATATTATATATATTTTTATACATTTTTAATATAACTTTAAAAATGCTAGCGGTGATCTACAAATATCATGATGTTTGCACTTAGGATAAAATAAAAAAAATAGTTGTCTTTTTAATTTGGGGTTAGTTTAATAAAATGTATTAAACTTGTCACTTTTTGCTATTTTGTATATGAAACTTTAAAAGTTTATATTATGTGTATGAAACATTTAATGTGTTGCTATATGTATTTTGAATACATAAAAAAGAAAAAATGTATAAGGTTAGTCCATACAATATAAAGTTTAACACACACAATTATGACAAATTAAATGTTCAATACATACAATAGTAAATTTTAAAATTCGATACACATAATGGTTAAATGTGACCAGTTTGACACACTTTAATAAACTAAACCCCTTTTATTTTAATAATAATACACTTATATATAGTTTATAATACACATTAGATATGTTGCCGTTTATTAGATACAATAAAGTAGAAAGATAAATTAATATGAAAAAGATATGATTCCCGTAGTAAAAGTTTCTAATTTTCATAAAACACCAAATACATTCATTTAAAAAACAAGCTTCCACCTCCCATATATTCTCATCCTCATGCTCCTCCAAAATAACTTCAAACATCTCTGCTTATTTGCTTTCCAATGGCGATCAACTCTACTCTCACAATCATCTTCATCTCCCTCATCTTCACATCCTCTGCAAACCCCATAACCACCACCACCTGCACCGACGTCCGCCACCACAACTCCACCCATTCCAAATGCATCTACGTCAAAACAGACACCGATTGCCACCCAAAAGGCTATATAAACTATCTTCACATCTTCTACTGTACTTTCTCCAGATTCCCTCAATTGGGTTTTCTTCTGCTCCTCTTATGGCTCGTGATTCTCTTCTATATATTAAGCAACACCGCCTCTGATTACTTCTGTCCTGCCGTCGAACACTTGTCAAAAATCCTAAATCTCTCCCCTGCCATTGCCGGAACCACTCTGCTTCCGTTAGGTAACGGGTCGCCGGACGTTTTTGCCAGCATAATCTCCTTCACAGCCTCCGGCGACGGCGGAGATATCGGCCTTAACAGTATTCTAGGCGGGTCAATTTTCATTTCAACCGTTGTCGTCGGAGTTCTGAGCTTCTTAATTTCTTACCGCGGGAAAATCGTCATTGTTGATAAAGCTAATTTCATCAGAGACGTTGTTTTTCTCTTATTTTCCCTCTCGAATCTACTCGCAATCTTAATTATTGGGAGAATAAGCTTCTGGGCCTCGATTCTTTTTGCTTCTACTTACATAGTTTACATCTGTTTAGTCTCTTATATGCATTTCATCAGCATAAAGAAACAGAGAATCACAAATGTTACTCATCATCACGATCCCAGACTTCCATTACTGGTTTATTCTGAGGATAAAGTTGTAGCTAAAAGAAGGAAGGTCGTCATGTTCCTTTCGTATGTTATCGGGTTGCCATTTTACTTGCCAAGAAGGCTTACAATACCGATGATCACTCAAGAAAAATGGTCCAAGCCATTTGCTGTGATCTCAATGGTGTTAGCCCCACTCATGTTGGCTCTTATTTTTAACACACAACAGGAGAAAATGTGTTCAAAAACTAGGTTAGCGATCTACTGTGTGGCATCGGTAATTGGGATTGCTTTAGGGACTTGTACATTTGCTTTGACAAGTAGTACCAGGGCACCACGTAAGTGTGTGTTTCTTTGGTATGCAAGTGGGTTTCTAATGAGTGTCACATGGACATACATCACAGCTGAGGAGTTGGTCTCTTTGCTTCAGTCTCTTGGGACTATTATTGGGCTGCACCCTTCAATTTTAGGGCTAACTGTCCTAGCTTGGGGCAACTCTCTTGGTGACTTGACAGCCAATGTTGCTATGGCAATGCACGACGGGACTGACGGGGCTCAGATTGCCATAGCAGGTTGTTATGCAGGACCCGTGTTTAACATCTTTGTGGGGTTAGGATTTTCGTTTGTTATTGCATGTTGGTTGGATTATCCGGATCCATATATGGTTCCGGTAAACCCTTATTTCTGTGAGACTGTCGGTTTCTTGATTGGAGGTTTGTTATGGGCTATTATAGTATTGCCTAATAGGGAAATGCGGCTGGATAAAACACTAGGAGGTGGTCTGTTAGCAATATATTTTTGTTTTCTATTCGTTAAGATTGCTAGGGCTGTTGGATGGATTGATGTTTCTATGTCCGACTCATTATAGACCTTAGAAGTAGTCATGTTGGTATTTTAGTTATTGCTCGAGAACATGGTTCGTTACTATTTTCGCTTAGATCTCGTATTATGATCTTAAAATTGTATTTGATCAATAAGTATGAAATTTGGTTGATATAAATGTCAAACTCTTTTTCAACCATATGTTCTCTTTTTTTATGCACAAGAGATTTTGAGTTTGAACTTCCTTAGATAATCTGACATCTTTATCATAATGACTTAGTCTAATACTTAATTATACATCTAATCTCGTACTCGACAGTCATCTAATCCACCCCTTGTTTATCTCTAGAAGTATATATATAAAATGATAAAATAACATATACAACTCGCTCTTTTTTTTTTTTAAGGGATTTCCGCTTTTAACAAATAAATATCCATCAAGAATGTGATTCAAGCCCATACCCTTTTGAACCGGCCAGTACTTGGAACTTGAGCCATCTCGGTCGTCTTAAGAAGTTATTATATGATATTAACGATATGATATTGACTGCTCTTTACATACTAGTAATTTACGGTTGAAAACAACAATAGTAAAACACGCACACACACATCAAATTTAGTGCATACATCATTAGCCATAAAATTGTTAGGTTGTTTTGTTTCATTGAATAGAATGTTTAGTGAAGGGTATGAGGTGCAACAGGAAAATGGTTCAATCAAAACGTTTGATGTGAAATTGTGGGCCTCAAGAGTCGCTTGTTTGGCTCAAATCAACATCCCCTTTGTGACTGGTTTGAATTGGTCTCGTATAAATCTGAAAGATTTTGTCATCATCAACAATGAGCCAAGTTGATGTTGATAGAGAAGAATGGTAAGTCGGTTTTTGATGCAAACATTCGATGTGTTAGGCATATGTCTTTTGTCACTTTCTCGTTATAAATTATATAACTCGTAGCTGTTAGAAGTTTTTAAGTTTTTTTTCCTCTTTTACTTGATTCAAAAGTGATCAAGCAAGTGGTTAATATTTAGGGTAAAATATATTTGAACCCCTAAATTTTTGGTTTAAAAATGGTTTAACCCCTAATCTTTTTAAATGAACGATTTAATCCATAAACTTTTTTAATGAATGTTTTAACCCTTAAACTTGTTACAATTAATCATTTTAGCCACTTGACTTTCTACAACAAGTTACCAAGCTTTTAAAGAGCATTTTAATCACTAAGTTTGGGGTGTAATCGAATCAAGCTGAACCAACCCTAGTCAAACTTTAACTCGTATAGTTGCACTAGTTTGATGATTGCACATCTTCGATTTATTCTATCTCTATTTTTGTTTCCTAGCTTCTTTGGGAATCCATGAGATGGTGATTCGTGACTTTGTAGATTGTCGAACACCGGTTACCAATAACCAATCGGTTCTTCAATCTTCACCGGCTTAAGTTTTAAAGACAATGTCGATTTAGAGTTTGACTAAATTTGGTTCGGCTTGATTCGATTACACCCTCAAGCTTAGTGATTAAAATAGTCTTTAAAAGTTTGGTAACTTGGTGTAGAAGGTCAAGTGGCTAAAACGATGAATTGTAATAAGTTTAGGGGTTAAAACATTCATTAAAAAAGTTTAGGAATTAAATCATTCATTTAAAAATTTTAGGGGTTAAACCATTTTCAAATCTAAAGTTTAGGAATTAAAAAATATGTTACCCTAATATTTATGACGGAAAGCGGAATAGATTATAAAGGATGGATAAAAATAGAATACATCAATGTTGAAAAAACTCATAAGTAATCGAATTTTGGCCAGGGGTGAGCATGGTACCATACCGGTACCGACCGGTACCGGTACCGATTTTACCGAATACCGAATTTGATTTAAAGACGGTACCGAATACCGTACCGAGTATTTATATACGGTACCGGTACCGGTACCGAATACCTATTTTACCTAGTTAGTTCGGTACTAGTCCCGAATACCGAGAATACCGAGTCCCGAATACCGATTTACCAATAATTCAAGTACCGAATACCGGACCGAAAACTCTAATTCGGTACCGGTACGATGCCGGTACGGTTCGGTATTTCCGGTACACATGCTCACCCCTAATTTTGGCCTATCTTTGAGCCCAAAATCTATCTTCATGCGCCTCCAGAGTCCAGCCCTCCATTATCTTACTAGCTGTACTTTTTTTATGTTTTACACTATTTTAATAAGATTTAGTTTTTGAAAGTGTATTAAAACTATGATTTTGTATTCCGTGTATATCTAATATTTTTATCATGATAAATTATATAATTAGTTGATCTACATGATGATATATTAATAAAAAAATTATTTGATAGTCTGTAAAATATAATTAATAACACACATTTAAGAATATTTTTTGCCCAAGAATGTAGAAGTTGCAAATTAAAAAATTCCGGTTGTTCTATAACGATGTATTTACATCTTGACCTCACGACCAAACTATAATATGATACATACCTACATAAAATCTATTATAAAATATAAGTTTTTTGGTTAATAAAAACAAACTTAAACTTTAATGTCTAAATAATTCAATAATAAAGGTTAATGTTTACACCAAAATAAGAGTAACCTATAAAGTTAAAATATTATAAAAATCTCAGTAGAGGTTAAACTATTTTTAACCTTAATTAAAACTCTTAAATTAATAAATATACTAATTATTGTTTACATAAAATTATAAAAAACATATATATATATAAAATAACATTAAGCATAATAAAATAAAATAAAAGGTTGACAGGATGCTCTAAGAAAGTAGAAGATAAAAAATGGTTAAAAAGAATACAAATATTAAAAACGAAGTTTAAAAAGAGTTAAAAAATCAGGATCCACGTTTTTAGAAATTATGAGTTAAAATAGGCCAAAGAGTTATAAAAAATACAAAGGAAAAATAATGACAAAGCAAAAAAAAAGAATTTAAGATTTTATAGTAGTAGGATTCGAACACAGCCCATGTTTGTTTATTGTATTTGTTCTTTGTATATATTAAACGTGATTTGTTTTCCTCACATTTTTATTGGATTATTATTATCATTTTTTTATTATTGTGTATATCCAACTTTCAAACTATCATTTAATATATCTAACTTTCTAAGAACTATAATTTGATATACCTTGTTATCTATTGAACATGTAACCAGTAATTTTTTTTACTATTGTTTTTTTAAGTACACATTTGACACCTCATTAAATTTTGCCACGTAACATCTCTATCTTAGTCTTCTTCCTTCAAGAATATCTTCATCTTCAACATGCAATATATGATGAACATATGCAGATATGATTATCTGAACAGATATGAAAACCCTAAAACACAAACATGTTTTAAGAGAAAGCCCAAATAATCAAAGAACACAAACCCTGTTTGAAGAAAAAAAATCAAAGAACATACAGATGAATCCATGACTTTCTGTTCAAAAAACACAAACCCTGTTTGTGTGTCGAAGAACACAAGCCCTATATGTTGAAACTCAAACAATCAAAGAACAAAAAAATCCCAAAATTGTCTGTCGAAACCACCAAATCGAAACTCCATCAAGAAAAAGTTCGAAATAACACTTTAGTCTCCAACATTCATACTAAAACTTAACATCAAATTAGTATCACGATAATAACACTTTAGCCTCAGAATTCATTATACTAAACTAGATTTTTTTTAATTTTGCCATTTTTCATTTTGTAACTAATATACTATTAATTCATATGCTCATAATAATTGCATTAATTTATCATATAAGTAATAAATAATTCATATAAAATATATTATCATAAGTTTACATTTATATACATATTCTAAATAACCGTAAAAAAATAATTCATAGTGTTTTGTAAACTATAATATTTGTTTTAGAAGTACATTATTTTACCGTTTTCACGGCATTTTACCGATATATATTTTTATTTAAAAAAATAATCCGTAATTAACTTTATTGTCAAGTTGTCAATTGGCTATTTCTTGGTTGGGAAAAGACCTCACTGATTTTCACTTATTTTGTCGTCTAATCCTTAGGGGATGTTTGGTTCATTCTTTTATTTTGGGGGAATGAGATTTATGCATAGGATTTGCATTTGGTAGGAATTCATTTGATGAGATTTAAAATCTCATTCCCTTGTTTGTTTCATCTCTTCCATCCAAAACACAAACCCCACCATCCAAGACATAAATGTTGCCGGCCACCACCCTTCTCTGGACCACCTCACCGACGATGACGAACCAGATCTGCGAAGACGAAGACGGCGAACCCAGATCTGCGATGGATCTGAGATGACGAAGGGAACTAGGGTTTGCAGACCTAGATCTGCGATGGATCTGAGATGACGAAGACGAACGATGATGGAACAATAATGGAAGGCGACTAGGGTTTCCGCCGGCTAGTGTTTATGTCGAACCCTTCTCTGCGAACGACGGCGATAGGGTTTTCTTCGTGAAAGTTGACAGAGATCGACGAAGGGTTTTCTTCGGGATAGACAGAGATCGACGAAGGGTTTTCGACGGCGATAGGGTTTTCTTCGAACGATGGCGATAGGGTTTTCTTCGGGAAACGACGGCTAGGGTTAGGGTTTTCTGAACGGCGAAGGTTTCTTTGTGGGTTTTCTTCGCGAAGGCGACGGCGGCAGTGGGAAAAAGGGAGATGGTTCGCCGGAATATTAGCCGGACGGTCGCTGGAGCAAATCCTCAGCTGAGGGATTTTTTCAAAATACTATGGGGGGTGGGAGGATTTCTAAATCCCTTATCCATGTGATTTCAAACATTCCCAGGAATTTGAATCCTTCTTCCCATTTGCAAAACAAACACATGATTTGGGGGGATTTAAATTCTCATTCCCTTAAAATCCTCCCAAAAGAATAAAACAAACACCCCTTTAGTATTTTTAGCAATGGTTTTACTTTTCACCATGGCCTATAGTTTCGTAATAAAGAGATCATCATGTATTAACATGCGAAATTAAAAATTGGAAGGGCAAATTGCCGAGAAAGGTAACTATAATACCCAAATTTGCCAATAAAGGTAACGTCTATTTTTTCGGGCCAAGAAAGGATTATCAATTTCAATTTTTGACAAAAAAAGGTAAAATGACTTCCTAGACCTGCTCACTGTCCAGTCAGCAGGTAACCGATGACGTGGCAACACATGTGGCAGCCCAGTCAATACCATTTCATGCCCTATGCTGACATGGACAATACACGTGTCAGTCTAATGGGATTCAATTTTTAATATGTATTTATTTAATGTCTTTAACTTTTTTTAATTAATTTTTAAAAAGGATTTTTATGTTTGTTTTTAATAAGTTTTTTTTAATGTGTGTTTAATATATTCATGTTCTTGAAGAAGATATGAAGGTTCACCACTGCCGCCATGAAACACCACCACCGCCGCCATAAACCACCACCACGCCACCATGAACCACCACCACCACCGCCGTGAACCACCGTCACAGTAAACCCTAACTCGAAGAACATACATAAACAGATCTAAAAATCAAACCCAAACAAGAAAACCCTAAATCGAATCTGAAAACCCTAACTCAAAAAACATAAACAGATCTGAAAATCAAACTTGAAGAACATGAACAGATCTGAAAACCCTAACTCAAAAAACATAAACTCACAGATCTTGATTCAAACGTGTAGATCTGGAACATACGAACACCAACTCGTATATGGAGGCGGAGGTTCTCAAGAAACCCTAACTCACAGATCTTGAAAAGCGAATCTGAAAACCCTAACTTAACTACCGCCGCCGTACATATGAACACAGATCTGGAGCCCTGTGGTGTCCGAGGATCTCACCATGGTTCACAGATCTGAAACCAGATCTTTTGGGGTTTTAACGGTGGTGGTTTCACAGATCTAAACCTTCTAACCCACCGTTGATGGTGGAACAGTTAAGTGGTGGTGGTGGTTGAACGCCGTAGTGGTTGACTGTCGATGGCGAGAGGGTAGAGAGAGAGAGCATAGATCATACGGAGATGGTGGAACTGTTGAGTGGTGGTGGTGGTCGAATGCCGCAGTGGTTGACCTTAGCCGGCGATGGAGCTTAGGCGGCGGTGGAGGGTGAGTAGCAAACAGATATGGGCTTGTGGGAGAGAGAACAAGAGTTTGATGTGGGAGAGTTCATAATTTTTTGATTAAAAAAGTAAAAAGAAAAAATTAGCCACATCATACACTTTTAACCTGCTACCGGTTCAACAAGTCATAAGTTATCTTTTTTGTCAAAAATTGAAATTGATAATCCTTTTTTGGCCCGAAAAAATGGACGTTACCTTTATTGGCAAATTTAGGTATTTTAGTTACCTTTCTCGACAATTTGCCCAAATTGAAATATTAACTATTTGTTACCCAGAACTAATGAATGCTCTTGTATTTAAATCTCAGAATTAATGAATGACTTGTATTTGAATCTCGAATTATATGTACATATGAACATCCGGTTTTTTATTTTGTTTTAGTTTTGACCAAAAAATAGAAAAACGAATAAACTGAACCATTGACCGCTCATATAAAAGTTTAAATTTTAATAATAAAAGTCAAAATCAGATTTTAATTCTCAACAAAATAGATGGTTGACATTTAATAATTAAACTTTTTATTTAAAATTAACAGTTAAAATTATCTACTAAATTTTAATTATTTTAATATCATATTATATTATAATATACGTATCAGACTTGATCTTTGAAAATGATTTATAGACATAATGATATTAAGTCTAGATTAAAAACAAGAGGTGACAGGTGGAGAAATAAGCTCATGCACAATCAAAAGAACACGTGTTCCATGACAATTACTTAAGAATAGTCGAGGTTAATGGGCCATTGGGCCCTATGGCTATTGGCTAAGACGCTAATCTCTGTCGAGGTTTTGGGTCCTTCAATAATTCTTGATAAGTGATATAAACAAGAGAGCATGAATCCGTGCTCTACTGCGAAAATAAGTTAGTAACACTTACATACATAATATAGATATAACAAAAAAATATATAAATATAATTTAACTCATAAAACTTGATTAATCTAAAATAAATGAATGATCCTAACATATGTGATTATTGCGGATATTTGTAACATTAGAAATAAAAGGTTATTAAAATAACACTTAATTACTAAAAATATATTCTACGTAAAAGTTTTTTTCGGCGCAGTTTTATATCTTTTGTTTTGTTTCTTCTATTCTTCATTGAATTTTTATTTGTTTTAATTCAAGAGTTTTAAGTTATCTATTTTTGTTTTTATTCTTATCGGATATTTTTTTTCTAGAATATGAAATTAAAGAAGATGGAATTTTTACCCATTCTTTCAGAGATTAATTCTTCAATATTTTATTTATATTTTTATTTTATAGATATCGTATCACAACGAACTTTTTAATTAATATCGTATTATGATAAATTTTATATCAAAATATAGATAAAAATAGGTATTCACAAATGTATATTTATATTTAGAGTTAATTACATTTTAGGTCCTTGTGGTTTATTCAAAATAAAGGTTTTGGTCCCTGGATCCGAAAAATTACGGGTTTAGTCCATCCCGACCCGATTACATTACGCTTTTGATCCCTACTAAACTTAAAATGACTAATATACCCTTATATCTATTTTTTTTCTTTTTAGTTGATTTTATATATTAATTATCTAAATTTCTTTATTTTCTTTAATTTTTAATTGTTTTAAATATTATTTAATCTATCTCTCTCTCTCTCTGGCTCATCTACCTATCTCTCTCTCACCCCGGCTCAGATACCACCGCCACCTTCTTCTCACCCATAACCTCCACCACCGCCACCTTCTTCTCACCCACAACCTCCACCACTGCCACCTTCTTCTCACCCACCACTGCCTCCTTCTTCTCACCCACCACCTTCATCTTCTACTGCAACAACCACCACCGCCTTCACCCACCACCTTCATCTCCTTAACGACAGCTAACACCATCTTCTTCAACCTCTGCCCCCGTCACCTTCATTTACAACCATCGGCCACCACCACCTCACTCATCTTCAACCACCTCCGTCACCACTTCACCACCGCCCTTCATCAAAACAACCACGAATAGAACCCCAAATCGTATACTACCAAACAATTTTTAGAACAAAATCGAACAACAAACCAAGATGTAGTTACAGATTTCAAAAACCCCCAAAACCTAGCTAGATCTACCTAGAGATTCAAGAACGAAAACCCTAATAGATTTAAGGGATTCAAGAATGAATACCCTAATTAAAGCTTAAGCCCTAATCTGTTCGATTTAGGGTTCTATATCGGGGTGAAGAAGAAGACGACGGTGATTGAAAATCAAGGTGGGCGGCGATGGGTTGAAGATGAAGGTAGCGGTCGTGGTGGTTGAGTATGATGATGGTTGTGATGGTGGTTGTTGTAAAAGGATGTGGAGGTGGTGTTTGAGACTACGAAGAAAATTGGGTAGATAGAAAGAGAGAGAAAGAGAGATGGTGGTGGTCGTGGGTGGTGGAGATGGCAGTGGTGGGCGGTGAAGATGAATGGTAATGGTGGGTTGTGAAGATGAATGGAGGTGGACGGTGGTGGCTAACGTCGCCGTTGGAGATGATGTAGGTGGTGGGTTACTGTGCAGGGAGAGGAGATCAGAGATGGTGGATTGAAAATATTTTTATGTTTTTAAAAAGTTTTAATATTTAAATAACATTTAATATTGATTAAAAATTAAAGTAAATGAGAAAAGGAATATCATAAGGGCAATATGGTCATTTCAAGTTGAGGAGGGACCAAAAATGCAATAGATTCGAGTCGGGAGAGACTAAACCCGTAACTTTTTGGACCCAGGGACCAAAACCGTTATTTTGAACAAACCACAGGGACCAAAAATGTAATTAACTCTTATATTTATGATAAATTTTATATGTTAAGAGTTATAAAAAAAATAAAAACATATAAAATAAAATTAATATTATAATATAATAAAATATACATATTAGAAAAAAAAAAGATGGCATATGTAGAAATGGAATTAAAATATGTAATATGTCATATTAAGAAAGGAAATGTAATGTTAGAAAAGTAGTGGGTCCATTTATAGAAAAAAAGGAGAAAAGTGTTTAGAAAAGTAGTGGGGCCCATTTACAGAAAAAAATATAAAAAGAAGAAGAGTAGTTTCGAACAGAGGACCATGAGTATATAGAATATGTGTTTTACCAATCCAACTACAAAACAGTTTAGTAATGTTTTCTGCTTTAAACTTTATATATTATAATTTTCACAAAAAAACAAAAAAAAATCACGGTTTATTACTCTTGGTAATTGTTAGATATTATAATAGACCGAAATACAAACGGGCCTAATCCTACGATACATGGGATTGGGATATATGATTATGGGCCTAAATAAATATAAAAATACATATAATATAATATATAAAATAGACACACTCTAATAATAGCATGGTTTGTTTTAAGGGTTTAATGCACCAAAATGTAACGAAGTATACGCGGTTTAATGTTGTATGTAACAAACTAAAATTTCTTGTGATTGATACAATAAACTAACCATTTTTTACATTAAATGTAATTTTTACTTAAAATCAAAGGTTGTCGGTTACCCTTTGAAACACTTGACATTTTTTTTTAAAATGCTTACGTGACACTCCACCTAGGACTCCACATAGGATAAATTATTTTATTTTATTATTATTATTACTATTTATTAATTATTATTATATATTAATTATTATTATTTATTAATTATGAAGAACAGGGATACATCACTCCCTCCTTTGCCCTCCGACTTCAACCACATCGACTCTTTTTTGCTCATCGCCTCCTCCCTGCTGCCTCGTCGTTTTGCTCATCGCCACGCCTCGTCGCCTACTCCCTCCTCTGCCGACGCCGACTTCAACCACATCATACATAGACGCCGATACATATGTACTTCATCGATCCATCTTCTTCTTCATGTGATTTCTTCATGGTTTTCGCAGATTTGCTAGCCTCGTCCTTCGATTTAGGGCTTTTGTTCATGGTGTTTTGATCTTCACAGATCTGCTTCTAGGGTTTCAAGATCTGTTCGTTTTTAGGGTTTTTGCCCGCTTTTTAGGATTTTAGGGTTTTCAGGCTCGTTTTTAGGGTTTCAGATCTGCTTCCAGTCGAACAAAGACCCGAAATCTGAGTTCTTGTTGGATTTTTGTTCATTGAAGATACGATTGTGTTTTTCCGTTCATTGGATTTCTTCATGGTTTTCGCAGATCTGGGTTTTGTTTGGTGATTCTTGAACTCCACCAAAATCCTAACTCGAAGAACAAATTAAGGTTCTGAACAAGTTTGAATTTCTTGTGGGATTTCTTGGGTTTAATTAATTTAGTATGTTTCGATTTCATCTTGTTCTTAAATGGAGATTTTTGGTTCATAAACAGATTTAGGGTTTTGATTGTGTTGATTTCTGATTTAAGAACAAATTTTTGATTTAGGGTTCATAAACAGATTGTGTGTGATTTCTGATTTAAACAGATTTTTGTTTGGTAGTTAATGTTGTGGTTGAATGAGATTGTGGCAGTGGTGGTGGTTGAAAATGGAGGTGGCGGTGGTGGTGGCGGTGGTGATAGATGGCAGTGGCGGCGGTGGTGGTGGTGGTGGTGGTGGTGGGTATTGATGAAGATGACGAAGATGACAAATAATAATAATAATAATAATAAAACAAATAATAATAATAATGCCATGACAGCGTTCTAATACCACTTGTAAATTACTTTAGAAAATAAAATAATAAAGTAACATATAACCGGACCACGTCAGCAATTATCTGCTTTGCAGGTCAAAATTACATTAATTGTTAATTTTGAATAGTTTATTGTATTAATCGCAAGAAATTTTAGTTCGTTACATACAATGTTAAATCGCGTATACTTTGTTACATTTCGGTGCATTAAACCCTTGTTTTAACAACGTTAAAGAAGCTGAGTTCGACATGATAGTCTTCATCTCATGAAAAAAAAAGAGTCTAGATTGAAGGACATGTCATCAAAATATCAATACATTAAAGAATGATACACAAGCAAGCAACATAAATAAAATATACAAACAAAAGGTTCAAATACAGCATCTTGTAACGTAGTAACACTCTTATCAATTTGATATTTTGAGTTCCTTATTTAGCTTGAAATTAAACTCAAACTTGATGGCTTGAGATCAAATATATTTCTATCACGCACTGAAGAAAAAGCTACATTTATGAAACATGTTTTTGTGTCTATGGAAATAACTAAATAAGATCAAGATTTAATTAGGAAAACAATATATCAAATGTAAAATATATTAGATTTCAAGAATAAAAAACAAATGATCTATTTCAAATAAATTTCTTTGCTATTATACAAATACAAATCAATAAACAACAATTTTCAAGAATTATTATGCAACAATATTACTATAAAATAAATCTATACAAAATCATCAGAACCACCTATCATGATAATCTAACATTTATTTTTGTCATCAATGATTGTTGATTAATAAGAGTTTTGTGTCACTTTACTTATAGCTAATTGGTTTTTAGTTAAATTAAATTCGACAAACTTACAAATATTTTTCAATTTTAGACCGAAATCATCTCAATTCTTGAAATTTCAAAATCAGCTGTCCCTTGTTTAAAGTAAATTAGGAGCCTTTGTTATCTTGTTAGGACCTACTAGCTCTTGTTGTGAGAAAATATTATAGAAAGAGTAAATTACACCAATTGTTCTTGTGGTTTGTCATTAATTTCACCAATCGTCCTTATGCTTCATTAATTACACCAGACGTCTCTAAGGTTCTTACTTTGTCACGTCTATGGTCCCTGGTCTACATAAAATGACTAAAATGTACTTCCCTCTTTAATTTAAACTTTTCTTTTATTATATTTTTTCTTTTTTAATTATTAAACCTTTATTATTATTATTTTATTATAATTATTATTACTTTATTATATAAAAAAAGCCTCCCCCTATACCTTCTCGTCATCCTCACCGAACCACCCCCCTTCTCAGACTCTCTCTCGTCTCCTCACCGTCTTCCCTCCTCCATCGCCAGAGAAGCAGCCACTGCCATCGCCATCAAGGATCGCCACCGCCACCGCCTTTCTCTCTCTCTCTCTCGGTCTCCTCACTTTTGCCTTCACCATCACAGATCTGGGTGTGTGTAACATGCCAAACCCTAATCTGAAAACAATCAAGAATGTGGCCAGCGGCGTGGAAGTGACGACGGTGTAGAGATTAGGGTTTGTTTTTTCGATCCAGAATGTGGCCTTCACCTCCCTCTCTCGCCGTCTCTCTCTTGTTCTTGTTCTTGTTCTTGGATCTTGGATCTGATTTGGAGCTGATTAGCGATTTCTTCTTGATTTGTTCTTGATTTGGAGCTAATTAGCGATTAGGGTTTCGGTTGTGCTTGTTTTTTTATTTGTGTTACATATCTGTTTATGTTTGATCTGTGTGTGTATGTGTTTGTTCTTGTTTGATTTGTTAGGGTTTGTTCAGATTAGGGTTTGTTCTTGATCTTGAATGATCTTGACTATGCTTGTTCTGATCTTGAATTTGCCATGTGCGGTGGTGGTGACCTACGGTGGTGGCTTTTGGTGGCGACCTACGGTGGTGGCTGGGTTGTGATCTACGGTGATGGGTTTTTCTTTTGGTTTTTTTATCGACGATAAGGGGTTGGGAGTGTTTGGTTAGGTTTTGTTCAGATGGTGGTGGTGGTGGTGGTGGGCATGGTGGTGGTGGTAGTGGCCAGAGGTGGTGGCGTAGAGAGAGATGGAGAGACAGACCCAGAGAGATTGGGAGAAAGGAGAAAGGGGGAGGTGACCATTGGCGGTGGTGGTGTTGGTGCCTTTACGGTGCCAGAGGGGAGCCGACAGGAGGGGTGGGGTGGAGACCATTGGCGGTGGTGGTGCAAGGATCGACGGGGACGGAATGGGACGGGGAAGGAACGGGGGGTTGGGGTGTTTAATTATCTAATAATAATAATAATAATAATAATAATAATAAAACTCATTTATTAATTAAGAAATAAATAAAAATGTAAAAGAAAATTTTAAATTAAAAAGAAAAGGGCATTTTAGTCATTTTAAGTGGACCAGGGACTACAGGCGTGACAAAATATGAACCACGGGGACGTCTGGTGTAATTAATGAACCATAGGGACGATGGGTAAATTTAGTGGCAAACCACAGGAACGATTGGTGTAATGAACTCTTATATAAAATGATTGAAGTTAATTTTCTTCAAAAACCCGTGGAAATATGTTTAGGTATCGACAGATATTAATTCAAAACTACCGATCAACGAGTTATCAATTAATGACCACTATTTCATATATCGCAAGTCCATCGGAATATATTCCATAGCAAATTAGCAACTCTTTACTTAAATTTAATTAGGGTTCTCGATGATCAGCTCCAATATTCTACGCTAATTAATACGTCACAAATTACGTACCGACTGTAAATTATCCGTATGAAATATCTTTCTTACTACTAGCCTGTGCTTCCAATTGCTACTTTGCTTCTATCACCAAACCTTCCTAATTAACAACACGATCGAGGCTGGTTCTTTCACCAATTAATGCTTATTTTCATCCTATCACTTTCAATTCACTAATTTTTTAAAATGGCTATACACTATAATCTACACCTATGTTCACAAATCGCGAGACTTGAATCCCTAATATATAATCTCGATCAATGAATTGAAGGATGAACACCGGCCTTCATTTACTTTTTTTTTTAATTTGAAACTTGAAAGCCAGTTTTAAGTAGTCTGATCGATCGATCATGCAATACTTTAATTATAATGCTAAAGATGGGGGTGGGTGGCGTCTAGAAGGAGTCGTATGACCATAATTAAGGTAAAGCCAAGTGAATCATGTGATCAATAGTACATGTTGTATGTATATATTATCATCTGATCAGTACGTACTTCATGCATATATATATACAGGGGATGGTTCATGCGAGAACCGTTGTTAGTGCGAGAACCGCGAGAACCAATCTCAGTCGTTCCTTGGATATGAAAAGTATCATGGATGGAGAGCATGGAGGGATAGAGTGTGTCAGGGTGTATGTGAAGAATTCATGGGTGGACAATGACATTGAAGGAGGGGAAATTGGACGGCTTAGATTGGTTCTCGCGGTTCTCGCGCTAACAACGGTTCTCGCATGAACTTTTCTATATATATATATATATATATATATATATATATATATATATATATATATATATATATATATATATATATACGGTAGGGATCTAGTAAAAAGAAAGTTATGGTACTAAATGTAAGGTGAAATCTCAGTCATCCAAATTTTTAAATCTGATCCTAAAAAATAGGTTTTTTTCTTTTTTTTAAATATAAAAAAAGCAGTTAGGGGTATAATCGTCCATTAAAGTTTTAAAATTTCTATCATTATTTCTGATTTATTTACCTTCTGCTGTTTGGTTTTCCAGAACTAAATTGATGGACATTGTTCTTCACCAGATGCACAAATAAAAATTAAAAAATTCAACTTAAAAAACATCAAGATTATTCGATGCACATACGGAATCATTAATAATAAATAGAAACCATCAAGAAATCAAAAATAATAAATTGATGCACAACCAAATTTATATAATCATTTGCAAATTTCATACCAACCATAACATTTACATCAAAATTCATCAAAAAAATTACTCATATACAGAAAAAAAATCGAATCAAAAGGTCTATAAACATGAATCATTGATACAAACACTCAAATATATTATTTACTAAACTGATGCACAATGCCGATGCATAAACCCGATGCACAATCCGGCTATCCACGGAAAATGAATCATACCAGATGCACCTTGATGAGATGATGAATACTTAAAAAGAAATAAAGGTGGCGGATACAATCCAGAAATGAACGTTACCGGAGAGTAACCGGCGGTGGCTATAGAGAACGGCGGCGGAGAACAGCAACGGCGAAGGCTATGGAGAAAACCGAAACCCTAGGCGCCGACAAAGAAGCAAACCGTCGGCGGCGGCTATCGAGAAACCGAAACCCTAGGCGGCGAAGATGAAAAAATTACATAAAAAGCTTTAGATCTAGGAATGTGAGACTTCGCGGGGCGGTGGTGGTCGGAGGCGGCATCGGGTTTCATGTCTCGACTTCATGGGGGTATCGATCTCACACGGTGGCGACTTCAAAAGGCATACCTGCGGCGGTGGCAGTGCGGCGAATAAGCAAACAGCGGCGGTTGCGGCTGTTACGGTGGATAAGCAAGCAGGCGGTGGCGGCTGCAGCGGATAAGCAAGCAAGCAGGCGGCGGCTCTTTTTGTGCAAATCGGAGGTAGGAGAAAGGAGATGGCAGAATAATTAGGGTTAGGTTTAATATAATGGGGGTATGGAACGTGGGGTTATTTTAGGATTTATTAGGATTTTTTTTTAATTTAGAAAATAACAAAAAGTCAAATATACCCTTTAACAAAAATTGACACATGGCAACTCCTCATTTCTCCTTACATTTAGTACCTTAAGATTTTCTTTACTTGAACTCAATTTATATATATATATATATATATATATATATATATATTTATATATATATAGGGAGATGATCCATTAAAAAGAATCTTATTCTACAAAAAGTAAGGAGAAATCTCAGCCATTCATTTTCTAATAACCGCTCCTATAAAAAAGGTTTTTTCTTTTAATTTTAATTATAAAAAATGCATTAAAGGGTATAATAGTCTTTTAATTCCTTACCATCTCCTGGAAACACATATCATCAATCAAAAGCCATAAAATAATAGATTCAAAATTAAAAACTTTAAAGTCAACAAATCAAAGAGATTTGATGCAGAAAAAATAACTGATGAACATAGATGATGAATCAATCTTGCATCCAAGATCAACAAACACATAACTGATGGACAGATTCGATGAATCAGTCTGCATAAATCAGATTTGAAACACCTCCAGATTTGATAAACCAAGAATTTGATGAATAATATTCACAAAAATATGATGCACAATATAACTAAATTTGATTTCAGAATAAAAGATGAACAAATCATAGCAAATAAAATACAGATAACTTGATGAATCCAAAATAAATAAAATGGTACACAAAAACTGAATAAACATAAAATTAAAGTTGATGCACACAGCTTCATAACAGATCTGATGCACATGTTCAAAAATCAGAAAAACTTGAATTCAATATCTATTTCAAACAAAACCTTGAATTCGATGAGTAAAAGTAATAGATATCAAAGTAATTGTACTGAGTCTTTACAAATTGCTGAAACAAACAATTGCCGGTGAAAACAAATGGTAAGATAATAAATTATTTAAGGAAACATGGGAGAGAGAGTGAGAGAGAAGGAAGCTGGTGGGAAGCAAGGTTCAAGCAGAGAAGGTAGCTACAGGCAAGGCAAAGAGAGTAGAAGGTGGGCAGTTTCAACCAACGTAACCAAGATCTTCTTCTGCAACTATCCAAACGAATGCGGATTAAGAAAGTTATGGGAACTTTTCAAATATTTTGGGAAGGTGGTAGATATATTCCTCTCAAGAAGACTTTCTAGGAACAATCAGCGTTTTGGTTTCGTGTCATTTACAGAAGTTATGGACACTGAAAAGTTGTTAAAAGGTATTAATGGTGTATGGATAGGCTCGTACAAAATGAGAGGTTATATGGCAAAAGATAACAAAGTAAGTGCTAGTGGGTCAGTAAGGAACACTTCAAAAAGGATAAATAATACAGGGAGGGGTTTTCAGAAATCGGAATCTATTGGTTTGAGGGGCATTAATGATGGTAGAACATATGTGGAAGTAGTGAAAAATAGTAAGGAAGGTAAGTATAACAGTAATCAGCAGGTCCAAACCCAAGGGGATGTTCACAATCAACAAGTAAATGCTACATTAAATGTCAGCTGGAGCCATATAAAGGATTTGGAAAAAGTAACTGAAATAGAAGATACCCTTTCAAGAAGTATGGTTGCAAGATTCAAGAAACCATAAATGTTGGAAGATATGTCTTCAGTCTTAAGGGTCATATGTGTAAACATGGTCGAGTGGAAGTTCCTAGGTGGAAACGATGTTTTAATAGTTTGCAACTCAAAAGATACAGTAAAAAACATAATCAATAACAAGGAAGGAGAGTTATGGAAGCTCTGTAAAAGTGTAACAGAATGGTCACCGTATTACTCAAATGGCATATATCGGTTGGCCTGGATCAAAATATATGGTGTTCCTATTGATCTCTGGAAGGAAGAGAATTTTAAAAAAATAGCAGCTCGATGGGGTGACATTATTTCACTGGAAAATTGTTCGTGGGAAAGTTCGAATGCCCTTGTAGCCGGTAAAGTACTTATCAATACATCTTATGAGTTCCCATTAATGGATAGGTACATCATAAAAAGTGAAGGTTACTCTAGAGAAATCTTAGTTAGGGAGGATGGATGGGTAGATACAATTGAGGAAGACGAAATTTCTTCTGATGAAGCTTCGGAAGAAGGAATTTTCGTCGAAGAGGAGTCGGAAGATGAACATCTGTTTGGAGAAGAGTTCGATGTAGTTGCAGGTACTGGGAAAGTCGATCTTCCCACCGGTAATGGGGAAGTTGACGCCGTTAAAGATGATACTGTTAATGGTCAAGGTTTAAAAAACGTGTCCACTCCTTACCCCTCGATCAGTCAGAAAAATGGAGTACAAAAGGACGTAGAAGATCTGCACACAGTGGTAGAAGATTGCGAAGTCAGTTCTGAAGATGGCGATGGTTCAGGTACAAGGTTCGAGAATTCAAACGATAGTGGAAAGTTTGAAGGTGGGTGGTCAAAGGGGGGCCCACTAACTCAAAGCCCCTCATGGAAGATTGGATTAACAAAGTAAACGGGCTACATGTCACTGAAGAAATTAGGCCCATTTATTTAAATGAAGGTGGTTTTCTAAAAGATGTGGAGTCCAGCTGTGGTGGGGAGAAGGTCCCTCAATTTGGGCCGGTGGAAAAAATTAATAACAAGATGGGATTTGTTAATATTGCGGAAATTGGGGAAAGCTTTATATCTTATGTCCCTGAGTCCCTACCGTCGATCAGAATGAAAGCAGTACAGCCGAAAAATTCAGTGACCTCACTTCACAGATCCATGAAAGGAAAAAAAGCTTCGCTGGGACCTGGGAAGCTGAGTTTAAATGTTATGAAGAAGTTAGCTAGGGCAAAAGGCAAAACCGCAAACTCAGGAAGAGAGAAAGAAAAAAGCAGAAGTGGGAGAAATTCAGAATCTATTTTGGGAGGTAAGTCCAATTCTTTATCCTCTGAAAGCTACAAAGAGGTGGGGGAAAGGGTGGGTTTTGTGAATCTCCAAAAGTAGAATGTAATCCAGTAGGGTAAGCTAGATGGTTCGATTCATATGTGTGTTAAATGAAAATAATATCTATAAATATAAGAGGTTTGGGTTCGTTAAAAAAAAGGAATTGGATTAAAAAGTTGATTTTCAAAGAAAAGCCAAGTGTTATTGGGATACAGGAAACTAAGTTGGACTTTATTGATGAGGATATTATAGAAGAAATGTGGGGGAATGGTGGATTTATGTATGCGTTTTCACCTTCAAGGGGGTTGTCGGGGTCTTCTCACAGTTTGGGACTCAAGAATTCTGTCAATGTATCATCTGTCGGGAACAAAAACTTTGTAGCCATAGTTGGTAAATGGATAGGGGATAATGACTTTTGCACAATTGTGAATGTGTATGGTCCGCACACTACTGAAGGGAAACTAGAATGTTGGTCTAGCTTAAGGAACTTGGTAAATTCAGTAGGAAAAAAGGTGCTACTGTTTGGAGATTTTAATGAGGTTAGAGATACCAAGGAGAGGTTAAATGTGGCCTCAAACGGTGCAAATATGAAGGGTTTTAATGATTTCATAGATGACTTGGATCTACTGGATATACAATTAGGTGGAAGAAAGTTCACTAGAATTTCTGATGACTGAACAAAATTCAGTAAGATTGATAGATTTTTGTCTTCGGTGGATTTCTATTCATGGAGGGGTAATCTCTCTTGTGTAACTCTTGACAGAAACAATTCTGACCATTGTCCAATAATGTGTGTGGATAATGTACAGAATTCAGGTCCCAAGCCCTTTAAATTTTTTGACAATTGGTTGCAACAGTCAGAGTGTGAAAAAGTAGTCAAGTTAGCTTGGGCCTCTCAAACATTCTCAAAAAATCTCGATTGCAGATTTTATGAAAAGCTAAGAAATGTAAAAGTTCTTTTAAAGGGGTGGGCAAAAAACAATTACAGTAATCTAGACAAGGAAATTGAGCTGCTTCAAAGAAAGATAAATGAGTTTGATCTATTGGCTGAAGAGGAGAAAGTGTCAGTAGAAGAAAGAGGCCGTTGGTTGGAAAATAGGAAAAGTCTAAAAGAAAAAGAGGATTCAAGATTGGCAATGCTGAAACAAAAATCTAGATCAAAATGGCATGAGGAAGGCGATGATAACACTAAGTTTTTCCACAACTCAATCAAAAGAAGACTTATGGCTAACAATATTCAAGGCGTGATGAGTAATGATGTTTGGGTCGAAAATGTTGAGGTAATTAAGAAAGAGGCAGTGATCTATTTTGAGGGCTTCTCGAAAAAGTCTAGTAGCAGAAGTTTGGGTTTCGTTAACAACAAATTCCAAAAGCTTTCGGATGAGATGAGTAAAGGTTTAGAAGCGGAGTTCAATCTTGAGGAAGTGAGAAAGGCAGTTTGGGAATGTGGAAGCAATAAGGCCCTGGGCCCGGATGGGTTTAATTTCACTTTCTTTAAGCACTTTTGGAATTTAATTAAAGTGGATTTGTATCAAGCTATTGGTTGGTTCTGGTCGGAAACTAAAATCTCATCAGGATGTAACTCATCTTTCATTACCCTTGTTCCAAAAGTCAGTGATCCATTGCTTTTTAAGGAATATAGACCAATCAACTTGATTGGTAGTTATTATAAGATTATTTCAAAACTTTTAGCAAATCGGTTAAAAGTAGCCATTCCAAAGTTAATTGGAAAAGAACAAACGGCATTTCTAAAATCTAGATCCATTATGGATGGAATACTAATAGTTGGAGAGGTGTTGAATGATTGGAAAGCAAAGAAGAAGAAAGGGATGGTGCTCAAAATAGACTTCGAGAAAGCTTATGACAGCATACATTGGGAGTTTCTTTTCGATACCATGAGTCAGATGGGTTTTGGGGTCAAATGGATTGATTGGATAAGAGTGTGCTTGTCATCGTCGAGGATGTCTATCCTAATTAATGGGTCCCCAACAAGGGAGTTCCAGCCGGAAAGGGGAATTCGTCAAGGGGATCCGATCGCTCCATACCTGTTCTTGATAGTAGCAGAAGGTCTAAACTTGTTGATTAAGGAGGCTGTGGAAAAAAATCTGTTTATTGGGGCCTCGGTAGGAACGAATAACATAAGGGTCTCACATCTACAGTACGCAGATGACACGGTAATTCTTGGCAAATGGAGCAAAAAAAACATTCAAACAATTTTCAAGCTACTAAAGTGTTGGGAGGAGGCTTCGGGTCTAAAAGTAAATTGGAAGAAAAGTTCCTTATTGGGCATTGGGGTGGACATCGAATCTCAAAACGAGATGGCAAGGGTTGTAGGTTGTAAGGTGGGAGATCCGACGTTATACTATCTGGGGGTACCGGTAAGTGTAAACATGAAAAAAAAGGTTCATTGGGAGAAGGTGGTAACAAAGTTTCACACGGTTCTTGCGGGTTGGAAAACGAAGTGCTTATCTTTTGGGGGTCGTTGGACGTTAATAAAATCAGTACTCTCGAGCTTGCCTGTCTACTACCTCTCGATGTTCCGTGCACCTTCCAGTATCCTTAATAGTTTAAATAAAATTAGAAAAAAATTCTTTTGGGGGTGTGATCTAGCTTCGGGGGGGAGTAAAATTCATTGGGTCAAATGGGATCGTATTATAAATAACTTCAACTTGGGTGGGCTTGGTTTGGGGAATCTAAATACGTTTAACATTAGTTTGCTCTTGAAATGGTGGTGGCGGTTTAGAAATGAACCTAATGCGTTTTAGGTATCTATAATTAAAAGCATATATGGGGATGGAGGGGGTTTGGGTAAAAACTATGTTTTAAAGAGAAGGGGCCTGTGGGGGGTATTATTTCAGTTGCTAAGGATTTATGGAAGTATGATACTTCGGTGGACTCACTCTTTAAAGTTAAAGTGGGTGAAGGAAATAATACGAATTTTTGGTTCGATACTTGGTGTGGTGATATTTGTTTTGCAGAGGCATTCCCAAGACTATTCAACAAGGTGGGTGGTGTCAACAAACTTATAAAAGACATGGGCAGTTGGTGTAATGGTATTTGGGAGTGGAAAATAGCCAACGAAAACAGTTTGGTAGGGAGGGTGAAGTCAGAATTCAAAGGATTAGTTCATATTCTTCAGTCGTGTAGCATTCAGAGTTCACAAAAAGATGTATGGAGCTGCTTAGGTGATGTTGAAGGCTGCTTTTCAGTTAAAAACGTCAGAAAACTTTTGGAAATGAGGGTAAATTCTACGGGTTCTCATAGACAAACAACTTTTTGGTCCAATCTAGCTCCAAAGAAGATCTGCATTTTCGCTTGGAGAGTGGAGTTGGAAAGAATCCCTGTTCGAGTTAAATTAGCAAACAAGGGGATAGACATTCCTTCGGTTTTATGCCCAAGATGCTTGGATTCGGAGGAAACGGTCCAACATGCGATATTCAACTGTTGCCACGCAGTCAAAGTGTGGAATGAAATTCATCGCTGGTGGGGTATTACGTACCCCTCGGATCCTTCGCTGTCAAAGATTGATGAAGCTGCAACATGTTTTCTCTCTACATTCGGAAATGAACTATGGCAAGTAGTTTCAAGAGTTACGGCATATACCATTTGGAGAAGAAGAAATGAGGTTATTTTCACAAAACAAGTATCGTCTGATGATTCGGTGTTCAACATTCAACTTTATTCTTACCAATGGATAAAGGCTCGTATAAAGGCCCGTTCAAAGAAAAATTTCTCTTTTACTTGGGATAATTGGTTGTATCTCCCTGCATCTATGTAAATGTTTAGTATGGGTCTGTAAAGTTATAGGAAGGTTCTGTTTTTTTTTTTCCTAGTACATGGTATCATCATGTTAATACAATAAATGTTATTCTATTGACATTTAGGGTGTTAACATTGGATAATGCCATGTAAGTCTGCCACAAACTTGTTGGCAGGTTTGGTATGTTGTAAAGGATGTGTTTGTTTTTAATATAATACTATGGCTTTTCAAAAAAAAAAACAATTGCCGGTGAGTAAAGATGTCCGGCGAGATCATCGAGAGAGCAGAAGCAACCGGAGACGGCGACTTCACAGAGGCGGCGGAGGATGCACACAATAACGACGACTTTACATCTCGGTTGCCTTTGTGGAAATCACCAAAGGATACACGTCAAAACAAAAACTGCAACGTATGAGGCGACGGGAAGGAACCGGCGAATAGCGGCAGCGAAACCCTAACCTGTGGGGCGGCGATTTTCAACCCATTGAAGGTGATCCGTTCGGGAGACGACAAAGACGGTGGTTGTTCTGTCTTGATGCGGGCATCGGAAGATGCACACAGGCGGCATAATTAGTTTTCGTGTTGAGGGCGGCGGCGATGTCCGATTAGGTTTTTGTGAGGGCAGTAGGACGGGAATTAGTTTGCCACGAGTGCATCGGTTTAACGGGGGAAGAGGGCAGGGCGACGGCGGTTGTTCTGTTTTCGTGAAATCGGCAACGAGAGAGTGGAGGCTCTTAAGAGGAGAGAGAATTAATTAAGTTCCTAATATACCATTTTGGTGGTTTTTGTTGGTTATACCACATGTCAAGCTCACGTTTCTTCTTACCCTTTTTATCGTAAAACTCTTTTTATTTTATCTTGAGAGAATCAATTAAGTTCCTAATATACCATTTTGATGGTTTTTGTTGGTTATACCACATGTCAAGCTCACGTTTCTTCTTACCCTTTTTATCGTAAAACTCTTTTTATTTTATCTTGATTATATATATATATATATATATATATATATATATATATATATATATAGTTGGCTCGTTTTCATCTTTATTTCCCTCACGAGCTCCTTGCCGCCCTCCATCTCTCTTTTCCTCACATACACACAATGACACAAACAGTAGATTAATTAAAAGCTTAATTAAGAACGCAGGCTTCATGTGCATGTATATAGTCTTCAATTCTTCTCCAATAAGTTTTATATATATATATATATATATATATATATATATATATATATATATATATATATATATATATATATATATATATATATATATATAGGGTGCGATTCAAACGAGAACTGTTTTTCATACGAGAACTGCGATAACCATTTATGGCCAATAATTTAATTTCTTGTCTTCTTTATTTAAATTAAATAGGAAAGGGTAGTATGGGTATTATTACATTACCCCCACTTTTTTAAAACTAATATATCTATTAAACGAGAAGGTGTTAAATTACGAAAAATATACCAATTTGAGACCGGTCTTGACATATTTTTTTTGAAAAAAAAAAGTCATTTTTCCTGGGTTTTTTTTCCAGCACAGCTCGACTGTGCACAAGTGCAAATTTTACGCAAGTGCAAATTTTACATTTTGCACTTGTGCATATTTACATCTATGCTGAAAAACTAGGTGAATCTGTGCATCATGTGCAAAATTTGCAGTTGTGCAAAACATATTTACATCTGCACTGACAAAAGGTGAATCTGTGCAAAATTTGCAGATTTTGCACTAGTGCAAATTTCGAGCTGTATTGAAAAAAACCCAGCAAACACAAAAAAAAATTGAAAATAATATATCAAGACTAGTCTTAAATTAAATAGCATAATTTTCTCGTTAATTTGGTATAATTTTCGTAATGTAACACCTTTCGTTTGATGTATATATTAGTTTAAAATATGTGGGGATAATGTAAAAATGTCCAACTACCCTTAGTTAATTAATGATAAGTTTGATTAGTTTAAAGTTATCCATTAATAACTCTTTAATCTCAACCCTCCATCTATTTGATCAATGGTTGTAATTGGTTTTCGCAGTTCTCGTACGACAAATGGTTCTCATTTGAACCGCTCCCTATATATATATATATATATATATATATATATATATATATATATATATATATATATATATATAGTATTAATATTATATATAAGTAACATTTATGCTCTTTTAGTGTTATTTAAGAAAGTACAACGGAGTTACAAATCATTTATTCAACATTAAGCTTAGATTATAAGAAATTCCAACGTTAAGTGGCCGATGTAAAAAATAAAACAAAGTACAAATAAGATATTGAAATTAATTATTTGAGCTCTTTAATTTGGTAAGATAATATAAACAAGATACATATAACATATTTTAAATTAACTTTCTAATTTATTAGAATATACAATAATTACGCCGGTACTAATTTCAATTATTTATTAGAAGTAAATTAAATGTTTACGTCAGTAATTATTAATATTCGACTTTTTTTAAAACATAAATAAGACAGTAAAAGTCAACGGGTAATATCTTTTAAAATCTATGTAAATTATAAATACCTAAACTTGATTAAACTACAAAAACTTAATGAATATTAATGAAAATCGAAATTATATTTCAATGCAAACTTAGCTTTTATGAGATTTTTAGAATAAAATTTTTAAATAGAACAGTTATAAAATTATTGTAAATGAAAACGGTTTAGTACGTTGGTAAGATTAGCGATTACTATTAATTAATATTAGCAACGAATTTATAAGCATTAATTTGAAACTTAATTCTTTCGCCAATGGATTTCACCCGTTGGTGTTTACTGTTTAGTTATGCACACATGCCCGCATATGTTTGGTAAAGAGAATAATCTTCTCCTGTGAGAATAATAAAAAACGAGCATGTATATTTCTAGGCTTTCACAGTTTTGGTTTGTATATTCATAATGATAAAATTAGACGAATAGGATATATTTCCGGTATGTTAGAAAATAGAAACCTATATATACAAGCAAGTTAGAGAAACAGGGCAGTTGGATAAGTCGATCTGTGGATAGTGTTTATCACATTGACTTTTCAAACGTAAAGATTCATCATTTATTGATAACATGAATTTCTTTATGCATGATAATTCAAAGATTGAATCCTAGCTTCAATCTTTAGAAGTTCAAAAAGACTTCCTCAAATTAACTGATCTCGAGATAGTGTGTTTATATAGGTTTTTTGAGAACAAGAACACCGAAAATCTGTTATATTTTGTTACGCACGGACCAGTTAGAGGGTGTTGCTCCCGGATCCCACTCTTATTGTTGCGGTGCACAAATAACTAAAACTAATGTGTAATTTGTACAACTTAACTCATATTAGTTTATTGTAAAAACCGTTAGGCCTTAAGTAAATTTAGATTACGTAAATAAATAACTAAAATTACCGACATGTTAAGTTGGTAATCACCGGTATATGAAAATAAAAACCAAAAATAACCCCTTAGACGCTTATAAATTAGTTTTAACTTTTAACTCTACCTACTCTAGTTATTAACTTTTTGGATTTCTAGCTTTTCTTTAAAGACCTTCGACCAACATGTTATCAAATAAACATAGGTACCAAAAAACTTCGTTTAATATTTCATGTGGTTTTTTCACTAATTAAACAAATTAAAATGTAGTTAGCATTTTATGTAATTTGCCATTTAGTACGCGTATTAATTACTTTAATTAATTAATCAGTTAATTAACCTTCATCGAATGATGATTTAGAAATAAAAAAAATCCAATACGTTACCTTTTTTCGATACCTAATTATTTTAGCTTGACTTGTCATTTAAGCATAATTGAACTTTTACAAAATTTCAATGTCTTTTCATTTAGTAAGACTTACAAATGATTATTAAAGTTGATTATATTAATTAGTTAAAATGTATATTCATCTATACGGTAATATATGTGGATTTTAAAAGATCAAATAAATAAACACAAATTCAGAAATATAAGTAAAATACTTTTATTTTATTATTATTATTATTATTATTATTATTATTATTATTATTATTAGGGTTAAAGCTATAAAATAACGATCTACTTTCCCCATTTTACCATTGTGGCATGTCATGTTTTTTTTTTACACATTTGACCAGTCAACTCATTAAAAACGTGTCAATGTGCCAAAAAACGACCTGCAACTTTTCCAGCCGGTTTCTCATCGTTTTCACTAATTTTTTAAACGTTTTCGCTAATTCTTTTTGCATAACCTTGTAAATAATCATTTTACCTTTCAAAGGACACCAAATTCATGAATTTTCATTAAGTGTAGGCCAAGAATTTGCTAATTGAAGTCGGTTATGGCCATCTTAGTGTTTTTTAAAGAATTGATTCACTTTAAACTCGTTTTTGGCCTTTTTTTGTACTACTTTAAAGATAACTTGATTACCTTTCCATAGGATCAAGAATTATAAATTTTCATGATGTATTAATGGAGAATTTCGAGATAAAGTGTTGGAATGTTGTTTGAATTTAATTCAAAAACAGAGCAAGAAAAAAAACTCATTTTTCGCTCGATTCTTACTCGTTTTACAAATTATTATATATAATCTTTTTACCTTTCAAATGACACAAAATTCATGAATTTTCATCAACTATAGGCCAAGAAATTGTTAAATAAAGTCGGGTATTACCCCTTAAGCACCCTTACGGTATTTTTGATGAATTGACAAATTTTAAACTCGTTTTTATTCATTTTTTATGCTACTTGATAGACAACTCGATTACCTTTCCATAGGCTCAAGAATTATTAATTTTCATCAAGTATAAATGGATAATTTCGGGTTTAAAGTTTCGATTTTAAGATTAAGAAGAAAAGGGGGAAAGGTGACCTGCTATAGCAGGTCAAAATAAACAAAATGAGCACATCAACACGTTTTTTATAAGTTAGCTGGCCATAAGTGTAAAAATAATGACGTACCACAATGGTAAAATGGGGAAAGTAGACCGTTATTTTATGGCTTTAACCCTTATTATTATTATTATTATTAGTAGTAGTCTTAAAAATTAGAGTTAATTGTCCAAATGGTCCTTTAACTTAGGGGTTTTTGCCATTTTCGTCCTTTAATTTCAAAAGTGGTACGATTCGTCCTTAAACTGCCATTTTCATGCCGTTTTGGTCCTTATTAACGTTAGCCGTTAGTTTAGCCCGTTAAGTCAGGGACATTTTTGTCTTTTTACCATTTTTTCTTTTTTTAATAATAAAAAACCATTTAATAACTTTTCTTTTGTCTTTTCCTTTTTACACTCTATCTACACTTAGTATCTCTTTCAAGTCTCACCCACCCTCTCTTCTTTAAGCATCAAAGCAACTGAACTCACTCTCTGCCTCTCTCACTCTCAGCTTAACCAACACAGCCGCCACCACCATTTGACACCGCCACCACCACCGTTTGACACAGCCACCGCCCAACGCCGCCACCACCGTTGGTTTTCTCAATCTACTTACGCTACACACTCCCTCTGCTCTCTCTCTCTCTCTCTCTCTCTCTCTCTCTCTCTCCTCTGCTCTCCCTCTCTCTTTTCGCCACCGCCACCAACGTCCACCACCATCCCACCTCCGCCGCTCTCTTTTCTGTTCTCTGTCTTTTCTGCTCTCTCTCTCTCATCTACTCTTTCTCGTCTGCTCTCCCTCTCTCTTTTCGCCACCGCCACTGAAAACCCTAATCGAGACATCCACCGCCACCGCCATGGAAAACCCTAGATCCGCCATGGCTCGTGGTTCCAATGAACGGAGTGTGCGTGTGTGTTGATCCGCCACTGAAAACCCTAGATCCGCCATGGCGAGAAACAGAGACTGACTACGAGAAACAGAGAGAGAGAGAGAGATACGAGAGAGGGGTGGCGGTGGGTTGTGGTTGCCGGCGAAAAGGGGAAGAGAGATAGAGAGAGATACGAAAAACAGAGGGAGAGAGAGATACGAGATAGAGATACGAGAAACAGAGTCTCTTGTGGGTTACGGCTGGGCGGAGGTGCGGAGGTGCGGAGGCGTTGGAGGCTGGGCGGAGTTTTTTTTTTCAGATCTGATTTTGTGTGGTGTAGGTGATGTGCGGTGGTGGTGGGTGGCGGTGGTGGGTGGTGGTGGTGGGGTGATGGTGGTTTCTGGTGAGTCGTATGAGAGAGATAAAGATAGAAGTGAGAGAGAGACTTGTAGAGAGAGATGACAGATTGAGAGATGTGGAGAGAGAGGGGACACGTGGATAGAGTGAGAGGAGACATATGGATAGAAGAGAGAGAGAGGACACATGGATTTCAACTTTGTCACACCTGAAACATTGACTTTGACTTTTAATTATTTATTAATTTATAAAATAAGTAAAAGTAAAAAGTAAAATAATAAAATATAAATACAGGGGTAAAATAGTCATTTTATTCAATTTAACGGAAAAAGATAACGGCTAACGTTAATAAGGACTAAAACGGCATGAAAATGGCAGTTTAAGGACGAATCGTACCACTTTTGAAGTTAAAGGACGAAAATGGCAAAAACCCCTAAGTTAAAGGACCATTTGGACAATTAACTCTATTGGATATGAATAAACGACAAAAAAATTTAATTAGGTAATTTAACGAACCAGATAAGTTTGCAATTGATACTGTTGAGTTAATGAATTAATATGAAATGTACCTTTAGGTGTATCGCTTAAAGACATTTGAGGAGCTCTTTCATGATCTGCAATCAATACAGTTGAGATGATTGTCGTCTGTAGTTCGATGAACTATGTTTTCTTATTTTTTACTTAAAAACTGTCTCATTTAAGATCTCATTGAAGCTAATAAAAACCGGTTTTTATCAAACTTTCAAAAAATGTATTATTGTGTAATCAAGATACGTACAATAATGATAAATTAAAAGTTAAATATACACATTAAAATTTCAGGCATAGTTTAATATATTTTATAGAAATAAACCTCAATTAAAACAAAAAAATTATAAATAAGAATAATCAGATTTCACATGATTTAACTCCAACAATTTAGTCAATGGATATCATTAATGGTTAAAATGATAAGATAGGAAAATTTAGTCAATGGAAATAACAATTTTCTTTTATACATGATGATTATGTTTATGTATATATCCGAAATATATAACCCTAAATTCAAACCGGGTGCCCATAATTTGGTTCATCTAGCTTTGAAAGAGCCAGCGATGACGGTGAATATTACGTCCATCAAAACCGCATCAGATGGTGTTTGGCAAGGTGACAATCCCTTCGACTATGCATTTCCATTGTTGATTTTCCAAACTGTCCTTGTCCTCGCCGTCAGCCGTTTTCTAGCCTTCCTCCTCAAGCCTCTCCGTCAACCCAAAGTCATCGCCGAGATCGTCGTATGTTTACTCTTTAAATTCTATAATCACCGCTGCGTTTTCAGTTTTCCGGTGTCCTAATTCAGATTTTCTGATTTTATATATATACATTTCAGGGTGGGATTCTTTTGGGACCGTCGGCGTTGGGCCGGAATCAGGAGTATATGCACCGAATTTT
Organism: Pulicaria dysenterica; assembly: GCA_947179395.2. Lineage (NCBI taxonomy): Eukaryota > Viridiplantae > Streptophyta > Magnoliopsida > Asterales > Asteraceae > Pulicaria > Pulicaria dysenterica. Next base: position 62,110,707 of record OX359295.1, read on the forward strand.
CCCTCGTTGGAGCACTCCGATCCTCGAGTCCGTTGCAAGCATTGGCCTACTCTTCTTCCTTTTCCTAGTCGGCTTGGAGCTTGACCTAAGCTCCATTCGCCGGAGTGGAAAACGGGCATTTGCAATTGCAGCCGCTGGAATCTCAGTACCGTTCATACTTGGAATCGGAGTCGCATTTGTTCTCAGGAAAAGCATCGATGGAGCTGATAAAGTCGGCTATGCTCAGTACCTTGTCTTCATGGGTGTGGCTCTGTCCATCACGGCTTTTCCGGTGCTCGCACGGATTCTGGCGGAGCTGAAGCTCTTAACCACCAGAGTGGGGGAGACTGCCATGGCTGCCGCCGCATTCAACGATATCGTGGCGTGGATTCTGCTTGCACTTGCCGTCGCTCTCGCGGGAAACGGAGAAGAAGGTGGGCCTCATAAAAGCCCATTGGTTTCTGTGTGGGTCCTTCTTTCAGGTTTGGTTTTTCGTTTTGTATCACAAAATTTGTCCATGGCTTGCATAACTTTCATTACTATCGTATTAGTTTTTTAATCTATTATCTATTCTATAACTAAGCAATCTTAATTAAGCTACATATTATTATCACTATTACCAATATAATCTTAGTCGATTTACTAAACAATCTTGTCATATTAACTTTTTTGTCTATAATTAAAAAACTATGCTCAATTAATCTTCATCTTACATCTTTATTAATAGATCCAAATAATATCAATTTAGATTAATACATTTAATTGAAAAAAATTAGAAAAGGAAAGAAAAATAAAGACGAGCTATGAAGCTCGTCACAGTGATAACAAGCCTCACAAGGACGAGCCATAGCACATATAACCCCTACTTGAATGACGAGCTAATGACACAAAAACGAGAATGGTTTTTGGTCCGAAAATTGTGAAAACTATTTGCAATACCATTAACAATCACATTAATAGGGGTATTTGGTCATTAATGTATTTGCAATTATTAGTCACTGATTTATTTTAATAATAAGCGAAATTGTTTCTTGCTGTTTTAACATGAAAAATAGTTCTCGTTCTTATCATGTGTTTGTTATTACTCATTTACTCTAAATAGTAATATGCTATATTGAGACTACTATAAACCCTATAATCTTGTCCTAACTCATACTTATAAGCTCAAATTTTAATACAATATTTAGTTAGAGTTATCACAAAGTTTTCTAATTAAATTTTGTTTAAATTTAATGAATCGAAACAAATTTACTGAGTTAGCTAAGTTTGATTTTATTAAAATTCGAATATATGGATCCAAAATTAGTAGTAGTAATACGAGTTTGAATTGGTTTTTGAATCAGGGTAGAAAATTACCACACCCGAACAATCCGATTAGAACAACTCGAAAATCGATTCAAAACAACCCTAAAATAAGAATTTGGTTTTTGAGCGATTGATTTATGGGCAGTTTTATTGAGCTGGTTACAGAACCCTTTTCCGGTTAAAGTGCGGCACATTTCAGTTAGTGTTTAAGAGTTAAAACTCTTCCTTTCCATGTTTAGAAAAAGTCCCAGTTTGATCGATTCATGGTCCCCTTTGTACGACTTATTCCATATATTTGAAAGTTATTACTGTAGATGAAAGGTGAGTAGCCATTTTTTAGGCCGATTCAATAACCATATAATCCCAATGAAAATGAGACAATAAAGATTGTTTCGTAGAATTTAAATGAATAATATTTAAAAGTCAGACTTTTTATTCAACTGGTCGGTTTCCAATGGATCAAGGCGAGATTGAAGAAGAAACAGAAGTTGATCTGGGCGACGTGGTTAGCATTTCCAAATACCTTAGCTGTTAATTGACCATGTAAAGTAGGCTTTCCTTGTACCAATTGTTATAGTGCTAAATGAAGCATTTAGGCTTCAGTTAATACAGTAACAATTAGGTCATGTTGGCAAACTCCACGCCCTATGGAGTCCTTGCAGTTGTTAGTGTTGTTTGGATTGTAAATATCTTCATTAGGCTATCCGTTATACTCCCCCTTTCCCCTTTCCTTACTCACTGCCACATCAGCGCCATATCATTTTTTCTCCCCTTCCGTTTCCCTTACCCACTACACCCGTTATACTCCCCCTTTTCCCTTTTCCCTTTTCCTTTCCTTTTCACTTAAAAAAAAGAAAAAAACTAAAATCTGATTGGTAGATGTGGGGGTGTGGGGGTGGGGAGGGTGGGTTTTGTCATCCGAGTCCAACAACTCGCTGGCTGTTGCTACCCGGCGAGTACTAACCACCCGAGGTGGTGTTCCCTGCCGAACTCGCGAGCTTACTCGCTGCCCACAACGGGTAGCCTTATATAAAATTGTTTGCCTTTCAAAAAAAAAAGTCAGACTTTTTATTATTTGAAAAATTATTTAAAAAAATAAGATATATTCAAAAACAAATTAACTAAATGCGCATGCACTCATGGTAGATTTTATATCTTTCTACCGACCTCCTTAATTAATAGTTAATACAAATGTTATAATCAGATTACATGAAATGTCCTTCTAAATACCATCATACAAAACAAGTTAATTTAGAATCACACCGTACGTACTGTTTAAGTTGATCAGTCTTCCGTAAGCTTTAATTTTATATTGATTTTCTTTCACTAGGATGCGCCTTTGTGATCTTCATGATGGTTGTGATCCGGCGACTCATGAACTGGGTGGCTGCTCGGTGCTCACCGGAACACGACACCGTGGACGAAGCCTACATTTGCTTGACTCTAGCTGGCGTTTTGGTCTCCGGCTTCATTACCGATCTCATAGGCATTCATTCCATTTTTGGAGCATTTATTTTCGGACTAGCCATCCCTACCGGAAATTTTGCCGAGAAACTAATAGAAAGAATCGAAGACTTCGTTTCCGGTTTGCTTCTTCCTTTGTATTTTGCATCGAGTGGTTTGAAAACAGACGTCACCAAAATCACCGGTGGGAAGGCGTGGGGCCTACTAGCGATGGTGATCACGGCGGCGTGTGGCGGCAAGATCCTGGGGACGTTCGTTGTAGCTATGCTGTGTATGATGCCAGTGAGGGAATCGATTACGCTAGGGTTGTTGATGAATACCAAGGGGTTAGTCGAACTCATCGTTCTCAACATCGGCAAAGAGAAAAAGGTCCGAGTCTCTTCAATTCTATCTTATTTTCACTTCTGAATCTCTTCAACTCAATCAGAATATTGATGGTACATGTAATTTAATTAATCGTTTCGCAGGTTCTTAATGATGAGGTTTTTGCCATATTAGTCCTCATGGCGCTTTTCACCACATTTATCACAACTCCGTCGGTCATGGCCGTCTACAAAACCGCCAGAAGTAGCGGTGGTACAAGCTCCGCCGCCGGAAAGAAATACGATCTACGAATATTGGCATGTGTCCATGGTCCGGGAAACATATCTTCATTAATCAGCTTGATTGAATCAACTCGATCCGTGAACAAAACTCAGCTCAAGCTCTACATACTGCACCTCGTTGAGCTCACGGAACGTAGCTCATCGATTGTTATGGTCCGGCGGTTCAGGAAAAACGGTCTGCCGTTTGTCAGCCGGTTTAACAACCGTGTCCGAGCTTTTCACGAGAGAGTGGCGGTGGCGTTCAGAGCTTACGGTCAGATGGGGCAGGTGGTTGTTCGGACCACCACAGCCATCTCAGCTTTGCCAACAATGCATGAGGATATTTGCCACGTGGCAAAAGAGAAGAGAGTGCCAATTATCATATTGCCATTTCACAAACGGTGGATAAAAACGGATGGTTCAGATGTGATCGAGAATGTGGGCCATGGTTGGAGAGGGGTGAATCAGAGGGTCCTAAATAATGCTGATTGCTCGGTGGCGATATTAGTCGACCGTGGTCTTGGCAGCGAGTCTCAGTATAGGCAGGGGTCCACCACCATAGCGCAGAAGGTTTGCGTGATATTTTTTGGTGGGCCTGATGATCGGGGGTGTTTGGAATTGGGTGGAAGAATGGTGGAGCATCCTGCTGTTAACGTGACGGTTTTGAGATTTGTGGAGGAGAATAGGACGGAGCATGACGGTGGAGGGCTGAAACCGGCTACCAGTAAAGGCAGAGAGAAGTATACATTCTCTACCGCAATTATCCATCCGGAAAAAGAGAAGGTACAGTTTGTCACTAAAGATTACTTGATGGCAGGAAATTTTTAAGGTTTCTCAATATTATTCTTTAAATATATTTTATGATAAAAAAACTATTCGAATAATATTTAGATGTATATATATATATATATATTTACTCAAATGCACGCGACCTAATTATTATTGTAGTCGTTATCTTACCCTTCTTGCTATCTCTAATTCAAAGTTTGAAATTGTAATGGAGCCGGTGTCCTATATATCAAATGGTCATAGTTATAATTAATTAACACAATCTTTATGACCCAATATTTTTGTGCAATAAAATTTCAGGAGCGGGATGAAAAAGCTATTGGTGATTTCCAGATAAAGTGGGAAGGGATGACGGAATACAAAGAAAACAAAGAAACCAACATTGTTGAGAGTATATTGTCAATAGGTAAAAGTGGTGAGTATGATCTCATTGTCGTAGGCAAAGCACGGATACCAACAGCCACGGTTGCCAGGTTAGCTGATCACCGACTACCGGAGCATGCAGAGCTCGGGCCCGTTGGAGACCTCCTGGCATCCTCAAACCTTGGAATTGTGTCTTCCGTGCTTGTGGTTCAACAACATGATCAAGTTGATTCAGAGGAAATTTCGGGTTCGGTTATAAATCATAATGGGGAGGTAACAAATGAGGTATAGATAAAGGTGTGATTCATACGAATAGAAAATAAGTGTTGGTCGTATATAAAAGGGGAAAAACTGAAAATAACGATCTGGTTTTCTAAATCTTATATTTTGCTTTGAATTTGTGTAGTGTGTTCTGTTTCCTTTTCAATAGAAAGTCGAAGTGCTTATAAAGATACAAAAGATGATTTAGTGGACCTAAGGTCTCATAACATAGTACTAATGTGATAAAATTGACATGTTGGATTATAAAATTATGAATAATTTACAAATTTAACCATATAGACCTCATCATATTTCAAGTTTGATTCTTAATATAATGAAATGAAATTACACTCCTAATCTCTATTTTAAAAATTTGTTGCAAGTTTAACCATTCGGTCCTTACAACTTACCAAATTCACGACCAATTTATCCTTGGATTATTGTTATTCGAAAACCACACAACCTTGTTCATATGATTGCTTGATTAGGTTCAAATTTCAATTTTTATAAATCGCGTCCAAATATTGAACATCCTACCAGAAACGTTCACCACTTATATGTAATGCTTCTCTAATCACCGTCGTTGTCTCATTTTTGACACCACCATTGGGTGCAACTCCTTTTCCATGTGGTAGATGCTTTTTTTAGTTTTTTGTGAATCGATTTGAGTTTAAATTGGGAGATGAGTGTGTGAGATTTGATTTAATGGTAGGTGTTTGAGAATTGGTTTGAGGATTTATTTCGGATGGATTATGTGTGTAGATTTGTGAACCGCTTTAGGGATTGAGTTTAGCAAACAATTTAAGGATCAAGGTTCGCACTTCACATGAAGAAACAATTATGGATGGATTCATAACGATGGATTTAGAGTTCACAAGAGGACTCGATCTTGTGATCAATTTAAGGATCAAGGTGAATCGCCGACGGATGGTAGTGGTAGTGGTGATTTGCTAACTGTTGATTATTGCTTTCATATTTTTGTGATTATTTAAGTAAGCGTTTATACCATTTGAAGTATTATAAAAAAATCAAATTTAATTATAAAGAGGTTCGTGATGTCATGTATAAATTTTGGATTTTTTAATATAATTACCCTTATTTTAAATAGATAGGTCTTAGTTGGGTTGGATCATTTGTTACAGAAGCTTTCATAGCTTTCTCTCCAGTAAACAAATATTAACACTATGCTAGGTAGTAGGTTCTGCTAATTTTTGACATATTCAAGTATTATTATTCTTTTAATCAGGTCATTTGTATATTACAACTAATTATTATTACACACCACCTATTTATAAAGTATGTATCTATCTGGTTTCACTTTTATCTGTTCTGGCAAAAGAAACCTCTGGTGACAAACAATTCCAGCTAAGTAGCTCATGTGCAACTGGTAAACCCATATCTGGACTTTGAGAGTAAATTAAATGGGTTTAATGTAAGGAGTTGAATAGTTTGGTAGGCCACATATGCATTATCACTATCTTTTACAAGTAAACAATTTTTTGCAGAACACAGAAAAAAACCCTTTATTAGTAATAAAGTTGTCTTAAAACTTTTTTTTTACAAAAGTATAAAGGAACAACCAATGTCGATAACGTTCTCATGCAATTCTGATGAAAACAATGCTGTAAATTTTATATAATTCTGACGAATTAATGGTTTATGTTTATATCGAATACATTACCATAATCATAAAACAAAAGATCAAAATATATAAGCATTAGTTCTCTTTTACTCAAACAATTTACCAACCCCTCAGTGTTCACAGTTATACATATATGTAAAAACTCAACTCCCCCCAAAACATCTGAACCTTACTCAGCAAGGGAGTTTAAAAAAAAACCTTAATGAAAGCCTGCACCAGACCAGTTTCCATCAGATTTCTGAGTATGAGTAGATGTTTTACCATTAGACGGTGTCTGGTAAAAACTACCATCATCAGCTTTATCGTCATCATCATCATCATCCCAACCTGCCCAGCTATCCCCATTATGAGATGCAGTTCCTGCATCCGATGTACGCTTTCTATACCCATCATTATCCCAGTCATCCCAAGCATTAGAATCAACAGTGTTCACATTCCTGTCCGATGAGCTGACAGAGACACCATTCCCACCATTTGAATTCCAATTATTTGAATCCTGATTAAATCCATGTCCTTGGGTTTCATTTCTTGCCCAATCACCAGTTCTCCAGGAGGGACTTTCTTTGGTGTACTCTTCAACCTTCTGTGAAGCCATTGCCATGACACCTCTCATGATTCCCCATGTCATTTGACCAATTTCAGTGGTTTTTGCACTCACAACATTCACAGTTTCATTCACCTTGTAATCATAGCCCCCGTCTCTCACCTGTTTATGCATAATAGTTCACAATATATATCAATATAACGCTATCCTTGCATTAACTACACAAAGTTGTAATACATAACCATATAAAAAATTCAAAGAAACTGAATGGCACTAGAATGATGTTTTTAAATCACAATAATTGATGTTACATTCAAATACATTAAGAGAATGTGTAAACAAAACTGGTCCTGCTTGAGTGGTTGGAGAAGAAAGCTACCTAAATAATCAATTCCACAAAATTGATATAGAGCAAGGATGGAGATTAAAAAGAAACCTTTGTTGAGAATTCCTTGGTGCCAGCTTGAACCACGTTAGCAGCCGACTGTGCAGCAGATGCAGCAACAAAAGATAGCTTACCAAGGCCCTGCATAAACATGTCAAGCGATATCAAATATAAAGCAAGAACAATTAGTTTTCCAGGTCTTTTTACAAGATTTCCCCCCAAAAAAATACAGTCAAAGTGAAAGGTAAACAGAGCCACAACTTGAACCATTAATTGTTATTGTGCATTTGTGCATAGAACTGTATGGATGCATTTAGCTACTATTGGTCATATATATGAGTGGCTAAGGCTAATCAAGCCAGGTAGATCAACTATATGTCCAACTTTTCAAATTAACAATGGAGCCAATAACAGAAAAACATTTAAACATCTTAGATTCAGATCTGTATCTGCTGCCACACATTAACTCAAACATCTAAACATTGTTGAATTGCCGATTGTACCCTGTGTTTGCAAGAAAATTGTCATGCACACACATCTGCTGCTTGTATGTAAAATAGAAATTGACTAGACCCTAACACGTGTTTGACATGTGAGTGACTCCTATACAACTTTTTGTTCATCAATCATTTCTCTAACAGCCGGTGCTTTAACATCATCATCATCCATGATATTCGGTGAATGACAATTAAGAGTTATCTTAGAACAACTTCATGACATCTAGTTTGCTGAAACTTGAATATATATTTAAAGGATTTGATAAAGCTGTGGTTAAGAATGTCTTAATTGCTTTAAATGGTTGTATGTTATAGTTAAGGGTGTTGGACTGTTGGATGGGTTGAACATTGACGGTTAAAGTGTCGCCATATGAAAAACATCCTTAATCACCATCCTTAAGGCTAGTGTTACCAAACCCGTATTTTAAATTACTTTGGTAATCAAATCTCATTTTTATTTATTCTTAAAGGGAGTTAGATTATCAAATAATAGAACTTATTTATATATATTTGTGCTTTTCGAATTCTTCTCAAGCCAAGCTCAAGTTTGCATCATATAGGCCCATCGAAACTTTCAAGTTGAGCTCAAGCTTAGCTTAAGGGCTATCGAGATGAGCTCGAGATTGGGTCTCTGGCAGCACTAGGGCATGATAGGCACATGATGAAAAGATTCAACATCAAGAGCTCAATGAAATGAATAATTACCCATACCTTTCACATTCTCATGCTTCTCCACTACATTATACGCTGGGGTGAAAAGAGGAGCAAAAGTGTGGCAAGGGTAGGGGCAATTTGGTCTAAATTAAAGAAGGTTTCTAGCACCTATATATCATGGCCTATACTACAAAGTATGAAAGCACATTTTACCACCCATTTCGAGAATCTTTAGACTCGAGCTCGATTTGAAGACAATACAACTTATAACATGAACCAAGCAAACTATAAATAAGCCTTGATCGAATTGAGGGGCTAACATACTTCTGGTAATACCAAACTTGCCTTACTTAGATGTCATAACTCATAAGATTATTGCAAGATAAATCTACATTGCCATTCGGTATGCGAGCTTTCTAGGAAATACTCAATGATAAATGCATGGAGAGTCCTAAAAATTGACGCATGAGCAAAGATTGATGTTAAGGTCACTCCCTCCTCACCTATTTTGCAATTACAAGCAGCCAGATTCTTGTGTGAGGAGAAGTAAGATGATGTAAATTGTAAACTAGTGTTGATATTGTAAACTAGTGTTGATATGTAAGTCTTTGACATATAGAAATTCTTATATAATTGTTATGTTTTTAAAGTAAAATAGATAAAAAACAGATAGAAAAGCCTCGCCGTAATTAGTACTTGTGATTCTACATCTTTTCAAATAAAGAAGAATATAGCATACATAAATATACAACTTAGACCATAAATGGCAGCCATGTAAAAGAAAAGGTTCCCAAATGCAGAACGTAAAATCAGTTGTAGTTGAAAACAAAATCATTAAAAATTACTGACAACAACAAAATTGCCTACAAATAACTAAACAACAAAAACTACATAAATTCATAACAAACAAGTAATGATAAATCTAACCAGATCAAGATATAAAAAGTAAGCAACAAAAAAACTAACATACAAATGAAATAGAATTATATCATTTCTGGTGTCTTTATTTAAAAATAAGAAGAAACTTTTCAGGTAACCTCCTAGTATCATGGAGTATGGACAAAGAGCAGTAAAGCCAAGTCAAATACAAAATCACCCAATAACAAAACTACTAGTTTGAAATGCATAACAGAATGAGGTAAAATGATCATCACCCTATACATATTTTTGACCAAATATTCAATATCATCTACTCGACAACGCACAAGGTATGACACATATATGCCTGTTGCAAACCCTAGGCCCTTTTCTTGACAAGACAATCAATTTAATTTAGTTTTACCTTAAGTGTCAATATCCCACATCTAAAAATATAAAATTTGGAAATAGTATTTGCTTAAAAATATTAGTAGACAAAGATAAGACCTTTTGAAAATGGGAACTACCAAGAGATGTCATACAAATCTAGCAGGTCTCACACTTCACATGATTGAACACCACAAAAGTATAAACTACAGATCCACAAACATATTTTAATAGACCTGAACAGCGATAACACAAACACCAATTTGAGAAGTTCTAATCAGGCTTGAATTTTTTTTATTTTTTGAACAGCAAGATACCGATCTTTCTTTTTCGTACATTCATCTATATGACTATATGTATATCACTATATATTTTGATGTCAGTTGAATACAGGTCAATGATACGAAATATTCGTGTACATTCGTATATATGTAGTATATATTTTGACCTCAGCTGAAAAAAAAATTCATAGATGTCAGATTAACGAATTCAGATTAATATTGTTTTGCAGATTTAGAAAGATGGAACTGAGAAACATGAAATATAATATTCACTTAATGCAGTTCCAAAAAAGTTCCAAACAAATATGATACCATGGCAATACAAGTAATGATATTTGATGTTGGTAAGCATGATTTTGTTGCTGTCACAGAACATGATAGTGATCTACTTGCCAAATGAGCTCCTTGGTGACAGGGAGTAACATAAGTTCAATATTGCTGTTATCAAACATAAAATGTCACACTACTTCAAAGAAACCAACTTCAGTTATTTACTAATGATAAAAAGAAGATCCTCACATAATGAGTTTTAAAGCATCAGTATAACAAATCAACACGTTTTGCCAAAGGGGTGGCACCCATCAAATAATATCAAATATCTTTTTATCAGATTCATCCAATGAGTGAGCGCTATAGTGCTATGGTACAAGGTCCAAATCTTTTGAAAGGTTCAATGAGTGTAACTTATAACGTCTCATAGGTCATGGCTCGGCTCAGGGTAAAAGAAGGAGGTACTTAACTTGAATGTATTCCCTGGTTCCACCTTTCTCTAAGAGGGGTGGTGTGGCATCCTTTTTCTCGCCATGATCACCCCCATCACGCTGAACTTTCGGTGTGATGCCATACTCTAACACCTTAGGCAAATCCCACATCGGCCATAGACAGTAGAGATGTTGGGTTCATAAGTAAACTTTGTCCTTCCATGACACAACGCGTTTTGGGGTCACAATGTTATTGAGTTTTGTGTGGGTGTGTAAACGAGGGATTAAGGAGTTGGTATGTCATAATCTTTTAGTGTGATGGGGATAATACCATTAGGGGTTCGGTTTGGGAGTATTTGATGGTCGGAGAAAAATGTTGATGTAGCGTGGCGGCGTGATGGAGGTGTGATGGACTGATGACTTGACCACACCACTCAGTCTAATATTGTATTAAAAACTAACACTGATGATTTCATCCATAAGTGAAAGCATAATTGATGATTACATATTACTTTCAAACAAAGTTTTCGTTTTAAGTCGTACCATTATACACAGCAAATCAACTTCTTTGTGATTCATATATGCCACCGAAATCAGATACATCTACCAATTTTGCATTATCATTATAAAAAAGTAGACCTATGTATCAATCATATACTGAAACTAAAACTTAACCGTAAAACATTCTCTCCAACGTCAAATATAGTTTTAACTACTATCTTAATAACACCGAAGAGAAACATTCATTAGGATGTAGATAGGCATGTTGGATTCACCATTTAAGGTTGCACACATCAGATAAAAAAACTGAACGTAAATAGTTCAACAGGGTATGAGAATTCTAATTTCAGAACTCTGCATGCATTTCAATTTCCAATGTACCTGTGTAACTGAAGAGAGAACATCCCCTTGAGAATCGCTGCGCGGCATAGGATTTGGCGACGACCCGAACCCCACATATTTTCCTCCCTGCGAAGGAGGCAATCCCTCCGGCCTGGATTCATTCTCCGCCATCTTCCTCGCGAAAAAATCCTCTTTACCGGCAGCAGAAGCCTGTAATTGGGACTGCGAATACAAACTCTGGGTGGATCTCGACCTAGCCGGCGCTCCACCACCGCCTCCGCCGCTCCTAAAATCTCCGACTGTATTATTCCTCCGCATATTATCCGTGGATCTGAAACCTTCATCCTCAAAACTGCTATTCCCCCAATTATCATCCCAACCTCCATTTCCCCGATTATTACTAACCTTACCACCACCACCGCCCGGCATCGGCGGTTTCTTATTACTACCACCTTTGATCGGGCTCTCCTTCACAACGGGCGGGTCTCGCCATGGTTTACCTTCGGCCAGGGCTTGGATTCGATCGCGATAAACCGATGCCGAATTGGAATTATATTTCGCGATTATGTCGGTTTCTTTCGGGATTCCATACTGACACAAAAAATTGTTGAGTTTCTCGTTGCCACCGGACTCCATTTTACAGAGCTGGATCTCGGACCATGAATCCATGGTGACTGATCGGACAAAAGAGATGTGGACACCGAGGCCACGGTGCTTGCCGGAACACTCTAAGCACATAAATATGCCGTAAGATATGGAGGCCCATTGAGGGTTCTTTTGTGAACAATCAACGCAGATCCTGTTTCCTGGTTGCGATTGCAGGTCACGGAGACGCCGTGATGCCGCCATTATGGATATTACGCCGGTGAGATCCGATCAACGTCTGATGATCGGAACTAACGTAACGTACGGGATCTGCGTGAAGGAAATTGAGATTCTTTTGGACAGAAGTGTTAGGTTTAACGTCACCGGAGAAAGAGAGAATGATACGGATTTGCCGACAGCGTCGACAATGGATATGGGGCTGATTGATAGCGGCAGCCGAAGGCGTGGGTAATTCTATATTTCCTTCCAAATTCTAATGATTTCAATTTTTTACAAGTAGCTATTTACGGTCTATTACATAATAAATAAATGGCAGAAATTCATATATACCCTTCTAAAATTTAGTAATTATTTATTTATTCTTACAAAAGATAATATTACTTTAATATACTTGTAAAATCTTAAAACTTTCAAACATATCCAAATAATTATTTAAAATCAATTAATTAATTTCTATATTAAAACCAATTATCTTTTACAAACCCGTTCCTATAATAACCCTTTTATTATCACTATGTACCAAGCAAAATCCCCAACCCTAAAAGGCTAAAACCCCAAAATCTTTCATCAAGAATTTTTAATCTATCCAAAGTACCGCGATCTATCCAAAGAACATCATGAACGTAATCCACACTCCAATTTCTTTATCGTCTCAAGCATCAGGTTTATCGATTTCTTCAATTTCTGATCATCGTCTCAATCATATACCTGCAACAAGCTTTATCAATAAGCAAAGTTTAGATCCCAAATCTGAAGTTTGGTGATTGAAGATGGAGTTTAAAGATGCTCGGCCAAATATATCAAGGTAACATGAGGCATGGTTTAAGATCATATTTTGATGCTTACAAAAACACGGCCAAGAATGATGAGTCGACTCCACCATTTTCATAAACTGGTGGATTAATGTTTATTTCAGGTTTAATCATGGTGTATTGTACTAAAATAAGTTGTGTGTGAGAACAATATTTAAAACTGCAGCTTTCGAAAGGAAATTAATAGGCTATGTCATCTTGTTGAAGAGTGTGATTTGTTTTACCCACCATCATTGTTATTCTGGGCATAAGCATGTTAATGACAACCTGATTCTAAATTTATTAAGCCAGCATCTACGAATGAAAGAACTGGAGGGATTAACGTATGATGCTGAAACGTATGATAAACCCTAATATATATACGAGGAGATGAATTATGTTAAGATGGACGTGATTTTGTAAGAGGGGTATTATAGTAATCTTATATTTTTTAAGTTATTAGATAATTAGTTTTCAATATAAAAATTGTTTAATTGATTTTAAATAATAATCTGGGTATATTTGAGAGTTTTAAGATTTTACAAGAGTATTGAAGTAATATTATATTTTATAAGGATATATATGTAATTACTAACTTTTATAAGTGTATATACGAAATTCTGCCTAAATAAATATACAAAAGTATCATTGCCTACATACTTCAATATATCCTTTCACACATTTGATTATTCTTTTGATTTAACTCCATCTTTATTTTTTAGAAACAAGGAATTTTATTATATAAATGAGTCCCAAAGATTGACACCACAAAAATACATAATCTCAAACAAGTACATCTTAATAAGGACCCAAAAAATTTATTCAAAATCTCAAACTAATTCATATACAAGTCCTTGAACACATAATATCGCTGCCGCGTAACGCCGACGGCCCGGAGAACCCCATCTTCCTTTCTCGTTTCGTTTTACGTTTTCTTGTTCGAAAGCACGGTCGAGATTGTTTATGGTCAGGTTGAAGGTTGGTCGAGGAAGCTCTCCTTTCAAGTTTCAGAGTTTCGAAGATCGGGTTCTAGAGATCTGGGAGAGAGTTGTTCGTTTAAGTTCGTGGTTCTACAGATCGGAGGTTGTGGTTCTACAGATCTGGAAGAAGATGTTCGTTTAAGTTCGTAGTTCTACAGATCGGAGGTTGTGGTTCTACAGATCTAGAAGATAGATGTTCGTTTAAGTTCGTGGTTCTACAGATCGGAAGTTTAAGTTCGTGGTTCGTGGTTCATGGTTGTGGTTCGTGGTTCGTGGTTCATGGTTCGTGGTTCGTGTGCCGTTGCCGTGGTTCGTGGTTGTGTTTCGTGGTTCGTGTTTCATGGTTCGTGGTTCAGTGTGGTTTGTGGGTCAGTGTGGTTCGTGGTTCGTGGTTCAGTGTGGTTCGTGGTTAGTGGTCCGTGGTTCGTGTGCCGTTGCCCCCTACAGTTCGAGATTTTAGATCGGAAGTGTGGTTCGTGGTTCTTTGTTTCCTTCAAGATGGTGTGGTCAGTTGGTTCGTTTGGTTCGTTGGTTCGCGCGGTTCGTAGTTCGTGGCTTGTGTGCTGTTATTGGTTCGGGTGGATTGTTGCCCCTTCAAGTCCAGTTCGAGATTACAGTTCGTTTGCTTTGGTCGAGTGTCCAGATCAAGTTCAGATCTTGTGGTTGGTTCAGATCGTTGTTAGTTCGTGTTTCAGATCTCGTTGTCGTGGTTAGTTCGTAGTTAGTTCCTGGTTTTGTTGTGTGTGGGTTCATGGTTAGTTCGTGTTTAAATCTTGTTACTGTTTTAGATCCTGGTTAGTTCGTGTGGTTCGCGGTTAGTTCGTGGTTTATGTGAATCGTGGTTAGTTGTTGCTTGTAATGCTTTTGCATCTTGCAAAAGCTATAAAACTCTGTAATTGTTTTTGGTATGGTATAGTATTTGCCTTTAAAAAAATACTCATATGATATGTCAAAGCCAAGAAAAACCTTCAATTATAATGCAATATTACATACTCACGAAATAAATAATTATGTAAGAATCTATGTAAGCACGCACCATAACTGCCATTACCGAGAAACAATCTAGGTAAGGGAAAACTTCGAATTAAAACCGTTGAAACATCTTCCATTGTGAAGATCTAATTTTTAACTCAATTTTTATATTGTTTTTAATTAATAACTAATCAAAGCCACTTTATACCACTAGTCATCTTTCACCTTTGTCCACCAACTCCAGCTACCACTAGAAATAAATACAATCACATGTTGAAACAAGAACCAAAATCAATAATTAAAACACCTTTATCATACAAACACATTGTATTCATCCAATCTAAAACCAAACACAACAAGAATGGCCAAAAGAAGTAGATCACTTGCAAGCACCTTAAACATACACAAATACACCCTATAACAACAACCTCCGACCACCTATGATAAAATTAAATACTCATCGATATGTGCATGCAGGGATGAGTGAGAAAGCGACGAACATACACACACACTAGAGGGAATGAAATTTTGACCTAAGCCTACCCATAAAGTTAGTTTGCATATGTCAAATCTAAGTGTCAAACTATCAAAGACGGCTACGGATGTGGGGATAAAGGCAATTAAAAAATGCTTAGAAGTTGTATACCTAATTCATGAAGTTGTGGAATACTAAGACGAACACAATTCAAGATTCAACAAACTCTACAAATTGATTTAAAAAAATCTCTCTGATCACCCGCTATCATCGTTCATCATTCGGTCTCATCTCCTGTTATTCGGATACAGTTCAACATGTCTTGAAGAACAATGGATTAAAAAAACAACCTAAATCTCCAATTCAAGGTGTTCCTTTGACCTAGCGGCACTACAGTGTGTAAAATGTTTCTCTTATTAATCATGGGAGTCTAATTTTCACTTGAAACAAAAGGTTAAATTTAGGATGCATGTACGTTTTTTTAACGGCAAACACACACTCACTAAACTTACTCCTAAATCTACTATATTGTCTATAACGGAACTCGAACCCACGACCTCTTGGAGGGACACCACTTTACAACACCGGATACCGTTGGGCTAAATCCCTTTTATATGCATACAAGTTTGATGTACAGAAAAAAATATTCAATTCAAGAGATATCTAAACAGCTTAAGTTTCTTATTTTTATATTAACATGTCTACACTTTTTCTTTGTTTATTTTTCATGTATATGTAACCGTGTCTCTTTCATTTCAAATATAACCTAATTATCTTTTAATGTTTCATGTGTTATTGACTAAGTTTCACCTATCTTAGGTATTCTAACACTCACGAACAATTAAAATAAGAAGTATCTTAGTCACTTCATTATTTACTTATTTAAGTATTTGTGAGTGTTGAAATATTGAAGATAAGTGCTTCTAGCTACACACATCTTTTCCCCATACTATTTACTCTTATGATCTTATCGAAGATAAGTATCTTAGTCACTTCATTATTTACTCTTATGATCTTGTCCTAAGCCCCAGGTTGCCAAACTCCCGCCTTCCAAACCCTGAGTACTAATCCTCCTTCAGGATAACATATCTGAGATCATGTCCTCGAAGAGGGAAAGCTTTTGTAGATCTGCTCTAACTCTGTCCTCCCACCTCAAAGAAGGTCGACCATACCTCCTAGTGCCCTCATCTAACAAGGATTCTACCCTCCTAACTGGCGCAGTTGGTTGCCTCCTTTTGACATGCCCGAACCAACGCAGTCTTCCTTCTCTCAACTTCTTGATGACAGAGGTCACTCCTAGTTTGGTTCTGAAAACACCAATCTGGATATCATCTAACAAAGTCTTCCCGCAAATCCATCTAAGCATCCTCATCTTTGCCACTTCTATCCTTTCCGCTTGCGTTTTTTTCAAAGGCCAACACTCAGATCCATACAACATAGCAGGCCTAATAGCCAGTCTGTAGAATTTTCCTTTCAACTTTAGTGGTACTCTCTTATCACACAGGACTCCTGTCGCCGCTTTCCGCTTCTGCCATCCAAGTCGAATACGGTTGGTAACGTCCTCGTCTATCCTCCCTGTTTTGTGTAGTATGGAGCCCAAGTACCTAAAGACACCTGGGGTTTCAAAACATGTTCTCCTATGCGGATATCCTGGTTGTCGTCGTTCTCGGTCTTGCTGAAGTCGCAATAAAGATACTCACTCTTGCTTCTGCTGATTCGAAGTCCTGAGTCCTCTAACACTGCTCTCCACTGATCTAATCTTCTATTCAGCTCCTCTTTCGATTCTGCAACCAAGACATTGTCTTCAGCGAATATCATACACCATGGGATACCTTTGGATCCCCCTCGATAGCTCATCAAGAATCACTACGAAGATGAATGGGCTATGCGCAAATCCTTGGTGAAGGCCTCGTAGCACTGGAAAAAACTCGCTGTCTCCCACCGGTATTCTGACACAAGATAGCGTACTGGCATACATATCCTTAAGGGACCTAATATATCTCCAAGGGATCATTCTATCTGCTAAAGTCCTCCAAATTAGCTCCCTAGGGACACTATCATAAGCTTTCTCTATATCTAAGTACACCATATGCAGATCTCGTTGTCTCTCCCTATGTTTCTCCATGAGGCTTCTAATCAAAATAAACTGCTTCTATCGATGGCCTCCCTGGCATAAACCCGAATTTGTTATCTATCACTTTGGTTTCACGCCGTAGCCTGCTTTCTATCACCCTCTCCCATAGCTTCATAGTGTGGCTAAGAATTTAAATTTCACGATAGTTCCCGCAGAATACCACGATAGTTCCCATAGCTTCAAACTATGTAAAATATTAGATCTATATTTATGAATGAGCCAGATTACTTTTTAGCCATCTCTAAGAACCTTCTTACTCTATCGATATCCTATATATAATTAGGGGAGGGTTTAAACGTAAATTGTTTTTCGTACGAGAACTGCGAGAATCAATCTTAGTTATTGATTTGATAAGTTGAATTTATGGATGTAGAGTGTGGGGGATCAAGTGTGGCATAGTGCATTTGATGAATCCATGGGTATGTGATGACATTAAAAGAGGAGGAATTGGACGGCTCAGATTGATTTTCGTAATTTTCGTACGAAAAACAGTTCTCGTTTGAATTTTTGCTTATAATTATGATTATAATTATATATCCGTATTATAGATATAGGAATTGGTTGTGTGTTACTAGTAATAAATTCACCGCTTTACTTTCATGCATTTGACACCCACTGTTTGAAAATTCAAACCCGTCGTCGTCATATCTCCATTTATGCTCTAATTCTCTCTCTCTCCCTCCTCTGTATATGTATATATATATATAAGTGACACATGAAATCCATTTCTTCATATTTCATTATATATATATCAGCTCTCTCTCTCTCTCTAACTCTCTCACACACACATTACACATACATGCACAGGATTAAGCTGAAACCAAAATCAAATATAAAGGCCGGGTTAGAAGCAAATTTTAATTAGAATGGGAATATTATCGTTGATATCGGGATGGCCAGGCCCGAGTGGATTTGGATCAGCCTCCACAGCTGAACAAGTTTCAGATTCCATTGATGCTTCAGATCTCACAGTTATCATCACAGGTATTAACTACAAAGTACAAACAAATACATAAATATATGATCATCAAATATATATACATCCAACTATATATGTATATTCCGATTGATCGATCATTCTGTGTACGTACGTGATCGATCAGTACGTTTTTTATTCATCTGTTCACGCACAACTACTACGTACGTAACTGTGAGTTTAATTTGTTGGTGAAAACAAGATTATGTATATATAGTCTGATTAATTATATATATGGAGCATATATATATATGTACGCATCCTTAAATATTAGTTTTACGTGTGTGTACGTATAAATTAAAAAAACTAAAAATTTGAAAAGTCTTATATATCATTAACTAATTCGACCCATCATGAATTGAAGATGCAGTTGGGTAAGTGGGATCACCGAATTAACATGAATCAACTAATTAAGGAAATGTACGTCTCTAATTAAATATAGATGAAATCATGACAATTTCATGACGATCGAAGCTAGTGAATAATCAATTCTACTTAGTTAATACACAAAATTTATATATAAGGAAAACGGTTTTCACATATTTATATTAATCACAAGAAGTTTTTTTTATCATATAAAAAATTATAAAATATACAATATTCAAGTTTTCAATTATAATATAACAAAGAAAATCATAACGAAATGTTAACTTTTTAATTACATTAATTGAAGAATATTCAATATAATCCATACTTAATTTATAGTAATAAGGGGATAAATTTAGCCTATTTGGATCATGACATCAATGTTCCAGACTGTCTTTTAAAATTTTGAGTAAAAGGCATATTCGTAATTCATATGTGATGCTTTTACAAATTACATATAATCAGTATACTGAATCATATGTGATTGCATATTAAAATTTTAGAACTATTTTTTTTATATAGACTTCATTGAACAAAACTATACTATAATTATAAATTAATTAACTTTTGAGCATTGTCATATATATGTATCTGTTCTTGAACATAAAATCTAGAATTTTTTTTATAAATAATGAACCCAAATTGCATTTGGGTTAATAGGAGAACAAATCAACCCAAGAACGTCAAGTTAAAGAATCGTAGACATCAAGGTCATAAACAAAATTTAAATTATTTTAAACCCATATCTCCAAGTTAAACAAACAAAGATTGAAGTTTACAGATTATAAAGACTTCCAACTAAACCAGAATCTTTATATGAAGCTTAGAACATTAAATTTAAAAAAGTTAGATCTGCATCAGAAAATTTGCACATATAAAATAAAAGCAAAAGATCATATCTTAATTGGTGGTAGCAGTCATGGATAAGTAGATTACCTTCACTACTACGGTGCTTCAAAACTCCGTCATGGTACCTAGGTTTTACAACATTCTCAAGGTCTTGGGTAGAGATGGTGGTTTTCTTTAAAAAAAAATGGTAGATGTATACGGAAGAGGGTTTAATCCCTCATGTTGAGTGACTTGGGGTTCACATACTGCCCGTATAGATATCACTGCGGACCCGGCCAACTAACATAACTTTAATTCGTTGTTAAAAAAACTTGTGCTTTAGATTTCGGAGGCTGCGCCAAGGATGACCTTCAGATCAACGATTCAGGTTTTGGTGGTGGCGGCTAGGAGTGTTCAAAATAATAATCCGAATCCAAACATCAATTCTAAATATCTGAATTCCAATCCGAAATTATCTAAAAAATCGGATATCCGAATTTTCAGGTTCAGATATTAAATTTTTAAAGTTTCGGATATCCGTTATCCGAAATTTTCTTATTTTTATATTACTTATTTATTTAATTTTCTTAATAGATGCCTTCTAATATATATAAAAAATACTAACCTTCGTCAATTCAACTAAAAGATCTTAACCCTTCAATTATTAAATCTTATCCATTCATTTTATCAAAATTAAAAGTCTAATTTTGACTTTTAACAGTCAAAATTGAAAACTATTTTTTTAAACTAATTCAAAAAATACGAATAAAGTACTAGGTAATAAAAATATGTAATTACAAAAAGTTAATTACTTTTAAAAAATTTAAATACAAATCAAGTTATTTATAACAAATTTTTAATCTTTAATCTTAATCTTTAATCTTTAATAACTTTTACCAATTAGAATCTTCTATTTTAAAATGACTTCAAATTATTTTTTGAATTTTTTCTCACTAATCATCCCCGTTTATTTCCTAAATTAACAACTATTAGCATTAATCTATGAGTATATCAAATTTCTTTCAAAATTTTCTAATTTTTATGAATATTGTTTGATTTGTTATTGGTATAAAAATTTATTATATGTTTAAAATTTACATCAACAACCGATGTGTTTATACGGGGTATTAAACTAGTAGTTTTATATACATGTATCTTCATTTTGAAGCATGTTTGAGCTATTTTTTGATGCTTAAAGTTAAAATGGTTATATAGTAATTATATTTTAAAATACTTATATAGGAATATATGTTTTTCAAATTTTCGGATACTTCGGATATCCAATATCCAATATCCAATATCCAAATCCAAAATTTCAGATATCCGTAATTCGGATATCAGAAAATTTTCGTATACTGAAAACCAACCATCCGAATTTTTGGATATCTGGTTCTGAACAACCGCAGCGACAGCCATGGATAGCCTTCAGATCTACGGTGCTTCAGATCTCGGTGGTGGCAGCCATGAATGACCTTTAGATCTTAGTGATGGTGGCCATGGATGACCTTCGTCATGGTGATTGTTTCAAGAGAGTGATAGAAAATGACCTTTGTGCCATGGATAACTTCGTGCAATGATAATTCTGACGATTAGAGAGTATGTTAGAGAGAGAGAGAGAGAGAATGAGAGACGGAGAGAAAGTGAGGTTAGAGAGAGAGAGTGAGAAGTAGAGGTGATAAAAATATAAATTAGATCAATTGTGTTTGGTAATTGTAATAGAACATCTAACAACATGTCCAAATTCAAAGGTAACAGGTAAAACATGTTTGGTGATAAGGATAAGTTGTAAAATAACTAAAATACCCCTCTACATATTAACAACCAAATTTAACGTTTGTTTGTGAAAAGTACCGAGTTTGAAACAAAATGCTAACCATAAAAACTGTTAGCGTAATTTTGCAAAATTAAAAGACTAAATTCACAACCTATATACAACTAGAGAAATCGTCTATGTAATCAACTCTTTTAGATATTTATGCTTTTATGTCATGTAACATCAAAAAAAGTTTAAAAATAATTGTCAATATTAGTTATAAGTAAAGTAATTATGGTGGGTTAGTGTCACACCATGACAATTATACATAAAGGATCATAACTTACTCAATACTCTATGTTACCCCTACGTCCCGTGAGGGGCATGGGCCCCTCTACCATGATGTTTTTAGTCTAGGTCTAGGACTTGAAACAAGTGTGCATTCGGCATTACCTAATCTATTTATCAAATTTTATCATTTATATTACATTAAATATATAACTCAAAAAATTTCAACTATATGTACAATGATTCTGTTTTTGGTATGAAATTTACCTTTTTATTCAATGATTCTAGAGATTTTGTTGTGTAATTAGGTATCCATGGATATTGAACTATGTATTGCCTGGGGATTTATAAATTGTTGTATACATAACTAGATAACTTATTTATATCGTTTCTTAGATTGAGTTTTTAGAGTATAACCATATAAATTTAACCAGACAAATTCTTAGGAATGGGTTTTCGATCAAGTCATTTACATGGGGTTCAGAGTCGTGCATTTTTTTAAAGAACGTTTAAAAGCTCAAGTAAATACTAGTTAATGTTAATTCTACAACTTCATGAGGGTCGATTAATATATTTTATTCCTTAAGAATTTTTAGCGTTCATATATATCGCAAGCTTGGTTTGGATTATGCACCTGAATGAATTTGGATCAAAAGAAATATAAGAAGTTTAGGAAAATGAAAAAAATATATATATGTGCGTGCATGGTTGTGTCGTATGCAGGAGGAGCAAGCGGCATTGGGTTAGAGACAACAAGAGTACTAGCAATGAGGGGAGCTCATGTGATCATAGGTGCAAGGAACATGAAGGCTGCAAATGAAGCCAAACAACTCATTCTTAGAAACATTAATGAGAATGCCAAGATTGATGTTCTTGAGCTTGATCTTTCATCTCTCAAGTCAGTTAAGGCCTTTGCCAGTTGCTTCAAATCTCTTAATCTCCCACTCAACATCTTGATGTAAGTCTTCGATCCCATGCATCCATTTTTCATCATCTTTCACAATCTTTAATTCATCACACAACTCACAAATGTGAAACTTAATTGTTATTTAAGAAAGATTTAATGTTAAGAGTACGTGTTGGCATGTTTCTAACAAAAAAAAACTGTCCCAAATTTGCAGAAACAATGCTGGTGTTATGTTTTGCCCCTACCAGCTATCTGTAGATGGGATAGAGATGCAATTCGCGACCAATCATTTAGGTACATCGATCACTCATGTGGCATTTTATTTTGTTTTTAATCTTGATCACCATTACTAGCTAGCTAGGTTGAATGTTATATTGGGGAATGAATGAATTGAATGTTCTCAGGCCACTTTTACTTGACAAACCTACTACTTGATAAGATGAAGGAGACATCTGCAACTACTGGAATTGAAGGTAGAATTGTAAATTTATCATCTGTGGCTCATGTCTACACTTATGAACAAGGGATCAATTTTGATAAAATCAATGATAAATCTAGGTACATAAATCTAACAGTATTTTCCTATTAAAGTTGTTTAATTAGGTTACACAACTTTGTATAATCCTAATATATTATTCAATAATAATTATCCTAAACCAGCTACTCAGACAAAAAGGCTTATGGCCAATCCAAATTAGCAAACATATTGCATGCAGATGAGCTATCTCGACGCTTAAAGGTATTAGTGTGCTTTCATTTTTGGATGATTTATATATAATCTCATATTTGGCAATATTAACCAGAAAAACTGAAATGTTTTTGACATGTAGGATGAAGGGGCAAATATTACGGTAAATTCGGTACACCCAGGGTTAATAATGACAGATCTCATGAGACATTCATTCCTGCTTATGAGTAAGTGTATGCATGCTGGTATATTAGTTTTATGTTATCGGGGGAGTAAAACATATTCGTTTAAAGGATTTTCTTATTAAAATTTTACATATAAACTTAATGACAGTATAAAAATAAAATCTAGAGATTTACTAGACCACACATAGTTGTCATAAATGACAACGACAAGCAATAGCATGCTCCATCAGACCGTCATCCTCATCCTCGGCTCGTCACTTGCTACGGTAGGGTTTGTCATTTGTTTGTCATCCAAATACTCGTCGTTACCAATTTTTTATTTTTTAAACCAATCATATTAGTTTAAAATTAATATTATGTTAATCAAATAATAATAATGATTTAGTGTAACAGGTTAGTCATGATAATCATTAATATAACCTCTTATTCATGAGATAGTATAGTAATAATAGTGATAGTGACATTAACGAATGTATAACGTGTGGACTTAAATGCAAATTTAACAAAATTCTGTAAAGTCTTATTTCCAAGGCCCTTTCATTCTTTCAAATAGTGTAGAATTAAAACACCCACACATGACACATTTACTGGAGTACTAGTTGGGACCACAGACCAAACATAAAATTTTTATTAAAAAACAAAAAAAAAACTCTCTCTCACAAAGACAAATACGCTATTTGTCATAAGTAAATGACTAAAATGTACAAATTTCTTAGATATAGAAAGGGGGAAAAAAACTTGTTAAGTATTGTATATATGTACTTTTTGGCAGGGATTTTGAAGCTGTTCAGTTATATCCTCTGGAAAAATGTTCCGCAGGTACTTTTTACTCTACTTAATAGTTAGCAGATATGCTTGCATCAGACAACTTAAGTGCGGGTATACAACTTCAGTTTTTTTTTTTTATAACTTTCATAATCGATTCAATGTATGTAGTGAGCATTATAACAAGGTTAATTGTATAAAATGGTAACTAAAAATCATAGGGCAAATGTGCCGAGAAAGGTAATATATATATATATCAAAATTTGCTAATAAAGGTAACGTGTAATTTTTATGCCGAGAAAGGATTATAAATTTTAATTTGTTATAAAATAGGATAGTAAATTTCAATTTTGCATAAAAAAGATTATAAATTTTAATTTGTTATTAAAAAGAGTATAATGACATGCTAAAAATTGGTCAAGCTTCCCTTTTCATTAGAAATCAAAATTTATGATCATTTCTTGGCCACAAAAATTGAACATTGCCTTTATTGGAAAATTTCGATATATAGGTTACCTTTCTCGGCAATTTGCCCAAAATCATACACAAAAAAAGTTGTTTGTATAGAATGGATATATTTTGAAAGTTGATTGTATCATTTTTATAAAACAAACTTGATTATATACAACGGTAACTAACTAGAAATTGATTGATTTTTTATTCAATCAAACTAACCCAAATTTCCTTTTTTGGATTATTATTTCTTGAATATTTAATTGCTGATAGTAGGGGTTGAATTTACATTTACTAAATTCATGGGGTTTGTTGGACACATGTGTTGTCATTTATGTGTGTAGGGTGCAGCAACAAGTTGCTATGTAGCAGCGCACCCAGACCTGAAAGGTGTGAGCGGAAAATACTATGTGGACTGCAATGAATACCCACCAAGCAACTTTGCAACTGATCCTCAATTGGCCAAGAAACTATGGGACTACAGCCAGAACCTGGTCAACTCTCTTCAGCACTCTTAATAATTATATATATATATTCTTGTAAGACATAGTTATAAAGTTCGGTTTATGTTTAACTTGAAAGTTGGAACTTAAATAAGGCTTACTATGACTTTAGTTCATGTGGTTCTCTAATATGTTAGTTTTGTTTTAGTCGTTGTAATCTTTAATATTTCAAGTATCTTGTGAGATTATTATTAATAAAATTTGGGTAATAAGTCTAGAATGAATGTCATATCAAAGCTCTAGCTTTATGTTTTCTTTTTTTGTTGTTCACAACAAAATAAAAAAAATAAAACTGTTGTTGTTTAGCTCAAGACAAATATCTTATTTGATGTTCCTATGGTTTCGCTTGGTTTTTACCGGTGGTGGTAGGGGTGAGATCGGTTTAAAAACCGGACAGGACCGGAAAAAACCGAATCGGACCGAAACCTGAAATGTAGAGAAAACTAGGACCGAAGACCGGACCGACTAGTCCCGGTCCGGACCGGTCTTGGTCCGGTCCGGTTCGGTTCGTCAGTTTTTTCGGTCTTTTAGTTGTTTTTTACATTTTTCAAACAAAACCGGCCCGGACCGAAACCCGAAATCTATAAAAAACAAGGACCGAAGACCGGACCGACCAGGCCCGGTCCTGACCGGTCTCGGTCCGGTCCGGTCCGGTTTATTGGTTTTTTCCGGTCTACCGGGTCCCATGCTCACCCCTAGGTGGTGGTGTCAAACCGTTTAGATAATGAGTTAAAACGGGTTGTATTAGAATGTGTCGAAATGGGTCGAGTTGAAAAGTAACTATTTTACGTTTGTGTTGTTTAAATGTTATACAATTAGACTAAAAAATATAGTGACACACGACGTCATCACCCAAACTAATGGTAGAGAGTCAATGCGAGGAAGACAGACGTGACGGAAGAAACATGGTATCATAAAATATTTTATAATGATGAAACTAAGATATTGGTTAAATATGATATTTTGAAATGTTTTAAAGCATAAATATAATATTTATAAATCAGAGTGAGCAAAAACATTATATTAAGATTTAAGAAGATAATAACATCAACATTTATGTAAAATCAGTAATATATAAAATATTTTATACATATTATAAAATATGATTACTTAATTTAAAGTTTAATATTAATTTATATTACAAGAGTTGAATTCAATATAGTTCATCTTTTTTGTGTAGTCTTGAGGGACAAATCTCAGTCACACGATCAACAAAGCGTTTTCCGGCGAACCCACCGTCGGATCATCGTGATTTTTGGTGAGGGTGATCGGTTTTAACTCCCCTACAAGACTATGGAGCCTGATCGTCCTCACGATCCTCCATTAACGAGAAATCGAGCAAACTCCGACCACCATGGCCGCCGCTGCAAAATCCGACCACCATGGCCGGAGTTAATGGTGGTGGCGCACATGATTCAACTAGGTTTGATGAGAGGAGTTCAGATCTGGTCTCGGATTCGTCATTGGATGCTTCAAAAAAAGATCCGGAGTTTTATTTCTCAGATCCGGCGCCGACGAGGCCAAATTCGCCGGCTGCCGGAGTAGTTCAGGGTGGGGATGGTGGTGGTTCAACTCGGTTTGATGACAGGATTTCAGATCTGGTCTCAAATTCGTCATTTGATGCTTCAAAAAAAGATCTGGTCGGCGGCGGTGGCGGTGGTGGTGTCCGACAGTGTGCAATCACATGTGATTGTGGCTCCAATCACATGTGATTGCGTCGCCGGAGGAGGTGGCCGGAGGTGATGGTCGGTGGTGGTGGTTATCGGTGTGCAATCACATGTGATTGTGGCTTCAATCACATGTGATTGCGGCGACCGGAGGTGGTGGTCGGCGGCTGTGGTGGTGGCCGGAGGTGATGGCGGTATTGGTGGTTGGCGGTGTGCAATCACATGTGATTGTGGCTTCAATCACATGTGATTCTGTCGCCGGAGGTGATGGTCGGTGGTGGTGGTTGGCGGTGTGCAATCACATGTGATTGCGGCGGCCGGAGGTGATGGTCGGTGGTGGTGGTTGGCGGTAATCACATGTGATTGCGGTGGCCGGAGGTGGTGGTCGGCGGCAGTGGTGGTGGCCCTAGGTGCTGGTGGGCATTTGCCTTTTTTTTATCCTGTGGCTGAGATTTGTCCCTTGGGACTACACAAAAACTTTGGACTATATTGAACATTTCACTATATTACAAACAATTATACTTTAATTATCAAAGTCTTTATTATAGATTTAATACTAAAAAATGTATTTAATAAAAAATCAACCTTAATAATTCTCAAAAAAAATGTACGAACCCTTGTATACAAATTTTGTTTAACGTTTTATACTCAAAGTATAAGTTTTTTTTTTGCATAAAGTACAATGGCCTTGAAACATATTTTAGGTATATAAGATATTTTATAATTTAAGAAAGGTATATATGAAATTTTCTCTTAATATAATAAGTCAAAATATTTTAAATAAATGAGGTATTATATTTACTTCAAAATATATTTACATTAGTTTGACTTTTAAAAAGTCCATATTGAATCTTCAATTTTAAATAAATGAATGTCAAGATTGTATAATTGAAATTAATTTGTTAAATTAAATATTAGAATTGTATAATAAATTTTATATCAATTACTCTTTTAGTTATAATAACAATAACTAATAACAATTGTGATTAGATATCACAAAAGAACTACAATATCATTATATATATGGTTTTTTCTTACTAAATTAAAAGCTTTTGTGTAATCTATATACCCTTTGCCTTTGAAAAACTTTTAACCAACTTACAGTCTTTCACGACGAACCCATCATAATTTAATATTATTACTAGTGAAATGACACGTGCACGCACGGGTAAGCTTTAAAAAAACAAAACATTTAACATGTAATAAAGCATAAATAAAATATATAATATAATATAAACAAAGAGAATCATATTCATAGAAATAATAACTAATAAAAAAATATTTAACGAATGTTCAAAAATTGTATTAAGACAGGGCTTTCATATTTTCAGTAGTACTTCTTTGTATACTACATTCATAATTTTATTTGTCAGGCTACTATTATCGTCACTAAGATGAAACTTTGAGAGAATTAAGTATATTTGGTGTGTACAATGATTCTTAAACATGATATGAAAGTTCGCCTTAAATCCTTAACATATATTATCTAATCGGAATATAATACCTCTATAGTGTTTAATATTGATACCATGTAATCATTTATGTGTTCAACCTCTTCATTTGTTAGAACAAAATTATTATCTCTTAAAAATAATTTAGATCAAAAAGATGTTCATTGATATCATGTAATCATTTATATTTTCAACCTCTTCATTTGTTAGACGCATACGTGATATACGGTTGGTCTTAATTATCTATATAAAATATTATTATTAAAAACATAGTAAAAATATGAGTCAAAAATCTAAATATAAATACTTAATACTTCTTAATTTTAAAATCTTATAGATTATTTTAAAAAATAATTGAGTTAAAATTTCTCATTGTTATTACATAAAATTTGAATTATAAATTAAACGAATACACAAATCACTTCGTTAGCTTACGATAATATCGTCTCAAAATTTGGATGTCATGCTCATAATCTTCTTATTTGACATGTAAAGCACTGACGCTTAATTACTTTTAAATCGTGTGATTAGCAATACCTCACACTTTAACCAATATTTTATATGAAATCGTTGGCATCGAAAAACATATTAAGAGTTTAACGTTGTATGATTATGTCAATGAAAAAGATAATTGATTTAAATATTCACAAAAATAAACTATCTCATAGAAGATACTATATCTCACTAATATGTTGTAGATATATATTATCATATATTCTAAGCAAAAATAACTCATAAAAAGGATTAATGATTTAGTGATTTATAACATAAAAATTAGCCATAAATATGTTCACCGGTTTATAGTTTTAAAGAAGATAAGCAAGAAAAATAAATATTCTCATTTAGAAAAAGATTAAGTGTCATTGTGTTTCAAATACAAAATTAAAGATAGTAACTCCCTTTTTTCAATAGTTATAAAATATACTTTTTACTAATAAAAACGTATTATTTTAGTTTTGTGCTATTACGGTAAATTTTACATCAAAATGTAGATAAAAATGAGACGATTATAAATATATAATTATATTTATACCAATCATAATATATTAAAAGTTATAAAAGAAAAACTACAAATATATACAATTAATTAATTAAATACATTCCTTAAATATAAATATATAATTTATAAAAAACACCCCCTATATATTTTGCTCCCTTATAATTTGTTCCATATACTTTTTCAATAACTATTCTAATAATAGAAGTCAAAATTAAAAAATTTGGTCAAAATTGAAAAAATAAAAGGTTTTGATTAGTTAATTAAATTTTATTTATGAAATCTTTCATATATTTGATTTTCTTTTAATATATATTAGTTTATTGACCCGTGCACGCACGGGTATTTCGGAATGAGATATTAAAATTTTTAAGTAAAAATAATGCAGTAAATGAAATATCACCTTTGTGATGAGAATATACTAATCTCAAAAAAGTGTCATATTACAGTAAAATTTATATCAAAACGTAGATAAAAACGAGACAGTCGTAAATATATAATTATTTTTTCTCTAAACAAAATATATCACAAGTTACTAAAAATAATTTATAAACAACTTATAATTAATTACATTAGTATACAATTTTTATAAAACTCCCTCATATTTTCTTAAAACCTCCTTATATGTTTCATAAAACTCCCTCAAAATATTCATTTAACCCCCTCCCAATAGATTTAAAATTAATATTTCAAAATTTAAATTGAATAATTTGACATTAAAATTTCTTTTTTAATCTTTCCAAAATTGTTTTGAGAATGAAATAATTTTGAAATTGAAGGTTATGATTGGTTAATTAAGACTCAATTTATGGTTATTTTTAGAAAACTTGCATGCCTTTTATATATAAATATATAGATAGATAGATAGAAGATAGATATAGATAGATTGTTTAATTTTACTTGGTTAAGTATAACTTAAATCACATCAGGCCAATTGCTATTTAAGATTCCTGTTTACTGGAGTCTGGAGGAAGGTTTAAAAAAATTGAGTCAACTCTCACCCCTTTCTACTCGTGACCGCCTTCACCCCACCAATAATGTGACTTCCCCTTTCGTCACACGCGTGGGGAGGATCTGCATATGAATGAATTTAAGCCCAATTCACATGTACCCTTTATTTAAATCTTTTGGTATACCAATTACACCATTAACATAACTTGCAACAACCTATTAGTAAATGGGCTGAAAGAGATAACAACGAAAAACTTGAAATATAACTGCTTGAGGGGGAAATAAATAGTTGCTACAGCCAAACAATATGATAAATAACAACTTAGAAGGAGGGAAGAATGAGCACCCGGTTTTCCATTGAAATACACAGCTGCTACAATCAAACAGAAACATAAATAACTGAGAAGAAATGAAGATTGAGTAATTTCTTGATAGG
The DNA here is from genome assembly GCA_947179395.2 of Pulicaria dysenterica. Taxonomy (NCBI): domain Eukaryota; kingdom Viridiplantae; phylum Streptophyta; class Magnoliopsida; order Asterales; family Asteraceae; genus Pulicaria; species Pulicaria dysenterica. The sequence continues at coordinate 62,141,635 of OX359295.1, forward strand.
CATGGACTTATCAAGCAGGATTTGAGAACACCTTTTCTACTTTGAGCACAAGAAATAGAAATGCGGCTATTGACAACACTAGTGCAACAAGCATAAGTAACAACATGGATAACAGCGAGATGTATGGGCTCAAAAAGAATACAACCGCAATCGAACCACTCTGCCATAGCTTCAGTTGTGCAAATGTTCCTTCCTGTTCATGTTGATAATAGAAGAGATGTTAGAATCCAAAATCATGTGGTTGATACTATTTGGGAGTAAAGGATAATAAGAACATTTGATCATGTTCTTTTATATGAAATCATCACATATTTGATCATGTTACAAACGGATGTCTGATAAGTATAAAGATAACTGAACAACAAAGAAACATTTAAATCCTCTATTTTACTTGGGATGAAACTGCAAACTAACCTTTCTGCTACACATGATAGTTACTAATAGAGGTGCCAAATTGGGTGGGTCGGGTGGGTTGTCTAATGTGCAGGTTGAATAAAATGATCAAGGAGATTCCATGCATAAGGATTATACGTTTGGAGACTTTCAAAAGCACATTTCCTTTCAACTAGTACTTTTTAAAATCTATTTACCACATTTAACAAGTTAGAGATAAAACTTAACCAAAATTGACTCATTCATTACATCTAATTGCTAGAGAAACGGGAAGTATTGTTGGGTTTACGGAGCCCATGATTCGAACTTTTTACCAGAGTATCACGGCATCACCTCACAGTTGTAAAAAGAAACATAGCACCAATAGTACATGTAAGAAGTTAGTTGAAATACATAAACACTGTGTTTCTTATTTTTGTTCCTAAAACCATAATAAAGCAATGAAATTATCAATCTTAACAGTAACATATTAGGTGTGTTATTTCTTGTTTGTCGTATAAGTGGATTCATGAATGATTGGACATCAATAATACAAATGCAAAATCCAAAGAAAGAATATTGGATAGTTATTAGCTACACAAGCAGTTCTTGCTAGTTTCAGGATTCTATTTATTATCAAACCGGTCCTGTTCGCATTTAAAGCAACATAATATATCGCCAAATGAACATATGTTTGCTTCAGACGGAAGTTCATTACCATGTTGTGCTTAAAGAGCATTGCCAGCAAAGCATTAAGTTGTGTCATGAGCACCCCATCACCAATTCCCCATATCGCTGCAATGAGAAGTGGGTATACTAAACCAAGAACACCAGTTGGTTCACTGCAAAAGAGTGGCAGCAAAATGGAAGAATCAGGAACCTGAAAAAAGGAAGAGAATCTACTATTTACTTCTTTACAAAGCTCAACAGGAGAGTAGTAAAACCTGTAATTTAGCAGCCAGATCAATATACCACCCTGAAGAAAGGCTCCACCAGAAACAATTAAGGTGATAGATTTCAGACCTGATGTAAACCGACCAGCAGCTAAAGAACACTGAGACAAAATTCAATTGTAGGTAGTCAGTAAAGTAAAAACTAAAGCTTAAAATCACATAATAGTTCGTAAAATGACACAAACAGTGCTCTGTGTGATCTTCAGAACCTCGGAATCAACACCTAGAGTATATAGGGCGAGTTTGGATGTGTGTTCTCAAACTGATTATGTGTTATAGAGTATCAGGATCAGATAATCAGTTGTAATAGAACGTAAGAACGGACTGTAGAAGATAGTCTATGGACGTACTTATACCATTTGAAGTAACAACAATAAGATAATCAAATATTTGAGTGTTTGGCAAATTCCTATTATATATGAATTAATAGATCAAAATGAACAAAAAAGACATTTTCATGAAAAAAGCTGTAAGACGTCATATAAAATGGAAGTATAAAGTCGTGTCAGATCAGGACAAAAGAAGTGGTATATGTTGAAACTAAATATTTGACCTTTCAATAATCAAAAGCAGAATCTATTAATCCAAACAAAATTTTGATTAAATGCATCTATTCCAAAATGCAAATCCAGACACCTCCTTATTCCCTTTATCAATTTTTAGCATCATGCTCAGAATGAAAAAGAAAAGCATCAAAGAAGGGGACATCTTATACATAAAAAAAAAAAAATACTAATCCAGGTTCCACCACTTACAATCGCATCAAAAGCTCCATATACAGCCATAGCACCACCGACACCAGACTCACCAAGAGATGGCTGAACGTAATATTTTGTAAATTCTGCCCTACAATGATGGATAGAATCCAAAATTAACTGTAAAAGAATGAAATGAGTAATTATAATCATAGCATCATAAATTGCGCTCACATTTCCTTACCAGACAAATGCTTGTTGTAGACCCGAAAAGGCTATAAGTGGGATGATCAATAACAGCCTTGTGTCACACAGAGGGGTTATTACTTGCTTCCACAATGATACTAGGGAAGTATACAAACTGAGAGAAGAATCTCTATCTCCCTCACTTTCTTCACCATCCCTTTTCTTTAAGAAAGCCATCAGAACAGTTCCTAGGGTCATGCTGCCAAGAAAGACGGTGAAAAGCAAGGTTGTGCCACTGGTACTTCCCTCCTGCAAATAATCAAATCTTTTTATATATCATAATATGACACTCAAAAATTCAAAATGTATCATCTATCTCAGTGCTTTCATCATATAATCTTCATATATACATAAAATGGTGTTCATAAGGGTTGTGCACTTGTGCCAACTTGAGCACATCAAGATTCTAATCACAAAAATCATACAGAAAGAATGCCAACTTCTGTACGGTCAATGAAAACAAACCATCTAGAATCAACAAGAGAAATCCATCTTTTTTCTCATATATGAGCCAAAAAGACCAAACTTTTTGAGTGATTGTATAAACTATTTCTTAGCCAACGGCTCTAGCTGTTCAGTTTGTGTTTCCTTGTCAATTTACACTGATAAATTTCAATTACAAAAATAAAACTGAAATTACATTAAAGAGGGATCTTCATCACTCTAATAGAATATAAGAGTTATAAATGTGACAGAATTTTCCAGCTTCAGCAATACAAAAATACAAGCTCATCAAAAACCATGACCTGCAAGTTCCATTTTAGATATGTTCATATTTCCAACTCAATAGAATTTCGTCTTCTTTTTGTCGGTTACTAATACATTAGACCACAAGGGAAGGTAAACCAAATAAGCTATTTATGATTGTTACAAGAGTTTTACCGCTTCATCATCATGATGTTGATGCTTAACATGGTTTTTATCTTAATCAAATGGTGACTGTCGTCAGTTTATGGTTCTTCTGGTATAAGGGACTTATTTTCCATATAATATATACAATTGTTCAGCCCTAATACAAATGATAAAAATACGTATTTATCATTTAATTATCCATGTATTAACTAGATAGATTGCCTGCTCATTTTCAATTTTGTTTAGACCTTAAGAAATATTCTCCCTCAAAATAAAAGTAATAATGTTCGCTGTTTTTATGCCCTAGCTAATTACTTTGGATCCCACTAATCCACTATTATCATTTTGATATGCCTTCTTAGACTCTTGGTACAAGTTTATAGTCACTGGCATTTCAAAGTGACACCAACTATATTTTAAGACACATGAAACTCCAACGTTTTGAAGTTATATGATATTTTCTCATATAAAAGAAGAAGATTAAAATGGAAGACTTGCGTGTAAGAAGCCAACTTATTGGTATAACTTATAGTTGAAGATCTTACCGCTCCATCCTTCAACAGTGCAAGAGTCAGAAGATTTCCAACTAGCTGACAATTTAATACAAAAGGAAATTTTTCTATCAGTTGACGGCATTTACTGTATTGCTTAAAGTTTGAGACTAAAAAGGTAAAATAGTTTAACAAGTACAGAGAGAGTTTAACTAGCACCTGATGACCTGCAAAAATTCCCCAAAACTCTCCATTGAAGTGGCCGACTACAGTTCCTTCATGTAGCTTGTGATCATTTGCCTGGCTCCGTGCAGCAGATGTAAGGTATGTCCCCTGAAATACGAAGAGTCGAAGACATTAAGAAATAGTTAGCAACATATAAAAAACCAAAAGTAGAATAAAACATCGTGAAGCAGCAGTGTTAATCCCCTGAAGTTTATTAAAAGCAAGTTCAAAGGTTAGTCCCCATACTTAAAGTTGTATCATGTTATAAACCACAACCACCGCCATACCCAGTCCCACCTAAGTGGGGTATGTGGAGGTAAGATGCAGACAGTCTTACCACTACCCGAGAGTAGAGATATTTGCTTCCTTAAAGACATCCGGCTAACCATATATCGTTTAAAATTGTAAATTATGAAAATGGGTATGCTACAATATTAGGTGATAGATCGTAAAAGCCTTTATATTGTATGATGTTGTTATATTTTATTTCTTTTTCTTTTTTCCTCTCTTTTTTCAATGTTTATCTTTTATATTTATTTTTGTATTATTATTAATTATTATCATTATTAAGTTGTAGGTTCCTTTTGTTTTTTACTATGTAGCTATGGGTAATCCACTGAGACTCACAAGTAGAAGCATATAGCTATATAAGTGATCTAACACATTTCGGCTTAAGTAAACTCTAGTCTCTATATATACACACACTCCCACCTACCTAGTCACAAAATTAATACCTACTTATATACATAAGAAAATGTAGTCAGATGCTTCAACCCTAGATCCTAATTCTTCTTCACCATGTAAACTTATCATGTACAAATTTAATTTTTATTAACAGTAGAAGATCTTGAAAGTACAATTTTGTACCTCACCAACCCATAATATAGCAGCAGCAAATCCGAGGTACAAAGAAGCTGGCACCAGTGTATACCTATGAGGGAAGAAAATAAAAAATGTCATAGTCCAGAAAAATTCACAAATTGACAGAAGAATCTATTTGCAATCGGGAAGGAATGTCATACACAATTTTTGTTATTAGCACAACACAACAACAGTTCCTTTTGTATCCTCTCACCACTTACTTCGTTATGAATATCAGTGTAGTGTTTTAGTTATGTCAGCTGTCTTTCTTAAAGTGCATAAGAGTGGTACTTCTGTTTGTACTGCTCAAAAGCCAAGCAGCACCTCATTGAATGACAGAACTATGGAAGAAAGGAAACTTGTGATGGTGAGTATTTTAAGAAAATGTCCATTGGAAGTAGGAACTACAGCACATCGCCACTTTTTTTTCTTTCTCTGGCCATATTTATTATGAAGTATAAGTAAATTTGCGGAAGAGGAGTATGGGATGAGAGATAACTTGAATACATATTATTCTAAATAATCACTGGCCACTCAAAGAACTTCTTGGTATAGAACCATACAAACTGGCCATTGGGGAACATATCCCCCTACTTGTAGAAACAGGAAGTTGTTAAAACACGATTATCAGATCCAGTGCATTCTTTAGAAGAAACAAGGATTAGTATGTCATTGCCAACCTATGTCCATGACAGAGGCTACTGGTTGACATTTTTCTTAATCATACGGAATTAGGTGGGCTATGGGAAATGGCTAAAATGAATTTAGCAATTTATGAAGTGAAGTAATAAATAAATTTAAACCAGGAATGTTATAGTAGTGTTCCAAGAATACCAATTACCAAGATGGTTTTAAATTTGCAGCTATGTACAGCCAATAACCAGTAGTACCAAGAAGCAGAGCATTCTTTGATCCAAGCTTTCTAACCACAGAAGAGGCAAACAGCGAAGAAACTGTGAAAGATGTGTACAAGATGCCAAGAGAAATAGTTCCCAGATCTCCATCCTGTAATAACAAAACATCTAATGATCACATAAAAGAAATCCTGACATTTGGAACAGTTCACAATGTATTCTCAATTAAAGCAAAGATAAAATTAGATGTATTTGATAGCTACAAGATGATCCTGAATAACATTACATGCTTGTCAAAAAAAGATCTACCTAGTTAATTCTGATATATCTGTTATAGTTTGATTCCTCAAACCACAATTCAAGACGGCCTGCAGGCCAGTTCAATGTTAACCATAATTAGACCATCAAATAAAGATAATATACAAGAGACTAGGCCTCTCCATTACCCACAATTGTGCACCATTCATATCTTATTCCCCTCCTTCAATCAACTACAGTAACATATATCCACTAAATTAACTTTAGAAAAGAATAAGAAATGCATAATGCCTGGAAGTGTTTTATGTAGTGATGCTCTTATTTTTAATATCTCTTGCTGACCTCTTTTCAACATGTTTATGTTAAAAAGGGAAGTTTGAACTAGTATGTTACTAGTCAGTAAAGAAAGAAAGAAAGAAAGAAAGAAAGACCTAGGTACTTAAAGTTTATGTATCTCATACAAAAGAGAATCAACCAACCATCTGCAGGTCACCCGATTATGAACTTTACACTACAGACAGAAAAGTAAACTAACTTATAGTACAACCCTTGCAGAGTGCATGAAGCAGGGACACGGTACCCATTGGTCTAAAGGGTCAATTGTATACTGCTAAAATGCTACCTTGTAACCAAAGTTTGACTTTTTTGGTCAAACATTAGGACTCCTCAAATTCAAATTGTTATGATATGTTGCTGAATTTAAGTGAAGTGTTTTCGCAATATCATTTAAAATCCGTATCAATCTTCGGTATGTTTGACCTAAAAAGGCGGAAATATAATACGAAGTCTCAACAGTTTACATAAGCATGTCTAGTAAATCGAACACGTTATATAAAATGAAAATTCAGAAACAAGAAGAAATTAAACAAAAGGACGCACAGTATTAATTGTACTCTGCAAATTCTGAGCAGCACCGTAAGCGAGGAAAATCAACAAGAACGCCCAGCTCAGAACATGAATGTCTCTGCCATGATTAAGAATTTGATTACCAGCTTGATTTTGAACAAGTGGTGATTCTTCATCGGAAGCCATCTAGTGGTTCAATTAAGAAATGATCGGAGATGTGTACAGTATGAGCACTGAGCACATCAACTATACAGAATCATAGATATAATCGGTTCGTGTAAACTGCAAGACATAAAAAACAAGGCGATTGGGAGTGCCGGCGAGAGGAGAAGATATTAAATAGAGTTAATTGCACCAATGGTTCTTTAAGTATTCAAAAGTTGCAACTTTAGTTTTTTTTTTCAAAAAGTTATAGGGATAGTCCTTTAACTGTCCAAAAGTTACATCCATGGTCCTTTTTAACAGTTTCCGTTTGTGAGATCCGTTAAGTCAGGGGTATTTTAGTCATTTTATCCTTTTTTGTGATTTTTTAATTACTTTTAAATACTTAATCTTTTTTTTAAATGAATACAACTTAAACACATACACACCTCTCACTCTCTCTCCCTGCACACACAGATACACACACATACACCTTCACCGCCACTCCTCTAACCATCAAGACACCGCTTACCTCCACCTCGGCCATCACTACCGCTACCTCCGCCGCTGCCATCACCGCCACCACCTCTGCCACTACCATCACCACCGCCAAGAACACACAAACACATACACATACACATACGCACACACTCTCTCTCATTCGAACTGCATTCACAATCACCACGGAACCACCGTTGGAACCACCGCCAAGAAAATCCTAAATTTGGGGTTAAGGGCAGAGAGATCGAGAGAGATCGATAAATTTTGAAGTTACAAAACTTGAAAACCCTAGATCTGGGTTAAGGGCAGAGAGATCCAGAGAGAGATAGTGAGATCTGGGTCAAGGGTTTTCTCTTCTTTGAGATCTGGGTCAAGGGTGATAGTGAGATTTGGTCAAGGGCAGAGAGATCAAAAGAGAGATAAAGAGATTGAAACCCTAGATGGTGGTTCTTTGGAGACGTCGCCGCCTTCGCCACTGCCGCCAGCGGCAGCGTAACAAGAGGAAGCACGGGAGTAGGTGATCGTGATGAAAGCTATGGCAATGATTACGACCATAGCTATCAATGGCGGGCTGAACCGAACAGGAGGTTTTGAAGGGAAATGACACGTGAATTGTGGTAAGTGGTAGTTTGAATACATAGATTTAGGTGTAAAATTGGTTCTTGTTTGCTGCGTAAGGTTTAACCAGAAACCCTAAAAGATCTACGATTCTTTCAAACCCATGTGTGCGGCGGTGGGTGGTGGTGGTTTCCGGTAGAGTTGGTGGTGGAAGTGGTGGTTACCGATAGAGTATGAGAGAGAGTATGAGAGACTGACAGTATAGAAAATTAATAGTCATTTGAGAGAGAGAGACTGACATGCTTCTTATTAATTAATTAACAATATTATTATAATATAATTATTAAGAAAATTAATAAAAAAAGAAGGGTAAGGGGTATAATAGTCATTTGACAAAAACTAACAGAATTAATTAACGGAAAACGTTAAAAAGGACCATTGGTGTAACTTTTGGGCAGTTAAATGACTATTTTTGCAACTTTTTTAAAAAAAGGATTAAAGTCGCAACTTTCGAATACTTAAAGGACCATTAGTGCAATTAACTCTATTAATTATTATAAATGGTATCGGAAGAATCTGAATGTGTAAAGAATATAGTTAGTGTAGGGGCGATGCGAAGGGACCAAATTGCTTACAGGTCTGTTTAGCAGGGATGGGTTTGGTAAATTTGCTTGTTCCTTTTAACAGGAAATTTTGTTAATTCAGGAGAGAGAAGATAAGACGGAAAATCATTCCTGCCTCTCACGATTTGTCCGGTGCCGTCTACTATGCCTTCAATTTTATTTCCTTCTTCTTCCGTCAATGATTTAATCGGTAATTTTAAGTACACCTACAAAATTGATTTATTTAAGATAAACTTATGTTTCACTAACTTGTAACATAATATTAAAAATATTGTATTTTTAATGGATTAATCAATTTTTATAAGTGAATAAATCATCTCTCTTTTCAGATACTTTAAACCTTAAAATTTTCATTAAAAAATAACAATTTTTTAAAGTTTTGTATAATTTTTGATTTTATCCATTCTACTTATTATATATATATTAGTTTTTTTACAAAACTTAACAAAAGTTAATGAGTTAAACCATTTCTTAACAAAAATTCAAGGGTTATATCACTTGAAAAAAAACTCTTAAGATTTATATCAAAAAAGAGACGTGACTTTGAGAATTAAATTATAACATATTCAAACTTTAAGGTAAAACCGTTTAAAAAAAACTTTGATGGTTAAATTCAAACTGAACTAAAACTTTGATAATTAAACCATTATTAACCTCTTTTTATACTACTTGTCAAATGTTTTTTTTTTTCATTTATGATATTTTATATTCTCAAATTATTACAGACATCACTAAAATTATATTTTATATCATACATTTTTATAAACATATCACTAAATAAAAAATATAATATATACTTAAACTACTCATCTAATACACCGATTTCTAATTAATCTACTTTTCTTATAAAAAGTTTAAATTTAATCAACATACCTCACAACCAGATTACAAATATATAGATCATGTGAGAAATTTCTTACATGTTATGATGAAAATTTGACATCCATAAGATTGAAAAAAGACGTCTCTAAGGTCCAGTTTGTTTTACCGTAATGTGAAAAAATGTAATGGAATTGAAATCAAATTTCGTTGTATATTGTGTTTGGTAACATTATTTGGAAAGGAATTACATTCTTTGAAGTATTAATATTCATTTAGGTAGAGGAATGTCATTCCATAACTAAAATGGATGGAATTAAAATCATTTACATTCCTTCGCATTACGGTGAAACAAACGGGACCTAAACATATTACTAAATCCGATAAGTTTCTCTTATTGATATTAAGATTCTTGAAGATATCAAACCTAATAACAGCACTAACACAATAGCCAAGACTATTAAACATTAACGTAAAAGTCTACATGGTTTATATTATTGATGTGATCAAGTTACGTTAAAGAACAAACTAGTCAGTTTTTCCTACTGTCAATTTTAGTAAAAGAGTTTAATTACGCTATTTTTGTTCGATTTTCAAACGTATTAATAGATATCAAGATGAATTCAACATGTAAAAACGTCACAAGACGACCTTCAAATTTTCAAGAAGGCTTTAAGTGTGAATTGGAATATATATATAATTTGTCAAGGCAAATGATTAATGAATAAAACCAAAGTGTTTGGCCTACATATTGCGGAAAAACTTGTTAAAACCTAAATGAAGACGGAACTTACGTATACATTATTTTGCATATTCCTGGACCCGCTTATTAATTAGTATACATAGATAATTATTATTTCACAAATCTTTTATTTGGTTAGGTGGAATATCAACATGCATGAAGTCCAAGACAATAGATACAAAAGTATCAAAGACGACACATGAGCATCCTTTAAATTGGCTCCAAACATAATATATAATATAAAACGATGCACTTTGGCGTTATTCAAATATTCACATAACTAGTTTAATACCCCGTGAATAAACACGGGGATTGTTAATTTGAATTTTAAACGTTCAAAATGGTGAAAACAACGTCAAAACCCAAACCATCAATTGAAGCATTGACGTAATGGATGCAAAACGTGATTTTTGATACGAAACGTGATTGTATTTTTTATACAAATCATCGATCATTATTGTTACAAGTAGAACCAATATGATCAAACATTTATAGGTGATAATTTACAAATACTTTGAACTTATTATAATATTCTTTAAATAATAAAACTAATAATTTGATTAATATAATATTTTGAAAATATTAAGATTACATAAATAAGATTTAATTAATTAAGGCAATAAATCAATTAATTATGATATTTATCCAATTAATAGTTTTGATATACGATTGTTTAAGTTTTAGTTGTTTATAATGTATTGATATTTATTATTAATTTAATTAAGGTTAACTTTATCAAATTCATATTAGTTTAACTCTAAAAAGTCAAAGTCAAAATCAAAATTTTAAAATTAAAGCAATCAACGGTTAAGATTAACTTCATTTATTAAATGAATGGTCTATATTATCTAATAAATTTTTTGAAATTAGTCTTTTATATATATTAGAAGATTATTTCATGAAAGCCGCTCATATATTTAACATTTATTATAAGTCATTAATGGTAAGTATTTAATTTAATTTTACTTAAAATGATTCTAGACAAAAATATATAAAAATATTATCGCATATTTTTAGCTATATAAGATATCTATCGAGCTAATTACACCACAATATCTAGTAGTAAAAACATATGATGTTAGAGATCTTCTCTTATACAAAACTCCAACATAACCGAAGTCAATAAGTCCTTTCTCCAGAACTTTTAAGTTTTAAATTGTAGACACGTATTAAAAATACCACCTAAGTATAAGACAATCTATTGAGTTGCTTTTCAATATATGGTCTTTAATTTCGAGATTACCATATAACAATACTTAAAGCATAATACGAGCCAGGATGAGAAAATACCTATCGCATGAATCGTTGAAGAACTTTCTCAACCTACATCTTTTGACTTGGGTGTAACTCTCCTGTTATCTTTATCTAATAATTCTAATCCGAACGTTAGTACTATAATTGGAAGAATACCGACTCTTTAAAGTACTTCATTTGGGACTAGAATTCAAGTCTTATTATTAAATTTATCCTGCTTTATTAGAACACAAATTATTATTTTTAAAAACCTCTGTAACTTTATCTTCACCAGAATACATGTACCCTTGAAGATCAAGAGTACTCCAATAAATAAGATTTCTTTTTAAACTTGAAATATGTCGGACATTGGTCAAAGTTCTAACAACACAATCAACTTTTTTGATTTGAATTAAAACAATTTTTGCAATTTTATATGGTGGGTTATCTCTTATCAAAGAGCCTCCTTCTTTAATTTTGCAATTTTGTTGTGTAATCTCTTTTGCAAAATCTGCAATACTTGGTACATCTGACCTTTTGTAACTCTCCAAAGTTTGTAAGTTTCTAGATATGAGTTTATATCAAGTAATGTGTTAAGTGTTTTGTATGTTTAGCAAGTTGCCATTATGTGAATATGTGAATTATGATTGTGTAGCAATAAGTTGAGGGGCTGAATTGTAAATTCAGGAAAGTTTAGAAGTGCAGGGACCAATTGTGCCAATTAGTGAAAATGTCTTATATTTATGGTCTTATATTTGACCATTGAGGTCAAAACCCCAGGAACCAAGAACACTATCACGTACACACACTTTCTCTCTATTTTGGACTTTGATTTCAAGCTTAGAAGTGAAGATTATCATTTGAAATTGAGTTCATAGTGCTCCTATAACAAGAGGTATGTGTTCTTGATGATTTAAAGTGAGGTTTATATCAAGAAATGGGTTCATGGGTTGAATCCATGTTTTGTAGTTTGATTCTTGTATTTTAGTGTTGTTTTGTGTCATAGTTAATGCAAGAATGTTAGTAGTAATGATATAGAACTAGTTTGTATAGTTGAATCTGTGTTTAACCAAGTTTTGAGTGTTAAAAGTGGAGATTCGGCTGCTGTTTTCTAACAGAGCATGAAGTTTACCGTGCCGACTGTCCCTACGGCCGTAGGGATTATTTCCTGCGGGCGTAGAAACATGTTTAGGGGTTTTTGGTTGTTTTGGTTCCTGCGGCCGTAGGAAGGTGTTTTAGAGTTTTTGGTGATTTTGTCTCCTGCGGGCATAGGGTATTTCCTCTGCGGCCGTAGGAGGTAGTTTTCAGTTAAACTTTTGCTAGTCAAACAGATTCTTTGCAGCATCACTTAGAAGTTAATGAGGTACTTGTTTATTGCTTGTAGGAAATAAGAGACTGCCACCTTTGTCATAGAAGTGTATTATTAACTACTACTAAGGTAAGTGTACTTACATTTAATCAGATTAGCATACATATGTGCTTTAAGTGAACAGTATATCAATTGTATGTTTGATATGTGATTTGATAAAGTAAAGGTTCAGTAACACTATGTTGTAATATTGAGTATATTCAGTATGCATATATGCACAAGGTGAATAGTATGATATATGTGTTATGATACGTTTATGTAATGAGTTAAGATTATTGTTTAAAGGTACGGTAGCACCCAGTTATAGCATTACAGACAGAGATTGGATATATTGAGATCCTTATACCCAAGTAAAGTGTCAGGGGTTGGATTACACCGAGGTGTGGTTCTATTCCTGGACCAGTTAACAGTTTGAACGATTTTGCAGGTATTCAGCTTGGATGTGAGACATCCTGAAAAGAGTTCATTTAGGCTATATATGTTTATATTCAGTTCAGTTAGTATGCTCACTAAGCAAAAGCTTACGTTTTAGTATGTTGTGCATGCAGGTAACCAGATTCCAACGTGAGTAAGGCCCAGTGCTTTGAAGAGTTGGATAGCTCCAAGCTTTTGAAAAGAGTACTTTTAACACTATTTTTTATGAAACTGTTAGCACTAAAGTGATGTAAGCTTGTTTTCCGTAAACTCTGATGTTTTAGAGTGCTAATCAGTAGCAAAAGAATTTTTAAAAGCTATTTTAGAATAGTGGTGTTACACCTTTGACCTGCTTCTTTAATACTCGGTCCAATAATAACATACCGGTCCAATAATAACATACCGTATTTCAAATTAGTGACATCAAAATAAAACCCAACCAGATAATAAAAGAACAACGTCGTTCTGATACAACATGTTATAGAAATTTAGAATCACGAATAAAAGAAATACAAAAAAATAATAATAAAAATGATGACACAAAAACTTAACGTGCAAAAGTTCACTCGAAGAAAGAAAACATTATAAGAAATTTGCTCTGAATCTCTCTTGTAATTCCTGCGTGCGACAAAGATAAAGCTACAACAAATGTAACTCTTGCTTTCCTATATCTCTTGATTTTTTTCCGCATGAGTAACCAGGGGCGGAGTTAGAAAATTTCTCCGGTGGGTTCAAAGTTAAGATTGATGATAACCTTTGTAAACAAAATTACTGGGTTTATAACTAAAATGTTACCTAAATTATACTAAAATTGCATTAAAATGGTATACATTATTTTTGTTTAGTGGGTTCAATGAAACCCCCTCATGATAGCTTGCCTCCGCCCCTGTGAGTAACCCCAAGAAATATGTGTATCATTGAAATAAAATAACTAATAACTAATATTACTTTATTAAAAAATTTATTTCTTTGTTCTCTTACCTATACTTAATACTTATTAATTCTTTTTTCTTACCTTATCTATTTTCTAAATTTATCTCTTGATTTTATTAAATAAGTAGAAGGATAGAAGTATTTAATAGGAGTATTAGATTATATAAAACATCTATTACTTTCAAGACCACACATGGAAAAGGGATATGACCAAGGGCTGTTTAACAAACATGTAAAGCTAGAGGTGAATAAATAGGACTAGTCCAAAGAAGAGCCAAGACCGAACCAGTCATGAACCGGTCCAAGACCGCCTCCGGTCCACGGTCTAAACCAGTCCGGAGGAAAGGACCGTCACGAACTGGTCTAAAACAATCCGAAAGTCGGTCCGTACCAAGCCGGTCCAAGAGTCTAAACCGGTCCTAAAAAACGAGTTGGTCCGGACTGGTTCCAACCGTTATTTTTTTCTTACAAATACTCTATAAATAACTCACCACCTTTTCCATTTTTCTTTACACCAAACTTCTTTCTACATATTCTCTATATTATTCTCTCAACTTTGTCACATAATTTATTTCGAACAATATGCAGTTTAATTTCGAAGATAATTTTTAGTTATTTTCAACAATATGTATTTTTATTTCGTACAAGTGCATAATTATTGAAATTTTCAAAAAGATGAGCATTTCTTTTCAACAATTATATATGTTTATAACTTGCGATTTTTTACAATTTAATTGTCAAAAAAAATTACAAAAAGGAAACAAAAATCGGAAATGTCTTTTAAGTTTATTTGTAGTAATTTTCAACAATATGTAATTTTATTTCGTACAAGTGTATAATCATTGAAATTTTCAAAAAGATGAGCAAATATTTTTAACAATTATATATGTTTATAATTTGCGATTTTTATATTTTAATTGTAAAAACATTTTACGAGAAGGAAACCAAAAATCGGAATGTCTTAACCGAAACTTAAAATACATAACCGAAAATGTCTAAAACGAACCGAAAAATATCTGAACGAAAACTGGACAGGTCTGGACCGAAGTGAAACCGGTCCGGACAAGGACTGGTCCGAAAAAAGACCGGACCACTGAAAAACTGAATGGTCTTACGCGAGGACCGTTCCACCGAAAACTGGACAGGCCCCGAACCGGATCTCCCGAGACTGAACCGACCCCGAAAGAGTCCAGAACAGTTCCAAAACCGAATTCGTTCACCTCTACGTAAAGCCGTAAAGGCGTTGAATTAATTATAGTCTGGTTTTCGTGAGCTCGATTTCCACTAGTGGTGAAAGTTTCGACATAGGCCGAAATGGTTTGAAGTTTGAGCTTCCATAGTCCATAGTCCATACCACGTTGGCCCAAGACCCATTGGCCCATTATACCTACCGATTCCACATCAGACATTTCTATATCTCAACGGCTCAACCCGGCACAAGCAGTCCAATCATATTTTCTAAAATTCTGGAATGAGAAATATAAAGATAGTTTTGTAAAAGAAGTTATATAAAATTTAATTAAAAAATTAAACCTCACTAGTTTTTATTTTTTACAAACAAGTGCATGATTTTTCTTTAAATAACTAAATCTGTATAATCAAAAGAGACACTGTCAAGCTAGACTCTTTTCATTGATAGTTAGTGCTTAGTAGTTCAGTAGTTCTATATGTTATGTCTGTCACTTTTTTTAACACGCGGTAAAGTATATTTATCTGAATTTTTACTAACTATAAATTTTACTGACAAAGTTTAAAACGCAACATTCTTACTCCTTCGCTGCGCAAATAAGTGGGAAATGGAAATTGTGGTTGCTCTACTTTATTTCAATTATTATCATAATAGAAAATTAACTTGACACTAGAAAAGCACATACAAGTAACAAGATAATCCTTAATTAGGTTACATAATTTCACAACTTAAGTTTATGTTTCTTCCTTCATATTATTTCTTTTGTGACATTGGCGGCAGCGATGTAGCAACGCCCTTCTCTTTTAAATGAGTAGAAACGTCTGTGGATGGACGTCTACTATGTTGTCCTGGTATCTTATTCGGTGAATTTGCATTTCCAGCTTCCTATAAATAGCAAGTTTAATGTATTAGTATGTGGAAACACATAAAAAATGATACGGAGAACAATATTTAAACTTTTTTTTTAAAAGTGCTTGAATAGAATATACACTCATATACGACACGTAAAATGGCTTGATTTGCACTAAAAAACAAACAAAATCCATCGCTAAACTCAAAAAGTTGTGACCAAAAGTCATCGATACACTATGTCGTCTCTTTTTAAGTTAAATAGTCGTAGAATGTCTTGGTGACTATCTATGTTGTAGCAAAAGCTATATTGTGCTTTTTGTTATTTTTCTTGTAGTGTTGGTTAAAAAAACATCCATTCAAATCTGACCAAGCTTCCTTTTATCAAAAATGATCTGTAACACATCACTACAATATATAGTAATGTTAACAAAATTTAATCCAATCTATCATGCAAGATTGCAAACTACTTGCTTTTTTAAGTGAACCTACATAGTGGTAGTTTTGTTGCCTTTAACAAATAAAGTGATTTGTACATGACAATATTTTATCATACATAATAAAAAAAGTTTGATTAAATTATTATACCTTTGAACATATAGATAGATATAATTATCAATAAGATTTTAAAAGTATAGATATCATAATTACAATGTATTATATAATATTATTGTGTATAAATTAATACCTTCTGAAAAAAATACTTAGCTTGTTTTTTTAGTGACCCCACGTGCTGAGATGCAAAGAATCTAATCATTTAATTTTAGAAAAAGGGGTAAAAAAAAGGCTAGAGGAATTTAAACTTGAGTATCATGTTCTCGAGTTAGAGAGTAAGATAAAAAAGTGAAGGAGAGGAAATCTTTCCTTTTAGATCCTTTCATTTTTAAAAGGAAAGATTTTAAACAAAAATAAGCCTAAGATCTTTCTCCTTATCCCTTCGTTTTCTTCCCTTTTCTTTTATAAACGAAACTCATTTTTTAAAAACTCATAGAACAGAATGTTATTGTTCATAAACCTTCTTTGTGTCAGTTGTCTACTACATTGAGATGAGGCTAATAAAACAGGCCGCTAAAAGTCTAAAACATAACTTGCTTTCTTTTATTGATATCGTATTTTATTGCCAAACAGATATAACTCTTCGTCTAATTCTTGAGAAAAAGATCGAAGAAGAAGAAGAAACTTAATAGGGGTTTCTAGTTAAACTTGTGGATCAAAATCAATACCCTCCATAGGTAAAGTTAATTTGGATTATAATCTTTAGAAGAAAAAAGAAAAGAATTGAATCAATGTGATTACAGAAAAATTGCAAACGGAAAAATTTCAAATATTCATGATATGTGAAAAAATGCAGGTATAATAATTAAATAAGATCAAAAAGAAATCCGAAAAATATTGATGAGAAGGGCGATACCAACCTTGTCGGAACTACCGTTATCCGGCATGGGTGGTGGTTGCAGAACGTCGTCCGGGAAGTCAACGACCGACTGGGATGGCCTCCTTTTGTGGCGACCCACTCCTCCCTCGGACATTTTGGACCTTTTGGTGATGGAAGAAATTAAGGTGCACTGAATATGGATGGATCCATGTGTGGAAACAAGGCTTGTATATATATATATATATATATATATATATATATATATATAATATATATACTCTATAAGATTTTAGTGATGAGAGAGAAAACGTTCTGTCAGCTAAATGAGAGCATTGTCCAATGATAAAACCATGTTTTAATTGGGTGAAATACAACTTTGAATCCGGATTCAAATATGATTAGATTTAACTTAGCTAATATAAAAATAGAGTCGTGTTAAATATAGTCTATATAAAAAATATAATTTTTAAATTTTAATATCCAATCACGTATTATTCAGTATATAATCACATGTGATTGTAAAATCATCATATGTTAATTACGAAAATATAACTCTGTCCAAAATTCAATCTGGACCATTGATGGAGCTGATCCAAAGGCTAAAATTAGTCCCTCAGGACTATAAATTAAGTATGGACTGTATTGAACATTTTTCTATAAAAATAAGCAGTGAAAGCGGATTTTGTTAGGATATAAAATGGACACTTTTAGTATGTGTTAGCTTGATAATAAAGTTATATCTACGCTACTTCATAAACCATATAACATTTTCTTTTTCCATCAATTTAAGAATTCTTAATTTTCAATTAACATTTTATCATAATTATTCATCTTATCTTGATTAATCACATTCATCCGATTATTAACCTTCCGGATCTAGATTAAAATTTTCTTTTGTGGTATGCACATCCTTCTAAAAATAAATTACAACTTTTTATATTTGTTACACACATTTAATGATATTAATTATAATCACCGCTGCATTACGTGGGTACAACATTAATTAAATTTGTAATACATGAAACCGCTCACTAAACAACAATTAATAAATTCATCACGCATATTGTTTAAGTTAACAAATTATATGGGATCCAATATTATTATTTTTACTGGGTCATATGTTAATTTTATATAATATGATCTTATAGATATTAGAAAAGAAAATGAAACCCCACAAATCAAGCTTAAAATCACCTCTGGTGAGATATAATGTATTTTGGTTAAAACTCGAACCCATAGCTAGTGTTTTGTTCAGATTTTTTTTAGTTCGGTCTCCTTGTTAAAATCATAAAATGTTAGAATATTAGAAGTCTTAGGGGTTGGTTATTAAAATAGAATAATTAAACATTAAATGATTTTGTAGACTGAATAATTTAAAGATTCTGAATAAATGTGTCTCTGAATGTGACATGTTGTCTGATAAGAGTTCTGAATGAACAATCTAAATGATGCAATATGACATTTTAACATTAATAGTGATATAGACAAAAGTTCATGCGAGAATCGTTGTTAGCGCGAGAACCACGAGAACCAATCTAAGCCGTCCAATTCCCCCTCTTTCAATGTCATTGCCCACCCGTGAATTCCTCGCATACACTCTGTCACACTCTATCCCTCCACGCTCTCCATCCATGATACTTCCCATATCCAAGGAATGGCTGAGATCGGTTCTCGCGGTTCTTGCGGTTCTCGCACTAACAACGGTTCTCGAATGAACCCTCCCCTAGTGATATATTATATTTTAAGATAAGATTGTTTAACTAGACAACGTGTGAAAGAAGTATTATGATAAAATACTTGATGCTTAATGATTCAGAATGCATTTTAGGGTAGAGTGATTCAGCGGTGTTCTTCTAATTCATTCAGTACAGTTTTTGTTCAGAGACAGCAATCAAACAAACTGAATGTTGAATGGTTTAACATTCAGTGCTGAATAGTTTCATTAAGCAGCAAACAAACAACTCCTTAGTTAAAGGTTGACTCAACTCTTTTTCTCGTTGTTTCTCTTATATTTTTTCAAAACTTATTTTTATTTTTGGTAGAACATTTATGTATCTTGCAAAAATATTAAACGCTCGGATAAACTAATTCTAAATCATGTATTATAATTGTTTTATTATTTATTAAGTTCTTTATAATAATAAATATATGAAAATGTCAATAGTTTCTACTAATGAAACTTTTGCACAAATGTAAAAAGATAACTATTAAACATGTTCTTTACTAACTATTATCACTATAACTTTTATGTACAATTCAACATACAAGCTTATTTACTTAAAGGGTAAAGTTATTTAACATCAATAATGTTTTTACAATATTTTATTATAGTATGCGATGTTTTTAGTCATCTATACACATCAATTATATAGGTTTTCATTATGTTCATCAATATGTAGAAAAGATGTTCCTTTTTTTCCAAATTTTTACATATATATAACTCCTTTGTAAACATAATTGATATATGTAAACATAAAAACTTTTTTTTTCTACTATTAATAGTAACCTACAATAAAGGGTAACGATGTACTATGTGATAGATTTTAAAACTTTAGTATATTAAATGGTAGTTTTTATAGTTATATACATGGTAACAAATGTTGACGACTTCGATAATTTTTTAAAAACAAAAACCTATTTAAAAAATAATAAACTAAAGAGATGGTTAAAAAGATGAAAATGGATGCGCTTACACAAATCAGTTAGTTGACTTTTCTTAATTTAATGAGACTTAACCAAGATGAGGTTGGGACTTGAGTAGAGTCGTAGAAGTTATCCTCAATGCTTCGGGATTCTTTTAAATTGCTTAAATAATAATTCCCTGATTACTATTAAATTTAAAAATTCACCAAATCCAAAATAAACAATAATATTATCGATCAACATTTTAAAGTATGCATTAGTATAATAATCATCGTAATAGTACTACACCAATACTAACAATAATTATTGTTATTTTAATTAATGTTAACAAAAGACTAATACGTAGTATTAATTAATTTAATTTAATTAGATAATTGTAACATTTCAATTATCTAGAGCATCAAGTGTAGAAGGTTGCATATATTCGGTATGCTTACTTGGAATTGTGGTACCGAGAGGTACACCACCCCTTCATTTGATACCAAAAAAACAATATGTACTTGACTATCAAAGACATAGGAGAGAGAGAGAGAGATGAGATGCGAGATAAACAAGGAATGCCCATGGGACATTTGGTAAATCATAGGGACCATTTGTGTAATTAACTCTTTAAAAAATTTTATTTCGAAAGCATGAAAAGTAGGGTAGAATAAGTGTTTAAGTACGGCTAGAGTATGAAGTGAATTATATTGATATTTCAAGAAGTATGGGATACCTAAGTATAAGTACACGTCATGCTATTGAAATTAGCAACATTCTTAATCGAGCAGCGAGAGTCATTTAATTGATTAAAATTAAAATAATTTTGACATAAATATAAAGATAAGTATTTTAATATTCATGATTTTTGTAAACGTAATTCCAGTACTTCGCGAGAGTGATATTTTTTTTTGAAACTTTACCCTGTATATAATGTATTTATAAACTTATAGTTCAGTTGTTTTTGTCTATATAATCTTCTAATATAAATAAAAGACTAACATATTAATTTATTGAATGATACCGATCTTTATTTGATTAAATAAATTTAATTATTTAATATTGACTATTCATTTAACTAAAATTTCAATTTCAATTTACTTTACAAGTCAAAATTGAATCAGGATTTCTAATTAAGTTTTATATTTGCACTTTTTAAGCTTTGAAATATTATATTTGTTTACTCTAATTTACAAATATCATAGTAATCATGTATAACGTTTTGAACTTAATTTTTTAATTATACCATCTTAAATAATGAATAAATATTTGATTATATTATCTTAATTGTAACAATAATGATTGATGACATGTACAATAAATACAATCATGTCGCTTCATATCATGATACCATGTCACTTCCGTTATGTTTGTCCTCATTCTCGCGTCAACGTTTACACCTCTGTTATGGATGTTTACGTTGTTTATCATAATTTATTTCATGTTCTTTATAATTATTACATACATTGTATTAAATCAACTTGTGTATCGTACTTGCATAGTTCTATCTAATATAGTTTTAATCACTTAATTATGAAGCAATCAATTATTAATTATATAATAAATATCTTGAAACATAAAGAAGATATTTTTGTAAGAGAATTTAAATCGATGTTTATGCAACAAAATAGAGTATAGAAGTATGAATTTTAGGTTTGCGATGTTATCTTATTCATATTTAATGTCGTATATCTAAATTTTTAGGCAAATTAAACTTTTTCCATGTATATGTATTATTTGACAAGAAATTTGCAATATAGTCTAAAATTAATGCATAGTTCGAATGGACTAATTTTAGTCTTTCGATTAGTCCGGCTTATCAATGTTTCAGGTTGAATTTTTAAATTTTGGTTGCGGTTACATTTTTGTAATTAACATTTGATGTTTTTACAATCACATGTGCCCGTATAGTGAATCACATATGATTAAATCAAAATTTCAAGACTATATTTTTTATATGAACTATATTAAACACAACTTATCATTTAACACTAACCGGCTTTGAAGACGGGGATAGCACAAAAATAGAATTGAAGAGTAAAATAAACTGACAGATAAATTATTTCCTCGACTTTCAGACAATATATATTTATAATGATTTACTTTTGAGTGTTTATGATCGAAATGATTTTATTAGATTGCTCTACGTGGGTTTTTTATTGTCGTAACATGGTATATTAGATAGTATATATTCTATTGTCAATTTTATGTTTTAGTTAAAATGTTTAACCGAATAATGTACCTGCATTATACTACTAGTTTTTTTCAAGTAATAATAAAGTGTTGAGTTAATTACACTTTTCGTCCTTTTAGAATATCGTGTTTTGCACTTTTGGTCCTTTAGCCAAAATTCTTGCAATTTTAGTCCTTTATTTAGGAATTTGTTACACTACTGGTCCTTTAGGCTAACACCGTTGGTTTCTACCGTTAGTTTGAGGGGTAATATGGTCTTTTTGGGTGTAAAGGACTAATTTTGTAATTAAAATAGTTAAAGTAATATTTTTACTATTTTTTATTTATTAATTTATTGCTTATATCATTATTAATTAGTTTTAGAATTAATTACATAATTAATGTATCTCTTTCTCTCTCTAGAAACCCAACACACTCTCTCTCTCCATCTCTCCTCTCTCCCTCTCTTCTCGGTGACAACCACCGCCCACCTCCCACCCTCTCAGCCACCACCCACCTCTCTCTCTTCCTCGTTCTTCCTCACCAAATACCACCTCCACCACACAATACCACCACCGCCACCAGACACACACTCTCTCTCATCACCGCCGTTTAATTGCTTCTTAAACACCGACGATTGAGTTTTTTTGATAGTGAAATCGCCGAATTGGGGCTTGAAGTGAACAAAAAACTATGGTTTTGACCCACCCTCATCTTCAACACCACCGTTGCCGCCACCTCCTTTGCTTTTAACGACCACACACACACTCTCTCTCTCTCTCTCCGATTTGGAAACACCACCGCTGCTTGTTCTTCGACAGTGGTGGTGACGTTCTTCGTAGCAAAAAACAAGGTTATGATTTTTTGAGGGTTCTACGGTGGTGTTGTTGGTGTGGTGGCTAGGGTTTTGAAAGTTTGGGTTTTAGGTGGTTATGGTGGGAGCGACGATGGTTGTTGGGTTTTGACAGTGGCGATGGTTCGATGGCGGTGAAGGAATGACGTGGTGGTGGTTAGCCTGGTTGGCTCTCCGATGTCTCGTACGAAGGTTGGTTGGTGAGGTGGAGTTCGATGGCGGCTCGGTGGTGGTACGTGGGAGGTTCTCCGGCGATGATGGCCAGCGTCGGCTGTTAGGAGGGTGGCTAGTGTTCTGGTTATTGGGTGAAGAAGATGGTCGCAGGAGAGAGAGAGAGAGAGAGAGAGAGAGAGAGAGAGAGAGAGAGAGAAGGTGTGCGTGTTTTCGAGGGGGAGAGAGACAGAGAGAAGATGGAATGGTGCGTATTGGTGAGTGTTTGTGTGTGGGTGTGGTGAAGTGTGTGCAGGTGTGTGTTTTGGAGAAGGGGTGAGGGAGAGATGGAGAGAGAATGTGGGTGTGTGTGTCTATTGTGTTTGTGAAGAGAGAGAGAGAGTGTGTGTTGTGTTTGTGAAGAGAGAGAAAGCATTAATTTGTAATTAACTTCAAATTAAGATATTAACAATGATTAATAATCAATTAATGATTAAAAAAGGATAAAAAAATTAATAAAATCAAGATTTAATTACAAAATTAGTCATTTACCTGTAAAAAGACCAAATTGCCCTTTGACTAACGGTCAAAACTAACGATGTTAGCCTAAAGGACCAGTAGTGTAACAAATTCCTAAATAAAGGACTAAAATTGCAAGAATTTTGGCTAAAGGACCAAAAGTGCAAAACACGCTATTCTAAAAGGACGAACGGTGTAATTAACTCTAAAGTGTTTAACTAACAAGGATAAAACTGATAATGAACACATCTTAAAATTATTAATATACACTAAACTCCCCATTAAACTATGAAGATATATCTTAAATTAAAAACTAAAAATAATGTATTCTTTAATCATTGCTATATCTTTCTACTAAATTAATTTAATTAAGAAATGACAACAAAAAGAACATTTTGTGAATATATTTTGAATATTATAATTTAACATGTAGAAAAATACAATAGAAATATTTTAGCATTTAGGATGTATAATTTTTCGTTCATCTTTACCGTGACATATATAATTTGGTGTGATATGATTGCTTACAGGGTTTAAAGAGATTGCTGGAACAGATTAACCACCTCGACGTTTTAATAAATGAAAATTTTTGGTTTACTTGTGGTATCGAGAAGATAATCACATGACATTACAAAATTTTAAGACAAGAGATACAAATTATTGCTACAGTGGTGGTTTTGTCATATATATATACTAGGTATCAAGCCCGTGTAAACACGGGCCTGTATTCTAAATTTTTGTGTGTATTGTACTTTCTATTTGATGATTATAATAAGGAAGTTTGTTTACGATAGTAGATACTAA
Source organism: Pulicaria dysenterica (assembly GCA_947179395.2). Taxonomy (NCBI): domain Eukaryota; kingdom Viridiplantae; phylum Streptophyta; class Magnoliopsida; order Asterales; family Asteraceae; genus Pulicaria; species Pulicaria dysenterica. The sequence goes on from OX359295.1 coordinate 62,166,154, forward strand.
GTAACGGTACATTTCGATACCCAGGGCTAATCTTATACAGAGGTTCATCCCACATTTTCAATATATACATACGTATGAATGCATGATTTAGCAGTGCATATGTGGAAGCAAAAAGAAACAAAAAGTGTCCAAAAAACCCAAAGTCGTGAATAAGATTTGCTTGCTGTACATACGATTCCATGGTTAGATCGACGAAACTGTGAATTTTACTTGGTGGCGGTGAAGTGCATAGGTGTCGAGGGTGAATAAAAGTGTGTGTTTTCCTTAAACTGCACAACTTCTTTAAAGTGGTTCCAGCTTGGTCCGTCGAGAACCACATGATCATCGATTTTGTCTTGGCGGTTCCTCTTAAACTTGGTCATCCTGATCTCTAACTCCTTGTTACCAAACAAACTCATACTTAGCGGGAATAGTCAGCGATTTATTTAAATAATATGTAAACTCGCATTTGTAAACATTTGAAGAAGAAGAATGTAATAATGTTATCATGTAATGATTGGTTGTTTTGTCCTACCAGTCGTTTATGTTCAAGGGCACTCGCATCCACAACCTTCTCAAACAAACTCATATCAGCGCCCAAAATTGGTATTCTCCCCCTTGGCCGGACAAGTGTTTTTGGAAACACAATAATATCTACAAATATCGCAAGAAAAGCTAAATTAGAAGAAGTTATCTACTGAAGTATGGCAGGTATTAGTTTTGCATAAGAGCTTATAGGGGCAAAACATAAAGATAAACACCAGTTACCTTCACTATCAGGATAGACAATCTTGGGGTGTGTGTACAGTTTACCAACATCAATGAGTGATTCACTCATGTATAGTTCATGCATGTTAAAGACGGAGGCCTTGAACACATGATCGCATTCATGTGTAAATACCACTACTTGCTTGGAATCAATATCAAGGTCTTCAAACATCCACGCCCACTCACTTCCATAAAACCCCGCAGGGTTACCATTCTTTTGCATGATTTCCAGGTTGTACACCTGCCCGTTCCCTATGGAATTGAAGCCAATTCAGCAAACCTAAAAGTTATGTCATGTTACTAACATTAAAGATTTTATAGAAAGCATAATGTAAAGAGTATATATTACTTGTCGTTTAGCTTTTCCCTTCGTAATTTCTCTCGACATGCTTACCCCCCCTATTTTATTTTATTGTTGATACAAAAATCACGTAAACTTTAAGATTTTGCATAACTAAACATGAGAGATCAAAACCGTAATCCCAACGATGGTAAGACATCATAATTGACCGATGGTGCTGGAAACTTGTTGATAGATTTAAAAGGCTCTGAACCAGAATCTGATGAGCCTTCTTTTTCAGAAAGATAAAAACGACTGCGATCTGGCATAAAAAGTAAAACATAATTGCTGGGTTTCATAAAACTTTGTGCCTTCGACACATGGGTTGCAAAAATACATGATGCTAGTTGTTAAGTATGTGTGTGTGTTCATGTATCTATATTATGTAATATCTGTGTATATTTATATGATATGATGAGTGTGTTTATGTAATAATAAAAATTTTCTTTGCTGTGTTTACCCCCCAATTAAAGGATACATAGCATTTCCTTGATTGAACATTTTTTGTGTTTATGTTGCTTTCTTCATAATCTCTAAAACTAAAGTATGAACATCAGAACATGCATAAAAACAAAAACAACAGATGATACAAAGAAAAGTAATTACAAACATAAAACCCAAGTCCCTAAAATCATAATTGGAAAAGAAACAGGAATTACATATAGATAGTTAACCTCCTTAAGAGCTTACTAACTACAGAACTATGACCAACTTAAATCAATTACTCTTCTGTTTTCAGAACCCTCAACAGGGCAAAGGGTTTAAAAGTCACTCAAAATCTATTTTAGTGAAGGCAACCTCCTATAGATAGTTATTCACTTATTTCGCATAGGACATGGTGTCAAGACTCCATTTGAAATAAATAGCTATGAGGTATGAAATAATACCAATGTAAGTTCAAGTACTTACTATATTACCTTGGGCTTTAAGTCCGGTGCACAACGCCTTAAAGGTGGCAAAAAGCAACAACGCTTGAAAACTGAACAATTGTCAATTTTACATGTGCTTCTGTATCTTCCACCTCTGCATTCAAGGCAAAGTTTCTCTAATGAACATATGCTCAACAAATAACCATCTTGTCTACAAACAAATATTGGAGGTGGCAAAATAGGGTGGGACACTTGGTTGAGGGATGGGTCAAATAGGTGTTCGATATAGGCTAAAACGGGCTGAAACAGATCGCTAAATTGACCACTAAATTCTCAACGATTTGTTGTGATGCCCCATTTGCATTATCTTTCCACCTACCAAAAGAGAGACATCATAACATCTAAATCCCAAATAGGTCCTACATGAGAAGTTTAGTGATTTGATAAATCCTTACCCTATTGCTTCATGACCGAGTATTCTCGGGAAAATACCAGGAGGATGGTTCAGGGGAAGAACAAAAAGAAATCAATGATGACTTAACATCATTAAAACACTCGACGAACTTAAATTTAGGTAAAGCTTGATCCAAACTAAAAGTCAAAAAGGCTCTGTACCTGCAATTTCCAAAAGCTAACATCACTTTGAAAAAAGTTTATGTTAGAGCACATGAGAGTCTGAGAGATGGATACCTTCCTATTATGACAATATTTCGAGGAGAAAATGATGCCGATTCATTTTGATCACTCAAATGCTCTAGCAGTCCGCGGTATAAAAATATTTGTCGATCTATTTGATACATGCCACAATGGAAATAAGACGTTAGACATGTATTTAAAAAAGGCATGTTTAATAATTACTCGTAGACCTATTTGAGCAGCTATGTGTTTAATTGTCTTGGTCGGATTTTTTTTATTTGTTCATCTTAACTCCACAGCAGACCAGAACCTTCAGTGAGATGGGATTCTCTGATAGCTTTGGTCTGAGCCAGCCTTATTTTCTGTCTTAGAACTGTCGAAACAACATATTGGTCATAATTGTTCCATTTTGTTTCATCTCCAAGTTTATGCACCCAAATAATAAAAAAGTAACTTGGTTTTATGTCAAGGAAATGAAACTCACTACTTAGTTTTAAGAGCCCGTCCAGCAGGTGTATACTCACACACTGGCGCTGGTTCTGGCTCTTCATCACCGCCATTCTGCAGTTATTTAAATAAATTAGCGAAATTTCTCTTCGGGTTTTTTTAACATATAAGACAATAAACATAAGAGAGATACCTCAAACGTCTCGATAGGCCGTGGAGCATATGCTTCCCTGTATGAAACAACTTTTGTTTGTTGTTTTCCTCGACCAAGTTATAATCCGTTTTATTATCAGTAATATGTAACTACTGATGTGAGATACTCTTAAGTTCTTATAGTTTGTGACAACATGTTAAACTAATAATAAGACCTTACAATTACTAATTATTGATATAATTCAGTGAAATAACAAACCTGAGAACCCGATCCAATAACTCCAATCTACTTGATACCTTATTCGCACAGTCGACTCGTGTCATCGGTATACTCCCAGGATGAACAGCCTTGGCTCCATTGAAAATCCTAGCAACCTTTTCATATCGGGGCTGCAAAATTAAAGTTTAAAAAATAAGCAATGCAACAAACACAATCGTAGACATTGTGAATAAAGAATACAGATACCTTGTAGTTTCTCATGTATATCTAATTATCTAGAATACATGCAAAAAGATTTCACCAGCAGATCATCAAAGAGTACACTGCTCATTACATACCTGAATAGAGAGCCACTCCATTAAACCTTTCAAAACATCAGCACTTGAGGTGAATTACTTCTTAGAATCGGTGGCTTCTACATTTGCAGTCATACCATTCTTGTTTGACCTAGCACTAATTTACAGCAACAGGAAATAAAAAAATTTGGAATATCTACCAATCGGAACCATTCTGTATTACTATTATAGCTTTAGGTACCTCATTATTAATGTAAGTATCTTACAGCTCTTCTCTTGAACAAACCAGCTGCCTTATTGCAGTGCCACAAAGAGATACATATAAAATTACGATCCTAGCCCATAAATATGTTTCATATAAAATGATTCACAGCTTAGATGGAAAACTAAAACACGCACACATATGTAGCAATATTTAGGAGCTGTAACATAGAAAAGAAAGCTATATTTTCTCTCTAATTTGATTTCAGCTATTTGTGATTTTGTGAATAAAATAAGTTGCAACATATTGAAATTCAGTATTACATTCATTAGCATTTAAAAATATATATTAGTATCATATACCTTATTGCAGTGCCACAAAGAGATACATATAAAATTAGGATCCTAGCCCATAAATATGTTTCATATAAAATGATTCACAACTTATATGGAAAACTAAAACACGCACACATATGTAGCAATATTTAGGAGATGTAACATAGAAAAGAAAGCTATATTTTCTCTCTAATTGAGCCATGATGGCTGAGCCAAGCACTACCTAACAAATCATACAGAAATAACACAGGAACTGTATTGAACCCAATGTTTTGTAGGATGCAAGTCTTGGATTATATAGATTGCTCAATGAGTTTGTAAAATCTTGTCAGAACTTGCTATACGTTTTGTTAAAGACAGAGTACAGAGAAATAAATATATAAATAAGGTCTACAACTAATCCTTAATGTTCAAAGTTTTATACGCTGAAGAAACTGAATCATATTCAAATAAACAGTCATAAGTGAGTGTTTTTATGGCAATTTCAACCCGTCGATAAGAAAATGAACTTCTTAGATCCTTAGACGAATACCCTTGGAGATTACATGCATAGCATATATTTAATTCTAAGGAATTGATTGTATGTAGCACATTATTAGGAGTGTACCATCATATTGACAGATTGGAATGGAGACTACAATTGGTTGTGTTGACGATTTCACCTGCATGCTGCATATTGGTCAATTTTTATGGTCAGAAAATTCTCGGATTCAAATGAAGGGGGAGAATCGTAAATTCTAAAATGATCAACACCTGTTGTAAATTGTTTGGATGAGCAACTGAAATTGCTTTATTTCAAACATCTTATTTCACCCACAAACAGTCAAATGAGCAGATTATATAAGCAATCCCAAATACCCTCGGAACACCTAATGGTTGCATCAAAACGCAATAAAGAGATGAACAATTTTACTAAGCAATCCAAACACCCCCTTAATAGTAGTGAATGCAGTGGAAGGCAACATCAGTTCACTGCCTGTTTAACACAAACGAAATCACAACACAGTTGATATTTCTTAGTAAAATCTCACAATATTTGCTTTTTTGGGGTAAAAAATTCACTACATTCTTACACATTAGCATCAGTTCATTAAAGAAAACAAATTAAGGACAATATATAGTTATCTCCTTTTATTACAAAAAGACCTACTTCAAGTAAATATGTAATTTCCAGCATTTAAAAAACACTAATACAATTTCCAGCACTTATAAAACATTAATAAATATTTTCAGCAACATAGGATCAGCCCAGAATGATGATTTATCCAATTCAGGAACAATAAGTGTGACGTTTAAGTATCTAGCAATTGCAACCATGCATCAAATAGCAAATAAGATGACTACACAATTAGAATTAGGAGCAACAGGAAGACAAATTAAGACAAACCTTACTGTTGATTGGTTCAATATTTAGAAATTTATAGAAAATGCACACAACTTGCATCAATAAACTAACAACACCGCTGAGTTAGTATAATAATTTCAAGAAACATCAAGATAGTAAATGCATCTCGTACCTAATACCCATACTTAATAATAGTATGACATAACCAAACAGATACCAGGAATTGGAAGAAAATAGAAGCGCGAAAATTCGATAATAAGAGTATAAAGTACCTTTCAAGTCTCGATTGCATTTATTATCCACCTCTTTCGCCTCCTATATGGAATTGCCATTCAAAGTTGTCTTTGAGTCCAAAGCTTTTTGGTTACTGTCTACTTGAGGTTTTGTACTCAAACCTGCTGCAAATATCATTAAATAGTCATTATCTTATTTACCAAACATAGAGAATGCCTATAATGTAATCTTACAAATATTTAACTCGGGTTTCTAGTGTTAAACAACCACATTCAGCCTGATCTTAGACTAAGGAGGGGTGTTAAAACCATATAACAATGTAGGGAATCCAAGTATGTTAGTGAAGTGGTTAAAGGAGGACCTTACAATATATCAATGAGAAGGTGCATTCAGATGGTAGTAATTAGCAAATAAAGACATCATTTAGAAGAAAATATTAATTTTCAGGTGCTAAGTGGCAGGGTGATGAAGTATAAGAGGCTGTAACATATCATAATATTCTTGTTGATGCAGTTTCGATGGGATAATGGTGGTTGAATCAAGATAATTGATGCTGTATAGTAATTCTACATCCCAATACATATACTTTTTGGCAAATTAGATAGTTTTGCAGTCATCAAATAGATAAATAATTGATACACAACACCAACCATCTTCTTAAATCCGGAAACAATACCAGAGAGCAATGACTCACACTAATCGTTGTCGATTATGTTCAACTAAACCGAACTCGACTTTAGTCAAACTTAATTGCTTACGGTCAGCCCTCAGTCGCCTCGTCTGTCGCAATTGGTTTATGTACACGGGTTAGCGACCTTGAAATCTCTTGCATTCAAAGGTTCCCAATTATATTATACATTCAAATTATATCATGCCCTTATGACTTTCAAAATGAGGGTTGTGCGTCTATATGTTTTGACCATTATCAACAGATGGTAACACAAGAGTTTGAATGTATAATATAATTGGGAACCGATAGCATACTTGAAAATAACACAAGAGTTTCATTTAGACATTTCAGTGAACACATGATATGCATAAATACACTCAAAGATTACAATCAAATTCTGGAACTTACATTTTCATCATCAACAGATTGTATGCATAAACCCCTAAAGAATCCGCCTACCAAGAAAGTTACGGTTTCACCATCAACAAAGATTACACTACCCCCTGTGATTTCTAGATTTCTATAGGTTGTTCAGATAATGACTAAAATCAAGAGTTTCATTTAGACAATTCAGTGAACACATGATATGCATAAATACACTCGAAGATTTGGATAAACAGAGGAAGGATTCTTAGCAATTTATAGACCTTCGAACGGTGACTGGAAGTAACTGAGGAACCGTTCATGTTTCCATTCGCAGATCCTGATGTTGTTCATCTAATATGAAGTTCATTAATTTCGGGAACCATACCTTACGCCGTCGAAGAGCCGTAGGTAAATGCACGGAAACGGATCGTTGCACCATAGCTTCGTAACGGCCGCCGTTGTAATGATGAAGCCACCGTAACCGCTGCCTTGCCTAGGGCGATAATCAGTCGGTCGAGATACCGGCGTCGATCAAAGAGAAAGGCGTCGTTGCCCTACGAGTTAGAACGTCGTAACAATTAAATAAGCACCAGATTGAATGCGCCGTCTCTGTAGTCTGTTTACTCATCGTTGCCCAATTTCCACCCATAAGCCCATCAGACGAACAGCAATTTGCATCCTATCATAGTACATACCTGCTCATCCATGAGCAACATCTCCAATCCAGAAACATCATTCGGTCTATTGTACACATGCTGCTCCATAGGCGTACAACCAGAACATGCAGCCTCCAACCATCAGCATCAGGATTGATTTCGCCAAGTAGGTGGTGCTTTGTAGCCATTGGAGCTGTTTCAGAATGGGAATTTGTGGAGCATGGAAGTGGCAAATATATACATAGCAATATAACGCTCGTGTGACACTTCAGTTCTATGGCATTAAACAACTTTGATTCATCTCAGGGGATGGAAAAAATCGTCATTAATCGGGGCTTTAAACCTTAATTCATTCACTTAAGTACCATCACGAACAACATTTAATAACACAAACTCGGACCTGCATCGCAATTACTGCTGAGGAAAACAGACAGGCTACCAAAATAAGTCGATGGAAGACGCCATTTACTGCCATGGATCGTTCGTCGATGGAAGACGATAAGGCAAGAAGAACTGTCGACTGGTTAGGGCAATGAATCGAATCGCAATTAATGCCCCGGAACTGTTGATATTACGCATTAATGGGCAGAGCCCACAGGGTAGTAAAGAGCCCGATTTGGGGTCCAATTAGAGTCCATTTGCTTGAATTCATGACACATCAGCTTTTTAAGAAGCTCCCATTGATCAGATTTGAAATTTAACCAAGCATTAAGCATTGCCACATTGGATTTTGTCAACCCTAAGTTATATAGGATATAGATGGTGTAAAAAAAGTTAATTAAATATTCTTGATTGTATGTATTATACATTCCATTTTATGTTTTAATTTCTAGTTCTTGCATCTTAACCATTAATTCTAGATATATTTTCAATAAATCTATATATTCCTTAATACTTAAAAGAAAAGACGTGATGTGATCCAAATAAATTTTTTTTTTGTCTTTTTTACTTCTAGTCGGTCTCCACTTTTTCAAATACATTATTTTTTAAGTTTGAATTAAATTTCTCATTCTCATTTAAATTAAAGTTCTTATTTGAACCTCTTATTATATATATATATAGGAATGTTCAAATGAAAATAAAAAATCAAATGAGAATAAGAGACTCAATCTCGGTCGTTTATTTTGTAAATAGAGGAATTAGACGGCTGAGATCGAATATTCTTCTATTCTCTTTTAATTTTCAATTCTTATTTGAACATCCATATATATATATATATATATATATATATATATATATATAGGGGAGGGTTCATGCGAGAACCGTTGTTAGTGCGAGAACCGCGAGAACCAATCTCGGCCGTTCCTTAGATATGTGAAGTATCATGGATGGAGAGCGTGGAGGGATATAGTGTGGCAGGGTACATGTGAGGAATTCATGGGTGGGCAATGACATTGAAGAAGGGGGAATTGGACGGCTTAGATTGGTTCTCGCAGTTCTCGCGCTAACAACGGTTCTCGCATGAACTTTTGTCTATATATATATATATATATATGGACGGTTCAAACAATAACCATTTTTCGTACGAGAACCAATTACAACCATTGATCAAAGAGATGAAGAGTTGAGATTAAAGAGTTTTTATTGGATAACCCTAAACTAATCAAACTTATTATTAATTAATTAAAAGTAGTTTGGATATTTTTACATTACCCTCACATTTTTAAACTAATATATACATAAAAAAGAAAGATGTTAAATTACGAAAATTATACCAAATTAATAAGAAAATTATGCTCTTTAGTTAATTAACACGTACAGTTAAGCGTAATAATATTCATACTCAGAGTGTGTTTACGATCTTAATTTCGGACCCTTCAATTAGACTAGAGCGTTAGATTCTTTTTTTTTTTTTTGAACTTCTGGGAATGAATGAAATGAAGAAAAGAAGATAGGAGGAAAGTGGTTCACTGGAGTTTGTCTCTTGAAAATGATTATTATCTTGAAGGTCTTTTTCTCTATATTTAAGATTCTACAATCAAATTTATCGTAAACACACTCTTTAATTAATTTTTTTGAAAAATTATTTATCATTCATATACTTAAAGAAACAAATGGACAAAAACAACCCCAAACAAAAAGAGGGGCTACAAGACTCCATGTTGGAGACCAAACAAAATACTTCATACAAACAGTTATGTTGAAACAGGGGAGGGGCTATGATACTTCAAGTTGGACAAAAACACACTCTTTAATTAATATATGCAGATCGATAGAAGCAATAAGAATATCACATACTCAGAGTGTGTTTACGATCTTAATTTCGGACCATATATTTATAAAATAATAATATTCATATAAGCAATTATATTATTTTTATAACTTATTTGATTTGATTGCTGGTTGGTTAATGGGATAATAATGTTTATATTAATGAGTCCAAAAGAAACGTTTATTTTAATGAGGGGTCCACGTGAAAGTTTTTTTAATGAGGGATCCACGTGACCTTAAGTGTCGATTAAGGTGGTGTTCCGTGTTTATGTGCGTCCTCGTAATTATTATTGCGTATATTAGCCCGTGTATCAACACGGGCTAATATAAGTCAATTTAAAATTTATATAGTTTTAAAGAGTATTAAGACGTATAGTAAAAATAATTACAAAACATAGATATGAATATAAAATCTCGTAAGAAATTAATAATCATTACAGAATTTTGAAATTCATACATAAGATTATCATTAGATTTTCTTTAAAACCTCTGTATAAACAACATTCATAGTTTTATTAGTAGGGTTTTCTTAATTATCACAAATTAAGACTTTTAACCTCTCTTTACTCTTCACTCAAGAAACTGTCACATATAACTGTTCATGAGTGAAAACGGTCTTTTTAGTACTTCTTATAAATACTCTTTTTAAGAAATATTGTCACACCCCGCTAAAGCGGAAACACGAGGTGTCACAGCAAAAGGTCTCATAGCACAAGGTAATAGAAAATTTCCAACCATAACAGATAATTTAAGATAGTAAAATCAAATTACAAACATCCAGTACAATTACAGCAAAGGAATATTGTCTTTGATAAAATAAAAGTAGCCGATTGGAAATTCGTTTCATGAATCTACACATGATATGCTCTAACGTGCTCTAAGACCTAGCGAAAGTTACCTGAAAGGCATGAGTAAAAGAGAGGTCAACTACGAGAGTTGGTGAGGACACAAGTTTATATGCACAAAATGAAATTTTAATGCAAAAGAAATAAAGTAAAATGTTGGGGTTTTGAACCCAACTAATTTCTGTAAGGATGGAGACGTTAATCCAACCACAGTTTATTGCCCAATTTATACGCATGGTTTTTGAGTATACAAGGGATGTTTTACTAAGCTTGAGCCATTATTCCAATCCTATCGACATACTTTCTTGATATATATATTCATTTTTTTTTTCAACCCAACGCCCGAATTAGATAACGTTGGAAGTAGGTAAAGTACACCTATAGTTCGTCAACCATAAGTGGGGGGATGTCGTCCCCAAATAGCGCTATCTACAAGTACCATAGGCCCCTGCTGTAGTAGTTAATGGATAATGTATTGAACCCAAGTACATCAGCAAGTATAATACTACCATTGCGCGTAATTTAAATATTTATGATGGCAATAAATAAAACATTTATAATCATGCTTTCACCCCAAATATTTAAGTAAATATATTTAAAAAGGGGGTTGTGAACACTCACCTTTCGAGTAGCTTGGTAAGAAATAGGTAGTCCTACTAGTTCTTTGTATTCGTCACCCTTTTATCCTATTATGTTAAATGTCCACCATAAGGTCCTTTTTAGAGTAAAACTCTTTATAAGGTATAAGGTTAATGTTTAAAGTATTTTAGAGTCTAGTTAGTCTTCACTTGTAGTTATCATTAATCTCTATATTTTATATTTATCTTATACATATAGCTAATATATGCGAAAATATATATATAATATATAGTTAAGTTTTAAAAACATGCAACATTCATACATATATAACATTTATATAAAAGTTGTCTTACGATATAGCTATATGTACATTAATGATATAAGCGTATATATATATACATATAGTAATTTTTAAAGAAAATAAGGACATGCAATATTATTATATGTATTTATGGCTAACTTTGATGATGTAAGAATACATGTCAAAGTTATTTTCTTTTATAAGAACGCATAAATATACATAATAATAGTGCAGCTTTTATTTAGGTATTACTACATAATAGCATATTTTATAGTTTTTAAAATCATACACACATACATGCATAATCGTAAATATATATATATATGTACATACATATGATTTTCGAAATTATTAAGAATATTATACAAATAATAAGTAAATACTTTCATGCAAGATTATATGTATAAGTACTTGTACATTTTATAATCCTTGGTCATTGTCCATCATTATCACCGATCTCCTCCATTTTAAAGTGTGAGATTCAACCTTATGCATGCATTCTTGCCTACATAAATGGTAGTACATAGTCCTTTAAAGGATGAATGCATGCATATAAGTATAAGACCTTAACCACATGCATGCCTTCTTGCCTACATAATTGGTAGTACATAGTCCTTCAAAGGATGAATGCATGCATGTAGGTATAAGATTTATCCACATGCATGCCTTCTTGCCTACATAAATGGTAGTACATAGTCCTTTAAAGGATGAGGGCATGCATGTGTTATTGTTTTGATCTTCTTGTATATAAGAAGAGAAAAAGAGGATAAGATGGTGAAGATGATAGATTTTTCCAAGAGATACAAAAGTACAAGAAGTAATAGAGAGGAATGGTGATTGTACCTTCAAGAGAACTCTTTTTCTTGAAGAAAAGATATGGCTTCCTTTGATCTCTTAGAGTTTTGAAGAGAGAATTTGAGAGAGTGAGAGTGAAAGAGAGTTTGAATGAGAAGAGGGGTGTTTGAAATGAGAAGATTGAGGTTGGTATTTATAGGCAAAAGAGAAGAGAGGAGGGGGGGGGGTACGGCCGAGGTGGTGGTGGGGGGGGGGGGGTAGGGTGGTGAGGGTGGTGAGGGTGATGATGGTGGTGGTTGAGTGTGTAAGTTAGTAAAATGATGATGGTTGACTTTGGTTATAATAATATTATATTTATTATTATTATTATTAATATTATTATTATTATTGTAAATATAATGTAAGATAAACATTTCTATTATGTTTATTATTACATTACATTTTATTATTAGTGTACATAAAATGTACTTGCTACTTATTTAAAATTATAATGGACATTTAAACATGTAATAAGATTTTTAGGTATGACGTAAATATATATATATATATTTTTTTACAAGAACTAGGACTTTTATTTATATACTTACGCTACGAAAGGTATTTCTAAATCATCGAGGACTTATTGAATTTTAAACTTAAGGTATATGGGACTTACCTTTTTATGATTGGTGACGGTTGTCACAGTCTCCCCTAGTTAAAGAAATTTCGTCCCGAAATTTACTTGGTGCTACTGTCCTTAAAGAGGTGGGGATACTTATGTCTCATGTAATCCTCACTTTCCCAAGTATATTCGGGTCCGTGTCTCGAATTCCACCGGACCTTTAATATAGGGATCTTGTTTCGCCTGAGCTGTTTGACTTTTCGGTCTAAGATCTCTATTGGTTCCTCCGTGAAGTGCAATTGCTCGGTAACTTGCACTTCTTCCAATGGTACTACCGATGAGTTGTCGGACAGACATTTCTTGAGGTTTGATACGTGGAAGGTATTGTGAATGGCGCTTAATTCTGGTGGTAGATTGAGTTTATATGCTACGGGACCAACCCTCTCAGTAATTTCGAAAGGTCCAATGTATCGAGGACTCAATTTTCCTCTCTTTCCAAAACGAATAATACATTTCCATGGGGATACTTTTAAAAGTACCTTGTCTCCAACTTGAAACTCTAAGGGTTTCCTTCTATTATCCGCATAACTCTTCTGGCGATCCTTCGCCGTTTTGAGTTTTTCCTTGATGATTGAGATCTTGTCGGTGGTTTCCTGAATAATATCGGGTTTGATTAACTGTCGATCACCCGCTTCTACCCAGCTTAAAGGAGATCGGCACTTACGTCCATACAGTGCTTCATACGGGCCGCACTGTATGCTGGTGTGATAGCTGTTGTTGTATGAGAACTCAACCAAGGGTAGGTGAGTATCCCAATTCCCTCCAAAGTCTATCACACAGGCTCGTAACATGTCCTCTAAAGTTTGTATGGTTCTTTCTGTTTGCCCGTCGGTTTGTGGGTGGTAAGCTGTACTCAAGTCGATTCGAGTACCTAATGCTTTCTGCAATGATTGCCAGAATCGTGAGGTAAACCGACTGTCCCTATCTGAAATGATTGAAATTGGCACACCATGGCGTGCCACAATCTCATTGACATATATTTGGGTAAGCTTTTCCATCTTGTAATCTTCCCGGATTGGGAGAAAATGGGCAGACTTAGTGAGTCTGTCTACTATGACCCATATGGCATCGTGAGATCTTGCTGTTCTTGGTAGCTTGGTGATGAAGTCCATTGTGATTTGTTCCCATTTCCATTGAGGGATTTCGGGTTGTTGCAGTAACCCAGACGGTTTTTGATGTTCAGCTTTTACTCTTGCACATGTTAAACATTTTCCTACGTACAAAGCTATGTCCCTTTTCATACCCGGCCACCAATAGTATTCCTTGAGATCCTTGTACATCTTATCGGCTCCGGGATGCACGGAGTATCTTGACTGATGTGCTTCATCCAAGATGGTCAACCTTGTGTTGTTGTAGTTTGGGACCCATACTCTGTTCTCAAAATAGCGCACTCCATCAGCCTTAATTTCGAATCGGGATTCCAAGCGGTATAAAGCTTCGTCCTTTAGGTTCTCCTCCTGTAATGCCTTTTCCTGGCTTTCCAGGATCCGACTCTTTAAACTGGTTTGGACCATTGCTCCCATGACTCTAGCCCTAGAAGGCTTCACTCTTTCCTTTCTGCTTAAAGCATCAGCTACCACATTTGCTTTGCCAGGATGATACTTGATTTCGCAGTCATAATCATTGAGTAGCTCAACCCATCTCCTTTGTCTCATATTGAGCATCTTCTGATCTAGAACGTGTTGAAGACTTTTGTGATCAGTGTAGATGGTACACTTAGTGCCATACAAGTAGTGTCTCCAAATCTTAAGAGCAAACACCACTGCTCCAAGTTCCAAATCATGGGTAGTGTAGTTCTTCTCATGAACTTTTAGTTGTCTTGATGGATAAGCGATGACCTTCTCCTTCTGCATCAGTACACACCCAAGTCCTTGATGTGAAGCATCGCAATAAACCACAAAGTTATCTGTTCCTTCAGGTAGAGTTAAAACAGGTGCATTACTCAATTTGTGCTTGAGGGTTTGAAATGCTTCTTCCTGCTTCTCTCCCTAGATAAACTTCTTATCTTTCTGGGTTAGTGTGGTTAGCGGCTGTGCAATCTTTGAAAAGTTTGCAATGAATCGCCTGTAGTAACCTGCCAACCCAAGAAATTGGCGAACTTCGGTTGGTGTTTTTGGCGCTTCCCATTGCTTGATTGCCTCAATCTTTGCCGGATCTATGTGAATCCCATTTTTGTTAACCACATGACCAAGAAAATGTACTTCGCGAATCCAAAATTCGCATTTAGAGAATTTCGCGTACAACTTCTGGTCCTTAAGTAGTGTTAGCACCAACTTCAAATGCTGCTCGTGGTCTTCCTTGCTTTGTGAATAAATGAGTATATCGTCGATAAATACGATAACAAATTTATCCAGATATGGTCTACAGACCCTATTCATCAAATCTATGAAGATAGCTGGAGCATTTGTCAATCCAAAAGGCATAACTAAAAACTCATAGTGTCCGTAACGAGTCCTAAATGCTGTTTTAGGAATATCCGCCTCACATACTCGCAACTGATGATATCCCGAGCGTAGATCGATCTTTGAAAAATACGTGGCTCCTTGAAGTTGATCAAATAAGTCATCAATCCGGGGAAGTGGATATCGATTTTTGATCGTCAACTTATTAAGTTCCCTATAGTCGATGCACATCCGTAATGACCCATCCTTCTTTTTAACGAAAAGGACTGGAGCTCCCCAAGGGGACGAGCTTGGTCGGATGAGTCCTTTGTCAAGCAATTCTTGAAGCTGTGCTGACAACTCTTGCATTTCTGATGGCGCTAAGCGATAAGGTGCCTTAGCCACGGGCGCTGCTCCAGGAACCAAGTCGATATGAAATTCGACTTGACGGTTCGGAGGTAACCCTGGTAATTCTTTGGGGAAAACCTCAGGGTAATTTCGAACTACGGGGATTTCCTGGATGCGTTGTTCTTCGGTATCCTTATTAGTGACGTGTGCTAGAAATGCCTCATTTCCTTTTCTCAGGTACTTCTGCATCTTCATGCAGGAGACTATCTTCAGATTCCTTCCCGACTTCTGTCCGTATACGATGAGTTTTTCGCCTCTAGGCATAGGGATGCGTATGATTTTCTCGAAGCAACATATCTTCGCTCGATATTTAGTAAGCCAATCCATGCCGATAATTATGTCGAAGCTTCCTAACTTAATTGGGATTAAGTCTATACTAAATGTCTTACCAGCTAAGTTCAATGTACAACCAATAATTATATCCTTAACCCTAGCTTCCTGACCATTAAGAAACTCTATGGTATAGGCATCTTTCATCTTTTTAGTTTTCAAGTTAAGCGTTGTCCTAAACCCCAATGACACAAAACTCCTATCTGCTCCCACTTGTAAGCCTGCTGCCACTTGGCTAACGATGTTGGGCAGTGTAGCTATCACTCGTTCTATTACCATTTGGTTTATGTCGTTTTCTCTTTTTGGAGGCATGGTTCTAAGATGTGAAGATAATATGATCCTTGTCAAATTTAATTCTTAATGATGCTAAGTATGATCATGCAAAATTTTTCAAGCACTAAATAATACTATCAGGACAGAAAATATTCTTATAATATGATCATTACCATTGATAAATTTTTGGGTACACATAATGATTACAAAACTTCCCAAATACGGTAATACATAGATCGTTTTGATTGGGTTTGCATGCTATTTATCAAAATTTCCCGATCATATATAACGTCATAAGACCTAATTAGTAGTTTCTAGAGAAATAGTAGCATACTTAAGGGCCAGGGAATGGTCATTTCAGAGGCTTCTACCTAACATCACTCCTACATGACTCCGACTGCCAAAGCTAGCACTGCCAGGGCCTTCACACGTTCATATACTCTCCTTATGTCCTCCTGTGCGTTTGCCTCCACTCGTGATATGTTCTGGTACTGGTCCTCCGCCATTTTTGTAAGAGCACCAATAGAGTGGCGCTGGCAATCCAACCGTCCATCAAGATACTCAAAGTGAGAGGTAAGTTGCCTCAGGTGTCGGGATTGCGCTTCCATCATCCCGGGTGTTATGACAGGTATGCCTGGTAACACTGAAGTGCCTGCTGCTATTCTCCTAACGGTGGATGACTCTCCGGTAGCCGCTATAGCCTGTGGGGGTGTGATACGCGGGGGTAAACCAGTAGTCTTCCTAGCAGTGAGTCGGGTGCGAGGGAGTGGTTGCTTATTTTTAGGCTCTAGGAATCCAGGTGGTAGTGTACATGGATTGGGTGAACTCCGGCCACTGGACATCTCCGGTTCCTCATCGGATGTTTGATGCCTTATTGCATTCTGAGTGTGCTCAGTGGGTTCTGACTCGCTGTCGTACTCTGGTCCAGGAGTATACTCGGTCGACATACTAATCTGCGACAACGATCTACTTAGTTACTAGTGTTCTATTGTGAGTGTCTAAAGGAAATTATGCATAATATACACACATAATCATGCTTAATGAAAGAAAATCTTATGCAAGCATAGGACTATTACAATTAACTTGAGTATTCCATAGCCCTTACTTGAATTAAACATAGGTGATCAAGCTTTGTTTAATTAAAGGAAGATAATGGAAGACTCAACTTAATCACATTAGTAAAATGCTTCAAGTTTAGAAATTTATTTTAGAAAAATCTTCTTTCGAAAACCTTCGGTTATAGTTTGAGTTTTCCCCCCATAAGGAAAACTACAATTCTCTATAACCTTTGGCTCTGATACCACTTCTGTCACACCCCGCTAAAGCGGAAACACGAGGTGTCACAGCAAAAGGTCTCATAGCACAAGGTAATAGAAAATTTCCAACCATAACAGATAATTTAAGATAGTAAAATCAAATTACAAACATCCAGTACAATTACAGCAAAGGAATATTGTCTTTGATAAAATAAAAGTAGCCGATTGGAAATTCGTTTCATGAATCTACACATGATATGCTCTAACGTGCTCTAAGACCTAGCGAAAGTTACCTGAAAGGCATGAGTAAAAGAGAGGTCAACTACGAGAGTTGGTGAGGACACAAGTTTATATGCACAAAATGAAATTTTAATGCAAAAGAAATAAAGTAAAATGTTGGGGTTTTGAACCCAACTAATTTCTGTAAGGATGGAGACGTTAATCCAACCACAGTTTATTGCCCAATTTATACGCATGGTTTTTGAGTATACAAGGGATGTTTTACTAAGCTTGAGCCATTATTCCAATCCTATCGACATACTTTCTTGATATATATATTCATTTTTTTTTTCAACCCAACGCCCGAATTAGATAACGTTGGAAGTAGGTAAAGTACACCTATAGTTCGTCAACCATAAGTGGGGGGATGTCGTCCCCAAATAGCGCTATCTACAAGTACCATAGGCCCCTGCTGTAGTAGTTAATGGATAATGTATTGAACCCAAGTACATCAGCAAGTATAATACTACCATTGCGCGTAATTTAAATATTTATGATGGCAATAAATAAAACATTTATAATCATGCTTTCACCCCAAATATTTAAGTAAATATATTTAAAAAGGGGGTTGTGAACACTCACCTTTCGAGTAGCTTGGTAAGAAATAGGTAGTCCTACTAGTTCTTTGTATTCGTCACCCTTTTATCCTATTATGTTAAATGTCCACCATAAGGTCCTTTTTAGAGTAAAACTCTTTATAAGGTATAAGGTTAATGTTTAAAGTATTTTAGAGTCTAGTTAGTCTTCACTTGTAGTTATCATTAATCTCTATATTTTATATTTATCTTATACATATAGCTAATATATGCGAAAATATATATATAATATATAGTTAAGTTTTAAAAACATGCAACATTCATACATATATAACATTTATATAAAAGTTGTCTTACGATATAGCTATATGTACATTAATGATATAAGCGTATATATATATACATATAGTAATTTTTAAAGAAAATAAGGACATGCAATATTATTATATGTATTTATGGCTAACTTTGATGATGTAAGAATACATGTCAAAGTTATTTTCTTTTATAAGAACGCATAAATATACATAATAATAGTGCAGCTTTTATTTAGGTATTACTACATAATAGCATATTTTATAGTTTTTAAAATCATACACACATACATGCATAATCGTAAATATATATATATATATGTACATACATATGATAGGAACAATTAAAAGGGATGAATTTTGTTATAGTTCAAATGGTTGAATTTTCAATTAAATTCATATTCAAATGGTTGTTATATTATCCATGTATATCTCATCGTCTATTTCCTTTTCCTTTTTGTTTATATTTTCAAACTTAATCTATCAATTATTATTCCATTTAAATCACATTTTAAAAATTTTTAAATCTAATTCTAAAAGTAACTTCCTTACCTAACAAAGTGGAGTAATTTTAAACCAATTAAATACACGTCAATTAGAAATATGTATTCAATTCAAATTTAAATATATATATTATTATGTTATCCACGATTAATTCAAATATATATTGTTATCTTATCCAAGATTAACAAACACATGAAGTTTGTTATATAAAATTTCCCTTAAGAGATTTGATGGAATGTGACGTAATAACTAATACATTTTTCTTTAATTTTTTTTAATCAAGGGCTATGATTGGTGGAGAGTTTTTAGGGCAAGAGTTGATGATGTAAGTAACCCTTTTTTTTAATAGTTTTATTTTTAATAGTTGATTATATATGTGATTCTTTAATTTTTTATATTGATTGGTGCACCTTTGTTTGTTTTAAATGTTATCTATTTTTATATAAATTTATCATAAATAAAACAAAACTTAAAAAAAATTATTTCTTTTTATTGAAAGACAGAGGAATCAGTTATTATATCGACTATTATACGTAGATAGAATAAATATAAAAAAGATATAAATTGTTTTATGAATAACCTACCCACTACTATTAATGGATAACAAACAACTAAAAATATACTATTTTAAAAAAAGTGTCATATTACAATAAAATGTATACCAAAACGTAGATAAAAATGAGACGGTCGCAAATATATAATTATTATTTCTCTAAACAAATTATATAATAATTTATTAAACATATTTTATAAACAACCTATAACTAATTATATTAATATACAATTTTTATAAAACCCCCTCGCATTTTCATAAAAACCCTTAACATATTTTATAAAACCCCCTTAGAATTTTCACAATGCCCCCCTTCCAAGACTTAAGGATTTTTGGCATTTTTGACATCATCATCTCGATTTTTTTAATTTTTTTTTAAAATCAAGAGTTGTGATTGGTGGAGATTTTTTTGGAAGAGAGAGAAACCCTTTTCTTTTAATATATATTAAAGATTCACACTCTGTGAACCCACTGAACCCTGTTGTCACATCAGCTTTTCTCTCTCCTACCCTCTTTCTGCCCTCAAGTGGAGTACCACGTCCCATCTAACCACAAGATTTTCTATTTTCTAATTCTTTTTTTAAATACATTTAATAATATAACAAAATAAAATATTTTTATATTAATTAAAAATTAAAACAATACAAATAATAATAAAAAAAATCCTAGCATTACTAAACATTAAAAATAAAAAAATAACATAACATTCAATATTAAATATAAAATAATAAAACATCTAAAAAACTAGATGTCTTTGTAAAATTCTTCAAACTTCTTTTCTATAGCCGCTTTTTTCTTCTTCGTAATTTCTAAAAGTTTTCCCGTAAGGTGGTCGTGAGGGGTTATTAAAAACTCATAGTCATTAAAAACGTAATTTCTAAAATGTGAAATAGTATTAGGGTATTTATAGAGTTAATTAGGTAAAAAAATTTAATTAAAACTAGCCGTTGGCTAGGTTTTTTGGAAAATGTAGTTTTTTTAAGTTACCGTTACTGTAGAAAAGTTAAAAAAAAAGGAAAAAGCTACGGGTTCAACGGTTGTGAGAAGCCGGAGGTGGAACCGCGGGGTTCAAATCGCCGGGGGCCAGGGGCGGAGCTAGAAGCTCACTTCAATGGGTTCAAAGCTAATATTAATAACTTTTATAAACAAATTTAGTGGGTTCTTAACTACAATTTTACCTAAATTACACTAAAATTGCACTAAAATAATACGAAAATTTTTTGTTCAGCGGGGTCAATGGAACCCTCTCGGGTCCATGTACCTCCGCCCCTGCCGGGGGCGTAGCGGTGTTCACCCGGAACCGCTGGGCAACCGCACCCCCTACCCGCTTGCGCTACGAATGGTCTTAACGTTAACTCGATCGGTTATAATCTATAAACACATATTTTTTTTATTCTTACTCTTCAATTCTATATATCGTTTTTTTTATTTTGTTTTTTTATCTATTGTGTTAGTGATGATGAAGGATCATGATGAAACCATGAAACCCATTTATTCTATTAGTGGATTGATACTTCATTTTTGTCGACCTTGTGGATCTTTTCACTTGATGAAACGCATGATGAACCGGTTGAAGCTCGTCATCTTTTTCCAAATACAAAAACCAAACAAAAATAAATAAATTATTTACACTCGGTTATGTACACTCAGGTAATTCTTGTAGCAGGTAAATTTTATACAATAGATAATGATAGTTTCAGAATATTGGTTGTATTATTCGAGATGAAATAAAATTAGCCGTATAAACCGATACTTTAGATATAGTTTGTTAAATTTTGACATGTTTTTCTCTTTCTTGAATAGTATAACAAACTTTTTAAGACATGACATTATATGCAATTAGTAACTTAAAAAACTGTAGAAGATCACTTTTATTAATTAATTGTTTGTCTTTTGTTGTATATGACTAAAAAACACGTTATATACAAATAAACTCCATTGGTATATGACTAAAACCAAAACTGAAAATTTTAAGATTTGAAAAGTCAACCATCCGGTTCTGGTTTTGAAATGTTTTTTTTTTGTCTTAAATAGTTATATTTTGATTTAGGTTCGTTTTTTACAAATTTTTGAGGCAGCCCAATCAATAATGAACTCAAACTTAAACATTGATCCAATAAACAACTAAATTAAGATGAATAGATGATGTAGATCAAAACAATTTACATACACATCCTAAAACCTCATATATATATATATATATATATATATATATATATATATATATATATATATATATATATATATATATATATATATAGACAAAAGTTCATGCGAGAACCGTTATTAGCGCGAGAACCGCGATAAACAAATCAAAACCACGTGTCTCCTTCTATTTGTCCAGCCAACAAAGATTTTTTTTTTTAAAAACCCCCTTAATATTTAAATGATCATAACTCGTTCGTTTTTTGGAGTTTAAGCAAGATAATTATATCATTAGATTCGGTTTTTCATCCTCTTTCAAACTAGACCATGCTTGATATATTTCTGAAACTTTTTTTAAAAAAAAAAATGCAAAGTTTGCATTTTGAAATGGGTTTCATTCCAAACTGCAAAATGCAAAAACCAAAAATGCAAAGCAACAAACAACAATCTGAAAATGCAAAACAACAATATTTTCACATAACTGGAAATGCAAAAACCAAATCTATCACTGAAAATGCAAACAAGTTTAAACTAAAAAATGCACTTGGAAATGCAAAAACCAGAGATGATACATAATTGCAACATATCAAGGACGAAAATGCAAAGCCTCAAAATGAACTCAAACAGCAGTAGCTTTTTTACAACAAACAACATATTTGCATTTTTACAATTACACATAAACATAACATATCAAGGATGAAAATGCAGATCAAAGTACCAATTAGAATAAACAAAATGCAAAATTGTGTAACTTAAAATGCAAACAAGAAACACAAACACTATTGATAATTGAAAATGCAAATACAATTTATAAACAAAAGGAATTCAAGCAGTAGTTTGCATTTTTACATAAGAAAAATATTTGTATTTTTAAAATTATACATAAAATTAGCATATCAAAAACGAAAATGCAGAAACTCAGCAAAGAAAGAACGAATATGCTTAAACCCAACATATCAAAACTTTTCAAGCTACAATTTCAAAACTGCTTGAAAATGCAATTTCGAAAATGCAAAATACAAAATTGAAGAATGTAAACTGCAATTTCGCAAATGCAAGTAAAACTAAATTGAAAAAAACAAAACAAAAGTAGAGATCTCTGTTGAAAATGCAACACTGATGAAAATATAAAATGCAAACATTCATATGCGAAACCAATATGATACATAATCAAAATGCAAAAGTAATACCCATAACTGAAAATGCAAATAACAAAGATAATACGTCATTCTTATTGTTATTAACTGGATATACACATGAGTAAAAAATAAACATGTAACCAATATTTAACTGAAAATGCAACCCAAACACAAAGTATTTACCTACCAATATGATACAAAAACATATGATACAAAAAGAATCCTTGTGTTGAGTTCATAAAAAAAGGGAATAACAAACTACACTTAATGGTATTTTTTTTTTGGTTAAAAATAAAAAATATTACATAGTTATGATCATTGGAAGGATTAATGGGGTTTTTTAAAATAAAAATATGAAAACTTGAATTGAGCTGGAGGGGGAGGCATGAACAAATTGAAATTTTGGGGTTGTATTTTTCATTGATTCAGATTTTTGCATCTCCATGACTTGCATCTTTGATTTTTGCATCTCAATGACCTGCATTTTCAGAAGCAAAACTCAGTTTGGAATGAAACCCAGTTCAAAATGCAAACTTTGCATTTTCAAAAAAAAAAGTTTCAGAAATATATCAAGCCTGGTCTAGTTTGAAAGAGGACGAAAAACTGAATCTAATGATATAATTTTCTTGCTTAAACTCTAAAAAACGAACAAGTAATGATCATTTAAAGATTGAGAGAATTTTTTTTTTCTAAAAAATTGTTGCCTGGAGACTTGAATGGGGGAGGCGTGAAAAAATTGAAGCATGTAAGGATTTTTGTTTAGTTCCTAAATTCCCCCTTAAACAAATCTTATATGTTAATTAATTGTTAGTTTCCATATATATATATACTACTTTTAATCATAGCCCTTGATCATACATATCCAATGGTTCATATTGGTTTTTTAGGTTCTATGTTTAAGGGGTGGTTCTATGTTGATCCATTCTCTCTCTCTCTCTCTCTCTCTCTCTCTCTATATATATATATATATATATATAGGGAGATCAAATGCGAACTTAAATTAACTGAGAATGAGAGACTTAATCTTAGCCGTTCAATTCACTCTCCTTTAATGTCATTGTTCACCCATGAATTCCTTACATGCACCATATCACACTCTATCATTTAACGCTCTCCATCCATGAATTTCACTAACAAAATGAACGGCTATATTGTTTGTTTATGTATTTCTCTGTATCTAATAAGTTGTACCTTTTATTTTTCATCATTTTCAGTAAAATTGAATCATTTAGTTTTCATCAATTTTTAATTAGGAATAGACGTAATTATAGGAACTGCTAATATTTTTTTATTTCCTAATCGACCCTTTATCTTTATTAAAATGACAGTTACTATTAATTAGCTTTTGACTATTTTCAATTGACTTTTGATGAAATCCAATGGCTTAAAATCCATTTTACACATCTTACCTAGATTTACATCTTACAAAATATATATATATATATATATATATATATATATATATATATATATATAGTGGGAGATCGCATGTGAACCTTAAATTAATTGAGATTGAGATACTTAATCCTAGCCGTTCAATTCCCTCACCTTTAATGTCATTGTTCACCCATGAATTCCTTACATGCACCCTATCACACTCTATCCTTTAACGCTCTCCATCCATGAATTTCACTAACAAAATGAACGGCTGAGATTGAGTCTCCCATAGAAATAGTTTTAAAATGTACGATGGTAGAAACACTGCATCTTGTCTATAAAATCATTGTATCCAACTTTATATCATTGCATCTTATCTAAAAACATAGATTTATCTTAAAACTAGTGCATCTTGCGTAAATTATTCGGTGGTTTGTCATTTAAAAATCAACGCATCTTATCTAAAAAAATTTGCATCTAGTATAAAATCGTTGCATCTTGTCTAAAAACACTGCATCTTTTCTTAAATAAATATAAAATTTATTAATTATTATTTATTTATATAATATATACTTAATATAAATCTATCACCCCCACCTAAACAACCTTCAAAGAAACAATCAATATCTATAAATTAATAGTTTTTATTTGAAAAATTACTACAATTTGCCTAAAAACGCTATATCTCAATAGTAAAAAAATTACCGCATCTAAAATCCATTATATTGAAATTCATATTTTAAAAAGGAAAAAAATCATATTTCCATATAGAGAAATAATTCAACCGCAAAAGTTGACCAACATTGAAAAAGTTATGATTCGCTTTGAAAAATTTCCGTTCGCAATGGTTTTCCGTTCGTATTTGATCCCTTGACTATATATATATATATATATATATATATATATATATATATATATATATATATATATATATATATATATATATATATATATATATACTAGTTTAGAGACCCGTGTATTACACGGGTTGGTTATAGATAACATATAAATATTAAAAAACACATATAAAAATTAATACGGAAATGAAATACAAAATCGGATATAAATCATAAATTGGAAAATATTTCTTTATACACAACATTAGTTGTCTCGTTACTAACTTTACCTTCTTTATCTAAGATTAGTATCTTTAATCCTTCTCTACTTTTAACTCTAGAAAAAGCAACATATAATTGACCATGGGAGAAAACAGGGTCCTTCAGATACAAACCCACTCTTGATAACGATTGCCCTTGGCTTTTGTTTATCGTCATTGCAAAACATACCGCAAGTGGAAATTGTCTTCTTTGAACTTTGAAAGGAATCCTCTTATCGGAAGGAGTCATACACATCCTTGGAATTAAATGTCGTTCACCAATGTTAGTTCCATTTATATCTTCTACTTCGATTACACGCCTACTCATCGATGTGACTCGTAGTCTAGTTCCATTACATAAGCCTTTTTGGGGATCGATATTACGTAATAACATGACCGGAACACCGACTTTAAGTACTAAACGATGGTTTGGTAAACCAGAAAGCTTAAGACCATTTAGAATATGAGGAGAGTATAGACCTTCATTAAATCACTGCGTAGATCTTCAGTTTGACAAAGACTATCAGAGCTTAAGTATTATTTCTCTTCTCCTAGAAACATTGATAGCAAATGATCATTTATTTCTTGAACAACCTCGTGTTTTGGTGCAAGTATTGCTCTTTCTTGAAGGAACTCTGGATTTTTAATATTATCAAGAAGTGAGGGGTATACAAACTCAATTAACGATCCAATAGGGTCAACTGAATCATTAATTAAAAGATAATCGGGGATTTCAACCATCGTCTCGCCATCATTCGGTTTACTTAATTACACAAATTGATTTTAAATAATTTAAAAGTAATAAGAAATCATATGAAATCTAACAAAATGATAAATATCAACTATGATTATCCGTATCCATGTTATCACTTTTAATAAAAGAGTATGCATACGTATATTTGTCCAAAATAAGAAAAGTTAAACATAAACATAGTTGCTTATGTCTATGACCATTAATTTTTCGTTATATTCTTAGTATATGTGATTGATGAGAAATCAAACACATATCGTATTTATAGGGTGAATCATAATTTTGATATGTGAGATAAGTATAAAGCTTTAGCAAATTCTATTTAGACGAATAAAATTAATTTTTAATCTAAAAGAAAAGTTCATTATTGTTGTGGATGAACAATGATTAGGAGAAGGATAGTGGTAATGCTATGACATAATTTTAAATAAGTTCATTCACATATGGAGTTATACATGCATCAAACAAAGAAGAAATCTTAAGATACTAATAACTCTGTCACATCATCGAAAGAACTACATTTGCTCGATTGTGTCTATATCATTATGGTTCGGCTATTATGAGAATTTATATAGAATCATATGATATATTAATGCTTATATCTTTGATAAACATCATGCTAAAGAAATGATTGGAATGTATCAATT
Source organism: Pulicaria dysenterica (assembly GCA_947179395.2). Lineage (NCBI taxonomy): Eukaryota > Viridiplantae > Streptophyta > Magnoliopsida > Asterales > Asteraceae > Pulicaria > Pulicaria dysenterica. Next base: position 62,193,048 of record OX359295.1, read on the forward strand.
GCTTACTTATACAATCTTTTTTTATTATTATTAAAATAAAAAAGACAAATTAAGTGTCATTTTTTAGATGACCGGGGAATGCCCAAGTGGAATTAGCACCTTAGAGAAAATGAAACCAAACAAACACTTTGAATACCAAAACCAATAGCAACATAATTCATATAAGTGCAGCATAAAACTTGTAAGAAATTAAAAATAAAATCTAAAAGTCATAGTGAGAAAAAAAAAACATAGTAAGCGAGTCTTCAGCACCTCAATCACTCCTTTTCAATTTTTGGGATCTTCAAGTTATGAGCATTAGTGCGATTCTTTTTTGATGTGGAGGATTGTACACTACAATCGTTATCCACATCTTCACTTGTACGTTTTCCTCCTGGAGGTGAAGCAGTGCAGCCAATGGTCATAATCGAAGCAATTGGAGTACCGTTATCGTCTTGAGAATAGACATCCTCAAGCTTACATTTTAAATCCACCGGTGTGTCATTGCTTTTGTTAACTTTATTTTTTTCAGAGGGACTTGAAGCGGTGCTTTTTTCAAAGTTAGACGGAGTTGCAACATCACCGGTGTAAGAAACAGCATCCAGTATTGTATAATTAATATTAAAAGATGTTAATATTTCAGAAGGACAATAATCAGTATTAAAATAAAACTATCCACTATATTTAAAAGTTACCTTCAAACATTCTTGCTTCGCTTGCGTATCAGACATTCCAAGAGTCGAGGGTTCAGATTCGGCAGGCTGTGAAGTTGATAAAAATGCAATCCCATTAATACACTTCAGGTTGATATTGGGATATATGTTTTTAAGTTTTTCAACATATACATTAAACAATAAATAATTGATACCTGATTAAGATTACTCTGATTATCCAACTTAAGTATGATTTCTGGAACACTGGTGAGCTCAGATATGCCCAGATCATAATATTTTCTATATATATTCCACTGGGTAATATCAACCTTGAAAGCAAATTTCATTTCAAGCAACTCATTTAGCTCCTCCCGAAAGAAATCCATATCATCATTCTACAAAGATAATGATTTGGAAATAAGTAAATCATCATAATAATACACAACAGTTAAAAACTTAAAATATATCAACATACATATACCTCTTGGTATTTCTCTAACAAATCGTAAGCTGTCATGTGCAGTAGTTTTTTAGCATGGCGATTAAACAAAGTTAACGATATTACTCCCGTAGAATCTTGTACTCTAATCGGAATCCTAAACCTTTAACAATAATCACCATTAATATGCATTAGATATTTAAACATATTAAACAAAAGGTAATGTAAACGTTCATATAATAAATTAATAGATACCTAGGTTCCACATCAACATTCTTGATGTTGCATGCCTCACATTCAAAAGTTTGTTTCTCTTCAATCTCACCGGACTCATCCTCCTTATTTGTTATCAGAACGTTTTTCGTCACCTTCTTTGTGCATTTTTTGCAACCAAGATAGTACCATGGTTGATCTTTTAAGATGCACTTGATGGTACCAACAACGATGACATATTTTATCTAGAGTAAGTAAACATTAGTTAATATAAACCTTGAATATAAACCAAAATTTCAAAACTTCCGTAAAAATCTTTAATATATATACCTCAACGATCTCAAAAAGTTCAGCAATATCCTTTCTCTCATTTTTGACCAGGAAAGTCTCACTTATAGAGTAAGATTTTGTTGAAACTATGCTGAGTCGATGACTTGAATCGTCACCTTGAGCAGTAACCAGGCTGCATTATCAATTATTTAAAATCTAAAAAGGTCTACAAATTTATCAAAACCGAAAGATGAAAAAATCATAGAATACTAACCGATTCTTGAAATCGATAATTTCACCAAATTCAGAGTTTATGAACAACTTACTTACATTGTAACAACTTGAAATAGATGGACGCTCTAATAAAAACATAATTGGTTAGTAATAAGAAAACATGATTGTATATAAGTCATTGTTTTGGACAAAAAATATTAAATATTTTTACCTTTGAACCACTTGACATTGGCAAATTGCAGGATGATAATAACTCTTCCGTGTAATTCATGATTTTGAATATAATCATTCATCTGCTCAGCATACTTATCCCATAAAGTGACACAAAGCTTTTTACCACTGTAAACACATATTATCCTCAACTTAATACTAAAATTCTTAATAGAAGAGTTAGTGTATGTCTAGTATTAAGTAAAGCGAATACGCACTTTAAATCTTGAATCTCAAGCTGTAGTTTAACCCCTTTCTTGTCAGGATTTTCCTCAATCCTACCACATGTGACCACATCACCAATAACATCTACAAAATTAGAAAAAAATATCTTAAATATAGGCAATGATTGATGAGAACGATAAAGTTATAATAAGTAGACAAATGAAACAACACATTGAGTAGAATTGTATCTACTAACCAATTGTCACATTTTCGGGGAGACTGCTTCTAGCCCAGATCAACGGATAGCTCGAAAGATCAAAACCATAAACAGATCCTTTAAAAGTGTTACACTTTGTAATAGATGTCTTGTAATACAGATTCAACTTGTAAGTATGATTACAGTACTTGATCTTATTTTTGCTTGCACCAATGGCAAAATTCTTAATGTAGAAAGAAAAACCCTCTTTTAGTAGGTTTTGAAACCTAGACAAATTTTGCTTTTGTACTACAGCTTGTATTTTTGTACCCTATTGCAAAGCAAAAATAATAAGTTAATATAAAGAAAGTACTACAAATCTAATCTACTATAAATCCTGGATATTAAGCATTTGTGATTGCAATATTTCAGTCAGCTTGATGTATTTATCCAAGGAAGAACATGTGTTGAACTTGTAAGGAACTTATTAAACAACACCTTTCAAGTATTAAATTCAAAGAAAATGTAATGAGATAAAGTTGAATTTGTTAACTTAATGAAATATAACTTCTCTCTCTATCTCTGTTTTTTTTCATAATCTGACCATATGATAAGTAAATAAATAAAGAAACTGGATGTACTAATATTTTTTGATATATGAGAGATTATATACAAACCAAAAGTGAATCACGTCTGGTTATGTTACTAATAACATTAATAAACAAACTAAATGTGATTCAGAAACTTAAATATGAAATCAAATGTGATTCAGGAAACTTAAAAGCAATCAGATCTGGTTATGTGATTCAGAAAACTTAAATATTGCCAACACAACATGAATATCGCCAACACAACATGACTAAAGATAGAGAAGCAACATGAAAAAAAAAGCATACAAAAGGGATTAAAAAAGCATACCTTTTCATCTACCAACACGAGTTCAAGTTGATAGGTTTGTGATGGATTTTTAAAGTCTGGTAGTCCCCAAAAACGTATAACACAGACTTTGATAACCCAGTCATCTTTAATAAGATTGAGGTCACTAATCAGAGTTACTTGTTTATCCAACTAAAAGAAGAAAGGGACAGAAAAGATGATTCATGTGATGTGTACTTGCTAACAATAAAAAAACATATAAATAAGTAACTGATAGTGAAAAACAGCATTATACCTTTGAGTTTTCGAGGGCGAGAATCGAAGAAGTAGAGTTTTCCATGGTGCTTTTCGAAAGAAGATGCTGAGTCTGTTTGCCTATGAAGGTTGAATCGTATATATATATATAGGAGATAATTATTTCAAGATTCCGAAATTCAAAAAAATTAGGAGATAATTCAATTTTTTCAATTTAAGGAAACACTATATTTAAGCCTATAAATTCGGGATAAAGAGAAGAAACAGGAGAATTCAAAATTCTCTGAAATTTATCACATTCTTAACAATATTTTCTTTTTATAAGGAAAAGAATATCTATTTTCATAAAAAGATTTTTTATCCATAAAATTTATCACATTTCAAGTTTGAAAAACCGGAATTTTTGATAGTGAAGCAAAATTTCAATCAGAATTATAAACCATAACATCTTTTTTTAATTCTAGATATGTAAAACAATTCACCGTGTGTATATGAGTTCTTTAAAATTGTATATATAATTATGCAATTAGCAAATCTTTGATTCAAAATTGTATATATAATTTAAAATCTTTGATTAACAAATCTTTGATTCATCTAATAGTTAGGTATGAGAGGTTTAAGACTATAGCAGTTCCTTAATAATTGTACATCCAACTATCAGTTCTGTTTTGAGACTATATTTCATACAAATGCTTGATAAAATAGTTAGGTATGAGAGGTTTAAGACAATAGCAGCTGTTTAGTTTCATACCTTGCCAATAGCAGCTGTTTCGTTTCATACATTGCAAATACCAGCTGTTTAGTTTCCAGCAGCATCAAGAGCATCGTATATATATTAGATGATATAGGTCTGGGAATATGATTGAAGGAAAATCTCATGCTGCATTTAGTAAGCTGATGGAAAAAGAAGTCAACATGGTCAATTTGACCACTTGCACAATCAATCTGCCATCAATAAACTTGCAGTTAGCTCCATGGAAATTGATAACTCTTTTTATGCAATTAGGCAATTAGCTTCATGGAAAGTGACAAGTAATTTGTGGTTATTCAACTATCAGTTCTGTTTTGAGACTATATTTTATAAAATAGTTAGGTATGAGAGGTTTAAGACAACCATAAGATTATTCTACATTGTGAAATAAGTGGTCAAATTGCACAGCTACATGACATGCTTAAAAACTACGATCAAGTGAAAAATGCATACTGGTTGAACAGAATCTCTAAGAAATATCTTCTTGACAGGGTAGTCTCAAAACAGAAGTGGTTATAGAAGTGGTTATATGAGTCAGGAAAGTAACTGGTTGAATCTGAGATGGGTTATATTTTTAGTATGGGTCAAAATACAATGGATTTGGTTGTTTTTTTAAAGTTTTTTTATTTATAGATTGCTTAAAACAGTTCCTTAATAATTGTACATCCAATTATTCCCTGTTTATCTCCTTCACCTATTTAAAAAGAAACTTCCAGTAAAGTGTTATATGTAAACTCAGGATTCCCTGTGTTTATAACATACCCATACATCCCACCGATTCCAAGAACAATTATCCAATCTGGTAAATATGTGAACTAAGAACCTTAATTCCAAACATGAAACTGTATTTAGTTTAACTACGAAGTTAAAGGACTGACTTAAGTATGACCAAAAGAAATCAATACCCTAAAAATAAAGGTGATCATAGCAGAAGAAAAAGAGAACTGATTGAAATAGAAGAAGAACTCGTACATAAAATCGAGACTTTCGTATCATGGGGTCGAACTAACCTCAATCGCTGCTGAACTCGGGTTGATTCTGTTGGCTAAATAGGTTTAATTGCCGTCAACACTTTGAACAGCGTTGATCAGTTTGTTTTTTCCCCTCAGTTCCAAATCATCGACTCTCTCTTGAAATCGAAGTAGCCCTTATGACCCGCGTAGAAAGCGAATGGATTAGCAGAATGGAGAGAGAGCAGCAGATGTTGCGATTTTGAGAGAGAGCAGCAGATCTTGCGATTTTTTTTGGAGTTGCAGAAGGAAACGTGCCCTAATTGATTACCGATTTCAAAATGAGACATGTGTCATACGTAGGTGATATTAAAATGAGCGGGAATATTCTAAAAAGAAGCTCTAAAAACATGCCATGTGGCATCTTATTAGATGTTTATTAAATAAAAAATAAATAAAAATAAATAAATAAATAAATAAATAAATAAATAAATAAATAAATAAAAAATAATAAAATAAAATAAAATAAAATAATTTAATAAAGATATATATATATATATATATATATATATATATATATATATATATATATATATATATATATATATATATATCATTCTTTCTTTTATTACCAGTTGTTGTCATTTAAAAAGAAAGATAATAAAGGAGAAGAAAACTATCACGTGTGAAAGCAAAAACAAACTCAAAAAATAAGGAGGCGACGGCAACGGGAGATGGACGACGAGAGAGGATGCTATAGAGAACGGTCAACTGCCCCACGGTGGGTGTGTGGGCGACGAGAGAGGTGAATGACTGAAAGGGGTATATTATTTGAGGTAGGGTTTGAAAGAGTAACATGGTAATTTGAAGATTCTCTTGTATATGGAATTTGAAAATACTAGAGGGGTTGGAGTATTTGTAAAATCCCATGTCTAAAGCAATTGGTAGGATTTAAAAAAAAACACGCATTTGAAATCTTTTGACTTTTTTTTTTTCAAACAAACACAGGATTTTTCATAATTTGAAATCCCAGAAAATTTTAGAAAATATCATGAAACAAACATGAGTTAAGAAAAAAGGGTTGACGAAATGTCTAATCAAATAGAGTCGCATTGATATCAGTTTCATTAAAGAGAAAAACAACATGAATATAGGACTATAGGTTACTAATAACAAGAGGGAAGCTAGCGAATATAACTATTGTCAACGTCAATTGGTGGATTTGACAACACTAGTTGACATTTACTTGACTCACTATTTCCCACCCTACACTATATGTTAATGGGTGTTGATAGAGACACCCCAATCTAGTACACCCTAGGCTAGTATTAGGTAATTATATTATAATTATATTTTAATGATTATACTTTATTACATAGTAATCATGCACTAATAATATCTTAATAATTAACAATTTTTTACTTTCTTATCAAATTAATTATATCTTAATGATTACTATATTATTATTACTTTATTACTTTATTATTCTTTTTCTTATTTAATTACTATATTATTTCTTTATTATTTTTATTCTATTACTTTATTTTTTTTCTTATTTCATTGTTTTTTTTGTATTCTTTAAGTTTATGTTTTACATTAAATAAGAAAATAAATTAGTAAATTAACAAACATAAATTTTATTACGAAACATAATCAACATTTACGACATCTTTTACAACGGGTTGAAGTTTCCTATAAGACTCTAGACGCGACCTATACATAGTTTCCCATGCAGCCGCTGACGGAGCTTTATGGCGGATCCATAAACCCGCAATAGGAGGCATTGGGTACTCTCCTCTTAATTGTACCATCACGTAATGACAATCATATACATATCCAATTGTAAGAACCTGATGGTGTTGAAACTCTTCTGGACCTTTCCAAAGAGGAAAACATGTTACAGTCATAGTTTTTGATAAGGAATGGACGATCACACCAAAAGTGTTGGCTATGAGGATACCTGTAATAGGCATGTCCAACCAGTGTTGACTTGGTGCTGGCGATTCTGAGTAATCTAATGAAGTAACCAGACCATTGGTAGCATAAGTGAAGACTCTAGAGTAGGCATCATACGAACTCAATAACTCGGCTAATAATTGTTGACGAACGTAAAGCCACTGATCTTCACCAAGCCCTAGGCAAACAGCTATCGATCGAAAACCACAATTTCCATCACCTCTTACATCTTGTATGTGCGCAATGTAGTTATGAAAGATTTCGGGAATTTCTTTCAATAATGAACCATTTCCAAATAGAGGTCCGTCATTCAAGTCAAACGGCTTTGGAAAATGGCATGTTGGTTCCTCGTTTAAGTCAAACAGGTTTGGAAATGGGCCTGTTGGTTCCTCATTCAAGTCAAACGGGGTTGAGCATTGGAATGAACTATGCCTTGGTGGTTCCTCGTTTTTTAAGAATGAACTAAGCCTAGGCGGATCTTGATTCACGTCTGAACAACTGTGTCTGTGAGGAACTTGAGTTTGATTATGAACATGCTTCACTTTTGGGCGTCCTCGGCTATTTTTCTTAACCGAAGGTTCATTGATCAAAAGTTTTGATGGATCCACTATCCCCCTCAATTTTCTTAAAAAATTATATTTGCCATTATCAGACTGTTTGATGAAGACCTCTTTAAACCTTTGCATATCATCATCACAGTTGAGATCACCATATTCAACATGTGTAGAAGGAGACAAGTCAAGTTTTTTCCAAAAAGCATCAACTGAATCTAATGGTATAGGCAAACCTACAGCCAAAAAGACAATATTTTTAAAGTATTTAAAAATAAAAGATTATCAATTCAATCTTAGTAAGCAAAACATTACCTGCACCTAAATATGTCACAAGTTCATGAGCACAGGGTAATAAAACCTTGAGAACGTGCCACATTTTGCACCCACGTGATTAAATCCTCACGATATACAAATTCCTACAAATATTGAGAAACGTCACATGTTAAAAAGAATCGATAAATAACAAATAATAAATTTATTAATATATAAAATTAATAATATATATTATACTTGCTCCGTTGTAAACTTTGAAATACTCGACATCCTGTAGATAAGAAAAAAAATAAAGTTAATATTATACATAACAAATAGTAAAAATCACTAATTCAAAATAATAAAATTTAAATTACAAAGAAATATAAATAATAAAATTTAAATTACAAAGAAATATAAGTAATAAAATTTAAATTACAAGACATATTATAATTATTTTTAAAAATAAATAATAAAAACACCACTTCAAATTCCCATCTTCCCATCTTCCCATCTTCTTAATTAATACCCTAACTATATTCTCTCTCCCCAAATCCCTCTCCTCCCCAAAATCTGCCATTTTCTCCTCCCCAAAATCGACAGACCTTCGCGTACAGCCGCCGTCGTCCCAAGCGTACAACCGTCGTCGTCCCAAAATCGACATCCCAAACCCTCGCCGTCGCCTACATCCCCAAACCTTCGCCGTCGCCGTACAGCCGTCGCCTACATCGCCGAAGACATACATCGCTTACAGCCGCCGTCGTCTCCAGCGAGCCACCATCGTCTCCAGCCCGTACAGCCCCCACCGTCGCTTACAGCCGTCGTCGTCTGCAGCGAGCCACCATCGTCGTACAGCCACCACCGTCGTCGTCTGCAGCGAGCCACCACCGTCGTCGTACAGCCACCACCGTTTTGACGGAGTTTTCTATTATTGTTGGATACAACGGGTTGTTCGCCGGAGTTCGCCGTGTTTTTCTTTTGCTGTTGAATAACAATTTTCCTTCTTCTTTTTTCTTCTTTGATACCTATTTTTTTTTTTTGTTATGAAGATTAGATTACTTCTTTTGTATCTCCTTATATAAGATCGATTGATATGAAGAATATGAAGAACAATTAATTTGTTTTTAGTTATTTGATAAAATTTATCTTTTTTATGTTTTGAAATCTGTTATCTAAAGTTGACTGTATTGAAAATATTAAATTTATTGGAAAGTATAAAACATATGAAAAGTAAAAAGATAACCAATAGAACTTGGTCAAAATATTAAATAAAGATACCTACTCCTAGACCAGGGTATCCTGATCCTTAGAGTGGAGTGTCTAAACAAATTGTCTATGTTAATGCTTATACAGTGACAATATGGCATTGAGAATATATTGATTTTGAAGTTGTATAAGTATTTCAAAAAATCACTATTTAACTTAACAAAACTGTTTACATATGTACGTGGTTTCTTACATCATCATCTTCCAAGAGAACTTAATGTCAAATGGTGTATATAGAAATTATAATATCTTATATTTTCGTGAAATTCTATTAATACAACTACATTTGATTGTCTTTCCATGAAAAAAAAACTCAAGATTAACATGGAGACCATACTGTTTAGAAGATACTATATAATGATTTTAGTGTAACTAGTAGTAGTAAAACCAAATGTGACAGGTATTTATCATGGATGTATATTTGTTTTCACAGATAAGTATAAAATCACACGTATATATATTAAAATACATAATTACCTCCTAAAAATATATGATCAAGTAGTAATAATTTACGTTATTGATCCTTACAATTTATGAAATTTTGTAGTAATGATTTTGTAATTTTTTTTATTCTGACAGTATATAATTATGTTTGGACCGAGATTATCTTGAGGATGTGTTGCCTTGAATGACCTCTAAGCAAAATGGAGACCATGAGTTAAAGCTTGTATGTCTTTACTCTTTTACATCATTTAGCTGAGCAGAGACGGATTTATATAGAAATAAATGAGATGTTTAGACCCCACTTAAAAGAGATTTGTTATCATATATATATATATATATAAATAATTTTTTTGACCATTTTAAAATTTTAAAACGGACCCCTGAAGATTGGGTTGAGGGCGATGGGTTGCTAGTTAAGTGACAATTAAAACAAAATTTAAAATAATTTGATTTAGAAGTCACGACTACACGTCAACTTGTCTTCCCTTCTGCGTCTTACGAGTTTGGTAAACCATTTTGACCCATTATTTAATCCTTCAGACTTATTTATCTAGCCACATAAACTATATTGGACACCTATAATGATTCAATCATGTATTCATCACTTTAGCTAACAGAAGAATTATGAGTAGGAATAGGAGCTAGAAAAGGACACCTATTGGCTTTGTTTCTTTTGATTTTTGTTGCGATATATAAAACTGGATTGAGATTTGAAAAAAAAAAGAAGAAGACAGATGACGATTTATTGCTACTAATGGGGAGGACTTGAAGCAAAAGGTGTTTGAAGCTTATTCTAGCAAGATGCCAATAATATAAATAAAGTACTTTATGATCTTAGAATTTACCTATTCTAAGTTTTGTCTATAATTATGTGGGAGAAGTATAATTATTTAAATGTTAAGTGAATTCGTGTCTAAATAGGATTGAGGGTTTATAGTGTTAAATACAAAGATATTTTAATGAATCTTGTGGTCAAGGTGTTATAAAAGATATTTGAGGGGCTAATTTTGCTAATAGACTAAATTAATATGTATATAAGGAAGCTATTTGACTAATTGGCCAAATCTGGTTTGGGTGAAGCCAGAATGAACAAGAGAAGTGAATAACAAGAAGTGATAAAGTTGTATTAAACAATTAATTGTGTGTAGATAATGGTTTTGTTTATTAATATAATTTGATATTTTGATAATGGAGTTATACTGAACTTTTTGAATATATGAATAAGAGATGTGTTTGATTATTATGTTTAAAGTTTTTTGGTCTATACATTGTGAAACTAAGTGGCCATGTATAGTTCCTCTTAAGTGTTTGTGTTTTTATCTGAAAAAAGTTCAAAACAAATTGATAACAAATTGATAGACCGATGTAATCTACTATGTAAAAGCCTCGACTTGGCTTCAATTCTAGTCCAAAATATAAGGATAAAGTTGAATAATTAGAATTATAATTTATTTTCATGCAAGGATTTATAGGTATTTGAAAAAAAACATTCTTTGTTGGATGTTGATCTAGTATACTCACAAAATTTGAACAATGTTAAAAATATTTATAAGGATAGTTCGGTTAATAAGTTCTCATAATCAATTACGAAAAGGTACAGTGTGGACTATCATGTGTTTCTATTGGAAGAAAGATTACCGAATTTTCAAGAACAAAAATGTATATAGTTGGGAGGTAGCTCGTCTAAAATTATTTGGATGAATAAAGCTATAAATGTAAGAATTACAGATAGTTGAGATGGAATTAACGATAGTTGTCTCTAATTGTTGCACAAAAATCCGAAGCCAATATCGTCGACTTGTTATGGGTTGGTGCCTTGGTGGTGGTCGCTGGCTGTTAATAAGGTTGAAGGCTAGCAAAGTATTGTGTTGGTCGTATGTTATCTGACCGAGTTTGTTGTGTGTTGATTTAAGTTGTAGACGATGTACAGTTGATAGTAATATAGGTTGACAATAGTATTTTTTTTGATTTTAGTATACGTTGTTGCTTGTTTGAAGATAATTACATAGCCTTAAAAACTACTTCACAATTTTTACATGCTAAAACATTGTTATTTATGGATATGGCACGGGAAGAAGTTGATTATTGGTCTTGATTGCCTAATTGAGCGTTGTAGTGATATAATCATTTTGTATTTTGTAATCTAATTTGGTGATAACATTTATTTTTTATCTTGTAATGGATGACCCTCTGTAACATAATTAGTTTTTTCATGATTTAATTTATTTATATTTTTTCGTCAGTTAAAAAAACAAGAAATTTCTATTTTGATTATGTAAGCCAAAACCCCTACAAAATATACTGTTTTTGTCACATAGGAGTTCTGACCTATCATTTTTTATAAATAAAAATAAAAGATAGTATGTATGAAATAAAAACCGTAGCAAAATCTTGCAAGATAAATCTATCTCCCTTTGTAAATGATGAGGAGAAATTATAAATGATGTGGTATGTGGATCATCAGATGTATTCCACAAGAGCTACGTGACAAAATCTAAACCGTCTATTCTCCCATCATCGGATGAAAGCCACAGCAATCACCAGATGGCAACTTCTAAGTAGTTCGCAGTAGCTGGGACCCGCTCGTTATCGCTTTTACCATATCCACCCCCACAAACAATCAACCCCCTTCTCGTGCCTTCCATATCTCGCGACTTTTCTTACTCCCGCGAACAAATATTCAGTTTCGTTGGTTGCCGCTCTATTCGTTGTCTTCCATTAGGAATATGCAAAAAAGGAAATCCAAGACTGGACAAGAAAAAACCCTAAGTTTTGAAATTTGATCTTCCACGGTTAGTTTGCTTCTTTGATATTTTCCGAATTTGATTTTTAGATCTATACCTCTGTATATATAAAACATATACATGGATGCATACAACAGTTTATCCCTCGATTGATATCGCGAGTCACTGTTTTTGAGGTGTATTTCCAGATTCACAAGTTGTTTCGCTGTCTGAATTTATATTCTTTGGCAACGGTTTGTGACAATTTGATTTTGAGCAATTATTTTGTTATTGAATATCGGAATTCGAAAAGTTGCTGATTGACGAATTTGAGTTGTTCAGAAGTTGGCTTTCTATAGGCTCGTTTTACTCAACGGAGTGTGTGGAGTTGTGTAATTGGTGGTAGGTGTTGAATGTTGTAATTCAGTTGTTTCAAAGAGTATTAGTGGGGGTTTTGAATCCTAATTTAGGAATTAGGGTTTTTGTCATGTTCATTGATTTGCATTGTTATTTATTACCTGCCAGTTAAAATATACTTATGCATGCCTTAAAAAAAAGAATATTGTTATGCATGGTGAGTTTCTTGATATGTGATAGATTATAAATTTGTAGAGGGGTACCTTTTGGATGGGAGAAGGGGAGGCCTGTGTGGCGGTGGTGGGTAATGTTGGGGAAATGGAAAATGAGAAAAATCAGCAAAAGCGTGACCATCAGTGGCTGACAGGTGGTTCTGATATGGAACCTGTGGCCAAGAAACAGGTAAGAGAGGGTTCAGTTGAGGGTGAAGAAGATCCTTGTGGTATTAATCAATCTGAGGTGGCCCTGGTTTCTATCGAAGAGGAGTCTAGTACTAACAGGCTGCCCACAGAGGGTCTAAATGGCATTAAACTTGAACCTTGTGTTGAGCAGTATATGGAAGAATCTTCAGACGTGTTGGAACTAGAGCCATGTGGTAGAAGTCAAACAACAGAAACTTTAAATGACAATAAACCAGGTGCTTCCAATGAGGAGCCTGTCCAGCAGTGTTTAACGGTGGCAAAACAACATACATGTGAAGTTAAGCAAGCAGCTGAGCATGTAAATTATATGGGTGTAAATTCTTCTGTTGAGCAGCCTGTTGAAGGAGGTTCGTATGACTTGGAGCTAGGTCCTTCTGGTGAGAAACACTTACCAGAGGCTTCAAATGACATGCAAATAGAGCCTATTTTTGAGCAGCCTGCTAAGGAGTGCTTGAGTGAGATTCAGAGAACAGGGGTTGAAAGTGACATTGACCAAGATCCTTGTGGTAGGACGCAGACAGCAGGGGCTAGAGGTGACATTGAACTAGAGCCTTCTATTGAGCAGCCTGTCAAGGAATGTCTGAGTGAGATGGAATCCAAGGGGTGTCACAAGATACAACCGAAAGAGGTTGTGAATGAGAGTGAACCAGAGCCTTCTGGTCAGCAAACTGTCAAAGAATGTTTGCATGAGATGGAATTAGAGGTTGCTGGAAGGAAGCAGACAACACAACTGTTAAATGATACTGGAACAGAGCCTTCTGTTATCAAGCAGACAATGCAGGACGCCTTAAATGGTATCAAACTGGAGATTCCTGCGGGTTCTTCTGTTAAGGAGCGTCAAAACGAGATAGTAGTAGATCCTTGCACCAAGAAGGAGACTTCAAATGATGATATAAGTTCTGAGGTTTCAAACCCCAATATATCTCCTCGTGATAATTCTTCGAGTTTTCAAACTGTGAATAGCCAATCAGATGGGAAGCTAGTCATGAAAGACCAAGTTGTTTGTGGTGAAATTACATCGGTTTGTTCTGGGAACTCAAGCAGCGAGGGGAGCTCGAGCCAAGAGGAGCATGTTGCAAATGATACATCTGGTACAATGTCAACGTCACATGTTGTAATTGAGGTTCCAAAGCATATAAATACTTCTTCTGGCATTAGGAAAATCACATTTAAGTTCAGCAAACGGAAGGAAGACTATGATGGTCAATTGTCTGCTTCTGGTGTGAAGCCCACGGGTTGTGCTTTTGATGGGACTCACAAGGTACCCGGGTTAGCCCATATTAATGAGCAAGGGTTGCATGAGCCTGGTGATTCTCTTTTACATCATACTGTTGTGGAAGAGATGTCTGGGAAGGTTGTTCCTGAGAGTTATCCTACAACTGTTAAAAGGCTCTTATCAACTCGGATTCTTGAGGGAGCAAAAGTGAAATATATTTCTGCCTCGGTAACTAGCATCTTTATATACTAATTCTTTTGTTAAAAATTACTTGTGATAACAGAAATTGGCTCTTGTATGTCCATTTTTGCATAAAAATAGGGGGAGCTTATTGGAATTGTTAAGGACTGTGGCTATTTATGTGGCTGTGCAACATGCAATTTTTCGAATGTAAGTTTTTAATGTGTATTCAATATGGTATATTTCTGGTATTGGACTGTTACACTTGCTTAATGGTTGAATGTTGCACCCAGGTTCTCCGTGCTCATGAGTTTGAAAAACATGCTGGTGGAAAAACTAGGCACCCTAATAGTTATATATATTTGGAGAACGGAAAGCCCATATATAGTATAATTCAGGCTATGAAGGCTGCTCCTCTCAGCACAGTAGATGAAGCAATAAAAAATGTAGCTGGCTCATCTGTCAATGAGGAATTTCTCCAGGTTTGGAAAGGTGACACTGATGGCATAATTATTATTTGTGGATCAAAGTCATATTAATAGATTTCTTTTTGAGACATTAAGGGGGAATAGTGGATGAATGGAATATTACATGTGATGGATGTGGATATAATGATTATCATGTTGTTTTGTATACTGAGCTACTTAAAGGTCAAGTTGTTACTTCTCCTTGATATATCAATTTGTTCGCATTTTTTTTGTAATCTGCAGGGAGTCTCCAAAGAAACATGGATAGAGCTACGATAGACAACAGCCATCATATGAAGCTTATGAACTTGTATCACTCAACAACTAGGTGCAGACCATTTCTCTTATATCTTTTGTCCTGTCCTTTGAAAAATCTTTTGGTCCATGGGGTTCAGACAATTATGTGTCAATTATTTTTTTTTCCAATCATATCCCTTTGTTCAATGAAATTTATGCTACTTGTCATGCTCTCATGCTAAAAGGATAATTAAGCATCTGTGATCTGTCTGTTGTAAATGTTTTAATGTGTATACTCTTATAATTTTTAGTCAATATAAAACTTTTATACCATCTACTAGCAACATGTTTAAGCTAAATTCGTTTGATCTCAAATTGTTTTATTTAGCAAAGTAGACCCTAAATTATTAAATTCTAAAATACAAATGAGTACATGACTTCTCTTTTCTTAGCTTATGGGTCCATATGCCTCTTCAGTCACATAGACATATGCAAATAATATGTATGTTTGTATGATTTTCTGGCTATGTCTACTAACGGTTAGATTGAAAGCTGTAAATGTGGGTGTCTATATAAAGTCTGTCGTAACTAGTATAATTTGTTGTCTTTACTTTAGCCACTTGTTGGTAGATGACATTTGCTAATGTATGGCTTTGTTGACTAGTATTGGATTATAATAAATGAAGTTAGATGGGAATGAGAATTCTGATGATTATCAACTTATTCTGATTATCTTTATTAGCTGCACCAGCCACACAAGAGAAGATGGTGCTAGCCCGTACTATTGTTATCGTAAGAGTTTTGCTTTGGAGCCACAAACATGTGTTAATGAGACCTTGAAAGAGCGGAAATGCCTGTTCAAGAAGTATGCTCTTTCTGTATTCTTCATTCTTGTGTCTCTCCTCTCATTCCCTCTTCGCACACACATATGCAAATTGCTGCACTTCTGTATATGTATGTATATACACGCATCAATGTCTATACATATATATAGGGTCTGTTGGAAATGAGGTATATCTCCCTAGAGGACGAGGAGAGAGATTGACCCCAGAAGTATACAATCTGTACGGATCATGAAACATATTGTTGAATGGAGCACTGTTTTTCTGTGTCAATCTTCTTTCCCTGTCTCTCCTTTTTCCGAATATATATAAATGTGCACATGCACGCATTAATTTGTGAAATGTGTGTCCATAAGCTAATAAGAGAGAATGCCACGCTTGCATAGGATCCAATACTATGGTTTTTTGGTGTACTCTACTCAGTCTTTGCTCAAAATTTTCACTGTTTGCTTAGAAGTCTAAGAGTCAATTAAGTGACTGCTTATAGCACTGCTATCCAAGAGGGGGCTCATACTCAAATTTTTCACTGTTTGCTTATTCCTTTTTTCTGATATCTCTCCTTTTTTTTGCATACATATATCTCTTCCATCTGATTTTACATTATCTGCAGGCCAAGGTCGTACACATCTAGCACTGCTATTGAAGCTAAACGAAGTGCTGAAGGTGGCCATAAGAAAAGGTAGTTCATTTTTCTCTCTAACTTTGTCTGTTTAGAATTTTCATGCATCCAGGATCTAAAAATGGCAGCTTGACACTGGTTCTTTCTACTGGTGTTTTTTTGTCAGTTTTTTTGTCTTGTCTTTACATATTTAGTTATTTACTCAGAAACTCTAATCTATATGACGACAGGGATAATGATTTGCACCGTTTGCTTTTTATGCCAAACGGGCTACCAGATGGGACTGAATTGGCTTATTTTGCCAGAGGGAAGGTGAACATTGTTTAATTAGACTCTTGGATTTTATATATGTAATGAATCCTTCGTTTGTCATACAAGACTTGTGAAATTTTGCAGAAAATACTTGATGGTTACAAGCAAGGGAGTGGTATAGTTTGTAGCCATTGTGACACTGAGGTAAAAACTATTATCTTGCTCACATGATGCCCTGGTTTTTTAGATAGGAATTAGATCTTAATCACTCTCTTTCTTGAGTTATGGAAACTATTATTCAGTCTCTAGCCTCTATTACCGACATGCTAGTTTCTAATATCGATTTATATACTTCATTGCAACAGATTAGTCCGTCACAGTTTGAAGCTCATGCTGGATGGGCTGCCAAACGTCAACCGTGAGTGGTGTTCTGGAAGTGAATTTTAATAGGATTACTATATGTGCTTTGTTAATCTAATAGCCCGTTCATGTGCAGCTATCGACATATCTATATTCCCAATGGGCTGACCCTTCATGATATAGCACTGTTGCTTGCAAATGGTCAAAGTATCGCAACCAGCAACAGTGATGATATGTGTGCAGTTTGTGGAGACAGGGGAGAACTGGTTGTTTGTGATGGATGCTCTCGAGCTTTTCATGCAGGTGGAATTTATCTGTTCATTGCGATTATTGCATCATTATATTATCTTCTTTTTCTTCTTTTTCTATGTAATGTCATTATTGATAGTTTGATATATTTTTTCTATCCTGTATTAACATAGTTTTATTTTATCACAAAACATATGCTTTATGCTTCAAATGTGCAGACTGCAGTAAACATGTATTTCTATGCTTAAAGTTAATGTATTGTGCTTAAACGTACATGTTCGATGCATTTTCTTTTTAAATCTGTATTCACACTAACGTTACATGCAGTATGTTTTAAATTCATATGCATTAAAATTTACACATATGTGTAGCCATAAGCAGGCTGGTTTTTTTGCCAGTTATCGGTTGGCTGTGTCAAAGGCATTAAAGGAAATCATTAAATAAGTGGAAATGCAGAAAAGGAATTAAATTGTAGCATGTTTGTTGCCACAGGTCAATGCATGAATTAGGTAGACCTTTTTCTGTTCTATAGGTATGATACGGATGACCGAAATTCAAAAGGTACACTAAAATGCACAAGGAGATTAGGACAAGTGGCCGATCTTTTTTGCCCTGTCTCTCCAATCAGCTGCATCTATAAAAATAGGGTTTTAATTTATCTGACACGATGCTAAAGTCTAATCGGATTTGCTGATTGACACTTATTATGGCAGTCATGTGTGATATAATATTTTTTTGAAAGGCGTGATAATATAATTTAACCTATTAGAGCATTAGTAGTACAAGACGAAGCAAATATGAGATTGGAAGGTGCTATTGGTTTCTTGTACTTTTATTGCCATCAAGCAGGGATTGTTCAATGCTTTTCTTTTCATTCATTGCCACATAAAATACTTAACTTGGAAATGTTCGACTTATATATGGCTTCTTGCTTGCTGCAGCTTGCTTGAGGCTGGAGGGAGTTCCTTCTGAAGATTGGCACTGTCCTTATTGTAGAGACAGTGTTGGTTCTGGCAGAAAAGGTGCTGCAGAGTCCAGGCCAATTGTTATCAGACTAACGCGGGTGGTTAAAGCCAGAGAATACGAAACTGGTGGTTGTGTTATTTGCAGGTTTGTGAATTTTCCTTATTCATGTGAGTGTAATCTTTTTACGTTAATGTGTATCTAAAATAATGCAGTGATGGTATTTTATGTGCTTGTTGTGAATTGTGCGAAGGTAGATGTCACTCAATAGGACTTTGAACAACAGAGTCTATATTGGCATGTAATTTAGGCTATAGACGTTCAGGGGTTCTGGTTTGTTACCAAACCAGCATTTGTATCAACTATGATGCTCATATCCTCTTACTAGGAATATATCCTCTTTAGCTCTGAGGTTTACAGAAAACCTATGATTACACTTGGTTATGGTGAACATTGTCAATTTAGTTGGTATCATACTATCATAGATACCATTTCTCTCAACCAATAGGTATAACACTATAACCTTGAAGTTTTCTATAGTATAGTAGCAAAAGAACATATGACATATCCACAAGAGTTGGTATATATATGTAATGGAGTCTATTAGTCTAACATTATGGGTGTGTTTGGTTGGATGCAATGTAATAATGAAGGAATGAAATAGACAAGCTAATGGAATGGGTGATGGAATTGAATGATCCAGTGCATTCCATTATCATGTTTGTTTTACGTACGGAATTGAATGAGTCATTCGATTATATTGTCTTTATATATATAATGAAATTTCTATTAGAATAATCATTACATACAACATATTAAGAGAAAGAGAAAGTATTTCTTTTACTTATATTTTTTATTTGAAAATAACATTTCTTTATCAAATTTTTATATTTTATACACACATTTCTAATATGTATTTTACGTGTAGTTAGTTAATAATTTAATAAAAGCATGTAGGTTAATAATTTATAAGATAGAAAGATTAAGCATAAAAAGATTAAAAAAATTAGTTAAGATCATTATAGAAAATATCCTTAATAGTATATTTTATAAATATCTAAAAAAATTTAATAAATGATAGTAAAAAACTATACAAAATTAGATTAATTATTAAATGTCATTCCATTCCATGATGGAATGAGAAAAAAACACCCCTCCCTCATGGAATGAAATGGAAGGAATGAGAAATCACATTCCTTATGCAATGGTTCAGTCCATTTCCGCGTAATTAACAAATAGGTTTTTCCTATTACGACGGAATCACTTATTCCATTCCCTCTCTCAATCATCCATACCAAACACTACCTGTAGGTTATCCTAATACTTCTACACATGTAATTCTTCAAGATTTCAACAACTTAAAACGAGTTATGCATAATTTTGTTGTCAAAGGTAAACATGGCAGAACATGCTACTAGTATTAAGCCAAAACAGTCTTCTAGTTGTCTTCGAATATTCAACTTGTATTAGATATTTGACATGTCATAAAATAGAACCTGAAGAATTTGCTTCGGGAGCCTGACTATGCCTCTTAATCTTTTTTAACCTATTACATCTGGCTTAAATGCGGAACTAATGGATGGCCTTTTGTGTTGGGAGTAGTTTCCAATCTATGTTCATCAACTTCTTTATATCTCTTTTAGGGCTATGTCATAATTTAACTTTTAGCTTTTGATATATTCGTTAAGACATATTAGTTATGAATCTTTGCACTTGTATAAATTTGTGTCAAGCTGACCATTCCATTTTTGTATCTCTTACCAGGGCCCATGATTTTAGTGTTGCTGAATTTGATGACCGAACAGTGATGTTATGCGATCAAGTATGCATGATCCTTTATGGTACCTATTTGTCTTTGTGTTTGTTCTGTTATTGTGACATTTTTTTTTTCATACTGCCTAGTGCGAGAAGGAGTACCATGTTGGTTGTTTAAGGGAGAGTGGGAGATGCGATCTGAAGGTAGGCTAGAAAATTTTTGCTGTATCTAAATGTCTGTTGTGTTTTAGGCTAAAGATTAAATGTTGTTCGTTAAATCTTAACCAGGCACTCCCATCAGATAAATGGTTTTGTTGTGGTCACTGTGATATGATTCATGGTGCTATTCAAGACATGGTTGTCAATGGAGCAGCTGCGATTTCAGGTTCAGTTTTGAGTACAATTAACAAGAAATACATAGAGAAAGGAGTATATAGTGAAGCTCAGAATGAAATTAGTTGGCAGATGTTAAGCGGGAAAAACCGCTATTCTGAACATGCACCGCTATTGTCAAGCGCTGCTGCCATTTTCTGGGTGTGTTTTTCTTTTTACCATTTGAAGTTCTCTTCCATGTATGTTGTGTAAGAATTTGGGCCTCGAAGTGCTACACTGCATCTCGATTTTTCTGTCCTTGTGTGCTTTTATTATAAGGGAGGTGTTGCATTTTCTTGGGATGGATAAAAAACGTCTTGTTCCAGATATATGTTGCTAACTGATTCGTCTTATTATAATTATCATAAGTCTAGCGGAATTATTTTATTATTGCTATTACTATTATTATATTTAAATGGTGGCTTGTTTTTATCATTACGTTAAAGAAACTTGGGTGTATATATTAGTATTAGTTACTGACATATAGTAATGATCTCTCAAGAAAATTAATACAATTAGAATGTCATAAGTTCCACAAAATACACAAGATAACACAACACAAGCCTAACAATTGGATTTGTAATTTATCTTAAGCAGTAGATTTCTTCACTAATCAAGCTTTCTCTTTTTTTTTACAGCTTTTATACATATCTTATGTGCAAATAAACGTGTAAAATGATTCATTCAGTAGCTATCTAATCTTGGTTGTCCAAGTAATTCTTTGCACATAATATTTGGTGGTCATATTAGAGAACTGACTGGGTATGCACTGCCGGAGATAGTTTTTCTTTGTATAAGAAACCAACTTAATATAAAACTGGCGTGGGCTAGATGGTTGATATCGATTAAATGTGCATTAATGCTTTTTTGACGTCATGCCTTTGCTGCATATCACCTTTGTTACTATATTTCATTGCCATGTTGTGGGTTCCCAACTCTTTATTTTACTTGCTAAAGTTATGTGGTATCCATTTGCAGGAGTGTTTTGATCCCATTGTTGCACAGTCAGGTCGTGATCTGATACCAGTAATGGTATATGGGTAAGTTGTCTTGTGCTATGATTCTCGTGTAAGGATTTTGTGCAAGGGCCATTGGCAGCTTTGGCTAGTCTGGGTCTAACTGTGGTCACTGTTAACCTTGAAATCTTTAAAACTTTTGGTTGCTCCCCCCTCCCCCCTCTTTTACAAAAGTAAAAATCAAAAAGTAATAGAACATAAAAAATCTTCCAACTTTTAATTTTCTTCATTAGTTTCAAATGAATGTTTCAGTTACCATATCTATGTATGTTTAAGTGGTATTTCAGATTGGTTTGCTGTTCCAAAAGCAGGGCGACCTGTATCCTCAAAACTGCATTTTCAGGCGCAAAAAAAAAAAATGATAACATTGACAAATTTCCATACATTTCTTGATTTGTTCATAGTCCTTCCTTCCCTCAAAAGGTAAGTGCTTAATCATGTAACATCTAGGGACTTGAAAAGGGTAACGACTTTGTAACTGATAAGAAAATCTAACGCTAAAGCTAAAAAACTATCTTTTATATTCTTTTAAACAGAAGATCATGACCAATCTTTTTATAGAATCAAGCAGATTGTTAGTTTTTGGGGAACCAACTTTCTGCCCTCTTCACTGTCTGGTAGATGATGTCAAATGATGACAATCAGATATGATAAGGATCTTGTGTTCGACCAACTTTTAGTCGCTTGTGTTTTTCATGCGTTCTCTGTTAAATAGTTGATTATGAGTGGCATTAGCAAAAATGACAATGGTATTTAAATATAAAGGCTTCATGAACCATTAAAGCATCACTTGCTCTAATGAATTTTTGCATGAACAAATTCATGTGTCTGGTGCAGGAGAAACATATCTGGACAAGAGTTTGGAGGCCTATATTGTGTTGTTCTGACGGTGGGGTATGTTTATTTGCAACTTTTACTCCCATTTTTTGAACCCTTCCATTTGTTGTCTACTTGTGTATAAATTTTACCATGTGCTATTTCTTAATCAGTCTTTTTGACATGCATACACAGGTCCACGGTTGTATCTGCGGGTCTCCTGAGAATTTTCGGACGAGAGGTTGCCGAGCTACCGCTGGTGGCTACCAGTAGACAATACCAAGGGAAGGTAAGTGCACCGCTCATATATACAAGATCTTTTCTGTGCAGAGATAATGGTTGTCAGTTTTTTCCTTTCTCTCTGTGTGTGTAAAGGGAAAAGTCACATGCTCTTCACCTTTATCCCAGATGGGATTTGAACCCACAACTCCTTGGTCCATCTGTTTTTTGGTTCAGATAAATAAGGGTTTCTAGAATGCTAGGAGTCATTCACCCAATTTGTAGTTCTGATATTTCATTGCTTTGTGTTTAGGGATATTTCCATACTCTCTTCTTTTGTATTGAGGAGTTACTCCTGTCATTGGGTGTTGAACTTCTTGTGCTTCCTGCTGCTGAAGAAGCCGAGTCGATATGGACTAAGAAACTGGGTTTCCGAAAAATGAGTGACGAGCGGGTAAGTGCTGATAGTAACTGATATAAAAGAACCTAGTCAATACTCTGAATTTGAATAGTAGTCAGTGACATTATTTGTATGTTTTGTATACAGTATTTACAGTACTCCAGGGATTTCCAGCTCACAATATTCAAGGGAACATCAATGCTAGAAAAGGAATTGTGTCGTGTTACCGTGTAGTCCAAAGTTTGACCGCTGATTGTGAATTATTGAGATCGAGGAGAGTCAATATCGAAGCGTAAAGCACAAAATATATAAAGTTTTCTTTTTAGTTTTATAGTCGGTCGAGACTCTAGTAGTTTTTCGTCGATTGTAAACTAGGACTTGTCTTTTTTCTTCTTCCTCCCTCTGTTAAAAGCATAATTTAGTAAAAGTCTAAGATGAAGATTGAAGGGTGGTACAAATAAACAAGAGCATAAAATGGGGTTTATTTTTGATGCGGCATTGCATGCCCAGTTTTTATTATGAGTGCATGCATGTGGTAGCTGCGCCTTAATTTGACTTGATTGAAAGGGTTTTGGATACAGTTTGAAATCAAGATTTTGTTTATCATTTATTATACATCGCCTTCTCCGCCCTTTAATTCTCAACAAATGATTATTTGATTATTGTTATTTCAAGTTCTTATTCTTCAGATGATGATCAATACATTTTCTTCCAAATAACAATTTTCATGTATCCAGACCTCGCCGTAGTTTCCTTCTGTATTTTTGTTGTTTTCAAATTGATGTAAAGTATATATTTTGGTATTCTTTTTAACAAGGTGTTGTATGCTAGTCATCCCCATTGAAACCACTACAAACTCCATGTCATTAATGAGTAGCATTTTCTTGTGTGATCGGGTTTCTTTTTTCTTTTGATTTGTCTTGACAGCTCTTTGGTTGGCAAATAGGAGGTCGAAAATTCGGTTGAATTTGGTATCTTGTTGCTAAGCCTCTTTTGATACAATTGAAGGTTTTAAAAGGTGAATATCTGGTTTTGGAGATCTTGTTATGTTAGATTTATTACTTGGTTAAGTTGACCGTATCTTGAGACTTCAGTTAGTAGACTATAACGTCCTATTTTTTTTAAAAAATCCACCAGTAAATATTCGTTTATATAAATTAATATTACATTTATCCTAAATAAATATGTATTAAGTTTTACTAGCGAAAGCTTTGGAATAAATGTTTAAATAAATATAATCAAAAATCTTCGATTCATTGTCATAATGTTGTCTTGCAATTGTCCTTGCCTAGTGGTCCTGAAGAACATTTAACAATGGGTAAGCTAGAAGCTTAGTGAGTAAAACATCACTCATACTTTGTGATTTGCACACACTTTCACGTAACTACATATAAGGCCCCCTCGGCTAGATCCACTCGGTTACAATGTCCAAAACATCTATCAAGTTGGTCCACTAGACCTTGATGACATAGCATCTAATAACCCCCTCGGTTATCAAGTATACAAGTAGATAGACATCACGTCAAATAACGCATAATACGTGTATATAAACATCACATATATACAAATACACCATAAGATAAGAGTTTGTGAATCTCACCTGCTTTGTAGTCCAAGTATTGACTACAAGCATGCAACGCATACTTGAAATTCAGTTAACACGGACAATTACCTACAATTAAATCATATCTCATAACTTCCGTAACTCTACACACTCTTATCGACTCATAAGGTAAATTTGTGATTGAGTTAATTGGTCTTAATTGTGATTCTAGTTTCTAGGTCCAATTGGCGGTTTAAGCCCGAAACTCATTTTGCAATTCGGTGGTTAAATCTAATTTGCAATTCAATGTCCATTACCCAATTTTTTATTCAGTCTGACCCTTAATTTGCGTTTAAAACATTAAGCCCGATTTAAGATTCTGACTTCTAAACTTGATTTGTGATTCAAGTCTCACATCCATTTGGTGATTGGACATTTGGACTCGCTGGCCCACTTTGCAATTCATGTACATTTTCCTTGTTTGTGATTGCTTTCACTTATGTCTAATTTGTGATTCATAGTAGCCCACAACCAATTTTGCATTTTATCTCTAGTTCTATTTTGCGATTCAAGTACGAAGCCCAATTTGCGATTCTAGTATAGATATGCAATTTGTGGGATTCTACTAATTGAATTAAAAATCTTAAATGTTCAGGGCATGGGAGACATATCTAGTTGCATTTGTACTCTACACAAGCACTTGGTTGATATTTGATGTTATCTCCACCATTCCTTGTGAACTTACCCGATACACTGGATCTTTGCAATCCTATGAATTATTCAACATGTTTAGATTATGGTGTTTGCGCAGAGTTAATGCCATGTTTGCCAGGTATAAGATTCTCCCTCATTTAGACCCATATACTTGTTTATTTCTCATGTGTCATATGGGCCATACATGAAATAGCTAAAAAAACCACATGCCAAATTGATTGAACGGGTCAAAGGTCGCACAAAGTGACCTCTATACCGGTTTTTACCTGTTACTAGACCCAAGCTTCTTGCCACCCAGCTTCTTGTTTGCTTACTTTCTTTTCCTTTTGGGAACAGATTGGAGAAAGATAGGAACTTCAACTACTTTTGGGTCCGATGTGCCAAGCTTATTTTTGTAAGTAGTACTTTAAAATTCTAATTCAATGAAGATGTTAGGTTACCCTGTTTGCCGTACACTCTGCTGGTGTTTCTACTATTATCTTGCAACTAATAAGCACTCATGCATGCAGGATGGAAAGATAGAAAGCCCTTATATTGAAAGCACTTACAAGTAATCACAAAGCTAAAAGAAATTTAAATTAATTCCAGTTTATATACACTTGTTTTCAGGATTTAAAAACTGCAGGACCATTAATTACTTCATCATAGGTATGCTATTTTAGTTTATAAGATACAAGTATTACCTTTTATTGCAGATTGTGCTTCACTTTTTTATTCATTCTATTTTTTTACTAGCTAACTATTAGTATTGCTTTATTCTGGGTTTCTTCATGTTCTTTCTTCTCTGTTTCACTTCTTATTTATATGTAGAAATGAATGCTCAAGTGGCTTATGGCTTTCATCATCTAAGGAATGAGAAACCTTACTTGTAATGTGTTTTATTTACTTGAATAACTCCTGTTAGTTGTTTAATAATTAATGACTAGTATCTATTTTGTAGCTGGAGACTGAAGATACTCTTAGTAACTCGACGTTTAATAATTAATGATTGTTAGCGCCCTAAAGTGATGACGGGTCAGAGAATGCAGGAAACGTAGACTTCAATAACGATGAAGCGTACTTTATGTTTGTTATTTTAGACTTTGTTTTGTATAAAACAATTACTTGAAACAAGTATTATCTTTGGATTGTGTATTATGAATTTGTGGGTTTTTATATGATATATGCATATTAGTTATGTATTTCCAGATATAGCATTATTGTTATTGTATATTATATACAGGATTTATCTGCATTTTAGTGAAAAAATGTTTAAAAAAAAAGGCAATAGGGGCGACGGTATCAGGGGCGACATAGAGTAATAGGGGCGACAGCAATAGAGGCGACTTCTGAGCAACAGCGACGAGGCAATAGGGGCGACGTAATAGGGGCGACATGTCGCCCCTAAAGGCAATAGGGGCGACTTTTGAGGGCTTTAGGGGCGACATTTGTCGCGCCTAATACCTTTGTTTTTTGTAGTGTAAGTTTGTGATTCTAATATTAACTCAATTAGCGATTGCCATGACTATGCCTATTTTGCGATTTGATCCCTCCTAAGGTCAATTTGTGATTGGTATGTCTAACAACCAATTGGTGATTCAATGTGAGCGATCAATTTGCAATTACTACATTATTCCTAATTTGCGATTCATTTCCTTTTCATCTGCTAAAAAACAGTACCCGCATATCGATCGTACATATATGTACACACTTTCCAAATTCAATCTCTTCCAAAACTCAATCATTTTGTATGATTCTTGTTGTTGTAGGTTTCTAGATTCATCTAGATCAAACACTATTAACTGCACTTATACCAAGTTTTCAATGGTTAAATTTCTATTCATCAAACACTATTTATGTATAAAAGCTGAAAATTAATTAAAAAGTAACTATAAAAACTATAAAAATTAATTACAAAAATATATGTTGTAATTATTATTTTTTTAAAGAAATGATATTTCTTTTTTAACCACAGCTTTTGTAGTTATCATTCTTCTTTTTTTAAAATAAAAAGAAAAAAGAAAATAAAGGAAAAGTCTTTAGAGGCGGTCAGAGAGAGTATTTGCCTATTTGGAAAGGATAGATATCACATCCTCGCTTAAACCCAACTTCTTCCGTCTTTCGAAACCCTAACTTCGTCAATCTTGCAAACCAGCAATCTCCGATGGCGGCAATCAGTTTGAGGAAGGGAAACACAAGGCTCCCACCAGAAGTAAACAGGGTTCTGTACGTACGTAACTTACCATTCAACATCACGTCCGAAGAGATGTACGATATCTTCGGAAAATACGGTGCGATTCGACAGATACGTATCGGAACCAACAAGGATACGCGAGGCACTGCCTTCGTAGTCTACGAAGACATCTACGATGCCAAAACAGCAGTCGATCATCTTTCTGGTTTCAACGTTGCCAATCGGTACCTGATTGTGTTGTATTATCAGCAGGCGAAGATGAGTAAGAAATTTGATCAGAAGAAGAAAGAAGAGGAACTTACAAAGCTTCAGGAAAAATATGGAGTTACAGCCAAAGATCTTAAGTGAGTTCTGACGAATTTCTAGGGCTTCTTATTGTAGTAAAATTGGATGAATTTCGATGCAATAACTTTCATTTTGTACCATTCATTGCTGTTTTGTAATACAAGCTTTTATTCTAATTTGTTTATTATGTTCCAAATGAAACTCATCTGCAATACAAATACAGATAATTTTCAGGAGGAGTTCAACACTTTGATAATATAAAACTATAACTTTTAAAAGGAGTTACCTAAACATTCCTTAATTCTCATTGTGTATTCTATTTAGTTCTTTTTTTTTAGTTATTGCTATAACTATGTCAAACACTTTGATGATAAAATGCCATAGCTAGTTTTGTCAACATATTTATACTGCATGATCTTGTTGTTTACTGAATACTTGATGGGGAGACATTCTTAGATTTCTAACCAATCAGAATGCAAACTTGATTAAGAAAGACTGAATACACATTATGTGGGTTCTTAATGCATATTTACACTGAATTGAGTTGTTGGTAAAACGTAAGATAAGTTTGCATTCTTATTGGTGTTGACAGTGAAGATTAAAAGAGTTTGCAGCTTGATGAATACGATAGTAGGTCGTATTTACTAAATTTTTGGTCTATCATTGATCATTCTTTATGTAAATACATTTGTGTAGAGGCTATTTCAACTAATTTACTTATAAACGGATCTATTATGTTGCGTCTTTAAACGGACCACATATTTTACATTTAGTTTTTTAGCTACAGCCTACATGAAAACGGGTATGATAAACGGTGGAAGTTATGCATAACCCTGCTAGAACGTTTTAATCACATTCACATGTTTGGATTGTTATTGATACTCTAAAAATATTGGCTATGTAATTGACAAAAAAAGTGTTATCGGGTCAATCCAACAGATTTAGCAGAGTTTGATCCGAACTAAGAATGACCCGCCTTTTACCTGAGCATGCCTGACCCGTGTAAAACTCTAACACCAGATTGCTGTGCATTTGGATATATAACAGAGGTTGGAATATGAACGTTGCTCGAAAACTATTGAGTGATTACAATGTGTTCATTTTGTGTCTCCCTTCTTATGTGAAACAAAATCCGGCAGAATAAATGTTAAAATTTGAATTCGTTGAAGTGATTCAAGAGTTTTTCAAAGTTGATAAGGCATCCTTGGTTGCAGCAGATATAACGGCATCTGAGGCATTAGGCAGGTAATAGTATTTACCTGGGAAAGTGATAACATGAACATCAGTCAAGAAATCTGAATATAATTATACAATAGTTTAATGGCTCAAAATATACCCTGGGCCACTCGAGCAATCTCTTTGGCAAAACCAGTTGAAACAAACTTATTTTCTGTGTCGATAACAAGGAGTGACATTCCAGCTTTGTAAATTTTGCCAGCCACTTCCAGTATCTCATCCTTCACAAGTAAACATAATGAGAAGGTACCTAATACTTTTTGCATTTGTTTATATTAAAAAAAGTTGAAAGGGTCATCATAAAGTTAAGTCATGTTTATATGATTGATGAGAAACATCCTTTTTGCAAAGTTGTTCTGGTTTCTTAAAAGGAGAATCCAAAATGGAAAAAGGAGATCAAATTCAAAGATGACAAATAGTTCAAGGTCTGTAATTTCTTTTGAATATAAAGGGGAAGAGGAATCGGTGTTTTCATTCACTTATTAAGTGATTCAAGTCTGATATTAAGGCGAGTTACCTTCAACTCTTGAGAAGAAGGCCTGGGTGCATCTGAAGCCATTTCAGGATCATTGGATCGTTTGAGAGAAATATTTGCTCTACCATCTGTTATTGCTACTATCATTATACGTCCTACATCTCCACTCTTCTCTGCATTCATCCCAACCCTAACCGCCTGACCACATTCCAATCAACCACACCGTTAACTAAACACACATGCGTATACAAATTCTAGAAGCAGTTTATTAGTAGAGGTGGACTGTGGACATTTCAACCATTTTTCTTATGAAGAGGCGGATTCGGGTCATTGTTTATCTCTAGGAAGTTGAACTGTTTTATTAAAAGATAATCTTATTAAAAAAAGAGCCAAAAAAAGAGGAAACTTTGAATTATTATTGAAAACATATTTGGTATGCTAACTATTAATAAGAAAGAAAATTATGAGTAAATGTCTCCGATTAACCCGAACCAAGCCAAAACCTGCCTGACCTGCCGTTTTGCCACTACTAATTATTAGTATGCATTTTTAGTAACGACTAAACTTGCAAATGATTCGAACTTATTAAATGTATGTGCATGCTCTGTTGTTGAATCATTTCCTTTTCTTACGTCATGACACCATCATTTTACTAAACTTAGTTTTGGTTGATACCGTGGTGAGTCCATGAGCGAGGGGAGAACCTCCACCACATGGAAGCCTCTCTAGTCGTTTCCTAGCCATTGATATGGATCTAGAAGGTGGCAAAAGTACTTCTGCAGCATCTCCACGAAAAGGAATAATGGCAACCTACAAAGTTTACAGAAGATGAAAAAAAGACAATGTTCAAATTGTTGCAACACATAAGAAGAAGGGTGCAAAAGACAACTAAGCCTATACAGCGCCTAAAAGCCGAGAAATCAGCAATAACCTACATTTGTAGCTCAATTATCAGTTTGTCACAAAATCGGTCTATGTTGAGTTTTGGCTTTCTAGCAACTATTTCAAGACTAAAATTGTTGTTTCATGTCATAAATTACATTACCTGATCTCTGCTTGTGTAGCTCTCTGCTAATAGTTTAAGTGCTGCACCTTTAGCGTTCTGCATTCGATTTAATGCCATACTTCCACTAGCATCAACCACAAATATAACCTGTAACACGTAAAATAATAAATCTACGATAAATATATGACCAAGGTGATAGGCTAGCCATAAAGAAAACTGAAAACACATGGATATTAATTATTTTCATTTGTAAAAGCTCTGTAAAGGTCAAGTTCAGATTGAGCTTGTTTCCAGGCTTAGACCAAAAACAATACTAGTACATTTCTTGTAGCATCTAAGGCAATCTCGTCACTTGTCAAAAGGTTGGCCAACGAGTTTAATGCAGAAATACCATGATATAAGGTTTGCCTTATATTAATCAGAAACAAATTTAGTAGGTGTAAAAATTTAGGCAGACAGCAATCATACGAGGTTGAAATCACAACTTATCAGGTACTAACCAAGGCTCCTGCTTTCCGGGCCATTCGTTTAGCTCTCATGTCTGTTTTCTCTACAAACACTTTTCTAGTCTTTTGTATGTCCTTTTCTCTCCGCAATTTCTGATACGGTGCAGCTGCTCGTAAAGTTGCATCAACTGCTAGTCGTTTTACGGGGCCCTGTTGAAAAGTTTCAAGCAGAGGGATTTGGTGAAAAGAAGCAATCATATATATATATATATATATAGAGAGAGAGAGAGAGAGAGGAGGGTTCAAGCGAGAACTGTTTTAAATGCAAGAACTGCGAGAACCAGTCTTGACCCTTGATTAAAATATATCAATGACTAATAATTGTAAGGGCTCATTAATGCGAGGTATTTTGGGAAAATCAAGTCTCGCTTATCAGTGACAGTCTACCCGGATGCAATTCACAGTTGGGCATATATATTGGTGTTAGAAACGATACTCGCAGTTCTCGCACGTAAAAAGTTCTCGATTGAACTTTTCCCTATATGTTTGTGTGTAACAAGATGGCTAAAATCTGTCAATAGGTTTTAGTATCTGTAAAATAAAATCTGTGAGACACAAATATAGAAAGATATAATGACAACCTTGGGGAAAAAAAAGAGCATTAATGACAACCTTGGGAAGCATCGGTTTAATATATCGACCTCTATCCTCCGAGAAAATGACATTCTTTGCTCTACCGGCCTTCCCTTTGCGTCTTTGTGCTTGTTGTGCAAAGAATAGAAGTTTCTCATCCACAAGACCCCCTTCTGCATCAAAGATAAATTCTTCAGGTATTTGGTCCTGTTGCTGTTCATTCTCCTCGTCATTTTCATCTTCATTATCTTCTTCTTCCTGCTTGTACAAAAAAAAAAAACACTCTCATGATTAGGGTATTCAAGAGTTGGTAACGATTATGTAGAGTAATAAGACAAAGACTTGATTTGTTCTTTGGTTAATTTTTTAAACCATGCTGACAAACCTCTTTTTCATCATCTTCTTCTTCATTCTGGCTCTCAGAATCTTGATTTTGCGGAGGGGGTGGAGGGGGAGGAGGCTGCTGCTGTTGCTGATCTGGAGGGTTCTCATTAAATATTGAACGAGGAAGAATGACTAGTTCTACCTGTCATTACATAATCAGAAAATGACCATGGTGAGCTTTCTATCATATACTACATAAGAGTTGGTACAAGTGAATTTTAAATTATCAAAAGATGAAACAATAGCGATTGAGTAAATAAAATACTCGCTCTATCACGATTGAGTGAGGAAATACTATTTGTCACACATCTTCAGCACGTGCACCTTTTTATGGTATTACTGAAATAACCATGTGAGACAGGGACTATGTTTCTTTTTATTTTAACTTATTGATTGTTCAGTTTTAGGAGATAAACGTTGTGATAATGAATCCCACTAGGTGAAAAACATCACACTTCACTTATATAATGAAACAACTTGCAGATGTATTGCTAAATTGAGCTTGACTAAAGAAAATTCGTGTAGTCATGTAGCACCAGGGCTAGGTCTGCACATGTGCAAGATGCTCGACCTCGTCGAGCCTCTAGCTTTTAGGGCCATCAAAATTATAAACAAGTTAAATTTAACTAATTTGGTCCAGTTTTTAGCATAAAATAGATGGGAAATGTGTTCCAGAACATCATATATCTTGGTTCTCTCAAGAAATTATAATATCGAATTGCTTTATTTGATTTTTAGAATGGGTCATGGATATGAAACATGTGAGGAAGTAGAGTTATTTGGGTTAGCCGTTATTTTCACTTTGCACCACCCTATACCTTCTGAGATTTACACTTCTCCGATTGTTATAGTTTTATATATTAAGTAAGACAAAGGTTTACAAAAAATGACCGTTTAAACTTTAAACCCAGATTCAGAAAACAATTATGGATGTCCAATATGTTTTTTAAACATAAAATATTTTTATATGTAGTATAAAACACGTTTTAAACTTTCAATATATTAATATAATAAACTGGAAAGTATTTGCCACTACTGTTTTAAAAATTTTGGATACTTATAATCGTTTCACAATATTAATAATTTTTTTTACATAAATATAAGTTTTCGTTTAAGGTGCCTACTTTCTAGATGATAAAAGGCTACCAAAAATACACAGGACGGCCCTATATAGCACATAAACTAATCCCAATGGTACCGACAATAGTATCTTCTACTGAAACAAGTCTACTAATATTGCATTCTGCAGCACAAAGCCAATAGAAAGATAAATCTTTTAAGAAAAAGAAACACAAAATAATGCATTAGAATTACAAAGTCTTCCAACAAAATAAATATCAGATTTGGAACAAATTGAGTCATTGCATTTAGAGGACATAGAAAGGAAAACCAAAATCTCCATTGAAAGTGGTGCTAAATATTGTAATAGCTGTGATATCTACAGCTTTTCAGAAAAAAAGCTATATTTCAGTTAACGTGAGACTAAGGAGATGAGAATATAGACTAAGAGCACAAAAGAAAAAACAATTTACAGGAAAAATGGTATATGAACTCGACTATATTCCAATTCGTAATCTATTAAATTAATATGAGATCATCAGTATAGAACCTAGTACCAGCAATTTGTTGTAATTGAGTATGCTTACAACCTTCGGTTGTCAGCTTAAAGTCAACAGATTATTACAGATGTCCTTCTATTTTATACAACAGAAAAGATGCAGTTTAATTATTACACAGATATTTCTTTTCTTATTCAGCTGCAGTGACTAGCTCTTGTATATGTGTGTCGATTACTGTTAAACCTAATACAGCACTGATGGTGGATAAAATATACATTCTGGGCTATAGGTGATAATCTAAATTTTACATCTCCATCTTACATTACATAACATATAACGGAGAGATTTTTTCCCCCTTCATAAGCAGAAAACATCAAAAAGTGGAGAAAGACCTCAAAATAAGATACTTACAGCTTTCTTCAGGTCATCCACATTGACCTTTTCACGACCTTCTAGAGCAGCCAAACATTTGGCAACACGTGCAGCATATAGTTCTGCCCGGTGTCCCTGTAAACCCCTCAGAAAGTTGGAAGAGATTGTCAAGTGGGAAGGTATTGAACTAGCTTATTTAGCTTGTTGTGTACATTGTCTAACTGGTATTTAGGCAAAATAGTGTTTTATTTATAATTCATTTTTGAGCAAGTATAAAATTTAGGAGTAACTTAATCTTTGGGAAACATCTAATACAAAGAGTAAAAACAGGTTAACCTGGCAACCACCACGTAGAGCTTCCATGACCAGGTACTTCAGTTGCTCTCGGCTAACACTTACATCCTTCAAATATTCCCTTGCCAAAATGATCTGTATGAAATTAGCAAACATAATGCTTCTATAAGTAACACATATGACTACCATTTAGTGCACCATTTAGCCAAGAATATTATTATTATTATTTACAATTATTTGTGTCATCTACCCAATTTTGATGATTATATCATATCGTGTCTATATAGCTTAACAACCAATTAAACATGATGGACATAATGCCATGCAGTTCTTTTAAGCTAGTAATGTCCTGGATAGTGGTGGTCATATGTCAGTCAGATAAGATGCATTGTGGATGGCCAGAGTGTCATGAGTGCTGCATGACATGAATAAGAAGAACAAGACATGTTGAAACCTCCAACAAGAAGTTAACAAAATTAGCTTCAGTGCTTTGAGAAAGAAAAGGTGTGCAATGGATCCTGTATACTCTGTTGGCCATGCACCATTAGATAATGAGCTGTCAGTTTCTACTTGATTTGAAAGCAGCCATAGAGCTTAAAGAACTCTTGAACAAGCACATGTCGTCAATTTCAAGATTACCTGAGTCTTTGCGGAATCTGTTTCTTCTTCCATTAATCTAAAGACCTCATTACTTTGTTCTTGAAACTGTGTCGCGATCCCTACAGCAGCAACACGATCCTCAAAACTCATTGGAAGATCTGCACTGCAGAATAAAACTTTCATTGGTAGAAACATAGGAAAGATGAAAAGGCACCTTTACATATTATAAGACGTACAGAAATTTTCAGATTTTACGAACCGTTGTAGGTGCAGATCTAGACTATCAAAAGTATGTTTGTGAGATATATAAAGTGCGTAAATAATCATAAGAAGTATACCTTAAATTGATTGCAATCCTGTCCAGTAAATGTTCACGTACAGAACCCTCTTCTGGATTATACGTAGCAATTAACAGTGGTTTGCACGGATGTCGAAAGCTGATTCCTTCCCTTTCAACAATATTAACACCATCCGTCAACACATTAAGAAGCAGATTACTTATACCCTCGTCTAGTAAATTGATTTCATCAACATAAAGAACTCCTCTATGTGCTTCAGCCAAAAGACCGGGTTGAAATACAGTGGTTCCTGTCTTTACAGACTCTTCAACATCAACAGATCCAATCAATCGATCTTCAGTAACACCAAGTGGAATCTGCATAATACACAGCAAATAGAATTACATACAAAGCAGATGATAGTGCTAAAGTATTACCCACTGACGCTACCTGCACAAATGGTGATTTAACTACTTGGGTCTTGACATTACCATCAGAATCATATTCCACTCTATCAGCAAGTCCATCTTCCCACCTTCAGTATTTATATGAAAAACAATGTTTGATTGTTAGCCAAGAGTTATAATAATAGTCTACTTCTAATCAATACATGTTTATTTCCTTCTGATTTATGCGAAATAAAAGTCAGTTATTACATTTTGATGTATGATTACTGGGTAGTTCTGCATATCAGTTCAACCTCACTCTAGCCTCTAGGTATGTTAATATAGACTAGCATCATACCTGCCGCAACGGCGAATAATTTATATTTTGTAACATGTTGCTTTCAAAAATGTAATAGTATGTTATTCACATGATTCAATGTCACGAAATAATTTGCTTAAGCAACATGTCAATTTTTTTCAAATTTTCTTTTATTGATATGACCTATTTTATTAATTTTAAAATAAATCCTAAAAGATATATAAATTATGAGAGTTTATAAGATTTTGTAATTGTTTTGATATGAATATTTAGTTTTTGTGAAAGAGAGTGTTGTGTATGAGAGTTTATTTTAAATGAATAAAAAGTTTAAGTAATTAGGAAAGAGAGTGGAAATGGTTAAAGAATGTGTGGATGAGATTAATTTAGATAGAATGAAAGGTCAAGATGTTATATTGATTGAATTTTAAGAACTCTTAAATTGAGGAGAGAGAGTGTTAAATGGTTTATATAGTAGTATAGATGTACATACGAGTATCAAGGTAGTTCCGTATTTTGTATTTAATTATATTGTGTAATGTACACATATTTCTGGTTAGTAAGAAGTATACTGCAGTTAACAACTTTAGTTGCAATCAATAAAAGTTCTTTTTTTATTTTTTTCAGGCTGGTGCATCTTCATACATCCACAGGGAATTCTAGTAGATCGGAATTCTTTCCTTCATTGAGATGCTATTAACAAGTATCGTGTGTACCATGAAGGAAAGCAATTCTTGTTGACGGCCCCAAAAATGAAAATACTATATTTCTTATGGGGCTTCAGTAATAAACTTTCTCAATGTATTAACACCACGAAGAACTTGATAATAGAACATAAACTAAGTTGGGATCTGCAACACCAAGATATCCAAGGGATTCTTTCATGGCGAGCATCATGTAATTATGGATTGCAAATTAAAGTTCAAATATACATTGTTAAGAAATGGTAACCTTACTCTTCTGGGCAGGCTGGATCGGCATTTGATGTTGAACCAACAACTACATCAATAGGAGGCAGAATTGCATGTAACCCACGTGCCATAACTGTTTTGGCCGTTCCTCTTTTGCCACAGATTGCAATCCCCCCAATCTCACGATCGATAGCACCAAGTAAAAGAGCAGTTTTGATAGCATCCTGTTAGATTATATTATCTTAGTAACCTACATGAACATTACACCAACCAAGGGATATGAAAGCATCTGCAAAAACTAATCGATGTATTTCATATCCCAATTGATTGTCCACTCGAGTAAAAAATAACTTGTGCAAGCTGTAAATCAACTTCAGGTGCCATGTGGTAGTGTGTTGCTAGCTTGAGTGCTCCCTTTTGCTGTTTCTAGGCAGGTCTTTTCACATTTTTGCAGATATAGTCGGTTTGAGCATTAGTTTATAACCGATTGATGATTGTAATTTCTTAACGAATAGAAGCAATCTATAAATCGTGATATTAAACAGAGATATAAGGCACATACAGCAGACGAGAAGACCTAGCGTACCTGTCCAACTACTGCGGCGAGAGGGAAGTACTGTCTGCCATAAGAAATAGCAGTCGTGGTGGCGGCGTTGTCAGCGCGAACAGAGATGGTGGCAGCGCCATTGTTGGATTCAAGAGTTGCCGATGCACGAATGCGGAAACGATGGATGCTGTGTTTGATGTTGAGCGGAGAAGAGTATGTCCTGGAGATTGTGCGTAAATTAAAGGATGTAGAGGGGAATACGAAGGGATTGTGGATGAGAGAGGTGTTTGTTGATGGCAATTGGGTAGAATTACCGCTAGTAGAAGCTGGGGATTGCAGCAGTAGCGCCATGGAAGACTGAAAAAGGGAGAGAGAAGCTTGGGTTGCTTCTTATCTGGTGGGATTACCGTTATCCATCCCGCAAGAGGTCTGTCTGTCTGTCTTTGCGCGTATCTAACCAAATCAGTTTATTGGTGTTTGAGATTACATACATAATAGAATAACCCTGGTTAGGCACGGTTAGACCGAACTCAACCAAATATTTCCGATAAAAGACCATTTATGTACCGAAGTACTTTTTTTTATTTTTTTTGTTTTAGGTGTTTGACACATAAGCACAACCAAGATAGTCTAGTGGTAAGATGTTTTATTCTTAAAGAAGTCATGAGTTCAAACCTTACTATGTAAATATTTTGATGGTGACCTTAAAGAGGTAACGAGTTCAAACCTTACTAAGTAAATATCTTGAGGGTGGTCTTAAAGAGGTCACGAGTTCAAACTTCTCTAGCTATATAAAAAAATTTAAGATTATTTTTAAGTGAGTAAGTTCAGCTATATAAAAAAATTTATTTATGTGGATCATAAGCCTTTTGACGTTGTTTTTCTAAAAAAAAAGTAAAAAACATTTATTTATAGACAACTCGAGAATTTTGAGTTAAGAGTCTTGATTTTATAAATGTTGGAGATAGAAAAAAATACTAAGAAAATATTCATATTATTTTTCATAATTTTAACCCTTAAAACGATAATATACATAAACTTTTCCTGATTTTGATTTTACTTTTAGCTGTTTTGCGAATTATGATACTTTATAAATCTTTAAAAACATAAATAAAACAAAGAATGTAGATTTGAATTACTTTTAAAAACATTAATCAGCAATTTCTAATTACAATATAATACACATGTTTTTCATTATAATGATAAAATAGAATTGCATTTGCACCATTGAAACATAATTAGTAAAATATAATATCAGTCTTCAAACTCGTATGCACTATATTTTATGCTTATACAATCTTTTTTTATTTAAATAAAAGTTATTAATATGCATATGATGTTTTACTAATGTTTCAATATAGTACTTAATTTAACTGTTTCTATTACATATGTGCCTATAAAAGTTTCTAAAACTATGTTAATATAAGTATCTTAGTACCAACAACAGGTTAAAACCTTCTTATCCTTTTGTTTATTCTCTCAAATTAGGACCTGTTGATGTTTATATGCCATAAAGTCTTGGTTAATGACATCTTTAAACGCTAGTGACTTAGAGATGGAAATAGAGTTGCTCAAGACAGCAAATTATTGATGATTTTTCATTGGCTGCAGCACAAGCCATGAAACAGAGCATGAAAATTTTGGGTTCGATGTGTTCATTCTGACTATATCCGTAAAATGGAGCATGAAAAGGGATGATTGAAGAAGCACAAAGGACTCACAATTTTCTACTACAAAATCTAGAGATATTGGTAGGCAAAATAGAACATCGCATTTCTAATCACATAACACCAGCTCGACATACTTCTTTTCCAGAATCTCCCTAGTATAGAAAATCAGCTAAACATGATTTTTCATTTGAAGCTTCAAATGTGGAAATAAAGATAAAAAATGAGGAATGCGCAAATCGCTTCTTTCATAAAAACCAAAATTAATTATATGCTTTGGAATAAAGCTTGAAAGGAGGGAATAAAGCCTTATTAGTGTGCTTTCATATATTTTGTTAAAAATGTTTCATAAAATATTCATGTTCTTTCATTTTTCTTAAAAAATGTCATTGCCATTTTCAGGTTGGAGTTTTGCCATTTCAGTTATGAAAGATAGTCATCCGTAAGCCGACTCAAAAACCAAAACTCACAGGTGGTGGTGATGTGGGTATTGTTGGTGATTGAAGAGGGAGAACGGTAAGTTATACGTTTTACGTGTTATATTTAGCCATTTAGGAGGTAAAAAACGAGGAAATGACTATATAAACACGTTTTAGAAACTTTAATGGTTATATGTGTAAAACAACTTGACATATCATATTAAAATACTGGTGAAATGCTATAAAATTTTAATAACTTTAACCCTTTTTATTTCAGATATCCTTGTAATAAGTAAGAACATCATTCGAACAAATAATAACATAGTAATAACAATAATAATAAAATAACTATTTAATTTTATTAAATATTATGATATAATAAGATATTACATTATATTATATTACATTGCATTGTATTACATTATATTATGAATATTTATTTAATATAAATATTATCTTTGAATACTCAAGCAAAAACGTTTTCTGAATCATACTAATTCTTTTAAATTGACCGTCTTTAAGCTCATTTCTTTATAATAGTTTAATAAATTGTTGTATAGATTGATGTCTTTCTCAATGAGGTGTGTATAACTATAAACATCTTCGCCAACTCGAAGTTTAAAATTAGCCCCTTGGACTGTTAACAGTCATAAAGGAGTTCACTTAGCTCTCCTCTATGCCTTTTCTTTAGAGGTCAATTATCACAATGGGAGCCAGGAACATTTGGAAAATTTTGGTTTTATTGATTATGGTTATGCGTTGTTGGGCTTCCATGGATGGAGCGGGTTACTTCAAATACAGAGATCCGAAACAACCGATCGACGTTCGGATTAAAGATTTAATGAACAGGATGACATTAGAGGAAAAGATTGGTCAAATGACCCAAGCTGAAACACTACTTGCATCTAAAGAGGCCATGAAGAAGTACTTTATTGGTACAAGAATCAATTCATCTTTGTAATCGTAATTCATATTCTTGTGTTCTTTCTTGAAATCAATCGTCTAATATTAATGGGTTCAAACCCTTGCAACCATCCTTCATTGTTTTTGGATCTTTCTTCAAGTCATGTCATTTTTCAGGCAGTATAATGAGTATTCCCGGAAGTGTTCCAGGCACAAAAGCATCCCCGAAAAGATTGGTTGACATGGTCAACAATTTGCAAAACGGTTCATTATCGACCCGATTAGGGATACCAATGATTTATGGGATTGATGCTGTCCATGGTCATAATAATGTTTACAAAGCTACAATCTTTCCTCACAATGTTGGTCTTGGAGTTACCAGGTGAGTCCATTACTAACTTACATTTCGTATTTGGATGTGAAAACACATGCACATTTGAAAAGATACCAATGATCTCTTACACGTAGGTGTGTTTAACTAGATATATATATACAAAAACTTAACTGCAGGGATCCTGTTATGATTAAGAAGATCGGAGCTGCAACTGCACTTGAAGTCAGAGCTACTGGCATGCAGTATACTTTTGCACCTTCTATTGCTGTCAGTCAATAAAAATGTTACAGCTTGTTAATATTTTCATTAACAAAAAGCCAAAAAGGTGTAATCTTTCCTTAAACAACTAGAGTTCTTGCTTAACATTGAACAGGTTTGTAGAGATCCGAGATGGGGTCGTTGCTACGAGAGTTATAGTGAAGATCCCAAAATTGTTGAACTAATGACTGAGATTATACCGGGTTTACAAGGAGATATCCCTTATGGTTCAAGAAAAGGTGTTCCTTTCATTGGTGGACAGTACGTTCATAGACTTTTTTATTCAAACTTTTGCCTAAACATTTATCTTGACAGATATTGGTTCTTTAGAGTTTAGACATTGGTTTGTTCCTTCTTATTGTGAATGTGGAAACTTTGTCTAGCTAATGTTTGACTTTTTAGTCAACATTATGACCCATTACACTTAGACATAAAGATTCCTCTAGGATATGTTTGAGTTTTTAGTCAGCAATCCACATGTTTCATAGGTAGCAACTGCTTAAGATATAATGAAATCTTGATTGGTATGGAAAATATCATCGCTTGTTGGAATCTTGTAGATGAAACAAAAAATCAAGAAAACCGAATTCACTATCATAATAAGGATTGAGTTGTTGACTTTGATCTCATTCTTACTTGTGTATTATATATCTATGAATGAATGATTTTGATTTACAGTATCTATAAAAATGAATATGAC
This sequence comes from Pulicaria dysenterica, assembly GCA_947179395.2. Lineage (NCBI taxonomy): Eukaryota > Viridiplantae > Streptophyta > Magnoliopsida > Asterales > Asteraceae > Pulicaria > Pulicaria dysenterica. Next base: position 62,234,615 of record OX359295.1, read on the forward strand.
ACAATCTAAATAGAGGGCATAATACGCATTAATTTCATTTTGCACAGAGATAAGATAGCAGCATGTGCCAAGCACTATTTGGGAGATGGGGGGACTCGCGGAGGCATAGACCAGGGCAACACAATCATAGATGCCAAAGATTTATTCAACATACACATGCCAGCATACAATGATTCGATCATCAAGGGTGTAGTTACTATTATGATATCGTATTCTAGCTGGAATGGAGTTAAAATGCATAAGAACCGTTACCTTGTCACTGATTACCTCAAAAATACACTCAAATTTAAAGTAGCAGTCCACTTTTCAGATTACATCATACAGTTTATAATACAAATGCATCAGCTTATGAAGTTTTCTATTGATTTTGACTTCAGGGGTTCGTCATATCAGATTTTCAAGGGATAGATAAAATCACTACTCCCGAACATGCTAATTATACGTACTCAATCATAGCAGGGATGAATGCTGGCATAGATATGGTCGGTTTTCTTGTGATATCCTATACAAACATATGTATTTTTATGCTTGTTAACATGTTTATTTTCAGTTTATGGTAGGATTCACCTATGAAGAATTCATCAGTCGTCTAACTTACCTAGTAAAAAAGAAGTTCATACCTATGAGCCGTGTAGATGATGCTGTTAAGAGGATTCTAAGGGTCAAGTTCACCATAGGCGTGTTTGAAAACCCATTGGCCAATTATACCATGGCTAAGTACCTCGGATGTCAGGTAAGTTCAGTCACAGGGTTTATGATTTAATCATAACTAACTAAAACCATAAAAGCCAAATGTAAGCTTTATTTTCTATATGTAATTACAAACAGGAGCATAGAGATCTAGCTAGGGAAGCTGTGAGGAAAACACTTGTGTTACTGAAAAATGGTAAATCATTACAGAAGCCATTGTTACCACTTCCTAAAAGGGCTTCGAAGATACTAGTTGCAGGGTCCCATGCCAATAATCTTGGTTATCAATGTGGAGGTTGGACAATAATGTGGCAAGGCCATTCAGGAAATATTACTGCCGGTACAGTTAGTTTAATTTATAAACATGTAGCCAAGTCACTATAATAACTTATCGATCTTTTTAATTAAAATATTGAACTAGCTGAAGTTTAAAATTATGATCTTGTATTCTTGCATTGCAGGCACCACAATATTATCAGCTGTAAAAAATGTTGTTGATCCAGGAACTCAAGTGGTGTATAGTGAGAACCCGAATGAAGAGTTTGTTAAATCTAATAAATTTGAATATGCAATAGTAGTTGTAGGAGAGAGCCCATATGCAGAACAATATGGAGACAGCTCAAATCTGACCATAGCGGAGCCTGGACCAAGCACCATAAATACGGTGTGTGGTTCGGTGAAATGTGTTGTGGTGTTAATCACTGGCCGACCAGTGGTGTTGCAACCATATGTAGAAACCATAGATGCCCTTGTGGCTGCTTGGCTTCCGGGAACGGAGGGTGAAGGTGTCACGGATGTTTTGTTTGGTGATTATGGTTTTACAGGCAAGCTTGCACGTACTTGGTTCAAATCGGTTGATCAGCTACCCATGAATGTTGGGGATAAGCATTATGACCCGTTGTACTCATTTGGGTTTGGACTCACTACCAAGCCTAGAAATAATTCGTGAACCTCAAATGTAAAAATTTACACTTTTATTTATCATCAGAAAATGTAAGAGATTGTGGGATCGTAAGAAATGTCGTGATTCTAATAAATTAGGTCCGGTCCATTTCGACCTATTTTAATTTCGTGTCCAGTACACTTTGTACGTGTCGTTTAATTCATATTTATTTCTAGGCGAGTTTCATGTTGACCCTTTTTTCCGAGGAAAATTTCAAGATGTGATTTTGAGGGACATTTGGGTTTTCGAGTCAATGTTTCTTGTTAACCCAGTTTTCGAAAATGTTGCATACAAGTCTTTCATTCATAAATGTTACTAAACCTTTATAATCCGTTTTGATTGTCTAACCATTCAAGTTAGTAACAAACATCAAAATCAAAATTGACACATATATGGTGATATCATATAAGTTTCTAGTTAAAAAAGTAAAATAAGGGATATGTTAATTATTTTATTAATTACTTGTTTAAGTGTCTCTGAAAGTAAAAGTAATTAATATAATCCATGGTTAGGAGACTTAAATAAATAATTTTCAAAAAATTAATTTAAAACCTTGAAAATATACTTTGTAATACATAGCCACCTTTCATGAGAAGACCACGAAGAATTGAAGCTATCCACTTTGAGATTAATTGACGAGTTTCTATCCAGAAAACTTTACTTTGGGAATGACTCATTCTTAAATCCACAACAGCAGTGAACTAAAGTTCATGAATAAATCTGCCATCTTCCTTTGGAAGAAAAGGTTTCTAACTTTTATTTTTAGAGTTTAAGCTAATTTTATAAATATTTTATACTTTTAATATTCCTAAAATTGAGTTATCTAAGGTTCTAGAGCGTTAATTATAATATTTTAAGTTTTTATATGATTTTATCATTATTATTAGATCAAATTAGATTAAACAAGTAAATTTCGGGTTATAGGGTTCGTGTCAACCATTTTCATGACAATCTATTCTACCCAACTTAGATGTATATCGTGTTCGTGTTCAGTCGGATCAAGTGTTATATTGTATCTACAATTTCAACATTACAAATCAAGAACATTATAGACGTTCTTGTTTCCACATTAATAAATATACCCCGTCAAAATTTACCCTTTACTTCTCCATCGTTAGCATCACTCCCTATATAATTTTTTTAATGAGCTTCCAATCCATCTATCATGTATTATCCAAATCCTCTTCATTAAAGCTTCTTGGTCTACCCCTTTATTAATCACACATTCAATCGATCAACATCCACGTGTCTCCGTCTCATCTTCGAATAACATAAACAAACTCCATCTACCCTCACCTGTACATTCTGTTTATGAGTCAAAAGAGAGGGTTAGTTGTATTAAAATGTATTTAATTTTGCACCTTTTAAGTATTACATGTATATACCAAACTTTTAATTTATTCAGTTATGTGTATTCTGGTTACATAAAACAATAAAAACAATAAGTTACGTGATGATTAAAGGGCTTTTAATGTTTTATTCAATGTGATGATTGTATAAGGAATAGGAAAAAGAAACAATAAGGTGATGGTATAATAAGATGTAATCATCAACATCGTACCATTCTTCTAGATGTTTAAAAGGGTTTTAATGTTTTATTCTCGCTTAACAAGTAATAATTTACACAATGAGGTAAATGACACATAGAGGTAAGGTGAATGAAAACTTTTGTGACTAGGTAAGACTTTCACTAACTCATACAAGACTAAGAAAACAAACATTGTTATATTAAATGAAAATGTAAACATATTGACATAAATAAGTTATTTTTTTATTAAAGAGTCTTTGACCTAACGATATCATAAGTATAGATATGTTGTTCTTTCTATGAGATCAGGGGTTCAAAGTCTTATAAAAAACATATGTGTAGATTGGTGAGTGTGTGTAAATAAATGTGTGAAGATAACTATATAATAAAATAGTAAATACATTGAAAGTATAGGGGGTAGATTGTAAGTTTCTGAAACTATCGAGTTTTGAGGTGAAATACAATTCTCGTAGGTTGTATTCGAGAGCCTTCTCGTTTTTGCAAAACTAGGGTTTATCAGTAAACCCTTCTTTCTCCTCCTAATCCATCCAATTCGAAAATGGCACTTTCGTCGGCTTTCCGTCGCGTGCTAAATGGATCATCTTCGATTATGACCACTCAATCTGCGTTTGCTCGATTCAACTCAACTTTAACTGCCCCGAAACTCTTTATCAGCGGTAAGTTTACAACGCTGTGAATTTTCTGATCAACTGGATTATGCTTGAACTTTTGAGTTCTTATTTTGTAAGCTTGAACGAAATACCTTATTTTGCCACGTCAAGTTCATGTTCATGGTTGTGACAGATTAGCTATGCTTTCCAATTTTCAGTATGTCGCTGTTGTGTATGACGGTGTTCCAGTGATTAACTACAAGGATTATGTGTGTGACTTTGGGTGAAATGTTATATATGTTGTGTCACAGCTTTGATGGAGGTCTTGATTTATATGTTTGATTTTTTTGTATTACAAAGTAATTGCAATGGTTTGGAAGGTCGTAGATGCTAGACCGGAATTGGTATTTTCAATCTGGTGATTGTGATTAATATCAAGTAACCAGGAGTAGAAGCTCCTTAGTTTGTTGCAACTTGCAAGAGTATGGGTCATGGGTGAAGGAATACTGACTTAGTGACTTGTTATATGCTGAATTGCTGATTATTTTATGATAGTTGAAGTACTATAATCATGCCAACAGTGCATTTTGACATGTTTTTGCAATGTTATATGCATAATATGCAACTCTAAAGCAGATCCGACTGAAGATCTTTGGACATTGAAGATATATAATCAGCAAGATATTCCTAGTTGAGATTTTCATGGAAATGATTTTCTTCTACTCCTCACCATTTCTCGCTATTAACAAGTATAAGATACAAATAGACTGTGACTTGAATTTTTAGGTTCTGAGATTTTGACTTTTATAAGTTTTCATTTTCTTTAGGAAGACTGAAATCATTGTCCATGTATCCATGGTCTATGGTTAAAGTTGCATTCTTTCACTCAGTGTGCACCCTGCTGCAATTCTAAAGCACCTGTTACTTGTAGGGATTTTGCAAATGGTAGAACTGTAGAAGCACCCTTACTTCCTGACTGTGTATAGAAACAACTGATTTTTTTATTGGAAGCTTAACATTGAAGTATTCTTGAGGTCATTTGATCTTTTCAACTCTACTCATTGTATTATGAAGATGACTAAGTTAGGATGGGCTTTCATTACAATGATATGTCAGATGCTACAGGTTGATCTGACTTCTGGTTGGTGGTTTTGACCTAGAGATATGTAAGAATCTCAGAATTTATGTCTAGTGGAATCTAAGTGAATTATTATGTGTATAGTTCAACGAAGTTTGATTATTCAAAGGTTTATTTCTTATGCTTCTGGCTGAGTGTGTAGCGCAGCGTAGCATTTTTTTCTTTTTCTTTTTTTGGCCATGTTCGAGTTAACTACAAGAAGGATGTGATTAGAATTAATGAGATAAGACATAATGGACTCCAGTTGGGTTCCTTGATTGGTCTATGGTATTCTCCTGCATAAAGTATGAGCATATGGCAAAGCCAAATGGAAATTTGGCTCCAAATGTCCATTTCCTTTTTATAGAATGCAAACTATTAGATCGTGATAGGCTGACACTTTCTTGATTTTTTTTAAACATCTCGTACAGGTCTAAACAGGAATACATCAGATGAAAAACTTAAAGAAGCATTTGCACCTTTTGGCCAGCTTGTTGAGGGTAAATAAATTTTCTTCATTTTTGTTTTCAATTTCAAGTCCGACCTTCCCGCAATTATACCATGGTTTTCAATTTTGCAGCTAAAGTCATCATGGATAGAGCCACTCAAAGATCAAAGGGGTTTGGCTTTGTGACATATGCATCAATAGAGGAAGCAGAGAAGGCTCGTGAAGGAATGAATGCAAAGTTCTTGGACGGATGGGTTATTTTCGTTGATCCTGCAAAGCCAAAAGAGTATAGGCCTCCTCCTCAACCCGAATCACAGCAATCATCCGAATTTGGCTTCAAAACAAACAAAACTATTGGTTGGTGTGGCAATTAACAACTTATTGATTCTTAAAGCTGTTTAAACTTACTATTCAAATGTGGTAGTTGGATTATGTTACACTTACAAAGTTACCATGGTTTTGGAATGAAGTATGTTGTTACATTATATGGGATTTAATAATATTGGCTTCATCGAAACCTCTGTAACACCTTGAAAAGTGAGTAATTTATAAAGTTTATGTATTCAATTAATGTAGTTTATTTTCTTGCAATTTTATATGGATTCATAATTGAAGAGTTATATTTTATGTTAAAGTATTCTGAGGTGCTGTTTGGTTTGATGGAATGTTAGGAATTGGATTTGGAATCCTTAGGAATTGAAATCCTAAAGGATTTGGATTTTAAATTTCAATTCCTTAGATGTGTGTTTGGTAAAAACATGGAATTTCAATCTTGGAGGCGTCAGTCCACGCATAACCACCCAACACCACCACCCCACAGTCACCACAACACCGGCGAGTCCTAATCATCGAAGGAGGAAGAGGCAAAGCCCTAATCGAGATTTCGGAGCCCTATCGTCGTCTGTGTTTGTGTCATCGGAGGAGGAAGAGGCAAGGCGCCGTCGAACGAGAAGTTTCGATCTGTGTCGTCGGAGGAGGAAAAGGCGCCATCGAACTCTTGATTTCGAAGCCCTAATCTGTCTGTGTCGTCGAAGGAGGAAAAGACGTCGTCGAACTCGAGATTTTGAAGCCCTAATTGTCGTCTGTGTCGTTGTCCAACTAGAGATTCCGAAGCCCTAATCACCGGCGGAGTCGCCCTAATCGCCGGCGGAGTCGACCTAATCGCCGGCGGAGTCACCCTAATCTGTGTATGTGTCGTCAAAGGAGGAAGAGGCAGGCGTCGTTGTCTGTAATCGATGGATTTTGAATTCCATCCAAACTTGGATGGATTTTGAAATCCTCCATCTGATGGATTTTGAGCCTCAATAAGGAATCTTTTTTCCTAGCAAAAGTTGAACCAAACAAAGGATTTGCTAGGAATTGGATTCCAATTCCCACAAAATCCCCTTGAAATCCATCAAACCAAACAGCACATGAGGGTTTAGGTGCCATTTCCGAATGATTTATTTATCATGTGTGCTATGTGTGGTAAGAACATAAGGATATAAACTTGAGGGGCTTAGGTTGCCGTTAGCTGAAACTCCTTTAAATATATATAGTTAATTGTTAAAAATCACCGAATGTTTAGTTATTCCATCAAATCGAAGGTAAAGAAGTGAAGGATTAACCGAATTCAAGTGTCAAGGACTCATGGTTAGTTATTCTATCTAATCTTGTAGTAGTTAGTGTTTTGTTTCCCCATATATTGGTTAGCGTTCTCGACAATTTTCTTAATTATGCTACCTCTCTTGCGGTGTCTCCGCGAGAGAGGTGTTTCCCATCCCATGTAATTGTGTGTAACCTTACCCTACCTCAATAATAGTCCAACTTTTTATGCATTAAAAATACAATTTGGGTGCCTCCCAGACATTTATTTTGACTTGTTTCCCTTGAAGCAAATCTGTTTAACCAGTTTATATGTTACAACTTACGTAAACATCTTCCGTATAGAAAGATTCTATCTGCTGGACAATCCGTTTTAAGAACCAAGTGTACATTACTACCTATCACAATATTTGGGGAAAGTTATATCGAGAACTGTTTTTTATATTTCATATGTATTTATAGAAGCATATTGTGCTTGCCACTGTAACTGGTGCAAGCAGAGAAGCTGAAGCGGCAAAGATTGCTCGCTCCATGGCATCTTCATCACTTATGAACGAAGGGCAGCCACTTTCTTCCTCTGCAGCAACTAATTACCTCAAGCTAGCTGTTGATGCACTTGGCACCGTTAAGATTCGGATTTCCATAGGTAAGTTTCTTATGTGAAGATTAAAATGCTTGCGTCCTATAGAGCAAGGAATCATAATTTCAGAGGAAGAAAGTTCCATATTAAACAAACGAGATGTTGTTCTTCACACACATACATCCACCAATAGGTTCTGAATACAAGACGTACTCCTAAATTCATCTGAAAACACCATCTAATTATGTTCCTAATTACACAAAAGGGTAAAATAAATAACTCCGTTAGAAATTTCTATTTAACAACTAACGAATTAAGCCTTCTTTGGCGATTTTGTTGCTTTTGCTGGAGATTTCGCCTCCTTTGTTGCTTTCTCGAGCGACTTTTTTGGCAAAAGAACTGGATTGATATTTGGAAGAACGCCACCATGAGCAATTGTCACACCAGACAGAAGCTTTCCAAGTTCTTCATCGTTCCTCACAGCCAAGAGCACATGCCTTGGGATTATTCTGTTCTTCTTGTTGTCTCTTGCTGCATTCCCAGCCAACTCCAAAACCTAATATCATCAATTCATTATTAAAACCAAAAAACCGTCACAGACCAACGTCCTAGGCACAAATAGATCTATAATTCAAGTGTCGGTTGATTGACAATGACAATCATAACCCTAAACCTAACCCTAACAAGAACAAAGTTGATTAATAGGTAATAACGAGAAAACGCGACGGAATTTTAAGCAATACCTCAGCAGCTAGATACTCGAGGACCGCAGAGAGGTAAACCGGAGCACCCGTCCCAACACGCTTTGCATAACGACCTTTCTTGAGGTAACGTCCGATCCTACCGACTGGGAACTGAAGACCGGCCTTGACGGACCGGGAAACCGGCTTCTTTTTAGGACCACCGCCCTTCCTGCCGCCGGCACCCTTTTTCAACTTTCCAGTGGTCTCCATTACAACCTCCGACAACTAAGGTAAGAATATAAACAGACAGAAAATGGGAACCAAGCGCTTGGATTAATCACCGGTGAGTTTCGATTAGTGAAGATTTTTAAGGGATATAAGATGTGGGTGGATGAGGAATTTATATACATGGCGATTTGTTCGCTTTGCTAGGACAAATGGTTTTTGTTGTACAAGGTTTGTAGCAGTTAGATTGAGATTTGATCAACGGGTGAGAATGGGAATTTGACAATCCGTGTGAGTTACGATGGACCAATCAGAGTGAGACATGTAATGTATATTATTAGATTTAATTGTCAATTTGGTCCTTTCATTTTACCTTTTTTTGCAATTTATTCCCTTAACTACAAAAGTGACTAAAACGGGTCTTAAACATACCTCTTTCAGTTTGGATGGTCCTTTCGTTACTTAACAATTCTTCAACTCTGTTAAAATAGGATAAGATGACAATTATACACTTTTATTTCTATTTTATTTTTTATTTTTAGTTTTTACTCATTTATACATTAATTAATAATTACACATTATTTAAATATAAAAAAATCACTACCACGTCATCTCTCTCTCTCTCTCTCTCTCTCTGTTTTTGTGTTTGTGGATTTCCCCCACCCACTTTCTTATTTGCTTCTTTCGTCTTCATTTAGAAAAACAGCCTTCTGAGACCACCATCAAACCATCACTCTACCGTCGCACTTCTTCGCAACAACAGTCATTCCACCATCAAGCAACACCACCATCGCACCACTCCATTTATTTTCTTTAAGTGGTGGCGCTAGGGTTCGATGATGGTGTGACTGCTCGCGACCGGAGGAGTCAGGGCGGTGGGTGGTGGTCGACTATTACAAGGAGAGGGAGAAATGGTTCGCTGGTAGAGGGGTTTTCAACGGTCGGAGTTATGGTTTACGGCGTCCGGTTTCGTTGGTTGTCGCGGGATAGGGGCGACGGCGAGGTGGTGTTCGTATGTCGCGTCACAATAGAGAGGGAGGTGCGATGGTGGTTGTTGGTTGCAGCGACGACGACAGATGGGTTAGATAGAGTTAGGCGGCGGGGCGGCAGTGGTGTTCACGAGTGGATTATCGAGGGGTGGTGAAAGGTGGTCGGAGGGATGGTTGCCGGTGGCGCTCGGCTTGGTGGTAGTGGTGGTGTCGCTCATATGGTATGGAGGTGGGGTTAGTAGAGAGAGGATATATTGGGAGTGAGAGAGGGTTTATGGTAGGTATGTATGAAAAGGATGAGAGAATATATAATTTAACCATCCATTAAACACTACATGCAACTCAAATTCATGCTTTAATTACACTTTCTCTCTCAAAAAACACAAGGAACACAAGAAGTTAGGGATTTCTAACTTTTGATCCAGTAGTTTGACTCTTGTTTTGCTTGTATAAACACTTGATATGTGCTTCTTGATCCATTCCATCAACATGCAATGCTTGATCTTTGGTTGAACATCTTGATTTGCACTTTCTCTCTCTAACTTTCTCTCTCGCCAAGAACACCTAGTATATGTGTGTTTCCAGATCTTCAAGATGATGTTAATGAACAGAATTTCATGTTTGATGACTTGATACAACCTTGAATTTGCTTAATCTTGCTTAATTACCCTTTATCTCTTTAGATTAGTTGTTTATCTCTTTACAGTCTCTCTAATCATAAACACATATGCTTCAGACCAGATCACACACTTATAGTGTGTATCCAGATGTAAAGTCCTCTTTCATATGATAAATTAAATGTGTGGATATTAACACCCCTTATCCATTTAACGTACTGCTAATTAAGGAAACATTCTAATTTGTCTCATTTTCTCTTATTATCAAAATTTTAACTTAAAGGTTATCCCTAATTACTTAATACCTTAATTATTTATTTCTTTAATGTTTTAAAATTTTGGATCACATATCTTATTTACTTTTGCCTAAATGACTCATCTTCAATGCTCTATATAAAATAGACACTTTTAGATTTAGAATAATGTTCTAAATTTGTGGTGTTACAATCTGGTCATAATATTTGCAACATCCTCGTAATGGGCCTAGTAGTTTCATAACCGTGGTAAGTGACTTATTTGTTTAATTGTGTATTTATTTATTTATCTGTTATTTATTTATCTGTTTATTTGAATATAATTGAACCATGAGGTAACAAGTAAAAACATAAGTTTTATATTTTTATGTGTTTATTGAACCATTAGATTCGTTTTTAAACGAGATTCACAAATAATACCTCGTTGGATGGTAATTAATTGTGTAAAACCGCTTAATTGACTCAGTGTATGTCAGTAGACGGATAAAGATAGTAATTGTGAGTTTTATTCAAACCCATGAACCGACTTAGGTGATAATTCTTCTTGTTGAAGTTTGTTTGTCACATTTGTGTCTATCTTATTTCATCTCTTCAAGAGAAGCTTTTGTCCATCCCTTAATTTTTTGATGACTTGTGTTGATTGCTGCAAATCAAGGTTAGTAAGTGATTTTAGTGATGATTCTTGATAGTTCTTGATGATTTATTGCCTAAATACCCACTTGAAATTCTAGGGTTCATAAGAATTGGGTATTTGAGAAAGTGATGATGTATATATGTTTTGGTATGTTTAAATAACAAGTTATTCACTGAATTAGTATGGATTCGAGGTTTAATTATGTGTTTTTAGTTATTCAAGTTTAAAACTCCATTAATGGAGGATGACGATGACGATGGGTTTTGGTTTTGAAAGATTTGATGTTTAAATGGTTAAAAATGTGTTATTCTTGTTATTAGTATGTTATATGAAGTTTATAGATGTTATGGTAGTGTACAAGTCCATTTTCAGATTTGTAATACTAAGTTTTGGGACTGTGAGTATTGCTGGAACAAAAGAGAAGAAAAAGGAGCCTGTTGTGTGTTGTAGCGCCCCGATGCGACGCGTCCGTATATAGGACGCGACGCGTCTGCGTGTTTTTCAGTTTTGGAGTTTGTTTGCTGGTCAATCGAGTTGCATGATGTACATGTCTTTCATATGTAGTTCTTTAATGGTTTAATTGATATAATTGTGTTTTTCTTAGTGATAAACGCTATATGTGATATTATTGGTGTTTTATGCTTACTTTAATTTTAGAAATGGACTTAGATGAACTTTGTATATGTTTTGTTGGTTTATACATATTTCAAATCACATCTAAGAGATTCTAAGTGATTGTGGAGGTATTTCATGTTGGATATATGTGTTAGGCGTATTGCATGCATTTTGACCCGTTTGTGAATTAACTTAGTTTTGGAGTTAATTAGGATTTGATTAATGACTTTTGTGATGTGTTCACATGGGAACAGAAGACCCAGTGATATAAGACAACTGAGCTTGGAGTTTGGAGAACACAGATGAGTGGACTTTAACTAATTGGTTGTATTGGTTGTAACGATTACAATTGTTTGTTTTGATATTTTGTTTAGTCTGGTAATTGATTAACCGGTTGTGTGTTAATTAATCGTTGTGTATATTAATACTCTTTAATAACATACATTTAAAATTGATTCTAACCATATCCGTTATTTATGCACGAGGCCTGGTAATACAATTTAATTACATTTTTTGTTACTATTAAAATTAACGTGCTAAGGATATGTATATAAAAATAGACAATAAATTAAACGCAACTCTATATAATATATGTGTAATAAAATATTTTCTATTTAATGAGTCATATATCATAGAGGTAATCACACAAATAGTCCACATAGTTATCACAAAAATTCACCTTTAGTTCTTTAACTTTAGAAATCACTAAAATAATCACCGTAGTTGTCACTTTGTTTCACTTTTTAACATTTACACTAACTTAATTTAAGTTTGACCGTTAGTGAGAAGATATTTTGTTCAATTTCCTATTTATACCTGTCACTGAACAATCTCAACCTTCCATCTATCTTTTTGTTAAAATTTACAATTATTAACATTTTGTCCAAATTAACTAATAATTATTTAGTTATTAATAATGTTTAGTAATACTTATAAACACATTAGCTATTGTTTATCTATTCTAAAACGCTATTCTTAATTTTAAGCATATTATTGATATTTTAATATTATTCATTTAACGACTTTGGTCTAAAAAATACAAAAGAAACGGCATCGGTTCATTTTTCAAGTTAAAAAACCCTAATTTTCATGTTCAAGAAAACACAAAACTCGAAACTCATGTATATTTTATTCAAAGTTGGATCGAGACATAAATAAGCTAAGGACCTGTTTGGTTAGTGGTATTTGTGAGGATTTAATGGGAATGAGATTTCAGATCCCCCTAAATGATGAGTTTGGTTTGCAAATGTGAGGGAGGATTCAAATTCTCAGGAATCCTTAAAATCCCTCAGCTGAAGGATTTATCAATCCCTTCACCCCCTTGGTATTTTGAAAACCCTCATATGAGGTATTTCCTCCGGTGACCGTCCGGCTAAATTTCCTGCAAATATCACCGTTGACGTCATCACTTCCGTCGAACATCACCGTTGACGTCATCACTTCCGTCGAACATCACCGTAGCCGTCATCACTTCCGTCGAACATCACCGTAGCCGTCATCACTTCCGTCGAACATCACCGTTGCCGTCATCACTTCCGTCGAACATCACCGTTGCCGTCATCACTTCCGTCGAACATCACCGGTCACCTTCCATCGTTCAAAACCTAGCCTTCGTTGCCTTCGAAAACTCTTGCCCTCGAAACCCTAACCTTCGTCGCCTTCAAAAACCCTTGTCGTCGCCTTCGTCGAAAACCCTAGCCATCGCCTTTGTCGCCGTTCGTCACCTTCGTCGAAAACCCTAGCCGTCGCCTCTGTAATTCTCATTCATTGTTCGCAGATCTGATTTATGGTGCGGTGGTTGGTGGTGTGGTGGCTTTCCCGTCGCCGTCGCCTTCGCTGTCTGAAACCCTAATCGCCGGCGACAGAGGTGGTGGTGTTTTGGATGGTGGGATGTTGTTGGTGGTGTTGATGGGTTTTGTGGTGAACCAAACACAAGTCTGAGATTTTAAATCCCACTAAATGAATTCCCACAAAATGCAAATCCCTTGTATAAATCCAATCCCCAAAAACAATATTTTAACCAAACACCCCCTAAATGAATACAAAAATAACACAAATTTTGGATCTTGATTAATAACGCAAACACAAAAAAGACACACACACGGAAACCCAAATACGGATCCAAACACAATCAAAGACACTCATGAAGGAAACAACTATGTAATTTGATGACAAGTTCAAAAAACCAATATCTCAAAAACTAGATTTGTCAAACACACGCATAATGAAGAACACACACACCCCTCGGTGTGTTGCTTTTGTCGAAAAACACCCACATGCTTGGACTTGTCAAAGAATGTGGTAAATTGAAAAAAATGGTTTTTGGTAAAAAATGTTGCAAGAAAATGTTGAAATGGACGTGTTTGGAAACATCTATAATAGGTAAATCTTGTTTGGTAACATGAATAAAATTTGTAAATATTAAAATACATATTGATTAACGATCAAAATCAACTGAAATTAACGTATAAAGTTTATATTATAACAAAGTAACAATCATAATAATTATCTTAATTTTTTTTTTAATTTTAATGAAATTATATCATATAATTAAAAAGCGTCGCCACCTATGGATCCGTGCCCGGATCCGGGTTTGGATGAGAAACCGGGTTTGGGCCGGATCTCACTTTTGGGCTTTTTGGTTTTTTTCGAATTTGTTTTTGGTCCGGGACGACGTCCGCCGCCGACGTACAGACAACCGTCGCCGCCTTCATACGTCCACCATTGTTGTTGTCGGTCCACCATTGTTGTTTCCGTCATAAGGTACGACCACCATCGTTGTTGCCGTCGTACGTCGTACACTGTTGTTCTACTCCAAATCGCGGTGGCGGTGACGGTGGCGAAGTGCTTTGAAGGTGCAGTGGAGTCGACGGCATAGGAAGACGGTGGTGTGTTCCTCTTATTTCAGCCATGGAGAAAACCCTAGATCTGGTTCGGGACGGATCTGTTCACCATCGAAGGTACCTTGGAGAAAAACCCTAGATCCGTTGTTCTTCATCACCAAATGGAAGAGGGCGGCGGTGATGTGGCGGTTGGAACCGGCGACCGTCGTTGTTGGAGAAACGAACCAGTATGATGGTTGTTGGAGAAACGCAACGGAGACGGTTGCAGGTCACTATCGATAATGGCGGTGGTGCGTTTATGGTGGCGGTGGTTTCATCGGCGGTGGTGGTTCCACATGGATCTCGATGATGGTGGTGGAAGGAAGTGTTTTTTTTTCTAAATCTTTCAGATTTAAAGAGTACAAGGAGAGAAAGAAAGATGAATATCATTTTAAAAAGATAGCCTACCAAGTACTTGAATCGTCGATTTTGGAAGAAGGAAGTGTCAGGTGCTTTTTTACTTTTTCTCATAACCCTATTAATTATTTACTTTTTCATTGTTAAGAGGAAGCCATAGGTGTCAGCCACTTAAACTCTAAATATTGAACTATATATAAATTCTAAATTTTGATATATGACCAAAAATTAAAAAAATAACCCTCGATGTTTATATATATTTCTATGAAAAGATTAACTTGGTTATTAAATATTATATTTCAAGAATTAAGAAAATTACCGTCTCACTATTATTATTTTTAGGGTTTAGTTTTTGAGCCGGATTTCATTATTGGGTTTTTTGTTTTTTTTTTTTAATTTGGTTTTGAGCCGTACCTGGTCGGTTTTTTATTCTTTTTTTTGGGTCGAATAAGAGCCCGATTTAGAATGGGTAGGGTCGGTCAACCCAAGACCCGTGCACTCTTTTCACAAACCGGGTTTACGTTTTCAGTTTTGAATTATAATTTTTTTTATCGTGCTCTTGTGGGACCGGGTCGGTTTTTTATTCTTTTTTTTGGGTCGGATAAGAGCCGGGTATAGAATGGGTAGGATCGGTTAACCTAAGACCCGTGCACTTTTTTCACAAACCGGGTTTACGTTTTCAGCCATGATCAGATTTTAGCCCTTCCACACCCGCGCGGAGCACGGGCTCAAACTAGTAATAATAAAATTGCGTGAAAATGGACCATATAAACTCTAAATTATTAAATAAAAGCCTTAATTGCAATCGCATGACATACTCGACCCAGGATTTGAAATTATATTTTATAATGGCCCATAGATTTCACAACAGGCCCAGTCCAATTACAACTGGGAATGGCGGGCGGGCGGGCGTTGACCAAGTAATATCTTGCCCCAATAATCCGTCTGGGTTATCCCTTCGGCATTATATATCCACTGCACAATTTTTTTGTAGCTAACCCTGGTTTTTCGCAATTTTCTAGCCATGTTCTTCGATTCCGGTCATCGACTCTCGATCCTCAAATTCATGTAATCAGCTCATCTGTTATATCCATCAATCAAATAATCTCTTATTTGTTCGTTTGAATTCGTCTAGTCCAGCAGATCTAATCAAATTGGCGATCGAATCGTTTCTTTAGGGTTTGGGGGTTGATCTTCCTTTCGTTCAGGTTATTAGGGTCAGAAGAGCATCGAACAATGCCTTCGGTGCTTTCTCTTAAGTTTATTACTCGCCCTTTGGCTACCTCTTTCTATGGCGGTCGTTCGTGTTCTCATCGTCTGAAACGTCGTCTTGAAAAAGGTGATCGTCGTGGTAATCTTAGTTAACAATCGTTTTCTTTTTTCTTTTCTTCCCCTGTCTAATTAGCATCTATAATACTTTATTCGGGTTAACCCTTTCTACATCTGTCGTCATTTTCTTTTATTCTCCATCGTCGTACTGTGCAATCTGAGATCGATTGCTAATCAATATCTGCCTTAAGAAGCATCCTATAGACATACGAGATCGTTTGGATTCGTTTCTGCTTAGGAGAAGCCTGGTCAGCTCAGATCTAACCTGCTGGAAAAAGGTACAGTGGTATCTTGATGTAGACCTACTTTTCTTCTTGTATCTGTAAGTTGGTTTTGTGCATTAGATTTGAGAATCATGTGTACCGTAAATGTTGCATTATTTGATTGCTAACTCGGATTTTTTTTTGTGGGAGACGTTATATATAATTTTTGATTGTGAGTACGTGTTTGTAAGCAAGCAGAATTGCAGAACAACATCGTTTGTCAGATTTATTAATCTGTGCTGTTGGATATCTTCAATGCACATGACATCATATTATAATTTTTTTTCCAGATTTTTGAATAATAAACAAACACATTTCTGCATTGCTAGGCTTGTTCAAAGGGTTGGAACTTCTTAATTAAACCCAGAGGTTGTGAGTTCGAATCATGGTTTTAAATAAAATAAGGGTGGCAGAAAGGTGAAGCCTCAAGCCTTTGGAGCCATGACAAAGCCATGACGTTTTTCAAGCGACAATTTTGTATATATTGTAGGGTTATATATATGCAAGTTAATTATTTGAATACAAATTATAGATAGTTGCACAAATGGGGAGCAAAGTAACATATACGAATTACAAAATACATGTTTATGGAAGTTCAATCTACATGATCGCGAATCTGATACAAAAAAATGATTCTGTGTGGACCACGCTTTAAAAAACACGTTATATGCGGGTAACGATGCACTGTGGCAAGTCTTGGCGCATGTCACGCCTAACGCTCGTCTCTAGGGCCGTTTTTTAATGGCAGAGGCATTGCCTGGCGCCTTGGCAACGTTATGGCACATTTTATAGAACACTGGTCCGAATCCTGTTGTTCTTTAGTAGTGAATTGTTAGGGTGTGTCAAAGGGGGAAGGGGCAACCTTGTGTGGTTTTTGGGGTGTGGCACAGCTCCCACTGAGCTGTTGGTCTGTTGTACTATGGTATTTATACAATGGCAATAGTAGCCTACTAGCCTTCATTAGTAAATTGAGCTTACTCTAGCTCAAAAGTAAACTATAAAGGATCTGCATTATCATTGCCAACACCATCAGTACTTATATTTCCTCTCTAGTGTTTTCACGGCTTCTTGTTTTAATTAATAGTATTTAAAGTGTTCAATTTTGGAAAAAAAAACAAATTGTTAATGGCCAAGCAATCTTTATATGTTCTAGTCATAGCTTTATCATTATCATAACTTGAGAGAATTTATTGATAACACAGCTTATGGTTTTTCTATTTACACGATATCGGCCTTCCATACATCTCGAATGACTTCGCTTCTGCATGTGATTATTTGCTTCTCAAGTTCTACTGTAGGTTGTCTGTATATGTGAACTTCAAATTAAATCTATATCATGACTAGGTAACTGGAATTCTAATTTGTGTTCGCATATGGTAGTGTGGTGTCTTACTGTGTTAAGTTGAATTTGAACCGTCAACAGGCTTCATATTTTTACTGCTTGTTCTTGGATGTCTGCATATATCTAAATGTGTGATTCTATAAGAAGGCAAAAACAATTCATATACCCCGACATTGGCTACTTCTAACTGATCATAAGTTACATCTGTTGATAATTATGTTGAGGGTTTATTTCACATAATAGTAACTAAGTTTGAAAAGTGTTCCACCAAGTTCACCCATGGGTTATTTCACAATGTGAAATAAAGGGTTGAGTGACCTTGGTGGAACACTTTTCAAACATAGTTACTATTCTGTGAATTTTCCCCTTATATTGGATAGAAACTTATGAAGCTCCTGAAATATGGAGATTCTTTGCGAGGAACTGGTGAAGATATTTCATATATAGACATAGTCTTGGAAGTATCTTTTTTCTTCATCTTTATCTCTAATCTAAAAAAACTGCATGCTGCTTTGAATGGCACCAGTAATCATGCATGCTTTGCTAAGTTGACAGTTGATTCTTATTTTGATGTAGGTTTAGTGTAACATATTGGTCCTTTTGGAGCCTTTAAACGTACTTTACAGACCCTTTGCAGCTTTTGATTGACGTCAATGGACATTTGTTCTCACATTGAATTGTCAGCTACTGATAACATAAATGATCTTCATGGGTTGTGTACTACTCATGGAGCCCTTAAAGTTCTTTCTGTGGATGACCTCAGCGTTGATGTGGCCAAGTTTCTTAAGATTCATGATGCGGGTGACGAGGACTCAAGCTCCTCGCCGACCCATCAAAGTATCGAGTTTCATAAAATAGACAAATGTGACAAGTCTCTTCAGAGCATAATAATGACTCAAGCTCCTGAAAAGCGTCTTACCAAGTATGCAACGTTTCCTTGTTCTAGTGACTCCTCGTCTTCTCCAGATGCCATCACGAATGATGACAATGTTAAATCCCTTCATTCATCTGCCTTTCGTTCCACATCTATGCCTGTAAGTATTCGTTATCACTATGATGAGTGGGTTTAGTCAAAATTCGTAAATTGGGCTGAGATGGCCAAACGTGTCGAAAGTCACCAAATATCACACTCGTTATATTTGAAAATTTATTGTGATAATAATACGACTTTGTGATAGTATCTTTTATCCTAATCGTTAATGAAAAATATAATAATCTTAGACGAAACGTTTTGTGGCGACTCCACATGTACCTGTTTTGACCCGTTATTTTATTGTCTGAACCCCAGTATCCCACTTGTTTTGCTGCCTCTATTGGCTGTGACACTATAAGCACACTGCTCTCACTCTGACCTGTTGTATTTTTCCTCAGACTCATTCGAAGCCTGTATCTGCATTGAAAGGTAGTCGTGAGAAACGAGGAGCTGTTCCGCCAATGAAGCTGACAGTGAAGTGGGCCCCAGACGTATATGACCCAATTCCTACCTCAGTGTCGCACCTGGTAACAAACAACAGGTCTTCAAAGCACAGCAAGAAGAATTCAAGGAACAAGCAAAAAAACGGGAGCAAATCATCACGTGGAAGCAAAGGTAAAGACAAAAAACAAGTTAGAAAACGTGGTAGTAGCTCTTCAAACATGGGTTTCAAGTTGCACGATCATGAAGACGAGGTTGTTGACTTTCACGAGCACGTGCCTAAGCCAGGAGGGATTGATTTTCATGTTGGGAATCCAGATCAGTTATGTGGAAGTAGCTTCCTGAAGAGGTATGGAACAAGTTTGCATCTCTCATCAGTTGCTGAAGCTACCTAGCCTTTTGCAGTCGGGTTAGCATTGCTTTTGTGTAAATAAATAATAAGTTTGTGGTTTTGTTATTTAGTGTTAAAACTCTAAAAATGCTGGTAGTGAGTGCTCTGGACCTGCTGATGCTAGTACCGGTGTGGTTACTTAAGATTTTTGTAGATATTGTGTTGGATGTACTTACTATGTGGTTCTTTGTTGGAATGGAAGTATGGCACGAAGCTTTGTTTTTTGTTTTTTGGAGGAAGGGTCAAGATGACAAGTGTAGGCGGCAAAGCACACGGCATACATTCTTTTCCCTTATAAAAATTGCCTTGTAGTTTATGAGTATTGCATCTATGTAATACAACATATCACTTTAAACACCTAGAATACATTTAATATATACCTCTCTTTCATTTTAGCTAATCCAATATGATGGAGTCGTGGGCAGTAATTTGATTAGTAAAAATATTTGTTGAAAATAATAACAAAGTATAAATTAATCTAAGTAATTCTTATATGATACCATTATTAGAATTTTATTCCGTGTAAAAATATAATATTCAATTTTTATGTCAAGGTAATATTTGTGACTTGAAGTTAGTGAACAATAGATATACGTTTCACTACTTTTTAAAGCTCTATGTTTTGTTTTAAAACATATGACTGAGACAACATACGATGCTTAACATTCTTTATAATATGAGATATGATTTTTCTACTTCTGAAATTGATTTTTTCAAAAAAAATATTTATTTCACTAACTTGTAACATAATTTTAATATACCTTTCCCTGATGAATTAGTTTCATTTGTGATAGAATTTATAAACTAATGAAAAATAGGGAAACTACAATAGTTGTCTATTTTTGTGAATGTTAGGATGTGCACAGTAGAAACTACAAGACTTCTATATTGCATAATTTCTTTGGAAATAATTGGTAGGTGTAATACTTTGACTTTATATACTCTTGATGATATTGTCCAATGGATTTTTGCAATTAAACAAATGAAACTAGCAATTAATTGTCTTGCTTTCTTTATTGATTGATCGATCTTATAGCACAGATCAAAAACAGTTTCCAATATGTAGATGGTGTACATGCACAAATTGGCATCTTTAATCTAGTTATATTTAAATTTTAGTTTGCTACTCTTGTCAACTTTTTTCATTGGTTGAAAAGTAATACTTGTGGTGAAAAATTACCGTTTTAAATTTAACGGTTATTTATATATGGAAAAAGTTAATTGTTTAATTACCTTTTACATTAAATGGGGATACCTGTTTCTTCATGGTTTCTCCGATGACTTGATGGGGTTCCTGTTCAAATTCTCACGGTTTTTTAAGCGGGGATGAAGACAGTTTTTTAAATGGCAACGAGGAATAGAGGCCAAAACTGGCCCGTTGCCATTTCTAACCCTCCCCGTATCACAGAGGAGTAGTGTTCATGCTTCTCCAAATGGCCATATCACCTTTTTTGTGTGACCATTCTGCACTCTCTAATAAGAGAACATATTGTTAATGTTACTTTAAAGTAGAAGAAAAATTCTATTTCTTATACTATTATATTTTCTTGCCAATTAGCACTCGGTCCAAACTCCAGAGCACTGAGTACCAGTATTTACTAAAAAACAAAACCAAAAACTTATTACTTATTTACACAAAAGCGATGCTAACACGACGTGATGACTGCAAAAGGCTAGGTAGCTTCAGCAACCGATGAGAGAAGCAAGCTTGTTCCACATAACTGATTTGGATTCCCAACATGAAAATCAATCCCTCCTGGCTCAGGCACGTGCTCGTGAAAGTCAACAACCTCGTCTTAATGATCGTGCAACTTGAAACCCATGTTTGAAGAGCTACCACCATGTTTTCTAACTTGTTTTTTTGTCTTTACCTTTGCTTCCATGTGATGATTTGCTTGTTCCTTGAATTCTTCTTGCTGTGCTTTGAAGACCTGTTGTTTGTGACACTGAGGCAGGAATGAGGTGGAACCACCATTCCTTGTTTCTCACATATGCCTTTCAATGTAGATACAGACTTGAAAGGGGTATATAGGCAAATATACATCAGGTCTGAGTTAGAGTAGTGTGCTTTATGTACCACAGTGAATAAAGGCAGCCAAAGTAGCGAGTCCATGCAATCAACAGGTACTTGCCAAGTTAATTGGGTTTGCCCGCAAATCCTTTTCTGTAAATCCACGGATGATAGTAATCATGTATGCTTACAGATGTGGAAGGGAAGGCAGATGAATCAAGGACTTTATTATTGTCACCATGTGCGGATAATCATTTGTGATGCCATCTTGAGAATACGACTCACTTGAACAAGGAATTTTGCATACTTGCTAAGACACTTTTCGGGAGCCTGAGTCATTATTATGCTCTGAAGAGACTTGTCACATCTGTTCTTTTTGTGAAACTCGATACTTTTATGGTTTGGCGAAGCACTTGAGTCCTCTTCTCTTGAGAAACTTGGCCACATCAATGCTGAGGTCATCCACATGAAGAACTTCCAGGGCTCCATGATTACCACATAACTCATGAAGATCATTGATGTTCTGACAAGTCGATGTGAGAGCAAATGTCAATTAAAAGCTATGAAAGATCTGCAAAGTATGTTTAAAAGCTCCAAAAGGCCAATATGTTACACGAAGCCTATATCGAAATAGGAATCATCTGTCGATTTAGCAAAGCATGCATGAATACTGGTGCCATTCGAAGCAGCATGCAAAATTACATTAGTTTTGGGAATTGAGGTCCAAGAGGAAGAAAAGAATACTTAAAAAAGACTAATGTCTATATATATTAGGAAAGATCTTCACTAGTTCATCTCAAAGAAGCTCCATATATTAGGAGGTTAATAAGTTTCCATTTCATAATATAATTATCAATAAATATAACAGTAACATTAGCCAAAGTTAGGGTATATGAATTGTTTTTTCCTTCTAGAATCAAACACTTTAATCTATGTGACATACAAGCATTAAAATAAGAAAGCATATGACATTCATATACAATTTAGCACATCAAACTACCATATGGGAAGGGTATTTATAAAGAGCGTATTATTGTTTTTTTTTTTATAGTAATTATTTTTAATTAGAACGATTTCATAACGCCAATTAACTCATTTATAAGTAAACGAGTCAAACTTGTTGATGACATGTTAAAGCTACATTTTATTTTCTAATACTTGTTAATTTTAACATTAATTTTGATCTTGATTTAAAAAGATAAACGTATTATGAAGAGAAACGTGTCAAAATCTGAGCGGGGTGTAGTTTGTTAATCGACGACCGAGGTGAAAGCAGGGGAAAAATACAAATACTAATAAAAAATCGTAATTCCCGACCACCGCTGTCGTCTCACGGAGGCTTCTAATCTCATCTTCGTGTCACAGAATTGTTAGATCTATTTCTCTATTTCATTGTGATCTGGTAAATATACTTACGAATCTTTGTATCTAAGGTTTTCCCTCGGTATTTTTATTTTGATTTCCCCCTAAATTGTGTATGATCAGAAGAAGAAGATTAGAACAAGTTGCCAGTTTTCTAGGGTTTTTGCTCGATCTTATTCATTTAAATCAAGCAAAATGGCGGCTCCTCCAGCTAGAGCTCGAGCGGATTATGATTACCTCATCAAGCTTCTCTTAATTGGCGATAGCGGTATGTGTTGTTTTGTTTTCCCTCCCTCCCCTTTCCTCTTGTTTTGAATCCGGATTGACCTATACATGTTCAATGTGACTTTTGGCCGATTGTCTCGAAGGGCTATTTTCTGTGGTGAGTGTGGGACTTCTTAGTTTGCCCTTGATTCCAATTGCGATGGGATCGGATAGATGGAGAATGGACATTTTCAGTGGTTGCTTTATTTCAAAACTAGGTGTATAATTCCAATGAATTAATTTTTAAAAATTATGTGCAAAAAGATTGTTGTTTTGCAGGGTTCAAAAATCAATCTTCTTCTGATTGATCGATTTGGCCATAGTGGGAATTGGATGGTTGTGATCATTAAGCCGTTGTTGTGTATTTGGTGATGTCTTGTAACCCAAATGGGATGGTTGTGCACATGAGAGTACTCATATGGAAGTTAGGCATGTTAAGGCCATCCCAGACAAATACATTTGCCAAATCTTTGTTTTGGTGTGAAGTTTCTTTTACAGTCATTTAATTTGCTTTTCTTATGATAAAGTCAAGACTTGTGAATGCTTGCTTATTGACTGTATGGTAAAGACTAAAGAAGCTTGCCTCGAGTGGCCATGTCTGAAAATTTGTTTTTTCTACCTATGGAGTTGGTATATTGTTCGGGTGCAGAGATCAGCAAGCTTATGTTATTATTTGAGATGTCATTACTACCCCGCTTGTCACAATCCTTGAGATTTGTTTTGCCTTTCATTCTGTCGAGTTCACTCATTTGTCGCAGTAGATAAGAATGTAGGATATGAGTGTGGATGCTGCTTAAGGATATGGATTCTGTGTATCATTATGAATGACAGTAATATCACTTGAATTTGGCAGAATAGCAGATTCCTGATATGTGTCCTTACAATTATCAAGGAACTTAGTAGCAAGTACAGAAAAGTAATGCTCATCTTATAGAAACTTCTTATAGATTTTTCCATCAGTCAGGAGGTTAATGTTTTTTACATGTCTGAACCAAATTCTAAGATTAAATTCATTCAGAAGAACCAAGTGGAAGCACTTGTCATATGGCCTTTATGGGTGTGGAAGGCACCTATCATCCCTTTAATATTGGTTCGAGTTTATATGCCAGAGTTTTAAGTGGACAACTTATCGGTTATTACAAATTCATGGTCTTATTCGAGATATGGGTTTAGGAAACATATGACATATAGCCTAACCTTTATGGGTATGGGTGCAATAGGTTTGATGGATGTGTAACTATTGATTTAATTACAACGATTTTGAGAGATAGCATGGAGCAGGTCTTACACTCTGACAAAGTTGTTGGATACTTGTTGCTTTCATATGCTGGCACTTGCAAGCTCCATACAATTTTTAGGATATTGTCATGATTTTATTGAAATTATTTCTGCATATCTTCAGCACATTTTGTTAAGAATGTAACATATTAAAGTTCTATGTTCCTTTGTCTATAGCTAGAAGATACTTCATGACACATTAAGACATGTACCCACGATTGAATTTATTACCATAGTGCCGCTAACATTTACACATATCTCATCTTTCTTTCTTTCTTTTCTTTCTTTCCATTTCAAGTCTACGATTTAACTTATGACCATCTGTCTGCTCCCTAAGTTTGCAAAGTTATCTCAGTTATGCTTGTTAGCCATGGTTTAACATTTGTGTATACTTTCATTTGGTTTCATGGGATGGTCTAATTCTTAAAGGCTCATACTCTTGTACAACTCCTGCTGTTCGAATTGTTTATTTTAGCAAAGTAGCTCTATCATAGGACCTTTTTTTATAGATTACTTGAAGTTAATAAGTTATCACCACATTCTTACAATAATCCTTTAATTAATTGCCGCAGGTGTTGGTAAGAGTTGTCTCCTTTTGCGATTCTCCGATGGTTCCTTCACCACTAGTTTTATTACAACCATAGGGTTCGTATATTGAGACTTTTAATTTCTTGAAACTTGTAAAAAAATTTGATTACAGCAGTATTATGCTTGAATACTTGTGACCTAAAAAATTGTTGTCTTATAGTATTGATTTTAAGATAAGGACCATTGAGCTTGATGGAAAACGAATCAAATTGCAAATCTGGGACACTGCTGGACAGGAGCGATTCAGGACAATCACAACTGGTAAATCTGTAGCCAAGGAATGTTTATGCTTTCATTTTTTTTTGAACGGCAAACACACACCCTTCTAAACCTACTCCTAAATCTACACCACTGTCCCCCGGGACTTGAACCCACAACCTCTTAGGAGGGGGCACCACCTTAAAGACCAGATACCGCTGGGCTACAAGCCCTTTGGTGTTTAGGGTTTAGGGTTATTAAGATGAGGCTTCACATGTGTACTTTATAAAATGCTTGTGATACGCTGTCTTTAGCGAATAAATCTAACCACACACTGACACAAGCAGTTTCATAGTTTGACTGTCATAATTTGCTGACAATTAAGTAGATTAAGAATCATGACTTTATGACATCAGTTTTAAGAATGAGTGATTATTCTTCTTTACGGAGAGACTTTGGAAGGAAACCTTTTTTAGAAGTCAGCATGTGTTGAAAGATTTTAAGAAATAGTATGACTTTGCGAACTTGACTCCGAACAATTTATGATTGCAGATTTCATTGTCATCTAACTCGAATATGCTATTCTATTTTCCCAGCAGCACCTTAAACAACTTATTGCCATGTTTATTTGTACATATTTTAATATTGTGATGCTATGTAAAGAGTTTAGACTCTACCTTAAAAGGTAAAATAATGAATATATCCAGTAATTTGGCTGTAGTTCTATACTTCTATTTGGAAAAGGGTTCATAATCTCATATATCATGTCCTGCAACGTGAAAAAAGAAATTAAAAGTTCATGAAGTAGGAGGGCTTTAAGTACATCTATCTATTTGTAGAAAGTCATTTTCTCATTATTTTACTGCAGCTGCATTCATCTATAGGTTAGCCACTTAAATGCTTTGTATGATCTTTCTGACAAATTGCTCCCATTTATACCAAATAGTTTCTGACATGGTGTATATTTGGACTAATCTTGGTATATTGCAGCTTATTACCGAGGAGCCATGGGTATTCTGCTGGTGTATGATGTAACTGATGAATCTTCATTTAACAGTAATTGCTTATACCTCTCGTCTACAAATTTAAATCGTTATTTTGTCCGTGCTTAAAATTTTTTTGTTTCTTTTTGATAATCGTTTTCTCCTACATCTGAAGTTTGAGGACATCATACTTCCTTTTGCATCATCACTGTTTTTCATATTCCTTGTTCTTCTGCATTCTCCCATCAAGATCCATTTTTAAGGAATAGTTTTTTTTAAATAATAATCAACTTTTTTTTATGTTCAGATATCAGGAATTGGATCCGTAACATAGAACAGCATGCCTCTGATAATGTTAACAAGATACTGGTTGGGAACAAGGCTGACATGGACGAAAGCAAAAGGGTATTCTCTCTCTCTGTTTTATGCATAATTACATATACTAACTATGCATTTTGCCAATATTTGTGTGCACGTTATATGTATGTCATCATTCCTTCATCTTCCACACTGAGTGAAATTGGTAATGCCTAGGCTGTTCCCACTTCGAAGGGTCAGGCACTTGCTGACGAGTATGGCATCAAATTTTTTGAGACTGTAAGCAAAGATTTACTCAATCTGACTCTTTTTTATGTTTTATATTTGAGATTGGTATTTATGTCAACATTTCAACAGAGTGCAAAAACAAATATGAATGTGGAGGAGGTCTTTTTCTCTATAGCTAGGGATATTAAGCAAAGGCTTGCCGAAACAGACACAAAGGCTGCTGAGGTATATGTTGATAATTTAGTAATGAAAATTGCAACGTTTAACCTTACAAAATAATCAATTTAAATGAATGGCTAGAGGAATCTTGGGCAACTGACTTATTTTAACATGAGAATCTGGAACATCATATAAAGAAAATGCTACTATGTTTATAGAGCAGAGGAAATATAATGTTTAGGTGCTGCTGAGCACTTATTTAAATATCTAAAATAAAAATGATATTTGTTACAGTTGATAGTAAATTTAATGTCTGCGAAACAAGATAATGGCTTTTATTCCAAAGAATTAGCGTTTTACACGCGCTATAATTGGACAATCTCTCTCAAAATGCAATCCCAAATTCTCTCTAAAATAAGTAAACTGTTGCATTTAATCAAAGTGTGTATACTCCTAAAGATCTTTGTTGACTTTCGTTTAAAAATTGCAGCCACAGACCATTAAGATTAATCAACAAGGCCAGGCAGCGGGGTCTTCTGAAGCTGCTCAGAAATCAGCATGCTGTGGGTCTTAATTGGAAAATATAAAAGGTATAGTCACATTGACAAAAGAAGGCAGGGTGAATTCAACTTTCAGCTTCAACATAAACGTTGATAGGGTGATTATACTAATCTTGTCATGAGAACATTAAAATATGTTTATGTATTTTTCTAAGAATTTTAAATTTTATTTACTAAGTTGTGTTCTGAATTCTGCTTCCTATTATAAGAAATCAATCTAACACATGTTCATTTTTCTCTTTAACCTATTGGCGTTTCTATTATGCTTGTAAAAGTTTTGTTCATGTTTTATTAATAAGGAATTAGTCAAACCAATTTTTGAACAAAAACGCAGGTCTAATTATGAAACTCAATCATCAAAATTTGAAAAAAAATTCAATAAAAGATGCACAAGATGTGTTTAAGTTGTCATATATTACTTCGTCAAAATTGACAAGAGGGCCAAGAGATCTTCAATTTCAAGCCATTGACTATTAGCCTCTCCTCTGACTATTTTCTACTTTCTACAAAAAATCAAGAAAGTAAAAAAAGAAATCATTTTCACAAAACGACTAAAACCGTAAAGCCGCTGAATTTCAGAAAGTAACAATAATCACAAAAGACCAGCAGCAGAATTCTTCCAAAACGCTGTATGAATTTTCCATTCATAAATTCATGTTGTCATCTTCTTCTCCGTAGCCGACCGTTGCGGCCATGAAGAACTCATTGCTCCAATGTTCCAAACTTTTTTGAAAAAAGAAAGCCGAAAACAAGGCGAGTAAGCCTTTGACAGATCTAGTCCACTTGTCAATATGTTCAATTATCGATTGAAAATGTCGGACACTTGTCACAATTTTAGTGGCCCCAAGAGTCACAAGAACCTAGGGGCACTCTCTATGCAACTCTTTGTCTTGCTTAGCAACAACTCTTCGGCTTGAACTTTGGCTGCACAAACCGGCAACGGCGAAGCCTTCATCATGTTTGGATCCTTAGATTTGGTTGTGTTATAGTTGTCATGTAGAGGCAAATTTACTTGTACCGAGAATACCGAATAAACGGGTCTGTGATCCGAGAATTTTGATTCACCCCTTACATACGATCTCTGTTTGAGTCCTTCGCCTTTCCATAAAATTCTGTCACACCTATTATTATTATATTCATTCTATCTCATTAAGTCTGGAATATATCAATCAATCAATCAATTAATAAATAAATTCATGTTGGTATTAAATTCACTAATAAATCATGCAGAATAGTGTTTCGATGTGCCAAGAAAGTCCGTAGGAATAAAAAAAAGTCAACTATCAGTGTGTCATGTTTTGTTTTCAAAGTCAAAATAACACATAGATATTATTTAAGCAAGTGGGGATTTTAGAAAGGTTTAAACTAATATACACCAGAGCTCGTGGTTCTTTCAATTCACATGCTTATAATAAATTTGATTGAATTTTAAGAAGAAAAGAGAGTTGACCAAATCAAAACGCCAAAAAAGTCGAATTTCAAACCACTTAATTTGATTTAAAATTTTATAAAGATATTGAGATGTTACCATGCGGGAGTACGTCTTTTATCTTTAGGCGTGGAAGCCTGGGCGACGTAGTTATCAGAATTTGTCATGTATTTATACGTAGGAGCAAAACATATCTTCCCCTCTTCCCATCCCTCAAAGATGCGACCTGCCTTCTGCTCTCTCTTCAACTGTATAAATCATATATAATTTTTCTTAGATCTTTGAAACCATCGTTTTTATTTCTAAATCATCATCCCAATTACGGTATAACTAAGATTATTAACCTGATCTTTCTCAAGAAGTGCTTGCCAATCATTTCTTTGTAGGAATCCATGCACGTCACTGGAGGCCGATGACAAGCGGTAATTCAAATCTCCGAGCCAAATTATTTTCCTACAAAAATTATAAGGAAAACTAGAAAATGTAGGAGGTGATAAAGTAAATGACGTGGAAATTATATATAAAAGTGGAGTAAAAAGAAATCTTACTCATGGCCCAGAATATTATCGGGAGGAACCCGTTGTCCAAGCGTTTTAAATGAACGAGAAAATCTTGTCTTCTTCAAGATTTCCATAACGTCTGAGTTTCTCTTGAACTCGTCTCCTTCCTTTTCTCCTGAAGCCAAATGAGTGCAGACGAAGCAAAATGTGGTTCGGTGTAGTCTCATACTGATGGAAATGGACCCCTAAAAATACAGCAATAATTAGAATTGTTAAATTAAACTTAAAAAATCAAAATTTACCTAGTAATTAAATAAAGCAAGTACTAGAATTGTTAAATTAAATTTATAAACTTAAAAAATCAAAATTAACATATTAATTATATTTTGTGGATGTTTTATATTACCTTATTTCCGAGGTATCCCATGATGCCTCTTCCGACACATGACACTCTCAAATCACCAACATAGTCACACAAATCGTTGCGAATGAAGACACAAAGAAAGATCCCGACCATCTGTTTACTTGCAACTAATTGGAATCCAGGATTCCGCTTAGTCCTGGAATCATTGATCCCAATGAGTGGATAAGAAGCGTCGTGATCGTTATTAGAATTTGGGTTGAAAAGCTTTTGGAATTCTTGATGACCAAGTTCATTTTCAAGAGACAGAAGATCAGAGAAGCTGGCTCTTGGTTTGAGAGTCGTCGACTGAGAATGGTGATGAAGGGTGTTGGTTGGATTGTAATTAAGTGGAAGTTGAGGGTTAGTGTTCAAGGCTTCGCGGATAAGCGATAACCACTTGGCAGCAGGGCTTTTGTTCTCGGCGCCCAGTACGTTGCCTGCGTTTAGGGGTACAATTTCTTGAAACCTGTTCCATGGAATGAATCTACAATGGTTAGTTACATTAATGCCCCTGTTTTGTAAATTTACTTAAAAATGTGCTCTATAGTAAAATTTACATGCTGACTTAAATAGTAGTATGTTGAGTATATACACTTGTTTACATCATCCTTCATCAAATGGTATGCCTCTTTATGACTTGTTTTTAAAGAAAAAAAAAACAATTAATTTTGAAAATAAAATAAGTGAAGGATAAAAGTGAGCATGTATACCCAATGACATAAATGTCAGCAGGTGATGAAGTTGTAAGCCAGTCCTTCAAGTCCAAGTCCATATGTGGACAATTTCCTCCTACATTCCATGTCCCAACAAACATACTGCAATAACAAAAACCAAATAATAACAAATTCATCAGCTTTTGTTATTACAATTTCAAGAAATTACTTACATCAACTTTCTAGCTCTTGCTTAAAAATAAGTGTAAATTGTAGCATTTACCTGAGATCAACTTTCTCTTGTTTCATCCCTCCAATATCATCATTTGTTAACCATTCCTCTGTCATCAGCAAATAATTTTAATAATTATTATAAACATTTAAAATATACATCAGATGATGGTTTTCTCCTTTTGGGTTCAAAATCTGGAATAAGTTATAGCATTCAATAAGTAGTATATTCATACACAAATATTATAGAAAATCACACAACACACATGGCACATGTATTTGAGTTCTTGCTTGATAATTGATTTTCTAAAATAAATAAACATAAATTAAACCAAAACGGGAACAAAAGAAAAAAAAAAGGAAAATTCCAATTTCCAATTTTAATTTATATTTTTCAATGTCCAATCAATTAAAGAGGCTGTTTGATTTGATGGTTCTACACACTAGCCTACCAGATCGGACGGCTAATGAGACTGCAGGACTACGAAAAATAACAACTATATTGCCGCCAAATAGTACCTGATAACTCCTCTGGTACGACAGCGTATCGGCCATCGTCGGAACAACTCTTCCTTCTCTCACTCCTTTCAGCTGCGACTAATCCCCACAGTACAGTAAGTTAATAAAATAGTATTTTAATTACTTACAATTCAATAATTACAACTCGTTTTAAATAATAAAATAATCAAAAGCATACCATTTAAAGAAAAATCAGATTGAAAACCATCTGCTCCTTTCTTTAAATTCAACCATTTTCTCATGTTCATTTTAGGCCATGATCCCTGCAAAACAAACATTCCATTTCTTTTTATTTATAGCAAATTTTATTTAGTATATATATAGTATATACTATGTGTTTTTTCATACCTTTGTTGTATGCTGGATGCTTTCGGTCTTCATTGCTAGTGCCTTACGATAACGTTAGAATCACGTGTTTAAACCTACAAAAACATTAAAAAAACCATGATATTTTGTTACTAAATTTTATTATTTGAAATAGTTAAATATGCAACTAGCGAAAACTATTTAAACATAGCCAGTTGCATATGTTTTTGAGCAGTTGAATAAGCATCACTCTAGACAATATTGTGGCTGATATTTTTTTTTTCCCAAATTATTATTTTAAAGGGTATTAAAATATTCGATTAATGCAAACAATATTAAAAACACCCATTTGCAGGAGATGTCGGAGGCAGCGTATACGGTGTAGCTTGCATAGAAATAAATTTCATTTTAAAAATGATTTTATATTTCATCAAAATTGTATATTTTATCTCGAAAATTAAGGGAATACATGACTGATAAATTTGGGTTCACAAATTTATATAGTTTTTTCCAGAAAAGATATTTTTCAAAAACAGATTTATTATTAAAAAATATATATAAATTTTGATGAACAAATATTAATAATAATACAGGGAACAGCCAGATAGTTGCTTTCTCTTGAAGATAATTGAAAAAATATAACCTTTTTTTGAAGGAGACTTTACAGAGTAGAAAACAGAGGGGTGAACAAACACTAGGAATATTTTGAAGATTTTGAGATCTGTCGCAATTCCGAATGATCGAGATTTTTAATAAAGTCATTATAAAATTCGAACCTTTTGTAACCATTAATTACAAATCTAACTATAATAGATACAGATTATTATTATAACTACCAGCAAAAAACTTTCATTTGTGATTTAGTATATTATTATTAAACTTTTTTTTGAAGAGAATGGAATGATCATGATCTGATAACCTGTTTGTGTGTAAAGAGTTGCATCTACATGAAAAAGTTTCATTTTTCTCGTGTGGTTATATGTGATGATTCAAGAACATGAAAACAGAGTGTTAGTTAATCATGTCTGCGTAAAAAGTGTTGAATCTGCATGAAAAAGACCGACTTTTTTAGGGATCTAACATCTAAGTTATGAAACATGAAAACGGAGTAGGATAAAAGTGTGTAATGTGACATGATAGAGGCTTGATGAGACGAGGGAATTGAAGACTTACATGAAATGTTGAAGCGTAAAAATTGTTTATTTGTTTGTTTCCTCCTGTATCGCCTGCCTCCTGCTTTTGTGTTCTTCTCTGGTTTTTGGAAGTATTGAATGTGTGTGTGTGCTTGTGGAGCGTGGATTGGTTGGGGATTGAGATTGTGGGCGTTTTCCTCGGAAAAGAAAAAAGAGGCAGTTGCTTCCTTATTTATAACATTAACACTTCATCGGGTCTTACTAGGGGGAGTGGGGTGTGGGGTATATGCAACAGGTGTATAATGGTCATTTCCGTTTGTTATTTTATCACATAACTAGTTTATTACCCTGTGGAAAAACACGGGGATGTTTAAAAAAGTATAAAATTTGATTGTATGAAATTATAAAACGTATAATAAGTGTAAAAGTGTTTCAGAAATGTTTTGAGATATTAAAATTTTTGGATAAAAATTATAAAATATCACCAAACATTTACATGTCAGAATTTTAACAAAAAACAATAACTAATTTTTTTTGAAATACTACTATTAATGGATAACAAAAAATTAAGAATATACAAATTTTTAAAAAGTATCATATTATAATAAATTTTATACCAAAACGTAGATAAAAATGAGACGATCATAAATATATAATTATTTTTTCTCTAAACTAAATGTATCACAAGTTACTAAACATAATATATAAACATCATATAATTAATTATATTAATATACAATTTTTATATAACCTCCTCACATTTTCTTAAAAACCTCTCACATGTTTTATAAAACTCTCTCATAATTTTCATTCAGGTATCTCCCAATTGATTTAGATTTGAAATTCGATGTCATTAATCTTTCAAAATACCCACTACTATTAATGGATAACAAAAAATTATAATTATAGTAATTTTTAAAAAAAATGTCATATTACAATAAAATTTATACCAAAACGTAGATAAAAATGAGACGGTCGTAAATACATAATTATTTTTTCTCGAAACAAAATATATCACAAGTTACCAAACATAATTTATAAACAACCTATAATTAATTATATTAGTATACAATTTTTATAAAGCCCCCTCATATTTTTTTAAAAAGCCCATTCCATGTTTAATAGAGCTCCCTCACAATTTTCATATAACCCCCCTCTAATTGATTATTAATTGGATTCCATTCGATATCAACTTTCTAAAATTGTTTTTGAAATTGAATAATTTTAAAAATTAAAGGTTTTGAAGTCTCAATTTTAGTTATTTTAGGAAAATTGGTAAGCCTCTTATATATATATATATATATATATATATATATATATATATTTTTGTTGGTATGTATATTTGATTGAAAGCAATATACCCCGAAGTAACAGAAGAATCAATCAATATATATATATATATATATATATATATATATATATATATATATATATATATATATATATATATATATATTGATTGATTCTTCTGTTACTTCGGGGTATATTGTTTTCAATCAAATATACATACCAACAAAAAAATTTCTAACAAATTACTTTGTAACATCAATTTTCGTCACTTTTGCAAGTTGCAACAACAATTTTAACAATTTCTTCAACGACAACAATTTCACAAGCAAACAATCCATGCCTCCGTTTGAACGGATTGACAATTTGGAGGATATGATGACAGGAAACTAACGACGGTAAATCTTTTTGGAATCTAATTTATGGATCTTTTAAAGTTTTCTCTTCCACACCAGCAACAAATAACCAATTGTCGATCAATTGGTGAGATATATACACAAGCTTGAATCATCAACATATAAGTGGAGAATCCAAAGTGGACATTTTGAGCATGTCTCACCAAAGTTACATAATGTCAGGTCCCTAAATGTTGTGTTCAATATATTTTAGTGAAGTTTAGCATATATATGACATTAGTAATTGTTTAGGATAGTTATTGTAAATACTCAAGGGGTATAAATACAAGTTTGTATGCCCTAATTCAATAAGCAATATATTCATATTTCACGTTTTATGTTCTCGGCCGTTCTCTCCACGTACGATCCTACATCCGAGTTCATCATTTTGATAATTGCTTCGATTCTTGATTGATATTTGATACAATTGGATTCTACACATACAAATTTATATCTTTCCTTTTTTGCCCATGTGAACATATGCATGGGAGATCTTCAATGAGATACTAAAATGTACAAATCTCAGTCTAGTGGTCACTTGAAGAGAAATAAACAATCAAGATCTTTGTCGATCTGATGATACAAAGGTACCACAAAATTAATCTTGAGGAAGACTTTGATTTATTTGAAGACCGAAGAAATCTAACATCCACACAATAAGTCTAGATTGTGGACTTTCGTCAAGTTCTAGCTCGCATGAGATAGGAGGATATTCCCAAGTAGTTTTTGACAAAAATAGTTACCCAGGAGTTGGTAAGAACGTATTTAGGGACAATGCCCCTCTAACCTAAGTGATATAAATATTTGGATTGTACACCAAAATGTAAAGTATAATCTCCGTTTTAATAATCTGTGTAACAAAATATATTTTGTTGATATTAATATATTAAAGTCATATTTTCTTACAATTAATACAACAAAGTCTCGAATGGTAATATTGTATGTAATGTGACCTACAATTGTAGAAATATTTTGAGTAATGTGATCTAGTAGTCGTTCTTGCTCTGGAGAAATATTTCTAATCTTCACATAACCCACAATATTATGAATCAGGAACTTTATTATATTAGTAGTAAAAAATGTGACTTTAGTGTATTAATATCAATAAAGTATAGTTCCTTACACATAATATTAAAACGGAGATACTTCGTTAAATTTTGGTACATTTAATCCTAAATAGATCTACAAAACTCATAAAGAAATGGATGTTAATAAACTAAAGATGAAACATATCAAAGTTTGTTGTCACCTTGACATTGTGGTGATCGGAGAAGTTGGGAGGAGGGGAGAGGAATTGTGTTTGATATGTAGGAGATGAGGATGATGTTGTTATGGCACATCATTCTCTTGGGGATTGTATAAACATAAAAATAAAAAATTTATGTTTTGCAAACATACTATGAATTAATATAACTTTTTTCTTAAATAACCTATACTATCCAAAGTTAAAACATGTCATTCATCTCTTTATCCCCATCTTTAAAAAACGGTGTCATTTTTCTTTATTGTGTTTGAATCTTTTTATTTGCTTAATGTATTTTTCAATTTATTAGTCGAAATTATACTTAGTTTGTACCATATTCATATATAGAACTGAATTGATTTATTTAACTTGTCACATATTTCAGTATGATAATATATGACAAAGTTATAAGAAACTCCGTATAATAGTGAATGCTTGAGTAATTGATATTATGACAGGAGAGAAAAAGTCAATGTAATACCAAGTGATTAAGTGATCAATGTAATACCTAGTGATTCAATTTCATGGACAATATAAAAAAAAGTAAATTACTAATTTGAAACCGTATGATAGCGTGATAGGAAATTTGTCTAAGGGTATGTTTGGTTGGACGGAAAGGAATGATAAATGAATGAAATGACCAAAGGAATGGAATGGGGAAAGGAATGGAATAGTTCATTACCATTTCATCTGCATGTTTGGTTGCTTCTCGGAATGGAATGAATCATTACTGCAGTATGTTTGGTAAAGAAAAATAGACATTGAAATATAATAAAATAAATAAACAATAACAAAAATGCCACTGAATTAAAATATATATAACTTAAATTTAAATAATTTAATATATAAATATTTATTTTAAATACATTTTACACGTCTTAAAAAAGTTGATAAATATCAAAAGTATGAGAGTCATTAATAAATAATGTCAACCTAATAATAGCAAAACTGCAAAACCATATAAAAAATTATATACAAGAGTACCACGTTAATTAAGAATAGGAGAAATGGCATGTTGTTAAAGGGCATGTTGGTCATTTTATATCTCATTACCAAGGGAATGAACAAAGAAAGAGAGTTGAGGAAGAAATAAAAAAGAAGAAATGACATTACTTTTGTAATACTTCATTCAATTCCCTAGTAGTAAACAAACATATTATTAGTAAATGAATAGAATGAGTGTTTCCATTCCCACACCTATTCCTTCATAACAAACATTGCCTAAGCCCTTTTAATAGGGATGGTGGTCATATGTTACATGTACAACAAAAGCAACGGTGATTTGTATATTTTTAAGATCTGAGCGAAGAAAGAAAATGAGTCCCTTAAATAAACACACACACACACACACATCTATATAAGCATAAATTCACTAATATAACGATATTTTAGTAACTAAAACTAAATAACGGTAATAAAATAGTTTATCTTACACAGTTGTCTGAATTTTGAAGTATTCCCAACATTATTGGAAGTAAGTATGAATCAACCGTTATTTATCAATAATTTATTAGATATCGATCTTAATAGCTTATATTATCAATTTATTTAAGCTTTTTGGTGACATTCTAGACTGTAAGTTGAACATTAACCACTTAAGTTTCAAGAAACTTATTTCTTCAGATGTCACTATTACTGAAAAACCATTGTTACTGGAATAGTCAAACAAAACTCTACATGCATTAATTGCATATACATGAACAATTGAAACATTAAACAATTATTATATATCTAAACAAACATGACTTATGATGTGAATTGAACATTTAAAATTCTGATTTCTCGTTGATATGCATTTTCATAGGCTTATAAAATAATTGTTTTAAATACGAGCTTTCTAATATTCTATTGTATTAAATGGCTCTCAAAAGTATAACATTATATCTATATATAAGATATGTTTTTATTAAAAGTTGTGTCCTCTATTAAACTTCGATCATATATGATCATATATACCTTCTACACCCTTCAAAGACACTCGTCAGCAAAAGATCGTACATTGGCGTATAGTCATAGAAAAGGGATGGCCGTATAATTGTCCATTGGAGCCGTTAGTTTATTACTGAATCTCCGATTTCTACATCTCCTGTGTACGTAAGGTTGTGGTCAGAAATATGCTACTTGTGTGTACTTTGTGCAACAAACTATTGTACATTTGAGCCTGATTATATGGCATGATAAAGCCATATATATATATATATATATAAAGAAGAGTGGGGTACTGGGGTATGTATGCCATTTTGATTGGTTAGTCCTCGACTCATATGAAAACACGCGCTCTTGACTTCTCCATTGTTATTTTCTGCTGAAAAAACACATACGAAAATTAAGTTGATATATATTGTTTTACTATTGCAAGGCATGTCTGTTAATTACGCACGGATAATTTCTATAAAAGAATTCAACAACAATTAAATTTATTATACATATACAATGGTATCTATGTTTATGCTATTTATTTTTTATTAGTAAAAAATCAATCCACACGTGAAAAATCACGACTCGCCTGCTTGAATTGAAGGAGGGAGGGGATGGGTGTTTATGTACTAGTGAGTAGTGAGGTGGCCAGGTGGGGATATAATGGTAGTGTCCGTTCAATGCTCAGACCGTAACCAAAATTATGTTGTTTAATT
Source organism: Pulicaria dysenterica (assembly GCA_947179395.2). NCBI lineage: Eukaryota > Viridiplantae > Streptophyta > Magnoliopsida > Asterales > Asteraceae > Pulicaria > Pulicaria dysenterica. The sequence goes on from OX359295.1 coordinate 62,272,792, forward strand.
TTGTTATTATGTGGCCTCCTTATATATGTACCCGGGACGCCCAACTATCAACAGTAAACCATCCGTATGAAATGTAATTTAGATTAGCTATCATTTTTCAAATCAAAAGCTGGTATAGTATTAACTTAAATTTACCTTACTTTTTAGTTTTTTTTAAGATTATATATATAGGGTAGTGTTTAAATAAGAACTGTTTTTCGTACGATAACTGAAATAGCCAATCTTGATAATTGATTAAAATAAATCAATAGTTAATAATTTTAACATATGATGATTGACTCATTGATGGTTCATTAAAAACTTATTGGTGAGAGGGTATTTTAGGTAAATCAAGTCTCGCACATTAATAACGGTCCATCCGGACACAATTCACGGTTAAGAAAAATTATATAAATGACCAATATATCCTATTAACAAGTTATTGATGATGTTACAAACAGTTTTCACAATTCTTATACGGGAAATAGAGGAAGAAGAGTGAGAAAAAAAGAAGAGAGAGAGAGAGAAGTGAGGGGAAGAAAGATCGGATTGAAGGACTCAAAACCCTCACCAATCTGGCTTCAACTTGGGGGGCTGTTCATTTTGAACCCGAGTAACCCGAATGCTAACCCAATGGCTCATCCAAGTGCCATACGGATGGCCCAACAGATTGATAAATAAAAGATATATAGTAATATAATACACAATAAAGATTTATCAAATCAAAAGTATTCAATTTATTTATACAATAATAACCTTTAAGCATATAGATAAGAACAATAGTTTCAAATTTCTAACAATAAAATGATCATTATTATATACGACAAATCATTAGTGTATACAAATAATCTTCTTAGAAGAAAAGATGATACCAATAGGACGTGTGTACTCTAGGCACCAAAGGCTGTACATTTCAGCAAAGTTAATTATGAGACTCTTTTTAACATTAACAATATTCAAATCCTATATAGGTAAAAAGAGTTAAAAAAAAAGGGGGTAAATATAGGATGTTCTTGTAGTCCTGTGTTTAGTTAGTTTTACCAGGGGCGAACCTAAGGCTTAAGCGGTAGTGGCAAATGACACAAGCCAATTTTATTTTCGTAATATAAATTTTGATTTTTCGAGACGGTCCTTCCATTTGGTAGTATAAATTTTGATTTTTTTAAACTAGTGTTACCATTCATTTCTAATGGTGTCACCACCTATTTTCAACCACACTTATTAACTTAAAAGACCGGGGCCGACTAATGTAAGATTTGACGTACATAAAACATTACCATATATATAAACTAATAATTTATCATCACATCAACCTTATTATAGTTATGCAAAATCAGATTAATTCATAGCATCATAAGTTCCCTAGCTATCTGGCAACTCCGCAAATTAAGTGGATTATTACTGAAGTCATCATTTTAAAATATAATTAAATAAAGACTAAAGTACACAATACTTTTAAAAAAATTCATTAATTAATAGAATGCATTGAATTTTCCAAATTGTTTTTTATGATGCAACAACAACTGTTTCAAGTGATTAGGGCAGGCAATCTCCAACACAAGATATCAGCTGACTACAAACAAGACACTTGTCCAATTAATGAATTACTTAATTTTATTTTTTTTACTTTTCACAGTCATCCCCATTTAAATATGTTAGTGTTTATCATTAATTAAGGATATTTTAATTAATTAACAACAAATTTGGCGTGTCAATACTCAACCTTTTTATACTTTAAAAACATTATTTACAATAAATTAGGCGTACACCTGGTAATCTTGAGATCTAATTTTCCAATTCTTTAATATGCAAAAAGGTCACATAGAATTCCTACTCAAAGATCATTACCATAAAACGATATTTACCATTTTTTAAATAAGCCACTTTTAAATAAAATGAGCATCTGTTAAAAGTTAACTGCTTGTAGAAGGTTGAAAACAACTAAATTTAATTTATATAAACTTTGGCTTCTAAGTTTTAATTGTTTGTTTTTTTTGAACAACCAAGACTCCGTTTGTTTAATAAGAGGTTTTTTTGTCTCAATCTAAATATTATTTTTAAATATTAAGAGGTGGTTTTATATTTGAACCTTATTGATACGTATCTGTTTGTTTTTTATTAAAGGTTTGAATGCTTATAATTGTTTGTATTATTATATTTGATATTTATCCAAGTTTTAACGCAAGCAACATCAACAAATTCAATGGGTTGGAGGCCCTAGCTAAGTTGGTTTGCATAGCAAGAGAGTTTAAATCGGCGACTATCAATAAAGTTGAGGTTGCTGAAACTGTGGCATCAATAATTCTTGTAGGTCAATGATATACGTGAAAATTGAGGTATGTTAGTATTGGTTATTTAAGATTTGAAAAAATATGACGGTAAGAGGGTTTTGGATGTATATATGTCTTATTTATTTAGTGTTTTAAGAGATTTTGATCATATCTTAATAGAAAATAAAAACAGTCATTTATTAAATTTTTTAAAAAACTCTAAATAAACCAAACTATTGCATTAAGAAGTTTTTAAAAACAAACAACCCTTTCAAAGTATTATTTTTTGAGAATGATAACCAAGGGCTGTGGTTAATAGTTAAAAAGGTAATGTATTTCTAAAAATAATAATTATAACTTATGTTTCATAATCAACTTAATTACTTTTTCACCTATTTAAAAATCTAAAACCATATTTTTAATCTTAATATGATAATCTTTTTTTATTTTTTTTCACTAATTAAGTAAAGATGTTATGCTATTATCGGTTCTAGAAGTCGATAACATATAATAATGATACGTGCATTGAACAGTACTGTTTATGGCTGATTTAGGACCATTAATTAATTAATTAATTAGTTAAGAAATTATTATGGGTTCAAATAGATATTGTTGATGTACGTAACTCGATGGTTTTTACACGCATGTAATCATTCCATCTATTCAATCGCTTAAAGTAAAACATCAAAAGTCAATTCATTTTGTATCAGATCCATAAAGAATCATTTTATACGTTTACATTTGATAACAGAAGACCATAAGATTGATGGGGTATTATTTATTTATTAAACATGTAAAAATTAAGTGGTACGTGCAAGAGTATTAGTTAGGTTAAAAGTTGTTGGGTTAAGTGGCAAGTTAGATCGACTTTCCCTAGCTAGCATACTGGACCCATCATGTTTATGTAAGGCAAAAATATTGAACCAATAAAATATTTAATTAGGTCTTGATCTTCTATAAAAAAGTTTCATCATTTCAAAATTTGAAAGATTCTGCTACAACTTTATATGATTACAATATATTAAAAGCGGAAAAGTATTTGAATGTAATCTTGATTATCATATCATACCGATTACAAAAGGGGAAAACTAAATATATACAGAGAAGAGAATAACAATCTGTAACAAACTACAGCTAACAAACTAATCTTTTAAGTATTTACAAAAATGATCCCTGAACTTTATATAATTTCATATTCCCCCCTCAAGTTGGAGACGAATGAAGACCCAGCTTGGCACATAAAGTGAAATGTTGAGCATATCCCAAAGCTTTAGTCATAATCAGCCAATTGATCTTTAGAAGAAATATGAGCAGTCTGTAGAAAACCAGATTGAATGTGATCTCTTGTGAAATGACAATCTATTTCCAAATGCTTGGTTCTCTCATGAAAACAAGGATTTGCAGCAATTAGTTGAGCAGATTTGTTATCACAAAACAAGGTAACAGGATGTTTGACAGGAACGTGCAAATCCTTAAGAAGATAACTCAGCCAAAGTAGCTCACTAGTAGTAGCTGCCATGCTTCTATATTCAGCCTCCGTGGAAGATCTTGAAACTGTTGCTTGTTTCTTCGTTTTCCAGGAAACCAAAGAATGTCAAAGGAAAACACAATATCCTGTGAGAGACTTCCTAGTCATTAAACAAGATGCCCAATCAGCATCAGAAAATCCAGTGAGCACCAAATCAGATTGAACAGGATAAAATAAGCCTTGTGAAATGGTCCCTTTTAAGTACTTTAACAAATGTGTAGCAGCTTGCATATGAGGAAGTTTGGGAGCAGAAACAAACTGACTTAAATGCTGGACAGCATAAGAGATATCTGGTCTTGTCATAGTAAGATACAATAATCTGCCTACTAATCTTCTAAATGTATCAGGAGAAGATAAAGGATCACCTGTATCTAAAGACAACTTCAGATGTTGAGGAAGAGGAGTGTTATTTGGTTTAGATCCAGTAAGACCAGAATCAGTAAGCAGATCAAGGATGTACTTTCTTTGATTAAAAAAGGTTCCTTTGGTAGTCCTACAAATCCCTATTCCAAGAAAATAATTTGCAAGGCCTAAATCTTTGATAGTAAATTTATCATCAAGTTTCTTTTTGACTTGCAAAATATAATCTTCACTTGTACCAGTGATCAAGACATCGTCTACATACACCAGCACTGCTGTAAAGACCTCATTCTGGGTTTGAGTAAACAAAGAATAATCATGTTTTGACTGACTAAACCCCAAAGAAATCAAAAATTTAGAGAATTCTTGATTCCATTGCCTTGAAGCTTGTTTTAATCCATATAAGGATTTATTAAGCTTACATACTTGACCTGGGTTTGCCTTAGAATAGCCTTCAGGTGGTTTCATATAGATGTCCTCATCAATATATCCATGTAAAAATACATTGTTTACATCAAGTTGATGTAAAGGCCAACCTTTAGCAGTAGCCAAAGCTATAAGAACTCTTACAGTGGCTAATTTAGCAACTGGAGAAAAGGTATGTTTATAATCCAATCCTTCCTTTTGATTATAGCCTTTGATAACCAACCGTGCTTTCAACTTATCAACAGTCCCATCTGCTTTAAACTTAGTCTTATAAACCCACTTAGAAGAAATAGCTTGCTTTCCTTTAGGTAAAGAAGTAAGAGACCAAGTTTCATTTTTCTCCAAAGCATCTAATTCCTTTGACATAGCATCAATCCAACCATCATCAGTAGAAGCTTGAGCATAGGAAGTTGGATCTTGGATAGAAAAAACATTAGCTAAAAAAGCAAGATGATCATCCGGAATGGCAGACAAAATTTCAGGCCTAAAAAGAGGATAAGCAGTACTAGAAGAATTACAAGTACTTGGTAAAACATAATCTTTTAACCAATTAGGCCTTTTTGTAGTCCTTGTAGATCTCCTTACAGGAGCAGCAGGTTGTGTATGATTTGACGATTCACTTAAAGAGGAATCAGAAGGACCATCATGTGGATAAACACTTGTATCATCCTCTGTATTAATCCCAGAATCTGTTGAAAAAGATGGGAATTCTGGTTGCCCAACAGGTACAGTGTTGCATGAATTGACTTTAAAAGGATATATATTTTCAAGGAAAATTACATCCCTACATAGAAACAATTCATGTGTCTGAAGATCATAGATTTTATAGCCTTTTTGATTAGGTGGATACCCCAAAAAAATACACTTGACAGCTTTAAGAGCAAACTTGTCCTTTTGAGGTTTATTGAGTGTTGCATAACACAAACAACCTATGGTTCGAAGATCATCATAACTAGGAACCTTGCCATGTAAAAGTTCAAAAGGTGATTTCCAAGATAAATTCTTCATGGGCATTTTATTGATCAGATAAGTAGCTGCTAAGATGCATTCTCCCCAAAATTTTAAAGGCAAATTTGCATGAATTCTCAAGGCTCTAGCTGTTTCAACTAAATGTCTATGTTTTCTTTCCACTACCCCATTTTGTTGGAGAGTATATGGCATAGACCTCTGATGAATGATGCCCTTTGATTGCATGAAAGCTAAACATTCTTTATTAGCTATTTCAGTTCCATTATCAGATCTGATAAATTTGAGCTTTGCTTGAAAATGATTTTCAATATAAGCTACGAACGTGATGAGTATAGCAACCACCTGATCTTTGTTGTGAACCAAGTATGTCCACATGGTTCTAGTTTTATCATCCACAATAGTAAAAAAATAATGTGCACCATTTAAAGCTGGCAATTTATAGGGACCCCTAAGATCAACATGTATAAGCTCAAAAGGATGAGAACTAACAGTGACACTTTTAGGAAAAGGAAGTCTATGATTTTTAGTAACCATGCAACTGTCACAATGAAATTGTGAAGCATCAAAACTTTTACAATCAGAAATATGAGCTAGCTTGGATACAGAAGTATGTCCAAGTCTAGAATGAAATGTATGGATGTCAAGAACATGTTTAGGCATTACAAAGTTACTATAAGCCTTTTTATTGAGACTAAGGAAAGGAAAAGAGTTGTTGTGATTGTTACAAAAATGAGAAACAACACTTGAAAATTCTGCAGGATCCAATATTGGTTTACAGATATACAGTGACCTTGAACCTTTACCAACAGCCATGATTTGATCAGTTGAAAGGTCCTGGAAAACAAAGGCATTAGGATAAAATAGAGTCATGAGACCTTGAGTTTTAATCAACTTACCAACGGACAATAAGTTGATTTGGAAATTAGGAACATAAAACACTTCTGAGAGTGTTAGAAAAGGAGTTAACTGAACTTGCCCAACAACTGTAACCAATTTTAAAGTTCCATCAGGTAAGTAAACTTTAATTGGATTAGCAAGTTTCTTTGTGGATTTAAACAAATTCAGATGAGGAGACATGTGATCTGAGGCCCCTGTATTAACTATCCAGTCAAGGTGTATATTCATTTTAGGATGACAAAATAAGGTAAAAGATGAGGTACAACATGAAACAATACCTGCATGATTAGAATCTTCCAATGATCCTTTTCCTTTGAACATTTTCATCATTTCTTGACAAACAGCAGCCACTAATTTTTTATCAACATTGCAATTCTGTCCCATACTTATCTCATTTTCATATCCAAAACTAAGAGGAGCATCTGTTGCAGTATCATGTTCAGGATAACCAAGCCTTTCAAAACACTGCTCAAAAGTATGCCCTTCTTGCTTACAATGTGTGCAAGACCTCTTAGTATCTCCCTTATTATCTTTTCTGATAGTTTGACTGCTTTTATTATTCATGTTTGCAAAGAACGCAGATGGTTCCATAACATGACGAGTGACTTGTTTTTGTTTTTCAACTTGTTGAACAATGTAGTAAGCCTTATTGACAGAAGGAAGCGGATCTGTAGATAATATCTGACTTTTCACAGATTCATATTCATCATTTAGTTTCATCAAAAACTGAATCAATTTAGATCTACTATCCATTTCCATGAATTTTTCAACAATACCACAAGAACACTCATTCATTTTCCCACAGCTACAAGTAGGTATGCCATTGAGATTTTGTAACTCATCCCAACATCTTTTCAGTTTATTGAAATAAGAAGCAACACTGAGATTACCTTGAGTTATCTTGCTCAATTCTCTTTCAAGATGATAAATGAGAGGACCATTGCTTTGACCATACCTCTCTGTAATTTCCCTCCATAATTCATAAGCCGATTGAGCATACAGAAATGCATCAGACAGATCAGCTATCATCGAATTCAAAATCCAGCACGTCACCATGTAATCACACCTTATCCACCTTTGCTTATCAACATTATCTTCATCTGGTTTAACACAAGTTCCATCAATGAAACCTAGCTTAAGCTTTGCTCCTAAAGCCATTCTGATATTGCGACTCCAGCCTAGGAAATTGGTTCCATTAAATGGTGTGTTGGTTAGAACCATACCAGGATGATCTGAATTAGCGATTGACAGTGGATCGTTGATCGAATTTGAAGGATTCGATGCCACAGCAGCCATTTGAACAAACGATTTCAGGAGATATCTTGAAGAAAACGAGTAATTGATCGAGAAAATCAAAAGAGCCTTAGCTCTGATACCATATTAAAAGCGGAAAAGTATTTGAATGTAATCTTGATTATCATATCATACCGATTACAACAGGGGAAAACTAAATATATACAGAGAAGAGAATAACAATCTGTAACAAACTACAGCTAACAAACTAATCTTTTAAGTATTTACAAAAATGATCCCTGAACTTTATATAATTTCATACAATAGAACATCATTTATTTCCTCAGATATCAAATAGTAACCCCCAACTCTAGCTGTGGACTGCTTGGAGCCTATATATATGAATTCAGTAGCAATTTGTGGATTAGTTTCAGATCATGTAAATTGCACTGTACGTAATTAATGATTCTATCTGCATATAAGTATCATGAATTAATTTAACTAGGGATCATCTATAAAACTTATATCAGTAACATATCTATCATTTATCTTTTAGTTATCTTGACGCCAATAATCATTAAAAATAGTTACACAACACTTAAATAGTAATTACAAATATTTAATAAATGGGTAAAAAAAATACAATGCTTAGCTGGGAGTGAGCAATCACTTAGCCTGATAAATGCAACTGAACACTCACCTTATCATGCTCATTAGTTTGGCACTTGGCTGTTGATTCACTCAACTGATCAACTAAGCACTTAGTTGATCGTGCTGAACACATTCATAATATTCAGATTTTATATAAACATACAAACAAACGAATTCCTTAAAATACGATGTATAAGTTTTATATAAAGTAAATAATGGTAACAATAATGATACGTTAAATGCAACTCAAACTAATCTTTCACCTAATTACACTACCTTTTAGTAGTAGGTCTTTATAGAAATAGTCTTTCTTGTCACTGTAAAGATGTGATTATGTGTCTTTACACATCTTATACATCTTTCATACCCCACTCACACTGAATTACGTAACATTGTTGTTTATTATCGGGTTCCAATAGTAAAATTGCATAATTAAGTTTTCGTTTTACAAATTAATATTTAATTAGCGTATGCTTTTCCTATTAAACTTGCATGCCTTTTAATTGACTTTAGAACAAACTTCAAGCTTTCAACAATATTAATTGATATTAATTACCTTTCACCTCAGATTCATATGTTTTTTTTAATGGCGGAGATATTTATTAATAACTAGCAAGACGCTAGAAAATTACAAACATAAAAGGAAACATAAAAAACAATTAAAAACAATCGAAGGGACGATTTACACCAAGTGGATCATTTGTATTTAAAGAACGCATCACAAGATCGTTGTTTGATCCAAAAAGGAAACATACCTAACTTTCACCTCAGATCCATATGTAACATGTGTTATGTGGCTAATAAAGAAAACTTGAGGCTGGTTAAGTGAAGTCAAAATTTACTATTGTCCAATGTCTCATCAATCATCATCTATATATATCGAAATCATATATATCGTTTTAGAAGCTCGATTACATGTTACGTGTTAAAAATCTATAGATTCTAGAAACATAGTTATATTTAATACGTAATGTCTAAAGTAAATAATCAAACCAACGTTAGAACTACAAATCTAAAGACGTACGTATTATGCATGCATATATACTTCTAATATGATACATGAAATTTAAAAATAAATATGTAGAGATAATTAATTAATTAGAAGCATGCATAACACAATATAATAATAAATAAATAAATAAAATTTGTACACATTTAAATATGGGGTGTATATATATATATATAGACAAAATTTCATGCGAGAACCGTTGTTAGCGCGAGAACCAATCTAAGCCGTCCAATTTCCCCTCCTTATATGTCATTGCCCACCCATGAATTCCTCACATACACCCTGCCACACTCTATCCCTCAACGCTCTCCATCCATGATACTTCCCAGATCCAAGGAACGGATGAGATTGGTTCTCGCGGTTCTCGCACTAATAATGGTTCTCGCATGAACCCTCCCCTATATATATATATATATATATATATATATATATATATATATATATATATATATATATATATATATATATATATATATATATATATATATATATATATATATATATATATATATATATAGGAAGAAGTTCCATTAAGAACCATTTTTAGTGCGAGAACCGCGAGAACCAATCTGAGCCGTTTAATTCTCCTCCTTTTAATGTCATTGCCTACCCATGAATTCCTCACATACACCCTGCCACACTTGATCCCCCACGCTCTCCATCCATGAATTCCACTTATCAAATCAACGGTTAAGATTGGTTCTCGCGGTTCTCGCATTAAAATCGGTTCTCAATGGAACCCTCCCCTATATATATATATGTCTTCTAGTTTAACAAAGGACATGAATATGTTAAGGTTGTTGCAAAAAAATAGTATACGTACGGCTCAAATTATAGTAGTACATAGATCTAGTCTTAAAGTTGTTTAGTAGCATTAACATATAAATTTCAGGTTAAGATCCCCTCATGTTGGGACAAACATAATTGATCATGTTCTCTTACAAAACATGAGAGACTGAGAGTGAACCCTACAAAGGGGACCAATTCTTGACTAAAATAAGCGACTCACTCTCATGTTTATATTAGAACATAACATATCATATTTGACCCAAACATGAGAGAATTTTAACCCATAAATTTCACATAACTAAGCATTAGTGCAGTACATATAGATAAATAAGATTTGAAAAATAATTTACACCGCACTTATTAATTTGACTAGTAGCAAAAAGAGATAAATTTTTATCTATTACTTTAATGTGTTTTTTCAAATATTTTAACAAAAAAATTAAACTAGGATTAAAAGAGATATTACTTTGAAAATTAGAATTATAGATGGAAAATGTGGAATCCTTCTATTATTATGGTAATTAAAATTTTTTATTATAAATAATAATAACCATAAATCAATTGAGGTGATGAGAAAAAAATTAATAGATTTCATATGTTATATTTATATACGTAGGAGAAATAGTTTGAAGAAATATAATTTTCTTATTAGTTAACAACAATAATAATTGTTATTATGGTTATCATTATTGTTATACAGTTATTGTTATTTATAATAATAATATTTGTTATTACAATAATAGTTATTATTATTATTATTACAATACAATTGATATTTTTGTTATTATTATTTGTATGGTTGATGGTGTGAGTGTTATATTACATATTTTAGTCATGTATGTGTGTTTGTATATATGTATGTATATACATGGGTGTGTATTAGTAGTTCTTGTAAGGTTTTAAGCTCGCTAACATCTACCAAACTTTCACCTATAAATAGACGTAAGAAAATGAGTGTCAACATACGTAGCCACAAGCATGGGAGGATATGAATGACGGCCATAATTAATATTTTTTTTGTTATTATGGTTATTATTATTGTTAGTATAGTTATCGTTATATATAATAATAATAAGGGGAGGGTTCATGCGAGAACCGTTGTTAGTGCGAGAACCGCGATAACCAATCTCAGTCGTTCCTTGGATATGGGAAGTATCATGGATGGAGAGCGTGAAGGGATAGAGTGTGGCAGGGTGCATGTGAGGAATTCATGGGTGAGCAATGACATTGAAGGAGGGGGAATTGGACGGCTTAGATTGGTTTTCGCGCTAACAACAGTTCTCGCATGAACTTTTGTCATAATAATAATATATGTTAGAGACATGTTATTTATATAGTTTCACATTATTAGCTAGCTAACAAACATTATTATATCCATGGAAAAAAGTTAGTCACGACACCTCAAGCTTCCTGTTGTAAACTTAAGACAAATAAATAATCAAAACGACTTGATTTAATGAACAATGATCACCAAAACTAACAAAGATGATGAAATTCTTCAAACCTCCATTAACACTCTATTTAGAACTAAAGAAATACAAGAACTGAACTACTACAAAGGAAATGAGAAATGAACAAATCTAATCTGATCTCTAGGTGCTTGAAACTGAAGAAGTGATGGTCCTTATATAGCATAAGCTCCTGACCTCTGACGCCTGACATCCAATCTCCAGCTGTCAGTCATCTTCCAGCTGTTAACCTCCAGCTATCATCCAACCTCCAGTTGTCACAGCTCCTAACAACATTTTTTAACAACCTTCTTTAACAATCTTCTTAACAACTTTTAACCAACTATGTAACTTACACAAACACCCATCTGACTTAGTGTAAGTCACACATAGCTCCTACACTTCTTGTGCGTAGACGCCCCACCACCATTTTCAATAACACCATTGACATCAATTTAAGGAATGTAACCAAACGATTCTCGAGCTAATCAAGCTCAGATCGTCAAAAACTCAAAATAAGTTGACCGTTAATTAACTTCATAGAAATCAGTGTATAATCGAGCTAGGAGGAAATCATAAGATAAGAGGGTGCTTGTATGCACCGTCAAATTCGTAATTTAGCCAAGTCGATATGTGCTTTCATCTTTAATTATCAAATAATTATAGTACAACAAGTGTTCCTGATGATCTTCGTGTTCATTTGTTGACATTGTTGGCCCTCTGCGGCTCTGCCATTAATTTTCTACATCTGAGGCACAATTGTCCATCCTGCTTCGTCTTCGTAATTTGTTTGCACTATTTCCCAAAAATCTTTTTTTTAACTCAAAGTAGTTTAAATCGTTTGGAATTTAACGAGGAATTTCAAATGTCAAAAGTTGTTTTTCATCAATTTACTGTAATCCACCAAGAATCTTGTCCATGTAATCATAAATAAAAATAGCATATGGTAATTGTATAATAACGAAAACTCATTATTATTTTGTTACAATAATAAGTACAATAAGAACAATGGAACTCTAACGGACCTTGATCGGTCTATACAATAAAGTCATGTTATTTTACAGTAACCATGATACATAGGGGATGTTTGTTTTTAGCTTTATTTATAACTTATTTTCCGGACATAAACTTATTTTTTAATATTCGACTTATTTTGTTATAATAAGTCATAATAAGCTTATTAGTTAAATACAAACCGAAAAAAAAAAGAAGAAGTGCTAATAAGCTAGAACAAACATCCCTATAATTGGAATATAGTTCTACTTACGCTTGAGATATAAATAAAGGTATCAGCTGAATAAAAAATTATGCATTAATTAATTCTATATAAAGGTAAGGACTTGAAAAATATATATAGAATGGATATTTTGCTATTAATGGTGTCTCCAATTAGAAAGTTCATGCACTACTAAAACCAACCATTAAAATATGATATAGGCCCAGAAAGTGGTTGTATTTTTTGGAATGATACGCAGAAGATCATCTTCAGCTTTTTACCAATTTTCTGTTTTTTAAACAGGTGCGTTCAAAAGTTCTTTTTCCCAAAAAATCCACTTATATATATAGTCCAGTATATATACTTTTTTATACAAAATTTCGTTTCTGAAAATACGTACTTGTCATAACATCTTATGACACTAAAATTAAAAACCCACGCTTTTTTTTATACAAAAAAGGAAGAAAAAAATCAATTCATGGTTGTAGGGATAAGCGAGAGAGGAGTTAGTCATGCATGGTTGACTACCATAACACACTCAGTCACTCACTCAGTCACTCTGTTAAAGTACACAACTATGATCTACAGATACTCGATCTTATAGCAATAACGATACTTATTCTTATAAAGTTATGAGAAAGTTAAATTTAAGACAATCGTATATATATATATATATATATATATATATATATATATATATATATATATATATATATATATATATATATATATATATATAGGCAAAATTCAAACGAGAACTGTTTTTCGTACGAGAACTGCGAGAACCAATCTGAGCCGTCCAATTCCCTCAATTTAATGTCATTGCCCACCCATGAATTCCTCACATGCACCCTGCCACACTCAATCTCCTCTACACTCTCAATCCATGAACTTCTCATTTTCAAGGAATGGCTGAGATTGGTTTTCGCAGTTCTCGTACGAAAAACAATTCTCGTTTGAACCCTCCTCTATATATATATATATATATAGACAAAAGTTCATGCGAGAACCGTTGTTAGCGCGAGAACCAATCTAAGCCGTCCAATTTCCCCTCCTTCAATGTCATTGCTCACCCATGAATTCCTCACATGCACCCTGCCACACCCTATCCCTCCACGCTCTCCATCCATGATACTTCCCATATTTAAGGAACGACTGAGATTGGTTCTCGCGGTTCTCGCACTAACAACGGTTCTCGCATGAACCATAGACAAAAGTTCATGCGAGAACCGTTGTTAGCGCGAGAACCGCGAGAACCAATCTAAGCCGTCCAATTCCCCTCCTTCAATGTCATTGTCCACCCATGAATACCTCACATGCACCCTGCCACACCCTATCCCTCCACGCTCTCCATCCATGATACTTCCCATATTTAAGGAACGACTGAGATTGGTTCTCGCGGTTCTCGCACTAACAACGGTTCTCGCATGAACCCTCTCCTATATATATATATATATATAGAAAATGGATCAACATAGAACTACCCCTTAAACATAGAACCTAAAGAACTAATCTAAGTCTTTGGATTAAGGATGGATTAAGGATCTAAGGGTTGCTATTAATTCAATTAATTTAATTTTGGAAAACTAATTATTAGGGGAAAACTAAAGCAGGAAGGGCATTTTAGGTATAATACAATCAAGCATCCTCCAGATCATTCATTAGTTCCCCCCAAGATCATTTCTAACATACCTCTTTCTCTCTCTACACTCTCCCTCTTCAACACCTTAAATCCTCCGGCGATTTTCTTCCGGTGGAACTCGACGGCGCTCCTTTCTCCGGGGACGGTTTCAGCTCTTCGAGATCTGATATTTGTTGTTCCTCTTCGTCTTTGATTTACTTGAAGGATTCGAGATCCGATGAGATGTTAGTTCTTTTTTTTATAATGGATTAACATATACAAGACTCTTCTGAGTGAGGCTCTGAAAGTTGAAGTCAAAAGTCCCAAGGAAAAGGTAAATCGCAGAAGCATGTTACATGTACAAGACTATTGTGAGTGAGGCTCTGAAAGGTTTTTTGATTTCTGAGTTTTGATGTTTCTAGCATTTTCAGAGAAAGTTATCTCTGAGGTTTTGATTAGTTTCTAGCATTTTCAGCATGTACATTTTTTTTAAATACATATCATCTTCTGGGTTTTGATGTTGTTTTTTTGCATTTTCAATATGTTACTTAAAAAATGCATATGATGTGAAGATGTTGTTAGGTTTCTGCATTTTCATTCTTCATTTTGCATTTTCGTTCTTGATTTGTTAGGTTTCTACATTTTCGTTATTCATTTTCTGGGTTTTTGCATTTTCACATAACTAGCAAATCAGGAACGAAAATGCAAACTCCTAACATAACATGCAGATTTTCGTTATTCATTTTCTGGGTTTTTGCATTTTCACATACTAATCATTTTGGTGTTTTACTTTATAATTTAGAATTTTTTTTTACTCACCAGTAGGATTTATATTGTGTAATCTAGTATGTAACTTTCAAACATATATGTTAGTATGCTAACTAGACTAGTAAAATTTGTTAGTAGATTTTTTAGATTAGTAGGTTATACACCCTTTTGTTCCTTCATTATCTTTTTTACAATGTATAGGTCTGGATATTTTTGCATTTCAGTTTTTTGCATTTTCAGTATGCAACTTTGGAAAAGCATATCATGTTACGATGTTGTTGCTTTTGCATTTTTGATGTGAAATATAATCACTTTGCAGTTTCAGATTGTTGTTTGTTTGCATTTTTTATGTTAAAAGGCAAATTTAAATTTTTTTCCTTTTCCAAGTGTATTTTCCAGTTTGTTCTTGTTTGCATTTCCAGTTATGTGAAAATATTGTTGTTTTTTAGAATTTGCATTTGCATATCATGTGAAGATGTTATTGCTTAATTTTCATTTTCGATATGAAAATGTTATGTGAAAATATTGTTGCTTTGCATTTTCAGATTGTAGTTTGTTTACATTTCATCTAAGTTTCATTTCCAGTTAGTTCTTTAGTTTGTAGTTTGTTTGCATTTCATCTGTATTTCATATCAGATTGTTTTTTGGTTTGTAGTTTGTTTGCATTCCAGTTAGTTCTTTAGTTTGTTTGCATTCCATCTCGGTTTTATTTCAGATTGTACTTAGATTATTTTGCATTTTCAGATTGTAGTTTGTTTGCATTTCATCTGGGTTTCATTTCAAGTTAGTTCTTTAGTTTGTTTGCATTTCATCTGTGTTTCATATCAGATTCAGATTGTACAGATAAATAAACATGCAAATCGCGGATGAAGAATTCCGGCCGCTACCTGAGATCGACGCCATCTCCGCCGCTTTGCAACCTCAAATCGACGCCATCTCGCTGCTTCGCAACCTGAGATCAACGCCATCTCATTCCAAATCTGCTCCAGGGTCAATGCCATATCCGCCGCTTAGCAACCGCAGATCGACTGTGAAGCATATCAATTTCTACAGGTCGACGGTGATGCAGATCGACGTGAAAGCAAGGCGACGGTGAAGCATATCAACGTGAAGATCTCTCAATTTCTACATGGTAATTTTATCATTTTGCATTTTGTATTTTGGTTTTGTTGAAATTGATGCTGAATCTCTTCATCAATTGCAAGGTATTATCATTTTGCATTTCTGAAATTTTGCATTGTAGTTTTGTATAGACTTTTTGCATTTTTGGATTGAATAAGTAATTTGCATTTTTACATTTTCATTTTGAATCAGATTGTGTGAAATGTAATTTGAATTTTTTTCATTTTCATTTGAATCAGATTGTTGAAATCTAATTTGCATTTGGCATTTTGGATTTTGAATATGTAGTTTGCATTTTGCATTTCATTTGACTCAGAGTGTTGAAATGCAAATCACAGTTGTGGAAACATATACATGACATGCATCTTCGATTTTTTGCATTTTTCGTTTTTTGTATTTTGGCATTTTGAAAATGAAACCCAGATGAACATGAAAATTCTAAAACATTTGCATTTTCAAAAATAAAAAAAGTTTCAGAAATATATCAAGCCTAATCTTGTTTGAAAGAGGACAAAAAACTGAATTTAATGATATAATTTGCTTGCTTAAACTCTTAAAAACAAAGAAGTTATGATAATTTAAATGTTTGAGTGGGTTTTTTTTTAAAATTTGTTTGCCTGTAGTTTGAAGAGGAGGAGCGCGTGGGTGGGGATTTTAACTTCATTTTCCATTTTTGCACTTATTCCTTTTTGCCACATGTCACCACCTAAGGTGGTTCTTTAGGTTCTATGTATAAGGGTGGTTCTATGTGTAACCTTACCCTATATATATATATATATATATATATATATATATATATATATATATATATATATATATATATATATATATATATATATATGAAAAGAGATTGTTTACAATACGTAAAACTCTGACAAGAAAAAGAAATGGAAACAAAACAATAATAACGATACTAAGATATTCACTTATAGCAAAAATAATCACTTAATTGTTAATAAACTATTTCAAAAAGACTTATTAATTAATATGAGCTGTGTTCGATATAATCCATATAAAAAACATATTTCTGAAATTTTAATACTCAATCACATTTGATTCAGTATACAATCACAAATGATTGTAAAAACATCACATGTGAATTACGAAAATGTCACTCCGTCCAAAATTTTAATATTCAATCTAAACCATTGATGGGGCTGATCCAAATGTTAAAATTAGTCCCTTAGAACTATGGATTAAGTATGGACTATATTGAACATATATCTAATTAATAAATGCATAGGTTAGTATAACATAATTTATAAGAGGAATGTATGATTTAAGACGAGACCTCCTCAAGTAGATTACGAAATCAAAATTAATAGTTCAAATAACACTAACAAACCCACTAATAATATCAAACTATATATTGACCAAAACACTAATGACAAACGTACGTGTCTTTTTCAAATATAATATATGTGAAGTTTTACCACATATATAGTCTTAGTACGTTGTTTTTTAACAGATGTAGTAATCCTATTTAATTCAATACTATATATAAATATAATATTTAACAATAATTAAGATAAAATGGTTTATACAAGAATTGTTTTTAATACGGGAAATGTAAGAACCAATTATAGTTATTAATTAAGGAGATAAAAGATTTAGATTAAAAAGTTACCAATGGATAATCTTAAATTAATTAAACTTATTCTTAATACCTGTCACTAATGTTTCATTAATGAGACACTAATGAGTAATAATGAGTCACTGATTAGCCGATAAAGGTTCTTAGCCATTAATTAATTTTAATTAATGACTAAGATTAGTTATCGCAGTTCTTGTTTTAACACTCTTATATACACACACAATCTCCAAAATCATTGTGATTTAATATTTATGTGATTAAGTAGAAACTTTTCTCCATTTTCCTCGCCAATCAATTTATTATATATATATATATATATATATATATATATATATATATATATATATATATATATATATATGAAAAAGTTTAATTGAGAACCATTTTTAGTGCGAGATCTGCGAGAAACAATCTAAGCCGTCCAATTCCCCCTTGTTGGTGTACCTATGCTTGGGCCTTGGTTAAGGCCCAAACATATGGTATACCCATTGGGCTTGGGCCTATCTTACCCTAGGCATCTCCCTATATATGGGGGAGGGCACCAAGGTTCAAGGGCCCTCTCTCTCCTTTTTCTGTCAACACCCACATATGGAGATCTCTCCATACACACATACTTCCTCTATCCTCTTACAAAGGACCATGGAGTTCATATAAGCATCACCATGCTCTTCATCTCTTCCTAAGGACCATGGATCCATAAACCACGAGATCCTCATATCACCCCCGCTATGGACACCGTTTCCTCGCCCGGGGTTAGCCACCGCAATGGGAGACTAAACATCAAATCCTCATTCACTCCGATCTGCTGCACAATATGTACCTGTGCGTTCTTATGTACAAACACCCCTCTTTTAATGTAATTACCCACCTATGAATTTTTCACATACACAATGCCACACTTGATTCACTCACGCTCTCAATCCATGAATTCTACTTATCAAATCAACGGCTAAGATTATTTCTCGCGGTTCTCGTACTAAAATTGGTTCTCAATGGAACTCTCCCATATATATATATATATATATATATATATATATATATATATATATATATATATATATACACATATGCAAAAGGTCAAACAAGAACTGTTTTTCGTACGAGAACTTCGAGAACCAATCTAAGCCGTCCAATTCCCCCCCCCCCTTTAATGTCATTGACACCCATGAATTTCTCACATGCACCATGCCACACTTGATCCCCTCCATGCTCTACATCCATGAACTTCCCATATTCAAGGAATGACTATATATAGGCAAAAGTTCAAACGAGAACTGTTGTTAGCGCGATAATCGCGAGAACCAATCTAAGCCGTCCAATTCCCCCTCCTTCAATGTCATTGTCCACCCATGAATTCCTCACATGCACCCTGCCACACTTGATCCCCCCACGCTCTACATCCGTGAATTCCACTTATCAAATCAACGACTTAAATTTGTTCTCGCAGTTCTCGTACGAAAAACAGTTCTCGTATGAACCATCCCCTATATATATATATATATATATATATATATATATATATATATATATATATATATATATAGGGGAGGGTTCAAACGAGAACTGTTTTTCGTACGAGAACTGCGAGAACCAATCTCAACCGTTCCTTGGATATGGGAAGTTCATGAATGGAGAGCGTGGAGGGGATCAAGTGTGGCAGGGTCCATGTGAGGAATTCATGGGTGGACAATGACATTAAAGGGGGGGGGGGGGGAATTGGACGGCTCAGATTGGTTTTCGCAGTTCTCGTACAAAAAACAGTTCTCGTTTGAACTTTTGCCTATATATATATATATATATATATATATATATATATATATATATATATATATATATATATATATATATATATATGTGTGTGTGTGTGTGTGTGTGTGTGTGTGTCCACATGCAAAGCACGTTGAATGAACATGCACCTAATCATGAGATTGCATGGAAATTAATGGAATTCATCACCCCACATACTATATATTTATATAGTTTCTACATATTAATTAAAGTTAAGTAAAGTTAATTAATTAATATCTTATTCAATTAATTAATATCTTCTTCTAATTAAATTGTTATGAGAATATATATTGGGATTAATATATTAATATAATTATTCTCACACGCGATAAAACATATAAAATATATAATTGAGATGAAAAGAAGATTGAAATAATGTGTTTTCATCATGCATGATGTCAATATATTTATATGTTTCATATATAGCTAGTAATTTGTCAAATGTTTGAATATATATTTTTACACATAATATAATTAATAATGATACTATACTCTTACATTTTGTAAAAGTACGTAACACGAGTGAATTAATCATTAATCGTAAAATTTAGTAGCTATGGGTCTAGATTTTGTTAAAAATGTTATGCACGTATTGTTACAGTATATATAATTTTAATTAGTTTAATTGTTCTAATTTTAAGAGCAAAATATTTTCATATTCAATAGTCAAACATACATCATGTTCATGAGATTAACGTAGTCCAATACACCTTACATGTTGGTAGCACACATACAAGGAGTTACCAAGCTAAGGTTAATTAGCTCATTGTTCTTGAATTTAAACATGTCTCCGAGCCTATTGTGCTTTAATTTCTCCATGGCTTCTTAAACTTTGCCTAGCTTCAATATCATACCCATTATCTTCATCAAACGTTAAACTGGCCACCACTTGTTCTATTAAATACGTATCGATCTTCTCCGGTATATATAGTAACAAGTTAATTATGTGATTAATTTTAGCACCTATTTTTCCCTACGTACGTACGTACCAAGAAATTAAAGGAAATTACTATATATTATTCTACTCGATCGTATTTTTCTCAGATATATCATATATATATATATATGATCAATAGCAATTAATTAATGTAGTACATCAATCGATCTTGTTTGTTTAGAGGAATTATAAGTAGGTATTTAATTATAAACTACTAGCTAATAACTATTTTATACGAGTAATATATAATTTATGAAATTAGATGGTTGCATTTGGTCGGTATCCAATAAAAGTGAAAGATGGTGGTTGTGCTTGTGTATTAATTAAGCGTATGATTAAGCAGGAGTGGTTTCCTTTGGAATTCCAATCATGTGATTCATGAGATGAAAAGTGGAAACTAATAATGAAATTAATGTTAATTAAGCATGCATTATATACATATGTGGGGTATGTACGTACGCCTTCAATTATTTGATGCTCGATCACTTTATCCCCATAACAACACTTGTAATCCCTAATTATATCAATTAGTCATTCAAATCGATCGGTACTATACGTAATAGATCAGTTATTATTAGGCTAGTAAAATACAGTTAATTAATACTCTGTACTAATAACTGCTAGATATATATATAGATGCATGCGTGTGATCTTCAACGTTGTAAGGGCTTAGTTATGCTAGCTCGTATTTTATATATATAGGACGTGTTAGGATCATTTTATGTTTGAGTCAGACATGACCCATCATGTTCTTTCACAAACATGAGAGTTGATCCCTTATATTAGTCAATAATAGGTCTCCTTTGTAGGGTCCATTCTCATATTTGTGAGAGAATATGATAGGTCAGAGTTTGACTCAAACATGAGAGGATCCCCACCCATTTAGAAGTGAGAACTTAATGTGTTTTGACATAGAAGAACTCAAAGTCCAGGGAGTACGTGTTGTATCATGTATGATATATATTTTGCTATTATAAATTATCTATGAAAATACAAAACATTATACATATTATCAGGGATATATATAGCATGCCATTGGATACGCTTAATTTTTTTTAATTTCTATTAATGCTAGCTTCTTCAAATAGCTTTAATTAACTATATATATATGTGTCATTAGTTACGGTCATCATAAGTACCCAAATTAAAATGGATGGGCAAATCTGTTTACATTATATATACATGCTTAGTATTTGGGCAACCACGCATCATGATCATCTGCTTGTTTGTTAATTGGATAGTACGTCCGAGCTCTCTAAACAACGTACATATCATTCAAACAATCACTCACACTTACTAACTTAGATATCTACAAGCGAGGAAATATATATAGACAGTTTCAAACAATCCCACAAACGTACTGATCGAAACACAAACCAATCCAACGTATATTTGAACACGCAGAGTCGGTTACTAGTTAGTTAACATGAATCAACAACATGCACACAAGCCCAATTTCTCTAGTTATCATCAATTTTCTCATCCATAAATTTTGTGGCATAAATTTCTAGTTGAAACTTTTATGTCGCGTATGCTCAAAATTTCTTGTGTAAATATCCCATCTAATAATAACATTATTATTATTATTATTATTATTATTATTATTATTATTATTATTATTATTTTTTTTTTTTTTTTTTTTTTTTTAATTATTATTATTATTATTATTATTATTATTATTATTATTATTAATTATAAGAATTTCAGGTATAAACATATACTATGTTTATTCACATAGAAAATTTCATAGGATGTTACACATTATAGAAAAAAGGATCGTATATAAGTTTTTTCCGTGAACTTCACTAGCGTTTATATTTGTATATTCTCTAACGTTTAGTTGCACAAATAAGTAGAATTTTTAAATTGCATCACATTAATCTTACCCCGATTAAGTTGGTGCATGGTTGATGGTATGCCCCATTTCAATTTTGTTTTTATATGTTTTGGTTATTAATATAGATAGATAAGAAAAACAATGTTGATTAATACAATAAAGCTCAATTATTTAGACTTCTAAATATTTATTTCACTTAGCTTGGGGACCAATGGGATATGATATATGATGATACCGTTGCCAATATTATAAGCTAATCCCACCAAATTAAACAAATTAATCGTAAAATTATTGTATTGAGTTTAAATTGGATGTGTCTAGATTGACACTCACATAAATATATATAAAAGGTAACGTTTATATTTTTTAGTAAGGGTTTAGTTCATAAAAGTGTATCCAACTTTACACCTTTTGCTATTGTATGTACTGAACTTTCAAACTTACCATTTGATGTATTAAACTTTCAAACATTTACTATTTTGTGTATCTAACCTGCTATTGTAGGTTACAAGCTGATGTGACACAATTTTTGCTTATGTGGATAGTGACTTGGCATATGACTGGGCACATGACTAATATACTAATAATAATAATAATAATAATAACAATAATAATAATAATAATAATAATAATAATAATAATAATAAAACTTTCGGATCTGATTTCAATCCAGATGAAATCGTTTGCGTTGATATCTTCAATCATCATCTTCATCAACATGTGCAGATGGTTCAGTTTAGGGTTCTTGAATCGTTGGCAGAAATCGTTGCTTCATCCAGATGTTGTCATCTACCAAAAGCCCTAAATCGTTGGCAGAAATCGATGGCAGAAATCGTTGCTTCATCCAGATGCTTCATCCAGATGTTGTCATCATCTTCATCAACATGTGCAGATGGTTCAGTTTAGGGTTCTTGAAGGTTTGCTTCATCCATGTGTTTCATCTGCGGTTTAGGGTTTATGAACAGCGGCGATATCAATAAATCGTTGGCAAATGGTTCGGTTTAGGTTCTTGAACGGCGGCGATATCAAAAAATGGGCGGCGATTCCAGATCTTCTTCATCTTCCAAGGTACGATTTAGGGTTTCGTATTTCAGTCTTGATTCATAGTCATCTTCGATTTATGGGTTTCCGATTTCTTCATATCATCTTCATCCATGTATTTTATGGTTTCCGATTTTAGAGTTAGGGTTTTTCTTATTTGATAAAAGACGACCTGAACAAATTATGGTTTCCGATTTTAGAGTTAGGGTTTTTCCATATTCATAGTCATCTTCATCCATGTATTTTATGGTTTCCTATTTCTTTATAGTCATCTTCATCCATGTATTTCATTCATCCATGTATTTTTAGGTTTGAACGTATTTCAGTGTGTTTGAACAGATTATGGTTTTGATTAAGTATGTTTGTAGTTAAGATTTCTGATAGTGTTCTTTCATGTTCTTCATTAGTCATAATCTTTTTTATTTTTAGAAGATATGAATGATGTGGAAAAGAATTACTGATGTGGAATATCAAAAATAAATAAAAATGAACAAAATTACCGGTTACCTATTCCATAGGTAACCGGATACATTAATTTGTAAGTTTTTGAAAGTTTGATACATTAAACGGTAAGTTTGAAAGTCCAGTACATACAATAACAAAACGTGTAAAGTTAGATACACTTTTATGAACTTAACCCTTTTAGTAATTAAGTTCAAATATTTATTATGTGATAGTATATATATATATAAAATGTTTAGTTGTTAAATTATTTATAAGTAAACTTAATGTTTTAAATATTTTCTTAGTATGGAAGGTTTAGTTATTAAAATGGTATATATAAATCTCATTGACTCAATGTAATAGTTACTTCATTTAACGATTTCTATTTAATTTGATATTAGGGTAAATTAGTAATTTCAAAATACTAAAATTTAAGAAATTAAGACAATATATATAAATATATTTAATAATTATAAGACACGAAAGAGATGTGAATCTAAAAAAGAAATAAACACATGCTACATTAAAAATGGTATAATTTTTTTAAAATAGCAACATGCTACATTTCTGGCAAAGGAATAAACACAATGCTCATATTTCTATTTTTAAAACAATCTTGTTTTCACAGTCTTAAGAGTTAGAATTATAATTCTCCTTTAAAATATGTTTACAAACGTCGTCAAGACCGAGATTAGCGGTGAAAACGACAACGCGAGTTTGAGGTCAGTCGTTACAGCATAAACTTGGTATCATTATACGAAGAAATATGAGAAGTATCTTAAAATAATAATAACGTAAGAAGTATCTTAAAATAAAAGCATTTTCAAGTACCTTATGACATAGTATTAACTATTAGTGATTTATTTGTGTTCGTAACTCAAGTAAAACATTAGAAAACTGCAATGGTTTAATAGATTAAGTATGAAGGGCAAATTGTTAAGTTAGTTGATGCTATGTTAGTTGTTAAAATAATACCATAAATTTAAATTATGGTGGGTGACCAAATAATGTTCTTATTATAATGATTGATTGATATATAGTTATTTGATTAGAGAAATAAGGACCTCATATATATATGTTGATGGGGAAAGCTACTATATATCATGTTCTTGTTAATTGCAAGTTGCAATCTTGTATCATTTCCTTATATTGTGAGAAGAGAGAGGTCAATATCCATCCATTTTTTTCTAGTTGAATCATGTCATAACATGATCAAAGTATTTATATATTTGTTTATGGCAAGTGGCATTTCTTTTTAGTGTTTGACTCAAGGAGTTTATATATAGAGATGCAGATGTTTAAGCAATTTCAAGTTGGGATTTAATAAAACATATGTATATATAAATACTTTAATTCTTGTTTTAGGTTATTTATATATATATTTATTGTTTTCCTTGTAAAATATCTATAGTGTAGACAAAATTAACAATTAATATATACGAGCTGAGAACCCCCCTTGCGCAATATACTGCTGCATGCTATTTAATTAATTAATCGCTTATAAAATAACTATTTTGAATAATAACAGAAGCTTCGATCTATATATGCATAATGGTGTAGATTAATTAATGTAGGATATATTGGTAATTTGTCAAAAGTCTATGTATGTTTTGCTGTTTACAATGTAATTTCTGTACGTACGTAATAGTATATATATGACTATATGAGACATATCTGTTGAGTATACACTATACAGACAATTTGGTGATATACGTTATAAAATATTTCAAAAAAGAAAAAGAAGACTGTTCTATAGAAGATGAAGTTAAAATATAATCAATATTGTGTTTTCATTTTAATATATATATAAATAAATAAATAAAAATATAATTATATATCTTATCTTCTTACTCCTTTTTAAAGCATTTACACTTCTTAAACTCTTAATTTTTAAGTAAATTGAATATACTAAACTACTCCTCACTAATAACTTTGAATATATCATTCTAAAATAAGGAAATTAAAATCATGGAAATTAAATTTAGAAACCACTGCAATCAATGATCGACAAATTTGATTTAATAATTTGGTGTTAATGCATGTTGTATATTGGTGTTAATCTACCCCTCACATGCATTCTGCCACACTTTATCCCTTCACGCTCACCATCCATGAAACTTCCCATATCCAAGGAACGACCGAGATTGGTTCTCGCGGTTCTCGTACGAAAAACAGTTCTCGTTTGAACTTTTACCTATATATATATATATATATATATATATATATATATATATATATATATATATATATATAGGGTAGGGTTCATGCGAGAACCGTTGTTAGTGCGAGAACCAATCTCGGTCGTTCCTTGGATATGGGAAGTATCATGGATGGAGAGTGTGGAGGGATAGGGTGTGGCAGGGTGCATGTGAGGAATTCATAGGTGGGCAATGACATTGAAGGAGGGGAAATTGGACGGCTTAGATTGGTTCTCGCGGTTCTCGCGCTAACAACGGTTCTCGCATGAACTTTTGTCTATATATATATATATATATATATATATATATATATATATATATATAGTGTGAGATTCAAACGAGAACCTTAAATAAATTGAGAATGAGAGACTCAATCCTAGTCGTCCAATTCCCCCTCCTTCAATGTCATTGTCCACCCATGAATTCCACACATGCACCATGCCACACTCTATCCTCTCACGCTCTCCATCCATTAATTCTACTTATAAAATGAACGGCCGAGATTGAGTCTCCCATTCTCATTTAATTTATCATTCTCATTTGAATCTTCCCCTATATATATAGAAAAAAGTTAATGCGAGAACCATTCTTAGTGCGAGAACCGCGAGAACCATTCTGAGCCGTCAAATTCCCCCTCCTTCAATGTCATTGCCCACTCATAAATTCCTCACATGCACCATGTCACACTCTATCCTTCCACGCTCACCATCCATGAAACTTCTCATATCCAAGGAACGGCCGAGATTGGTTCTCGCGGTTCTCGCACTAACAACGGTTCTCGCATGAACATATATATATATATATATATATATATATATATATATATATATATATATATATATATATATAGGGTAGGGTTCATGCGAGAACCGTTGTTAGTGCGAGAACCAATCTCGGTCGTTCCTTGGATATGGGAAGTATCATGGATGGAGAGTGTGGAGGGATAGGGTGTGGCAGGGTGCATGTGAGGAATTCATAGGTGGGCAATGACATTGAAGGAGGGGAAATTGGACGGCTTAGATTGGTTCTCGCGGTTCTCGCGCTAACAACGGTTCTCGCATGAACTTTTGTCTATATATATATATATATATATATATATATATATATATATATATATATAGTGTGAGATTCAAACGAGAACCTTAAATAAATTGAGAATGAGAGACTCAATCCTAGTCGTCCAATTCCCCCTCCTTCAATGTCATTGTCCACCCATGAATTCCACACATGCACCATGCCACACTCTATCCTCTCACGCTCTCCATCCATTAATTCTACTTATAAAATGAACGGCCGAGATTGAGTCTCCCATTCTCATTTAATTTATCATTCTCATTTGAATCTTCCCCTATATATATAGAAAAAAGTTAATGCGAGAACCATTCTTAGTGCGAGAACCGCGAGAACCATTCTGAGCCGTCAAATTCCCCCTCCTTCAATGTCATTGCCCACTCATAAATTCCTCACATGCACCATGTCACACTCTATCCTTCCACGCTCACCATCCATGAAACTTCTCATATCCAAGGAACGGCCGAGATTGGTTCTCGCGGTTCTCGCACTAACAACGGTTCTCGCATGAACATATATATATATATATATATATATATATATATATATATATATATATATATATATATATATATATATATATATATATATATATATATATATATATGTTGTTAGCTTTTGGTGAAGTAAACTTGACAGTCCTGGTTTCTGAAGATTGGTGGTCCAAACTCCACTTTATTGTACCTTTATATATTTATATATAAAAGTATAAAACAATCGTTTACTTAGCTTACATTATATATAATTTCTTCCCAAACTTATGAAAGATTAGGATACTTTTAATTATTGAATGGTTCTTTACATATTATAGTTTTTAGTTTCAAATTTAGACAACATGTTTAATTGGAATGGCGATTTTTTCTTTTCCATGATTTTTTTATTTGCATATGGTATTTTCTTTTCGCTTTTTATTTTCGGTTTTCATTTCTCCATATAATAAGTTGCTTTTTTAATTATTATATGAATTTATTAAATATTATTATTACTATCGTCATTATTACTATTATTATTTATATAATTTAAATCGTTTGAAATAATAGAATAAATGATTGGAAAAGTAAGAAAAATATGGGTATTTTGAAAATGAGATAATTTGCATATAACATTTTTTTACCGTATGTAATAAAAAATGTATGTTTGAACTACAATACCTTTAAACATGTAGTTAAATAAAAATAGTTAATAGATTTGTAGAAGTAAAAAAATCATAATTATTATATATGGCTAAAATATATTATATACAAATTATTTTCGTATTCAATTTACATGCAATCTTATATTCTTAAAAAACAAAAAAACCCTAACATCAAGATCTAGACAAATAAAATCAAAGGAAAATACAAGAAAAATGAGTAAAAGACAAATATAATTATTTCGTGGTTAGGATGACAAATTAAGAAGGTTTAATAAGAGTATGTATGATTTGAGATACTATTAAATCATTTTATTAAGATCTATCTTAAAAATATCATTGCTTACTCTTCAACTTCAGAGTGAATTTATCGTGCAAAGAGTGCGTTGTGACCCGTGGCCGCCTGCCTGGTGGGGTCCTCCGTTGTGAGTAAATGGGAAACCCGACTCTACGAACCCGAGGTAAGGCTGCACACAGCAGTAGTGGGGGCTTACAAATACATAATACACATAAGCTTTGCTTAGAGTTTATACCCCCACCCAACGGAAAAAAGATAAAAAGAAAAATAGTTAAAGTGATGGTAAGTGTAGTAGTCTACAATACATATAATCCATAATAAAAACAAAATATTGTACGTGTTCTTAGATTAAATTAAATACGTGGAGGCGGGCTTGAACAATTCGCAATTCGCTTATAATCTATATCTATCTATCTATCTATATCTATATATAAAAGGCATGCAAATTTTCTAAATAATAACAATAAATTGAATCTTAATTAACCAATCACAACCTTCAATTTCAAAATTATTCCATTCTCAAAACAATTTTGAAAAGATTAAAAATCGAGAAATTTGAATTCAATTTTAAATCTATTGGGAGGGGGTTGGATGAAAATTGTGAGGGGGTTATAAAAGATATGAGGAGGTTTTAAGAAAATGTGAGGGGGGTTTTATAAAAATTGTATACTAATGTAATTAATTATAAGTTGTTTATAAATTATATTTAGTAACTTGTGATATATTTTGTTTACAGAAAAAATAATTATATATTTACGACCGTCTCATTTTTATCTACGTTTTGATATAAATTTTATTGTAATATGACATTTTTTTGAAATTAGTATCTTCTCATCACAAAGGTGATATTTCATTTACTGCATTATTTTTATTTGAAAATTCCAATATCTCAAATACACTTTCGAAATATCCGTACGTGTACTGGTCAATAAACTAGTATCTATATAAAAGGCATGCAAATTTTCCAAAAATGACTATAAATTGAGTCTTAATTAACAAATCACAACCTTCAATTTCAAAATTATTCCAATCTCAAAACAATTTGGGAAAGATTAAAAATCGTTGGATAGAGTAATTTAAATTCAATTTTAAATCTATTGAGAGTGGGTTGAATAAAAGTTGTGAGGGGGTTATATAAAACATATGAGGGGTTTTAAGAAAAATGTGAGGGGTTTTTATAAAATTGCATTATAAACTATGTTTAGTAACTTGTGATATATTTTGTTTATAAAAAAAATAATTATATATTTACGACCGTCTTATTTTTATCTACGTTTTGGTATAAATCTATATCTATATATAAAAGGCATGCAAATTTTCCTAAAATAACTATAAATTGAACTTCAATCAACCAATCATAAGCTTCAATTTTAAAATCATTCAATTCTTAAAAACAATTTTGGAAAGATTATACACGGTAATTTGAATTCGATTTTGGATTTGAGAGGGGGCTAGATGAAAATTACGAGGGGGTTTTATAAAAATTGTATATTAATGTAATGAATTATAAGATATTTATAAATTTTGTTTAATAACTTGTGATATATTTTGTTTAGAGAAAAAATAATTATATATTTACGACCGTCTCATTTTTATCTACGTTTTGATATAAATTACGTTTCCAAAATACCCGTGCGTGCACGGGGCAATATACTAGTTTTATTGTAATATGACACTTTTTTGAAATTAGTATATTTTCATCCCAAAGACGATATTTCATTTACTGCATTATTTTTATTTGAAAATTTTAATATCTAAAATAAATTTCTGAAATACCCGTACGGGTCAATAAACTAGTATTACTTTATATTCAATGAATCAATCACGCCGGTCCAACTGACTAAAACTTTGTTTCTTTCTAATTTCTATAAGACCCCAACTCCCTAGTTGGGCTTATTATTGGCCCATGTAAAACAAGGCTTTAGACTTTAGATTTAGTAATGAAGAAACTATTTTTTCTGCATGAAGCAGCATATGAAAGTGCACTTGCGAGTTGCGAATATGAAATAATGTTACAATGCAACATATTACGTTTATCACATCAGATATAATTAAGGATTACAAATCACCAACTTACCATACTACAAAACACTTTCACCAAATCTTTAAATTATTTTGAGAATCCTAAAGCTGAGCAGACCCGTAAAACACCACTTCCGCAGGGCCCGTCATGTACACGTGGTTATCGTCCTCCCTCCATTCTATCTCCAACGGCCCTCCGGGTAAATCAACCGTACATTTCTACATAACATAATTAAAATTAATTCAGAAAAGAAACAGCATATATAGATTTAAATTGTTGTGAATGAATTCAAGTTTGAACTATACAAACTTACTCTCTCGGAACGACCCTCAAGAATTGCAGCAACAACCACCGCACATGCTCCAGTCCCACAAGCCAAGGTAGCTCCTGTATCCATGGTTATACAAATTCTTAAAACCATCAGTTAACGTGAGCATGTAGACAAATTTTATGCGTTTAAAGTAGAAGACTAACCAGCACCACGCTCCCAAACACGCATCTTTAGATGTGAGCGAGAGAACACTTGCACAAATTCTGCAAAATGTAAACCAAGATATGACACATAATAATAATAATACAAGTTTAATAATCTTTTTCATGCTCCATGATTAAATAACTAACTAATTATAAGGCTATAAAAACCTTACCTGTGTTAGTTCGAGCAGGGAATAGCGCGTGATGTTCAAATTTTGGACCGATATGGGCCAGGTTCAATTCATCAACCACCAAATTCTGTGTATAAACCAACACGAGTTACCCCAAATAATCATGAAATGGACATTGGCTATACTTTAAATGTGTTTCTTAACATAAGATCAATACCTCATCTTCTTCTCTACCAAAAGTGACACAATGAGGATTTCCCATGCTGACACATGTGACATTCCAGTTTACTCCATCTACTTCTATTTTTGCTTTCACAACAGATTGATCCTTATTTGGTGGTATTTTAGTGGGAACATCTGATGCCTTCAACACCGGCTCACCCATGTCAACTTTCACCTTAAGTAACAACAATATTAACTCAGCAAGATTCAAGGCATGTAACAAAAGAATATAACACCCATATACCATTTTGAGATTTTCTAAAATAAACTTTTCTTTGAACCCCCCCCCCCCCCCCCCCCCCCCGCCCCAACAAAAAGTAATCATAGAAGATAGTTCCCCGAAACTACCTTCCCGTTATCTTGTATCTCAGGTATGATCAATCCAGCACCAGTATGAACAGTAAAACTGCAAATTTTATGGAGAAGAGACATATAATGGTTACATGGGCAGCAACTAAAGCTTCCCATTAAAACTTATAAATATAACATGGATATGTATAATTAATTTAACTGAGAGCCAAGAAACATGAAGCTTAGATTATATGAGAAGAGGTTGATGAAAGAGCAAATATGCCACGGACCACGTGTAACATAAGAAAATTTAAAGACATCAAACAAATATACCTTTGCCTTCCATTTAAGTTATTCAGGTCTGCAATAAATTTTGCAAAGCAACGAACTCCATTGCCACACATCTGAACAAGAATAAACATAATGTATCATTTCAAGCTAACAGAAAGTTTAAAAGGGGCCTGATTAAAAGTTTCCAAGCAGTTACCAAATATCTTCTAATTTTATTTTATCATGACATTTATCTTGAATTACTCTTGTTTCGTTGTTTGACAGAATTCCTCATATTATGCAATCCAACTCTCATAAAGTCATAATTTCTCACAATAAAGCTGTGAATAACGAATAAAACAGCAGAAGTTTACTTTTCTCTATCCGTTTCTCTTTATTATAAGAACATCTATCACAATCTAATGACTAAGGATACTGTGTTTTAATTTGTTTTCTTCCCACGAATTTGTGACGCTAGAGCTTCACATCACATTACTGGTAAGTGGTACCTTACAAAATTTTTAACCTCTGTTAGATTACAATTGCCCATATGAAATATCTATAGGAGATGGTAACATACTAGCATGATTCCTGTAATTCATACTACTCTATATCAAACATTTTATCTTCATCTGAGCTGAGTCAGCTTAAAGCACACTCTTTTGTAGTTGAACATGTTCTTTACTGTCCCAATATTAGCAAGGAAAGTTCAATTGGTATACAGCCAGAGCAACAATCTACACGAGACCAGCGGCCCCAAGTGATTTAATAATCTATAATAGGCTTTCAGCCTCTCAAAAAGAAAATCATTGAAGTGGATTACAAGTGTTTGTGCAACCTAAACAAGTTTAACTTAATTCAGAAGAAAATCACCTCAGGCTCGCTACCATCAGAATTAAAGATTCTCATTGTATAATCAGTCCCTTTCCATCCAGGCATTGCAAAGATCACTCCATCTGCTCCAATGCCAAAGTTCCGATCACATAACTTAACAGCTTGCTCCGGAGTAACTGTTGGCTCCATGGAATCAAGATTGTTAACCTATTCAAAATCCAAACTCTCTATAAATAATAGATCACAGTAGTCATTCACATCCTCTAGTATTACATTCAAATACCCAACTAGCATAAGCAATAGGCAGTACAGGTTCAAGGTAATATGATTCAATGCTAATGTAAATGGAGTCAAGAACAATTAACAGAATACCATTGGCAATTATGCATATCTATAAAAAAAATCACTAATATAGTAGATTGAAAATAGAAAGAAACTTTTTAGTTACCATTATAAAATCGTTACCCAGGCCATGATACTTGACGAAATGAAGAACTCTGGATTCTCTTACGTCACGGAATGATGTCTGAGTGGGATTCTCCTGAGCGGATACACTCATTGCTGATACAGAGATGCGGGAACTAGGGTTTCGCAGGAGAGAAGTAGTTGTCAATTTTGGGGTGTTCAATTGGAAAGCAAAACTTAGGGGTTTGAAGGCATTGACGTGGGATATGGATGCCGGAGAAGTGATGGAAAGTAATCGGATATCTGAGTGTGTGACCGGGGCTGAAACGATGGCGGCGATGGACATGACGACAGCGAAGACGGTGGTTGGGGGCGGCGATGTTGAGTTCGAACACGAAGGATGACGTTGACCCTTTTTAATCCTGATTCGGCAAAGGTTTATGTATTGTGTTTATTTTGCAAATTAATTATAAATTACATTAGGCTGTGTGTACTTTTTTTTATGTAGTTCTGAGTGATAAATCTCAGCTACACGATCAACAAAGCGTTTTCCGGCGAACCCACCGTCGGATCATCGTAATTTTTGGTGAGGGTGATCGGTTTTAACTCCCCTACAAGACTATGGAGCCTGATCGTCATCATGATCCTCCATTAACGAGAATTTGAGCAAACTCCGACCACCATGGCCGCCGCTACAAAATCCGACCACCACGGCCGGAGTTAATGGTGGTGGCGCACATGGTTCAACTCGGTTTGATGAGAGGAGTTTAGATCTGGTATCGGATTCGTCATTGGATGCTTCAAAAAAAGATCCGGAGTTTTATTTCTCAGATCCGGCGCCGACGAGGCCAAATTCGCCAGCTGCCGGAGTTGTTCAGGGTGAGGATGGTAGTGGTTCAACTCGGTTTGATGAGAGGAGTTCAGATCTGGTCTCAAATTTGTCATTTGATGCTTCAAAAAAAGATCTGGTCGGTGGGCGGCGGTGGTGTCCGACAGTGTGCAATCACATGTGATTGCGTCGGTGGTGGTGCTTGGCGGTGTGCAATCACATGTGATTGTGGCTTCAATCACATGTGATTGCGGCGGCCGGAGGTGGTGGTCGGCGGCTGTGGTGGTGGCCGGAGGTGATGGTCGTCGGTGGTGGTGGTTGGCGGTGTGCAATCACATGTGATTGTGGCTTCAATCACATGTGATTGTGTCGCCGGAGGTGTTGGTCGGTGGTGGTGGTTGGCGGTGTGCAATCACATGTGATTGTGGCTTCAATCACATGTGATTGTGGCTTCAATCACATGTGATTGTGTCGCCGGAGGTGATGGTCGGTGGTGGTGGTTGGCGGTGTGACCATGTGATTGTGGCTTCAATCACATGTGATTGTGTCGCCGGAGGTGATGGCCGGTGGTGGTGGTTGGCGGTGTGCATCACATGTGATTGCGACGGCCGGAGGTGGTGGTCGGTGGCTGTGGTGGTGGCCGGAGGTGATGGTCGGTGGTGGTGGTTGGCGGTGTGCAATCACATGTGATTGCGGCGGCCGGAGGTAGTGGTCGGTGGCTGTGGTGGTGGCCGGAGGTGATGGTCGGTGGTGGTGGTTGGCGGTAATCACATGTGATTGTGCTTCAATCACTTGTGATTGCGGCGGCCAGAGGTGGTGGTCGGCGGCAGTGGTGGTGGCCCGAGGTGCTGGTGGGCATTTGCCTTTTTTTTTATTCTGTGGCTGAGATTTGTCTCTTAGGACTACACAAAAACTTTGGACTATATTGAACATTTCACTAAGCGTACAACACTTTTTTCTGGATAGAAATCTAGAATTTCTAATTTTTTAATTAAAATTAAATGTCATTTGTTTATTTTATATTATTTGTATCTACAATTTCAAAAAAAAATTATCTTGGTTTTTTCTTTAATAAATAAATGTCTTAATCACGACGAATGCTAATTTAATTTTCTATAAAAACGTATAATTTAATTTATTTTAAATAGTACTAATGATTTTTAAGCTTAACATATAATATTAGTATTATTTTTACCGGCTTATATTGCTTTTAAGTAAAAGTGTATAAACAATATTATTACACAATTAAATAAAAGTTTCATTTAACATAAATGATGAATAATATGACTTATTTATTTCATATTTATCGTAACATTCAAACTTCATTCGTAACATCATTGTCTCCTCCTTTCTCGTAACCACTAGTATTCATCATCATCCTTCTTTGACGGTCGCCACCGCATTGCGCGGGTAACTCACTAATATTATTATATGTTTATATGTCTTCGGGAAAAGAAAATTTATATTTATTTTTTAGAATACTCATGTTTAAAAGAAAAAAAATTCATGTCAACGTTCTCATTATTTATCGTGGTTAATGACGAGTTTTGTCAATGATCAATGAAGGGGGCCAACAACGAATGATGAAGATGAGGTATGTAGCTAATTACTGACAGTGATAGAGGATGTTGACAGCTGACAAATTGGTGGAGAAAGAACGCCGATGACGCGAGAAAATGACTAAGAACATTTTGATAACCAATAAAGGTGGTCGATGATGGACAAAGCTAGCCCAGCCAGTGTAAATCGAGATGGCGATCACCAACGAAGGCAACATCACGCATCAAGGATGAGAACCTAGCCGATAAAAGATAACATCTAAGCATCTAATAGGGATGCCTAGCTAACGATAGACAACAATATTTGGGCACCATGGATGACTACGGCAATTGGTGGATATGAATGAAGACGGCGGATGGTGATGATTGGAAAAGTTAGTAACATTTAATTAAAAAACACCAACAAAACATGAGAAAAGGTTTGTAAACTATGTTTTAGTAATTTAAAATTGTGGTTATAGAGTAGGAAACTAAGAAATTTATTTTGCGTTAACCTTTTTAATGAAAAGTCGAAGGGAACATATTTTCAGTCTTTGGAAAAAAGTTCTCTATGATGCAATTTAAGATATCTACAACTAACCACAACCTTAATTTTCCTATTTATTATATATTGTAAGAATGAAGTGGACAAATACACTAAGTTTGATCCAATGATGTTGATATGAATAATGAAGGGTTGACATCAGAATTGCTAAGCGCAATTGAAGCCTGTCAAGAAATGCCCGCTCAGGCGGCCAGGCCTAATAAATCAAGTCTTTACTCTTTACTCTTCTTTAGGCTCAAACTACTAAACCAACAAGCAGAATTAATTAATGAATTATTAAACCATTTCAAAACTAACTAGTTTATTGACCCGTGTACGCACGGGTATTTCGGAAGTGTATTTAAGATATTAAAATTTTCAAATAAAAATAATGCAGTAAATGAAACATTACCTATGTGATGAGAATTTACTAATTTCAAAAAAGTGTCATATTACTATAAAATTTATACCAAAACGTAGATAAAAATGAGACGGTCGTAAATATATAATTATTTTTTCTCTAAATAAAATATATCACAAGTTACTAAACATAACTTATAAATAACTTATAATCAATTACATTAATATACAATTTTTATAAAACCCCTCTCATTTTCTTAAAACTCCCTGTTTTATAAAAACCCCCTCACAGTTTTCATCTAACCCCCTCATTAAAATTGAATTCAAATTCTTGTATCAGATTTTTAATCAACTATCTTTAATCTTTCCAAAGTTGTTTTGAGAATTAAATAATTTTAAAATTAAAGGTTATGATTGGTTAATTAATACTTAATTTATGATTATTTTTATAAATATTTACATACATTTTATATATTAATATAGATATAGATATAGATTATCAAACGGTACACTAATAAATTGTACCATCATATTGTTGTACACCTCTTGAAAATATTTTTATTTTAAATAGAAGGAAATTTTATTAGAAAAGATGAAAATCAACAAATATCTATGTTTAATGAAGTCAAATCGTAAGTGAAGACGTGTAGTCGTGGACTTGCACAACACATGTAGTTATTAGTGACGACGAATCGACGATATCCTCTAAATATCTAACAGTGTGATTGTTAGTTTTTTTCCCTATTGCACGCTAAACATCTACTCTATCAAACTAAAATTTGAAACCTACCTATTTCTCCTATTCATTTGAACATGTATGGTAAAAGAAATTAGGGAGAATTTCATATATATTCTTATAAACTTTCTTAATTACATATATATATATATATCCTTACAAAAATCAATATTACATCAATATCCTTCTAAACACTCTAAACTCTCAAATATGCCCTTACACTTAAATTAATACTAATTAAATCATTTAAAACTTAAAAAACATTACCCCTGATATTAAATCGAAATAGAATCCCCTAAATGCCCTTCCCTTTACTCTTATTTCTTCTTCAGATATTATGACTCGATAGATGAGATGCTAATGTTTTTGACATAGAATCCCATTCATCTTTTTTGTTTATGATGTTATGAGATCCACAACTACGAGTTAATAAGATCAACATCCTGTAGTACATTCAAAGGGAAAATTAATTATTTAAATCAAAACTTGAACATAAGCAGATTACATATTAGGAAATTCAAACTTTGAAAACCCTAATCTCATCATCAACCATGTACGCAGGTTTACCTAGCAAAATAACAAATTTCGGGGGACACCACCATTAAAGCCTAATTTCCGATCTGCCTGTCTCTTCATAAGAGCGAGGGTTTTGAATATTAGTCTTGCTGCCCGCTCTGAGCCTGAGAGGATTTCTGATCGTTTAGAGTCTTCCGATCGAAGCACAAAAATCACAATCAATTTGGCAAATATTATTCTCCAAAATATATGTTAGAACACGAAATCTTGTTCTATCACTTTGGCATCAATTAATCTTTACAGCAGCAGATTACAAAAATAAATATGAAATCATAAGCAAAGACCTGCAAAGTTAAAGAAAAACCCATGAAAAACAATTGATAGGTGAAAAAGGGAAAGAAATCAAAGAGCACAGATGATTCTAGAAGTAAGTTATGGGATTAGAATTGACTACCCACTTACGATGGAGAATGGGTAATGAAAAGGGTATTTAGGAGATTTTATTATTGAGGATAATGTTTTTGAATATTTAAATGATTTAGTTAGTATTAAATTAAGGATAAGGATATATTTGAGAGTTTATCAAGTTTACAAGGATATTGGTGCAATATTGATTTTTATAAGGATATATATGTAATTAGGAAAGTTTATAAGGATATATATGATTAACGTTTTTATACTTTTTGCTCTTATCCCAAACCAACCATGGTCACCTTGTTCCTAGAACTTGTTCGTTTTTACGTACTTATTGTTATCGTATCCTGAAATGGTTAACGTTTTTATACTTTTTGCTCTTACCCATCATAATGATGGCACGTGGAATTCACAAATTCTTTTTTTTTTTTTTTACATTTTTTATTTATTTTGTCTGATCTTATGAATAAGATGATACATCACCTTTCTTTTACATATGTTTACTTTAATGATCGATTTTAGCTTAGATGAGTTATAATAATATATTAATGTATCCTAAAGTCACGGGCTTGTTATTTTGCTATAACTAGGCATAAACAAAAATATATAATCTATGTTGAGTAATGTTCCACATTGGACGAAAAAGTGATTTTGTAATGAGTTTATAAGGGTTCTGGGCTACTCTTTTCATAACCAATTGGTTTGAGTTGGAACCCCACAAACTTACATGGTATCAGAGCAAGGTTCACCCACTCCACGTAACCTACAAGTATCCACGTGTTAGGCGGTAGAAAACAAAAGAACGCCACACGTGAGGGGGCGTGTTGAGTAATGTCCCACATTGGACGAAAGAGTGACTTTGTAATGAGTTTATAATGGTCATGAGCTACTCCTCTCATAACCAATTGGTTTTGAGTTGGAACCCCACAAGCTTACAGTTTACACATACTAACGCATTAATTGGTGTAAGATTTGAAGCATCTAAGCGATCCCCAAATAATAATAATAATAATACAACTACCCTAATCTATGATGTATGTGATCCTAGGAAATTAAAGGAGGTCTTTTTTGTCAAACAAATTGTTTGTTTCTATTATTAAAGTAGGAGACAACATTATATTTTTAGGGCTATGTTTCTTTTTTCCTTTTTTTTTGTTGTCTTCTGTCTTTATATTTCAGTCCAACGTGGAGGTTTTGTTTAAGGATTGGAGTCATTTATTGACACTCTCCTTTTTTATATATCGTAATATATATATATATATATATATATATATATATATATATATATATATATATATATATATATATATATATATATATATATATATATATATATGCGAGAACCGTTGTTAGTGCGAGAACCGCGAGAACCAATCTCAGCCGTTCCTTGGATATGGAAAGTATCATGGATGGAGAGCGTGGAAGGATAGAGTGTGGCAGGGTGCATGTGAGGAATTCATTGGTGGACAATGACATTGAAGGAGGGGGAATTGGACGGCTTAGATTGGTTCTCGCGCTAACAACGGTTCTCGCATGAACTTTTCTCTGACGTTCCATATCTTACTTGATTTGATCCTGCTTCAGCAGGTGTTACCCATATTATGATTATTTCTTTTCCATCGTAATCTCCTTGAGTGATATGTACCTACAGATGAGAAAATGAAATAATAAATAAACTAAAAGAATGAAAAGAGTGGACGAATGATGTGTGAAATCTAGTTATAAAATTTATGTCCAATATTCACCTAATCTAGCATGCACACATACTAGGCAAGTATACCTAATCGTGAAATAGCATAGAGACAGGCAAGTAATGGGTGTCGAATCCACGAGGAGCAGTGCAACACAAGAATTAAAATAGACTAATAATTAATCTAAAATGGGGGGTTTCTTCAGTTGAAAGTAGGATAACGAATAACTAATTAAAAGCAACTAGATTAAGCAAATAAATGAACTTATGCAAACGACCAATTAAGAGCAAGTATCCACATTAATCTATCCCCCTGTTGTGATATACTTTAAGATCAGATTAATTGATTACCTGGATTGACTTAGCTATACTCCACTTCCTATTTCATATAGCTATTGTGTAACGGATAGAGAATAACAAACTTCCTATTGATCATCTAAATCCACACAACCTATTGCATAATTCAACAAACATATTAAAACAAGTTTAATATAAACCAACCGTTTCCTCCATTGTAAAGTTCTAGAAGATTAGGTTTAAGTTATGGAATCTGGATTCTATTTACTTTTCCTAGTAAACCCTTAAACAATTCATAGACAAATCATTCAAAGAGGGACATACATCATAAGAACTTCCTATTCAAATTCAATATGAACCATAAATCTAGAAACGAAGATTAAAACCATAAAAATGCAAACTTTCAATAATTGAACATGGAACTAGTATCAATCCAACAGTAAACAAGGAAATCAAAGCATATCCCAACTATGGTTCAATCATAAGGTGAATACAAGATGAGTTTAGCCCATAATCAGGCTTAAACAACCAAACAAAGTCTGAGAAAACAAGCCTAATGAAAGACTAGCCATAGATTCGACAAACCGGGTTGTTGTTGATGATGATGAATGATGAAATGTGGATCCTCCAAGCTCCAAGGGTGTTTCCTCACCCTCCAGGGTTGTAAGCCTCGAAATGAGTCGCCTGAAGTCGGCCGTAGGTCAAAAGTTGTGATCGAATGATTCAAAAATCGAATTTATAGAAAACTGTTCTGCGATGCTTCGCGGCGCGAAGCATATATGTTGCTCGCGGCGCGAAGATGTTTGACCCGCGTTTTTATTTTCGTTGACCGAGCTCGCGGAGCGAAGCAAGGATCCTCGCGGCATTAAGCATCCACTGGAAAAATTGTTGATTTTAATGATTCTTCGCGGCGCGAAGCAGATGGTCTTCGCGGCGCGAGGACTGAGGTTTTGCACTATTCTTCGTTTTTCTTCTATTTGCAGCTAATTTCTTCATATTATTCATTAATTATCAGCTATGACCTGCAAACACCCCAATATTGTGGATTAGTGTAATATATGATCATTCTAAGCACGGAACACAAGTAAAACATGCAACATTTACGGATATAAACATAGTTTAATCCGGAAATATCAACGAAGTAAAGGCATTACCGCATATGAAGTATTAGCGTATAAGGTGGCTAAACAAATTGTTTGCATCACTGTTATTTTTTCTTGACATGTACTTATGTTGAGAGCGTTAAGAGAAATTTTATATAACCGATACAATATCATGATCTTATCTGCTGTGGTGCATTATAACCACTGGGAATCGCAAAAACTTCAATATCAAGAGGAATGTCAACCGATGGCCACTCAGAAAGGATGAAATGGCTGGTGACACCTGTAGATGATAAGTGAGAGATCGATATTATGAGATCTTCCTTTAAGCACCTCCCATGGCTTGAGACCATCAGAAACAGCAGCAACTGCTTGTAGATCAGACACAAATTAGAGTTTCTAAATTAGGGACTAATGTGGGATATCTGAGATATTTAACTAAAACTGAGAGAGATAAAATTTTAAGTTTGCACATCAAAAGAAATATGTCGTTATTACTAATCCAAATATATAAAGATAATGCTAATACTTTCTATGAAATAGAACATTATTACTACTTATCCACTAAACATTTAATAACATCAGTTACATCCCTGTCTGATAGATTCTCATCTTTATGTTTTATGAGGTAAAATTTATTCATCAAACTGGAAGCAGTGCCATATTACAACAGTGTATTCTTAAACAAATCCAAGAAACAATGAAGATCACTTTTGATCCTAATTGCATAAACAGTAATACAGACGTTCTTTCTCTCTATGATCATAGCAGAAGATATAAAGCAGACGCATAAGAAAAATATTAGACTTTGACGTAAAGATTATGCTTATGAAGTTTAACACTTCAGTTTGAACAACAAAAAGAGTGATCAAACATGTAGTTATTTCGGATTACCTGAACAATTGCGTCTTTCAACAAAGAATGTAAACACTTTTAGGAGGCCACAATCCGAGAAGTTAATACATCATTTATCAATCTAAGCTGGAATTTTATAAGGCAAAAATGTTAGATTATGTGCAAAGATAATTAATGGGCATGTTGTATCCAATGTTATAAGAGACTAAAGAGTCACACTGCTACACACCCAATTCAGAACAGATGGATTTCACCATAATCTGTGTGGAATTAATTAATCAGTTAGATTAATTATTAAAGAGAAAAGTAAATAATTAATCAGTAGTATTAATTATTGAAAAGAGAGAAATAAATAATTAATCAGTTTGTATTAATTATTAGAAAGGAAATAAATAATAAATAGTTATTTATTATTTAGAGAGAATTAAATATTAAGTTTTAATATTTAACGGACCAATTAATTAATAGTTAATTAATTAACTAGTAAAGTCCAGGGGGTCAAAATGAGAAGAGATGAAAGTTTAATTAAAACCAATGGGCTTTTAATTAAACGGGCTTGGGTCCATCTAATCCTTATATATATATATATATATATATATATATATATATATATATATATATATATATATATATATCCTTAAGCCTTAAGGATTAAACATAAGTTGAAAAAGATAAAAACCTAGCCACCAAGAACTCTCTTCCTTCTCCCTCTCGTCGCACACTCTCTCTCTCGGTGCTCTCTTCTCTCGTCGAAGCCGAACAAGCAAAACACCAAGGTGTTTTGCGAATTGGTGGTCTGCGAAGAACACACATACATTCTCGGTTTCGAGAATTGTTGAAGGCTTGGTGATCCAGGAGCGGTCTAGCAGCCAGTTCAATCGGAGGTGCAGTAGTGGTGGACTATCTTTAGCAATCCTAAAGTTTCTGATCAAGTATATTGTTGTAACCTTATTCTATGGATTGTTTTGCAAGAAACTATGTTGATCATGTAAATTTTAAAGATCCTAACCCTTTTGGGGTTTAGAGGGTTGTGTTCAATCCAGTTCCGCTTTTAGGATTGAACCAGTGGAATCAAGCCCAGGTTTGACCAGTTTGAGTCATATGGTGGTTTGGTCAGGTCAAAAACCCTTCAAAAAATAACGGTAAGATTCCACCACCATGACCTATGCATTAAACCTTCATAGTATTCTTTCGGTACATAGAACTTAGCAGATCAAAGTTATATGATAGGGAAGCCCGTCCAGCAGATACCATACTTTTAAGATCTACAATAGATACATAAGATTAAAAGAAAAGTTAAGAAAACAATAGCATAAATAAACCCCTTTATGAAAATATAAAGGTAATATTGATGGAAAATGCATAGAACAACTTAAAATTTTTAAGATGACAAAAGGAACTTACGCATACAAAGTGTATGGGATTATACTATAAAGCTTGATAACAAAAGAAACTTAAGATCTGCAACAGCTATCTCAGAATACTATATCAACCAAAAGACATTCAACAAAATTGACATGATAAGAAGAGTTATACTATAAAACTTGATAAATATTTGGAATTTTGGATTAGTTATTTGACAAACCTTTTCCAAGGAGGCAAGTCGATCCACTGTTAAAGCATATGCTTGAACAGCACCACAGTCCAAGACTAACTATTGCATGAAGTA
Organism: Pulicaria dysenterica; assembly: GCA_947179395.2. Classification (NCBI taxonomy): domain Eukaryota; kingdom Viridiplantae; phylum Streptophyta; class Magnoliopsida; order Asterales; family Asteraceae; genus Pulicaria; species Pulicaria dysenterica. Next base: position 62,316,619 of record OX359295.1, read on the forward strand.
ATTAAGTCCAAAAAGTTAAAATTAGATATTCTTTAAAGAGTTAATTACATTTTTGGTCCCTGTGGTTTACACGAAATTGCACATTTGGTCTTTAGGCTTCATTAATTACGGATTTAATCCTTATGCATTACCATTTGTTTCAATGTTAGTCCAAATCCATTTAAAAAGACTAAAATGCCCTTCTGCCTTTAATTTATTCTTTTATTTTTAAGTTTAATTTATTGAACTATTATTAGTATATAATTAAATAACAATAAATGAATAATTATTACATTAATAATAATAATAACCCTCCCACCTACTTTCTAATCCCCTCACCTCCCTCCCCCCTCTCTCTCTAATACGTTGCACCGCCACCATCTCCACCATACCTCCGCCACCTCCCTGCAACCACCGCCGCAATGTAGATCTGCCACTACCGGCGCCACTCTCTCTTCTTTTTCTTCTTAGTCTAGATCTGCCACCGCCGCCCCCATAGTAGATCTGCAACCACCACTGTCATAATAGAGCTGCCGTTAAACTACCATCCACGAAACCCTGAAATCGAATCGACAGGAAGGAGACAGACACCGGAGGCCCATGTGGTGATGCGAACCCAGAACCAAAACGAGATTATGGTTTTCTATGGTAAGTTGTGGTGGTGTTACAAAACGAGATTAGGGTTTTCTACGGCGGCGGTGGTGTTTCACTAGATCTAGGGCACATAAATCGTAATCGTTTATCGAGATCTGGACCGCTGCATCACCACCATTCACGACTTTGTCAAATCGCACGCATAAATCAAAGAGCACATAAATCCTAATCGTTTGTCGAAATCTGGAATATAGTTGATGTCCATGAATAGTTTAGAAACCCTAATCGTTTGACGAGATCTGGAATAAAGTTGATGTCCATGATAGATCAGAACCCTAATTGTTTGTCGAGATCTAGAATACCCTTGAAGTGAAGAAACCCTTGTGGGTGGCGGTAGTGGTAGACGTTGGCTAGGTTGGAGACGATGATCGGAGAAGACGAGGTGGTGATTGGAGTCGATAGTGGTGGTGGTTGTAGGCGTTGACGAGGATGGGTAGGGAATCAGAGGGAAGAAATAAAGGATGGCGGTGGACGGAGATGGTGAGGTTTTGAATCGGTCTGGTGGTAGTGTGGTGGTGTTGGCCGGAAAAGCAAGTTCTTGGGTTGTGGCTGTAGATGGTGTTACAGTAGAGTGAGAGAGAGAGAGGAGGGGGACAGATAGAGAGACGATATAGAGAGAGAGGGGAGGGGGAGTGTGTGGGTAGTGGTTGTATATGGTGCCAATGGGTGGTGGCTGTAGGTGGCGTTGGATGGTGGTGGAGCAGCCCACGGTAGAGAGGAGGGAGAGATAGAGAGAGAGAGAGAGAGTATGTGTTGTGAGTGTGTGTAAGAGAGTGTGTATATAAATTTTATTTAAATTTAATTATTATTTGAATTAATTAAACTTTTTAAAAATAATTATTAATTAAGTGAATAAAACTTAAAAATAAAATAATAAATTAAGGGATAAGGGGTATTTTAGTCTTTTTAAGTGGGTCAGAGACCAACATTGAAACAAATGGTAATGTACAAGGACTAAATCCGTAATTAATGAAGCCTAAGGACCAAATTTGCAATTTTGTGTAAACCACAGGGACCAAAAATGTAATTAACTCTTCTTTAAAATTCACCTGATTTATTGATAGTTTTTCTAAACCCACCTTCTGAAGAAAAAGTCACAGGGATTGTATTTCGGTAGTGAAAACAAAGTCCGATGCACCAATCACCACATGAACATCATGGCCAGCAAGAATGAGATGTCGAACAACCTACAGATAGTTCAAAATGAAAATATTGAAACTTTTATTTTGTAAATTGTGAAAAAGGGCACATCTATGTTAGATCAGAGAACAATACAAGAGTTAAACCAAGTGACATGTATTCCTTTCTACATTTTAGTGCCCAAATTTCAAAAGAAGGAACTTTATGAATAAACTGCTAACCTCATCATAATTCAGAAACCAATATTTAATTATCTTTTCTTAAATAAACCATAAAACATGGATGAGACATCTAGATATGAGAACCCGATGCTACCTGTGCCGTTTCAGTAGCGACTAAGCTTACAATTTAAACTTCATTCTCTTTGGAATAAATGACAAGAACAACCACATGATTCATATGAAAGAAGTATTATTATACCATAGCTCTTAAGAGTTTTGTCGTCTTTGAGAGTGCGTCCTTTATAAATCAAACGCAGTTGTTCCGCAGAGATATCACAATCACGTGCAAGCACGGACTGGACATGGTTTTTCAAAATTTTCAGCCTAAAGTAATTTCGTTAACATCAAAAATCGATTGGGTTTAATCATTGTTTTGAGGTTAGGATTTTTAAAGAAAACAACAACAAAGTTAATATTCTATTTGGGTAAATAATGTAAAGGAAAGATTTAGCACTGATCAATTAAGTTATAAATTCAGAATTCTTGGTAAGGTGGGAGATGACATACCATTATACCAGTGATCTAACTGAGAGAATATGTGATAGCATTGTCACATTTAACAGCCCAGCCAAAATACAGGCAACAATTCCAACCCAGATTTGAGAGTGAATTGAAGTGTGGCGTGTTGGATGGACCTTAGCAAGCCTCCTTCACTTCAATTTCTTCAGTGGCAAAACGGATGCCATCGCTATCTTGGCCTCCGCCTCTCATCCTAATCAACGAAAAATGTTTAGTCAGTTAAATCATTCAAGATGAAGCAAAAACACAAGAACAAATCTGAAGGTGTTGCTGAGTCGACTGGATTCATAAATCTTCCATGGTATCAGAGCCATAAAATCATGGTTCTATATTCTTTCGTGAAACTGATCTCTGGTTCCAGAATCTAAACTTAGATTCTAAACAAAATCTTGATCGACTCAAATTTAAATTCAGAGCCATTGATTCAAAATTTGTTTGTGATAGAAACTTACCTTGATATTCAAGACTTAATCATGGTAGAAACTGATTTCGATATTAATCGCTCGTGAAATCAAGATCTGCCAATCCATTGGTTGTTGGTTGTTGTTCGGCTAAGGCAAAAACAGTTCGAGATCTAGAGCTGTCGTTCGGCTTTTTTGAATGCAGGACAACGAAGGGAGCTGGTGTGTAGTGGTGTCAGCGATGAATCGAGAGGGAGCGAACGGTAGATCAAGAGGCTTATTTGCGTTATACGTCTTTCTGTTATCTCATGACCCATTTCATCAAGTTAAAAGATCAAATTAACAACCAAGTGACACGTCAAAATGGAAGAGTGGCTAATAGAGCATAATTGAAGATTTATAAGAAGATTAAGCATCACACATGGGATTCAATGGTTCTTCATTTAGTATAGATATAGATATGATTCACTAATTCCTAGCCACAAACAAACATAGTATATTAGACAAAAATCAAGATAAAACATCTTTAGTGGAAAGCCAAACCTGGAAAATCCGTATTTACTAAGAACATGCGCGGATAATACATCTGAGTCACGAATACCAGAAGAAACTAAGAATTTCATATGATCCAATATCGTATGAAAACACAAATTAGTTAGTGCTACACACAATAAGAAACCATCTAGATCAACACCCACATAGGTAAATTACATTAAAAACAGATCTGTGTGATGAGGACAAAATTGAGGAAAATTAGTTGCAGGTCCTCTTGCACCTAATTACAAAGCATATGGTATAATTCACTCTCACACACAGTAAGCAACTTTGACGTGTATCTGATAATACTCATATCAATTCGTTACTGCTGTAACTGTTTTTAGCTTTACTAATTTCTAAGTTGCAAAACAAAAGCAAGTACAAGAACCTACTTGTTGCAAATAAAGTCCAATTTTTGACTCTCGTCATAATTATGTAAAACTTGAGCATAAGAAAAGAAAGGTGCACCTCGATGAAAGAAGTTATTGGTTCAACAACAGTAGAGCAGCCAGTTTAAGTAGCAGATTGAATACCTAAAATCAGCTGGCTTGTGCTTGTTATGATTCTGGATCTGCATTGTGCCTTCCTTAGCACATGGTGGTATGGTCATGAACTCATCAAATTCCTTCACATGAATGTCACAGCATTTCCACTGCACCGTAATGATAATAGGTTACAAACCAAGTTATGTTGAAAAGGTAATATAAACAACCGATATGTTAGGTTAACAAAATCTCTCATCGATACTTTTATATGGAAATTAGAATAAAACAGATGTATGCAAGAAGATATGGATGATAATGCGTTGATGCGTATACAAAAAGCTAAAAAAAACTCACCCCTCTCAATCGGTTATGGAACACAGCAGGACCAGGATGAAACATTACTCGGCTGTGGACTGCCGTCTGTAAATCTTCAATCGTCGACTGCCTAGAGCCCTAGACTGCCATAAGGAATTGAGAATACAATCGACTGAACGAGAACTTAGAGGAAAGGGTTACAAACCACTCCACGATATGTAATTTCGGTTTTCAACTATCTCGGAAGTTAATGAAATGGGATTTTGGAATGGGATTTTGTTGACACTGTGGAGACTCGGCCGATACTGCAATTGTTGATCGTAAGCGCAATCGGAGCTTTCATGGCTACTGATTTCCTCAATCTTTATCCCAATCATACACGATTAGACCAATCGTTCCTGCTCTGGCACCAGACAACAACAGACGGTCGTTCAGTATACCTCCGCCGTTCGAAACTTCGTTTAGTATACCAATCGTTCCTGCACCACTCATTCAAAGGCCACCGACTCTGCTACTTACTCAAAGACCTTTGCGATGGCAGAGTCTGGAATCCAAAAAAGAAAAAGAAACCTTGGAAATTAATTAGTACTCACCGGAGATGAAGGGAGAATAGAGCGATCGATTCGACTATGCATTGATTTCGTCCATTTGTATTTCACCGCATTACATTCGATTTACGGGCATCACTTGTTTAAGAGCCCAATTTCCGGATTGCATGCCACGTAAGAAATCAACCCTTTGTAATTTGCCTTCATTTAAATTTTGGAAATCAATTAACATTGCCAACTCAGCTTCAATAGATGTTGTTTTAGTATATATATAGATGTGTCATATACAATGACACTACTATTTTCAACCAAAAATACCACCTCTAGTCTGTTTTTGTCATTTCATTCAAAAAATCTCATATATGTTGACACGTAAAATGATTTGATGGTTGAAATTATTAAATTTAAACATGTTAATTGTCAAATAGTAAGACAGGTGTGCAGATTAAATGGGTTTTTTTTATAAAAGAGGATATATATATATATATATATATATATATATGAATAAAGATTAGTTGGGTTCTATTTCAAAGAGCTCAATACAAGCAAATTGTTGCTACATAGATCGGTCAGATTGGTTTAGGTGATTGTGTTGGTTCATTCTTCACCATCCTCATGACCCGGACTCGAATCATATGTTGCAAAATAAAGAACCCGTTAGAAGAGGATCTGAGACCTAAGTCCGGGATCCATCCTCCGATGGTCAAGTTAGTACTTGTTTATGTATTATCAGATATAATAATGTATTAAGAAATAATATAACAAATCTGTGTAGTGAAGACTATGAGAGGAGAGGATGAGAGAAGTAGGAAGAGAAGAGAGAGATCCTCTTAACCTGTTGGGTGATCACCTTATATATGGGCCAAGCTGGGACAATGCCTTATATGTATTCAGATGGTCACTTAGGTATTAAATGTTAATTATTGCATAATACACGTTGAGTATTTTAGAAGGTCTGGATCAATAAGTAGGCTCCAATTCTGAAGCAGGGTATATCGGCATAATGACTTAGAATATTATCCATCCGGCCAGTTATTTACATATGTAATAACGATTTAGAATATAGATCAAATCTGTCTAGAAATCAAGCGACAATAAAAAATTTAGTCTTTGTTATATAATTTTTACATTCATATTTACCATATAACCTATCAATAAAAATCTCCAAGATTTTTAAAAAAATCATATACTATAAATCCGGTATTCCGGTCTTCATTTTTACCGATTCGAACTAATTTTGATGCCTATATATGCCTACGTACATTAAGTGAGACACACGCATCTGCATTCATGATTAATTATAAGCCTACTTTGACCGACCTATATATATTCCAAATTTGTCTTTCTTAAGTCAAAGTTAATATTCGTTAAAGGTACACATCTGCCCAAACAAAGTACTCTTTAATCCTTTTTTATTATTTAGTTAACAACAAACTTAGCACAGTAATTGGTTGATTAGTCATGCTTTTATTGGCTTGGGCGTATGTAGTCTCTAGATTTTTCACTTAATTAATCATTGTGGTTCTGAAAGTACTTTAATGAAGTAGAGAGATGGAGATGGATGTCTATTAATTAAACCGATTAAGATAAGATAGTATAAATTAACCTTGCAGCATATCCACACAATCAAATCGTAAATAAAGATGGTTTTGTAATGCTGATTAATGCATTTTAGGCTATGCGTTATGGATTACCTTAAGGTATAACCCTTACCCGATGCCACATCAACGTCACATCATTCTCCCTCCCTTACCTTTCTCCTTACCCAATATCAATCAAGTTTTACCTTACCTTAAAATTATCCCCATTTTTTTTATTAATATATTAAAATAATAAAATGGGTGTAAGTGTGTGATTGATTGAGAGGGGTAGGGGGTGGGGGGTTTCTCGGTTTCTTCATCGAGTCCACAGACTCGCCGTCCATACTCGCTACCCACACTCGCAGGCCACGTTTTGGTGTTCCCACTCTACTCGATGAAGCCCGATGGCCATCGGGTAGAGTACAACGTGTGGTCTTATAGCTTTTAAAGCCACCAATGATATTTGCGTACGTATAAACAAACACCATCTTGACCGGTGTAATTAAGCATTTAGTATTCGCATCCTTGCACAACACGTCAATCACCCTCCCTTTTGCAATAAACTACATATACTATAATTCAACATACATTTTCGAATCTTTATTTTAATATAAAATTATTAAATTGAAATCTGGAATTGTGTAATTGCGAAAAGTACGTGAGTGTTCATAAATTCATTGGATTTGTTATTGTCTTGTAAAGGGTTTTGCTTCACTTTAATCGATCTGAGTCTTACGCAAATGATGTAAGTGTTAAGATCACCGAATAACGATATAGTTTTTAAAAAAAAGAGTCAATCTTGACAAAAAAAAATTATTCTTATTATCAAATAGGTTGTGACATGTTAAAGTAAATAAAATTTTGATTTTTTCGATTACTTTTAACTGGAGTTTCTACCGTTGGATTACTACCAAACCATGGTAATCTGACCAAAATTACTTCTTGCTGGTAATAATAGAGTATTAGAGTCGATCTAATCTACCTCCTCTCAGTCGTCATCCGAATTTAGAAAAATCAGCAACAACCTTGCATAGTTCTTTAGGGACACACCTATGTGAGGTATCTATGTTTGTCTGTAGAAAGGGTGTAGGAGAGCTGAATACATGGGAGGTATGATATGGAAACGAATCAATTAGTGATGTTGGCCTTTAATAGTGGTGGTGTCAGACGATGGGGGTTATATATTGCGATCGGTCATTGGCAATAATGATAAGTGAACTTGTATAAAGAGAGGGGAAAACGTAATGAGATTGATATAAACATATGAAAATAATTTTTTTTGGGAATGAAGTTAATTGTGAATATGACTCGAATATGCTTATGTCCAAATCAAATGTCAAATGAGGGACTATAACAGACAACGTTAACTTTTGTTTGCTTAAAGTAATATGTATATAACAAAATCTCAATAACAATAACTGTCTTTGTAATTTTTTTTCTTCAAATTCAGGATTGAATATGTTTTTATGTAAATTACTTAAATATGATTGATGGAAAAATGAAAAATAATATTAAGACAGATGAATACCGTAGGCTGATTATACAAAAAAAAAAAATTAAGGAACAACTTTTTTTTTTTAGTTGATCTCCGTGTTTAAATAATTGCATTGTTTAATTAGTTGAGCATTTAAGTAACTTAAAATTTAAAATACATGATAATATATATTTGTTTGAATATGTCAAACTTTTGACGGCACTGGCATAGATTACCGAGTAGATTGAGCACTATTATGGTCTAACTTGGGAATTCAAGTGTACATGTGTTTGTATCCGTGACAATTTTTAGTGTCTACGTCACTATTTGTTTGTGTTTTCATCGAAGATCGGTGGTAGGAGTAGTAAGATATGTGTGTTAATTAGTTGTTGTTTTCTTATATATATATGCATGTGTTTAAACACAAGGAAGAAGATCCATGGTGGCTTGTGTGATAGTGGCTTGAAGATAAAATCGACGTATTATAATTTTATTGACGGCATTGAAATACTAATAGTGGTGCTGATGGTGATTGGTGGCCGGTGATTGGTAGCAGTTGTAGTGTATATAGTTGTAATACTGATAATAATGTATAAAAATAAAATAAAAATGAATAGTATATAAAAGTAAAACAATAGGTCAAGCTGCTGGCTAAAGATGTAAAACTTTTTAAAGGTAAAACAACAAAGATAAGTTATTATACAAACATCCATAACATTGCGTGAGGATAAGTTATTATACAGATATCCATAACATTACGTGAGATAAAAAACAAAAACAAAAACAAAGATAATCATATAAACAAGGAAATATGCTTATCGTAATATCTTTTATATTAGAGTAATAAACAATGCTAGCTAGTTTATATTTATCCTAATATTAGAATATTAGTATAACATAAAATAAATAATAACATTTTTTAAATATATTTTAACAATTTTTAAAGTAAAATGTTTACGATGTGTTTTACACCTTCATGAAATTTGTTTATTAAGGAATAAGGTAAAATTGTAACTGTTAAAGTTGATTTCATTTATATGACTTGGAAAATTATAAATATTGAGTAAGATACCGTATATACACACGAGTGAAAGTAAACGATTCCAATTATTATGTATTATTAGATTTAATACCAGATCAAATGAATGTAGTTTAGAAATAACACAATATGGTAACAGAGTAAAAGTGAAAAGTGAATTTGAATTTTGATTAAAATAGATGGTTTATATTTGATAATTAAAAGTTCTACTAAATCAATGGTTAATTTGATGTTTATCATTGATATCATTAAGGGTTATTAAGTAAAAGGTCCGGATTGTCTAATAAATTTTATCTAATTAGTCTTTTATATATATTAGAAAATTAATAACATTTTAAATAAGGAGTAGTTATTTATAAGTTGCTAATTAAATGTTTATATGAGTAAGAGCGTCTATTATAACTAGTTTTATATGTACACGTACATTGTTTTTTCCATATAAACAAATGTGTAATTTTGTGGGGGAGTGAGGAAGGCTATTTGGTTTATAAAAAAATTGAAAGTTCCCATATTTGTCAACTTATATTTTGTCAATATGCCAAATTACCGAACTTTAAGGGACATCAAATCCATAAATTTGTTTTGCATGTTTTCTTCTTCTTGTCCTTATGCCGGTCACTTGATGTGAGTACTAACTGCTGATCGAGTAGACAACCCCAATTGTTTTATATCATTTTTAAGCGAATCATTTGCATATGTATTCATTTTAAAATTATCACAATCCTCCCTTTTTTAATTATTAATAACAAAATATAATAAAATAATATAACTTAATTAATTAGCATGCAATGATCTTTTTCTTTAGGCAATGAAAAATCTAATAGAGACAGAGAGTCGAGGTTTATGAATATAAATTTATGAGGTGATTAGTATAATCAGAATAAATGTATAATATGTGTTGAAATTATTGAAGCCTTATCTAAGATCAGATGATTATATATTTTGATCTATTTCACTTGTTTGATGTCTCACTTGCATCAAAAAGGAATTGAAAAAGATAAAAGAAAGATGTGTTATAAACAATACAAAAATTGATTAATACATAAGTATAAACTATAATTTTATAGCTTAGTTAGCTTTGCCACCGTGTCATAAATAAATAAATAATAAAATTGTAAATACGTATATTTATAATATTTAATTTATGTATATAATAATAATATTTATCTTAGTTTTGTTTAAATTAATTAATCTTTTAGTACATAATTCCAAAGATATTAGAATTTTAATTCTATCTTTAGTTTGTCAACTAGCGGATAGTCAAACCCATTGTTGTAGGTTTCATATAGATATTGACTAACAGACTAATTACTATATGAGACGGAAAAGATGCCGCAACAATGACTCGTGTCGGTGAGGAATCTGCTACGTAATTTGGCGAGCTATGATTTCTAATTATTTTTGTTACTAATCTTACTCTTTTATAATGCATTTATCCTTAAAAACTCTTAATTTTTAAGTAAGTTGAAAATACTAAAATACCCCTATGAACTAATTAAAGTAACTATTTAATGAAGTTAATGATAATTTAATATATTATTTTCATAACTAAACCTTCCAAAAAAAGAATATCTAAAAAATCAAATTAAGCAAATTAACATAATAATTAAAAGAATTAATAATTATAGTTTTCATAGTAAATATTCTATTGTATAATAATATTTTAACTTAATTAATAAAAATTACGTATAGTCATATAACCTAAATTTATAAAATTTCTAGATTTTTTTATGGGTATTAAAATGGTATATAGTTATAATGCTAACACACTTGTTAGATTTTATCATCTATATGAAATTTTATTGACCAATTATTATTTAAAAAAGAAACATACTACCTCTATTATAAAAACAGACAAGTTATCGAAAAAATAGTCGCCGCCGCTGCATTGCGCGGGTATGATGCTAGTTTTTATTTATAAGAACAAATTACGTCGATCTTTTGATTTTACCTGTTAGATGTCCATAAATTTACATATATTTTTTTAGAAAAAATGGTAATTCTTGTTATTACAATATACAGATGTCTTTTTAGGTGTTTGGTTAATACAAACATTTTATACTGCGGAGTGGAGCCATAAAAGGTTGTGTAAAATCACATGTTCTATTCTTTAAGCTCGTCTTTGTTCATACTCATGATCCCAAAACGAAAAACACAAACGAAAATGTGAAATCTTTATTGTTTTGAATATCAGTACAAAATAACACACAATTGTTATTTCAATTGGTGCATATATGGAGCATGCATGCACATCAAAGTGATGCATTCACATGTGAGTGTCATGAGGAGCTAACACTTAACGCAAAGCAAAGCAGTTTCTTAAAATATAAAGAATTATGGTATGACAAATTTTTAGTAAATTTTTTAACTTTAAAATATAAATAACTATAAACAAGTGTGACAAATTTTTATGTAAAATTCACAAGTGTGAAAATATATGGTGGTCAGACGTTGAGTAATAAGGGGATGTAGCATGAGTTATTGTAATTTTATTTTTTGATTTGTGCTTCTGGTCTACTGCGCTGCTCCTGTGACTACCTGCGCACTGTCTTTTTTCACTTCCCTGTCATTTGTTTTCTTAATTCTGGTAGTTTGTTTCATAGTCTTTAGTATGTAGTGTTTTTGCATCTTGCAAGAACGCAGAGACTGTATTGTAAATTGCTTTTGTGGTGGTATGGTATTGATGGTATTGCCTTTCAAGTAATTAAAGTTTTCACATGTTTAAATGTGAAAATATTGAAAATATCTCTGTGTTTTAAGCGTGAACTTTTCTAAGTTTCTATTAATTACTATTTTTACACATTTAAAAGTGTAAACTTTTTAAAATCAATATTATAAATTCAAAAGTGTGAGCTTTTTAATTGTTTTTACCTACATATTGTTTAACTATTCTACGCCATTGTGTATTATTTCAAAATTCTTTACGCTTTTGGTAAAGTGTGAAAAAAAAACCCATATTTTTTGTAGTGGATTGTTCGATTGTTCGTTATGTAGGGGGTACTTTGCATTGCCAAATTCAAGACATCACACCATGCATGAACATCTACGCGAACTATAAAATTATAACATTTCTCTCTTGAAAACTCACGACATCACCTCGCAAAATATACTTGGTTCATGTCACCTTTTATTGGGTCAAAGCTCAACATATCTTTGGTAACAATATCGGTTAAACTAAATTATAATTCAAAGATAGCTCGAGCACAGTGGCGAACTAATAATATTCAAACATACCGGAGTCCATTATACGATAAGATGAGTCAGTCAAAAATTTAGATAACGGGAAAAAAATTAATTATGGGTCGGGTAACATGTAAATCAAAAGTATTATAAATACCAACGAAACATTAAATATTTATTCAAATGAAATAGCATAAAGTTATTATAATCGTTGTACCGCATCTTCAAGAAGTGAATCTAAATCAACTTTTATACACTTTTATAATTTTACTTATTGTCTTTAATAACTATTTCTTCAACATTTATTGTTTTGGGAATATTGTTTGAACTAAATTCAACAATTTTGTGCTAGAAAACCTAAGCATTGTAGTTTAATTTAACATAAACATTAGTATATTAGATAGTTGATATATATTTTAATCAAAATCGATACAACTCAATTACTCACACAAAAGTAACTTATATAAATTAAAATGAACAAAACGTGAGAGAGTCTCAAACACACAAATAATAAAGTACATGATAAAAATTAAAAGTCCATTATTTTTATGGGATCCTTTTTATAATTTTATGGTGGTTCAAAATTTATATATATATATATATATATAGTTACAAAAAACATGTTCTCTTAGTGGGGTCCACACACCCCATTAACACATATATATATGGAATCGCCTCTGCTCGAGCATGTCTCAAAACATGCTAAAGAACACTTGAACACATTACCAATATTAACAAATATCAAACCGTAGTCTCAAGAATGTTGATTCGAATATAAGGATGTTTATCGACTTGAATTTTGAGTTATTCGAATTGTCCGAATCAGGTTATATGAATTTGACTATTTTTTACTCCAATTCGAAATTCGATTCGAAATCATGTTAATATCAGTATAACCGACTTGAATTCATATATTTGAAGTCAGTTGGAATTCAAATAAAGCCAAATTCACCTAACTAGGTAGATTGGTTCAAATATTTATAGTTTAGACCAAATTTAATCGTAAAACATTGTGATTTTGAATATTTAATTGTATTTTGAACTTCAAAGGACGAGTTAGGAGATTTAGAGAATTTTAAATAGTCCTAAAAATTACATTACTATTTATATATTAGGAAAGAGAAATTAGAAATAAAAATAGAATAACAACATATATATATATATATATATATATATATATATATATATATATATATATATATATATAGGGGAGGGTTCCATTAAGAACCGATTTTAGTGCGAGAACCGCGAGAACCAATCTTAGCCGTTGATTTGATAAGTGGAATTCATGGATGGAGAGCGTGGGGGGATCGAGTGTGGCAGGGTGTATGTGAGGAATTCATGGGTGGGCAATGACATTGAAAGAGGGGAAATTTGACGGCTCAGATTGGTTCTCGCGGTTCTCGCATTAAAAATGGTTCTCGATAGAACTTCTTCCTATATATATATATATATATATATATATATATATATATATATATATATATATATATATATATATATATATATATATATATATATATATTCGAATTTAGAGTCGGGCGACGAATTTTTTTATAGATTCTAAATTTGATTTGAAAACTAATATACACTTTTGAATTGAGTTCAAAATTGATTTGAAACCAAACAAACCAATTCAAATCGGATTATTCGAATTTGATTATGTTCGAATATCAGTTTATACGAATCACGTCCAAATATTAAACACCCCTACACGAACATACTCTTTGGACCCATATACAAGTATAATCCACATAAAATGTGGAATATATTGAGTTCAAAATTGAGTTGAAAACCAAACAAACCAATTCAAATCGGATTATTCGAATTTGATTATGTTCGAATATCAGTTTTTACGAATCACGTCCAAATATTAAACACCCCTACACGAACATACTCTTTGGACCCATATATAAGTATAATCCACATAAAATGTGGAATATCTTGAGTTCAAAATTGATTTGAAAACCAAACAAACCAATTCAAATCGGATTATTCGAATTTGATTATGTTCGAATATCAGTTTTTACGAATCACGTCCAAATATTAAACACCCTTACACGAACATACTCTTTGAACCCATATACAAGTATAATCCACATAAAATATCACCACAACTCAAGATATTCCACAGAAAATCATGGGAATGGTTAGAATTAACTCCAACTAACACAAAATGTCTTCAAATTAACCCAACGTGCAAGAAACATGTAACATGAATTTAGTATCAACTACGAATTTCTTCTTGCTTTCCTCCCTAAATTGATGTCTGTAGTAGTAATCCAAGCTTAGAAGCTCATTTTTTACTATTATGTATTGGTAATTTAATCACGATGTTACATGTAACGCATGTACTTCGCCATTTGTATCTGCATCTTAGACTGAAATGAATGGAGGATGTTATACGTGTGTGGTGGGGTAATCACTTGGGGTAATCCAAGCTTAGACTCTATGAAGGTGTATTGAGAGGAGTGTGATGTTTACGTATGTGGATGGTTGTGGACTTGTGGTAAGGGGAGGAGGGACACTTTTGACTTGTTACCCTTTTTGTTAAATTTTGATTGGTTAATTATAAAATTATAATATGTGGGTTCTATAATTTAGTGTGATAGAAAGTGACTACTACGAAATCAAATGGTTGATTAAGAGGTTGAAAAAAAACTGATATGACAGTATGGTGAGTATAATAGTATGTAACAAATCCTTAGCTTTCTTATACTTAAGCTTGACACATTTGTACCCAAAGCATCAAATGCGATACCTAACTATTAAAATTAACCAACATGTTTACGTAAACTCATGACAAGCATCAAATACTTGTACATCGTGTCTAACCACTTGCTCAAAAACTAAAATTAGCTCCTAAAACTCACATAAACTCCCCAAAAATTTTAAAATCTAACTGATCGATCAAAAGTTACAAAGATTACTTAAACATCCTCGATCTTTTATAATATCTTGGTAGAGCGTATGTGTATTTATGAAGGGAAATCAGAACCACGTACGTCATTTTGTTGAATTTAATTATCAACCACCGAGTTGACACTGTAAATGACAAAATTCGGCGACTATTTAGGGCTTTCTCCTATGTCATATGACTTGAAATTTCAATTCACATAAAAACAAAAAAATTTATCTATACAAAACGGCCTATTTATATTGCATTGTCATTGCATTAGATACATATCTATTATCTCAATCAAAAAGTGAGACAGAGGATCATCTGTTTTATTCTTGTTTGGTTATAAAAATGTTGAAAATGGACACTAAATTGGTGTAATATTAATATTGTGGGACAACACGTACACTCTTTTCTTAACAAATGCGATACAGTCAACATTATTTACTTGGACGTAGTTTAGAACAAAATGTAATGATTTAATATAATCAACATAGTGTTGTAAATCGTTATTTCTTTTTTAGCTAGGATCTTATTAAAAGTATAATAATAATAATAATAATAATAATAATAATAATAATAATAATAATAATAATATTTGGGTTGGTAGAAAAAGATGATGATAATAACGAATCTCTCTTTTAAGTTATCCCTTGTGTAGTGTTAAAAGAATTAATATCATACAATGTGCGTTTTTATTTTGTAATGCAATTATTTTCAGTTAATGTATCTAATACCTATTGTCCATAGTGAATTACTTAACTTAGACATATACGATATTAAGATCTAGTACTAAAGAAGTGAATAACTTAACATTGAATGGTTTGAAGATAAGAATGATTTAGAGGATCTTATTCCAAACAAAAATCTTGTTTTCTAATGCTTTTGAATGTACGTTCCAAGTGACATAGAATTACTATATTAACCTTGTAATAATCACTGCAAATGAAATTCTCGTAAACAAAATAATTCAAACAAGTAATTAATATACAATAAAATTCTTTTTCTTTTACTTCTCTATCGTTAAATATAAAAAATAAAAAAATATATATAAAAGATTCCACTAAAATTAGGCATCAAGAACAATCACGAACGATGAAGAAATCTAAATCAACAATAATGATAAAGTCCTAATTAAAGAAGAAGCCAAATAATAGAAGAAGCCCTAATAGACAACAACAACGATGAAGAGTTAATCCAGGAACGAGAGCGACATTTTATAAGTGGCATCGGTGAGACCAATAAAACCATTAATAATAGTAGTTGTAGAATGGCGATTTCTACCCCTTATGAACCCTTCGACAATGGTAGCTCCACGGTTTATTTTCTTTTACAAAATCGGGCCATCGCATAAAATTCCTATTAGGAGCTAGCCTCGTTAATTTAAAAATCCGCCAATCATATTGAATAGGTGTATATTTCAGCGTTTAGTGTTGAATGGTGCAATCACTACAAAACAACTACGTACCCTCTAAAAATAAATGATAGGTAGAAAATTATTTAAGTGGAATATATATCGACTTGGAACTAGTTTGGTCTATATTAAAAACAGATAGTGTTAAAACTTTTGGGTTGGTGATTATATTATTTCAACAAAATCAAAAAAATAACTATGATTTTAAACTAAGCCAAACTCAATAGCAAAATAAAGACAAGCCCCGAGTTATTTCATACTATGGTTTTTAAGAGTTTGAAATGAAATTTACACGCTCTGAAATAATTATTTATCATTTTTCTTCTTTTGTAATCAAATATCACGTAAGTATCCAAGAGATATATATATATATATATATGGAGAGAGAGAGAAAGAGAAATAAAAATTCATTAGGAAATTACGAAGAATTGTAATTAATAATTGTTTTTCGCTATTAATTACAATGTTGATGGTCCTCTCGATGATCACCTTGAATAGCGTCAATTGCCATCAAACACAGGTAATGTTTGTCATACACCATTTGAGATGTCATTTTCTTTTAATAATTTTGCAACTACCACAACGTGCATGCATGGCCACGGTCCTCCCTCCATCCATCTTTTTGTGGATATATATATATATATATATATATATATATATATATATATATATATATATATATATATATATATATATATATATATATATATATATATATATATATATATATATGTATATGGGAAGATTCATGCGAGAACTGTTATTAGTGTGAGAACCACGAGAACTAATCTTAGCCGTTCCTTGAATATGGGAAGTTTCATGGATGGAGAGCGTGAAGGGAAAGTGTGGCAGGGTGCATGTGAGGAATTCATGGGTGAGCAATGACATTGAACGAGGGGAAATTGGACGGCTCAGATTGGTTCTCGCGGTTCTCGCACTAAATTTCCGGTGTTCAACACTGAATGCAGCAAAAAATTTACGAGTTTTTAATATTAAATGTAATGTTCAATACATTCTGTTCACTATATTTGCCACATCTTTTCTTTAATCTTTACATTTTTTCCCTTTTTCCTATATCATTTTTTTCCAAATGAGCAGTAAACTTTTCTTTTAATTTTTTTTTCAGTTTTAATTTTCCTACTTATTTTTCAAAATTCTTTTTGGTGTCCATTAACAAACTATAATAAATAATAATTAAAGCTAAATGTTCAATAATAAACAAAACCCTAAAATAATTAATGTTCAGACTACAGTAAACCATAATCAAAACCAACTATTCAGTAATAAACAAAACGATCAATGTTCAGTAATAAACAAAATAAAACTTATATTCAGTATTAAACACATCTAAATATATCAATCCATCCAACTCATAAATGTTCAATAATTGAACAAATAAAATAAGAAATGTTCAAAATAAAATAAAATGTTCAATGATTGAACAAATAAAATAAAATGTTCAACAATTGAACAAATAAATAACGGGAAATTAAAAAGTATTATTAAACACAACCGAGATTCACGATAGAAAAATCAAATATGAACAAACAAAAAAACAACAAAAGCCTAACCACCATATCAAACAGTCCATGCGTCTTCCTCACGCCACCAGGACCGCCAACGTCGATTCCTCGGTCGGCACACACCGCTGCCCCGTCGATCACAACTGCCGCCATCTACATCGCTGGTGCCATTTGTACTCGTTGAGCGGCGATTGGTGCAGGTCGAGATGGTGACCGACGGCGACGGAGCTTCACGGGTTCCTGTTCGGTGAAGATCGGTGGAGGTCGATTCCTCTGTTGACGTAGAAGACTGCTTCGTCGACCACAGTGCCGCCGTTGAGCAACGACGATGACCATTGTGTCTATGGTGTAAAGGTCGGCGGCCGGCGAGGGTTGATAAGGCGTGGGTATAAAGTCGGTTCCGTCTTCATCACTTATGATACTGAACTTTGTCTCTGCCGTCGATGGTATAAAGTCGGCGGCCGGCTAGGAATGTATGACAGCGCCGGCGAGTTAGAGAGAGAGAGAGTATATTGTATATATCTTAGGGTTTATTTGAAAATGGGGAGGGGAGGTGAGGGTACGGCTTTAAAGAAGGAGAGAGGAGAGAGAGGGAGAAGGAAAGAGAGAGGAGGTGGTATAAAGTCTATCTTAGGGTTTATCGCCATTGTTCAACAAATCCGCCGCCGAACCCCTTCTTGAACGGCCTCCGTTCACTGTCAATGAATGCTCCAACGCCTCCATTCAATGTTAGTGAATGCTCCACTGCCTCCATTTACTGTTAGTGAATGCTCCGCCGACGAGCCACCGTCTTTTTGGTATTTCATTTGAATTTTTTTTAATTTATATTTTATAGGTTTTATTCTTTTCTATTGTCTAGTTATGTGTTTGGTATTTCACAATTAATCTCATGTGTATTCTTTTCTGTTTTTTAATGTTTAATTTTGATGAGACTATGAGTTTACTTGATTGAAAAAAGATTGGTATTTTATGTGTTATATTATTTTTAAATTTTAATGATGTTAATCGATGATACATGAAATAGTATAACTTGTTTTAATGGAAAGTCTTTGTGTTATACTAACGGTGTACAATAGTGATCAGTTTGATTTTGTTTTTTTATATCGTTTACTAGTGTACGCACCGTAAACAATAAATATAGTTTGAATAATCAGAATACCAGTAACTTGTTTTAATTTTGTTTTGTTTTTAGCTAATATTTAAAAAACTACTTACTGAAGATAGAAATATATTTGTAAATGTGAACATGCATCATTGAACACAGTGCTGAACATATAATATAATAAGGCTGGCAATTCCTGACCCGACACGAAACACGACTCGAACCGGACACGAAAAAAGTGACACGAACCCGAAACGGGTCAAAATCAGGTTGACCCGAAGTCGACACGAAAAAAATCAGGTCGGGTTCAGGTTGACCTGCTGACCCAATTTTGACCTGATTTGACCTGATTTTGTAAAAAAACAAAAAATCATGTTTATGGAGTTATGGCCCATTGGACACTTTTTAGCCTTTTACGATTTATGAAGCCCAAAGCCCCCTAAGCCCTGATAGATAAGGTGAAGCCGTGGAACTGTGAAAGGGTGAATTACCCTCGTCAATCGTCATTTCAGACTTCAGAGTTTCAGACGTTCCTACGTGAAGCCGCCTAACCCTTGTTCGACGCCTCCGCCGTCATTGACAAAGCCACATAGGTTTCCGGCTTGCCGCTCGTGTAGTGCTCTGTTCACGCTCCTACGGTGCTCTGCCGCTGCTCATCATCTTCACGCCTTCATCGTGGCAGGCTGGCAGGTCCCTCCCTTCTTTTCTCTCTGAAACTAAGGCAAATTCAAAGTTAAGGCTTTAAATTTTCGATTAACTTCCGCTCGTGCTCTGCATCTGTATTGGGTAATTTTATTTCTGTCAAGTTTTAACTTGTTTGATTTCTCCACCTTCAATTGCGAGATTTAGGTTCAATTTCTGTTTAATTACTTTGTGTACTCTGATTTGCTCAACAAGAGTATTATAATAGGGGTTTGTTGATGACCAAAACCCATCTTCTTAGTATCTGTATGCATAGTGACATAGTGTAGCTATCATGTTATTGTACTTAGTGACCTTGTTTTGCATCTGTATTGGGTAATTGTTGGCTGCTTTTTTAAGTATAATTAGAACTATTATTGTTGATTCTGTTAAAAAAAAAGATGTAAATAGGTAACCTACTTTGGTCCAATTAGCATTAAGTTAGCCGTGTAGGTTACCTTGTCAAAATGATGATAGACGGTAAACTTTTTGTAAATCTTTATGCAATTTGCCTTGCATTTTCACTGCACAATCATGATTGTCTAACCCATACTATATAAATGCTGAAAGGGACAAATTGAAAGTATCCGATGATATTATTAATACTGAACTATTGAAATAACATATTGGATTCTGAATATGTGATGGATTCTTGTTTATAAGTTTAATCTTGGTAATCTTAAGTGAAAATTACTATATAAATGCACATTTCTAATAGTCTAATACGTTGTATTTAACTATTAATAGTGTTAATTTATTTTAATTTCAAGGTGAACTAGAATCATGGCAACTACACAAGAAAGTAATGTCAATGAAGATTATAGTGATGATGATTTAAATGAAGACCCTTTGGAACCCAACCAATCTAATATTCCTTGTGAGAATACAAAGGTAAAAAGGAAAAGAAGACTTTCTGCTGCAATTTGGAAAGATTTTCCTATTATACCGTCAAAAGAAGGTGAACCCCTTTATTGCGAGTGCAAGAAATGTGGTAAGAGATATCTCGCCGAAAGTCATAGTGGCACTGGTAATTTACATCGTCACTTAAAAGTTTGCCTTAAAAAATCAACAAGGGATATGGGACAATTCATGGTTAGTTCTGACACAGAATCATTGATTACAACTAACTCAAATTTTAGTCAAGAGAAGTTTAGGGAGTTGTTAGTGCATGCAGTTATTAGGCATGATTTGCCATTTTCTTTTGTAGAATATGAAGGCATTAGGAATGTGCATTCGTATTTAGAACCACAAGCTGTTCATATCAGTAGAAACACCGCAAAGGCTGATATTAAAAAGATATATCAAAAGGAAATGGCTAGGCTTCGTGGTGAGTTGGTTGCATCTCCAGGTAGAATTTGTTTGACTTCCGATGCATGGACATCTATTGCGACTGATGGGTACTTAAGTTTGACTGCCCACTATATAGATAGTAATTGGGTATTACAAAAAAGGATTCTAAATTTTGCTTACTTTCCTCCGCCACATAGCGGGATTGCATTATCTGAAAAAATCATATCTTTGATCAAAACTTGGGGAATAGAGAAGAAGTTATTTTCTATTACTTTAGATAATGCTTCCGCTAATGATACTTGTGTTAGATATCTTACAGAGAATTACACATCCAACAATAATTTGCTCCTTGATGGTGTTCTATTTCATGTTCGATGTTGCGCACATATTCTTAATTTAATTGTACAAGATGGTTTAAAAGAGTTTGATTATGCAGTATATAAGATAAGAGAAAGCGTAAAGTATATCAGGGGTTCTGAAGGAAGAAAAATCAAGTTTTATCAATGTGTTTCGCAAATGTCCTTGGAAGATAATAAAGGTTTGCATCAAGATGTTCCTACCAGATGGAATTCAACGTATATTATGCTTTCAGGTATTTAAACTATTTTTTTACTTATTTCTTCGATAACTGGTTAGATTAGTTATTTAAACTATTCATTTGGTTTATGAATATTGCTTTAATAAAATGATTTATGTTATTTTTTTAGGTGCTCTTTATTATCGTAGAGCTCTTGTTCATCTTCACTTGATTGATTCGAATTTTCAAACTTGTCCAACTCCAGACGAATGGGAAAAGGTTGAAAAGATAAGTGAGTTTCTTGAAATCTTTTACGAAGCCACTAATTCTTTTTCTGGATCCCATTATCCCACGTCCAATTTGTTTTTCCCACAAGCTTTTTTGATTCAATTGACATTGGTTGAAAAACGTCAAAGTCATGATCTTTACATGAGGAAAATAGCTGAACAAATGTTTGTGAAGTTTAACAAATATTGGTCGGAGTTCAATGTTTTGTTAGCTATTGCCGTGGTGTTTGATCCTCGTTACAAGTTTACATTTCTTGAGTTTAGCTATGCAAAGCTCTATGGTGCTCGTTCTCATGAGTTATCAAATATTAAGACCACACTTTTTAGTCTTTTTGATGAGTATGTGAAGGCATCGAGTAGCAATACAACGCGTATTGGAAATATTAACGAAACTCATTCTATTGAAGGACAAGCGAAAAACAAAGTTTCATCTTTAATTCGTGAGGTAATTTTAGATTATTTATTCTATTAACATAAATTGTGTTATTTGTGTCAAATGTTATTATTCTTAATTTATTTTATCTCATATTTAGTTTAGTAATTAAGATGTTTATTGCTTTATTTCGATAGGAGTTTCGAAAGTTTAAGAGTAGCGAGAATGATGGTGTTGGTAACACTCAAAAAAGTCAATTAGAATTGTATTTGGATGAGCCTTCTATGGACGTAACCGCTGAATTTGACGTGCTTGATTTTTGGAAGTCTCAGCAATTTAGATATCTAGAACTATCTATGTTAGCTAGGGATCTTCTTTGTGTCCCCGTCTCTACTGTTGCTTCGGAATCGGCTTTTAGCCTTGGAGGTAGAATTCTCGATCAATATCGTAGTTCAATGTCACCACCTACTGTTGAAGCTTTGGTATGCTCAAGAGATTGGTTGTTTGGAGGAACAGGTAAAGTATAAAACATTTTTTATTTGTTCCATGTTTTAAGTTATTAGAATTTTATATAATTATCTTTTTTTATATGCAGTTGTGACACAAGTGAAGTTGGATGAAGTTGTCCAAAATATCATGGATTCGAATAGTTGCGTTGACGAAACTAGTGTAACGAGGTGTGAAGCTACACATTCAAGTAGTATAAATCAGTGTTAACTTTGGATAATTTCCTTTTAGATTATTTTAATTAATGGTTTGTTTACTAGTTACTTGTTAGTAACTTAGTACTTTCATAATTTGTATTGAAGTTAGTACGTTGTGTTGGTATTTGATAAATTAACTATAGCTGTATTTAACAAGTTAATAAGTGGTTTATTTACTAGTTAGTAGCGAAAATTGAAGATAAACAAGGAATTCGAAAATTTTATAATGAAAACCGTACTCGTAAACCGAATTTTAAAACCGTAATCGAAAACAATATTCGAACCCGTAATCGAAAACCGTATTCGAAAAACGTAGTCGAAACTCGAAAGTCATAATATACTCGTCGAATACATTTGGTCGAAATGGGTCGACACGAAACACGACTCGAACCCGACACGGAAAAAAGTGACACGACCCGAACCCGACACGAAAATAAATGGGTCGGAATTGGGTCGACACGAAACTGACCCGGACACGAATGACACGAACCCAGTAACACGAACCCGACCCAAATTGCCAGCCCTATAATATAAGAAAAAACAGAAAAAAACTGTTGTTTACTAGTGTACGCACCGTAAACAATAAATATAGTTTGAATAATCAAAATACCAGTAAATTGTTTTAAATTTGTTTTGTTTTTAGCTGATATTTAGAAAAACTACTACAGAGAGAAATATATTTGTAAATGTGAACATGCATCATTGAACACAATGCTGAACATATAATATAAAAAAAAACAGAAAAAACTATGGTTTAGTATTGAACATCGTGGAATTAATAATTTGCTATAATTTTTAAATTTTGTAATATAAGAGAGAGAAAAATAAGAGAGAGAAATATATTGGAAAGAGAAAAGATTGGGTTTACTATTATACCATTTTAAATAAAATAAATAAATAAATATTATTAATCTAGACCATTAGATTAAAATGTAAATAAGTGGCTATGATCGCTTCTCGCACTTTTCGCAAATAAAAGCTTTTTCGTATGAACCCTCACTTATATATATATATATATATATATATATATATATATATATATAAGTCAAACGAAAACTGTTTTTAACGACATTAGTGACTTATTAATATATAAGGGTATTTTGGTAATTTATATATTTACGATAATTCCGTCCGGGTGAGCCGTCATAATTTGTGAGGCTTGATTTTCCCGAAATAACCCTCATTAATGCGTCATTAATGATTCATTAATGAGCAATTAATGAAACATTAATGAGCCGTCAAAAAATCTTAACCATTGATTAATTTTAATCAAGGGCTAAGATTGGTTCTCGCAATTATCGTACGAAATACAATTCTTGTTTAAACTCGGTTATTAATTAAATAACACATATATATTTGGTTATATATACATTATTTTATGTTTATAGGTACGGAAATAATCAAAGATACACGTTTTCATATATATGAACATTGTTTTACTTTAATAAGAGTTAATTGTCCAGATTGTCCTTTAACTTAAGGGTTTCTGCTATTTTCGTCATTTAACTTTAAAAGTGGTACGAATCATCCTTAAACTACCATTTTCATGTCGTTTTGGTCCTTATAAATAGTTGCCGTACTTTCTCAGTTAAATCAGGGGTAGTTTGGTCATTTTACCATTTTTCTAAGTTTTTATTGATTTAAAATAATATTTAATCCTTTTTAAATAAATATATATATTCTTTCTCACCAAACCTCACTCTCGATCTCTGGTCTCCCTTGATAAGTATCGTCCCACCACCACCTCTAGCGCCGCCACCGACAACGGCCACCACCACCGCCACGCCGTCCTATGAGCACCGGCCACAACACTGAGCATCGCTTTCTCCTTAGCCTTTCTTCTCTTCACCCATTTTTCTCTTAGAACCACCACCACCATCCTCTGTGCCCCACCGTCAGCCTCCACCACCACCATCCTGAGCACGCCACCGCCGTCACGACCAACAATTCCTCCGTAATCGAATATCCGAGCAAGCTACCACCTGCCTCTCTAATCTCTCTCTATCGCACTTCAAGAAACCTTAGCAGCCACCATCGATGCAAGATCTGCACCACCGTCATCTTCATTCCGTCCAGATCCAGCTTCAAGATTCAAGATCAAGATTTGCGGTGGTTATTTGGTGATTAGGGGTGTTCATTAATTGGTTTCACCCGAAAATCCACCCGATCCATATATGTTTGGATTAATTGGTTATGGGCTAATTGGATTTGGATCGGATATTTGGATACACCCGAATATTTGATCGGATTATGGTTTGGATTTGGATTTTAAGCTTTCCTTTTGGGGCCCGACCGAATACCCGAATAAACAAAGAGATTGCTATATATATATATATATATATATATATATATATATATATAATTGTCTTGAAATAATTTATTTCATTTGAGTTTGAGTTTGTTTATGAACTACTGAATGTAATAGTAATTCCTTAAAAGCATTTGCAAGTAAACAAAAGTCAAGTACCCATGTTTTTTAATATTATAATGATATAATGCTTTTGCACATTGCTTGATAATTTTGGACATAATATATTAATATGGTTATTTAAATTTGGTGATCTTGTAGTCAAGTGCTAAGTGTGAGTGACTAATGGTAAGTCTTATATGTGTTTTTTGAGCAAATTTCTTATTTGGTTTTACGGGGCCCGAACCAATTAACCCGATGGTTATTCGGTTGGATTGGTTTGGTTTATAATACTTTTGGTTTGGATTATGGCCGGTTATTTTTTTCTCTAAAATCCAATTAAACTGAACCGATTAAATCCATAAAACCGAAAACCGACCGATTGAACACCCCTATTGGTGATAGTGTTTTCCGATCAAGAACAACCCTAATCAAGAAAACCCTAAGAGAAACGTGGTGGTGGGTTGGTGTCCGGCGGTGGTGGCAACGGAGATTGATCAAGAAAACCCTAATCATCTGTCGTCGTCGTCTCTCTCTCTCTCTCTCTCTCTCTGAGGGGTTGTGTGGTGTTCTTGAATAATGGCAGAAAACCCTAATTCCTTTTCTTGTTCTTTAGATCTGGATTTTTTCTATCTGTTTGTTTTTTTTGTTTGAAAATTAGAAAAAATTCAGTTCAGGAATTTAACCAAATCAGAGACTGAATTTTGTGGGTGTGTGTGTTCCGATGAACAAACTGTGGTGGTGGTGGGTTACGGTGGAAGTGGTTGCTGGTGGTGGTGGGTGGTGGTGGTAGTGGGTGGTGGTTTCTAGTTGACGGAATGAGAGAGAAAAAGAAAGAGATGACTTTGACTTTTAACTTTGACTTGGAACTTTGACAGAGTTGACTTTGACTTAATTACTAATTAATTTATAACATGAGTAAAAATAAAAAATAAAATATAAATACAAGGGTAAAATGGTCATTTTACATATTTTAACGGAAAAAGTTAACGGAATCTGTTAATAAGGACCAAAACGGCATGAAAATGACAGTTTAAGAACGATTTGTACCATTTTTAAAGTTAAAAGACGAAAATGGTAGAAACCAATAAGTTAAAGGACCATTTGAACAATTAACTCACTTTAATAATGATACAACTATTGCTAGTTGACAACTATATACAAAATAATCATCGTAAGCAGGAAGTCTCAATTTATGATATGGTTGATTATAAGTCACATTTTGACCACATTAATAAAAATGATATATTATTGGCTTTTATTTATAGGCCAAATTAATACTAATTAAGTTGTGATTACATCCAATTAGTTACTTTCAAAATTGTTTGCATTTTCTTGTTTTCATTTTCGTTCTACTGGATTATTTTATACATAACCAGTTATATATAATTTAATTAGAGTGTCCTATATGCCAATTTCTGCTTAGTATTCCAAAAAGATATGAAATAATAAACGATCGAAGCATTAATGACATCAAATTGTTCGAGTATAAATTAAATAAACTTGGACCACCTTTTTGAGTTGCTGTATTATTATTATCATCGGAAGGGGAGGGACCATATATATATTTAATCTAGGAAAAAGAGGATAAATATATTATCGGTAGTTTTTTCTTACATATTTATTTAAATTCATCAACAACAAAAAAATAAAAATAGAAAAATTGTTATCTCGATGAAGGGAGGGACCAATTAAATTTAGGAAAACGGATAAATGTTACACTATATATACAGTATACTTGTAGATCTCTATTTTGGGACCATATAAAGTTGGGGGAAACGATCGACTAGATGTTTTATTGTAGTTTTACATATTTAATCATAGGATCCAACGTTATTAGGGCACAAGGCGTGGATTGTTATACAACCAACTAGCCAAAAAAAATCTCGTAATGATCGTTAGACGATTGCGGCAACTTGTGACGATGCTCTGTATTCCGAAGATAACGAGTGTTATACATTTATTATTTCCCCCACCAATTATGTGTTAGATACATAATTTTGTGTATACCTGGTGATAGTAGTGGTAAGTGTGATGATTATAGGTGGTTAGTAATACTGACATGACGGTTAGTGATATTGATGACTGTGAATGCTCTTAGTTTACCTCGATGGGTAGGTGTAGGAAGAAGATCATATTAAATTGATCTACAAATATATATAATATGTATTTTCCAAGTAGGGTATAAAATTGTATCAGACTTGGTAAGTAATTTGATCAATCATTAATAAAAAATGTTTTCAAAATACACACGCATATAACGATCTTCATGACTTACTTTTTCTATTTATGCAATGTTTTAATGACAAGATGAGAAGATTATAACATGAAAACTTTTCGCTATCTTATTATTAGACCGTTAAATTAAAAAATACTTAATAAAACGATGTACTATGTTTCTTCTTTTTATAAAAGATAGCATTGTCGCATACATGGATAGTTATAATATGGCAATCAGCTGCACCAAACTAGAAAACTACCTACAAAAACACCTCCGGCACGCATATACATTTGAGAGATAACTTGAGATGAGTAGGTAGGTGGTGGTTGGAGTTTGGTGATGATAGTGAGAGCTGGTGGACTAAACAAATATGGTTTCGATCGGTGTAAGGATTTGTTTGATCTAACCTGTCACAACAAGATTTTGATTGTGGTGGATTTAACAGATCTAGCGGAGATGTGTGAGACAAAGATGCCATGAAGAGAGAGTGTGAGATTTTATTTTTTAGATTTCATAAAAAAGTGTAAAAATTAACTAAATATTTTAAATGAATTTAAATTAAGATAAATGGCTACATAATAGAAATAAATGTAATTTGTTTTTTTTATTAAAAAGATAAGAGTATTTGTTATTTTAAATCTACCGATATAAATATGTAATAAGTCGGGATTAAAAGAAGCCAAATCCATAAATTGACTTAAACTACATGAACAAATAGTGTAATATATTTACTCTAGTATTTAGGGTGTGAAATCGAGCATAAACCCTAAATTGAACTTGATAAAACAATTTGAGGAAACGCAAACCAAAGCTGCAACTCTAAAATCTTTTAAGCAGATCTCAATGAAATCCAAGGTTCTAAAAAACGCGCCATGGCGGCGCCAAGGCCCGAGGCGCGACTCCGACGTTAAGAAACAGTCCTTGGCGGCGGGGTTAGGCGTGGCGTAAGACAAGACGGCATAAGCCGCGCTTTTACGCGCCAAATGGCGAGTTTTTTATAGCGTGGCGTGCAAAATATATATTTTTTTATTTTTTTTAAAAATTTTTTATATACATTTTGCGATCGCGTGTATTGAACTTCTTTAAATTTGTATTTTGTATTTTGTATATGTTACGTTGCTCCTAATTTGTGCAACTTTGTGTAATTTGTAAATAAATATTGATAAATTGGCTATAAATATTTATAAAATATATATAAAATTGCCGCCTTAAGTGCCGTCTTAAAAAACGCCATAACTCGCCATGGCTCCTAAAACTTGAGGCTTGACCTCGCCGCCACGCCACGCCTTACGTTATTTAGAACCTTGATGAAATCTAATCATTTAAGCAAATCTCAATGAAGCCTGATCAACCCTTTTCTAATCTCGTTATATCTCAAATTTTGCTTAAGAGAGGATAGCTATATGTATCCCTTGAGTGGATGGGCGGAAATATTGAAGTAGGTTGCTAGAGATGTCAAATCTTGATGAAGTCTAATCGCCCCTTCAAAGTTGTTAATCATTGGAAGTTAAACAAAAGGATAAAGTGCAATTTTTATGTACCAATATCCTATGGTGATGAGTTCAAGTCCCGTTGCGAACAAAAATTGTATATTTAAGAGAAGATTATTGTGTATGTTTTACCGTTAAAAAAATAATAAAGTGCAATTTTTATGTCATAATAAAACTTGAAAACTAAACTGAAAATTGATTTTATTTCGAACTACTTTTTTTTACCCGTCAACATACATGTCATTATATGTTTGGTACATTAAATTATAAGTTTTAAAATTTTGATACTTTAAATGATTATTTTTCAAGTTAATAGTTAATACTCGAAAGTAAACCGTAATTTAAAGATATAGTTAAATAATATAAACTAATTTATAGTTAAATATCTAGTAAACCAAAATATAGTGAGATCCTATAAACTAAGTCGATCCGATTAAATACCGTATCAAAGATAGAGAGTATTCTAAACTTGGTAATTTAAAATAGGATTTAGTTCATGAATATATATCCAACTTGTCATCTTTTTTTATTGCGTGTATCAAACTTTTAAATTACCATTTAATGTACTGGACTCCCAAAAATTACCATTTTATGTATTATGTAACCCGAATAACAAGTTGCAGGTTATTTTTTGATTTTTGATTTATTTTCTATACCAATTATTAATATTTTTAATATTGTTATTATTATTTTTATATATAAATTTAAGATGAAGATGAAGTAGTTACCTGATGAAAACCAAATAAGAACAACATAATCCATATGAAAAAACCAAATAAGAACGACACAATCAGAAAGCACATCAAGAACAAATTGATGGAATAATTGATGATAGTAGAATAAAACTTAAATTTGTTCGAGTTGTTAGCCCAGATCTACAAAACGTGGAACCAAACAATAAAACTTGTAAAATCCCTAAACCGGTTGTAGAAGAAAACCTAGATCTGCAAACTGTCGAATTAAACCGAAAATCAAGAAACTTAAGAAGAAAAAGCGAACAATCAGACTTGTAATATCGATAATGAACAATCGACAAAGACGTAATCGCATAAGAGAAATCGAACAATCATACCTTTGAACCCTTGAACACTATATCGAAAAAGACGTAATCGAAACCTGTTCAAATCGATGGTGAATCGACTTCAATCGAAAACTTTGAACCCTAAATCGAAATCGAAACCTTTGAACCCTAAATCGAAATTAAAACCTTTGAACCCTAAATGAAACCTTCAATTAAAAAAGATGAAATCGCAACTTGTTCAATCGGTGGTGTAATGTGTCTGAACAATCGACTTCAATCGATGGTTTGATTTTGTTTGAACAGCCGAAAAAGATGAAATGAATCGCAGATTAAGACGGATGAAGATGAAGGCGAACAAGATCATATGAAGATGAAGATCTGTTCAAACAATTTTATTTTTTATAAATTTTAAATCATGAAAATCCATATCATGTGCTATGTCACGTGACATCAGCAAAACCAATGACATGTCATCTTGTAACCTGTTATAACAGGTTTGATACATAAAATGGTAAATTTGAAAAATTTAATAAATTAAATGGTAAGTTTGAAAGTTAGTAAAAAAAATAGGAAAAAATTACAAATTAAAATAGTTGAGTCACGAATCAACCAAAATTTTTAATAACAAGTTAAATATATATCTATAAACTAAACTCTTTAGAAACTATGATTCACTTTTTATACTTTAAGATAATATTAAATTTAGTTGATCAGATTTAGGGTAGTGAATATATTTTATCCTAATAATCACGTTTCGAGAGTAAATATTTGGACAAAATTGAGTTGCGTGGCCAGGAGAGATATTACAAATGCTTGGGTCCCACTTGCCCGCCTAGCTACTTTGTCACATTTCTCACTCACCCCCTCCTTCCTGCTCTTTTATTTTTTGAATGTTCAAAATCACGAACGCAGACACACACACACACACACACACACATACTCTCTCTCTCTCTCTCTCTCTCTCTCTCTCTCACACACACACACACACGCGTACTCTCTCTGTAGTACAGATTGTTAACATAACGTTCAATCGAAGCCGCCATTAATGTACAAGCTTCTTTCTGTAAACTTACATTTTGTCCATTATTCTAGGTTCATTATTCTGCTAACCGAGATTTTGCGTATCTGTATGTCTTGCCTGATGTAGCTGGAACTAAGTGCATCGCGGTGATGATGATATGAGCTGAAACTGTGGAATTTTCCTTCTTGTGTTTTTTCCTTTTCGATCTACTGAAGTTTTTCTTCGAATTTTCGTGCTGTGTTCCTTCTTTGTATCGTTTCAAAAAGAAACTTAAAAAAGTATACGGGGCTGAAAATGGAGAGGGATAAGCGGAAAAGGTCAAAGACACCTTGCCTTTTTGGAGGTCCGTCTCTCTCTCTCTCTCTCTCTCTCAGTCAACTAGTTTCGCTTGGTTGATGAGAAAATTGGCCAGTTAAATTGGGAGCTACATTGTGAGAATTTGTTTCAAATCGAAGTGATATTTGCTTATTATTAGGTAAATTCGACGATTATTCTACTCCAGTTGACGATGAAATTGATTGAGTGAAAAAAATGGGGAATTTTATCTTTCGTGGATGCTAAATAATTGAGCTGAACCTCTCTCTCTAGTGGTTTTTTTTTCCCGTCTATTTATTTTTATTTATTCGACTCCTTTCGTTTTTATGTTGTGGAAATTCAGTTTCGCATGTTAGGACAAAATTGAAACCCTACTCCTGTCTCTGCTACCACGATTTTTATTTATATATTTCGAAGTCTTTTGTATCAGCATGCTTGAATTGTGTTTGATTCCTGATATTGTTGTTATATTTTGTTTCTTATGTGAGTTCACAATGAGCTGCTGAGTGCTAGGGTCGTCTGTAGAGTCGGTTTCCTGTGGTAGTGGTGTAATCGCTATTTTTTCCCCTTGTACTAGTTCTTGAGGTATGATGATGCTGGATATGGTGCTCTGAAGACCATTCCGGGCTTGGGCTTTGATAAATTATTAGTGAAAGATTCTAACTTAAACTAAACTACTTTGTTTGACCTACTTTTCTAGTTAAATATGTGTTCAATCTGTGTTATTTGGTGATAATTTGCTATTTTCCTTCATCTGATAATTCATTTTGAATTGTGCGTTTGATCAAACATCAAAAAACTTTTTACAGGGAATGGAGATAATCTGAACCGTAAAGCTGTTCAACCCAGGTCACCAAGTGATGGTTTCACCTATCAAAAAATGGTGTGTTACAAAGCTTTATGACTTTATATCGCCATGTTCTTATACAGATTCACTAGTTCAGGGACTAAATTTTGGCAATATAAGCAACTTATGAATCTCATCATATTCTACTTTCTATGCTCGTTTCTATATAAGAAAAATTAAGTGTTACTAATTCAGTATGGTGATTGCAGTTCGGGTTTGAAGCTGGGCAAACTTCCTCCAAACAAGCTTACGGGACACCCATGAAGACATTGTTAGCCAAAGAAATGTTGAATGAAACTTTAGCCAAAAAGCGGTCTCCAAGCCTTATAGCGAAGTTGATGGGTCTAGATGGACTGCCATCTCCACAGCCTATTCACAGGCAACAAAAAAAGTTGTCAGACAACTCCCAAAAGAATACTCCCAAAAGGATTGAAAAGCCATTTAGCCATCAGTTAGTTAAGAAGACAACAAAGGAACAACAGCATTTCAAAGATGTATATGAAGATCCAGAAGCATCACATGTTGGAAATCAACTTTATTCACCACCATCCATTGCAAGGAGATCAACGAAACTGGAATTTGGATACATCAACGAAAGATGTGATGAAATGCTTAGGGAGTCCACCGCAATTAAAACCAAATTTGAAAGGGTAGACTCCAACTCAGATTTGATGTTGAGTTTTCTGCATAAGGATCAGCAAGATGTCCCCTTTGTTTCTCTATGCAACCAGATAACTGTTTTAAAACCATCAAATGCTGTCCGTCATGGATCCCATGGCAAAGGCTCTAAAGAAGAGAAAGAAACAGTCAACTATCGTCTTCCTATTTCTCATAATAGAAATGATAATAGATACTCAGGCTACTCCTGTCACAGTAATAATAACTCTCGTAGATCATCTAGATATCAGTTAGAAAGGCAAGATTCAAATGCCATTTCTCCAACAAGAATTGTAGTCCTGAAGCCAAATGTTGCAAAGAGCTACAATGATAGAATATTCCTTCATTCTCCAGATGAATCAGAACTTTTTATGTTTAAGGGGCCACCAAGTGAAGTCAGGTCTTCCAGGCACAAGTCCAAAGAAGCTAGAGAGATTGCTAGGAGGATTACCAGTCAAATGAAAGAGGGTTTTGAAAGTGGGCATTTTGACCTATTTGATTCCGGTTTTAGAGAATATGCAAGTGTATCTGCTAGTGAATCAGAAATGATCACAGTTCCTTCCCGAAATTCCTTTAACCGAAGTGATAGGCCCAAGCGTTCACCCTCTAATATGTCTGAATCTGCAGTGATTACGGAGGCAAAAAAGAGAATGTCACAAAGGTGGAAGACTCACGGATATAAAGATGTGGGGATGGTTGGTAAGGGCAGTACACTTGAAGAAATGCTTTCTGTTCCTACCAGTGAAACAAGACATGGCAAAACTGGATATGTGGCGGGCCCAGTCAATGAAGAATATGGTTGGAGAGATGGATATCTCAGAAGACCATCACGATCAAGATCTCTTCCTCCCTCTTCTCACAACCGCAGTCATAGAATGAGCAACTATCATGAAGCTCATGCTGATGAAAAGATTATGGTACATAATGAGCCCTTCCATCAAGGTCAAAGTAAGGGAATGAAGGGTAAATATAGCCACCCAGAAGATGTACGATCTAAAAATTTAAGATACAGTAAAAGATGTCAATCCTCCCAACATTGCAGTCCCTGTAGTCCTGTTTTTGATGAAATTTTACCAACAGTTGCTTACTTTGAGAAAGAGGATCCTGCTGAACAAGTGTTGCCAATATCTGATGATCATGATGCTACTGCAAATGCAGCTTCTGTTATTGATGTGATCATGGTATCTTCTGAATTTTCCAGTGAGCTGAATGTGTGCACTCCCGAAGACGCAGATTCCTCTGCTGTTGATGAAGATAGCTTGAACTCACAGGTTTGTTTATACTGCTATGAATCTGAACTTGTAATGCCGTACTACCTGTTATTTTCATTAAAGTTCCTTTTTTTGGGTACACCAGAACACACACAACTCCATTCAAGTTCATAAATACAAATTATAGGAACAAAATGTAATTTCAGTTGATATCTTGGTTGAAATTGTGAAGCTAGCGGTAGTGATGCAAGTGTTCTCCACGGACCATGGGTCCATGGTTACGTTCTTCACTAGAGTTAGGTGTCAAATTTCATCATATAATTATTTAAATCATTTAAACCTTTCTAGAAGCTGCAGTAGCCTCTTTATAGAGGTATCAACATATGCATTCACACTGATTAAAACACCAAATTTAGTCTATGCTATATTGCTATGTATCATAAAAGCTAGTTTTCATAACCTAGTCACACCATTAATGTTGCTTATATATGCAAATCAACTAGTTTTTATTTGTAATTCAAGAAGTTAAGACACTTCTTTGTGTCGTAGGAATCATCGACTGCAGACTCACAGGGTACTGCTTCCACTCATTTGTCTGGACCCGAGCCTGGATCTTCTGAAGGCTCCAAAGAGTTTAACCAACATGGTCAAACTTCAGTGTTGGAAGTTCCTTCTACAGAAGATGTATCATCTGGTTCAGATTGCTTTGAGAGAGTCAGTTCTCAACTAAATGGTAACTACTAATCTATTCACTTTTTGTGGTTTTAGAACTAGTTGAAATTACCTGATGTATTTTATGTTAAGGGGTGTTTCGGATTTGTTGAAGGGGATCCTATGATATGAATAATCAGAATCAACAATTAGCTGTAAGGAAATGTTCTGTAGGAAATAGTGTTTGGATCTCGTTCTGTTGTTTGGAATTGTAATATATAGATAATCAAATGTTTGATATTTTGGCAAAATTTTCATATATAATGAGATATTAGGTAAAATGTCAAAGATGACATTTTAGGGTGGAAAAAGAACGTAAGTTTTGTTGCAATTGATTTGAAACTGATTATGCTACACAGATTAATCATTAATGGATGCTTAAGCAATATGATAATCAGAAGCAAAGTATTATCTTAACATTGAAAAATGAGTATTGTAGTATGCCAATTTCATGTTGCCATAATCAGATAATCAGTTCCAAAATGCAAAGCCAAACATCCCCTAATTAGTATTGATGTAGAGAAAAACTTTGTCACAATAATAAACTCTCCTTCCAAACTGTTTGTTTGATTGGATTCCTCCCTTAAACTCCTGTATCATTTTCTTTGCTTTTGTTATTTTAAAAAGTGTATTGTCCCTCCACTTTTGCAGAGCTGAGGAAACAACTTCATTTGCTGAAAATGGAGTCAGGGTCAACTTACGATAGCCCAAATGATGAAGACATCGAAAGATCATCATCCTTTGCGGTTTCCGAGTCAGAAAACTGGGAATCTACGTACTTAACAGATATCCTACAAAACTCCGGTTTGTATGATCATGACCCATACACATTCATGACTACATGGTATTCTGTAGATTCTCCAATAGACCCATGCTTGTTTGATCATCTTGAAAAGAAGTACGCCCAAGATCCAACCGTCTCAAGATCTGAAAGACGCCTATATCATGATCGTGTAAACGAAGCAATGTTTGTTCTTTTCAAGACTATGGTATCATGCTCATGGGTCGATCCTGGTAAAAGAGGAATCCAGATGACATTGACTGAAATGGGGTTTGAAGATCAGCTTCAGAAGTTGCTTGCTAAGCAAGAAAAGGAAGGAGAAGAGGAGGAATGTGAGGATATATCTATTGACAAGGATCTGGAGTGGTTTGAAGCGGTAAGTGAAATGGATGTTGTAGGTAAGCAAATTGCAGAGGTGTTGGTTAATGAGTTGGTACTGGAAATTGTAAGTGGATACTAGTAGAAGTGGTTTAAGTGTAGGTTTTAGGCAATAGCACCTTGAAAACAAATAATGGGAAGGAAAAAGAACACGAAATCAGACGAATTAGAAACCAAGTTTAGGTGATGACACATGTTGATGGATGTTTTGTGAAAAAAAGGAATGAAATCAGTCTGATTGTAAAATGCTATTTTGGGTTAGAAATGGAATGATAGCTGTTGTTGGTGGAGGTAAAGAAGCGTTGAATTTAAGTTGGTTTTATGTCTATCATATATGTTGTTGACCCAAATTTTAATGCCAACTTGCATTCATACCTATTCGTTCTTCATAAGGTAAATGGTGTGTTCTTTTGTTTTGGTTAAATGTGGCCAATTTTTTCTTTTTTGGGTCCGGGTGTTTGGGATCGTGTTTGCAAACTGATTAAATTTTTTCTTTTAAATAGTATAATACTACATGGTCTTGGGATAATTTATTTTTATTGATTATCTCGTCACTTATGTTTCGAATGGTTATATGATCATGATAATTTTATTTAGTAAAACGTCAACCTTGTAATAAAGTAGAAGTTGTTTATTTTTATAAATTCATCCATAAAATCATCAATAATATTCATTTCCGAAAAATCAACTCTTTTATATCGATCCTGTAGTACGTATTCTCAGTTGTGAAGTGTATTTATAGGAGAGGGCAAAGGAAAGTTTAGGGGAAAGGATAAATAGCATGAAAGATAAACAACAATCCGACCTTAGCTCAGTTGGTAGAGCGGAGGACTGTAGTGGGTTCCATCTCAAAGCCATCCTTAGGTCGCTGGTTCGAATCCGGCAGGTCGGATATTTTCAATTTTTATAACAATGAAGGAGTGCAAAATAAAACATTTCGAAAATTGAGATGCAAGATAATTAATTATTAGCTGGATTTATTTGTATTTGTTGTGGATATATTTAGAGACCAAAACTAACGTTGGCAAGGCAGGCCCATCTAAACCTCAAATACTGTTGTCCCTTTAATTTCAAATGACTTTAATTGTTTTACTTTTTGTAACTATTTAATCTACTTATTTATAAAAATTATTTAATTTAGCGTTGGATGAGAAGACGGGATTATATATAACTAATATATATATATAATAACTGTGGATAATATATATACAAAAAACCACAACTATTTCAATACATTGACGTCCGATTTACTATTTTTTTTATATGTAGTTTTTTTTTGGTTTTAATTCTATCATAGTCTCAATGTTAGTTTGTTATTGTTAGTTAAATTACTAAATTAAGTTATTAAGCCTATATTTTTTTTTTCCTTTTATCTTTCTAAACTACACGACATTTTAGTTGTTATTTAACCAAATAGATTCTTATAATAAAAAATTGTTTTCTTAGGAATATAATAATTGATGTTTTATGATAGTTTATTTGTTCTTCTTAACACCTTATCTGGGTATAAGAGTTTTTATGGTCTGGTTAGCCTAAATGCCTGTCTAGGGGCCGCTTTAGGTCAGTGTCATCAAGTCTGAGTTGCAAACTTGCACAACTGGGAGTCTGTTAGGATTATGTGCATAGTTAGCGAACTCGTGATGTCACGTCCAATGCCATAGGACAATCAAGGGTCACATCTGTGAGTGCATGTAATTCGAGTAGTTATGCAACCATACTCGGAGAGGGAAAATTTATTATAGTTATAATAAATCAGATAATAAGTCTAGGTTTTGGCTTATTGAGTGAGGATCTGATTAAACCCAGATAATTAATTAATAGTATATGTGTATATATTTATTAGTGAAATATATATATATATATATATATATATATATATATATATATATATATATATATATATATATATAGTTGACTTCAAGTAAAAAAAATATTGAAGTACTAAATGTAAGAAGGAAAAAGAGCTTAACACGTGGCAAAGTTGTTTAAGGGTAGAATAGGTATCAAATTTAATTCTCTCCCCCACGTTCAAACAGATTTGAAATATCGACCAGATGAGTACCACCGCCGTCGATCGACCAGGCTGAGCACCACCTTCTCCGTGCCATTCAATAGCGACACCTTCTTCCATCTCCGCATAACACGTCGCCGGATGCCATCTCTGCAACATACGCCGCCCTAGATTTGAAATTTCGAGGGTTTTTGGTCCGATTTTTGACCTTTTTCCTCCGCCGCCGCTGGCTTTGATAAGACGCCGACGCCTGAAAACCTTCGAGATCCCGTCGATGCACAAGCGTTATGTCTTCTCCGGTCATTTCTTCCTTCTCCGTTCCTAGATCTGAAGGGCGTTGATGCACACAGTCGCCCCCACCATCGCCGGCGAAGACCACCGTCACCTGGAATATCGCGCCACCCGACTAGTGCATCAGTTTTTACACAAATATGCATATATTGCGTTTGTGCATCAAAATGTTGTACTGTATGCATCAAATGTATTATGTGAATCCATATTCTTCATTATGTGCATTAAAATGTTATACTTTATGCATCAAAGTATTATGTGAATCAAAAGATTTTGTATTTTGTGCATCTGTGAATTTGACTGTTGTGGTAGTCGACGTTTTAGGGTTTCAGTTAGAGGGAGGAGAGAGATAACTGTTTCATGTTGATTTGTCCTTTTTACCCTTTTCATTTTTTTAATTCCGAATTTATATGGTTCTGTTGACTTTTTTTGTTGACTGGGGGAGAGATCCTATGGTTGAGATTTCTCCTTACATTTAGTACCATTTTCTATTTTGTAGTATAACCTAACCCTATATATATATATATATATATATATATATATATATATATATATATATATAATATATATATATATATATATATAAGAAGATTAATTAATGTATATATTCAAATTAATGATTTAAAGTTATTAAATCATTACGTATATTTGGATATGAGATATTATTATTTGTTATTTCTTTTATATATATTATATATATATTATTTATGGCCGAAAATTATAATAAAAATTAATAAAAGGGTCTTGCTTGTTGACTAAGTTATACCATAATTAGATAGGCTATCTAAATTAAGTATATATATGGATCAATTCTTAAGGTTTAAAGGATTATCATTCTAACCTAATCACAAGTTAAACAAGCCACTAAAAATTGTCCTCCCCTCTTCCTCTCTTGTGTTTTACGGGCAAGACAAAGAAACCAAAACCAAATTTCAGTTTTTTGGTGTTGACCGATTTTCGCACAACGCATACACCTTTCGAGGATTCGTTCGTTGATCGTGATTGCAAGTTCCGGCTAAAAGGATCTCGTTTTGCATCATTACGGGTGGATTATTACTTGAGCAATCTAGGTATTGATTTCTTGATCTTTATTCTTGTTCTTGTTTATTTATCTGATTATTAAAGTTTGATTGGATCACCGAAAGATCCTACCCTCTCGGGTTTTGAGGGGTGTGTTTATTCCAGTTCCGCTTCAAGGAATAAACCAGTGGGCTTCGGATCGGGTCACGAACCAGTTTGTGTTCGTGTAACGGTTCGTGTCATGTAAAACTCTTCATATATATATATATATATATATATATATATATATATATATATATATATATATATATATATATATATATATATATATAGGGGAGGGTTCTTGTAAGATGTAAATTATTGTAAGATGTGTAAGATGCGATCTAGACCATTCATTTTTCATCGGATCTTCAAATTATAGCAGGTTTTTATTTCTTAAATTAATTTAATAAAAATGGCAGTTAAGGGTATTTTTGACTTTTTATAACTCCCTAAAATTAAGCAGTTGCCAATTTTACATTTACATCCTCTACACCAAACGTAAATCTATTTAAAAATTTGATGAAAATTCTCACCAACTTAATAAAAGAGAATATTCATCTGAAAAAAGAATTCTCAAAAAATATAAAAGCTTTTTAGCACTAACAAGAGCCTTTAATCACTGTTCATCTTTTCGCCACAACTTTTAGTCACAAATAAGAAGCAATTTTAGAATTGATGTATAAAAAAAGGTTTAGTTCCTAAAAGTACATCGAAGTTGACACCTTTTGCTATTGTGTATACTCATCTTTCATTACTCCTATTTAATACACCGAACTCTTCAAAACTACCGTTTAATACATTGGCTTACCTGCTAAGCAGGTAACCAGTATTTTCTTCAATTTTCAATTTTTTTATTTGCTACCTAATGTGCCACATCACTAATTATTGCCACCTCATGTGTTCTTTGTTCTTATCTTCTCTTCTTCAAGAATTCATCAGATTAACACACATTCAAGAACAAAGAACAGATTATCTTCTTCAAGAACATATTCTTCAACAACATATTCATCAGATTAACACACATAAACAACCGAATGGCAGATCCAAAATCAAAGAGCAGATCGAAGAATATATTCATCTGATTTAAACACGTAAATAGAATTAAACAGAAATCGAATTAAACAATCCTATGAAGAAACAGAAATCCATCGATGAACTAACCCTAAATCTGGAACCACTCTAAATCTTGTAACCATCAATGAAGAAACAGAAATCGTATGAAGAACATGAATCATAATCCAAAATCTTGTAACCAAAATCTGGAACCACTCTAAATCTTGTAACCAAATTCTAAATCCAAAACTTGTAACCAAAATCTAAAACCAGATCTGTTAAGAAAACCAAAACCCTAATTCTGTACTTACCTTTAAATGGAGAAACGATGAAGATGAAGCAAGATGTAGGCGGTGGTGGTTCGATGAACAGATCCAAGCAAGATGAAACAGATCTGTGTGTTTGGTTCGATGAACATGTTTCAGATTCTGCTTCACACACTCAAAGTGAAAAGCCCTGATTCAAACTAAGCCATCGATGACTCAGGAGGCACCACCATCGACGACTTCAAACTAAGCCCTGATTCAAGAGGCACCACCATCGACGACTTCATCTGCTACCCATCGATGTTCCAGATCAAAATAGAGAAGAACCCTAGTTGTCGATGGAGCTCTGATAGAGATCGATCCAGCGATGGAGCTCTGATGAAACTCTGAAGATGAAGCAAAACCATGAAGGGAGATCGATACCTTAAATCGATGAGGCTCTGATGGAGATCGATACCCTCGATGAAGTCGAAACCCACGTTTGTAGCCCTCTCTCTCTCTCTCTCGATGAAGATCGCACCAGATGAAAGAAACCAAGAAAATCAATGTTTATTATTATTATTATTATTATTATTATTATTATTATTATTATTATTATTATTATTATTATTATTATTATTATTACACATCATCACTCAAAACATATGCCACATCATCAAAACCGGATCCACATCACCCTTAACCTGCTATCACAGGTTAAGATGCATTAAACGGTAGTTTTGAAGAGTTCGGTGTATTAAATGGGAGTAATGAAAGATGGGTATACACAATAGCAAAAAGTGTCAACTTCGATGTACTTTTAGAAACTAAACCCTATAAAAAATACAAAAACGATTAACTCATACTCCGATAATAAACAATAATCATCAAAATCAATAATCATAATCTTATTGAACTAATAATGATGATCACATCCAACCAACTTCTAATTGAACCAAGAATGATGAACTAAAACAAAAGCTGATGAAAATATGTTCATATGCATATAAGGCATAACAATACAGTGAAACTGATAGAAAATCCTAACTCTTCATGATTGATGAAACAATAAATTGATGAACAAATCTTGATGATTGAGAACTCTAACTCTTACTTGATGAATTAACATCGAGATTTCTACCAAAAAAAAATACAAAAACCTGATATGGAAACCTTCGACTGAAAGATCAACCGAAAAGCTTGTTTCATCCTTGTTCAGATCGGAAATAGAGGGTCGGTGGTGGTGAGCGCAGAGGGTCGGTGGTAGTAAGCGTGGTTTATGGTTGCACATATGATGACGTCGCAACAGAGGGCGGTGGTGGTGAGCGACTCTAGAATTGCTCCGACGACATTAGCGACTTTGAGGGCGGCGATGATGAAGGTCGGACAATGCAAGAATAGTGGTAGCCTAGGACTGCTCGGCGACAAAATTAATGGAGGAGGAGCGGTGGTAGGTTGCTCGGCGGTGGTGGTTTAGAGTTTCAGAGCGGCGGCGGCGGTGTTTAGGGTTACACAGGGGCTAGGTTTGCACTCAGCGTTGGTTAGGGTTACAGAGCGGCGCAGCGGTGGTTTATGGTTACAGATCGGCGGTGACTGTGTCTAGGGTGTGCTTGGCGGTGGCGGATTGGTGGTTTAGGGTTACAGATCGGGATTACGTTTGCAGGCAGGGTGGTGGGTGGCTGTCGTGAAATGACGCAGGGGAGAGGGGGTGGAATATATTAAAGGCAGTAATTAATATAATTAAGGAAAATAGAAAAATATATATACATTGCCTATAATACCCTTACCCCATGTATGCCACATGTCATTCTCTCCTTACATCTTATACATCTTATTTTATTTTGCATCTTATTTGATCCCAACTCTCTCTCTCTCTCTCTCTCTCTCTCTCTATATATATATATATATATATATATATATATATATATATATATATATATATATATATATATAACACTAGAAAAGTGTTTTGGTATGACCATCACACTTAATACTTTAATAGTGCAACTAAAATTTTATTAGAAATACAAACTACTAGCAAGAAGCTAGCAACCAACTGTACATAATAGGCAACAAAAATAACAAACAAAACCACCAGAATTACAACTTAAACATGTAACACATAGGCAACACCAACTGAAGCTAAAACAGACTTATATGAGAAAGACACCAATCAACCCATTTGCTTGCCAGACGTTCCCTTGTTGCACGATGCTTTAGCCAGAAGAAGGAGAAGGCTTGAATCTGACTGCTGACTACCAACTCCCTGCTCGGTAATGAAGGTGAAAAAACCAACTCATTTCTACATTTCCAAATGCACCATAGATAAGTGTATGCCATGAATGCTTGAAGTGATTTACCACTTAGCTCTAGCGAAAAACCCCATTCAAGAGACTGTTAAGATCTTTTACTTGCTTACCTTCGAGACCCCACCAACGAGTCCCAAAACACATCTACTGTAAGAACATTGCGTGAAATGTAATCTTCTGATTTATCAGCATTACCATAAAGGGGACATGACAACGATAAAAGGATCACACCTCTCTTCTGCAAGTTGACTTTAGTAGGGAGACGATAATTAGCTATTTTTCACGCGTTCATACATATTTCAGGGGTACTCACTTGTTCCAATATTACTGAAAACAACCCACCTTGTTTAGGTAGAAGTCATCGTAAGCTTTTCTCGGAGATTAATTAGTAATTTCAGACTGCTAAAATTTTAAAGGATTAAATAAAGTAGGAGAGAGAATATTAAATATATTATAATGTAGTATAAATACATATATACTATAAAGTACGAACTCGACGCAATATATCTTTTAAGTTCGAGCTTGATTCTTCTTATAAATCACTAGCTAGTTTGGTCGCGTTTCACATGTCACATATATTTTTATTAGTGTTTTGACACACAACAAATACGCATTATATTTTATTAGTGTTATGATCATTGAAATTTAAGATACATAATCAAGGATCCTCTCTAAAAACAAGTTTATATAAGATAGTAAAATGTATTTTGAAAACTCAAATAAAATGAAAGTGATCGAATAATTAACTAGCAATGTAACGTCTTTTATATATCAATTCTGTAAACTTTTACTCTTAAAAGACGCTTAATTACTATTATAAAATAAAGTTCAAAATTGCTTTCTACTTTTCTTCATTTAAAAGCAAATCCTTTGAGTATCTTAAGTTTTTGAAAGAAAAATAATAAAGAAAGATTACATAACAACACTATTCTTATCCTATGAATTCCCCTCTTTGGTCATTGCAAAAACAGACTTTTTGGGAAGAACAAATTCAATGTAGTGTTACTGTCAAGCCTTGGGCTTATGAAAAACCAATTTATTATTTTTTTATATAACTTTTAGTCACAAAAAATACCCA
Organism: Pulicaria dysenterica; assembly: GCA_947179395.2. Classification (NCBI taxonomy): domain Eukaryota; kingdom Viridiplantae; phylum Streptophyta; class Magnoliopsida; order Asterales; family Asteraceae; genus Pulicaria; species Pulicaria dysenterica. The sequence continues at coordinate 62,360,590 of OX359295.1, forward strand.
AAAGTTTTATAACCTCCACACCTAAATAAATCATAATTAAATCTATGTCCCAAACATAACTAAAATTAGCTAGCTACACATTAATTAATCTAGCTCTTCATGCAATGAGTCCTCCTTAATTAAGTAGTGTTTGTTGATTTGGTCTGAGAAATTTGAGTCCGTGTGATGGATGGAGGGAGGGAGGATGAGGATGAGATTGTTGTGGGAGTCAACAATTTTGCGTTTTTGACCTTTGAGACGCTTGTGAGAACGGCTAACGGCGTTATGTCACCCACCACGGTTACCTTCTTTGCCATGAAGTCTATGCTGAAGGATGTTACCCCTGATAATTAATCATTAATTAATTACTTCAGTTTAATATAAGAATATACATATAGTTGAATTTGGAAGATGAAAAATACATGTTATAAAAAAAAATCTTCATGTAAAGATTAATATTATAAAAAAAATTACATACATAATATATATACGAAATATATATACCATTCAATTGATCAAAGGAGTACGTACGTGTTCATCATATGTATATATAATTAAAAAATAAATTGCATATATTGATTACCTTCCATTTTAGATATATGTTTCCTCATCTTTCTTTCACAGCCTTTGCAGTGCAATGAGACTCTTAACACAACCACCTGCAACCAACCAAATTCATTAATTATTCCCTACTTACTACTAATCGTCGATCTCAAGTGTTAATTAAATTTTGTTAATTTAAGTAAAGATTAATTAATTAATGTAGTAGTTTTTGTTTCTAAATAATCTTAAAAAAATTAAGAAGATATGTTCATTCTAAAGTGTCATAAGAATAATTAAATTTGTTAAACATGCAGCTAGAGAAATGGTTCATATGTGAATTAAAAGTGTTTGTGATTGTAATAACCTGCAGATATAACTTAATTGCTGGAAACTGATTGTATATATATTCTTTCAAATTGAAATACATACAAAATATTTAATAAGGATGCAAAATTTTAACCTGTTGATCGGACGGCTGCCGTGAGGATAAAGACGGTGGCTGCGTTTTCACAGGAGAAGAAGGTAAATTGCCGTCTTCCTGCTTCTTCAAAGCCTTGTCACAATCGGGTGTGTAAGTTTTATCTGCCGGAGCAGAATTCTTCAAAGCATTAATGTCACTAAAGGTTTTGTACGTTTTATCTGCCGGCGCAGAACTCTTCAATGCATTAACGTCATTTACGGTTTTGTAAGTTTTCTCTGCCGCCGCAGGAGGTGGTGGTGGTGGAGGCGGAACTTGCTTCAAGAGAGGATCATGAAACTGATAATCATCGGAGATGAAGGCTTTGTCGGATGACAACAGAAACCTGGAAGAAGTTGCGGGACTGATAAAATTACCAGGCTTTGTGCAACCCCCCGGCCATCCCAGCAGCACCGACCTCCTTACCACATTATTATTATTATTTTTGTTAATCGTCATTAACAATTGCTCATCCTTGTTTTCATCTGCATCTGCAAAAACATTATAAGTTGTACTCTTTCTCTTTTGATCATGTTTAGGATTCTTCTTCTTCTTCGGGTTCTTCTTGTTGTTGTGGTGGTCGGGGGTGGTGGCAGGGGAAGAAGGAGGTGGAGGTACGGATCGTAGGGCTGTGGTGAGTCTTTTTTGGTCTTGGATGATGGGGTTATGGCGGTCGATTGCTCGGCCACCGTTGAAGGAGGAGGAGGAAGGTTGTTGATGGATGTCGTAATAAGGCATGGTGGTGGGGGTGGTGGTGGTGGTGGTTGTGGCAGCCTGGGAAGCACAGTGGAATATATCAATAGCTTTCATAGTGAATATAATGGCGAGTGGCGTGCGTTGTAGTAGTAGTAGTTTTACAACTAAGAAGTAGTGCTTTTGAGCTACCACTTAAGTACCGGCCACCTATACAAATAGAATATATCTGCTTAATTAATTAATTAATTAAAACACATGACCGTTTTCCAGACAAAATCCATTGATTTTTTTTTACTTCAGTTATCTAAAAAAACATTAATATTATGTACCCCTTCATCAGTTCAGATAAACGTCGTATTAATAATAAAAGAATCTAACATAAATTCGACACATCTTGCAATGGTTTGAGACGAAATCTGATCGTATTATAAAAATAATCTATAAATGAATCACCCATTTTATTTATATTAAACTATTATAGTATATTAATTTATATATATATATGAGATCTAACTTAAATTATTTAATAGGATCGTATATTAGTTTTATTTATACAATATATATAGACTCTCGATCTTACAAATCTAGAAAAAAATGCATCGTAATCCATAGAGGCACTTGCTATATATATATATAGGGATAAATTTGTCTGCAGTCTATTTATACTCGCAAGATGAAGGTACAATGATGCCACTGATTATTACCCAAACGACCAATGTATAATTAGTTTTTGAAAACTGATTATTCGAAGTATTATTCTAATATAAATAATAAATTTAATAATAATAATAATAATAAATATAGCTGAGGATCAAGGACATGGTTTCAGAAGCAAGCAGAGGGCAGAGGTCAGGTGGGGGTGGCCGATTGTGACTCTGATTCTAATAGAAAACAAAATTTTACATTGTAACGGTTGAATTCCCGTGTTCAAACACACATATATATGCAGTATACATTTATTTATTTATTTTACTAATTAAATATATAGTAGCTAGGAACCTTTCTTTAAATTTAAATAATAAGTTAACATTGACATTATTATCTACCAAAAGGTTTGTAGCCTAGCGATATTTGGTGGTGTAAGGTAGTGTCCCTTTTCAAGAGGTTATGAGTTCAAGTTTCGACGTGAACAGTGGAATTGATTTAGGTTTAAAGAGTGCCTATATTTGCCGTTAAAAAAAATTAACATTATTATCTTTAAATTTGTTTTTTTATATTTTTTAAGATAAGATTATGTTTCTTCACATCTTAATTAACATAATGGGTTTTTACTAGTTAGCTAGGGCGGTAATTCATTATTTAATTGTCGACCTAACAGCTAGCTTAATTGGTTTCTAATGACTTGATAATTAAGGCTAATTAATCTGGTTAGTATATAAATGGGTCGGTTGATTTATTTATAGCTAATAGTTTTCCACCTCCTTAAACAGCTTACAATCAAAATATCGAAAGTTAACCAGTTCTGTTGGATTATATACTCCCTCAATCTAGACCTGATATGAATGGATTGTAATCTCAACACAACAAAAATGATCATACATAATATGTTTATGCTTTATTAGCTTCTATCATGTGTATTAACGGATTATATATTGTTGTATATAGCTAAAAAAATGTTGTATACAAATCAGCTCCCGACATGAATATGTGGTGTGAGGAGCCGAGGATGGGTTGTAGGTGGTAGTGTGGCCGCCAATTGATGATGTACGGTGGTGATCAATGTTTTTATATATTTTTTAGTAAATTATAAATTTCGTCCCTGTAGTTAGTATAAAGTTTCTGGTTTCGGCCTTTAATTTTTTTAAAACTACACCAATAGTCATTGTGGTTTAGGTTATTATAGCAAAACGGTCTTTTAACCGTTACAGATAATAGAGACAATGTTAAGTTTTTTATAATGACCATTTTACCTTTTTCTCAAATATCACACCCGGTCCTTATGCTTTAAGTTTATTGCGTTAAAGGTCTTTTAGGTAGTATTTTCAGTTTTTATTACTTTTAATTAATTAAGTTTAGTTAATATTTTTTTTTTAATTTTGTTAAATTATTATATAAAATAAATTTGTAAACTGATAATTTATATTCGTTTTTATTTTAAAACTATTATAAATATTTCTTGTTCTTTTATTTTAAATATATTATTGATAGTTTTATTTTTCAATTATTAAAACTTAAATCCATACAAACTTGTCAAACACTTTTTATACAAACATTTCAAAGACTTAATTACAAAGAGTAGACATTTTTATGCAAAAACTTAAATCTATAATTTAATTCAAAAACTAAAAAGTCAAAAAATATATTTAGTTTATAACTACACGTCTACACCGACTAACACTTTTTACCCAACCCCATTAACCGGAAACATGATTAATCTGAACTCAACTAACTTGAACCTTTATAAGACCGGGTTTTAGGTGATATTGGTTCTTTAGAAAACCCTACCTGACTAATCGGAAACTAAGTTAACAACCCAATGCATACACAGCTCTGAGTGAGTAGCTTCTAATTGTTCGGCACACAAAAAAAACCAACAAATTATTTAGTTTATAATTACACCGACTAACACTTCTAACCCGACCTCATTAACCCGAAACATGTTGAACCCAGCTAACTTGAAGCTTTATAAGACCGGGTTTTAGGTGACCTTTGTTATTTAGAAAACTCGACCCGACTTGTCGAAAACCAGATTAATAACCCAATGCATACCCAGCTCTGAGTGACTAGATTCTAATTGTTCGGTACACCTTAAAACTCAATTTTACCTCCATTTGAAATCCCATATGCTACTTGCAGACTTGCAGTAGGAAATGATTTGGAGTGATTTGTAAGACTCTCTTATGTTTGATGAATAAATGATGCCTTAAAAAAGTCAAAAAATTATTTAGTTTATACTCACACCGACTAACACTTCTAACCTGACCCTATTAACTGGAAACATGATTAATTCAAACCCAACTAACCTTAAGCTTTACAATACCAGGTTTTAGGTGATATTTGTTCTTCAGAAAACCCAACCCGACTTTCGGAAACCAGGTTAACAACTCAATACATACCCAGCTTTAAATGAGTAGCTTTTAATTTTGCTAATGTCAATAATAATAATATTACTTATAAAAAGAATAATAATTGAAAAATATGATAAATTTAGATGAAACAAAACACAAATATAATTTATCAGTTTACTAATTTATTTTATATAAAAATGCTAACAATATTTTTAAAAATATTAAAACTAAAGTTAATTAATCAAAAGTAATAAAAACTGAAATACTACCTAAAGGACCATTAATACAACAAACTTAGATCATAAGGACTTAATGTGATATATGAAAAAATGGTAAAATAGTAATTATAAAAAACTTTACATTGTCTTTGTTATTTTTAACAGTCAAAGAACAGTTTTGTTACAAAACTTAAACCACAATGACCATTTGTGTAATTTTAAAAATTAAAGGATGAAACTGAAACTTTATAAAAATCACAGAGACAAAATTTGTAATTTAGTCTATATTTTTGGAAAGCAATATATGAATAGTACCAATTTAAGTGTGTTACATTCAAAGTGTATATTTAACATTTTATTTTATGGAATAGTTAGGGATGTAAGATTATGATACGAACCAAATTGATATATTATTAAAACGGAACGAATACAATAGTCGGCGTGCTTTCGAGAGGCACCCGTCTCTCCTTAACCTACTTTCGAGAGGTAGGAGCTCTCCTAAACCCTAATTTTAATATCAATTTTTCCACACCTAACAATGGTCCTAGCATCTCCTATAAATAGGCTATCCCTAGGTTAACCTCATCAACCCATGGCCGATGTGGGACAAACATATCAGATTATTACATTTTTCATGCACTAAATCATAAATTTGTTATTGTTTAAACGTAAATAAGGTTTTAGATAGGACGAGGATAAGTGAAGAGTAAAACGAGAGATGTTCCATTCTCTAAAAAAAAAGCTAATTTGAGAGATGATTTGATAAAAAGATCAGACTCGATATATGCTCATTATTTCTTCCTACTTATCCTCCAATTTACAACATTAATATATGTGTAAAAATTAATGTATAAGATGAATTTTTTTTTTGGATTTTATATATTATCTTGTGATGAGTATGAAGATAAAATAGAAAAAAAAAAATAGTAGAAGGATATATATCTTTTGTGTAAAAAGATACTACATATGTAACGTGTTTTTAGATACACTGGAGAGATTCCGTCATTGATTATGCCAAGGAAACGTTACAATAATTAGCTTTATCACAGGAGTATTGAAATTGCATGTCTAATACATTAAAAGTTGTACATGTGTACCAATAAGTTGGTACTTATGGTCCATTTATAGTTAGAAGAGCTATTATTTTCCAAGGTAGGTGACAAGTATAATATCTATTCAATTGTGGACAAAATACAGATGACCAAAGATGTCAGCTGGGGCATCCATCCTTCAACATTTATGTACCATCATCACATGCTGATGGCGGTAAGAGTGGTAACATGTGCATCAACACTTGTACTTCCTCCTCAAAGTACCCTCATTGGTTGCAGTTATCAGCACGATGGAAATGGCAGAAGAAGCGACCATTTTACATTTACCCTTCTGGTTTTTGCCCTACACATTTAATTCAGGATTGTCTCCTTCCCCTTCAATTTTTTTTTATGTTTCATTACCTCCTTCCTACCTTCAAAAAGAATAAAAATATGAACAGAAATTGAAAGGTTATTTTGGTCATTTCATTCAAATTTTCAGCAAAAATAGCCCCATTCATTGTGGCATACTCTTTTTGTCAAAATAATCCAAGTGTGAAAGGGAAAGGGAATTAGGATATTATGGGGAATTGTATTCTAAAAGAACAAATGCTCAAAATCAAACACATTCATTGGTCCCATACAAGTAGAAGAAGAAGAAGAAGAAGAAGAAGAAGGGCACACAGGCTCACTTTCCACAAGCTGCAATCAACTTTGAATCAGATGCCTATCACTTAACAAAATTCAACATACCTTTTAGGCCTCAAAGGTTGCTTTCTACCTTTTTCTTATGCCCACAATTATTCAATGGATTTATATTGAAGCTTCCTACCTTACTCCTAGTTGGTCACATCTTTAGTTTTTCTTGGTAATATAGCGGGATATGGGGAGTCAAAAAAGTGCTATTTCTTTAACTTGTAACCAGGGCGGATCCACTTGGGAGCCACCGGGTGACGGTGAACCCACCATTAGAAAAAATCAATTATATATGTAAAATTTTTAAAAATTCTATATGAGAATCAACTAAATTTTGGATATGAACCCACAAATCCATTGACATGAGATTGTGAACCCACAAATCCAGTGACAAAGTTATGTTCTAATAAAAAAATAGTTGACAAACGAAATACGGGAAAGACTCGAGCTTAGTGGTGAACCCTCTAAATTTTTTTTCTGGATCCGCCACTGCTTGTAACTCCAAGAGAAGACAGAACTTGACATTCTTTAGCACATATTGCATAAAATTCGAATCAAAATCCTTTCTTGATAAAGATTTAAATTTTTTGGAGTTGCTTTCTCCTTTGTTAAAACCCAGAAAAATTTAGAATATATGCCGAAGTAGTCAATCTAACATTCAAAGAGAAGCTGACATAAAACCGGTTCTTAGAATAACAAGAAGCAACAACTTATTTAGCAAATAATTGAATAAATTTTTATAAAATATCCTTTCTTGATGATACATTAAAATCTACCAACACTAACAAACCAACTTTAAAGGGTTTAGACTTTAGAGTCAATAAAATCTATATAATTCCTCAGGACGTGGAAGAACTATGGAATCACAGCGTAGTTAAAAAATACACATAATCAAAGACATTACCAAACATATAGATATCGGCTGCTGGATCTATACATACTTGTGTTTAAGCATTAATATGTCACTTGGCATCTTTGCCCTCGTCTTCATTCAAGATTCGGTTTCTGAAATCAGCCGCCATTCGTGGCAGTCCCTCACGGAGTGTTATCTTGGGCTCCCAATTCAACATACTTTTTGCCTTACTAATATCTGGTTTCCTCTTCTGAGGATCATCAGCAGTGTTATCTCTGAATTCTATTGTAGCACTCGGATCAATAGTTTCTTTCACCACCTGATACCAAATGTATGGTCATGTTTTTTTTTTTTTTTGTTTAAAGAAAAAAGAGGATGCAAGATTAGCGGGTTAGATGTGCTGGGTAACGGGTAACTTTTCATGCGGATTGGGTGGTCCCCACACTTCTAGTCCGCAGATTATATCTTTATAATTAAAAAGTGCGTTTAATATGATTAAAACGATTATATTTTTTCAATAACAGACAGTTTTCTAAAGTCAAGAATACACTTTGGACGACTTTTAAATTGCTCGACCCATTTGACATGTTTCTTTTTAAGCTTAAACTTTTATTTATGTGTTTGACCCGTTAGAGATATAACCTAACCCGAAAGAGAGAGACAGACATTGGGAGACAAACCTGAGCAAGTTCTAGCATAGTGAACTCTCCTGGATTGCCCAGGTTGAAAGGTCCAATATGCTCACCTTCCATCAGTGCCATGAGTCCATCAACCTGAACTCAAGCAAAATTGTCCATTATTTGGCATCATTTCATTAGAAAACAAAACAACTATTAATGGTTGATCTGATTAAAGGCATTCATCGAATCATACTACAAATGGAACTCCCTTGGTTTAAATTAAAAAAAGGTGTAAAATGGATTTAACTTTGGATATGAAAGAAAACTGTTATAAAATTCTACACCTAAGAAACTAACTTTCAGTAACTATCAGAACTCAAATTTGATATCAGATGCCTAAGACCGTCTTACAGTTTTCATTAAACAAGAAAAGTTCAATAATATTCTAAATAGATATTATGAAATAACATACCAAGTCAGAGACATATTGAAAACTTCGTGTTTGTTTCCCGTCACCATAAACTGTCATTGGTTGTTTGCGAATAGCCTGCAAAAAGAGCTCAGAGCTGTCTCACTAAGAACTTTTGTTAAAGAAGAATTATCATAAACAAGTGATCCTATATTATTTATCAAATAATAAGAACAATTATTTAAAAAAATAAAAAAAGGTTCAGTGTTACCTGTGCGACAAAGTTGCTAACAACACGACCATCATCCAGACACATCCTAGGACCATATGTGTTAAAAATACGTGCAATCCGTACCTGTAGCATATATCATGGTGTTGTTAAATTAATAATTTTTATGCTGCTAAAATGATGCAATAAGTTCTTTACAGTATGCATCTAGTATAAGTATTTACTTGGGCGATTGAAGAAATATTTTGGAGAGGGTTAACTTTCTAAAATGAGGAATAAAATGTATTCTAAACATATACAGTCACATATTTTTTTCATCCCAGGTCAGTTTATCATGATAAGAAATCAAACAAATAATAAATTAAGTTAACAAAAAAAATCTATGAATAAGAATTTAGACACTTATTGGAAGTTTCGCGAATTATGTATCCACACTGTTTTTGGGGAATGCTTTTCTCACTAACAAGTATCTTATTAATGGCACGCGCTAACAATATTAAAAATGAAAAATTCCTCATCGTGTTCATTTCCCTCATGCTCCTTTACTAAGAAACCTAATATATTAAGTTGCATATCTTATGTACGTTTAGGTCTTGTTTGGTTCGCCGGAATTGACCGGAATTGGAATTCAGAATTCCCTCCCTATCATGTTTGGTTCACAGATTTTGTTTGACTGGAATTCAACATTCCTTACAATTCCTACATCCATATGAATTCATAAATCCTTCCATGTAGCAAAGGATTTGTCAAATCCTTGAAACAAAGAATTGTCTCTTAACCCTTACCGACCGTCAACCACTACTCAGATGTTTGCTTTGAATTTCGTTTAAATTTACAGATTTGCTTTTGATCTTTTGTTCCAGTGGATTCGGAAAATAGTCAATGACAAAGGGTTGTTTTTGTAGTTGAATCTTTACATATTTGGAAGCAAGAGAACATAGAATGTTTACGTCATGCTCTGTTTATGTTGAATTAACCATATTTCTTTCTTGTTCAACTTGTTTTTTGGTTTAAAAATCTATTTACTCAGTTTCATGCTTGATGATTTTTTATTTCAAATTCCTGTGTCAACCAAACAGGAATGTTTTGTATGAATTCCAATTCCAACCAATTCTAACTCCATCGAAATTCCAATTCTTTAGTCAAATTACAATTCCTTTCGCTTCATTCCCCGAACCAAAGGGGACCTTAGTTTTTCCTTGGTAGCAGCAAATTATGAATATACAACTAACTCGGTCTCAAAAGGAACTTATTTTAATTAGAGATAAACCCAAATGGCCAGATCCTACACCAGAAACTCTAAACCAGACAATTTTTTTACCTCTAATTGATGTTTCTACTTCTTAAAGATACGAGTATCGTATTTGTGTTTTCCATTTCTAACCATGTTTTCTATGCTCGTAATCCAAAGGCTCAGCTGTCTGTTCTATGAAGAAGACTATGGATGAGACTTTTAGAGGAGAGGGGGGGGGGGGGGGTCAGATGTGCATTTTGAAAGCGATTATGAGATATCAAACAGCAAAAATCAGTTAGGTAATCAAAATTTCTAAAACGTCGTGTAGAAGACGGTGCTAGAATGTGTTTCTACTGCTTAAAGTTGCAATTATCACCTTTACTGGTGTTGAGTTCTTGCCAAATTTTGATCATCATTGAAGGAAGTAGTAGATAAAATAAGGGTAAAACAAGGGTACATAAGTGATTTGCTCTACCTTTTAATCATCAAATTTGTTTTAACTAGTAATAGTATAAAACTTCATTATGTGACCCCTATATAACTCAATAATCATAATCATATACAAACAATAAAAATTATGATAATTAGATAATGAATTTTAACGCATATACAGATGCCCCTATACTTCCATGGCTGAATCAATATATAAGTTCAATTCATTATCGCGTAATAGTCATAGTATGGGTAGTGTGTTCAGTATCCTTTTTAGATGCTCATTGCATTTCTAGGAGACCATCTTAAAGCATTAAAACACTCAAAGTTTCAGATAAAATAACATAATATACTAATTCTAAATTAAATAATAACTTAGAAGCAACTCAAAATCTAAAGTTCATGCAATAATATATCGGCAATGTCAACCATTTTCTACATCTTTACAACTTTTCGAGATAAGGCTCAGGTTTTAAAAACAAGATATAAGCTGGAGGTCTTTCCAAAAACAGTCTCTCCATCACCAAGTAGAGCTATGATTGTCCACATTTTACTTCCTTCATACCCCACCCACACGGGATTGGGTACTGTTGTTGAAAACCTTTTTAATGTAGTTCTTGAAAATAAGTTTTAGGGGCTTTTGGATTTTTTAAAGAGAGGGGTTACAAGTATCCTACCGTTTAATATTTTTTTCTCACAACCCACCCACAGGCTTTTGGCACAATATAACCCTTAGGTTGTGAGTTCAGGTCTCTTTAAACTTTAGAGGCATCAACATTAATCTAACCATCTCTTTATGGGTTTATCTTATTAGTTTATGGTTGTTGTATCTAGTGCAAGATATTTCTTCCCACAATGCAACATAATTTCATTGAAAATGATAGAATGTAATCAATCACCTCTACACCATCACCTCGATGATAATCCATCGTCAAGGTTTCAGCCGTCCTTTTCCCTTCATCATAGCAGCTTCTAACACCTATGTGATATCACAAAACTATATGATTAGTTGGTTACACGCACCACCAAAACACATAAAGAAAAATATCCAAGTAAAAACACACAAATTTCAAGTAGTTGTTCACCTATTGGATTGACGTGTCCCCAATATGTCTCCTTTTGAGGATGCTCAAGTGGATCTCCATAAACCTCACTGGTGCTCGTAAGCAAAAATCTTGCCCCAATTCTCTTGGCAAGTCCCAGCATGTTTAAAGTTCCCATCGCATTCGTCTTGTAATCAAACTAGTCAGTCAGGGATTTCCAAATTCATAATTTCACATAGTAATGATAACAAGAACGATGTCACGCCGAGACAATTCCATAAATAGTCACCTATATAAAGCAACTAGAAAATACACGAAAAGGTGACTTCAAATTGTCTTTAGCCCCATAGGCATGTAATAACAAACCATACTAAATTTGGAGGAAATCACTGGGTTGTACATCTGAAGTCAAAACATATGTCTTTAACCATCAACAGGCAACAAAAATATAAAATCAGTGAGATGTAGCAAGTACATACTAACGCATAGCATTAACGTCAAAAATCCTACTGTTGTGCATATGATTGTGAGCATAAATTGTAGCTTTTGACAAGTTAGTTTTCTAAAATCAATGGTTTGCAAAGAATTCCTAAGCTAACAGAGACATATACACATAACCTACATTGCATACTAATGTAACGTTTTTCAGTCTCAACCATGAAATCAGTAAAAATAACAGTAAGAATTGAAGACCAAGAAAAGGATATGATAGTCTTGACAGGATTGTACTTGTAATGAACTGGGGAGGCAGGACAAGCTAAATGATAGATTTGATCAACCTCCAACAAGATAGGTTCAACCACATCATGCCTAATTAACTCAAATCTAGGGTTTCCAAAGTGATGCATAACATTCTCTTTTCTGCCTGTAAAGAAATTGTCAATCACAATCACATCATCCCCTCTTGCAATCAACTTATCAACCAGATGACTACCCACAAATCCAGATCCGCCGGTCACCACAACACGCCTCCTTTTCCGCCCAATACCCACCGGAACCCGCCCTGTTCCCTGACTAACAGGACGGAAGAAATGAGAGATGGATTCTCGATTGGAGGTTGCAATTGGTCTGCGCATTGACGTGATTTCGTTTTCTCTGCTACTATCGGTTAAGCTGATGGTGGAAATTGATGGTTTGAAGATGACGAATGAGGAACCGATCAAGATGCCGATTACGATGAACAGAAGACGCTGTTCTTTGAGGATGTAACTGATGGATCTTGAAAGGTATCTAGAGGATGATTGGTGTTTGAGAGATTTTGGTGAGTAAGGTGGGGTTTCACTAGTGGGTGTTTCTTCATCTCTCCTTTGATTTGCGATTGATTGTTTATGCAACTGCTTCATGTTGTTCATTAGTATTGGGTTTTTGATTTAGGGATCTTGGTATTGGGGATTTGAGTATCTGAAGAACATTAAAGGATCTGGAGACGGGTGTGAGAGATTGACGGAAAAAATGGTTGTTTTTGAGGATTTGTAGTAAAAAAGATAGAAGCTTTGATGTTCTTTGAAGCCATGGAAGGCTGTGGTGGGTAAATCGTAAAAAGAAACAGTCACAATTCACAAAGAGGAGTCAACGGGCAAAAATACTGAAAAGAAGGTCTTTTTGTTATATCAGTTATTTTTTTCGAAACTATTTTATAATAAATTATACATAAGAAATTGAATATGATATAGTTTTTTATTATATATTTATTTTTAGCATTCTAGAAAAAACTTGATAGAATACTTATTAGACAATGCGCATCGGCTATTAGACCAGTGCTGGTTCCAACTCTTCTAGTGTCAAACGGCACCATGGCACAGTTGGTCCTAGCTGGTTCCAACTAGTCCAGGTTCTGACACCAGCTTTGGGTAACATTTTTTTCTTTTTTTCCCCTTATCACTTCTCTCTCTCCTCTTTGTATATATTTTATAATTAATAATAATAATATATGTGGGTTGGATATGGGGGTTTGTGAGTTAAAAGAGTTGGAAGTGGGAGATAATGTAAATGTTGATATGGTAGTAGGAAACTCTATGAAAGTATAAATTGTATGGTGATGGTCTTATTACTTAAAATAAAAATTTTATATATTAGTTTGATATATGTAAAATCATACTGGTTTTATTTATTAAACTCCTCTCTATATAAGTACAAAGTACACACAAACATAAATTTAGCCATAGGAATATGTTTCTTTTACACAAGAGCAACGCCTCAAACAACCATCATTACCTTTGTTAACACCATTATACTACTCTAACACCTCAAAGACATTGTGGTCCTTTGTCACTCGTGACCACACTCGTGTGCTTGTCATTGTCGCCAAATATCATCTTTGGAGTGCATATAGACAACCTTTCAAAAAAATATCAATTGAAAATTTGACCACCATAGTAAATAAACTTATGGTCGCTCTGTCAGGTTAAACATGCGTAGTTTATGTTATTATCACTAGATACTTATGTACAAATATTTAATAAGTAATCGTATTTGTTTGGTGACGCATACTCGGTCGTTTAGTTTAAATTAAGATTTTCTTATAATGGTATAACAATATAGTTATCTGATTAAATAGAATGAATTACTTGCTAATTTGATATAGTTTTGGTATTTTAATAGCTTTGAATATTACATATATCTTAGTTTAAAAAAGATAGTGGTAATGTGATTGATCACATTATGTTGGGGTTACAGATATGCGACATTTAAGTTAGAAAATCATAACATCATAGGTCTCAATTTTAGAGCATAAAATACTTAGGTCTCAAATATAGAGCATAAAATACTTATTAATTCGATATAATTTTTGTGTTACATATGTTTTGGTTTTAAAATAGAGTAATGTCTAGGTTATGTTGCATGGTAAGACTTCGATTGTGTATAAATATAAAGTTTGATAATATATTATATAAAAGAATACTCCATCAAGTATTTTTTTTATCTATCTATAATATAATACAGAATGCCTTTTTTCAACATGTTTACGTCCTTTTTTTCAGCTACAGATAATTTTTTGAGTTAATTACATATTTGGTTTTTGAGATATATCACTTATTCAACTCAACAGTTTTAAGTTGGTCTGATATAACAAATTGGGCTACTTTGGTAACACCAAAATGAATAGTGACCTGTAGGTCATGAGGCCCATAAAGTGTTGCCATAGTTTCATTTTGGGCTTATAAGTATGTAATATGTATTTGTTACTTACGACGTAATGTACCATGATGGCAAGACATGGGCCTTGGAGACCGACCGGACCGGTCCTACGAGAACCGCCCAGACCGAGCCGGTCCAAGACTGAAATTGCGAAAAACGGTCCGAACCGGTCCAGAACCCGAACCGGTCCACAACGGTCCAAGACCGGTCCAGGACCGAACCGGTCCAAACTCAGTCCAAACCGGTCCAAGAGTTCCAACGGGAATTTTTTTGAAAAAAACGGTAAAAAAAACTGGTCCGAACCGGTCCCAACGGCTAGTTTTTTAAATTTTTCTTCCCGAATTTTGCCCTATAAATACCCCATTCTTGAAGTCATAATCTTTGCACCACTCTTTCTCACATTCTCTCATTCTCCAATTCTCTCATTCTTGAATCTTGATTTTTCTAGTTTTATTTTTCAAGAAAATTCAAGTTTGTGTTCATTGCTAGAGTTCCCTTTTCTTGTTATAAAAATAACTAGTTTAATACCCGTGCGGTGCCCGGGTAGGTTTCAAAAACTTTTATAAGTAAAATTTATTGTAAGTACATAATCTTTTTAAAGGGAAATGAATAAAACTTGTTATATAACAGATAGCTACAAATAGAAGGAAATTACCGAAAAGTACGTAAAAGATAGTCGTCACATAATTTTGTCAACATTTTACAAATAGATAAAATTTGGACTTAATGTCATAGAATAAATAAAATGTTTATTTTTGAACAATGTCGTACTAAGATAACATCCAATATCTAATTTTAGCCGCCTCCAACATCAATGGTTCAAAAGTGATCTTTGTTAGTTCTGTTGCAATCAAAATGTTAACTGAAAATAAAATAAAAAGGTCAATCATAATGATATATTTTATGTTATTGCAAATGTATGAAAAAATAGAAAAGAAGTCAAATTCCAACTTACTTGAAAACAGATGAATAAGTCTAACCCGAGATGCATATATTATTGATTTATCTCTTATGACAACAGAAAACCTAACTGGGCGTATTGGTAGGGTATAATATACAATCAACTTGATTCGACCACCCCTGTTAATAAAGGTTATAAATATAAAACACTGATTATAAAAAAATATATACAACTATGAAACACATAACAATAAAGTTTATATTTGATAAACATAACACAAGTTTTAACATGAGTGTTAACTTACTTCCCATCTTTTAGAAATAGCTCACAACTACTACCGCCACTTTTTCGGCATCCTCCAATAACTTTTTCCACGACGTCTTAAAACATTATTCATAATACCAGACGTAATAGCAAAGTATTATATTATTTTATATGAGAAGAATATGAGTATTCTAAGCATACCAATCATCATTTTGCGTATATATATACTTATAAATTTTGAGCTGAATTTTATTTCAAAACATTTAATTTATTTTCTAACAATTAGTTGCTAGTAATTTAATTTTTTTTAAACTAAACCTTCACATTCTTATTATAAGACTTTAAGGGTTAATTTGTAATTACCCCAAGTAGTTGCTAGTAATTTAATCTTTATATTATTTAAGTTAAATTCTAACGTTTCGTTCATCAGTTCCCATAAACCGAGACATATCTAAATTTTCATCTAAGTATTTGTAATAATTATTTATTTGATTAGTATCATGATATTTATATGTTTGTTTAAAATAATTATTTATTAATATTATTCCCGTGTTTTCATATTGAAATACAATAAAATAATTTAAAATAATGTTATTATTACATGTCTAGATATTGAGACCATCAGTCTTGAGCCAAGAGCCATACACATTGATTACACTGCTTTTTACTACCTGCCATATCTCTGCAAGGGTTCACCAGCAAATAACTCTATCTCTTGAGCCAGTATCCGGCGATCTCTCTCTCTTGCCAAGTCTCCGGCGATTCGCCGGATCAACAAACCACCATGTCTCCGCTCACCCAAACATAAAAACCACTGTTCTTTGACGACCACCGCCAGCTATTTTGCCGACAATCGTCATCTACGCCGCCTGCACAACCAACTACCGCCATTGCACACACAACCACCGCCATCGCACACCCAATCACTGCCATCGCTCACCCAACCACCGCCATCAGACTCCCATTTCCGATCTGCTCACCCCTCACCGCCATCTCCCTCCATTTCCGATCTGCGCACCCCCCACCAGAAAACCCTAATCGTTACCAACCACGACTACCACCGCCGTCATCGGTAACCCAACCATCAAAGACGCGTCCGTCACCACCGCAAAACCCTAAATATCAGCAACCACCACTATCTACGTCACCACACCCAACCACCGCCATCTTCTTTGCCGTACCTATCTCGACCTCCGATATCGCATCCGACACCATCAAAAGCTTTCTCCGGCTCCGAACCCTCATTATCTTCGTCCTTTCTCACCGTTGTCGCATACATTTGGTCACACATGCATCGCTTTATTTATCCGATGATTTATACTCAGATCTACTAATTCTGTACTCAGATCTACAAATTCCCCAGATCTATGCTCATAACCGGTATATTTAACCTTATATTGTCGTATGTTGTATATATTGTAGAGTTTTGTCTAATCTATTAACATATTTAAGTTATTTTTATTTCAGATCTGTGATGGCATGTGAATATCTGTTCTTAGATCGACGATAAATTCCCCAGATCTATGCTCATAACTGGTATATTAAACCTTGAAATAACAATATTGGTGATTCCTATACTTTTAGCTATGATGTGTATACGTTTCAAATCTTATGTTCAAAAACATATATTTCATATCTCTTATAAAAGAAACTAAAATATTTGTTGTTCAAACAAAAATATTTATTGTTTTGGGGCTGCTTTTTACCCAATATCCAAAGGTTTCAAAATAATATATCATCGTAATTTATTACCACATAAATTTATAGTGTTTAGTAAATCTGATTTGATTCTAAAATTCTGAGATGTCATGTGGATATATATATAAGTGTAATATATGTATGTTTGTTCTCGGTAAGATCTTTTAGATACAAGTGTAATATAGATAGATACCTATAGTTAAGTAATAAAAAAGATGTTTATAGTACATTGATGTTGTGTACAGATTTAGGATTTGAATGAAAAGTTAAACATAATTTTGGCGACATTATTTGTTTGGTAATTCGACCTTTTTTTATTATTAATAGTCTTTGTTCTTTTGTTGTTAAATTTATTGTAATGAAACATTTTCTAATTTAGCTAATTTTACTTGCTTTGATGTTTATATTGACATGTATTTGATGACCGAGTACAATGACCAAGTAAGTTGTTCATATGTCTTTGGCTTCCCTAATTTGTCCCTTCGCATATTCTTGAATCAGTTTGATGCATAATTTGTCATTTTTGAATAATTGTTCATTAATAGTTTCAATAAAAAATAAAGAATGTATTTCTATTTTTGATTCATCAAATACTATTCATGATTAATTCCTCCTCTTTATTGGCACACATAGGTAGTTCTTCAGAGGAGTGTAGGTGTATTTTTTTGATATTATAATTAAGGTTTATTCGCCTAAAGGTAAATTATAAGGGGGGGGGGGGGGGTATTGGATCTTTTTCATCTTCTGTCCCGTCTACATAGATCGTTTTGTCCCATTTCCAGTTTAAGAGATTGAGCTTTCGTTTTTTTTTTCCATTTCCCACTTGTGAAGCTAATATGTACATATATATATATATAAATGTATTTATGAAATTGTATGCTTTAAGGTGTTTGAAGGAATAATGAGTTCAAATATATATAAAATACACTTTATTCTTACCTCAATTGAGTTGGCATCTGCTTCAATACACTCTTCCTGCAAAATAAAAAGAAAATGTATGCATCTGTGAGGTCTTGTTTTTCACTGAAATTATATTAATAAATTAAAAGAAAGGAAATTGTCTTACCTTAGTAAGATGAATAAAGTCATCACTTGTAGTCATCTTCTGAAAAACAAAGTCATCCCCGGGAGTCATCTTATTTGTTCTTTGATACTGTTATTTTTTAAAAATTTTAGTCTTGCACGTTGTAGCCTTTTATAGAGAGTCCCAGAATTGTTTCCCGCCCATACTGAACATATATTTGACATTCAAAATTTATTTGAACGTATTTTAAATCAGAATTGTTTATTTTCATTATTATATATTCTCCATTAAATTCTCAGGTTGTTGAAGACTTTTGAGGAGCTCCGGCAGTTTCTAAGCTGAAGTGATATTATATTTAGAATTTTGTTTTAACATGTGATTCAATTGTATAATTTTATATTTAAACGTGTAAAAGTTGTTAGCATCCCATGTGTATCCTCCGTTTTTGGTGGTTGACTTTTTGACTCCTGAATTAACACGGCTGTGATTTGAAGCTGTGTTGATCCAATGGTTAAAAATGAGTGTTTATTTTCTCTCTCTTCCCACTCACCGTGGGTAATATATATATATAATTCAAGTTTCAACAAGATGTAATTTTATTTCGTAATTGTATCACAATGTTATTTATATGTTTTTATTAACTTGCAATTATATATGTTTATACTTTATATTTTATAACTTGCAAATTTTTTTAAAATTTACAAGTCACTTTTTTTTCAAACAAAAAAACAAACCGAAAACCGGAAAATTTTAAACCGAAACTAAAAAAACCCGGAAATGTCTAAACCGAACCGGAAATACCCAACCGAAAAACGGACCGGTCCAGGACCGATGTTGGACCGTTCCGGACTTGGACCGGTCCGGAAGTGGTTTATGACCGCCCGAAGACCGAATTTATCGAAATGGTCTTACGCGAAGACCGGTCCGCCGAGGACCGGACCGGACCGGCAGTGGTCCAGGACCGTTTTTGCCCATGTCTCACAATTTTTAATTTTACAAAGTTGTCAAGCTGTAAAAATTTGTGTGCTTACTTGTCGTAATAGACGGTAAAACGTAAAAGAAACAGTAAATATATTAAAATAATTTTATTTTATATAATAATACAAGGTTTTGGTAGGAAATTTTAACTTTTTGAAAAGTACAAGGGTTTGTTATCTTCGCCATTTTCAATTGACAAATGGCTTGAAATATGTTGACATGACTACTTTAATTAAGAAAGATATTAAATGGAGGTTGAAAATATTGGAAGGAAAAATATTTTGTTTAGATTTCAATGTTGAATTATAACAAAAAACATACATCTTGAATAAACTTTCACCATGAAGTATAAATTATAAATACTTACTACAAATATCACATCAGGTGTTATTTTCCCAAAATTTGAAAAGTTATTATACGTAAAAAAAAATTCTAATAACACAATAATTGAATTACACATCGAGTAGGTTATTCACCCTACATTACAGTGACCTTATGTCTCTCATCGTTCTTCACACCATGCAAAGCTAGCGCGATGCCTCTTATTCATTTATAACGTTGATTTTGTAAAACACCTAAAGTCTGCCTAGAACGAAGTTTTCTTTCCTCTTTCTTCCATCACTCTCACCGGCAATCCTTGTTCATCACAAGAAAGCCAAGTCCCAATTACAAGAGCATTTTTCTCCTAGTTTTATTTTATGCAGGCATAGTACGGAAGAAATTATTCACTAGACAAGGATCCAAATTTCAAGAATTTAAAATTTGGAGGTGAAAATATAGATACAAACTAGTCAAATTGAGCTCAATTAGAATTATATATGTTTGACCTAGATTCGATTTGAAAACTCATATATGTAGGGAGATTGTGTAAATTTCCTGATTCACTTTTAGCTTAATCTATTTTTCATACCTCTAATATTAAATGTAGATAATTTTTTTGTTTTATTTTAAATTTCTAATGTATACAATGAACTTTGCATAAATTATCATCGTATATAACAATTAGCATATGATGAAAATATTATGAAAATTGATTGTATTCTATGATATACTACAAACCTTATTGTATAAATGATAACTTATACAAAGTTTCTTATCTGATTATATGAGGTTAAAGAAATATAGTTGTTTTCTCTGTTCCGCGAGATCATACATCCATTTGATCTAAAATTTATCACCTCTTTAAGATTAGTAATAGGAAAGAAAAAAAAATCAAACTTCCATTTTGGGTGTAGAATTTAATCTTCCTTTGGGTTTTTTATTGCCATTGCTTCACCTTGAAGCATACATTCTTTGTACATCTTTGGACTTCAATATAATTTATTAGCCTTCTAACAAAATCTCCATCTTCTTGACAAATGATTAGAGGAAAGACTTGAATTCCAAGGTAACAAAAAAAAATATAACATTATTTTATGAGAGCCACATTTAATTCTTCTTAAAAGCAAAAATTTTATTTGAATATCAAAACAACAGGAGAGTTTAGCCTTCATCACTTGTCCAATTATAAACTCGATATATGCTTGGTCAAAGTCAAACATATTGACCAAGCTAAGATCATTTGCTTTTCCAACTTTCCAACTTTTTGAAGGAAAAAATAAACTATATTGTCAATTTACTATTATGTAAGCAGTTGAAGCCTTGAAGGTCTCATAATTCAGCTAGCAGAGGTCGCTTTCAAATATCAATATTTGGTGGTATATATTCATTCGTCTTATTGTTAGATTGTTGAAACATGCTTATCAGGATATTTTTGTGTTGTAACTTAATTAATCATGATTAGTTAATACGAATAAATAAATCAAAATATTGGCAGTTTAGCCATATTAGGTATGACTTGTGAGAAGTGTTTTTTAAAGTTGTGGGTTCAAATTTCGTTATTAATAAGTCTATACATTTATGAGTAGGATTAACTAGAAAATGATTTTTAACTGTTCAATATTTTTTTATGTGTCTAAGAATAACTAGTAGATTATACATGTTTATTTGTAAATAAGTGAAATATTAAGGAATTTAATAATTTAAAAGAAAATGTAGTTCAATATCATCGTTATAAGTTGACTTTTAATAATCAATCCAAATAAGATCACTATCCAACAAACGGGTTTTTTTTACAGCAAAAAGTAATTATATTGATAAACTTGTTCTCATACATAACATAACAGTGTAGCACAATTGGAAGAAACTAGCCCAAAAGTAAGATACAAATACTTATGCACATAGTACAACTAAGAAACTTTTAGGCTGGGCATTTAAAGTGATTGTGATGACTCCCATTTGAGACGTAGAGTGAGACGTTTAATATTACTATAAGTGATGTTAAGAAAATAATATAATTATGGTCTAGTAGAAGGATATGTAATTTAATATTACTGTTATGAGTTGACTTTTTATAAACAACCAAACTATTTGTCACTGATAAATGCATAAGCACCTTTCAAAATGTATAAATACATTATAAAGCTGGCGTTTTTTATGGCACATATTAAGACGTAGTTTATAAAGTCAAACCTGTTTTTCATATTATTCAATGTTTCTAATAATAGAATTTTTATAATATAAATATAACTTTAATGTAAAAAGAAAATTCTATGCGTTTTGTGTATTTTAGAATATATTTTTAGAGTAAAGACTCTGATTACACCCATCATTAATTTATACGTTATTTTAGTACCACGTTATTACGAATTACATATGGTGATAAGGTGTGGTTAATCTTACCCGCATCAGTTCTAGGAGTTGTATACTTTATTACACTATAAACAAATAAAAATATATTACTTAAAATAAAAAAAATTAATATATTAAAACTGAAATAAATTACATTGTTGCTTAATTTCACTTTTATTCTTGTGACTTAACTCATTTACAATTTTCATGTAGAAATTGCAGTTCCATCATCATCATTTTAAATTAACAAAAAGAAAATTTTAACGACTTCTAAATTATTGATTAAAACGGGTAAATTGCAAAGATTTTAAAAATTTTCAATATTTTTTTATCGTTTTTTTGGAAAAAGCGAATAAGGATATACCCATTAGACCAACGATCCGTAGCGTCTGCGGGTAGGCCAGCGGCTACCTCAAGGGTTCCTTGACACACCCCTACGCCCCTAGCGGGTTTGAACCTCCGGGTTCCTCCACGGTTTCTTGAAGCCACAACACCCGCTCAATAAATCCCATTTTTTTTCTTTTTTTTTCCTTTTTTACCATGGTTCAAATTAAAGAAAAAATTAATTTAAAATCCAATTGATTGAAATTGAAAACTGTAGCAACGAGGATAATTTAAAAGCCAATTTTTTTCCTTTTTTATTATTTATTATTACTATTATTATATATTATTTATTATTATTATTATTATTTATTATGTAGATTGCTTTTGGAAGAGAGTAGAAACGTTTTTTTACTCACGCCTCGAACGTGACTCATACCGATCGTCCTCTTAGTTAAACACCAAGTTCAAACAATTGAACCGTATGATAACGTCTTTTACCGTCATCTACAACAACTTGCAAAATACAAGAAAAAACGGTCAAAGTGATGCGGACCTTATAAAAATCGCACACCAACGTTATTGCAAAAAAATTATGAGTTTTTAATGACCCAGCAAGACCACCTTACGGGAAACCTTTTAGAAATTATGAAGAAGAAAAAAGCGGCTGTAGAAAAGAGGTTTTTAGAATTTTACAAAGACACTTAGTTTTTTTAGATGTTTTATTTTATATTTAATATTGATGTTTAGTAATGTTAGGATTTTTTTTATTATTATTTGTATTGTTTTAATTTTTAATCAATATAAAAATATTTTATTTTGTTATATTATTAAATGTATTTAAAAAAAGAAATTAAAAAAAAGTGGAAAAAGTTGGGGTTAGATGAGGGTGTGGTACTCCACTTGAGGATAGGAAGAGGGTATGAGAGATAAAAACTGATATAGCGCAGACGTGACAGCAGAGTTCAGTGGGTTCACAGGATACGCTACGGATGGTCTTATGGTTTACAAAAACCGGAGCCCTATTTACAAAGGGCCTTGACATCAAAAATTCCATTTGACCCCAACATAGCAGGTGATTATAAACTTAATCAGAGTCTATACGTTTAAATTATCTTCTTCTATAGAATGGTATTTTAAATATTTAGATACCTAAATGAAATTATTAAATGTCGTGTCAAGTTAAATAATGCATTATTTTAAATATAAAATGTTATAATGTGAAAATGTATGTATTGAATCGATCGGGTTCTTATTTTTCTAAATTGTAAAATATATATTAAGAATGAAATTGAAAAAAAGGGGCTACAGATTTCACACATGCATAAAACTGTAGCTGTATTAGGAAAGAAAAAAATGAATCTGAAAGTAAAATAATGACTAGTTAAGACGAATTGTCCGTTAGTTAAGTTTTGACTTTGTCCCCCAATTGGACATCTTATCGTCCTTCCCCAAAGTTATGTTGTTTATTAGAGCAAAGGGTATACATGTTTAAAACATGGAATGTTTCAGCATCACGTTATCGTCATATCATCTATGTTTCAGCTATGCTTAAATCTCGTACTACTCATGCTTCATGCTTAAAAATATTTTATTTAAAAAAAAAAAACTCTCTCTCTCCTATTTTCTCTCTCCTCTTTCCTCTTTTTTTCTCTTTCTCTCACCTCTCTCTCACCCCTCACTCTCGGCATCCATCCACCGAGAAAGCATGTCAAATTGCAATACTATGGGCTTGGGGGTGGTGTAGCTTCGATACCAAGGCTTCCACCTCAACATGCCGAAAGCATGCTGAGGGTACTCCTGATGCTCTTATGTTTTAGTTAGAACTTAGAAGAAGTACTATTGATTAGGCGCATCTATATTTTTTTTATAACACTATATAATAGTAAAAATAAAATAATTAAAATTGAGGGTGTTTTTTAGAATTTTTTTTGAGTTACGGTTAATCTGGTCGGATTAACGAGGTATCAGTTGCTGTTTTGGTATTTTAATTCCAAAATTTAAAAGAAAACACTACTTAAAGATATATAATCGAATACAGGATAACAAATTATTAAACTTATAAATTCTTTTTTCAATTTTAAACAAGTTATAGTGTCATCTAAACAATAACTGGTAGCACACGAAGATTTAACTTTAACACCGCCTCAAAAGAATCGAAATTTTCCACTACAAGGACAAATTTGGCTGGTGTCCCGTCCACCACAAGCCAAAGGGCAGGTCCGCCCCTAATATTGATGGTTCATAAGTTGACAATTAATAATTGACTCTCATGTCAGGGGTGTAACCGAGCAGAGCCCGTTTGCGAATTACTTGAGACCGACTCAAAAAATAATCAAAATCGACTTGAGGTGAACCGAGTCGAGCTCGAGCTACTCGAGTAGGGTTTCGCGCCGAGTTCGGACTCTGAAATACTCAGCTCGACAGGCTCGCGAACCTAACTAAGTTAACATTTTACTCTTATACATATACACCATTTGCTTTTATACCCTTATTAGCTAGCTGTAATTGTTATTCGAAAATTTGAAATTTGAAATCATAGTAATTGGTTTTTAATGTTTTAATCCCATAATTAATCTCTTTTAACACGTAGAATGCTTAAATAGAAATCTAAATTAACAAATTGGGTTACACTCTACGGAGATGACTCCCTATTGAAAAAAATTAATACAAAGCAAATATGGGTTAGATGGCGACTTCGACAAAGACTCAAGGGAATAAAGGGCAAAAGACGGTTTGGGGAACTATCATCCACATTGAGAAAGGATTACAAAAGCTGGGAATAAACAGGATACAGTAAAAAGATAAATGAAGGTATCGTGTAGTTGAGCCGAGTGTTTGATTAATTTTCGTCTTTTCGGCTTCTAAAGCCTATGAAGCTTCTTATCAAGCTTACTTCTATAACAATCTTCGTTTTACTTCAAGCCTTCAACACCCAAACTAGCGTTAACACAAGGAGAATGACAGTCGACATGAAAGCAAAAACGTAGTATCATGATACGAAGCGACGCGATTGTATTTTTCTGTACAAGTTATCCATCATTAATATTGTTACAATTAAGGTAGTATGGTCAAGTTTTATTTGCTATAATTAAATAAATTAAATGATCATAATATATTTTATAATTGGTTAAATATGATATTTTTAAATGTTGTAAAAGGTAAATACGATATATGGTATTTAAAGCTGGCAAATAAGATATTTTAAGTTTTAATAAAGATATTTATGAATTTCTCCATACTAATCTTTATACAATTAAAATTAAAATTGAATCTAATTTTGAAAAACAAAACCAAAATTGGATTTTAGTTTATATAAAAATCATTGGTTCATAGTTAATAATTAAAAATTGTATCTATGTTGTGACTCGTGTTTGAATTGATTTTATATAAAAATTGAATCTTAAAAAAAGTTACGGTCAAACTATTTTTTCACTCATACAAAATAATCATATGCTTATAAACATATATCCGTGTACACGTACGCGTATACACATGTGTGATTTATAGACACATACGCTTCCACATGTTAATTTGTTTCATATCTCTTATATTTGTGTCTTCGCACTTTTTATGAAACAAAAGATACGCAATTGTAACAACTTAATTATATATTCACTAACGTCGGTAATTTATACTATTATATAAATTATATAATACTTTATCTTTGTTATTTTTCTAAAATTCAATCAACAATACTTTTTGACCATTCTTATTATTTAAATTAATCGTATTAACTCAATATTTAACCATTTCATTCTCTCACACAAACACAATTATCTACTCACACCAACATAATTTCTAAAATCTTACTAACTTTCTTTCCTTATTTCATAAATATAAATCTTTTTTCTTATTTTAATATTTTTTAGAATTTATTTTAAAATTAAAAAACAATTGATACAGATATAAGAAAAATTGATAAAAAAATGACATGTTGCTGAAAACTTTTTTATGTGATTGAATCGCGTGAATAACATGTCATTACATTCTTGAAAACGATATGTTACTAAACAGAAAATATTAGCCGCCACAGCACTGCGAGAATACGATGTTAGTATTATTTAAGTTAGACTGCACGTATTGTTGCATGGGAGGTGTTCTAGTTATTTAATTAAATTATTTTACTCATCATTTAGATGATATGTATGGATAACAGAACATAACTTTGATGTTTTTGACACTATATCATTTTAATTTCCCTCCAAATTAAGATACACACACTAGTTTTTAGAAAAAACTATAACTAATTAACAGAGTCTTGGAGAAATGTAGAGGAGAAAGAAATGTAGTGGAGACAAAATATAGAGGAGAAAAGATAAAGACGTACACGGTACACTTGCTCTAATAATTAAGACAAAATATAAATTGTATGTTCAGGTGATTAATTAAGAAAATAACAGTACGTATGAATTTGCTTACATCTAAAAAGTTATTATCATGGCCGGAATAAGAGCTAGGAATAAAAATAAAAAAAGGAAGGGAACTGGAATTTTCGTGATCATTTGAGAAAGAAGACGATCCCATATAGATATGCATGCAGCATCTTCCTAGAAATTAAGGAATATATATGTATTATATAGAAAGAAGTACTCGCTAGCTAGTTCTATTGGGGTATGTTTTCCACTTTGACAACAATTTTTCTGCCCACGTTTGTTATTACGTCAGTTCATCCATGATAAGTCATCTATGACACATTAAACTTGGATGGATTATGGATATCATAATTAATTTATTTACGCACTTTTATAGAATACAAGTAAAATCTTCCATTTTCATCGGCTGTTTGACTAAGAATTTGTGACTATCATTAATTATTCGATTCTTAATTAAAAAATTAAATTACTATATAAAGTATGATTCAATCGAATGTAGATAATCTGAATGTACATCGGACTAGTGGATTGCAAATAATAGCTAGATGAGATCCGATCGAACCGCTTAATCATCTTATTGGAATTACGTCACAGACACATATATTTTATATATATGAAAAAGTTTAATCGAGAACTGTTTTTCGTACGTGAACTATAAAAATTGTTTGTAACACTATTAATTACTCATTAATAAAGGTATTTTAGTCATTTGTATATTATTCAACTGTGAATTGCATCCGAGTGAGCCGTCATTAATTTGTGAGGTTTAATTTTCTCAAAATATAATGAGACACCAACTCTTCTTAACTATTGACTAGTTTTAAAGAAGAACTAAGATTCATTTTCGCAATTCTCATACGAAAAACAATTCTCATTAAAACTCTGTTACACACGTGTACATATATATTTGAAAACCGTTTTTATTGCAAGTATCCGGAGTACTATTTGTAAGCACATTAATGCTCATTAAGACCATGAGTAACACTCACATCTCATCTTTTTCAATCTAAATATCAAATCAACGCTACATCATTTTTTTCTTATTTTCTCTAACTTAAGCAATAAGCATCCAACCAGCTGGTTGGCTGCTGGTTAGAGCGTGAGGCTCTTTAACACCGCAACCCTCACCAAAGGAGAGGGACACATAGCGATGTTCCCGTAAAAACCCTACATACCCGAATGATTCGGGACAAACATTACACTTTACTTTAATAAGATATTTTGATGTTTTATATATTACTAACTTTAACATAATATCGCTCATTCTTCTTCTTCATCATTACCATATCAAGAATTTCCTGTTGTGGTTCTCTATAAGTGATATATCAAAAAGTATGAGTGCCGATCACTAGTAATTAGAAAAATATTCCAGTTCGATCTCTCTTCGTACGTTGAGTGGATTAGTTTATTCCTCAAACTCTATATATATTTAACCAAAAACTCCTCTAAAAACCTAAAAGTTATATATATTTCTTCAACTTAAAATTAGTTTAATTTTCAAGTCATTTAGAAGAAATTAACATTAATTAACATTAACATATATAATACATGAGTAGTAACTTGTATAGCACATTTCGGTTCGGCGAAGGTTATGCGGTTTCCCACACAAAAAGGAAAAATAAAAGAAATAAAAGTCAAACATATGTGTGCGGTGTATGTGTATCGCCGCGTTCGTCTATATATACCCCACAATCCTAACTTTCAAATTATAGATTCAATTCCTCCACACCTCAGCTTTTCTCTCTAATTAACACCATCCACTAATCAATTCAAGTTTCGATCTCACGATTTCTTATTGTTTTCGACATCTCATCTCACAATTTCTTGTTTTCCATATCTCAAATTCCTCCAACAATTAATATGAAGAAATTTGGTTTGTCTCCGAAGCGATCATCGTCTTCTTTCATCGCTCATTATCCTTCTCCTTCACGTTTCAGCTTACCAGCTCCCACTAGAAGTTTGTCAGACTCAGTCATGGTGCAGACTCTAGAGCTCGTCGAGCCTATCATCGTAAAATGGGATCCAGAGTCCTCTACTTACGCCAAGGTCACTTCGCTCTTCTACGAGAATCGCAGAGAGGCTTTAGAGTTTATCAAGCTTGTCAACAAGCTCCATAAGGCGATGCATTCATTAGTTGCTGAGAATTCAAATTCCGAGTTGCTAATCAGAGCTCAGCATCTCATGCAGATCGCTATGAAGCGGTTGGAGAAAGAGTTTTATCAGATTTTGTCGTTGAATCGAGCGCACTTAGATCCTGAATCTGTTTCGACTCGATCATCTCGGACATCAGCGCGATCGAGTTTATCAGATTATGCTGATGAATCTGACGATGAGGTACGGGTTGCAGGGGAATTGATCAGTGAAGTCGAAGATGCTGCTGAAGGAGTTATGACGGATCTGAAATTGATAGCCGAGTGCATGATTTCATCTGGTTATGGTAAGGAATGTGTGAAAATATATAAAGTCATACGAAAATCGATAGTTGATGAAGGTATATACAAGCTTGGCGTCGAGAAAATGAAATCTACTCATGTTCATAAAATGGATTGGGAGGTTTTGGATCTCAAAATCCAAAACTGGTTGGATGCTGTGAAGATTGCTGTGAAAACATTATTTAACGGAGAGAGAATTCTATGTGATCACGTTTTTGCATCGTCTGATTCGATTCGTGAAGCATGCTATACTGAAATAACAAAAGAAGGAGCTTCGGTTCTGTTTGGATTTCCAGAAAATGTAGCAAAGAACAGCAAGAAATCACAGTTTAGGATCTTCCGGATGCTCGATATGTACACCGCCATAGCTGATCGATGGCCCGAGATTGTGTCTATTTTCTCGTTTGAGTCGACGTCTTCTGTAGTGAATCAAGCGCTTAACTCACTGATTAAAATTGGTGAATCGGTGCGGTTAGATCTAACCGAATTTGAAACGTCTCTCAACAAAGAATCGTTAAAAACTACCGTAGCCAATGCCGGAGTTCATAAATTTACAGTCGAGACGATGAACTACCTCTCTCTCCTTGGAGATTACGGTGTTCTAGCAGACATATTATATGACAGTCCACCACCTGATAAATCAGTAATGCCGGAAACATTCTTCGACAGATCATTCTCCGATGATACTTCTCCGTCCCCGGCGGTATCCTTATGGTTAGCTTGGCTAATCTTCGTCCTTGTTTGCAAAATCGATGGGAAAGCGAAGCACTACAAAGACGTCTCTCAGGCGTATTTATTCCTCGCCAACAACTTCCAACACGTACTCTCCAAAGTCCGATCATCGAATCTCCGGTACCTTCTTGGTGACGAGTGGATCAGCCAACGTGAAGAGGAAGTAAACAAATTCGCCTCCAGTTACGAACGGGTTGCATGGAGCCACGTCATCGATGCCGTCCCTAAAAACGCGACGACGTTGGCACCGGATCAAGCAAGAGAGAGTTTCAAGAGGATTACCACGGTATTTGAAGAGACTCACCGAAAACAGTTGGCCGTCGTGATACCGGACGGTAAGCTACGGGATGCGATCAAAGTGTCGGTGGCGAAAAAACTTTTGCCGGCGTACAGAGAGTTGTATAACGCGCATAGAGTTAATATGGTAAGGGACAGAAAGTTTGCCTCAGTTGTGAAGTACGCGCCGGAAGACATGGGAAACGCGCTATCTGATCTGTTCTTCGGTTCTGGAAGTGCGTCGACATCGACGTCAGCGTCGTCGTCTTTATCAGAGTCACGAACGTCGATTTCACGGTGAATTATTGAATTAAGGGCGTAGCTGTAAAAGTAAAACAGTACTTTTGAAAATTCATTTTTCGCACCAACCCAGGTTTCTAGGAGGGTTGAAGGTGTGCATACAGTATGCCCCACTCACCTGGGAATATGAAATACGTACAATTGTATTGATTCCTTGATGAAAATAATAAATAAATTAATATTAATAATATTGATATTATATATTTAAACGTGCGTATTTATTTTTCTACGCGTACAGCATTACAACAATAACCCAAAAAGTCTAAAATGTTGATTTCTGATTAATCATGACCACTCATGTTAAGTCTACAAGTGGAACAAATCTCAGTTATATTTGAGGCTTCAGTTTTATATTAACGAGGAAGCCTAATTAATTATATACTAGAATTGCACCCGCGTAATATGGCGGCGATAATAATAGTTTGTGCTCGATAAAATGTTTGATTTAAAAAGTAGGTAATGGTATGTGAAATGTGATGTTAGTCAACTTATCCATGTATTTTCTAACTTTTCTGATTTCTTTACTTTTTTTTATAATCAACCATTTTATTAGTTGTTAAAATAATTTTTAAAAAACAACTAAAAAAGATATTATAGCCTTAAAATTATATTGATGTAAGTAATTTAGCCATAATGAGATAAATTAAATAATTTTTGTAATGTTTAATGATTTATTAAAGTAATAATTGTCTTAAATTAGTTGAGGTAATCAAGGGAATGATTGGTTAGGCTATTGCTTTAAGTGTTTGTATCTTAAGCAAAATAATTTGTATCACTTAAAATTAAGTAGTCTTAAAATCTTTAAGAGAGATAAAGTTACTGGTTTAGTCCTTGTGGTTTTCCATAATTACTGGTTTAGTCCTTTAAGTAGAAAAATTATGCCAATAGTCCCTACTGTACGAGTTTTGTTACGCCCTTGATCCTTTTACTAACCCTCCATTAACTACTGCCGTTACTTTGTCTTTTCGTGGGGGTAATTTAGTCATTTCGCACTTTTTGTGTTTACTAAACTGTAACATCCTCAAACGGGCCTAGTCGCGTATAGTTTCGGTACGTTCTAATCTCGAGTTTAGTAACGGATATTAGAGTTGTTTAATTAAATTAATATTAAATTATTATGAAAATAATAGAGAAGTTGTGATATTAAAATATTAACAAAAATAGATAAGTTTAATAAAATATTAAACGGTTTTGAATAAAGATTCCGGAAACATCCCCGTTAGTTAAAACGGGTAAACGGGTATTAACTTGTAAGTTGAAAAGGGGAACAAAATACCCCTTATGGATATTAATGAGACCATTAGTCGGTCTCTCCCCTTTTCAAACGCACAGACACGTACACACATACAATACACACACACTCATCTTGGTTCTTGAACAATTGAAGGAGGATCAAAGGAAGGTTTATCAAGTTTAAATTCCAGCAATAAATCCAAACAATAATCTGTTCCTAATTCAAGATTCATCATCTCCATCCTTGTTGTAAGTCCATCTTCTTCATCTTCTCCATTTTCTTAAAGTTAGGTCAAGAATGACAAAATCCGAAATTTGATTCAAGAGTTGAAATTAAGTGTTCTAATCTGTTCCTATACCATTTTTAGGTGATTAGAATCCAAGTTCATGAATTAAAATGGTAGAATTACTCTTGTTCCATAATTAGTTTCAAATGGGTCAAAAATGAAGAATTTGATCCCAAATCATGAATCATTGGTTAGAGGTTGTTAATTGTATGTTTCTAGACTTGTTTTGATGCCTTGAATGTTGTACAAACACTGGATAGTGAATTGGTTATGCTGGAAATGAGTTTGGGGTGAGAAAATGGCCAAAACAGGGGCTGGAACTCGTAACTGCACTGCAGGAGGGTGCTTGCGATCGCATATCATTCCCTTGCGATCGCATAGGGTGCCTTGCGATCGCATGGCCCTCCCTTGCGATCGCATGGGGCCTGTCCAGCCACAGTGCGTTGTTTGTTTTCTGTTTTTCGACGTTTTATCGTACGGGATGCTCGTTTAGGATTCTAAATAGTCTAGTGGCATCATTAGGGGATTCATATTAGTTATATTAGTTATGTACTTGTGTGAAGTGACTAAACATGAGTATTATCTTATAGGTGAACCGTACGACTCCGAAGAACGCGACGATCACGATATTTGTTTATTATAGCCTCTAGCCTCTCAGGTGAGTATAGGATAACATACGAATTAATATAATAATGTTACATGTTATTAGTATGTGCAAGTAGTTCCATGAAATGTAATTAACACTGTTGTATGCTTGAAATGCGTACTGTATGCTATGTTTATGCATGACACACGTAACCATTGAACCATGATTATGATATGATATGTATGCGCGCTATGAGACCCAGAATGGGTCAGTTTTGTGTTTATGAGCGGATCCGAGATATGGGGGCTAGTTATAGTCCTTGATCGAGGCCAGACTGCGGTCTGGGATGCCTTGAGGCCTGCGGGTCGATGATAGCGTCAACGGTACCTGGTTAGGTATTTAGGGTTTGGCTAACCCAATGTTCCTCGTGCGATTAGGGGATCAGTTACCCGCTGTACCCCATGGAGTCGATGACTTCATAACGCAACGGTGGACCGCTACCCGCTCACCCACCCGCGCGGTTGATGTGTCTGGTTTCCCCAGTTATGAGTGTTGAGCCGGGCTCGCTACCCTGCAAAATTTTGCTTCCTTCTGGCTGTGCCAACTCATCGCGAGATGCTAGGATAACACTGTTTGATATATTGATGATATGTGATATGTTTGTATTACTGATTATGCTATCGTATGCTCACTAGCTTTAAATAGCTAACAGATACTCTCCCCATGATTGCAGGTAATAATTAGGCGTGTGAGCTTTGGGTACCTGCTGGTTGTTACTTATCTTTTGGAGAAACACTTGTCTTTGTTACTTATATTTAGGGGTGAGCATGGTACCGTATCGGTACCGACCGGTACCGATACCGATTTTACCGAATACCAAATTTGATTAAAAGATGGTACCGAATACCGTACCGAGTATTCATATACGGTACCGGTACCGGTACCGAGTACATATTTTAACTAGTTAGTTCGGTACTAGTCCCGAATACCGAGAATACCGAGTCCCGAATACCGATTTAGCAATATTTCAAGTACCGAATACCGGACCGAAAACTCATATTCGGTACCGGTTACGGTACTGTGCCGGTACGGTTCGGTATTTTCGGTACCAATGCTCACCCCTACTTATATTTACTGTTTATGTTTGTATAAACTTATTTAGGGTGGTCGGTGAACAGTTTTAGTAACACCAACTGATCTTTTGTATACTGTGACTGATTTTGATTGTAATTAATAGCCACTTTTATGTTTTCCGCTGCTAGTATGAGTTTTGAAAAACAGGTTCGGTATATGTTCAGTTTACAAACGAATCCACGCAGTTTGAATTTTTGAATTACTATTTTAAAAGGAAAAATCTGGTTTTCAAAAGCGAGGTGTTACATAAACCCCAACACATACACTCTCTCTACCTGTCACTCACTCTCTCTACTCTCTCACCTTCATACCATCCCTCCGACCAAGAATCATCGTCGCACAACTCCTCGAACCACCGTCTCCGCTCCACCCGCCGTCGACATCACCATCTACGTCGCCATCACCTCTGTTATCTACACAGATCGATGATTGAAGCCGACCACCACAGATCCGTTATTGAAGCCAACCACCACAGATCATATATTGAAGCCGACCACCACAGATCCTTTGGGGTTTCATAAATGATTAGAAATCGAACAAATCTGAGTTTCGACAGGTTTTTCGAACAGCTATATGAGATATGGGTTTTGAGGTCGATAGAGTTGGGTTTCGACGTCATCTCCGGCGGACTGTTGCTTCAACAAATTTGGGGTCAACACTCAACGATTTCGACTGACGAGCATGATTTCGATTGTTGCTCGACGCTCGATTGCTTCAACATATTAGGGGTCAACGCTCAACGATTGCTTCAACAGATTGGGGGTCAACTCTCAACATATTAATTTTTTCGACTGTTATGTGTTTTAGATTTTGATTTGTTCATATCTGATGTTTCATTTTGTTTTGATTTGTTCAGATATTGATTTTGGTTTTTTATCTTCTTCATACCTAGATCTGATGTTTGGGTTATTTATCTTCTTTGAAGAGGTGTTCAAAAACCAAATCTGAATGGTAATTGGGTTTGGGTTCTTGATCTTGGAGATATTTCAATCGATTTTTGGTTAATTAATAAGAAATGGGATTAGCATATGATTTTGTTAGTGCCATCCAGCCAAATCCAATTTAATTGCATAGATTTACCTTATGAGCTAATTGCATAGATATACCTTATGAGCTAAAGGTCTCTCTTACTTGTTTATTGTGTCTGAAATGGAAGTCTAATATTTTTTAATACAACTTCAATTGAATTCTTGTCAACCTAAAGTGAAAAGTCATTCATTTCTTCATTCTTTTACTCAGACTACTTAAGGTGATTACTTCAGTAGTTGGTCATATATAGTTTAATGTATAATACACCTTTTCTAAAAGGTGAACAAGGATAATGTATTATGTATACAGTTATACATAATAATTATAAAAGTTTAATTTTTCTTAAAGCTTAAATCCTTAACAATGGAGTTTTGGTAGAGGAGAGAAGTGGGGAAGATGATAAGTAAGTACTAATGGTGAAAGTCATAAGCTATCAAGATGAAAAAGACCAAAATACCCTTTGAAAAAGTCAACTAACAGTAGAAGTTAACGGAAATTTAGTGAAAGGAACAACGGCGTAACAAAACTCGCACAGTAGGGACCATTGGCGTAATTTTTCTACTTAAAGGACTAAACCAATAATTACGGACAAACTACAGGGACCATCCGTATAATTAACTCTATATAATAATAACATTAGAGTAGCTTAATCTTAAATTCTGTCAAAGTATAAAATGCTTCATAACAAGTCTAATAATTGAACTCGAGCTGAAGTTTTTTGAATGTATATAATAACAAAGTGGGTAAAGACTATGTGGACGGTTCAAAACTCATAAACGTGATCAAGGTCTCAGATTCAAGGTTATGCATAGTTGTTATCACTATAAAAAAACGTCTTATTGTGACGATAAATATCACTTTAAAAGGCAAACTAATTGCTCCAATAGACCATTAGTGGCGAGACGTAGCAAAAAGTTCACCTCAACATGTTCGTGCCAAAAACTTTTTTGAGTTGACCGAATCCGTATCCTGCAACGTGTGTTCTTATTGCGGTGACTAATTGTGGTTTTTTCGTCGATGACTATTTATTAATTTTAAATAATAATAATTTATTAAAAGCCTTTTGCGGCGAACTTCTGATTTAATTTTAAATAAATATCAGCTTATTAAAGTTCTTTTGTGGTGACATTACTACTATTTTATAAAAATATTAGTTTTTATGGCTTTTTTGCAGTGATAATGTGAGACTGTCAGCGGCAAATTGTCGCCGCAAAAAGTCTAATAAAACCTGGACAACATAATTGCTATATTTTCGTATTTCACCCGGTATTTCTGGCTAATATTTACAAAATCTGTTATTTCCAAATCTCAAGAACAACAACAATAACAATATAACAATATAACATATCAAACGATGTCAAACAACAATTTCATACAAAACAAATGATACTTTTAAGATTAACATAAACGTTCTAACACAATCACACGTTTTCTACAAAAAAAAAGACAGAAAACTTCGGATGAGCTCGGGTGTAGAAAACCGTAAAGAAAAAAAGAAAGGGAACCCAAAGCACTAGTAGCGGGGAATCCAAATTTACCCGAGAGCCTAGTATTCCTTCCCGAATGCTTCGGCTTGACCACTCCAAGTGGTCTAATACTTATATAAAGATTTTCTATTATATTTTCTCCCATTTAAATTGAACATATACGATTACGTACGTAGATAATTATTTAGTTTTTTTATAGATAAATTCTTTTGCATTGACCCTATACTACACTTTCTTTTACCATTTTTCAATTAAAGTAAAAGTTTGGGTATCATGTACATTCTTAATTTTCTGGATTTGCATATTTGGTATTTAACTTTCTCAAGGATTAGCATACGTACTATCTTCTGGCATTTGTTACGGTCGCAAATTGATTTGTTTTTTATGTGTTATAGTGATGACGTGATGTGAACTAAGTCTTAATTAAAGATTATATAGCGGAGTATATATAATATTTAATTATTTTAGAAAGGTACGTTATATTTTCTTCTAAGAGCATCTCCAACCCACACTTTATCCCCTTAAAATGGAGTGTTTGGCCATTCCAACCCACACTCTATCCATCCCTCTATTTTGAAGTGTTAGAAAAGAAACTATATATTTGAAGTGTCATGACCAACACTCTATCCATGGGACCCACTAAATTTAATTACTTTCTATTTAATTTCTTTCTCCTATCTATTAATTTATCTTTAATTTTAGTAAGTATATAATAAAATATAACAATGAAATACATGAGACCCACTTTTGAAGTGTTGAATAGAGTGTTGGGTTGGAGTTGAAAGATTATTTAGAGTGAAAGAGCCCACAAAATTTAGAAATAGAGTGTCAAATATAAAGTGTTTGGTTGGAGATGCTCTAAGTATATATATAGTATATCCTCCCATTTCATTCTTTGTTTAAAGTATTATTCATATTGATCCAAATAATTAAGTCTCATATCTACGTAATACATATATAGCCTCATGCACGTACATACATACTGTGTAGTTCACAAATTAATTAAAGAAAAGAAATCACATAATTAACTATTGCACACGTACGGTCTTCAATTCCAGCTACACATAATTGCTATTATTCTAAATATATGGTTGCTTTGCGAAAAACTTTTCATGGTGTACGTACGTGTGTGGTATTAAACTTAATTACTTTAGGCTCTTGTGGAGGTACGTACGTCGTAGATGAATTAAAATACTCATCAAAGTGACGCTAGCTAGCAACAACAATATGCTATTTGAAATTTGAATTGAATTGTTCAAGTCATTAAAACGATTTTCAACACTATATAAAATAGTTAATCAGTCCAATTTAAGAACTTTTTTTAATTACCACTGCTTAATCAACAAATAATTAACCAAATGTGATTAGTTAACTACTTTGATGTTCAAAAAAACTTTGATTTTAATAGATTTGATTTTGTTAATTAATTGTTTTTTCATTTGACTATTTGGATATGTTGATTTGATTTTCAATGAGAAAAGTCGATCGATCTAGTGCTTTTTTATATATATAAATAAATATTGAATAATACACCTTGCTCTCAAATATTTCACTTCGGCGGATCCAAAAACAAATTTGATTTTCCTTTCTTAAATAATCTAGCATGCAAAATTGCAAATAGTAACACTCCCCTTGCTTTTGGGAGCCGGCTAAAAGGTACGTAATTGGTTTCTCCCACCTTAAATAATCTAAAACATTATTATAATATTAAATTATTTGTAAATTTAAACTGAACTCGTATGATATAATTTATTTTAAATTGATCGCATGTAGTTTAATGTATGTATGTATGTATAAGATACGAACTGAAAAGTTTAATTGATTAATGTAACATTTCTGATATATAAACATGAGTATTACTCAAGCATCATATAAAATAGTTAGCATCGAGCTTCTAATTTTTCAAATATTGTGTATCAAACATACTCATAATTAACATGTCACTATATATCAAGGTTCTAAAAAACGCGCCATGGCGGCGCCAAGGCGCGAGGCCGCCGTTAAGAAACAGCCCTTGGCGGCGGGGTTAGGCGTGGCGTACGACAAGGCAGGATAAGGCGCGCCAAATGGCGAGTTTTTTAAAGCGTGGCGAGCAAAAAATTTTTTTTTTTTAAAAAAATGGTCTTTTTTATATACATTTTACGATCGCGTGTATTGAACTTCTATAAATTTGTAGTTTTTAATTTGTATAAGTTACTTTGCTCCTCATATGTGTAAATTGTATATTAATAATGATAGATTGGACATATATTATTATAAAATATATACAAAATTGCCGCCTTAAGTGACGCCTTAAAAAACGCCATGGCGCTCGTAAAGCTTGAGGCTTGACCTCGCCGCCACGCCACGCCTTACGTTTTTTAGAACCTTGCTATATATTACATGTATATGTTTTAGAAAGGATAGAAATGACTCTTTCAAGCAATAGCTAAGTAAAAATATATCATTTTTCTAATCCAGTTACTTTGCTCCAGCACGAGTTTCCTAGCAGGGGGTAAGCAAGTCTATCTGGATGTTACCTCCGGGAAAGAGATTTTCTTACCCGGGTGAAACAATGAATATATATATATATATAATTATCATTTATCATTTTCCATTAAGATTTATTACTATCTCATGTATATTATAAGTAACGATCAAATATAATATATAATAAGATAATTGTTCAATATAGTCAATACTTAATCCATAGTACTAAGAGACTAATTTTAGCCTTTGAATTAACCACATCAATGGTTCAGACTGAATTTAAAATTTGGACGGAGTGACATTTTCGT
Source organism: Pulicaria dysenterica (assembly GCA_947179395.2). NCBI lineage: Eukaryota > Viridiplantae > Streptophyta > Magnoliopsida > Asterales > Asteraceae > Pulicaria > Pulicaria dysenterica. The sequence goes on from OX359295.1 coordinate 62,399,681, forward strand.
AATTAACATGTAATGATTTTACAACCACATGTGATTGTATACTGATTCATATGTGATTGAATATTAAAACTTCATGACTATGTTTTCTATATGGACTTTATTAAACACAACTCTATCTAATATTTATAAAGTTTTATCTATATCTATACTACTGCTATATATAGCATACAACACTCCATCTTCTTTAAAAATTAAGAGTCCTTAAATTTTCAATCAAAGTTAAATCTCCAGCTTTGAATTTATTTACATTAATTTCATCCATCAATAAACATTTCACCTTCTTATTTCCTTCAATAATAAATATCTTAACTACGACAAATTATAATTTATTTTTCACTATAAACATATATTTCGATTTTTTTTAAATAAAAGCGTATAAACAATATTACCACACTATAAATAAAAACTTTCATATAACTTAAATTTGATGAATAATAATACTTAAATTTTTTTTAGATCTATTGTAACATTCAAGTTTCTTTCGCAAGTATTATTGATTCCCCGTTCTCGTCACCACAAGTATTAATCATTCTCCTTTAATTGTTGTTTTCACATTACGCGAATATCCTAATAGTCGTTCTAAAAAGATATGAATATGAATTAAACAAGCCACAAATCCGCGACAAGTTATTTGTGGGCCCTATCGTAATTAAAAGAATTTGACATTGTTGATGTACTTTAAACCACAAAGAACTTGAAGACCTTGAAAGGTCCATTTCAACGTAACTACACAATATCAATTAGATACTATTAAGAAAGAATACTATTAAGAAAAAACTCGTCATCTGAAAAAGGAAAAAGAAAAAAAAGAAAAAAAAAAAAAAGAAACAGAGGACACTTGTATATCACATACAACTTCTACATTCGAACACGGTTACGCAACACCTACTACCATTTTGATGAATACACAAGGAGCTTGCTTAAGCGTCCATCGATTTGTTTTCCAAAAGCTTTGGGTCTAAATTTGGATGTTATGTCGACTATTAAGAGATAGTTCTAACATAAGAATATTTATTCATATTTGTTGTTTATTTTTAATACATATATCTAAATATTTGTAACTATTTTTTTATAATATTTTTTATTCAACCATACTTTTTTAACAAAAAATCTGAAGATTTCTAATTATAAAATAATATTCATAAATAGAAAACATCAAGCCATGATAATACAGTGAATTAACTAAGATATATAGAAATGAGATATGTTGCGGCATGCGAAGGCCGGTGACGACTAGGAGGAGTAGAAGGCTATGTATGGAGAGAAATAGAGGAGTAGATGTTAGTGTGAATCACTGAATATATTAATTTGATCGTTATAGAAGAATAAATCATAAATTTTGTTAAAAGATAATATAAGGTATTAAAACATTTAAAAAGGAGGAAAAATGAAAAAGAAAAAGAAACGACCATTTTATCAAACTGCTTTTGGGACTTTGGCGGCAAGGTCACATTCAGTTTTGGATCCTTTACTGTTTTCGTATCGAAATTAAAATACGACTAAACGATCCACTCAAAATAGACATGTATAATGGGATGGACCTCATGTATTGATGCACCTACACCTTCACCTATATAGCTTAATTAATTAAGAGTTAATTACAAAGATAGTCCCTGTAGTTTACGCTAAATTTCACATTTAATTCTTTAAACTCGAAAATTACACTGGTAATCCTTATGGTTGACATTTTGTTTCACTTTTAGTCCTTTAGACTAACTGGTGTTATCTTTGACCGTTAGTCAAAGGGTATATTGGTCATTTTCCTTCCTTATCCTTGTAACCAAACAAGCTATTACAATTATTTCCATACATTCCTTTTAATATTATTTCCAAACACTCATATTTCATTTGCTTATCACTCTCTCTCTCTCTCTCTCTCTCTCTCTCTCTCTCTCTCTCTCTCTCTCTCTCTCTCTCTCTCTCTCTCTCTCTCTCTCTTCCACCTCGCTTTTCCTCTCCCACCCACTGAGCTAGACCGTCCACCACCACCCCAAGACCACCGTTAGCGCCGGCAACAACTGTCGGCAACCACCATACGACCACTACCGACAACCACCATACGACCACTCTTTACTTCTCTTTGATCTACGCCGTCATCACCACCATACAACCACCACAAGCTCTCTCTCTCTCTCTCTCTCTCTCTCTCTCTCTCTCTCTCTCTCTGATCTACACTGTCACCACCTCATCACAAACTCTCTATTCGGTCTACGCCGACCACCACCACCCCAAGACCACCATCAGCGGCAGGTCTAAAGAAAATGCCGCAGCTGCCGTAGATCTAAAATAAACAACAACCGCCGTCGCAGATCCGAAACGCCAAGCTTGGAGTCACCACCACAGATCTGAACCGACGCTGGACACCACCGCACGACACCCCATTGCCAAAGAAACACTGGTTTACACAAACACCGCCGCTCGATTAGGATTTCAGATGATTAAAGGTCGATGATTGAAGGTCGATTAGGGTTTCAGATCTAATTATGGGTTTAAATCAACAGGTGAGTTTAGGGTTCAGATCTGATTAGAGGGTTGCTTGTTTTTCATTGATTCCAAAGATGTTTTCCATCTTGCTAATGTATTTAATCAATGGTTCTGTATCATCTTGTTCTTAATCTGTTAAAACGACCAACATATTGGGTTTTTTTTGTATCATCTTGTTCAATCTGTGTATCATTTTGAAGAAAAATACTAGAAACATAATTTAAATAAAAAATATATTTTTAGAAAAAAATAACAAGTAATTAATTAGGATAAAACAATTACTTAACATCATAAATTAATAATGATCTATTAGTTAATTATAATAAAAGGTTGATTAATTATTAATTTTAATAAAAAAGGGTAAAAAGAGGTAATAGCTTGTTTGGTTACAAAGATAAGGAAGGAAAATGATCAATATACCCTTTGACAAACGGTCAAAGATAACACCAGTTAGTTTAAAAGACTAAAAGTGAAACAAAATGTCAACCATAAGGACTACCAGTGTAATTTTCGAGTTTAAAGGACTAAATGTGAAATTTAGCGCAAACCACAGGGACTATCTTTGTAATTAACTCATTAATTAAATAACTGGAAAATTAAATCATCAACTTGATCAACATCAATCATATTTGTTATATATCATCCTACTTATCTTCATACTAATGCGATTAACACAAGTGTTAAAATTAATGGAGGATTTGAGAAAAGAAAATTAGTGAACTCCACATGTTATCTTATAGTGAGTAAGAAGATGAATTAGCTAGAAAGAACAACCAGAAGTTTATAGTGTTTTTCTATTATTAATTATTATATATATTTCATTGATTAGATCTAGCTACATATATGGTTGAAGTAAACATTATAGCTACCTAGATATCTCATTTTTATACTAGTGCATGCTCTCGATAGATCGATCTAGCTACCTATGTAATGATCGAGTTGCTAGCTACTCTCGATCTCTATCTGTAGAATAGATATGATATGATACCGTCAATCAGCTCCCACTACAAAAAATAAGAGCATTTAGCAGCGACATAAGTCGCTGCTAAAAGTCCGAAATGTCGTTGCTAAAGCCTACAGCAACGACAGGTTGCTGCTAAAAAGTCGCTGCTATTACCCCTTTGCTATTGCTCATTTGTCGCGGCTATTTGTGTCGCTGTAATTAAATGTTGCTGCATATATGCCGCCACCTAAATCCTTTTCTTTTTTCTTCTTATTTTCACCTTACGTACGTACGTACTACGTACACATGTTAACGCATAAATAAGGTGTAGCTAACCTTCGATATACAGACATATGTATATATGCATGTCCTTCAAAATTCACGGACGTTAATGACGTTGTATGTTATGATCCTGTTTTCAGCAGAATCAACACTACGTGATTGTGAAGCTTCTTCGTTAAGTTGACGTTGTCCATTAAAACCGGCCATCAATGTCATATTAGACTAGTAATTAATATATTGTTGTTTTAAAGTGTTATTTTATTGTAATATTTAATTTAGAGTTAATTACATAAATGGTCCACGTGGTTTATCAAATGTTCCATATAAAGTCCCGAAACTTCAAAATTACACCTATAATCCCCATATTTGTCATTTTGTCCCATGGGCAGTCCATTTTTAACAGAACCATCCTAATCACCGTTAACCCTCTTATTTTAAAGGGTAAAAATGTCTTTTTACCCTCTTGATTAATTAAAAATTTTAAAATTATTAAAATAAAGCTAAGTCCCACACTCTCTCTCTTCCTGCAGTCTCTCTCTCTTTCTTCCATCTCTTCAACTCAATCTCTCTCTCTCATCTCCATCTAGAAATGGAGAATACCACCGCCGCCTTGATCACTTTCACCGGAGATAGGTGTGATGTGTGTGGGACCCAGACTTTTATATTATTTTTAATTATTTAGAGGTAAAAAGACTATAATACCCCTTCAAAAATAGGGGTTTAACTCCAATTTGGACGGCACCGTTAAAAATGAACTAAATTGGGACAAATTGACAACCACGGGGACTAATGTGATAACCACGGAGACTGTGAGTGTAATTTTTGAAGTTTAGGGACTGCCCAGTGGACATTTGGTAAACCACATGGACCATTTGTGTAAATAACTCTTTAATTTATGTACATTACTTATATTATAGGGTAAAATATATTTTAACCCCTAAAGTTTAGGTTTAAAAATGGTTTAGCCCCTATACTTTTTAAAAGAACGATTTAATCCCTAAACTTTTTTAATGAATGTTTTAACCCTTAAACTTGTTACAATTCATCATTTTAGCCACTTGACCTTCTACATTAAGTTACCAAACTTTTAAAGAGCATTTTAATCACTAAGTTTGGGGTGTAATCGAATCAAGCCGAACCAAACCTAGTCAAACTCTAACTCGTATAGTTGCACTAGTTTAATGATTGCACATCTTCGATTTCCTCTATCACTATTTTTGTTTTCTAGTTTCTTTGGGAATCCATGAGATGGTGATTCGTGACTTTGTAGATTGTCGAACACTGGTTACCACTAACCAATTGGTTCTTCAATCTTCACCGGCTTAAGTTTTAGAGGCAGTGTCGAGTTAGACTTTGACTAAGTTTGGTTCGGCTTAATTCGATTACACCCCCAAGCTTAGTGATTAAAATGCTCTTTTAAAGCTTGGTAACTTGTTGTAGAAGGTCAAGTGGCTAAAACAATGAATTGTAACAAGTTTACGGGTTAAAACATTCATTAAAAAAGTTTAAGGATTAAATCATTCATTTAAAAAGATTAGGGGTTAAACCATTTTCAAATCTAAAGTTTAGGGATTAAACCTACTTTACACACTCAACAATAAACATTATTATCTAATTACATATTTTCTAAATTATAAATAAAAAATAACCTTCATCTCTCTCTCCTACTTTACACACTCACCAATAAACATTATTATATAATTACACATTTTATAAATTAAACAATCAAAGTTACTTGTTTTTTTAAAAACATGTTTAAAAAAACGAAAATATTTTATAAAAAAAATAAAATGAAAAAGAAAAACTTTCTAAATTAAAAAAAAAGTTGTTTGATTGTTTTAAAAAAAATATGTTTAAAAAAAGAAAATAGTTTATGAAAAAAAAAGAAAAAAATGAAATGACATATTACTGGGTAAAAATTATTATATCATACTCCTATATTATATAAAAAATATATGTTATCGGGTACAAACTATTCGCCTCCGCAGCATTGCGCGGGTACAATGGCTAGTATTATTATATATGTGTGAGTGGCCGTAATCAACTCATAGAAATACTGGCCACATTCGTAGTATATCTTTAGTGGTCCATATATAACAACATTATTTTGTATATACAATATATATATATATATATATATATATATATATATATATATATATATATATATATATATATATATATATATATATATATATATATATATATATATATATATTCCACCACACAAAATATATACGTAGGTACTCTAAATTCTAAAGCATCATTTGACGCCAGACATTTGTCGCAACTACTTTCCATTAATTAATTGACCAGCTAGCTAGCTCTATCGGAATTGAAATTAATTAGAAATTTCAAGAAATCAATTTATGGTGCGATATAAAAGAAACTATTTTTCCCTTTCTTAAATAATTATTTCTTAAATTGTTACAGTGCCTATAACGTTTTTCTTTTCTTTTTTTTCCAAATAAAAGTAGTATTGTACTAGTGCAAACCTGCGATGGTTATTAGTTTCCTGTTTTATAACATGTCTCTTTCAAAAATATAATAATATGTTATTCACGCAATCCTAGTATTATTAAAAAAATTTCTACAACATATGTCCGTTTTTTTCAAATTTTCTTTTATTAGCATAAACTATTTATTAAATTTAGAAATAATTTTAAAAAACATTAATATAAGAATATATATATATATATATATATATATATATATATATATATATATAGGTGAGGGTTCATGCGAGAACCGTTGTTAGCGTGAGAACAGCGATAACTAATCTTAGCCGTTCCATGAATATGGGAAGTTTCATTGATGGAGAGCGTGGAGGGATAGAGTGTAGCAGGGTGCATGTGAGGAATTCATGGGTGTGCAATGACATTGAAGGAGGGGGAATTGGACGGCTCAGATTGGTTCTCGCGGTTCTCGCATGAACTTTTTCCTATATATATATATATATATATAAAGTATGAAATAAAGAGATAAGTTAATAAAATATATAAAAATTATATTGATGTGAGCGGATAATTATGTTAATGTGAGAGAGAGTGTGTGTTAGCGTAGGAGAGTATATTTTAAATGAACAAAAGGTTGATGTAAATTAGGAAAAAGTGTGAGATAGTTAAAGATTAAGTGGATATGATCATGGTTTTAAAAAGTCCGCCTTGGCGGAGGCTTGACAATGCTGCCACGCCATGGTCCAAAGCTTGGGTGTAAAGCTTATGGTACACTAAGGTCCACCTTGACATGTCTTTACATGTTATAATTAAGTTGTGGTTTTTAGACGTGTTAAATGTACTGAGCCAAATGATCTGAATATATATAGTTATAAGGATGGTGAAATATAACAAAAAAAAATATAAAGATTGATTGACTACATTATAAACCTATAATTATGTGTTTTATATATTTGTTTGCATAAAATCATATACATACTTATTATTTGTATACAAAATTGCCGTCTTAGGTTGCGCCTTGTGAAACGTCGTGACCTCGCCATGGCTTTCAAGACTTGAAACTTAACTTTGCCGTCACGCCACGACTCACGTTATTTAAAACCTAGATAAGATTAATTTAGATAGAAGAAAAGATGAAGATTTTGTTTTAATTAAATTTTAAAAAATCTTATAAAAAAATATTAAATAATTTATATAGTAGTATGGAGAAATACCTTTCATTTGATGATATCTAACCATCAATACGTCCTAAAATTAAGTTATAGATACGTTATTGGGCCTACTGGTAACTCGGCAGTGGCAACTGATTTATATACGCTAAGAGTTGGGGCCTAACCTCAATGGAGGTATGCAGAGTTGGTCGTTTTTTGGGCTAAATTCTGTTCTTAACCCATTAGGAGATCGAGTCTTCTTCCATTGAATTGAATAGCTTATTATTTATGTAACGAGGGCCCTGTTAGTTAGATTTCGTATATCTACTCATTTTGTACACCTGGACACACTATATATCTCTCTACCTCCTTGATAGGAATGTTTTATTGTTGATACTTATACTTAAATAGAAAAAATGAAACATGGTTTAACAATTAAAGTTTTGTTTACTTTCGATTTAATTATCAAAATTTATTTTTGAATGATTTAACTATAAAAAATTAAGAGTTAAAAGTTTTTATTTTATTAAACAGAAAGCTTCTGTCGAGCTTTGTTTAGATCTGAATCTTGACTAGCAGAGTTTTTTATTTCAGAAAAATATTTCAAAACAAATTGTTGGTTGAAAGAGTTTTTAAATCATAAAAATTATAAAAAAAAAAAATTCTCAAATGAAATTGTTTGTTTAATATATTTGTATCCGGAGTTCTTTTATTTGTCGTTATAAATAGCTAGCTCCAATTATCGACTACAATACGAAAAATCTTTAAACAAATATGAATTTCAACTGTCGGCTAGTTTGATAAATCAAAGTTATTAACGTAAAGATCGGATGCCAAAATCCATATGAAGTGATGGATAAATAGTTATATATATACCAATCTATACAATAACAAAAGGGCTAGAGTCTATGAATCGGTTATACCGGAAAAAGCCAATTTCAGAGATACAAAGATCTTAAGTATCTGTGAATTGGTTCACGAAATGAATATGAATGAATTGGAATTTGACTAAAGAATTAGAATTCATCAAACATTTTGTTTTATTTAGATCGAATAGTAACTCGTTGTTTTGTTTTATTTTAGAAACATTTTGTTTCACTTATATCTTTATTTCAAGTTTTCTTTTTGACCATTAAATCAAGTCGGTCAATGTAATACACGAGTTTTATAGTTATTATGTAATTAATAGTAAACTCTTCTCTTTTCGTTACTAACGTCAATCATCTATGATAATAAGATTTTTTTATTAGATTATATTGTTGTATATTATCCTTATTTAGTTCATGTAATCTCTTCTGTAATTTTGGTAGTTAGTTTTATATTGTCAATTATATATATTCCGTATGAATGAACGAGTAGGCAAGGATTTTCAAAAGCCTTTATGTTTAGCATATATTGTTAATTACTTTTATAAGTTATAACGTAAAACCATTCGTAGTCATATGGTAACCTTTACGTTAACATATATCTTTAATTTATCACTAACCATGCCATAAATGTTATTACTAGAGGGACCGGCCCACACACAAACGAATGAAAATTATCTCATATTTCCGTTGGTTAAAAAAAGAAACGTTACCGCAACCATATGATTACAAAGTACGAACTCTCCGCCATGAGCTGATCACAATGGTGATGACGAGAATGGTCCTTGTTATATGGCAATTTTTGCTCGTTATCGTGTTGATTGTAAGTAGACTATTGCAGATAAACATAAAAGATAATAAATCGACAGCTGCTACTAATGCCAGTATGTCACTTTTAACATGCATATATATTGTTATGATTCTAATTTTTTCTGTTAAAAAAGAAACAGTCAAACTATCAAAACAACGGTCAGCGTGTTACACCTTCATCTCATTAGTTAATTAATATATTTTCTTCTATCATTTTGATATTCGATATACTCGTTTTCAGTTTGTCCTGCAGTAAGAGAATAATTGTTTAATTTCTTCTGTTCGAATTATTTAGCATGTGGGTATTAATTTAATTCCATATTAATCTCTATACTTAAGAACTTATTAAATAAAAAGTTCTAAACGATATTAGCGTAAATGTATATACAAATCATTTAAAATGTGACAGACTTTTACCATGAGAATGAATTATGTTAAACATATCAAAATTTAGGTAAATAATTTTGTACGCCTAGAAGGAAACTTCATACTTATAGTATATAATTCTTTTTTTATATTTTTTTGTCAGAGAAAGAAAAAAAATTAACATTATTCATAAAATATTATAAAATGTCAGAAATACAAAAAGGAGATGGCCGGGGTAGTGGAGGAGCTAGACTTTCAGTTGGAGTCAACCATTGTCTCTTTCAAATTAATTAAATATATGCATCTATCTCTTTATGACCCCTCAATGAAAACTTTTGAAACATATCCATGAATTCTAGCTTTTAGTCCAAAAGTTATTTAATGAATAGGAGGGTTTGTGGAATGAGAACCTGGGTAGACTATTTTTTTCATTAAGAATTTAGTTTTAAATTATGGATTTGATAAATAAAAAGAAAAGGTTTTACAAAACCTAAATTGTTGGATTGTAAGCAAAAGAGTTAATTACATGGTTAACATTTGTACTTTAATTGAAATTACATGTATATTTTTAACCAAAGGGTTTATAACCCAGCGGTATCTGGTGTTGTAAGGTGATGCGACATCCCAAGAGGTTGTGGGTTCAAGTGCCGGCGTAAACAGTGTTATAGATTTAGAAATAGATTTAGACAGTGTGTATGTTTGGTGTAAAAAAAAAACATGTATATTTTTAAGTTTTTGACATCACATTTATTGTTCCTATCTTAATTTTTTTTCTTTTACAAATTTGATCTCTCAGTCCGTTAAGTCTTAGAAAATAACTAGGTCCCATTGTGTTTTTGTTTTGTAAGTGTTTTTCTGCAGTTGATTAATTTCATATATCTTGTGTCGTTGTTTTGTATTTTTTTTTTTTTGGATTTAGGTATTTTAATAGGAGTTTTTTACTAAATGAGTGTTTTCTATAAACATATTTACTAAATAGGTGTTGTTTTAAACATATTTATCATTTAGGTGTACTTTTTGTTTTTACTATTTCTTTTATAGTTTTTTAAATTGTTTTCTTACTACTTCTTTTTAACTGTTTTTTTACTGCTTTTTTAGTGTTTTTTGCTACATTTTTTAACAGTTTTTTAATTTGTTTTCTTACTTCTTTTTAACTGTTTATTAGCTGTATTTTATTGCTTTTTTTAACTGTTTATATACTGTCTTTTGCTGTTTTTAGCTGTTTTCTAGACTGCTTTTTTTTATGTTTTTAACTGTTTTTTAATTTGTTTTCTTACTTCTTTTTAGCTGTTTATAGCTGTATTTTACTGCTTTTTTAACTGTTTATATACTGTGTTTTGCTGTTTTTAGCTGTTTCTCGACTGCTTCTTTACTTTTTTTTTGCTGTTTTTTAACTGTTTTTTTATTATATCATATATCACAATCGAAACAATAAATTAATGTTTTTTATCGCAATCATAACAATTGTTTAAACAATACTAACAATAAAAAATTAAACCAATACGCCCATGAACAAACAATTAGTGTTGGTACAGTTGGTTTAGATTCAACTTGACTTTGATCAGATTATCGTGTTTTTGACACATGCGTCATGTATTTGGTACGTCATTTTACGTATATTTGGTTATGGATGTGTTTGGTTTAATTAATTATAGCGTGCTTTTATGATATAAATGTAGCAATATTCAGATTTTGTTAATGCAGTAATAATATGAGATTTGTAGAATTTATCAATTGGTAAATTGTGGAAAATGAAAATACCAAAAAAAAGTTAAATGAATTAATGCTTACGGCGCTGTAACTCAAGAGCTCATCTCCTGCAGTGCAAGAACAACATATATAAGTGCGCTAGTTGGACTTTTTTATGTTTAACAACACTATCTCTTATGTATTAATTATTTTGTAAATTACCTTTTACTTCATTTGTCAATCGGTAAGGAAATTATTATTAACAAATAAACTATCGAGTTTAAACAATTGTACCAACACTAACTGATAGTTCATGGGCATATTGGTTAATTTTTTATTGTTAGTATTGTTTAAACAATTGTTATGATTGAGATAAAAAGCATAAATTAATTGTTTCGATTGTACAATATATGATATAATAAATAAACAGTTAAAAACATAAAAAAAGTAGTAAAAAGTCAAAAAACAGTAAAGAAACAATAAAAAAATAGTTAAAAAAGCAGAAAAAACAGCTAATAAACAGTTAAAAAGAAGTAAGAAAACAATTTTAAAAAAACTGTTAAAAAGCCACACACAAAAAACAATTAAAAAACACTAAAAACAGTTAAAAAGTAGTAAAAACAATTTAAAAAACTATAAAAAAAATAGTAAAAATAAAAAGTACACCTAAATGGTAAATATATTTAAAACAACACCTATTTAGTAAATATGTTTTTAAAAAACTCCCATTTAGTAAAAAACTCTTTTAATAGTTAGTGGTGAAGACTGAAGATGAAGAATCTTTACAAAAATCCAAGAATATTCAACAACATTGATAGCAATGTTAAGAACAGTCATAGATCATCATTTACTCAAGTAATAGTTAGGAAATCAATGTTATATAGATAATGCTAAACCCAATTAATTGTAAAAGTATAGAAGCTTAAAGTAGTTATGAGGATTATATAAAAATAATTATTTAAATTAAATAGAAATTACCAAAGTTTAAAGTAATATAAATAATTGATCTTTATAAAATTTAAATTTTGGTGGGTCTAATAATAAGTGTAATTGGTAAAATGTGTATTTTCTAAAACTTAACGTACAGACTTTGATTCGTTTTAATGGACTAAGAAACCAAAGTTGTAACTACTCGTTTAAAAAAATTATATCTTATAGATAGGCGAAAGGTTCTAAAAGTTACACTTGATGATAATTTTTATCAATGACAAAATTCTTTATTTTTATTGTAAACCTAGAGTGTTAAGTTGCTAACCAATAAGCGGGCCTACTAGAATCAATAACAAATGATGAATACTTAGGATAAAAACGAATAACCTCGGTAGATGTTGTGTATTAGTGCTTCTTATAAGGTCTACCTTACAATATATTCCAGCAACATAATCAAATAATTTTCTTAAAAAAATTTTAGGTATGCTACATAATAATGAATAGTCAACAGAAAACATTATCTCATTTAAGGATAATGAAAGATAATCAAATTAGAATTCCAAAAGGGATTTTAAACATAATAAAAGTATAATTAAAACATAAAATGGGTTAGTTTAAGAATCGATATTCAAATAGAAAACACACTCAATCTTTCTCTTTTCATAATGACACTTCTCCATTATCATCGAGATCTTCAAAGTAAAAACCCTCCCGACTTCTTAACCTTTTTGCTTCTTTCTTACACAATGTTCTATTATCAATCCTCACTTCTTTCTTTCAACTAGACTACAAAGAAGGCTTGATACACTTTGATACTCATAATCATTTGATGCCTAGGTTCATCACTCGTCTTACCCTTGATGCCCATAATTTCATGCTTAATTGTATGATAAGATGCATTATGATATATTTTACATGCAATATGGGTATATGAATTCTTTATGTAAATGGTTGTTGAAAGATGGCTAATGAAGGTATTAAAACTTTTCATGGGAAAAGTATGTGTTGTGTGTATGTTTGATGTATACTCAGGTAGCTAGAAGTTTTTGGACAAAGGCTTGATACAGTTATTGATGTATACTCACATATAAAAACCCTAGCAAGAAGCTAGAGAAAAAAAAGAACAAACAAAGAAGAAAAACTACAAAAGAGACTCTAATTTGGGGTTACAACACCAATTAATCCAAAAGAGCTTTCTCTCTAATTTTCTTTTACATTTAACCAAATGTAAGACATACTTTGAATTTGGCAAAATAGGAAAATAAAAGACACCGACTTTTTAGGAGAGAAGCTAATGGACAAGCTAAGAATAAATGATCCTCTCCTTCTTGTTCACAACCATGAAAAAACGTAGCAAGAATTTATTAATATGAATACCCCTTTTGAGCAAATTCCATCTAGTTGACAGTCTCTTATACATCAGCTTCTGTATCATGATATTAACTTTTGAAGGTACAGAGTTCAACAAAATCGTTTGAAAACCATGAGAGGGAACAAGTGATGAATCATCAGTAATCAATCTTAAGAAACTAACTGTAAAAACCCCCGATAAATGAAAATTTCAAGGCCAGACAATAGAGCCATTAGAGTTGTGAATCTCCTTACTAATGAACATACGTCACCTTAATTAGGACACATATCATCAGTCAACAATCTTAAGAAACTAACTATAAAAACCCCCGATAAATGAAGATTTCAAGACCATACAATAGAGCCATTAGAGTTGTGAATGTCCTTACTAATGAACATACGTCACCTTAATTAGGACTCATACCTCACGAGCTCATTATTGCTACATTACTCCAGAGCTAATAGCACTCCTTCATGGCGTTTGTGGCATTGCCTTGTCATTAAGTTAATTTGAGAGATGAATATTTTCTTTTAGACTTTTAAAATATGATACCACAATTAATTATCAAGGGGTTTGTTTGTTTGTTGTTTAATAGAACTATTTAGCGCCGAATGCTAAATCGTTCACCATTCAGTGTGTTTGATTACAACCTCTGAATGAATATTATGCTGAATGAAACTGAAGAACATTGATGAATCATTCTACCTTAAAGTGCTTTTTAAATCATTAAGCACAAAGTATTTTACATTAATATATCTCCTTTCACATGTTGGCTGGTTAAACAATCACATCTCATAATATAATATCTCACTATTATGGTTAAAATGGTAATTTGCATCATTGAAATTGTTCATTCAGTTGCTTTATCAAACAACATGTCACATTCAGTAGCAAATTCACTCAGAGCCTTTGATTTATTCAGGCAATAGAATCATTCAATGCTTAATATTCAGTTTTAATAAACAAATCGTAAGTACTGTCAAAGCAAGGGCGAAGCTACATAGAGTGTAGCTGGGTCCTAGGACCTACCTAATTTTATTATTTTTTCTAGAATTTATATAAATTTATGCTGGGGAACTACTTAAAAAAAATCTAAAGGAACTACCGTATTTAATATAATAGAAGAAATGATACATTAAAAATTGTAAGATCCAAATTTATCTTCTTACAAAATAACGCAATGTAAAACAAGCCAATAATCCAACCTCACTTATACTTTAAACTAATAGCCCTAACCCAGCCCAACTTATACTTACAAAATAACCCAACGCAAAATATATTGTCATTTGTATTTGGAAAGTGTGAATTGTGAAGTAAAAAGTAAATAAATAATCTTAAACCTAAAGAAACGAACAAAGTGTAGGTTATAGGTTTCAACCTTTGTACCAATGTGAACCCATGTACGCGTGCTTGTGCGTATTTTACAATAAGATTTGACAAATCAATAAATATTGGTTTAATGTTATATTAGATTTAGATTTAAATGTTTGTTAGGATATAACTAAGGATGATGCAAGGTGTTATTAAATATATCATTTCTCTTTTATGCTTACATGTTATATCATTAGCTCAACCCTTAAAAAATTATGCAAATATTTCAAGTATACCCGACCTCGCCGGTTCAAAATTGTAAGAACTTTAATATCTCCGTTAGGTATATGTTTATATTTTAGTTATAATGACCCGACCCGACTTAAGTATACTTGACTCATTTTTTTATTAGTTTAACTTAATTAGGAAACCACGTAATTTTTTATTCTAGATTCGTCGCTATGTCAAAGAACATTTAATGTAGCGATAATTGATGTTTAAAGTGTTCATTAATAACATTAGTCCTACACTTGTCATAATTTTAAATGATATTCTTCAACCGGTTTCAAATGTCTTCTTTCATAGTGGAGCTCTCGTACACGTACAGAAAGGCTTGTTAATTGCTATTTTTATATAAAAATTTTGAACTTATTATAGTAAAGCTATTTTAATTAGTTATTAATTAAACTTTTGTTCAAAAAAGAGTGTCATATGCCATGGCATTCGAGGAACGTTTCCATGCCCATGGCCCAACCTTGAAACTTTACAAAATAAAGGTCAACACATGAGTCAGCACTTCATTAATATATTTTTGCTTAACCTTTTTAACTTTATCTCTATGGACATTCAGCAACTTGTTTTCCTTTTCGGATAACATTTATAAAGGAATCTATTAATGGTATCTTATATATGTTGTATAATATTAAAAAAAACATTTTTAATGATCATAATGTTTAAGAACAAAACCGAATAAACTGGATATATATTTAAATAACTTATAGTATCAGAATCTGAATATTTCACGTTAAGTATTCATGTGCAAATCATAATCAAATAATGAAGTGTAAATAAATCGTTCACCATCTTCTCCGGCCGTCGGCGTCAGCCGGCGGTCCGGAGATCCTTCTTCTTCATCTACTGTTTTCGTTTTCTCCCGTTCGAGATGTTTCACAAGTACCCGTTCGAGTTTCAGGCCACCGTGTTTGCAGATCTTGGTCAAGATCGCTGGCAAGGTTATGTTGGTTTTAGATCGTTTCGGTTTCAGATCGAGGTTCAGGTCGCTTTTTGTCAAGGTCGCCGTTAAGGATGGTGTTGTTCGAGGTTCAGATCGTCTGTTTTCAGATCGAGTTTCAGGGTACCGTCAAGATCGTTGCTGTTCAAGTTCGTGTTCGTTGTTTCCAGATCGAGTTTCTTAAAGTTCAAGTACCATCAAGTTCGTTTGTTCAAGTTCAGAAAGAGTTTTCAGATCCGTGTTTGTTACAGTTGCTGTTTTCAGATCCGTGTTTTCAAGTACCGTCAAGTTCGATTGTTCAAGTTCAGATCGAGGTTTCAGATCCGTGTTTGCTGTTTTCAGATCCGTGTTTGTTTCAGTTGCTGTTTTCATATCCGTGTTTGTTTTCACATCGACTTCAGTTGCGGTTTTCAAGTTCGTTCGAAGTTCAAGTTCCGTGTTTGTTTTCAGATCGGGTATCATGGTTCCGTCAAGTTCGTTGTTGTTCGAGGTTCAGATCATTTGTTTTCAGATCGAGTTTCAGGTTCAGTCAAGTTCGTTGCTGTTCAAGTTCGTTGCTGCTCAAGTTTGTTACAAGTTTCACAACGAGTTTCAGTTGGTTCGTGTGGGTCGTGATCGTGGTTGGTTCGAAGTTTCGTGTTTCAGATCTGGTTGCTGCCTCAGATCGTGGTTAGTTCGTGTGGTTCGTGGGTTCGAGTGGGTCATGATTAGTCCGTGTTTAGATCGTGGTTAGTTCGTGTGTGGTTAGTTCCAACTGTTTCAGATAGTGTCGCGGTTAGTTTTAAAATCGTGGTTAGTTCGTGTGGTTCGTGGTTAGTCCCAACAATTTCGGTCGGTCCATTTAATCTATTCTGAAATATCGTATTGCCACCACCTGGTTGGATGTCGCAACCTTTGTGAGTTTGTTAGTTCAGGTCGGTGTTTAGATGGAGGTTATAGGTTCGACCCCACCGGGTGGCTGCCCTTTGTGCTTTACGACTTTTAGTTAGGTTGACCAGATTGGTTTGTCAATGTTGGTTATTAGCTGTTTAGCGGGATAGGTGATCGGGTTTAAATTTTAATGTTTGTATCGTTGTTGTATTAACTAGCATCTAGCTAGTTTTTTTAATTATATCTAACAAATACATTGCCTTTCAAAAAAAAAAAAATCGTTTCTTTTTTGAGATGTTTATATGGACACATGGAGAGGCTATCAAGGTATTCATTTTATTCCTTATATTTATAGTTGATTTTCTTTAAGTACATTTGTAGTCGTTTTATCATTTTATAACTAAATTGTTTACATTTTATTATATTACAGTCTTTTTTTTGATAAGTTTATTATCGACATTAATATAAATAATACATCTAACTAAAATGTGATTTATAATAAATATTCAGATCATTAAATCATTTTAACAATTAATTATTTTATTTTACTAAACAGTCTTTTTAGAGACTTAAAAAGTTATTTTAGCTTTTGATATTTGAGTAAAAGTGTTTACATACTTAGAGTGAAAAGCATACACATTGTTCTTCTTTCAATCATACATGGTATTAATAAAAAAAATGATATATGATGCTAGCAATATTTAAGTTACGTGTTGTAATATTTAAATACATTTTCTTTGAGTAAATAATAAAATGACAAAATTATTTTTCTTTAATAGATTTGTAAGCATAACAATAATTAACTTAGGTGCAGCAGCAGTAACACACATACTTTTTTCTGGGAGGAAAATAATTTGAAATGTTAAGATAACTTAATTTAGATTATACTCACAAACTAATTTAACAAGTAAATATAAAATTGACTAAATTAGGCATCATTTTCTCCATAGATAAATATTAATAACAATTTTCGTGGTTGAAATAAAATTAATTGCTATAAAAAATATTGAATAGGTTAAATAAATATCTAATAGTAACTAAATTAAAATGAATGACAACAGAAAGCTCGACGAATAACACAAATATATTTATTACTCCACTCCACCACCACTTGAGCAGCATATGATTTGCTTCATCTCTCTTTGAAATTGCAAGACCCTACAAATATTCAATGATTCAATCACCACTCAATCTCTTTATTTCCGTGTTTTGTTTATACTCTTCAATCAATATCACCACATGTTCTTGAAAACCTAAATAAAATTGTTCTTAGTATTTTCCGTATGGGTTGAGCCATTCAGACATCAAGAATCTCTGTCCTCTTCAATACCCAGGTAAACAAAAGATCACATTTGATTAATTATCAATCAATTTCTCATGGTCCCTGTGTATTCTGTATCAAGGTATCCAGGACTCTGCGTCTTTTAATTTATGATATAATCATGTTTAGGATCTTTAGATTTCTGGTAACTTTGACCATGTCTTTCTGTAGTTTAGCTGAATACGGTTCCAGTTGGTATACAGTTCATGGTGAAATGAAATGAGAGCACGTAAGCTGCTTATTGACCTAAAAAATCAACACTTACCCGTAAGCGCCCAACATATGTACCAATCATTTGGTCGTAGTGTGAAAAGAAAAGAATTTAGGTGTCATAGGTCAAATTTTAATTATATTACAGTAGGAAGAAAATCTACAACCTCCCATTTTACTCTTGTGTCCACCTAAACTGTACCTTGTATTTTTGCTGAGCTTCTAGAAATAAAGGTTTGATCTTTTTAGTGGTTACAATCAAGATTTAATGGGTGTTTTTAGCTTTTGTAGAAAACTGCCATAGAAAAGGAAAGGAGAGATTTTATCTAAAACTCTAAACCATGGATTCTTCAGCTGCTAAAAAGAAATTGCATCAGAGCTTAAGCAGAAACAAGACTATGGAGAAAAAAGATGATACATGTTTACATATTGCTGTTAGGGCAGGTGAATTAGATGTTGCTTTTGAAATTCTAACTAGTTATGAGGAAGAGAAGTTGGTGGAATTGCTGTTGAAAAAAAATCAATCAGGGGAAACCCCTCTTTATGTTGCTGCTGAGCATGGCTGTGTTGATTTGGTAAAAGAGATGATAAAGTATTATGACTCTGAGGCTGCAAGTATAAAGGCCAAAAATGGCTTTGATGCCTTCCATATTGCTGCAAAACAAGGATATCTTGGTAAGGATTGCTACATAAGCTATGTTTAATGTTCTAATTTTTACTTGTGCTATATGTTACTGAAATAAGCTTAGGAGTTGACCTTGTGGGTTGAAAGTCGCTAAAGTAATATTATAATGCATACTAATATCATAAATAGCAACATACTTTTCTTTCTATTGGTTTTTGTGATTGTACTCAAGAGAAACACAAGTTATGATTTTTATATCTTTTGGGAGTAATTTGATTACTAAATTATTTACCAAGTAGTATTAATAAAAATATGTCATAATTTGCAACAAAATATGTGACCTTTCTAAATATGGAAAGTAACAGGGCTGAACACAATGATGATGTGTAATCCTCCTCCTGGAATCTAGGGATGAACTGCATAGCTCTTGAGTTGCTAAATCTTTTTATAATCACAGTAGCTCCATACTCGAACTTGAAATTTTCTTTATTAATGCTTAATCTAAGTCAAAACTTTTACAAATCTTGATTTTTTTGATCAAAGACATTTTGGTGCAAGTTTGTCACCATAAGTCTAGATTTTTATGCCTAAATCATTCAAAAAAGAAGAAGTTATAACTTTAGTTATACCAGTTTCATGTGGGCCCGGTCTTCAATCACGTATTCATTTCTTCTCGTATCAAACCAACATGATCCACGAAGCAATTAAAAAAAGTTCCAATTTCATGACTTGTCATATCAATTTTGTCATGATTTTCTTGAATATAAAAGGTTCTTCAAATTTTGATTTCAGAGGTGTTGAAGGTCCTTATGGAAATGCATTCAGAGCTTTCAATGACTTTTGATCAAAATAACACCACACCGTTACACAGTGCTTCTGAACAAGGCCATATAGATGTGGTGAATTATCTTTTGGAGAAAAATAGTTCCATGGCCAACATTGCAAGAAGCAACCTTAAAACCGCGTTACATTCTTGTGCAAGAAAAGGGCATTTAGAGGTGGTGAAAGCACTTTCTCAGAAAGTACCCGGGATTGTTGGTAGACCTGATAAGAAGGGACAAACAGCCCTTCATATGGCAGTCAAAGGACAAAATGTCGAGGTTGTTAATGCACTGATTGAAGCCGATAATGAATTGATAAATATGGCTGATAAAAAGGACAACACCGCGCTACATATAACTACAAGAAAGGGTCGCACAGAGGTATGCAATAATCAACTGAGATGGCAGTATGGGCGGGTTGGGTAACGGGTTTCAGGGTCAAAAGGGGTGATCTTTTTTATGGGTTGACCAGAAGGCTTTTATTTCACTTTCTTTTTTTTTTCTTTTTAATAGATAATTAGTTTCATATTTGACTTAGAAGTTATATGATTTTAACTATAATTTACTCTAGGAGGTTTTATGCATTAAAAAATACACTTTGCATTGTGACCTGTTTGACCCATTTTTTAAAGCTGTTTTAGGCACTTGCCTATTAGTGATGCATCATAATTAAGTAGGTCAATATTTCCACCCTTGGTTATTATACCATCTCTCCAAGAAAAGAGGTTTATGTTGACTTTTGAGGTCAAAATGACAACTTCCCAAATGTTTTATATTATAATAAAAAACACCCAAAGATATTCAATTTTAGAGTTAATGATATGAATTTATCCTGATAAGGATACATGTACTTAGTTTTGAAGATAGTTTATAATGTAAACATTTTCCACATGTCAAATTTGATGTTAGAAGATGTTAGACCTTAAAAGTGAAAATGTACTTATGTCTGAAGCTCCTTTTCATATTCCATTACTTAATATTTTGCAGATTGTTATGGCTTTGCTAAATCACAAGGGAATACTCAACAAAGAAGTTATAAACAAATATGGTGAAACAGCACTGGACACAGCTGAGAGATTCGGACGATCAGGAATTGCGATCATCTTACAACAACACGGAGTCCCAAAAGCCAAATCTATTAAAAACACAGCACTACCTTTAACACCCAAAACCCTTGAGTTAAAAAAAACAGTTAGTGACATAAAAAATGGAGTTCACAACCAACTCGAACACACACTCAAAACTCAAAAAAAAGTAAAAGGAATCGGGAAACGAATCAACAAGATGCATCTGGAAGGCCTCAACAATGCAATCAATTCCACCACAGTCGTTGCTGTTTTGATCGCAACAGTTACTTTTGCTGCCATATTTCAACTGCCTGGTCAAAATGTAGATAACAAAGACAATATCCCAAACAAGTTTTCACTGGGAGAAGGAAACATAGCTTCAAAGCCAGAATTCATCGTTTTCTTGATCTTTGACTCTTTAGCACTCTTCATATCACTAGCAGTGGTGGTGGTTCAGACATCAATTGTAGTGGTGGAGAAACGAGCAAAGAAACAAGTGATGGCAGTGATTAACAAGCTAATGTGGTTAGCTTGTGTGTTTGTTTCAGTAGCGTTTCTCGCCCTTTCTTTTATAGTTGTTGGAAATGAGAAATGGTTGGCAGTTGGAATTACAGTTATAGGGTCGGTTACATTGGCGTCCACACTAGGGACAATGTGTTATTGGGTTATTATGCATAGAATTGAAGCTAGCAACATAAAGAGTCGCAGGCTTAGCAAATCCATCTCAGGATCGGTGTCAGTGTCACCACCTTCAGATTCTGAAAACGAGGATTTTAAGAAACTCTATGCTATCTGATCACCATACTGCTGTATGTTTGCCTTCTTTTTCTACTAAAAAGTTTATCTTTTCTATATCTATCTTGGTACCTTATGAAGTTAGGTACCACTTCTTATGTATATATTTCCAAGAATTAAATTAAGTTCAAGAAAATTATTCTACACGTTTAATTCTCTTTTCTTGTCATTGATGCAATTCTAGATGGCCAAGTGCTAGGAAATTATACACTTTTGCCCTGTGTTCATATAAAGTCCAGATCTTTATCTAATCTTTAGAGTGGCCCTTTTATGGATTGTACTCTGCTCATGTCTAAACCTACTTCTGATTAAACATGTCATCATTGCACATTTATTGTAGTATAACTTCAATGCAAAGAGCAGAATTCACCATGAGAGACGTTTGAAAGGTCAAATTGGCTATAAGGATTCATTTGCGTGAATACATGCCGTTGCTTGCTTTCTTCTAACCTCCTAACATCTAGAAACATGTGTTGATATGTGTTTGGGTCAAAATTATAAGAAACTAAGACATGCTGATGGATGGTTCATGGGTTTGAGTCATGGTTTGCTTTGCATGTTAGTGATTGGAGGGTTTAATGGATGGTGTGGATATAAAAGGGTTTAAAGTAACAGTTGATGCTTTGGCAAAAGCTGTCGTTGCTTAAAGCAACACTAGCCACTTAAAAGATTGGAATCACATTCATGGGTTCTTTTATGCTCAAATCTACACTCATAATCTTTATATACTTTTATTTTAACTTATAAGTAAAGAATTGTTAGTTGATGTAATGATGTTGACGCTGCATAAAGAATTGTTTAAACCTGTCAAGTAGATGACTTTGACCTTATTATATTATCAAGAATGCCCTGAAATCATTAAGTTAATATACCAGATCTTTCATCAATCTTCTTTTCTGGTAACCATGATATTCAGACCTTTGATTGACTAATTCCTAAATCCAACACTCATAAGACACAAGAACACCACTCTTAGGTAAATCCAGCTTCTTGGAACAAGAATTTTCGAATCTAGCGCAATGGTGTTATAATGGCTTGTATATCATGCATTGAAAGTGTGTATTGCTCTAGGTTTGAGAATTTAAGTTCTTGAAAAGGTTGGCCTTATTTTGTGTAGTATAAATCATCTTCCCATTGTGGTCTAAAGACAACGAGGAGATAATTAACAATGTTCGTGATGTAAAAGGAAGCTAGTTTTTAACAGTATTAAAATTAGAGAATCTTATGAATTAGGCTACGAACAAACTTTGCTTGTTCAAGCTGAACTTAATATCGAGTTTAAGCATGAGTATACAAATGGGGGATCAAAACTTATAAAGAGTCAACCTAGAGCTTATAGGGGCTCAACTCAAGCTTTTCGAGCTTTGTGCAACATATAAAATGGTGTACGCGTATAAAAGAATCTTTGAATTATAATATTATTAAATTCTTTTATTGTTACTTTATTAAATGTTTTTGACTTCTTGTCAAGTTTTGTTACGTTTTGTCACTTGACTTACTTCTAATTTCAGTTTAAAGAGTGGACATGATTCTCCTGTTCGTTAAAGTTCTAACATAAGCAAGGGACATGAGACCGACCGCATCCATCACGGATGCAGCCTTGTGAGGGACGTTCACGAGGGTGAGGAGTATCGCTGTGCTTCGTGAGGGAGAGCTCACGGTCACGCGTGTGAGCGTAGATGGTGTGAGAAAAGGTTTTTTTATGTGAAGCATGTGATGGATACGGGGTTTGTGTGATGGGATGAGAGAATGGTGGGGGAATGATGTGGCGCTGATGTGGCGTGTAGAAAAGCATGTGATGTATGCTGATTGTCTGAGAAAATATGGACAAGTTAGGAGTCTGTATCTATAACCACTGGCGGATCCCACAGCCAAGGAAGGGGGGGGGGGGGGGAAGGCCCCCATTAGCCCACAAACTTTTACATAGGATTACATGAGTGAACAATTTTAGGCCCCCTAATAATTAAACATGAGGCCCCCAAGATTTAAGTTCTCAACTAATTAAGAAAAAAATCTATGTTTCTTGCTTATTTTAGGCACTTTTGGGATCATTAAAATAAACTTTGAGTGTCAATTATGTGACATTATGTTATAATTTGAGAAAGAAACCATAAACCTTCAAAAGTTCTAAAGTAAAAGTCAAATTTGCAAGATTATTATCACTACCATACAACGTTGACCCGACTTGCTTTGACCCGATTTTTTTTGGCTCCTTACCTAAGTCGTCTTGCTTCTTTAATGAAAGATGCCCCCCCAAGCCGGATTCCTGGATCCGCCACTGTCTATAGCTGATCATATTTCTGATAATTCAAAAGAGTTGAAGATCTCTTGAACCAAGTTCAAGTACTATAGTAAAAGGTATTCGACAAGAAGAAAAAAAAAGAGTGAAGTTTTTATAACTAAACAGTTGTGAAAGTTAATTCATCAGAGAAACCTAGAACTAGAAGTATGCCAATTGTCAAATCCAAATTTCTTTTATCACTCTTCTGACCTCCTTTTCTTTACATTTGACAGAATCTATTTAAAAGATTCATAAATGACAGTAAAATATTAGTTTTTTTTTGCTTGAAGTACTTTTGTTGATGATTAGCACCACATTTAAAGCAAGGGTTTGAGGTGGACTGGTGCAATGCAAACACATAAAGTAAAAAGCTAGAGACTTTAAAGTGCAGGTATTAGTGGGGTCCTTTTTCTTGCGATGAGAAATGCCTTTGAATGCATGGCAGATGTTTAAATTTTTTACATGTGATCTTATATTGGATTCATTATCTGCTTTGTGTAAAAGATGCCTTTTATCTTTTCCTGCACTTCTACTTGTATATACAGAAAAAAAAGGCACAAATCTAATGATGTGAGTTTAATGCTCAGTGTTTTTTTCTCTTTTTTCTTTCTTTCAGGAATTCCCCTTTCTCTTCATTTGCAACAATATATGTTGAGTGACATAAATATTATTTTAAAAAGATATAAATCTCAAATCAATATATTCAGGTTTGGTATGATGATGATGACAAGTAAAATAGTAATTTTAACTTAAGAACTTGCCTATAATGGCAACCTTGCAGCTTTCATGGGACATTTAAAGATGGAAATTATGTCGTTTTCAACTGCAGGATGATTTATTTCTTCAATTAAAAATTGGCATACAATTCTATTTGAATTTCTCTATATACGCTTGTCAGATTTGATTTTTTTATCTATGGAAATAAAATAAAAATAAAGAAAAATCAACTGGTGCCAATTTTGACTCCAAGTAACTCATTTGGACATTGAAAAGTCAAGTATAACGTGACATTTTCTAGAATGATCGAAGTAATATTTCGGATGTGCATTTTACAATAGAACTCAATGCTGAAAACACAGTGAAGAGTTATGATGGAAATGTGAAATGATAAAAAGTATTTGATTTATTTTATGTGTAGACAAAATAGTGCTCATTGAAGATTTGAAGCTAAAATATCCTTTAGTATGTGACAAAATAATGTTTTGATTGAATTCTTATGGACATATTCTTCATATATTCAAAAAGCAAATGCTGGGACAGCATACCATAATATCTTCTTAAAACAGAGAAAATAAAAATTGAAAGCAAAAAATAATAATAATAATAATAAAAGGCCTCTTGAAAATTGATCATTACAAGGTACATTTTGGTAAAAACACAGGGTTTCTTGAAATAAAAACCTGTTGGGATTTTTTACAGTGATCAATGGCTGCTTCAATTGAACCTTCAAGCTCTGAGTCAGCACTACTGTTCCTCTTTAACACATGTAACTCATAAATCCCATTAGAATAATTAAAAGAGGATGATGAAGATGATGATCCAGAAGCAGAAGTAGATGAAGAAGAAGATGATGATGATGTTGAAGATGGTGAACACTTTCTCTTAATTGCCCCTGAAAAAGACTTTCTATGGCTGCAATTACTATCAAAAGCATCCTCATTCCCCTGTTCTTCTATACCCTTCAACACATTCGCCAATGTTGGAAATTTTCCTGTTTGAATTTGCCCAAAACCACCTTTTCTAGTCACTTTCAAGTATTTTTTCAAAAAATTCTTATCAGAATCTTGTTCGATTTCTTGTTTAGCACACGGGTTTCCATCTGAACCACAACTAGATTTGTTAAACAAAGATCTGAGGTAAGATCTTGAAGCTTTAAGCTTTTCAGTTATTGAAGAGTGTTTGATTAACCTAAGCTTTTTGGACCATGGACCGTAGTACTTTTTGGGGTGATCACCGATGAATCCTGTTAATTCGGTTGACCATTCAAAGAAATACTCATCTGGGGTTAGTTCAGTACTGACCCTGCAAGATTCAGAAGGTGATATATTGCATGATTGAACCATTGGTGTAGAGAATGTAATGAATTCTTCTTGTTGTTCTTCCTTCTCTTTGAATGATGGAGTATTTTGCAGAAGTGATTTAACCATTTGAACTCTGGGAGGGAGGTGAAGTGGAAGGAGTTTGCCTTTGTAAAAGAGCTCATCTGCAGGTGAATTTGAATTTACAGTGGAATTTGTCATTTGAAACTCAAATTCTCTGCTTTTTGATGGTGAATTTGAATGTGATGATGAACTTACTTCCAAATCTATAAACTCTTCATCTTCATAATTGCAAGATAAAAGATTTGCAGCCATTGTGTGTCTAATCTGTATGTGTTTTAGGTGTTATTCTATGAGCTTGTGTTGGAAAATGGTTATGGGATGGGGTGGGGTGGGTGGTAGGGGTAAGGGGGTGTGTCAAGACTCAAGAGCATCATTTAAAGAAGAGAAGGTGCCAAGTTAGAAACTTATGAGATATATAATGAAAAAAAAAGAAATAAAAAAGAAATGTCAGAATTTTTGTTATTTTCAAGTAAGCTTTTCTTGAATGCTTCCAAGCAAGAAAGTATGGTAGGAAACAAGAAGTGTGCCCCTTTCTACATTACCAAGCAATGAAAAGTTTGTACCTTGTGCTAATATTGTTGTACACCAACTATACAAAAGTGGAAAGGAGAGATAAAAGAGTCATTTTTTTCATTATGAGAATGCTTATTGGTGTGAAATCTTCACAAACAAGAATGAAAAACACATAATTTATTCACAAAGAAGAGGGACACATCTAAAGACTTTAAATTATAGCATCACATTGTTGTTTGGATCGAGTACTAGTTTTCTATGCACAAGTACAACACATTCAGGTTTAAAAGCATTTCTCAATCTATTTCTAGGTAAACAAGGCTACATGCAACCCATCAAGTGTTTAGCAATCAAGGGTGTTGCACAAAACAAGTTCACCCATACAAATACTTACACAAACACAACATAATTATTTGTATTTTATGCGGTAAGAGTTTTACACAAGGTTGAATCACAATTAAACTATTTTAACTTGCATTCGATTGTAAAAGTTGTACTTGATCCTTATTTGAATCGGATGTTTTCAGGTAGCGTGTGACCATCTGAACATTTTTCTTAATCTAAATTAATATAGATATATAGTGATGTATGTGAGTGTGTGATCTGAGAATCTGTAATATTGTTAAAAGAATGACTTAAATTTGAAATATAAAAAAACGTCCATTTCCCTATACACCTTGGTTTTTAGCATTCTCATATTTCTATAGACATGGTCTGGAGAGAAGGATAAACCTGTCATGGGTCTCCACAAAAATTGACTTGGTCAACGTAATGGCTTATCATCTTTTTACCTTTCTTTACTTCACTTATTTTCACAAGATTCGAAAGGTAGATCATTTTTTATTCCAAATATTTAATAAAGATTATATCTTTTGCTTCTGAATACATTTTGTTAATCGTACCACAAGAAAAAGAACATTTCAAAAGGATTTTCAATATTAATCTTTGATTTTTGTTTATCAGTAATCTTTATTATAATTAGCATAATATACTCATCTTTTTAAAATCAATTACGTAAATAAGCAAAATACATTAAACATTCGCGAAAACAAGCTAAGAAAAGTCAAATTACGAAAATAAGCATCAGTTTCGCCCCTAGCTTCGCCCTCCAATCATACGACGACACGTGTACTCAGTTGGGGGCGAAACTGGACTTGTGGGGCCCACCAGGGGCGAAACTGGCCTTGTAGGGGCGAAACTGGGCTTTGTGGGGCCCACCAGGGGCGAAACTGGGCTTCTAGGGGCGAAACTGAGCTTGGGTGGGTGAAACTGAGGACACGTGACGGGCAATGATTTGAGGGCGAAGCTAGGGGCGAAACTGAGGGTGTTGGGGGCGAAACTGATGCTTATTTTCGTAATTTGATTTTTCTTAGCTTGTTTTCGCGAATGTTTAATGTATTTTGCTTATTTGCGCGAAAACCTCTTTTTTTTATCTATTGTTTTTCGCAGCCTCATTGTTGGCCTTTCTTGTACAGCGGTTGTGTTAATCTAGATATTTTATTACTTCCTTAGAATTTCTTTCTCCAGTCTCTTAAAGCTTTTGAAATGAAATTTGAGCTAGACTGACTTAATTATATGTTTCTAGCATTTTTGTTAACAAATCTGATTTATTAAACATATATTGTTTCAATCAGTTACACAAGAATTTGTTCAAACTTTAAACCACATAATATGTGGGACATTATAATTCTGGCAATTACTTTTACTAGGTTGCAAGTTACTTTCTGGTCCCCACTTTCACACTCAAAAATTTGAAACTTATATATTCTCATAAGAATAATAATAATAATACTAATACTAATATAGGAGTTGAGAGCAAGAGTCTATAGACCATAATAGAGTATATGTAAGAGAACATAACACCATGAATAAGCCCTAGCTACCTCTATATTATTTTAAGAGCAATAGTCCAAAGCTATGCATATTTTCTGCATTTTTTTGTTCATATGTCTGCTAATATCTCTCTCTGTCCCTTTCTCTTTCTCTCCCCTATTTTTTCAATTATGAGCATCCAAGGTTATGATGCTGTTAAAAGGAGTAGCATAATGAAGCAACACAATAAGTCTGGCTACGAGCATTTTTTCACACAATCACAGTTTTATATCATGTGTGTGTGAGTGTGTGTTAATCACCAAACTAATAACACTAATTGAAAATATAGTTAAAATTAATAGATGTCCTAAATTAAATAGCTTTAAAGACTTGTTTATGTTATAGTAAAGAAATATTAGGAGAGGTTAGAGTTGATAGGGTCAGATATCGAGTCCATGGCCTCGTGTTCACAAAGTGGAAACCTTTGCAGCAAATACTGCCCTGTTTCACAGAGGTCAGATTCTTTAGTTAAACCACAGCACTCAGCACATGCCCACTATCTGACAAATTTCAAACATTTTTAATTCAAAAAAGATCAAGTTTGTTAAAAAGACTATTACCAATTCTGGTTTCATCAAGAGAAGGTCAACACCACAACTGCTACAAATTTGTATCACACTAACTTTCTACTATATGATATGAACTAGTAACCTTTTATCATGAGAAAATGTGTTGAAATTATCTGCTTCTTCTAGTTTTCAAACTTCAAACCTGTTATGATGGTCTGCTGCAATTACATAATTAAACATATTGTGAATTGACGCAGGTTCCAATGAGACTAAGGGAGCATGAAGTAGAAGCTTTACTTGAGATAGATTTTCATAAGCGTGATGGCTGAGTTTCATTGAAGCTAAGTTATTCTTTCATTATAACATGATAAAAAAAAAAGGCTGAATTACCTATGTTTCAGAAGGCAATGTACAGTTCTACATTCTATGAAAGTTGATAAATATAATCTCCATAAATGTCTATGAGATATACCATATCTACATTCTCTATGTACTCACAGTACCAGCACCATCACCATCACCTGTAAAAACATGTTCACATGGTATAATAAAAAAACAAGAAACTATTGTTAGCCTTTCATACTTGATATATGCAGCAAACATGCTGATATATTAATAATTTGCAAACTTACCAGGGTTGTTATAGCCTATTTCATGGGCAAACCACTCATCATTCTATTAGCCAATTTCTAAGACGATTTTGCTGGTTCCTCGTCAGTGTCTGACGACTTATCACTCTCACTTGTGGAACTCGGTGATGAATTTTCGCAATTTATAGTAGAAAGCAGGGATGTTTTTTCTTCTTCATATTCTGAGATTCCATGGTTCAAAACTTCTTTTTCAGACCCTAATTCTCTACAAGGTTGTCCAAGTTTCTTGTCCTCAATAGTACAAGGTTGAGACACATTACTTTCTGCTTGGCCTTCTGTTGAGTCCATTTTCCCACCATGTTCTACGAATAACTGCTCACTACTTTCTTTCTCAACATCGCTATCTTTATTCTCAGTTTCTTCTGGCATGGTATCATCATTCACATTTGACGGAGAGTTATCCGAACTCCCTCCTAAGGGTATATATGGTCTTGTTATTGGAGACCGTGCTACCAATTTTTGTGTAAGAATGGATTTAATATCGACAGCCAGAACATGTTTGGAAGATGGAGGGACACCTTTTGGGGGGCTTTCCTTTGATGACATTTGTTCTCCCTGAGTTGACTTACCGCCTCTTAAATGTGGTCTTGGTAAGGATTCAAAGTCAACTTTGATCTTTTCAATAGAATCACACAACTCGTTAACTGGGTCAACGCCTTTCCTGGTAGCACAGTGAAGTAATGGTAACATAATTGTTCTCCAAATCAGCAGTTTTGGAAATATGTGGTATTGGAAGGCATGGATTGAATATTTGAATGAACCTGTGTTACCTAGAAACATTATCAATTGCATGGTAAAATAATTCTTTAACACTCTCAGCTGCATCAAAGATTGTAAAAACCTGTGATCAAATACAAACAATCAAAAGAGAACAGAGATCGTGCAATAATCCCTATATGTAAGGAAAGAGGTACACAGACTTTCAACGTATTATGATACTAAATTAAACTTTACAAATGATGGTCTTAAATATGTCACATATACTCGTATTTAAGTGCATTTGGAAAGTAATAGTTGGAATCCAAAGATTGCAAGTTTAACTCTATTTTGTACACATACCTTGGTTTCTGCAGCCAGATATGCCTGCTCAAGAGCTTTTCTTCGCTCAATATCTTGCAAAAATTCTTCATCTGGGTCAATTGCTTTCTCATACCTACCACAGGCCAAAACTGTAAGCACAATAAAAATTTTGTGATAGAAACGTCCTAAAATCTACATCCATTCATGGATTAACTTATCAAATAAAAGCATTTGCAATAGGGCCACAAGGTAATGAAGCATATTCCGCGTGTACATGTGGTAAAAGTGGTAAGATCAATCAATTACAATATACCTCTTCAAGTTCTTCATATGTTTCCTAAAATTGGTGATGGCAGGTTCCAATGCATCCTAACAACAAGATAATATATGGAATCAGTGAGATGCACTAACATTATATAAACTACATGGTAGGTAAAAGCGGATTTATAATTACCTTATAAGCAGATAAAAGGCTCCTTGCCACATCTACAAAGTATTCTTCATGAATCTCCAGTTCATCACTTTAGCATGTCAAAGTATAGAAAGCAATGTAAATTCATCAGAGACTAAAAGAATGTATATTATTAAGATGAAAATCGTCAGAAATTTGCATCAAACCAACAAACTAGGTTCTTGGGAATTACATACTTGACCTTCTTGTCCTTGTGCTCCATAAATGAGGATTGAAAAGCCCAAGTAGCTTCCAGAAATTGGACAAATGCACTACAAGTATCTGCTTCTATTCTGTAAGAGATGATTGCTTTTGAGAGTTCATCCTCCTAAAGTCATAACATTCGGATTAGGTCCCAGAATTCTAGCTAGTAATATGCTACAAGATGATTGCAGTGCAAAAGTAAAAATGCTACAAGATAATTTTGGGTGATACCCATCAAATCAGGGTAGAATGGTAGATCACAAAGAGCTGTAGTATGCTACAAGATAATCCTAAGAAGAGTTGGTAAAAATGGGTGGGGTGTGTACCTGGGTAAAAAGGAGTACACTTTCGTACGGGTCGAAAAGGTTTGGGCTTGGTTGGGTTGACTTAAAACACTTTTAGTCCAAATCAGATATTTATATAATCATTGCCTCAAATATGATTACAAAAATGTATTATTTCAATAATAGTCCGCTTAGTTTAATTCATTTGAGAACACTAAAAAGCTTGAGAACAAAATACTCCACTTAGTTTAATTCATTTGAGAAGAGTAAAAAAAGCTTGAAAACAAAGAAACACTTATAGGCCCTTAGATCAAAAAAAAAAAGGAAGGGCTGAGACCGAAGTATTCACATATGAATGGAATAATCACATGTGAATTTAATATAAGTTAAAGTGTTCACATGTGCATGGATAATTGAAGTGTTCTCAACAAAGTTACCCCTACTGGCCTACTCCATTTTTATGAACAAAAAGAATTACGAGGTTTCATGTATTAAAATACACTTTGGATGACTTTTGACCTGTTTTCTAATTTAGCCGACAGTTTACAGTTACAGATTTGACCCTTTGATATAAAAACTGAATCGACCATTCATAAGTAAATGGATTTAATTTGCCACCAATAATCATAAAGCATTTTACACCACCAAAGACATTTCAACCTTTGATTTGAAGTGAACAAGAAGCTGGTTATTAGCATCATCAAACTGTTCTCTTTCTTCCCTGGCATTTTGGAGACGAGCATTTGCAACAGCCAATGAGCTTTTGACCTATACAGGAAACACGGACAATTTTTCTGTGACGATATAAAAGATGGTGACTGGCAGGTAGAGAAAATAATTGGATCCTCTATGGCTACTCTACTATAAGATTGATGTTTAAGTGCCTTGCTTAGTACTTAGTAGTATATCCTAGTGAGGCAGAGTCCAACCTCTTAACTTTCCAATAAAGTAATGATTGCAAGGGGGCCTCCAGTTATGGTAATACAAAAAAGGACACCAATATATTTTCCCACGAGGAACAATGATCTTTCAAACACCAATATATTGGGAAGAGGTGATGACTTTGAAATCTAATGACATTGATAAGAGTGACAAACCAGATCATGATAAAAGCAGCAAAATTACCATTCCTGTTATAAAAAGAGGTTTTTTTTAACTATTTCTAGTTTATTATTTGCTTTGTTTTGTGATTGTTTTAAATCTACGAATATTAAAATAGGAAAATAAAAGTAACAATAGTCCTTACGCCTTTATTATGGTTGAAAACATGACGTAAAGGTTTTAGAATACTGAGTTCTCATAAATGTTCTTGACCATGAAATACATTCTGATTAAAATGATGAATGCACCTAGAGCAGCCTAGAGAAGAAGTCAAAATAATGCATATGGAAACGAGTTAAATTCACTTAACTATTGAATCGTAGTACTAACTCAACATGGTATACACCTACGTAGCACAAGAAGCATGTGCTAGACAATTAGAGACTACACCATGTATTGACATAATAAGCCAATCCCTGTTTAAAACATGGAAGTGTACCAATATCCAAGTACGCTTGGTCAGCAGCAAAGTCAATAGAGTGCATGTTTTCTTTGAGATTGGCTAGTGTTTCAACATAAGGGTTGATTAACTTACGAAAACCGTAAATCACACATCAGCACTAGTATCATTGCAAAGAAGAAGGCACCTTCTTCAACTCAGCTTTAAGTTCATCTCTCTGCTTTTCAAGAACACTAATTTCGGCTCCCAAATCCTGGAAAAGGCATGTCATATCAGCCTTCTTAAACTGCTTATTAGGAAAGTTCGCAACACAAGAATATATTCAGGTAGCACATATAGTAAGAATCAGAAATCGAGTATGGAGCCATAGTTAGAACCTTCCTTAGATTTTAACCTTTTCGATCTTCCTTATTTCTTTTTTCTTTCATTCTAAGTTAGTAAGTCACTACGTCATGTTGGAATAAGCAGCATGACTGAGATTTGAATTAGTTGACAGTCACTTCAGATGCATGTTAAATTTCATTCAGTCCAATTTAGTAAAATGACTCGAGGGTTTATTTTATTCAAGTTTTAATTTAGTCACTGGATAAGCTTTATGCAAAAGCTTTAATTATTATCATGTAGGCACATCCTGAATAATGGAAGCTAGTTCTACAGATGAAATTTGGAAAATATATGATATAGCTCAGTTAGACCAAAGAAGAGTGTAAAAGGATGTTAATCAAAAAGCAAAAAAAGCATTCATCTCCATTGTCATTCTTACCGACATACCTTCTCAATTTGGCTGACTTCACCGGTTTTGGCTACACGAAAATGAAGAGCTTCTTCTTTCTGTTGCCTGATAACAGAATAACAGTAGACAGATTTTAAGGCTTGAGAAAGTCTTTATAACTAAGAAACGAACAAATAGCTATTAATAAGAGAGAGAGAGAGAGATCACAAAACCATAATAAATCACTTAATTTACTGCACAGTGCAGCCAATTCATAGTATATTTAGTCATATAATTTGAGAGTAAAAAAGAATATGAGAAGTGTGTGAAAGATTATACAACGAATAACATGTCCTTCTCTTAATAGCAATAACATATTGGCCTAATATCTCACTTTTGACAGATTGTACGTTACATATTTTAGCCTCTTGCAGAAGATCCAAAATTAAGAAGCCCCAACAGATAATAAAAGTAAGTTAAGGCTTGAATGGCAATGTGGTAAAAGGACCAAAAAGCAAAATATCTAGTTGTCCATAAATTATGTAGTAATACCAAAAGGAACAAACAAATACCTATGATCTGATATGCGCTTTTCCGTTTTAGATGCTGAGCTGAGAAGAGATTCTGATAAAACTTTTAATTTATCAACCTGCATAAATGTTAGTTATTTAATATGTCAAACCTGTGGACCCTAGACATACAACCATTGCTGTTATTCCTGGTTTATTGTATGTATCATGAAAACAAAAAGGAAGTAGTGAGCAAAGCTTACTTTACGAGCATGTTCCTCTGGTGTATCCCCATTGTTCAATAGTCTCTTTTTAAGTAAAAGTGACTCCAGCCTACAGCATAGTCGAATGGGAGAAACAGATTCTTTTATAACCTGCAGCAAGAAATGTCATTTGACTTCAACAAAATTCAAATCACTATCTACCATGTAACTGTAAAATTCCAAAAGTTCTATTAAATTTCTCAGATAGTGCAATCTGAATTACAAGTTTCTGTGAAAAGTCAGCCCCATATTTGAAGTATGTATAGATTAACGTCTACCCTAACATGAAAATCAAGAGGCAAGATTTAACCAATTTTTAAAAAAAAGCTAAACATACAGAAAAGCCACTGCTTTTAATGTCTTTTTTTTCCGGTAAGAATGCAACTGCTGAAGATAGATGTGAATCTCTTACATGTCATCTAGTTGACTAGTTGACTGTATGCTAAACATCAACTCATGCATCACATTCTACTTCATGTTATATTAAGTTTTTGTAGTTACTCTATAATAGAGATGTCTTAAATAACAACATCACGCATTCATACCTCCATAGTTGCATCACTTATTCCTTCCATCGAATTTCCATCGCACTCAATTGGAAGTTCCTGATGTTCAATTCTTTTCAGGCTTTGATGTATTTCCGAGACTTGAGAATCTATTCTGGGGGCGGATCATGAAAGAAGAGAATTGTAATATGCAGTTAGCAGTTATGCACAAGTAGTTACAACTTACAACAAACCATAGGAAGCTGTACACTTCATTCAAAATGAATGCGGTTCACTGGAGAGAGTTTTTGATTTCTGAAACCGCAATTTTTAAAGCCAAAACAAAAACAAAAACCAAAA
This sequence comes from Pulicaria dysenterica, assembly GCA_947179395.2. Lineage (NCBI taxonomy): Eukaryota > Viridiplantae > Streptophyta > Magnoliopsida > Asterales > Asteraceae > Pulicaria > Pulicaria dysenterica. Next base: position 62,434,976 of record OX359295.1, read on the forward strand.
CCAAAACCAAAACCAACACAAATACTTTGTTGATGATGGTACGTGTACATAGTGTAACACTGGTAGCCAAGTTTTTCTCTAATTGTACATAAGGTATATCATATATGTATTTATGTATTAATATGCAGTTTCAAGCACGACACATGCCAACCACAGGGAGACCATTCTTTACCAACCTCAATATGTCAGCATTTACTTTCAGCCCAGTAATTGCATCTTGAGCAAATTGAAGCAATTCTTTCCTCTTTGCCTGACGCAAGAAAGTTTTGGGACATAAACATAATGTTGGCAATATATTGTAGATCACCAATTTCTGAAGCAACTAAATATCAAACTTACCAGTACTTCATCATCATAAACAGAAAAAGATTTTGACAAATCTAGGATACTTTTTACAATTACATCATGAACTTCCTTCCCTCCTGTGAGACTCCGACTACATCCAGAAAAAAGGGCAATTGTAACAGATTATGTGATTAATATTCTCTATATAGTTTATGTTCCAGATGAAGTTATATATCGGAAAATTTTCTTAATAAGCATTTAGTGAATAACCAGTAATACATTAAACATATAAGTGCGAGAGAACAAAACAATTAAAAAAAATGAGTAAGAAAAATTACCCAAATAGCTCGCGTAGTAGCACTACTTCTTCCTCATTTGGTGCTCCAAGAATCTGATTCAGACAAAAGAGTGAACCTGCGGTTAAACTCCATGAATCAGCAAAGAAATACTAAATTATATGGTATTCAAAGAAGGAATCATGAACCAGAAACAAAACCACCTAGATATTTCCTAATTATTTATATTAGGTGAGAAATCTTGGTTAGTTTTTTTTTGTATCAGTCATATATCATAACTGATTTCAAATGGTATTTATACAAAATGATATGAAGCTTAATCAGAATATGCAGTAAAAAATCCCGACGTCCACGGTTATTCCTGATGTCTTTATATAGCACATCTATTAAGCACTAAAAAACTGAAGATTGAAAGCGAATACAATCAATAGCAGTTATAAAGCCTAGGGAAGCCTATTCTTAGATATACTTACCATAGACATTGTTATGCCTTCAAGAGCCTGACTGTGAAGAAAAACGTCACGGAAAGTCACAGGTGATACACCAAGATCTTGGTCATAATATAGGACCTGTCAATCGGGAAAACAAGTGATAATAAATTTTAATCAGATTACGTGATGCATAGGTAGAAAAACTTGAACATTGCAACTGATAAAAGCCGCTAAAATGCAGTCTTATATTTTCCCTGTAAAAATCTAAATAAGATATAACTAAAGTCTATATACAAGTTAATCATATTAACTGGCCAACAATTAGCAGTTGGAGACTTGGAGCGACACCACAATAACTAGAAGCATAATTCTTTTATTGATTAAGCTATGTTTCATGTCTTGGTCTTTTGATTTATTAGAGCTACTCATGCTAAAAACTATCAATGATCAGTAATAAAAGCCTGATAGGTGTTTCAGAAGAACCATAAGAAAAATTATGTCATAGAAGATTTTGAGAAAAGGCAAAGCTAAAGAGTGCAAAATCTTCCACGGTTTACCATTTGAATTCCATCAATTGATTATTATGTACGAAAACAAAAGGAGGATAAAGTTAAATCTTGAGCCACATAAATTAGCCAATTTTGGCTTACTAGGTATTGTTGTAAAGCAAGAAAAAATAGAGGTCAAAGGTATGATAATCAATCTAAAGACATCATAGAGAGCAAGTACACAGAAAGACATGGTGGACTTCATAACAAATACTTGGTACCCACTATTAATCATACTAGAATCTAGATCCTTGTTGGTTTCTGATCCATTCTCCACTATAATTGCTGTCACTTCAATGTGAGAAGCAGTCATACTAAACTGATGAACTTGTGCAATATAAGAGCTAACAAACTAGCCAATGAGCTGATTGTGCACCTCAAGCCTAACACTGCAAACAACTCTGTTCTATGTATAAAATATTAGAAAGAATGCAGAGCACTTGTAGCATGTCACTCCTGTATAAGGATATATATAAATTGTCCGAGCAGCAACATAGTTTTCATGGGACACAAATGCAACAGGTGCATACTAACTAAAGTCTATATACAAGTTAATCATATTAACTGGCCAACAATTAGCAGTTGGAGGCTTGGAGCGACACCACAATAACATAAGAGAAGAAAATAGGGCCACACTTTCTCACTTACGACATCTGATTTTCCAGGAGAATCATTCTTATCGTGTGATATATGAGATTCCTCTGAATTCTTCTCGTCATTCTCAGCTGAATCTGCATTCAATCTTTCAGTTTCTCCCAGAGAATCTAACCATCTTCTTAGCAACTGAACTCTTTCTTCCCCTTGAGAGGAAATAGAAGCTTCTTCAAGCCTTCTAACTGCCTCCTTATAGCTTTTCATGTTCCGAGCTGCCTGCATTTTTGTGGCATAAAGATTGTATTATATCCTTCATTTGCATAGTGACATCCAAGAACTTCAAAACAGTAAGACAAGTCAATGCATGCTGTGCAAGGAATTGGGCATGCAATGCCCAGATGTGGATGACCAAGAAGTCAAGAACCCTTCAACTCGTTTACATAATCACATGACACTAAATAATAACTTCCGAAGACAGGGCTCCCACGTGTAGATAAGATATATACGAACAGCGACTAAATTATGTCTATATATACGCAATATATTCTCTCCTTATCAGATTCAATGAGCAATTTCCCAGATAGAATACATTTTTAGACGTTTTCTTGAATTTGACAATCTTCATTTGTTTCAAATCTTTTTTCAGACGTTTTTCTTTCACTGTCATCAGTTTTTCCTACATTAAAATTCTACCTAATTACGATATTTAAAGATTTCTGCTAGACAGATTGAAATTATAAATTCTTACAAGAAATGTATTCAACGGCAAGGTCAAGTGACTTGCATCTATAAAGAGGTTGTAATGCATTTAAGAAAATATAGGCGAATTCATGATGCATGAATATGTAAAAATAAGAGGAAAAAGATGAGTTAGGTACATAGCGGTCTTGCAAGTTCTTAACGCCCCAGGAGACGGGATTGCTGGAGCGAATGGCACTATAACCGGTATGAGAACGAACGGCGTCTCCGAAACTGGACCTGCCGCGTACTTCGGCAGCTTTATGCATCGCCGATCTTAGCCATGCCATCGGTACCAAAATGTATGATCTTAATTGAAATGTGAATGAGAAACACAATTCCGAAAATCAACGAGAGCCGGAGGAGGAGGAGATTGGCGGTAGACGGTGGTTGAATTGCGTGTGTAAAATAGATACGTGAATTTGGTAGAAATTTTTGTTTCATATGAGCCGTTTGCCATTCATTTCGCTTGCATTTTTACTAATTTTACTCATATGCCCCGTGCAACGTCTAATTCCCAAGACAAAAGCAAACAAGTAACTTATAGGGAACTTTATTATTTTAATAATAAAGATAATGTAAAAAATATAATTTTAAAATTTTAATACGTGATTATAGATAATTTATTATATGATCACATATGATTTGTAAAAGTAAATTCCGAAAATGCTCCTTAGCTCAACATTTTAAAATATAATCTGGATTACTGATATCATGATTCAAAAGCTAAAATAAGTCTCAAAAAACTATTAGTTAAGTATGAACTATATTAAACATTCTTTTAAATTAACTATGAAAAAAGTGCAGAATAATTACTTATTTTTACTAGGAGATGACTTGATAATAAAATATTTACTTTTCTAATAATTAAATATCACTCGGGTTAATTAACTATTAAGTTATTTAATTTTTTTTTGATAATTAACGAGTTAATTGTCTATAAAACTAGGATTTATATGCATTAAGACTTTGGCAGCAAACTAGGGTTTACAGTGTGAATAGACGTCATATTGATTTATGTGTTAAACTCTGACTCTAAAACTATCTCTCCTAATCGTTCTTTCCTTTTTACTCCACTAACCACACACCCACACATGGTTGCCATTTGGGTTTTGTGAAGCGAAGGATCCAAATCGGTCAGTCATTGAGGTATGGGGTTTCCATAAGGTGTGATTTAAGTGATGTCATGTTCATCGTTTTAGAAATTTTAAAATAAAGTTTGATTTTCGACCTTTGATTGTGTTAAACTACTAATTTTACTATATACAACACAAATGTGGTTTAAGAGACGTTTTTTATTTGGTTAACACTATAATGCTTACACATTATATTCTCTTGATCCATGTTGAATCCAAAAAGTATAAATTTGTCGTTTTTGTCTTTGAGTTTTATAAAAATTATATATTTATTTTTTGGATAATTTCCAACTTTGCCCCGGATATGATCTTAGTGAGTGTTGTTTCTTGCTAGTGTTTTCCTCAAGAATGCTAACTTTAAGTGGGTAATTTTTCCTCGTTAGTTAAGTAAAGTTTGACCCAATAGTTTTTTAGCTTGTTAGTTGTCATGGGCAACTTTGGACTCAGCCTAGCATGATTAAGCCGCTTCGAGATTTCGAGGTTTAATAAAATATAAATAATTGGACTAAAAAAATTCTAAAAGAAAAAAAAACTATTGTACAAAGTATTTTATATTAGAAGTTTAGGCTTCAGCCACCCAATTTTTTCATAATTTTATAACTTTGGTAGGTCTTACTAAAACGAGATTAAAACGGTATACTAGTTTTTTTTTAATTCCGTATTTATGGTTTATGTGGTTTTCATGTAACAACGCGCATTCTTTTTTAACGAGTCAATGTTGAGATTTTAATTTATGCTTTAATAAGTTGTCATGTATTTCTTCTCTTTAAAAAAAAATGAAATGTTGTATTTCTAATAAGTGTTTTATTATAATAATTAATTAAGAAGTTATGTTTTACTTACTTATTTGTATATAATAGTAACAACACTAGTGTATTTATCATTTTCCCGTCAATTATTTTTGTGGATTAGTTTGATCTCACATATATTAATCAATCCATTTTTGTGGGTTTTGAGAAACCCAATAAAAAGGTTATCGATTTGTGGATTACATTTAATATATCATCATACTTTCCATTAATATTCTTATTTTCTAATTTTAATTAGAGAATTTATGTATTTGTAAGCGGTCGTGAATTGAAAACGAGAATACAAAAGGAAAATAGGTGACCAGACGAAGGGCTATTTTAGGAAAGGAGTTAAAGACGTTGGTTTTTACAAAATTCCCGCGTCTCCATACCAACGTCGTCCGCCACCACCGGTAAATTTCAAAATGACGAACTCAATTCTACTCTCTCTCCTTGTCTTCGCATTATGTTTCTTCACGCCACTGGTCACGGCGGAGATCAAATCCTTGAAGTTCAAAGAAGACAATCGCCCAATGATCCTTTTCGAGAATTTTGGATTCACACACAAAGGATTCGCCTCCGTCGCTATATCCTCCGTTTCCGTCACCGCCGGCCTGTCACAACCTGATCCGTCGCGTCTAGGGTTCTTCCTTCTCTTTCAAGGCTCGGTAAACCAAGTTATTATGGAACTCGAGCGAAAACCTAACTCATGCGTAGTCGATTCCAAATTTATCTCCCTTTTATTCACTTTCAAAGATCTCGCTCCTCCGCCTCATTCATCGCTCAATAAATCGTATCCTGTTGGATACCCCGGTGAGTACTCTCTGTTCTTCGCTAATTGCAACCCCGGTTCGCTTGTCACCATGGATGTCCGCACGGAGCTTTACAATAGCGAGGATGGCAAACACAGGGATTACTTATCCGCAGGTCAAACGCAGCTCCCGTCGTTTTACTTCATCTTCTTTATCATTTACCTCTTTTTCTTAGGGTTATGGATCGTCGAATGCTTCAAAAACAAATTATCTGTTCACCGGATACATGTACTCATGGGGGTGTTGCTTCTGGTGAAAGCTTTCAATTTGATTTGTGCTTATGAGGACAAACATTACATCAAGGTTACAGGTACACCTCATGGATGGGATGTGTTGTTCTACACGTTTCAGTTCTTCAGGGCGGTGCTTTGGTTCACAGTCATCATTCTAATTGGAACCGGATGGTCGTTTTTGAAACCATTTCTGCAAGAAAAGGAGAAGAAACTGCTAGTGATTGTTATCCCTCTTCAGGTTTTGACAAATGTAGCTTCCACCGTGATTGGGGAAAACGGCCCATTTATCAAGAGCTGGGTAACTTGGAATCAAGTGTTCTTGTTGGTTGATTTAATCTGTTGTTGTGCAGTTATCTTCCCGATTGTTTGGTCAATCAGATCATTGAGAGAAACCTCTAAAACTGACGGGAAGGCTGCTAGGAATTTGGCAAAACTAACCCTTTTTAGGCAGTTCTATATATTGGTAATTGGATACTTATATTTTTCAAGAATTATAGTTTTCTCATTGAAAACAATCGCATCCTATAAATTCCAGTGGGTGTCTAATGGGGCAGAGGAAGTGGCTAGTCTTGCGTTCTATATAGTGATGTTTTACATGTTCAGACCGATTGACAAAAATGAGTACTTTCTTGTTGATGAAGAAGAAGAAAAGGAAGCTGAAAGGTATCTTCAGGAAGAGGATTTCGAGCTTTGAAACTTGGCTCGAACGGGTTTTTTTCCCTCTAAAATTTGTGCTAACATGTCACTCTTTTGCAGTTAATTGTTTAAGTTCAGAATAGCTAGTTAGGGCGTAAGATTGACTTTTGGTTTGTTTGATTTATTGCAAGAATTCTTGCCCCTTCCTTGTGGCTGTTTCCGTCTAGGCAAATACATATGTGAATTTTATTAAAGCTTTGTTTGTATTTTCTGTGACAAGAATTTTGTATAAAGATTTGATTTTTGATGTACAGTGAAACAATTTTGTTAATTTATATTAATTTGGTGCAATCTAGAAAATGTTGGAGTGAAAGTGCGAAACGATCGATGGAAGAAATATTACTCGTTGGGGATTTTAAGTCCCTTAACTTTGTGTCATATCCTTCAAATTTAGTTAGATTTTACAATGTGGTCATCTTCATCACACATTCATCTTATCCATTATACTGGTTGATCAAATCGATTGAGATTGTATATGGAAACCGAATGAGGTTAAACTAGACGATTTAAATTCAGACTAAAAATATTAAATTATCAAAAGTCCAAATTTGAGTCTTAATATTCTTCTCTTAAGACTTGGTTTTAGTAATCTTAACGGGTGCTTAGACATACACCTTAGTCTATAAATTTATACACTAGTTTTAGTAGTTTAATGATGTCAAAGTCATATTGGAAATATGAAAAGTAGACCTTATAACTAATCAAATATGGTAAACATATAGATTAGGGTGTCCATGATCCATAGACTAAGGTGTATGAATCGTCACCCAAAGTGAAATGTTAGAAACTTTATATGCTTTATTTTAGATTGAAACCTTTGTCTGTATTAATGTATTATAATCTGATTTTATCCAACATATAATCTACAAAAAAAAGAGGATTTTCCATATACTTAATCCATATTTTACTACTAATTAGTAATCAGTATTTTCACTATATTTCTGTTACTAAATACTAATAAGTAACAATTTAAATTAACTTGCTTTGTCATGGGATGGCAGTTATGGAAAATCATATCAATTTTTTATTATTCGAACTTAATTTAAGAGAAAAAAAACATTAATATCTATTTAAAGTTACATTTAAAATAATAAATTCTGTTGTTGGCAAAAAAAAATCGGAAGCTATGTTGAAACCTGAAATGAGGTAACCGTAGTGGAGTGGATAAGATAATACCGTTTCTGACTCTGCAATGTCGCGGGCGATGTTGGCGGTGGTTCCTTGTTCCATCGCCGCCGTGAAACCGGCGACGAAGCAACCACAACGGATACAAGTCTCAACGAAAACCCAGAAGAAGGTTTCCGACAGCAGCACCACCGGTTTCGGTGCAAGGAAAAAAGAACCTCTTTGGCAGTGCGTAACGAATTGCGGTGCGTGCTGTAAGCTGGATAAGGGCCCCTCCTTCCCCTCCCCTGAAGAAATCTTCGACGATCCTTCTGATGTTCAAGTACGTACATTTCTATATTTCCATTTACTTCTTAACAACTGTTCATTGTCAACGAATGTGCCCTAATTTTGCTCTGTTTCTCTGCTCACACATACTGATTTTCCGTGCTCTAAATTGTCCTATAATTACCAATCTTATCGATTGTCAAATTAACCTGTACTGTCTTCATCTTGTTTCTGGAAATTAAAACCTATTACCAATTGGATCCCAGGGAAAAAAACAGATTATATATAGCAAAATGTGGAATTATGGTTTTGAAAAGAAAATAACAATTGAAATCCGGGGTATAAATCTATGAAACAGCAATATTATTCATGCGTATAACTGTTATATGTTCAGCAATATAAATCTTTGGTTGGTTCTGATGGGTGGTGCATACATTTTGAGAAAACCACAAGAACATGCTCCATATATGCTGGTAAGCATATTCTCTAAGGTCTTATATGACGATTACGTTCCTTTTGTTGTACGTGTTATGATATAAGTCTATAATTTCAGACCGGCCATACTTTTGTCGAGTTGAGCCAGATGTTTTTGAAACATTATATGGGATTCCCAAGAAAAAGTTCAACAAGGAAGCTTGCAGGTTAGATTGTTAAAGTTCAACTATTTCATTGTTTGAGATAAGTATTTAATTTAATTCTTTTAATAAAAGACCTGTCATTGTTTAATTAGCTTTCTGATTATGAAAATGACATGGTTTCATGCCTGTTAATAATCAATGTGCATAAACATGCCCCTTCTTTAACACCTCTTGAACCTAAAAGAAAAAAGTTCACTAATATTATGCCATGTTTGTTGTCTTCATTGCAGTAGCTGCATAGATACAATTAAAGCTGTTCATGGTTCTCAATCAGACGAATTGGACAAATTCAAAAATGCTATAAGGAGCTAAGTTACTGCATGATGATCCTGGACTTATTATTTCAATGTCGTAAGGTGATCTGATTCTTTTTAAATATTTTATTGTTCTTTTTGCTAAAGTTATCTGGATTATTACTAGAACGGATTTGTTTCTTATAATCATATTTTGCAACGTCAAGTATCTAAGAAAAGTAAATTTTTTTTTTTGATAAATATGTCCCGTGTCAACCTGGCCGGTACCAAACAATTACTATTTTGCCCTGTAACACAACCAGTCCAACCCCCCCCCCCCCCCCCCCCCCAAAAAAAAAAAAAAAACACCCACCAAAAAAAAGTAAATAAAAAATAGATTTTGCCACCTTCAGTCAAATGACAGCTGCAACAGGGTGCTAGGTACTGATTCACAAGGTATAAGACTATCAACATCCAACCCTACATTACCCTACCAAAAGCACTGCCACATCAGCATCCACATCATCCCCCACCTCCAACCCTCTCTAACTCTACAACCCCACATCTAACCCTCTTCAACCCTATATCAAATATTAATAAAAAAATATATATAAAATATTAGTTGAGAGAGAAGAGAGAGGGGAAAAAAAGAAAGAAAGAAAAAAAGGAGGAAGCCTACGGGTTGGTGGTCTCGCCGGCTCTTGGACCCGCCGTAACCCCAAACATGGCGATGGTTGAGGCCTCCACGTTGGTCCAACCCTCCGGCTTCAATGGCCGATGCGGGTGGTCTAACATGGCAGGGACGGAGCCATGCTTTGGTGAGCGGGTCAACCAACTTTAAAAAAATAAAATTTTACTTCGTCCTACTTCATCCTCCTACCTACACAAAGATTGACATGTGTAATGCACCAATTCTCTTTTCTTATCTTATTCATTGATTTTGCCACTTGTTTTTATCAAGTGAGTAGGAGAATAAGTAGGAATGTTAAGTAGGAGGATATAAAATTTCTAGTTTTATGTATACGATTTTCAAGATTTTAATATAATGTGTTCAAATGAAGGACCGATTATGTTCTATTTCACCCTGTGATTCTGTTTTCCTTTAATTCTGGAGTTGATTTATTATTTATGATTAATTAATAGTTTTACTGCTTTTCTATCAAAATATTAATAATAATAATAATAATAATAATAATAATAATAATAATAATAATAATAATAATAATAATAATATCACGCTATTTAGATGATTTATACTCGCTTGCTGATTTTTTGACTCCTCCATGAACTTTTTGACTCCCGTGGAAATATATTTTCTGGATTAGTCCTTAGTTCTTGCCTTCTTTGCACTGTTATTAGTCTGTTGATAACCTTGTTGAGCTAATTTGTTTTTGGCTTTTCAGTCAAGCTGAAGGCTGCATCACCATATGATACATTTCGACCATGGAGGATTGCATACAACACATCAAAATTGGTTTCAAGTTGTGACAATGGCCAGCAGTTTATACTGTGTTAGTTTTTGAGTCCTTGGTTGCACTTGTTTACATGTGTGACATAAATGAATAGGAAGTCCTTCATGAATGCACATGGAATCCGTATGGGTAGCAACAGTCAAAAGTTGTATTTCGTATTTCCCATATGCGAAATAAGAAACGAGTCTGTAACACATATTTTTGAATTGTCAGACATATTTTTAAATTAAAAAATTATGGGACTCATTCTTCCACTTTAGATTATTGACTTGTACTCCATGCATAAAAAGATGTAAATCACTCACTCATCTTCTCCAACCTACCCTCTTGTCTTCCCTGTCGCCGACACCTCCTTTCCGACGACTTCAACTCCTTCCGGCGACTCACCCTCTGTCTTCCTCCTTCGCTCTCTTCCTCCTCATACCTGTCGACCACCTTTTTCTAGCGACCTAATACTCGCGACTTTGCTGCACCCAAGAACTTTGGCGACCAAGAATTTTCAAGGGTTTCATGGATCTGTAGATCTGGAGCTATTCTATGTCTGAGACGAGATGGTTTTTTTGTTTGTTCAAGAAATTGAGGGTTTTATGTGAAGATGAAGTTAAATAATCAACCCAACACCACAGCAACCTCCTTTTACTGTCACCAGCGCCACCACAACCACAACCTCAAAATTAGCGAAACCCTCGTTTTTTTATGTGGGTGTTGCAAACAAACCTAGATGGGTTTTGTAGATGGAGGAGGAGAAAGAGAAAAAGATGAGGCTGGGTTTTGATGATGATGGAGAAGAAGAGCAGGAGATTGGGGACGGCTAGGTTGAAGATGGGGTTGGGTTCTGATGGTCGAAGAAGATGAAGAAGGCCCTATGATGGTTGGAGAAGATGAAAAGATAAGGAAGGCCTTTAATGGTCGGAGAAGATGGAAAGATAAAGTATAACTTTAATCTTTACTTTTAGTCTATTAATAATTAAAAAAAATATATTGTAACTTGTGTCAGTGTGTTGACTGTCCTATGTAATAGCTGTCACAAAAAGTATATTTTCGCATATGCTAAATGCGATTTATCAACACCATAAGTAATTTTACGCGTGTAGATAGCCTGACCCTGATTTTACCTGTGTAGATAGCCTGACCCATAATTTTACTCGTGCAGATAGCTTGTTGGCTTTTGACTCTCTTGTGTCAGTGTGTTGACTGTCTTTGTAGCGTGAAGCGGGTCAGACTATCTAGACGGGCAATACAAGTGATACCCCATTGGCTCCTTCCCGTCCTCTAGATGGTTCATTGCAGTAATAATCCCATTGTGCCTATCAGAAATGACACAAAGTTGTCTTGTACTATTATTTGCGACGTACCATCTTGGTGATCAAAGAACCAAGACGAGCTTTCAACCGTCTCCTCGCCAACAATGGCATAGGCGAGAGGTAAGATGTTGTTGTTGGGCGTCCTTTGTTACTGCGGTCAAGAGCTTCCCCTAAGAACCCTTTAAATGGGTTACGTCCACACAAATAACAGGTATGCAGTAGTTAAAAGCATCGATAGCAGGTCTAAAAACCCAAAAAACGTATTTAAAAGTACAAGTAGGGACGAGCTACTTGGGTGATGCAATCACTGAACGACCGTTCTAGGGTTTAACGACATTCAAACCTTCTTGATTGATTTTTCTTTCTGACTTCTGAAGTTAATTTTTAAATAAGAGAAAGTGAATTATGAAGAAGTCATTGGTACGCATGCATGAGAGAGAGTTTGGAGATTGGTTGGTTTGGAGGGATGTTATTGAATTATTAATACATCTTGTGAGCCATTAAAAAGATGCATCTAGTGAAATGGCAGGCTAATGTAGGGGTTTTATTCGGTTTATTTATTCGGGTGTCGGGTATTTCGGGGTTGGGTTATTTGGTTAATTTTGTTTAGGAAATATACCCGCTAACCGAACCGGATAAGTATTCGGTTTTCGTGTAATTCGGGTATCGGGTATGCCGAGGCGCAACTTACGATGATATTGCTGATAATAAATAAACTTATAGGGTCGCACATATGGAGCAAATGGACGCTAATTATATATTTTGCATACGATTCAAAATATAATCAACCTTAATATATAATTATTGGACGCATTATTATTTAAGTGAAATAATAATTTTACGATAACTATATCTATATATTATGAGTAAATTTATTACCCATATTATATATATCTTGTTATAAGGAAATACAAATAGATGTATCCCCTTAATGTGTTCTAGTTGTATCATACATAAATACTTTTTTAAAGATAGGACCCTCTTTTTCTCAAGTATATTACTTGTAGGGGACGGTTCAAACAAGAACTATTTTTCGTACGAGAACTGCGAGAACCAATCTTAACCGTTGATTTGATAAGTTAAATTCATGGATGTAGAGTGTGGGGGGATCAAGTGTGGCATGGTACATGTGATAAATTAATGGATAGGTGATGACATTGAAGAAGGGGAAATTAGACGGCTCTGATTGGTTCTCGCGGTTCTCGTACAAAAAACAATTCTTGTTTGAACTTTTATCATTACTTGTATGTATATCCATTAAAGTGTGAATACAACTAGTTAGTACATATGAAGACCCCTCTTTGTGTTGTTGGTTACGTGAGAAACCAAAATGAGGCCCCCCGTTTTTTGTTCTTCTTACATTATTATTGTGGATTATATTATGCACATGGTACGGGACATAAATAACTTGACTTTTTCATTTTAGAAATTGTGTGTGCCGTGAAGATCAAGAGGAAGAAAAAGAACAATTTTTTTTTTTTTTTTTTTTTTTGGTTTTGAGTCATTAAGCCATCCTTTTATTTTTATGTTGGTTCCTTGGTTGTTTGTTTAAGTAGAGACTTGAACAAACTTATAACCAATTTGTTTTTTCTCTCATGCAACACATATACAACACTTAAGTTGTTGGTGGTTTTTCAAGGTGTTGAAACAATTAGTAGACGTGAACACAAGTAGGAAGAAGAAAAGAGTTTTCTAGCCTCTATTTGGTGTAGTCTACTTATGGGGTTGGAAGGCCTAGCACTCTATTGGTGTTGGTACGTTGCTCGTGTGTGGATACCTTGAAGGGAAGCTACACTTGGTTCTTTGTCGTTTCTAGTCTCCACCGATACCGGTTCACGCTACAAATTGTATTTCTTAAACCCTCTATGGTTGTTTTAGTTTTTCTTATTACATGCATATGGATCTTGGTGGGGAGTTTTAAAGAGTAAAAATTTGTTGTACACGTTTTCACGCTTCCGTTGCTATTAAATGTATTTTGTAAAACCGTAAAAAAACCCTAACACTAACTGCATGTGAAAAATTGTCAGGTGAAAGTTTAGGATTTTAAGTTTAAAACTTAATTTACATCCAATTTCTTTAAGAAAAAAATACATGGGAAAAGAACTCAAGCTTATGGTTTTAAGTTTAAAACCCAATTGATTTAAAGCTCTCATTGATGATTTTAATATATATATATTGTGCAGCAGAGAGAAAATCTGATATGTCACAATAAATACCATGTCAATGATGAGATGTAAATGTGACATGGCAAAATAATGAAACATGATTGGTGGGATGTGGGATGGATTGTGAGAAACCGTCAAATTCAATTTGAATTAGGAGGGTGATGAATGAAAATTCTGAGGGTGTTTAATGAAACATTTGAGGGGATTTTATGAAAATTGTATTTTAATATAATTAATTATAAGTTGTTTAGAAATTATGTTTAATAACTTGTGATATATTTTGTTTAGAGAAAAAATAATTATATATTTGCGACCGTCTCGTTTTTATCTACATTTTGGTATAAATTTTATCTTATTATGACATATTTTTAATAATTAGTATATTCTTAGTTTTTGGTATATAATGGGAAAACAGTTACATTACATTTAAATTCAATATAACTAGATGGTTCAGATGTAAATTGTGAGGAAGTTGTATGTAATATGGTTTTATGAAAATTGTATATTAGTGTAATTAATTATAGGTTGTTTGTAAATTATATTTAATAACTTGTGATATATTTTATTTAGAGAAAAAATAATTATTATATTTGTAATCATTTAATTTTTATCTACATTTTGATATAAATTTTATCGTAATATGACTTTAAAAATAGAATATTATAATTGTTTTATCCATCGAGAGCAACAGATAGGTAATTGTTGAATATTTAGTTTTTATTACTACTCAAATACCATATTTCAACGATAAAAAAACAGGAGACCCAAATGTTCACCATACTATTCGAACTTACATCTATACACCTATTCTGCAAGACATAGAATAGGAAATATAAAATTGACACCACACTCAAACACAAACAATTTAAACCTCTATTTACTTCTTTTTAAAATCGATCTTCGATCCAAACACCACGTATTCCATTCTAGATTACCATTTATGATATATATATATATATATATATATATATATATATATATATATATATATATATATATATATATATATATATATATATAGGAAGAAGTTCCGTTGAGAACCATTTTTAGTGCGAGAACCAATCTGAGCCGTTCAATTCCCCCTCTTTCAATGTCATTGTCCACCCATGAATTCCTCACATACACCCTGCCACACTTGATCCCCTCACGCTCTTCATCTATGAATTCCACTTATCAAATCAACGGCTAAGATTGGTTCTCGCACTAAAATCGGTTTTCTTAATTGAACCCTCCCCTATATATATATATATATATATATATATATATATATATATATATATATATATATATATATATATATATATATATCGTACATACCGGATATACTTGTATAATAGTCGACGCATAAAAAAGTCAATAGTTTGTTGGAAGGATAGATTCTATGAATTAAGAAGACGACTTTTGTATATATATAATTTCATATTATATTAATACTTAAATGTTGTTATTATGTCACTTTTTGTATCCCGTACAGTACTTAAATATCTTATCAATGTCACAAAGTTTAAACAAAGAAAATCAAAATTTGCGTCATATGGGTTGAATTAAGAACAACTTAAATGATTCACCTTAAAGGCACTACGTGAGTTGAATACGAATGTGATAGACTAATAAAAATAATAGGAATAGTTTAAACTAAACAAACTACAAAATTATACGGGTTATTCGGTTATAACCGAATTAATCTTGGCTTATCATATAACCGATCCGTATACAATACGTGTAAACCGAACTATCCGAATAACTCATATTACCCGAATAAACTATCTGAATAGCCTGAATTCAATTCGGGTTGGGCGGGTTAAACGGGTTTTGATTATTTTCAACACTCCCACATTAATGGAGTTGTCGTTTGCAAGTTTTTTGTCAGAGTTCCCTCACATGTATGTTGTCAAAGTGGAATTATTTGCAGATTTTGATGTATAAATGGGCCTATTCTCACATGCATTTGTTTCTTTGAATAAATATTATTACATGATGATGTGAGGTGATCTGCCGGTCATGCATGCTGCCAAGAAGGAATAGGTGATTGGACTAGTGTTTAAATCAGGCCCCTCAAAGGCCTTTACGAAATGGAAAAAAAAAAAACTCAATTAGTTTTGTTAATAATTTGGTATCTGTAGCATTAGTGAAAAAAATTCCCAAAAGGGTTGAAATAAAATCCAAATCAACGAATTGAAGATGAAACAAAAAAGACGAAGAAGATTAACATGGCTAGAGCTGGCAAAACAAACGAGTCACGCAGGTTGAGTAGCAAGTTAGAGAACGTAATCCTCATATGTATCCAAATGGGTAGGGCCGTGTTCACTTCATATCAATTTCTTCTTGTACAACTTTAAACAAATGTGAATAATATATGTATCTAGAATGGATGGAAAAAGTATCTTACTAAAATAATAATATAATTTCTACTATAAACAACAACTGGGAAATTTATTAGACTTTAATGTTGTAGGATATATGGAAAATATCTATGAGGAATTTCCATAAATAACATCATAATAGAATAAGAGTATGAATTGGTAGCTAGCATTCTTGATGAACATTTAATGGATTTGGGTGAAGCTGAAGAATCCAAAAAATACTGTAATGATTCAATGTAAGTGTTCATCCCTCTTGTCTCTTAAGTCTGTATTCTGTAATACTGTGATGTAAATGCCTATGGAAAACATGCTAATGTGTTTTTTCTAAACTTGGTTTGGCATATTGATGAAACCATCCGTTGATCGTTCTCCCATTTGACTTTTACGAGTCAACTTTATGACAGTCATATTCTATATTATTTTCTACATTCTTTACCACCAAACTCTTTATGAAATCTCCTGTTTGCTTAAAATTTGAAGTAAACTTTATGGTTTAAAGAGTATGAAATTGTTCCTTCTATGCAATCTTCACGTAACTATTTGTAGAATGATAGTTTTTTAAGTTAATGTATTCAGTTTATGACTAAAACATGGCCAGCTGAAGTGCACCATTTGAGTAAACCATGAGATGATTCATTAATTGTTAAAAAATTTAAATTATGTGATTTATAACATCATTGATTGGTTAATCATTTGTACTACTCTAGAAAACATGAATTAAATATGACGACTACAGTTATTACATCAAAGTTAATGATTTTCCTCTATTCAAGTGGCGTATTTTTGGTTTTAAAAATAGTAATAATGCTCTTTATTGTCAAAGTCATTGGTTCACTCATTATCTAGGATGATCATCACCCGAACCTAGCAAACCCAAAATATATTAGTAACAAGCAAATCTAACAAGATGCTAGAACAAATACAACAAAATTTAAAAAACAAAAAAATATTACAAGACCACATCTCCCAAACTAAAGATCTATGGTTCCCACTTTAACCAAGTAAATAATGCAGCTTGAATTTCTCCTAGAATCAACGATGTGAAAAATCTTTTACCATGAAAGACTATATGGTTCCTCGCCCTCCATAAATGCCATATAACTCCTCCAAAGAGTGCCTCCATAAAACTTGCTTTCTTTTTTGACAACTAGCATTTTACTCGCGTAATGCGGCGGCGATAACAATAATTCGTGATCGATAACATGTTTGATTTAAAAAGTTGGGTATGGTATGTGAAATGCGATTTTAGTCAACCTATCCATGTATTTTCTACCTTTTTTGATTTCTTTACTTTTTTTATACAATCAATCATTTTATTAGTTGTTAAAATAGTTTTTGAAAAACAACTAAAAAATATTATTATTGAATAATTAGAGAAAAACATATTATAGCCTTAAAATTGTTTTGATCTAAGTAATTTAGCCATAATGAGATAAATTAAATAATTTTTGTGATGTTTCATGATTTATTAAGGTAATAATTGTCTTAATTTAGTTGAGATAATCAAGGGAATGATTGGTTAGACTATTGCTTTAAGTGTTTGTATCTTAAGCAAAAACATTTATACTACTTAAAATTAAGTAGTCTTAAAATTTTTAAGAGAGACAAAGTTAAATGTTTTATAAAGTAGTATAGATTGGCTGTGAATCAGAGAAGACAACAATTGCTCCATTAATAAATCTTGCACAATGTCTAGACCACACCAATTAAAAATCCAACTCCATATGTTCTTGGTTTTAGAGAATTTTTACAAACAAATGATTTACCGTCTCAAAATCTTCATTACATAGAGGGCAAAGTTGCAATGGGGTCGATATGCCTCTAGAATGGAGATTCACCCTGGTTGGAATACGATCAAGCAGTAACTTCCAAATGAAACAATTTATACTCGGGGGAAACTATCTGTTCCAAAAAATTTGACCTACAAGTAAGATGTATAGTGGTCACTACTATTTCTTTTTGTCTTACCCCAAATCTCTGCTTTCAAACTTTTAAAGTGCCGGTTCTCTTCCTCTTAGCTTTGGAATCGCAATGGCCATGCCAATCTGTGATCGATTTAGTGAACGTGAAGCCCTCAAGTCTCCACCCCAACTCTCTAAATCCCCTTCACTTTTGCATTCTTGATTTCTCTACATCATTCCTCCGTCCTCTCAAGTTGTCATTGCTCCTCAGCAAAATAGTTCGACTTGGTTCATGGTTTCTTTTAGCAATTGTCATCTTATAGACTATTTATTGGTTTCATCTTAAAATCATTGCCTACAAGAGCTACAAATATCTGAAAAATTGTCTTATAATATTTCGAATTTAGTTTTGGATTTTGGTTCACTTTGATATAGATATTAGTCTATAAATACCATGTTTAGGGTGTAAATCTCATATCACTTACCATAAGATTTAATTTAATAATAATTACAATAATAATTTACCATAGTAAGATTTTACAATCTCGAATCTTACGATTTTAATCTTATAAAAACTAAAATGATCTACCGTTAAATTACGATCCTGACAACCTTGAAAACGAGACAATCTTGACCTTGAAAACGGGTGGTAGTACAAAGACTTGGGAACGACACCGTCAATGATGCTTTTACAGTTTAGACCCATCAATCCAGAAATTAAATGACAACCTCCGACTTACTGCTACTCTGCTAGCCATAAATTACCAAAAGTAGTTTTCAATAATTGATTTCCCCAGCTCATGATGATTGATTTTAGTTTTGGATTTTGATTTCCACCTGTAGAAGCCAAAATCAAACCAAAAACACACATCTTTATCAGAGATCTTAAGGGAGATAGATCATTCTACATTCATGAATTTCACTTATCAAATTTACGACTAAGATTAGTTCTCATACTAAGAATGGTTCTCAAATGAACTTCTTCCTATATATATAGAGAGAGAAAGAGAAAAGTTCATGCAAGAACCATTGTTAGCGCGATAACCGCTAGAACCAATCTGAGCCGTTCAATTTCCCCTACTTCAATATCATTGCCCACCCATGAATTCCTCACATGCACTCTGCCACACTCTATCCCTCCACGTTCTCCATTCATGATCTTCCCATATCCAAGGAACGACTACGATTGGTTCTCGTGGTTCTCATACTAACAACGGTTCTCGAATGATATTACAACTGCAAAAAACGGAATAAAAAATAACCCCCACCCTTAATAGTCGGCTCTTTCTCTCTCTCCTCACGCATCTCGTTTCTCTTTCTCTCTCCACCATCGCATCCCTCTGCCCCTCGTCAACCCTACGCAGCCCGCCCTCCGCCGTCTGCGACCTGAGTGACTCCAACAACTACTCCGGCGACTGCCCTCGTCGTCCCTGCACTGCCTCATCATCCCTGTGTTGCCTGCCTCGTCGCCCTGCCCTCATCTCCGGCGACTGCAACAGCCCCGCTCATCTCCGGTAAGATGTAACAGCCGACTAAAATCCCAATTTTATCCGTGTTCTCTCGATTATATGTTTTAATATCATGATAGTTACTGATTTATGATTATAACTATGGTTGAATTATGATGGCATTTAAAATGGTCAGCGGTTGCAATATTGAATCCCATGGCCTCTGATTTCTGAAAATGTAGCGACTTTTTCAACGATGAATTCGTCAAGTAAATCTGCATTTTGGTTCAACTTATGGATTATTTTGGTATGAAAATGCTAAGATGAAGGTAGTTATGTATTATTTGATGAACGAATTTTGATTGAATAATTAGCAGCTGTCTTGATTAGCATTTCGGAGTCTTGATTAGCATTTTGGAGTGTTCATACAATCACTTGCATTTTCAGTCGGAAGATGATAGCATTTTGTAGTTGCATTTTCAGTCTGTATCCTTTCTTCTAGAGACACAAATCATTGGTCTTTTTGAAATTATGCAATTTTGCATTTTTGTTATTTATAAAAATGCTTTACATTTTTTTTACGAAAGTGCAAGTTCTTAATGATAGTATTGTAATTTTTGTTGTTAATTTTGAATGGAAGTCTGGTGTTTGTAAATGTATTTTTTTGATTTGTGAAAAATGGAAAACAGAGGCTGATCAAAATGCTTGTACGTAAATGCTTACGGTTATATATAAAGATGCAGATGTCATGGAGTATTGGAGTTTGCATTTTGAAATTTGCATTTTGGTTCACCCATCTGTTGAAAATGATACTAAATTATTTATTGTGGGAAGTTAGTTTGATGGGTAATTTTTTTTGGTTATCATATTCATTTTGGTTTGCATTTTGGTTATCATCTTTAAATTGGGTGGGTTGCATTCTGCTCATCATTATCATCTTCATCCGGATTCTTTTCAAAATGCTTATGTTGTTGAAATTGAATTTTCATATGCAATTTTCTTCACTTGCTGTTACATGATATATAAGGGGCACGAAAATGATGAAAATGACGAATTTTAATCATTTTCGTCACCTGTTGTTACGTGACATACATGGGGGCACGAAAAATGATGAAAATGACGAAATTTATCATTTTCGTCACCTACTGTTAAGTGATATATAAGGGGGCAGCCGAAAATGATAAATTTCGTCATTTTCATCATTTTCGTGCCCTCCTGTATGTCACGTAAAAGCAGGTGACGAAAATGATAAAAATTCGTCATTTTCATCATTTTCGTGCCCCCTTGTATGTTACGTAATAGCAGGTGACGAAAATGATAATTTTAGTCATTTTCGTAAAAAAAATGGTGAACAGGGGTCCGAAAATGATGAAAACTGTTAGGTGTTATAGATATGAAGGTGATGGACAAAAATGATTAAACTAGTTGGTGTTACTCTCTTCTAACAGCCGAAAAATATAATTTTCATCATTTTCATCAAATTTGTTTTTCCAGAAATATAGCAAGAGTGGTCTCGTTTGAAAGAGGATTAAAAAATGAGAAGATTGGTATAATTTTTTTGCTCAAACTCAAAAAATTGAAATAGTTATGGTCATTTAAAGATTTAAGGGGTAAAAAACTGAATTTAGAATGACTATAGGATGCGCATGGGTTTTATTTCAAATTGGTTCAATTCCTATTTTGCCCTTTTAAATTAGTGGTTGAGATTGAGACTTTGATATATATGTTTAAGAGGGGGGCTTTGTTGAACCTTATCCTATATATATATATATATATATATATATATATATATATATATATATATATATATGGGAATAACTTAACTACACTATGGTGTAACTACTTAGCTACACCTTGCACACACAAACATTTGGTGGGTCCTACTTATACACTATGCACCAGGGTGGGTCCACCAAGTGTTTGTGTGTGCAAGGTGTAGCTAAGTAGCTACACCATGTTATTCCCATATATATATATATATATATATATATATATATATATATATATATATATATATATATATATATATATATATATATATATATTGAGAGGTTTAAATGAGAACCTTAAATTAATTGAGAATTGGAGACTCAATCCCAACCGTCCAATTCCCCTCCTTCAATGTCATTGTTCACCCATGAATTCCTCACATGCACCCTGCCACACTCTATTCCCCCACGCTCTCCATCCATTAATACCACTTACAAAATGAACGGCTAAGATTTTTAGTCTTCCATTCTCAATTAATTTCATATTCTCATTTGAACCTTCCCCCCTCTCTCTCTCTCTCTCTAAACAGCCGTTCCTTGAATATGGGAAGTTCATGGATGGAGAGCGTGGAGGGGATCAAGTGTGGCAGGGTGCATGTGAGGAATTCATGGGTGGACAATGACATTAAAGGAGGGGGAATTGGACGGCTCAGATTGGTTCTCGCGGTTCTCGTACGAAAAACAGTTCTCGTTTGAACTTTTGCCTATATATATATATATATATATATATATATATATATATATATATATATATATATATATATATATATATAAATTGGATCAATAAAGAACCATGTGTTAAACAAAGAACCTAAAAAACCAATCTGGACCTTTAGATCATCAAAATCAATGGATGAGATTGATCGGTGGCAAAACCGTAATTATTATGTATTAATTAAGGAAAAAAGGGTAAACATGGAAAATCTCCCCCCAACAACCTTGATTTTTTTTTAAAAAACTCTCAAAAATTTTAAATTGTCATAACTTTTTAAGTTTTGTGAATTTGAACAAAAAAATTATAACAATCTTTTAGTTTTTTAATCCTCTTTCAAACAAGATCCCTCTTCCCATATTTTTCTAAAAAAATTTTAACATGAAAATTTTGTTTGCATTTGGGCAGCATGTATGTTTTCGTTTTTTGCATTTTGTATTTAGGTTTGAATGAACACAACTCAAAATGCAAACTACGAATTTTGCATTTTAGGTTTGAATGAACCAAACATCTAGGAATTTTGCATTTTGGACTTGAATTAACCCAACTCAAAATGCAAAATACGGATTTTGCATTTTGCATTTAATATGAACACAACTCTAAATGCAAAATTTGCATTTAAAAAAAAAGTTTCTGAAATATATCAAACCCGGTCTTGTTTGAATGAGGACGAAAAACTGAATCTAACGATATAATTTTTTTGTTAAAATTCTTAAAAACGAACGAGTTATGATCATTTAAAGTAATTGGGTTTTTTTTTTTTAATTTGGGGGGGGGGGGGGGGACGCTGGAAGGGCAAAATTTTATCTTTTTTTTTATTTTTCTTTTTTGCTCCTAAACAATGTGTCACGTGTCATCACCAGGGAGGTTCTTTAGGTTCTATGTTTAAAGGAGGTTCTTTGTTTAACCACACCCTATATATATATATATATATATATATATATATATATATATATATATATATATATATATATATATATGAACTAACAATATGGCACACTTCTCGCTGTTTGAATTACTAATTTTTAAAATATTAGGGAATCAAATCACAACCTGATCGCTAGCATAGGAAGAAACAAGAGTAAAAAAAATAAGCAGGTGGCCGGCAAGTTGACGAGGTTTTAATGACTTAGTTTTGTAAGATCTATGATGAATTACCCAAACGATCTACGTATACGTGGTAGGTAGATATCCAAGCCTGAAGCCTACTTTATAAATGGATATGTAGTTAGTTATTAACTTGGAACATTATAACGCATGGAGATCTTTACTTGGCTTCTTATAGCCTTCATTATGTGCATCTTCTTTCTAAGATCATCAAATAGGTCATCTGTGGCTGTTCCTAAGCTTCCCCCAAACCCTCCAAAACTTCCCATAATTGGAAACTTGCATCAACTACTAGGGAAACCTCATCATCAAGCCCTTTGGAATCTTTCAAAACAATACGGCCCCGTTATGCAAATCCATATTGGTTCAAAACCTTTTGTTGTTATTTCTTCCCCTGCCATGGCCAAACAAGTTTTAAAAACTCAAGATCACGTTTTTTGTTCCCGTCCGTTGGCCAAAGCCACCAAGCGACTAACCTACAACTACTTGGACATTGCCTTCTCGCCTCAAAGTAATCACAGGAAGGAGATGCGAAAGATATTGGTGTCTGAGTTCTTGGGTCCCAAGAGAGCTAAGTTTTTTAACCAAGTATTGATGATGCAGGTTGAGACCATGGTTCGCTCTCTATCATTACATCCTTCAAACACCATGGTAAATCTAAGCGATGTCTTGTTCACATTGGTAAAAGAGGTGATTTGTAAGGTGGCGTTTGGTAAGAACTACATAGAACGATCGGCTGAGGGTTTGTCATGGAAAGAGATGCTTGATGAGACTGCGGTAGTACTGAAAGGATCGCTTGGTGATAATTTCCCATTGGTTGGAGAAATTTATGATCTACTTAGCGGGTGGAACGGTAAGCTGGAGATGTGTTTTAGTAATCTTGATGCCTACATCCAAGTGATTGTTGATGAGCATCAGGATCATAAGATTGCACAAGTAAGTGATGATGACAAGGATTTTGTTCATAGATTAATGGAGTTATCTTCTATGGAGAATGATTCTGATGGTCGGTTGACTAAAGAAGACATGAAAGCCCTTATCATGGTAAACTTATTAATTTATATATATATATATATATATATATATATATATATATATATATATATATATATATATATATATATTTCATAATTAGAGGCACAAGATTTGTTTTAAAAATGCAGCTAATGTAACTTAATAAGATTTCAGGATGTAATTCTAGGGGGAATTGATACAACAGTTGTGACATTGGTGTGGGCAATGTCCGAGATAGCTAGAAATGGTAGAGTGATGCAAAAATTGCAAACGGAAATCCGAAATCACACTGAAATAAAACAAAGTGTTGATACCACAAATATGATTTACTTAAAGATGGTGGTGAAAGAGACACTAAGAATCCACCCGCCAGCACCGCTCTTGATCCCGCATGAATGCTTAAGCCATTGTAAAATAGGTGGATATAATGTGTTCCCAAAAACAAGCGCGTTAATAAATGCATGGGGGATAGGAAGAGATCCAAACATCTGGGGGGAGAATGCAGGTGAGTTCTATCCAGAAAGGTTTGAGAATCTTGAGGTTGACTTTGAGATGGTCCCCTTTGGTGTTGGACGAAGATCCTGCCCAGCAATGAACACAGCTCCTTCAACTATTGAGTTCACCATAGCACACCTTCTTTACTGGTTTGACTGGAAACTTCCTGATGGAGTGAAGAAAGAAGACTTCAACATGGAAGAGGAGGGTACCCTGATTGTCCGTAAGAAATTACCACTTTGCCTTGTGCCCAACAAGTACTAATGGAGCGACTAGAGTTCATTTTTTCCTATATATATAGTGTGTCTGTGTGTGTATGTATGTATGTTAGAACTAAATATTGATAAATCGACTATCCTCTTGAGTTTTGTACCAATACTCTTTTAATGTTGCAGAATGTAATACATAATGTATGAGGTTGTTGCTTCTAGAAATGGTCCTTGCTCTCAAAACATGTGTCTTATACATTATATTGTAATTTTTTTTTTCCAAATTCAAATTATAGGTATCCAGTTAAAGGTTTAGGTTTAATTAAAAAGGAAGTTTTGATAAGAGGTGTAATTTATAGGATAATCTAGAAATTTTATATTATGCATGCCGCCTTCACTCTCTCTTGATTAACAGATTAACCCTTCGTTTTCTTCTTCTATTAATATATATTTTCACCGCCTCATTTGACCTTGCCGCTCAAAACACACCACATCGCTTCTCGTAGACTGTCTCTTCCATTGTGGTGATTGCATCGGCCGTCAACGGTCTCTTCCATTGTCGTGATTGCATCTGCCGCCGATGGTCTCTTCCATTGTTGGGATTGCATCGGCCACCGACAGTTTATTCCAACTGTCATAATTGCATCGGCCGTCGACGGGTTCTTCCATATAGTGATAAGTGCCGCCAACGGTTTCTTTCATTGACGTGATTGCACCAGCCGCCACGGTTTCTTAACTTCTTCCATTGTAGTGATTGCATTGGCCGTCGACGGTTTCTTCCATTGTAGTGATTGCATCGGCCGCCGACTGATTCTTCCATTTCATGATTGCATCAGGCCACCATTGAATGGGAATAACCAGTCACTTCTATGATCATCTCCTTCGTGGGTTTTCTTATCTTCGACAAGTGCAGAGTGCACTTGGGGATACGACTTTTGTTGGCAACGAATTTCTTACACTCTCTATCCTTACGTTCCAGATACGAATGACCAACGATTGTGTGTTGCAACGATTTGTACAAATTCAAGTTTGATCTATTTATGATTTTAGCTCATGAGATTCAAGTGTTTGATGAAATGTATACTAGTTCTTGTTTATGCACCGGAGATTCAAGTTCTTTTATATGGATTTGATTTATTGTTTCATCAATTTATCACAATACATCCATCGGAAAATCTGTAGGTTAAAATTTTGGGGTATGAATCAAAAAATGTTTTGTATTTCTGTATATTGCCATCATAATTCTGTTCTTGTGGTTGTATCTTCAGCAAAATTCTGTTTTTGATTCTATTTGATGTTAGTTAAATGTATCAAATTGTTTGGACATCAATCCATCTTGATGAAGACTTACTGTGCATCAATTTTTTTGATGAATCTTCTTGTTCATAAAGTTTAGGGCAAATTGCCGAGAAAGGTAACTAAAATATTCAAATTTGTCAATAAAGGTAACGTCAATTTTTTGAGGCCAAGAAAGGATTATGAATTTCAATTTTTGACAAAAAAAGGGAATTTGTGACTTGTTTATCCGGTAGCAGGTTAAACAAGTCACAAATTCCCTTTTTTGTCAAAAATTGAAATTCGTAATCATTTCTTGGCCCCAAAAAATTGACGTTACCTTTATTGGCAAATTTGAATATTTTAGTTACCTTTCTCGGCAATTTGCCCTAAAGTTTATGAATTATGCCAAGTGGTGGACGTGATTTCACGAGCTAACTTGTTTTTAGGAGTTATGAATGGTCTTTAATTCCTAATTTGCCCCTAATGTCTATTTAACGGATATTTTTATTTTATGTCGACTTTTGATGAAAATCCAATGGCTCATAACCCCTCTTACACTTTTCAACATGGTTACCCTCCAGTTGAATTAGATTAAGGTTTCCCATAACATAAGGTACAAATTGTTATGTTTCATTGTGAACCTTGTACATTCAAAAAAGACAAGTAAAGGAAATTGGGCTAAGATGAGGACTACCATGTTGAATGCCTTCATTCTACTTTGCAGCGAAGCAGTCAGCAGTGATACGAAAGAAAGTTAAAAAGGCCTCAAGATTCTTTCCACCTGCTTGCTAGATCCCCATTTTGTGTTGAATTTAATCTTTATGTTGGTCGATCTGGGGCTTTATTCAGGGATCTCCCTGATTTTGTCTCATGTTTCTGCTTCTTCTTGATGAATTTTGATGCTAATGTCTTCAATGGTATAGTAACATCAAGAGGTAGAATCACTTCTTGTAACTCATGCCATTCTAGATCTTCAAAATCACCATCCTCATAAACCACTCTATACCAACCTGATTCTTTGTCAAAGCTGGTAACTTTCCCCTTGAATGAACGTCCACCAAATAACTTTTCAACTTCTCTGCCTTCTAACCACTCGCCCAAAGGCTTGCTTATTTTCGAATCTATGTCACTCTCAACTTTGCAGACAAGAGGACTATTCTTGTCATCGGTGCATACAGGAGGCACCCCGTTGACAACCAATGCAGGCTCACCGGGTATCTCATAGATTTCAGATGTTGAAGAATCTTGGTTGTCCTCTTTAAGTTTCATCTCCATTATATACCCTGCAAGCCTTTCAAAAAAGAGTAATAACGCACCATCAGTCCCAAAAATAAGTGTTCAAAATCAAGGACTTCCTATCTTAGAACTTAACTTTGATACAAAGTTATTTACTCGTAATTTTAAATAATTGAAATATAGCCAATTTTTTTTATTTCTGGTTAATCAAGCACTGTGATACTGTCCAAAACTTCAAAAGTATCAGCTTTAAATTTGTCTAAAAATTTAGACTTTAAAGCAGCTTCATTTCGTTTTTCTTTTTCTTTCTTAGTTATATGTGTAATCTTCCTATCTGGAGCTCGTTTAAGCATATGATGCTCAAATGTTGTCTCGAAAAATGATAAGACTAGGCGACTAGCCACAAAAAATTCTTCGAACACCAAAGTTGAGAAACCTTGCTGCAAATTTATGGAACGGGGAATATTATCACTCTCCCATCAAATGTTAAGAAATTTGAACTAGTATATATCCTACATCAGAGTAAGCCGACTAATTCTTAATACACATATATGTGAACAGAACAGAAATATTAGACTACACTTTTCATGTACATGGCCAACAGAGAAACAAAATGGCCATATTGTTATATATATAATACATGGTTCAGTGGTAATCAAAAGTAAGTGATGCAAAGCTACTAAAGTGAAATTATTGAGTAATCTGCTATCAACCGCAATGATTAGCATAATACATTGTGTTAGACAGATTGTTGGGAAAAACATGATCATATCTTTTAACAAACGAGGAGATTGTACTTGTAACACCCCATTCCCAAAGGAAATGGAGGCTACTCGTATAACATAAACAGTGAAAACAATCTAAGGATATGTCTCCAAAACTACAATAATAAACATTTCCAAAAATCACTCATCTTCATTAGTAATTCTCTTTCATATTTTAAGATGTATTTGTAACAGCGGTCCTGTTAAAGAGCCTAACTTCTTTCATTCCCTAAAGTTTAGTGGTCATTAAGACTTAGTCCTAAAATTAGTTTTAGATATCAAACTTCCTTTCTATTGTTTAGTCATAACCAGAAAATTATTGACTTACTAATCTACCATGCAAATAAAACATAAATTCTTTTGGATATGAATTATATGAAAATAGTTAACAAGACACAAAAGAAAAGAAACATGAATACATGATTATTTTAAACCTATTTTTTCTTAATAATGGATCATGCAATTCTAGCAATATTCTAGTTTAAAAAGGAATCAAGATTGTTAAATGTGTGTTTCGCAAAGTTTTATCAACATTTAGAATTTTAGGAAACGAAAGAACCAAAGTTTTTTTAGAACTAATCAGCATCTGAAAATCTTACGAGGCATTTAAAGTGAACAAAGCAATTCAAGACTGGTGGTAAGTATTTTTAATTCATCTAGAATCTAAATTTAGAAAAATCAGCTTCACAGTAACGTCATTAGTAGAACTGATCTCAGTTCAACAAACTCAATTTGCTTTGAATCAAGGTTATGAGCAGTTACGAGTACATGAGACCTTAAGGGTTTCAGAACCACTGTGTCTAATACTTATGAGTTTCATAAACACTAAAATCAATTCATAATGGTCTATCATATTAAATTAAACTATAAGTATATTGGTGAGACTAAAATTTAAAAGATGAATAAGCATCGAGATGTAAAGCCGGAGGAGCAGAAGAGTCGAGCAAAACGAAGAAAATAGAAACCACAGCACTAACCTTAATCGCTGCTCAGAGTGTTGAACAAACTCGTTCTCAGCTCTAATTCCAGCCCAACCGTCAATCAAAATTGCTATGCTCGTACGCCGCTCTGTGACCCGTTGCCCTTCTTCAGTCTCCCTCTCAATTGCAGGTCTGTTTGTAGATGGGGATTTCGTCGCAGGAGCAGGAGGAGGCAGAAGGTCTGTATGAATCGTTGTTCGGATTTAGCGAGAGTTGCTTGTTCAAAAGGAGTCCAGGTATCTGCTCTATGGATTAATTGTTAGAGGGGTGTTTGTTTTAGCTTCTTTTTGCGAGTTTATTTGCTTTTAACTTATTTTACGGGCTTCTTAAATTTTATGGGTTTGGATGGCTTTATTAGTTTATTTTTATAAAAATAAGATAATTTTCATAATCCATCTTAATTTAGCTTATTTTTTAGGGTGAAACTTATTTTAATATAATTATTATTTTATCCTTCTTTGACACCTTTTTAACACATAAATAATGTAAAAATGTTCTTTTTGTTTATTTTTATTAATAAGTCAAATTAAACACTTTTTTAGCTAATCCAAACACTTTTTTACCTCAAAACTTATAAGCTCATAAGCTTAAGCTCAAAAATAAAAGCTTAAACAAACACCCCCTTAATTTCATGAATACCCTTAACGAATTACGAAAATATCATATTTATCTAATTTAAACCATAAATATTATATATATATATAAAGATATTTATCTAATTTAAAACATAAAATATCATATCCTTAGTAAAATATTAAGATATTACATTTTTTTAACAAAGAAGTTATATTAATGTTTTGGGTCCGCGATAACATTCATATACAGCAGTATGCGAGTCTCAAGACACGCATCATAAGGATTAAAGAAGTCCATAAACCCATATAACTACTTTTATTAATTTATAATTCATTTCAAGTCATTTTTAATCCTAAAAGATAGCAAATAACTATTATACTTCTTTTTTATTAGTTTGTTTTGTTATTTTTTATAAATTTATTTTTATATATTTATAATTATTTCGAATTCACACACACACACACACACAAACACACACACACTCACACACACACACATATATATATATATACACACAGGGTATGGTTAAACAAAGAACCTCTCTTAAACATAGAACCTAAAGAACCTCCTCTGGTGATGACACGTGACACATAGTTTAGGGGCAAAAAAGGAAAATTAAAAAAAACAAATTCAGCGTTTCCTCCCCAGCGACAATAACAATAAAAAAAACCCCCCATTTACTTTAAATGATCATAACTCGTTCATTTTTAAGAATTTTAACAAAAAGAATTATACCGTTAGATTCAGTTTTTAGTCCTCTTTCAAACAAGACCAGGCTTGATATATTTCAAAAACGTTTTTTTTTAATGCACAATTTGCATTTTGAGCTGTGTTCATTATAAATGCAAAATGCAAAAAACGAAAATCATGCAGAATGCAAAATCCGTAGAACGTAAACATAAAACCGTATAACGTAAAATGCATAACGCAAAATATAAACATGCAGAATGCAAAATATAAACATGCAGAATGCAAAATGTAAACATGCAGTTGCCAAAATGCAAAATCTGTACACAAAACACTACAACTGCCAAAATGCAAAATCTGTACACAGAAACACTACATGCTGCCAAAATACAAAATCTGTACACGAAAACACTACAGCTGCCAAAATGCAAAATCTGTACACAGAATCACTGCATGGTGCCAAAATGCAAAATATGTACACAGAAAACACTACAGCTGCCAAAATGCAAAAAAAAATTCACTTTCAAAAAAAATTTAGAAAAATATAGGAAGAGTGATCTTGTTTGAAAGAGGATTAAAAAACTAAAAGAATGGTATAATTTTTTTGATTAAATTCACAAAACTTAAAAAGTTATGACAATTTAAAGTTTTTGTTGGTTTTTTTTTTAATTTGTGGGTTTGGGGGTGGGGGAGAATTACATTTTTGCCCTATTCTTTATAAATTAATACATAATAATTACAGTTTTGCCATCGATCAATCTTATCCATTGATTTTGATGATCCAAAGGTCCAGATTGGTTCTTTAGGTTCTTTGTTTAACACATGGTCCTTTATTGATCCAATTTCTATACATACATGCATACACACAATACCCTCCCTCGTCGGCCACTGTATTTCCACCTACGGCTGTAATCTCCAACTTCAACTATGGCCGACCTGACAACCGCATCATCTTTAACCAACAACAAGAAAAACAATTAAACAATGCACTCAATCGAATACATCCGATAGAACATCCCAAATTCCAAGTTCCATGAACACACAATCGATCACTACACCTATATCTGGTAAGGATATTAAGATCTCAAAATCTCAAATTGGAACATTACACCAAAACTGCGACGAGAATCTCGAAATCAAGAACACGATGAATTTAGTAACCACCGAAAGATGTGAGATTTCTACAAACCAAAATCACAAATGGAACCCTAAAACCATATCTAGAATATTAAACAACTCAAGAAACTACAAACTCAAAACCTAAACCCTAAAGAATTTTAACACACACAAACACACTTGATTACACACAATACACAAACTTACATGTGTAAACCGTTTGTTGATATGCGATTTTAATTCATTTCCAAGCTTTTTGTGTATAAATTTTAAGAGGCGAGTGCCAATTTTGTCTTTGTCAATGTTTCATGTTTTTGCGGAGAAAAATTAGAAACAAAGAGATAGCAAGGAACATATGCTAGCCGCCGCCGGTGAGCCACGTCGAAGATAGGGACTGTGTCGATGAGAGTCGAGTGGCGATGGTTCTTGAATGCAGATGGGTGAATAAGAAGAGAGTAGGCAGCGATGGAGATTAAAAGAAAGAGTTATATTTTTTAAAGTTATAATATTGATTAGTCTTAAAAATCAATTTGGGTAAATGTGATATTTTGAATATAAAAGGGAAAGTATAATCTTCATTTGCCTAATTTTTAGAATTTAAAATGATTTAAAATTAATAAAAATAGTTATTTAGATAAATATGATATTTTTATAGATTAAAAAAGGGTATATATTAAGTTAGACAAATATAATATTTTTAATTTTAATAAAAACATATGCCGTTCATTTTGTAAGTGGAATTAATGGATGGAAAGCATGATGCATGTGAGGAATTCGTGAGCAATGACATTGAAGGAGGAGGAATTGACCGGCTAGGATTGAGTCTCTCATTCTAAAAAATATTTAGGTTCTCATTTGAACCTCCCATATCCTATGATATGACAGATATCTATAACTTTCAATATTCCACAGTAACCCAAAGATCTAGAACTTTCAAAACAACGAAGAATAAGAGTTGAAGGTTAGTAAGCACTTTTCCCTTTTCTTATAACACAGTTTTACAGAGTATATGTAGTTCAAAATCAGATGCACCATCGTTCTCTTCGGAAGAAAAGGAGATGAAAGTTTATTCATTCTTTTCAACCAAAAATTCCAGAGCAATATCTCAAGAAACAAAAAACATGTTCAGTTCTTTATCTCTTCTAATTGCAGTGAACTTCAGTTTCTTTTCTTAAACAATATGACAAGGTTATGGATATCACCATTGAGGAAACAAAGGTATATATCCTTATGCTGAAGCAATTTATTTTCTTCCTGTTATGTCAAATATATAATATATCAAACGTTATAAAAGTACCAACCTAATTGTTAAATGAATGAAATAACAAGAATATATTGAATTGAAAATCACCAGTTTGGTTAGTATTGCAAAGCAATACACATTCAGATTATTTTAAATATTCGATATTTCTTTAACTTAAATAGTAGGAAAATTAACAACCATCGATCGAACATTAAGTAGTTATAATACATAATTATTCAAAATACCCATTTTCTAATTCTTAATTAATTTGCCTTTTTTATCATCAAAAAGGTTGAACAACTCTTATTTTCAGAAATTATACAATAGCTTAGCAAGCCAAATAAAATGATCTTTTAAGTGAGTTTATGCAACATTCATCCTCATTCAAAGTAATTTTCTTTTATTTAAAATTCAATACTACTTCATGTATTTCAATAGAACAATAAAAAAACATTGCTGCGCGCTTGACATAAGACATAGATGATCAGTCACTTATAAATCACTTACTTATTTAATATTTCAATATTATAAAAAAAGTTAAATTATACTATATAATATTTTAGAGGAGTTATAAATAGCAGCCTTAGTTTGTCAATTAGCATCTATATATTTTCTGCATCTACAAATAAAGACATGCATGACCTGCTGGAGTTGTTAAGAAACAGCCGTTTATTTTTGTATATATGATCAATTGAATATCTACGTTACATGGGCTACTTGCTTTGTGTTTTTGGCTAGATTACAAAAGTGTTGTAGGAAAACAATATATATACATTTAACTAGGTATTATCACCACGTGATACCGTATAGGGTATTGAAACATATGCATGTAATATAGTAAAAGACTATTATACTTAAGATCCTGAGTTTGGTAAATATAATGGATTTCTAACATTAAGCTTATATAAGTAATTTAGTTAAAGTAATAGGTCGTAACACTATCAAAGGTTGGTAACAATTGATCAAAAGAAGTTTGTTCGCTTTGTTCCGGTTAAATGTATGCTAGAATTACAAGTGTCATTTTCCATAAAATTTAAGAGTAAGTAATAAAAGACTAGCTATGTAGAAAATTATTTGTTTAAATACATTTTGTAGGGAATGATAAGTGATGTTAAAGGATGTGAATGCATCAATCCTTGTTTATTAATTATTTTATGTACTTTTTTTTACAGAAATCGTAGTATTTATGAACTAGACTTTTTATGTACATTTCGATATATATTATAACGTAACATGAAAGTTACCTAAAAAGGTTTTCTTTTCTGTATCACAAATTTAAATAAGTATAATTTTAGATAAATATCATATTATAATAAAATTTATATTGAAATATAGATAAATATAAAATGGTTATAGATACATATTTTTAATTACATCCAATAATATATATTAAAAGTTTGTTTAAAAAACAATATTATAATTTTGTTAAGAGAAAAACAAATAAAATATGAAATAAAGTAATTTAATATAATAATAATTTGAAAAGTAAAGTCATCGTTCCAAAAAAGTAGGAAAGAAAATAAATGTATAACCTTACATTAGGGGTGTTCAAAAAAACCGAGTAACCGAGAAACCGACCTGCCCCGCGTGAACCGAAACCGAAAAAACCGATACCCGTAAAACCCGCGACCCGAAAAACCCGAAAACTAGGGTACCCGCTAAACGCGGGGCGGGTACGGTTTTTAAATTTTGATATCCGCGGGTACCCGCCCCGCCCCGTATGCTTTAAGATATATATATATATATATATATATATATATATATATATATATATATATATATATATATATATATATATATATATATATATATATATATATGTATGTATGTATATATGTATATATATTGTTTAATATGAAATAACAAAGCCATTAGAAAAAACTTAAATTCCTAAAAACTACCTAACTTACTTCTAGTAGCCCATACCGTCTCCGCCACTTCATTTTTTAGTTTTGATATAGAGAATTTGCAAGCCTACAACTATCAAGAGTTCAAAATGGAGACACTGAAATCGATCAGAAGTGTCAACTTTGATCATATCGTTTTTTTTGTTTTTACGAGGTTCTCATCGAAGATTTGTTTGATTTCTACTAGTGATTTATTCATTATTGTTGAATTTTTTCTACCGTTGTTTATTGTTATATTATGAATCTAAACTTGTTGAAAACATCAAAAATCAAAAAAGTTCAATTTTAGGGTACCCGTGACCCGAACCGTGGATACCCGCCTCCCTTCGGGTACCCGCACAACGGGTACCCGCTGCTTGCGGTTCGGTTTCGGTTTTTGAAATTAGATATCCGCCCCGCGGTTACGGGTTACAAAAAAGCCACTACCCGCCCCGCCCCGCCCCGCCCCGTGAACACCCCTACCTTACATGTCATTAATGAAAAAAAGTAGGCAAAAGTAAAAAGGCATCCTTAAAAAAAGACCATCAACTTCTTAACAACTCCAGCAGGTCATGCATGTCTTTATTTGTAGATGCAGAAAATATATAGATGCTAATTGACAAAGTAAGGCTTCTATTTATAACTCCTCTAAAATAATACGAGTATATAGTATAATGACATCTATAATACTATATAAATATAAGTAAGGCTACTATTTATAACTCCTCTAAAATAATACGAGTATATAGTATAATGACATCTATAATACTATATAAATATAAACATTCTTTCTTTTCTTACTCTTAAATTTTTTTTAAATACAATTAATAAAAATATTTCACTTCTTCTTTTTATCTAAATTAATCTCATCCACTCAATCTTTAACCATTTCACACTCCTAATTTACTTCAACTTTTTATTCATTTAAAATATATTATTCTACTAACAC
The DNA here is from genome assembly GCA_947179395.2 of Pulicaria dysenterica. Lineage (NCBI taxonomy): Eukaryota > Viridiplantae > Streptophyta > Magnoliopsida > Asterales > Asteraceae > Pulicaria > Pulicaria dysenterica. The sequence goes on from OX359295.1 coordinate 62,470,470, forward strand.
ACTCTGACACAAACACAATTATCCACCCACATCAATATAATTTCCAAAATCTTATTAACTTCTCTCTCCTTATTTCATATATATAAATCTTTTTTCATAATTTAATGTTTTTTAGAATTTATTTTTAAAATTTATAAAAGTAGATGAGTTATTTTGCTTATCTAAGCATCTCTATGTCATCCTGCTTATGAAAATGCTAAGTCATTTTGCTCAGCTGATATCCTTTAACTGATCAAAATGCTCAGCTAATCATGCTCAACTAAGAAATAAATGCTCAACTAAGTGAGTCATTAGCTGGTACTCTTGAGTTCAAAAATGTTTTTTTGATTAGCTGATACACATCATATGACACTTTCACTCCATTAGTTGATACTCCCACACTTGTCATTTTTAAGGGTTTTTGTTAATGCTTTTTACCCAGGTCATTTACTCCGTTTGTCAGTTTCTTGTATGTTAGTCATTAAATGTGCTTTCGGTTAGTCTCTTGTCGTTATGTGACAGTTTCAGTTTCTTAAAAGGCTTTAAATATATATCCCCCTCTCTTTTTGAAATCACTTATTCGAATTCCCAAACTGACCTTGTTAACAAAATCACTTAAAGCACAATTAAGAAATTAATTATATACCAAGTTCCCTACATTAGGTTTATAAACTTGATTTTCATGGATTATGTGGGTGAGGAAAATTATGTAAACATCATTAACACCCTTGAACCCGTGCTCTTTTCTAAAATGGGTTAAAAGATATTCCATCACCTTACCACTGAAAGAGACCCTGCTATAACACCACAAATACAAGTTGTGATTGATGCAACAATAGAGGCAAATGAGGGTAATGATGAAGGTGAATGTGAAGGTGCGAAGGATGGTGATGAAAACGAAGATGAACATGAACATGTTATGTCTGGTAATTATGAGAACAATGATGATGATGATGGTGATGATTGAGATGATCATGGTGGTGTTGGTGAAGCTATAGGCTTTGTTGGTGAAATTGTTGCCAACAGTGAAGGAGAAAGTTTTGTGGCTAATAGTTTTGATGGTGATAAGTAGGATGATATTACTGTTGAGGATAGCTTTGTTGCTAGTACTTATGGTGGTGGTGATGGTGGTTCCACTGATGACTTAGTTCAAGATAGTGTTGCTGTTGGTAATGGTGTTGATGCTGGTGTTATTGATGAAACTGTTGTTGCTACTGATGCTGGTGATAAGTATGATGATGGTTTTGACTTTGTTGATAATGCTCCCTCTAGTCTAGAGATTCATAGCCCCCTTGGTGATTTTGCTATGGAAGATGAAAAACCTGAAGAAGAGGTTTCTGATCACCTCACTCAAATGATAAACAGAAGCAAGCACCTTCACTCCTAAGGTATGACTTCCAACTCTGAATCGTCATCTGAGGATGTTCTATATGTTGTACCAACATTTGATAGCCCATCCTCATCTCTTATTGAAACACCCCCATAACAGCCAAGCTCTAGTAAACCTTTAATGATTCCTAGTTTCATGTCCATCTAAACCTATAAAAAAGAAGTTCAAATGAGAATGTTCAAACTAAACACATCTCATAGGTAGTGACAACCACACCTCAGACCTTAACCATATTCACTTCATCTTATTTTGAGGGGGAGCAAATGGAGGTTTTTAATTTTAACCTCAAGCCAGTAAATGTATCCTCACAACAGGATACATTTGTTAAAATGGAACTCCTGCAATCTGGCTCACCCTCCCAAAAAGGTGAGACCATTGAAATACAGACCTCACTCCAAAGTGACACTATGTCTTCCCCAACATTGAGTCTGCCTAGTCTTTTTATGCCTTCACATCAGGACATGGTTGTAACAAGGGATACACCAATGAGTGTACCTCACACTCAACCCACAACTCTTGTTCCAACTGTTGATTCTATTCCACACATGCTATTGCACAATCAGTTGATGTTAGTGGTATAAGACAACCACTAATACAAGATTCAATATATGTCCCTAATGAATTATATACCAAAGTTCAGATGAGGGACCAACTATTACTCCCTTTATTGCACCATTACCTCTCATTTCTCAACCAAAACCTACCACTTCCGCCTAACTAGATACCTCAAGCCAATTTCTCCAAACCATTTTATCCATTAACCAAAAGCCGAATGACCTTAACCAAACTTTCCAAACCTTCCACACCCAAACAAATACTCGATTATCCAACTTCGCAAAGGAAATTGAGTCACTTAAAACCTCAACCACTCCTTGAACCAACTCCTCAACCTGATTTAATCCCAATCCTAACCAAACTGAACCAAATTCAAAACCAAACACCTTCTACTTCTGCCCCTACACCTATCCTACCTCAATCAACCCTATCCTCTTTAAACCAAACCATCTCAAATCTTTTAACCAACCTTCAAACCATAAATCCAATAAACCCCAACATTTCTATAATCGTACCCTCTGAGCTTCTTGTGGTAACCTAAGTTCTTTCCTCTCTCCTAGACCAACTAAAAGAACTGCATCACAAGGACATAATAAGCATATCACATTGTGGAATGAGTTCAACAAACTCAGAGATGAATTTAGGGAACTCCACAGAACCTCTCACCATTACTCTACTCCAGTCACTCCTTCTATGCCTTCCCCATCCACTTTCAAACCGTAACCATCTATTCTTCGACCCTCTACCCAAACTACACCTTCTACATCAATACCTACCTTTCAACCCAAAGCCACTCCTCCACCTACTAAACCTAAAACCCCTGCCCCCGGTGTACCTAAAAAACAGTTCAAACCCAAAGGTGACTCACCATAATTTGAGATTACAAAAAGGGAGAGAATGATTATGATGATATTGAAATCAATGTGACATATATGAGCTCCTTTATCAATATGCAAATAAGGAAGCTGCCAAGCATAAAATTTCAAAAAAAACACCTCCGACCAATGAAGTAGAGAAAATCTCTACTAAGGACTCCATCAGGGAAATGTTTGATGAGTCAAGACCATCTATTGAGGGGGAAAAAGGACTTTAAAGAGAAAGATATCCATGGAAAAAAATAAAAAGGTCAAAAAGAAGAAAACTACAAAAGGCTGCTCACCTCCCATTGATATAGAATCAAATTCGGATCCTGATGATGAGGATGATAACACTCTAATCAACAGTCTCCTCAGAAGGACAAAAGAGCAAAAATCTACTGCCGCTCCATCAGTCCAAACATCCCCTCAAGTCCAAAAGCAACCGTCTCCTTCAAGGCTTCAACCTCTGCTCCAAAGAATAAAGGTAAGAAAGTAATGAAAACTAAACAATGTAGAGGAAGAGAACTGGATGAATGAGCTTAGAAAAAAGAGATAGAGGAAATGGAGATTAGACGGATGGATGGTGCTCTTAATATTCCTGTTGAGGAAATCTTGCAAGCTAGGGAGTTAGATTTTGCACAAGAACAAGAAGACAAAACAACAAAAGTTGTTGTCTTAGTCAATGAGTCAAGCGAGAAATCCCAAGACGAATTGCTTAAACCCAAGTCTCCCAATGATGCTCTTCAAACCTTGCTGAATGCTGACATTTTTGTTCCTTACACCTTAAGTGCTGATAGAAAGAGGATCTTCATGGAGAACCTAGATATCATCAAAAGGAGATATGAACCTATCCCTATATCTAACCTAAGTTAAAGGTGATGATGATCCTTACATGATGGTAATCATGAAGAATAGCTACAACAATTGTGAAGTAATATTATCCAAAATGTCATATGTATGGCTTCACTGAGCTAATTGAGATTCTCTATCTCCTGTACAAGTCAAAGAACAAGCTTAAGGCCCAATTCTTCCCGATAGTACAACATTGGATTGCTCTTTTAAAGTATCCCAAGGTGTGTTTACTAAGGATGATTACATCAACCATGTACAACAAATGGGTGTACTTCATAAAAGAGGCTCCAATCCATTTATCCCATTTGAGCAAAGAGAAACTCATCCTGATCACATACACTTCACAGACTTTTGAGAATTTTGATACAACTATACCACTGAACATAACTCGTGACCTCATCAAGTTCATTTATGTACCTGTTGAAGGAATTTTCTTCCTTGACAAAGCTGGTGGCTGGCGGTTCTTTAGGCAGTCTAAAATTCCCAAGTCCAAGAAAATATTTATATTTTGGATGAAGATCATTACAGAAGAAAGAACTGGAAATAAAACCTTTGATGCACTTGTTCAAGCTCAAAGTGATTCCTATACAGATGTTGATTCAGCCTTAGAACCCTCCCGAGAAGTTAAAGAAGAAAAAAGGTGGAAAGACTGAAGACGTGCCCTTAATATGTACAATATGTAGTTTTGTTTCTTTGTAATTTGTTTCCTTTAGTGCTTTGATAGTACTTTAGCTTTGATAGCGTAGCTTAGTTAACGTTTGCTCAGACTTACAAACTCTTGTATCTCTTTGTTTTGTAATTCAAGTTTGATGTTTTGATCATGGACTACTTGACAATTACACGTATAGATGACTCTTAGTAATAGCTAATTAGTGTAAAAACATAAAACTTAATAAATCCTAAAAACAGATCAAGGATAGTAAAGATATCACAAAACAGAACAAAATGGTATAAAAAATAAAAGATTCTAAGAAACAGAACAAAAGGGAACAACCGAAAAGAAACCAAATACAGAACATGGTTCAAAATAAAAAGAGTTACCAAAAACAGAAATCTAGGTAACCAAAATGAACTTATAAGTATCTATCATAACCTATTCGAAGCCAAATTGATTCTTAAAAAAGGTTTTGTCATCATCAAATAAGAGGAGATTGTTGTGGAGATAATCACTTCATCCCAATAATCAAATCCGTGTATTAAAATACATATGATTTACGATAACAAAATTATACATTCAGTAAGACTTAGAATGATTCCAAGCATGTGTTGCTTGAATCTGACTTGAAGAATTTACTAAGTATGAAGTATCAGTTGAATATCATATAAGTACTAAGTATCGGCCGAAGATCAACTTCTGAGATCAACCAAGGAGAAAGACAAGTGCAGAAGACCATTAGCTGAGCATTCACAATGATTAGCTGAGTAACTACTTTAATCAGTTGAGTACTGAGATTGATCAGCTAAGCCAACCAATTGAACATTTGTGCCCATTTTCTGTCAGCTAAATAAGCTTTTCAACACTTAGTCTATTCTATGTAAGCGTATCACTCTAAATGATCAGTTAAGCATCTTTGAAAAACTGACCATCTAGGTTGATTAGCTTATATCACTTCTTAGTATAATAGTTGGTTAGCTGAGCAATCTATAATCAGTTGGGCATCTGTTATAAGTTAAGTTCTCAATACATCAACTGATCATCCAACACTTAGGTTGAGCAAACTTTTATTTGCAGTTTAGTATATTTTGTCACCTGAGTCGCGAAATTTGTTATTCCAGTACACCATTTACTTTGTATTTGTTCTTAAGTCAAAGACAGAACATGTGTTGTTCTATTATGACTTAGATCTGTCTTTGTAAAGTATATGCACTTTTTGGATCAACTTTGAGACAAAAAGGATCGATCTTATCCTCTGAAAAAAGAGAAAGATACCTACGAATAAGAAAATCTCGAAGATTTGCTCAACAACTAAATATGGCTGACAACTCCATACCTGGTAAAATTAAATCTAAGAAAACATTGATGTTGATAAAAATATAAGCATTGAAAGATAAGTTTAAAGTTCTAAGTAAAAGGTATGAGATTTAATAATATTATATTGTGAGTGAGTTACACTTTTTCAAAAAAGTATATTTATTTATTTTATTCATTACTTGATTACAGTAAACTTAATTTTCACCCACTTACTTTATAAATAAAAAATATTATTTTCCATTGCAGTTTTTGTCTCCTTTCTTTTATACAACTAGATGCCACATCTCTATATATATTCTTGCATGTTTACCATGCAAAGTATCTATACAACACTTAAAAGAAATATTCAAGAAGCAAGTTCAAGCTTTTAAGCAAGAACAAGTTTTTAGAGTTAAACTTAGGGTGTAGTCAAACTCGTTCATGTGTTTAACTTTCTTAAGCATTAGTTGTTTAGAAGTATCTTTGTCTATGTGTTAGACAATTATTTGACACCTTTTATTATACTTAGAATTTTCGCTTCTAGTACATGTAAATTATCAGTAAGAATTATATAAAAGTATAAACGTGTGTCTCTTAATTTTTAAAACCTATAGTTTGTATTCGACACCCTTCTACAACATTTGTTAAGTATCCAACCTGTGACTAACAAGACTAACTTTTGTTAGTTTAATTAAAAAATCCTAACCATCCATTTATTTAAAATTGAATCATAACCATTAATTCCGATTAAAATTAAAACTTAATTTTAGCTTTCTATGATTAAAATTAAAAGTTAATTTTACATGTATATGAGATAAGATTTTATCTAAGTTGATATACATTTAAAATTAGTTCTAAATATATAATCGATATGTATATTTTGAATTGTCATGAGACTCCGCACACCTCCATTTAATATTGTAATTACAAATTAAATATTATTTATATTAGTTTTAAATTTATATCAATCGCTTAATAATTTTTTAATCTTAACTACCTTAAATGATGTGTAACTAGTTTATTGACCCATATACATACGGGTATTTCGAAAGTTTATTTGAAATATTAGAATTTTCAAATAAAAATAATGCAGTAAATGAAATATCACCTTTGTGATGAGAATATACTAATTTCAAAAAAGTGTCGTATTACAATAAAATTTATACCAAAACGTAGATAAAAATGAGACGGTCGTAAATATATAATTATTTTTTCTCCAAACAAAATATATCACAAGTTACTAAACATAATTTATAAACAACTTATAATTAATTACATTAGTATACAATTTTCATAAAACCCCTCTCACATTTTCTTAAAACCTCCTCATATTTTTAATAAAACTCCCTCATAATTTTCATCCAACCCAATAGATTTAAAATTGAATTTAAATTTCTTCTATCCACGATTTTAATCTTTCCAAAATTGTATTGAGAATGAAATAATTTTGAAATTGACGATTGTGATTGGTTAATTAAGATTCAATTTATGATTATTTTTGGAAAATTTACATATATTTTATATATAGATATAGATAGATAAAGACACTTATAACCAATCAACTAGTAAAGGCAACAGTTCACATATTTTGACAAGCTTAGAAGTTAGAAGTTAGAACCAATCAACTAGTAAAGACAACAAAAAGCTAACAAATTAGTTGCCCGATTAATGCTTTTTATGGAAATTACGAGAATAATGTAGAATTTTCTGTGGACCTTAATTTAGAAATATTTATATGTATTTTGGTGACTTAATTAAGTTGGTTATTTAATTAAGTTTAGAAATATTAATGCTTAAAACAATCGTTGGTGATTTAATTAAGTTTTACGGGGCGTGACTTATGACTATTTAATTGTTGGTTATTTAAGTATTTATATTGTGAATGGAAATGTTTTTATATTTATTTTTGTTTTGTATTGTTTTGAAGCTTTAAGAAAACTATTTATACACTTGGTAGCCAAAGTGAGAATTAGAAAGGTTTTGGATCAAGTCCATAAAGTTGAGAGTTAAACACCCATTAGTTGAAAACACACACACAAAGGGATCCAAGTAAATTCAAAAGAAATTGTTATTGCAAGGGGAAATAAAAATCAAATCATCGAAATGAAGATGAAACAACAAAGATGAGGAGGATGAAAATGACTAGAGGTGGCGAAACAAACGAGTCACACAAGTTAAGAGCAAGTCAATGAACGTAATCCTCATATGTATCCGAATGGGTCGGGCCGTGTTCACTTTGTAGCAATTTTTTTGTACAGCCGTAAAAATTGTGAATAATAAATGAATTTAAAATGGATGGAAAAAGCATGTTATTAAATTAATAATATAATTACTATTTTAAATAGTTTAATACCGTATAAACATGAGAATCATAGATGTAAATTTTTAACAATTATGATGTGAAACCTTATACATATAATAAAATAATTTATCTATACATCTATAAAAATCAAAGATAAAGAAAGAAAATTGATATACTCACAGTTTATGCTAATAGTTTTTAATAAAATTATGAATTAACATAAGATTAAATAATTGTCGGTAAAAATTGCTTATTAAATTTTCGAAGTAAAACTTCTTCGTCAAAGGAGTAAGAAATTGTTCCTTTTATGCAATCTTCACGTAACTATCTATTGGCAGAATGACAAATTAAGTTAATGTATTCAATTGTTGATTTTACTTTAACAAGTGCTTCAAACGTGGCCAGCTGAAGTGCACCATTTGGGAAAACCATGAGATGATTCTTCTACTCTTTACAAATATGAAATATGTTAGAGTTAATTATATAAGTGGTCTCTGTGATTGATATCCAATTTCAGTTTTAGTTCTTTAACTTTAAAAATTAGTCACTGTGGTCGTCACTTTGTTTTCTTTTTCAATTTTTACACTAACTGCTTTAACCGTTAGTCAAAAAGTATTTTGGTCTTTTATTACTTTATCCTTGTTATGAAACACACCTCTCTAAGAGAGGTCTTCATGGAGATCCGCAAAAGATTTTATCTATACTATATTAGAAAGCATTTAAGTTTCTCTTTCTTAAAATTTTTAAGACTACATAGTTTTAAGCAGTACAAGTTTTTATGCTTAAGATACAAACACTTAAAGCAATGGCCTAACCAATCATTCCCTTAACTATCTCAACTAATTTAAGACAACTATTACTTTAATAAATCATTAACATCACAATAACTATTTAATTTATCTAATTTGGCTAAATTACTTACATCAATACAATTTTAAGGCTATAGTACCTTTTTCTCTAATTATTTATAATAATATTTTTTAATTGTTTTTCTAAAACTATTTTAACAACTAATAAAATGGTTGATTGTTAAAAAGTAAAGAAATTAGAAAAGGAGAAAAAACATGGATAGGTTGACTAACACCGCATTTCACAACCTTGCTTTTAAAATCAAACATGTTGTCAAGCACAAACTACTGTCATCGCCGCCGCATTGCGCGGGTGCAATGCTAGTATATATATTACACACACACACACACACACACACACACACACATATATATATATATATATATATATATATATATATATATATATATATATATATATATATATATATATATATATATATATAGGAAAAAGTTCTTGTAAGAACCATTCTTAGTGCGAGAACCAATTTGAGCCGTCCAATTCCCCCTCCTTCAATGTCATTGCCCACCCATGAATTTCTCACATGCACCCTTCCACACTCTATCCCTTCACGCTCACCATCCATGAAACTTCCCATATCCAAGGAACGACTGTGATTGGTTCTCGCGGTTCTCGCACTAACAACGGGTCTTGCATGAACCCTTCCCTATATATATATATATATATATATATATATATATATATATAGAGAGAGAGAGAGAGAGGTAGGATCAAGTGAGAACATTTCTTATCTTGAAAATGATGAGAACAAATATTAACCTTTAGATCAAACAAATCAATGAATAATAATTTTTCTTTACTTTTTTATTTTCTTAAATTACAAATTACTCATAAAAGGGTATTTTAGACACAAAGAAAAAAAAATATCTCCCCTATTTATGATTTGTACAATCCTTATCAAAATTATACCAAATCTTTAGCCATTTTCTTTAAATATTAGCCTTCCACGTTTTCAATATTAAAGCAAGAGTTTGCAATGTTGAATCTATATAATAATTTATACTTTGGTGGTGCAGTATAGGTTTTTCAAATATATCTTTTTTATTGCCTTTCAATAAATAATTTATATATACATAGGGAATTAAATTCTAAAGCGTAAAAATTTTTAGAAGAAAACTAATGAATGATGGGTGTATGGATGAATAATAGAAATTATATATTTTGATTAAATTTTTGGGGATGCATATGTTTTGCGGTTCTGCATCTTCATTTATATATATTTGTATGCATCTTGGATGTTGATTTCGTATTTGATTTACCTATTAAGAGTTACTATTCACGTCCGCATCTATAAAAAGATTCAAGAACTATTTTCCTGCATGTGTTCTATGGTTTGAAAGTGGCCGGTTGCATCTATTTTATTTTCATTTTATTGCGTTTTATATGGTAGTAACGTGAATCTTATTTGTATTTTTTTTATGGATGCAAGAAGCAATTGTTTTATGGTTTGGAAAAAATTTGCATCTAAAATCTTCAAGTGCATCTATTGGGGTTGCATCTGATTTGCATACCGAAACATATCAAAACTAGTATCAAATTAAAGAGAATTTAAATACAAATTTAATGGTATAATCATTTTTATAATATAATTATATATGTGAAATATGTGTTGTTTTTAAAACCAATGAGGTAATAAAAATGTTATACGAGGAAAGTTCTTAGGAGTGAGAGAGAGAGAGAGTGTGTGTGTGGAAGGAGATTCAAAATTCCTATTTTATCCTTTTTAATGATTGGTTGATAAGTGTTCTTACCGTTCTTCAATTAAGAGGTGTTCTCACATGATCTCTCCTATATATATATATATATATATATATATATATATATATATATATATATATATATATATATATGGAGCTGTTCAAACGAGAATTGTTTTTCATACAAGAACCGCGGGTCGTGTCAGATTGGGCAGCAGGTCGAAACGGTTCGGGTCAGAACATGTACGGGTTAATACGAGTTCGGGTCAAAACTGGTCTCTTTAAAAATAAAAAATAAAAACCTATATAAATACCAAGTGTTTAATCTTTTACCAAGTTCAACACAAAATCATAAATAATCTTTGCTCAAAACACAATATATAAACACACTTCATGATGTGGTTATCAACTTTCTGTGTGCTTATTTGGCAACTGATATAAAAAAAAGAGCATATAGAAATAGAGAAATACACAACCAGTCAACCACCCTTTTTCATCCATTGATAATTCATACTCCAGCCACTTCCCGATACAAACATTAATTAAATATAGATGTAATCAAGATATCACAACAACCCTGTGCAACAAATTGATTAGCAATTCAACATAGAAATACGGGACTTGTCAAGAGTTAAATTAGTTCACCAATTTAGAAGAATTAAACATACACGATTTTGTAGAAGAAAAGGTACACCTCCCGTGAATTTGTGGTAGGGTAAATTCCTAATTTGGGAGAACCTTTGATCGGATTTAGTTGGTTGAATGTTCCTTCCTCGTCAAGAGTCGAATGCTGCTCAAATGCCACTGGCTGATAGGGCAAGAGCAAGATTCAATTGAAGATGGTTGCCGACTGCCATCGAGAGGAAGAGATTTCGATTTGAAAGCAGCATACGGTGAGGGGCGAGAGGCAAGAGACGAGAGAGAAGCATGTATGCCGTCGATTGATAGAAGATCGAGAGAGAACGGAGACTGGAGACTATGACAACGAACGATGAGATAGCCTGATGGCAAGAAGCCTAGTTCCCCCGTTTTACCTGTTTTAATATCAGTGTTTCTTTTTTTCACCCAAATTTACCCGCATGTTTTTTTGTTATAACCCAATATGACCCAGTTCTATTAATATTAGTGTATCTTATTAATGAGTCATTAATGAAACATTAATAAACCGTCAACAAAACTTAGTCGTTGATTAATTTTAATCAAGAGATAAGATTCTCACAATTCTCGTTTGAACCCTCCCCTTTATAAATATATATACACACACTGAACTAACAGTATGCCACACTTCTTGTTGGTTTGAATTACTGATTTTTAAAATATAAGGGAATCAATTGACTACCTGATCTGACATTGGAAGTGACAAGAGTCAAAATAATAAGAAGGTGACCGGCAAGTTGACAATTTTTTTAAAATGACATAGTTTTGTAAGATCTATGATGCATTACTACAAACGGTCTACGTATACGTGGTAGGTAGATATCCAAGCCTGAAGCCTACATTATAAAAGGACTTGTAGTTAGTTAACTTGGAACATTAAAACCAATATGGAGATCTTTACTTGGCTTCTTATAGCCTTCATTTTATGCATCTTATTTCCAAGATCATCAAATAGGTCATCAATAGCTGTTCCTAGGCTTCCCCCAAACCCTCCAAAACTTCCCATAATTGGAAATTTACATCAACTACTAGGAAAACCTCATCATCAAGCCCTTTGGAAACTTTCAAAACAATATGGCCCCGTTATGCAAATCCATATTGGTTCAAAACCTTTTGTTGTTACTTCTTCCCCTGCCATGGCCAAACAAGTCTTAAAAACTCAAGATCACCAAGCGGCTAACCTACAACCACAAGAAGGGGATGCGAAAGATATTGGTGTCTGAGCTAAGTTTTTTAACCAAGTATTGGTGATGGAGGTTGAGACCATGATTCGTTCTCTATCCTTGCATCCTTCAAATACTATGGTAAATCTAAGCGATGTCTTGTTCACATTGGTAAAAGAGGTGATTTGTAAGGTGGCATTTGGTAAAAACTACATAGAACGATATCGGTTGAGGGTTTGTCATGGAAAGAGATGCTTGATGTGATTGGGGTAGTGCTGAAAGGATCGCTTGGTGATCATTTCCCTTCCCGGTGGTTGGTGAAATTTATGATCTACTTAGCAGGTGGAACGGTAAGCTGGAAAAGTGTTTTAGTAACCTTGATGCCTACATCCAAATGATTGTTGGTGAGCATCAGAATCATAAGATTGCACAAGTAATTAGTGACGATGACAAGGATTTTGTTCATAGATTAATGGAGTTATCTTCTATGGAGAATGATTCTGATGGTCGGTTGACTAAAGAAGACATGAAAGCCCTTATCATGGTAAACTTATTAATTTATATATATATTTTTTTTCATAATTAGAGGCACAAGATTTGTTTAAAAAATGCAGCTAATGTAACTAAATAATCTTTCAGGATGTAATTCTAGGGGGAATTGATACAACAGCTGTGACATTGGTGTGGGCAATGTCCGAGATCGCTAGAAATGGTAGAGTGATGCAAAAACTGCAAAGTGAAATCAGAAATCACACGGGAAGAAAACAAAATGTTGATACCACAGGCACAAATATGATTTACTTAAAGATGGTGGTGAAAGAAACGCTAAGAATCCATCCGCCAGCACCACTCTTGGTCCCACATGAAAGCTTAAGTCATTGTAAAACAGGTGGTTATGATGTATTATGAGGGTGTCGCGTTTTATATGCATTTAAAGGATAATCTAGACATTTTATAAATCCTCTCTCTCCTGCTTTATGTGCCTACACTCTCTCTCGATTAACACATTAACCCTGCCAATGGGGTTTAGCCCATATGGTAAGGCGTCCTCCTTCCTCACAAGAGATTAAAGCCAAATAACGAGGGGTGTTTGAAAATTGCACCAAGCAATTCGAACCCACACTGGAGAGGCGGGAAGTGTCCCAATTTACCGGTAAAAAAAATAGATTAATCCTATCGTTTTCTTCTTCTATTAATCTAATTCCACCGCCTCATTTGACCTTGCCACTCAAAACCCCCCATATCGCTTCTCACACACTGTTTCTTTCATTCTGGTGATTGCATCGGCCGCCGACTGTCTCTGACTCTCTTCCATTGTCGGGATTGCATTGGCCGCTTACGGTTTCTTCCATAGTAGTGATTAAATCCTCCCCCGATGGTTTCTTCCATTATCATGATTGCACCAACCGACGACGGTTTCTTCCATTGTCGTGATTGCATCGAGCCTCCATCGAATGGGAATCGCTAGTTACTTCTACGATCATCTCCTTCGTGGGTTCTCTTATCTTTGATCACATCAAGTGCACATTGCACCTGGGGATACGACTTTTGTTGGTAACGAATTTCTTACACTCTCTTTGATCTATTTATAATTTTATCTCATGAGATTCAAGTGTTTGATGAAATGTATACTGATTCTTGTTTATGTTCTCAAGATTCAAGTTCTTTTAGATGCATTTGATTTATTGTTTCATCAATTTGTTTACAATACATTCATCAGAAATCTGTAGGTTAATTTTTAAGTTCTTTTAGATGCATTTGATTCTTGTTTATGTACTCAAGATTCAAGTACTTTTAAGGTATGAATCAAAAATCATGGAAATGGAGATACCCTAAAACCTGATGATCAAACTGTAACCAGGTGAAGAACACTCATGTGAGCTAACACAGATGGGATGATCACGCTATCACTGTTTACTAAAATGTTCAATCAATTAACAACACAATCATAAATAACAAAATTCTGAAAAGCACAATACATTTTAGTTTCGATTTGGGGTTAGAAATTAGGTAGGTCAAAAGTTAAACATCAAGGGGAAAAGCTGGACATTTGAAGGGTGGAGATGAGCAGCAATTCTTGCAACTCGGTGATTGGCGTCCATATCAGCTGCAAATTGCTTTATGTATCGAGTTGTTTCTTGTTGATCAAAAGAAAAAAATAACTTCAAATAGATGGAGATGGAGATGGCGGTGAAGCTTCAATTGACAACCAATGAAGTCCTCGGCTGCGGTATATACATACGTCGATGGTGAACGCTTCGAATTCTAAACCGACATTGCAGAAATTGAAGAGACGGAGATCGAAAGACTTCCACAAAAATGTTGCCCGTCTACATTGAAGGAGGTAGCGGATGTTAAAGGGCTCATTATAACCGGCAGCCCATTTATGCGTTTGTTATAAGCCCAAGTCAACACCAAGATGCCACATCAACATGATTAAACCTCTAATTGAACTTAAATCAAGATTAGCCATTTCAAAAACAGTGCCACATAGGATGGTTTACATCCTGTATTATATAGGATATAAATAGATAGATAGATAATATTTTTTATAATAATATTAATAATAAGAAATACTTTTTATTTCTACTTTATACTCATGCTTATTAAATGATATATATATATATATATATATATATATATAAATTGAATCAATAAAGAACCATGTGTTAAACAAAGAACCTAAAGAACCAATCTGGACTTTTAGATCATGAATATCAATGGATAAGATTGATCGATGGCAAAACTGTAATTATTATGTATTAATTTAGGAAGAATAGGGCAAAAATGTAATTATCCCCTCAAACACCCACGATTTTAAAAAAAAAAAACCTCAAAAACTTTGAATTGCCATAACTTTTTAAGTTTTGTGAATTTAATCAAAAAAATTATACCATTCTTTTAGTTTTTTAATCCTCTTTCAAACGAGATCACTCTTCCTATACTTTTCGAAAAAAAATTTGAAAATGTTTTTTTTTTGCATTTTGGCGCTGCATAGTTTGAATTACCCAGCTCAAAATGCAAATTACGGATTTTGCATTTTGCATTTAGGCTTGAATGAACCCAGCTCAAAATGCAAACTACGGATTTTGCATTTAGGGTTGAATGAACCCAGCTCAAAATGCAAACTACGAATTTTGCATTTAGGCTTGAATTACCCAGCTCAAAATGCAAACTACGGATTTTGCATTTGGGTTTGAATGAACCCAGCTCAAAATGCAAACTTTGCATTTCAAAAAAAAAAAAGTTTCAGAAATATATCAAGTCCGGTCTTGTTTGAAAGAGGACGAAAAACTGAAACTAATGATATAATTTTTTTGTTAAAATTCTTAAAAACGAACGAGTTATGATCATTTAAAGTAAATGGAGGTTTTTTTTTTTAATTTGGGGTTGCTGGGGGAAGATCTGATGACGACGCTGAAATTGGTTTTTTTTAATTTTCATTTTTTACCCATGTGTCACGTGTTATCACCAGAGGTGGTTCTTTAGGTTCTATGTTTAAGAGTGATTCTTTGTTTAACCATACCCTATATATATATATATATATATATATATATATATATATATATATACATCAGTGTAAGAAATACTTTTTATTTCTACTGTATACTCATGCTTATACTATTTGAGAACAATTTCAAATAACTATTTCTGTTTTCACTAATGAACAATACATACACAACCAAAAACAAAAAATTACATTAACCAAAGTTTTTATATTGACCAGTAAACAAATATAATCAAAACGTACAAATATTCACTCACTAATAATAACAAACATTAACTTAGGTTTCTTTGAAGAAAACATCAAATGTAAAAAATTTAAATATCGAAGAAATACATATTAGAAAAAAATGGTGTCATACTGCCGGTGCATCAGTCGTATAGTAAGAAGGCTTTTTCCATGCTTATTGGTAAACAAATATAATCAGCACACAAAACCAAAAATGACTACCTTAAAGAAAAAAATTAAAAAGAAAGATAAGAAGAAAGAAATGCTGATATTTTAACAATAAATTTGAGACGGCCTGGGAAAAACCATGAAGACACTAGATGCATCGCGGCTAAGATGACATCGGCGGTAAAGAAACCCAAAGCATAAGCTGTAGGTGTTAGGGAGGCGATTACAACAATAAAATTGTTTCTCTGTTGAAACACCCCGGCCAGGTCGACGTCTAACATCTACAACGGTCGTCGAAACTGGCCGGAGCAGGGAATGAGAAGGAGAGAGATCTGGTGTACCACCTTTACTAACCCTAAATTGGAGAACGAAGCGGGTAGAAAAATCAAAAGGGTTAGGGGGTGTTGGTTGTTACGTAATTAAGGGGAAGATTTTTAAAGATATAATTTAGTGTAGAATGTCCGTCCATTCTACCCTATTTTATTTAGTTTATTTTTTAAAAGTTTATTTAATTACATAAATACCATAATATTTGTACTTCTTAAACCTTGAAAATCTAATATTTGTCTACTATAAGTACGAATATTTATCTATTTATAATATTATATATCATATTTAACTAAATTCTTAATTTTATTATATAATGTATTTTTTATAATTTTAATTTTTTTAATAATAACGAGTATATACTTGAACTTCTTACTCTAATTGTAACTATAATGGTCGATGACTTATATAGCAGGGCTATAAACCAACCGAACAAACAGGAATGAGGATTGTTCGTGTTCGTTTGTTTAAATGTAGCCAAACACATAAACGAACATGAAAGGATAAACGAACGAATATTTGTGTTCGTGTTAGTTCGTTTAACTTTAGCCGAAAAAATAATGAACATGAACGGATAAACGAACGAAATTATGTGTTCGTGTTCGTTCGTTTAACTTTATCTAAACAAATAAACAAACACGAATGATAAACGAATGAGCATTTGTGTTCAATTGTTTAAGAGATTGGTTAGTTCGTATACATTTTGTTTCTTCATTTAAACGATAAACAAACGTAAATGAAGGAATACACACTATAATATAAATCCGACATTATTAAACACAAATGAACACAATATATAAACACACACAATATACATACATACATATATATATATATATATATATATATATATATATATATATATATATATATATATATATATATATATATATATATATATATATATATATATATATATATATATACTATAAACGAACGTGTAACCGAAGGTTCACGAACATAAATGAACGAACAAGAGCTCTGTTCGTGTTCGTTCATTTAATTAAATGAACATAAAATTTTGTTCGTGTTCGTTCGTTTATTAAAAAAACAAACATAAACGAACTTCCCGCCGAACAAATTCACAAACGGTTCATTAACGTTCTGTTTGTTTACAGCCCTACAGTTATACGAGAAATAAAAATATGTCTCTTCGTATTATGATATCACGTTTTTGTTATCACGTCTACCCTCAACCTCATGTTGACATTTCCACCGCTGGTCTAGGTGTTAACGTTGTTTGTCGGCTTTAAATTTTAATTTTTTCGTATTGATTTTTATTTTAATCCTTTTATTAATGTTTAATATTTATTATTTTTTTAAACAACTAGTAAATATCATCTAAAAGCTTTTATTAAAGGAAAATGCATGTTATATTCATAGTTTTATATGATTTGTTGGGGTTTATTCATTTTTAAATAAAAAAGGTTGTGTGAGATGGATGTAGAGGTTTAGGAGATAAAATAAGATGAAATGAAAAAACTAATGTGCAATGGTAGATCCAAGATTTTTATTGACTGATATCAATATATAATAACATAAATAAAATTAATTAAAAATTGAGAGTATTATTCGTATTTTTTTCGGGTTTTTTTGCTAATCGGATACAATTAACAAGTTTTCAGTTGTTGCTTCGGTATTTTGAGGCCAAATTGTAAACAAAACACAATTTATATGATTTTTGTTAATTAAATTGTTAGCTTTAAGGTAAATTAAATTATTTAAAATGTATAAATCGAGTATTGAACTATATCTTATAATTTTTTAAAATTATTTTTCATTGGATTATGATAACGTTAAAAAATATTGATGGCACTCTAAAATTTAACTATAACACCGGTTTAAAAACGTTAGAATTTTCTACACCGTCTCAAAATTTGGTGAGATCCTATACCATCACCAATCACTACCTAGATCCACCTGGATGACGTGGCATTAATATTCAAAAGTCAAAATTAATGAGCGAGTCTTTGTAATTATTGATCAATCAAATCCAAAACTAAAGACCCATCCTGGATCGATTAGTTGATAATGAAGCTTCCAATTCTTATGTTAACTTAACCACGTGGGGGGTCAAACTTGGTTACTATTTGGTTCTGCTTCAATACCATTTATGTTAAATCATTTAATTACAATTTCTAATACATATCATACACTTATATATATTATATCATATTAGTCATCTAAATTATGAAGTGAATCTAGATAGAATCACCCTTTTAAAAATAAAGTTAGTGCTATCCAATTCTCACGTCCCTTATTTGGGTACGTTACGTTAATTTCGTCACTTATAAATCAATTAATTTTTAATATTCTAAAATCATAAAAAGGGTTAAATTAAAATAATAATGTGGAATATTTTCAGCCGTATATTTTTGTATATATGATGAATTATATATCTACGGTACATGGGATGCTTGATTATTTGGCTAAATTACAAAAGTGATGTAACAAAACAATATATTCCTTTAATTCGTCAAAATCATATCGCTCTACGTATTCTTTAATTAATATTTAGATTCTTTTGTTTGTTTTTATATTATGTGGCTGAACCCGCTGGCTACTGCTATATATACTTATACTTATCATGCATGCATGCATGGTACTATTTAGTGGCCAAGTGTGTATATTTTATAACCCACTTTCGTTTTGCATATCCGACAGTATCTATTTAGTAATACGCCATGTGTGTATATCACCTCCCATGCATACATATTATATCAATAAGTTAATACTCTCAACATAATAGAATAAGAGGTGTCATGATTCATACTCATTCAATTTCTTGTTATCAGAATATTATAAGAGAAGGAATTTTACAGTTTTACGTACTCAACATATGACATTGTTATATCTGATTATCACCTTCAATTCAGAAAATCTTGCTGGGATTGACTACCACAAAGTTAAATGAAAACAACAAAGACCAATAAACACTTAAATAGAAAATTAAACGCGAACACAACAATTATATATTGTGATTGGGATCCTCTAGCCTACACACAAATAAAAAAACTTCTCTAAAATCTCGGATTACAAGTAGTGATGTAGATGCTAAACTCCCAACACTTTTTACTACTCGCACAAATTTTTTTTCTCTCTCATTGTTTCTTCCTTCTCTATATAATTTATTGAATTATAATTATCCTAACCACTATTTATAAGGAAAAACGTACTTCTAATTTTAATATCAAATTTCTCGAAAAAAAACTCCTATTTAGTAGCTAGGAAATTAAATCTTTATTTGGATAAGTACCGGAATTAATTAAATCATTTAGAAATTTGAAGCAAAGACTAACTAATAAATACATCATAATCTTTTACATTAATAGGCTGATTCAATTTAGAGCAGAACCTTATTTATGATATGATGTATATAAATATATATCACATGATATATATTTTGAATTGTAATCGATTGATGTAATATATGATCTGGTATGTCAGAAAGACAGTTTTTAAATAGTAGCAATCAACTAATTATATTAAAAGAGTGTATATGTTCTAATGATCATATAATTTCCAAAAAAAGCAGCTAGGCTACGAACGTGTAAATTAATATAGAAGAATTAAGCCGTATAAAGAGAGTTGCGCACCAACATTTTAAAATGATTAGAAGATATATATTATTAACAGCATTTAATTTAAACTATATATTAATGAGATGCGAAAGATGCAATATGGGAGTGACACGTGGCGTAATCAAATCAAGGGTGTTTTAGACATTTTAATTATTTTGAAATCAAGATCCCTTAAATCACGCTGACTAAATTAGTTACCCATTTTCACTCTCTCCCTCCTTCTTTCTCTCTGTATACACTTCATATCCAGATCTACTTCTCTCTCTCTAGACTTCACAAACCAGTTCTGTAATTCCACCACCACCACCGCCGGAATAGGAAAGCTATCACCGCCGGAATAGGAGAGCCTTGTAGTCCGCCGTCATCGACCACCGAAGCCCACAAGCATTTGGTAACCCTGCGAGCAAACCTACCCCCCTCTGTAACCCTAAATCACCACCGTTGACCATTCCCTGAACACTGCCGCCGAGTAATCCCTGAAGACCGCCGTCGCCGTTCTGTAACCCTAAACCACGACCGCCGCTCTGTAACCCTAAACCACCGCCGCCGCCGCTCTGTAACCCTAACCTCTCGGGTCGTCGACCATGGCACAGCCCCATTCGCCGATTCAATGGTTTTGCAGCTCTAAGCTTCGCCGCCGATGGACCACCGCGACCCGCACCTACTCTCTCTCTCTCCTCCCCTGAAGTGCCGACGCCATTCTCATTTCTGTTTATACCTCAACTCAACAATCGCAGCCAGCCCCACCATTTGTTGTCGCCGGTTTCTGAATTAAAGTACGCACCATCGCCTTTTTCTCAAGATATGCAGCTGGTTTTAGGGTTCTACAGGTTCTTTCTTCGTCAGTTTTTTATTTTCAGAAGAATATGTTATTTTCATCAGTTTATTTGTTAGTTTTGTTTTCAAAATTGTTCATTCATCATGTTTCTTAAGTTTTAAACTTGGTAATTTTTGTATGTAGTTGTTGTTTCATCATTTTGTCACCGTCTCACATATGATGTACTCGTCACTCACACTGCCGCTGAATGCTTGGATATACAAAGTGGTGTATTGATGATACTTTGTTCATCAAGAATATTTGATGAAGTTGAATCACTGAAGTGAAGATCCACATCTGTTTATAGTTTTTATTTCTTTTATGTTCTTGTTTCTGTTGGATTAGTGTTTGTGTATCATCTTTTTTTATAAATGATGCATCAAAGAGTATGGTCTTCTAATGATAAAGATGTTCTGTTTTATGAGTGATTTGTATCAAATTCTAATTTTGTATGATTATAATAAAATTCTAATTTTCATCATATTTCTTTCTTTGTTCATAGAGAAAATGAGGATGAAGTGTTTATCAATATTTGTTTCATCATTTTTCATCAGTATATGTATTTATTAAGTGAGTATGATTGATGAATTATTCGTAGTTTTTTTTGGATTATAATTTTCTGTTTATGCTCAACAGTGATTTTTTGGAATCAGTATTTTTTGGATTCTATATTAAGACGTTAGCATTTTTGTAGGGAAGATTGAATGGTGAAATGGTCAAAATTCCCCTTAATTACCATTTTTATTAAATTATTTTAATAAACTGAAACTTTCTATAAATTGTAGATCTGATGAAAAATGGACGGTTCAGATCGCATCTTTCACATCTTAGGATAATTCACATCTCACAATAACCCTACTCATTACATTCATATCTATACTATCTATACTACATTCTATTTAAACCATTTAACACTTTCTCTCATACTAACTTTTAAGAAATTTTTAACATGATATCAATCTCTAATCTCCACACTTATTTTTATCTAAGTTAATCTAATCCACTCAATTTAATTTTAACCATTTATCTCTTCTAATAAACTATAACTTTTTATTTATTTAAAATATATTCTCCGACTAAGACACACTCTTATACAAACACAATTATCCACCCATATCAATATAAGCTTCAAAATCTTATTAACTTCTCTATACTTATTTCATAAATATAAAAAAATTCAATTTTTTTATTTTTTTAGAATTTATTTTTAAAATTAATAAATAGTTGATACAAATATAAGAAAATTTAAAAAAAAAATGGACATGTTGCTAAAAAAATTCGTGACATTGAATTACACGTTACATACTTAAAAATGACATGTTACAAAACGGAAACTATTTACCGTCGCAGCATTGTGCGGATACATTGCTAGTATTTTTTTAATGAATAAATACGAAAATAATAAAATCAATATTTATTAAACATATTGGTATGTCAGTATGACAATATTTAAGTTATATATTAATTACAATTTGTTAAACGTATTGGTATGTCAGTATAACAACATTTAAGTTATATATTAATTACAATAGCACACGTCTTTAATTTTCTCTTTTAAAATTGTGTGATCTATTAATTTATTAGTTATGCTATCAATTATCTATCTATCTAACTATCTATCTATCTATATATCTATATATAAAAGGCTTGCAAATTTTCTTTTTATAACTATTTAATCAAATCTATTAACCAATCAAAACCTCCAATTTCAAAATCCTTCAATTTTACAAAACAATTTTAGAAAGATGCCTATAATCGATTTCAATTTTATCTTAATTTGGAGGGTGCTACATGAAAATTGTAAGGGACTTTTATAAAATATTTGAGGGCTTTTAAGAAAATGTTAGGGGGTTTTATAAAATATTATATTAATGTAATTAATTATAAGTTGTTTAAAAATTATGTATAGTAATATTACATATATTTTGTTTAGAGAAAAAATAATCATATATTTACGACCGTCTTATTTTTATCTACGTTTTGGTATAAATTTAATTATAATATTACACTTTTTTAGAATTCGTATATTCGTAACTTTTTTGTTATCCATTAATAGTAATTGTTAGATAATTTTTTGTTTAGCTGAGTGGTTATTTTGAGATTACGGTGATGAGCCGAGAGGTCAACTTGAGTATTTTTATTCAAAGTGTTTAGTTATTGATTTTAAAGAATTTTCAGTGTTATTAGAAAGATGTATGAAACATCTATTAAAAATATGGTTTAAATAAAATGTATCATTAAAAGATGGTATATTATATATTTAAAAATCTAAATTTAGAGATCTTTTATGATGGTGAAAAAATTATATTGGCAATAGATGTGTTTAGAAATTTGAGTCGGTTTTCAGTTCGAAATTACTATCTGATTGACTTCAATATTTGAATTTATTAAAAATCACATCAGATAATACATGTTTTTCAAATTAGATTATTGTTGTTATGGGTTTAATAAATTATATGTAAGCTTTTGGTGATATTTCATTTATTGTATTATTTTTACTTGAAAATTTTAATATCTCAAATACACTTTCGAAATACTCGTACGTGCACGGGTCAATAAACTAGTTTTTAATAAAAACATATACCCGCGAGGCATTTGGCTCCAATGATTGGATGAAGAGGACGGTACACTAGCAGTGACAATTAAGCTAATAATTAATTAGATATATTATATATATATATATATATATATTTATATATCCTACCAAGTATAAATAGACATGTACATTAACACGAATACCACAAGGCCAATTAATCACACATACAATATGAATATCTCCACTATCTTCCCTGAATGGCTTCTTCCAACAACACTAATAGCCCTCTCCATGTTCTACTTTTTGTTATACACTTTAAGATCCAAAAATACCAGGTCATCCATGGTGGTTAAGCTTCCCCCAAGCCCTCCAAAGCTTCCAATAATCGGAAACCTACATCAAATACTAGGCAAGCCTCGTCACGTGGCCCTTTGGGAACTTTCAAAACAATACGGTCCCCTTATGCAAATCCATATCGGTTCCAAACAGTTTCTTGTAATCTCTTCCCCCGCCATGGCTAAACAAATCTTGAAAACTCAAGATCACGTCTTTTGTTCCCGTGAACTTTTTCAAGCCACTAAGCGTCTAACATACAACTTTGTCGACATTGCTTTCTCACCTCACACCAGTCACTGGCGGGAGATGAGAAAGCTTTTGGTATCAGAGTTTATGGGTCCAAAAAGAGCTAAGCTTTCTAACTATGTGTTGGTGACAGAGATGGAGAGCATAATCCGCTCTCTGTCGCTGCATCCACCAAACACGCAGGTAGATCTTAGCAAGATGTTTCTAGAAATAGTTAAGAAGATGGTGTGTAAGGTGGCGTTTGGTACCAAGTATAGAGAAGAACCGGTTACGGGTCCGTCATGGGATGTGATGCTTGATGAAGCCATGGAATTGCTAAATGGATCAGTTGGTGATTCTTTTCCGTGGTTAGGTTATGTCATTGACCAACTTAGCGGATGGAACGCTAGGCTGAATGATGGGTTTAAACACCTTGATGCATATATCGACTCAATCATTGATGACCATCTCAATCATAAGACAGAAGAAATAATTAGTGATGAAGATAAGGATTTTGTCCATACGTTACTTGATTTATCTTCCAAAGAAAACGATTCTGCTTATCGGTTGACTCATTCAGACATCAAAGCTCTTGTAATGGTACGCAAGAAAAATACATATATACATACTATATGTTTTCTTAATTAATATATATATATGGAGAGAGATCAAAAACTATATATATAATATGTAACTAGCTAATTAACGTATAATTAATTAACATGCATATTTCGATCAGGACGTGCTTACCGGGGGAATTGACACAACTGTTGTGACGCTGGTGTGGGCAATGACTGAGATCGCTAGAAATACTAGAGTGATGCAAAAGTTACAAAGCGAAATCCGAACCAGCAACGGGAGAATAGAAAAGGTAGGTGAACTAGATACATCAAAAATGCCATACTTGAAAATGGTGGTGAAAGAGACGCTAAGATTGCACACTCCTGCCCCGTTGTTAATCCCGCATGTAAGCTTAAGCCATACTCAAGTAGAAGGTTACGACGTCTTCCCTAGTACGGCTGTTATATTAAACGCGTGGGGGATAGCAAGAGACCCGAGCACGTGGGGGGAGAACGCCAGCCAGTTCCACCCAGAGAGGTTTGAGAACGTTGAAGGTGATTTCGGGAGGGATAGATTTGAGATGCTCCCGTTTGGAGGTGGTCGAAGGTCGTGTCCAGCAATGAACACGGCACCAGCCAATGTGGAGTTCGTGATCGGAAGCCTTCTTTACTGGTTCGACTGGGAGGTTCCTAGCGGAATGAAGAATGAAGATCTGGACATGGAAGACGGTGGTACTCTGGTTCTCGGAAAGAAAGTTCCCCTTTGCCTTGTACCCACCTACAAAGCTTAATTAAGCAAGCTACATATAGTACGTTTATGATCATGTTTCACTACTTAATCTATATATTTATGCATTACGTCAAAATAAGTTCCAACGCGTAATATTGTTAAACTGCTAGCTAGAAATATTAAATGGTTCATTCGTGGTCGCTAATAATTTATAAACCGGGTTGCTGTATGTTTCTCTTTTGATTAATTAATTCCATTCCGCAAGCTTCTTGCTAATTAACTTTCATTTCTTCGTTGCGGGTGAAACTAAGAGACAAATTAAAAGAAAATCGATCTGTTTTGCTTTGAAATATATATATATATATATATTGTAAAAAGAGAATAAAGGTACAAAGGGTAGGGAGAAATCTCAGCCACCCATTTTCATCAAAAGTCAATAAATACCAATCAAACCTAGGGATTCGTAACTGCCAAAAACGTTCCAGTTCAAGGGCAAAAATGGAAAATGTAATTAGAGACTGTACTACTTTGACGGGATTTACACGGTAAATATTATAAAAAAAAAATAATCGAAGATTCTGATGCACGGCGGCGGCGGTATGATTTTGATGCACGGTGGTTTGATTCTGATGCACGGCGGTTTGATTCTGATGCACGGCGGTTTGATACTGATGCACGGCGGTTTTATTCTGATGCACGGCGGCGTCCACTGTAATTTCCGGCCACCGTTTTATGCACAAAATTTATGCATCCACGTCGCCCTCAACTGCTTCCGATTCACAGATTGCAACAAAAATTGATGCATCCATCGTTTTATGCACAGAAACCCTAAAACGAAGGCTGTGGCCACCGGCATTGAAACAGAACCAGAAAAACCCTAAAACGAAGGGGTTGATGCACAAACACATGAAGGGCGACATACCATGACTTCAGATCTGAAGCGAATTTAGAACGCCGAATGTTGAACGGCGAAGGAAACAAGAACAGGGGGCTTTTGTTGATTACGCCATGGTGCAACGACAGTCGAGGTCCACAGGCGATGGTGGTGCATGGAAGCAGTCAACAAACAGCAGGTTGCATTGAAGGACACGACGGTGTAGGTTCAATACAGGGATGGAGGCGGCAGATTCGTTTTTAGGTTTTTCGTTTTAGGGGTAGCGGGATGTGAGAGACGTGCGTTTGGTGGTGGGCCGGTGGCTTCACGACGGTCGTTTCTCCACCGGAGGGGATACGGTGGATGTATACGGCGGCGACGGTGGAGGCTTCATGGAATGCGATGGGTTTGAAAGAGGCGGCAGTGGAGGCTTCGTGGTTGATGAAAGAGAGTAGGGTTATTTTGATTTTTAAAAGGGATTGAAACATGGGAGAGAGAAAGGGTCACTCTTCTTTTTATCTTCCTAAAATACCCTTTGACTGTAATTTCCATGTGTCAATACCAGAATTCTTCTTACACTTTTTACCTAAAACTCTTTTTATTTGATCCTGATTCTATATATATAAAAACTTTGGTGGTAATTGTCTGTCACTATGAAATCGATCTCTACGCATACGCTAGCCCCTCATTAGCTAGCTCGTTTCTAAGTTGTAAGTTCATCCGTATGACGTACATTCGTGTCAGTCATCGGGTTGGCCTTCAGGCTTCTCTGATTCTCTCGCTCGCCAAAACACCTTTACCGCTGTAAGTACGTCCCCATGTTAAAGCTGGTCAGGTGAGGATTTCAATTTTCCCAACCCGATCTTTCTTACTCTCTCTTCTATCTCTCTCTTCTTATTTACTCAGTGAGGTAACTTAAAATTATGACATAAAATTAAAATAGACAACGAGCTGGTAACTTTAAATTATGATATATATAGCTTTTTGGTTAAAATAGAAAATATTATAGAAAAAGGATGTGAATTATAAATTTATCTTAAATAAATTAATTTACAAGTGAAAATATGATTTCCCAATAATAATACGCCATTGAGTTAATTACAAATTTGGTCCTTTTAGAATACGTTTTATTGCATGTTTGGTTCTTTAAGGAATTTTGTTGCAAAATTAGTCTTTTAAATAGGAATTAGTCACACTATTGGTCCTTTACTCAAACGACGTTAAGTTTGACTGTTAGTCCAGGGGCAATTTCGTCTTTTCCTTTGTTATACTTGTAACCAAACACACCTCAAGCATTTTTGTATAATTATTAATCTTTTTTTTATTTTAAAGATTTTGTACTTAATTACTTTCTCTCTCTCACTACAACCACTCACACACTCACTCTTCATATCTCCATCTCTCCCACTCCGTCCACCACCATCCTCCGCTGCCGTCCGCCGCCGCCGCCACCACCAACAACACCACCGCCATTAACCATCATCATCACCTACGGTCAAAGAACCGCCGCCACCTACCGTCTTCAACTCCCTCTTCGCCATTGAACAAGATCTCGTTTTCCTCAACTCCCTCTTCGCCGCCGATGAACAGAACCACCGCCACCTACCGTCGCACACCACCATCAGCCCTCCACTGCCGCATCAACACCAGGTGAAGGTTTGTTGTTCAATGGCGTTTAAGGAATTTCAGATCTGGTTTTCAGATCTAGGGTTTTGCAGCCAGCGGTTTGTAGATATTGATTTTTCACTTGCTTTCGTGGTATACTAGATCTTGTTCTTAACTTGCTTTCGTGGTGTACTTCTTTTTCTTTTTCTTCATTTTCTTTCTACAGTTCTTGATTTTGGGATTTTAAGATTTGGATGTAAACTATATGGGATTTTTGTAAATCATTCACTCTTGTATGTTTTATCTTCAAAGGGTCACCCTTGCCCCCTTTTTTTGTAAAATTGAGAGATTAGCATCTGATTCCATTTTCCATGTTCACATTGTCATGGGTAATATACTGTATTTGTTGTTTGAGCATGAAGCAAGAGGACCAATATGGACCCATGAACCAAAATCAGAATTCTTTGTGATTACCCATCTGAATTCATGCATACAGGGTTTGCGTTTTAGATTACTTATGCAGAACCATATATTTCAATGAAATTAATTGAAAACGTGTTAATTTTGTTAGTTAATAAGTTAAAAGGGTTCGATTTAGTGCTTCCGATTTGGGATTCATGATGGTTACGGTGGTGGTTGGGTGGTGGAGGGTGGAGGGTGGATGGTGGTGGTGGTTGGGGGGTAGATGGTGGTCTTTGAGTGGGGTTGATGATGAACACATTAATTAATTTGTAATTAACTCAAAATCAAATAATTAATTATAAAACAAATTAATTAGTAATTAAAAATGGTAAAAAATTGTAAAATCAAGATTTAATTACAAAATTGGTCATTTTCTTGTAAAAAGATGAAATCACCCCTAGACTAACAGTCAAATTTAACTGCCGTAAGCTTATAGGACCAATGGTGTAACTAATTCCTATTTAAAGGATTAATTTTACAACAAAATTCCTTAAAAGACCAAACATCCAATAAGACTTTTCTAAAAAGACTAAATTTGGAATTAACTCTACGCTGAAATAAAACAATCCGAATGATATTAGCATAGGAATGATATTAATTTGCTCTTTCTAGCCAGCTAGAGGTAGGCCAAGATTTTTCGTTGCTTTTCTAATGATTAATGCACGGACAGCACGTGTTGTGTCGTGTATAGCAATAGGGATTAGTATAGATTTGTTTTGCAATGAAAGATTGAAAGGCGCCTCCCTTGAGTGGTGGTTCTTATGAATTATGTTTTTGTTTTCTAATTTTTTTTTTAACGGCAAAAGGTCCTCAACGCCAGGAGCTTTGCATTGGCCACCACCCCTACCAAGAGAAACCGAAATATATTAAAACTATTTATATATTTTTTTATTTCATTACCCAATACAACATTACCATCAAATCATTCCCCTTGTTGAAGCATGTTTCTTGTAGGCTTTTTGCCGTTCAAAAAAAAATCATTCCCTTTTATTTTTCTTCCACTTACCTAATTTACTAATTTATACATTTTCTTACAACTCTTCATATTTTTTTATTAATATATTAAAGAATTAAATTACATGTGTGTGTGATTGTGATTGGTTGAGAGGGGGGTAGGGGTGGGGTGGGGAGTGGCTTCTCGTCGAGTCTGGAGACCTGAAAGACCTACTCGATTTGGGTACCGGGCGTTTGCATTTTTGTGTTCTCGATGACACCCGAAGCTACTCGATAAGATCGAGTAGTGTATAATGATCGGCCTTATCGGTATCATTAATATCATGATAAGCCCCCTTATATTAAAATCATGGCTCCAACCCTACTAGCAAGGGCTAGGTTCCATATTACACAAACAACCAGTATCTATATATAGTAGTACTATATATACTACTATCAATCATATTGTAATTATCAAAGGATTTGTAGCACAGCGGTATGTGGTGTTATAAGGTGGCGCCCCTTCAACAGGTTGTGGGTTCAAGTCCTAACGTGGACTGTGGAGTAGATATTTAGAGTAGGTTTAGGAGTGTTTGTTTGTCGTTAAAAAAATCATATTGTAATTAATTAACCGATTATATATATATATATATATATATATATATATATATATATATATATATATATATATATATATATATATATATATATATAGGGGATGGTTCAAACGAGAACTGTTTTTCGTACGAGAACTGCTAGAACCAATCTCAGCCGTTCCTTGGATATGGGAAGTTCATGGATGGAGAGCGTGGAGGGGATCAAGTGTCAACTTTACATCCTAAATCTTAAAATCAAAATTATTTCTATAATTATTAACAATTTAAAAATTTGGATGCATTGATGCATCAAATAACACTTTTGTATGCATCGATGCATCAGGATTATATTCGAACATATTATCAAAAAAACGTGACATATTTTAAATCCGATTATCAATGGAATCAAATGCCTAAATAAATTGTGACAATTTTTGAACCATCTGATCAATGAAATCAAAGTTTCAAAAAATGTTTTCTCTGTTCTCTATTTAAGAGCGTTCTCTCTTGATCCTAACACTATATATATATATATATATATATATATATATATATATATATATATATATATATATATATATAAATTGCATCAATGAAGAACCATATATTAAACAAAGAACTCAAAGAACCAATCTGAACCATTAGATCATCAAAATCAATTGATGAGATTTAAGGATGACAAAAATGTAATTATCATATATTAATATAGAAGTAAAAGGGTAAACATGAAAAATTCCCCCCAACAAACCCACTATTTAAAAAAAATATACCCAAAAAAACTTTAAATTGTCATAACTTTTTAAGTTTTATAAATTTAAACACAAAAATTATACCAATCTTTTAGTTTTTTAATCCTCTTTCAAACAAGACCACTCTTTTCATATTTTTCTAAATTTTTTTGAAAATACAAATTTTGAATATGTAATTTGCATTTTGAGCTGCATTGTATTATTGTGTATGGATTTTGAATTTTGGGTTTTCAAATAAGTACATGAGATCATTGAAACAAGTTGCATGAGTGCCACCACCAAATATAAGTAGATAGTGCTCTGTATGTACTGTAGCAGCATGATCAGACCTTGGAGGAGGTGACACGCCTCTGTATAAATAGAAAAACAAGTATGCCTCAAATTATATATTTAGCTGTTATCATTATGGGTTTCGCTATCTGCACTGATCAATTTGCTTGTCACACGCCTTTTTCGTATTTGTCAAATACGAAATAGGCTCTCCTCAGCTTTTAATTTACTTTTGCTTTACTTTTGCTGACATATTTATTTTGTGGATGCATGGCTGGAGTGTGGGTTTCGCTATCAGATTTCAGATTTTAATCAGATTTTATTTACTTTTGACACATTTTTTTATTTACTTTTGTCAGATTTAAATTTACAACTGTGCTGTATATGGCCTGGTCGACATTTCCTGACAAAAGTTTCACTTTTTAATTTTTTAATTATTTATGGTTAAAAGTAAAAATTAAACTTATAGAGAGTTGTACTATATGCATGACAGATTCAAAAATCAAAAGGCCATGAATTATTTAATGCACAACACGAATTATCAATTATAAATTGATACACATCTAGAATTCATCAATTACAAATTGAAACAAACTGTAAAAAATAGATGCACAAGACACGATATGATGCATAAGACACATATGTATACCCAGATTCAACAACAGATGCAGGGGCGGACCTTTAGTGGTGCACCCGGTGGCACGGGCAACCCCTCAATATTTCCCGAGAAGTGTAAAAAAAAATTTTTTTTTTAAATAAAAGTGTTACCCCTAAACATTATTGGTGCAACATATCTACTTCTATTATTGTTATATAGTATGAGGAAAAAAATCGTGCAACCCCTGACCAAAAGGTCGGGGTCCGCCACTGAACAGATGTACAAATTAACAAATAACACATCAAAAAATCGATACACAACATAATTCACAACAATAATTCATCAAAAAAATGGATACATAACATAATCAGAATGAATAATAGGAACCATGACCGTAAACCATGAATTAATTCCATTGTCGTCGCTTAAAAAAAACCCTCAAGCCGCCGTTAATTTTATTCTCTTGCCACCGTGAATAAATTGCCACCATGAATTAATTCCATAGCCACCATACACGAGATTATGAGTAAAAAATGATTCCATTGCCACGGACTTCATATTTTGAATTTTCAGGTGTAGTATATGAGAGATTATGAGTAAAAAGCAATTAGGGTTTGGTAGTTACAAATTACTATTGTTTAGGAAGGTAAAAGATGTTTTTAAGATACCCAAATTACCCTTTGCCATGTATCATCTCTAGTTTTCACCTTAATTTCTCTTTATTTAACTCAATTCTATATAATATTTTGTGCTTATGTATCCTATATGTGATCTATAAAAATCACAAACAATTATCAAAACAGTTATTCGACTATTAGACGTGATTTTATTGGTGAATTTTTTTATCTTTTTCATAGATTAAGACGTAATGTGTAAGTAGATTTGGTGTAGAAGTAAAACCCATTCTCCTATATTCGCCTCCTGATAATTGCTTATTGTATATAATTATAAAGGGAAAATGATCAGTAATGTTAACATCACCTAACTTATGTGATGTTATACTCACAAACCATTTAAATGAGTAAATACTGAAGTGACTAAATTACCCTTCATTAAAGTAGTTTGTGAGTGTAACATCATCTAAGTTAGGTAATGTTAACATTACGGATGATTTCCCCATTCAATATTTACTTTTTAATCGTGTTTTCACTTTCTATTCATGAAACATGGTTATCATTTTTAAAAAGGATTTACAAGTAATACTAGCAGGTCATTCTTTTTTAAATATTATTTTAATCAAAAAATGAGAACTTAATAATAATAATAATAATAATAATAATAAAACAAGAACAAGATAAGTTTATCAGGTAATTTGAATCGTAACTCCTTCATATTGCTTATCTATGATTTCACAAATATGCAAAAAGATCGTTTCATTCACTAGTTTCAGATTATAAGGCTCATCTCCATTGATTTATGAAGAGATTCGAAGGTTTGGTACCAATTCATGTGGTTCATCTTCCTTAGATCTGGTTTTAATCTTCATCATATCTGGGTTTCATATTCATCAAATCTGGGTTTCATCTTGATTTTCCAGATCGGGGTTCATCTTTCGTCTAAACAGGTTTCATCTTTGATTTGATTTCGTTCCATTTCCTATAACAGGTTTACTCCTAAAATTAGGGTTCATGATTTAAGGACTTTTTAATCGATTGAGATATAGGATTTCTTGGATTCAAACGAGATCTGGGATTTATTCAGACGATTGTTTACTCCAATTTAAGGGTTTATTCAAACGAGACCTACGATTTATTCATGGTTTAATGACTGTTAACTCCGATTTAAGGGTTTATTCAATCAAGATCTGAAATTTCATGGATTCAGCTGTAAGTTTCTATTTAAGTTATTTGAAGGAATCAGTACACAACATATCTTTGATTTTGAACATATCTTCAATTTTAAGTTCTTGGTGAACCCAGATGTAGGATGTTTTTTATGAACCCAGATCATCTTCATCTTTATGTTATCCCATATGAATTCGTCTTTAAGTTTCCTTAGTTCTTCTTCATCTTTGATTTTTTCAAGATATGCGTTCTTCATATTCGTTCTATATTTTCAATCGATCGAGATCTGTGTTCTTCATATTGAGTTGTTCTTTTTTTTTCCAAAATTTTTATGCTCGTATTAAAGCTATGAAGATGATGAGTGTTCATATGTTAATAATAATAATAATAATAATAATAATTATTATTATAATTATAATTAAATAATAATAATAATAATTTATTATTATTATTATTATTGATTTTTTATTAAAATTAAATCAAAATTCGGATTGTAACCTGCAACCTGAAGAATAGATTTCTAATACATAAATTGATAGATTTTGAAACTTAAGTATTATATGATAGTTTTTAAATTTGGGTATTATTCTTATTCACAACCTTAAATTATCCATAATTTAGTAAGGACGGTGTAGTTTTCCCTCTCTATACATATGTTCAGGGGCGGATTATTATAGGGGAGAGGCCCCTCATCCTCACAACCACTAAACATAAATATATGTTGGTCTTAGTCAAGACCCTATGTAAGTGTTGGATCCATCTACTGGATGAAATTTTAAAATTGGAAAGAAAAATAGTACTAGGACCCCATCTACCATACTCTTGTTGTGACAAAAAACCCTTTTAAATTCCTAACTAAAGTCAAATTTGTTGGGTTAATTTGGTTATTAAATGAGTTTGACACAATCCGTATTGATCAGAATATATTTTAATACGTTAATTAAGTTGTCTTGTTAATGCCTCCCGTAAATAAATTTTCTAGATTCGTCACTGCATTATGTTATACCCATACGGTATAAATTATGTATATGGGCGGAAATTGACAATTTTAAGTAAAAGAGTGGCAACATCTATTATTTCCCACCATACTCACGTTAGCTTTTACTTTCACCACTCCATCTTATGAGAGTAAGGGGAGTATGAAGGGGGCGAGGTATGGGGTGGGAAGGGGTTGGGATGTTTCCACGAGTCCATAACCAAATGGCTAATGTAAAATGGGCTCACATTTAATTCATCTCTCATCTTTTTTGTTTTTGTTTTTTTAATTACTTTTTATTGGCTAATAGATATTTTAAGTAGGTCACATAATTT
The DNA here is from genome assembly GCA_947179395.2 of Pulicaria dysenterica. Classification (NCBI taxonomy): domain Eukaryota; kingdom Viridiplantae; phylum Streptophyta; class Magnoliopsida; order Asterales; family Asteraceae; genus Pulicaria; species Pulicaria dysenterica. The sequence goes on from OX359295.1 coordinate 62,504,938, forward strand.
AATGTGATGGGTTGTAATCACTACGAGATTAAATGATAAGTTAAGTGATGAAAGAAAAAAATTAACATGACCATGTGGTGTATGTAAAGTTACCAATGCTGTGAGTGGTAACTTTTAACCACACTCGCTATAACACATTAACACCACATACCTATATCAGTTTTTTTATCCCACTTTAAGCCCCTAATTTCCACCACAAATTATGTTCTGTCAAGTTCTCATTAAGAAGTTAAAACTCATATAAAAGTTAGAAAGAAAGACGGAAATATAAGTAAGGCCTACCTTTCAGTCTTATCGCTCAATAATTACCTTACATCTTATTAAATTATTGAATTCATCTAATATCATTAAAAAATGTCTCGAAAAAGATTCATGTAAGATTATAGGAGCCCACCTTCCCTCTCCACGCTACCTTGCATATACCACCTTCGATCATTAACGACCTGTTCTCTAGTTTTTTGGCAAAGAGTGGAATGGAAGGAGTTGGAAGGAAGGAGATGAAAGGAAAGGATGAAAAAACTCTCTCTCCCAATCATCCGAAAAATAGAAAGAAATATCTTACTCACAAAAATAGTGAAAAATTGTCCCTCCCAATTCTTCCTAACCTTCTTTTCTCTCTTAAAAAAAATCGTAAGAACACAATTTTTTCTCCACTTCCTTTCTACTCCTCCCCTTTCATTCATTAAAAAACTAAAAAATAAGGTGTAAGATTGGTAGCAATTAATCAATTATCAATTATCAATTATATAAAAGAAAGAAGAAAGAGATAGATCACCCACCTCTTCACTGTCAACTTTCACGAAATTCACGTGGTAGCCATCACGTACCCTTTTTGGATGGGTGATTTTATTAAGCCCATTGATAATCTTATAATCTAGATAACCCTACTTAATTTAACATATGTAAGTATATGACATGCATTAAAAATTATAATTGAGTAATTTAATATATTTGATACGTAATAACAGGCCAACCAAATAGTAACATCCTTTTTTAAAAAACCCATATTTTATGCTCTTAGATCATGCGTAAGACCTTTATTTTTTTTTTCTATTATGTCTACTGGTTAAAAAAAAACAAAAAAAAACCTTATATGTCATTGGGTGTGAGGAGCTGAGGCTACCCGAAGAGGGTAGTATATGGGTGTTCCACCCTAACTCGAGGAGGTCAAAGGGCTAATTTTCTTCGACAATTTTGTATAATTAATAATTAAACTATTTAGTTGTATACGAATATACATACAAACTTTTTAAGGGTGCCATGTGGTTCACTGTTCTCCGCTACGTTTCAAAAAAATTTGTTTGAATGGAAACAAAGATAAGTTAGACGAAGCTTTGGTATGATCATTATAAAATGTGGGTTTAAGTTCACTAAATTATTTAATTTTATATGTTCTAGGTATTAAATTTTCAAACTTATCTTTTAATATTTTGAACTCTAAAAAATTTGTCATTTGATTTATTTGGTTTGAAAATTAGATGATTAGGAAAATATTTAAAGTTTGATATATAAATTTTGAGAGCACAATATATTAAAATATAATTTTAAAAGTTAGATACATAAAATAGTAAAACGAATAAAGTTGTATATATTTTTTAATGTACACAGAAGAGATTTAAATAACCTAACTTGAAACCTTCCGCATGCAATATATATATATATATATATATATATATATATATATATATATATATATATATATATATATATATATATATATATATATAGGGGACGGTTCAAACGAGAACTGTTTTTCGTACGAGAACTGCGAGAACCAATTACAGCCATTGATCAAAGAGATGGAGGGTTGAGATTAAAGAGTTGTTAATGGATAACCTTAAACAAATCAAACTTATCCTTAATTAATTAAGGGTAGTTTGGACATTTTTACATTACCCCCGCATTTTTTAAACTAATATATACATCAAACGGAGAAGTGTTAAATTATGAAAATTATACCAAATTAACGAGAAAATTTTGCACTTTAATTTGAGACCGGTGTTGATATATTTTTTTGAAAAGTTTTTTTTTTTGTGTTTGCTGGATTTTTTTCTGTACAGCTCGAAATTTGCACTAGTGCAAAATTTGCACAAGTGCAAATTTTACTGGGTTTTTTTTCTGTACAGCTTGGAATTTGCACTAGTGCAAAATTTGCACAAGTGCAAATTTTGCACATATTTACCTGGTTTTTTCAGTATAGATGTAGATATGCACTTGTGCAAAATTTGCACTAGTGCAAATTCTACTTTGTTTTTTTTTCTGTACAGCTTGAAATTTGCACTTGTGCACATTTTGCACATATTTACCTTGGTTTTTCAGCACAGATGTAGATATGCACTTGTGCAAATTTTGCACTAATGCAAATTCCGAGCTGTACTGAAAAAAACCCCAACAAACATGATTTTTTTTCCAACAATATATAGCAAGATCGGTATTAATTTTGACAAAGATACCTTTTGATGCTTATTTCTTTGTTATACTTTACAATACCATGAATCATTTCATGATATCAAAGCATAGAAGATCCAATCAGCTTCAAAGCATAGAAGATCCAATCAGTTCTATACATTAGCAAAATAACACCCTTTAAAGTTTAAACCTCTCTTGTATTGTTCTCTTTTTTTGTTGTTGCTGAAATGGTATGTGACTTAGTCTGTGTTTGGGCCAAATTCTTGACACTGTTAAAAACAAAAATGAATCTATGGTCTTCTCCTTTAGCGGTGGTAATTTTGGGCCTATGGTGTGCGAAGAGAAATAGAGAGAGTCGGAATTCTGGCAGAAACGGGTGGCAAAATCCTTGACTTAAAACGAGACCTATGCTCTCTTTTCCAACGGTGATTTGAAGTGAAGAGGAGAGTACGTACCAGTGGTGGTTATGGTGTTAGAGAGAAAGTAAAAATTCCGGTGGAAACCATGGCCAAATCCTCGATTTGTATTTTGCTTTCCGGTGGTGTTTGACGTGACGAGGAGACTACGTACTGGTGGTGGTTACGGTGTTAGAAGAGAGAGAAAGTCGGAATTCCGGTGGAAACCGGTGGCCAAATCCTCGTTTTGTCATCTTATTTCAAGTGATGTTTGAAGTGAGGAGGAGAGTAGTGGTGGTGGTTATGGTGTTCAGGAGAGAGGGAGAGAGATACAAGAGATTGAAGAGGTAGATCTGTGGGTTTCCAAGAAAAGGGAAAGTAGGTGGAGGGTTTTCAAAAGGGCTCCATACCTGCGTCACTAAATTACAGCTTTGCCCTTTTATTTTAAAAATAAAAAAAAAAGACGGTAAATTAAATGATTGGCCAGAATTGGTTCTCGCAGTTCTCGTACGAAAAACAGTTCTCGTTTGAACCGCACCATATATATATATATAGAGACAAAAGTTCATGCGAGAACTGTTGTTAGCGCGAGAACCGCGAGAACAAATCTAAGTCATCCAATTCCCCCTCCTTCAATGTCATTGCCCACCCATGAATTCCTCACATGCACCCTGCCACACTCTATCCCTCCACGCTCTCCATCCATGATACTTCCCATATCCAAGGAACGGTTGAGATTGGTTCTCGCGGTTCTCGCATGAACTCTCCCCTATATATATATATATATATATATATATATATATATATATATATATATATATATATATATATATATATATATATATAAGAGCATGAGGAGTACTGATGCTTAAGCATAATATGTTTCAAGTCATATTAACGTCACATTAATAATAACCCACTCAATGCTTGAAACAAGTTTAAACTCGTGAAATACCCATGCGTCACATATTTCAACCTAAACAATAACTAGGGATGGCAATGGTCATCCGATCCGATGATCATCCATCCGATCCGATCCATCAGTGATGGATATGGATGAAGTTAAATGGGTGAATAATGGATGTGGAGCGGATATGGATGTTTAGTGGAGCGGATATGGATGACGATAATCCATCAATGGATGAATCCATCAACCCGAAATGAAAAGCTTCCTAAACTAAAATTTTATATAATTAAGTTTATAAATCTATATATTTACTATATTTTTAACATTTATATATAAATACAATATTTAATATATATATTCGAAATTATAATATTATATAATTACAAAATATGTTTTTCGCTTTGATTTTAGTATATTAAGTTATATTTTTATTTGTATCTTTTTTTATAAGAACTATGTAATTATGTCAACAAAAATCATAAATTAGATACAAATCTACAATATTTTCTGTGAGAAAAAAAGATCTTTCCACATCCAGTAATGAGGTAACTTTTTCTTATCATTAACCATCTTGAATTACTTAGAAACTAATCATTATATATTTTTATTATTTTCTTCTTAGTATGAAGACAATGATCATTACATGATCCGCCACTTTTGAAGTTTTTTTGTGATCTGAATGCACAATCATTAAATGTAGATATAGAGTTATGTTTTCGTTTCTATATGTTTTTTAAGAAACTATGTGCATATGCAACAAAAATCGTAAATTATACATAAAACTATATTAATTTCTTTAGGACTTTCGATAACCAACGGATATCCATTTACCCGTTTTAATCCAATGGATATTGATATGGATGGATGAAATGATTTTAAATGGATATGGATATGGATATGGAGGATGAAAATTTAAATGGATATGGATGTGGATACGACATCATCCGATCCATATCCGATCCATTATCATCCCTAACAATAACCCTTCCCTATTTTTCTTTTTCCTCTCTGCTTTTCTTCTATCTTTCTCTCCTCCTCTCTCGGCATTGAAACACCGAGACTTGTTCTAAATTCACGATAGTGTTATAATGAGGTAATATATAGGTCCTCAAATTTGGTGATTACTACTTGGGTGATAGTGTTATGGTGAGATGATATATAGATCCTAAAATTTAATATGATAAGACCGAGTGATAAAAGTTGTGTGATGAGAAAAAAACATAACTTTATAATAGGTGTAGTAGAATGTTACAGGAAGACTGCACATGACTGATATCATTCATAAACAAATTAAAAGAAGAAAAAAGGTACGTCACCTGCTCTTAGAATAAATACAAAGGTACAAATGTACAATCCTTTCCTTTTCTTTTTAATCAACTAGTCCCTTAGCTTAATTTAATATATATTGCCGACAGAGCAAAGAGAAAAATGTCACGTAATTACTAATGTGTAAATATGACATGGAGAAACGATGATCTCTGATTGGCTAATGTGATAGAAACCGTCGGTTTGAGTTCAAATTTAAACGAATTGAAATGGGGGTTTGGTGAAAAATCTTAGGGGGTTTATAAAATTAAATATGTTAGGGTCTTTTATGAAAATATGGATGGGTTTTTATAAAAATTATATATTAATATTAAGGTAATTAATTACAAGTTGTTTATAAATTATGTTAAATAACTTATGATATATTTTGTTTAGAGAAATAATAATTATATATTTGCGACCGTCTCATTTTTATCTACGTTTTGGTATAAATTTTATTGTAATATGACACTTTTTTTAAATTAATATATTTTTAATTTTTTGTTATCCATTAATAGTAGTGGGTAGGTAATTCATAAAACAAATTATATCTTTAGCGCGATAACTAATCTCAGTTGTTCCTTGAATATGGGAAGTTCATGGGTGGAGAGCGTGGAGGGATAGAGTGTGACATAGTGCATATGAGGAATTCATGAGTGGGCAATGAATGACATTGAAGGAGAGAGAATTGGACGCCTCAGATTGGTTCTCGCACTAAAAATGGTTCTCAAATAACCTTATATATATATATATATATATATATATATATATATATATATATATATATATGTGTGTGTGTGTTTGTGTGTGTGTGTGTGTGTGTGTGTGTGTGTGTGTGTGTGTGTGGTAATCGGTATGCATCCGCATACATAAAAGGTTATATTTATAATAACAAAAGTCCATTACCTTGATATTATATTTACGCGTTCTAACATGATAAATGTGGTTTTTCATTTATCCATTACATAAATATTACTTTTTATTAAAATAGTGAACACGAGAACCGCATCAATATTACACCAGAACTTTTAGATGTGAAATATAGTTTTTTATGTTCCAAAAGAGTACGAATGAAATGTATTTAATACAAAAACTTTATTTACGAACCCGGGCAACGCAGAGGTATAGCACTAGTTTAACTGATTAATAAGATATTATTTATGGTATAAAATATTTTAAAAAGAAAGTACGTTTACAAGTTGCAAAGTAATATATTTTTATGTTTTTTTTATTATTTAAAAAAACATAAAAGTGTTTTTTTAATTTAAAAAAAGTATAAAAGTGCATTTACTATTTATGGTCGTACGCCTTTATTTTACTACCTAATTATATCTTCAGACCGTATTATGACCGCTTAAGTGGCTAATGAAGTAATGATCGAAGAGCAAATGGAAAATGCAAACAATCACGTAAGCCTGTTTCATAATCAAATAATTTAATAAGTGATAAAAATATATAATCCGATGATAGCACTCACGGGAAAAAGATTGCTTTGCTATCACAAATATCTTCTTTTACATTATATAAAAATATTATAAAATTCTCGATAAGCTCGCATCAGTTGACAATAATGTATCAAAAACAACACGCATATAAAAAAAAGTTATCCACAAGCTCAATGCTTTTGACATAATAAAACAATTTTCACATTTTTCAAGATATATTGAATAAACATATTTCCTATACTTATACATAGTTTCTTAAGTTTAAAACTGGATAATTATATTTATTAAATTAACAGTCTAAGATCGTACAGTGATATAATATAATTAGTTAAACAATTATAAGATTTAATTATAAAATAAAATGTGTTATGGAATCCCAACCCTAAAATCACGCCCCTTCCTTTTTTCTCCCTACTGTGTCATCCAACCGAAAATGATAAAAGTCCTTACATCCGAAAATGATGTAAATACACATGTTTTCCAGATGAAAACGATAATAACTTCCTTACGAAAATGATAAAAATATACAATAATTAAAATGATAACAATATCCAGATAAAAATGATAACAATATCCAGATAAAAATGATAACAATAAACTCCTTACCGTCGAAAATAATATATATACACATGTTTCCAGTTCAAAATGAATCATTTACCAGATAAAAAGATAACAATATGTAAATTTAAGATGATAACATTATCCAGATAACAATATATATATATATGTAAATTTGTCATAGATTTAATATATGAGAAAAGATCATTAAGCTCAAAATATGTTGGAAAACATGAATATTACATAATGGTACGTAAAAACATAAAACCCACAAATTATTTATCAAAACACATAAAAATATTTTAGTATTATACCCGTTTGTTGTCTAGGGCATATTTTCTAATGTATGTATACGTGTGTCTATATCAATGATGAAAGTCATTATATCTAAAGTTTTTAGTACATATTATATACATAATATTTAATCCGACACATATATAGAAAAAACTTCTATAATTAATCCTTTTTAACACTTAGATTTTTATGTATCATCTAGTAAATTTACATATAGTAATTATACAATCTATATACATGATTAATATCTATAAAATGTATATAAGGAGTTTTATGTAAGTAAGAGTATATCTTTGTTATAAATTATACAACGAGGTGCGCACTAACCCGCGCATTGCGGCGGGATGAAATAAATATAAAAACTTTCACAATTTTCTCAATAGTCGTCTCATTTTATTGCGCTTTGCGAGGTAACAAAATATTTTAAAAAATTAAAATGGTGAAATTTTATATTAATATTATTCGTTGAGCATATTACGTCAAAGATTATCATTTTTAATTTTTACAACCAAAAAGAAAAATCACACGAAAACCTTTCATATGAGCATTTAAAATGTAGAATAAAATGGTGATACTGTAGCAAAAGTTTAAAAAAGAAAAAGAAACAAAAAATTGCAGGTTAGAGATTTTAACTTGGGCCTGCCAAGTCATTCTGTTGTTGCCTAACCACTTGAGCTGAAGCCTAAAAACATACTAAATATCATCATAAATTTTATACAAGTAACATTTAACATGATACTGTTTATTACCGTTACTAAATGTTATTATATATAATGTCTATAAACTTATATAATAATCATCATATAAAATTAACTAAAAGAGGAAATAAGTTACTAGGCTAGTATGGGCCAGAAAAATGAAGAAGCATTTAATTTGGGCCTTTTTCCATTAGGTTCTCAACTCTCAATATTAGCGAAGTGCTGAACAAAAATGAAGTCATAGTTTAGAGTTCATAGTAACCCTACATGAACTTGTATTTTGCCTAGCTGATATTTTGCTTTGGATTAAGTCGGCAGATGTAACAATATTAATGATTTGCTTAGCATAGTTGTTAGAGTTTCTCTTAATAACAAAGTTGTAGAAGACCGGACATGTATCATGTATGGTAGATTGACATTTTTTGTTGATATTCATGTGTTTAAATTAGTATTTTTTATGAATCATTGGTTTGTCTTTAACACTGTTGATTTAAGACATTGAATGTCGAATGTCGTTTATTTATAAGATGATGTATTCTACCCATTTGGGTTTTTTTATCTTTCAACTTTTCATATGCATAAAACCTTTTCAAGTGCATTATTAAAAAGATGTATAATATAATTTTTGTAATATTATAGTATAACCATGTTTAACATATTAATGTTATGTTTTATAGATCTAAAAACAGACAAATATTTCCTCTAACTTGAACCATCGTGTCAAAACTAAGCTTTTTCTAAAACATTCATGTAAATTTTGGGCGATATTTGCAAAGAGACTAAACTTAAAATCTGGTTTGTTTGTTTGTTTAGTTAATTTTTATTAGAGAAACTATTAATACCAACAGACGAAATACCCGTTGATAAATAATCTAATTCCGTCGGTTATTCAACTTACCAACGGAAATTGGCAGATCGAAAAAGTTTGGTGGGTAAAATTTTTTACCTACGAAATTGCATGTAACTTGTTAACAGAGAAACTGTTGGTGATTAAAATAACCGTTAAATTATTTTGATAGCCAAAAAACTTACTGATGTTGATAATTTACCCATGAAAACCTCGAGGACCGATATTTTTTTTAACTTTTTTCAAAAGGACCAATGATTACTCGATCATATCTAAATTTAAGATTTTCGTCAAAGTAGTATGTCACTTCGTTAATTTGTTACACTTTTTTTTTTAAAGAAAACTCAAATACTATTAATTAAACTATTTTTAGATCTACAAATCTTGTTTATTATAAGACTTTTATTGCAGTATACTATAACAGTTTAACTTATTAAATATCATCTTAAACACAGAGATTCGGTTAATATTAAACCGTCAAACATATGCCATTTGATAGTACTATGGATGTAAACGAGCCGAGCCGAGCCGAGCCGAGCCGAGCCGAGCCGAGCCGAGCTTTACACTAATCGAGCCAGGCTTTTTAAGAATTGCAGAAGCTCGAGCTCGTGATTTGAGGCTCGAGCTCGGCTCGTGAAGTGTTGTACGAAGCTCGTTAAAGCTCATTTATTTTTTTGTTTTTTTTTAATATTTAAATTATTTAAATAGTAAATAAAAAACAATTTGAAATCTTAATTATTATTATTATTTTTTTTTTTTGCATATTTAATGATATAATGACAATTTAAATTTTGAATTTTTAACTATTTCATATTTAATGGTATAAAATATATAATATAATTATATAAGTAATAAGTAATAAGTAAAAAGTAAAAAATAAATATTATATCAAAGCTCGTTTAAGCTCGCGCGCTTAAATGAGCCCAGTATACAAAGCTCGGACTCGGGCTCGTTTAATAAATGAGCTTTAATATAGGCTCGAGCTCGGACTCGAGCTCGTTTAGGCTCGGCTTGTTTCGAGCTTTTAACGATTCGAGCTCGAGTAGCTCACAGATAGCTTGGCTCATTTAGATCACTAGATAGTAGTAACTAAATTATGATTATATTACGTTGCTACGCACCCTTTCCACTACAGGAAAGCTACACGCTGAATATACAAGTGTCTGAGTCACCACATAAACACTAATAAATAATAGATTAAAGACGAATTTAATTAATTTCTTGGTGTGGATACAAATACACGCCGCGCGTGCACTATATTTATAGTTTTTAAAAAGCACTTTTACGCGTCGACGCAATGTAAGTACAAAAAAGCACAAAATACCACAAAGTTTAAATTATGCTAGCATCAATTGGGATGGTTTAAACAAAAACTGTTTTTCGTAAGAAACTTTGAGAACCAATCTTAGCTTTTGATTAAAATTAATCAATAGCTAAAAAATTTTAACGACTCTTTAATACTTTATTAATGACACATTAATGACTCATAGTGACGTATTAATAAGGATTATTTTTGGAAAAATCGACCTCTCACAAATTTATGACAGCTCAATCAGACGCAATTCAAGGTAGTGAAATTACATTAATTACCAAAATACTCTATTAATAAGTCATTAATGATGTTAGAAACAGTTCTCGTATTTTTCGTACGAAAAACGGTTCTCGTTTGAACCTTCCCGATGTATATATAAATTATATATATGAGCCTACGGTCGTTGACATTAATGAATAAGAACAACGTGCAAATTAAAAAAAAAAAAAATCCTTAAGACATATATTTGGCGCTCGCAGATGTTGACGTACTTAAGTTAAGAAAGAACAAATGATGGAGTTAATTATTTAGGTAGGAATAGAAGACGTACGTAGTATATTCCATATGAGTCCTGGCAGTCTATTACTAGCTATAAATACCACCAGCCCATTGATGTTTTCTTCTCATCGATCGCATATCTGATCATCTTAATTACACATCGATCGATAATTTGCAATGGCATCTATATTCAATCTTACTAGTCCGAGTAGTACTCTTAACCCTTCTCATTGTAGAAGAAGATTAACAAGCTGGAGAAACCTGCATAATCATAATATGCAGCAGGCGGCTGCTGGTGGCCGGTTTCAAAAACAATCATCTCCTTATTATTCCTTGAGAAGTAACATAACAACCATGGCAGCTGTAACTACGGATGCACCCGTTATCATTAGAAGGACAGCAAACTATCCACCTTCAGAATGGCCCTACGATTTTCTCCAGTCACTCCCTGGCAACTCTGTGGTACGTACATTATATTTTCATTCATTCACTTCATCAAAATATACCATATACTTTGTACGAGAACTTGAAGAACTGTTTTTAACACCATTAATGACTCATTAATAGAGATATTTTGGTAATTTAAATATTTACCCAACCGTGAATTGCGTCCGATTGAGTTTTCATTAAACTGTGAGGCTTTATTTTTTCAAAATACCCCTCATTAATGTGTCACTAATGAGCCATTAATGAAGCATTAATAACCCGTCAAAATTTCTTAGTCATTGATTAATCTTAATCAAGGGTTAAGATTGATTTTCACAGTTCGCACGAAAACAATTATGTGTGTGTGCATCAGTTGTTCGATCAAGAATCTAACATATTTTACAGTAATGTTGTGTAATTTATATAAAGCAAAAAAACCAAAAACTATGATTAGTGTGATTATTTTACATTAATTATACTAAAATTAAAGTATCTAACGGATAAAAAAAGTAAAGTTACTATAATATAATAAATTTTGATGCAATTAACCATTTTCTTCTTTGGACCCTATTAACAACTTAACTCTCTCAATGATTTCATGGCCAATCACTTACAATTATCTATGTTTCTATAGGGCGAAAAAAACAAGACAATATCAAACGATTTGAAAGAAAGAGTGAGGACGATGATTTCTAAAGACGCAACAATGGAGAATCCGTTAAGCACACTCGAATTAGTTGACGACTTGCAGAGGCTTGGAATATCCTATCACTTCAAGGACGAAATAAGCAATGTGCTAATGATGATATACGATTTTCACTATAAAGCTCGTAATAATTGGAACAAATTGGATCTTAACCTTAAAGCCCTTGGCTTTAGACTTTTAAGACAACATGGACTCCATATTCCACAAGGTAATATACGCTATCTCTCTCTCTCTAAATAATAAATGAAGAGCACATATGACTTTGGATATACGTTGTGATTAATGATATTCTTTTGTGAAGAAATCTTTGAGGACATCATGGATGAGTCAGGAAACATCAAGCCCAGCATAGACGAGGATGTTGTAGGGATGCTTAACTTGTATGAGGCTTCATTTTTTGCTGTTGATGATGAAAATATCTTGGATGAAGCGAGGGAATTCACAAGAAAATGTCTTAGAGAGAAGTTAGAAAAGAACAACATTGTTAATAAAAATACGATGGTGCTAATAAGTCATGCCTTGGAACTTCCATTGCTTTGGAGGATCCCAAGGTTCGAGTCAATATGGTTTATAGAAGCATATAAGAGGAGGAGCGACATGATACCATTGTTGTTAGAGTTTGCAATATTGGATTACAATATTGTGCAAGGAATTCACCAAGAAGATCTAAAGTACTCATCAAGGTATTATGTTCTGATGTATAATTATAGTGTTAGATTGAAATTCCTAGCTTATATTTTGGATGCATATAATTATCTAAATACTAATTGATCTATCTCAATATTAAGGTGGTGGAAGTTCTTTTTTATAACTTTCTAATGAATTAACAAAAGTGTAACAACATTCTTTTTCTATATTTCTACATTACTCTCATAAATCCACGTGGTTGGCATAGGTGGTGGGCTGGTCTACATTGGGACAAGAAGCTCGAATTTGCTCGAGACAGGATGGTGGAGAGTTTTATGTGGTCCGTAGGGGCAAACCACGAACCACCATTCAGTGTTCTAAGGAGAAATGTCACAAAGAATATTACCATGGTAAATGTGATAGATGATGTTTATGATGTGTATGGCACTTTGGATGAACTTGAACAATTCACCGAAGTAATCAGAAGGTTGGCGTTAGTTGTGTACTAAGTTGGGATATACACACACATTCTTGCTAAATATATATTGCTTTATTTTACTCAAACATGTCTAATATACAACTATATTGCATTAGATGGGACATCAATGCAGCCGAAGGACTTCCTGACTACATGAAAATATGTTTCCTTGGATTCTACAACTCCGTGAATGAGATGGCATACAATACCTTGACAAACCATAAATCTTTTGTTGTACCTTATGTTAAAAAAGCGGTGATCTATTCTCCTTAATTGAATTTTCTTATTATAGGTTCTAGATCATGGTTAATACTTTCCTAGCTTGATCTAATATAAGATAGAACTGAATTTTTCACTGCAGTGGACAGAATACTGTGAGGCAAATCTCGTAGAGGCACGATGGTTTAACAGTGGATATATCCCAACACTTGAAGAGTACTTACAAAACTCAGTTACCACCGTAGCAATTCCCATAATAGTTTCGGGTGCTTATTTCTTGGATTCAAATGATTTTATCGGAGAAGCGTTGCAAAATGTAATTCGTTGGTCGGCAATGGTTCTACGTCTTGCTGATGACTTGGGAACATCATCGGTAAATATAGTTTATCTTCTTTAGTTAGTTAATTGCTTGAATAGAGCTGCATAAACAAATTAAACATTATCTTTTTTTTTTTTTGTTTTGTTATGATTAGGCCGAGCTTGCAAGAGGTGATATCCCAAAAGCTGTTGAGTGCTACATGCATGAAACCGGTGCTTCTAAAGAGAAAGCAAGGTCACATATAAAGAGCTTAATCATAGACGCATATAAGAAGATAAATAAAGAAAGAATGGCTTGTAAATCTCCATCTTTGCAGATATTTATGGAATGTGCATCAAATCTTGGTCGAATGGGGCAATTTACCTACGAGCGTGGAGATATATTTGGTGCACCGGATGATTTGTATAAATCTCATCAAATGTCGTTACTTTTTGAGCCTAAAGACTAAGGATTCATTAGTTACCCATTAATTTCTATTGGGTTATGTGTTTTCTTGATGTAAAATTGTAATAAACAACTACACCAAGGTTCTTTTGCATTTCTAAAGTGATTGTATGACACTAGACAATGAGAATAAGATCAAATTAAAAAAATCATGTTAAAAAACAATAACTGATTTTCGTGCGAAAACTAATCTTGGCAATTGATTTAAATAGATTGATTGTTTTGGGACCATCGTGTGCGATTGTCATCTTGTTGGCTTCTTCCGTGGTTGCCTCGATTACCACCCTCATCTATTTGGGTTTGTAACACATCTGGTTTCTTCTTAATGTTTGGTTTTAAAATGCAATGGGATGAAATATTGAAAGCTATGTTATATATATGTTTTAATGGGATGAGAGTAAATGTTGGAAATGCATGTTGATTAGAAAACTGATAGCATGATAATTTGATATATCAAATCTCATTTTAACTATCTTGGTTGCATTTTAAGTTAACTTTGTTGCATTTTGGTCTTTTTTTATTGTTATGATCTTGTCATTCTATATTTGTAAGATGTATCTGTATTCTTTTGAAATTGCAGACCTAAATATGCATTATTTTTAAATCTAAAATATGTTGAGATTGATTTAGATTTAAATATCATGAGAAAAAACTGAGATAACTGGTAAATTTTTTGTGTTGAAATTTATAAACATTATCAAGATTTGATTAATTGAAGATGCTTGGGTAAAGCTTTTTACCGGCAGATTTAGCAAGGAGGTGGACTATTTTTTTTATAATTTCAGTTTTATCCTTTATATCTTGGGTTCTCTATATATAAGCTTGATTCTCTATGGCTCTATATCACATGAAAAAGTTTAAATAAAAAGTGTTCTTCATACGAAAACTACAAATGATCTTTATCTCATAGTGGTGATATTAAGTCTCTCACATGCCTAACATATGAAGTTAAAAGGTTCATTTACTCTTTTTTTAATATTTATTTAATTACTAAAGGATGAAGTACGGATAATTAGTGACCATTGTCACAATTCATTGCATGTAAATCCTTTTTTGCATGGCAGACTTTGACAGTGCATCTGGCGAATGGCGAGCATAGAACGGCGATGTGCATATGGGATCAACGATGTGCATTTGGGATCGGCGATTGTGCATCTGGGAGCAGACTCGAAGGCATTCGTGCATCCAGTGGACGGTCAGTCGCAAGGAGGAAGTAGGAGGCAGACTCGAAGACGTTCGTGGAGGTTTGCGATGGCAGATCTGAAGCCGACGACATTAGATGGGGACGACGGCGGCATTTTGAGGGGAAGAGATGGAGAGGCCGCGACGGCTTCACATGTGGCGTTGGAGGTCAGCGATGGTAGATCTGAAGCCGACGACAAAAATGGGAACGAAGAGGCGTAGGGCAGAATTTGTTCTTGCGAGGGCATGAGAAGGGACCGGTGGCCGGTGAGGAGGTGACGGCCGCAGTGATTGGGTCGGGGATCATCAGACCCGTCCCCATCTCCGTCCCCGCTTAAAAAATCGGGTATTCTACATTCCCGTCCCCACCTTGTTTATGTCAGTTTTCAAATTTCCCCGTCAATTTTGGTTTTTTTTCCATCCCTATCCCGAACGTTGCAACCTGTTAGTAAAGAGCAGGCCGTATTTGATTCGTAGAGCGTCTTTTATTTGAACAGGATCTCTCAGAGGAATTAAATCCTAGGGCAATTGAATTCTGTTTCCATCCCAATGTTTTTATATTTGGTTTGTATATATGTGAAAAAAATGGAAAAAAAATTCTATACTACAATACCCTTTAATATGTTTTTATATAAATTAGAAGTAGCAAGTCAAACCGGTAATCAGCTCTGATCATAACAAGCCATTAGGGTAGGGATTGTATATTTGTATCATACCATCATAATATACTATGTTGGCTTTTTTCCCGTTACACCGGTAATCATACACCCATCACACTCAAGTCATACCCCATCATTTTATAAGTTGGTAATGCATGAAGTTCGTATTTTCGACATTCCATACCACCATCATTTTACAGTATTTGTACATAGTACCGAGTTAGTAACTATTAAGATGCATGATTTCTACATTTTGAACTCAAATTTACCTACCCAGTGAATATCAACAAATAATTGCTTAATAAGAAACTTGAAAACATGTTTTCATCAAAGGTTTGTTCGTCTCACCATCTTAACAGTCACAACGTTTAATCATTCAGCATTTACACGCTCAGTTTTATCAAACACCGCCTGAAATGCTTAAAACATAGCAGCAAAACTAGAAGGCAGACTTAAAGGTGCTAGAAACCGACTTCACAAAACCATATGTTCTTCTACAGTTATTCATCTCTTGAAGCAGATTCTAGTCCAGCTGACGGGTTATCAGCAAAATACTCCTGATGTTTAACGTTTACACCATACTGCAAACAACAGCCATAATCTTCTTATTAGCAAGAAACAAAATTAATGGATATTAAAAATAAGATATACATATTTGATCTGTTTCAATTCCCTGAAATAGCTACATGTCAAATCAAATTTTCCTTTAGGCTTGAAAGATTCAGATTCGAAAATGCATCCTTAACAGAATTTGAATTTGAATACATATCCATAGGACCATAACTATTGGAAACTGATGGGTCAAACCTACAACTTGAATATTAACAAATAACAAAAACTGCATATTTCATTGTGGGGAGGGGAGATCACATTATTGGTGAACACGAGAAAATGCACATAGGAGGATTTAGGAATTTACCAAACAGGATAAAATTTGACGTAAGTAAATTGTCATTTTGAACCCTAAACCAACCTCGAGTGGCCTAAAGCACATAATTGAGTTTGGCATGCATGACATTAGTAAATGTCGATATTAATGTTTACCTCTTGAAGAGCCTTGGAGAGGTCCTCCATGTTCATAATTAGGCGCTTTTCCTGTGATGAAAAAATAAAAAGTTATAGATAATACAAAGAAGAACAAACACTAGACAATGTTTACTATCAAGTACCCTTTGCTGCTTGTCTTTTTTGTCTCTGACAACAGCTGCCTGTCTAGCCTTGCAGTGCCTACAATAACATTCAAGTGCTTTAAAGTCTGTCACCCTTGGTTTAAAAAAGCGCGCTTAAGCGCCGCTTAAAGCGCTAAGCGCTGAAGCGATGAGGGTTAGCGCTTAAGCTATACCTAAGCGCTACAATTACATAAAGCGAGAAAAAGCGCTCACTTTGCTTCGCTTTAGGTGAAGCGCTAAGCGGCGCTTTATAGCGATTAAGGTAATCTTGATTAGTTTAGGCTTTGAACAGGCTTTAAGTTGTTAGTGGTTAGTTTCTATACTATGGGCTTTGGTTAAGAAACAAAGATTCATCATCCAAAGTAGTAAAAATGGATCCTTTAGAGCGGTAAAAATTCGATAACTTTTTAATCAGCAATGATTAACGGAGTATAATTGTTTAAGTATTTATAACTTATAAGTAAATTGATAATTATATTTTGGTGTTTAAGTACTTCTGAGTTTTGAATATATGGGTTGAGCCGTTGACACTTTGGTGTTTAAGTATTTATAAGGTAGTATATGACATTATGACTATATATAGAAATTAGGTAATTTATAAGTATTATGTAATTTTTTTTGTGAACTTTGGGTGCTTCGTGTGCTTAAAGCGAGCGCTTTTGCTTAGCGCTTAGCGCTCCAGCTTCTAGGACCCTTAGCGCTTTTGGGCGCTTTACGCTTTTTAAAACCAAGCTGTCACCGAAAACAAAAACAAAACAAGAAAGAAAAGAAAAGAATAAATATGATTTAAATGTACTCTTAAACACCATCCTTGTAACATTCTTCTTGAACCCAATTAGAGGTTAAATCATAACCATCTCCATACCAACCAAGTATATTATACTCGTAACTTTTGAATCTAATATGAGATTTGAATATCATATATATTGAACCATCTACGTATCTTTACAGCTTGTAGTCATAAATTCAGTTAATCTCACAATCCCTTACTAAATGTTCATCAAAAGACATATTCAAGAAAACATTTGATTGATTTAAAAACTTACTGAAGAGCATCTGTAGCAACTTCTGACACAAACTTCTGAGCTGCAACAGCTACTAGCCTGGTTCTGACATGTGAAGGACATCACTTATGTTATCATATTGATTAGAAGAAATGATAATGTGTACTTCCTATTAGCAGAAACCTTCACAGGCCAATTAACCATGTAGGCAGCACTATATACAGGCAGAATTACCTCATCGATAACATTAGGATTAGGCAGCACAATTTGCATCCAATCATTACTACTTTACTACCAGTATACCAAAATAAGCCTGCTTACATTTATTTACAAAACAAAAAAAGGAAAAAAAAATTGGTATCTAAACCATGCAGCATACTTTTCCTGGACCAATTTGGAAGAGAATGCAGACCTATTTACTCAAAAAAAAAAAGTCAACTAAACCATGCAGGATACTTCTCCTTGCATAGCAATTTTCCTTTTCACATGTGCACTACGGTATCCACAACATATTATATTGTCGTTGAATAACAGAGATCTGCTACACCTTTTTTAACAGTATCAATTGATTGCAAACAGAAAGCATGACTGGATACAATTAGAAAAATATTGAAGGTCAAGGCAACTCTCAAACACGAAGACCCGATTGAAGACAGCCGCTACACAAGATTTAAGAGAAATATCAAACAGGAATGAAAATAATCAGTTAAATAAGACTGAAGATAGACAGTAAACAATAACTTTTTTGCAGCAATGACTCAAATCAGAAGTATATAACAACAGCTGCATATCATCTAGGAGCACAGGGAAGGGAGGAAAAGACTTAAAAAAATCTGTAAGGAAGGAGATGGGAGGACATTGGTCATCATAGGAAGTAAAAAGTAATGAAGTGAATTGACTAATTAACATTCTATTAAAGAAGATGGCAACAGAAAATATATTTTAAAATTTCCATCTATTGTGCAAGAAAACATAAAATTCAGCATTAGTAACATGCATTTCACAAACTAGAGAGAAGATAACAAGAACCTACAATCGAACATCTGGACATTGGAATCCACTCTTGGCTAAGTAATGCTCCACAAGTTCATCAGGAATCTGTATAAGAAAACTTCAGAGAAGCTTTGCCAATAAATGGAAAAGATTGGATAGCTATCACTTTATAAATCTTACAGTTGGAGTGTAGTCCGCCAAGGAAGCAAGGAAATCCGAGAGTGCATTTTCATCATCGTGTCTAGCTTCATTTGATTGCTGATTGTGATTCATATTCCCTTTCCCACGTTTTGATTTCGAAAGGTTCCTAAAAATTTTATAAAAAAATCCAAATATATGGTGAAAAGTTAGTAATTTACTTGTTGGAAACTAGAATTCAGTACCAAATAACAAAGTTAGCACCTTGACATGCATAATTCTGACATATTAAAGCCATAAATTGCTTAAAGTCCAACATGTGCACTCAATAAGAAACATGTATACTTCTATCATTCTTAACTGGCAAGCCACGTTAGGATAATCGACTTTTTAAAGGCCAAACCTCAGCGGCGGACAGCCAAAAGAGTCAACCAGAAGCACACAAAAATATTATAATCATAATATACAACAGTTAAATGCACCGAACATAGGTGCAGTATTACTGCACAGATAAATAAAAACAGATCAACGCCACTGTCAAATGGTAAATTTAAAATTTTCTCTAACAGAATCTTTACATGGAGCTCTACAATAAAAAAACAAATGCCTGCTCTGTGTGACCCTCTGTTAGGTCAAATTTCAATTCTCAGAACTGATCAATTAGCAAAACCCTACTGTAATCAAGAAATTACATAAAAGTCCTACTGCATACTGGAATCGAGAAATAAAAAAATATTCTAGAAGAAACAATCAGCCACCAAAGAAAGCCCTATTGTCTCTCATGTCGATCAGAAAATTTTTCAGTAAACATAAACCATAGAACTAGAAAATTGAATAATGGAACCGAGAAACCTTATTAACCCGTAGAAGGGGTGACCCAATCAACCCGCTGTCGATTGTACTTTGAAGAAGATTAGGAGAACAAGTTGCCGATTAAAGGAGAAAAGGATGCTATTTGAAACCCTAGAACACTCGCACTGTCAATCGCAACTCGCAAAGTAGTCGTAAAAACGATGGTGACTGAACCTTGAACGCTCGCTCTCCTATTCTGTAAGGAGTAAGGACCGATCGCCGCTTATGTTCTTCACTTCTTTTAACTTTCTTGGAACTGCTTCCCGAGTTAAAAATAGGAGGAAAAGAAAAGAATTAGTAAGTAAAATAATTTTTTTAGTTGTGTTTCTAAGTTTTTTAGGCTAGAAAAGAAAAAATTTTGAGAGGAAAATTATTCTTTATTTTCTTTCTTGATTTTTCTCCCAAAGTAGGAAAGATTTTGGAAGGAAACCAAAAAACACTTCAAGCTTCACATCTCCTCTTATTTTCCTTCGAACTCGGGAACACCAAATGACAAAAACATATTCCTTTCTCTTCTTTTCTTTTCTCTCGTTAATTTTCTATCCTTCCATTTTCTTTCCTCGTATAACTCTGGAACACAGTGTTTGGGTTTTAATGGATGTAGTTTCTTATGAGTTCTTTAAGAGTAAATTTTGACCATTTATAGTTTGTAGCGATATTCTAATCTTCTTATATATAAAAGACGGGTAGAATCCTCTCATGTTTGAGTCAAACATGATCTATCTTTTTCTCTCATAAACATGGGAGTGGACCCTACAAAGGAGACTCATAATTGACTAATTCAAGGGACCAACTCTCATATTTGTGAGAGAACATGATTGGTCATGTTTGACTCAAACATGAGAGGGTCCTCACCCATAAAAGACTAATGACTAATTTGAAAAAAAATATCATATGATTTAAATCCTTGATTTTATTTTAACTGTTAAATATTTTAATTCTAAAATTTTGATTTTGACTTTTTAAAGTCAAACTAATGTGAATTAATTAAAAACAATCCTTAATCAAATTGATGATAAATATCAAAAAATATATATAATTAAACAAACAATTTTCAAAGTTTTCGAATGCTATCCATCTATAGATATTTTGAGATGATTTTAATTTGGTACAAAATTTAATAATGCGTAATATTTATCATCATCTTAAATAGTAGTAATTATTATAATAAAAACACAATTTTGATTTAACGTTTTTGGTATGATGATATTTAAATAGTGATGTAAATTATAATAATGCGTAATTTTTTAATAGTAGTAATTTTGATTTAAATTAAATTTAATTTGTGTTAGAATTATTATCTACTTCAAACTTTTTATTTATTACATAATTTATGAATATATGTTTGTTCGTTAAGATGAACAAGTGCAAGGTTCTTGAGGTATAGCCGTATTGTGAGGTTCTTGTGAGGAAATGTACTTGAGAGAGGATGATTCTGCAAGACAAAAGAAGATTCTACGTTAGAGGACTTATTGGGACGAGGCCTATAAGTCACTCTGACATTCAAGTTAGCCATGCATGAATGATAAAGAGCAGAGAAGAAGTTAAGGCTGTGAAAGGTGCATACCTTGGTAGGAGACGATAGCCTCCTATTTATAGTTGAGGAGGTCTTTAAAAGGACCGTCCAGATGATGACAGATGGCATGATCTCCTGAAGGGGATCATAAAGGTCATATCTTTCTGCTGTAGGTGAGATTTGCTCCCTACTATCGATGTCAGCCAATCATGAGGAGTTGATAGTATTTTTTTACTGTTGAGGATTTGCTCTCCATGATCAGTGTCAACCAATCGTGGAGAGCTTACGTGTGTCAAAATTCAGACATGGCACGCCTGTCTCAACCATTGATGTGAAGACACGTGTCCTGGATGTTCCAGGCCTGATGTTCTGGTAGCTTGACTCCTTAAGGAGTTAAGCCTGCGATGGCCTAGAGTCTAGTAGCTAACTTGGTGAGGTATACCAGGCCTGTGGACAGACCTTGTGTAGAAGCCATGCCTGGAGACGGGTTGTTATACTTATTGTTGCATGGCTTATAAATACCTTTAAGTGTTAATGTGCTCAGGCCCACGAACGTACCATTGGGTCTGGGCCAGGCCAGGTCATAGGTACGTCATCCATATATATTTAAGTTTTTTTTTATCATCGTCTATGGGCATTATATGATACAAATTTTATCTTAATTAAATTTTACATTATTATTAAAGTTTTCATCAATTACTTTTATATATCAACTAACTTTAATATAAAATTATTTTAGTTTTTAAGAAAATCTCATATTGTGGTTTTCCTTAATCACTCGTCAGTACAAAAGAATTATATATTTAAATAAACAAATATAAAACAATAATTTTATAATTACCCCTGTTTTTAGACGAACATTAAAACTAGTATATTAATTTAAAATTAGGGAATATTACACTACATATAATCTTATTGAAATAAGATGATTATTTTTCAAAAATGTTTGCTTAAATGTTTTTTTAAAGAAAATTGTTTATTTAGAAAACCTTTTTTCATTTTATCTGTAAAATTGATTAAATACCAAATAATTACTAAGTTACATATCATTTCCATTAAAAAGAAATAGCAATTTTCTTTGTGACATCTACCTAGAATATAAAAGATGTATGTCGTCCGCGACCTCAAATTCCGTATGTCTGTGACTGAAACTCCTCCTCATCGCCTCCGCCACATCGGCATCATCCCCTCATCATTCAACACATGCCCACATGGTTTGCTCGCTCTCATCACACCAAACTAGTCAATAGAAACAGCAAGTTCAACTATCCTTCTTCAACTCATGACAATCAAGTTCTGCGGTTCTTTTTTTATCCGCCTAAACTTCTCACATTTGTCATTTATTTAACAAACTAAAAATATGTATCCGAGTTTGTAAACTGACTGTTGTAGTTGGTTATAAACTTAAGTTTAACATCCTTCATCATTTACAAAACTAGGATGCAGTAGAAAACAAGCGAAACAAAAGCTCAGGAGAACAGACAAAATGAAGTTCAAGAGCTTTCTAAAATGAAGAAACAAGCGAAACAAAAGCTGTGAGTTTATACATGATCTCATAATATAGAAGAGGTGTAACAGAAACAAAGACTAGTGTTGCAGCCAGATACTAGTTGCGAAAGCACGCATTTGCATGAAGAACACGCTATTGGTTGTAACTCACATCTGCAAAATGAAAAGGGTTTTCTGTTGAGCAGCAAAAGACGCACAAATGTACTAAACCATTAACGATGAGAGGAAGAACAAACTCAAACTAAAGGTACCTTGAACAATTCTCCAAACATCCCTTGTAAGGGATTTTTACGCCGTACTCCATAAAACTTTTCCCCAATGTCTTCTAACAACTGCAAGAAAGAAAAAATTATTACCACAAATATATGCAGATAATAGAGGTGACGACTTTTGACCCATTTACTTATCAACAGATCAATTCAGGTTATGTGGTTGAACAGATTAAAAGAAAAAAGACTAGCGAAAGTCTGTAAAACCTTAAGTCATATTTGTTTTGGTCCCATACGGTTACAATTCGTGGGTCCCGTTACTAATCAAAGTAAGGGGCATTATGGAGTATAGAAATTTACTTCTTTTTAAACAGATTTACGCACCTCATTGAACATAGGATCTCGTTCTATACTGGAGCTGAATTTTTGTTTTAACATGTTAAATAGCGGCAATGCATCTCTCATTAACCTGTGATAACAACTCCGAATATTATTATATTTTTATTGAGATCTGCAAAAATTCAAATACAGATCATACAATAAAAGAAAATATGAAGATAGAACTAACGTCTGCAAGAGATAGTTGATAAATCGCATCAGTTCTGATTCAGGAATCTCAAGGTCCTTGGCGTGAGCAAGTTTGTCTATCTCATCCATAATATTGTTAGCATCTCTCAGGTTACCAATGGATAGATACCTACACAGCACAAGATTTAGGAAACCTCTTTTAAGAATAAAAGACACACCTGGCACCAACAAAAATACCCATGTTGTTGAACCTGGTTTAACGTCACATTTATTTGATAAACCACAAGAATAGTAGGGCTACTTCTTACATTGTTCCCAAGATTACTTACATTAAAACTGCTCGTGCAATCGCCAAATCATCTTCCCCTGGGTAACACTGCATAGCCAGCAAGCATTAAACAAAATCAGGGTTGCATCCATTATAATAACAATAACATAACTTGAGTTGGATTACCGTAATTACCATTTAAGTAAGCAATTCAAATTTATAAAATAATACTTAAAAAGAATAGAGAAACACCTAACCTTCCCCATGAAATTCACAAGGGTTGAAGCAAACCTATTTGGATTTCTACCCCTTGCAAAATGGTAACAGACTCTAGTCATGTCCTGCAAATCACACATATTAGTATGCTTGTATCGTCCAATTTGTGATATCATATTGTAAACAACAAACACAAAACTGTTTTGCCTTTGGGACTCGGTAAACAACAATCAAAACATTAAGACTAAATAATAACTAAAAGGATGTACCGGCTCTGGTGATTCTGAGTATATGTATTCAGCCAGCATATCGTGTAGTTCAGGAGATCCAATCTTGCGAGGACCAGAGTCTGCAGACCACCTAGAAACACAAGGTAACAAAAATAAACTGACTCCCTCTGTCACGAGTCAAACGAAGCCTTTTCATTTAGGTTTCATATTAGATGTTTTAATTTATTTCTTGTTTTGTAAGCAGTATTCACAATCTGTAGCATGTCATTTCTAAAAGGGAGTTCCTCCCTCCTTGAGATTGAGGGTTCAAGTCTTGTTATAGACATAGGTGTAGATTAATGGGGTGTATATATTTGCTGTTCAAAAAAAATTACAAACTATACTCCTACATGTATTTATTAAAGAAATTTTAATCAGTATTGCCTTTAGCAAAGTGAACTTCACATGCAATAGTTCACCTCCTTCCCCAAATGTCCTTTGATAAGATAATCTCCTCCAGTGGAGGGTTACAAGGCGAATTGCAGTTCCCATAGATGTATTAGAAGTGACGTTTAGCAATTAAACCTTAGAACAATGACAGATGTTCAAGATCCTTATGTTTTTATAGCAGAAAAGCTCACTTAATTAGGGATGGCAAGACATGGTATGAAGTATGATATAAAGATGCCTTAAAACGTTCCATAGGCCACCCAATTACCAAGAGTGTCCTTTGGGGAAACCAACAAAACGTATTTAACCATTAGAAAGATACTTCTTTTAAGCTATGGAACCCTGAATTTAACGTTCCACAGTGCCCAATCGCACAATAAAGCTGTATAATTCTTCTAAACAAGTATTCGTAAAATCATTAATAGATAAAAATGCAAAACCACTCACTTAATAGCAGCTTTCAAAAATGATGAGCAGCTTTCAACGCGTATTTTTGCAGCTCCAAAGGTCTCAGATAATTGATGGATTGCATCATCATCAGCCAAGTCCAAGTTTTGGGGCACAGGAATGCGTGGGAATTTTTTGTATATTTTCCTGATACGATCTAAGATTGGTGGTTGCAACAATTAAAAAAAACAGACCAGAAAATGTATAAACGATTAGTCGCCTTAAAAAGGGTATGAAAAACACAGATATAAAATCCTGTAAATTAAACTTGTGACACATATATGACACAAGTATGTTCATGGAAACTAGGTTTACATCTTTCTATCAAATTTTATGTAATATAAACACTTATACGCATTTATGGAACATAGCAAGAGGAAAAAAATACGAAGGTGAAAATCTGCACAGGGAGAAATAACTAACCAAGATAGTCATCATCAAAGTCCACTTTAGCTTTGACCAGCATCTCCACAAACAACACAGCAAGCTCACCCCCACAGGTTACCTACACATTTGATTTATAACCCACATTACAATTTTGTATCAGTAAACAAGATAGCTAATAAAAATTGCATGAATCTGACATCTGCATTTCTTACTTAGAGGTTTTTATTGACATATTTTCTGATGACGATGGATTAAATGAGTGGTACAAAGTTACCTGTTCATGTTCTAATTGAAGGCAAGCACCTGACTGAAGAAGTTCTAAGGCTTCAGAAAATCTTCCAACTGTAGCGTATCTAAAATGTGCAGAAGCTAATGTATAAGAAACCATTCAAAAAGTCTTTATGACACTATTATTTCTAATTTTTAGTTTAAATGCTAACAATGCAATATAACTCTTGAAACAATGAACTGAGTTCACTCTTTATACTACCCACCTCCCATAAAAGTTGACATACTCGTATGAGAAACTCTTTCTATAAAGTTTCTCTTTTTTCTCCCTTGTATTCCACAATATATTACAATCTACAACGTGTACTCACATTAATGCTTAATCTATACCTACAGAATAAAGAAAACACTCTAGACCGACAAGATTGAAGCATTTGGAACTTCATATTTAATGTGCATATGTGCACAATTCCTGTATTTATTTATTCAAACACATAAGGGACAATTGAAGCCACTTTCCGTACCTTGAGCTAGTGGTCTTATACATCTGTTGAGCCCCATAATAATTCCCTTCTTTTACAATGTTCTTTAACTTTTCAATATTCTGCAATTAACCAGTCAAAGAACAATCCCCAATTTCAACTCATGTCTTGCAAAATCAAATCACTTGCACGATAGTATATCGGCTAATATATATACAAAAACCCCGTAAAAAGTTCAAACCAAATAACATAATGCGTGAATGAATTAAATGAGATCGACAAGACACAAAGAATAGAAAAATGATTCACATAGCCAATGAGATTGTTTAATCATTGAAGGTAAATTGCTACCTCAGCTCCCGGAGGCAAAAGAGCTTTTCTAAACCGTTCTCGTGACATGATGGCGAGCTTGCGTCAATTCGTTGTCGATCTGGCAGTGATTTGCGTCAATCTGTCATCGATCGTCGTCGCCACCAAGTTGGGGGTGGGGGTCTGACCGATTTATAGATTTAGTCAAGGAATAGAGAAATCCAAAGCTGGTAAGCCCTGAAGGGGGTGAATAATCGAGAAATCCTAGCTTTTGAAGAGCCGAAGGGGAGCCGTAGTCGTCGATTGAAGCCTCGAGTCTTGAATCGAAGGAATCGCCTGTTGATGTGATTCAAGCCTTGAAGAATCGAGAAATCCAAATCCAAACTGTGATAAAGACTTACCAAGGGCTAATCGTAAATCGATTGAAAGGCCGATATGGCATGGAAGTTGGAAGCCCTTCGACTATCGATTCGAAGGGCTACAATATGCAAGTATCGACCCAAAATTTGAGTTTGAGGCCGATCGTCCTTGGTTCTTCTATGGGCTAGTGTACATATTGGGTTTAAAAAATATTGCTTGTTATTTGGATATTAGGCTTTTTAAATAAATTGTTTGATTATATAAAGAAACATCATCTGTTGCCCTCTTATATTTGACTTGAAGTATCCATGTTTAGATATACGAATTTCAAGTTTTTTCCATTACGTGCTGGAATTTGACATGTAACATAGATTATCGAATGCTATAAGCGTGGAAGGAGTAGTCACAAATTACCATATCCATTTATCGTCATGCTAGTGTTTTTTTTCTTTTTACTTAATCTACTACTTAGTCTTATAGTAGTTACTACTTATTACATTATATATGTAATATAATTCATTTTTTTCTCTTCAACTCCCTTCTCACGTGTAGTAAACAACTCACGTCTCTCTCACTACTCCTTCATGGAGTGGTGCCACACGTCAATCCATACTCACCACACATCCACTCCTTTCACTTTAAGGTCATTGTCATCAATGGCACCCTCCTAGTCTCCTACTATTGTCTATGGTTATATATGTGAAAAAGCAATGACTAGACACTAGAGGTACATTTTTTGTTGTATTGTCTATCCATCTATATATTGAATATTGTCATATTCAAAAAACACTTTAGGTGAGAAGTATTTAAGCCCTTTTAATAGTTCTTAAGTATTTCGTGAGTGCGCAAACACCTTTCTATGATCCTACGTTTCATTTTCTGGTCCTATCACATCGCGATTTGATAATATTGGTCTCGGGTCTTTCAAATGACACATAAAAGGAAAGAAAATCCTGTAAAGATGATCATGGTTGGTTGTGGCCCTCCAACCCACAGATATTGTGGTTTAGACCCTCCGTATAACACAACCGGAAGGTTCAGGTAGCACTTTGGGTTCATCATTTTGGAGAAGAACACCCATACGCATGTTTTAGGTTGGCATTCTCTTTCTCCATTCAGGTTGGTGAACCCAAGCTACCTTATCCTCTCTCTTCTCTTTCGCTCTTCTCTTTTCCTTTTCTCTCTTAATATATATAATAAAATGTATGAGTAAGCTTAGACTTTACTAACCTTAATAGTATATCATATTATGATATGACACTGATGTGAAAGTTGGGTTGAGAAACCTTAATAGTATACCATACGATCACCTAATATAAATGAAATTGCATATCCGGTATGCATTTTATTTTATTCTTGTTTTCTTTAATTAAATATGAGGTATGAGAAAAGAAAATTCGACAAGTGGGGATGATAATCATATGAATAAATAATTTGAACGTGTGTTACTCTACATAACAATAATAACTTATATAGCTTGAAAAGTAAGGTATCAAGATCATTATATATAAGACCAATATTCTTCATTTTAGTAACTCTATACTCTTTTACGTGTCATAACAGCATCGCTTATATTATCCTTTCATCTTACTTCAACTCACAAACCTCTTTTTAAATTTTTTTAAAAGATATATTGAAAAGGTACAATGATGAGAGAGAAGGAAGAGAGAGAAAGAGAAGAGAAATGAGAGAGTCATGGCATGGTGAACCAGCGGAAGAGAAGATAGAGAGAGGGTTTCTACCCGTGGGAGAGAAGAAATGGGTGATGGTGTTCCCTTCGATCCCATGTTCTCTTATGGCTTACATGCTGGTTAAATATGGATGGTCTGATGATAATACTAAATACAAGTGTGTAATTGTTTACATTCAGAGTAATCTTGATATATATCATGGCATCTTATGAATTTTGGTAGTCAATTTACAACTAAAAAGTAAGTTGTTAAAACAAAAAATTAAAATTAGGTAACAAAATTTATTTAGTATTGAAAATTCTTACAAGTGTATCAAACATCAAACAATATAAAACATTGAATACAGACCAATGTAATTGTTGTGTTAGAAGTTTGTGTATAAGTGACAGTACCCTCCTAGCAATATAAACTATGGCAATGCAAGTATAATCCTTTAGCTAAGCAAGTAGCTATCATTCAACATATGTCTATCATTTACAAACTATTTAGGTAGGGATAATTTTGAAAAATGGCCAAGTAATAGTTACATTGGTTATAAAGTTCGATCTAGTGGCATCAGAAGATATTTAAGATGTTTTTTTCCTCTATGAGATTAACAGTTCAAATCACATTATAGAAATAGTATAAATTAGATGGATGTGTATTTGTAATTCCAAAAATAAGATTTGGATATTAAAGAAAAACTTGAATATGATTTTACTCGAAGTAAATCAAGTGACTTGTCATTTTGTACTTATTTTAATATAGAAAATAACTAACACTTTGTCCAAATCACTACAAACCAAACATTATATGACATTATAAACCCTTTTTTTATGATTTCCAAGCTTCAAGAATATAACTAGAATTAGGTGACATTATATTATCTCTATATTCATTAATTTCCATGGAGCCCCAAAACATTGGGGGTACACGTGAGTAGGTTAAAGAGTATTAGTTTGTTCCCGAAATGCAGCTAATGTGCCCACTGCCCAAACTACTGTTGTACGTGTACTTGAAGTTTTGAATGATTAAGGTAGCATATTAGCATAACATGACAAATAATTTACTTTTTCGTGGGTCTAAACCATTTCGGCAAATGACCCTAACGTGCGTGGATTATTAATGTTGCTTATAAACGTCATGTATCGTGTAATTAACATTATTATATGGACACACTTCTTAATATACATCTTGACCCGTCTCAAATTTTAAAACTTTTATTTTATAAGGTATCAAACTATTAAAATGTACATTTAACACTTTAATGTAACTAATTAATGTATTATAGCATGTTATGTTATATGCTAGTGTGAGCTAGTTTTGGTGATATGACAGCTAACATGGTTATTCACATGAATTTCCTTTCCTTACTTGGTTCATTAGTACTTACAAACTTAATAATCACCGCTATTAATTTTTTTCATCGCCTCTGATAATAACGATACAAATGCCCAACATAAACATATTCACTAGCTCTTGATTTGAAGTTTATCAGATCCATCAGCTAATTTTAAAGGATGATTGTTAACTTTACAAATTTGGAGAGTTTAATGGTGATTAGGGTTCAAATTTTGCTTATTCATTATGTTTGGTTTCAAAGATCTCACATATACATTCAATCTAGGTTTCGTGGTTATTGCATTTCAACTCTTAAATTTGATTATTGAGAGTGATGGTGGTTTTTGTTTTAAAGGCGACGTTGATGATTTTCATATTCAATGATAATTTGCAGCTTACCTTAAGTGTTATAGTTTGGGTGAAGTAACATTTCTTGTTCATGTGGATGATTATATATGTTGTCAAATTTATTTGTTTCTTGTTCGTTGTAGATGGTTCACGTGAATATGTTGTCAAAATTATGCTCGTTCGTCGGATATGTTGGCTAAAATCACGAAGTTAGCTGAAGTAACGATATTTGATTGTCGAATTCATGTTGCCAGATTGTTTGTTATAATGATAATATTACTTGGTTAGATGTATGTGTGCTACATGAGTTTGTTAAAAAAATTATAAATATTAAACACTAATAAAAGAAATACATTAAACAGTTATAAGACCAAAAAGATATTAAAAATGTTTATATACTACGTGTTTTGGAAATCAATTAAATTAATGATTAGGGGACTTATTTAAAAAATAACTAACGAATCAAATGGTTATAATACTTTCGTAGTATAAAACTTTGATATTTTAGAATTTAAAAAAATAAGACGATCGAATCTACTAAGCTTTAAAGTCAAAATTAATTTTAAATTTGACCAAATGATTGTTATAATTACTCAATTAACAAAATGTTAGTAAATTTGACTACAAGGAATACGAACACAACTTCATATGTATTCCAATTATAAAGAGTTCGTCATAGAGGTGCTAGTGAGATAGTAATATATTTACAACTTCAAAGAGGTAGTCTGTCAAATTGTCAATACGATACATTTGATGTTTGATCCTCATAAAAAGTATCTCTGTCAAACTGTCAGTATGATACGTTTGACGCTTGATACTCATAAAAAGACTATGTCAAAAGAAAATTATCTTGCATGCAGCATATATCTATTTTTATTTAAAAGATGAGTTACTCCGTAATATATAAGAATGGCTATTTTAGGACCTATTAATCTCAAAGATGGGTTAAGGAAATGATTAGTAATTAAAATGATAGAGCGTGTAACTAGAACTACCACCTCTAAATTTTGTGATTTTGAAACTTAGTTATGATTATGACTTAATTTACAACATTCTATGATATGATATCTAATCATGAGCACTTTCCATGTAGCATGGGTTGCAAGTCTTGATGAAGAAATTGGAATTGATGGATGTAAAGAGGGTGACATGGTATGTTTTCATAAATATGTAGGCCATATCTTTTATCTTTTATTTTTGTAATAAATAGATAGTAGGACTACTTTTCAGTCATATAACTTTATATTGGCAAGACTAAATGTCTAACATTGAAATGGAAATCAAAATAGTTTTAAACTTACACCAAATCCTAGCCATAGGTAAACGGTAATCATTCATGTTATGATAGTCGGATAGTGTGTATTTCTAAGGCACTTCTAGACTACAAAAATGTTTCTTTGTTTTTATTAATTTAGTGATTAATATATTATAAATCATAAATATTTTTATAGAAAGAAATTATTGATTTATGAATATAAAACTTAACCATATATATATTTGTTGGTTTAGATTTATATTAATAAGATAAGCAAAAAAAACACTTATCTGAAAAAGATTAAGTGTTATTATGTTTCTTTATACAAAATCTAATATAGTAACTCATTTTATTCATTGATTATGAAACAAACTTTTTTTATTAATAAAAAAAATTTAAAAATCCTTTTTAAATTTTATGTTAGATTAAGGTAAAATTTATATCAAAATGTAGATAAAAATGAGACAGTCGTAAATATTTTATATCAATTATTATACATTACTAGCTATAACAGAAAAACTATAAACATATGCAATTGAATACATTTATTAAATATAAATACATAATTTAGGGGATATGATATTTGCTTATAATAACACCTATCTTTAGTGCTTCTACACTTACAAACAACTCAAATGAGGGATATGTTACTCATTTCATCGTTTACTCAATTATTATTTGTGAGTAGAAGCATCTATATCTTTATCCTATGAAATATGCAAACACCCCATGTATATTTTTTCATACAGTCTCTCATAATTAAATTCAAATCACATTAAGTCAAAATTGTAATTGCAATTGAAACCAATATAATGGAATCCAATAATGTGACAAGTTAGTACTTTTCTAAAGATATCGAAAATTGAAATCAACGTAAAAGATCAAAATGAAATGTTTTAATTTTGTATCAAAGTCAAAATTAAGAGTAATTATGGATTCATATTGAGTGAATTAGAGATAATTAATAAAAGGAGAATTGAAATTTTTATATTTTAATTAAGAGGAAATATATAATTCAAATATTATGAAAATTAAACTTTTTTTTAAGTAAGTTCAACTCAAAACTAATTAATAATCGGTTTAAAGTCTTTAAAATCTAATTAAGGAACATTTTTTCCGAATTTTTTTTATTGAAGTGTCTTTGTTAGTCTATCTATAAAAAGTAATTATAATAATAGAACAATATTAATTTTTGTATTTATTAAGCTTAAAAAGAATTTTAAATAACTAAAATGTAATATTTTATAAAGTTTTTAAAGTTAAAATGAATATAGATATACATATACAAAATCGAGCAAAGTTAAGTATCAAACACAATGACTCATTTCTCTTGTCTTTGTAAGACAACCCGCGTCCAACCCCTGGCAGAGACATGGGCTAGTATGGGTTAGACTAAGCGCATCGGACAAACGGGTTGGAGAGGGTTGAGGGAATTCTTGCTGGAACACCATAATCAACCTTAACGCTGTGTTCCCGAGTTAAAATCAGGAGAGAAAAGAAAAGATTTAGGAAGGAAAATGAACTTCAGCTGTGTTCCCAAGTTTTTTAGGGGAGAAAAGAAAAGATTTTGGAAGGAAAATTCTCTCTTATTTTCTTTCCAGATTTTCCTCCCAACGTAGGGAAGATTTTGGAAGGAAACAAAATAACACTTAAAATTCCACTCTTTCTCTAATTTTTTTTCGAACTCAGGAATACGCAATGACAAAAATATTTCTCTTCCTCTTCTTTTCTCTTCTCTCCTTAATTTTCTTTCCTTTCATTTTCTTTCCACATGTAACTGTGAAACACAGCGTAAGGGTTGGAGAGGGTAGGAGAGAGAACGGTTTGGGAGACTCGTGCAATACACACACACACTTTTTTTCTTTCTTTTTTTTCTTTTCTTTCTCTCTCTATCTCTCTCTTCTTCTCTCTCAAATTTTATTAATTTTTATAATAAAATATTAGGATGGTAGTATGGGTTGGATGTGGGGGTTTGAGGGTTAGAGGTGGTGGTAATGTGGAATCTGATATGACAATGGATTTGGAATGATAAAAGAGGGTTGGATGTACATGGTCTTAGGCGGAAACACCGTCGCACTCTCTCCTCAACTCACGGGTTTCGGCTTGAAGCCTTTGTTGGTTCACCGACCCATGTTTTCTCTCCTCTCTTTCTTCTCTTTTTCTTCATTAAAATCTCTCCGCCTTCTCTACCAACGTAATAATTTTTTTAAGTAAGAGGGATGAAAAGTTTGTGGTTAAAAAATGGATGGAATAAAAAGATAATGTACGTTCGCTTGATAAATCACTATATAAAAATACATTATTTACGTTGGAAAGAGAAAATGTAACACCTCTCTTTTTAACATCTCTGCTTTTTGTTAAAAAGTATAGAAAAATTCTACCTGCAACTCCCAATAGAAGTTTGCATTGTGTAAGTGCAAAATTCAAGAAAAAACTCCCAGGAAAAGTTGTAAAACAAGAAGCAAGAAACAATGATGGCTAATGATTCTTTCAAAGCAAAATGGAGGTGGGTCCTAATCTTTCTCTCTCTCTCTACTCTATCTCAACTCATACAAGATATGAGCAAAATGTGATGTCTGTTTTCTATATCAGTGACATAAGAATGGAAGGAGATGAAGGTTTCAGGACAGTAGATTGTTTAAGAGGCAGATTGCTTGCTGAAAGAGCAGCTTCCAAGGCTGCCAATGATGAATCTGAACAAATTAGCAAGAAGGTTCTGTTTTTCACTCTGACTGTGCGTGTATAAGACCCATATTCTATGTTCTCACGCTAAAGGTGTTTGCTTGCTTCTCTTTACATTATTGTTTGATCTTGATTTTTGGGTTTTATGAATCTTGAAAATTGCAGGTGATTGAGCTAGAGAAACAGTTGAAAATGGAGATTAAATCAAGAAACAAAGCTGAAAAAAGGCTGAAATACTTGATGAAAAAGCTTGATTCTTTGAACATATCGTATGTTTCAGCAGATGAATCTTCAAGTTTATCTGAAAAGAGCGAGATTTCATCTGTTTCATCATCTTCTAAATCTCAACATCAGATGGAGTTGCAGAAATCCCAATTTTCCAAATGTGTCACGGACGCTGATACAGCTGGTGAAAGACATAATTGCCCTTCACACGATGATAATTTGGGGTCTTTGGATGAGGCTACTTGTGAGAACTCCAATGAGAATGTGATTCAATCTAGTAAAAAACATGGTGATGAAGATGATGTAGAGGAAGAACATAACAGTTGGTATGTTTCTTGAATTTACAATTTGATTGACAAGATAGTTAGATTGAGATAATGTGTTAACACATTTGTTTTGATATTAATTATTTAGATTCCATGCTATGATTAAAATGTATTTTGAATACTTTTCAGATGGATTTCAAATAATATGTTGCTCACTTTAATTAATTGTTTTTTTATACATTTCTACTAAACTTAGATCTAAATTGCTAGAAGACAAATCATCCGTGCCATGCATCATTTGTTTTTGCATAGTAACTTAATTTTGTTGCCAATTAATAATTTTATTTATAAAAATAGAAGAAAGAGAAACAATTGTAATCAAGCTTGTTATATGGTACAAAAACAAGTAAACATAAATCAATATATTCATGTCCTCAGTAAAGTTTTTGTTTTTAAATTCTAGACTCTGTCTATAAAAAATTAAAGAATGTCAAAATCAATTGAAATAAATATATATATTCAATCATATTTCACCAATAAAAATATCATTTAAACTTTATGTTCAACTGGTTATATCATTACTTTTACATTTTGACAATACTTCTTTTAGCATTTAGAAAAATTGGGAACTACTATATATAACAATAATGGACTAGAAGCATCCTGCATAGTAACAGGTAGAAGTTTGCTTAAAATTTGAACTTTGAAATTTCATATATAAATTAAAACCATTTGAACTTCTGTAAAAGCTCCTTTTTATTTATGATCCAAATAAAAATTTTGAAATATATTTAAGCAAATTTCCTAATGAAAAATGAAGAAGGATTTGAAAACTTTAGGATTAACTTCATTTGTTTGTTACTTTATGCCTCATATATTTAGATGTTTGTTTCCAATAATTTATTCATATATATTCTCATTTCAATCTTCTGTCATCTAGGTCAAAATCTTCTGTTACAAAGAAGGACGATGATAATGTAGAAGACAGTATTCAAGACACACATTGTAATGTTGATAACTCAATGGCAATGGTTACGGTTGAAGAGCAAGTAATTGCAACACCAAAGAATGAAGAAAATCTTGATGATACCTTTGACAAGTCCATGGCATTAGTTGTGGTTGATTATATGGTACCAAAACAAGAAAAACAAGATGTGCCGATTTCTAAAGGCAATGTCAAAGATGTACTTGATGCTTTAAGGTACGCTCGAGAAAGCCTTGAGACCTCAATGGAGATGAGAAGACATGTGAAATCAAACGTTCATGATGCGAGACTTGATAGCATCTCGTGTTAGATATAACTATTACACGCAACTCTAATAGAAGGAAACCTTTGTTGTTATTTAATAAAAGTTTGCCTTTCACAAAAAAAAAAGGAAGGAAAAGCTTAGATATAAATGGGAAATGTGAGAGTTATAGATTTGTTAAACTTATCACCTTAATTACTCATCATTAATGTTGTATATATATATATATATATATTATTTAAGAACTACATTCATTAATTAAAAGACAGTAGTCTTGCCTCTGACTAGCTATACTTAAATGAGCAAAACACAACACAAGAGAAGCATGAGTTGTGGTACCCTCTTTTCCCTTACATGGTTGCCTTTGTATACCACCAATTAGTAATTGGTTCTGCAGATAACACCTGTACCATGCATGTCGGTTTCTTTGTTTGTTATAAATACATACATACATGCATACAACCTCTCTTTTAACATTAATATTACTCTTCAATTCCTATAACATCATCTACATACTATACGTACGCCCCGTGCATGGTCACACCATACAACTCATCACACTTTAATATTTTATATATATAATGGCCACACCATTAAACTAAATTCTTAGAGTTCACCAACCATCAAGTTAATTATAATAAACAAACAAAAAAAGAAAAAAAAATTTAGTTATCACCGCCCTCACCCTTCAACTACGGTGTAATAGAGTGGTCATTTCTTTCTTTACTTTATTATTTATTTAATATAAGATTAGTTTTTATATTTACTTATAACTTAAGCATAAAGCTAAACCACTTCTCAATCACACTCACACAACTTTTTTTTAAAACAATTCGATCTATTACCCAAATAAATACAATAAACTTGAAATTCAGCTAGCTTGAGCATTCTCACAGTGGTTAGATAACATCGATGATCACTCACGCATGAAAGTGGGATCTCGCCGTGATACAAAATTCAGGTCGCGACTCCGACCACTTTCAGATGACATTCATAAAATTCATAAAACAAACCTGCCGGGTTTTAGGTTATTGTAAAATTTAGCACTTCAATTCTTTTCATGGTCCCAGTTTTTTTTTTCCTTCTTTTGTCGGTTATTGAAGTACATATATTGTCATGTTTGTTTCTTTCCCACCTCTATCTCACATGCCTTCGTGAAGTGGACTCCCCCCATTTTACCTACTTTTCGGGTCACCGTTCATTAAATTTACTGCATGATATAATTAATGTAATAAAATAAATCTATAAGACTTATAATTACATATATACAAAAACCATTAATTGCCTTGTCACATATTAGAAAAAGTTCATTTAATTAAGATCATTTTTATTATAAAAACCGCGAAAACCAATTTAAGTCGTCTAATTGTCTCCTTCAATGTCATCGCCCACAATATATATATATATATATATATATATATATATATATATATATATATATATATATATATATACATATGTAAATATAGTATATATATAATATGAAAATTCATTACAAAAACCGTGAGAACCAATATAAGCCGTCAAATTCTCACTCGTTCAATGTCATCACTCACCCATGAATTCATCACATGCACATTGCCACACTTGATCCCCCGGCTCTACATCCTTGAATTCCACTTATTAAATCAACAACTAATATTGGTTATCGTGGTACTCACACTAAAATCAGTTTTCAAATGAACATTTCCCTATATATAGGAAAAGTTCATTTGAGAACCATTCTTAGTGCGAGAAACCAATCTTGACCGTCCAATTCCCCTCTTTCAATTTGATTGCCGACCCATGAATTCATCGCATGCACCTTGCTACACTCAATCCCCCACGCTCTCCATCCATGAATTATACTTACTAAATGAATGACTAAGATTGGTTCTCGCACTAAGAATGGTTCTCAAATGAACCCTCCCATATATATATATATATATATATATATATATATATATATATATATATATATATATATAGGCAAAAGTTCAAACGAGAACTGTTTTTCGTACGAGAACCGCGAGAACCAATCTGAGCCGTCCAATTCCCCCTCCTTCAATGTCATTGTCCACCCATGAATTCGTCACATGCACCCTACCACACTTGATCCCCTCACGCTCCACATCCATGAATTCCACTTTATCAAATCAACGGCTAAGATTGGTTCTCGTAGTTCTCGTACGAAAAACAGTTCTCGTTTGAACCTTCCTATATATATATATATATATATATATATATATATATATATAGGGGAGGGTTCATGCGAGAACCGTTGTTAGTGCGAGAACCGCGAGAACCAATCTCAGTCGTTCCTTGGATATGGGAAGTATCATGGATGGCGAGCGTGGAGGGATAGGGTGTGGCAGGGTGCATGTGAGGAATTCATGGGTGGGCAATGACATTGAAGGAGGGGGAATTGGACGGCTTAGATTGGTTCTCGCGGTTCTCGCGCTAACAACGGTTCTCGCATGAACTTTTATCTATATATATATATATATATATATATATATGTTCAAACGAGAACTGTCTTTTTTACAGAATTACGCAAACTGTTTGTAGCATCATTTATGACTCTTAATAAGGATGTATTGGTCATTTCTATATTTTTCATTACCGTGAATTTTGTATGGATGGACCGTCATTAATGCGCGAGACTTGATTTGCCCAAAATACTCCTTATTAATGCGTCATTAATGAGTCAATCACTAGTCGTCAAAATTATTACTCATGGTTTATTTTAATCAAGTGTCAAAATTGGTTTTTGTACGAAAAATAAATCTAATTTGAACACTCGAGGTCATGTCAAAATTATATAGTATGGAAAGAGTATTTCAGATCGGTGTTATGCCTCAAGTTCATGGATCTATTTAATGATGTTCGGTTTGTTTAGTATTTGTTGTTGTTTGTTTACAGATGTTACTGATATTTGTTAAGGTTTTTGGTTTAAATGTGTAAAGAGAATAAAGGTTTTATTTTTTAATTTTAAACTTTTGTTTTATAATTATCCAATAATGATTAATAGTGATAAGAAATATTCATGATCTGTTTAGTTTTGGTTTTTATGGTTTATTAACTAATGAACATAAGAGTATGGAGATAAAGAACGATTTTTTGTTATGGCTTGTTAACTAATGAACAATAGAAAATTGGAGATGACGAACTTTCTTATGGGTTGTTAACTAATGAAAACGAAAAAATGAAGATAAAGAACGATTGTTCATTTAGTAATCAACACATAAATAAAGGTTTTTTTTTTGTGTATACTACGTTGTTTAATAATATAAAACTGCTCATGACATTGGGAAATAAATGATAAAGATAAAAAAACGTAAAGACTAAAAAGAGAGAAAAAACATTTAGTAATGAAACAATATATACCAAAAGTTTATTAGTGAAAAGTGTAATGAACATAATATTTGATAAATAAAAAACTTGTAATTTTTGGCTGTGAAAATTATTAATAACTAGTAAATTATTTAAATTTATTTTGTTTAGAAATTATTCCAGAGAGAAAATTAAGAGAAAAATAGATTGAAAAGAGAAAATATTTTTAACTATTATACTCTTTTAAGTTATATAAAACTAGGGAAAATCTCGGCTGTGCAATGCACATCCCTATTCTCTTGTTAACATCACGTAATTTAGGTGATGTTACACTCATAAACCACTTTAATAAAGAGCAATTTAGTCATTTCAGTATATACTTATTTAAATTGTTTGTGAGTGTAACATCACCTAAGTTAGGTGATATTCATTACGGATCATTTTTCCAAAAATTTATAGCTTTCTTTGCTAAAGATATAAGGTTCTATCGTTGGCTTTTATAGCATTCTCTAAACTTGGAATGTCTTATATCAATAGAAATTCATGCTAAACACTTAAGCATATATAAAGGTAGATGTGTATAAAAGAATTTTCTTAGGCCTCAATAAGATGTTTCTTGATCGTAGAGTTCTATTGCTAAAACTTATATCAAAACTCTTGATTGCAACCTCTAAATTGAGGATAAATAAATGAACTCCTAGCCTATTCACAAGTTACTCTATATCAATATCTTTGTTGTATAGAGAAGACGATTTTCTTTTTTCCAATACTTAGATACACTAAAGAGCAATGTAATATACTATCAAGAGAGCTCTTGAGAACTGGATTGTCCAAAAACAGCTCCGCAAGCAAGCAGATAAGGAAGATAACTACATCAACTACGGAACATAAACATCCAAGATACATCCAAAATTCCAACAAAATTCTTCTTTTCGATTCCCCTAGCTGATTCTCTCCCCTTGCCAACAAGACCGTAATGTAACTTACCAAGAGGGAAGAGTCTAGACGGTAAGAGCCGCGATGTTAGAACTACCAAACCGTAATTAGCGAGTAATTGGGTTGAGATAAGTCACAACAATATGTCACCTTTGTGATGCATAAAAGAGCAAGACTACCTCATTTTCTGAGTTGTAACTTGTAAATAATATATTGACGCAGCAACACACCTAAAGTCTTGTGGTAGAACATAAACAAATTCAAATTAATAGTTGGTTTGAGAAGTGGTATGTGATCATAAGGGAGGACACCTTTTCTGTTCGCTAACACGAAATACATACATGATGTTTCATGCTACATAAAATCTTCATAAATTTTCTACCTCAATAACTCTCTGCCTCGTCATCTTCCTTGCTCCGGCTTTCACTCTCGTTCGTTTGTAATCTTGTTCTAAAACCACCCGATTGACTGACTTACCCTCTGATTAATTGTTGTTCTATATCGATAGGGATTCTCCGATCATTGGTAATCTTTCTACTACTCTGTTCTATCTCTTTCTTTTGCTGAGTAAGTCGATTTGCTTCAATTGTTTTAGATCCAATTCAAGTTCTTGAAACTCCCCTTTGAGTTGAATACATTAATATTCGTAGTTACCCTTATAGGTCCAATATTCAGTGGATATTGTTTACATTTTGATTGATTAATTTTGGTTTCACGTGGACCTGATTCAATCTTTGTTGGGGAATATGGTGATTGATTGTGTCTGACGGTTGTATCATTCTTGGGTTTGACGATGAGTTGAAGCAACAAAAACTGTTGTGGGTTATCAAAGTATTTATAGTACGATATGATAATGTCAATAGAGGCCCCCATTGTTCTGGGATTTTTGGGGGTCTTGGAAAGATTCTGTTATTGTAATTCCAAAGTTCTAACTTTTGAAAAAGATATTGCTATAAATGCACTTATAATTTCTTGTTTTGTAACTATTAAATCTAAAATGGACACTTATATAATATGTTATATTGTACAGAATTGAACATACTTAATGGCTCAATATAACTCAATTGTTGGATCAACATCAAGAATTTTCTGTAATTCTTTTGATTAATTTGGGTTCAATCCCACAATAAATATTCACAATCTGAAATATATATCCTTGTTCCACTAACCGCCACTAAATGTATTATTATATATATATGTGCAGCAGCTCATAGGTACTTCATTCTTTTGTTTTCTTTCTTTAATTCCCCACTTTGTTGCAGGTTGCGTAACATGCACACAAACATTAATAGTTTTTCATAACCACAGGAAGGAATAAAATATCAGAGAGACCTCTTTAAATTTTTTTCTTCCCTTCGAATTTCAGAACCTTGAATTTCCCCACTTTTTCTCGATGAAGAGAGCAGGAAAGAAAACAAGATGAGGAATTAGGGTTTGAGTACCTGTTTTCGTAGTGACGTTGGAGCATGGAAGAAAGAAAGTATATAAGCAGGAAAGAGGAGACATGGCTGTTCATCAGGCGCAGTAGGAGGTGGAAGCCATCTAAGGTGTGTCGTGACACGCAGACAGGCAGGTAGGTGATGGAGGAAACGCGAAGGAGGGAGACAACCGTGAAACCACCGGGTAAATGAAGCAGGTGCGACCGTGCGACCAATGATCTCTTAGCTTAGTGGTTAAGAGTGGGGGGAGGCAAAGCCTTCTAGGAGGTACAGGGTTCAAACTTTGAGTTTAATTCTAACTTGAAGTTTACTAACTTACTAACAACTAACTTTGCTGTTAAAAAAAAAAAAAATGAAGCAGGTGCTTGGGTGCTTCAGAGGACACAAACGTGTATAAAGGAGGTATAAGGGTGGAAGCAAGGTGGCCATCAGGAAGGGAACGTGCTCTTTTTGTATAATAGATAGATAAAGAATAAGATCTATCCAAGTCATTAGATCAAAAACAAGTCAGAAGTTACGATTATTTTTCACACTTTTCATATGAACCCTCTCATAGAATATGGTCCCTAATCACATGAAAATCCAATCTTATTCACCTTATTATTTTTTTGTTCAAATACTCAAAAACAGCACTGGAAAATGATCATTGTTCATTACCAAAGGGCTCCGGTGCATGAAGAAAATGGACCAACCACTTTTCGGTCTGGTTTTTCCAGACAGGGTTTGCCCGAGCCGTCCAATAAAGTGGCCCTTGGTCTCGATTTTTGCATTTCAGTTGTCTGGTCCGGTTTAGGCGTTCAGTCTAGATTGAGCCTGACGCACAAGACGACGACAAAGTTTTTGGAAAGGACTTTGAAGGCATTGCAGACGCTCTAGCTAAAGAAGTGATAAGCCATATTAGAAGCATTTGTGCCAAGTTTGCCATATTCAGAAATCAATCAATCTTATACCAATCATCATACAATGAAGTTTATATAATATGACTATCTAAATGCAGAATAATAG
Organism: Pulicaria dysenterica; assembly: GCA_947179395.2. Lineage (NCBI taxonomy): Eukaryota > Viridiplantae > Streptophyta > Magnoliopsida > Asterales > Asteraceae > Pulicaria > Pulicaria dysenterica. Next base: position 62,547,666 of record OX359295.1, read on the forward strand.
ACAGCTGCGGATAAGAAACCGATGTGAAACAGAGAACTTCAGTTATAGGGCTTATGAGTCTTTTATGATTGAGCTTTGACAAGCCAAAAAACGTATCAAACTATTATGCTTATTTAAGCCCGTAAGCTTAAGTGAGGTATCAGCAGCCTCAGACATCAGATAATGCAAAAGCAAAAGAATATAAACCATGAATTACATAACCAAGTAACCAACCCCTTTCCATTCCAATATAAATTTAAGGTCTTACACAATTAGGTTTTAATAGAGTATCTAACCATTGTCCTTCAACATCATGGCCCCTTCCTCCTACTGACTGCAATTCACTCTAAAAACAAGCCACCCCTACAAAATTAATAGTAATCTCCTGCCTCTGTGTCACCAATCTTGACCAAACTAAAAACAACAAAAGGCTTGAACATAACCCAACCCTCTTCCCATCAAATCTTTCAACCAACTACTTCTTAAAGATCAGTTTGTTCTACTTCACAAGAAAATATCAAAATTAAAGCAAGTTTTGACAAGAAAATTAGCAAACTATTTTCTGTTTGTAGTAAATTTCCCCATCCTAACATCAGATGACCATGATTCTTGGTGTAAACAAGATGCAACCCTCATATGAATTACAATTACCTGGATATATTTCAAAACTAAGATACGATGATTATTATCATTATCTAAATATATTGCAGCCATTTCACCTAAAATCATGGACAATGGTGATGTTAGACTGGTGGTTTTTTTTTTTTACTTACTTGACTCCAAGTCTCCAAGTGATTAGTGATATTTGAAATTAAAGTGAAACTAAACCTAGAGAAGAGTGAACATGGCATCAAATGGAAACTAAAAACTAAAAAACAAAAACACGAACTAAGCACTGGTTATAGGATGTTCTCTTACAATCTAAACCATCGACTATTTAATGACCTTTACTTTTTATATCCTTTTTAGTTTTGTTAAAATTTGGGTGACACTGAGGAGATTGCTATTAATTAAGTCATGCACACCAGCTTTACACCAGTTATCACTGCACCTGGTACAAGAGGAAGAGCCATAACTGCAAATACAGACAAAATTGCATGTTAGGAGGATAGTTTTTTCGGGTATCTTTAATACAGTTGTTCAGAGTTTTTTTTTTTTTTTTTTTGAAAGGCAATAAAAATAATCAATGATCAACCTTCCAAATATGAGGGCTACTAACTAAAAATTACAGAAAAAAGGGAAGTGAAAACACAGGGTCTTACTGAGAAAGACAAAAATACAGGCCTCAAGCCTCTCCCCCTGCCTTGCCAGCAATGGGCGCCTTCTGTTTAGATAAGTGAAAATCAATAGCTGATGAAATTAACAAACAGTTTACCAAAGCACAAGTTCAAAAAAACCTACTGGCTCAATTTTTCCAGTGCCATTCACCGGTGTTCCTGAAAACCTGTCGAACAATAATTATTTGAGGTTTTCCTTTTAAAATAAAATACGACTGAAGTGTGATATAGTGATAATGTGATATACATACCTGAGTGCCCTTGCTTTCTTTTTCTCTTCTTCTTTAGGATCAGCTGTAGAAGCTGAACCAAACCTGGAAAGTCTAGCCTTCTTTTTCTCTTCTTCCTCAGTCGGTGTTGATTGTGTGATACCAAATCTGAACATCACAACATGTTAATGAATGAAATTATAGTGATAATTATAAAGCAATATAAATAGCCTTTTAGACTTCTGATAAATTATAATTTGATGATGGATTGTACACTATAAACAACCTCTCTGCTCTAGCCTTCCTTTTCAGCTCCTCAGCTTTCTTTGTGACACCTGATCCTTGTGACCCAGGCAGCGTACCAAACCTGAAGTACAACAGGTCCTGACTTTATAAGTTAAGATGTAACTTCAGCAGATTTTACAATGATAATAAGGCCATGACCTTTCGAAATGCTACCAACCCCAAAATAGTACAAACAAAGAAAAGAGATAGAACTACAACTATAGATCTATTTGTCGCACCATAATACCAACAACACTGGCTATGCATTCCGTTAATATAATACTAAAGATCTATTTGTTCCACAACAAACAAAACCGAGTATGGTCTTGAAAGAAATGCAAGCGGATAGCAACCACCGATTGTAGTAATACAAGGATACCAATGTGAATATATTACAATTTAGAATTTGTAGCGCTGTTTATATCTTATCAAACATAACATAATAAAAAGAATATTGATAATCCTTTTTTACTAGTACACCAATGGTTTTCTCACATGGACCACTTCTAATTTGATATAACAGGAACGAACAAATATGGCAATTATCAAATAAGGAGTTACATAATTTTCTGGTTATATTGGATTATGATACTATAACATCACATTAACAAATAGATTACAATGTATTCTAATTACATATAGGCACACCTCATTTTTTGCTATGCCACCAAAAGCTTATATTGTACATTACTATGCAGATGATCCTGAATGAAATAGATGAGACCAGTGAATCTCTTTGTATTTTCTGAACTTGTATCTGGTCTCTGTCAGTAGTACACGCCTTACCTTGGTCAATCAAGGAGCACCACTTAACACATGTTTTAGGCACATTCAACATGTAGAAGGGTGGCATAAATGCAAGAATATTATCATATTATGTCAAAAAGCGCCAACTTATTAAAGCACATTCAAGGCAACAAAAGCTAGTAAAAACTAATAGTGCACTTCAACATTATAAAGATTCAAGCATTCAATCCACCAAATAGCCAAAGATTACAATAAAAAATGTTTCAGCACAAATAAATATTTCAGCTCCAGTTAACGGATTTGACTTCCTTCTACAGAGTAAAGACAAAGATCACATAGATAACTTCAAAATCAACTCCAAAAGGTAGATCTCGTAAGCGAGACATTAATAATTCTTAATATAAACCATAATACCATATATTCATATAATGGTCCAAAGTATCAAATGCTATCAATGAGAAGACAAAGTTAGGCAGCCAACTGAACACCCTATGCCATGTTTAAACACAGAACTGGTAATTAATAATATGCAATAAGCAGAGATTATAATAGAAGAAAAAAGAATTAAAGGAGATGGGAGGAAAGCTACTCATGGAAGCATCAGAAAACTACAATCAGAACATGTACATCTACATATCTTGCTATAAATCGAACAAATGATTATCAGGGATTTCTCCAAACACTTGTAAACCAACAAAATCTACGCAACAATAATATGTAAAAGTTCTAAAACCTACATAATCTGGAAAGGAAGTTAAAACATAGCCCTAATTCTATATAATAATAATCACCCAGCAGCTATACAGTCATATATGAACCCGAAACCCTAGATTCGCAAATAGAATTCTTCACAGAACATACACACGTATCGAAAAAAATAAGTGTTCGGTGAAGTATGATCACCTCTCCGCACGAGAATTCCGTTTTTCTTCTTCAGAAAGCTGCACGGGCATACCGAACCGCTCCGCACGGCGAATCTTTCTCTGTGTATCGGTAACCGAAGCGCCCTCTTCGTTGTTATTTTTATTACTATCATCCGCTTCAACCGTCGATGGATCTTTAGTAATCGACTTTGTATCTGCGGAATCACCGTCTTTCTTGTCGGTGGAGGAAGCTGGTAATTTCTCGCTGGAGACGCCTTTGGTTGTTGTGGCTGGAACCTGGTCTAGGGTATCCGCTGGTTGGTCATCGGTCTGAGGATTCGTCGGCGTATTCGTTGCCGCCGTCGCCATTGAGTTGAAAAGGTTTCGTTCTACGTGACAGAGGAATGACGGGATGCTCTACGTGCCCTAGACTGTGACTCTGTCAAGGTTTTAACGGACTGGAGGTCTGGCTCGGACGTATGTTATATAGTCGGCTAACCTTAGCTTAGTCAAAATATATCCCTTTGTATTCCTACCTACGCTAATTCTACGGGGTGTTTGTTTTAAGATTATTTAACATCTTATTTTTCGGACTTATTTATAGAGATAGTTTTTTTATTTATTTTCTGACTTTTAAGCATATTATGAGTTACAATAAATTAGAAAAAAAACTTGAAAATTAGCTCATAATAAGCTAAAACAAACAACCTCTACAATCACAAGACTTTGTTCATCCTTAAATTTAATCACCTATATAGAAAATATGTAAGGTTAAACTAATCACTTATGATAAATTACACACATATAAGTTAGGATATGAATACAATAAATATATTGTGATACACAAATTATATTCTAATTAAGACTACCAGCATCCATCACATCCTTCACACAGCCACATCAGCGCCACATCAGCATCCCACCATTTTCTCATCACATCACACAAACCCCTGCATCCATCACATCCTTTTTCTTTTTCTTTTTTTATCTTTTTTTAACATTATTTAATTTTTAAAACAATATAATTAAAACATAATAATTATAAAAAACACTAAATAATAATATAAATTCAAATATTAAAAATTAAAAAGTACATAGCTTATAAAATAAAAATAAAAAGTACATAATTTTCCTTTCGTTTGTTCACCGCATCCAACGCTTCCCCCGTGAGATGATCGTGCCGGCCATAGACAAAATCGAAATCTTTGCTTTCTTGTCTTTCTTTCATTAGACGGTTTTTCTCTCTTATCGACTCGGCTACGTTATTCATTGCTTTTATTTTTTGTTGCTCGGTTTTAATCACTTCTTCGTTCCCGGATGCGAACTTGTCAACGTAATCCTTGAATTCCGCCATCACGTCCATGATACCCGAGCCCGAGCCTCTTCCCGTGTTTTTTTCTTTGCTAGCACGTTTAGATTTGTCCCGCCCCGGTGGGCATATCGGCTCGTGAACTTGAACATCATCGTCATCCTCGTCGATGTCTTCTAAGTTAAGATATATGTTCACCCCGGCATTGGAAGACGCAGTGTGCGGGGTTGACGGGTCCGAAGACTTGCTCCTTTTAGATGGTCTCGGGGTTTCAACCATCATCTGGGGCACATTTGACCATTTAGAATGGTCTTTCAATTTCCTCCATGCCTCCTCGTGAGCAAACGCTTGATTTTTATTTTCTAGCCGATATTGTTTGTTGGCTTTCTTGAGGATGTCCACCTCACTCCATCCGGATTGGGGGGTGTTGGCGAAATTATTGTACAAGTCATTGAACAAAGTTATTTTTTTCCACATATCGTTCCACTTGCCCGTGAGTTGGTCTTTGGTGCGTTCAATGTAGTTCATTTTCTTTTCGTTGTAAAAATCACGCACCTTCCCCCAAAATTTTACTACAAATAATAATACATAAATATATTAAATAATAATATATATATTTAAATAATATATATATATATATATATATGTTTAAATAATATATATATATATATATATATATATACTTACTTGCTTTTTGGTTGTTGCCGGTTACACAATTCTCGGATATTGTAACCCATGCCGTAGCCAACAAAACCTCTTCCCCGGCACTCCACGGCACCGTCCTTCTTTTTCCTTTTTGCCCGGGATCGGGTTGTGTTTCGGGTACCACCTCCTCGCGTGGGGTGTCGGGAATAGCCTCCTCGTCCTCATCTTCCTCCATCTCAGACTCATCATCACCCAGATACGTTTGGTTTTGAAGGAGGGTTGTAAAACCACCTTGAGTCATGTTTTGAAAATCCGAAAAACCCATTTGGAATTGATTGAACAACTAGGGTTGTGGCCGGTAACTCCACCATGAAAACCACCGGGAATTGGAGTAGGTGAATACATCGAAAATTGTTGTATATTTTGGATGTAGCTCGATGGTGGAGATGACATCCCGAACATGTGATCCGGTGGGGTCGGTTGCGAGCTCGTGCATTTTCCCGTCTTTGAAACCCATCGTGGCGTTTTGAACGATTGTTTGCCCTTGTCCATTTGTGAAATATATTTTTGATGAGAGAAAAGATGAATGTAGAGAATATATGAGATGAGTAAAATTTTGTGTGAAAAAAAGGGTTGAATATAATGTGTATTTATAGGAGATAAATTGATTAAATAAAAAAAAATATTTGAAAACCACCCCAACGGCTACACCCCCCCCCCACAACGGTAACTCTCCCCTCCTCCTCTCTCACGCGAGCGACCCGGCTCACATCAGTGAACGTGAGCGGTGGCTCACGAACCCCAGCGATGGTGAGCTGGGCTCGTGAGCGGCCCTCACTCGGGCCCCACGCGATGGATGCGGGTAGTCTAAGTGAAACAATATTTTTTTAATATGGTGCATACTTACGCGCCGATCAATTGCTACAAAATGTGGAAGGAGTATTTCAAGTGGTGGGGATATTTGTTTCGGGTTTAGGGTTAACCGATTTTCGGTTAACTGCATCCTCGGTTAATCATCCATGACACCCCTAGTTTTGGTGACCATGATCTTCGAGCCGGTTAATCATCGATTCGAGAAGATGCGGTTAACCCTAAACCCGAAAATCGGTTAACCGAAGTTTCGGTTCATAACTTTCATGAACCTAAACCTGAAAAACCGGTTAACCAATAATCGGTTAACCGGTTTTTCGGTTCGGTTTGCCCGGTTAACCAAGTAACCATTTTTAACTACTAAACATATTTCTAAAAAAATATGTTTTAAATTTTGATATTCATATTTCAACTCGAACAAAGATTAAATGACAAAATATATAAAACATTACGAATTATGTTTGTGTATCAACTAATCATGACATAAGAAACTATTTTGAATAAAAATGTGGCCAACTTAAAGTGAAGCTAAGTAATAAATAGTAAATGATAAAGTTTATAAATTTGACTCAAACATAAATAAAACATATATATATTAATATTTATATTGAAATGTGAAATATATATATATTGACTTTGGGTACAATTTGAGTTGATATATATTGTATGTGAATATAAATTAATTTGTTAGTATTGATAAACGTAAAAAGTAAAATTTGAATTTTTTAAGTTTTCGGTCTTTCGGTTAACCATCCGTCTCTAAGATCATGAACTCTATCTAAACCGAATAATCACAAATTTTTTAGATTCAGTTAACCAAACCGAAAAATTAAAATATTCGATAATAATGATTTAAACTTCTAAGTTTATAATTTTTTTTAAAGGTAATGGAAATTTCATTACTTCATAACAATTACAGATTCCAAATACATTCAAAAGACTTATCCGCACCTATTATGCGAGTAGTAGAACTATGACCAAAAGAGAAGCTAGCATTTTTCTATTGACGTATTTAGTTCAAAGATAATATGAACAAAGAAATGAGCATGGAAGGCGGATGCATTTGGTTTTCCTAGGGATAGGGTGGGAGTTGAAGCTCTTTCCTTACAAATGAATTATCACAAGTGTCTTTACAGCAAAATACTAAAGATACTTGGTCATGGTTTCTTGGGGAAAACAACATGTATTCTGTGAAAGAAATGCGCAAGTTGATAGAATATGCGAAGACTATAGAGACGGTGCAACAAAGAGAGACTTTTTGGTCAAGTTTGGTCTCAAAGAAGGTACACATTTTTGCGTGGAGGGCTAATAAGGAACGACTACCGCTATTAACCAAACTAGAAGACAAGGGCATGGATATGCGGTCGGTATTGTGCCCGAGGTGCTTGGACGCGGTGGAATATATAAATCATGCGTTGGTCAACTGTTACAAAGTGATCAAAGTGTGGAAGGAATATTTCAAGTGGTGGGGATATTCCTTCCAGAAGCAAATGGGTTAGATGACATCTATGCATTGGCTCAAAGATCATGGTCAACAAAGCAACAAGAGGTATGGAATGTGGTGGTAAGATCATTGGCATACGGGATTTGGAAGAACAGAAACGAGGTTATACACAAAAACAAGAGAAGGGATATTGACGAAGTCCTTTTAGATACGCAACTACTATTGTTCCATTGGCTACGAGGAAGATGCAAGATAAGAAAAAATCTAATTTGGGCCGATTGGTTAAGGTTCCTAGAGGAAAGCGTCAAAGTAATTATGTAGAAATTATACTAGTATGAGTATGTTCGTGTAAAAGTACTTGAGACACTCGATCAACCATTTTAGGCCTATAGAGTGGTGGAAGCCTGGAAGGTGTGATTTTTTTTTTAAAGGCGGTGGAACGTGACTTATTTTGTATTAAAAGTGTGATATTACTAAAATGTTGCTTTTCAAAGAAAAAAATATATGAACAAAGAAATTGCAGCAATATTGTTACCCAAGCATCAACGAAGAAGGGTCATATTTCCTATTTTGCCTTTTTTATTGATTGGCTGAATTGCTGAAATTACTTCTTTAGGTTCTTTAAATAAGAATTGTTCTTTATTTATCCATGCTCTTTCTGTATATATATAAATATAAAACCGTTAATACAACTATACAAGCTGTAGATCAAACTCTAAAAAAAGAATTTTATAACAATCAGCAAAATTAAAACACGAGTAATTAAATCTTTTAAAATCTTGAAGAGCTACGTGATGCAACTGTGAAACTTGATCGGTATTCAGTAACATTTCCTGCACAGCGTAGCGTGACTCTAACGACCCAATTGTACAAAGCTATCCTAAACATATATATAGTATTTATATATCTGTACTGTACAGTCTGATGCATAAAGTGTGGCTCAAAATACAGCAATCTAGTAAAAAGATAACAGCCATATATCACATTGCCCAAAAGACTGGCTATATATAACATTAATCGATACTAGATGCGCACGTTACTAGCCTAATACAAATACACAAGTACATCTCATATAGAACCAAAAGTCCAAAACCTCAGATAAGCCACCCACTGTGACCAACCACAAAAACAAATGCTGTTTCATAAACGCGGCCATTCATGATCTGAGACTCTTGAGTAGTTCTTTGAAAACTATCGTAAACCTGTTTTCAAACTAAACATGAGTATAAGTTACACAAGGCTCATCACATGCACACTTGGGTAATGCATTGCAACTTTTATACTTCTACTTCACCTAACTTGCAAATTGGACAATTTCTTCTTTTACCTTTTATTTTATTTATTCCCATTTTATTTTAACATATATTAATTTGTACCCTCTTCTGTTTAAGTTACTTTTATGATTATCCTTTTTATCAGTTTATTTGCTTAGTATTTATTTATATCTATGTACTTGATTTTTTTATTTGTATTTATTTATTTTATCATTATTATTATTTATTTTCATCGCTTTCGTTGCCGGGGGTCTTTCTCGGGAAGCAATCTCTCTACTTACGGGTAGAGGTATGATTGTCTACATTTTACATCCCCATGCCCCGCTATAGCGGGATTGGGTATTGTTGTTGTTGTTGTTATCCCTAATAGGTCAAATAACAAAAATAAAAGTAATAGGGAAACAGGTCAGATGGAATGGGTCAAACATGTTGAAATTTGCCTAAGTTTATTTTCAATGTTTCTAGCTTCTCATATCAATTTTTTTTTTGAAAATAAGTTGTAATCACATAAGTAAATAAAAGTAACAGTGAATAAAAAATGCACAAAAAGATTTTAAGGGTCAACCCAACCCATACTGAAAACAACTTGTTTCAATTCGAGACTGTTTTGAGCACTGACCTGCCCATTCTGCAATCTCTGTGGTTCTAGGTTATACTAAATGAAACCCCAATCACTTGCGACAAGCTCACCTAGATGAATTTTATATTCTATTAACTTGGAAATATTGAAGCACTGTATCTAGAATACATATTTAGTTTAAGGAAGTGATACCTCGGCATGGTTGATAACTCAGACAGACGAGAAGAAATAGGCCATGCCCATAAAAGTTAAAATCTCCTTGTGTGATTTTTCTCAGATCCACTGCCACTGCCACTACCACCACCACCACCACCATTCTGTCTCTTGTCATTTTCTCGTTTTGATCTAGGAGGCGTAGAAGGTGACCAGCGAGCCGGGTTGGTTTCAGGGTCATATTTCTGTGAAGCAAGGTAGCTCAGGGCAGTAACCACATCGGCTATAACTGGACGCATGTTAGGCTGTTCCTGGACACACATGGCTGCAACCGCAAGAGCTTGATACAGGCCTCTGGCAGGATACTGGCCTTGCAGCCCTGGATCTGCTATCTGGCTGAACTTCCTTCGATCTTTGAACAAAGGTCTCGCCTAATATCATGTAATCAGACTACTATATCACTATAGTTAATGACGATAACTAAACTAGTCAAAGTACGACTTACCCATGCAACCAAATTCTGCTCCCCTCCAGTCTTAGAATTATCAATGGCTTTCCTGCCTGTTATGATCTCCAAAAGCACGACACCAAAACTATAAACATCAGATTTTAGGGTCAATTGCCCAGTCATGGCATACTCTGGAGCACAGTAACCATAGGTGCCCATGACCCTTGTAGAAACGTGCGTGTTATCCCCAACAGGCCCAAGTTTGGCTAACCCAAAATCAGATAGCTTTGGATGGTATGATTCACCAAGCAATATGTTGGAGCATTTTAAATCACGATATATTACAGGTGGACTGGCTTTGTCATGTAGATACTCCAGCCCTTTGGCAGCTCCAGCAGCAATCTTCATTCTGGTACTCCAATCCAGTCGTTTCTTACCAGGTGAGGGGTCTGCAAGGCAGAAAATTAATATGTAATTATGTATGTATTTTAATTAATTCTTAACTGAGTATTGATCTTTACGGTGCACAAAGTAAACGACAGGATAATATATGGGGTAAACATACATATATCTATGTATGCATGTGTGTGCCTGTATGTATGTAGGTATGTATGTACCATGAAGATGGTCATCCAGAGATCCCAGAGGCATGTACTCATAAACCAGTAATCTTTGATCTCCATCAGCACAATAACCAATCAAGTTAACAAGATTTGGATGGTGAAGTAAACCCAACATCAACACCTCTACTAGGAATTCCCGGTTTCCTTGCAGTCCATTGCGATCCAGTTGCTTTATGGCTACAACCTACACCAACACTCAAATATCAATATACAAATTCCAAAACCCAAGACAAATTGTGTTGCTCTTAGCAGAATCATTGTTTCTTTTTTTCACTTTTGACTCTCAGTTTTCTTTGAGTGTTTTCAGTACGATAAGACTTGGTTGTGATTCATGCATCACGAGAACAATATACAAAATCACAAAGGAATACATTTTGTGCAATTTGTATAAACTCTACATATCTAGACAACTTCTGTGAATCTACAAACATAAAACATTTTTTTCCTGAAACGACAACATAAGTAGTAACCACTCCATAAATCATGGAATATAAACTAGAATAGAAAACTAAAGTAAGAAATCAGTTAAACCTAAATCCTTATGATTTCTAATTGCTATACAATTTACAACAGCAGGATAAATCAACACCGTATTAAATCATTGATGTTCTGATTATTAATATTCTAACATTTTTTACACCAGTGAATTGCCTCATGATGACATCTCACGAATAGAAGTTTCATTAGCACAAATTTCGTGTGTTTAGCAAGGTGCTTCAATCCAATCATAACAAATTACATACCAAAAAAAAGATTTATACACAATTAATACCATGTAATCAGTATTTTCTATTAACTATATCCTAAGAAAAGAAAGAACTACCTCTGCCATTCTTTGCTATTCAAATACAAATGTGAATTCAATTAAGGATAAAATGCATCTTTTCGGGGATGAAGTGTCATGGAACTGTATACGTTAGCTTGACTGGATTTTTGCATTAAATAGCTAATGTGCAAAAAAAACTGAAAACTAACCTGATTGGAACTTTCAAGGCGCCCTTTGTATACTCTACCAAAACCACCCTCCCCAAGAAGACAATCACCCCTGAAATTTTTAGTTGCAGCTGCCAATTCACGAAAGGTGAATGTTTGGGCAGCAAGATGATCTGATCCGCCATCTTTGATACCTTCCTTGGTTTTGAACAACGGATTTGACCTAATACTCTCTACAACAAGTATATGTGAGTAACAAAGAACAAGAAACAATCAAACAAAAGACCACGTGTAATTACACAAAAGAATAATGAATCTGAACAATCCATCTTGGCACTGAATCAAAGCTATTCATTTCAACATAAAAGCACACCATTTATCAAATATGCACTATAAGCAAGTCAAAAGATGCAAAAGATAATAATAATAACAACATAAATTGAGGCCATCTGATTAATGGGAGTCAAGATCATGGCCTCAAACAACTCACAACTGAAGACATATTGACAAATATACAAAAAGTAGCTCGAGCTTCCAGATGCTTTCCTTCATAATTTGATCACTTCCACACGAAAAACAGAATGAAATTTCAAGTCGAAAGAAGGAAAAAATAACAACCTGGAACTCAATTACTTTCACGATGCACGCATCTAGAAAAAGGGCATATAATATTCGAAGTTACCTAGTTTTTGGAAACCTAATAACACAATTGACATACTGAAAGTCAAGGGCAGCAGTCAGAATCACTCGGTATAATCCTTACTATCAAATAAATAAAAGCAGAAATTTCAACAAGTTAGATCATAATGGGTATCGAAAAAACATCAGAATGAAGAATTAAAGAATGATATTACATGGAATTATTAGGAGGCGATTACAAAAGCAAAACAGGGCGAATCGAAATCAGACAGAATAGATATAGATTAAGACCTGATGATGAAGACTGAATGGCATCGAGTGAGTGATTCTTCTTCCTCTTCTTCTTTGATGTTCCAGAGCATGGAAACCACCCCATTCTCTCTCCTCCTCTCAGACAGTTGTAAACCAGAGAGCAGTCAACACCTCTTTAATTGAGAGAGAGAGAGAGAGAGAGAGAGGGAGAGAGAGAGAGAGAGATTTTATTGGTGAAGTCCGATGTGTTGGAAAAATGAAAGTCCACAAAACAAGACTTGCCTGTTTTTTCAAATTATGTCATAAAAGCGTTGTTAAATCGTGTTAATTCATCATTTTATTTTATTTTATTTTATAGGATTTTACGATAATCAATGTCGTGACAGTAGAATCGCTAGGTTGGAAGAAGACCGAAGCTTGTAAAATTCCTGTATTCATTTTTTAATTCTTCCGTATCTAATAACCATAATTGAACAATCAAATAAATAGAGAGATATTTGTAGGGTAGCAAATAAGGTTGTACTTGAAAAATACTCCTTAAACGAGTTAATTTTTCCGCTACAAGATAAATTTTTAGTTTAGATTGTATTTAATGTATACTATTTATGTTATTTTAAAAGTCTAAACAACATTTAAAAATAATAATTTAAAATATATAAGCTAATATTAATATAAATAATTATCAGGTCTAGATTATTTTTCTTATCACAAACAGATATATATTAGCTAATTCTGTATAAAATAAAATATATAAAGCTAGTACCGTGTTATAGGAAAGATAAAAAATATTGTTTATTAAAATTTTATTTCATATCACAAACAAATATTCCGTACATGCAAATATATCGCTTGATTGTTGAATTATTAGAACAATTTTTTGCTCGCAAAATAAATGAATAATGGCTTTATTTTCAAATTTTCTTTGTGTTAACTGTTAAATTACCCGCATCTAACCAGATGGTGGAGTAGTTAGTTGGAGAGGGATATGTGTGAACACCTTTAAAGTGAGAGTGTGGGGGATAGCTGGTAGGTACTTACGCTGAAAGATTTGTTTTTCCTTTCTTCCCATTGGACCGGCATATGTATATATATAGGAGAAGGTTTATGTGAGAATCACTATTATTGCGAGAACCTCAAAAACAAATCTTAGCCGTTCATTTGGTTAGTAGAAATCATGGATGGTGAGCGTGGGAGATAGAGTGTGCAAAGGTGCATGTGATAAATTCATAGGGGTGGTTGGAGGGTGATGGGTGTGGGGATTAGAGTGATAGGAATGAGATGAAGGGGGTGGAAGGAAAAAATGATGTGACGCTAATTTGATAATAAGAACTTGTAAAAAGTTGTGAGATGAATGCACATGATCTTACTCGTTTCACGGTGTGAATAGTTTTAATTTTTTTTCTTTGTTCTTTTGTGTTATTTGGTGATTAGAAATAGAACTGCATGATAATCATGCTACAAAAACATTCATGTCAACCAACAATGGATAAGCTTAAAGGTGTTATTAAAACCATAGTGAAAATCACGAGATGAAAGTTATTAGCAGCACGTAACTTAAACTTTTATTCATGATTCATGTATCCATACACAATGAATTTTTATAAGCTCTATCGTGTAGAATCATTTTCATCGTTTCATATATGTGGGGCGAGTTGTTACAATCAACCATGCTATAATTTTCTAAATATATCCCCTTAATTGTCTTTCTAATAAGAAGATTAAAATAAAGGGTTAAAGTTGATTAATAGCATGAAACTAGTCCCAATGTTCTAATATGGTACCTAAAGTATTTTTTTTTACCCATATGACCATTAAACTTGTTTAAAATCATGGATTTACCGGCTAAGCCGGTTGCAGGTTAAAAAATGGGCATAGTAACACGTTTTTAACAAGTTTAATGATCATATATGTAGAAAAAATACTTTAGATACCATATTGAAACATTAAAACAAGCTATTAAGCAACTTAAACCCTAAAATAAATGTTAGAATCAAGCGTAATGACGAGGAGAGAGCCAACTAGATCACTTTAAGCTCTGAAGGATTCCTTAGGAAAGATACATCATTTTTAGCACATGATGCCCTTAAAGACTGCAGAAGCATACGGTGAAAAGTATAACAAGCGAAGCATACGGTGACGATTTTGCTATTTTTTCTAGTAGTTTTAAGAGGATTTTAATTCAAGTTTACTTATTTTCTTTTTTAACAATCATCATACAATAAATTTAAATCTTCATGCCTTTGCAAACACAAATCTGTTCTAACATTTTCTTGACAAACTTTTTAAGATTAAATATGAATGAAACAAATAGCCAATGGAACAAAGGTGCTGATATATTAACGCACTTTGTGATAATTCAATCAACACGTCTTTTATCATCTGCCCAGAAACTACAAGAGAGGGGAAATAATTCACAATGAATCTTAAAAAACCAGACCCGTTTTCAGTTTTCTTCTTCAGCTTCCCGACACTAACTCGTACCTCGGTTATTCATCAGATATGAAGGTCAATTTAAACGCTGGTTTAGCAATCAGTTTGTTTTCTTGATTGGCATTTCATGGTTATGCTTACCTTCATATGTTGTTATGAAAACACTTGGATCATCTGATGCTCGTTCAACATGTTTTCGCACATTGCACTTGACACCAGTGCATTTGTAGTAACTTCTGCAGTTAAACACAAGATTTTGCTCATGTTAGAGATAATGTCCAAATATTAAGTACGACTATGGGTCAAATAAAGGCATTTTCTGAACATACACGTTATCTTATCTCTGTGTTGATCAAAATTGCAGTAATTTGATAATAAGTCTTTATATAATTCAGTAGCATGTTTTGACTATATACTCTTAATTTTAACCTGGGATAAGGATTTCCCTTAACAACTTTCTGACCATATTTTCTCCACCGATAACCATCTGATATTGCCTCTGGATCAGTGCCATCATGAACAACTTCAGGCTCTTGTAAGCCTTCACCATGTGTTTCTTTTAACTTACACAAACCTTTCCTGCAAAATAATCAAAATAAACAGCCTTAAACTTGAATACATAAACATTACTACATAACCTTTTACGTCAAAAACTAGCTCATTATTCATAACTGCCTACAGAAAAGATGATAGACCAGCAAGAAAAAACAAGAGAGCATTTGAACTTTTGGTGAAGTGAAGAGGCATCTCAAATGGCCAGTAGTTAAACATTAACTCAAACACAAATTCTAGTCAACTGAACACCAAGATGAACAAGACTATATTGCAGTTTCAGGTTTTCAACAAATTTATTTATTTATTTTGGTATGCGTTTTCAACCCATTTTTTTATTATTATTGTTATCATCATCATCATCATCATCATCATCATTATTATTTGCTTATTTATTTATTTAATAAACAGAATCCACCCATTTATTAATGACAAGGTCAATTTGACTTGCATTTATCTCAAAAAAGTCATAGATGATAAATTAGCTCAAAAGGGGAGCTAGCACATTGCGTCAACGGGCTAAAAGTTGCACGAGGTCTATTTTAACTCATAAAACCTCCTAAATCATATTATTTAAAGATTTAGTTGATGATTGGAATAACATTGTGCCTGTAATCATAACTAACACATTGATTATTTATAAAAGGTTTAAGGAAATGGACAAAAGAGTGCTAGCAAGTTAACCTCACCCAACTCGTCCCAATTTGGCGGATTGAACTATACTAGAAAAATGAACCATTTTCAACTAAACCTGTTTAACTCGTTACCCAGCCACCCTTTATGCTACCTCCTAAACAAGACCTTGGCAAATACTTTAAGTACGACTAATACACTATACCTTCTCTTACTTGTGGGTACATCATCTGCAGTCTCCGTTATAACCTTGTTTCCATCATGAACACGAGCAACATCCAAAAGACAATCAGGAGTTGAGATACTAGCATCAAATGCTTCACTTGAATCATCATTGTGAGATTCTTGGACTTTGACCAGATTTGTCGGTTGTGATGATGATTCAAGAACTTCGTTATGACGTCTAGGAATCCGGGGCTTTGAATGATTATGCTCCCCCTTGTACACAATCTCAGCAATCTCCGCATTTATTGATCTTTCAACCTTCTTTTTTACCAGGCAATTCGGGTGGGTACACTTGTAGTAACTTCTTGGATATTCACTTCCTTTTACTTGCTTTTGTCCATATTTCCTCCAATTATAACCATCATAAGGTCGGTCGCTGTGATTTGCATATAGCCGGGGCCTTTTATCATTTCCAGACTGCATTGGTGTCAATTTAGGGAGATTTATGTCTTTCAACATCTCTGATTGCGATGCAAGATTCCGAGCTAATGCTTGTTGATGACTGCCATTTAATGTTCCCTGCAACATTAAAAAGAGTGGTATTCTAAAAAAAATTGTCGTTTGCCTGTTGTTTCAATTTAACAGTCATTCCAGTGAAAAAAAACACTACAGCTTGCAAGAATTGTGAATTTGTGATCATCAACAAGAAGTGCAAGCACGATGATAAAAGTTTTGCATTTACATATTCCATGATTTATTAAAAAACCTTTAAATTTTATAAGGGAGAGGTTTTTTTCTTCCATCTTGAAGGAATGAGTATGTTTAATATTATCAACAGTTATTTCCTTCACAAATTATGCTAAACTGACACTATGTTATCAGAGCTTTAAGAGGCGCTCTACTGTAGCCATGAACGGAGACATGAAATCTCAATTCTCAAATCCATGAAATGTGTTGATTCAAGAATATAAATACTAACCATGTTAGCCAACAGACTGATGGTTGCTCTTGATACCGTCTTTGCCAAGGGTTTATATAGCAAAGGAGATCTGTGGTTTGATTTCAAGATCTTATCAGACAGATGGCAAGCTTCAGTTCCGGTTAACTCCACCTGAAACGAAAGGAACGTCAATAAGCACCCAAAAAACGTCAAAATTCTAACCACTTGGCCACCTGTCAGCATTTGTGGGTCCCATCTAGATTCTCCTTGCATTATATAAACAGGACTCATGATCACATCTTATTTCTCCACACCATTTTAGGGAAAAAGGGAAATTTGAATATGCACTGGTATCCAAAAATAGGAGATAGAAAAGAAAATAGAAGAAAAGAAATAACCTGAGAAGAAACCATCTCAACTGGTTGAGAGCTCGTGACAGGCTTAAACCTCACAGTCTTGGGTCTGATTGCAGTGATTGTGGGTTCTGATGAGGGTGATCCATCAGTGGAACCAGCAAAGAGCTCTGAGAAGGATCTGAAATTGGAAACTTTAGGCCTTGAAGCAACTGGTTTTGCTATAACTGTCCTTTCGGCCTCTTTGATATCCATCCTTTTTGAGCAAATCTGATCAAAGTCTCTCCATTTGATTAATTTAATAAGCATATTGAACTCTGACCATCTCGTTGTGTTGCCTTTAGCTCTTCTAATCCAGAGGTCATCTCATTACATTTCATCACTGTGTTTACTGTAATTCCCAAGAAAAGTGATTTGAAGAACCCACATGGTGTCATTATACTTGTAGACCAGAAATACCAGATTAATCTGTCTAGAAGTAAGATCAGGTTGAGGATTTTAATAGTTTTTTTCTTAACAGTGTTTCAGATAGACATTGTACAAGAAACCTCCTACATCTTGCCTAACGAGATAGAATAATTTTTTTGTTAACAACTATAGTTTCCAAAGACAATTAGTATATAGAAGATCATGAACTCATTGCGGGAGTTTAGCTGACTAGTTATACTTTATACAAGGAATGATGCACATCAATGACCGCATCATAAAATTAATCCATTTTCTCAATATAAACAAACATTACTTTCAGCTTTAGTGGCGGTAAAGCTTATATGGATGCTAGTAAATTACAAGCTACAACATTCAGAAGTTGATATCTTAAACCCTATTGTTCTATCCATCCAAAAACAAGTGCATAGTTATCAACAGTAACGCGCAATAAGAAAGATGAATTAGGGGTTTTTAATTGAGCATGAATAATCTAAAATCCGCACGAATTTCACATCGATAAGCTCTGCAATTGAAACGTAACATGAGCAAACACGAAATTATGAGTTAGGTACCTCCAGTTTGCCCTTTTTGAATTGAAAATCCGTCGTTTTGGAGAGATTCAGTAGGTAATTGGATTTTAAAATCTGGAACAAGATGTGAAGGTGTGTAAGTTCTTTAGGTTTGGAAATCGGAAGTGAAGTTGAGAGGAGACTAGTTGTTGGTTAGATTGTGTGCCAACTAACCGTCGTTTCAGCTAACTGTCTTCGTCTCTATTGTGCACAATATGAATGATCCTCGGCACGTCATTGTATAGCTGATGAAGCACGACGTACAAGTGCTCAAAGCTTTAGTTGCCCCAGACCAGGTTTTTCATTTGGCGCCTTTTCATTGTATATTTGTACTAAAACTAGTGCGTAGCTTCCCCGCGCTTTGTATAAGGGAGTAATTACTTTTTAATCGAGTTTGGTTAGATTATTCATCTGCTTAAGAAGATAAAAAAATATAAAAAAAAAGGATTTTAAACCACCTAGGCAAAAATGGTAAATTGAATTTAGATATGAGACTTAAAACAGTTCACTCGCTTGAATTTTTTAAGAGTAATTTAGCTTCGGCTTATCTTGAAACTATGTAAAACATTTAAACAATGAGAGCCTATTTCACTACTTTCTTTTGAACATCAAATACACACACTCCCACTAAATCTACTTCTAAATCTACTTCCTTCATCACAACGGGACTTTAACCCACAACCTCCTAAGAGGGACACCACTCCACAATACTATATACCGCTAGGCTACAAGCCTATTCACTACTAACAAATGTGACTTGAATTCTATAAAATGAGAAGTGCTCGTATAATAAAAGAACTATATTATCTTAACATATAAAAAATAAAACTCACACTCTAAGACCCTATTATATCTAATATCTAATGTTTTTATTTTGTCTGGAAACCTATATCAAAACTCAAAAGACTCAAAAACTTATTTGGATAAATGGATTATTGAAAACATAAGTTGACAATTAAAAAACTTATCTCGTATATTGTAATTATTTATGGCCATGTTTTAGATATAAAAAACTGATTCTATAAGACAAAAAAAATGAAAAGAAAAAACATAACTAATAAACTATATTATATTACTACACCTTAATAGCATGTGTCATATTTTTTTTTTTTTTTTAAAACGCCCGTAAAACCGAGTAATAAAAAAAGCTAAATCTTCATGAAGCAAGAGTCAAAGTTGCAACCTCTATGATGTTGAGAAAGGCTTTCACCACTCCATCTAAGTCATATTTGTGTAAAATGTGTAGTTTAAAATACTTATTCGTGAAGATTTTTTTCTTGCAAATTGTATGGTTATATAAGTCTTTGTGTAATTATATAAACTTTAGTCATTTGATTTTATACATACAACTATATGTTTTTATATTAAAATTTGATTTAAAAACTTATATTATAAAGTCATTCTAGTTTTACCCTTTTCGGTTTTTATAAATACATCTTTTTTAATAATCATTGACTTAAAGTTTACAATAAAAATTTCATAGTCGAAAGAGTTACAAATAATATAGAGAAGCCTTGTAAAAAAGTTAATTACAAAAAAAATTATTATCTTGTTACAAAAAAATAAAACAAATAAAATGATGCGAGCAGCAAGCTGAAGTATAAAGAGGGTAATAAAATATAAAATAATAGTATCTTGAAAATAATACTAAATAAATAATTTGGTTGATAATATACAACTATAGCAATGTAACAAAAAATAATAGTTTATATTAATAGTAAATTATAGAACAAAAAATAATAGTTTTTATAAATACATCTTTTTTAATAATCATTGACTTAAAGTTTACAATAAATATTTCATAGTCGAAATAATTACAAATAATATAGAGAAGCCTTGTAAAAAAGTTAATTACAAAAAAATTTATTATCTTGTTAAAAAAAAACAAATAAAATGATAAAAATTGTATGGTATGTTATGAATAATTATAGTATATAGATGTCATTATCCCCTAATATGATTAGAGATATGTATTACCTTATATAGGAGATTTGAATCTTGAATATACTTATCTATTGTACTCCTATAAATAGAGGATTATCTAATGAATAATACAACTTCTTCCTCTCTATTCTTTCCCTTGTTCTCTCTATATTCACAACACGTTATCAGCACGAAAGCTCTAGATCTAATAACACGAGATTGAGGAAGACGAC
Organism: Pulicaria dysenterica; assembly: GCA_947179395.2. NCBI lineage: Eukaryota > Viridiplantae > Streptophyta > Magnoliopsida > Asterales > Asteraceae > Pulicaria > Pulicaria dysenterica. The sequence goes on from OX359295.1 coordinate 62,568,423, forward strand.
TAGGATGGTGAAATACTTTGAATGTTGCCACCGCCTTTGTTTTTAGAGATTGAGCATGATCATCCGATCCCTCGTAAGTTTCTCTCTACGTTTTACGGAAGATATCGTAAGTTTCTCTCGATATATGTTTGTGTTTTATATCTGGTATGACGTACTCAATTAATATTAACAAACCAATCAAGATCATGTGAAAATTATACTGTGTTCCTATGAACATCAAGTAGATGTCATGTAGAACTCTTTCAAATGATAATTTATATGTACTGCGTATTTTGTATGTTGGTCCTGAGAATAATAAATTAAACATGAATTTTATATTTTCTAATTTTATATTTTCTAATGATTATTAAGTTTTTGAAGAGATTACCTTTCCATTGATGACTTTATTTTCCAATATCAAGGTATGGAATTCCGGACATATATGCAACTTTTCATATGATCTAAATAAGCAGTTATTAAATCAAGTTTGGTATGTAAACTTATGTCAAAATTTGTCTTACGTAAGTCAGTTACCATTGTTTTATTGTTTTCCGGTGGCGTTGCAATTATCTATGTTTATTTTGAATTTATTGTTATTTTATAGATAATGTCTATATATGTAACCGTAATTCTATTTATTTAGTGATCAAGATTAATTACATATAAAACTATTTATGGTTTCATAAATATGTATTATTAGCGGTATAGTGGATACGCAAATTATATATATTGAAATATAAAACAACTTGGTACGTATCTTAAATCCAATCGTTAGTTTTGTATATACCCAATCGTTACTCGTTAGTCTATATAGACTAGAACAATGTTAAATAATAAATAAAAAAAATTGTTATTTGCTGCCCTTCGTGTATTGGCTTAATTTGACATTTAACTAAAGGAAAAAAATAATGATTATGTGTTTAACTATTTATTCTTTTACTTGTGCATATCTATAATTGTTTCTTCATCTTTTATTGTTATCTGTTATATATTCCACATACATCTCTTATTTTTCACTTTCAATATATGTATATTTTTTATCATAATTTATACGGCTAGTTATTCCTAGTAGTATACTTGTTTAATTCTATTATTGTAACGATATTGTAAGCTTTTAATATCATCATGCATATTGTTAAATTATTTATATCGATTTTGTTAAGTTGCACATGGCATTATTACGTTACGAGTTTTGGGCATGTTTTACTTCGTCTTTGAAACATCTTAGCTCATTATTATTTAGTATTATAAAAGGATAAATGATGTTTGTTTATGCTAAGCTTTATCGATAAATCATTATAAAATATAATAACCCTTATATTGCTATTATATATTTTATCATGTCAAATTAATATTGGCATACTTGAATTTTGGTTTTATGTATTATTGAAAAAAAAAACTATTTGTTATGAGCGTTTGATTCCGAGATATATGTAGATGCTAATTTTTATATGATTTTATATTCTTACTTTTATAAAATCATGAAACATGTTCTCATTCAAGACACCGACATGAAAATATTGTTATAAACGGGTGTGAAAAATTAGAAACTTTATACGAACGTGTCAGTATGCCTGCATATATGTATGTTTTTAGTGGGTGAGTCATCAAGATATTATATTTGAATATATAAATGCAAGATTCTATGTTTTGTTATTATGATATGTATAATATATGGTTTGTCCTTATGACAATACTTATGTTTTTTCTTTATAAAGTTACTTACGTAAATTATATATTTTCAATGAGACATGTATCATGTGTCTAATACAAACAAATACAAAGTTGTTTATTTGAAAATTAGAAGAGGCCGCCGATATGTGCACCCGAAAGTGTGATATACTCTTAAAGCTCATTATAAATATATTTTTCTGGTTAGAAGGAAAAGCTCGATCATATTTATAATTACTTTTCGGTTGATATTATAGAGAGAATTATATGAATGAGAACTATGATAAGTACGGTTAGAATTGATGCTTGCTTTTGGTCGAGTAAATAATGGGCAAAACAACGAGCTTTTAATATAAAACTCGTCTTCTTTGCTCAATTACATTTCCAGAAGTGAATGTGATAACATGATAATATATATAAAGATGTTGGTGATTGACCTAATTGAGATAAGTATCTTGATACACATGTTAAAAGTTTGATTTGCCAACAGAAGTAGCAAGACAATTGACGGGCATACAAGTTTAAAAAGGGTGGAAAGTATAACGATGTCACATAAAATTTATGCTAGTAAAATGGGTGCGAAAAATCATTGGATGCATTTTAGAAAGCTAAACAAATAGTATATTATTATCTAAAAGCTCTTATTAAAAAAATTGATTGTTATATTCATATTATTCGTTTAGCTTATTGTAAATTTATATATGATGGTGACTCATGACTTAATCACGTATAATATTATTTACTGAACTATTGATGGTTATTATATGTGTTCTATAATTGTAAAAGGTTTGTATTGCAAAACAGTTTTCCCTACTTGGTAATGTTACTATATATAATAGTGCAAAATAAATCAAATGCTCCCGAAAAGCTTTAATAAATTGTCACGAGGAAAATTTTAAAAGTCATGACACATTAGGATCTTTTGCATCCTTTTACACAAAGATTAGTAAAATTGAATCGTATGTGGCCTTAAACTAGAAGTTTATTGCCCATGATTGTTTTGACTGATTGGCATGACCGGTTAGACCATCCCGAGTCAATAATGATGTGAAAGTTTAAAGAAGAACAATGAGTATCTTCAACTAGTGATTTTGTTTATCTTGTTTGCTCTTGTGGAAGTTGATTTATGACCTAGGGATGAAACCCCTTAGTTTTCTGGAAAAGATGAAATGAGACATGTGATGACATATATTCACATTATGAATCATTTAGAGTTTTAAACCGATGCATCGTCTAAATGATTATAAAATTCGAAACCTAAAATTTGTGAGACTAGTAACTCGAGTAATAATAAGGTGAAATCATTGCTCCAAAATATTATAAATCACTTATCACATGTTCAGTGATTATTGTAGTGTTGAACACTCTATGTCTTATGTTCACACGTATTTTGCTTTTGTTGAAACGCTTAGCAAGCGGATTCAGTTGATTGCAAAGCCAATAATCATAAAGAGCAAAGTTTCAATTTGGGGTCATATCATTTTACATATAGATAGTAAATCACATCAAGCAAATACGTTATGATGATTCCTCCCCATTATAATTGGTTTTTGGTTAGGAACCAAATATTTGTATATGAGTTTTGTTTTACTCCACCAAAATGTACAAAGATGGGACTTCAAAGGAATGTTAGGAATCTTGCATTGAGTATGAGTCCTTATCATACAAATTTAAAGACATCAATAGTATATTTGCAATGAGTTGTTTTTATTGTTAATTAAACATCCTAACATTCAGGGGAGAGGATAAGCAGCTAGAATTTAATTGATATGAAATGAATTATTGATCCTCACAATAAAAAATATGAAAAAGAAGTTCTTAAATAATTCATATATAATTTTATAAAGCCAGACATGTTTACCTACCTAAAGAGTGTGACTAGATCACATATTTAGCTGCTAATGCTCCTAGTAAGATATGTATCCCACGAGGATAGTTGGTAATAAGAGTCTATGGCACGCCTGAAGCGTGGTAGACAAATCGATTCCAAAAATATATATAGATATATCCCTTGTAAGAAAAAGGAGCAATAAATTAAGATGGTCAATCGAGGATATAAAGACCCCAAGTGAATCTCCTGAAGAGATACTAGACATGAAGATTCCAGAAGAACCTCAGGTACCTGAAAATAATGAGATCTCAACAAATATATCATGTCTAGGAAAGAATGGAATCGAAACAAATTCTACGTCGATAATACTTTTGTGTTTAATATATCGCTAAATATTATGATTGACAATGAGGATCTTGAAAGTATACAGATATAAATGATCGGTCAAAATAGAAAAACGCAAACAATTAATGAAAAATCAAAGTCCCTCAGGTGTCTTATGTTTGGGACATGAAGTGTATACACAAAGAGGTGTAATAAATTGGTCTTTGTCGGAAAGTGAAATGAGAAATAACGTTATGAGATATAAATGATAAATGGTGGCACAAAGTTTCGCAAAGACCCGAGATTGATATATTTTCGTGTGGTGGAGATAACTATATATTATATATATCATAGTCTGGTAATATGAAAAAATGCTTGATTTGCGTCAACTAGATATTATTAGAGCTCCATGGATTATGAGATGTCTCAAAAGGTATAAAATGTTTAATCTTATATTAATATTTGAGAATGCATGAAGCATATAAGAAAAGTTCTCGAGAATACTATTAAATTGAATTAAAGTTGTTATATGGGCCAAAACGAAATGGATGATTGCCTTAGTTATTATTTATTGAAGGAATGTTATATTTGCTCATGGATTTTTGTAAAGAGATCCGGATCCGAATATGATATAATTGCCACGTACATTGATGATTGTAATATAATTGGAATTCCTAGTGATATTCCTAAGGCAACTAGATACTTGAAAAACTATTTTAAATAAGTGATCTTAGAGAGACAAATTCTTGTTTTTACTTATAAATTGAACACCTTAAGGATGAAATCCTTGTGCTTCACCAAAAGAATATATAAAATGGTGTTTAAGATCACTACGACCTCCAATGATTATGAGATAATTTGGTATTGAAGATGACCCCTTTTCGACTATTAAGAAGTGGTAAAAGAATTCTTGGTCCAGAAGTACCATATTTATAAGTCATTCGGGTCATTAATATTCTCGCTAGTTATAGACGACATTATATTTACTTTTTATTGAATTTATAAGCGAGATGTAGTTCGTGTCCAAAAAGAGATTTCATAATGGAATAAAACGAATATTTTGATACCTTTAAGATATGAAGGACACGAGTTTATATTTTGCTAACCCATCAAAAACAAGTTTGTTAGTTTTGTAAATGCAGGACATATGTCAGATCCCCGTATTAATTGGTGTTAAATTAGTAACTTCATAATTGGTGACACCACAAGTTAATGGCGACATTCTTCAAAGTAAATCACTACAACCTCTTTATATAATCTACGAAGCAAGCAAAATTTGTGTTTCATCAAGGAATGCAGTACTACACATTCAAGAGGTTCATTCAAGCATTGCATAGTTGATTTATCTTCCGACGAATTTTCAACTTCAACATTCGAGAAGATAGTTCATGAATAAGTCATTGAGCTGCACCAACTTAAAGAGCTCAAGTGATGTGCTCGTCAGGGGGAGAAAATACGTGTTGCACTTTTTTTCCCTTCGTCATGGTTTTGTCCCATTGGGTTTTCCTGACAAGGTTTTTAATGAGGCAACATCCCCAAGCGTATTGAAGTATTTATGTACTCTTTTTCCTTCACTAGGTTTTTTTTTGTCCCATTGGGTTTTACCTAGGTAAGGTTTTAACGAGGCATAATACTTTTAATGAACATCTAAGGGGGAGTGTTATGAATAATTATAGTATAGATGTCCTTATCCCCTAATATGATTAGAGATATGTATTACCTTAGATAGGAGATTTGAATCTTGAATATACTTATCTATTGTACTCCTATAAATAGAGGATTATCTAATGAATAATACAACTTCTTCCTCTCTATTCTTTCTCTTGTTCTCTCTATATTCACAACATGGTATATATAATTTCTATTAATATAAACTATTATTTTTTGTTATATTAGCCTACTAAAAATAAAACATGTTAAACAAATGAAAAAGATAAAAATTTAAAAGAGCCATGAGTCGAACATGCGGCTCCTCACCATGTGCAAGGCTTCTTGCCAATTCCTCTAGGATGCCTTTTGTAAATTATTTGAAAATATAGATATATATCCCTTTCGCTTTTCAATGGAGAAAAAGACAAAAGTTTTTCCTTCAAATTGTATGGTATATATAATGTGATAATACAATTTTGGGACAATCATTTTAGGAAAAAGAGATACTTCACCTAGAATCTTATAACTATAGTGAACCATTAGATAAAAATCAATTAATGAATCAAAATACTTTTTGCACTTCTATTAAAACTGAGAGTTTTTCGTATGAATTCTCGCACATATATGTATAGGAAGATTATTGTGAAAATAGATAGGTGAGAATGAGAGAATAAATCCTAGTTATCAATTAGATGTTGATCTATTAGATCTCACGGTCGCAATTCACTCGCCATAATTCATGATTGAGTTACGAATAAAATAAAGTATCAAATATAGACTATCCGAACAAACTAAATGATGGATCATCATTAAGTTTTTCATTCTCATCTAAATATCATGTTAGTTTCATATTGAGTACGCAACAACAAATGTTTATAGAATATGAGTTGAATACAACTCAAGATATTTAGTATAATTGAACAAACAATTATTTTTAATATAATTCTTATTTATTATAAATCAAAAATTACATGTACATGAAAGTAAAATTTTCAAATACAATAAAATGTGACAACAATCTTTGTCTAACACATACACTAACTTCCCTAAGACAACTAATGTGTAAGGTGTCCAACACTTGAACGAGCTTTACACAAATGATAACTCTAAACTTGCTTTGCTTAAAATATTTTGTTTTTCTTTCAAGTGTATTCAATGTATTCGTGCGTTTGAAGCTTGAGTTTGCATGTGTATATATAGAGATTGAGGTAGCAACGGCTGGTGGTAAGTTGGTATGACGAAAATAATATTCTAGTCATAAAGTTAGTGAATGTCAAAGATAATATTAGAGAATGTGTATAATATTACTTTAAGAAAAGTACACTCACTAAAAATATTTAATTATCAAATCTATACCTTTTTGCCCTGAACATCAAGACTTTATTTAATTTCCATGCTTGGTATTTTTATCAACTGTCTCAGATTCAGTATCTTGACTTTCCTAAACAAGTTTGTTGTCGGTCATGCTTATGTACTTGACAAGATCTTTAAAATCTTTTTTCGAATGTAACTATAACCTTTTACACGGATTAAAGTTCTATTCCCTTTGTCATACTTCGCAGAACAAAAAGTGCAAATTCTTCTTAAATACACATGTTCAGCATGTTGACTTAGTAACTTTTATATAAGAGAGATGGTGAACTGGAAAATACACCTTTACTTATTTTGATCAAGAGCCAATATTGATTCTCAGGTTCTTGCTCTAACATTAGTTCTCAAATATGAACCCTCAAAACTAATAGAAAGCTGCAGCACCCCCTGAAAAAGATCACTTCTCTACTTTTTGTAGAATAAATAAGAGTACAACCACTATTCCAGCCTACATGTTTGACAGCAGGATGAATGCAACTTTTACAAATAAATTTTTATATAATCTTAAAATATATATATTCATGCTCTTAACAGTTCTACAATATTCTTGTGACTACAACAGTTTTGTAATCACAAACTAAAATTTGTTAAAAGACAAATACTTGGACACTCTTCTTCCTGTTAGGACCTGAACCAACAATCTATTGGTTAGTAGAGGGCTATTTTTTATACACTGGGTCAAAAGCATATACAAATGAAATAAGATGCTAGAATACATGTTTTTCTAAAACTTTTCGCTGTGTAATTATAAGATCCTTGATCTCCATGTGAGGAAAGAGGTCTCCACACTCGCAACCTGCAAAACTGACCATGCAGAGGATGTACATGATAGGATTCAAGCCATGCACTGGATGGTTGTATAGTACCATGAGAGCTCCTATTTGTAAAATCTTAAGTTACGCATCCAAATATAAAAATGAGTCTTCAAAACAATAATAAATTGTTATCGTGTTATTGTAAATAATACTTAGCAATCGAATATGATTCCCCGCGTATTTAAAATCTTCATATCACCAACATATATAAACAATAACCAAGCCGACTCTTCCTGTACAACGATTTACATGCCAAACTAGCCATCAGCATTACTAGTTGAACGTTCATGACTTGTTCCCTTCACAAATTGTCCTCGGACACGTGGTCTTCGTTCTGCCAGTTTCTTTCTGTTCTGGTATCGCACCTGTGAAAAAAAATCAACATTTTCTTGTTAAGTTCTGCAAATGTCTTCACACAGTGTTGAAACATAACACAAGATACTGTTTGCTGATGAGAAGAGATTAAGGTGTTGTTTGTTTTGCAAAGGATAAGTGATACATAAAAATGTTTGTCCATCCATATATGTTTTTCAAATAGGTAAAAGAAAAGGTACCAAAACCGAAAGCTGTGATTCTGTAGATTAATAAGAAAAGTTTTAAGTAAAGCATGGTAGATAAACTCGTAATGGGGTAATTGCTAGTCACCTTCTTTTGAAAGCATCTAACTTCTCTCTTTTGGCGGAACTTGGTCAAGGCTGCTTCTCTCTGTGCAGATATATGTAGATCTCTGCTACCACTCCTGCCAGCATCACCACTTGCAGTTTTTGTGGCTATACCAACATTACTTTCTATATTTGTAACTTCAAACTTCACACCAGCATTACTTCCATGATTGCTGCCTGAGGCACTCCTGTTCATACTGTAATTTTCAAGGTTACCTTCGACGGGCCCACCCATGATATTTGATGACACACAATGTGGAGCATCTGTAGCTAACTTTTTTAAACCAAATTCATCCTGATTAGGTAATGGCTGCTCAGTATCTATGTTATGGTAATGATGAACATGGTGATGATGATGAATGTGGAGCTCTTGATGCAGCACATCGCCAGTAACATTGCCATCAACTTTCCTTGGTATGATTTGCTGAAACAATTATCTAAGATTAAATTTTGTAACTTTCAAAGGAGATGGTGGGCACAAACTTTTAACTAGAGTTGACAATTTCGATCCATTTACCTGTGAATGGATCAATCTCGTTTTGTTTTATCCCAAATGGGTCGAATCAGAAACTTCCAGCTAAAAGGGGAACGAATAAATGGGCTGAATGTATTTCAAGTCACTCAAAATCTATTCTAAAAGCATACAATCTCACAAATCATTCTTATAATTGTTACTGTTTTAAATATTGTTCTGTAGTTAAAAGTTAACCATTAGTTATATATAAGAGATACTACGAAGAGTTCTCCTCTGATCCTGCACACACACACACACACATATATTATATAGTGGGAGATTCAAATGAGAATGAATATTTAGGTGAGAATGGGAGATTTAATCCTGACCCTTCATTTGATATGATCAGATGGTCTACAGTTGACTAGAATTTGTTCTCTCATTATCATCTATATATCTATTCTCACAATAACCCTCCCCTATATATATACCCACACACACATAAAAAAAAGTGTTTGTGGATCAACCGTGACCCGTACTAAAAAGGGATCAGTTTCAACGGTTCAACCCAACCCAATATAGCGTGTTACTTAACCCGCCCATCTTGTCATCCTCACTTTTAACTAAAAGATCTAGTTTCGGTCTTCTGGACATTTTGGATCATAGAGTGGTATAATATTTGTTTGTTGAAAACAAAAATGTGCCATTACCAACCTCACTTGCACATTGATAAATCAGATATCCATCTGAATGTGCATCATGCTTGGATTCTTTCTTCAAGATAGATCTATTATCAGGTTGTGAACAGGTAGCAACGATTCCGGGTGTACCCTTTACAGCATTTGAGTTTGTTTTGTACCTGCAGAGTATTCAAATAGTCTATTTATAAATCTAATCATTTAGAGGTAAACATCTAGCAGATTGCAATATTCAGACCTCGTGAAGGCTGAAAGCTCTGAATGTCTCAAAATATTACAGCCACTCCGCACTTCTCCCAAGCCATTTTCAATTACCCGGGGCCTCTTTACACCAAGTTCACCAACCTCAACTACTAATGCATTAGAATCATCAATAACATTGGTAATTGCTTCCATAATCTTTTCAGGTTCTCCTTGTCCCTCTATTACTCCATTTCCCATTTCTGGGTCAGGAATTTTGCTATCCTTAGTTTTGTGTTTGTTTGAGTCCTTACTGTCAATATCAAGTGTGGGATCGTATCCTTGAAGATTTTTCTGTATAATACAATTATGGTTAACAGGAAACTCAATTTGCATCTCTGAGTTTCTAGATCTGCAAATTGCAATCTCTTTAGCGTTTGTACCGTCATCTGGAAAACAAGATATTTGTCATGGAAATAGAGAAAGAAAGCAAAAGAGATGTTTCAAATAACATGATTGAAACTTTACGAATAGTCATACAGGGTTGTCCTTCCTGATGATTGGAGTCCCTAGTCAGACGGATAACTAAGCCACAAGTACTGTCTGGATGCTCAGCTATTTGGTCGCATGGAGATGCTGTTTCCGGGCTCTCAGGTTCAGCACCTTGTTTTGACCAAGAGCTCTGCATGCCATGGCATAATCAGATAATAACAATAATCCTAGTGTCATAAATACATGGAGCTATGCAGCATCATCAAGAAGTCATGCCTAATAAATATGCATATAGCTTCCTACTTACATGAAATGTTGTGACCCTGAGAAATTAATTTAAGCCAGAAATTAAATAAAAAAAGAAATTCCTTTGAGGAGCATTTGCGAGAAATAGGGATGTATTCATTATTCTTCATAATGACGCGCTCATGTGTATTGTCAACATATTGGTCAAGACACAGAAGAAAACATATGCAAAAGTCCAATAAAATGATACATACCTGCCTACCTACCTATGTCCTATCTACCTACGTACATACGTATACACACATAAAAACACATAAAAACCCATACATATGTACATGCATGCATGCATACATACATACTTTATATAAAAAATTATGAATTTGGCCCCTTAGCTTCATTAATTGCACTCACAGTACCTAGTTTCAAATTTTTGTTCCAAATTTGGTCCCTAGCATGGATGCCACTAGGTAGTAGGTAGGATCCATTCAATGCAATTTTGTGCTTTGCACATAAAGGGTATTTTGGACTTTTCAGTCCCATAACTTCTGATATACCACAAGAAGTTTTTTGTAAAAGCACACAGAAGGTGTTTCCCCTCTCCCTTTGCCGGCATCTCAACTCCCACCCTTCGGCGCCGTCCTCTATTTAAAAGCAAGGGTTTTAATGAATAACCCTTAGCGATTTGGTTATTTTAGATGGTGTGTGGAGAACACATTGTATTTGTGGTGGAAAACTTGCTCAAAATGGTAAATATTTTTAAAATTTGCTCATTTTAATGAATAACTCTTTTGTAGTTTACTACTTTACTCTTATCTTTAATCATCACTGTAAAAGAAAAACTTGCTAAAAATCATTAAACCAAAAGGTAATTTGCAAAAGATACCTGAGTGCCACTATCACCATCGCTACCACCATCAGTGCTCCCATTGTCATCCTCATCTTTGCTGCCCTTGTTATCATACCTTAAGTTGCTTTTTGAGTTTACAGATTTTTGGGCCTGCGTGCCACTTTCGCTCCCACTACCACTAGACTGATATATAGAAGCAGAAATTTATCTCCAAATGATGGGAAATTATATGCATAAGTAGAAAAGCTTGTATATCCTGAAAGTTAACAAAGTTAAACATTATATAAAAATACTTACGCTGTGACACCTCCTCCATACGTGCTGCCAAAGGTTTTTGAGCTCATTTTTTCTGATAGGCTTAACTAAGAAGTCTACTGCACCTTTTGATAAACACTTAAAAACTAAACCCATTGAATCATGAGATGACATCACTGCACATAATCTCATAATGCATGGTGGTTAATACCATCAATTTGGTAAGCTTTTGCAGGATGACTATATTTGCTCCTAAACTTGTTAGCAGAAATGATAATTCAAGGTACTTACTAATCACAGGGACATTCTTTCGTGTCTTGTGGCTCATAATCTTGCATAAAAGACCTATTCCTGAAAGACAAGGCATGACAACTTCAGTTAAAACAATGTCAATGTGATTAGATAGATTTTCCAGAATCTTCCAGGCTTGTAATCCATTGGCTGCTTCAACAACTGCCAGAAAAGAAAAGGACAGAAAAGAAAAGAAAAAAGAAAACATCTTAGATGGCTAAACAATAGAAGAATACCGATTATTATAACACAATAATAGCTGATGAAGTAAATTATTGCAGTTTTATGGGAGTTGATGATCTCAAGAGATGATACAAATAATTGATAAATGCATGAATCAAGACCACATTCATATGTTGTTTGTTTGGGCTAAATGGGCTGAATGGTATGAGTGACTTATTCACTTAGAATATAGATGGTTGCTCATTGTTTTAAAAGGATTTTAAGGATTCCAGAAGCCAAGGGACCCATTATTCACAAAATATTTATTTATTGCTTATACATAACATACTTAGTTGCAAGATCTCAACAATTGTATACATGTTTCATAATTTCATGGATGCTTGCAATTCTAAACAAAAACCAGCATGGTAACAACATAAACCGCAACAATCCTAACACTAACCAATGAAGACCTAAACCAGAGAATATAGATCAAAAAAGAACATTCTCATTAGTAGATGACAAGAACCCTAGCAGATGCATTTAACAAAACTGGGATCAAAGTATATTTACGTGAAGGACACCAATAGTCCAATGCATTAGATTTCTTGAAATATAGGCTAGAAGATTAACCTTCATAGTTGCAGTTTCGAAGCAAAGCAGTGACAATATGACGTGTACAATCATCATTTTCCACCAACATGACCTTAATGGATCTAACATGGAGAAACTTTTCCCAGTGGACCAGTGGCCCTTGAGGCTGTTGCTGAGGGGCTTGATGAGCACCATTCCCTTGGGCTGCCACATGGGTGCATCTGTCTTTCCCATTTTCATCAATTCTATTAGTTCTCGGCTCATCAGCTCCTTGTGGACCTGACCCATTGCCCACAAATCCGTTCACATCTCCCTGATACTCAGATTGCACAAGATTTTTCACCCGATGATAACCCTTTCTCCCTTCTCGGCTAGCACTCATCAAAACGCGCACTGCTAACGATATTCAGAAACATCAATGATAAGGAAGGTTGGAAAACTATCACAATACTCAAGTTACCTTCTCTATCCAATAAGATATGCAGCGCATAGCAGCCACATCAAAGTACCCAATCTCTTCAAAGTCGAATCAAAACCTTCAGCCCTAAAACAAATGCACACCCAAACAACACATCAATCTAAGTACCTAACAACGCCATGGATACAACTTATTATCAACCACTATACCAAACCTTTTCGTACATGTAGGGATGACTTCCTAGAGTCGCTATTTATCCCTGTTAGGCTGTTACAAACAACATTTTAGCCATCAACTGTTACTACGAGATTAACAACTTAAAATCTACCAAAAAACAAGTCTGGCAGCGCGACAGTCCAGCATAATACAAAGGAACTTTTAATTTGAATACATTCCTTTACGTGGACACCTACGCCTATCTGAAACTACAGAAAGGAAGCCACAGTTTCACTAAACTTCTATAAACCGGCATATTGTACTAGATAATTGTTTGATAGCTGCAAAATTATGGAAATCGTATACTAATGTCGTACTAAACCGAAAACTTACAAGCAAAAACAACAATTACTCTAATCTAGTATGATTACTGTTTAAGATAAGAATTACCGTAAAAGCTTCTGGTAAACAAATTCAATTGGCAAGTAATCGACCAATATCAATCAAACGTACAAAAGCAAAACACAATTAGCAAGTTTTAATAAAGAAAGATTAGGGTTTGGTAATAATAAAGCACAGAAAAAATCTAGGTAAAGGAGATGAGATTGACTGGTCTAGAAAACAGAGGGACTTATGACTTGAAACAGGATAAATTCAAGGACTGGGAAGGAAGATTTTATGAGGGCTATAATGACGTGGACAAATTTTAGGTTGATATTGAAACACGTAGGATTTATACTGTGCGTGTGTACAGGTTTGGTGACGTGGACTAAATCTACAAACAGAAAATGGAGCGGTCTAAATAGATTCGGACCAAATCATACGGGCGTGGATAATGTGGGGGAATCGTAGCTGTCGCGTGGCTTAAAAAGATCTTTTCTGATCGGAGATTTTATAATAAATATGTAGATCACCCCCCTTAACTTTAACGTGTTGTTGTATTGGCACCCTTGTTAGAAAATTGATGTCCAGGGTTGTTTGGTTTGTACAAGAATGTAGCTGATGAATTGAAATAGTTAAACGTTTAGTAAGTAGAATTAGAAATTAGAAATGAAATAAGTTATTATCTTTAGAATCTGGATAAATTGTATAGAAAGTAATCTACTTTTTGAAAATTTTCTTTAAAAGTGTTAGACAACTTTTTTAAATCCGTACGCTAATATCATTTTCATGGTTGCGGTCTCAAAAATTTTGATTGTGTCTCTCCATTTCAATACCAGAGGAAATAGAGAGGAGGGATGGGAGAGAGAGGAGAGAGAAAAGATGAGAGAAGAGAAAAATTATAAAAAAAGAAAAATATTTGGAGTATGTATAGTATGAGAAACATGCGAGAGGTTATTCCGCATGCTCTTAGCACCAACGGCTAAGTTAGAGATAGGGTTTTTGTTAGGAGGATGCTTGTGTATGTTATAGTGTGAGAACCTGGGTTATGTCGAATTTTAACTTTCCTTTTCATCTCTTTTTGTTAGATCCAAGGCTTTGTGTTCTGATTTGTGTGTGCATGTTCGTTTTGAGTGGTCGAGTCAATGTTTGTTTTGAGTGGTCGAGTCAATGTTTGAAGTAATATATATGGTTATTATTTGGAAACTATAATTGTTTTCTTTGCTTCTTTAAATTCTGATCAGATTAAAAGTTACAATCTAATTTATATTATAGTTTTTCTGGGGGTGAACTCTGATTCGATCCGGGTATTCAATCCCTTCGTTGGGATGCTCGGTTGACTCTTTGGCTCTTGGAGTAAGGGGAGAAGGGCCGAGTGTCGGTGAACCATCATTAGTTATCCTATGATGTGCATTCATTCAACTTAGTCATGTTGATTAGCTGCACTATTAGTTTGCTTATTTCACTCATGTGTTACTCTACACTCCATATGTATTTGGATAATCGAAAAACATAACAAAAGCAACAATAGATAAAAAATCTAATGTGTTTACGTACGCATATTAGACTATAATTTATGGTTTAAACAGACATGATTAATTAAAGTAACAAATAAATAATAAACATGATTAATGTTTTTAAATAATAAATAAGAACAAAGTAGTGGCCACAATTGTATACTTTTAAAGAGGATGAGGACTAAATTTAAATTATTAAATATAAAAGGCTTTCCTAATCTTGACATAGAGACCAAGCTTGCAATAGGTAATAACTTATACCATGTGTTGCTAAATATTTATTCTCTTTTGTGTATTAAAGAATTTTGTTGTGTATGAATCAGTTTCTTTTTCAAAACATGGATCATGAACATTAACTCTTCTTTTTATGATCTGCAAGTGTTTTTCTTTTAAAAAAATCAAACATTCTAGTTTTATAATTGTCATATTATTCTATTACGTATACATATGATCATTTCATCTGTAAGGGGTGTCAATGGATCAGATCTGATCCGATCTGCTCCATTTATATGATCCAATGGGTCAAAAAACTAGATCCATCGATCCAATAAGATATCCAATAGGGCGATCCATTTAATTGGATCACTATGTGGGTCGATCCAAGATCTGTCCGGGTCGATCCATTTAACATTTAACTACAATGTAATTTTAACACCACAAACTATCATCAATTTATCAGTCATCACCCGTCGCTACCACCACCAACATGACCGCCGCCACCACCTGTTACCACCCCTACCACCCGCCATCACCGCCACTGCCCGTTTTTCCTCCCGCTGACCACCACCAACCGCCACCACCCCACCCCACCCCACCCCACCCCACAACCCCATCCCTTATAGAAAACTTGCGTAGTATATATAATAGGATTATTTATTACTTTAAACATGAGAGCCAATGAAAAAATGTACGTAGTATTATGTAATAGCGTTATTAATTAACACATGCAAGACGTAGATAATTATATTCTTCAAAACTCATTAGTCTGATACTCTGATTGTACAGAAACGCAAGGCAAATATATATAATCATCACTATATATAAATCAATCAGTTCAGTTGGAACTTAATTAAATAAATTGACATTGACATCGTCGACAAAACTACTTGACGCTTCTAATGCAACTTCTCCTCTCTCTTATTACTGATGTCCTCCCTCCTCCGCATTCCTTCCTTCACATCCACGACCATCTTGTACTGCGGCGGTAGTGACATGTCAGCGGTGGCGGCTGGTGGTGGCAACTGTAACGGGCGGCAGCGGTGGTGTCGAAGGTGGTTGTGACTGTGTCGACGGAGGCGGTGTGTGGTGGCCCCGGCGGAGGTGACGGCGGTGGTGGTGGCGACCGGTGGTGGGAGTGGTAACGGGTGGCAGCGTGGTGGGAGAATTATTTGATATATTTATTACATAGATAAAAATAAATTAGTAATACTAAATATATAATATTACATGGGTCGCTCCGGGTCATGATCCATTAAATATTGATCCGATCCAAATCCAAATAAATCGATCACAATGTTATTGGATCAGATCCAAATCCAACTAAATGGGTCAACGAGTCAGGTCAGATCTTTAACCGATCCGATCCGATCCGATCCAACCCATTGACAACCCTTGTAACGACCAGATTACTGTTGTTTTTCCCTCCAAGAAGAGAGATAATTGGCGTAATAATACATTAATACCTAAACACCACTTTCTGATTTCTAAAATTGACATTTCTGGCAAAAAGAAAAAAAAAGGGGAGAGAGAGAGAGGGAGAGAGAAAGAGAGAACTTTAGCTTTCTATGAACTGTTTAACTGATACATACCAGTAAACCATTAACAAATATACCCGTTTTCTAACTTTTGCAATATTTACGATATAAATTATATACTCCAACAATGCCAGCCACCATCACAACTTTGACAGCTTGTGAGTTCCTTGTTCTCTTATTTAATAAGAATACCAAAAACCCTGAAATTTTGCAAATAAATTATATGCTTTATAGACAGAACAGAAGAAGTCAAACTATGCCACTGCTGACTTTTTATGATGGTAATCATCAAGGTTAAGGGCTTCCAGCAACTTTGGCCACGATTCTGGGATCCCTCCAGGGAGATCAAACTCCATTAACTTCCCTTGCTTTCTATAATAATCCTCAACAGGTTGACTCTGTGCATCCAAACACAAACATAGATATAATCATTCATCATCATTTTAAATTTGAATACAAAGTATTCATATAATCTGCGCTATTAGAAGATGTAATAGTTGTTCCAAACATGTAAACCACAATAACTACCATTTGGAGCCTTTTGCCAGCATGTCTTTTTTTAACTATATTACATACTGCTCTGTTATCGTTAGATGATGTGTAACTTTGGTCAACAAGATATCTTCATTTTCAAAAAGGGGTACTTCAGATCTAAACCAAGCAACCTCGAGTGAGATTGGCTCATTGCTATCATTTTCATAGAGCGGATGGATTATTGATCACAAAGAAGTCCCAAGAAAATTGTAAGGTTAGACGTTTAAGCAAAATGTTTGATTATTTCACATATACCAAAAATACCCTTCAATTTGTTAAAGAAAATCTATAAGTTTGTGACTAAAAAGCTCTTTAATAGAGAAATCTTATGCGCCAAAGCATTGCCTTTGGCTGCAAAAAAAATGATGATGAGAAAATAGATGATTATAACTTGGAATCTTACTAAAAAGAAAATAGCTATACCAAGAAAGACCAACTTCAGAAGTAGAGCCAGTAACCCAAAGAAAACTCCAGATGTTTGTATATACTAGAAGTAGCGAGTGTGAAACAATTATTTGGTAATGAATTGGTTCGGGTTATGTTTTATCCTTAACAGGTAAAACAAGCAAAAAATCGCCCAAAAGTGTTTTCTTAATGGATAAAACCTCCCATATCATCTTATTGAAACTTAAAATAAGTAGATTATTGTTGAAATCGTTTAATGATATTAGACTTACAAGTTATTTATTAAAAGTTTGGACAAAATTCTGTTTCGGATTTAAAACAACACTTTCCAGGCGATACCAAACAATTACCTGTTTTGACCTGTTACCTAACCTGCCCATTTTGCTATAACAGATATCTTTCAACTGAAGGAAGGTGAAACGTTACCTTTTGCTTATAAACACGAAGTCGCTCTTTGACGACAGGTTCGGTGTCATCAGCACGAGTAATTAGCTTTGAAGCACAGTGTGAAGGCGGAAGAAGTGGGGGCATGCTCATTCCCGGAAGACCGTTCTGGGCCTTTGCGTTGATTGAGGCCACATTGAAACCTTTTCCACACTCGCTGCATATCCTTCTTCCAAGGCATTTCTCAATCAACACATCTTCCCTCAGTTTCAGATTTACCACCAAATCGATTTCCGTCACCTCATCAAGAATTTCCTGTAAGGTGGGACATACAAAATTCAGGTTATGTCTTTTTATAACAATACAATGCATACATCAGGTAAAGAATAGGGAACCGATTTTGGTTCATTTTCTATTTCGAGTATCCAATTTTGTTTGCACTAGAAACAAACACTCAAGATTTTCGATTCAAGGCACTCTCTAACCACAGTAACCAGTTACTCAGCGCCACTTAAAAAAGAAGAAAAGTCATAATGGTCAAAGTTCCCAAACTGTTATCTGCCATGTCATCATTTTGACCTGGAAACTTGTATGGATTATTACCTTACATTAAATTTTTGGCAAGTTTGAGGGGTTTTCTTCAAATTATTTGAAAGTTTTATTGTTATTTTCTGAAAAAAAGAGATGGTTATTTGAAATATAAATTGGACCAAAGTAGATTACCCTTTTATGGTATTAGCCTACGTATATTTGATGGTTACACATGGTGTAGAATGAGGATTTAAAAGAGATACTTACGGCTTGTCTTATTGTACGTGGAAAACCATCAAGAATAAATCCTGATTCACCTCTTGATTCTCCAGATTCAAGTCTCTTTGATAACAAGTTAAATATGATTTCGTCTGAAACCAACTTCCCTTGATTTACTACCTCATCAAGCTGAAAAGCATAAAGATTACAATTGTTTGGTCTTGGATGAAACCAAGAATTAAAGCAGTTGATTTACATGCAAACTATTGGCACGTGGCACACTAGTGTCTCATAATAGTACAAGATGTTTTCTGTGTTATGCCAATAACTTATATACACCCAACATGGACACCTTTAAAAACCAACTATACATTAATCATTCGGAGAGAGTGATACATACAGATTGTTCATCTTCATGATCATACATCTGAAAAAAGAAACATTTTCAAAATTCTAAAGCATTAAGAAGCATAAACATTATATGAAGGTTTCTACTCTTCAGCCATCAAGTTCTCTGAGTTCTCCCAAGACAGACAAGTAAGTAAGATTATTAAAGTCAAGACAGAGGCTGAACAACCATGCAACTTCTATCCTGCCTTTAAATGCTACCATTTGACTCCAAGAAAATGGAAAATCATATAATGAAGCTGCAAAGCAGATATAAAAAGAAGCTACATTTTCAGATGCACGCTGGAAATCATTGCAATTTTCAGGGGATGGAATGCAGTGTGGAGGTAGTACAGAGGATTTAAGGCGGTAGATTCATAGAACTCTAACGTCCTACTGACTTTTTAAGCCAGCATACTTAAATTTTATTGTAAACTAACTATCGCTTATGAATTCGTATGCCAAACTCAGAAAATTCGATGATCTGCAACTGATGAACAAACAATCCCACCTACTAAATAATAAAGTTTTGCGATCAACTAAGACATCCAAAAACGAAAATTGTATCAATTCCCATGGACAGATCGATGAAGGTAACTGAAACCAAAACATATCAATTGTATCGTTACGGATACAGGATACCTGATGAGAAAGAGGTCCGCAGGAAGATAACTCTTCACGGACGAGATCACCGGTAGCGATGTGAGGGACGCCGAGAAGAGTGGAGAGACGGCTGGCGTATGTTCCTTTTCCGACGCCAGGACAGCCTAAAAACACCCACTGGAAACTCCGAGAACCCTTAGGATCATCTGTGATCAGCGGTGGAGGATTGCTTGAAATTTCGGAAACGGCAGAAGTGGTTTTAGAAACTGATCTCTTGACTAGGGATGAGAATTGGGGTTTGAAGAGGCGGGTGAGGGCCGCCATTGGTGGATTCGACGGCAGAGTTGCAGAGATGGACGGAAGTCGGCCGTCGGCACGCTTAGACCTAACGTATCTGATATTTTGATCGCTTTTAGAAAAGTACGTTTTCTTCCTTCGTTACAATATAATTTATTAACAAACAAACAAAAGTCAAATAGGAGACCAAGTCGGAAAAAGTTATGATTGTTTATTGTGAAAAAAAGTTACGATCGTGTACAAATTAACTTTTGATATAAGAAAAGATTGGGTTCAAAAAAAGATATAAGAAAAGATTAAATAAAAAGTTATTATGTAATATATAATGCCCAACAAAAAAAAGTTAATGATATTTATATATAAAAGAAAGTATTGTCTATAAATTATTTACCGGCGTAAAAGTATATATTCCCAACCACAAATATATATCTTATCTCTAATTTCAATATCTTCTAATATATATAAAAGACTAATTTGAAAAAAAAAATTAGATGATCCGAACTCTTTATTTAATAAAATATTTAATCGTAGCCGTTAATTCTTTAATTCTAAAATTTTAATTTAACTTTTTAAAGTCAAACTAATGTAAAATAAATAAAGATAACCTTAATGATACATATAAAAAATTTAAAATTTAAATTTCAAAATTAGTAATAGTTAACTATCATACATTTAAGCCATAGTTATCAAAATTAAAATGATATACCACTCCGTATTTGTTGGAAAGAACATAGCTGAATTCAATTTGTTTTATTCTTATAAAATATTGTTTAATCATTTTTTATCTCTTATTTAATAATAATAATAATAATTTTAGTTATTATTATTGTTTACTCATTTTTTATCTCTTATTTAAAAATAATAATAATAATTTTAGTTATAATAATAATAATAATCTCTAACATAAATAAAAGACTAATTTTAATTAAACTTATTATATAATTATAGTCGTTAAATCATAAAAATATTGTATTTGTCTTATCTTAATTTATATATATCATATATCATTTATAATGTTTTAAAATATTTTATTTAATCACATTCTTAGTCTTATCATTAAAAAATATTTTATAATTATTTTAATTTTATAATTATAACAAATAACGTTAAATTATTACCCTTAATTGTAACAATCATGATACTACGTTTCTGCCGTCAACTTTGTCCTCACACTCGCGTCGATGTTTCCACTACTTGTCAGAGTGTTGATGCTATGTTATTATTTTCAAATTTTCATTTAAATCACGTCTTATTATTATTTAATATAGTTTTTATAAATGTTTAACATTTATGATCTTTTAAACCAACCAGTGTATTACATGAGCATTTAGTCTAGTATTAATTATATTTCTTTTATCTTAGGAAGATTATGTAAAACTTTTTTTCACAACATGTAATAATGATGATATTTTTTATTCTTATAAATTCACTAATTATTTTAATATTATATTTAAGATATTGTGGTACAAATATATATATTAATATAAACAAACAGTGTTTGTGTATAATTACGAATCCTCTAAAAAATTGTAACAGCGAGCATTAGGCCACGTGTAATAATATTTGCCCACAAACTCACGGAACCTTCAGGTCACAAGTAATTGCCGTTTTCCGACGACAACGAGTTTAGGCGAAAGATGACGATTTCTCTCTCAGCATTCTCACCGGTCACCCGTGCTTACCTCACTCCGGCCTCGAATTCTCCACAGAATTCTACTTCTAGCTTTAACATTCCCACTCTCTCTCCCTCCTCTAAAGCCGGAATAACCGTTCCTGCTTCTAGACTACAAGCTCGTCGCCCTGTCTACGCCGCCGTTTCCAGCTCCACCGGCAAGTTATACCTCTCTCTCTGGTATTAACACACTCATTAACGATGATGATGTTAGATACTTATGTGATTTGGCGTATTAATGGCGCAGGAACTTCACAAACTTCGATTGACACTAGTGGTTCGTTGGAGAGAGTAGAGGTGTTTGCTTTGAATGGAAATTCGATTTTGATTTCTGATTTATGGAAGGATCGGAAGGCTGTTGTCGCATTTGCTCGTCATTTTGGGTATGCATATCGTCTTAATTTATAAATATAAGTTTTTTTTTTAAATGTTGGAAGTCGAAGGGCAAATTTTCTCGATGTCCTAATTTATTGGCAAAGGTAGATCCTGAACTTCATTTTCTGATAAAGATTGACACTATGAGACGATGATCGTGTTATTTTTAGGATGAAATGATTATTCAGAGGTGTTTGGGATTGCTTACTCTAAAATGCTTATCTGTTATCTGCTTTGGAAATAAGCAACCTGCACGACCTGAGCCAGAGCTACTCCATTCATAACCTATTAGTTTTGAGCTTATTCCTTCTAAATATAGCATATGAGCACTTAAACAAGCAAATCCTGAACACACACTTAGCAACACTACATATTTTCATCACAATCTAATAGTTATCAACCGTGACAGAGCCAGAAAATTTTCTCAACTGTAGCACAAATGAAATTTTCTTGATTACTTATCACTCCACACACAAAAATTCAGCGGAAAAGTTTAAAGGTAACCCGTGCAGTTCCGCCCACCCTTAGCAACACTAAGTATTTCCAACACAAACCAGTAATTAACGAATTATCATAAAAAGCCCAAAACCACTAGTTTCAAGCAATTATCTCTGAATAAATAAAAATGGGAATACAATGCAAAAAGAACTTTTTTGGGGTAAAAATTCATTCATTCCTGTCAAGCATTATGTTGTACTGCAAGCCTACGCTTCAAAAGTTTAATTTCTTTTATCATATTAGCTTGTTTTTCGTATTGGGTTATTTGCTTGTGTGTATCATTTAATTGAATAATAGAAGTTATGAACATATTGGTTAACAAGATTCATAGCATAAGTACAAGATGCAGAATAATATATGGTAACAATTATTATAATTTCTTTAATGTTTTGTGCATGGAATTGCAGATGTGTCCTTTGTCGAAAACAAGCTGATATGCTTTCTGCTAAGAAGGTATGCAGCCTATACAAGTATGAAACCTAAACCACAAGGGGGTGGCCTAGCAGTAAGACTTGGGCTTCACCTGGAGGTCCCAAGTTCTAACCCTAGGAGCAACAAAATATATCTCCTTATGGCCGTGAAGGTTCACTTGCGATGACTCCGGGCTATTCGCAAAGCAGATGGTTGTCGTGGGATTAGTCAACTCGCAAAACCGGTCTGATACCTAAGTTAAACAAAAAGAACCTATACAACTTAGAATATAACACCTTTCTTCTAGATATGATGGTCATTGATCAAGTCAATATAATGCACGAATTCCTCAATATAATTTCCATAGGAGTTAGGGTGATCGATTTGGTAACGGGAAGATTGATTCACTTTATGTAGGGGGAGTTTTATGACCACAAAACCTCCTGGGTGTTTGTTTCTTTTTAACTATTTTAAGTTTGAATTTAAATCCAAGTATGAATATTAAGAGGCAGCATCTAAATTCTGAAAGTAGAACCGTTTAGATCCATTTGAAAACAAAGTTTGACCTATTATCTGATTTTCTTTACTTAATCAATATTAAAAAGTTAAGACAGTCATGCAACTTTGAGCATTGGGCATTAATATTGTTTTGATTCTATTAAATCAGGATAGGATGAATGCTGCAGGCGTGGCGCTTGTCTTGATCGGGCCTGGTAGTGTTGACCAGGTGTGGATATTATCCCGATGTGTGTGTTGATCATCTTGATTTTATTTACATTCTGTAATCTATATTCTAGTGGAAAAAGGAACTAACATGCTAAGATCATGACAAATGCTTCATGATTTACTTTTCAGTGAATTCAATGAGACAGTTCTTGTTATTAAGAGACATGTATATTAGTTTCTTAAAATTGCTTTTGTTCTAATCTTGTGCAGGCTAGAGCTTTCTCTCAGCAAACCAACTTTGACGGAGGTATGTTTCCAGCATGTCATAGAGTTAAGACGATCTCAGATAGTTTGGGCAAATATCAAGATTAGCATGTTAGATAGTACTCCACTGACTCTATGTCTCTGTGTACATCAATAAAAGGTTTTATGTAATAAAAATACCCTTAAATAACGAAGGAACACAGATACCGTGTGCTCGAAATTGTAAATAATTACGTAATTTTAGCCTAACTTATAGCATGATGACATGACATGTATACTTGCTGCTGGTTGCAGAAGTATATGCAGATCCTAGTTATGCATCGTACAAGGCACTCAGCTTTGTTTCTGGAGTTACAACTACATTTACACCTGGGGTATGTCAATAAGTTTGACTTATGTTGGCTATTCATTAGGTATTACGGGTTTAAAGTTTTCATCGTTGTGGAACTATATGAGAAATGCAGGCAGCTTTGAAGATTATAGAGGCGTATATGGAAGGTTATCGTCAGGATTGGGAGCTTTCCTTTGAAAAAGATACCCGCACGAGAGGTGGCTGGTACGTATGCTTACTGTTGACTTTTCAGATCAAACAAACTGCTTTTGAAATTCAGAAGCTATTATATAAAATGATGATGCAGTTAAGAGAATATTGGTTATTATGTCAGGCAACAAGGTGGAATCATGGTTGCAGGTCCAGGGATAAGCAATATCTCATATATCCACAAGGTGAGTCTCTCTGTGTACTGCAGTTTGGACTTTAAAAGGTTGCATTTCTGGACTCTTTTAGTAAAATGAGACACTTTTGTCACTGGTTGCGCCTTCCACCTGAACGACTGAACCTAAGTCACAAGATCGAGCTCAAGTCTGAACACACCAAAAACCAGTGCACTTGAACCTTATATCAAGCCTAAGTCAATGCACTCCATTAGTGTCCCTTGTTTCGTACCATAATATACTTGTGTTTCAACAATTGACCCAGGATAAAGAAGCAGGGGATGATCCTGAAGTAGAAGAGATAATGAAGGCGTGTTGCTCGTGAGGTAGTATATATGCACCGACATGTGAAGAGATCATGGAGAGATTTTTTGGAAGACCCATGGCACAATGATATCAAGTTCCTACTCTATGTATTGAGAGCGTTCATCATAGATTATCAATGTGTATATTTTTTGCTTTTTGTAAAAAACGATGGTATGTCTAGTACAAAAAAAGTCAACCACGTTGATCTATAAAGAATCAAATCATAGTAACTAAAGAAAACAATGTAATATTACAACAAAATAGAAGCCGACTTTTATTTATCTTCAATAAATTGGATGGTAGAGTAGTGTTACAACACACAACGTACTTTATTGCAATATTATCAATGTTGAGAGAAAAACCAATTAATTATTTACAAAATATCAATTGGTAGGTATGATATACTTGCCTCTGTGATCATTTAAGTTTTTTTTGTAACCAGTGGTACAAAGATCTTCTTGTCACCTTCAACCTCTGTAAAGCTGCTGGTCTTCTGGTGGGCGATGTTGGCGATCTGATTCTTTCAAGGGTTTTATGTAAGCTAGGATCTGGATTAAAAGGATTCTCCACATTAATTCTTATATCACTTGGGATTTTTGGTCCTAATGAAAGAACCTCAAGGCCAAGATTATCTCGTAGAAGTTTGATTATAGCGTCTTTAACATCAAATTGATGTTTATTTACAGCTGTACCAGGCTCCTGGACTCCCAAGATTATGAACATGTCGTCTCTTATATATTCTCCTGCAACCAGAAAATATATGGGCATCAAAACCCAAAAATCCCGTGTTTATATGTGTATGTTACAGAAAATGCAACTGTTACCTGGATGGTACTTCTCTTTTATCATTCTCAGAACTGCTAGGACAACAATGCGCGCTTCAACCTGTTGACACATTGCGTTAAAGTGTTGGACATGATCTGTTGGAAGTGACACACTGTGATTCAAAACCGGATATCCGAATATTCGGATAGTAGTTTTCGATATCTGAAATCCGTATCTGAAATTTCGGATATCGGATTATCCAAACTATCAGAAAATACTATAAATTTTATATTTTATTTAATACAATATTTAATATTTTAATGGACCATACAGCACATTTAATATTTATTTAATATTTTATTTAATACAATATTTAATATTTTAATACCATACAGCACATTTGATTGTTGCTTCTATTTGTAATCCTATAAAGAAAAAAACAAGTTACGCAATATTTTAAAATTACATATAACATGATCTATATTCATATGCTTAAAATTACATATTTTCAACTTTGATCATAAAGGAATAGCTCGGATATTCAAACATCCGAAATTGTAAATTATTAATATTCAAATCCATTTCCAGATTTTCAGATAACTTTGGATCGGATATAGGTCTTTTGCACCCATAGGACAGGTTTGGGTAATAGGTCGGGGTTGGTTGTTGACCAGCAAGCACTTTTTCTGTATTCCTTAACTTTTTCAAATAATTAGTTAATAATTACGAATAGAATAAGCACCTAAATATTTGAATAAAATTATTTGAAGAGGTTGTAATTTTGTATGCATCAATTAAAATAGACTTTGGACGACCATCAACACCTTTATTTAGACCCACTCTCTTTTTCGCCAACCTTTTCAATTGACCTGTTTGAGATAATAGTCACAAAACACACACACACACACACACACACACACACACCACATTTATTGATTTCTTTAGTAAATGGACTTAATTGCCACCTCCTTTTGTGCATCAAACTGAAAGAATTATGAAAAGCCAAGTTGCTAGAATTTTAACAAGATAGGCGAGATAAGATTTTGCTCCAATTTATGATAACACTGCTAGAGTTTATGATTAATATATTCTAGTTAATTACCTTTGTGAGGCCTTGAAGATCAACAGCGACAGATTGGGCCCCTGCGTTACCCTTTTGCAAATGAGATGCAACTTTTTCAAGAAGCAAACTCCCGCTTACATCCCTTCTGTTGCTAGATTTTATCTGTCCTTCTGTTTGGTGGTTATTTTGTATTATCCCTTCACACCATTCCTCTATCAGTTCCTTGAGATAGTAATCATTGGGTTTGAACCTACATAATTATAATGTCTAACTTTTATTTTACCAGAAGGGTGGAATTCAACATGTGTACATGAATAAACACTCACCCTGATTTACGCATGTCCTGATATATAGAAAGGCATTGTTGCACTTCTGCCAAGGAACCATATCTAGTACGCGCCCTGAGAAGTGTGTTATATGTCACCTGAAATTTAAAGTAAGAATTGAGTCATTTAGCATTTTGTTTATGGAGATCTATTCGACTTATTTTGTACTTGACACGTTAGCTGTGCAATATAGAGTGGTTTGTAGGATGCAGGACTGAAACTTAGCATATTTCTCACCATATTTGGTTGTATTTGAAATCTCTTCATCTCTGCAAACAATGCAAATGCCAAGTTCAATTCCCTTTGTTTAACACAAACCTGTAAACAAATTATTCATAGTCAGAAAAAGCTAACTTTTTCCACATACTAAAGGCCACCCCTGATAAGTGGAAGTCAACAGAGGATGAAAAGTTTGAACCTTAATAGCTGCTGTATATGCAACAACATCAGGCGGGATACCTGACTCACGCATGGTTTTCAAAACCTGCACTGAAGGGGCAAAAGTTATTAGACGTTATATGACATACATTCTTGCTGGAGGACAGTATGGACGGGCAGGTTGGCTAATGGGTCAGAAAAACATTACGAGTCGGGAAAGATACTATTGACCAGGATCACTTTTTCTCCCTTTTCTAACTAGAAAACTTAAAACTATATTATTCAAATAATAACTTAATTCTTTAAATACCGGGCAATGTCCATGATGTGAATAAATTTCGTTTCACATGTTGCAGATAGAGCATATAACCCAAATCACAAAATTGGCAGGTCTAACTTCTGCCTATTAAACTGCTAACAGTTTTATAAATTATAGTATCAATTCAAGAATTACTTGAACCGACAACTATGCCTCTTACCTGTACAGCCCTCTTCACATCCCCGGAGCCCCCATAAACACCGATCAACGTTGACCAGCTTATATGATTAGGGCTAAGGCCAACTGTCTCCATCTCGTCCATTAAAGCTTTTGCCAAGAAATGATCAGTGCCACAAGCCTTCATCAGTACATTATATGTCGAAATAGTAGGTTTAAAAGGAACGTTTATAGCAACTTGTGAGCTCCCTTGTGTCAAATGTTGTCTATTTTCGATCCGAAATGAATTGTTTTTCCAGGACTGAAATAAACGGAAGGCTCTGTCGTACTGGAAAGCCTTTACACAAGCATAAAGGAGGACATTGCAACACTGTGAATTTGGCATGCAACCAGCCAGAAGCATTTCTTCAAATAATACAAATGCTTGATCTACTAGACCTGCTTTCCCGCATGCATTGATCAATGATGACCATGTAACAGTATTTGGGGTAACACCAGCATTAACCATTTTGTCTTTCATTCCCAGTGCCATCTGCCACATTCTTGCATCTGCAAATACCTGTGATTTGATAGTCAACACGGAAACATAACATATCATAATGCCGCCAACAAGCAGGGCTGTTCATCAGATTAGTTTTCAGGTTCCTTGGGTTCTCCAAATCTGGTTGGGAGATTTTATACCAACATCGAGAACCAACAAGAATTCAAATAAAAGCTTATGATAACGACTAGAATTTGGTTACAACCATTTCAATTGATTTGTGTAATTTGCTCCAAAATTCACACTGGATCCAGGGAAAAAGTTCAACATATTACAATTGAAGTTCAAAGATCCAAGTTTCAACTAAAGCAGACATCTATCTTAAGATTTGAGAGAAAGAGATTAGAGAAAATGTATAGATATTTTCATATGTATTTAATATCATAGGAAAAAGTTCATGCGAGAACCATTCTTAGTGCAAACCGCGAGAACCAATCTGAGCCGTCCAATTCCCCCTCCTTCAATGTCATTGCCCACCCATGAATTCCTCACATGCACCTTGCCACACTCTATCCCTCCACACTCTCCATCCATGAACTTCCCATATCCGAGGAATGGCCGAGATTGGTTCTCGCGGTTCTCGCACTAACAACGGTTCTCGCATGAACCCTCCCCTAATATCATATACACACATAGTATTGGGTTTAGAGTGGGGTGAGTAAATATTAAGGGATTTTGAATTCTATTTAAAAACCTATTAAGAATCGAATTGGGACCAAAACCAATTAAACAACCAAAAAAACTATTTGAAATTGAATTTTTCAAATTTGATTCTGTTGCGTTTGAATGTTGAACACCCCTACCAGCAAGAACATTATTTCATAAATATATGAGATTGCAATTACGCAATCTAGGTCTTAGGGTTATCAAATCTATCATTCTATCTTACTGAAATTAGGACTCATTTTGGGGCAAAGCAATTTGTAATGTGGGCTGCTTTTGTGGGATACTGCACGTTATGCAAAGATGAACAAGGTACCTTAACCATTGTGCTGTATGTGAAGACATCCATTTTTAGAGATCCGCTTGTTTCCAGATACTCTACTTCCTTGTAGATTTCCTGGGCTAAATCAACTTTAGCAGCAAGGCAGCATGATTTCAGAAGAATATTATATGATGCGATATCTGGAGCAACACCTACATTCTAAAATCGTGAACTGAATTAGTCAAGAGGGTTTAAATGATGCATATGCAGGCACTGTTTCAGTGTTTCAAAAGTATAATGCTTTAGCTTGGAAGTAACTAAGATGGTATATCAAGATATAACTTTAACTTTTCATGCTTAACAGAAATGCAAAGGTTGCATAGTTTGAATGAATATAATAAAAAGAGTGTGAAATGCAAAAGAGATTGGAGAAGAGAGTATTACTTGCATATGCTTGTAGATCTGCATCGTGTAGCTCAAATCGCAGGCATTTACATTCATAAGACTATTGAATACATACAAATTTGGTTCGATTCTCTGAGCACTTAACTCCTGCATCAAGTTCAGACATGACATAGTATAAGAGAGATCATGATCAATCAAGCACATTCTTAATGCATAATCATATTAAACACTAGATGAAAGATAATATATCATGTGTGGGTTTCATTTTAATTTTCAGTTATTATTGCACTCAAGATGAGAGATCTAAACGTAACAAGTATAGAGCCAACATAATTAGCATGCAAATCAAATACGTTAGAGAAGGGAAATGGGTAAAACTGAAACGAACCAAATTGATATATTGACAAATAGGAATGATTACAATAATCGGCGTACTTTCGAGAGGCATACATCTCTCCTTAACCTACTTACAAGAGGTAGAAGCTCGCTTAAACCCTTAATAAGAACCCAATTTTCTGATAACTAAATGATGATACCCATAAACCTCTATATAATAATAAATATATAACTTCCTTCCTAAGATAAAATATTATCTATAATTAAATTATAATACTACCATAATTAAAAGATTCATAGAATATGGACCATATCACAAACAAAGCCAGCCCATATACTCTTCGATAGAAACTTCACCATTGACACCTAAACTACTCAAACCACATGCTTGATGGTAACAGGCAGCAACTTTCACATGCATTAATCATAGTTAAGTTGAACAGACTGGTGAAACTACATTCAGTCAAGACATAATCTTCAGCAATTAATTTATGAATTACGGCTCTCCACAATTTCAAGGAAAATATGACCATACCTCATAAATAGATCTAGATTGCATATGGTCATGACAAAGACCACATACATCTATTATTGTGCGATAAGCATACATATTTACACAGCCCAGATTATGTTTGGATGCTTCAAAAACAGTCAGTGCAGATGCCATATCTCCCCTCTTTCCAAATTCAAGAATTGCAGTACAAAATATTTCATCAGAGAGGGTGAAAAAACCTGCATACCTGCAAAGGATTAAGGTGAATTAATCAGAAGCATGGAGAAGAGTACAAAAGAGATGTTTAATATGCTTTGAAATAATATTCTCAAAAGAAGTTATAGCAAAATAAATAATTATCAGACTTAGGGAAGTTAAAAAATATCTAGTTCAGTGAAGATTAAATACAAGGTACCAAGGTGGGTGCATCTGAAAGAGGCAGAATAATTTCAATGGTACCCTACTTTTCCCCCAATAATGAAAAGAAGAAAGAATGCATACCTTATGGCCACATGTGGATTCCTTTTGTTGACACAGTTTCTAATAACATCAATTGGTTGCACCACATCTTTAATAGATAAACAAAATCCTGAACCATGTTGAGGGATAGAAGAAGATAAATGAGTAACATATAGCACTAGAAAACTGTGTCACTGCTCTGCCAGAATAGTTGTTCGATACTAGAAAGATATTAGTAAGGTTTTTAAATAAATAATAGTAGAATATTTGTTAAATCCTAGGAATTTGGATAAAATGAAGAAGGTGTTATTTAGTTTTCTCATGTAGTCAAGTGAAACTAAAAATTTAGAAGTATGGTAAGTGCTACATCTGAAATGGCAATACAGTTATAAGTTATATGAACAACCACTTTATGTTAATTTATTAGCTTCTATGGAGCCAAATTTTACAAAACTATGACATCTTTAATCTTTATCAAACATTCAATAGAAATAGTTACTTCAACTTCAACATCTCACTCAGATTTATCTTTTTTGGTTAGGGCATTCAAGTTACTCGCTCACATAATTCACAAGCAAGATTATATATTAATTAAATCATAAAGAACTTACTGGTTACAAAATGACATGATTAATTCCAAGAATAAAATCTATATCTGTATCTGTATCCTCTAATAAAACAAAACAAGGAATTTGAAATCGGATTTTACTTGGTAGCCCAATTGCATACATATTTGTCAATTGAGCTCACTGTATTGTTGTGGAGTCTTAATTAAATAACAAAGTGAATGAGACTCCAGAGATACTGAAGTCTTGAAGGGAGACTTTCAAGCTGCTAAACTTTTTATGGGAGACTTTAGAGAGACTACTCTTTCTTTACCACTGATGCATTGCCAAAAACTATCTCTACTCAACATATAGTCCATGTTTATCACAGGACAACTAAATAGTAATTTAAGAGGATTAGCTTATTTTCTGGTTTATAAGTTCATTAGAATTTAGAACTTTACATAAGCTTGTAATTCAACTTTTTTCTACTTAAAACTTATCAACTTGACCTTATGAACTTAAATAAACTTATAAGCTTGAATTGATAAGCTTGTAAGCCCTAGGAAATTAGCTTATCAGGTTTTCAAAATTCTAAGAAACTCGTAAATTACGGGGAAGGGTATTTGGATTAGCTTATTTAGGTGGCTTATTAGCTTATATAGGGAGTTTATTAGAAATTAGGTTTTTGTCTTAGCTTATGAGCTTAAGGTTATTAAGGCCTTAATAAGCTTACTAACCTAAATTTACTTGATTATCCGCTCTTTGTTTTTTGTCTAAACACATAAATATGCGAGCATATTTCTTTTGGTAATTTCCCTCCTATTTGTGAATACATTTTTTAATTGATAAATTATAAGCTGAACCAAACATCATCCTAGCTAATAAGCTAATAAGCAAATAAACTAATAAGCTTATAAACTAGTAAACTCAAACAGCCCCAAAATGAGTTCAGGAAATTTTACCAGAAAGAGTTTCCATCAAATCAACAACCTCCTCCACACCACCGCATTTCAAAATCCTGCTACATGATCGGCCAATCTCCTCCACAACAGATCGATCAGACATCAACACTTCCAAGGCACCACCAATCCCTAAATTCTGAAAACAGCTCAAAACTGTGATCAGCCTCCGCAAGCCCTCATCACTCTCAATTACGCTCAAAATACCCTTGGAAACAAGCTCAGAATTCAACATTGCCGAAAATTCCACCGCCTTCAAGCCAGAACTACCACCACCACTCGTAACCGTTTCCACAATCATGAAAAAATCCTCGAACCTGGCGTCTTCCGCGAGCTTCGAAGCTAGGTCGGCGTAGTAATTGGTCCGTATATGGCTCTGGCGATGTTCGCCCCATCTGACAGTAGAAAGCAGAGGAGGACGGTTAGTATGAGAAGGTGGTGGTGGTGGCTTTGATTGTTTGGGCGGTTGTTTGGGGTTAGTAGTGGTAAGTGTAGGGTTGGGAAGAGGCGGCGGAGGGGTGGAGACGGAGGAGGCAAGTATGAGTAGAGTGGTGGTGCTTCTCATTTCCCGGCTAACCGGTCGTTTATCTGGTGGTTGTTCTTTTAAGTGGTTTGGTTTTCATTGGTGTTTGTTTGGTTGGAGTTGAAGATTGTATTTGAAAGGCTGTTGGACGGGATAATATTTCTACCCGCTTTTATTTCAGACCAATTTTTTTTCTTTAACGAATAAATGTATTCATTAAAGCTCTTTTTTTTTTCTTTTTACAAAGTATTCATATACTACTATACTAGAAGAGTATTTAAGAAAACAAGATAATTTGAATCTTATATTATTGTTGATAGTCAAGTCATGAAGGCAAAATCATAATTTATTATTTATGTAAAAGATAAGTTAATTTTTGTCGTTCTATATATTTAGATATTAATACTATCAGATGTTTATAAGTAAATGAAACAATACAAAGACACAGGTATTGAACTTTAATAGTCTGAATAATTTTTAAATAATGTATTATTTTTCTGGAATCTTATATATAAGTACTATTGATATTAATTAGAGATAGTTTAAGAAGTCTTTTATTGAGTATAATCTATAATTCATATTGATTTATTCTATTTATTAAACACCTAAATTATTCATTTTTAACCGTCAAAAATCATTATAATTTAACTTAGATGTAATTGACTATAACTAATCATCCTTATGACACTTATATAAAAGGGTCAAAATCCCAATAGTACTGAATAATTGGAGATTCTATCTATACCAATTTGTCGGAGCGTAACCTTGCACTTGGCTTCAGTGATCACTCCACTTCAGCATCAACACTGCATCTCTCCATAGTAATTTTCATGAGCGTCTTGAGCCTGCAAGTGGTCAGATTTAGCACTCGGCTTGTGGAAGAAAGATGGAGGAAGAGTTGACATGTCGTTAACATGGTAAGAAAGATGGAAGGAGAGAGTGAACATGTTCATTCATTTGAGTTGGTTTCTCTTCGGTTAAAGATAAACGAAAGAACATAAACACAAAAATTCGTTCGTTCATCCGTTCATGTTCATTTATTTGTTCGGCTAAAGGTTAAAAGAACAAACATAAATAAATCCTCGTTCGGTTCGTTGTATAATAGTGATTAGGGAGTGTTAAATAGAAAGTCGGAACAGGTAATTTCTTGTGCATATGGACTCACTCTTGGTGGTGGTGTTGCAGACACCTTAGTCTATGATTTTAAATATATTTTTTTAATAATTTAACGATGTCAAATCACTTAGGAAATAGAAAAAGTAGGCATAATAACCAACCAAAAATAATAAAAATATAGAGTAGAGTGTCCATAATCTTTAGAGTAAGGTGTATAGATCATCACCCTTTCAAAAATCTTAGATGTAAATAAGTAACGTGTGATATATGACAATATCAGTATATGGTTTTCTAATAATACCCATTTTTGGTTAAATGCATAAGATAACTTCCGAAGTTTCCTTTGTCTGTTTTTTTTTTTTCTTGTTTGTTTGAGCCGTTACAAATTAGACATACCCTGAACTATTTACCAAAATTTCCACCTCTTGTAAATACGTCAAATGACCAGTAAAAGAGAACAAATTACATATATGTCATATAAATTTCAAGAACTTGCAACTTGATAAGTCCGTACATGATCCACCACAGTAGTTTCAATCAGAATAGACATCAATTATGTACAAGCACCAGAGTTTTTTGTGCTATGAAACTAGAGTATTTACTTGAGAGGAGAAAGAATTGTGTATACAAGAAGAAAGGTTACAATGACAATTGCACCCCCAAGAGTGAAACTTGGGCTAGTCCATAAACTCAAGTTTGACCTCTCTGCCCTTTTAATGGGATCTACCTCCTCGGATAACGGGTAGTTGGATCGTCTAGGGTTCCAGCTTACATACTTGTTTGGGGTAAACTGTGATAACAGGCTCTTTTTCCCTTGCTTCTTGAAACTTGACCAAGCCTTGTCCCAATCTGTTGAAGACTTATCTGCACAAGATGTGCAAAAAGTAACAGTATAAGCGACGTTCTCCTATATGACTAGCACACACACATAACGAAACAGGTTAGGGTCGAAATTTCAAAACAATTTACTTATGAATGAAATTGTTAGTGTTATGTTTTAATCAAACAGTAAACTCTGAAAAAATAGCTTAAAATGAAACGGGGCGAAAGTTGTCAAAAGTGTATTTGTAAAGCATAAAACCTCTTACATCATTTTATTAGAAAAGTTAGATTATTATTCAAACAAAACAGATATTTCCAGTTATATTTGACACACAAATTAATCACAAAAATCAAAAACTTTTGCACAAATTCAAAGCCGTCCCTCCCATTTTGATTAGCACCAAAGATTACCAGTTTTGACCCATTACCGAACCTGCCTGATGGCTCACTTTGCCACCTCTAAATCAGGTCAGCAAGATATAAGTAAAATAAACGACAAGATGTGAATTGGATATTTGAATTCTTATATGAAACTTCTTGTTATCAAATAATACTAAGATTTTAATTTGTCAATTAACTAATAAGTCATGCCCATGCTCAGGGTGCATGGACGGCAGACTTGACCTCTAGGACTTAGTCAGCCAAAAGTCGGATTACTAAATCATATTGACACTCCATTAACTAAAATTGCACCAATATACAACGAACTTATGCAAAGTTTGTTGTACTTTGGTACAATAAACCCTTACTAAACTCGCCAAAGATTTCCTAGCTTGTTGTCCTTGATAGCTAAGAGTCTAAGACTACTTTCACCACAACAAACAGGCGAATTTATAATTGTATTTTTCTTCAAAGCTTATATAATCATGTAATTTCTTGTTAAACTATTCACAATTATGTGAAACCTGATATAATAAAAATATATTAAGAAAATTTTAACCCTCCTAGTTATACGCCTAATAATCTTCCTAATGGTATGATGACAATGCTCATGATCTTAAAGAACCAACGCTCTAAACTATCTAGCATTTCTCTTTTGCAAGTGCATATATCTAAAATAAATTAGTTAATTTGTTGAGGTGCATAAAAGGTATAATTAGAGAATTTCGTCTCGATCATTCTAACATCGATTACAACGATCAGCTTCAGCTTCACGCTAATTAAATCAGATCATCATGCAACAACAAATCACGAATCAAAAGCCAAATTAAAAGCTACAACTCACTACAATCGACTTTCAGTTTCGATACCTTTGTTGTTGTTGTTCCGGTCGTCGCCGTTTTGAGGAGATGGTGGCCTTGGATCTCTGTTGGAACAGAAACAGGGTTTTGGAGGTTTTTGGTTCCGCCATGTTGACGTTAGGCTCCCAACGCTCATCGCTCGAATATCCATTTTTCCAGATTCTCGAATTCCAGCCACAGAAGTCAGAACGCAGGCCGTTTTGCTTGTCTTTTTGTCTAGACTAGATTTTTGTTCGTCGAGAATGTGGGGGTATATATGTCATTTTGGTGGTTTTTAATGGGCTTGGGCCTTGGGTTAGATAATTGTCAGCCCAGTTTGTTTCCAAAAGAGCCCATGGTTTTTTTTAAATATTATTTTTGGGCAAAATAAATTACATAATTCATTAGATGGCGACCATTAAATATATTTCGTTTATTGAACAGGTCTATTAAATACAATCTAAACTTTCATTTGTAAAATAAAATAGGTAGAAACTTCTTTTCTTAAGGGAAGAAAGAAGCATTTACTAACACAAGTGAAAACCCCAAAGCGCAAGGTCTAGAGATTGAGGACCAACTTAACTATCCTGTCTAAACCATCAAACACTATTAGAGGAGACAATAGCCACTAATTCAGATCAAAACTCTTCTTTGGCCTCTTACTAGAGATCCAAATATATTTTTTTATTAGAATTTTGAGAACATGTTGTTTCCTTCATTGCATCTGCCTTCCCAATGGTATGGAAGATCAAGACATTCAGTTCCTCCACTTTTATATCTATGAATATGTTACAATCAAACAAACCACCTTCAAATGCTATTGTAGATTTCATATAACAGATAAAAATGATATATCCACTAGTAGTTCTTCCTACGCCATCCTCCTACTCACACACGATAATATGTGAAATCCACTAATTCTATTTCCCAGCTCTCTCCTTTGATTTTGAAACTTATGTTGATTTAGTAAGTAAGAGGGGATAAATAGAAATAAATAGTATGAAAATACTTAACAACAATTCTAACATAAACTTAAGTTAATTGAACTGCTAGCTAGCTGACGTGTTAGCTTTTAGTGATGTAAAACCTTACTGTAACAAAACCAAGTGTAATGACTGAATCATTGATCTGGTCCTGATCATAACATAATTGATCGATCGAGGATATCAATGATCAACAAATGTAAAATAGATTAAACGCAATATACAAACATAGTTTTGTGATCATTACTTGCTTGTGTTTTATATAAGAGTTTCAAAAATGAATTAGCATCGATTACTATCTGCTTGTTGTGTTTGGTCGTCACTTGTTGTGTTTGGTAGTCGTCATCACTAGTCAAAAGTCAAAACACCTACGAGTCATAGACGACTGATCGACTTCTAGCTCGATGTTACTTTTAGTGTTTTCATAGAATATTCTGGATAGGTACTACGTTTATTTTCTTGCAAAAGGTTTAAATCAAGTCATCGGTCTTGTTCGTTCACTGTTTCATGGATCGTTGTTTCTTGCAAAAGGGTTTATGCATATGCCAACTTTTTTATTTCTTAATTCGATCCTGGATGCGACTAAACATGAGCGGAATTATAACATAAGAGACAAATGGCTACTTAAACAAAGCGTTGTAAATATTAAAATTTTTTAATTTAAGGATTCTAGTTGTTGATTATGAGAAAGTTGACTAGCTTCTAATTTCTTAGGGTGTTGCTATATATTCCTTTCTCTAGATTGTACCTCTTCTGGTTTTGTTTCTTTATTTTTAACATTGTTTGAGATCCTCAAACATTCCTCTTCATTGTAGATTGTTTGATAGATGCTTTGTTTCGTATTCTTTGTGGAATAAAATAGTTTTAAAAAAAATAATGTTAAACGTGATTTTAAAATCAAAGAATTAAACTAGTCATAATATAAAAACATAAATAACGTACGGTTGATGTAATTTACACTTTTAAGTAGTTTACTAAGCATACTATATCTTTAAAAGTTAAAACAAAAGAAATAACACAATTTTATTTAGCTTTACTATTTAGCATTGTCTTCTTTCCTTTTTTTTAAGCAATACTTTTATGGTCAAACTGCTTGAAAATACAATGAACTTTAAAATACCAATTTATACAATCAACTTTAAAATTTTAAAAAAAATACAACCAACCAAATTATCCCTCCCAATATATACAATATATGACCTATAGTCCAGGTAACCGGTTACCTTCTAATTTTTTTATATTTTTAAATTATTTTTTCAAGTGTTCTTCATTGTTCTTGGTTTACACATGAACAAAACTTATAAAATAACCAAATACATAAACCAAATCTAAAACCCACATCTGTTCAAATCCAAGAACACTTAATCAAATATGTAAACCAAATCTAAATCCTAGAATATTATTGCAAACCCTAGATCTGTTCAAATTTAGAACACTTTGAAT
This sequence comes from Pulicaria dysenterica, assembly GCA_947179395.2. Classification (NCBI taxonomy): domain Eukaryota; kingdom Viridiplantae; phylum Streptophyta; class Magnoliopsida; order Asterales; family Asteraceae; genus Pulicaria; species Pulicaria dysenterica. The sequence goes on from OX359295.1 coordinate 62,607,178, forward strand.
TTCTAGTTGTTACCCAAATCGAATAGATGAAGAAGAACAAGAAACCCTTTTAAAATCTGAACCCAGATGAAGATTCAAGAAAAAATAAACCCTAAATCATGCTCACATATCAGAATCAAAACCTAAAATATGTAAAATAGATTAAGAATCTAAACCCAGATGAAGATTGATGAAAAAAAAGCGTTTTATGGTGGTCATATCATATTAGAATCAAACCCTAAATCATGTGATGTTCACACACTACATATCTGAACAAGGAAATAGAAAAAAGATGAAGATATAAATCTGAAATCGAACAAAAACCATGAATATCGGCGGTTTGAAGGTAGCGATAGCAGATCTGAAAGCCCTAATCTCTGACCTTTAACAACGTGACGGAACCAACTCAAGAAACCGACGGTGGTGATGCTTGTTTGAAACGGCGACTGCTGCGGCGGTGGTTCTTTGAAGAAGGGGTCGCAGCGGCGATGGTTCTTTGATGAAGGCGACGGCAGCGGCTTGTGGTTCTTTGAAGAAGGCGACGGTACCTAAAACAAGAAACCCCTATTCATACCTTCATACTATGGCTTCTTCCGGTCGGCAAAATCCATGACGGCGGCGGCATTTTGTAGGGTTTTGAAGCGAAGACGGCGGTGGTGCTTTTCAGTAGGGTTTTGAACCACTGTGATGGTAGCTTGAAGCCGACGACGCTGTGGTGGCCGTTTTGAAGCGAAGGCGGCGGTGGTGGTGCGGTTTTGAAACATGAGTTCTTGTGAATAGATCTATTGAAAACTTTGAAGATTTGAACATAAACCTGCAATCTTTTTTGTTATTTTAATTAAATTATTAAAAAACAAAAAAGATAACAAAAAATATGGATAACCGGCTGAGAATAATAAGTTGACCTGCTATAACAGGTCACTTGCATATAATGTAGGAGTTTTTAAAGTTTGTTGTATTTTTTTTAAAATTTTAAAGTTCGTTGCATATATTGATAGCTTAGTGAAAGTTCGTTGTATTATGATGCAGTTTGCCCTACTTTTATCTTCTAATATAAAGTAAGTGATCCGTGTACTATATTGGTGACCAAAAATATTTAATATGAAATAATAATAAACTAATGTCAATCTTTTATATATGAAGAGATAAGAGATATGAGATGATAATGAATAATTATAGTCGTTATAAATTAAGATAAACATTATCTATACTACTATATAAATCCTTTAATATTCTCTCTTTTATTTAAGTTTAAGAGTTTTTAAAATTTAATCAATATAAATTCTTGACCATTCATTCTATATAAATTAATCTCATTCACTTAATCTTTAACAATTTTATTATCTCTCCTAGTTTACTTTAACTTTTTATTCATTTATAATATACTCTCTCACATTAACACATTTTCTCACACAAATACAATTATCCACACACATCAACATAATTTTCAAATCTTATTAACCACTCTCTCTTTATTTCCTCAATATAAATGCTTTTTCTTAATAGTTAGATGCAAATAAACCTTTTTTTAAACGGACATGTTGTAGAAAATTTTATAGTGACATTTAATCGAGGGAATAACATATCATTACATTCTGAAAGCGACATGTTGTAAAACAAAAACTATATGTCGCCGTAGGATTGTGCGGGTACAATGCTAGTATATATAAACTACCATAACGTTTTAAATATTATAACTTGTAACTTCTTTTATTTAATAATATTATCATATCTAACTATTAACTTTATTATGTTATATTTAAATATAAATGATTAAATAAGTCAACATTTTGTATTATACTTTTGTATTATACTTACACTATATCACATTATAATATAATTTGAATAATCTCTTGATTTAAAGTTTTAAATTAGCTTTGGTTCTAGTCTAAATTTTGAAATGGTTAAGATTGTGTAATTAAATTTATTAATATTGAAAGATTATTAAAAGAAAGAGTGTATTTAAATTAATTAAAATTTTGAGTTTTAAGTTTTTTAAATATTGAATATTGATGTTCTTATGTGATCATGTTTTTACCTTATCAAAATATTAGATAAAAAATATTTACCAAATATTTTATAATATTGTGCGATACACGTTTTGATTGACAAAAATATTGAAATAGATTTTAATTTTTATCAAATGGATTGTCCATATTTGATAATTAAAATATATATCTAAATCAATAACTATGATTGTTTAATGAGGTTTATTAATATTGTCTAATGCTTAATTTTTAATCTTTATTTTTTTTAATATTTAACTATATTATTAAAAGAATAGACTTTTAAAAAAGCTTTTTTTTTTTAAATATAATTTGACCAATAGTTTATTTAAAAAATAATAACTAAGCTTACAAACAAATATGATATCACCATCCTTAATCCCAATTCTCACTTTCTTAATTCAATCCAACACTTTTTACATAAGATATTTATTCAAATTTTTGATAAATTTACGTGAGATGTTTTTTTTTTTCAAAATTGTCATGCATGAGATATTTATTTAAAATTTACTTAAATTCACGTGAGTTGTTTATTTTTTATTTTTCAAAGTTTTCATATTTTTAGATAAATAGATTTGTTAAAAAAAAATATGAAAATAATATTTCAATCTTATCTTTATTATATTATCTTATTTGTATGGTTTAGTTTTAAAATAGATAGATAATCACTTCTATATTACTTATAATTACATGTTTAATTAAAGCTTATTTTTAATATTTCTTCACTTCGACATCAAAGGTGTTACTATTCTTATTTTTTTTCATTCTCTTAGATATAAATTATGGAGAATAAACAACCTTTTTCATCAACTTCAAATAAACCATCATTCGGATAACCTATTTCAGTTATGGAGAATAAACAACCTTCTTCATCATTTTCAAATATATTTTTGTTCTGTCAACCTTCATTACAAGGGAAGAAAAGACGGGTGATAAACACTTTCTATGTACATTTTACTATGCCACTTACAATTACACACCAAATTTTATATTTTACTTTAAACATCTCCCGTGTTTATACACGGGGTGATAAACTAGTATTTAAAAAAATATGATTATAATATCATCATTTTATTTTTAAAATATTTTTAAATTAAAAAGAAATCCAATTTGTTAACTTTGCTATGTAAGGAGGTACATGACCGAGTATATATAGAGAGAAATAGTAAAATTTACCAAGAAAAGTGGTAATATAAATTAATTTGATTGATTAATTACGTCTTTTATTTTGTTTATTACTAAGTAAAAATTGAATTTTAACTTTTAGAAAAATATATCGTTTAGTTTATTAATTACTTTTTTGTCTAGGTTATTGTTTATGATTAACTAACAGATTTTATGTATGTTAGTTTTTTACATATATTATAAGATAAAATATTAACATGCATTAACTCTAATGAATAATTCTAATCATTCGTTTTGATAAAATAAATTAAGTGCTTAATCTTGACTATTCATTCGACTAATATTAGAATTTCAATTTTGAGTTTTCTTGGTTAAATTGAATCAAAAATCTTAGAGGAATATCATAATATACTAGATTAGATTCCCATGGATACACGGATTGGTTTAATGTTAATAATAATTCAACATTAACAAAAAAATATTAGATAGCTATAAGATGCGAAATAAATAAAAAAGTTTTAGGATTATAGATAATAAGAATTAAAAAAACAGTAAAGAAATGTTTATATACTACAAGATTTAAAAACCAATCAAATGATTAGAACACGCTCGTTTAAAAAGTAACTAAAGACTCAAATGGTTTCAAAATTTTCATGACTTTTTTTTAAAGTTAAATAATTTATACGAGCATATCATAAAATTGAAAAAAATAAATTAAATAATAAACTTTAATAATATTTGAATGAATAGATTATTGTTGTTTTAATCAAGTCGATCTATGGATAAACAATCCGCCTTCAACCTCGCGTCAAAGCTTTCACCACTGGTCCAAGCGTTAACGTCATCTATTACAATTTTTTAAAATTATCCTTTATCTCATATTTTATAACTATTTAATATTTTTTATTAATATTTAATATTTATTATTTTTAATATATCACATAAGCATATAATCTAGTCTATATAAACCGGTTGTATGTTATTTTGTAGAAGTGTAGGACCTCCAGAAATTAAACAATAGACCTCATAATATATATTATTATTTATTATTATTAAATATATATTTCAATTTCAATTATATTATTAGATTTGTAAGAACCAATTCACTTTAAATCGTTTTTATCTAAAATTAACAACTATAATACATTAGAGGAAAAAAATACGTTCACATGAACAATTTCCTTTAATACTTTATATAAAAGATGATATTTCTACTGATAACATTATTTTATTTAAATTTAAATATATGATTTTCATTAATAATGTTATACATAAATCAATTTTTATAACTAAACATGCCATCATCATCCGCTCTTAATATATCATCGGCCTAAAGTCCTAAACCCTTTTCATCCGTTTGCTAGGCTGTCGTAACTCCTCATGTTTCGTGGATATAATCGCTGACACGTGTCCATATCTTTATATTTTATTAAGCAAACCAGGACATACGGTCCCACAGTCCACTCATCATCTACCACGAAGAATAGATCACCGTTAGATCTCAATGATCCTACGGCTACAAAAAACTTGGACTACCACGTGACCACTGGTCAATAAACTCATGGTTAGGAAGGGCTCGTACATTAAATGCGTGGGATCCGCAGCAAACATTTAATACTTGCCAAATTTATCAATTTATGTAGTAGACCGAGAGGGTCATAAGTGTCTGCTAAAAGGGTAAGAGCATGCCCCTCATGGTTTCAAATATTTACACTTCACACCCTCATCTTTGTTTCGGTTTATAAACAGGCAAAAAGATATATATATATAGGAAGAAGTTCCATCGAGAACCATTTTTAATGCGAGAACCGCGAGAACCAATCTGAGCCGTCCAATTCCCCCTCTTTCAATGTTATTGCTCACCTATGAATTCCTCACATACACCCTGCCACACTCGATCCCCCCACGCTCTCCATCTTCTTTTAATACAAACTTTTCCTCTAATGCTTTCCAAGTTTTTTTATGCATATAGGGTAAAGTGTTGTCTTCAAAGGGGTTTTTACATTTTCAATAATTTTATAATTGAGCCCAAGTAAACCAATCTTGTTTTAGAGTAGTTTATTTATAATGAAAAGAGAGTTGTTTGTTATATAAACGAAAAAATAGGTAATAGTACAATTTTAACGAGTTTGTGGATTAAATACTTGTTGATTACATTTTGAAATAACATTTTCACAGATTTTCCAAAGTTGTGACCTGTGAGGTGATTTTGTGTCAATTGTGAGATGAGCAAGAGCACGATATTGTGTAGTAAAACGGAACATGTGTAACGTGTTTAAGGTATTGAGTGACTTACACAATATTCAACATTGGTTTATATATTGTGTACAATCGTTAGTGTAAGAGAGGACTTATCAATTATACACTTATAATGTGAACATGTGTCGAGGGTTTTAAGATGTAGTTTGAGAAAGTTGTTTTGATTGTTTTGAAGAATATGAAACTTTAAAAAAAATAAGAATCTAGTTTAGTAACTTTACAAAAAAAAAACCAAACGTCATCAAGTCTCACAAGGTATCATCATACCATGCATGTGGAGATAACCCACAAATTATCATTTCGATATAATTAAAGCAATTTAACTATACCATTTAAGTGTATTGTGAATATCTTTTCACCGGTAAATGCTACCAGCGATAAGATATAAACCAGTAGTATCGTTGACACGTCTTTTGTTATCTTGTAGTTATAGCTTCTGCATCTGCAGTCATAGATTGTACAGTTGCATGAAGCCAATAGCCACTTGTGTTGTCGACGAGCGCATCAATCTATCATCCTGACGTCTTTGTGCCATAATTTTCTTATGTTTTTAATATTTTATATTACTTTATCACGCCTCCTAGCTTGTTTAGATATCATATAGATATTATTAATATTTGTGAGTTACATAGGAAGTCTTTTAATTAGTTGTGTTTTATAGTGTGTCGAAATTGAATTTTTTTTAATATTATTTGTGGCTTTAGCTATCTACCAATGTATGTTTCGAATACGTCGGTACTGCATACTCCAAAATGCGTTATTATTTTAAAATACACTTGTATTATGTCAAAATGCACTAGCTAGTATTATTTATATAAAGATTCCCACATTTAGGTTTGAGTTATCAGCCAATGTGTTAAGACTGTTTAGTTATAAATCATAAATCCAAATATGTATTTAGTGGACTATATCTATAGTTTGATATAAGTCAAAGGATGAAATCCATTACTTGGTCCAAAAACATTCATTTAATTAAACTTGCCTATTACACCATATGTATTTTATTCTTCCTCAGTCTTACAAATTCTCGGTTATAAGACCGTCTATATTAATCATTTTTTTTCTTTAATCTTTCTACTAAAAAAATACATATCTTTTTCTTTTTTACAGTTACATTATTTTTTATGTTAAATATGTGATTTGCATAAAAAATAATGAAGAGAGAAAAATAATAATACGGTTTATAATCAAAGGAGTCAATTCGTAATGAAAGGAGTCAAATAATACGGTGTGGCAGCCGCCACTCCCGCTTCCTAGTCGGGAAAAAAAGATAATTAATATCGATTTTAATTTTATCAAATTCATTAAAGTTGAAGGTCATAAATGCAAAAAAATGGAAAATAACGGTTCAACAAGTGGTGCGATTAATTGAAGACCAGCCTCAGATCACCTGAGCCACACAACACACGCACACACAGACTGACGAGACTCCATAACGCTGCAAACGCAGCCACCACCATCGCGAATTCTTCCTTTACAAATTTTCACACACATACTCTCTCTCTCTCTCTCTCTAGAATTATCCTATGCATTCAGAGGAACAATCATGAATAATTCCAATAAAAACTCTGCACATTCATCGTCATCGTCAATGGCAGCGAATTCGACGCCTACGGATAGTTCCGGGAAGAAGGTACGGAAGCCCTATACAATTACCAAGTCCAGAGAGAGCTGGACTGAGGAAGAGCACGATAAGTTCCTTGAAGCTCTTCAATTGTTAGTAATTTAATTGCTTGATTTTATATATACGGATGGTCCTTAACACATCCATTCCGATTTCAAGTAATTGTTCTCTCGGTCTCGTATGAGTGTGATTTGTAAGGTGCTTCACAAGGATTCCGAGACGTTACTCTTTTTACTACCTTTTAATTGCAACCCTACAGACTTACATTAATAATTTCACTTCGACCATGTGTTTTGAAAAGATCTCTCCTTATCATATTCATCTGATTTGATCGATCTAAGTGAATCTTGAGAGGTCTCCATCCTTGAATTAATTTTTGTTTTCGATTTGGATACGCTTGTACTCTTAGAGTACAATAATTATTAGTTTGGTCCATATGGCGAAAACTGAAATTTGAGAATTGATTATAGCTATATATATGATGATGTTTATTATAATTAAATGTACTCGGTCATATGATGACAGGAAGAAGAAATTTGTGGTCTATGTTCATGTTGTTTCTGCAACTTAAGCCAATAATTCTGCCTCATATTTAGTGTTTGTATGGCAGCATGCCATCTGCTTCACACTAGTTAGCTCTATAAATCTAGTCCTTTCAATTGTCCACAGGTTTGATCGTGACTGGAAGAAAATTGAAGACTTTGTTGGTTCCAAGACAGTAATTCAGGTGGGTAGTGCTCGGTTATATATTACTTCACAATATATGTATGTATGTATGTATATCCTCCTTTTTCAAAATAGATAAGATGTGCAGCACTTAAGAGACTATTAATGACTCAGGATCGATTTGTTGAAGCTTGTTGATTATTGAATGTATTTATCTCTGTCTCTGCATGGTGTAAGCTCGGGGTTCATGCATTATATGAGACTTTTGATCAACCTACTAGGGCCTCAAGATAGTTTGGTCTATGCTGGGTTCACCCCTTTGATTTCCCTTTGCCCTCTTTGTTTCTAAGTAATTCACTCAAGGACATCAATTTGCCATAAACTAAATTGAAAAAGTTCTAGTTGAGCTTAACAAACTAATGAATTATGTCCTTAATTTTCAATTGAAGGGGGTAATTCTATTTGCAGATAAGAAGTCACGCCCAGAAGTACTTTCTAAAGGTCCAAAAGAATGGATCAATAGCACACGTGCCGCCTCCTCGTCCTAAGCGCAAGGCAACACATCCTTATCCACAAAAGGCACCCAAAAGCGGTTTGTACATAAAATATATATCAATCCTGAGTTAATTTTTAAAAGTTTTAAGTATTCTCAACTTTGTGTGTATGCGTGTGTTTGAAGCATTAACTCTGGTTGACTATGTGGCAGTTCTATTGCCGCTACAAGCATCCATGGGTTATCCTTCGTCACTAACTACGCTTGCACCTGGATACTCTCCATGGGATGACACTTCTCTGCTTATAAGTCCATCTAGTGGAATCATGCCATCACAAGATGAATACGATCTGATCCACAACATTGAAGCCTTGCATGCATGTTTGTAATCTGTCGTTTCTCGATCGAGTGTAAATAATTCGACATGGGAAGCTCTTAATTACTAATTTGCTACTTAATCATATGTCATTTTTCAGCTGACACCGGAGCAAAGGGGTCCATAGGGACTAGTAATAGTGACAAAGGGAGCTTGAGTAGAGAAATGCCAAGTTCTGAACTATCAAAGCAAGCAGAACAGCCTTCCATGCATCATGGTAACCTTCTTGCTATATATATACACATTAGTAGGGTAACCACGATATATAAAATTTATTATAAACCACAACTTTTTTTTATTTGAATGATTAAGATTCATCTTATGAATTGATGAATACTGAATAAGTGAATACCCAATTTCGAATAATTACTTAATTTAAGGATGCCCTAGAATTTGGCGGAAAATAAAGTGGGTATGAAAATTTTTATATAGTAATATATAGATATAAGTAAAGAGTTATATTACTATTGAATATTTATTTATGTATCATGAGAGACAAAAGTAATATAACTCATTTATGATACATGAATTAATATTTAACTAGCATCGTAGCCGAGTAATACTGTGGAGGCGAAATGTTAATGTTTTATATATGTCACTTTAAAAAATGTAATGATATGTTATTCGCACAATTCAATGTCATAAATAATTTTCTTTCGGCAACATGCCCGTTTTTTCCAAAATTCTTTTTATTTGTATCAACTATTTTTATTAATTTTTAAAAATAAAATTTAAAAGACATTAAAGTAATAAAATAATTATATTTATAAAATAAGAAGAGAGAACTTAATAATATTCTGAAAAATGTGTTAATATGAGTGGATTGTTGTGTTTGTATGAAGTATATTCTAAATAAAAAAAATTTAAAGTACATTAGGAGAGATGAGATAGTAGAATGTTAAAAATTGAGTGGATGAATGTAATCTAAATAAAATGAAAGGTAAGAATCAATATATTGTTTTGATTAAATTTTGATAACTCTTAAAATTAAAAAGAAAAATGAATATAATTATATACTAGTATCGATAGAGAGCATTGGGAAAGTGCTTTTTTAGGGAGGGTGTTTGGTTGGGCCCGTTTTATTTTTTCATAATGATCTTCATTGTTTTTGCTTGGTATCTCGGTTGGAAAAGATACACCATTAAATATTTCATATATAATTATTGTAAAACAAACCTTACGATAAAAAGTCTAGACAAAATTGTGGATCATTAGATTCATCAAACCTGGAAGTTAAAAGAGAGCAATTTTAAAAATATACAAAATGACGGTTATGAACATAATGGTGTTTTAAAAGCCTAATAGTTTTTTATGCATATCCTATTAGGTCACATTTGTATTAAAATAAAAAGGTAAACTCACTTTCTTAGTTTTAATACCAACTTACAACATGCAAAAAATATGCACGTACTTTAAAAATGATTCACATGTTAAATATTTGTTACAGAAATGTGTTATGTGTTCACAACTTTTCTATGCATGCCAACAAAAACTAATATACAGAACAAATGAAATTGATGCATAAAACAAAAAAGTAAGTGTACACATTTACAATTACACAAAAGACCTAAGAGTTGTTCCTCTTATCTTGTTGGGAAAAAAACCAAGATGGATCAATAGGCGAACCAAATCGTTATAGAAATATTGTATCTGCAACTTTGTCAAAAAATCAATAATCTCAGTCACACACTAGTGTCTAACGGTGTATGATGTGTGTGTGTGTATATATATATATGCATATATCGTTATGCATCATTATATAACCATTTGACTTGTGTCCGTCATATTATTAATAGAGAAGAGGTCTTCTCTTAGTGAGAATCTGGTCCGTGCTTATCATCTATATGTGTTCTATCATGGAATGATTCATGCTACTTGTATATTTCTTCATTCTCAATTTCTCATATGTATTGTTGTTATTGAATACCTTCCTCGGAATAGGTATTCCTGACTTCTCTGAAGTTTATAGCTTCATCGGAAGTGTTTTTGATCCAGACATGAAAGGGCATGTGCAGAAACTAAAGGAGATGGATCCTATAAACTTTGAAACAGTAAGTCAGTCCAGATTATTAATGCGAATAGTATAATTTCTTTTGTTAGCACAAACTGGGATTAATAATGGCAATAAAATTTTGTATTCTGTCATTTGAACATGCAGGTCTTATTATTAATGAGAAATCTGACAGTCAACTTGTCAAATCCGGACTTTGAGCCAATGGTAATTGTCCTTTTCTAGAGCCTGTATCAACTTTCTAATAATTGGTAGGACCTCATGCGTGCTCTAACAAGTCCATGTTTGATAATATTATTTGATTCCCCTTTAACGTTCTTTCGAGTTATCTGCTCTTATGGCATGGTATCATTTTGCCCATGGACATCATCATTAGTAGCACAAAGAAAATGACGCTATCAGCCTCAATTATAAATGTGGATGGCTGAGATGACATTAATATATCTTATTGCTAAGTGCTTAATTATCGAGCCAATTGATGCATTCCATGTATGCTTTGTCAATCGTAAATAGATTTTAGTGAAGGAGTTGTTGGGACAAATAGTACTCGAAGGAAATTGAGCAATTAAAACCGGACATTTTCATATAGTGTTGTTTCTAAGATCATCAAACTTATGAATAATTTATACTGGTTTGCACAACTATGCGTCTGTGCAAGGTAAAACCAAATCCTTAACCTTCGACACGAGTCTTTTTTGGTTTTAAGGTTATAACTTATAAATTGACCATGTCTATTTTGGTGGTTGTAATTTGATTTTCAGTACGTATAACATATCACTTTATGGTCATCATCCAAGGGCATTATTAGAATTCAAAAATTAATTTAGGGACCAACGACTTAAGTATAAAATCTATGATGCATAACATACTTTATGACTTCACCCCTAGGCAGAAAAGAAAAACATCAACTTACTTTAAAAAAATCACTATAATTGAGCAACTAAAGGAAAGTAGAATTCTTGTATCGCCTTTTCGTTAGTAAAGAAAATTGTATTTTCAAACATGAAGTATAAAGAGGTGTTGACATTTGTTGGGATTCAAACTTTAGATCTGATGCTTCATGTATCAAGTCCAAGTGAATTACAAGTAGGCCTCGCCCTTGGGGTTTATTATAAATAACATAACATCCATGAATTTTGTAAATATTGGTAATTATGTTAGTTTTGACCACTAGATAATGTTCATGGATGCAGAGAAAGGTCCTCTCATCATATGATATCAGTTCCAAAACTATAGGAGTTTCTGCAGGCAATGTTTATGAACAACCCGAGCAATGAGATTATTGTGTTGGACCGTAGGGGCGCCCTCTTAATTACTATGTAGTATGTCTTTTCCTTGATCTACCAATTAGTTATGGGTTTATTATCCTTATGTTCGTTTTCATTTTTTATACTATAAACACTAATCCTTTCCGTTTCTTTTCCTCAACACTCAGCAAAAATTTTATTCAAAAATTTTATTTTTCGTTTACCAGAACTATAAGTGAAAATCCTGAGAAGGTTCGCGTGACACGCTCTATGCATGTGTGGTGGAAACCATACAAGGGAAGCTAAAGCATTCACAAGAGCCTGAAGATGGACGATATTCCGAGGAAAAAAGAAGTCCTGATTGGTTTTAAAGCCCAAATACCGAATATGAAGATGGTCGTATGGTTTGGGACTTATATCTTAATAGCGGGTGAATATCTTGAAGATCTTTGTGTTGTAATCGTTTCTTCTTTCTCATTTTCTTTTTGATGTGTTTAGTTGCGTGCATTGTATATTGTAAGAGTGGTTTCACGACATGTATAAGAGGGAAAGTGGTAATGCCTAAAAAACTGTTAATTCCTAGTCTAGTTACTATCGGTTTGCACTTGAATTTCGGCTACGGTAGTTATTCACATGCTTCTTGTTAGACAATTGTAAATGGTAAACCTACAATTAGGCTTCGTTGAAAAAAAATCCCAAATGTAGGTCTAAGAGGCAAGCCCACGTAAACATGACTTTTATAAACATCACAAGCTTGCAAGAAAAAGTATAAAATATCAAACAAAATCTTTCTTTGAATTAATACAATACTATTTCTAGCAAAAGGAATCTCCCAATGAGGTAAACTTCTAACATGCTTTATGCATTTGCTTTCTAAATTTCCATTTTTATTTAAGATTCAAATATAAGAAGTATAGCACCAACCCAACTTTTCCTAAGATTCTTTCAGTACATTTTTATGGTAAAAATTGGTTGTGTGTGGTTTTGGTAAAAGGTCAACATCTTTATTTGCAAGGCTGAAAAAATTCCAGCAGACATGTGGTCGATGCCACGGTCGACCATGGATCGACCGTGGACAGTCTAGACACTTTTTGAGCTTGCACCTTTTTCCTTATTTAAAGTAACTCAAGTCTTGTGTTTTACTCACATTTTTTAATCAAAATACATACAAAAATTTGTGAGCTCATATTCCTTGATATTTATTCAATAATTGAAGATCAAGATTCAAGCAAGAGTGAAAGCCTTCAAAGTTCAAACATTACATCACTTATATTTTGTAATAGTGTGAGAATCATCTCTAGCCTATAGAATTAGAGAGAAGTGATGATCACTCTAGCCTTTCAAATTAGAGTGAAGTGAGGTTTATTTTAACCTTGTTTGCAAGAGTGAAGTGTAATCAGGGGCGGACCCAAGAATTTTTTTGACCGGTAGCACCATATAATGCGAAAATAAAATTAAATACAATTGTGGGCCTGGTTCGGGTTTTTTCTCGGGTTTCCGTAATCGGGTCGGATTAACGAGGTTTTCGGCTGTTGTTCTGGTATTTTAGGGCCAAAATTTAAAACAAAACACAATTTATATGAAACCATGTTAACTAAAATGCTATTTTAAAGGTAAACTAAAGTATTTTAAAGGTATAAACTGAAACATTAAACTATTTCTTATCATTTTTTCTAAAAAGTTTCATTTTTCCTTTGATTTTGATGGCATCACCGGTAGCACCCAAAAAATTTACAGGTAGCACCGTCTCAAAAAATCAAAAGTTAACATTACGAACCGTCAAAAGATCGGTGTCCCGTGACCCCTCCTCACTACCTTTAGGTCCGCCCTTGAGTGTAATTCTTGACTTCTTGTAAATTAAATAGAGAAGTTGTAAAAGGTTTATCTCTACCTTCAAAAAGAGAAGATAGTGAAACAACTCTTGATGGGTAAGGTCAAGGAGTGGATATAGAGCAAGGTTGTAAACCCTTGCTTGAAGAACTATAAATCATTGTGTCCTAGCTAATTGAATTAGTGATATCTTTCTTAAACTCTTTAATTACTTGCAAGATATTGTTAAAAACTTTAAAAAGTTGACATATAACATATTCACCTCCTCTCTAGGTTCTAACAAGTTTCATGTGGACTACTCCTCTCATAACAAATTGGTTTTGAGTTAAAACCCCACAAACTTACAAAAAATATACTTTTTAGACTGACCCCGAGCTAACTAGCATTATTGCTAGCCAACCCCAAGTGAAGAAATTGTCGCTGGCCTCCTAAGCCTGCCTCCGTCACTAACAAATCACATGTGTCACTGTTTGATTCATTGGTGAAAGTTGGACCATTTGAGAGAATTGTTGCCTGAAATCATGCTTGATTTGGCATGTTTATTTTTCTTTGCACAATTTAGCTTAATTGCAATATTGGTCGCTTAAAATGAGAAAAATCCTCATAATTTATCAAAGCATGTTGTCCCAATGAAAACCACCCCTTGAGATGAGCGTCGAGTAAATGTAATGAAACCTACAACAAATATACAAGACATGTCCCACAAGGGCATCCTAAAAATAAGGAACAGTTAATAACGTACCCACCAAGACAAGGTTACAAGTAATGCATTATCTCGTCAAGGATGATTAAACTTCGAAAAAATAATTTGTCATATCAAAGTTTTGACTTGAAGGTCACACAACTTCATTGGACACTTGAGGTTTACAGATAAACAATCTTCGTGAAATCCAGAAGTTTAGGATCAACCTTCAAAAAAATAATTTGTCATATCAAAGTATTGTCTTCAATAAATCTTCGAGGTATGGTTTATGTGCTTATGTTGATTCTGATTGGGCTAAGTGCAAAACTTCCATGAAATCTGTGACTGGGTTCTGTTTAATTTTGGGAGACTGTTTGATTTCTTGGAAAAGTAAGAAACAATCTACCGTCTCCCGCTCTTCAGCTGAGGCAGAGTATAGAGCTCTAGCTTCAGTAACCTGTGAAGTCATGTGGATACTTAAAATTTTGAATGACTTAAAGTGTAATATTGAGATACCTGTTAATGTTTTCTGTGACAGTAAAGCAGCTATTCAAACTGCTGCTAACCCTGTCTTTCATGATAGAACTAAACATTTTGAAGTTGATCTTCACTTTGTTAGAGAAAAAATTAAAGCTGGGATCATCAATCCAGTTAAAATTTCATCTCAGAATAACACTGCAGATATCTTTACAAAAGGATTGTCAATAGGACAACACAGGTTTTTATGTGATAACTTAAGATTGTTTAATCTATTTCACAATTAGATTGAGGGGAGGTGTTGGAAATTCAATCTAATTCTTGAAATAGGAATATATATTGTTTTCCTAATTTGTTCCTTAATTTGTGCAGTGTATTTTTGTCAAGTCAAGGGGCTGATTGGGTGCTGGCAGAAAGTTTAAGGGGCATCTGTGTTACTTTCCAGCTATATAAAGGGAGGAGTCCTTGTCTTGCTGAAACACACGATTCTCCTACATCTTTTCTTTTTGGTCAGCTCTATTGTTTTCTATAAACAATTAGAGTTTTATTCACTTCTGAAACAAGTTCTCTTCACGAGCAATTCATCAGCTAATGTTCTTTTGTCTTCTTTAAATATTATTAATCTGTGTTCATATAGCTGCATTCATTTGATTAAGGCTACTGCGTCTGTATCTCTTCATAATTGAATATATATATTGTTCATACCATTTTTTATCAGATGTTCACAAATAAACAACCTTCGCGAAATCCAACTGTAGAGAAGTTTAGGATTAACCTTTGCAAAAATAATTTGTCATATCAAAGTTTTGACCAATGGATTGCTTATGTAAAGTTTATTAATTTATTATGTGAAATCATAAATATATAATAATTCATATGTTGATAATAAATCAAGAAACAATAATGAAAATCGAACATGAAGAAGAAATATTGATATATACACATATTTATGCTGACAACTGTTAGTCATTTTAAAAAATAAATAAGATCGAGTAGTGAGAAAAAAGAAAAAAATATTTTTTTAAAATTGTGGATTCTAGATATTTTATAAATAGTTTGATTATGTTATAAACCTATTATTTTAATATATATATATATATATATATATATAGACAAAAGTTCATGCGAGAACCGTTGTTAGCGCGAGAACCGCGAGAACCAATCTAGGCCGTCCAATTTCCCCTTTTTCAATGTCATTGCCCACCCATGAATTCCTCACATACACCCTGCCACACCCTATCCCTCCACGCTCTCCATCCATGATACTTCCCATATCCAAGGAACGGCTGAGATTGGTTCTCGCGGTTCTCGCACTAACAACGGTTCTCGCATGAATCATCCCCTATATATATATATATATATATATATATATATATATATATATATATATATATATATATAGGTAAAAGTTTAAACGAGAACTGTTTTTTGAACGAGAACCGCGAGAACCAATCTGAGTCGTACAATTCCTCCTTCTTCAATGTCTTTGTTCACCCATAAATTCATCACATGCACCCTGCCACACTTGATCCCCTCACGCTCCACATCCATGAGTTCCACTTTATCAAATCAACGGCTAAGATTGGTTCTCGCAATTCTCGTTCGAAAAACAGTTCTCATTTGAAACGTCACACACACACACATATATATATATATATACACACATATACATATATATATTATATTAAAATTTTAAGATCAAATTTTCTTGACATCTTTAGTTATTTTATATATTTATTAATTTATTATATTTATTATTATTTTCAAATTTATTGGGTATACGAAATTCCTAGCGAATCCGTCTAGTTACACAGTAACACTTGGTATTTTACTTGACTACCCCTTCGTTCGTAGAAATTAGAACCCACGCGCCACCGCTAGCTTGTCAGCTTCATTCAGACGTCCCATCTGCTCCCTGGTCTTCATGGGTCTATTTCTCTTTTTTGCTGTTTCCTTCCCAATCAACGCACAGCAACATATCTCTCTCTAAAAAAATCTTCCTCCTCCCTCTAAAAATGGAAGCAGACAACCGCCGTCTTTGATTCCGTTGCCGATTACCCGTCTAATATCTTTCATCTGGTGAAGTACTTTGTCTTATTCTCGTTTTATTAAAATTCTGCTCGTGTCTGTGACGACATATGTATGTAGGTATTTCGATTATATGTAATCATCGTGTCTATTTCGTTGTTGATTGTAATTTGATTGATCGGATTTCTATCTATAAATATGCAGAGGCTGAGAAGTTAACTTGAAGCTGAATTTTGAGGAGAACGTACTGAAGCGATGTTGGACCTTAATCTGAGTGTTGATCAGAGCGATTTTATGTCGATATATACGAAGGACGACGGCGGTAATCAGTCTCTGGAGGTACGCGGCAGAGGCGGTCAGTTGGAATGCTCCGGCGGCACCTCCAATTCCTCCATCGTCAATGCGGAGATATCAAGTAACACCGGCGACGAGGAGCATTCATACTCGTGTCCGGATCTTACTTATAGCTTAGGTAAACTGAAATCGAGTA
Organism: Pulicaria dysenterica; assembly: GCA_947179395.2. Lineage (NCBI taxonomy): Eukaryota > Viridiplantae > Streptophyta > Magnoliopsida > Asterales > Asteraceae > Pulicaria > Pulicaria dysenterica. The sequence continues at coordinate 62,624,471 of OX359295.1, forward strand.
ACCAAGAAGATGACCAGGATTTTAGGTCAGGGACTTTGGTAACGAAGGAGCTCTTCTCGGAGACCGATAGAGATGGCGTGTTGAAGCAGCATCAGAGATTGGATGTTGGCGGTAGAAATGTGGTCGATGAAAGAGAATTCATGTTAAGGCAACAACAACATCAGCAGCACAAACAGCAGGTTAGGAAGAGCAGGAGAGGACCTCGGCCCCGGAGTTCTCAGTATCGCGGTGTTACTTTCTATCGGAGAACTGGCAGATGGGAATCGCATATATGGTTAGATAACTACCGCTAATTTGTATCAGATCATCACTTGCTCTAGGAAAAAATCTCGGTTCATTAAGAATTTATATAACCAAATTTCTTGAGAAACCATAACCAGTTGATGTTTAGATCATAATTAATAAAATTATGATTGGAAAATGTATCATGCAATTGAATTACATGATCTCGAATATCTACTTTCTATTTGATTACTGACAAATATTTGATTATTTAGATGTTAGTTAGGTTTAATATATATCTTTTTCCTGTTATTCTGCAGGGACTGTGGGAAACAAGTTTATCTAGGTAATCATTTATGAGTATCGAATTGCATTGGATTCGTTGGTTTTGGTAATTCAACTTGAATCTGATTATCTTCTTTGGCCAATAGCTGACCTGTTTGTTTTTGTTTTATTGCACTTGCATGATTTTTAGGTGGGTTTGACACTGCACATGTTGCTGCAAGGTAACTATCTATATATTTGTTTTTTTCTTATTTGACCTTACATTATCATGTGAACCATCCGTATGAATTTGCTGTTGTTATCATAGGGCATATGATCGGGCTGCAATTAAGTTTCGTGGACTTGATGCTGATATTAATTTCAACATTAGTGATTATGAGGAAGACCTCAAACAGGTTTGGCTCAAGTTACCCAGAAGTTAAAGAATTTAATGTTTAGCACATGATATTTACCCTGCATGCATTATACAGATAAGGAACTTAACCAAAGAAGAGTTTGTGCACATTCTTCGCCGGCAGAGCACAGGGTTCTCTAGAGGTAGCTCAAAGTACAGAGGAGTTACCCTGCACAAATGTGGTCGATGGGAAGCTCGAATGGGCCAATTTCTTGGGAAAAAGTGAGAATTTTTTATATTTAATTTGAAATTTTATTTAGTTTTCTACTTGATGCAAGGAGTTTGAAGGAAATGTGTCAATTTAGTGGGTTACAATTTCATTCGAAATGAAACTTATCATCAATGTTTTATGTAGGTACATCTACCTTGGATTATTTGACAGTGAAATCGAAGCCGCAAGGTTAGCTAGCAAACTATTTTAGCTCCAGCCTCTAACATCTTTCTTCCAACCTTCATTTGATCTTTTTCTGTACACATTGTTCTCAGGGCTTATGACAAGGCTGCTATAAAATGCAATGGAAGAGAAGCGGTCACTAATTTTGAACCCAGCTCATATGAGGGAGAGCTTGGTGCTGAGACTGACAATGGAGGTACTAATTAACTCTTTTGGCCTATTTTACTCATTTTTCGATTGCATGTCATGTATTATTATTGGTATCGGTCGTGATTTGTCTATTTTATTACAGCCTATAGCCAACCTGTAGATTTGAATCTCGGTATTGGAATTGGTACCAGTGTTGCTCCTCCCTCTATAACAGGTTGTAACGAGGCAAATGACAGTTTAGGGAGCTTGGACCAAATCAATCGTCTCTTAGGTGACATTCCTGAGGATAGAAGAACAAGGGTAACGTTTACTGTCTTTTTATCTGTGTAATTGTGATGTTTTTAACCGTTATTTATGACTTTTTTTTTTCATTTTTGTCCATAGTTGAGCTCTTTTTATATCTTTTTTGTACCATTTCAGATTGAACACCCTACGCCTATGACATCGGCCACTCAAGTTCCTCAGGTACACCCTCCTAACCAGAGCGGTGTTGGTCTTTTTCCTTTTTACCAGGTATTTTTTCTTCTTAGATTTTAGTTGTAATTTCTTTTGCTGGTAACCACTACTTGTTTCCAACAAGTCCATTTTTACATCATGTAGAGTAAATAGCATTTCCCAGCAATATACATCGCTTAAATGTTTTTAGTTTGTACCAATCATTATAACATATATATACTTCAAAAATCACATTAGAATTATGGCTGTTCAGCTTAACTTTTGTAGCTGGGACAATACATTCACTTGTTAACCTTTGTCCATTTTTAAACACTAATGGTCAACTACAAAGTATATTAATAAAAGCGTAATTGTTTATTAACTCAACATCATATGTATAATGTATCTACTAAGAAATAACCTACCATGCCATGATCAGGGGACAGCAATAGAGAAGGGTCTGGGACCTCATCCAAATTGGGCGTGGCATGCTCAAGGTTCATACACAGCCCCCCTCTTCTCTGCTGCTGCAGCATCATCAGGATTCGGTTATTCAACAAACACCGCTTCATCATCATCATCATCATCATCATCATCAGCCGCAGCTCATTATCAACCACCATTTCTGACTAGTACTAATTCATACATCCCTCACCATATCTACAATTCGTCCATTAGAAGCACCCCTGACACACCCTGGTGTTACTTTAGAAGCTGAAGCTACAACCAGATCAATTCATATAAACAACACTCCTAGGAGCATTCAATTGAATTCAAGGTGAGGATTCATTTTATTACACGTTGTAGGCGTTAGATTTGACATACACCATGAGAACGAAAAGATATAATCGTTGCGCTTTGCTTAGGTACGTAGTTTAGTTGTGTATTAATAAACACGATCATGTAATTTCAATTTGTTGGGCTAACATGTGCTTTGATTTGTTGTACACTGATTACTGATCGCAAGAAAGAACCCATATATCTGGTTTTCTTTCCAGATACATATGGGATATGATGTATCATCATCATCATGAATGCGCAAATAAGTTTAGCCAGGTGTCAAAAATGTGAAATATGGCCATGTTGATTGAGTTAGACAAGGTTTTTAGTTGACATGAGGTTAGCTAGCAGAAAAAGTACAAGTGGTACGTAGATGGCTGGAAACTACTACATCTTTCCCAGAATCGTAGCTACGCTAGCTAGCTGCTTTGTTTGTTTTTATATATATAATAATAATTATATATTAAATGCCCTGCCAACATGAAAACACATGATGTACGTACGTATTCACATTTGTAACATGAAAAGTAGCTTTCACTGTACCTTGTATTTCTGGCTTTGGTGTCAGTCAGAAAGAAAGAAACAGTGTTGTGTGGCTGTTGCCTGTTGTGTACATTGCCGTTGGTTTAGACTTTAGACATTGGATAAATTTTCATTTCCACCTCCCCATCTAAAACAACCTTTTCTTTTCTTTTCTTTTCTGCATGTGTCTGTCTGACTGAGATTTAATTAATAGATTTTGTACTTGGAAATTGAACACCAAGCTTCATATTAATCGGTGGTTATTCGGGAAAACAAATGTATGTCGGGGTTGTAAGAGAAAAAAGACTTAATTTCAGTGACCTTATCTTCAGATTTGATGGAGGAGGCCGGAGGGGTCTTTAATTAATGCTGTTTGTTGGGCTCTATGCTAATTACTATAACTACATTGGTAATTGGACTTAGCCCATGGTTTTTGGCTCAACGAACTGAGCTAGAAATCAACATACATCAAAAGTCAACCTACCAAAAATACAAACCTACTCTATCTTTTAACAACCACTACTAAAAGAAACATATTCCCAATTATCGTCTTAAGAACAAGTCAAGTTAGACCGTTAGAATCAATTCAACTCTACCCATTCAGTCATTCATCTCTCTTGTCATATTAACGTCATGTTATCTACTTATTTCATTTCACTTTCAAACCTCAAACTCTACATCCATCCCAGATCCCTACCAACCCTTCTCACTTTAAGAAAAAGATTCAAAAGAAAAAAGAGAAAAAAAGAGAGAGCGCATACATAAAGCAGCAAACTCATCCCATCCGGTGAGTTGAGGCCTGAGGGAGGATGCAATGATCTTCTCATGAATCCATGACCAACCCCCACCTCTCTCGTGAGTTGAATGCTCCCGGACTTAACGAAAATATGTCAAAATCTTTTGTTTTCTAATAGTACAGTGTCATATACACATTATAAAACCTTTTTAATTATCAATTATTCTTGAACATAAAAGAAAAATGTAACACCCGTCTTACCATGACACAATATTGTCCACTTTGTCCCCACTCGCTCACGACTTTATTTCTGGCTATCAGACGAGAACTTCCCAAGGGGTCACCCATCCCTCGATTGCTCCCGTCAAAAAACGCTTAAGTGCAGAGTTCTCATAAGATCTGTCATACTTGTGGCCCCAAAATACGTTGTGTCATGGAAGCCCAAAGTTTACTTATAAGCGTAGCACCTCTCCTGCCTACGACCGACGTGGGATTCACCTATGGTTTTACAATTACCCCCTAAGACTCATGCAAACCATCCCGAACGGCACAAGAACTTCCCAGGGGGTCATCAATCTCTCAATTTCTCCCGCCCAAGCACACTTAACTGCAGAGTTCTCATGAGATTTGCCATGCTTGTAGTCCCAAAACGCATTGTCATGTTAGACCAAAGTTTACTTATAAGTCCAACACCTATCCTGCCTACTGCCGATGTTGGATTCGCCTAAGGTGTTACATTGGTGTGGGTGGCGGCATTGAAGCAACCATAGTGGGTGGCGGCGGTGGGAGAATCGAAGGCAGTGGTAAATTGACGGTGGTGGTGAGTCTGCAAACCCTAATAATGTGTTTATGAGAGATGAGTGAAGATATGTTGTAAATAATGATTTAGGTTTGGTAATGTGAATAACAGACAAATTGATCAAAATACCATCATGTGCAAGGCACATGGGGGGGTTTTTAACGATAGAACTAAATAGTGGTTAGACTAAACTCTAAAGAATCAAGAATGAAACAACACGTCAACCATAAGAACTAGCAGTGTAATTTTATATCTTAAAGGTAAATGTGAAATTCTATCTAAGAGCACAATAAGGATCTATAGAATTAACTCTTAGGATTAATATTGTAATTTTTAAAACATAATAATCAAATATAAAAATTCATACAAAACTCTATTTTTTTATATGACTTGTAGCGGCCCAAGAAAACGGTTGTAAAATGAAAATTGTGGAAAATGCAACCCGACAAACATATTATTCTCCATTCTTCCTCACCGTTTCTACAGATGAAAATCCAGATTTCTCGATAGCAAAATGATTGCATGGATTAAGCATCTACAGATCACATTTGGTGCTTCCTTTCTTTGGCTTGTCTGCTTGATTTACTTCACCCAGGTTTAATTTCAATTTAATCCCTTTTTCCTGATTTACGTTCCAATTTTTATCGCCATTGATAATGCATTGGTTTAAGGGCTTGTTCGAATCATGTGCGGATTCAATATCAGGTGCTTTTTCCAGGATGTCGCTAAACGCCCCCTTTCTTTTTCTTTTTTTCCATGTATATTCAATTTGACGTCAGGAACATCACATAAATATTATTCGGAGTCTGCATCCATAACCGAAGCTGAAATGGAGGACATGTCAATTTTGACTATGAAACTTAGTCAATTCCACCTGCAATTCATGCTTAAACGTAGTATCTTTTCAAGTTTAAAGTTTACCCTAAACCTCTTTGTTAAGATCAAATCGATCATTTTCACATAAACATGGATTTGTTTTCCCGTCCTATTTTGGACCAATTAGAGGGGACCTGGATTTCAAGGTGCAATTTCAACCAATTATAAATGGCAGAGGGGACCTGGATTTCAAGGTGCAATTTCAACCAATTATAAATGGCAGAGTTAGCTCGATCATATTATATTTACTATCCACGACCGCTGATGCCTAAACTGAAAAAATTGAATTATTCTTTTAATGGTAGCTGCCAGTCTGCCACCAACTCTGAATTCCTTCTCTAGAATAATAATCTCTAGAGTCTTGCGTTGTTCCATGATTAGATTGATCATTTATATCTGCTTTGGACAAATGCTTGAGGAAGATCATTTATAGCTGAATTACTTCGAAAGTTCCTTTTACACCAATATATTGTAATTTGTTGTTTAGTTTAAAAGTTCATATTAGGACGTTTTTGACTTGCTTTTACATGGAGTCTTCGTTACCGCTATCTATGAAATATATGATCTTATGTTATATGTAACATATTAAACTATTCAGTTTCATATAACCAGCTCATCTAATGTGGTATCTCCAATAATCTATTTGATTAGGGGTTCAGATCTTTTGTATGGACAGCAGTTTCTTACCAGCTGAAAGACAAGTTAAAGCTATCGCCGTCTGCTTCTCAGTTTGTAACATCCGTATCGTTTTTTCCATGGAGCATAAAACCAATATATGGGTGTGTTCTAATTATTAATCCTTGAATTTATGCTGATAACTCTTTACATTTAATGACATCAATAATTTAAGTCAAACCCAATCATTGAACATCTTGGTTGCAGAATAATATCAGACTGTATCCCAGTCAAAGGAAGAAAAAGGATTCCTTATCTAGTCATTGCAACACTGCTCTCGCTCTTTCCATGGATGATTCTTGGATGTCAGGAATCCATAAGAAATTCCAAACATCAACTCATGTTCTTATTATTATTGCAAAATCTGGGCTCTGCAATGGCAGATGTAGTAATTGATGCAATGATCGCAGAGGCAGCTAGACATGAAAAGTATGTAATTCCTACTTCTTTTTTCTTTTCTTGTAACATTTGATTTTTGTTACTTCTGCATTACCGAGGTACATTTTGTCAGCCGAAGGCAAAAGAGCTAATTATAAACTTAAAAACTTACATAAGTTACATCATATTTCAAGAAGACCATAGATATGTTAAGATGCTATCAAATGTTAGAAATGATATAATATAGATGTGCAAAATTAACAACATCCAATGCATAGTAGTATAAAAATAGAGGCGGCAAAATGGCAGGTCGGGCAGATCGAATAATAGGTCAAATAAGTTATTTTTCAATCAAAATATTTTTAGTCCAAGATTTAATTTGTATACGAATAATTAGCGAGTCAAATATCGTTTTGAATATTATGTCAATTCATTTCTTTATGAATAAAATGCCTTGCAAGGTTTTTTGCGTTAAACATTCACTTTGGGGAACGAACGACCCGTTTTTCCTGCTTCCTTTGGAGCTACTTCTTTATTTTACCTATTTGACTAACACAAATTGACCCATTCGAAGTATATGGGTTGAAACAGTCTCCTTTGGAAAGTTATAGTTTTGAGATAATAATCCATAACTCATGTTTTTGGTATCTATTGGCAAAACTTTTCTAAATTTCTTTAATCTACAATTACTTTAATGTAGGGCTAAATTTGCTGGGGATCTGCAATCAATATCATGGATGACAATGGCTCTAGGGGGAATATGTGGGAGTTTGTTCGGGGGATATGCACTGAATAACTTTCAAATGGGCGACATATTTTTACTTTTTTCTGTTTTGCCAACTATACAACTATTTTCATGTGGTTTTGTGACGGAAAGTCCTATAAGCAGTTCACAACTTCCTGAGTTTTCTACTTCTAATGACTCTGATATAGATAATAAAATAGTACCAGATGAAGATAGGTTATCAGCAGAACTGCCTAAAGCCCGTACTTTGATGAGAAAGAGAAGCCATAAAAGTAGCAAGAAAACAATATCTGATACAATTAAATATCAGATGACTGAAGAAAATGAATCTTTGCCATCACAATGGTTTCGGTCTTTGAAAATGGCCAGTTATGCTTTGTTCAAAGCTTTTCGACGCCCAATTATCCTGAGGTACAACATGTTAAACTTTCTACTACATTTTTGCTTTTATAGTCTATAGAAATTTGTATGTAGAGGTGGCAGAATGGGTGAGTCTAGTAAGGGGTCAAGATGGTAACTTTTTTATATGGTTCAAAATAGGTGGGATCGGCAGGCTTGCCAATGATTTCTTTTTAAATTCTACAAGTAAGTAGTGTGCTAAATAAGATTATAAAGACTATTTTGTTAAAATAATAATATTCTTTTTTTAGTCAAATGATTTTTAAGGTTTCAAAGGATTCGAGAACACTTAAGGAACATTTGACCTGTTTTCCGTCTATGTTTAAGATTTACGTGCTTGACAGCTGACCCGTAGGAGATGTGGTTAATCCCAGATGAAATTACTTGTATGTGTCTTTGTCAAATACAGCTTCCATTCATATACTCCATTCTTTATTTAGTGGAATAATGGGCCCCATGAATCCAATTCCTTGATCAAAGAGGACCCATTATTAAGTTCCCTTTTTCTCTTGTCAATGTACATTTAAGATCCATAAAATGAAAATGTTAAATTGATGGAAAATAAATATAGCCTTGTATATTTGCTGATGTGTGGTAGATTGTAGTCATTATGGGTTGAACTTACTTCTGATTAAGATTATTGGGAAAACCAGACCAATGGCTTGGTTTTTCATAGCACAGGTTACAATTCCAAATCTCTCAACAATTATGTTCTACTACCAGACGGAGGTCCTAAATCTAGAAGCTTCCTTTCTGGGTACATCACGTGTTATTGGGTGGATGGGCCTTATGCTTGGAACTTACACTTACAATCGCTTCTTAAAGAAGGTGAAATTAAGAAAGATTCTCATGTAAGTTTATAATGAAAAACTCAATGCAGAGTATATATATATATAGCAATTTTTATCCATTTGCTTATGATCAATTCTCAGATATGGGTCGTGTTTTATCTCATAAACGGGTCAAGTGAAAATGATTGGCTAAAAGGAGAACAAGTCAAAAGAGTTGAAAGTTGCCTAAAGTCTATTTTAAATGCATACAACCTCCTAAATCATTTTATTCAAAGTTTAGACTATTATTATATAATATTGTGTTCGAAATCTTAAGTAATGCATTCCTTATCTTTTAAAATTTAAATACGGAGAAAATGTTGTTTATGGACTAACCTGACTCAATGTAGCCCTTACTAAAAATTACTTGTTTCAACCCAGACCTAATGACCTATTACCCAACAAACCGACCCTCCCATCTTGCCACCTTTACTCATATCAATTGTAGATTACCATCTAAAGCATGCTAATTAAGCCTGAACTGTTTAATATTTGCAGGTTTGCTCATGTTACTCTGTCACTGCTGACTCTTCTAGACATAGTATTGATTTCTAGACTAAATGTTTCGTTTGGCATATCAGATGAGACAATGGTGCTGTTTGGGTCTGCTTTCTCAGATGCAGTCCATCAATTTAAGTATGTGCTTCATTTTCTCACCCCCTCTTTGTTTCCTGTAACATTGTTGCTAGGGATGTCTGTTGCCTCCTATACAAACGTTATGTTTGAAGTTAAACCCCATATGGGATTCAGGTTTTAACCAGTGGGTACAAAAAGCAGTTTTTTGCGATATGTAGGCAGGATTTGTACAACTTGATGCTAAAGTTGGCCTTTATAAATAGTTTATATATGAATGAGTCGATTTGTTTTTAGTCTTTAGCAGTAATGGGTCAAACAGGTATCATAATAAAAATCTAAAAAGGAAACAAGTCAATTGAGTCAAAAGTCACACAAAGCTTTTCTTTTTTAATGAATAAAAATATCCTAAATAGTGATCATTCAAAAGCATTTCTTTTTTAATGAATAAAATATCCTAAATAGTGATCATCAAAAGAATAACTTTTTTGTTAAATACAAATCTTTACTGCATAAAATCCTCTAGCAAAGTTCTTTGGACAAAGGTGTTTTGGGTCCAGCCCGATCTAACCTTATTTGACCAACCCGTTTTGACACCATATCTTAATCTCACCCACCTCACCTGCTGATTATGCTACCTCTACTTCCTCCAATTAAGAAAAAGTTACAGTTTGTCTTACTGATGATGTCAACTTGATACCTATCAGATGAGTATTTGATATAAATTTGATTACCGTATTCCCATTATCATTCTCCTATGTGTATATATTGTTATAAACTCCAATGTAGTTACCAATTATCACAATTTATTGGCAAGTTGAAAATTTTAAAACAACTTATTTGACAATCTAGAGTGAAAGTGAGTAATATAGCAGCTTCACTTTTTAATGCAGGTTCATGCCTTTCCTGATTCTATCAGGACAACTCTGCCCACCTGGAATAGAAGGGACTCTATTTGCTCTCTTCATGTCGATTAACAACTTTGGGTCCACAATGAGTTCAGTTGTTGGTGCTGGTTTGGCTTCGTTTCTAGACATTTCTTCGGGTTCTTTTGATAATCTTCCTTTTGGGATTGGCATTCAAGTCATCTGCACATTTATACCAGTAGCTTTCCTGTTTTTGATACCAAAGGACGCTACAGGGATAGCAACATAATCCATAAAAATGCACATACATCCATAGAATACTCTAGGTGAGAAGGTTAACTAACTCAAGAGGCTTTATAAAACACACAAATGTTGTAAAATGCATACTTTGATTGTTATTTATTGGTCAAAGCACCACAACTATCGTGGGTAATCGATCATTATAGAAACGATTGTGGTGTGAGATACGAGGACGAGACGAAATGCTATACATCATAGAAACTGAGTAGTAATTTCATTTCATTGTAAGAAAATAGGTCTGTTTGGAAAATTCCTTATTGTTAAATGGAACAATGGAGTGTCCAAATGTCTTGGTCTCTTTTTTATATAATTTACGTCACTTATCCAATATGTTTTTCTAGGTAATGGTTTATTAAATTCCATCACAAACATTATGCTTGAAAGTAAATATTTATCTGGTTTATATTCATACATAATTTAATATAGAAAAATAAGGAAATATTGTCAAATTCAGAGTCACCATATTAATTCATATACATCTAATCATTGCATTTGAGTTATTTAGTATGGTTTGGTCGAATTTCATATGAACAAAAGTTGACACATTTAATATGCCTTAAATAAATAATGTTCATTTATACGAAATAGAGTAGTCTTATAACCTTAAAAAAAAAAGATGATGACATCATCATTCTTAATTATAGAATTTTTTTATCAATTTTTTTTAAGGCATTTTTGGTATATTGCATAAAGATAATATATATGTACATCCTTTAACATTCACATCATACAAGATGTATATGAGAATGTAAGGGAGATTGTTAATTCTCTAAATGGACCAACGCAGGGACCAATTACAAGATTAACAAACAGCAGAGCCCGAACTTAATTACAACAACCTCAGGATCTTAGCAAGGTTTTACTATATATGTCGGACCCGATAGCCATACATCCCACAATAATGATTTGCCGTTTTTTGCACGTCCCTTGAGGCATTGAAACAACATCAGTTGCATCTCAAAATAGATCTGCCGTGGATGTTTTTTCATGTTTCTAAAGATTTGGTCATTCCTATCCTTCCATATAAAGTATGCCGTCGTTCTTACCACCAAGTCCCAAAGTCGAACGCACCAGTTGGGAATTACATCCTTTGCCTTTTCTGATAGTTCCGAGAACGAGGTACCTCCTAAAAATGATAATTCCCACCAATTATGAATTTCTCTCCAAAGATCTTGAATTTTGCTACATGAGAATAATGCGTGCTCCACCGTTTCAATAAAAGAATTGCAACGATGGCAGAGAATTGTATTTAGGTCTATTCCGTTTTCATCTAACTTTGACAGAACCGGCAACCTCTTTAGATAAGCTCTCCAAGAAAAAATCAGTACCTTTTTGGGAACATTTTTCGACCAGAAAGTTTGATAATTGGGCTGTTGATGTCGCTGCTGTGTTAATAACTTTGCATCCAAGAATTCGCGAACCCATTTAACCGAGAAGACCCCATCAATCTTTCCTGAGCAGGACCACATGTCTTTCTTCTGTTTTTGCATTGACACCGAGTTGAGTTGTTGCATTAACTGCTGATACTCCTACGCCACCCTTCCCGGCATTCTTTGATTCGTACCAATGTTCCATGACCATCCTTCAGCATCCCACGACCCAGCCATTCCAACCTGCAAATCTTTTATACCAATTTTTTTGAATAGTCTAGGATAGGTAATAGCCAAGCTTCTATTACCCAGCCAAATATCGTTCCAAAAATTGGTATTATTCCCGATTCCAACTATCACTTTCAACATCGAATGGACTCAAATTCCTTTTTTGTTTAGAACCCAACCCACCCTTCTAATCCCATCCCAAATCCCTGTCCCTTTTTTAGGCTCGGTCGTATCTAAACCCCCCAAAAGACCATGAATGTTTTTTTATTATTTTGACTCAAAAGGTGTTATGTTCTACCCGAAACCTCCACCACCATTTCAAAAGCAAGGCCAAATTTAGACTATCAAGGTTTCCAATTGCTAACCCCCCGAATCCCTATTACAAATTACCTTCTCCCATTTAACCCAACAAATGTTTTTGTTTTTATTTTGAGAACCCCTCCCCTCACCCCAAAAGAAATGGCTCCTAATTCTATCAAAGGATACGAGAGTAGACGCAGGAGCTCGGAACACCGAAAGGAAGTAAATAGGCAGGCTTGATAACACAGATTTAATAAGCGTAAGTCGACCCCCAAAAGAAAGCATCTTCCCTTTCCAAGTTGTGAGTTTACTCTCCATTTTGCTCAATACCACTTCCCAGTTCGTTTTCCTTTTCATGTTTGCATTAACAGGAACCCCTAAATAATGAAATACACCTGACCCCACCTTCCAGCCGATGAGGTTTGCAAATTGTAACTGCTCTTCAAAGGCCACACCGAAACCTCTAATACTGCTTTTGTTCCAATTCACTTTTAAACCCGATGCCTCATGCCAGAAGTTTAGAATGGATCCCACGACTCTTATATTATTTTTATTCCACTCTCCAAAGATGATTGTGTCATCAGCGTATTGTAGATGTGAAATCAATACTTCATCTTTCCCGACCTTTAGACCTTGAAAAATATTTTTTTCTATCGCCTCTTGGAAAACAAGATTGAGCCCTTCCGCTACTATTAAGAAGAGATATGGCGCTAAGGGGTCTCCTTGTCTAACTTTTCTCTCCGGTTTGAACTCCTTAGAAGGAGATTCATTAACGAGAACTGATATGTGGGCTGAATTTAAACAGCTCATGATCCACTTTATCCATGTTTCTCCGAACCCCATTTGCACCAATGAATCCTTCAGAAAAGACCAATCCAAGCTATCGTATGCTTTTGCGAAATCTAATTTTAGGACGAAACCTTTCTTTTTTTTTTTTTTAATTTCAAGTGATGTATAACCTCGTTTGTAATTAAAATTCCGTCCAGGATGGATCTCCCTTTTAGGAACGCCGTTTGAACGTCACCTATCAAATTTCCCAGCACCGATCTTAATTTGTTTGCAAGAATTTTTTAGAGCACTTTGTAGTAGCAACTTATCAAAGAAATGGGCCTGTAGTCGTTGAAAGTGATTGGATCTTTTACTTTAGGAATTAGTGTTAGAAAGGAGGCGTTACATCCTTTTGAAATGACGCATTCTTTTCCGAACCAAACGATTGCTAAAATTAGATCTCCCTTTATCAGCTCCCAGAAATGTTTAAAGAATGCGAAAGAGAATCCGTCGGGTCCCGGAGATTTGTTACTTCCGCAATCTTTTATAGCTTTCAATATTTCTTTTTCATCAAACTCCTTTTCTAGTAACGTTTTATCATGATCCGATAACCTTTTGTATCTCTTACTAGTAATTCTAGCTTTCCTTGAACTTATTTTTTTAAAGAATGATCCAAAGTGAGCTTCTGCCTCTGATTTGATTTTGTCACAATTCTCCACCCACGAACCATTTGATAGTATACCAGCAATTTTATTCGCATATCTTCTTCTACTGATTGCATTATGGAAAAAAGTAGTGTTTTCGTCTCCCTCTATTTGCCAAGCAACTATAGCTTTTTGATTAAGCATGTCTCTTTTTAAGTCTTCTTTTTCTTGAAGCAATTTCTTTTTCTCCAACCAGGTAGTTCTATAAGCATTATCCAACAAGTTTTGTTCCGTTTTTAATTCCCATTGAGAAACCTCCAAGTTTAGTGCCTTTAAGTCTTCATCCAACCTCCCAAATTTTGATTTTGACCATTCTTTTAGAGCTCGTTTGACGTTGATTAGCTTTGACATAAAAATACTATCCGGGTTCTTTGCATTTGAAGGGATTTCCAAAGCATCTTTAACCACCTTAGAACACTCCTCATCTTTGAGCCAAGTATTAAAGAATTTAAACGGTTTCGGGCCGGATTCTTGTAAGTTATCATAGCAAACGATTGGACAATGATCCGACTCCTTTCGATCTAGTGCTTTAGAAGCCAAAGAGCCCCATCTTCTTTGAAAGTTTTCCGAAATAAGAAACCGATCAAGTTTGCTAAATTTTATTCCGTTGTAGCATACTCTCGTGAACTTCCGGTTTCCAAGTTGTATGTCAATAAGATCATTATTAACAATAAACTTATTGAAATCTACCATGTCGGCCAAATTCGAATTGACATTGTGCGTTTCTGACCGGTCCCTTACTTCATTAAAGTCTCCGAAGAGCATGACTTCATTTGTGTTCTGTTGTAGTATATCATCCAGTTTTGACCAGCATTGCTTCTTTTTTTCAGACGAGTGTGACCCGTACACATTTATGAACAATACTTCTTCCATAGAACCTCTCCATTTCCCTATTATTGCTAGAAAATTTTGGTCTCCCCACGCCCTAACCCCTGACAAAATTCTTGTATCCCAAACCGTTAATAAGCCCCCTGACTTTCCCATGGAATTAGTTACAGCAAGGTTGAAATCAGAATTACTCCACATATCTTCAACTAACCATTCATCAATACATGACATTTTCGTTTCTTGTAACCCAATAATCGACGGTTTTTCCATGAGACCAGGGCCGGTCCAATGGTTTTTCATGCCCCGGACAAGGTAAGCAATTGATGCCCCTTATCCCACACCGGGTGAGAACTCAACTTTACAGTGTGAAAGAGTTTTTTTTAACATAAACGTATAAAATAAAAAGGTAACACTTTTTTACTTAAAAAGTTCAAACTGTTGCATTAAACAAAATTATTAGAAAACTAAAAGGATCATTATACTTTAAACAAAGGTGAAGAAAGTCTAGTTAGCAGTTTGTTTTGTTAAATGCAAATCTCGTAGAGACATAAAATAAGTGTCTTGCACCAAAAACAAATGACAATACAGTAACATTTTTCACTTAGGCAAAAAGATTTTTTAATGAATATACAAATGATAGAAGCAGTTGAAGAATATTAGGGAGAGTATTGTCAAGTACCTTGTTGATTAGAAATATATTAGTGATCATATCCAACAAATTGCAACCAATTCATTTGATAGGTCCATTGACAGTAGATTGTTATTTGTTTGAAGATGAAGCATATTCAGAAATATCATCAGATAGTATTTTTAGGGACCTTAATTGTGGAAAGCAGATTGTATTTCACCCTCAAACTTTCAATAGCAACATTTCAACATACAATTTTAGAGAAATCGATTATCAAACATACTCAAACTCAACTAGAGAAATTAATTAATCCAGCCTTAAAACATAGAGAAAACTAAAATAGAAGCTTACAGTCAACAAATCATGGGCTCGTGAGTCGTGGCTTATTCAACAACTGAAGAACAAGAATCAGAAGTCGTGCTTGTTTCTTGAGTTCTTGAACTTTCTTGTTCGATAGATTTTATATCGTTGCTTCTTTCTTATGACCACAAAGTGGTTCTTCATAATTTTTGAATCATCCAGACCAACCCTTCTTGTGCTTCTTGTGTTTTTTGAATCGTTGCCTCATGCAACAGGGTATCGAGTCTGTTGAATCGTTGCCCTTCTTGAGAAAAATGAAAATCGAGAGGACTAGATTATCGAGTCTCGAGTATCGCCTCTTCGTAAATGTGTTTCTCGAAGTCGACTATCGAGTATCGCCACCTCGGTTTCCCTGCCTATCGTCGATACCCTATCGTGGAGAATCGAGTATCGAGTGTCGACGCTTCGGTTTCTGCCCTATCTATCGTCGGCTGGAATATTGAAACCTCTTCCCTTCTTTCTTTGATTCAGCGGCCATATCTCCAGCTGACAAAGCCCTGGACCAAAAATATAAAGCAAAATGAACATAGTATACATGTATTGGGCTATATAATTTGATGCCCCTCACTCAACTGCTGCCATGGGCCTGTGCACGGGCTGCACAGGTGTTGGGCCGGCCCTGCATGAGACATAAAGTACGAACCATAGATTGTTTCTTCTTTGTTCCCAACCCCCTAATATTTAAGGAAATCACTTTCATTTTAAATAATAGGTTATCGAGCTTACGTACCGTAGATTCACGGTTGATCAACCACTTGATCCCAATCGAAACCGAGCTGCTCCCCGATTAGTCTTCTCTGCTCGTCTGATTCTGACCAACTCTTTCTCAGGTTTGATAGTGAAGTTTTCCTCTTACCGAATTGAGATCCTGAAGGTTGACTGAGATTTGATTTTACTCTTGACCTGGCCATTTTTTTCATCAAATGGAAGCTAAGTCTTCCTGAACCACTCCATTTTGCTTTTGCTTTAACAGTATTTTGTCTTCCTTGATTTTTCGATAAGCTATCCCCACTGTGAATTGAGATACTGTTATCGACTTCATGAGTTTGTGGTACAGTAGATGTAACGCTATCAATCTGTGAGATACACCTAGCAGACTCCGCCTGGCATTTCTGGGTCAAAAGTTTTGAAGGAGAGGATAAAGGATCTGGGCTTAAATCTTCCGAAAATAGGCTTTGGAGGTCGGCATTTGAATCAATACCAATTGGGGGCCCACTTGCTGGGCCACTTATTGTGGGGCCTTTTGATAGCCCAAGATGGTTTAATCTTTTAACCTAGGTAATAACCCTTTTTTTGTTACTTGTGTTTTTTGAATTTAAAATTTGTGGGGTCCCCTGAACTTCAATACTGATAAGTCTTTCCTTGAGACTTGTTCTTTTAGCGTATCCAACAAGCGGCGATATTCTGTCCTCCTCGTACGACTTTTGGGAGTTTGACTTGTCACTTTGATCATTCTGTTTCTCCGGTACAACGAAGATCGAATCCCCATGTTTACTTCCGGCGGACTCTTCCTGCCTGTTGAATGCACCTTCCTCATCGGAGTTCCGACTCCGGTCATCTTCCTGCGAGTCTTCTGACAAGGTACCATGAGAGAAGTTATCATCAGATTTAACCTCGACGGAGTATTCATCATCATTATCGACTGCGTCCACCCAGCCTTCTTCACGCATTAAGATTTCTCGAGAATAGCCTTGACAGCGTATTATATACTTCTCACAAAGCGGGTACTCATAAGAAGTATTAATAAGAATCTTGGCCGACACCATGGAATGAGAGTCCGACCATGCGCAGTTTTCGGTTGCAAGAGGATCACCCACCTTGACGCTATTTTCTTGAAGTTCTCTTCGCACCAGAGATCCAAAGGCACCCCATACACTTTGATACACGCCATTCTATAAACGCCATTGGAGTAAAACGTTGACCACCGTTTGATTTTCTCACACCATTTCCACAGCTCACCTTCTTTGTCTCTAATAAGTGTTACAGCCGTCTCCTCCGAGGTGCAGACTAATAGAACATCCTTTCCTCCAAGAAATTTCCAGTCTGTAATGTTTTTACAAATGAGGTTGGTTATGGCAGAGAAATCTTCTAACATGTCAGATCTCAACAATCTTGCAACTATACTTTTTTTAGCTTATCTCCGTTCTCTTTTTTTTTTCTTCAGGTCCTTTATTAAACCCCACTCCTTTGTGTCTTTTTTGATTTCCAATCTATGATTGTTCTTTGTGTTGTCTTTAAGAACTTCTTTATAAGACCTATGATCTTTTTCTGCCCATTTAGAGCCCTCTCCGTATGGTACAGATTGTTCCTTGAAGTAGTGATTTCCCCTTGAGTTTTGAACCTCTTCATTCCTGTTATTATGAGCTTTGAAGCATCTCAATTTGAACAAGCCAATCCAAACACAATTTAAGGCTTTTAAGAGCTTCTCTATATTTTTTTATCAATTATAACTTTTTATTTCACAAAATTTCTTAATAACCCTCTGATAATTACTTTTTAATTATAGCAAATTTTTTACTAATTACAATCTTTCATTTAACATGTTTTCTTAATAACCCCTTATAATTAACGATAACAACATCCTAGTTTTAATATATTTACCTTACTTATATCAAGGGTGATTATTCAAAATTGAAAAAAAATTTAGATACTAAAGTTTTTAAAATTTTGAAACTTTTCATATTTCTAGGTGATTAGATTTGTTAAACATATAATGTATAAAAATAATATATGTTAATTATCTTACAATATATGTGTAAATAGTAACATTAAGTTTAGAAACTTTCTAATGACATTATCTATTAGTTAAAAACATGTTTATTTTAAAAATAATTCAAAATGTTTAAATCCACCACCACATGAATTGAAATGCTAGCAGCCAATTATTTCGTTTTTTAATTACTTTTCAAATATAGATGTTTATTAACGGGAGTACCGTAACTATTGTAGACATTTATATCTTAAATCTATAAATATTACTACACTTCGACGTGATTCTTCTATATGTTGATAGCTATCAATTATGAAGAATAAACGATCATTTTTATCATCTTCAAAGAGACATTTATTAGACACTATTCAACTTCTAGGATGAAATCACGATTAAGAAATTCTACAGAAAACAATTATGTTCATGATATGTTTTGTAGTACAATGTATGTTTTACAATTATATTTTATATTCATATTAGTACTCTTAAAAACTTAAAAAACTTAAAACTGACTTTAATCATTCCCGACTACATGTGTTTATACACCGGTTTTAAGTTAATCGATATGCAGGCTTTTTCGGTTCCGGCCCAAGTCCATTACGTTTGAGTACACAGGCCTTTTGACATTTTGACCTTCAGATCACATCTGCAAGTAAAAACCCTAGCTCCCTCCGATCGGTATCCTCTCGTTTCGATCGTCGGAGGAAATCCAAGTATTTGCCCACGATGACGATCTATATGAGTCGATTATTTCGAAAATCGAACTCGAGTTTTCTTATATCCAGCGGTAAGGCTATAAAATCCGACGTTTCACGCTTCAACGATTCCATGTTCTCGGTGGATGCCGGAATCGGAACCCCTAAAATGACCATGAGAGATGAGCTTAGAGGAGTTCCGGTTAATCGTGAAACCACCAGGTTCGAGAATAAGGTTGGATTCATGGAAGCAACGGCTGGTGAATCGCTCGTCAAAACGCAGATGTTGGAGCGGCTTTTCATGGATCTAGTCGCCGGTGATCCGGCAATGAAAGAACGAGCCACCGCTAGGTTCAATGATATGGTTGGTTTAACAGACGCAGTTGCCGGTGAACCAGCGATTCTTCTTCCACGAAGATTCACACAGAATCAGGCTTGGGTGGAGTTGAAAAAGACCTGGCAATCCAACAAAAAGGTTAGGGGTTTTTTGATGGAGAAAGTGAGAGGAGGTTATTCAGTTGCAATTGCAGGTTACATTGCTTTTCTTCCATTTCGTCCTATCATGGAAAGACGAAAATTGCGGGATGATAGATACACCGTTGAAACAATCAACAATAAAAGGAAGAAAATTACAGTGTTCTAATGGTAACAATTCATTTTTACTCATAATAAATCATATGTATGTTACTAAATGTTGTTTTTTTTCTGCTAATGATCTAGTGATCATAGACAGTAGTGTTCAATCACTGGAGCATAGTTCAAATCGTTTTTGTTGCCCATTTGTCTTGTTATTGCATCAAGGAATTCTATTCAAGGGTGTTTGTTTCAATAACTTTTTTTTTATTTACGATTAATGTGACTTAAATTAGCTGGGAAAGCACCCAACTCATCATTAGTGAATTCGCAGGTTTAATTCTTCACGGAAAGAACAAGAAGTTGACAAAAATTAGGTATAGGGGACTGCCTTTGCCCTTGTTATTAGCAAGGGTTTGGCTTTGCGATTTTTTTTAATCAGTTTGTATCTTTTGAACATGAATACATGATAAACAATTTATAGTGTATTCAGCAACAGACTTACGGGAGATTTTATCATTTTGGGATTTTAGTTTCGTAATCCATTATCCTCTAATATTGTTCGGAAGTTATAATCTTGAGAGAATTATTAAAAACATAGTTCTCATAATTTCAAAAAATTTAAAGTTTTTTTAAGTAGCTTATGAATTGTGTTTGAGATTATCATATTTAATAAGATTACAATAATACATTCATGACTAACGTCATAACTAAACTTTAACCTAGTCATGATAGATATTTGATTTTTTATTTTATTCGTGGTCTTTAAAGTCGTCATACATGTAGGAGTTCATATAAAACACAATACAAAGCGGAAGCATGGCTTGAACACATTTTAAAACCGATTTTATGAACATCCAATGTGGTATATACTTGATAAGAATACATGCAAACAAGAAAACACAAAAACAAAAGTGGTTATACCCTTCTCCTTAGCTCCTTGCAACTGAGATGGTAGACTTAGGATGATTAGAACAAAGCTAACGGACTTAAACACCTCTTGAAGCCTACACCAAGTAATCCAAGTTCCCTTTGTGCTAGCATTCAAACCACCAAACACAACTCTTGCTTTGATGATTTGTAACAGCCCTTGAACTCCACAAAATGCACCACTCTCTAGCTCACGAAGTCTAGTAAATGTGTAAGCTCTCTTAGTGTGTTTTTTTTAGGATTTGGCAAAAGGTAACAAATGAACAAAGAGAGATCCATATATAGACATGAAAAATGCCTCCAGACCTTCCTTTGGCCGGCTATAAGGTGTGTTTTGATTGGACCTTCACAATGGTCCAATCAAAATTAAGTGACACTTGATATTCGGCCTTCATGACCTCTTTACCGGCTCTCATGGGCCGTGAAGCCTTCATGACTCACGAGCCGTGCAACCCATTTAGATACTCGTGGAGGCCATGTCACGACCCGTGAAGCATCCTTCACTATCTTGAAGTCTTGGTCAATTGGAATTTAACCATTTTAACTGGCTGTTTTTTTTTGTCCAAGAGCTGTCGGGAACGAGGCTTGGTGTGTGACCCAATAGGGCCGCACTTCATTGGTAGTGATATGGCTTACGTGTGTCAGTGGGTATATTCTAACAATGCTATCATTGTAAGTATTAATTCATCATCTTATTATTATTATTATTATTATTATTCTTGTTGTTGTTGTTGTTGTTGTTGTTGTTGTTGTTGTTGTTGTTATATATATATATATGTGTGTGTGTGTGCGCGCGCGCGCGCAAGTGCGTTGTTTTTTTTATCTTAGATGGCTTATTAATACATATGATTTTTAAGCCAAGAGTTTTATTAGTATTCTATAAAAGTGATAACTAATAAATGGTTATTGTTATAAAAGTGATAATCAATATAGTATTCACGTTGTAAATTTGTTTGAATCATATATTGTATACAGGATTTTTTATGAATGTGCACGTTGTTATTTTTTATAACACTCAAAACTAAAAGCTTGAATTATTTGGTAGCAACTAGCTTATTTGTTGATATTTTTCTTTCCTCATTAAATGTACAACAATGAATTGTTCTTTATTCTGATTCGTGTATCCATCTTAATACATTAATGAAGATTCCTATAGAAAGACGTCTAAAAAAATTCAACGAGATTACAAACGTGAATAATTTATTGTGGATATTTTAATTATGTATTCACGTAGTTATACATTTTTCTTGTCAATGTAGTGATATTTTAAAATAACATATTTAATAGTTTTTCTTTCCTATTTAATTTATTATGTTTGTAGATTGTATTTTATTATTATTATATATTTATATATACACATCCACACACACATATATATAATCATATACTCTTTTATATAATTTCATTATTTAATATTTCATTTTTTTCAACTCTGGCTTTAACTTATTTATAAATATTTTTTGATTAATACAATCTCCCGCTTCAACTATGATATTTGAATATATCATCTATATTCAAATTGGATACTATTTAAAATAAATTTCCGACCTTTGCATATGGCATATGCTAAGAAATTAATTATTACCCAACATTTTTAGTGGTCGACATTCTTGACACTTACCCAACATAATAAGGTCATGGGTATTTTATATAATATTTCTAAAAAAGTAGTTTTTTTCCTATTAATTATAAAAATATACAGTAAATATTATAATAGTCTTTTGATTATTTAACCATCTTCTAAATTGCATAATCAACTATTACATCTAAAAAATAATGATTCAAAATTAAAAAATGTAAAGACAACGGATCAAGAGATTTGATGCAAAATAAAAAAATCATCAGTTATACATTGATGCACAACAAGAATCATTATTTTTTGGCTTAAACATTAATCTTTGTTTTTACATGATTTAAACCTTAAACTTTATTTTATTTTTGGTTTAAACCTTAAACTTTATTTTACTTTTGGTTTAAACCTTAAACTTTACTTCTAAATGATTTAAACCTTAAACTTTAAATATATATCTATTTAACCCATAAACTTTCATTTACTTAATTAAAATGGGTAAAAGTAAACCTACAACCTATTCAATCCAGCTACCTCATCTCTCCTCAACACACGACTTGTAAAACGTTTAGAGCATAAAAGGGGAGCGGCGGCGAAATCGACGACGGGACCAAGGGCAGCGACCGACGAAGATGACGATGGGACCAAGGGCGAAGAACGGTGAGGACGACGACGGGACCAAGGGCAGCGACCGGCGACGACGACGATGGATCTACCAAGGGCAGCGCCGTTCGCCCCTGGTCCCTTCGTCTGCTTCGTCCTTGGTCCTGCCGTCGGCTTCGCCCTTCACTGCCCTTGGTTCCGTTGTCGAGTTCGCCGCCGCTCCCCTTTTATGCTCTAAACGTTTTACAAGTCGTGTGTAGGTAAATAAAAGTTGTAGGTTTACTTTTTACCCATTTTAAGTAGGTAAATAAAAGTTTATGGGTTAAATATATATATATTTAAAGTTTAAGGTTTAAATCATTTAAAAATAAAGTTTAAGATTTAAACCAGCAAGTAAAATAAAGTTTAAAGTTTAGGAAGTTATTGTTTTCCTCTAAATAGTTTGGTTCAGCGCTTAACACTGAATCGGTAGATTCAGTGTGTTTGGGGAATGTAAAAATAGTCTCTGAATGGTTCCTTTAGGCGCTGACCGATTCTTCAACTTAAACCCCTCCAAATCATTCAGCATGTTATGTATTACTTTAATACCCCTGCAATGGTTATCTCCTTTTCCAGAGCCGACCTCTTCAAAGTCTGTTTTGATTTTTTAAACTCAAACTCCACCGATTGGAATCAAGGTGGTTCTCGGATTATCCTCTCCAAAATCGAGTAGTGTTCTGAATCTTGTATGAGCATTTCATTCCCTCTCTTCCACCGAATCTCCAAACGTGAACGAGGTTGTTTATCGAAATTTGTATGTTCTTGATTTTGGAGAGTACTTAACTGATCGATCGGTCATCGTATGCTACGTTGTAGGTTCTAATTATACGTTTATTGATTAGCGTTTGTCGACCACTCTATGTATATAATCGAAGATCAGTATGTTATATTTCTATTTCATGCTTCATTGTATGGTCGGTTTCTGTTTCTCGTTTTTTTATCAATCACAATATGCAATCGATATGTTTTTTGGTTTTTTGAATTTCGAATGATGAATCACTGTATTTCAGTTGCACACTTGCACGCTTCACTAGCCTTTGTATTGTTCATGTTTCATTGTATGTAATATGTGTATTGTGGTTATATATATGACTGTGTTTTCTGTGTGTGTATATAACTATATATAACATGTGTGCGTTGTGAATGATGAGTCATTTATATAATGTGTGTTGTGGTTATATATGAGTGTGTGATGTTGTGATACACACACACACACAAGTGTACATATTGTTGTACATATGTCTGTTATATTATTTCAATTCATTCGTATATATGTTCTTTGTTAGTGTGTGTTTCTTATGGTGTGTGTTGTGTGTGTTTTAGAAGGGCTTTATGGTCATTTTGTTATTCAGACTAGTCATTCAGAAGTATTAACAAACAACCTTTTTTTATTTAGAACTATAATCATTCAGAGCCTATAAATCATTCAGAGTTCAGAATCATTCAGTGGTAAATCATTCATTTTTAACAAACAGCACCTTAAACAATGTAAAAACAAAGATGAAGGTTTAAACAAAAAAGTAAAGCAAAATTTGAGGTTTTTTCCATTCTTAACCCATAATAAATTGATGCATGATAAATTTCTCCACTGATAAATAACAACTAGAAGAAAACGTGGATTTAAGAATTCAAGACTGATGCATAATCCAACGAATCCAATAACTGATGCATAAAATTTGATAAACAAATTTGAAACTATTACATACGAAATTGATAAACAATATTTGAAACTAATTCTTATAAAATTGATAGGATGCACAATTTAATACATATGAAATTAACAATTTAACATGTACTTAAACCCGCCGCTTATGAAAATAGGATATCAGCAAACCGTTACAGAAAAAGATGTTGGAAACTAGAGGACTGATATGAGAAGTTTTCATATCACGAGGGGTGTAACTGTAAGTAATTTGCAATTAGGAAGCCTGGTAGGCATCTAAAAGATGTGGTGTGTACCAAACCAACGGTGTTGATAAAACAGACCTTCTCATCTCCATCGTCACCAGCGTCCGATCTTCTTCATCCACGCTTCTCGCGCCTAATTTTCATCAAATTCTTTACAATTTTTCTCCCTCCAATTGGTAAGCCATCACTTCACACACACCAATTTCAGACACCCTTCTTGTGCGTCTATCTGCACACATATAATCCACGACCATGGTCGGTGCTTTTATGGGTTAATTTAGCTAAAAAGTTGTGGGTTATGATTGATGTTGTGTTAGTTGAGATGGGTGATTGTTTTCTTGACGTTGAACTTGTGGTTTTGGACTCTAGGGTTTGGTTGTTTGAATGTCGGAAGGTCCAGCAAGTCCTGGCGGTGGAAGCCATGAAAGTGGGGATCTGAGTCCAAGGTCGTCAAATGTTCGGGAGCAGGATAGGTTCTTGCCGATTGCGAATATTAGTCGGATTATGAAGAAAGGATTACCGGCAAATGGAAAAATCGCTAAGGATGCTAAGGAGACCCTGCAGGAGTGTGTTTCTGAGTTTATCAGCTTTATCACTAGCGAGTACGTATGATACAATTTCAAAATTTGTGTTTTGATTAACTTTCTTTGTATCTCTTGTTTGAATATCTGCTCTTTTGATTATCGTTTCAGATTAAGAATAACAGTTCTTATATCAATACCGTATTTTGAACAAACTTTTAGCATGTCTACATAATAATTCTTAAAATCAAGGATAAAAAATGGCAAGTATTTTGAATCTTTTTCTCAGAATTATTTTTTGTTCTTGTTTTGTTTTTATTGTTACTCCCTTAAAGTTCAATATTTTCCTTTATTATACTTATCTTGTACAAATGTTTGAACTATTGCTCTTACTTAAGATGGCAAACAATAATAAGGCACCTAATGTTTGAAAGTCAAAACTGAAGGGAACTAATAGTAAGTAATGATTGCTAACAAACAAAAAGTTAGGATTCAGATGTTGCCAAATAAAAGAACGTGAGGCGAGTTGTGTACAAACAAATCAAGTGATACACAACAAAGATCCTTTAATTATACAACTCTTACCCTCCCCAATCACAAGAAAATGAAAATGAAAGTGATGGTAAAAATGTAAATTTGAAAAGGAAAATTGCTCATCAATTCATGACCCTAATGATCCTAATGGACTCTTGGCAATAATTCATGCACCTAAAAAGGGCACACCGTGCACTCCCTTTAGATGCAGGGAGTGTTTCTTCTCTCTTTTTTTGGTGTACAAATTATTAAGTTACACCTTATAGGTATATATTGAACGCACTTGTGGTAGATGGTTCCTTGTTTAGGGGGTGACTGGTTTGGTGTTCATATTGGATATGCAAGCAGTATGATGTCAACTTCTTATATTTGCTATAAACAGTAATGTGCTATTAAGTGTTAAATAGAGTTTTATCTGGTTTATTGGCTGTAGGGCAAGTGATAAGTGTCAAAGGGAAAAGAGGAAAACTATTAATGGTGATGATCTTCTATGGGCAATGGCTACCTTGGGGTTTGAAGATTATATTGAGCCCCTCAAGTCGTACTTGAATAGATACAGAGAGGTAACCCTTTGAAATTTGAATTTGTGGTCATGTGAGTCATTACTTTAACATATGAATGATTACTCTTCATACAAATATTTACTGATGGCTTAATGTTTGTATATCTTTGTGCTCGTGTTTGAATTGCTGGGTTAGATGGAGGTTAGTGAAGTTCTATTGTTTTATTAACATATTAACTAAGCTATGTTAATTATATGGGTAACTGATTAATATGATTCCTTTTAAAAGGGTGACACCAAAGGATCTGGAAAGGGCCATGAAGGATCTGCTAGGAAAGATGGTCATACTCATAACGCACAGGTGTAGCAGAATGGCTGACTTAAGCATAAACCTTAATTATATATACAATGTTATCTTATCACCATCCTTTTGAATTTTTACAGGTTGCTCATCAAAATTCGTATCCTCAGGGCCTGAATTATGTAAACTCACAGGTACTCTATTATTTTGTGTGAGTGTAGCTAAATAGTGATATTAGCAAGTTCCAGTTTTACATCTTTGTAGCTATTGTTGATTATTGGTATGATAATTTGGCTTCCATGGTAAGTTAGATTGTCTACTAATAAATGTCTTACTATATATACACTTACACACACACACACACACACACTTGGATGATATCATTACCAATCTCATTTAGTTGTTGTGTTTGGGAATTTTTTAGCCAACACAACTTCCCAATTCATTTAAAGAAGGATGGAGATGATTCTTTTGGACTTTGCCAGCCTTATTTATTTCAAAAGTTGTTCATCAGCTGACCCCAAAAAAAAATGTCTTCTACTGAGTGGTAGTTGACAAATAGATATATATGGAAAAGAGGAAACATTGTGTTTTAATTTCTTGGGAAGGAAGGAGTTAATTCATTATGCTTTCTTTGTGTTTTTTGTGGGTTTTTGAATATCATTAATAATTGTAAGTTAATTTCAACTGTGGGAACTTGGGATTCTTCTACATACCGGCAAGTCCACTGGTTAACATGGCTAAAATTACGTAAAACAACTTAACCAACTGTAAATTTAATGTGATAATTAGTTGTTGGAATTAGCAACAAAAAAACTGATTTCATTCTGCCTGTGATCTTCATTCAAGTGATAAAGAATTTGTTAATAATATACAGAAATACGAAGTCTTGTGAATGATTAGTTGTTATACAATTCTAATATGACTAGTTCCTTGTAACTTGACCGCAGCAAGCTCACATGATATGATGGTTCCTATGCATCGCAGAGAGTAGCATTTCCAGGTTTGGATATATTTCTCACATTATTACTATTCTTGTTATTATTATTCTCTTTTGAGGGTTGTAAGCTTGTTGTTGGTATGTATTGTGTTGAGTATGTCTACAGCGTTATTATCTCCAACTCCACAATAGGCTTCAATTGTTTAAAATGAAACCTTTTGATGATTTTGGAGAATCCTGGTAGGACACGGAATGGAACAAGTCTTCCCTTGAAGGGAGGCCGCTCCACTCGTGTCTGTCTATTTACGTATATGTATGTATGTAACATATATGATGTATTGATTGAATGTGGAAGGTTTGCTCTTATTGGAGATATTAAATCTGATATTATTTTGTTTCTGTTGTTCTGGATACTCATGCTACAAAAAAGGCTTTTGTAGATGGGCGACTTGCACAAATTTCATAGAATTCATTTAAACAGATGGGCTTCATTTCAACTTCTATAAAAATAGCAATACTAGTAACTAAGAGGGAGGAGGCTAGGGATAATTTGAGGATTTTTCATCAGAAGTATATTAGATATATAGATTTCTAAATTCTAATATAGAATGTTTTAGTTTAAATTAAGTTAATTATTTGGATATATTACAAAGTGAGTTGTGTTTAATAAAGTCCATGTAAAAAATATAGTTATAAAATTTTTAATATGCAATCACATGTGATTCAATATACAATCATATGTGATTTGTAAAAGTATCATATGTAAATTACAAAAATGTCCATCTGTTTAAAATTCAATCTAGACCATTGATGTCATTGATCAAAAAGCTAATATTAGTCTCTTAGAATTATGAATTAAGTATGAACTATATTAAATATTCTTCAGAATGGAGTTTAGAAAGTTTAAAAAGATATATGCGCGTGTGTGTTTTGTTTAACATTAACTATTAAAGTGTCATTAAATAAATCAAGTCGTATTTGAGAGTGAGTTACCCATACACAGTTTTGAGTCAAACTCAGTAATATTTTGCTAGTAAAGTTAGCGAACGTTATTGAGTTTGAGTTATGTTACACTTTTATCCTTTTCATATATGCAAATCTAAGCAAGTGCCATACTTTATGACAGAGTCCAATCGAGCTTAAAACTTTCAAATCGATTTCAAGCAAAGCTTGAAAGTATTGACTAAATTAATACTAACTTTGTTTAAAAATGTTTGGTATACAAGCACAGAGTAGAGAATAGAGAGAATTAATTTTTAAAGGTAAAATTTTCATTTAAATAGATTTAACAGACTTTAGTCCATTCACTTTTTTTTGCAACAAAATGCCAATATGCCATAATGAATATATCATAGAAGATTATGTGATAAGTGATTTTTAATTTTTTATAAATTGTAAAATTGGAGTTTAAGTGGGTGAAATGATAAAAGTGTTTATAACTTAGAGGTGTAGTGTTTTTGATGTGTTATAAAATTATGGGTTAATGTCCTGGAGTAATTAAAACAATGAGAATTAGGTTTAAACTTTAAGAATAGTGTTATTTAGCCGTTAAAAAAAAAAGACCTCTTTAAAGGCAAACTCATACATACATTAAACCTGCTCATAAATTCTGTTTAATTGTTTTGAACCCACAATGTCTTAGAAGTGTAAAAGGGTGCTCTGATTCACAACCACCGAATACGAACGATACTTAAGGGCGTAAATGGTACTTAGCGTTTTATCATCCACAAATAGGCAAGAAAAACAAGAGGACAGTAGGCACTCAACGTGGTACGTTCTGCACAGTATGTTGTACATTTCTTCCTCCACTCAAATACTCCGACCATCTTCTCCGTACCTTATCTCCTTCCCCACTCTCAAAATTCAACCTCGCCTAATTTTCCGACGTAATGACAGTTAAACCTCCGCCACCGTCCTCCTCCACAGCTTCGATTTTATCTCACCGCCAACATCACTCCCTAAACTCAATTGCCAACATTCACTACCCATCTTCCTCTGCAAAAATCACCTCCTCAACCGTCACCACCGCAAACCCATGTCGATTTAAAGCCGCCTCTAACTCCACCACCTCGATCACCACCAACACCGGTACTACTCCACGTCGAGACTCCGATGATATTCTTTTAAACCTTCTCCGGCAAAGAAAAACTGAGGATGCTTGGCTTGCCTACACTCAATCTCCTCACCTACCAAACCCCACTTGTCTCAGTCGATTAATTTGCCAATTATCGTATCAGAACACGCCATCTGCTCTCACTCGAGCTCAATCCATAATCCAACGCCTCCGCCATGAACGTCAGCTCCATCGCCTCGACGCCAACTCCCTTGGCCTCCTCGCTGTTGCTGCCGCCAAGTCCGGCGACACACTCTACGCCAATTCTATACTCAAGTCAATGCTTAGATCCGGTTACCTACCTCATGTCAAGGCCTGGAGCGCCGTTGTAAGTCGCCTCGCTGCGTCCGGCGATGACGGCCCTAAAGAGGCAGTTAAGCTGTTTAGCCAGGTCACCCGGACGATCAAGAGATTCTCAGAGCCTACCCTTGTGACGAATTCTCGCCCTGATACTGCGGCATATAATGCGGTTCTTAATGCGTGTGCTAATGTAGGTTGGACCGAGAAGTTCCTCCAACTGTTCGATGAAATGCCTGAGAATAGATGTGAACCGGATATCTTGACTTACAACGTAATGATCAAGCTTTGCGCAAGAAGTAACAGGAAAGACTTGCTTGTGTTTGTACTAGAACGGATTCTGGAAAAGGATATCCCTTTGTGTATGACAACATTGCAATCTTTAGTTGCTTCTTATATCGGCTTTGGTGATTTGGAAACAGCTGAGAAAATCGTTCAAGCAATGAGAGAAGGAAGGCAAGATCTTTGCAAGATTCTTAGGGACTCAAACATGGAGGAATTCCCAAATGAAAACGAAAGTGAAGTCTTTCAAAAATTGCTTCCAAATATGAATTACCCATCTGATTACGAACCACCATTGTTGCCAAAGGTATTCTCTCCCAACACTAGAATGTACACAACCTTAATGAAGGGATACATGAAAGCAGGCCGGATCAAAGACACAGTGAGAATGCTCGAAGCTATGAGAAACCAAGAAGATAGCGCTAGTCATCCGGATCATGTTTCATATACAACAGTCGTTTCTGCACTGGTCAATATCGGGTCAATGGAAAAGGCAAGACAGGTTTTAACAGAGATGACTAAATCTGGAATTCAAGCAAATCGGATCACTTACAATATCCTCCTAAAAGGGTATTGCCAACAACTTCAGCTAGATAACGCAAGGGAGACTATTAAAGAAATGATCAATGCAGGGATTGAACCCGATGCTGTATCATACAATACACTAATCGATGGGTGTATATTGATTGATGATTGTGCAGGTGCTCTTAAGTTTTTCAATGAAATGAGAGCAAGAGGCATTGCTCCCACAAAGATAAGTTACACCACTCTCATGAAAGCCTTTTCAGTATCGGGTCAACCAAAGCTAGCCAGCGATGTTTTTAATGAAATGGAAAAAGACCCGCGAGTGAAAGTCGATTTAGTTGCTTGGAACATGTTAATCGAAGCTTATAGCCGAATGGGTATGCTTGATCCTGCAAAGGAAATAGTTGAGAAAATGAAAAAGAAAGGGGTTTATCCAGATGTAGCTACATATGGCAGTCTTGCAAATTGTATTGCATTAGCAAGAAAGCCCGGTGAAGCGTTATTACTCTGGAACGAAATTAAGGAACGCTGCAGTTTAATAAGTGATGAAATTAAGGTTTCTAAATCTGGTCCAAATGTTCCAGAGTTACAGCCTGATGAAGGGTTGTTGGATACTTTAGCAGATATATGTGTAAGGGCTGCTTTCTTTAAGAAAGCTTTAGAAATAGTGGCTTTCATGGAGGAATTAGGGATATCACCAAATAAGACCAAGTATACGAGAATCTATGTAGAGATGCATTCAAGAATGTTTACAAGCAAACACGCTTCAAGGGCAAGGCAGGATAGAAGGATAGAGAGAAAAAGAGCAGCAGAAGCTTTTAAATTTTGGCTTGGATTGCCCAATTCTTACTACGGAAGTGAGTGGAGACTTGATGGGGGAGTTGAAGACGATGAGTACGCGATCTGATATAAGAATCATCGGGCATTTGTATGTAAAACTACATAAACTCTGGTCGACATCACCCAAATTGTGAGTTGGTATTCACTTTTAGGTGTTGAACCTTTTTGGGAGAAGGATGTATGAAGCTATAAAGCACTTATGATAAGTGTTTTCATACGTATAAACATTTAAAAGGGGTATACAATGAAATGACTAACATACCTCTTATTTAAAGTGTTTGTAAGTATAGAAACGCCTAAGATATGTGCTACTAGAAACATGCATCCTAATCTCCTTTTTTATATACACATTGGTTTATAGGTTCTTTTTCTTAAGCATACGAAAAGATTATTGTTGAGTTATACAAAAAGTGTATTATTTTGTTGTAGGATTATATGATGTAATGAATGAAGGTTATATAGAATAAAACAAAGTAAATTTAGTAGTATGTGCTGGCCAAAATAGTTAGTGAGTTGTTGGTTGATGGATTGTACTATTACATTTCAAGGCTATAGTAATCATAATCAGATCCTATTTGATTGTGATTGGAGACAGAATTAACAACGACTTCCTTGAATAGTATAATAATATGGTTATTTTCAAACGAACGATTTTTGTTTGGACTCTAGTACGCATCTATGTATAAACAAGCAAATGCTTTACTTAAAGCCAGGTGGTGTTTCGCGTGCATTTTTAGATAGATTTTCAAAGGATTAAGTCCATAGGATATAAATGTTAACGGTATCTATAGATAAAGCATAAATTATGCAAGTAGCGAAGGTCAAAGCATAAGGGCTGGAGGTTGGAGTATTTAACGGATTTTGGAGGCTTCTCCTTTTTGCTTCGATTTTAGGAAGTGGTGATTTTAACGATATAAGTTTGGTAATGTGTCACGTAAATAACTTTAGAAATCATAAACAAGGTGCGACTAAAAATGCTTTATATTAAAAAACTTCGAAGGTCATAACAAATGTTAATATTTGTTTTTAGAATTTGTATGTTATTACTTTCAATGTGTGTTTACTACTTTGTGTTTGAGTTTCGTGTGAAGTGATCCCCGACTAGGAAGAGTTTCAAATGAAACAAACCTCGAAGGATACAAGTTACGGACAAAACCTTCGTTAGGTGACCTTATAATAACATTTAACATGTATGCTTCAACGATGATGAAGCTTAGGACCGTCATCAGAATAAATGTGTTTAGGATGTTAAAGCTTCATAGAGGTTGGTGAGGTGGTTTGCATACCGAAGGACGCTAAGCTAAAGGTCGCAATGCCGAAGGATGGCGGGCTGAACCGAAGGATTGCGGGTTGAAGGTGGTAACAGAGATTCGTTGAAGTGAATAAGTAACAATGTAGGCTGAAGGTGGATGATTACATTGTATAGCATATATTGTTATTTTTTGTTTTACGTGGTTTAATTACAATATGTATTGCCAACTTTACAATAAGAGATGTACCTAGTATAGTAGTATATATCGTGACAAAGACGAGTTTTTTGTACGATTGGTGGATAATGTTATTTCACTAGATACAAATCTTTTTGAATAGACAATTGCATGTTAGTTACTTGCAGGGAAGAGAAATCAATTTAAACTAAACTAAATCTGGATGAACAATGCTTGTGAATTTGATCAGAGATGTAGTTCTTTAATCATGAAATCTTGTGTTATTGTATTTTCGTTAGTGAAAGATTTTGCAACTTTCAGTGATGATCTTATATTGTTTCTAAATTTACGATTAAATATATATATATAGAATTAGGTTCAAGTAAAAAAATTTCTAAGATACTAAATGTAAGGAGAAAGAAGGAGGTGACATGTGTCATTTTCTGTTAAAGGGTATATTTGACTTTTTTATTATTTTCTGAATTAAAAAAAATCTTAAATCCTAAATATAGCCCACGTTCCATACCCATTATATTACCTAACCCTAATTATTCACCCTATTCAGCCATAACCTCCTCTCACTCCATACCTCCGATCTGCACAGCCACCATCGCCTGCTTGCTTATCCATCGCAGCCGTCGCCTTCTTGCTTATCCACCGCAGCCGTCGCCTGCTTGCTTATCCACCGCAGTCATCGCCGCCGCTGTTTGCTTATTCGCCGCACTGCCACCGCCGCAGATCTGCCTTTTGAAGTCGCCGCCGTGTGAAATCGATGCCCCCATGAAGTCGAGACATGAAACCCTCTTATGATGCCGCCTCCGACGACCACCGCCCAGCGAAGTCTCATGTAAATTTGTCGATGCACATTCCTAGATCTGATGGTTTTGATGTAATTTTTTCATCTTCGCCGCCTAGGGATTTCGGTTTCTCGATAGCCGCCACCGAGGGTTTGCTTCTTGTCGCCGCCTAGGGTTTCGGTTCTCTCGATAGCCGTCGCCGTCGCTGTTCTCCGCCGCCGTTTTGATAGCCACCGCGGTTGCTCTCCGGTAACGTCCATTTTCTGGATAGTATCCGCCGCCTTTATTTCTTTGTTAGTATTCATCATCTGATCAGGGTTCATCTGCTGTTGATTATTTTTTTGTAGATCGCTGGTGGATTGTGCCTCAGATTTAGTAAATAATATATTTTAAGTGTTTGTATCAATGATTCATGTTTATAAACCTTCTGATTTGATTTTTTTTCTGTATATTAGTAATTTTTTTGTTGAATTTTTGATGTAAATGTTACATGTAGTTGGTATGAAATTTGTAAATGATTTTATAAATTTGGTTGTGCATCAATATATTATTCATGATTTCTTGATTGTATCATTCGTTATGTGCATCGAATAATCTTGATGTTTTTAAAGTTGAATTTTTTAAATTTTATTTGTGCATCAGATGAAGAAAAATGTGCATCAATCTAATTGTGCATCAATCTAATTCTGGAAAATCGTGAAATCAGCAGAACGTAAATAAATTAGAAATAATGATGAAATTTCAAAACTTTAATGGACGATTATACCCCTAACTGCTTAATTTTATATTTAAAAGAAAAGGTAAAAAGCTTATTTTTTTAGGATCAGATTTAAAAAATTGAATGACTAAGATTTCACCTTACATTTAGTACCATAACATTTTTTTTACTAGATCTCTACCCTATATATATATATATATATATATATATATATATATATATATATATATATATATATATATATATATATATATATATATATATATATAGGGTATGGTTAAACAAAGAACCTCCCTTAAACATAAAACCTAAAGAACATCCTCTTATGATGACACGTGGCCCATAGATTAGGAGCAAAAAAGAAAAATTAAAAAAAACAAAGTTCAACGTCGCACAGACCCTCCCCCAGTGACCCCGACAATAAAAAAAACTCATTACTTTAAATAATCATAACTCGTTCGTTTTTAAGAATTTTAACAAAAAATTTATACCGTTAGATTCAGTTTTTTGTCCTCTTTCAAACAAGACCGTGCAGTGCTTGATATATTTCAGAAACTTTTTTTTTTCAAAATACAAAATTTGCATTTAGAGCTGTGTTCATACTAAATGCAAAAATGCAAAAAAGCAAAAAATATGCAGAAACACTACATGCTGCCAAAATACAAAATTTGTACATAGAAACACTACATGCTGTCAAAATGCAAAATCTGTACACAAAAACACTACAGCTACCAAAATGCAAAATCTGTACACAGAAACACAACATGCTGCCAAATGCAAAATCTGTACATAGAAATATTACAGCTGCCAAAATGCAAAATCTGAACACAGAAACACTACATGCTGCCAAAATGCAAAATCTGAACACAGAAACACTATATGCTACCAAAATGCAAAATATGTACACAGAAACACTACAGCTACCAAAATGCAAAATCTGTACACAGAAACACTACATGCTGCCAAAATGCAAAATCTGTACACAGAAACACTATAGCTGCCAAAATACAAAATTTGTACACAGAAACACGACATGCTGCCAAAATGCAAAATCTGTACACAGAAACACTACATGCTGCCAAAATGCAAAATTTGTACACAGAAACACTACAGCTGCCAAAATGCAAAAAAAAAAAAATCATTTTCAAAAAAAATTTAGAAAAATATGGGAAAAGTGATCTTGTTTGAAAGAGAATTAAAAACACTAAAAGATTTATATAATTTTTTTGATTAAATTCACAAAACTTAAAAAGTTATGGCAATTTAAAGTTTTTTGTGAGTTTTTTTAAAATCGTGGGTTTGGGGTGTGGGAGAATTACATTTTTGCCCTATTCTTCCTAAATTAATACATTATAATTACAGTTTTGCCATCGTTCAATCTCATCCATTGATTTTGATAATCCAAAGGTCCATATTGGTTCTTTAGGTTCTTTGTTTAAGGAGGGGTTCTTTGTTAATGCAATTTATATATATATATATATATATATATATATATATATATATATATATATATATATAGAAAGAAGTCCATTGAGAACCATTTTTAGTGCGAGAACCGCGACAACCAATCTGAGCCGTCCAATTCTCCCTCTTTCAATGTCATTGCCCACCCATGAATTCCTCACATACACCCTGCCACACTTGTTCCCCATGCTCTCCATCCATGAATTCCACTTATCAAATCAACGGCTAAAATCGGTTCTCGCGGTTCTCGCACTAAAATCGGTTCTCAATGGAACACTCCCCTATATATATATATATATATATATATATATTCTATGGGTATAAAGTTATTGTGAGGGTAACCATCCATCTCTTTACGATGCTAAGGAGGAGGACAATCATGTCGATCAATCAGTATAGGAGAGTAGTTGTTACTAACAACTATAAGAGTGGTGGGAGTGGTTACCTCCCACCACACACACCACATTGTCACATCAGCTTTTCACTCTCACCACTTATCTCATCACACAGACCCATAGTTGTCACTTGAGATCACACCAAATTATATGACCTACCTTTATTAATTAATTTGATATTTAATCTAATAATACTCAATACATTAAACAAAGATTTTTAAAATAAAAAGATATAAAACTCATTTCAGATTCTAAAAATTAAAATATCACAAAAATTAAAAATTCCATAAATTAAAAAGTAATTTTTTGAAAGATAGGAAATACATACAAAAATTAACTCACCACTTTTCTTATAACAATTAAAATTCAATAATAAAGAAAAAGAAAAGAAAAAACAAAGAGGTGGGTCATTTTAAGAGCCCATATTATCTTATAATAATTAAGATGCAATAATTAAAAAAAAAGAAAAGAAAAAACAAAGAAATAGGCTACTACAACCATTAAATTAATTGGGGCCCACACTGTAACACCCTGGAAATGGGCCTAGCAGTGTAGGGTTATACTTTGTGCTTTAGAGATTGTACCGTGACTTTAAGTGAAATTAATTAAGTGTTTTGTGTGACTAACGTGTCTCGTGTTAATTAATGTGATCATGTGAAAAGTGTCGGTTGTGTCTGAAAGTGATGTCGTGTTATACGGTTTCGAGTAATGATTCCGTAGATATCCTCGTTGGTTAAAACGGGATGGCGTGTGTTGGATTATGAGTTAAAAAGGGGAACAAAATACCCCGTGTTTATTTATTTGACCCCAAGGTCGGCTTCTTTGAGCTTTATCCCCTGGAGTCTAGCAAAACACGCACCAACACACACTTGCATACGAAACTCACACACACTTACGTGTCTTGGAGATTTTGTTGAATCAAGCAAGGATTAAGCTTTTACAAGTGATTCCAGTTTCAGATTCGAGTTCTTGTTGATGTGTTACTTCTGATTTGTAAGTGTTCTTGTCTAAGAACTCTAGTTTGGTTGTTTGAAAGGGGAACACCATTTTAATGGTGTTAATATTGTTCATATGGTTGTTTTTGTGTCAAAAGGTGTTTCTAGACTTCCCTTGGTGATAAGGAATGTATATAAACGATTGGATATGGTTTCAATCGGGTTTTTGTGTCAAAATCGTGAGTTGCAGAAGCTGTGCGAAAACAGGGACGAAGACCTGCTGTGCAGGCACTCCCTACGGGCGTAGGTAATGAACCCTACGGCCGTAGGAAGCCTTTTGTGTTTACTGCGGCCGTAGGCAGGGTTACTGCGGCCGTAGGATGTGTTTTTGTGTGAATTACCGTCTACGGACGATGAAACAAGGATTACGAGCGTAGGTACATAACCTACGGTCGTAGTTCACCAAAGAACAACTACTACGGGTGTAGAAGAGAGTTTCTACGGCTGTAGTACATTGTTTGTTGGAAGGAACCTCTGCGGGCGTAGTGACTGGATACTACGGCCGTAGGGAGGGTTTTTCATGTGTCCTACGGCCGTAGGATATATCCTCTGCGGCCGTAGAAGGTTGTCTCGTGTGGACAGCTTGTGTAATTTGTGTTCTAACCTGTGTGTGTTACGTGTAAGTGATAACCAAGCCTGAACCTTATGTGTTAGGTGATTCGGACGACTCAGTGTGTTCTTGGGATTCTCGGATTCATATCTGCCTCTTGTGATATCGAGGTGAGTACCGGTTTCCCATAAGACTCAGTAAGTAGGGCTATTGTGTGCCTGTGTTGTGTGCTACGTGATATAGTGATACAGTGTTATAAGTGATACCATGTGATATGAATTGTGATATGTGATACGCATGCATACTGTGGACCCTATGGGTCAAACGTGTTTATGATCTCCTGTCCGGACAGACGCAGGGGTTGAGGTCAGTCGCCGATGCGGCTGGGTCCCTTGAGTGTTATTCAGGGATTAGCGGTCCCCACGAGTGATTTTCTGGGGTAAAGGTTCTGCAGGCCGCCGTTCCTCGACAAAAACAGGGGGGTCTTGGTTTGTAACTAAGGCCTAATTGAGTCCATGTGGCTCCGCAACGTGCTCGGGGGGTTGCTTTTCGTTTCCCCTCCAGCATGGATTGGTGTTGCTGACTTCTCAGTTAGATTCGTTGAGCGGGATTTGCAACCCCGCGAGATATGATCTTGCTGACATGTTGGCACACCGCTATGTGATAACTTAGCATTGTGTGTTTTACTGTGACGTGATGGCATGCTTATTGGTGCTTATGTGATACTTGTACTCACTAGCTAGTGTAGCTAATGGTTCGTGATATTTCCCTTTTCGCAGGTTAGTGATCAGATGGCCTGGCGAGGCGGGTTGCTGTGGGTAGTGTTATTGTATATATCTTTTGGAACACTAGTAGTTTATTAACTCTGATACTATATAACGATGGTCGGTGCGTAGTGGTAACACTGGCTTAATTTTGGTACTTGGCTTGATTCGTTGTTTGTGATCGCCAAGTGGGTAAACAATACTTAATATGTAATCAGTGGTTTATTCCGCTGCAAACTTTTGGTGTAAATAAAGTTTTAATTTACTCTAATTTTAAGCTCGTGAAACCGGTGTTACAATTAGGTATCAGAGCCTTAGTTTGAGGGAATCGGGTACTTGCGAAAGTATTCGATCTCAAACTCGGGCTTGGCCATCGTTAAGTGTTCCTAGAGGGGTAAATGGGGGCCGAGTGTGAGCGTTATGTGTTTATTGCTCAATGTGAATTAACTTGTGTGTTAGTGAATTGTGATTAAGTGTAATAAACGTGTTCGCCCCTTGTGTATAGAAAGTGAGTGAGTAGAATGTCTGAGCGACGTGCTAACACTGAGGAAGCTCTGAAAGAGATGGAGGATGAAGCCTCACATCACCATGCTGAAACCCAGGAGGAGTCTTCTTGGCGAGACACTCAGGGCTCGAGGCAGGGAAGAGATTCTGAGGCGTATATTCTGCTACTAGAGGAGGAGCTTCGCTCGACCAGGGAGTTGCTGAGAGAAGCTATTAAGGGCAAGCAACATGAGCAGTGTTCTTACAAGAAGTTTAAGTCTTGCGGGCCGAAGGTGTATGAGGGTAATGATAATCCCTCAGAGACTATCCGTTGGTTGCGCGAGACGGATCAAGTGTTTGAGTCCTGTGATTGTGAAGCTGAGAACCGTGTCAAGTATGCGGGTCGTATGTTAAAAGGCAAAGCTCTGGATTGGTGGGATACTGTGAAAGATACGCTGAGTAAAGAGGTGGTTGCTTCTCTGACATGGGAGCAGTTTGCCGAAAAAGTGAAGAGCAAGTACTGTACTGATTACGATCTTGAGAGGATGGAGAACGAGTTCAATGCTCTCCGTAAGGGAGATAAACCGGTGGAGGACCTTATCCATGCCTTTACTGATAAGGTAAGGTTTATACCACATCTTGTGACTGATGAAAGGGCAAAAATGCGGAAATTTGTGAATATGCTACCGCTAGAGGATCGAGCTCATGTGAGAGCTGCAGTTTCTTTGGATCGGGCGTTTGAGATAGCCCGACAGATTGATGGTGATCGTCGCCAGTGCAAGGGTGACCAGACTGTGGAGGGCCAGAAGAGAAAGTTTCAGCAGTATTCAAAGGCTGGTACTTCTAAAGGAAAATCTGCTGCGGGTGGGAAAGTGGATTCGAGTAAGAACCCGAGGTTTGATAATCCTTGGTGTTCTTTGTGCCGTACTTACCATTCTGGTGACTGCTCGAAGGCTACTACCAGATGTATGAGATGTGGTGAGAAGGGGCACGCAGCTACAGAGTGCTCATTCAAAGAAAATATTTGTTTCAAATGTCAGAAGCCGGGGCACAGGATTACAGAGTGCCCGAAAAGACAGAGGGGTGATACTGGAGCTGGAGCTGGAGCTGGTGGGTCTTCTGCTCAACCTAAGAAAGATGGCGCTCCTCGCGCCAAGGGTCGGGCTTTTCAGATGACAACTGAAGAAGCCAAAGCTGCGGGAGATGTGATCACTGGTACTTTTCTTGTAAATTCTGTTCCAGCATGTGTGTTATTTGATTCTGGAGCTACCCATTCTTTTATATCTGTGGCTTTTCGTGATAAACTGCAATTGCCTATATCTGTGTTACCTGAGCCGATTAAAGTTGAAATTGCTAGTGGTAAGGTAGTTTCGGTTACGGATAGTGTTCCCTGTGTTAACCTTGACGTGGACGGGAATAGTTTCCCTATCTCTTTTCTTCTCATGCCAATTGCGGGCTTTGATGTGGTGATTGGCATGGATTGGCTTAGTGGTCTGAACGCAGAGATTCTGTGTTCGAAAAAGATGGTGAAGATTCCTTTACCCGATGGGTCTTGTGCTGTAGCTCGAGGAGAACGTCGAGAGTCTGATATTCCTCTTATTTCGGTGATGAAAGCTCAGAAATCGATTTCTAAAGGCTGCGAGTTTTATCTGGCTCACGTGATTGATGCAAAGCTAGAAAAGCAAGTGGTCCAAGATATTCCGGTAGTGTCAGATTATCCGGAGGTGTTTCCAGACGAATTGCCGGGTTTGCCGCCGGTAAGAGATGTAGAGTATAAAATTGATCTTGTTCCAGGGGCTACGCCTGTAGCTAAAGCTCCATACCGTCTTGCTCCTTCAGAGGTGCGAGAGATGATGACTCAGTTACAGGAGTTACTTGACAAGGGCTTCATTAGTCCAAGTTCATCCCCGTGGGGAGCTCATGTGCTGTTTGTAAAGAAGAAGGATGGAACTATGCGTATGTGTATTGATTACCGGGAGCTGAATAAGCGAACGGTAAAGAATAAATACCCTCTTCCGCGTATTGATGATTTGTTCGATCAATTGCAGGGAGCAACTTGCTTCTCTAAGATTGATCTTCGTTCTGGTTACCACCAGGTGCGGGTTAGTGAAGGTGATATTCCTAAAACTGCTTTTCGCACTCGATATGGCCACTATGAGTTTTTGGTTATGCCGTTCGGCTTAACCAACGCGCCTGCTGTGTTTATGGATATGATGAATCGGATTTGTCGTCCTTTCTTGGATAAATCCGTAATTGTGTTTATCGATGATATTCTTGTGTATTCCCGAAGTGAAGCCGAGCACGAGTTGCATTTACGGCAAGTTCTTGACACTCTCAAGCGAGAGAAGCTTTATGCAAAGTTGTCAAAGTGTGAGTTCTGGCTTCGTGAAGTGCATTTCCTTGGTCATGTGATCTGCAGGGATGGTGTTAAAGTGGATCCGGCGAAAGTCGATGCAGTGATGAACTGGGGAGTTCCCCTAACTCCTTCTGAAGTTCGTAGTTTTCTCGGCCTAGCTGGATATTATAGGCGGTTTATCCGTGATTTTTCTAAACTTGCAGGTCCCTTGACTAAGCTTACTCGGAAAGATGTTGCTTTTGTGTGGTCGGAGGCGCAAGAACAAGCGTTTCAGTCTCTGAAACGGCTATTGTGTGAGGCTCCGATTCTTTCCTTGCCCGACGGGTCTGATGACTTCGTCGTTTATTGTGATGCTTCTTATTCGGGGCTTGGCTGCGTGTTAATGCAGCGTGATAAAGTGATAGCATATGCGTCTAGACAGTTAAAGCCACATGAAGGTAACTATCCGACCCATGATCTTGAGTTAGCTGCTGTTGTGTTTGCTCTGAAGTTGTGGCGGCATTATCTATATGGTACTAAGTGTGTGGTCTGTACGGATCACAAGAGTCTGCAATACGTGTTTACACAGAAAGAGCTCAATATGAGACAACGGCGTTGGCTCGAATTGATCAAAGATTACGACTGTGAGATCCGTTATCATCCTGGTAAAGCCAATGTGGTGGCGGATGCTCTTAGTCGCAAAAGCTCGTCAGCTGAGGCGAAGTTCATGAAGCTTGTGGTGATTCCTAATATTCTTGCGAGATTGAAGGAAGCACAATCTATTGCCTTGCGTGACGAGAATCTTGTAGCTGAAGTGATGCGTAAACAAAAAGATATGCTTACAGATGATAGCCGTGGGCTAAAGACTTTTCAGTCTCGTGTTTGGGTGCCTCTATATGGGGGAAATCGTGAATTGATTCTACAAGAGGCTCACCAGTCTCGACTGTCTGTTCATCCGGGCAGTACCAAAATGTACCATGATCTGAAATCTTTGTACTGGTGGCCTACTTTAAAGCGAGACGTTGCTTTCTATGTGGAAAAGTGTCAAATATGTGCGCAAGTGAAGACTGAACACCAGAAACCATACGGTAATCTTCAGCAACTCGAAATTCCTGAGTGGAAGTGGGATAATATTACGATGGATTTCGTAACAAAGTTGCCGAAAACGCTCAGAGGGCACGATGCTGTTTGGGTCATAGTTGACCGTTTGACCAAAAGTGCTCATTTTCTGGCTATCAGCGAGTCTACCTCGTTGGATAAATTAGCCAAGTTGTATATTGCTGAAGTGGTGTCGCGCCATGGAGTGCCGTGTTCTATTGTGTCAGATCGCGATCCGCGGTTTACTTCGAATTTTTGGCAGAGTTTACAGCGTGAGCTTGGCACTCGTGTTCACCTGAGCACGGCGTACCATCCTCAGACAGACGGCCAGTCAGAAAGGACTATTCAAACCCTCGAGGACATGCTTCGCGCATGTGTACTTGAGTTCGG
Source organism: Pulicaria dysenterica (assembly GCA_947179395.2). NCBI lineage: Eukaryota > Viridiplantae > Streptophyta > Magnoliopsida > Asterales > Asteraceae > Pulicaria > Pulicaria dysenterica. The sequence continues at coordinate 62,667,315 of OX359295.1, forward strand.
TGGAGCGTGGGATTCACATCTGCCGTTGATTGAGTTTGCTTACAACAACTCATACCATTCCAGTATTGGGATGCCTCCATTCGAGATGTTATACGGGAGACGTTGTCGCACTCCTACGTGTTGGCTAGAGCCTGGCGAGAAGCAGTTCGCCGGACCTGAGATAGTACAAATTACAGCTGATAAAGTGAAAGTGGCACGTGAAAAGCTGAAAGCCGCTCGTGATCGACAGAAAGTGTACGCTGACCCGAGACGTCGGCCAGTTGAGTTTAACGAGGGCGATAGGGTGTTCCTGAAAGTCTCGCCGTGGAAGGGTGTTATCCGCTTTGGCCGTAAAGGCAAATTGAGTCCGCGTTTCATAGGACCGTTCAAGATCCTGCGCAGAGTCAATGAGCAAACCGTGTCTCTGGAGTTACCTCCAGAACTTGAGGGTATTCATAATACCTTCAACGTATGTTACTTGCGTAAGTGTAAAGTGGATGAGAGTCAAATTCTGCCATTGCAGGAGCTGAGAGTTGATGCTTCAAAGCGCCTCGTTGAGGAACCTGTTGAGATTCTCGGCTCAAAGACTAAAAAGCTACGTAAGAAAGTGATCAAGCTCGTTCTTGTGAAGTGGAAATATAACCTAGGTTCGAATATGACCTGGGAAACTGAAGATGATATGCGAGCTCGATATCCCCACCTGTTCGTGAGTGATCAGATTCCGAGGACGGAATCTTCTTAAGGGGGGTAGATTTGTAACACCCTGGAAATGGGCCTAGCAGTGTAGGGTTATACTTTGTGCTTTAGAGATTGTACCGTGACTTTAAGTGAAATTAATTAAGTGTTTTGTGTGACTAACGTGTCTCGTGTTAATTAATGTGATCATGTGAAAAGTGTCGGTTGTGTCTGAAAGTGATGTCGTGTTATACGGTTTCGAGTAATGATTCCGTAGATATCCTCGTTGGTTAAAACGGGATGGCGTGTGTTGGATTATGAGTTAAAAAGGGGAACAAAATACCCCGTGTTTATTTATTTGACCCCAAGGTCGGCTTCTTTGAGCTTTATCCCCTGGAGTCTAGCAAAACACGCACCAACACACACTTGCATACGAAACTCACACACACTTACGTGTCTTGGAGATTTTGTTGAATCAAGCAAGGATTAAGCTTTTACAAGTGATTCCAGTTTCAGATTCGAGTTCTTGTTGCTGTGTTACTTCTGATTTGTAAGTGTTCTTGTCTAAGAACTCTAGTTTGGTTGTTTGAAAGGGGAACACCATTTTAATGGTGTTAATATTGTTCATATGGTTGTTTTTGTGTCAAAAGGTGTTTCTAGACTTCCCTTGGTGATAAGGAATGTATATAAACGATTGGATATGGTTTCAATCGGGTTTTTGTGTCAAAATCGTGAGTTGCAGAAGCTGTGCGAAAACAGGGACGAAGACCTGCTGTGCAGGCACTCCCTACGAGCGTAGGTAATGAACCCTACGGCCGTAGGAAGCCTTTTGTGTTTACTGCGGCCGTAGGCAGGGTTACTGCGGCCGTAGGATGTGTTTTTGTGTGAATTACCGTCTACGGACGATGAAACAAGGATTACGAGCGTAGGTACATAACCTACGGTCGTAGTTCACCAAAGAACAACTACTACGGGTGTAGAAGAGAGTTTCTACGGCTGTAGTACATTGTTTGTTGGAAGGAACCTCTGCGGGCGTAGTGACTGGATACTACGGCCGTAGGGAGGGTTTTTCATGTGTCCTACGGCCGTAGGATATATCCTCTGCGGCCGTAGAAGGTTGTCTCGTGTGGACAGCTTGTGTAATTTGTGTTATAACCTGTGTGTGTTACGTGTAAGTGATAACCAAGCCTGAACCTTATGTGTTAGGTGATTCGGACGACTCAGTGTGTTCTTGGGATTCTCGGATTCATATCTGCCTCTTGTGATATCGAGGTGAGTACCGGTTTCCCATAAGACTCAGTAAGTAGGGCTATTGTGTGCCTGTGTTGTGTGCTACGTGATATAGTGATACAGTGTTATAAGTGATACCATGTGATATGAATTGTGATATGTGATACGCATGCATACTGTGGACCCTATGGGTCAAACGTGTTTATGATCTCCTGTCCGGACAGACGCAGGGGTTGAGGTCAGTCGCCGATGCGGCTGGGTCCCTTGAGTGTTATTCAGGGATTAGCGGTCCCCACGAGTGATTTTCTGGGGTAAAGGTTCTGCAGGCCGCCGTTCCTCGACAAAAACAGGGGGGTCTTGGTTTGTAACTAAGGCCTAATTGAGTCCATGTGGCTCCGCAACGTGCTCGGGGGGTTGCTTTTCGTTTCCCCTCCAGCATGGATTGGTGTTGCTGACTTCTCAGTTAGATTCGTTGAGCGGGATTTGCAACCCCGCGAGATATGATCTTGCTGACATGTTGGCACACCGCTATGTGATAACTTAGCATTGTGTGTTTTACTGTGACGTGATGGCATGCTTATTGGTGCTTATGTGATACTTGTACTCACTAGCTAGTGTAGCTAATGGTTCGTGATATTTCCCTTTTCGCAGGTTAGTGATCAGATGGCCTGGCGAGGCGGGTTGCTGTGGGTAGTGTTATTGTATATATCTTTTGGAACACTAGTAGTTTATTAACTCTGATACTATATAACGATGGTCGGTGCGTAGTGGTAACACTGGCTTAATTTTGGTACTTGGCTTGATTCGTTGTTTGTGATCGCCAAGTGGGTAAACAATACTTAATATGTAATCAGTGGTTTATTCCGCTGCAAACTTTTGGTGTAAATAAAGTTTTAATTTACTCTAATTTTAAGCTCGTGAAACCGGTGTTACAATTAGGTATCAGAGCCTTAGTTTGAGGGAATCGGGTACTTGCGAAAGTATTTGATCTCAAACTCGGGCTTGGCCATCGTTAAGTGTTCCTAGAGGGGTAAATGGGGGCCGAGTGTGAGCGTTATGTGTTTATTGCTCAATGTGAATTAACTTGTGTGTTAGTGAATTGTGATTAAGTGTAATAAACGTGTTCGCCCCTTGTGTATAGAAAGTGAGTGAGTAGAATGTCTGAGCGACGTGCTAACACTGAGGAAGCTCTGAAAGAGATGGAGGATGAAGCCTCACATCACCATGCTGAAACCCAGGAGGAGTCTTCTTGGCGAGACACTCAGGGCTCGAGGCAGGGAAGAGATTCTGAGGCGTATATTCTGCTACTAGAGGAGGAGCTTCGCTCGACCAGGGAGTTGCTGAGAGAAGCTATTAAGGGCAAGCAACATGAGCAGTGTTCTTACAAGAAGTTTAAGTCTTGCGGGCCGAAGGTGTATGAGGGTAATGATAATCCCTCAGAGACTATCCGTTGGTTGCGCGAGACGGATCAAGTGTTTGAGTCCTGTGATTGTGAAGCTGAGAACCGTGTCAAGTATGCGGGTCGTATGTTAAAAGGCAAAGCTCTGGATTGGTGGGATACTGTGAAAGATACGCTGAGTAAAGAGGTGGTTGCTTCTCTGACATGGGAGCAGTTTGCCGAAAAAGTGAAGAGCAAGTACTGTACTGATTACGATCTTGAGAGGATGGAGAACGAGTTCAATGCTCTCCGTAAGGGAGATAAACCGGTGGAGGACCTTATCCATGCCTTTACTGATAAGGTAAGGTTTATACCACATCTTGTGACTGATGAAAGGGCAAAAATGCGGAAATTTGTGAATATGCTACCGCTAGAGGATCGAGCTCATGTGAGAGCTGCAGTTTCTTTGGATCGGGCGTTTGAGATAGCCCGACAGATTGATGGTGATCGTCGCCAGTGCAAGGGTGACCAGACTGTGGAGGGCCAGAAGAGAAAGTTTCAGCAGTATTCAAAGGCTGGTACTTCTAAAGGAAAATCTGCTGCGGGTGGGAAAGTGGATTCGAGTAAGAACCCGAGGTTTGATAATCCTTGGTGTTCTTTGTGCCGTACTTACCATTCTGGTGACTGCTCGAAGGCTACTACCAGATGTATGAGATGTGGTGAGAAGGGGCACGCAGCTACAGAGTGCTCATTCAAAGAAAATATTTGTTTCAAATGTCAGAAGCCGGGGCACAGGATTACAGAGTGCCCGAAAAGACAGAGGGGTGATACTGGAGCTGGAGCTGGAGCTGGTGGGTCTTCTGCTCAACCTAAGAAAGATGGCGCTCCTCGCGCCAAGGGTCGGGCTTTTCAGATGACAACTGAAGAAGCCAAAGCTGCGGGAGATGTGATCACTGGTACTTTTCTTGTAAATTCTGTTCCAGCATGTGTGTTATTTGATTCTGGAGCTACCCATTCTTTTATATCTGTGGCTTTTCGTGATAAACTGCAATTGCCTATATCTGTGTTACCTGAGCCGATTAAAGTTGAAATTGCTAGTGGTAAGGTAGTTTCGGTTACGGATAGTGTTCCCTGTGTTAACCTTGACGTGGACGGGAATAGTTTCCCTATCTCTTTTCTTCTCATGCCAATTGCGGGCTTTGATGTGGTGATTGGCATGGATTGGCTTAGTGGTCTGAACGCAGAGATTCTGTGTTCGAAAAAGATGGTGAAGATTCCTTTACCCGATGGGTCTTGTGCTGTAGCTCGAGGAGAACGTCGAGAGTCTGATATTCCTCTTATTTCGGTGATGAAAGCTCAGAAATCGATTTCTAAAGGCTGCGAGTTTTATCTGGCTCACGTGATTGATGCAAAGCTAGAAAAGCAAGTGGTCCAAGATATTCCGGTAGTGTCAGATTATCCGGAGGTGTTTCCAGACGAATTGCCGGGTTTGCCGCCGGTAAGAGATGTAGAGTATAAAATTGATCTTGTTCCAGGGGCTACGCCTGTAGCTAAAGCTCCATACCGTCTTGCTCCTTCAGAGGTGCGAGAGATGATGACTCAGTTACAGGAGTTACTTGACAAGGGCTTCATTAGTCCAAGTTCATCCCCGTGGGGAGCTCATGTGCTGTTTGTAAAGAAGAAGGATGGAACTATGCGTATGTGTATTGATTACCGGGAGCTGAATAAGCGAACGGTAAAGAATAAATACCCTCTTCCGCGTATTGATGATTTGTTCGATCAATTGCAGGGAGCAACTTGCTTCTCTAAGATTGATCTTCGTTCTGGTTACCACCAGGTGCGGGTTAGTGAAGGTGATATTCCTAAAACTGCTTTTCGCACTCGATATGGCCACTATGAGTTTTTGGTTATGCCGTTCGGCTTAACCAACGCGCCTGCTGTGTTTATGGATATGATGAATCGGATTTGTCGTCCTTTCTTGGATAAATCCGTAATTGTGTTTATCGATGATATTCTTGTGTATTCCCGAAGTGAAGCCGAGCACGAGTTGCATTTACGGCAAGTTCTTGACACTCTCAAGCGAGAGAAGCTTTATGCAAAGTTGTCAAAGTGTGAGTTCTGGCTTCGTGAAGTGCATTTCCTTGGTCATGTGATCTGCAGGGATGGTGTTAAAGTGGATCCGGCGAAAGTCGATGCAGTGATGAACTGGGGAGTTCCCCTAACTCCTTCTGAAGTTCGTAGTTTTCTCGGCCTAGCTGGATATTATAGGCGGTTTATCCGTGATTTTTCTAAACTTGCAGGTCCCTTGACTAAGCTTACTCGGAAAGATGTTGCTTTTGTGTGGTCGGAGGCGCAAGAACAAGCGTTTCAGTCTCTGAAACGGCTATTGTGTGAGGCTCCGATTCTTTCCTTGCCCGACGGGTCTGATGACTTCGTCGTTTATTGTGATGCTTCTTATTCGGGGCTTGGCTGCGTGTTAATGCAGCGTGATAAAGTGATAGCATATGCGTCTAGACAGTTAAAGCCACATGAAGGTAACTATCCGACCCATGATCTTGAGTTAGCTGCTGTTGTGTTTGCTCTGAAGTTGTGGCGGCATTATCTATATGGTACTAAGTGTGTGGTCTGTACGGATCACAAGAGTCTGCAATACGTGTTTACACAGAAAGAGCTCAATATGAGACAACGGCGTTGGCTCGAATTGATCAAAGATTACGACTGTGAGATCCGTTATCATCCTGGTAAAGCCAATGTGGTGGCGGATGCTCTTAGTCGCAAAAGCTCGTCAGCTGAGGCGAAGTTCATGAAGCTTGTGGTGATTCCTAATATTCTTGCGAGATTGAAGGAAGCACAATCTATTGCCTTGCGTGACGAGAATCTTGTAGCTGAAGTGATGCGTAAACAAAAAGATATGCTTACAGATGATAGCCGTGGGCTAAAGACTTTTCAGTCTCGTGTTTGGGTGCCTCTATATGGGGGAAATCGTGAATTGATTCTACAAGAGGCTCACCAGTCTCGACTGTCTGTTCATCCGGGCAGTACCAAAATGTACCATGATCTGAAATCTTTGTACTGGTGGCCTACTTTAAAGCGAGACGTTGCTTTCTATGTGGAAAAGTGTCAAATATGTGCGCAAGTGAAGACTGAACACCAGAAACCATACGGTAATCTTCAGCAACTCGAAATTCCTGAGTGGAAGTGGGATAATATTACGATGGATTTCGTAACAAAGTTGCCGAAAACGCTCAGAGGGCACGATGCTGTTTGGGTCATAGTTGACCGTTTGACCAAAAGTGCTCATTTTCTGGCTATCAGCGAGTCTACCTCGTTGGATAAATTAGCCAAGTTGTATATTGCTGAAGTGGTGTCGCGCCATGGAGTGCCGTGTTCTATTGTGTCAGATCGCGATCCGCGGTTTACTTCGAATTTTTGGCAGAGTTTACAGCGTGAGCTTGGCACTCGTGTTCACCTGAGCACGGCGTACCATCCTCAGACAGACGGCCAGTCAGAAAGGACTATTCAAACCCTCGAGGACATGCTTCGCGCATGTGTACTTGAGTTCGGTGGAGCGTGGGATTCACATCTGCCGTTGATTGAGTTTGCTTACAACAACTCATACCATTCCAGTATTGGGATGCCTCCATTCGAGATGTTATACGGGAGACGTTGTCGCACTCCTACGTGTTGGCTAGAGCCTGGCGAGAAGCAGTTCGCCGGACCTGAGATAGTACAAATTACAGCTGATAAAGTGAAAGTGGCACGTGAAAAGCTGAAAGCCGCTCGTGATCGACAGAAAGTGTACGCTGACCCGAGACGTCGGCCAGTTGAGTTTAACGAGGGCGATAGGGTGTTCCTGAAAGTCTCGCCGTGGAAGGGTGTTATCCGCTTTGGCCGTAAAGGCAAATTGAGTCCGCGTTTCATAGGACCGTTCAAGATCCTGCGCAGAGTCAATGAGCAAACCGTGTCTCTGGAGTTACCTCCAGAACTTGAGGGTATTCATAATACCTTCAACGTATGTTACTTGCGTAAGTGTAAAGTGGATGAGAGTCAAATTCTGCCATTGCAGGAGCTGAGAGTTGATGCTTCAAAGCGCCTCGTTGAGGAACCTGTTGAGATTCTCGGCTCAAAGACTAAAAAGCTACGTAAGAAAGTGATCAAGCTCGTTCTTGTGAAGTGGAAATATAACCTAGGTTCGAATATGACCTGGGAAACTGAAGATGATATGCGAGCTCGATATCCCCACCTGTTCGTGAGTGATCAGATTCCGAGGACGGAATCTTCTTAAGGGGGGTAGATTTGTAACACCCTGGAAATGGGCCTAGCAGTGTAGGGTTATACTTTGTGCTTTAGAGATTGTACCGTGACTTTAAGTGAAATTAATTAAGTGTTTTGTGTGACTAACGTGTCTCGTGTTAATTAATGTGATCATGTGAAAAGTGTCGGTTGTGTCTGAAAGTGATGTCGTGTTATACGGTTTCGAGTAATGATTCCGTAGATATCCTCGTTGGTTAAAACGGGATGGCGTGTGTTGGATTATGAGTTAAAAAGGGGAACAAAATACCCCGTGTTTATTTATTTGACCCCAAGGTCGGCTTCTTTGAGCTTTATCCCCTGGAGTCTAGCAAAACACGCACCAACACACACTTGCATACGAAACTCACACACACTTACGTGTCTTGGAGATTTTGTTGAATCAAGCAAGGATTAAGCTTTTACAAGTGATTCCAGTTTCAGATTCGAGTTCTTGTTGCTGTGTTACTTCTGATTTGTAAGTGTTCTTGTCTAAGAACTCTAGTTTGGTTGTTTGAAAGGGGAACACCATTTTAATGGTGTTAATATTGTTCATATGGTTGTTTTTGTGTCAAAAGGTGTTTCTAGACTTCCCTTGGTGATAAGGAATGTATATAAACGATTGGATATGGTTTCAATCGGGTTTTTGTGTCAAAATCGTGAGTTGCAGAAGCTGTGCGAAAACAGGGACGAAGACCTGCTGTGCAGGCACTCCCTACGAGCGTAGGTAATGAACCCTACGGCCGTAGGAAGCCTTTTGTGTTTACTGCGGCCGTAGGCAGGGTTACTGCGGCCGTAGGATGTGTTTTTGTGTGAATTACCGTCTACGGACGATGAAACAAGGATTACGAGCGTAGGTACATAACCTACGGTCGTAGTTCACCAAAGAACAACTACTACGGGTGTAGAAGAGAGTTTCTACGGCTGTAGTACATTGTTTGTTGGAAGGAACCTCTGCGGGCGTAGTGACTGGATACTACGGCCGTAGGGAGGGTTTTTCATGTGTCCTACGGCCGTAGGATATATCCTCTGCGGCCGTAGAAGGTTGTCTCGTGTGGACAGCTTGTGTAATTTGTGTTATAACCTGTGTGTGTTACGTGTAAGTGATAACCAAGCCTGAACCTTATGTGTTAGGTGATTCGGACGACTCAGTGTGTTCTTGGGATTCTCGGATTCATATCTGCCTCTTGTGATATCGAGGTGAGTACCGGTTTCCCATAAGACTCAGTAAGTAGGGCTATTGTGTGCCTGTGTTGTGTGCTACGTGATATAGTGATACAGTGTTATAAGTGATACCATGTGATATGAATTGTGATATGTGATACGCATGCATACTGTGGACCCTATGGCTCAAACGTGTTTATGATCTCCTGTCCGGACAGACGCAGGGGTTGAGGTCAGTCGCCGATGCGGCTGGGTCCCTTGAGTGTTATTCAGGGATTAGCGGTCCCCACGAGTGATTTTCTGGGGTAAAGGTTCTGCAGGCCGCCGTTCCTCGACAAAAACAGGGGGGTCTTGGTTTGTAACTAAGGCCTAATTGAGTCCATGTGGCTCCGCAACGTGCTCGGGGGGTTGCTTTTCGTTTCCCCTCCAGCATGGATTGGTGTTGCTGACTTCTCAGTTAGATTCGTTGAGCGGGATTTGCAACCCCGCGAGATATGATCTTGCTGACATGTTGGCACACCGCTATGTGATAACTTAGCATTGTGTGTTTTACTGTGACGTGATGGCATGCTTATTGGTGCTTATGTGATACTTGTACTCACTAGCTAGTGTAGCTAATGGTTCGTGATATTTCCCTTTTCGCAGGTTAGTGATCAGATGGCCTGGCGAGGCGGGTTGCTGTGGGTAGTGTTATTGTATATATCTTTTGGAACACTAGTAGTTTATTAACTCTGATACTATATAACGATGGTCGGTGCGTAGTGGTAACACTGGCTTAATTTTGGTACTTGGCTTGATTCGTTGTTTGTGATCGCCAAGTGGGTAAACAATACTTAATATGTAATCAGTGGTTTATTCCGCTGCAAACTTTTGGTGTAAATAAAGTTTTAATTTACTCTAATTTTAAGCTCGTGAAACCGGTGTTACACACACAATAGCATACCACGCCATATATTGAAATGTGGAGATCTCCATGCAAATAAGGAATTACGTCGCGATGTAGTGGTAAACTGTAACACCGGGTTTCACAAGCTTAAAATTAGCGGAAATTAAACCTTGTTTACACAAAAGGTTTGCAGCGGAACAAACTACTGATTACATATTAAGTACTGTTTATCGACTTGGCGATCAAGAACAACGAATCAAGCCAAGTTTTAAAAATCGAGCCAGTGTTACCAACTACGTACCGACCATCGTCATACAGTATCAGAGTTAACAAACAAGTGTTCCAAAAGATATATACAATAACACTACCCAAAGCAACCCGCCTCGCCAGGCCATCTGATCACTAACCTGCGAAAAGAGAAATATCACGAAACATTAGCTACACTAGCTAGTGAGTACAGATATCACATAAATATCAATAAGCATGCTGTCACGTCACGATATGGCACACAGAGCTAAGCTATCACATAGCGGTGTGCCGACATGTCAACGGGATCATATCTTGCGAGGTAGCTAGCCTGACTCAACGATCCGAGCTGGGGAATCAGTCACAACCAATCGCATCGGTGGGGGAGCGAAGAGCAGCCCACCATCACGTTTGAGTCACTAGGACTCCGTTCGGATCTGATCGTAGACCAAGATCCTCACTGTATGTCGACGAACGGCGGCCTGTAGAACCTTTAACCCGGAAAACTCCATCGAGTACCGTTGATCCCGAAAAACACTCAAAGATCTAGCTGCGTTAGCAAGCTGACCTCAACCCCTGCGTCTGTCCGGACAGGAATCACAAACACGGATGACCCATAGGGTCCACAGTACGCATGCGTATTACATATCACAATTTATATCACATGGTATCACATATATCACTATCTCACGTCACACCTTGCACGTTCACATATATACACATGGCACATAGTAATAGGAAACCGATAACCCTACTTACTGAGTCTCATGGGAAACCGGTACTCACCTCGAGATTACAGGAGGCAGAAATGAAATCGGGAATCCTAGGAACCCTCAGAGTCGTCCGATTCACCTAACACATTAGGTTCAGGCTTGGTTATCACATACACATAGCACACACATAGGTTAAAACATAAGTTACACAAGCTGTCTAGAATGGACCCCCGCTTGCGATCGCAAGCACTATCCTTGCGGTCGCAAGGGACCTTCCAGAACAGCCATGCGATCGCAAAGGTTCTTTTCCCCCAAACCCATGCTTCCAATCGCAAAAGATGCCCCTTTTATCGCAAACATGATTCTAGGGTTACAATCGCAAGTTACGTACCTACGGTCGCAAACCTTATTTCCTTCGCTCGTAAGCGGTAAACACCATAAAACAGACCCTTGCGTTCGCATGTACCATTACATACGGTCGCATGGACTACAACCAAGGCTTACGGTCGCAAGGACCCTGCCTTGCGATCGCATAGATCACAAACACCCCTTGCGATCGCAAGCACCATGCCATGCGATCACAAAGACTTCTATTACAGCAGACCCACGACCCTGTTTCACGACAGTTATGCAAATTCGAGTTTTGACATCAAAAACTCGATTAAAACCAGATTCAATCGTTTATACATGTCATTTGACATCTAGGGAAACTTAAAAACACATTTGACACACAAAATACCACATAGAACACATTAAACACCATCAAATTGGTGTTTCTCCTTTATAAACACAAAAGCTAGGTTTTAGATTGAAAAAGAACACTTACAAATCAGTTAGCACACAACAGATTGAGCTCGGTTTTTGCTACTGAATTCACTTACAACAGATTGCTTCTTGATTTGCTCTTTAAAACCCAAAGATTGTGTGTGTGTGTGTGTTCATATGTAAGTGTGTGTAGTTGTGTGTGTTTTGCTTTGACCCAGGGGATAAGGCACACATAAGCCGACCTTGGGGTTTTATTATTAAACACGGGGTATTTTGTTCCCCTTTCCAACTTACAACTTAACACACGCCATCCCGTTTTAACCAACGGGGATATCTATGGAATCATTACGCGAAACCGTATAACATAGTATCACTTTTAGACACATTTAACACTTTTCACGTAACCACATTAATTAACACAAGATACGTTAGTCACATATAACACTTTAATTAAAATCACTTAAAGCCACTGTACGAACACGAAAGCACAAGGTACAAGTCACTACTGCTAGGCCATTTTTTAGGGTGTTACATAAACATATTTGACCACTGTGTGGTAAGCCACCACACACACCAAAACCCATACCACTACTCCGTCCTCTCTAAGTTTGATTGTTGTCCCACTTCTATAAATACGTCATCTTTAATATTTTGTTCTCACAACAAACTCATGTTCCTTCTTCTATATACTTTCTTTGAATATTTTTCTTCTCATAATTTTAATATTTCTTCCATTAGAAAAATATACGGATCAAAGTTCATCTTTTAAAACCTCATCATCTAGCCGTAAAAAGTATCGCCCGGAGATACCCAAATCAAAGCAATCTCTCCTGAAGCTAAAAAGACCAACTACGTTTCACTCCATGTATGAGCCAACTTTCTGACTGAAACATTATATGACAAGCTAAGATTCATGCACCTTTGTATCATAAGACTATACATATTAAGTCACCCAAGTGAACGAGACTCAAGGTGGGAGATTAAGTCCAAAGATGAGCTAGAGCTTAAACCTGAGCCCAAAATAAACCAAGGCGTAGAAAAGCTGTGTCAAGACCATGGACTCTAAAAAAAGGTTGTTCTAGCCAAGGCGTGGATTAATATTTTAAAGATGCTAGAGTCGGGAACTCAAAGGAGAAACATGGTTTGGAAGTGTGTGCTCGAATATTTTATCACCAAAGGGGATGAGCTCGGCTCTTTTGACTCGAACTTTATTGAGAACATATTCATGCTAAAAAAACCGAGTTATAATTATTACATGAGCGGAGCTCATGCTTTTAATAGCTCAGCTTGAGTGCTTATCAAGATTTTCAAGACTTATACAATATATTTGTGTATCCATATAATATGTTTATATATATGTCTAATATGTATATATAATGGGCTAATATCGAAATATACTAAAAATGAGTACTTACTTGAACGAATCTACATCATATAGATATTATTTATAAAAACAAATTGCTAAATCATAAATATGAGGTTTTATGATTTTATCCATTATTTTCAATCATTTTTTAAATTTAACTTTTTTATATTATTTCAAGACAAATTCAAGCTAATAATATATAAACCCTAAAAGTTTTATTGTGCTCGATTCGATTCACTTTGGGTTAAGATGAATAATACAAATGACATATATAGTACTACCCTGACACGTGGCTAATCCAATTATTTCTTAAACGGTCCTCCCCATAACTTTCAAAATGAAACCAGTCACCTCGGTTTGCTACGATCGGACGTGAAATCTCCCTCTCTCTCTCTCTCTCTCTCTCTCTCTCTTACACACACACACACATTCACGGTTCACCCAATCACACACACACCGCTTCTTCTACAAGGATTTTGCGACATTGATTCATATCAGGTATGTTTGCTCTCTCTGTTGTCTTTTTTATCGTTTAATTATAAGTTTTACAAACACTCTGCACTGGTGTTGCATTAATCTTGCCTTTCGTGTTTTGGTTATTGAATTTTCCCTTCTTTTGTGGATTGCATGTAGTTTAGGAATTTTTTGTTGATATCGACGAACTTCTTGTTGATAGTGGTAAGTAAGGAACTGGGTTTTCTTGTTAGAATCATCAATCACCGAAACCCTAATGACGGAACCATCTTTTGATCTTCAAGAAGATAGTGTTATGGGATATGGTATAGTTGATGATCATTGGGTTTCTAGAGATGGAAAGGGGATTGTAATGGAGTCTAATGACAGGATTTCGAGAGTTCTTGAAAATGGACACCATGATGGAGGAAATGATACGTGTTTAAATGGTTTAGTTTTAGGATCAGACGTTGTAGATGGTGGAGCTGTTGGGGCAAATTTAGTGGAAATTGGATCAGATAAAACTGTTTCCGGAGTATGTGACTTACCTGCAATCAATCTTGTTGTTGATTTAAGCCATTGTTCCACAAAAGAATCCGATAATAATGGGTTAAAATTGAATGAAAAACAGACTAATGATGTTAAAATCACTGAAAAAGAAGGTGAATACGAGTTCTCAGATTTAGTGTGGGCAAAGGTGAAGAATTATCCATGGTGGCCTGGTCAGATATTAGATCCATCAGTCTTGACGAATAAGGCAATGAAACATTTCAAGAAAGATGGGTTTATCATAGCATATTTTGGGGAGCAAACGTTCGGTTTTCATAAATCAAACAACATCAAACCGTTTAGTGTAAATTTCTGTAAAATGGCAAATCAAGGTAATGGTGAAGCTTTCATTCGTGCTGTGAATCACGCTTTGCATGAGGCTGCTAGACGTGTGGAGTTTGGATTGGCATGTTCGTGTTTATCTGAAGAGGCCTTTGCTCGGGTTAAATCCCAAATCATTGTTAATGCCGGGGTTAGGAAAGAATTTAGTACAGTAGATGGTGGAGATAGATTTTCAACCTTGGATTCTTTCAAACCTGCTAAATTCGCTGACTTTATGGAAAATTTAGCTAGAGATCCATTTGGGATTAACAGATTGGAGGTTTCTACCTTTAGAGGTCAGTTATCGGCTTTTAATAGATGGAAAGGCCATCATCAGCTTGAATTAAATGAAGTTTTAGATGAATCGGATAATATGTTTAATGTTGATGATAACGTGCTTCACTCAAAAGGCAAGTCAAATTCACGAGGGAAGCGTAAACACTTGTTTGATGGTGGATTAAGTTCAAGTAAGAAAGAGAGAAAGTTATCAGATTTGATGTCAAATGGTAACTCAAATGTGTCTGATGGGGGATGTAATACTAAAACGAGAGGCAGAAAAAGAAAAGTTATCGAAACTAACAGATCTAGCAAAGGAATTCCTAGCCAAACTACAGATGAGTTTCTTTCTCAGATCTGTATAGCTGCCAGAAACCCAACGAAACAAGAGCATAATCTTGATCTGATGGTGAAGTTTTTCTCTGGATTTAGGAATCACCGGTTGAGAGGAGACAGGAATGATGATGAAACTGTTAACCAATCAGAAACTGTCGAAACTGATGAATTCACAGGTATTAAAGATTCTTACTGGACAGATAGGATCATTGTAACCAAATCTGATATTAGCACAGAACCGAACAAAGAGAACTCTGCAACTGCATTAATCTTGAAGTTTACAGATTTGGATTCTGTTCCGTCAGTAGTGAAAATGAATGAGATATTTAGGTGTTATGGAGCTCTTCAAGAAGCAGAGACTCGAGTTATGGAAAAGAAAAAGTGTGTGAAAGTAGTTTTTGAGAGACGATGTGATGCAGAAACTGCATTCAGCAGCAGTGGGAAGTTCAGCATCTTTGGACCAGCTCTGGACAGTTACTGCCTTAACTACAATCCAACACCTCGTAAAACATCTGCAGCAGTGAAAAAGGGGGTCAAATCAGCCAGGGCTTTGCAATTTGAAGATTAGAAACTGAAGTGAACTTAATTGGTAAAGAAATGTCTTTAGACTTCTGATAGTTTTATGCCAACTTATGCTTAAGTTATAATGTTCTTCTTACTATGTGCATTAGGCTACACTGTTTGGTGGTTGACTTTTGATCATTTCGTTTGTGAAATTAGATGGGTTTATGAAAGATTATGATTTTTGTGAAGTTAAAGTTGTGATCATTGTCAAATATGTGTACATTTATGTGCATGGCATATACTTCTGGTAAATGGTATCTGAATATTTATGATACTTTTCCATAACACCGTTATTTCAAGAGATAGGGTGTGTTTGGCGAAACTAGCCGGCGCCGATTAATTGATAATCCCAAGCCAAGTTATAAGCTTACTTGAAAAGGCTTTTATTTGGGAGGATTATGTTTTTAATAATCCTCCCAAGATTTTAACACTCGAACGAGGCTAGAGGGTTGAGGATTATGAAAACTAGAAAGTAGAAACTCAAGCGCCTATAATCCTTTATAAGCACTTTACAGAATACATCCATAATCAAGTGAGAAATCACTATGGAAATCTAGGGACTTCTTTGCCATTTTCAAAACCAGGGAGGTATAGAATTTATTCATGTCATCCATCCTCCTACACTCTTGCACAAAGAAAATGAGGTCTATATGTCATTATGTATACTATAGGATGTTTGTTATGAAATATTGTTTAATTAAATATTTTTCTCATCAATTAAAATAGGAATAGCTGCGTATTATTAAATTAATTATTCACAGTAGAAAATAGAACAACTTCTCTTAGAGAAAATATTGTGTAAACTTAAAAGATGGAAAATGTTACATTGTTTTGACAAAAGAGGTGTAACTTGAGGTATTCATGAAAATATTTAGCTTTCATAAAGTTTATATAAATTACAAATATATCATGGAAAATAGTTCAATTGCAAGGTCATCTTCATAGTAATATATATGTCGCTGATAAGGACTAAGGAGCATCGCTCTACTAGAAAATATACAATATTCGTTGGAAATTTTCAAACAAATTAGAGTCGGAATCATGTTTCAAAGGACTAGTGATGGATGTCCAACGGATTTGTGTCGGACTGAGACTCGTTAGGCCATCCGTTATGGCACTACTCGTTGGGCGAGTGTGGCCGCGGGTTGGCGCGAGTAAGGCGGGGAACACCACCTCGGGTGGTTAGTACTCGCCGGGTACCGAGGGACTCCGAGTTCCAGAGCTCGCTTGAAACTAACACCCCCCTACCCCCAACGGTAACTTTTAACGGCTATATATATATATATATATATATATATATATATATATATATAGACAAAAGTTCATGCGAGAACCGTTGTTAGCGCGAGATAATATTTTCTTTGTTGGCGTGTCTCAACTGATGCCTCAACCAAACCCGATGTTCATTCCCCCGCAATTTACGTATACGGGAATGCTTAGCCAACAAAATATTCCGCTATCCCAACTTGGCTACCCGATGCAACATAATTTTCAAGCCCCCCAATGTGGCTACCCGATTCAATATCAACAACACCACATCATTATCAACAACACCAACTTGTAGATGAAGATGAAGACGAAGATGACGAAGAGGAGTTTGTTGCGGACACCCAACCACCGCCGCCGCCACCTCCGTAAAATCGTTCGGGATGACAACAATGTGAGCCGAAGAAATTTAAAACGCAAGCAAAAGCAACACCGTGGACACCCGAGGAAGAGTTGGCGTTGGTCAAGGCGTGGGTTAGCATTTCCGAAGACCCCATAGTAGGAAACGCGCAACCACATGGTATAAATATATATATATTTATTTATACGCTTTTTATATATATTTATAATTGTTATTATTATTATTGTTAAATATATATTTAATTATTGTTATTATTATTATTGTTAAATATATATTTATTTATTGGTATTATTATTATTGTTAAATATATATTTATTTATTGTTATTATTATTATTGTTAAATATATATTTATGTATTTATAAGTGTTTATTTATTTATACGTTTTTTATATATATTTATTTATTTATAGGTGGATTTTGGGAACGTGTTTTGGGTGTTTTCCGAGATCAACTTCGCAAACCGGCTGATTACCGATCACCTCATCAAGTAAATGCAAAGTGGAAAGATATCATTGCAAAAGTATCAAAGTTTGCCGGTATCTACGCCAACATCGAGGGTGGAAGACGTAGTGGAATGAGCGGTGCGGATATTTTAAAAACCGCTCACATCCGCTACCGGGACCAATATAAGGCATCTTTTGGTCACCAAGCATATTGGGAATTCTTAAACAATATCTCAAATGGGTACCACAACCGCTCGTGGGTTCGGCTTCCTGTTCTTCAAAACGGAGCAAAACAACAGACTCCCATGTTCCATCTAATACGGGGTCTTCCAATGCTCGCGCTCCCATCGACCTCATCGAAGATGATGATGAAGACAATGAAGAGGAACCGGGGCAAGATAACGAGCTTTTACGCCCCATCAGGAGAGACCGAGCGAAGCGCCCGGCATCAACATCGATGGGAACCGGGTTGAGAAATGAGATAACATCGTTGTTGAGCAACTTATCGAGTAAGAACACGCAGAATGAACGATTCATATCAACGCGTGAAAAATATTTGGAAGTTACCCAACATCAAGTGGAAGTAAGCCGAGAACAAGTTGAAATAAGCAAAAAACAAGTGGAACTACAAGCGGTGGATCGGATGGAAAAAGATTACCAATTTTACATCTCACCCACTAATAATCTTGACGGACCATTTTTTACTGCAACAATCAAAATGAAAAATGATGTTGCACAAAAGTACGGTTGGCTGACTTTGAACGAGTAGTTTTTAAATTTAAAATTATGTACTTTTCTTTTTTTTATTATCGCAATTTAGGAATTTAAAATTATGTAATTTTCTTTTTTTTAATTATTATCGTATGAAATTTTAACTTATGTAATTTTCTTTTTTTTAATATTATTAATGAAAAAAAAATTAGTTTAATAATGATTTATTGAATATAAAAAATAAAAATAAAAAATGGGGGAAGGGAAAGGGGGAGTATAACGGGTGTAGTGGGTAAGGGAAAGGGAAGGGGAGAGAAAATGATATGGCGCTGATGTGGCAGTGGGTAAGGAAAGGGGAAAGGGGGAGTATAACGGATAGCCTTAGAGAGCGACTTGAGAACCTGATGGTAGTGTTGCTGGTGCCTTATATATGGTTTAATTTTGTTTGCATTGTGATGTGCGTTTTACGTACAAGCTTTATATTTATAAATTCCGTGTTAAATTATACCAAAAACGACACAAATAGGCAGTGTACCTTATCGGTTTTTATAGTATAATTAGTAAGCACGGGTGTCGAATTCTGGGGGAACGGATATGATTTGATAAAATTATAACGATTTAAATATTAAACGCAACTAAACTAAACTAGAAAGCAAATAAATCTAAACTAAGGACAAGAAAATAAATAAAACAATTAAAAAGGGGGATTTTATGGTAAAAGTGATACTTTTAACCAACTTAACTACCACTAACACCTAGAAGACCACTAAGCATGCAAAAAAAAACAAGGAAACAACTAACTCGAAGAATTAAATATATATATGAAGATGTTCCCTCCCTAGATTCAATTCTACTCTTTTCATGGCAATATGAGCTAAAGACACTTTTAATATTCATGCATCGATTTCTAAATTAGTTAAAACCTTGGTCTAGTTCTAACCGTCTAATTACACCAATTAATTACCTTTATGGTCAAAAGCGCGATTAAAAGGGATAATTAGCCAATTAATTCGATTACCAAGTAAAGACTTAACCTTTAATGTTTCATATGATCAACAAAACACCACTAACATATAAAGGTCATTATATGTATAATCACATGCAAAATAATATGTTTAAAGTTGTTTAACACTAGGATTTGATCAATCACCGTCTCTTTAATCATCTATTGGTCCTAGACAATCAAGATCAAAGCTTTATGAATTAAATGGTCCTTTAAAACACAAAACTCAGATTATAAACAACCAAAACAGATTATGAAGCATGGATGAACTAAGATTAAGTTAAACTTGAATTAAACATGAATTAAAGTATCAAAGCCATGAATTAAATCACCATTACATGAGTTTCATCTCCTCTAGGGAGGAAAACAGAAGTTTTAGCCAAGAACAATCATAACTAATCTCTGGAAATCATTCATAAAAAGAAACATGTTGAACAAGAATGAAGAAAACCGTAAAAGCCGAATTGTTCTAGCCGAAAGCTTCACTTTAATCTTCAAAATTAAGCTCCAATGCTCCAAGATCATGCCCCAAGCTCCCTTGATGTTTTATGGAAGTTTTCTGGAGTTATGGTGGTGAAAAAGTTTGTGAAAAGTGATGAAACCCGAAAGAAATCTAAAAATCGCATTTATAGAGCTGTGAAGGGGATTTCGCACCGCTACAGCCTACTTCGCGCCGCGACGGGCAGTAGGTTCGCGACGCGACGCGTCTTATCTGGCCCAGTTTTGACTTTTTTTCAAATTCTGATCTCTATCTCGTTTTTTATCCAACTTTCTTCATATTTATCTTCATAATTCCGATTGTTAACCTGGAAAATAATATGTAATGATATTAAACATATATTAAATGTATTTTCCAGATTTTTCATTAAAAATAATTAAATATCGTATTAAAAATATATATAAAAACCGCGATATCACATTGCTACTCGGATCATGTTGTGTTTTCAGATAGGATCGTTCTATTAAGCACAACCCACACCATAACTTAATTTGATATTTGAATGTCTCAAGCTTAGATCACAATTAATTGTGACACTTAAACTGAAGGAAGACATAGTAACTAAACAAATGTTAAGCCACTCATGATCAATATCGTATTCATAAGTGGGTTTATGAATTAATTAATTAACTATAATCAGGATTCACAACCTTTTTAATATGATTCATAACTTGATTTAATGTCTAAACTCTAAAGCTTAGATCACACTCTATCTTTAAAGTAACACAAAAACAAGTGAAATGTAAAAAGTTAAAATGCAAGTAAGAAAAGTACAATTAGGAAGCAAATTAGAAATGATATATTTTAAAATTTTAAATTGAGAATATACACATGCATTTACATGGATTACAGGCTAGGCAATATGAAGACAGGTTACTGTCTTCTTGTATGGTAGCTAATACCGACAAGTATTTTACTTGAATAAACGCTTAATTCCGTATCATAATAAGCAAATTAAGTTTCCATTGATGGAACGTGATTCCGTGAATAAAGAAAATTAATTTACATGGTTTATTTTTTATTTTTATTTTTATTTGTTGAACATTTCACTAAAGGTACGTGATGGCCATTGATGGAACGTGATTCCATACAGATAGATTCATTCCGCCCGCTCCCAACTTACAAAATAAGCTATCATCTTAAAACAAGTCGGTTTATGGAGCAACAGATGCAACTTCCGGATCTAAGTAAAACAAAAAACCTGTAATCAAACAAGTGACATATTTATGTCTGCATTAAAAACTTCAGGTTTCATAATTTTACATGCATTAATGATGACTCTAAAACAACTCAATATAACCTCACAATTTATGGCCAGGTATTCACGGATCCTCTTGCTTAACCAGTCTTTGTGGATCACAGATTGCATGATTGATAGCAAATGGAATCCTCAAGTTACCCATGATCTATGATGGTTTTATCAAACCTACATCTTGTCCTGGCCGGATACAAAGTATTGGTTAGAAATAGGGTTAAGCTCATGGAAATAGCATCCTACTTTTATAAAAAAGTTAGATGCAGATAATTTATTTATTTAATTTTTCAAATAGGTAACCTATTATGTGACGACATATTAAAGTGAGTAATCACTAGACTCTAGCCGGAGTTCTCACCATTGGATCACCACCAAACCTTTGTGACCTAACCGGAATTACTTCCTGATAGTAATGGTGGAGTTTGATTGGCTTTATGTGGCCGTCGTTGCCGGATAAAAGAAAACTATAACAACGTAGCCACCGCCACAACGACGACCAACATGAGGGTAGGAGGCCGATCAAACTCCACCATCACCACCACCAGAAAGGAAATCTAGTCACGTCACCAAGGTTTGGTGGCAATCCAACGGGTGGAACTCTGGCTAGAGCCAAAATCCTAACCATACAATTCAAGTCCTTGTTTACCTAAACAGGTTACCACAAAGTACATTACCTATCTAAGTAATACAAAAGTAATTACATCAACTATTTTGAGAAAGTAGGATGTTATTCAGTAGTTTAACCCTTAGAAATTAAGTTCAAGGAGCTATCTTACAATTCATATATAGCAAGAATAATTATTCTCATTTGATTACCTCTTTTGGAACTTGACCATTCTTCATGTCGATTTTCTTGGATTGTTTGTTTCTATAATACGACAAGTTGATTCACCTTTACCACGTCCAGCCAGAGCCACTTTGATTTCCTTGCATTTGTCTTTCTTTTGCATATCGATTTCCATCTTCAAAGCATTCAACTTACCTTTTATGTCCATAACTTCAGGAGATACTAAAAGAATGTTTTTCATGCCACCTGAAGACGATTTTACTGCATCCCTTGGATGTTTTTTAGAGGATTTAGGACTTGGAGAAATAGTTTTCTGGAAATTTGGTTTCAAGCCTGTATTATCTGCAGCAGTTTTTGCACTTGGAAGCTTTCTCGCTTTTGAATCGCTTGGGCTCCCAGTTTTGCTATTCTGTGTGGCATCAGTTTTAGGGAAGCCAACAATTGAGTGAGATCTGTGCGTCTTTCCCTGTATGATAAGATCATTATCAGAGAAAAATTGCCCGGGAAAAATAAAAAAAGCTTTGATGTTCATGGTGAGATTCAAGTTGGAAATTGTTGCATATTAGACATGCAGTATATTAATCCAAATAATTGCAAAAATATTTTTTTTTTAAATCACCTCGTCAAAAAGTCCAACCTTAAGTGAAGGTATTCCATATCCTGTTGGCTGTTTTCCATTCTGATCTGGAGTCTGAACAGTGCGATGGTTTTTCAAAGTTGATGTGGATCTTTGTTGAACACTAGTACCTAAAGGTGATGGAGGATGAGAACTGAGAGGTGGAGGTTTAATCTTCAAGCTGATACATGATGGTATTCTGGCCATTGAACCACATGTTGGTTTACCAGTTTTCTGGTCATCTGTTCTTCTTGCATTGCTTGCTGGTGATCTCTCCTTGTTCACCAAGGATCTTCGAGGCACACTACTAGCCCTTGATGAACGTCGTTTGACAGCAGATGTTGATGATGATCCAGATGACCCTGAACTAATAGGACTAGCAGGCGATATTCTTGATGCCCGAGTTTTGTTAGCTGGTGTCACTTTATTCTTCGTTGTTGTAATCCCGGGAGGTGTTTTGGAGGGTGGATCAGCTGTGGCTTTAGCAGTTTTGGAACTCATATTTCTTCTTGATGGGGTTCCTGAGGATTTAACATTGTTGCCTGAAGAAATGCCAGGTAAGGGAGATGATTTAATTGGTGGTGTCTTGATTGGTGCAGCCCTGCGCGGGCCAACATTTTTGGCTTGAGAATCCCTCTTTCCTGACAACACATCGATGCTCGAGTTAGTTAGGTCTTGAGATGTTGGGGTGGATTTTTTAGATGAAGCTTCAATTTCTTCGAACAATTTAGCTTCCAGATTTTCGATCTCTTCGATTTTTTGTAAATGGTGCTTTATGTCATTGTCACCTCCTTCAATCATGCTTGACAACTCCTCAGGATCAAGAAAACCTATATAAAAGAAAAGGATAGAAGTGTGAGATGGAATGTAGATACTGAATTTGTAATAACAATAACACAGAAATGGAAATAGAAGGATGATTGTATTGATGATAATACTCAAATGTAAGAAGAACACAATGAAAAGAAAATAACCAGGGAGTCTCCCTCTCTCACAGCCAATGGCTAGAGCCTTTCTAAAACAGAAAATGATGACATCACAGAATGAGTGCTAACGTCTACCCCTCTCCCCTATTATTCATCTCTCTCTTCTAACAACCTTAGCCACTATTGTTAATTGTCTTCTTTGCCCTCCTTGAATAAACCTTTACTGGATTGGACTTGGGCTGCTCAAGACTGGGCTGCTCATTACTGGCCTTAACACCATCCTCATTCGTATCAATACTCCCTCCTTGAAGTGAAGTCTTGTCCTCAAGACTTAGATCAGGGAATTGACTCTTCAATGTCAGCACATCCTCCCATGTAGCATCATCTACCGAGTGACCCTCCCATTGCACCAACCATTGCTGCACATCAGTATTCTGTTCTTTCACCAATCGAGAGCCTAAAACAGCCACCGGTTTGATCACATCGATCCCAGATAACTCGAGTTCAGGAGGTAAAACCGACTCACTCATTCCCTGCACCGCCTTCTTAAGAAGAGAGACATGAAAAACTGGATGGATTTTAGAAGTCGGGGGTAAGTCCAGTTTATACGCCACAGTTCCAATCTTAGCAATCACCTTAAAGGGCCCAAAAAAACGAGCTGCTAACTTCCGGTGGATTCTACCTGTTACGGACAGCTGTCGATAAGGTCTCAGTTTAACGTAAACCCACTCATCCACATTGAATTGCACATCACGACGCTTCTGATCAGCTGCCCGTTTCATGCTCTCTTGAGCGTGTAACAGATGAGTTCTCAGTTGTCGCAAAGCTTCATCTCGATCGTTCAACGCGTCTAATACTTGCTGAACCCGTACTTCCCCCGGAATAAATTGAGTCACTGTAGGAGGTTTACGACCATACACCACTTCAAACGGAGTAGTACCCGTAGACCCGTGAAAAGTCGTGTTGTACCAGAATTCTGCCCAAGGAATCCAAACTGACCAATTCCTTGGCTGATCAGCTGCAAAGCATCGCAAATACGATTCCAAACACCTATTAATAACCTCGGTTTGACCGTCTGTCTCGGGATGGTACGCGGAACTCATACGGAGTTGAGTACCTTGCGACTTAAAAATCTCTTGCCAAAATCCACTAAGAAACAAAGGATCACGATCACTCACTATTGACTTAGGGATTCCATGGTGACGAACAACCTCTTTAACAAATAAATCAGCAATGGATTTAGCAGAATACGGATGTTTCAAGAGGATGAAGTGACTGTACTTGGAAAGACGATCCACAACTACCAAGACAGCATCGTAACCTTTGGATTTAGGCAGCCCCACAATAAAATCCATTGAGACGTGCTCCCAAATCACCTCTGGAATATCTAAGGGCTGCAATAGACCACCGGGGGCTGTAGTAGTAGCTTTGAAACGTTGACATATGTCACATTCCCGAACGAACTTCTTCACACACTCAATCATGCCGGGCCAATATAAATTCGTTGCTAATCTTCTGTAGGTACGATAGTACCCCGAATGCCCTCCGGAAGCAGAATGATGAAATTCACGTAACAACATCGGAATAAATTTAGAATGACGAGAAATTACCAGCCGACTTTTATAAAATAGCACTCCTTTGCGAACCGAATAACCTGGATGTGCAGCTGGATTTTGCAAACAAGCAGCCACCAACCTTTGAATATCGCCATCAGCCTTGTGTTCATCCAATAAATCTGCTCCTTGCAACCAAACAGGAGTGGACAGCAAAGAGAATAATTCTCCAGTAGTATCCCTTCTCGATAGTGCATCAGCCACTCTATTTTCCCGCCCTGGTTTGTAACAGATATCGAAATTATACCCCAATAACTTAGCAACCCAATTTTGTTGATCGGGACTCGTCACTCGTTGTTGGAGAAGGAATTTCAAACTCTTCTGATCCGTGTACACAATAAATGTAGTACCCAAAAGATAAGAACGCCAATGTTGTACCGCCAACACTAGAGCCATTATCTCTCTTTCGTAAGCTGATTTGGCTAAGTTACGATCACTCAAAGCCTTACTAAAATAAGCAATAGGCTGATGTTTCTGCATTAGAACAGCCCCTATGCCTCGACCCGAAGCATCACACTCCACCACGAATGGCAATGAAAAATCGGGTAACACCAAAACCGGAGCAGACACTAGAGCTTGTTTTAGTTGGTCAAATGCAGATTGAGCCTCCGCGTGCCATGTGAACCCCTCTTTCTTAGTCAGCTCAGTAAGTGGACGGGCGATGCTGCCATAATTACGGATGAATTTACGGTAATAACCGGTGAGACCCAAAAATCCACGCAGCCCTTTAACATTCTTTGGTACCGGCCAACCAATTACTGCATCAATCTTCTTGGGATCCATTGCCACACCCTGACCACTAATAATATGTCCCAGATACTCCACTGATTTCTGTCCAAAACAACACTTTTTTTTATTTAGCACAAACAAGTTAGTTTGGAGGACTGAAAAAACAACCTGCACATCAAGTAAATGTTGAGACCAAGAGGGGCTGTAAATTAAAATATCATCGAAGAAAATCACCACCATTTGACGAAGAAAAGGACGGAAAATATCGTTCATGACGGCCTGAAACGTAGCCGGTGCATTCATGAGACCAAATGGCATCACAAGGTACTCGTAATGACCATCATGTGTGCGAAAAGCCGTCTTCTCGATGCTATCTGGATGCATTCTAATTTGGTTGTATCCCGACTTAAGATCCAATTTTGAGAAATATTGAGCACCATGCAATTCATCCAATAATTCGTCTACCACCGGTATCGGAAATTTGTTAGGAATCGTAGCCTTATTGAGAGCCCTATAGTCCACACACATCCTCCAAGTCTGATCTTTTTTTCGAACAAGAATAACCGGGCTCGAAAATGCACTAGTACTAGGCCTGATCATACCCATCGAGAGCAGCTCTTGAACTTGTTTTTCGATCTCTGTTTTCTGCACATGAGGATATCTATACGGTCGCACACACACCGGAACATGAGGAGAAACCAAAGTAATAACATGGTCATGAGTTCGAACCGGAGGTAACCCGGAGGGAACTTGAAAGATTGAATGAAACTTAGTGAAAAGAACGTGAAGAGCCTGCTCCTGAGCGATAGTAACAACTGAGCCTCCCATAACTGATGCAGAATCTCCAGTGGAATTGTAGTCCATACCTTCTGACTTTAACAACCACGACTGGAGAGAACCCAAAGAACCATTAGAGACCCTCATTCCTTGCAATACCACCGGAACCCCATTTAAAGAAAATTTCATCCAACAACGATCCCAATTATGTAAAACATTACCCAAAGTACGAAGCCAAGCCATTCCCAATATTAAATCCAGATCTCCCACATCAAAAATCAAAGCATCAAGAACAAATTCGTACTGTCCCACTACTACATGCAAACCCAAACACTGCTGAGTCACCACAATTTTGTGCCCATCTCCTAACTTAATAGAAATACCAGGGCAACAAGAAACAGAAAGACCTAACGAATTGACCAACTGTTGAGAGATAAAATTGTGAGAAGCACCACAATCGACCAAAATAATCAGAGGGATATCTCGAATAGTACCTTCTAACTTCATCATCTTACCACCTTGTGGAACACCAGAAGAAACCCCAAAAGATTCGAGAGCTGCACATGTACCCAACTGCTCAGATTCATCCACAGGAAGAACAATATCAGCCGGAGGTTCTAAGGCACCAAAATCGTCAATGTCCTCGTCATCTCCCAGCAATAACACCCTCAATTTCCCTTCTGGACATTTATGCGCAGGACCGAAAAGCTGACCACAACGAAAACATAGCCCTTTCTTCCTTCGTTCTTCCCATTCCGTGCGTGTTAACGATCGAGTTCCTCTATCTTTAGGAACTGATGTGTCCGATTGAGAGGTCTGAGAACGTTGACCCAGATAGGGTTTAGGAAGATTACGATCAAAAGGTTTTAAAGAAACTGGGCCTCGAGCCCCATCATTTCGGCCCACTGAGCTACGAGATTCATTGGAGCCCAACTGAGAAACGCCTCCTGGAGGCCCGTATCGATTACGAATCGGAGAAGCAGCCGCCGCCGACGGATGTAACATCGCCTCAACATCTGTAGCGAGATACATCGCATCCAATCTCGATTTGGGTCGGTGCAATCGAACCCATCTTTTCACATCTTCACGCAACCCGGCGACAAAATAACCTAACGCTTGTGGTTCAGGCAACCGAGGGACTAACGACAGTAAGTATTCAAAGTCATCGATATAATCGTGAATCGATGAAGACTGTTGAATGGTTGCCAATTGTTCGTAAGGATTCTGAATTGCAAGACCACTGAATCGTTGTAAGAGTTCAACCTGAAATTGTTCCCAGGAGAGATTGTCATGGACCTGCTGGACCACCGTGAACCAGTGTTGTGCAACTCCAGTCATGCTCAACTGTGCAAGACGAACTCGAAGATGAAGAGGAGTATTATTGATTTCGAAATAGAGCTTGGCTTTTTGAATCCAACCTTGTGGATCGTACCCAAAGAATTCTGGTAACTTAATCTTTTTCACTGCCCAATGAGGATGCTCTGTTGGTGGCGGAGGAGGATGAGCACCACCGCCGGAGCCACTGCCCCCCACCCCTTTTTCGAAGACAACATCAGAAAAGAGGTCTTCCACCCCTGACTCAGCCCCAACGTCAGCGAAAGGATTCCTACCCGCTTGTTTCATCCACCCCAACATGAGTTTACGGAATTCACTGGATTCCGCACGATCAAGTTCCAAGGATTTAAGAGAAGCTTTAATTTCCCCCACATCTGCTTGTAACTGAAGAATGGATTCTTCATGTTGATCAAAACGGGCTTGCATGGAACGTGTTTCCATCGAGAACAACAAAGAATATCAAAGGCAGGTCGATGGCAGGTCGGACCAGTGATGGAATGTAGATACTGAATTTGTAATAACAATAACACAGAAATGGAAATAGAAGGATGATTGTATTGATGATAATACTCAAATGTAAGAAGAACACAATGAAAAGAAAATAACCAGGGAGTCTCCCTCTCTCACAGCCAATGGCTAGAGCCTTTCTAAAACAGAAAATGATGACATCACAGAATGAGTGCTAACGTCTACCCCTCTCCCCTATTATTCATCTCTCTCTTCTAACAACCTTAGCCACTATTGTTAATTGTCTTCTTTGCCCTCCTTGAATAAACCTTTACTGGATTGGACTTGGGCTGCTCAAGACTGGGCTGCTCATTACTGGCCTTAACACCATCCTCATTCGTATCAAAGTGTGACAATAAGAAATAATAGTTTGTAGATTATAGCATTTAATTGTACCGTCACTAGTGAAAAAGGCTCTATCCCATGAAAAACTTCTGCGCATTTTGGAGTTGAGATCTTCTGTTGATGATCCAGGCAGTTGAGGCTGTTTACTGCTGTGTTCCATCTCCACTGTTTTAATGCAGCATCAACTGCTCTTGCTACCTCACCACGTCTTTCTTACTTCCTGGAACTCCTACAGATTAATTAGGCTTAATTAAGAACATCCTTTCATATCTGCATGTGAAATCAACCAGTTAACAAATTAACCAAAATTTAATAGCGCATGTTAGATTGGGTTATAAATAGTGCATGTCTTCATTAACAGAATCTCCGTAAGTGAAATATAGCCTTGTAATGCCGATTAATATGCACTAATGATCATTTATGAAGGTTTGATTGGACATTATAAATAGTGCATTTATGAGATAAAGTCTTTCTTTTCCGATATGTATATCAGAATTTATCCCCATATGAAAATGCATGCTTAATGGGGCAGCCGCATCATGCAGACTAATTACACATATCAAGCAAACAGTGTACTTGATATTATCTGCAAATATAATAAAATGCATTGCATGAGCTACCAAACTCTTTATTAACCATACACACAGCTAACAGAATCTCCAAACTTGGTCCATGTACATTAGGTGTTAAGAGAAAGCAAAGAAAAGAAAATTGAGATTCTGTGCAAGTCCCATAACTAACAAGCTTAAACACGATAACAGCAAAGTTAAAGGATCCTGATTCAGTTGAAACTTATTTGATCCTTATACTTTATCCACTCTTGCAACGTAGCATGATGTAAGTCACAAACTGTCAATTGCTATAGGTTTCTTGTGGTTAAATAATTATGTGACATTGAACAATGACATAATTACCCTGCAGAATACTGGTAAAACTCAAAGCCATTCAATTAACAGGGTACCTCGTCATTGCATTGCGTAATATGGAGAAAATATCAAATCTAAATGGCCAGATTAAAGAGAGCAACCGAAATATTATGAACTCAAGCTAACTTTTATCCTATCTAATGGCTGACTTGTGACTAATTTGCTCCATGCCTCCATTTACAGAATTTTCTGGAGTTTAGAACTTTAATGTTCTTCAGGATCGCATACAAGGATTTCCCTTCTAAATTTCATGTACGATTGTGCTATCTTGTGGCTTTTGTCTAGAAATACGACACACTCGATTCAAATAAGTAGAATATGGCTATTGATTTTAATGCAAGCTTTAACAGAGATTGGACTATATGTGATCATTGCTCATAAATTTGAAGTTCAAAACCAATGCGTGCACTCCTTCACTGCAAGTGAATTATTTGGTGAAATGAAGGAGCGATTAAATCAATAAACTATCCCAATTCGAGTTCGTTTCTAATCAAATATGCTGGAGCGCAAGAGAATAATCAAGTAACAAGGTCACAAACTTGAATTCGGGGTAATATTAATAACATAAAAACAAACCACCTGATAATCGAATTGCCAGCTAAAAAGTATGAATCGTCATCGTGCAGAAGATGAAAAAACAGCGATTACGAGATCATCACCGAATCATCAATGGCATTTGATGTTTAATTATACACCCCCGACCTTTGCCATCATGTTATTTCATTCCAAAGGCCGGAGAATTTGGGCCCTAATCTTGAACTGAATTATGAATAAATAGACCCGATTCTTTGGAAATCAAGCTCAGAGAAATCCAGACTTCTGATTTTACAGGTGGTCGTTCGGCGGAAGACAACCCCGTTATTTCGTGAATTGTATATTTGCATTCTGCAAATTTACAGAAATAGTCCCCGATGTTAGGTACATTTACGCATTTGTCCTTCGTTTAATTGTTTGCCACTATTGAAATTTATAAAGGATATTTATTTATTTAATTTTAAAGGATGAATGGATGATCTTTTTTATATCAAATGAGGGTTTTATTAGTAGGGGTGAGTAGAAAAAATAAATCGTAATTAAAAATTATAAAAAAAAAACAAAAAATACGAATCAATATAGACAGTTTTGGGTTTTAAAATTTTAAAACCAAACCGAGTTATTCCAAGGAGCAATATATTAGATATACATGTCTAAAAAATCAAACACCCTATGACTTTCTCATTTACACAATTGTATC
Organism: Pulicaria dysenterica; assembly: GCA_947179395.2. Taxonomy (NCBI): domain Eukaryota; kingdom Viridiplantae; phylum Streptophyta; class Magnoliopsida; order Asterales; family Asteraceae; genus Pulicaria; species Pulicaria dysenterica. The sequence continues at coordinate 62,697,839 of OX359295.1, forward strand.
CTATTTACACAACCATCCCCCATTTACATTAGGGTTACACCAAAGAGGCTCACACTGATTCAGATCTCCTTCGCAATTACAGCTTCATATGGTCGTCCGGTTACTCGATTTAGTACGCATACATCACTTCATTTCGAGCCGACGGTTTCACTTTTTGATTTTATCTATTTTCAGCTTAGTATAGAAATTGTTGCTTATCAATTTTTTGAGTTGCATTCAGTTCATCTGCAATTGGTTATTTATCTTGATTTTCAGTTTTGCCAATTTGTTATTTATCGATTTGCTTTGAATTTTAATGTTTTTTAACTTTGGCTATAAATGTTTAAACATTTGACAGACATTTTGCTTGTATCAATTGCAATGTATATAGTTTCAATCATGTTTGATTTCATATAACCACTCCAAAACCGATCGGTTTTGGTTTTACAAAAACCAAAATTTTCGATTTGGTTTCGGTTTCATACCAAAACCGAACCGAACCGTACTCACCCCTATTTAGTAGACTGGTGTCATTCGACTAACTGGTGAGAGTGGTAGATATGGATGAGCCAAAACCCGTTTGACCCAAACCGGAACCGGAACCGAACCAGACTCGATTTACACTTTTTTGGGTCGGTTCTCGTTTTTACATTTCCCATATTCCGGTTTTCGGCTCCACCAAGTTGTTTTTACCCGGAACCGATCAGAAATAAATGGTTAGGTCCTCGGTTTTTATGTTGGGCATTTTCAGTTTCAGTTTTTTAGTTTCGGTTCGGTTTTGAAGCCACCCTCATCCCTAGTGGTATAGGAGAGGGGTACTCCCCCACACCGTCGCTAGAAGTATTTGCTAGTTTTGAATCCTCCTCCATCTTCTCTTCTTTCTCTCTTTCTTCTCTTAATCTCTTTTCTCTCTTAATCTTTCTTTCTTTTATCTATCTCTCTCCTTTATTTTTAAATAAAAAAAAAGTTGTATGAAATGGGTGAGTATTTGTGGGATGGAATGGTGTGAAAAGAAAAAATGATATAACACTAATGTGATAGAAGGACAAGATTACTAGATGCTGATGGTCTTACTGAAAATCTAACAACTACAAGGTGGTGTTTTAAAAAAAAGAAGAATGATGTGTTCAATCAATATCATATATCTTAGGTGTTACAAGTTACAACAACTAAACACTTAAATCATTATAATACTCTAGTGACTAAAAAACCTCCTATTTAAGTATTATAATTATAACTACTGTTGTTGTGCTTTTCGTTAAGGCGTATTATATACTCGTGTGGCTTATTTAAGTCAACCACAAGCCCTTAATCATGATCGACTTATCGACCTTTCAAACACCTCAGCATACAAATCAAGTTTAAAACATTTTATAGCTTAAAGAAAAAAAGAACCCAACTTGGCATTTAAGCATTCGATGTACTAAAACATGAAACTGAATATCAAGTTGAGAGCAATCTAAATAAAAAACTGTAACATCAGAAGTCTTGAATAGTTGAATGTCTGAGTATGAAAAGTGCAAGATAAGAACTAGCTAGCTAGCAGAGCAGAGCAGAGCAGACTTATGACCTTGGCTTCTCTTTCTTCTCCTTGAATAGAGCCAAAAGAGAAACTCCGGAAACCTTCACAACCTTAAATCTGACTCCGGGAATATCTCCCACAGCATGCCCTTTCCGTCCAAATCCGGCAATCAACACCTCATCCTGTATAAATAACAAAATACAAATCAGCAATAAACCACAAAAACTCTCTCCATATATATAACTGAATCACAGACTACCCACATTTTCTTCAATATAGTTCAAACAACCATCGTTAGGAACAAAGGCTGCAATCTTCTTTCCATTCTTGATTAATTGAACTCTTGCACACTTTCTGATAGCAGAGTTAGGCTGCTTGGCCTCGATACCACTGTAGATATGTTACAAATTAGCAAATTATTATTTTGTTTAAAAAAAAGCAAAGAACAAATGCTTCAAGTGGAGATTTAAAGGGGAGTTATTTATATACATCTTCTCAAGAACAATGCCTTTAGCATGAGAAGAACCAGCAAATGGCTTCTTCCACTCGTTACCAAGGTGAGACTTCTTGTAGGACTTGTCAGCCCACCTTTGCCTCCTGCGGTGGGACTTCAGCTTGCGACCAGCTCCCATTCCATGTGTCTTCCTGCAAGATATCAATATCGTCCAATCATGTAAACATCAAAAAAAGAAATGAAATTTAAAAACCACATACATCACAAGGTGTGACAACCCACAATAACAACTACCATTTAAAAGGGTTCTGAATTGATAAGCAGCATATATAAGATCATCTGTCCAATTAATAAATCCACATCATTTTTCTTTCAACTTTTTATGCATTAAACACAAAAAAATCAGGTGTAAAGATCATGTACCTAATCCTATAAACACAAAAAAAGTACCAAAAACAGTATACATCCCAAAATAAGGTTTAAAAATCTGCATACCAAAAGCAGATCATTTTTTAAATTTGCTTCTTCATGAAATCCTTTTTAATTAGTTTTGAAAAGTGCATGTATCAAAGGTCTTAAACATGATGGGTGATCATCTAGATCTGAACCTTAATTCTGGTATAGAAATCCAAGCACCCATGGTCGCTATTAGCTTCAATTCACATTAATGGTTCCTAACTTCCCCACTGAAGCATGAGTTTCACAAAGACCTTAAAACTGATATAGAATAATATCAATGGACACTCGGATGTTTCTAATTCATCACGAACAACAACCAGGTTCATGGCTTACAGTCTTATAAAAGAGCATAGGAGCCATTTAAATTTAATTTGTTTACTTGTTTTTACACACCAATAGTAAACAAAAACATCAACTGGTACTTGATCCGCATATATAAAAGAATTGATAATCTAAATCATCATAATTATTTGGACTTCAACACAATAAAACATGACACTTTCTCTATGACAGAAAATCAATAAAGCGGGTTTAATTGTTGAACAAAAGAGCAGTCAATGACAGTAATTATCAAACTGCTCTAATCGTTTCTTATTTTTCATATCAGTCTCCAACCACCTATACTTTCAACTCCACGCTTCTGCTAAGAACAGCACAATGTCATCGCTACACATTACTCAGACGAGTTGCAAACATGGTAATGTAAGCTCCATAATCTTCAAACCAAACAACAATAAAGCACCAGAACTAGCTATAAGTATACTCATTAGGATCTATAAATCGATTCTATATTGCAAAAAGTAGTAACCTAATTCCAAGGCTGTTTACTAGATTAAATTTACTTCAAGCACTAAATCAACCAAAAAACACTAGCCAATGGACATGGATATAGATCAAGGTAACCACAACAAAACAGAGATATAAACCCTTAACTTGTATTAAAGAATAGGTATGAAAGATGTTAGATTAGAACCAAAAACGAAATACGTACCCCATGTTTGCCTGAAAGAAGCGCTAACCTTCAATGTACAAACCCTAATTCTTGAACGGCGATTTTGTGGTTGATTTATACCTGATGGGATACGCTGGTTTTGGGCTTTTGTTTTCCGGACTTGAACTGCGGCCCTATTGAGGTCTTTCGGCCTGTAAATTGGGCCTTTATGAATTTTTCTTTCTTTCCTTGGTATTAATTATTTAGTGTCATCAGAAAGAAAAAAAAAATTGAATTGCAACCTTCAGTGAAATTATATTTGAATCACACCCATTTTTGGGTATTAAACTTGTGCATGTCAACTTTATAATATCACCATTCAAGAAAAGACAATTAAAAAGTTGAATGTTAGGATCGGATGATTATGGTCAATCGAATATATAGTTTTTCTCTTAAAATTAAATCTAAACAGAAAAACTAGAAATCGAGTTTATTTGTGCTTGTTTAATTTTGATTTGTGTATTTTGTTAGAGTTATAGGTGTGTTCGGTATGGAGCTTTTTAGTGCTTATTGGAGCTGGTAGCTTTTTGTTTCGAAAGAAAAAGCTTCAAATAATGTTCGGATGAAAAAGCTGGAAGCTTTTTTTAAACAAAAAAGCTCTAAAATAAAAAGCTTCTCGAAGTAGCTTTTAAAACTAGCTGTAAGCTTTTTCTATACCAATGTACCTAAATACCCTTTTTAATTATTTTATAATTCCTCCTATTTTTATAATTTGTCTTTTTTTGTTATTTTACACTATTAAACTCCAGCTACCGGCTAATTTGCCAAACACATATATAAATAAAATAAACAGCTTCCAGCTCCAGCTACCAGCTTTCAGCTATCAGTTAACAGCTTCCAGCTGTCAGCTCTTTCTACAAAACATACCCTATATATGCCAATTTCAGAATTGTAATATTTTTATTGTGTTCCGGGTACGTGACAAAATAAACTTCGACATGATGGCTAAAAAAATCTTTGACGAGAAACGATACAGGTTTAATGACTATTTCAATTTCAGATTCAACTGTAGGAAAAATATAGTCATTAATTGCCGTTTTTTATATATTACTTATATCAAATCTAATGTATCATTGTTTCATCTTAAACAAGCAAACAATATATATATAAATGCAATATTAAAATGATATTTATTAGATAGATGTCTTAGCTAAAAATTGCAAAACGCAAACATTATTAGATGCAAAAAGGCGAAGAAGATGAGAAGGTGTATGTTTAATTCTTCCATATAACTAGGAAGACAGTAACAACAATATTATTACAAATCCTTGCATTCTCCAACCAAAATGCATCACCACATATCAAAGCCTAACACTGCAACAGGTCAAAAGTCAAACTCCCATTACAATTTCATCTTCTTCACTATACAAATGCCTGCAACTCCATCCCCTCCCATTCATGAAACTATAACCCTAACAACAACTACAAAGGCCTCATCCACCTTCCTTCATTGAATTCCAAGCAACAACCCTGATCACGTTTGATAATGCATTTACCCAAGAAAACAAAAACAAAAATTTCAGAAACATACCCACCAAATTTATCAACTATTCTCAAAATAAGATTTTGATCAAGATTCAAACAACCGTACCTTCCACATGTCTTGAATCACTTCTGGCCCTTCTTCAATAAAACCCCTATTTTCCTCAACATGTTGCCATTCTTCTTCTTGGGTGACTCGTCTTCCATGTCCTCAGAGAAGGGTGAATTTAACCTCCCACCAATGGTGTGGGTATCAAGAGACCCTGTTCGCTCCACAAACTTCCCATTATTGCCACCGGAAAGCATTGCCGCTGCCGCCTCTGCCGCCTTCCTCCACTGATCCGACTGCACTTTTAACCGCCTCAACTCCGCTTCCATTTCGGCATTTGCTGCCTGAGCTAAGTCTAACTGCTCGGTTACCCTCATCACTTTTCTACTGCTTTTATCTGCCTCTTCAGTCAGATAGCTGACTTTAGTAAGAGCTTCATTTTGTGCAACTCTTGCAGCTTCAGCAGATGCAACAGCTTCATCACTCACCTGATTCTTTTCCAATTTCAATCTTTCATTCTCCTCTGTAATGTTCTTCAATTCGTTCTCTTTATCAAACATAGCCTGTTTCAAATCGTTCAAGTCGGCCTCCAATTTCTTTAGATCTGTAACATCTTCAGTGTCTTTCTCTGTTGCTAATTCGGTTTTCTCCAGCTTTTCATTCAGGTTCTTGTTTTCCTCTGATATGTGTTGCAGTTTTTCTTCCTTCTCCACCAGCTTCTTCTTCAGAACTTCCAATTCTGCTTTTGATTTTTCCAAATTTTCCTCCAAGATTGATACCTTTTGGGATGATTCGGTTCTTGTTTGTTCCACAAGCTCATAAGCACTACGAATCTGCAATGTGCTTTGTATATACTCCTCTTGATATCTCTTTTCAGCTCCTTCAAGTTCCCCTCGTAACTTCTCTGCCTCCATTTTCACACAATTAAGCTCTTCTTGCTTATTATCACCATCATCATCATTCCCTTCAGAATCTCCTTTGCTCATCTGAAGTTTGCTGACAATTCCTTCCAATGAATCCACTTGAGCTTTCGATTTCTCCAACTCCGCAGATAATGAATCATACGCTTCCACGGCTTTACTCTTTTCCAACCTCAGGGTCTCCTCGCTTGACTTTATGGTTTCTAGGTGTAATCGAGTTTGACTTACAACTTCTAACGCTCTAGCTTCAGAATCTTTTGAATCATTCAATTGGGTTTTGAGCTCTTCAACTACAGCAAGAGTTTCAGATAGTTCTAGCCGTAATTTCAGCATCTCATTATGGGCTGATTCTGCATACTTAGCTTGATTAGCTTCGGATTCGGCCACCTTTTCAAGCTGAATTTTGAGTTTTTGGATCTCGTTCATGGCGGAAGCTAAGGCGGCAGAGTCCATAGAATGGTGTTTCCGGACAGCATCTAGTTCAGATTCCCATGCCCGATCCCTGTCTTGAGAGATCTTTCTAAGTTCTTGAAGTCGAGATTCTTCGGAAGCCGAAATCTCGTCAAGCTGTTGCTGTGAATCTTGGAGCTTTTCTGACATTTCTTCAAACTGCTTCTTGGCCTCTTCAGCATCCTCGTGGGCCTGTTTCTTCCATGATTCTGATTGGTTTAGTTGGTCCTTGGCTTTCTTAAGTTCTTCTTGAAGATTAGCAACCTGTGCTTCCAGTTCTGAAACTCTTGCAGGACGTTTTTTCTGCATTTTATACATTTTAATACTTGAAACTCATCTCACATTAATTATAAAAATGAGGCTGCAACAGAGGCAAGTCATATGAGCTGGGTAATCGGTTAAAACAGGTTTTGGTTGATTTTGAAAGATCAAAACAAGGCAGGTCAGGTTGATTGTATGCATAAATAATGATTCAAATTAGATATGATACAGAAACATACTGCTGAAAAACTGTGTTTAATATTTACATAAAACGATTGGTAGATTATATGCATTTAAAAGAAGAAAGTGGGTAAACTTTCAGCTTGTTCAACCTATTGAATTGCTTTGAATTCAGCTAAATTTTTATTTGAAACGTTTTAGACACGGCACAACTCAATTTAGATTGGCCAGAATTGCAATATCTAGTAACAAAGTTGAATTCAAAGACAATATACCTCAGATGTTGGAGTACGAGGTGACCGGCGGTCAGCAACTTTTGGACTTCTGGCTTTAGGTGTTCTGGTAACGGGACTTTGAGATGAAGAATTGTCATGTTCTGCTCCTGGAGTTTTGAGCTTCCTTGCAGTTTTTGGTGTCCTTTGGGGCACCTCCAAGGTTGCAGCTCTGTTTTTAGCTTAGATTCGTTAACGTGTTGCTTGAAAATATATCATTCAAGTTATATTTGAACAAATTATAATATTAGTCATAGAAAAACATTACACGGAATAATCTTTTATGAATATCCATTCGAAATGCATATTTTACATAACTTTAATTACATTATTTTGTATTATCATGAACAACATAAATATTATATCTTTTGAACTCATATATGCATGACTGCATTTCCTTAAAGCAGATACACATAAGAATCATTTGATGAGTTCAGACAAATTCACATTTCCTAAAATACCCTTCGCTACAAACAAGTTGTGGACTAAAGATCAATACAATCATGAATCAACAAACAGTAATAATAATCTGGGGTAAATTAGTAGATATATCTTTAGTAGTTGCAAAAATGATCAGGGGAAATAATGAAATATATCCAAGCACATGAAGACAGGGCCACTAAATCCAACAATGAGAATGAATTAACAGTAAAAGTGGATAGCATGAAACAAGGTCCCATTGTCAAATAATTATCAAAAAAGAACACTCTGCAAGGCCAACACTAGCATTTTGTCAAAAAGCAGTTTAAAGCAGCCAGCTTTAAGAAAGAGAAAACACATCCTGGTTCCTATATAACTAAGCCCATTTTCCAGAGTCGAAACCGACAATTTGACCGCAATGTACTAATCTTGTTGCATGTAATACAAGTCATTATACCATCATGCCTTTGGAATAGTCGATTGTTGCTCTAAAAGAAGTGCAAGATCTAGTTCAAAACAAACTTAGACTTCAACTTAATAAAACCCATATCATACTCATAACCAGCATCAATTCTGCAATTTTAAAGATAAAAACGGCCTCTTGGAAGACAGACGTAATGAATTATAAAGAAGGATAGAAGCTCTCATACCTTGTTTTTGGAGTTTGCATTGTCTATTTTACCCTCAACTAAAAGCAATCCTGTAATAAGGCCCACTTGAATAAAGCAGTTGACCCACAATCCCTACAATGGTTTTCAGAGGAATGCTTGTGTCAGAAAGAAAGATTTGTTTATATATATGTATGCAGTGTATATGTGATAGGATACCAACAGATGATGTCATGAAGGAAACCCAAACTTTAATCAATGCCAACTAAAAAAAACAAAGCCAAGATTTAAACAAACAACACAATCCTTCAAAGAAACTCCAAACTCCATGAGAACTACTCCCACTCCCAACAACCAAACTAACTCCATAACAAGAATAAGAGAGTTTCTAAAGAAAATTGTGGTGCTCCTTTCTTTAAATGTGTTCCAAGTAAAATTACTTTTTTGGTTTCGTTGGGTGTTGAAACCACAATTGGTATAGATTTTGATCCACGAGATCTGTTGAAGGGTAATTAAGGTATTTGAATAAGGGACAGGACAATGAACGAAGGAGCTACCTTTTTATTTGAAAGCTACTTGGTTGGATTTCCACAATCAAAAATGAGATTCATGTAGTTGGGTGGAGTAATAAGGGAAAAAGATGTAACAATACAACGAAAGACATATATCATTAGACAAAACCATCTTTATGCTTTTCCTATTTAACTTCTTTCTTACTCTTGTATGTTTGATGCAATATTTCAAAAACATTATTGTTTACACAACATCGTACAGTATAATCAATAAACAACCAACCATTACTTTAAAAGTTTAAAGCGGGTTCACTTAGAATAATTTGTCCCAGGACTGTTATAGCTTACAAACTCAACTTAATATACACATCCCGTTGTAAAAGGCAGAGAGGCATCTTCATGTTTGCAGTCATTCAGCAAAGTTTCATGATTTAACATTCTTGTTGATATTTCTCTATTTGACCTAATTGTAACTCGATTGACACTAGAGTTACAAATGAGCCTTTTCGGTTTAGTCAAATAACAAGGTTGACCCCAAATGTCAATAAAAATATCTCTTATAAAATGCATGAACAGTCATAATAAAGTGACTTTTTTCAACCTGAATCCTCAATAATGTTCAATGAGAAAACAGAAACATTAAAAGCTTTTTCTCAACCATGGCCAGGCTGGCAGATGGCTCCATACCAGGTAACCTGCTGCATGATGTTTGGGGTCCAATACTGCAATGGCACTTGGTGTACTGTTACCATGTTTTGAAAAAATTAAGCTTTTCTTGATACATAGATTTTGATTATAATAAAAAAAGAAAGCATCTTGAAGCCCACACATAAATCCAAATATGGCACTTCCCTACAAAAGTCCAATTTAGTTACCTCAAAATAAGAAATTTCCCATTTAATATTTTCACCAGTTAGATACTTTATTGTTCTTGGGTTTCAATATGTACTGTTACAGTTTTAAAAAGACTCTTAAAGGAAGACTGTGTAGTTTATTTATTGATTAAAATCTTAACTTTATATAGCTCAAAGATCCGTCAAAATCCAGTAAAAACTCGAAGGCTGACACAAAGAAGTATTATGAAAAAATAACCAGGATTGATTTTGACTGGAAAGTCACTCTAAAGACAAAGAAGCTGCTGCATTCAAGTTTTCATGATGAAGGATTTAATGCCATCTTGAAATACACATAAAATATAAAAAGAAATATAATTTTAACGGTAGATGAGAAGCTGTCGTAGATAAGTGCAATAAATATAATTTTTGAAACAATTAGATCTACCAAAACAGATTCTCTGAAGCAAACAGAGAAGCGCACAAAACATTTACTCAACCACTATTTATTTAAAACAAAAAAATAACAATAATTTCATATTCATATTAGAAAAAAAGCAAGCTTATAACTAATCAAACTGCAAAAATGGACGGTAGTTGTTTTGCAACTGTAGTTTTTGAAGTTTACATTATGCATATAAAAACAAACAAAATAAACCCTGAAAGTAAACAGATTAATGCAAATGCAACTGCAAAAATAAATAAAAAAAGCTTGTGGACACTTAGGATGCAGTTTAACACACACTCTCAGCTTGTAATGCTTCCAAAACCCAGATAATAAAAATGAAAATAACAACACGTCTCTAGACTTACCTGGGAAATTAGAGCCTGAACTGAAGAAGGAAAAGCTGGTTGTCTGTAACTGTAGTAACTCGTGTGGAGAGGTTTAAATCGGGAAATAAAAAAAGAGAAAGGAAAGAAACCCTAATTTTAAGATAAGGAAGATGAAGATGAAGATGAAGGGTGTTTAAGGCAGAGTTGCAGTTCCCAAGTGAAGTCGTCTTCTTCTCTTTCTATGAAAAGTGTGATGAGAGGGAAGATGGTGTTTGTATGAATTAATAAAATGGGAGAAGTGAGGTCTGTTGATTTTAGTTAAGAAGTGCACGCGCTTATTGAGACACGCGCACAGCGCACGCTCCAGTGGTGAGAGACAGAGAGTCACATGGTTTTGGTGGGATCTTTACTTGTTTTCAAAATTTTTGGAGAGTCATAGTAGTACCGTCAAACTTCTTATCGGATAAGATTAATGAGGTTAAAATTTTCATTTCATAAATAATTTTATCTTGTTTTCTTCACACTTATACAATTTATGTATTATTTGTAAGCATATATATATATATATAAGGCATGTAAATTTTCTAAAAATAACTATAAATTGAGTCTCAATCAACCAATCACAACTTTTAATTTCAAAATTAATCAATTCTCAAAACAATTTTAGAAAGGTTAATGTGGATCGGAATTCAATTTTGAAATCAATTAGGAGGGGGCTAGATGAAAATTATGAGGGACTTTTATAAAATATGTGAGGGTTTTTAAGAAAATATGAGGGGGTTATATAAAAATTGTATATTAATGTAATTAATTATAAGTTTTTTATAAATTATTGTTAGTAACTTTTCATATATTTTGTTTAGAGAAAAAATAATTATATATTTACCACCGTCTCATTTTTATCTACGTTTTGGTATAAATTTTATTGTAATATAACACTTTTTTAAATTAGTATATTCTTAATTTTTTGTTATCCATTAATAGTAGTGAGTTGAGTGGATTTGTTAGGATTATAGTGATGAGTTGAGTGGTCAACTTAAATATGTTATTCAAAGTGTTTAGTTAGTGATTTTGACGTATTTTCAATCTTATTAGAAAGATGTATGAAATTTTTTATAAATATGATTCAAAATAAGATGTATCATTAAAAGATTATATATTTAAAAATTTAAATTCAGAGATGTAAAGATATGTGTTCTTGATTTCATAAAACTATATTATTAGTGTAGGTAGTTAGCTAAAAAAGACAATTTCTTCTGATGATGTGTTTTGCTATGACAATTAACAAAAGTCAAGGATAGTCACTTTCAAAATTTGGTTTATTCCTCAGGAAACTTATGTTTATACATGGTTAATTGTATGTTGCCGTTTCACGTGTTAAAAGTGAAAAAAGATTAAAAGTTTTAATTTGTGATAACAGTGGTAATGTTACAAATAAAACAACAAATGTGGTCTATAAAAAAGTGTTTCAAAAAATTTAGTTATTTTTTTGTTAAGCATTATGACATATGTAAGCTTACGGTGTTATTTCATTTATTGCATTATTTTTATTTAAAAATTTTAGTATCTCAAATACACTTTCGAAATACTCGTGCGTGCACGGGGCAATAAACTAGTGTGTATAAATCAACTTGTGATTGTCACGAGCCATATTTATTATTAATTAAATGTTAAAAATCTTTTTGAACTTATCTTGTATCAATTTTGAATTGAGGGTGATATCTTTTTTATTTGTATCAAAATTAGTGAAAAAGATAAGAAAAAAATAGTAATTTTCACATATTATCTAGTGATGACTAGTATTATAAAGTAGAAAGATATATTATTATTTTTTTTAAAATTATTTGTGCAGAAAACACCATAATTACAATATGTCCAGTTTCCCTTATTTCTTGTAACTTTTAGTAGTATAAAAATTGTCCGGATTCAAATTAAAAAACTAGGATTATATATATATATATATATATATATATATATATATATATATATATATATATATATATATATATATATATATATATGATAATAATTTCTCGATCCAGTATCAATGAACAAAAATATAATTATCTACATCTTGCGCCGCTCATTTTTAAACAAAATTACATAGTGATTGTTATTGTGTGATATAGATCATAGATGGACGACTTAGTTCCCTTTGAAGGATATCTAAAACCCTCAAAATTTGGAATGTTGTTGTCCTTAAACTTGATATTCTTTTGATAGTTTGAAACCTTGAAAAGGTTTTAAATTAGTACAACTATCTTACTTTTTGTTCATAGGATGATCATCGTTGTTATCTAATATACATAGACAAAAACAGTAACAAACAAGTGATTAACACCTTGGATGATTTTTTTGAGACACTATTGTTCTTCTAAATTAGTACATTGCTATAACCGTAATAACTTAAATAATGTGTGAAATCAATAATAGATATATCTTCCTCATCTCTTAAACGAACGAACACGAACATGAATTCTCGTTTGGGTAACCGTTCGTGTTCGTGTTCGTGTTCGGTTAAATTTAAACGAACGAACATGAACATGGCTCGTTCGTGTTCGTTCGGTTCGTTTACAGGCCTAGGCAGTATGGTCAACTTTTTATTTGCTATAATTAAAAAAATTAAATTTTTAAATGTTATAAAGGGTATATACGATATATGGTAATTAGGTTGGCAATATGTGATATTTTAAGTTTTAAGAAAGACATTTATGAAATCTCCATACTAATTTTGATTTATACTAAAATTAATATTGAATCTAATTTAGACCAAACAAAAACCAAAATTGTATTTTATTCTAATACAAAAATGATTGGTTCATATTCAATAATTAAAAATTGTATTTATGTCATGACTCATGTCTTGTTTAATTTTTTGTGCCATCTTATTGTATATTTTACGTCACAAGCAAAGATATGTGAAGAGGGCTATGTGGAGTGAAGCTGGCAGGTTTTAACAGAGTCATGTTGTTGTGTTACAAACTCAGTGACACTATCAAACTAATAATGCTTTAAAGTATATGAAACAAGACGATTGTTTTCCAGTGCAATTATTGTATATATAGTCTTGTTAATTGTTACAATAATATTTATATCTGCATAAACAAGTTTCTCAAAACTTAAATGTTAAAATCATACTTACAGTGCATAACATAACAAAAAAACTTTAATAAATTGAAATTGATAGCTACTGAGAATCATATCGTTAGAAGTATTGATTAATAAAACTGATTCGTAACTTTGCTTACAACAATGCTAGGAGAACTTCATGATTTATGTAAGGGTTAATAATAGAAAAAACCTCAAACTTTGCTTTATTTTTTGGTTTAAACCTTAATCTTTGTTTTTTACATGATTTAAACCTTAAACTTTATTTTATTTTTAGGTTAAACCTTAAACTTTATTTTACTTGTTGGTTTAAACCTTAAACTTTATTCATAAATGATTTAAACCTTAAACTTTAAATATATTTCTATTTAACCCATAAACTTTCATTTACTTATTTAAAATGGGTAAAAAGTAAACCTACAACTTATTCAACCGGCTACCTTATCTCCCATTAACACACAACTTGTAAAACGTTTAGAGCATAAAAGGGGAGTGGCGGAGAAATCAACGATTGGATCAAGGGCACACGGCGCTGCCCTTGGTCCCGTCGTCGTCGTCGTCGCCGGTCGCTACCCTTGGTCTCGTTGTCGTCCTCACCGTTCTTCGCCCTTGGTCCCGTCGTCGTCTTCGTCGGTCGCTGCCCTTGGTCCTGTCATCCTCATCGTTCGCTGCCCTTGGTCCCGTCGTCGATTTCGCCGCCGCTCCCCTTTTATGCTCTAAACATTTTACAAGACGTGTGTTAAGGAGAGATAAGGTAGCCGGTTGAATAGGTTGCAGGTCTACTTTTTACCCATTATACGTAAGTAAATGAAAGTTTATGGGTTAAATAGTTATTTAAAGTTTAAGGTTTAAATCGTTTAGAAATAAAGTTTAAGGTTTAAAGCAAAAGTAAAATAAAGTTTAAGGTTTAAACTAAAAATAAAATAAAGTTTAAGGTTTAAATCATGTAAAAAAAGATTAAGGTCTAAACCAAGAAGTAAAGTAGAGTTTAGGGTTTTTTTTCATTATTAACCCTTTATGTAACTATGTAAGACAAACCATTTATACTAGCGTTATTTTGTTTTTATTTATTGATATAACAACTATCATAGTATCAGTAACTTTTTACTTATGTGTGTGTGTGCATGGGTGGACCAAGGGTTTTTGTTGACTGTTGACACCATATAATGACAAAAAATAAAATACATTAAGATTGAGGGTGCACCCAAATGTCAATTTTGTAGATGAAGTGGAAAATTTCAACCTTTTCGAACCTGTGCCACCAGCCAAATTTTTTGGTGCCTCCAATGATTTTTTTATACCACCAAAATCTAATAAAAATGAAATTTAAAAAATATGATAAGATATAGTTCAATATTCGATTTATACATTTATAATAATTTAATTTATCTTAAAAACAATAATATAATTAACAGAACTTTTATCTAAGTTGTGTTTTTGTTTTAGATTTGGGCCCTATAATACCAAAACAACATTTGAAACCTCGTTAACCCGACTCAATTAACTGAAAACCCAGAAAAAGTATAAGTCCGCCCCTATATGTGTTTATATAAAAGGCCCATATTTTTTTCTTTGCACAGGGCCTAGAGAATTCACGGGACACCCATGCTTAAATTGGTGAAAGTTGTGTTTAAGGTCATTAATTAAGAATGAATAGTGCTATGCAAGTTGTTATTAATATATAGAGGTGTTATATTCTCCAACAGTCCAACTTTTTCTTTTTACTTATCCTCCTACTCACAAGATGAACACAAGTGTCAAAATTAACGGAAGAGGTGAGAATAAAAAATTAGTGGAGACTACATGTCATGTTATAGTGGATAGGAGGATGAAATATAAGGAAATAGTAGGAGGATGTAGCATTTTTCTTAATATATTGTTTAAGATTTATGCAACTTTGGGTAACTTGGGGAATTGATCCAAGTTTGGTTATATATACATGATCATGTATTCATGTGAGTCGAGTGGCTTGTTGACCATGTTGGGTTGTTTATAATGGTCATTTGAGCAGATCGAGGAGTTGATCAAGCTTTCTTGTTTGTCATGATTCTTTGCGTAATTTTGATAGTTGATCATGCATAGTTGCCTATACGTGATCATATAGGCAATTTGAATAATTGTACATGTTTGACAGGGCCGGCCCATGGAAAGTTCAGAATGTGCCCATGCACAGGGCCCAAATAGTCCTAGGGCCTAATTTTTTTTTGTAGTCCATATATCTATATATTCATGTAGCCCAAAAATAAAACACTTCTCTTCAAACCTGGGCCCAAATTTGGTGTGCACTAGGTTACGGCTTACGCTTCCAGCGAGTTAACATCGACACTTCCAGCCCGTCGACTTCCAGAGAGAGAGAGAGAGAGAGAGCGACCGACGAGTCGTTATCGTTTTCGAGAGAGCTTCGACCCCGGTGACGACAGACGACAGTTGGAGTTTTCGAGATTTCGATTTCCAAGATTTTCATCTCGATACTCCACTAATCCGAAGATGAAAGGGTCGATCATGTTTGAAATATGTTCGACACTTCGACTTCGCTCTGTTCTACACACCATCCAAATTGATTCTGCCATTTAACACGAACACCCATCGATTCTGCCATTCAACACTCACAACCCATCTATTCTTCCGTATGACCCCTTCTGGACTGCAAGGCAGGACTACACGAGTAATCAAAGAATCGACTAGTGAGTTATAACTTATGACTTCATATATTTGTATGTTTCCGTTTCTGATTCTAATTTGATTATCTGAATTTGTTCTCTGTTTTTTATTCTACTTTGATTATCTGAATTTGTTCTCTGTTACAGAATTTCAATTTTTCTTTGAGATTTGGACTCTATTTGGATTATTTGAATTTTCTGTTTGATGATTGAGGAATAGGCTAATTGATGTTAGTGTACTAGTGTTTTGATTATTTGAATTTTTAGTTGAATGACTATGAATTATGAATGTATGATTATCATTCTCTTCTAGTGTAGTTGGTGTGCTAATAATCTGATTTTTATCTTAATTAAGGTTATTTGGCTTAAAAGAATACTATAAGATTGAATCAAAAATCAAATTTTTATTTTTAATTATAGGGCTTATATTTGGTAAATTGCACAGGGCCTCTAAAATCTCGGGACCGGCCCTGATGTTTGATGTTTTGTATATGACTATTTAGACTAGGTAGTCAATCTTGTTTGTTTGTTTATACATGATTGTTTGGATAGTATGAGTAATTGGTCATGTTCGCTAAAACCTTCCCTAACATTTTCTCTATTTTTACAACAGTTGGTCATGGATCAACAATCTCAAATTCGGTACCACGTCTATGGACGAATATTCATAATAAACAAGACAAAGTCAATACTACTAGAAAACCGTAATCAACATATAGTCGTTACATATACTATTTATTGTATGCAATCCGGTCCAACCCTCCACTTACCCGTCTCGTGATAACCACTCACCCTCAACCAAGCTTCACAGTACACTGAGACGGGTAATATGTTGATTTGTCCTATTATTTGTGTTGACGTAGTCAGATTGCTCTCTACGCACGATGTTAGAACTTTAACAATATGTTGATTTGTCCACAACGAAGGTCTCAAGATCAATCAACGAGAGAACTGATGAGACCACTGGCACTACTTCCAATACCTCACAACGGTATATATCTAGTATTTTTAATAATTTCTAAATCCACTCCAAGTTTGTCCATGACAAGACTCGAACTCAAAACTACAACCCATTGTCAACCCCAAATCTAAACTACCCAAATAACACTATACTATAAGTTATACCTAATCTATAAAATATATAGTAGATTTAAATAAACAAGAAATATTTCAACTAGTGGGTCATACTAGACATGGGCCCTGAGGACCGACCGGACCGGTCCAAGAAAGACCGCCCGAACCGAACCGGTCCAAGACCGGACCGAGACCGAAAATGACGTAAGCGGTCCGAACCGGTCCAGAACCGGTCCAAGATCCGAACCAGTCCAAAACGGTCCAGGACCGGTCCAAGACCGAACCGGTCCAAACTCGGTCCGAACCGGTCCAAGACCGGTCCAATGCCCAACGGTCGAAGTTCAAAATGCAACGGCTCTTTTTTCGGTCCAAACCGGTCCAGAACCGGTCCAAACCGGTCCAGAACCGGTCCAAACCGGTCCGAACCGGTCCCCAACGGCTAGTTTCCGATTTTTTTTTTTTTTTTTTTCAATTCTTCCTATAAATACCCCCCATTTGGTTGCCATTTTTCTCCTACACCTTCTCTAAACCACTTATTCTCTCATTCTTTCTTCTTTCTCTCAAGATTTGCTTATAATTTGCAATTTTTCCAATTCAAGGATTTGTTTATAATTTGCTTCAAGAATCAAGGATTTGCTTATAATTTTTTGATTTGCTTCAAGAATCAAGATTATAAAAAATGGCGGGTGAAGGACCTAGCAATTTGAAAGCGGGTCGAAGTGATTTCAATATAAATCTCCCGTACGAAGAAGTTCCAAAAACAAATCGAGTTGCGGAAATTTGGAAGGATTTTGTGCAACTCAAACAAAATAACAAAAAATATGCGAAGTGTACGCATTGTGGAGGAATATTATCCGGCTCTAATTCTTCTCTCGCTCGGCATTTAGTAAGTATTCTTTTTTATATTTAAGTTTAGTTTATTTAAATACTAGTTTTTTTATATTTAAGTTTAGTTTATTTAAATACTTATTATATTTGTGAATTTAAAATTATAGGAATTCATGAAATTGAAAATATAGGAATTTATGAAATTGAAAATATTGGTGGACAACTTATTATATTTGTGAATTTAAAATTATAGGAATTTATGAAATTGAAAATATAGGAATTTATGAAATTGAAAATATTGGTGGACAACTTATTATATTTGTGAATTTAAAATTATAGGAATTTATGAAATTGAAAATATAGGAATTCATGAAATTGAAATTATAGGAATTCATGAGCCAAAAACAATTTGATGTAGTTCTAGTTATTCATAACTTAGTTATTCATTCTAATCGTAATACTAGTAGATATAACCCGGAGAGTGGTGTCTAGAATAGTCACGATCGGCTTGTGGTTGTTGGATTTTCCGAAAGGTTTTAAACCGAAAGGATCCTGCCCCCCGACTGACATGCCTGACCACTCTTTGCTTGGTAGTCAAACGTATTACTTTAGAATCAATAACTATAGTTTAATACTTGAATTAAATACATGAACTTGGTTAAATATAGTTTAGTACTTGAATTAAATACATGACCTTAGTTAAATATAGTTTACATTACTTGAACTTAGTTTATTCTAATATAAACTTTAAAAAATTAGACTAAATGCTTGGTGCGACAAGCCGCTGAGGTTGAGAGTCAAACTCAAGTTGATGGTCAAACATGGCGTTTCGATGCCGCTTTAGCTCAGGAATTAAGCATGCAGTTAACAATACAAGAAGCATTACCATTTGACTTCTTCTCCCGCCCAAGAGTCACAACTTTTATCAAAAAAGCTTTACAACCTCATTATTCCTCTGTAAATCGAAGAACTCTTAAACGTAGAGCTATGACAAAATGGAAAATAATATATCAAGACTTAAAGGAATTCTTTACTAGATTCGATGGTAGAGTTTCTATAACCACCGATATTTGGACCGCTCCACATACAACCCATTATTCATTTATTTGTGTTACGATACATTGGGTAGACCCTAATACATGGCTTATGCAAAAACGTATTATTGCTTTTGAAAACTTTCCTCACCCGCATGGAGGTGAACAAATTTACGATATTTTATTAAGGATTTTTAACGGTTTTGGAATAAAAGAAAAAATACTTTCAATCACCCTAGATAATGCTAGCAACAATACAAACGCTATGGGACGATTGAAACGGGTTTTAAACCCAATATGTGACGGGGAATTTTTGCATGTACGTTGTTGTTGTCATATTTTCAACCTCGCCGTCCAAAAAGGTTTGGGGGCTATGGAAACTTGTCTTTTGAAATTTAGAAGATTAAATGAGACAATTTTTAAAAGCGGACCAGTCGCGTTCGAAAAATATGAACATTTTTGTAAAACAAAAAGAAGAAGATGTTTGAGACCTCTCATAGATATGCCCGTGAGATGGAACTCGACTTATAAAATGATAGGGCGTTTGATACAAAATAAGGATTTACTTACCGAATATCATCGAGAACACCTACCCCAATTATATGAAGTACTTACGGAAACTGATTGGATTATTTTAGAAGAATTACACATCGGTTTGGGAGTTTTGTATCAAGCCACAATAATGCTATCACAAACATATTTTCCATCATCTCACTCCGCTATGATAGGTGTTTGTGAAATTTTAAGAACATTAAAGGCTTTTGGTTCTTTGGATCAAAGGTGGGATATGATTACCAACGAAATGTGTGAAAGTCTTATAAAATATTTTAAAGAGTTTCCAACAATTTTTTTGATTGCTTCGGCATTAAACCCTCTTGTTAATTTTAAGGGTGTAACGGAATCTTTAACTACAATCGGGGAAGCATTGGGTCAATCTCCAGATGAGATTACGATAAGTATATCCAAATTTGAAAATAGTGTTAAACAATTATATATGATTTATGATAATGAATGTGCACCACGGGGACAACTTGCTTCCACCCCGAGGTCTTCGACTTCACAAGCATCGGCTTCTCGGCCAAACACTACTTTTAGCATTGGATCGTCTTGGCTTCAAAATGTATCTCAATCAAAACGTACACGAGTTCAATCGTCTTTAGACGAACTTTCCATTTATAAAGAAACTGATTACAGTAGTTATATTGGCACCGAAGATTTTACACAATTTGATGTATTAAAATGGTGGCAAGAAAGAGAAAACGTTGGTCAATTTAAGATCCTAGCCCGTATGGCTAGGGACGTACTAACCGTCCAAGCTAGTAGCGTAGCTTCGGAATGTTGTTTTTCTCTTAGTGGCAGGATTTTAAGTGCACGACGGTGTATGTTGAAGGCCGAGTCGGTGCAAATGGCCGTGATGCTTAAGGACTACTATGATTCTATGGAAAGATGTCAAAACGATGCAGATCTCGAAGAAGGCTTAACTAATTTGGAGGAAGCAATTATGGAAGACGATTACAACAGGGACTTCGCATCGGGAACATCAAACACTAACACTGAAGCTGAAACTGAAGAACCCGAACCCGGCGAAGAATACGTTGACGACACTCAAAATAGAATGAACGCGGGTTCATCATCCAACGTCCACTCGAACGAAGTCGCCTATTATGGGCATGTGCCATATACCGACGATAGTTACAACTATTGGAATTTCAATTCCGACTATCCATTTTAGTAGTTGTCTCTTTATATTTTGTGACGTTATTTCTTTCGAACAATATGTATTTTTCGGGTCTCTAACTTGGGGTGATGGCAATGCCGAAGCTCCATTGCTAGAGTTCCCTTTTCTTGTTAAAAAAATAAATTAAGTTTCAACAATATGTAATTTTATTTTGTAATTGTATCGCAATGTTATTTATATGTTTTTATTAACTTGCAATTATATATGTTTATATTTTATAGTTTATAACTTGCATTTTTTTTAAATTAACAAGTCACTTTTTTTTTCAAACAAAAAAACGAATCGAAAACCGGAAAATTTTAAACCGAAACTAAAAAAAACCCGGAAATATCTAAACCGAACCGGAAAAATACCCGAACGAAAAACGGACCGGTCCAGGACCGAAGTCGGACCGGTCCGGACTTGGACCGGTCCGGAAGTGGTCCAGGACCGCCCGAAGACCGAATTTATCGAAATGGTCTTACGCGAAGACCGGTCCGCCGAGGACCGGACCGGCTCAGGACCGACTAGGTCCGGACCGGACCGGACCGGCTGTGGTCCAGGACCGGTCCAGGACCGATTTTGCCCATGTCTAGGTCATACAATCATACTAATAAAAAGCATACAAATAATAAAACATATAACCTATATATAATGTTAACATTAAAAAATTGGTCACATCTTATCCTATTATCAAGTAGTTAATACATATAAGAGGTTGAGAAAAAGATTTTGGGGGTTTTAAGGGGACATAGGCCCACAAACTATTGTCATCCGAGGGGAACATACGTAAATATGTAATTAATATAATTTGTACCAAGATATTAATGACATCGTCTGGTAAATTGGGTCGCCTCCCTGGCTCCATTGATCCAAAATTATATAAGTATTTTAACGCCGGTATTCGCTTTGTCCAAAATGCATACAAAGTTATACATAACGTGGAATTTTAGATTTTCATTAATGGTCATGTCAAAGCCTTTACCTAGCTTTTTCTTTCTCGTTGTTTAAAAAACATCATTATTATACACATGCTCTATTTACCCTAATAAGAAAAGTTTAAATTAGAAATTTGTATTTATATAAAATTATTTATAATATCGTCAATGAGTCATTACGATTATTTTGATCATCTATATATTACACAACACATTACGTCTAGATGAATAGGTCATTGTTAATTATGTTTGATTTTCTTAAAATATTCCTCGTGAATAAGCCATCAATGAGTCACTAAAAGATGTTAGTAATTGATTTGTTTTAATCAATGCTTAAGATTTGATCTAACTGTTTTTACTCGCAAAAGGAAAAACAGCTCTCTTCGACCCATTCTCTAAAATATTTAAATAATTATTATAATAACATATCTTTAATAAATTAAAAGGTAGATACTTCACGAAACACAGTCTCAAATTTGTGAGAGGCTATGACCAACTCTTAGACCATCCGTTATACCCAACTCGCGTAGGGCGAGTAGGCCTCCGAGCTCGCGAGGAACACCACCTCGGTGTATGAACTCGCGCGGGTACAAGAATCTCCGGGTTCCATAACTCGCCGGCTTCCTCATCGAAACCCACCCCACCCCCCACCTCCATACCCCACATTCAACCAATCACAAATTTAATATATTTTTTTTCTTTTTAAAAAAAGTGAAAAGGAAAAGGAAGGAGAAAAGGGAAGGTATAACGGGTGTAGTGGGTAAGAGAAAGGAAAGGGGAGAAAAAATGATGTGGCAGTGGGTAAGAAAGGGGAATAGAAGGAGTATAACGGATAGCGTGTAACAGCTCTTTTATTTAACCTTTTGTCCCCATTCTTACTTCCCTAGCCCTACACCTATGGAGTAGTAGTAGTCCCAAACTCAATCTCACACGACACACTTTTAAGTCGTGGGACTTTGGTCATTATTACCTATTGGGTATAAAGAGATATAACAACTAGAGTTTCTATATCTTATAAAGAGATATAGAGTTGTGTTTAATAAAAACGGTATGAAACATAGTATTAAAATTTTAATATTTAATCGTATATGATTTAGTATACAATTAAATGTGATTGTAAAAACATCTCATATAAATTACGAAAATGTCACTTGGCCCAAATTTTAAAATTTAATCTGGACCATTGATAGGGTTAATATCAATTAAATATGAACTATATTGAATATTTTTCATCTTATATTTATTATATCAAAGTGTGTCAAAATTCACCAAATCATGGAGGTTTTCATTAGCTTATTAACATATATTCATCTTCTCCACTTAATGTGACTCCCTCTATTTTGCCAAAAAAAGAGTTGTTAGGATCTTAGCAGTCCATAGTCTTAGCGCCATTTGTGACTCCCTCAATCATGCGATGCCAACAACCAAGCAAAACCTCATGATTTAAGTATTCATTGTCGGAAGAGGAGTTCACCAATGACCCAGAAGATGTATCTCTAGCCGATCAAGATGTATTCTTACCCTCATTCTTGCTTCATTCTCATTCATTCATTGTCAGAGTAATAGTTCGCCAAAGGCCAAGTCGACAGTGGCTCCACCTGATGCCATCAATATTTGTTTTTACCTCTCTGACTTTTTTTCTCTTTCAATCTGGAAAAGTTGTTGGTAAAATAAGCAACTAGTTATCTGCTATGTAGGTAAAAAAATTTTTTTATTGAAAAAGCTTAAATACCTTAAATCCATAAACAAGTTGGAAATCTTAATTAGAGAATTATAAAATTTTTGATACCTTTTATACAACTTGCACAATCAAATATAATAAAACTGAACGTGTTAGAATGATTTTATTAAATCTATGAATAAAAGTTTCTTCATTTTTGCTGTACAAGAAATTATTTGATATTAATATTATAAATAATTAAAAACAACTATAATAGTATTTGTTTCACGTGATATTGATAAAACTTTGGTTTGAATTAAATGAAAGCAACTAGTGGTCTTTTTATATTTGTTTTTTCTAAATCTTAGATTTCTACTCTACCATGAAATCTCTATCCATTGTAGAAAAAAGGACATTTTTTACCACCACTACTCGTGTATTTAACAGAAAAAACACCAACACCAGTGTTTCTTTTGGTCCCGACCACTCCTCAACTACATCTTCTTTAAGATTATCAATTTGAACCATTCTCATCATCTCATCTGGTTTTATACCGTATGACTTTCTATAGGTTTCAATTATTTACCAATCATGGACTATGTTACTTTCTCCTTGCTATTTTTACTTTGTTACTTGATTTGTTCTATTTTTATGTTCTATTTTTATGTCTATTTTTACCAATTAGATTGGTTCTTGCGGTTCTCGCACTAAGAATGATTTTCAAATAAATTTCCTCCTATATATATATGGTGCGGTTCAAACGAGAACTGTTTTTCGTACGAGAACCATTTCTGGCCAATCATTTAATTTATTGTCTTTTTTTATCTAAATTAAATAGGAAAGAATAGTATGGGTATTATTACATTACCCCCACTTTTTTAAAACTAATATATATATCCAATGAGAAGGTGTTAAATTACGAAAAATATACCAAATTTTGACATATTTTGGAAGAAAAAAAAGTCGTTTTTGCTGGGAGTTTTTTTCCAGTACAGCTTGACTGTGCACAAGTGCAAATTTTACAATCTGCACTTGTGCATATTTACATTTGTGTTGAAAAACTAGGTTAATCTGTGCATCATGTGCAAATTTTGCACTTGAGCAAAACATATTTACATCTGTGCTGAAAAAAGTAGACGAATATGTGCATCATGTTTGCACTTTTTGCACTAGTGCAAATATCGAGCTGTATTGAAAAAAAACCCAGCAAACACCAAAATATATATATATATATATATATATATATATATCAAGACCGGTCTTAAATTAAAGAGCATAATTTTCTGGTTAATTTGGTATAATTTTCGTAATGTAACACCTTTCCGTTTGATGTATATATTAGTTTAAAATATGTGGGGGTAATGTAAAATGTCCAAACTACCCTTAGTTAATTAAGGATAAGTTTGATTAGTTTAAGGTTATCCATTAACAACTCTTTAATCTCAACCCTCCATCTATTTGATCAATGGTTGTAATTGGTTCTCGCAGTTCTCGTACGAAAAACGGTTCTCGTTTGAACCATCCCATATATATATATATATATATATATATATATATATATATATATATATATATGTGTGTGTGTGTGTGTGTGTGTGTGTGTGTATGGGAGATTTCAAACGAGAACTGTTTTTTGTACGAAAACTGCAAGAAACAAATCTCAGCCGTTCCTTGGATATGGGAAGTTAATGGATGGAGAGCGTGGAGAGGATCAAATGTGGCAGGGTGCATGTGAGGAATTAATGGGTGGACAATGACATTAAAGGAGGGGGAATTGGACGACTCAGATTGGTTCTTGCAGTTCTCGTACGAAAAACAGTTCTTGTTTGAACTTTTGCATATATATATCTATACTACATTATAAAGCATTTAATTTTCTCTCTCCAAAAATTTTAAGACTACTTAATTTTAAGTAGTACAATTTTTTTTGCTTAAAATACAAACACTTAAAGCAAAAGCCTAACCAATCATTCCCTTGATTAACTCAACTAATTTAAGGCAATTTTTACTTTAATAAATCATTAAGTATCACAAAATTATTTAATTTGTCTCATTATGGCTAAATTACTTACATCAATACAATTTTAAGGATATAATATCTTTTTTTAATTATTCAATAATAATATTTTTAGTTGTTTTTCAAAAACTATTTTAACAACTAATAAAATGGTTGATTGTAAAAAGAAGTAACGAAATCAGAAAAGGTAGAAAATACATAAATAAGTTGACTAACATCGCATTTCACATACCATACCCTACTTTTTAAATCAAACATATTATCGAGCACAAACTATTGTCATCGCCGCCGCATTGCGCGGGTGCAATGCTAGTGTGTGTGTATATATATAATATATATATATATATATATATATATATATATATATATATATATATATATATATATATATATTAGTTTGTCTAACTAAGTTACTAATTAAAGAATAATTTATCATACTAGTTTTACTACTTAACCGTAAATAATTATTGTGAATATTGCAAAATTTTAAAATCAATATGCTTTAAATTAGGATAAACAAAATAATTTTTCTTAAAGATATGAGTCGTTATGTTTGGTTGTATCCACCTGTTGTTACTCTGTCTCAAGTTTTGAGGTGTTTTTTTTATCACTTTATGAAATAAAAAATGAAATTAATTCAAATGCGGTGGTGCCTCCGAACTTATTCATGAAAACATGGGTAGATAGATTATTCTTATCATATGATAAAATAGTTTAGTTGGAAGGCAAAAATTCGCCATTTATCTTAAATTGGCCCATACTTTATTTAATAAAAAAAACCTTGTTTATAACTTATAGTCAAACATGTATTATGACCATTTTCTCCATCAGCATTCGACTGCCATTCTTAATTGTTTTTAATAAACCTAGTGAATTAAAGGAAGCAAAAAATTTCCCCAATTGAACGCGTCTAGCATTTTTTTTGACATTGACAAGATTACTATAACCGACTCCATTGAGTTCACCACCGTAACATATTAATCTAAATCAAATAATTAAAGAAACTGTAACAATTAATATTCATTTTCAAATGCACACAACACACACACACATAAGAAACAAAGAATTCCAACACAAACCTCCTTCATCCCTCAGTCAAATAACTTAAATCACAACAAATAAATCTTTACTCCCCCTCCCCTCCCTCCTTTTTTCTTTATTTTTTTTTCTTTTGTTTGTTTTCGATCCTTTTTTCCCTCTCCATTTAGAACATATAAGTTATAGAATTTACTAAATTGTGCACAATACTGTCTTTTCTCACTTGGCTAAAAAATCTCACTCAGCTTAACTCACCACACCACTGCTCAGATTCTGCTCCACACCAATGGAAATGCTGCTTCCTACCTTGGGTGGACCCGAATGACGCCTCGGCCTGGCTGGTGAACCTGGAAAAGAAAGCCGTTTCTTAGCATTCAAACCACTTCCCTTTTCCGGGGTGGTCCCATCATTCATCTCCACTGGGCCCAACGGGCTCTGTCCCCGTGATTTGGCTTTAGCCGATTTAGTGGGTGCCATGTAACTAGGAACTGATGGTGACCTAGCCAGACTCTCATCATCTCTCACTGATGACCCAGCAATGCTATGCCTTCTGTTCTTCTCAGACTGCACACTGTAAACACTCTTCAGATCGTCATCCAGGCCTGCCGTTCCAAAGCCTCTAGGGCTTTGGACCGGCTTGAACTTCCGTGACCCTGCTGGGACACCTGCCTTTGCCTGAGGGGTTGAAGGGGTGGAATTGAGTTGGTGACGGGCATATGACTTGGCGATTTCGCTGCCTGTAATGTTGATACCACTTCTAACCGATGCATGATCGTTTCCGTGATCTTTGTCACCCCGTGGCTCCCATGGGCGGGCCGCCATGTATCTCTCTAACCAGCTCCATCCCCATTGAGGATTTGTGGGGTCCATGAAAAGCAAGTTTGATGACCTTGATGATTTCTTCCATGGTTGCTGTTTCATAATAATTTCCAACAACCCTCAGTCTAGATGCTATAACAATCTCAGCATATAAATCAAACAAAATATCATATGCACAAACAAATGATTTTGAATCAAATTGAAGTTACAAAGTAAAATGGTTCAGAAAGTTGCTCAGTCTTTCTTTTGGTACTCTACTTGAAGTCTTGAACTATAACATAATTATGGGTGTTTGGACGGGAGTGACGTTAAAAGTTATTATTGGATTTGATGTTCGAAGTTCTCCTAATCAAATGATTGATTCTGCGAGTTTTTGACAAATTCTGATTCTATAATAATCTAATACATAAAATGACCAAGAATGATATTCTTGCGGAGAAAGGTAATACATGAGTAAAAGTCTCTTAAATTAGGTTATATGAAGGGGCAATTAGGTCTTTCATTTTATGCTTTGGTAACTAGTTTCTTCACAGCCAGTATGAAACTGATCCATTGACCACAAAGTATTAAATGAGTCAAACCTATAAGAATATTGCGGACAAACGTTTACCTGATGAGAAAACGAATATGCCATTGCCCTTTCTCTTCTCATTGTAGCCTCGTATTTGCTTAGTAACTTAGCTTCGATCTCTTCTTTTGATTGCAGACTATCATTCCATTCATCTCCCATCTGTTGTGACACGGTGATACATTTGGCATGTGAAACATACATAATCAAATAAGCATAAAATCTCAAAAATGGAAGACAAAACAAACCTCCAATGTAGCGATTTCTTTTGCCCGTTTTTGAAGCAACTGTTTTTGAAGTGCCTGATTCTCCTCCGACATTCTTATCCTTCGAGAATTGATTTGAGACTGCACACGAGATAAGTTTTGCATACTTTTTAGAGTGTTTGCCGTTTGTCGTTTTACAGCAGGCCCTTCAACCAGTGTTTTCAATCTCACAAGCCCTCTCAAGGCTCTCAAAGCCCTCCTTGCCTGCAAACATGAATGGGTATATAAATACAAGATAAACAATCCAAGCAACCCCCTTAAACTGAACACGAATTTGGGGAAGAGATTGACATACCAAGTACCCACGAAAGGCAGTTTGAATTTTGATAGCAGCTACTTCCTCCTTTGATTTTCCTGAATACCTAGTCATCTCAGCGAGTCGAACAGATTCGGCAGCAGCGTGAGCAGCGGCGGCAGCCGCCTGAGCTGCAGCAGCGGCAGCAACTGCAACAGAATAAGCATGTTTTGTCTGCTCATCCTCCACCTCAATCGGTTTCACTTCTTCTGGCGGGGGAACCTGATGAGAATTGACAGGTTCTACTATCGGAGCAACAGGTGGTTCCAAAGATTTTTCTTCCACAGACGATTTCTTCTTTGATTTCTACACTCAAATAATGAAAAATACATCAGATTAAGTATAATTCTAGCCCCAGCTAGAAATATGATCCGGTCATACTCGTGTCTAACCTGGCTTTTCTTTTCTTTGGAGCTTGGACTCAAAACCTTTTTAATAGAAGATAACCAATTGCCTTTCCTCCCCATTATTTATCATCCACCGATCAGCCTGCATCAAATTCATTTTAATTATTACCCAAATGAAGAACCCCAATGGTATACTTTGACATCGAAGTTCAATTGATCAGGATTTGACTTTAACAAGAAGACTGTGTTATTTAAGAATGCATTGTCAAACATATTTAATAAAGTGTCATCAATTAACATTAATACCGTGTTAACGTATGAATTTAATGAAGCCAAATATAAAAATCATAAAAGAAAATATAATAATAACAAGATTGAGAGGATGCTTTTATGCAATTGTTCGATACTGTCATCCTTTTCCTCTCCAAGTGGAATATATATGTCGAAAAGATGGATTAGGATTTCAATTTAACTAGAACTGGCCAAGATTGAATGTTTTTCCTAACAGGATTTCTTCCAGCACGATATTAATACATTTACATGTTTATATGTTTAATGTAAGAATCCTAGTTGTACATATCATAATTCCCTTGAGTATTCAAACAATTGATATCATTTTGATAAAAGTATCAGCCACTTCAACTTCAGAGGCCAAAAAACAATGTTATACCATATTACAGTTGTATCACACAGTAATGTGGACGAATTTGAACCCTAAATCCACCCATGAGCCCATATTAAATCTTATAAATGGTCAAATTAGTTAACTTCCTAGAAATCAATATAATTGAGGAATAACCTAAATTTAATCGTAGAAGAACATCAAGAAATTAAAAAAAAGAACAACAAATATACAGATAAAAAAATTATAACATCTTGAAAAACGCAAGATCCAAAAAATTACGCAATAGTCATCCCAATTCATGAAGAACTTCAAGAAATTAAGGCGAGAATATAATAAACATACAAAAGAGCTCAAATGACAGCTTAAAATTCATATAATAAACAGGATCCAGATAATTAAGAAATGCCCAGACGGAACTGGAAGAAGAACATAAAGAAATCGAATAAAATCGCATCAAGAACATACTTCTATCAGAAAGATCCAGGCTGTGGCACTAACTTTAAGAATAAGAATTGGCAGAGAACTTACCAATAAATGAATGAATCTTGTTTGTAACTTTGAGGGCTAGTTGTTGTTGAAGCTAGTACTGCAATCAGAAGGCTATGACTTTTGGCATCTATACAAACAAAACAAAAGAGAAGAAGATAAAAAGGTTGGGGGCCTGTGAGAAAGAGATAGAAAACCAGATCTTGGCAAGAGAGAAGGGTTCAAGGCCGTTGAAGAGAAGAATAAGTAACAGCTGGGTTTTGCTTGGATCGACCCCACTTCTTTGGGTTGGAGCAGATCAACTTTCTCTAACTTTTTTTTTTCAATTATTTTTAAAAACGTTTTTGGGTATTATTAGTTAAATTTAATCGACTTCCTAGGTGGCTAGGAGTGATCATCCACTATAAATATAGGATTTGACTTTGTTCTTTTCTAATGAAATGCATATCTCATAGATATCATTTTAAGTGTCATAATAGAGTTAATTACAAAGATGTCCATGTGGTCTTGCTCAAATTTCACATTTAGTCCTTTAAAATTGAAAATTACACTGGTAGTCTTTATGGTTAGCGTTTTGTTTCACTTTTAGTCCTTTAGACTAACTGGTGTTAAAGTTGACCGTTAGTCAAATGGTAGACTAAGGGTATTCTGGTCATTTTACATCTTATCCTTGTTACCAAACGCCATTTGCATTACTCATTAATTAAAAATTATAAAAAAAAATACAAACTCTCATTTCTTATTCATGTTCATCGTAAAACAGAGTAATCAATGAAAATCATATGAAACAGAACACATGAGCTGAATGAAAATCATATGAATATTAATTCTAACCGACTATGAATAAAATCACAGATCAAATAACACCACAGATCGTATTAAATCATACAAACAGATATGAAGAAAGCCCTAATCGAATGAAAACCCTAATCAAACCAAGATGTGCGACGACAGTGGTTTTATTTCTTCGGATCTGAGGCGGTGACAATGGTGGTGATTTCTTCAAGATGTGCGACGGCGGTGGTGGTTGATTTCTTCGGATCTGCGACGGTGGTGGTGACTTCATCAGATCTGCGACGGCGGTGGTGGTTGATTTCTTCAGATCTGCGACGGTGGTGGTGGTTTCTTCAGATCTGCGACGGCGGTGGTTGAATTCTACGAATCTGAGGCGGTGGTGGTGGTGTTGTATGATGGTTGAAGATATATTATATATCTACAGATTAGATTATAAAACGATCACTAAAAAGCAATCTGTTTTACGAGCAGATATATGAAGATCGATGATTGAAGAAAGAACAAGCACAGTGGAGGCGGTGGTGGTCGATGGAGGCGGTGTTGTATGATGGTGGTCCAGGGGAGGCGGTGTGAGGTTTGGTTTGGATTTCCGACGATGAGAGAGAATGCGAGGTCGTGTGGTGGTGAGGGTGCGGCGTTTAGTTTCCGGCGAGTAGGGTGGTGGGTTTTCCGGCGACGACTAGAAAGAGAGAGGGGGAGAAGGAGAGAAGGAGAGAAGTTGTAGAGAGAGGGGGAGAGTTGTTTCAGTAACTCGGTGTTTGTAGAGAGAGAGGGGTGTCTAAGTGTAACACCGTAAATTTTTTTTAAAAAAAACACACTACGGAAGCGATTAATATAAAACATACAAACTTGTTCACACAGCAACCCAGAACATATTACCAACAAGCGTCAGTATATCAAAATAGTGTTACATAGTTTTACAAACGGCTCTTCTAAAAATATATCAGAGTGGTGATCAAGCAACCCAAAACAATCACCTACTTCCAGTTCCAGAGCCTTACCAACTATACCCTGCAAAATGGATTTTAAGGTGGCGAATTAGCACAACGCTAAGTGAATGGAATATCAACAACAACTGGTATCAACTATAGCAATTAATGATGAACCACAACATCAAATAATTGTAACTCCAGAAGACCGGCGGTTCGGCCGAACCTGCAACCAAATGCCGGCCAAAGCATAGGTTTACCGATAGCCTCTTGCTACTTGGGACAGTTAAACCCTTCTGATGCAACGAACGCATGAGAAGCTCAGTAACTGTTAACCAATAGCAAACATTGCCCAGCTCAACTAGCTGACTTCTATCTTTTATCATGTATACATATTTATCTCAATTAATTAACACATAGCCAGTTAATCAATATATATACCAGACCAACAGTCTATCTATGTATCAACCACATAAACAGTTGCAACCTTAACCGTTACAACTAATACCACCCGTGAGTTATCATTTCACTCACCTATGTTCTTCAAACACCACGCTCAGTATTCTAATTTCACTGAGTCTTCTCTTCACCTGAGAATACATTACAACACAGTCAGTAATCAATTCTCCAAATAACTCCAAAACCAAGTTATTATACAACAAGTCATAATATACTCAATATGACCAAACCATAATAACCATCTTAAATCATATGTTCAACTAACATATAACCTATTTCCATTATGTATAACATGTAGAAACCAACCATACATGTAAATGATTTTCCGGATTCATTTTCAAGAATTAACGTACGCCATCAATGCATTTAATTCCACATATAGCATCCATCATCAAATCAACTCATTTATATATCATCCATAAGCTTCAAGTAACAAATAACCAACAACAACAATTCATAGAAGCTTAAGGTCAAATACTAAACACAATCTTTTTTTACATATGTCAAATACACATCCGAAATTGACATAGCTACTGTAAATCGATCTTTAGACCAACCTAAAGCTCGAATTAGCTTCTGTACTCTAAAGAAAAATTAAAATAGACATCTCCAGCTTTCCAACGATATAAAATACGCCTTCTAACGATACTCCATTGATTTTTAGCGATTTTTACAAAACAGCCCAGAAATTGTAAAAAACTCCGAACAGCACACATTTCAAGCATAAAAATCAACTAGTAACATTTCTAAAACTTGTATAGACTTCATATAACATATATACAACATCAACCATACATTTCTAACATCAAATCATGATTTTCCAATTTTCAAGATTCATCTTCATCTTCCTCAAACCTCCATTAATGGAGTTCAAACTTTCAAGAATTAAACATAGCAATATCATCAAACTATGCTTCAAATCCATGTATAACTTCATATATAACATATACAAACATATATAACAACTCAAATCAACATAATCATGATTCTTCATAAAACCCATAAAAATCAAGAACATGTTTTCTTGCCAAAACAAGTCAAGAACAACTTAAAATCATGATCAATTACCAAAACTAACCTTATTATGTAAGCAAATCCAACATAAATGCAAGTCTTCAAGGATGGATAGTTGGCTCTTTGAGAGAAAATGAAGAACAAGAATATGAAAGCAAAATGAGAGTAATAAACTCTCTCAGTGGATAATAATGAGCCTAGTGCTCAATAATTGCATAACACACAGTACACTTATCCCACTTCTAGCATACAGTTAATTAATTAAGCAACCCTACTTAATTAATTAAATATCAACGAGGTATTATCTAACACCCTCATATAAAAGCGAATACAATGGTACAAATATCATATCAAACAGATAATATAAATAATATCACCTTAACTACGCAGTATAATTATTAATTCTAATAATTATCTACAAATAACAATAAAAGCAAATAAACAAATAATAATAATACTACATAATAAAAATTACCAGGCCGCAAACGAGGATGTTACAATTCTCCTCCCCTTAAGAAGATTCCGTCCCCGGAATCTCATCACGAACAAACAAATGAGGATAACGACTCTTCATGTCTGCCTCTGTCTCCCAAGTCAAATTAGAACCCAAACTGTGCTTCCATTTAACCAACACCAATGGAATATGTTTCTTACGAAGCTTAGTAACTTTCTGGTCTAAAAGTTCAACAGGTTCTTCTACTAATCTCTTCTTCGAATCAACTTTCAAATCATGAATCGGAAGTAGTTGACTTTCATCTTTCACGTTACATTTCCGCAAATAACACACATTAAAAGTATCATGAATACCAGCCAACTCTGAAGGAAGATCAAGAATAACCGTCTAATCATTAAGTATCTGCCGAATACGAAACGGACCAATGTATCGAGGAGCTAGTTTCCCGCGTTTCCCAAATCGAATAACCCCTTTCCACGGTGAAACTTTCAAATAAACCATTTCACTCTCAACAAAAGAAACTGGTCGTCGACGTAAATCAGCATACATTTTCTGTCTATCTCTTGCAGCTTTCAACTTTTCTCGAGCAATAGCAACTTTGTCAGCCGTCATCTGAACAATATCGGGACCTGCAAACTGTTTCTCACCCGCCTCTAACCAACAAGTAGGAGTACGGCAGCGACGACCATATAACATCTCATAAGGTGGCATACCGATACTCGAATGGTATGAATTGTTATAAGCAAATTCAATCAAAGGCAAGTGTGAATCCCAAGAACCACCATATTCCAACACACATGCACGTAACATATCCTCAAGGGTCTGAATGGTTCTTTCTGACTGACCATCTGTCTGAGGATGAAAAGCTGTACTCAAGTTAACACGCGTTCCCAATTCTCGTTGCAAACCATTCCAGAATTTAGAAACAAACCTGGAATCTCTATCAGAAACAATCGATAAAGGAATACCATGTCGAGATACAATCTCATCAATATACATTTGAGCCAATTTATCCAACGAAGTTCTCTCACTGGCTGCAAGAAAATGAGCACTCTTCGTTAAACGATCAACAATCACCCAAATCATATCATGATTTCGCTGAGTACGTGGAAGTTTAGTCACAAAATCCATCGTGATATGTTCCCATTTCCACTCGGGTATCTTTAACTGTCTTAAAGATCCATAAGGTTTCTGGTGCTCTGCTTTAACCTGTGCACAAATATGGCAAGATTCTACCAACTGTGCAATATCTTTCTTCATCGTAGGCCACCAATACAACACTTTCAGATCGTTATACATTTTAGTACTACCTGGATGTACAGACAATCTGGACTTGTGAGCCTCTAACAAAATCAAATTCCGAAGCTCCCCAAGTAATGGTACCCAAACACGAGAATGATAAGTCTTCAATCCTCGCGAATCATCAATCAAGTAACTTTCTTCTTTATCATAATCTCCGATTTCAAATTTTCATCCCTCAAAGCCTCCAACTGAGCAGCTTTCAATTGATCCACTAAATCAGAAACTATTTCCACTCGCATAAAATGAATACTGATATCTGCTCCTTTACGACTCAATGCATCAGCTACTACATTAGCCTTCTCGGGATGATAACGAATCTCGCAATCATAATCTTTAATCAATTCCAACCACCTTCTCTGACGCATATTCAATTCTTTCTGCGAAAACACATACTGTAGACTCTTATGATCAGTACAAATAACACATTTTGTACCGTACAAGTAATGTCTCCACAGTTTCAACGTAAAAACCACTGCTGCAAGCTCTAAATCATGGGTCGGATAACTCTTCTCATGAGGTTTCAACTGTCGAGAAGCATAAGCAATAACCCGATCACGTTGCATTAACACACAACCCAAACCCGCAAACGAAGCATCGCAATATACTATGAAATCATCAGCTCCATCAGGTAATGCAAGAATAGGAGCCTGACACAAAAGCTGTTTCAACGTCTGGAACGCAGCTTCCTGTTCCTCACTCCATCGAAATGGTACATCTTTCCGAGTTAACTTAGTTATCGGACTCGCAATTTTCGAAAAATCTTTTATAAATCGACGATAATAACCCGCTAACCCCAGAAAACTTTTGATTTCAGAAGGAGATTTAGGAGCATTCCAATTCATAACCGCCTCAATTTTAGATGGATCCACTTTAACCCCATCTTTACAAATAACATGCCCCAGAAAATGAACTTCTCGCAACCAAAATTCACATTTCGAAAATTTAGCAAAAAGTTTATCTCGTTTTAAAGTTTCCAAAACTTGTCTCAAATGAACTTCATGATCAGACACCGTTTTAGAATAAACCAAGATATCATCGATAAATACAATCACGAATTTATCCAAAAATGGCCTACAAACCCGGTTCATTAAATCCATGAAAATAGCAGGAGCGTTAGTTAAACCAAATGGCATAACTAAGAATTCAAAATGACCATACCGGGTACGAAACGCAGTTTTAGGAATATCATCGTCCGAAACACGTACCTGGTGATAGCCCGATCTCAAATCAATCTTAGAAAAATAAGACGCACCCTGCAACTGATCAAACAAATCATCAATCCTAGGTAAAGGATATCTATTTTTAACCGTCCTCTTATTTAACTCCCGGTAGTCGATACACATCCGCAAAGTACCATCTTTCTTTTTCACAAACAATACTGGAGCACCCCACGGTGAAGAACTAGGACGAATAAAACCCCTATCCAACAGATCTTGAATCTGAGTCATCATTTCTCGGATTTCAGAAGGAACTAGTCTGTACGGAGACTTTGCCACTGGATTAGAACCCGGAATCAAATCAATCTTGAATTCCACCTCACGCACCGGAGGTAATCCTGGTAACTCATCAGGAAATACATCCGGGTATTCAGAAACCACCCGAATATCAGAAACTACCCTCTTTTCCTTTCTAGCATCAATAACATAAGCAAGAAAAGACTCACAACCCTTGACTAGAGATTTTCTAGCCTTCATGAACGAGATAACAGGAAAAGTAGATTTAGTCCTATCACCCCGAGCCACTACGTGTGACCCATCAGATAAAGGAAAAGAAATCAAATTTAAATGACATTTAATACTAGCTCTATTTTGACTTAACCAATCCATGCCCAAAACCACATCAAATCCAGATACAGGCATAACAAGAAAAGATACTGGAAAACAACTACCATCAATATCAATTTCAGCTCTAGACACAGCTGATGTGACTGGAACCAGATAACCATCAGCTACCTCCACGTCAAGTGGAGCAGAAACAACAGTAGCATGAAATTTTAACTTATCACAGAAAGCCACAGAAATAAAAGAGCGATTCGCTCCAGTATCAAATAGTACACGTGCAGGTATGGAGTTTATTAGAAACATACCCGTGATAACATCATCTGTGAATGTAGCATCCTCCACAGTCATACGAAAAACTCTACCCTCTGGTGCAGGAGGGTTCTTTCTCTTCTGACCCACTGACGAAGATTTTACCCCGACTGCCCCTACCCCTGTTCCAGACCCCGACCTCTTTGCAGAAGGGCAATCACCAATCCGATGACCCTCTTTCTTACAGTTCCAGCATACATTATGAGAAAGTTTACAATCTTTTATCTCATGACCAAGAATACCACAACGAATACATCGCATGGTCTGTGGAGTACACGGCCCTGTATGAGTAGATCTACACCTACTACACCACGGTGTCTTCTGACTCGAACCACTTGGTACAAATCTGCGATTCTGATTTCCTTGCCGCTTATTCTTCGTCTGAACTCCAGACTGATCTGTTTTGTTTTTCTGAAACACAGTTTTACCCTTGTTCATCTTATCCCTAGCCTTAACATCATCCTCAGCCGCTTTGGCTAAAGTAAAGGCTTGAGATAAATTACCTGCCAACCTGGTATTCCCCCTGTATTCTGGCAATAAAGCCCCAATAAAATGTTGTACCTGTGATGGTTCATCCGGTACCCACTGTTTAACAAACCTGAGCTTCTCATTAAACTGTCTAATGAGATCATCAACTGTCATATTATCAGTCATTTGTAATTCCAAGAATTCCTTCCTGATCTTACCCATTTCGAATGCGTTACAATATTGATCACAAAGTTTACCTTGGAATTGATCCCAAGTGATGGCATTAATAACATCTTTGGAAAGATGAGCAGTTAAGGAATCCCACCAAACCATAGCATCTCCTTTCAGCAAAAGAGTCGCAAACTGGACTCGTGATTTTTCTTCACAGTTACAAGCATCAAGAATCTTAACTGTGTCTCTTATCCAGTTTAAGGTATCACTCGGATTAGTACTACCATGATATTCTTTTGGTTTACAATCCATAAAGTTTTTATAATTAGCAGTGTACCTCGGTCCAGTTGACGATGGCAATCCAGTAAAAGAATACTGATACGGTCCTTGAGAAGGAAACGGATAAGTAAACTGTGGTTGTGTAAACTGATTTACAGCAGAGAATGGTACAGTTACAAGTGGTGGCTCCGACTGAGTTTGAACTATCGGAGGAATCTGTGGTCGAGAAACATAAGTCTGTCTTTCCTGTTGCAACACCCGAACCGTATCATGCAATTCATGTAATTGTCCCTCTAGTTGAAGAATATAATCTTCCCGATCATTATTCTCAGTATTGACCACTCCAACAGACACATGAGTTTCTAGTATACCAGCTAAAGAAGTTCCAGCTCCAATTGGGGTCGAGGGGGCATCATTCGGGATATCACTGTCAGCCATATCTGTGTCAAACACAACATCTCACCACTTATTAGATAAATCCGTTAGTACACAACATACTAACATCTACTATACAACAATCTATATTCCTTCTAATTCCCATACCCGAGGGTTGTTTGACCACACTCGAGCCAAGATTTGGGAATTGCACATCCGACCATGCACACATTACCAAACCGAGGCTCTGATACCAAATTGTAACACCGTAAATTTTTTTTTAAAAAAACACACTACGGAAGCGATTAATATAAAACATACAAACTTGTTCACACAGCAACCCAGAACATATTACCAACAAGCGTCAGTATATCAAAATAGTGTTACATAGTTTTACAAACGGCTCTTCTAAAAATATATCAGAGTGGTGATCAAGCAACCCAAAACAATCACCTACTTCCAGTTCCAGAGCCTTACCAACTATACCCTGCAAAATGGATTTTAAGGTGGCGAATTAGCACAACGCTAAGTGAATGGAATATCAACAACAACGGGTATCAACTATAGCAATTAATGATGAACCACAACATCAAATAATTGTAACTCCAGAAGACCGGCGGTTCGGCCGAACCTGCAACCAAATGCCGGCCAAAGCATAGGTTTACCGATAGCCTCTTGCTACTTGGGACAGTTAAACCCTTCTGATGCAACGAACGCATGAGAAGCTCAGTAACTGTTAACCAATAGCAAACATTGCCCAGCTCAACTAGCTGACTTCTATCTTTTATCATGTATACATATTTATCTCAATTAATTAACACATAGCCAGTTAATCAATATATATACCAGACCAACAGTCTATCTATGTATCAACCACATAAACAGTTGCAACCTTAACCGTTACAACTAATACCACCCGTGAGTTATCATTTCACTCACCTATGTTCTTCAAACACCACGCTCAGTATTCTAATTTCACTGAGTCTTCTCTTCACCTGAGAATACATTACAACACAGTCAGTAATCAATTCTCCAAATAACTCCAAAACCAAGTTATTATACAACAAGTCATAATATACTCAATATGACCAAACCATAATAACCATCTTAAATCATATGTTCAACTAACATATAACCTATTTCCATTATGTATAACATGTAGAAACCAACCATACATGTAAATGATTTTCCGGATTCATTTTCAAGAATTAACGTACGCCATCAATGCATTTAATTCCACATATAGCATCCATCATCAAATCAACTCATTTATATATCATCCATAAGCTTCAAGTAACAAATAACCAACAACAACAATTCATAGAAGCTTAAGGTCAAATACTAAACACAATCTTTTTTTACATATGTCAAATACACATCCGAAATTGACATAGCTACTGTAAATCGATCTTTAGACCAACCTAAAGCTCGAATTAGCTTCTGTACTCTAAAGAAAAATTAAAATAGACATCTCCAGCTTTCCAACGATATAAAATACGCCTTCTAACGATACTCCATTGATTTTTAGCGATTTTTACAAAACAGCCCAGAAATTGTAAAAAACTCCGAACAGCACACATTTCAAGCATAAAAATCAACTAGTAACATTTCTAAAACTTGTATAGACTTCATATAACATATATACAACATCAACCATACATTTCTAACATCAAATCATGATTTTCCAATTTTCAAGATTCATCTTCATCTTCCTCAAACCTCCATTAATGGAGTTCAAACTTTCAAGAATTAAACATAGCAATATCATCAAACTATGCTTCAAATCCATGTATAACTTCATATATAACATATACAAACATATATAACAACTCAAATCAACATAATCATGATTCTTCATAAAACCCATAAAAATCAAGAACATGTTTTCTTGCCAAAACAAGTCAAGAACAACTTAAAATCATGATCAATTACCAAAACTAACCTTATTATGTAAGCAAATCCAACATAAATGCAAGTCTTCAAGGATGGATAGTTGGCTCTTTGAGAGAAAATGAAGAACAAGAATATGAAAGCAAAATGAGAGTAATAAACTCTCTCAGTGGATAATAATGAGCCTAGTGCTCAATAATTGCATAACACACAGTACACTTATCCCACTTCTAGCATACAGTTAATTAATTAAGCAACCCTACTTAATTAATTAAATATCAACGAGGTATTATCTAACACCCTCATATAAAAGCGAATACAATGGTACAAATATCATATCAAACAGATAATATAAATAATATCACCTTAACTACGCAGTATAATTATTAATTCTAATAATTATCTACAAATAACAATAAAAGCAAATAAACAAATAATAATAATACTACATAATAAAAATTACCAGGCCGCAAACGAGGATGTTACAATTCTCCTCCCCTTAAGAAGATTCCGTCCCCGGAATCTCATCACGAACAAACAAATGAGGATAACGACTCTTCATGTCTGCCTCTGTCTCCCAAGTCAAATTAGAACCCAAACTGTGCTTCCATTTAACCAACACCAATGGAATATGTTTCTTACGAAGCTTAGTAACTTTCTGGTCTAAAAGTTCAACAGGTTCTTCTACTAATCTCTTCTTCGAATCAACTTTCAAATCATGAATCGGAAGTAGTTGACTTTCATCTTTCACGTTACATTTCCGCAAATAACACACATTAAAAGTATCATGAATACCAGCCAACTCTGAAGGAAGATCAAGAATAACCGTCTAATCATTAAGTATCTGCCGAATACGAAACGGACCAATGTATCGAGGAGCTAGTTTCCCGCGTTTCCCAAATCGAATAACCCCTTTCCACGGTGAAACTTTCAAATAAACCATTTCACTCTCAACAAAAGAAACTGGTCGTCGACGTAAATCAGCATACATTTTCTGTCTATCTCTTGCAGCTTTCAACTTTTCTCGAGCAATAGCAACTTTGTCAGCCGTCATCTGAACAATATCGGGACCTGCAAACTGTTTCTCACCCGCCTCTAACCAACAAGTAGGAGTACGGCAGCGACGACCATATAACATCTCATAAGGTGGCATACCGATACTCGAATGGTATGAATTGTTATAAGCAAATTCAATCAAAGGCAAGTGTGAATCCCAAGAACCACCATATTCCAACACACATGCACGTAACATATCCTCAAGGGTCTGAATGGTTCTTTCTGACTGACCATCTGTCTGAGGATGAAAAGCTGTACTCAAGTTAACACGCGTTCCCAATTCTCGTTGCAAACCATTCCAGAATTTAGAAACAAACCTGGAATCTCTATCAGAAACAATCGATAAAGGAATACCATGTCGAGATACAATCTCATCAATATACATTTGAGCCAATTTATCCAACGAAGTTCTCTCACTGGCTGCAAGAAAATGAGCACTCTTCGTTAAACGATCAACAATCACCCAAATCATATCATGATTTCGCTGAGTACGTGGAAGTTTAGTCACAAAATCCATCGTGATATGTTCCCATTTCCACTCGGGTATCTTTAACTGTCTTAAAGATCCATAAGGTTTCTGGTGCTCTGCTTTAACCTGTGCACAAATATGGCAAGATTCTACCAACTGTGCAATATCTTTCTTCATCGTAGGCCACCAATACAACACTTTCAGATCGTTATACATTTTAGTACTACCTGGATGTACAGACAATCTGGACTTGTGAGCCTCTAACAAAATCAAATTCCGAAGCTCCCCAAGTAATGGTACCCAAACACGAGAATGATAAGTCTTCAATCCTCGCGAATCATCAATCAAGTAACTTTCTTCTTTATCATAATCTCCGATTTCAAATTTTCATCCCTCAAAGCCTCCAACTGAGCAGCTTTCAATTGATCCACTAAATCAGAAACTATTTCCACTCGCATAAAATGAATACTGATATCTGCTCCTTTACGACTCAATGCATCAGCTACTACATTAGCCTTCTCGGGATGATAACGAATCTCGCAATCATAATCTTTAATCAATTCCAACCACCTTCTCTGACGCATATTCAATTCTTTCTGCGAAAACACATACTGTAGACTCTTATGATCAGTACAAATAACACATTTTGTACCGTACAAGTAATGTCTCCACAGTTTCAACGTAAAAACCACTGCTGCAAGCTCTAAATCATGGGTCGGATAACTCTTCTCATGAGGTTTCAACTGTCGAGAAGCATAAGCAATAACCCGATCACGTTGCATTAACACACAACCCAAACCCGCAAACGAAGCATCGCAATATACTATGAAATCATCAGCTCCATCAGGTAATGCAAGAATAGGAGCCTGACACAAAAGCTGTTTCAACGTCTGGAACGCAGCTTCCTGTTCCTCACTCCATCGAAATGGTACATCTTTCCGAGTTAACTTAGTTATCGGACTCGCAATTTTCGAAAAATCTTTTATAAATCGACGATAATAACCCGCTAACCCCAGAAAACTTTTGATTTCAGAAGGAGATTTAGGAGCATTCCAATTCATAACCGCCTCAATTTTAGATGGATCCACTTTAACCCCATCTTTACAAATAACATGCCCCAGAAAATGAACTTCTCGCAACCAAAATTCACATTTCGAAAATTTAGCAAAAAGTTTATCTCGTTTTAAAGTTTCCAAAACTTGTCTCAAATGAACTTCATGATCAGACACCGTTTTAGAATAAACCAAGATATCATCGATAAATACAATCACGAATTTATCCAAAAATGGCCTACAAACCCGGTTCATTAAATCCATGAAAATAGCAGGAGCGTTAGTTAAACCAAATGGCATAACTAAGAATTCAAAATGACCATACCGGGTACGAAACGCAGTTTTAGGAATATCATCGTCCGAAACACGTACCTGGTGATAGCCCGATCTCAAATCAATCTTAGAAAAATAAGACGCACCCTGCAACTGATCAAACAAATCATCAATCCTAGGTAAAGGATATCTATTTTTAACCGTCCTCTTATTTAACTCCCGGTAGTCGATACACATCCGCAAAGTACCATCTTTCTTTTTCACAAACAATACTGGAGCACCCCACGGTGAAGAACTAGGACGAATAAAACCCCTATCCAACAGATCTTGAATCTGAGTCA
Source organism: Pulicaria dysenterica (assembly GCA_947179395.2). Lineage (NCBI taxonomy): Eukaryota > Viridiplantae > Streptophyta > Magnoliopsida > Asterales > Asteraceae > Pulicaria > Pulicaria dysenterica. The sequence continues at coordinate 62,740,902 of OX359295.1, forward strand.
TCATTTCTCGGATTTCAGAAGGAACTAGTCTGTACGGAGACTTTGCCACTGGATTAGAACCCGGAATCAAATCAATCTTGAATTCCACCTCACGCACCGGAGGTAATCCTGGTAACTCATCAGGAAATACATCCGGGTATTCAGAAACCACCCGAATATCAGAAACTACCCTCTTTTCCTTTCTAGCATCAATAACATAAGCAAGAAAAGACTCACAACCCTTGACTAGAGATTTTCTAGCCTTCATGAACGAGATAACAGGAAAAGTAGATTTAGTCCTATCACCCCGAGCCACTACGTGTGACCCATCAGATAAAGGAAAAGAAATCAAATTTAAATGACATTTAATACTAGCTCTATTTTGACTTAACCAATCCATGCCCAAAACCACATCAAATCCAGATACAGGCATAACAAGAAAAGATACTGGAAAACAACTACCATCAATATCAATTTCAGCTCTAGACACAGCTGATGTGACTGGAACCAGATAACCATCAGCTACCTCCACGTCAAGTGGAGCAGAAACAACAGTAGCATGAAATTTTAACTTATCACAGAAAGCCACAGAAATAAAAGAGCGATTCGCTCCAGTATCAAATAGTACACGTGCAGGTATGGAGTTTATTAGAAACATACCCGTGATAACATCATCTGTGAATGTAGCATCCTCCACAGTCATACGAAAAACTCTACCCTCTGGTGCAGGAGGGTTCTTTCTCTTCTGACCCACTGACGAAGATTTTACCCCGACTGCCCCTACCCCTGTTCCAGACCCCGACCTCTTTGCAGAAGGGCAATCACCAATCCGATGACCCTCTTTCTTACAGTTCCAGCATACATTATGAGAAAGTTTACAATCTTTTATCTCATGACCAAGAATACCACAACGAATACATCGCATGGTCTGTGGAGTACACGGCCCTGTATGAGTAGATCTACACCTACTACACCACGGTGTCTTCTGACTCGAACCACTTGGTACAAATCTGCGATTCTGATTTCCTTGCCGCTTATTCTTCGTCTGAACTCCAGACTGATCTGTTTTGTTTTTCTGAAACACAGTTTTACCCTTGTTCATCTTATCCCTAGCCTTAACATCATCCTCAGCCGCTTTGGCTAAAGTAAAGGCTTGAGATAAATTACCTGCCAACCTGGTATTCCCCCTGTATTCTGGCAATAAAGCCCCAATAAAATGTTGTACCTGTGATGGTTCATCCGGTACCCACTGTTTAACAAACCTGAGCTTCTCATTAAACTGTCTAATGAGATCATCAACTGTCATATTATCAGTCATTTGTAATTCCAAGAATTCCTTCCTGATCTTACCCATTTCGAATGCGTTACAATATTGATCACAAAGTTTACCTTGGAATTGATCCCAAGTGATGGCATTAATAACATCTTTGGAAAGATGAGCAGTTAAGGAATCCCACCAAACCATAGCATCTCCTTTCAGCAAAAGAGTCGCAAACTGGACTCGTGATTTTTCTTCACAGTTACAAGCATCAAGAATCTTAACTGTGTCTCTTATCCAGTTTAAGGTATCACTCGGATTAGTACTACCATGATATTCTTTTGGTTTACAATCCATAAAGTTTTTATAATTAGCAGTGTACCTCGGTCCAGTTGACGATGGCAATCCAGTAAAAGAATACTGATACGGTCCTTGAGAAGGAAACGGATAAGTAAACTGTGGTTGTGTAAACTGATTTACAGCAGAGAATGGTACAGTTACAAGTGGTGGCTCCGACTGAGTTTGAACTATCGGAGGAATCTGTGGTCGAGAAACATAAGTCTGTCTTTCCTGTTGCAACACCCGAACCGTATCATGCAATTCATGTAATTGTCCCTCTAGTTGAAGAATATAATCTTCCCGATCATTATTCTCAGTATTGACCACTCCAACAGACACAGGAGTTTCTAGTATACCAGCTAAAGAAGTTCCAGCTCCAATTGGGGTCGAGGGGGCATCATTCGGGATATCACTGTCAGCCATATCTGTGTCAAACACAACATCTCACCACTTATTAGATAAATCCGTTAGTACACAACATACTAACATCTACTATACAACAATCTATATTCCTTCTAATTCCCATACCCGAGGGTTGTTTGACCACACTCGAGCCAAGATTTGGGAATTGCACATCCGACCATGCACACATTACCAAACCGAGGCTCTGATACCAAATTGTAACACCGTAAATTTTTTTTTAAAAAAACACACTACGGAAGCGATTAATATAAAACATACAAACTTGTTCACACAGCAACCCAGAACATATTACCAACAAGCGTCAGTATATCAAAATAGTGTTACATAGTTTTACAAACGGCTCTTCTAAAAATATATCAGAGTGGTGATCAAGCAACCCAAAACAATCACCTACTTCCAGTTCCAGAGCCTTACCAACTATACCCTGCAAAATGGATTTTAAGGTGGCGAATTAGCACAACGCTAAGTGAATGGAATATCAACAACAACTGGTATCAACTATAGCAATTAATGATGAACCACAACATCAAATAATTGTAACTCCAGAAGACCGGCGGTTCGGCCGAACCTGCAACCAAATGCCGGCCAAAGCATAGGTTTACCGATAGCCTCTTGCTACTTGGGACAGTTAAACCCTTCTGATGCAACGAACGCATGAGAAGCTCAGTAACTGTTAACCAATAGCAAACATTGCCCAGCTCAACTAGCTGACTTCTATCTTTTATCATGTATACATATTTATCTCAATTAATTAACACATAGCCAGTTAATCAATATATATACCAGACCAACAGTCTATCTATGTATCAACCACATAAACAGTTGCAACCTTAACCGTTACAACTAATACCACCCGTGAGTTATCATTTCACTCACCTATGTTCTTCAAACACCACGCTCAGTATTCTAATTTCACTGAGTCTTCTCTTCACCTGAGAATACATTACAACACAGTCAGTAATCAATTCTCCAAATAACTCCAAAACCAAGTTATTATACAACAAGTCATAATATACTCAATATGACCAAACCATAATAACCATCTTAAATCATATGTTCAACTAACATATAACCTATTTCCATTATGTATAACATGTAGAAACCAACCATACATGTAAATGATTTTCCGGATTCATTTTCAAGAATTAACGTACGCCATCAATGCATTTAATTCCACATATAGCATCCATCATCAAATCAACTCATTTATATATCATCCATAAGCTTCAAGTAACAAATAACCAACAACAACAATTCATAGAAGCTTAAGGTCAAATACTAAACACAATCTTTTTTTACATATGTCAAATACACATCCGAAATTGACATAGCTACTGTAAATCGATCTTTAGACCAACCTAAAGCTCGAATTAGCTTCTGTACTCTAAAGAAAAATTAAAATAGACATCTCCAGCTTTCCAACGATATAAAATACGCCTTCTAACGATACTCCATTGATTTTTAGCGATTTTTACAAAACAGCCCAGAAATTGTAAAAAACTCCGAACAGCACACATTTCAAGCATAAAAATCAACTAGTAACATTTCTAAAACTTGTATAGACTTCATATAACATATATACAACATCAACCATACATTTCTAACATCAAATCATGATTTTCCAATTTTCAAGATTCATCTTCATCTTCCTCAAACCTCCATTAATGGAGTTCAAACTTTCAAGAATTAAACATAGCAATATCATCAAACTATGCTTCAAATCCATGTATAACTTCATATATAACATATACAAACATATATAACAACTCAAATCAACATAATCATGATTCTTCATAAAACCCATAAAAATCAAGAACATGTTTTCTTGCCAAAACAAGTCAAGAACAACTTAAAATCATGATCAATTACCAAAACTAACCTTATTATGTAAGCAAATCCAACATAAATGCAAGTCTTCAAGGATGGATAGTTGGCTCTTTGAGAGAAAATGAAGAACAAGAATATGAAAGCAAAATGAGAGTAATAAACTCTCTCAGTGGATAATAATGAGCCTAGTGCTCAATAATTGCATAACACACAGTACACTTATCCCACTTCTAGCATACAGTTAATTAATTAAGCAACCCTACTTAATTAATTAAATATCAACGAGGTATTATCTAACACCCTCATATAAAAGCGAATACAATGGTACAAATATCATATCAAACAGATAATATAAATAATATCACCTTAACTACGCAGTATAATTATTAATTCTAATAATTATCTACAAATAACAATAAAAGCAAATAAACAAATAATAATAATACTACATAATAAAAATTACCAGGCCGCAAACGAGGATGTTACACTAAGTGTTTGCTAGGAAGGGTGTGTTTGTTTAAGGATAAAGAGAGAATACTCAAAATAACATGTTTGGACATAAATATAAGAGATAAAATATGTTTGGTTGCAAGGATAAGGAGGAAAATGACTAATATACCCTTTGACTAACAGTCAAAGATAACTGGAGTTAGTCTAAAGGACTAAAAGTGAAACAAAACGTTAACCATAAGGACTACCAGTGTAATTTTCGATTTTAAAGAACTAAATGTGAAATTCAGCGCAAACCACATGGACCATCTTTGTAATTAACTCGTCATAATATATATATGATTTTGAATAACCAGGTAAATATTATTTATAATTGAATGTAAAATATAATGATTTATTGATACTTTATTTTCTCTTATAAAAGATGACGGTCATCAAGTACAAATCAACTTTTATAAGCATATTTGAAAAGATAAAACTATCTATTATTGATGGAGCTGAAGCTGAAAATAGAAAATGACATAAAACGATTTATAAATAACTAAATAAATCACCTAAAAGTTATTTATTTAGTGGCATCAAGATGGGTTTAAAGTGTCCACTTCTTAAAATTATGGTTTCCGGTTCTACTAAAAATATATGTGTAAATTAGGTTGTGCGTGTTTGTCATTAAAAAAAAGTTGATATCAAAGCTAATTGCTTATGACTAACATGGTAATGTTATTTATAACAATTTCAACCCTTGTCAATAAGATATACTTGAAAATGATTATTTTAGAGGATTATATGACATTGTATATTCAATAATTCCTCTAGGATTTTGACATCCGAACCCACTTCAAGACTTGTAATCATCTCGTAGAACTTTAGAATTAAATCTTAACTTCGAAAGAACAATTAACAACAATACAATATTTGATACAAAACGGCCATGCGATATTTGGTTTAAAATGTTTATTTATATATAAAGTTAACAAATTGCTTTTATAAAATTTAGAAACTATAAGATCTCCTATAATGTACTAATGTAGGAAATTGAGAGACATCGGACCAGGGTTTATGCTAACCATAGTGTACGTTGGGGCAGACACTCCATCATAGCTCGGTGATGGCTTTGCTATTGTTTGTATATAGTTTGCGTTTATACATGTAAGTAGTAACCTCGTCTAAAGTCTATAACTCTTGGCCATAAACTATTTAGATTATCATTCATAACCATTTATAACCTTGTCGGAAACCTACAATTTATGCCAGGAATCATTTATAATCTTTAAGGAACCCTGCAAATTTTGTTGGAAACCATTTATAACATCTACAACTTTCACTTGACAACATGTAGAACCTCATTGAAACTTTTTTATGACCTTGCCATAAGTTTTATCCCGAAAAAAACACCTACAGAAAACCGATAAATGACCATCTTCAGGCCTGGAAAGACAATCAGAGAAGTTAACCTACTATTATGAGTGAACAGACAAATATAACTATTCACAATACATATAATAACACAAACTGAGGTCTGATACACATTTACGTATAGGAGGTTAAAATTTGAAACACACAACAAGAATATGTGTAGATTTATATAAATTTTAGTGAAATAAACCTACTCTAATCAGTCATCAGAACGTTAACTTTTTAAAAAATCGCAAAGCCGAAATTTGAATCGTAAACATAACTAAATGATGGGTTAGCTTTTAAAACCATAGATTATTCTCTCTCTTTCTTTTTTATAATAAAGTATAAGTTAACCAACTTGCAATTTAATATAAATTAAATTCAACAAAGTTTTTAATAATAAGAAAATAACATTATCGAAAACCAGGTACATCATAACAATATATTATGGTGTAGTGTGGGAGGCATACCTCGCTTATATAAAGGAGATAGAGTTTATTAAAGTTTCATCATCATACGAAATAACCAAAATATTAAATCCAAGATCTCATATTTTACGATAAAGGTTTTCTAAATTCGTGGACCAACTTTCAGTACTTAAGACTTAAATTAAACTACCTTAATTAAATTATTATGAATAAATCACACTCAATAAGAAACTCTATGTTGAATGCTAATATTAATATGTCAAACTTTTAACTCAAATTAAGATCAAGAAAATAACAAAGAATCATTCGGCCCGTAGTTAACTGCCAAATAGATCAACAAAGCTAGGATATCTTAGTTATTTTAGTAATTATGTATTTAAAATGTTTGTATATGATTTAGGTTTTGTTTGCTTCGCAGATATACCAAGAAATTTAAAGGAATGAAATGACATTACATTCATATTATCTTATTTGTTTGATCATTTGACATAATTCAATTCTAATTTTTCAATTTATAAACTAAACAAAATATAAGATTAAACCGGAAATGAATTTAGATCCCTTTTTAACAAACAAAGATGATACAAAATCTCATGTTTTAGAATTTTATTTCATAAAAATCCAATTGAATTCTTTTAAATTCTATGAAACAAATGAATTTTTTTAACAGCAAAATTTCATTCATACCAAATAGCAAAACTCTAGTCTTTACAACCACATTTGACCTTCACATAAGGCACCATGTATAACACAACAAACCTTCAAGCTATACTCACTATAAATCAATTCTCCACAAGTAGACCGTAGATCCCCGAAGAGCAACAATAACGCAATGAAACTAACAGCACCTGCGAAAAGTCATGACCCACACAATGAAGAGCAAAGTTGTGCAGACATGAACTGTGACCCGAAGCGGAATTGAAGCATATCACATAACCTGACAGCAAAACGAGACTCGAAACAGCACGCTATAACGCATTGATCAGTAGTCCATCCGACAGTGCATCCACAGAACCGTCACACACCAATAACACAGCAGCAACCATATCTTCACAACAGCAACCAATCAAAATCAGCTCCTTTAAGCAGCACTAACACCTCAGCAAGAACAACAACATTTTACAGTAGACACACCAGATATCCCAAGCATATATAGCCAAACCCAAAACTACAATCAATGATCACGCAGTAAGAGAAATGTAGTTAAGAAAACTCCACATAGCTACGAGACGACACATCCAGAGGATAGTGTTGCATATTCAACTCTCTCGAAACATCAAGGGTATATGCAACAACTGACCGAACAAACTCTGAGGCACAACAGGGTGTCCTATATAAAGAAGCTGAACAAAGATAATCCTTCCCCCACTCACACTACAAGTAACAATCCTCACTTCATCTAACACCTATATGAAAGAAAACTCTGTGGCTCAAAGGTTAGAATTCGGTATGGAAACACCATATACACCCACCAAACCGCCTATCCTCCATACCAATTCTTTCTTATTTGGTCCCATCGAATTTCACATTCAAAGCTGTGAGTCTGTGACCGGATCTAGAATGTTATAATATCTATTTTAGGTGATGTTAATGGTACTAATTATTTCCCACGCTAATAAATAAGAGAGGACTAAATATGATAAATTAATCGTTAGTTGAGGCAAGTAGTCAAGTAATACAGTTGATAATTTGTTTTTTTCCACAATCTTTTTTGCCAATCACATCTACTCTGTCAATTTGTTTGAGAAACCATATGATTATTGATTAATGTGTAAAGTATTTCTTACCTCACTCCTTTTGCCCCCTTTTCACTCTTTTTTGTATGCCTAATTATTATTATGCAACTAATCTATATCTATATATTATATATGAATTGTTATTTTTGTATACTCTAAAGTGCTATGCAAACTTAATTACCAAATTATGTACTTAAAATGTTAATTAATTAAATTGAAAGCTATATTAAATCAATATATGAAGCTCTCTGATGTTTATTTGTGGGTGAAACTTGAGTAAGGCACACGCATTTGTTTTATCATATTTGGACCCTTTCAGGTGCAGAAGAATGCAAACGGTTTTTTTTAATAAATAAATAAATTATTCCGACATATAAAACAGATAAATCAAGTAAATAAAAGAAATAGATGATATAGCCGTTGTAATATCAAACCTCAAGATAATGACAGGCAAACGATTTTTTAATTTGAAAATAATATATGATGCACGTATAAACAAGGTGTACTTGATTTTTGTTGTTTTAGAAGTTCGAAGAAAAAGTTGTCTAAATGAATTTTGGACTCCGCGATGTTATCATTTTCTTTTTCACTCTATTTTCTATTCACCTATGAATTTTAGTAAACTTGATATTGAGTATAACTTGACTCTGATTAAACTCATTTATATATGTTTGATTATATAGTTATATACATCCTTTATATATTGAGAGTCAGACAAAAAAATCTTTTTGAGCAAATATTATCTTATAATAAACTTTTTTTTTGAAGCATAATCAAAATAAGTATTATAGTATCAGGTATCTAATTTCTGATAAAAAAAATATATTAAAAAGGCGAGCATCAAGAATCTTGGATAATAATAGTAGTTTATAATTATCTTTTAAATGAACCGACCTATCAACGTTATATATGCTTACAAAAAATTTTATACTTTGATTATTGAACAAGTCTTTTATTACCGGCATAATTACGCCGATGAAAACATGCACACTTTAAAAAAGCTTATTAAACATTTATAAAAATGATTTAAAAATAAAAATTATCCTGTTATTTAAAAAATTATGTTTTCTTATAGATTTTACATGATGCTTATTTTACTTATGAATTAACTATTAGTTTCAAGATTTTGAAATCTTATAAACTGATGTCTTTAAGTTAGCAAATGATAATGGATATATTAGATTACAAATATTAGTTAGTATTATAAATTATGAGAGGATCTAGCATCTTGTATTAAAATTTTATAAAACTTTTAAGTATCTATTTGCCTTTTTAATTTCCTAACACCCATATATTAACTTCAATTCAATATTATATTTTTAATATAAAAATTTAAAAAAATTAATTTTTTATGAATTTATCTACACCTAAAATTAAGAAAAAAGAAAAAATGAATTCTTGAAGTGTGATGATAAACATAAACAATTAATAAAAATAGACATTCTTGGGATGTGAGCATCTCATAAGAAGTGAAGTTCTTATGACTTTTTAATTTATCATGTTTTTTTTATAAAATTAATCATTTACCCTTCAAAATATCATGATATTTTGACTCCTCACTTTGCAAATTGATATAATAGGTAATTTGAAATGCAATCAACACTGATTTTTTTTAAAAGCAAATACTTTTACCATTACGACCATCAAAAAATAGTTATGTGCACACACCCTTTGCATATTTAAAATATAGAAAGCAAAACACAAATAATATTTCCCATAAAGCATTGGAAATGGCTGGTTTTTTTTGCAATTTGCAATATGATATTTTAGAAGAATAAAGGAGGGCCAGATCGATAATTATTTATCAGCAATCAACGTGCATGATTCATCGCTTTAATTTTATGGAATAATTATGCGGGGATATTCATAGATATATAAATCTAACAAAATACTCTTAATATTGATTGATCATATATAAATCCATATATTGATGCCAATCTAAAATATTCATTATTTTTTAAGGTTATAACTTACAACTATCAAACAATTTACTTTTGATGGGTTACTCTATGCATGTCAAACATATTAAGTAGTAACCGCGGTGATATTTTATTAAACAAGTCATTTTACGAAAACACGAATGACAAGTTAAAGGTTTAAACATTAAAGGCAAAAACATAAATAAAAAAACAATAAATAAAAACAATAATTGCAATACCATAATGAAGGCATTACCCAGTATATAATTGATAAATATCTATTTTTAAAACACACATGATCAAGTCAAATATATCATTGTATTTGTATCATAGATTACTAACTTTATTTTTATCTTCCTTATAAACTATTTTTTTCAAATGAAAAAAGAAAAAAAAACAAATTCTATTACTTTTAAGGATAATATTTCAAATCCAATTCATTTGCATTCTGGTTCCTATTTAAATTTTAATTCCAGTAAAAAACTATATGTTAATAAAACCTCACATAAATATTATATAAACATTTCTTAATTTCATAAAAATAAAAGATAAAAAATATATATAAACAGTCCTATTTCTAACAACTATTATAGTCATTGTTTTGTAAATTAAGCTACTTACACCTAGTCACCTACTAGTAGTAGAATAGTTGTACCTAAAGTTTGAAACTTGATTAATTAGATTAAAATATAAATATGATTTTGATAGCCACGATATTATAAGGGACGTGCACAAAAATAAGATAAGTTAATTTTTAGTTTTAAAAAATGATGACCATATTATATGTATGAAAAGTTAAAAATAATTGAAAACTGACTATAAAAATTATAAAAAGTTAATTATGAAAACATGAATTATAAAAACTATGGTTATCAACTTCCAATAAAAAAAAAGGAAAAAACACTAATAGTCTTTCAAATTTTTTCCACTTAATACCATGAAAATTAAACTCTAAAATTAAAACATTCAACAATCTATTGTATAACTATTAACAAGAAACTTCCTTTTTTCTATTTATATCTACCAAATCAATGTCTATCAACCAATTAAAACACAGAGCTTTACAAATCCTTAATTTTTAAAAGAAGTTTTACATATACGAACATAACGATAATTAGAGTTTTTAAATGGATTAGAGTTTAAGGGTGTAAGGATGTGCAGTTTGGAAGTGATTATATATATACTATACTATATTGAATAAACCAGTACGAGTGTATAATAAGCTTTTAAGCTGAAAGAAATAAACGTCGGTGAACCGTCTTACTCGTGCGTTACAAATATTCCTATTTTAATGTTTGATAAAACCGGTCAAAGTCATAAATGAAAACTTTCTAGGAGAGTGGCAGAGTGCTCAGCCTGATCTTTAAATTGCATTGCATCTATGCATATTTGGGGATTTTGGATGTTAATGAAGTCAATCGCTACGGATTACCACTAAGTAGGGTCTTCTAGTTAACGCTGTTTCTCCATCTTTTCCATTGGAAGTGTTCGCTGTTTGCTCGCTACGTGTTCGACGAAATGCCTAAAAGAAAGGTTATTTACTTATTTTGAACTTCAACTCATCAGTGCCTTATAATACCACAAACGTTTCTTAGATTTGGTTTGAAGGAGTTCCCTTAGTTGTCTGCTAACAATATTGATAACTTATGCACAGGCCCCATTTGTGCTAATTAGATTAAAAGTTATTCATTACCTTAATTTTTGAGCTCACCAGCTTTGCAAGGCTTAAGAGGAGTTTCAGTACTGTTTCATTGACTTGTACTGGTGATATCCTTGTTACAAAAAAGTTATAAAATTTCGGGATTGTGTAACATTTGAGGAAAACCTTCTTTTGCCTTTAAATTCTAAGGATAAAAGAATGGCCATGTGTGTATTTACGACTCTGAGCATGAAGAACAACCCAGTCCCTAATTCAGATGCCAAAATCAGAGGTTCCAAATACACAGGTCAATCCATAAAACCACTCCCAATCCACATCTTAACAGTTGGCAAGACTAGGTCCCCAGGAGTCCAATTGATAGTCAAAGAGTACATGGACAAGCTCAAACCTTACTGCCAGGTTCAAGATCTTCGATTCCGGTCCAACCCCAAGAATTCAACCGACGCGAGAGTCCAGATTGAAAACGAGGAGACGGGGTTCATGAATTTCATCAAACCAGATGATTGGGTGGTGATGCTGGATGAAAATGGGATGGATTTGAGGTCAGAAGAAATGGCAGATTTGATTGGGGATGCTGGAAATAAAGCAAGTGGTTCAAGATTGGTGTTTTGCATTGGAGGGGCTTATGGGCATGGGATGAAACTGAGGGAGAGAGCCAATCTAAAAGTGAAGTTGTCAACTTTGGTGCTTAATCATGAGATAGCATTGGTGGTGCTTGTTGAGCAACTTTATAGAGCATGGACTATTCTCAAGGGTCAAAAGTACCATCACTAGATGACTAGACGCACATATTGTTTTTGTTGATTCTCAATCAGAGAGGACTAAAAAGTGATACTTTTGTCATATGAAGTTGCTCTACTGTTGGTAATTCATCAGATAAGGCACAAGTTTATGTTTTGAACTTACAACCTCCACATTATCTTTAAGTAAGACAAATAGGGCAAGGTATGAATCTTGTTTCCCATTCTCGGCTTGTAAACAATAAATTTTTGTTTAAATTATCGAGTCTTGAATAGTTGAATGTAGCCTTTTCTTAAGTTCTAATTAAACTTACGAGCAAATGGTTTCTGCACAAATACTTAAGAATGTAACAACAATATAAAATCATAATGTGTAAATTATGTAATGCAATAATCAATACTAGATAGCAAAACCAAGAAAGCAAAATTATTATAAGACATTACATATTAGTGTAACATGTTGAATCAATACCAGATGCAGAAACTTAGAGATGAGCTTAGGTTGGAGGTGGTACGGTTTTCACTTTTCACCCCCAAGTGAACTTGAAATTTAAGTAAGGGGTTCGGTTTTTTTAATTACATATATATCCTTGTAAACTTGGAAATTACATATATATCCTCATAAACTCTATAAACTCTCATTAAAGATATTTAGTCGACTTGAGGGTATAGGGCTGAACGAGGTTTAATCGAGAAATTTAGTCGACTTGAGACTTGGGTAGTTTTGTAAATCTACATGTTATTAAGTTTTAGAAAACAATATACTTAATTAAAGATTATATTTTAAATTTTTAAAAGGTTTAATTATGTTTAAAATAGGAGATTGGATATAAATGAGAGTTTATAGAGTTTAAGAGGATATATATGTAATTTTCAAGTTTACAAGAATATATATGTAATTATTAAAGTTTCTAAGGATATGAATGAAATTATCCCTTTTTAATAGCCTCGGCCTCCGTGGTTTCAGTTATGTGTCAATATAACGGTCGGTTGGTTAAGGAAACCAGGTATCATTTGGGCTTAGGGTCAGAGAATAATTTACAGGCCCAAATCTCGTTTTCACTAGGCCTACGGCTCAGGGCAGGCTAGTAGGAAAAAGGCTAAAAACATTTGTTTGTGCCCACGAAATGGAGTTAACATCAACTCAATCAAGACATTAAATGTATCATCCCCGGCCGGCCTCTCCTTTTAATTTTCTCCATCCTGTCCAACAGATGATTTCCCAGCTTAGTATTAATTTATAATTAACTTGTCCATGTACTTCCAAATAAACTTGATAACCTTATTTGCTGTATACCAACATCCAAGACACCAGGATCACTAATTGTGTTTGGATCACTTTTCTTCAAATTATATAGTGCCATGAATCAATCACAAGTCAATGAGTAACAATAATAATAATAAATGTAAGAGAAATAGATCGAGTGGTTATAGCAAGCCGATCATTTATATGAGCAAAATAATGAAAGCAATTATTCTACAAGCTAGATCTGAGGTCATTTGCCCGAGCATATTAACATCCTACTATACAAGCTTGCGTTAGCTAGGAGTGTAGAATAATGAAAACCCCGTAGGTATATTGTATCACATTGAACACTATTTATAGAGTAAAAGGGTATGGTAGAAACCCTAATAGGCCCAAGCCCAACTATACTAAAATCATAATTACATATTTCTCTAATACTCCACCGTAGTGAGAGCGGTAGGAGATCGGACTTTCACACTGAAACAAAACAATACAATAAAAGAGATAAAGAAAATTAAATACATAAGATAAAAAGAAAAGAAAAGCGGCAAGAGAAGGTGTGGCGGCGGCAGGAGGCGCAACTGCAAGAAGGGAGAGCGGCGGCTACGGTAGGAGGCGCAACAGCGGCGGAATAGGAGGTGCCGCAGCGGCATGAGGGAGTGCGGCTGTAGCGGCAAGAGGCGCGGCGGCAGCAAGAGGCGTGATGGTGGCAAGAGAAGATAGGAAGTTATGTACAATACGTCTCCGGGGCAGGACGAGAGGGTAAGGGAATGAAAGAAAGTCGTACACAAGGGGGACGACGGGGAGAAGGGAGGCGGCGGTGGCCAACCGAGGTACAGCGACGGCGGCGGACAGGAGAGAATATGGCCAGAACCCTAAGACTCTGATACCATGTAGTATAATAAAAACGCTGTAGGTATATTATATTACATTGAACACTATTTATAGAGTACAAGGGTAGGGTGAAAACCCAAATGGGCCAAACCCAAATATACTAAAATCCTAATTACATATTTCTCTAATAAGGAGTTGCTGTTTTGTTTTTGTTTTTATTTCTTTTAATAGCTAAACACACACCCATCTATTAAAACATAACGAACCTTTATTGTGACATAAATGTAGATGGTTATTTATTAATGACATTATATACAATTTTCATAGGTTTTATATAACAACGGTTATTCATTAAACTTTTCTATAATATATATATTGTGACATAAATGTAGATGGTGACTTGTCGTGGGTCCATATTTATACATCAAGTTTTCACACCTAGGTCTAGCTACTTAGCTAGTGTTGAGTTTGTGTTTTTTCTTTGAAAGTCTTTTTCATCCTTGTTTAGTTTCGTCACATAGCTAGGCCCAGTCCTTTGGTTATTCAAAGAATATTATGCAAGCATTTAATAATTCAAATCTTTAATTATTATACGTATTAATTGATATTTATTTAACACCAAAGGAAACTCATGTCTAGCTACACTATGGGTTATAAGGTATTAAAATTACATATTTATATTAACTGATATAAGTACATATCAACTAAGACTTGTCTTAATGGTATCTGAGTTTTACAACATTCTTAAATTCTTGTGTTCAAGTTCTTGTGTTCAAGTTTTGGGAATGATGGTTACCTATTAAAAAGGTGGATGTATTATTCATCATAGATGATGTACTAGGGGTTTTACTTCATTGTGAGGTCTCAAGTTCGAGCCTCATAGTGTGGGTTTACGGAGATAATGGAGGAGGGTTTAATCCCTTATGGCGCCTGGCTCGGGGTTCGCATACTGCCCGTATGGATGTCACTACGGATCCAACACACTAACATAACTTCACTGTTAAAAAAAACTGATATAAGTACGTAGTATTGATTTCGACCAAAGTTTTTAAAAAGCTACTAGCAGTGTACCCGCGCAATGCTGCGATGGTTAATAGTTTATATTTTGTAACATGTCGTTTTCAAGGATGTAACGTGTAATTCAATGCCACGAAAAAATTTTCAGCAACATTTCCGTTTTTTCTTCAATTTTCCTTAAATTTGTATCAACTATTTTATTAATTTAGAAATAAATTCTAAAAAGTATCAAAAAAATTAAAAATATTTATAAAATGAGAGAGAAGTATAAAATGAGAGAGAAGTTAATAAGATTTTGAAAATTATATTGATGTGGGTGGATAATTGTGTTTCTGTAAGATAGTTTGTTAGTGGGAGAATATATTTTAAATAAATAAAAAGTTAAAGTTTATTAGGAGAGAGAAATGATTAAAAATTGAGTGGATGAGATTAAAAGGAGGGTGAAGATTAAAAGTTGACATAATTTTAAGAAGTTCTTAAAAGTTAAGAGGAGAGAGAGTGTTAAATGGTTTATATAGTAGTATAGATAATTGCAACATTTATTTGAAACTTTTATGTTTTCGCTAACATTAATTGACCAATATTTCATAACTTTAAGGTTTCCCTATAAAATAAATAAGTGTTACCTAGGTGAGTTTTTTTGACCGACTAGGGTTATAAAAAAAATTATTTACCACAACAGTGTTTGGGAGAGTGTTAGGGTGGTGTTTGGATATACTAATACTATTTTGATAAATATTTTAAAAACAACACTATTTAGGTTAATATATTTTTTTAAAACCCTAGGTTAATAAAAACTCATTTTTTCTTCCGTCTCTAAATCTCTGTCTTTAAATAAGAATGATTCAAGATTTTGTAAACATGGACAATCGTTCGAATAATTTCTATTTGTTTTGCTCTCATTTTCTATCAACAACGATCGAGAGTGTTTTATATATTACCCTAAAGTTATCTTCATGATATCTATAAAAGGAGAATGTTTAAATAATTTAAGGTTATCTTCAAGATTGAGAATGAGAGACTCAATCTCATCCGTTCATTTTGTAAGTGGAATTCATGTATGGAGAGCGTGGGGGGATATAGTGTGACAGGGTGTATGTGATGAATTCATATGTATGCAATAAGCCAATAATATTAAAAGAGAGGGAATTGGACGTCTAGGATTGAGTCTCTAATTCTCAATTAATTTAAGGTTCTCATTTTAACCTTTCACATATATAAAATGGGGAAATCATCCGTAATGTTAACATTACGCAATTTAGGTGATGTTACACTCACAATCTACTTTAATGAAGGGTAGTTTAGTCATTTCTATATATACTCATTTAAATGATTTGTGAGTGTAACATCACCTAAGTTAGGTGATGTTAACATTACGGATCATTTTCCCATATAAAATATAGAAAAATGTATATTTACTCTCAAAAAGTGTTATTATGATTCAGAAGAGAATCCGAGTCCGATCATCATTGACTTTTTATACGAATTCGTCTAAATTAATTTACTAACCATGTTTACAAATACATCATCTAACTTTTTAAACATATTTTTGATTTTTAATACGGTCGGATTTATGATTTTGCTTTTCCGAACCGCAAGCAAATTGCAAAGCCTTTCAATGTGAATCAACGTCGTAAAGTAACTAATAATTAAATAAAGGGTTTAGTTCCTAAAAGTATACCGAAGTTGTTACTTTTTGCTATTGTGTATACGCATCTTTAAAAACTCCCATTTAGTGTATCAAAGTTCCTAAAACTACCATTTTATGTATTGGGTTACCTGCTAAGCAGGTAACCGGTAATTATGTCTTTTTTGATTTATTTTAACGCCCCTAAAAATCCACATGTGTAGCCATGTCATCTGAAGAACACATGAAGATGAAGAACATGATGATCTTCATCTGAAGAACACATAAACTTGAAGAACTGAAACCCTAAATCAGATGGAAATCAAACATATAAACCTTGAACAGAAGAACATTAACTGTTAAAGATTTCAAAAAGCCTGAAAACGCAGATTCTGAGAGGCGCAAACAGATGATAATCAAAACCCATAAATCTATACAATCAAAACCAGAACCCTAAACGACTGATCTGTTAATATCTTTGTAAAGAAAAACAAAAGACTGATTTCATCGTTTTGGTTACAAATCTGTAAACAAAAGAAATGGTTTTTGATTATCAAAACCCTAAACAAAACCAGAACACTAAATCACATATTAACAGATCTGTAAACAAAACCCTAAATCGAATCTTGCAACCATCATCGATGAAGATGAAATCAAAACCCTAAACGAATCTTACCTCAGTCGATGAAGATGAAGATGGAGGATGATTGTGGCACCGGTGCCTGATGGTGGCGATGGAGGAACGGTCGAAGTTTGTTGGAGGCGGTGGTGTAGGCGGCCGGAGTGAATCTGGAACGATGGTGAAGAAACCCAAATCGCACAAACCCTAGATCTGGAACGATGGTGAAGATGGAGCATGAAGATGATGGCGGAGGATGAAAATGGTGGTGAACGAATCTGAACAGCCCCCCCCCCCCCCCCCACAAGGTACATCTCACACCTATGGACTGCTATAACTATCCTAGAACTTACCTCCGGCGACTGTGAAGTTCTTGTTCATACGCTGACCAGATGAAGCATGAAGATGATGGTTGCTTCACGAAGATGATCTGGAAGCCTTGAAGACGAAGACGATGTGGGTTTTTGTTGTTGTTGTTATTATTATTATTATTATTATTATTATTATTATTATTATGTCAAGTTAGCCTCCAAATCATATGCCAAGTCAACAAAACAGACGCCACATCATCGTTACCTGCTTACCAGGTAACCCAATACACAAAATGGTAGTTTTAGGAACTTTATACACTAAATGGGAGTTTTTAAAGACGTGTATACACAATAGCAAAAAGTGGCAACTTCGGTATAATTTTAGAAACTAAACCCTTAAATAAAAGCAGCTTATGTTACGAAACATAGGATGTGTTTAGTGAAACAGCTAGAGCTGGAGCTAGCTTTGTGTTTTTAATAATTCCATCAAGATTCTAACACCCAAACGAGGCTAGATGTTTGGTGATTGTGAAAACTAGAATGGCGAGCCCCTATAATCCCCATAAGTCTGTTGCCGTACAGACCCACAATCATATTTCCGTTATATGTTTTAAATTATATATATATATATATATATGATGATTCATACGGCAAACTTTCATTTTACGAGAAATGCGAGAAGTCCTTATGAACGTTTGATTATTTGATCGATGGTCAAAATCATTATGATATATATATATATATATATATATATATATATATATATATATATATATATATATATATATATATAGGGTAAGATTATATAAAGAACCTCTCTTAAACATAGAACCTAAAGAACCTCCCTGGTGATGACACGTGACATTATGAATAGGGGCAAAATTGGAAAATAACAAAAAAGAATTCATCCCACGCGCCTCCTTCAACACCCTCCAGCCAAACCCATTTTAAAAAAAAAAAAACCCCACTCAACTTTAAATGATCATAACTCGTTTGTTTTTTGAAAATGCAAAGTTTGCATTTTGCACTGAGTTTCAATCCAAAATGCAAAATGTAAAAATCAAAAATGCAGATTTTGCATTTTGAAACTGTGTTTCATTCCAAAATGCAAAATGCAAAAAAATCGAAAATGCAAAATATGAAGATGCAGTTCATGAAAATGCTTCCAAAATGCAAATTATGAAAATGCAAAATGCAAACCCAACATGATTCAATGAAAATGCAGCTCAAAATGTAAAATACATATTCAAACTCAAAATGCAAAATCCGTACACAAAACTACAATGCAACCCAAAATGCAAAATGCAAACCTGTCGAGCCACTGAGTTGCTTCAGTCAGATGTTGTAACCCCTTTGTGCCTCAGAGTCTCTTCAGTCAGATGTTGCTTATCCCCAATACAGTGAGCGTGTTAATAAGCAACTATGACTTTTTTTTACACTGTTTTGGTTCTTTAGTTTGTTAACATGAATTGTTCGATGTCGGCCGCGACAAGGAGATGTCGTAATGGGTCTGTACTAATGTTAGGATGACGGAGAGTTGCTGGACTCTCTTTTGTTAGTGTTGGTTGCAATGAGCTGTTCGGAATTACCTTCAGTGGAACTTTACTCTATCTGTTGTTGTTTTGTTGTTGTCTTTGGGAACTTGATGTCATCTGATGCGAATACGCTGCTGTTGCTGATGGTTTGCTGCAAGGAATGCATTGCCGCCGATACTGAACTGGTGCTACGAGTGTGATTCGCTGAACAAGCTGTTCCTTGTTACGATTCCATTATATTGCTGTTGTTTTGCTTTGATTCAATACATGTATGGTGAAGCTTTGTGGGTACAGTTAACGCCTCCTGCATTCACACGCTGCCGTTGTGGTCACGACGCTGGTATTATATCGGTAGTTGTTTTCGGTAAGGTCATAACGCCTTTGCAGGCTGCTGTCGCAAAACCCGTGCAGTGCCATTGCTCCATTCATGCACAACTTGTGGTCTGTTGTAGGGGTTACGAGCTGCCGGGGAAATGTTTTATAATACAAAATGAGGGTAGACGCGTGGAAATTATCAAAGGAAAGCTGATGGTATATAATATTTGGTCAAATGATGTAATAACAGTGAGTTTATCCCTACTAATGTGTACTTGTACAAGCAATTTTGATACATAATAAATCTATTGTTGGTTGTTCACAAAAAATACAAAATCTATTCATAACACTACAATACAACCCAAAATGCAAATTACATATTCAAATTTTGTATTTTTTAAAAAAAATTAGAAAAATATGGGATGAGTGGTCTTGATTGAAAGAGAATTAAAAAACTAAAATATTGGTATAATTTTTTTGTTTAAATTCAAAAAACTTAAATAGTTATGATCATTTAAAATTCTGAGATGTATTTTTTTTAAACTTGAATTGGGGGAGCTGTAGGTTATCGTGAACATGGGGGTGGGAGGAAAAGAATTTACATGTTTGCCCTTTTAATTATAAATTAGTATATTATATTTACAATTTTGCCACAAATTAATATGAGCCATTGATCAAGTTAATCTAAAGGTCCAGATTGGTTCTTTAGGTTCTTTGATTAAGACATGGTTCTTTATTGATGCTATTTATATATATATATATATACATAGAAATTGAATCAATAAAGAACCATGTGTTAAACAAAGAACCTAAAGAACCAATCTGGACCTTTGGATCATCAAAATCAATGGATGAGATTGATCGGTGGCAAAACTGTAATTATTATGTATTAATTTAGGAAGCATATGGCAAAAATGTAATTATCCACACCCAAACCCATGATTTTTTAAAAAAAAAACCACAAAAACTTTAAATTGCCATAACTTTTTAAGTTTGGTGAATTTAATCAAAAAAATTATACCATTCTTTTAATTTTTTAATCCTCTTTCAAACAAGATCAATCTTCCTATACTTTTTTAAATTTTTTTTGAAAATGATTTTTTTTTGCATTTTGGCAGCTGCGCAGGAAAAACATCTTTTTTTTTTTGCATTTTGGCAGCTTGTCGCTAATGAGCTGAATGTCGTCGCAAAAGGTTCGTCTCAGATCAGAAATTAGTGACGATCAAGTTTTTTTTTTGCGTTTTTCGTTTTTGCTTTTTGTATGTTTATACGATTTATGTTCTATATTCTGCATGTTTTTTGCATTCTGCATTCTGCATGTTTTTTGCATTCTGCATGTTTTTTGCATTTTGTATTATTCATGTTTTAGGCTTTAGGCTTAAATTACCCAGCTCAAAATGCAAACTACGGATTTTGCATTTAGGCTTGAATTACCCAGCTCAAAATGCAAACTATGGATTTTGCATTTTGGGCTTGAATGAACCCGACTCAAAATGCAAACTACGGATTTTGCATTTTGAGTTTGAATGAACCCAACTCAAAATGCAAACTTTGCATTTTAAAAAAAAAAAAGTTTCAGAAATATATCAAGTCCGGTCTTGTTTGAAGAGGACGAAAAACTGAATCTAACGGTATAATTTTTATGTTAAAATTGTTAAGAACGAACGAGTTATGATCATTTAAAGTAAATGGGGTTTTTTTTTTTAAGTTTGTTGATGAGTTTTGCTTGGGGTGCTGTAGGCGCCGATGAGTTTTTTTTTAATTTCCTTTTTTGCCCCTAAACAATGTGCCACATGTCATCACCAGGGAGGTTCTTTAGGTTCTTTATTTAAGGGAGGTTCTTTGTTTAACCATACCCTATATATATATATATATATATATATATATATATATATATATATATATATATATATATATATATATATATATAGGGGAGGGTTCATGCGAGAAGTGTTGTTAGTGGGAGAACTGCGAGAACCAATCTCGGCCGTTCCTTGGATATGACAAGTTTCATAAATGGTGAGCGTTGAGGGATAGAGTGTGGCAGGGTGCATGACTGCATGTGAGAAATTCATGGGTGGACAATGACATTGAAAGAGGGGGAATTGGACGGCTCAGATTGGTTCTCGCTTTTCTCGCATAAACTTTTTCATATATATATATATATAATCATTGTTAGGAAAGTTTTCTAAAATAAAAATCTAATTGGTCAATCAAAGTCTCTCATTTTCTCAATTTTGACCAAAAACTTTAATTTTGACTTTCAAAATCATTTATTTGCAAGGGTATATATTATCAGGGAGCTATATAAAAATACATTGAGTATGTATATATTTATATTTAATAGAGGTATTTAATTGTATATGTTTATAGTCTCTTTTAAAACTTTTAATGTATAGTGATTGGTATAAATATAATTATATATTTGTAAGCATCTCATTTTTATCTACGTTTAAATAAGTTTTACCGTAATCTGACACAGAATAAAAAAATATGTTTTTATTTTTATTAGTAAAATTATATATTTCGTTACCATTAAAAAGTGAGCTACTATCTTTGATTTTGTGTAAATCGAAATGTAACTGACAATTAATATTTTCTAATAGAAATAGGTATTTTCTTGCTTTTCTCTTAATAAAACTTTAAACCAGTGAGTTTATTAATGGTTAAATTTAATGTTATGAATCACTAAATCAGTAATATTTCTTAAGGTAGTTTTAGTTTAGAGTATATGATAATATATATCTACAACAAATTAGTGAGCTATAATACTTTTAATGGGATGATTTATATTTGTGTATCCCTAAATCATTTATCTATTTCGTTGACATAATCATACAATGATAAACTCTCGAGCTATTTATCGATCATAATAAAATATTGATTAAACAGTGGCGATTTTAATAAACATATTATTTGTAAGTAAATAACCGACTAAATTTCGCATGTGAAAAAGAAGAGAGAGTAGTTTTGTTCTAATAAATGAAAAGGTTGAATACATAAAGGATTTTTTGGTGTCAATGTTAAACACTATGAAGATATTTGAGTTTAGATAATAGATGTTAAGGTGAAATTTCATATCATAGTTAAAAATCATTATACACACCGAATAATTTTAACTCCTTAAGGTTTCCTCTTTGTGACGATGATAATAACTTAAGAAATATAACTATGAATGTAGAATATAAATAAGTTCTATTAAACATATGAAAGCCGCTTCAATTCAATCTTCGAACATTCTATAAATATGCTATTTTATTATTTATTTTTCTATGGATATGATTCTATTTGTTTAAATTGTTTTATATATTTTGTTTATGTCTTATTACGTGTTAAATATTTTAGGTTTTTTAAAAATTACCTACACAAGTCGAATTTGTGGGCTACAATCTACATTTAAGAAGGGTAAAATGACTTTTTAGTCTATCCCCACTTCTCTCTTTTTTTCTCCATATCATATCTCTCTCTCTCTCTCACACACACACACAGATATATATATATATTCACAAAAGTTCATGCGAGAACCGTTGTTAGCGTGAGAATCGGGAAAACCAATCTAAGCCGTCCAATTCCTCCTCCTTCAATGTCATTGCCCAGTCATGAATTCCTCACATGCACCCTGCCACACTCTATCCCTCCACGCTCTCCGTCCAATTTCTCGCGGTTCTCGCACTAACAACGGTTCTCGAATAAACTCTCCCCTATATATATATATAGAAATTGGATCAATATAGATTCCTCCTTAAACAAAGATCCCAAAGTCCAAATCTTAGCCATTAGATTAATCAAATCAATGGTTAAGATCTATAATGGCATGATTGTAATTAAGTAAACAATTATATGACTTAATTTTAGAAGGAAGGGTATGACGGTAAAAGCCCTCTTTTTTTAATTTTTTTTACCCTTAAATCTTTAAATGACCATAACTATTTCAATTTTTTGAGTTTGAGCAAAAAAATTATACCAATCTTCTCATTTTTTAATCCTCTTTCAAACGAGACCACTCTTCCTATATTTCTGGAAAAAAAATCGACGAAAATGACGAAATTCATCATTTTCATCACCTGTTGTTGCTGTTACGTGAAAACAGGTGACGAAAATGATAAAAATTCGACATTTTCATCATTTTCGTGCCCCCCAGTATGTCACGTAAAAGCAGGTGACGAAAATGATAAAAATTCGTCATTTTCATCATTTTTTTGTGCCCACTGTATGTCACGTAAAAGCAAGTGACGAAAATGATAAAAATTCGTCATTTTTATCATTTTCGTAAAAAAAAGGTGAAGGTGTTCGAAAATGATGAAAACTGTTAGGTGTTTATGGGTATGAAGGTGATAGACGAAAATGATTAAACTGGTAGGTGTTACTCTTTTCCAACAACCGAAAATGATTATTTTCGTCATTCATATCATTTTCGTCATTTTCGTCAAAATTTTTTTTTCCAAAAATATAGGAAGAGTGGTCTCGTTTGAAAAAGGATTACAAAACGAGAAGATTGGTATAATTTTTTTACTCAAACTCAAAAAATTGAATAACTTATGATCATTTAAAGATTTAAGGGGTAAAAAAAGTAAATCTGGAAAGTTTGTTAGAGTTTTTAAGAGTTGTTTTAATTCCAATTTTACCCTTTTAAATGAGTGGCTGAGATTGAGACTTTGAGATCTATGTTTAAGAAGGGAGTTATGTTGAACCTCACCCTATATATATATATATATAATATCAATTAATTACCATTTTTTTCACCCAAAACTTATATATTTTGTTTATGGTTACTGACATAGAGAAGTTTGCCAAATTCCACTTATTGCTAATAGGTAATCATCTTCCTTTCACCTTTTCATTCGTATGATCAAATCTTTATCAGGCGGTCGGCATCTTCATTTCCCCTTTTTAACCCTTCACCAGATTCCATTCAGATTGCTAGCATCACCATTTTTATATCTCCCCCTCTTGCCCTTTATCCTCATCAACAACATCGACAACAACCACATCATCATCGCTCTAAGCCTATGAAATTATAACAATTTTATTGATGAACAAGAAGAACATATCAGTGTTGATACTCAATGAACAAAGACATATCCATAGTAGAGAACAAGAAGAATAGATCCACGTGAACCTTATTGTTTGAGATTTTAAAATTTGGTTTCCTTTTTTCAATTATTTTGAATTTATTACAGAAGCAGCAACATTTGTTAATTTGCTTTCAGTCGGCTCTAAACTCTTGCCATTTAGATCTACTTTTTTTTTTATTTTCTTTCTAAATAATTACATAAAAGCAACATTTGTTAATTTGCTTTACAATGTTGCCAAACCAAGAACATGTTTTCATCTTTAGTTTAGATAGATTTGAAAACTTTGGGCATTATATGTTTGATCATAATAAAATCTTGTGTCAGCTAATAAATTTGTTTATATAATTTATATCCTCTTTCGTTGATTAAAAAATATACAATTTGTTTATATAATTGTATCTACTAACATTAACATATATGCACACACACACACACACACACACACACACATATATATATATAATCAAGCAAATAAATATTTATATTTATTTGTTACAAATTGTTTATGTACAAATCGTCAAAAATCAAATCGTCAAAGTTCAACGTCATCAACGCTCAAGATCATGTCTTCGCCGAAGATACCTACATGAATAAATTCGAATTATATGAGCTTACAAATAAAATAATTAAATAAGTTTAAGTTTTTATAAAATTATTTTTATAAAAACTTTTATAAAAATGGACAAATATTTTATAAACTTATTTGTGTTGGTTGATTAAATATAAGACTTCCCATTTTAGCAAATACCAAACACAATCCTACTTATAAACAATACACAACCATATTTGGAAAAGGAATCTCCCAAATAGGTAAAATTTCAACATACGTTGTGTATTGGTTTCTAAATTTCCACATTTGTGTTTAAATTCAAACTTTAGAAGTATGGGATCAACCAACCTTTTATAAATTTTCTTTTCAGTTGATTTTTATGGTAAAAATGAGTTGAGTGTGGTTTTAGATAAAGTCCAACGTCTATATTGCAAAGAACAAGAAGTTCCAGCAGACCGACGGTCGAAGCCACGGTCGACCGTGCATCGACCGTGGGTTGCCTGGACAACTTTTGAACTTACACCTTTTTCTTTATTTAAACCAACTCATACCTCATTCATTACTCATCTCTTGCAAACATAAAAATCCATAATACTCTCTAACACTTGTGAGCTCATATATTTGATTATTCATACAACTCTTAAGTTCAAGATTCAAGCAAAAGTCAAAGCTTTTGAAGCTTAAACACTACTTCTACATTTCATTCATCTTGTAATAGTGTGAGGATCAACTCTAGCCTTTCAAATTAGAGTGAAGTGAGGATCAACTCTAGCCTTTAGAATTAGAGTGAAGCAAGGTTATCTTTACCTTATTTGCAAGTTTGAAGTGTTAATTTTTGCAAGTGAAAAAGAGAAGTGTAAAAGGTTTATCTCTACCTTCAAAGAGAGAAGATAGTGGAGCAAACTTTTGGTGGGTGAGGCCAATGAGTGGATGTAGTGCAAGTTTGTTAACACTAACAAACTTGCATGAACCACTATAAATCATTGTGTCAATCTTGTGATTGGTGATATCTTTCTAACTCTATCTCTTTTATATTATTGCAAGAACTTGTAAAAACTTCAAAAATTGGATATATAACCTATTCACCCCCCTCTAGGTTCTAACACAACTATCAAAATTAAAGGAAACTAGAAATTTAGGCTATTGTTTACTGAGCACTTTTTATATTATTCTTTCCTTATCTCTACCGATAAAGACCTACAACCTATATAAGAAGACGGGTGTTGTTTTCTAATTAGTTCATAGTGAATTTTTGTATATAAATCTTAGTGAATTTGTTTAGATTCGTCTAATTATTTACATTGTTCATCAATGAATATGTACTTGAGTGTATTTTGTGAAAAAAAAAACTCTGTTGGTTTCTGAATTAATAATCACAAACACAAGGTTAAACAAATGTTTGTATTCCGTATGTGATTACTAGTGAACACAATGTAGACCCAAGAAAATTAACAATAATGAAATGGAAAACTCATAGTTTATTAGTGAAATACTATAAACTATAAAAAACATCAAGGTTAAACAAACGTTTGTATTTTCGTATGTGATCACTAGTGAACGCAATGTAGGATCCAAGAAAATTAACAAAATGAAAAAAAAACTTATAAATTATTAGTGAAATACTCTAAATTATTTATTCACTAGCAAATTATTTAAAATTTATTAATTTTATTTATTATTAAAATTTGGGAGAGACAAAAAAAAGAGAAAGAAGTAGATTAGAAAAAGAAAACATTTGATTTACCATTATGTCCATTTGAATTTAGAACAAAATAAAAATAATTATTAATGATATTAGATTTATCATAAATAAAAAGCTAGAATTACTTCTCGTAAAAATAATGTTTTTTTTAATAAACCACCCTCTCTATACATAAATATAATTAGGTACTTACTTTATATATAATAGCTGACAGCTCGATGCCAAGTTAGTCAAGGCCATGCATGTTCAGTTTGATTTCATGATTGAAGTATGATAGCATTTGTGGTTCCATTAGCAACATTATATTCTTGGATTGTCGTTAGAAGAAGAAAAGAAAATGTATTTATAAGCTGCAGAGTGTTTAAACATGAACATCAAAGACCTTGTTATTGAAAGTGTATATCTTCAAAAAAGTAATTTAGGATCTATACTTTATTTAACTTATTATGATTTGTAATTTGTATCTATTTAACTTTAAAACCTATCATATAATATACCAACTTTTGAAAGTTATAATTAATACTATAATTCGTAATATACATATATAGCAGGTTATAACCGATCGTTTTATCTTATCGGCCGACTTCATCGTCTCAGGTGACTGCAAATTTGATCCACCGATGTTACTCCAAATTTAGTTGACTTCTAATTTAGGATCAAATGGTTGGAGCAATAAATCAAAATATTGGATAAGTACTCTAAAATAATCAAATCAAAAGGGTTTTATTCTAATCATGAGCCGGAGATGGAGAAGATGATCAACAAACCGGTCTGTCTTAAGTAAAAGGGGTTTTTGAAAAGATATCTGGGGTAGATAGAGATGATAAAGATGACATGTTATCTACTTAATGGATTTTTAAATATATTAAATGATAGTTTTAGAATGAATATAGGTTTTAGATTTTTTTAAAGTTGAGTATATGTATATTAGTTTGAGATTAGGTAGAGCCGAGAAGAAAAAGCATTGGATACCATTTTAGGAGCATGTAAGAATGTGACGAACCCATGTGTTGGATATTTCCAAAGATGGCCTTTGCCATAGGGCGATGTATTAAATAATTTTAATAATAAACATTAATGTATTTTATATGTTGAATATTCTCGCCGATTAAATTCTCTTTTAACATTTTAAAATCGGTATGATATATAAATTAATAAAAAACCCACTTCTGATCTAATATCAAGAATGTATTGTGTTTTGTTAATGTTAAAAACAACACATGCACGTAAGGTGACATTGTTTTTTTTTGAAAGCGTAAGGTGACATTGTTAATGTAGAGTATTTTTTTCAAATCTATATCTAATGAAAATTTTAGGATATTTAAGAATCAACTAATTTAAATATAATAAGAAAACATGAATTAACAAATGTAGCACATAAATGTATATCAGAACATAGAGTAAGAGAGTGGAGAGGGAAGGTTGGAAGGCGTTTTGTCTTGGTGATGTCGTAGAGAGAGCAGCTGGTAACACTATCACAATCATAGACGGTAGTGGGTAGCTGAACATGATTTTCTTCTCTTCAACAAGTTATGATGACGTAGTACTGGTTTTGATGAGGTGGCATTGAACTTCAGTGCTGACATGTAATTATTTTATATAGAAATAGTTGATAATATAGTAGTAGTAATAATAATAATAATAATAATAATAATAATAAAATTTAACAATAAGTGGTATTTTAAGACAAGAGCAGTCCATGGCACCATTGTCGCTTTGAAGGTCACCATCGCCACCATCCATCTAGACTTCACCATCGTCTCTTTGAAGGTCACCTTCCCCAACATCGCTTTTGAAGGTCTCCATCGTTCAAGAACTCCATCGCAACCACCATTGATTGCACCATCACCACCGATCCATGGCAAATGCTGGTTCGATTCTAGGGCTTCTGGACATATTCTAGGGTTCCTTAAAGAACAACCGAAGATTTGATCAAAGCTCTTAAGGAAGTTGATTTTAGGGTTTCTCACCTTTTTCAACAGATTTGGGTTTTCTTCAAAGGTTAATTAGTTTCGATCATTTGTATTCATCGATTCATCTTCATCTTCGTACGAATTCAAGTCTATTACGATTTGGGAGTTTTAATTTGGAACATTGCTTCGACTTGAGGCTTTCATATAAACATTGCTTCTGAAGTGTTCTTCGATTTCATATTTAATTTAGGGTTTCCATCTCTTCTAATTCTGTTTATGGTCATGATGAAGATAAATTGCTTTTGTTTTAGGATTTCCATTTCATCCATGGTTTTTTGTGTTTTAGGGTATTCATATATCTGTTTATGGTCTATGAACCAGATCTTCATATGTTCATCGTATATAGTTGACGGAAGAACTATTGAAGACGAAGATGTTCTTGAATATTATGAGCAGACAAAAATTAATGAGGTGGGAAATCTTTTAATTTTAAAAAGTAAAAATAAAATAATTATCGGTTGAGTTTTATTCAATAAAGTTCATATAAAAAACATAGTTTTGAAATTTTAATATTCAATCACATGTGATTCAGTATACAATCACATGTGATTGTATAAGCATAACATGTTAATTACGAAAATATCACTTCGTGAAAATTTTTAAAATTCAATCTAGACCATTGATGGTGCTGATTCAAAGGCTAAAATTAATCTTAAAGAACTATGAATTAAGGCTATCCGCATCGGAGCCGTGAGGGTGCTCTTGAGAGCTCCTCACGCATGTGAGCACCATCGCCTATATTTGTGAAGAGGCCTCACGGTCACATACCGTGTCCATCATCGCGTGAGTGAGGGAGATTCGTGAGAGAGAGAGAGGGGTTTTTTTTTGTTTTTTTGTGATATGAAGCATGTGATGGATGCGAGTTTTGTGTGATGAGATGAGGGAATGGTGAGGGAATGATGTGGCTCTGATGTGACTGTGTGAAGGATGTGATGGATACTGATGGTCTAAGTATCGAATATATTGAACATTTCTTATACGTGTATATCAAATTGTAATTTTTGAGACTTCGATATACTAAATTGTAGTTTTGAAAGTTGGATGTATAAAATAACAAAAAATGAAAAGTTTGCTACAATTTTAGTTATTAAACACTTTCTGATTACTAGTTAGTAGTTAGCGAGGGTATGACTCATTTTTAGATTGGTCCATACAAAACCTAAACCTTACTAAATTGATAGTCTGAAGATCGGATGAAACAAACTACTTTGGGCTAGAAATTGAGCAGGCCTTGGAACTTTTTTGGATTTGGACCAAAATTGCTCATCCCTAATCGATTTCTTATTTTTACTTTTTTGACTTTTGTGTGTATTAAAGAAAATTGGATGGGTGAGTGTGATGATTTAGTTAAGAGTTGAGTGTAATGGAGACAAATATGATCTGACAGATCTGTACAGCAAAATACGATACCAACTCTGTTTAAGTTAATTTGAATAATAAGCAGACTCATCCTTCCTTTCAAATGCATTATTTAATAATTAATTCATACCGTATTAGAAATTATATAAACTAATTAATTAAATCAATCAAGCTATATTTAAAAATAATCTTCAATTAACTTCACAAATACATTATAGGGCTG